>OY728127.1:1145629826-1150429826 GCA_963277665.1 Viscum album | reverse complement strand
ATTAAAATATTTTGCTAATAATTTTGGTAAAAATATATGTAACCCTAAATAGAGAATGATGATTATTATAATTCCTAATATCAAATATATTTTTCCAAATTCAACTTGTATTATTTTCATAATTTAATTAAAATTTTTTCTCACAAACATGACGACAAAGTGAGTTTTTAATGTAAAAAAATGTTGACAAATCTAAAATGTTTTTTTATCAAATTTAAAAACTAAATTTAATAATATGGAATAAATTATATAAATATATAATGGGAATTAGAAAGACAATATGAAATAACACATAACTTGGTTCCCAGGTATGGGATATTAGTTGAAAATGATGATAAAGACACTGAAGAAAATCATAAATATTTAAAGAGTGGTATTGAGGTAATTATTCACACGATTGTCAATGGTCAATAGAAATTTTATGGGCTCAAAACCATAAATATTATAGGTATGAAAATATTATTTATATCATGATAAATTATTGTACTAGGATAACATATTATTTTAGAAATAGTTTTTCTAAATTTCAGGAATTCTTCTAAAATCGTTGAATGTAAGAAAATATAAATACTTGATATGATTTCATGTCATAAGAACAATTTCATCTATTAGTATTTCTTCAATTTCATTCAATAATAAATTAATATCCATAAATGAATTATTTTTTCATGAATCACTAAAATAGAAATTTAAAAGATCATAAGATCCATAAATGAGTGGAAAACCATTCCTTCAATTTATAACTGTTTTCCAAAAAACAATATGGTTAATAAAATAATATATAAACCATAAAATTAACACTAATTAATATTTTTTCATTTTTATAAATTTCTCATATTTATTAGCTAAATTAATTGACATATTAATATTTAAATTTCATAGCCTAGGGGTCAACCATCAACCCCTGTCAACCATCTGTTTTGGGTTCAAGCCCTATGGTCATTCAAGAAACTATGGGTTTTCACCCTACATATAGGTTTTCATTTTTATAATAATTTTTCCTATATTATTAAAATAAATATGATGGAAGTCCTTGAATAAAAAATAATCATTAAATATTTTTTTATAATGTTTTCTCTGAATCTTTTTTTCTACTAAGTCTAAAAATTCTATTTGTATATCAATCCTCTTGGTAATAAATTCCTTTAAACTTATTTCTATAAAATATAAATGAATTATTAATAAAATTATATTTACCTAATAAAAAAGTAATTACCATTATTTTTTTCCGAAATATCCATAATCTTGATAAATAATTTACATATAAAACCTAAAAGGTGGAATTTATGAATTTGAACTTACGATCAATCTTAATTATAATAACCCATGATCGAATTCATGACAACTATTTTATTAAATATATTGGTGATTATAAAATATTATAAAATCTATATATGTTTTATTATTCAATTTACCATAATACGATTTGTAAAAATACCTCTACAATTTAATTCATGAATCCTAAAGCATAAATACTTCGTCCATTTTATTTCCCCATAGGTCCTTCATTGATCAAGGGTTTCTCCTAGGTAATTCATTTCCATTATCTATTCAAATACATCATAATGATTTTTAATGAAAATGTTCTATAACCTTAAGATATCCCCATGGAATATAAATCGAGGTCTGTAGTAAGTCTTGATGTTGTGTACATGGTTAGTCTTGATTTAAGCCCAACGTTCCCTTTTTGGATTTTTTACCCATTTGTAAAACTGTGGAAAACCCTCATCCACTTTTAGTATCTAAAAAATGATTCATAATCATTAAAAACTACATAATCTATATCTTAATAGAAAATTAGGATATTATTTTGTAATTTTCATCAAATCGTTTCATTGGGTTATGTTATATAATATATATTTTCATAAATCTTATTTGAATAGTTTCTACAATATTTTCTCTCACCCCAGCATTAATGGCCTCAACAACAAAAAAAACTAGATATGATGCCTACTACTATTACCTTGGAATAAGATATATGTATATTTTATCCCAAATGACTATAAGTATTAATGATCTTTGGTAAAATAGATACATACAAGTGTTGTTTATTAAAAATGATTACAATATTACAATGAAAATAATTTTTTGAGAATAAAATTATTACATATAGAATATGCTTTCATATAATTCTTTCTAAACTTCACAGAATCCTAGAGAATGGAAGTAATGTAAGGTTGTTCTCAAATAATTAGTAGGGGTTGTTTATAATAGTTGAAATAGTGAATCAATAATAATAATCATTAAGAAAATTTAAATCAATTAGTATGCATTACATTTAAGTAACTCGATAAGTTGTAATAAATATGGAAAGAGAAAGAACTGAGAACACATGCCATTTAAATAATTCTGTAAAGGGAAATAAATATGGAATGGTAAATAATTGAGACAATGAGATATTTAAAAAACATGATAATAAAAAATCAATGTGGAAAGGTAAATAACTAATAACCATAAAATTTAATAAATAATCTTAGAATGATATGTATCCAAAGATATTTTCATTGTGAAAATATCATGGATAATAATATTTGAATCTGGCTAAAGGAATTCCTTAATAATTTGACACCATGTTTCCTTGGTACAAGGAACATATACCCTCAAGACCATCTACAAGATGGTTTAAAATATATCAGGTCAAAAGTCATCTAATTTGTTTGACTCATTCAATGCATGAGACTACCGATGCATTGTAAATCTTATATAAAATGGTCTGCAGCCTTTGTGATACCTTTCTAATGCATTCCTGTATTATCTAATAAATGATTTAATTCATAAAAAATGTACCTTATCAAAATTTTGTATTTATTAAATAATAAATATTTATAAATATTCCCCTATAAAATCAAATAGTAGACAATGTAATGAAATTATGTAAAAAATCTATATTATTTTGGAAAAATTATATCCATGATAAATAATGAGAATATTTTGGGTGAATGTATTATTCTATGGTCATTGAGATGTTAATAACACAAGGGGAAGTTAATGAATACAAAAATTATTCTTGTATGTGTCTTTAGATACTATACCTGGTCAAAATAATCATAATTCATCCAAATTAAAAATATTGATAGTATCAATACGATATATACTCATTTTAGAAAGATTAAGGGTTGTTTTCATATATGAAATAAAAATATCTTCAAAAAAATTCTTGATGACAATATCATTTTCATTTAGAAAAATATTAAGAAAATAATTTTAATTTAAAATTACATTAAAAAAATTAATTAAAATTATATTCATAAATATTCTAATAAATTTTAAAATAAAAAAGATGATTAATTTCATACATGTCGTACAAAATAAATAACATTCCTTTTACATTATAAAAAGGTATTAATGTGACATGTTTTAAAGTAGATAATAAGATTACATTGAATACGTTATGTAAAATGATACTATAGATAAAATTTTCCATTATTAAATCATTTAATTTTTTAAAAATAAAATGATTTAATAATGGAAAATAGAAATCCTGGTTTTGAATGAACAAGAATTTCTGACCGAAGAGAGAAATAAAGTAATATTTTGTTATAATTTTTCTAAATAAATTTAAGTACCAAAGAGTAGAAAATGGTATTATCACATAAAAAATATATCGAATAAACATATGATATTTAAATTATTTATTTGTTAAACAGTTATAATATAATTTTTAAAAACTAAATTTCAAGAATAAAGAATCTTGATTATAATGATATTTTAAACAACCCCTTAAAATATCTTAACATGGAAGTGTGAATTTAAAAATGAATCAATTATGTGTATCAACTATAAATTATCACCAATAAAGTTTATATACATAAATATATAGTCAGATTAATTATAAACATATGCATAGGATATAAGTGACAATGAGGAAGTAATATAACCCAAGTAAAAGGAATTGAGTTATATAATTTCATTACTAAATGGTAATTTTTATGTTACACTCCCCATAGATGGACTAATTCAAATTGATACTCAAAAAACAATGAATAATGAGTTACTAATGATATTAATTTTGAATGATACAATATATACACCATATAAATTAAATTTCAATAATAATATTACAAAATCGTATAATGAAATGAAGTTAAGACATAATCTCTTAAATCATGTTTCTTTTTGGTTGAACAGACATTAGCCTATTGCATTATATTATTAACCATTATATAAAATTATTTAATAAACATATTAATATTTAATATATCATTTATGATCCTTTTGTATCATATTATTACCCATTTTTAATAATCATTCATTATTTTCATCATTTGGGGTAAAAACCGCCTTATTTTTAAATTATATTTTGACTTTTTATTTATTTATTCCTATTACATTGATAACTATTTCAACATATACATAATTAAATCCTTGATGTAAATATCATATAAATTCATTTTATGTATATTTTAAAATTTGATGATTGTAAATGGAATATAGCATTCATTGAGATGGTAGGTTATACATATGGGTGAATGTTGTTTCAATATTATCATAATATTGAATGAAATTAATGTAAAATATTTTTAAATATATTACCATTAATTTATCATATTTATGTAACATATATCACATATTTTTAATAAATAAATCCTTAATAAATTTCAGTAAAAACATTAACGATTCACAAGAGTTCGTGAGGTGGTAGTTCACCTTACAAACGAATGACATTATCGTATTCCCAAAAATTTGAAAGCCTGAAGTTATGTGTTATATAATAATTCTAGAATAATATATATATTATAAATATCATAAATATCATATAAAATATAATGTCCATCATTATTCCAATTGTGCATATGTGTTGCATATTACGTCATGGAGACATTTTGTGAGTAAAGTTGTTATGGGGATCCCTGGAGAATTGTTATATTTAAATTTCATATCATTGGGTGTTACACATGGAACATAATTCAAGTTATAAATTAACCATTGTTTAAGTGGTCCCAAATATAAATGACATGTGATATGGATTTTACACATACTTTACCACTAGTGATATTTGTTCTAGAAGAATTTTCACAAAGAAGAATTGTTGAATCCCATGGATTTTTTTTCAAATGAATGTGAGGACTATACATACACAAAAATAATTAAAATATTATTTTCAATATAATAAGATTCATGTTGAAATCATTTAATAAATGAATAAATTATTGAGAAGAATCCATTTTGACATCATCTTTGAGGGAAGATTTTAATTTCAATCATATGATTCACATATTTTTCAAAATATAATAATTGAAGATTATGAAAAAAATTCCCTACTCACCATGATAATCATTAAACCTCATACAATCGATAATTCAAAGGGACTCTATATAGGGAAATCTAGGAAGAATGAGAAAGGTGCAAAGGCCCATAAGAGGATGCTCAGGCAGAGACTCTATGCGATCGTCGAAGATCCCTAATATGGGCAGGACATCGACAGGTAGAATTGATACAGGATGATACAGGGACAAGGTAATGTAATTATTAGTTGATTCTAGAGGGTTGTGTGTTATAAGGAAGTAGAAGACAATGTTAGGGTTTTATATGGTACATGACTTTTGGTGTAATATTTATCATTCTTAAAAAAGGAATACATTTATTCCACTGCATGATACCACTCATATTTTCCATCCGATCATGTTGCATTGTTGTCTTCCCCAAGACGCATTCAAGGTTTGATTTTAGCAGATATTACACCATTTTTTATTTCACTAAGATCATTAAATCATCCAGTAGATTTTATTAATTTCCCTGATGATCACGTTATTTCCATTAAATTCATACATTCTAGTTTCAAACAATATCAATGCATGGATATGAATGAAATGAGTGAACCTCATGTGTGATTTTCCTCATGATAAAGATGAACCTGCTGGAGGAGGATTATACTAATATTTTTACATAAATTCGATCGAAATGAATCAAGTATGGCACACAAAATTTCAATCATTAAAATCAATATATGAAATCAAGTATTCATGTAACGAGGTTCCGTGAGTATTCAAAATTAATACCCCATGTGATGAACATGGAAGTCATACTCTTCATGATTTTGAGATGAATTCATGTTATAATATAGGGGAGCCATGAAAATTCTTATCTGTGTGGAAAAACATGGAGCCTCAAGTGCTAAAGCATTTTGAAAAGCTACAGTGTACTTAATTTCCATTTTATAAACAGTAAATAACCCAAGTCTTGATAGTGTTTGAGTGTCATGAATTGAATGCATGAATTTTGGGTATTAGCGAGTGTGAATAGAGAGAATGAACACATGATTCTTAATGGTGTCTAAAGATGGAATCTCTTTACTAAATAATGGAATGACTTAAAGAAGGATAATGAAACTAATTCTATTTGGTGATTGATATATTCATGAAAATAAGATGTTCCACTTGAATATAACATGAGATTTCATGCATGCATTCATGCTTGGTAAGGCATGGCCACTCCCCAACGCCAGATAAATAAAATACCCCTCAGTTTTCATTGCCTTTGGAATGAAATTTTACCCATGGATTAAGGGTTATTTAATTGAGAGATGATGAATACCAACATTCATTTGTGTATTTAATTTTAGAAATATAATAACCTTATTCCAGTATCATTATTTAATAGATGAAAAAATTTAATGGGTCAAATTTATTAAAGAATTAAATTTAGGTTTTAAATGAGAATTAAAATCCAGAAATTTATTAATATTCACATACAAGATATTATTGTATTAATATGTTCATAATGATTTTTTAATTATAGAAAACATATTTGATAATTTTGAGACATCCTCCATAAATTGGGAATGAATTTTTTTAGTGTGAGACGGTGATGGGTAATTCTTGAGGTAGATGACTATATATACCCATTCATTTGATTAAGGAGAATAACTATTAAACCAAATCATGAAGTAGTATTTAGACTCACTTAGTTTAAGTTAATGAGGAAGTAAATGAAGAAGTAAAATCCTATATTCCCTTATAGGAAGGTCAAAGATAAACCAATAATGGATCAAATACTTTAAGGACTGTGAATAATTTAGGATGGTGTAAGAGCAGTTGAACTCTTCTTTATAGAGCCAAGAGTAGAAGGCATCTCTCGGTTGGTGTATAAGAAATAAATTTTTTGGTGGGAGTAAAATATATTGGATCCTATTAGTTGGACCTAGAGAAATGTTATTTACTTTTGGATATAGTTAAGAGAATACATCTTGTGGTTTCTAACCATCTTTGAATGGAGTAGGCCGTTCAATGACAAACCAGGTAAATAATATGTTCTTCAATATCTAATTTTACTAATTCACATGATTTTACTTTGAGATAAATGATTATCTAGATTAAGAACCATAACATCTTCAATATGTTGAATTTAAAAGTATAAAAACTAATAAAAAGGGTAACACTAATTCGCCCCCCTTGTGGAACCTAATCCTTCCTGCGGTTCTACAAGTGGAATCATAGAATTAATAACCTATAAATATCCATGATTTTTCATAAATGGAATATAATGAATATTACCATGGGATAATTTTAATTATTTGATGAAAATTCAGATGGGGTAAAATTAATAATGATGGAAAACGTTATCCAAATAAGAATCCAATGGGTGGAAATGAAATCAATCTCCATTCTTTCCATTTAAAGAAGAATCTAAAGAATTCATCCTAGATTTTGTTATTTCTAATCAAGGTAATTTCTAAACCTGTTGTTATTTCTAATTCTATCCCTCTTGTATCGAAAAAATGTACTCTTTATAACTCTCAAACAATGCTGAATGAGAAATGTGATTCTGTTGATATAGAGAGAACAATATCAAATTATTAATCCAATGAATTGTCATGAAAAGAAATAATAGATTAATATAGATTCATTCATGATGATTATTAATAAATTGTAAAATATTTTAATTTGGGAATAAAAAATTTAGGAGGGACTAATTTTCCTTTAATCTCTACTAAAAAAATAGAAACCATGATAAAGTATAAAATTTATATAATATAAAATATTTCCTAATAAACTCTAAAAAATTGGCCATTGGAAAGGAAATAAATTTGAATGATATGAAAATAAGAGCTCATTAGGAGAAGACGAAAACCTCCCCTTAAGAAATTAATATTCGTATAAAATTTATCACAATACATTTAATAACAATTGAAAATCCAAATATTAAAATTTTATGTAATGTATTATCCCATGAAAAATTTAGAAATTTGATTACAATAGAAATGAAAGAACCCATGTCTTTCTATTGAGTAAATTTTGGCCATTTGATTAGTAAATTTTGTTGAAATCAAGAAACCCATGTTGTTAAAATGACTTAAATAGTTCAATATTCTCCATAATGTAGGGAAAAAATGAGGAATGTATTTTTTGGTAAATGATTCATTTATTCTATCTCACTCATGTGGAAAATAGTTTACCAATTAGGAATTCAAGGAAGTTTAATGAGGATAATAAACTCTAATTACATTCACTGAAATAGATTATTTAATAAATGACCTATTATGATTTCAAATAGAATTAATGTTTTCAAGAATGAAAAAGAATCAAATAGGGGGTATCAAGCACAAAAATATTAGCACTCACACTAACACTCTTACTGGAATCGAATAAATATCTGAATGAAGTTATTACATCTTTTTAAGAGGATGAATTAGTTATATGACAGTTGGAATATATATATGGGAAAAAATATGTGAAAAATAAATGAATCATATCAAATTTAAATAAAGAATGTAGGTTTATGATAATGGGAAGAAGATTAAACAATGCAGGATAGAAAACACTCACATTGAAATTTTTCTCTACGTAAATAAATAGTTCCTACTTATTCTATATTTTATAGGTGTTATGAGATAACATACAATAAACTGAAGGAGTGTAGTTTTTCATTACAGAGTTCAATAATTTACATGATGATAAACTTGAGTGCATCCCTTTGTGAGGATATTTTTAGAATAATTAGTTATTCAAATAACACTATCATCTTTATTTATTAATTTTATTTACATGGGGGAGTTCTTGTTTGATTGGAAAATGTGAACAAGTGGGAGTTATTATTTTTCGACCAAAATTTCTAATGATTTTATTATTGTGTTCATGTTTTTTTATTTAATTTATAATTTTTTAAATTTCAAACTATTTATATAGAATTGAGAAAAATTGTATTTTATATCACATGTGAGTATGTATTATGGACAACATAGATTTCTATGGTTATTTCACTCTTTTTTTCTACACCATGTTTTTCAAGTAGCCATAGTGTTTATTTTCTAAAGGTTATTTTCTATGTATCATGTGATATCATCCCTTATATTTAAAATATGATAACATACTACTTTTATTAAATATGTGATGACAAAAAACACAATATTCCATTTGATTTTATTTTCAATAAGGATTAGAAGAATTGAAGATTCCACACATTGAATTTTTTGATGTGATGAGATATTGACAACAAAATTATAAAGGGATTTATTATTGTGAACATTTCATGAATTTATTATCTATCAAATAATGTGTGTGTGAAGATGATGTGGGGATTCATGGATAATTTTTATGTATCTATTTCATAGCATTGTATTTTACCCCTGGACAATTATCTAAATTATAACTCTGATGATTATTGGTTTGATATAAAAAATCAATGATATGTGTAATGTAATTTCACATTTTTTTACCACTAGTTATTTCTATTAAAAAAAGTAATTACATGATGAATAATTGATGAAGCCCATGAATTCTGTTTTAATGCAGGTGAAGAGTATCTGTGAAAAAATAAATTTAAAATTATTTTTAAGAATATATTTTGGATTAAAAATTCATTTGATAATAGAATAATGAATTGATAAGAATTTGGTTTTAAATAATATTTAATGAAGTATTTTAATTTCATTCATATTATATATATATATATATATATTTTTTATTTTTGGGTATAAAATTTGAACCTTTTCAAAAAATAGTCCTCTCACAAAGATGACCAGTTAGCCTCAATTCGAGGGATCGTGCGGGATAGATGGGATGACCGCATGCAAGGGAGGCCAACATATTCTAGCCAAGAAGCATAAAATTTATGTGGAAGCCTGTATTAGGGTTCTCATGAATACAAGATTTTTTAGCACAACAGATCCCCTGTGTGAGGTGGATCAATGATAGGGGGAACCAATATAGAGTGGTACTAAGAGAGGGGGGATATAATTATGAGATGATGGTTTATATAGTTATGTTATATAGTGGTAGTATACCAATAATTTATTTTATGTTGGAGGTGGTTATTTCATGTACTATTAATTTATATTAGAAAATACTAACATTTCCCACACTATAGGATACTGCTCATCTGACCCGTCCGATCGCAATGGGAGGTCATCTAACTCCAGACGCATTTGAGGGTGATTTTTAGTGGATATTCAATAATATTTTTTCCAAAAAGATTGTGGCCTCATCTAATGGATTTAACTAATGTTCACAATGATCTCGTAATATCAATGAAAGACTAATATACATGTTTCACATGAGATCTATGTATGTGTAAACATTAAAAGAGTTAACATGAAGTGTGATGGTTTTCTGATGAGGCCATACATGTTTCATGATGATTATTACATGATTTTCTTATAGATTCAATGAATATGAATCATGCGTGTAGATATTATTTTCAGGCATGAAAATATATTGAGGAAATCAAGATGTTACATTAGGGGAATAAAATGGTGTTTAAAATTAATTCACTATAGGGAGAATAGGGAACCTAAACTCCTCATAATTTTGAGATGAATGAATTTTAGTGTATTGTTGAGCCATGGAGAATGTTATCCAATAGATAAAATAGTAATCCTTGCTCCATTGGTCATTTTGTTGACCTGTGGTGTATTTCATTTCCATTTGAGAATAAATTATAAACATTATTTTTTTGAGAGATTGAGGTGCATGTATTATGTGCATGATGGTAGGGTGGAAGAGAGTGTGTATAGAATTAACGGACACCTTAGTCTATGGAGTACTTAAATATTGAATCTATTTCCCAAATAATGGAATGACCAAAGGATGTAGAATGATCTTGATTCTCATGGGTGATCGACGATTTCATGAAAATGAGATGTCGTACATAAAGAAATCTTGGGCATGCATGCATGCATTCTAAATGATTCATGGCCCCTCACCAGTGTTATGTGAAAAGATGAATACACCTTGGTATTCATTCTACAAGAAAAATAAATATACCCATAGTTTAAAGGGTATTATAATGAGGGATGGTGTATATCATAATTTATTTGTGTATCTAATTTGAGAAAAATAATACCCACATTCAGTATTTATTATTTTAAGGATGAATAAATTAATTTTTTTTTTAATTTTATAACACATTTAAATATAGTTTTAAATTGGAATTTTTATTATAAATTTTATTGAAATTCACATGCACAATATTTTTACTAATATGTGTGTACTTTTAATGGAATTATTTAAAAAAATTGTGAGATCATTTTTAGAAACCTATCATCAATTTAAAGAGAAAAATATTGAGGTTGATCCAGAGACGGATAATTCTAGAAGATGGTGATTAATGTACCTAACCTTTTCTACAAGGTGAATTCAGATTGCACAAAATCATGAAGGGGTTTCAAGACTAGAATAGATAAATTTCTTGAGGAACTAACTGAGTGTGTCAAAACATATAATATCTTGGGGTAAATTCAATGATCAACCAATAGTGGATCAAATCATTCAACAAAGGTGATGTATTCATGTTGGATCTGGGTGTGGTTGAAGTCTTCTAGTTAGATCCAAGAGTAAAAGGTGTCTCTCAGTTGGAGCTAAAGAATGATGTCATATGGTAATAGAAAAATGATAATGTAGTCTATCAATTGGATCTATAGGTATTATTTTCAAATGTACATATAGTGAAGTGAATCCATGCTGGGGTGTCAAAAAATCATGACAAGGGGTAGGCATTGACCACCTTATTATAATGATCTCTAAATCATGATTATAATGATATTTATATGATTAATGTCTCATGTGATAATCTTATAATCTAAGAAAGGTGGAGAAATATTCCCTAAGGATGATTCACTACTGAGGATGAGTCACAGTTTAGACTCACTCACCAACAAAAAAAGCATAACTGTCATGAAGTCACACTATCATATATGGAAGATTTCCAGAGTGTAAATTCAGTAATATATGGAATGAATCACTATCAGGATGCTATAAAATTATAATTGGCTTTTGAAAAAGTATGAGAAACAACTATCCTATGCTACAATTAGAGGACTCACTTCCATAAGGATGAATCACCATCAGTTGAGTCCCTGCCGGTATAGAAATTATTTTAAATACAAAACTTCACAATGTAGGAATATCGTTGTTCTAAAATGATATACTTCAAAAAAAATCACACCACCATCTGGAGACACCATTAGGACAAGTCTCAAATTAGAATATGAGTCACTATTCATAACACACGTTCATTATTTTAAAAAATTATTTTCTTAAAAAACTAATTACTAATATTAGTTTATTTCATTTTATTAGTGTTATATTAATGCCTTTTTTATTAATGGATCAATATAATGAATTGTGGATCGTGTTATACATTTGGTATGAGGAAACAGGGGATCTAGATATTTTTATCTATTGTTGTTTCTGTTAAAAAGTGAAGAAGACTCCCTTTTCCAAGTGATAATGAATGAACATAGTAACTAAAGGATTTGAAGCATGAAATAAATCTCACATACTAAGATATCATTGAGATAAACTCAATTGCAATAACACGAAGAACATACCATTTGCTTCCTACTATAATCGACTAAAAAAATCCAAAGCAATTTACACATTCCATGTTTTCCTATATTAAATGATGAATTTTTCTATGCCACTCTATTATATACATGTATTCAAAAGCATGACTCGAGTTTCATTACAATTTACTTTCATGGAGTAATGAGATATAAATCCTAACAGGATGGCCATTTATAATCCTATATAACATTAGTTTCATGGTCTATTTATTTATTTTTAAATTACAAATAGTTTTGGTTGTACTATGTTTTGTATTTTCACAGACTCCTTATATAATAGGAATATACATTAAAGTATTCAGTAGTTTTTTACACATGTACTCCCATGAATGTTTTGGGAGTGGTCTGTTTTGATCTGTTGTATTTTTTATTCCACTGATAATAGTAGAAAATTCCATGTGTGGTCTGCAACATTTTACACAGTTGTAAAACCAAATCCAGTTTGTTTATAAAAAAAATTATAAATAAAAATTATTGTGGTAGGTGATCACAACGTGTATAGGACTACATCTTATCTCGAGACAAACTCTCTTTTATTATAATTTTCATTTTATTTTTATTTTGTTTTTCATGGAATATATTATTAAAAAATAAAATTGTTTTAAACTGTAAAAAAATTAATATTTTGATATTTAATGTTAATTTATTTTTTTATTATATTTTAGTTAATTTGTTTATTAAAAATTATTATTTATATTGTATATTGTTTTATCCAGGATCTAATAATTATTCTAATAAAAAATTTTAAATATAGAAACATATAATGATTTGTTGTTTTTGTTAAATGTAATTATTTTAAGTTATTTGGGGGAATAATTTTTAATCCATTTTGTATAGAATTTGTATTGGAACTATATTGACCCTCCTCCTGAGAAACTCACTCTGAAAAACATTCCATATCAATTGAATATTTTTTGGAATTAATGATTTAAAATCTCTTCATCATTGATTTGAGTCTCACATTAAATATCTCAATAATCTATCATTTCAATATTTATTTCATTATTTGGATTCTAGAAAAGAAGGTTTTGCAACTAATAGACCTCCCTTTTTGAATTATAAAAATAATTCTCAATGTAAAATAAAAATATAACTTCATATAGGTAGTATGTAAATTGAAATTTTTAATATTATAGTAGATAAATATGAACTCATTTATACTTCTAGAATGGATTGGGATGAGTATAAAAATATTTATTACAGTAATAATTATAATGAAATGATTGATGAGTATTATTCATTAGGAGATAAGGAATTCAATATAATGTCTTCCTATATTAAATCATATGAAATTTGGGATAAATTATGTATTTAAAATGAGGGAATAACTCATGTTAAAGAGATGATACATAATACATACACTATTATGTATGATAAATTAATGACGAAGCTTTATGAACAACTCTATGGCATGCACTACGTGTTAAATGATATTTTATACATAATGAGCTCAAATATGAATCCTATATCTGATAAGGACCAGAACATGTGACTTCATAGAGGATTACCTAGAAGAAGGAGAGGCATATATGTGTCCATTAGAGTGTCCTATTATATCAACAAGATACCTATAAAATAGATGTTTGGTAAACTGTTGATTTAAAATGAAGTGTTAAAGGTCAATAGAGAATATTATGATGATCATAAAAGGAAATAATTAACCCTTAATACTATTGCATCAAAACAAAAGGAAAAGGTGAATGTTCAAGCTAATGGTTCAAGTGACAATGAGTAACCATTAAATTGTTTTGAATAGATGGATCATCTTGCCAATATATTTTAAAAAATACAGGATAATTTTTTAGAAATCACAATTATAAAGGAAAATATGATTCCAATGGAACATTGATGAAAGAATAGATAAAATATGAAAATGGGGTTAAATTCTATGAGTGCAAGAGGAAAGTTTATGAAAAGGATGACTATCTAATGTTTTAGTAAAAAAGACATATGACAAAAAGGAAATATCATATGAGAAGGAAATAAAGGAATTATAGCGTGCCTTGGAAGACATACCTTGTATCTCTGATTAATGGTGTGATGAAAAATCAGATAGAGCCAATATGATCTTTATGAACAATGTCACAAAGGTACCTAGTATTCTATCTATATATATTTATGAAAATTATTATAATGAACATAATGTGGTGATATGACTAGGTATGAAATTTTTGAATAATTTAGTATGATATATGATACTTTTAGGGATCTTAATGGAAAATTTAATGTATATAAGATTACACATGATTTATCGGCAAGAATTAAATCTGATATGACTATTGTAAAAGAAAAGAATGATAATAAATTAAAAGTGAATACTAAACAAAAATGTTTGAATGATAAACTAATGAATGCCATTGAAAATGTCACTGATGGTAGAGAAACTCTCCCTAATGATTTTAGGATTGAAATATGAAACTAAATATATTTCATGTATAAGTTATCAATATGGACAAAGGGGAGTGTTTGAGAGTACTTTTTTACCAAATCCAACCCCTTAAAAATCTACGATTACATATTTCTATAGGGGACAGGGAAAAGTCATTATTCAAAATGTCTCCAATACATCTATTTGATACCAATTAAAAATGTTAGGGTTACTAATTTTTTAATCACTAATACCTCCAGATCCAAAGGAATATTTTGTAACAATGTAATTTCTTGAATAAATTTTTTTTATAGACAAACTATTTGAATACCACCTGTAAGATTCAATGGTACATGGATAGTTGTTTTTCAATACATATCAAATGAAATAATTTTTTATTCAAGATAATTATTGTGGTTGATGGTGTTCATGTCAAATTTGGTGGTAATGCTAAAGTTAATATCATCATACTTATCCAAATTGGTAAATGAAAATCAGTTTTAATTTATGAAATTATAATTTTGATGGTTTTATGTATAATCTATAGAAAATATCATAGTTATGTGATGATGTATTTAATGATTATGTTTTAAAATAATTCATTTAATGTTTTTGATTCTAATCATACATTAGTTTTTACTATATTAGGAAATTAAATTTTATATGTTATTAATCTGAATTGTTTAATTTCTGAAAATGTTTCCTTATTGACTGCCATTCAAAAAGACTCCGAGCATTAGAATAACAGAATAAGACACTAAAATATAAAATCACATAGTAATATTACTGTGAAAGGTATATTATGGGATCTATCTAATTCTGCATTCCCAAAATACAATGTATATAACCCCTATCAAAAAGGGAATCAACACAAAGATTATTTTAAATTAGAGAAAGAAGTATCAACTTATCTATCTATTTTGTTTACTAAAATGTATTTTTTTTGAGAAATTTAGAGTTTCTAGTTTAAATTTTATGTTACATGTGTAACACCATAATATTTTGTGAATTGTTAATTTTTAAATTCATTTATCCACTGAGATTTGTTTCATTTCACATAACACTAAAAATAGTTTATTATATATTAATTCACTCTATTTAGTTTGTGATATATGAAAAACCAATTTATTCATGCACTATTTACTGCATAAAATTTTAGCTTGATCTACATATATCATAATGGGTAGATTGTGTTACACACAATAATGCCTTTCCTTGAAAGAATAAGTAATTTGCATGAAATAATTTTACCAAAAAACAATTTATTATTAAAATATTATATTTTAATATAATAAATGAACATTATTAAATAATTTATATTTATATATGGTTTACAAAAATATAATATGAATTCAATGGTTATCAAAATCTTATAAATTAATATGAAAACCGACTGAATATTATGGAATGTATTAATATTTTTATTTCATAAAGTTATTTTACCCTAATAAATTAAATTAATTACAATTAGTGAGTGAAATTAATGTAATTTATATTTTATATAATCATGAAATTATTTTTTATGTTCATCCAATATATTGGATGGGCAGAAGTTAAGAACAAACAAAATTTTATGAAGAAAAAAAAATATTTTTTTACAATGGTAGTTTAATCCCCTTTTAAAAGAGAACCCATTTAATTTTTTTCTCATTCATAGAAATTATATGAAACAAAAGAAAAATCATATTTTAAATTTAAAAATATTGGTTTAGGATTACTTTTTGGTATTTTTCTATAAGGATTAATTTTTAATTAAAATTAAACAATACTGGATATTAATTAAAATGTGCATTCTCATTTAATTTATTTATATGGATAAAATATATTTTAAATTTATTTAAATGTTTTATTAGATAGTAAATTTATATATTAATTAAATTTAAGAAATTGTAACTGATTTAATATTGAAATTGGATATAAAAACATTTCAAACTTTTGACAATTTTTAATTTAAAACCCCCTAGTGTCATCCCTTCAGTGGGAATATTTTTAAATTAATTATTTCCACTTATGAATTTAAAATTTTGATAAATGATTCCATATTTTCAATAA
Source organism: Viscum album (assembly GCA_963277665.1). Classification (NCBI taxonomy): domain Eukaryota; kingdom Viridiplantae; phylum Streptophyta; class Magnoliopsida; order Santalales; family Viscaceae; genus Viscum; species Viscum album. Next base: position 1,150,412,625 of record OY728127.1, on the reverse strand, counting down.
TAATAATTCATATTTTTTAGGATGTTCAATTTCTATTTTTACCAACAGTATTAGTGAATGTGATTAAAATTAATCACATCGATCAAGGTAAAATTAAGCTTAATAAGCGACTAAACCGTAACCTTAAATACCAAAATGTTCAATAAACATGTCAAAAATTCAAATGAATGCCATATTTAGACCCTATACACCCTATTTTATAAATTTTATCATTATTGGATACACTATCAACATGAAAACCGTGGGTGGAATTCTCTCCTCAAATATTTACAAGGGTACCACTCCTCCTTCCCTAAAAAAGGCCACCACCTCTACCTCTCCATTAAACCTCTCAAACCATGTAGGTTAGGCCATGATCCATTAAATACACATAACAAAATATATCCCTTCCTAATTTAATCCCCCATTTTTATGAAATACTTCCACATATTCCATTTGGTAAAAACATAAAGAAGTTACCCAATTTTTATGCAACATATTTTCATGACCTCTTTCCTTTTATTTTCATTCTATTCCCCTCTGATATATTTATATAAATTTTCTATAAATAAATAATACTCAAAATACAATGTTTTTTATACTTTTTAATCCTACAATTACACACATCACTAAAAATGACTATTTGACTCTCTATACCACCTCTAATTGTGGAAATTTTGATGGGAAATCTGTTTATATATGTTAGATATTATATTTATTATTTCATTCTATATTTTCACATCTTTTACAACTCATATAATATTAACATTCAATTTGGTTCTAAGATGATAATTTTGATTGAGGAAGTGTGGAATACTGCCCCCTCAAATCAATATGATTCGATCATTCACTACATGAATTGAATTATGGATGGTTTTAATGAATATATAAGAAATATATGATATAATAAATCTATTGTAATAATTAAATATATACATATAAGTATTTAACTTTCTATCTTCCGTTATGATTATTAAATGAAAATAGCATTAATGCGTACGTACGACATACCATCTCCATTAATTGTGTATTATATTTCATAAATATTTATTATATATATTAGTATAATACACATATAATGTACATAAATCATATTTATATCAAGTTTTACATTCTTTAAATCTTTATATACGTATAAGGACCAATTAAATAACAAATTACATCTCATACGAAGAATAAATCGAATATTACCCGAAGTGATACCTTAACATATGATTATTAACTAGAGGGTAAAATATGGTTATAATAAAACCATAAATGGTACTATATATAAGAATATGGATCTTGAAATGATTAATGATAAATTTATATTTATTATTCATCTTATTTGTATGAGTACAATGTGATTCAATATACAATGTAAGGGGATTTCATCTCAGTTTTTATTTCTGTGAGATACATGCTACTTATTCTTCTCTTTAATTTTGTGTGGTTTATTTACTTCCCATTATTCTATTCCATATATCATATAATTAAATTTATGGGTATTAAAATATCCATTAAATGATCTTAAATTCATGAATTTTATGTAACCAAATCTATAAGACAGATTTGTCTCAATTTTCCTTATTTGAGAATCATGTTTTATTATGAACATAAATTATTTAATGAGGTGTATATACTTCCATTTTTAATTTTTTTTAATGAGTATTTTCCATTTCCTGATATTTTATGCTTCATTTATTTTCCTTTTCATACATGTAGATTATTATCCCATGTAACAAAGTGGTAAGGTTATATTAAAACAATCACATCGCTTTTTGAGGTTGTTAAATATATTGCTTCATTGACTAAATCATATGATCCATCTATGAAGAGAACTCATGAGTGTTCTTATACTATATTTATTCAACATATATCCATGCATTTGTACTATATTCAACTATTTTGTACATAATATTGGAAATAACTTCCTTTTTAGAAATCCCTATTAAACCCTGTATTCGATTAGAAATCTGTGTTCGTTTAAAACTATATTTTCTAAAATTGGTTTCCAAGATTATTCTAATAATAAAATATTACACTTAAATGAATGTATTACTTTTTTGAAATTTTCCAATTATTTCAATGTAATAATTTTTTCCTTCTAAATGAGCCATTTGTCTGATAGTTTTCCCTTGGAAAAGGAATTTTCATTTTAACTTGTACGACATGTAAGGATTTAACCAACATCAATTATTTGAATATATCTTTACATATTTAAAAGGTTATTTTTTATGATTTCTTTAAAATATATTTTCATGAAAATGGTTCTGAATTTTTTTTCAAGCTTCTTTATTAGCTATTTCTATAAAGTGGTTTTTAACACGTTTTATTATTTAAAGTTCATTTTTAAAAGAAAAATAAAATCGTACATGAAGAAATGAAAAAAATATAACATTCCAAGTTATTTTACATCTATGATAACATATTTTTATGTTAATTATTCCCTTATATTAAATGATCCAATGGTTCCATTCATATTATTTCATGATAGGTCTATTTTTTGATGGAATGATGATTAAGACAATTTTTTCACTTTTGTGTGTTTTATGGTTTTTAACCCCACCTCATTTCATGGGATACACATTCAAAAAGTTATTATAAACATAATATATTTTCATAGGTTATGATGTGATTAAATTTTAATGATTCCCATTTCATTTCATGGCTTATGATTTGATGTTTATAAAACCCATATTTTTTTGGGGTTTAGATAAGATTAATTTTTTATTATCTTTCGAAACATGTATAAATAATTTTATTATGAGATGATTGGGAACTATAAATCCATAAAATTCATTGGGTAATAATAAGTTGTATATTAATTTAAAGTGTACATGGGTTTTCTCTCCAAAATTAAAACAATAATTCACATGGTTTGTTCCCCAAGTATAAAAGAAAGAGGGTACTCCATGTGTACTCCATTCCTGAAAAAAAAATAAGGTACATGAGTTGTAGCACAATACTAAAAGAATGATGTTACATGGGTTGTATCCTAATACTGAAAAAATAATGTAAATAGGTTTTATTCCAAGAATAAAATAAATAGGGTACATGTGATGATGACCTTTCCTAAAAACAATATGGTAAATGGGTTGTAGCCCATGCCTAAAATAATGACAATACACAGGGTGTATCCTAATCCTGAAAACAAGAAGGTTAATGTGTTGTATCCCACTATAAAAAGATGGTACACTAGTCTATATCCCATGATATAAGAAGTTATAAAAGTCATAGACTAATCTTAACACATTATAATGATCTTGGTAGGTAGCCTTGGCATAAAATATTATATTCTTATTTGTATTCCATAAATCCAATATCATATTCCTTAGTAAAAATTTCTTGGTTTTTGTTGAATATTTCCTTTTGTTTCATATGTTATGAACTACTATGATTTTTCCCAAAACTAATTTTTATGACATTTTATATGTATTTTTTGATATTCTAATATTATCGTAATAATATTATACCCCCGATGTTCTTGTTTATTCTTACATGTCTCCCTTTTTTACACTTACTGAGCAGATGAGCTCACCTTTTCTTATGTTCTCATTTCCTGGTTTATGAATAATGGTTTTATATAGATGTACTAATGGTGGAGGTTTTTTTGGGAGATATTTGAGATATTTCACTGGCATATAATATTTTTTCCCATGTATCCAAAGACAGTAATCAATTATTATCCTCAGAAATGTATTCATGTAATGTGATAAATATTAATCTAAAATAATATAATATCCTTGTATTGTCAACCTAGGATTTTATATTTGGTATTAAAAGAATTTTTAGTCAACCATTGGAAACTTTGATTTGAAAAACATAGTTATATCCTAAGTGGTATTTCAATGAATATGTGTAGGGATGTCTCTATGGATAAGTACAAGGACAAAGAAAAGTATAAGATATTGACCAAAAAATTTGATAAAGGATAGAGTGAGTGGTGTCCTAGAAATACACCCCTATATATATACTATAAGTGGATGTCACTCAAGAACAAATTTACCAAGGTGTATCAAATACGACAAGATTTTCTGGGCCTAACAAAGGGAAATTGGGTACACCCCATCAAGACTTGATGCACACCTAGTTTGACACTAATTGGGGATATGCTTCGGGAATTCACAAATCTATTCATAAACCATAATGATGGATTTAAATAGATTATGACTATGAATAACCTAGGATAAACCTATGGTTTCACCAAATAAAGTAGTAGGGTGTATGATTTATTCTCCCTATAAGTAATGTTACATGATTATATTGTATCATAATATGATAAATGACTCTCACAGTATGGTTTCTGGTTTTATTTAATAGGGATAACTATAAGGAACAAGGTTAACACATAATGTTTCAGATGAAAAAATATTTTGAAATAGGTGAATATATTTCCCAAGTGGAAATATCATATAGAGAATCAGGAATTTGGTATGAATATTGGTTGTGCTTATGATGATAAAGTGATTAAAAACAACTCATGAAAGTTATGTGATGTTCTTATAGTAATGTTTACATTTATAAAAATAATCATTATTAGATTGAGTTTGATGAACCATAATACATGATTCAAATTTCATATTGTCCAAATTTTTCATTAAGTAATAATTTGATGAATCTAGTTTAATGGTTTAATAATAATGTATATTGATAAATTATTTTTGTTTTGGAATTGAAATATTATGTTATATGATTCAGGAAATATATATGTATTTTCGGTATAAGATTTCATTAGGAATCATAAATCTAATGTTTAATGTTGATGAATACATAGAAATGTGAATTCATAGAATGATGATATTTTGATTAAGGTAAGGTAACCCCAAAATAAAGAAAAAAATTGGGACAGTGTTATATAGATAATTATATGATAGATATGAAGAAGTAAATTAGACGGTACAGATAACTCATGAACTAATTATTGATAAAAATTGTCTCTATAATCGGGGATAAAGTTTACGAATTATTGGACTTAAATAATATATCTAGTAATAATTGGAATAAGGTTCATGCATGTTTTTCAAAATGATTTATGGTAATTTTGGTTTTTACCATGTTTCAATAGAATATATGATTAGGGTATTATCATGTTTGGAATGTGATAACCAAGAGCTACTTTGTGACATATATGGGAATAAATTTTAAGATAATTTAGTTACAATATTTATAATTATTTTTATTTCTATCATTAATAATTTTTATAAGGTTAACCATTCATTAAAATTTTATTTTAAAAATTTGAGGATAAATTATGTATTGAGATTGTTTTGAAACCCATGGTTAAAAGGCTATTTAGTGATTAAAATTATTTCATGGATCTACGTATTATTTATTTTAGAAATTATATTATTGTATTTCTATAAAGGGATGTCAAGTATGTTGGGGGAAAACCAATGATGTCCAGCAAGGTCATGATTCTTAAAACCACGATCGAAGGATGGTAAGGGTTTCACGCCTACCACTAGCCTATAAGATGTCCTATTTAATGTTTATTTATTTTTTATGAATAACTATTTATAATGAAACCATATTGTTAATGTAATATTTTGAGATTAATTAATTAACCATATGGATATTGGTAATCATATTTATAGAAAAGTAGTTATATTTTTTATTTTATTATGGGCCTCATGATCTGAAAAAAAGGATATTTTTTAAAATTATGCATCCTAGTTAATTCTAAAAGTCTATTAAAATAAGTAATGGATGAATAAAAAATACATAATAGCACAAATAATGGCATTTTTTATATGAATATATCATGTATTAATATTTCCTTATATTCATGGTCTATAAAATAACAAATCAGTGTTAGGATAATGATCAAAAGAATATGTGTTGTTATATTACATTAATTTTGTTGAACTAATATACGTTTAAATCATCACTGATTTATGATCTTGAGTTTCTCAACATTTCATTGACAGTTCACCTATTTAAAATTTATGACCTCAACCACTCCATATAAATATTACAGTTTTCCTCCATGTCCAATTTTGAATCCCAGCCTATGTTCTCCTATGTTGAATCCTCGTTCTATATATCATTGGGTAATCATTAGGGTTCCAACATTCCCATTTTGATGGATGTTTTAGTATCAATTTTGCGATGTATTTTTCTATGAACAGAACTTATAGGTATTAAACCATTGATTAACACGATTAAATACATGGGATAAATTAATTCTAATGGGAGTAGAAAGTAATACGTCATGATTTTGTGAATTATTTTTTTGAATTAATTTACGTTTTTCAATATTTTTCATTTCACATAACTCTGAAAATAATTTATTTTATATTAAATCACTATGTTTTATTTGTGTTGTACAAAACACCAAATAAATAATGCACTACACACAACATTAATTTTATCTTTTTCTACACAGAACATTGAGGTTAGATTGTGTTACACACAAAAGTGACTTTCCATGATGGAATCTGTAACACACATTACTGAGCTTTAGAAATTAATAATATACATTTAAAATATTATTATTTAATATAATAAGATATAAAATTGTAGTCAAATTAGTTGTTATGAACTATATTAACTAATTTTATATGATATATGTTTTTTAAAAATATTAGATGAATTCCAAGGTTATCATTTAATTAGAAACTAATATGGAAATAGATTTATATAAAAAAAATATTGATAATTTTATGGGCACAAAGATAATTTTCTCAAATAAATTATACTTATTAAAATTATTGAGTAATTATAATGTAATATATATATTATATATTAATTTAATTTTTTTTATTCATCAAATATATTGGATAATCAAAAGACAAGAACAAACCATTTTTTTTGCATACAATTGTATATAATTTTTATAATGGTAGGTTTAAAGCCTATTATAGGAGGACACATTTTAAATAAAATTATTTGAAATGTTATAGATGTAATATTTCAAAAAAAACATCATCATTGAAATAAAAACATAAAATTTACGTTAGGATAATGTTTTGGTATATTTCTGTAAGGGTTCATTTTTTTAATGAATAATTAAAAATAGTGGATTTTAATTCAAATCCTCTTTATTATTAAAATATATTATATGGAAATATTATATTTTAAATTTGATTAAAATTTTCATTAGATAATAATTTTATAAATTAATACAATTTAGATCATTTGAACAAATTTCCCATTGAAATTGGGTATAAAAACATACCAAACTATTAACTATTTCATCACTAAAAACCCACAATATCGTCCAATTAGTGGGATTATTATTAAATTAATTTCATCCAATTTTGTGATTAAAATTTTAAAAAATGGATTCAATATTTAGAATAAGAATAATTTATAATGTATAGTAATTATAAATATTTTTTTACAAAAATTAATAGTTAAAGCGATTGAAATTAATTACATCGATTATGGTTATATTAAGCCTAATAAATGATTGAACCTTAACATATAGCCCTAAAATACCTATACAAATTTATGAAATCTATATTTTCCAAATTTATACCCTATAATCACTTTTATATACATATAATCATTATTGGATCCTCTTCATACTTAAAAAACAATTTTTGGATTCTCTCCTCAAATATTTACAATAGTGACACTACTCTGTCCCTATAAAAGGCAGCCAACTATCCACCTTCATTATAACTATCAAACCACTTATTATTTGCAAACGATTTCCCAATAAACTTCATAACATCCCTAAAATATTCATTTGAGCCTCTCATTGGGCATTAATTATTACAAGCAAGCATTTTAGCACAAACTAAGGGGAGTTACATGATTATAAGGTATCACCTTATCTCAAGCTCCATTATTTTATATTCCCTCTCAACCCCCTCCACTTATTAATTAAATTATTGTATTACAACCCCAGTATCCACCATATAATGGTATTTTTTTAATTCTATTTTTTCAACCTACACTTACACACTCTGTCTAATAGATAAAGAATATAATTTTTATGTGCACAACGAAATACCACCTCACGAAATGATGATTATTCAATTTTCTAAACCGATTCTCATGGTGGGAATTATGATGAAAAATATATTTAAGTATGTTATATATTAGTTTTTTTAACAAATTTTTTTATTTTTCTATTTTCTAACACTTTTATTTTTTACATTCCATTTCTTTATGTTACGATAATTTCATTTGAGGAATTGTTGACTACCTCCCCCAAAAAGTGATAATATTCATTCATACTCTACATGGATTGTATTAATGATGGATTTAGTAAATTTATAAGACATATATGATATAATAAATACACTGTAATAATGATATATATATATATATATATATCTATCTATCTATACATATATGTCTATTACTTTCATTATGTCAACATGATAATTAAATGGAAATAGAGGTCATTCGTACGTATAACCTACTGTCTCCATGAATTGTGTATTATGATTAATAATTATATATTATATCTATTATTACAATAGAAATAAACTATATATAATTGATATTTATATCATGGTTTATATTCCTGCAATCATAATATATGTATAAGGACCAAAGAAATAACAAATTGAGTCTAATGGAAGAAAAAAGAGAATATTACCCAAACGGAAACCTTATCATTGTATTATTAACAAGTGGGTAATATAATTTCATAAAAAACAATATATGTTTTTATATATAAGAATATGTTTCTAGTAAATATTTATAATAAATTTATATTTATTATATAGGTGGTCTGTATGGCTATGAAGATATTCAAGACACAATGTAAGGGTATTTCATCTCACTATTTATTTCAATGAGATACATGTTTTGTTCTACACTGATTCCTTTTGTGCGGTGTTTTTAATAAACATGTTTTTATGTTATATTTCATATACATAAACTTTTTCTTTTTAATATATCCATTATGTTATCTTTTTTTAATGATGTTTATGGATCAATACATCCCAAATCGTTAAAATAGTGTTGTCACAGTTTTCCTTCTTTGACAGTCATATTTTTTTATACAGCTAAATTATTTTTAGTGGTGTATATACATCCACTTTACATTTTATATCTTGAGTATCAATATTTTCATCATATTCTATTCTTCATGTAATTTCCATTAATTAAATGGAGATTATGGTCCCATGTAACCTAGTCGTAAGAGTTTATTGAAACAATCTCATCACTTTTATAGATTATCAACTATTATGATTCCTTGATGAAAAATTATGATAAGACTCTCAAGATAACTCATATAATTCTTTATCCAATTATTATTCATGATATATCCCTGTATTAGTACCATTTTTTCACTCTATGGTATATAATATAGTTAAGAGTGTGTTCTTAATAAATCATATCTATAACCTCTAATCAGTAGGAAATCTGTGTTCCTTTAAAACCATGTCTTATTAAAAGGGTTTCCAAGACTGTTATAAAAATATCCTATAATCCTTAAAATAAATTTATACACTTTTTAATTTACCAATGCTATCAATTGAATCATCTTTTGTCCATCTAAATGAGTTATTTTTATGATGATTCTATAGTGAAAAAAGAGTGATCTTTGTACCCCATATGACATGTTTAGATATACCCATCATCAATATTTTGAATATTTATTTTAATTTTTAAATGATTAATTTTTAAGAAAATCATGTTAACAGTTATTTAAAAAATGTTTTTAATATAATTTTATGTTTCATTTATAGGTTTTTAATGAAATGGGTTCTCCGAAGGTTTTATGTTTCAAATATCATTTTTCAAATAAGAAAAGATATTTACCTCAAGAAATGTTTTCAAAATATTCCTCCATGTTATTTTACATCTATTTTAACATCCATTTATGTTACTAATTAACGTATAGGATATAATCCAATGGATCTATTAATATTATTCATTTAATGGGTTATGTTTTGATGGAATTATATTTCAGAAACTTGTTTCCCTTTTATAGGTTTTATGCTTTTGAAACTCGATTCTTTTCACATGTTATAGTTTCATAATTCGATTTTGAAAACTATATTTTTTTCATAGGTTATTATTAGATGAAATATTAATAAAACACTTTTAATTTCATGGGTTATTAATTGATGTTTAGAAAACCAATAACTATTTATGGATTATGATAAGATCAAAGTTTTATTATCTTATCTACTTTTTATAAATGATTTTATTATGATAAGGGTGGGATCAATATATCTATCTAATTAATTTGGGATTGAGAATTTGAATATGAGATCAATGGGTTTAAAAGTTTTATCCCACACTATAAAACAATAAGGTACATGGGTTGATGCGCATGATTAAAAGAAATACTCTACATGGTTTATATCCTTAGCCCATAAAATTAAGGTACATGGGTTATAGCCAACACCTAAAAAAAGAAGGTACATAGGATTTAGCTCATGCCCAAAAAAAGTAGGGTGCCTTGGTTGTATCCCAATCCTTAAAGAAATATTTTATAGTAGTTGTAGTCTAATATTGAAAATTAGATTGTACATGTATTGGAGCCCAAGCCTAAAATAAATATTGTACACATGATGTAGCCCAATAAAAAATCAAAAAGTTAAATGAATTTCTTCCATATATTAAAATAATGGGGGTAAACAGGTTTCCATACCATTCCCAATGTAGGTTCATGGGTCACAGACCAAGGTTATAAAATTATAAATGTATTGGTATGTATCCTTAACAAAAAAAATTTATTCTTATACGTTTGATGAAAATCCTATGTCTTATTCATCAATTTTGATTTCTTGGATCATGATGATTATTTCCTTATGATTCATGTGTTATAAAATACCATGATTTATCCCATAACACATATTTATGATATTTGATATGTGTGTTGTGATATTCAAATGTTACGATAACTTTCACGTACCCCTATGATCATGTTTATTGTTACATGTCTCTAGTGTTTACCCTTACTGAGAATCTGAGCTCACCCATTTTTATGTTTCCATTCCCCATGTTCTGAAGAAAGGTTTTATATAGAAGTACTAAAGGTGTAGATATTTTGCGGAAATGTTGATGATACTTCAATATTATTGATGTTTTTTTTTCAATGTCTTCAAAGTCACAAATCAATTTCCATCCTCTGGAATGTATTTTTTTAATCTACACTATATTTATCTAAAATGAGGTCATATCCAAGTATTCTATTCCTGGGTCTGTATACAGTGTCTATATACCCATATATTATACTTATTAGTATAATTTGGTATTATTTATAGATTCATAAACTGGATCTTATTATTATTTAAACATTTGTGATAAATTTCTAGAGAGTCTAAGTGTTCTGAGAATTAAAATGTTGTGAAGTTACCTTGGTCTTTAGATTGAAATTCATGACATTGAATAATTTTTCTCCAAAGATGGCTATATTCATAACTTCTCTACGCTTAATACCCCTTAACATGATGAATTTGTTGAAACAAGAAATGAATCATAAAAATATATTAGTATATTTAATATACTTTTTTAATATAAAATTTCAATATAAAAATAATTCACGGGTTTTTAGGAAAAAAATTAAAATAAAATGTTTATTGATCGTCATTATTTATTCTTCGGGTATCTCCTTTTTGTTTGCACCAATGTAATTAATTGAATATATTTATTACCAGGTTAAGTATTATATGATTAGTATAGGAATTTTTTAATGTGAATTTGGTTGTTTTTTAGGAGCCAAATGGATTAGGATGTGTGAATAAACAAGGGGGGTTATTTCCATATTATAGTAGAAGAGAAGTAGTAATCTTATAAATACAAAAAGTAAACACTATTGGGAGGTGATTATTATATCATGTGGCTCCAATAATAAATATTTTTTAAAAAATAGATGATATAGTCTAAATAGAGGCAAAAAATTTGTTTTTTATATGTTTTTTGTTCCTTCTATACTTTATCGTTTTAAGTTGATGACTATGTGAACTCATTTTTTCCTCAATAGTTGTGATTATCATTAATTTCTTTCACTGACCACTTTTTCTGCAAATAAATTTTAATTTATTATACTTTATAATTTATTAGGATTAAAAATATTGATTCTATTTTTCCAAATTAATCTAGCGTAAGTGGATGAATTTAATTTACAATTTATCTAGTACATGTGACGTCCACGAGGCGTTATAATGTGAAAATGTTCAAATTTTTGAAATGTTTCTATATAAATATTTACAATGAAGGTAATTAAAGTGACTTAATTTTTATTTATTTATGTAATATTGATATTATTTAACATGAAAATCTATTTATAATTCAATTTATCATTAAATGTTACTGATATGAAAACATTATTATAATTAATTTTTGTATTTTTTACTATTCATCATAAATTTAATCTTCTGAGATAAAAATAGAAACAAATAACACTAATCTAATTTATAAATATCAATATTATAAATTAAATTTATTTTTAATAATAAAATTTAAAAATATGTCACAATTTAGTTTTAAAATATCTGCATCTCCAAATGTTGGAAAAATGGCCTTCAGAAACTTATTGTATTTATTTGTAGAATTGAATTTGTTATTATCTTATGTTTATCACAGCTATTGTATGAATGTAAAACAATATTAAATAATATATATATATATATTATAAATATACTCTATTAATATTAATTAATTTAATTTAATAACATATATCACCTTTAGAGAATAAAAGTGTTTTTATAAATACATTGCTTTTATTTTATATAGGGTTTTATATAAATTTCAAACTAAATATTAATGAATGAATTCAATAATATATTCCTATAATAATTTCTTACTATTCATGACCACCAATTTTACATCTAGGAGATACTTTTCATCTTAAATAATAAAATTAATAGTATCTAGTTGTTCCATAAAATCTAGTATCGCATATAAAGAATGCTTTTTAAGGAACACATTATTTCATGTAACACAAGCTAAACTCAAAGATGTATGAATTTAAATATACAGAATATTTTTTATTTAAATAAGAGAATATTTTATTGGGTATTATAATATTTTATCCCTTTTATACTTGATTTTACGTGTCAAATATTCTATTAAATAGAATTTTATCCATTCAAAATTTCAGTGTGTTAAATTCACCCCATCTTAAATTAAATTAAGTACTCATAATTTAAAGTTTAACATATTTATATGGGGTCTAATATTTTGAAATTACATTGTTATGATACCCCCATTTCTAGATGGTTTATTAAATATTTAGCTCATTAAGTGAAAATTAGAAGTATGAATGTCATATGGAATAACAAATAACAAGCTTCCCATGTACAAAAATATTATTAACAAATAATGATACAGACAAGGATTAAATTCATAAATATTTATATAGAATTATAGAGACCATTGATCACAAGAAAGTGAATTATTAATGGAAAGATGAGGGTATCCAAACCATAAAACCAATAGCTGTGAAAAGATAATTGATATCATCAGAAATGATGGTACATGGATAGATTTTTGTTTCAAAATCCCTTTTCCCAATTTTAGGAATTTTTTAATATCTTGGAATTTAAATATTTGATAAATTTATATTTCATTTTAAAATTTTAATACTTTCATTATGCTTTGATTTCTTACTCCAGAAAGTGAATATTCTTAAATGAATTTTTTTCAGAAGCACTAAAATTTACATTTAACATATTGTAAGATCCATAAAAGAGTCGAGATTCTTTTCTTCTATATCTAACAATATTCTAACAAAAATATGGTTAATAAATAATTCTATAAAACTCATAATTAACTCCAATATTTAATTTTAAATATTTATTCATCAAATTGTATAACGAGATACACTGACATATAAACCAGGACATACAATAGGTCATTGGTTAGCATTAAACCAATATCATCCTTCGGTTGTGGATTCAATACTAATGGAAATTTTAGATATGATGGGTTTACATTCAACATATATGATTTCCTTTTTCTAAAAAATAATCTTATATTGTTCCATTAAAATATGGTTGAAATCCTTGAAATAAAATTAATCATTAAATGTCATATTTGGTAATGCTTTAAATAGAACATTTTTTATGGATTGTCAAATAATTAAATTTATATATCAACCATATTGATTATAAAGAACTTTAACCATATATCTATAAAAAATACAATAATTATTCATCAAATTGTTTTTTTCTACTAAAAGATATACGATCCAAAAAACATAATAATTATCCTTAATAATGGGACATTCAAAACCCATAATACATAAAAAAAATGGAGTTTTGAAATTTTTACATATTATCAATCTTAATATCATTAACCTATAATGGAATTTATAACTCTTATATTTATGAATAAATATGCACATTTAAAAATTCTTAAAAAAATAATATAGTTGTCAAAATTTTATTTAGAAAAATACCATTGGTAAAATTACCTCTACAATTTAAATCGTTAATCCCATTACATAAATATTTCATCCATTTTATTTACACATAGGTCCTTATATGGTATAAGGTTTCACCAAATCAATCTATTGTAATTGTCTATCCAAATATTTCATTATGATTTGTAAAAAATGTTAATTATCCAAATTATATCCCCCGAGGGTTTAAATCCATGTGTATTATATGGTCCAATATTGTGTACTATTTTAGGTTTCAGAGAATCCCAAAATACATTTTCCAGTATTATTAAAACTTGGTACATTTGTTCCCAATGCTCGTCCACATGTTTTACCAAAACTGGGAAGTATTGCAAGGAATACACACATAATATATAACATACCAAAACATTGGTATAGTATTATATACATATACTTAAATTCTATCATGTGGATATGTTCCTTTATATATGTTTTCCAAAATCTTGTTCACCAGGTTTATATTATACTTGCACTGATACCAACTATAACAACCTTTTCCCAAGTGCCTTAATGTCAATGCATTATACCATTACATTGGCAATATATATAAGGTGATCACATCCAAAATAATTAATAGATTATTTTTTCTATTAAAATAGATACATGTATGGTTCCTTTATAAAAAATGAATACAAAAATTCTATTATATATATTTTGAAAATAATATTAGTCAATCTATAATGTCCTTACATATTATTTTTACTACAATTCATGGAATACTGGGGAAAATAAAATAAGGGTGATATCAAATTCTCAATAAGGGTTATGTACAGTTGAATAAATAATTAATCAATTAGAATAATCAATATATATAGGAAAATAACTATTAATAGAAGCCATTTAATTAATATGATATGAAATAATAAATATTAAAAATTAAATAAATTTGTACACTAGCCAGTTACAAAATTGGATAAATAAAAATCTATATGGTATTGTAAATAATAGGTCACACAAGCTATTCAAATAACTAGAAAATGAATTATCAATATAAAAAGGTAAATAATTCAAAAACTAACACATTATTCAAAAAAATATATTAAATGCATTCATTTATTTTTCCATATTGAAAATATCATGGATATAAATTACTAAATCTAAATGATGGAAATGATAAATTATTATAATCATGTTTCCTATATACATGGAACATTAACCCTTAGAACCAGTCAAAAGACGGTGTTAAATATTATAGGTAGATAAAAATATGGGTTGGCCATCTCACTCAATTAATGTGACTACCAATTAATTGGGTGGATTGACTAAAATGGTCTCTAAACTATTTCATACCAGTCGAAAACATACCTCACATATCGAATTATCTATTTAATTTTTTAATAATTTACCATATGAAATATTGATTTTGAATACCGAATATAGTTTTATCAGTATTTCACTGTATAATAAAATTACCATAAAAGTAAACATTATATGTAAAAATGTTCTATGGTTTTGGAAATAATAATATCCATGAAAAATAAGCTGGTTATTTAGGGTAAATATAACATTCAATGTTCAATAGAATGTAAATAAATCAAGAGGAATTTCATAAGAAAAAATAATTCAAGGAAGTGAATTAAAATAATATAATTGGTAAAAATAACAATATGTCATCTATATTTGGAATATGGATTAAAAAAATACATATACCCATTAGAGTAATAATAAGGGTTTTTTCATTGATGATGTAAAAAAATATATAAAAAATTCTTGTGGAAGATATAATTTTCATTTTGAAATATATTTTTAAAATCATTTTCATTGAAAATAACAATAAAAAATATTTTATTTAAAAATATCTTCAAAAAAATGCAATGGAGTTTTCAGGGAAATGATAGCAACTAATTCTTTTCATGAAATTCAGTAAAAAAACATTCTTTTTAAATTGTAATAAGGTAATAAAAGTGAATTCTTTATTATGAAATAAGAATACCTATTTGAAAACGTTATTCAAGAAGAGAAAATGGGTAAACCCTTATTTTCAACAATAATTTTGAAATTTTTAAATAAATTATATTATAATATAATTTTAAAAAACATGTTTTTTTCATTCAATGGATATTCGATCAAATAATGATATAAGGTAAGATTTTATTAAAAAACATTCTCAATAACATTATTTTCCTAAGAGTGGATAATAATATTATCACTTGATAAATACCATAAATAACAATAGGAAAATGAAATAAATATATCTATTAAACAATTAACATATTATTACATTTAATAGATTTTTTAGAATAAATAACCTCTATTTGAATATGATTATAAAAGAAAACCTTTAAAATAACATAACATTGAAGTGAGAACTAGCCATTGAATATATTATGTGTATAAAATATAAATCCACATAAAACATTATTAAATAAACTAATATATAGTCAAATTAGTTATACACATAATCATAGGATATTACTTTCATTGATGAAGTAATATAACCCAATGAAAAGGAATTGACTTAAGAAATATTATTACCGCTTGGTTACTTTTATGTTCAGTTACACATATTTGAAATAATTAAAATTTAAACTCAAAACACAATGAATATTAATTTATTAATGATTTTATTCTACAAATGGGTAGTATATACATCATATAAAACATATTAGGTTCATATCATTACAATATTCCACAGTAAATTTAAATTGGGATAAAATCCCTTACATAATGCTTCTTTTAGAATAAACACTAGTAAACCTAATTTATAATTATTTTAATCAGGTTAATAACTGAATATATAAACATATTAATATTTATCATATCATATTTTATCATTTATAAATATATTAATACCATTACATTGAAAATATTTCATTATTTTCATCGTTTCGTGTAATAACTGCATTGTTTTTTTAGTCTGCAATGACTTGTTATTTTTTTATTCCATTTACATTGATCATGGTTTAATCATATCGATATATTATAATATGATTAAAACATAATATATATTCAGTATATATGTATTTATGATATTCATCAAATTTTCATATGGAATATTAAATACACTATTCATAGAGATGGTAGGACATACTTATGGATGCATGTTTTATCTATTTTGTTGTCGTATTAAAAGAATTAAAAGTAATAAGTTTGTATATATATTAATTTTTTGTATTATATTTATTTAATATATAACACAAAATTTTATTAAACTCAACCTTAATAAATTCGTTGTAATGTGTGAATGAAGCACATCGCTTTGCGATGTGGTAGTCTACCATACACATAAATGACATTTTTGTATTCCCAAAAAATAAAAAAAACGAAGGTATGTTTTATATAATAATTATATTAGAATAAATAATTATTTAATATCATATATATCAAATAAAATTCTATTTCCATCATTATTCACAATTTCGATATGTGGTAAAGTAAAAAAAACACCGTTGGTTTTTCAGAGCGGTAGTCTTTCGTACACATAAAAAATGATTTCATAACCCATTTGATGGAGGTAAGTGAATTTATAGGATTTATCATTAACATATAAAAATATTATTTTATTTATGATACTGGGTTTTTTATATAAAAATTAAATTAGAATATTTTATGGGGTTGAGGAAAAATAATAAAAAACATTCGTTTGAGCAACATTACCACTTCTTCGGGTATCTCTTTTTGGTTTCCACAAAATTCCTTTCTTGGTCGGCATTATTCAAAAATTTGGGATAATAGGGAGAATATATGAATGTCTTCTGGTTATTTTTAAAGGGTTTTGATGAAAAAAATGGCTTCACAGGTTTGAATAAGTGATTTGAGTTATTCACTTTTATAGTGGAGGAGTGGCATTCTTGTAAATACCAATAAGTAAAAATTGTTGGTAGTTATACTTTAACTAATTGTACTCTAATAATGAATTATTTATGATATAATATGATATATGTTCTTAATATGGACATACAATTGTTTTTGGTCATGTTTTATGTCATTTCCAGACCATATCTTTTAAGATTAACCAGCACATGAACTGATTTTTACCTTTAGCATTGTGATTAACATCGTCTAATTTTGTTAATAAATATAGAAAAATATTATATTTGACTTATTAAAAATTATAAATTATTACAATTCAAAATATATAATCCATTTTCCCAAATTCAACTCACAAAACTTGTGTATTTTAGATTAATAGATATCTTTCAGAGGTGATGACAATGTTGGTTTTTATAGTGAAAATCATCTAAAGTGTGAAGTGTTTTTATATTAACATTAAAAATGAATTTCATTCCAATTACCTAAATTGTATTAATAAATTATTAATTGATATAATTTAACTTTAAAACCAATTTATAATATAATTTATCATTATAAATTATTTAGATGAGAGGTTTGTTTTTAATTTCATTAAATAATTTTCACTATTTATCAAAAAATGAAACCTCCCAAAAAAATTACCAACAACAAACCCTAATATAATATTGAAATTACTCTTGAAATTTTTTATTTTTTTTGTATAATAATATTTTCAAAACAATCAAAACATATTTTCAAAACAGTTTCTCCATTAAAAGGAGGAAAGTCAACCTTACACAAAATAAATCTTTTTATGCGTAAAATTATATATTTCAGGGCCTTTTGACAAAAAATTATTTTGTATGAATGTCAAAAATATTTAATATATAATATATATAAATTTCATTAAAAATATCCACTAATCGTAATTAATTTATTTTATTATGAAAAAATTCCTCTAGTGCATGGAAATAGTTATATATAAGAAAAAGTATTATATAAAATTGGTTTTTATATTCTTTTTCAATTACATGGTAACCAATGAATTAAACCATATAATTTTATATTTCATTAGATACTATATATATACACCAATTTAACAGATAATATATAAATTTTAGGTGAATAAATATTATTAATATTGTACAGTTGTTTAGTAAAACCCAATTCTTCATGTTATGCAATTTTTCAAAGAATCACGTTGTTCTGTATAATGAAATATAAAATCATTATTGAATAAAGATCATCCATTATATTTAATTATTTTAAATATTAAACATGTCATGGGGTCCCTAGGTGTAATATTTTATTCTATTCATGCAGTTTCATGTCACATATGCATTTAAATTAAAATTTATTAGGTTTGAATTTTGTGGTGTTTCATTCTCCTCATGTTATATAAATTCCATACTCATAATTTAAAAATGATCTCAGTAATATAATGTTTCATATTTTTAAATTCATTTTTATAAAAACTCAAATCATGATAAGGTATTTTTAAAACATTTTATTTACATGCGATAATGGAATGGTCTAAATACATATGAAATACAAATTTAACAAGGTTCCCAATTAGGTGAGTATTAGTGGGACATGGAGAAAAACAATAAATATATAGAGAGATTGACTGAGGTTATTTATTTCATGTAAGTAAATAATAAATTCAAACATTAGTTACTCAAAACCTTAAATCCAATATGTGTGAAGAGGTCACTGATTTCTTAAAAAATTATGGTACTAAAATATCATTTTACTTGAAAAACATTTTTCTAATGTTGAGGAGTATATTTACTGTATCCAAAATTATAGATATATAAATACATGGAATTTCTCTATTTCACAATAAAAAATTCATCAATTAGTTGTTCATTTATCACTTAATTCCTGAAATGAAAATCCGTAATTTTTTTATTCTTGAAGCACTAAAACATACATTTAATGGATTGTAAAATCCATAAAATAGTGGAAAGTCTTTTGGTTTGTCTGTATCTATTTTTCAAAACCAATTTCGTTATTACATTTTCTATCAACCTCAAAACTAACACTATTCTGTCATAATTAATATTTATTCTTCATACTTTTTGCCTAAAAATAATGAAATATTAACTAAGACATTGTAGAGTTTCGTGGTTTGCGTATAACCCCTCTCATCTATCGATTGTGGGTTCATGCCCAACTTCCTTTTAGGATAGGATGGGTAATCACCCAAACTTGATTTTTTATTTTTTATAATATATATTCATATAATGTTTCTACAAATATAATATCCATCCTTGAAATTTAAATAATCATTAAATATACTTTTTGCAAAGGCATTCGAATACAATCTTTTATCCAAAAATCTGAATAATCTAATTTGTATACCAACCCAAATATTTATCAATACCCTTAAGCTATTTCTAAAAATTGTAAAGGAAATTCCTCAAATTATTTTTTAACTACTAAAATATATACTCATCATAAATGTTTCTAAAATATCATTAAACTTGTGACATTAATACCATATAAAACAGAGAGAAGAGAAATTTACAATTTTGAGATAATGATCAATCATAATCTTATTAATCTCTTATGGTATCCATAACTCTTATGTTAATAAACTTATATTCACTTCTTAAATTTTCTATATTCCATAAAACAATCATGATTTATAACACCAAAATACTATTGGTAGAAAGAAAACATCAATTTAATTATTGAATCCCAATATATAAATTCCGAATAAATTTTATTTCCACATACATGGTTCCTCTGTCTAGGGATTCACATAGGTCATTTATTACCATTACATATTCAAACCCTTAATAATGGTTTGTAAATAAAATTTGATTTATCTAAATAATATCCCATAGGAGTGTGAAAATCAGTGCACTGTAGGGGTCATTCTTGTGTACCTGGTTATGTTCGAGTCAATATTGGGACACCCTTTTCAGAGTTATTATCCCTAGGTAAATCTATGAAAAACACCAAATCCACTTTTAGTTTTTAGATATGGTTGATTTTCACGGAAAAATTAACAAATCATTATCATACTAATACTTTAGTATTTTCCACTATACATATCCTCTTATTCTATGATAGGGTTATGCTCCCTAATAATTTTTTTATTGTGCCTAGTTTCCAAAGATTCTAATAAACATTATCTAATTCTGAATGTGATGACCTTTCTCTTAGTATCCTGGATCCTATATCTGCTATAATTACATTAAAATAAGATATAATAAAATCTCTTCCCAAAGGATATACTATTTTATTTGTCTTTTTTAATAAGATATATACTTCCAAATTGTATGAAAAATGATTACATAAATTTTTTGGGAATAGCTTTTTTCCATCTAGAATATTCCTATATATATTTCATAGTACAATTCATGGAATCGTATGGAATGTATATCAAATATCGGAGACCTAAAATTATATATAAGTATATTTATAATAGATGATATAATTAATCTATAAGAATAATCAAAATGGAAATGTAAATAACTAAGAACACATGTAATTTAAATAACTGGTTAAGTATTAATCAATATTTGAAGTTAAATATCTAAGGACGAATTCCAATTAAATAGATGGATAATTTAAATTCAGTATCAATGGTAAATAAAACAGTACACATTCCATTAAAATAACTCGCTAATAAATAATCAACATAGAAAGGTAAAAAACTAAAATCCATTAAATTTAATAAATAAATAGAGAATTAAAAGCATCTAGATATTTTTAGTCAGTAAAAACTCATGGATGATAATAACTGAATATGAATGAAGTAAATTCGTAATTATAGGATCCCATGTTCCATAGGTACATGAATCCCTTACAGTCAAGAACATTCACAAGGCTATTTAAAATGTACTGGGATGAATCCCATATAAAATTTCAAACACATTCATATCATTAGACTAACAATGAAATGATGGGATTACTCTAATAGTCCCACAAACGTGTCATACTAGTCCAAATATTTTCTCATATAGGAAATAAATTATATATTTCACAAAAATGTGCCTAATTATAGGTTTATATTGAGGTAAGATTACATATTTTACAATACATTAGTAGATAATAAAATAAATTAAAAATTAAAAATTATATGTAGAAATGGAATATGGATTAAGAAATAATCATGTCCAAGATAAATAATGTGGATATTTGGGGGAATTTTATTTTTCAATATTAACTGGAAAGTGAATATCTCGAGAGGGACGTTCTTGTGAACAAAAATTACTCAATGATGTGAATTTTAAAATAATACATGGTAAAAATAATCATAATACATATAGAGGAATAATAAGTATGTTATAAATCTCAAATATATAAATTATAGTAATACAAAGGAAAGCTGTCTTTAATGAAATAAAAATATTCTTGAAATTTTTTATTGAAAATATATTTTTAATTTTGAAAAAAGTGGAATTTTATTTTCTTTGAAAATCAGTTTTAGAAAAATGTAAATGTAAATATATATTTATAAAATTGATAATGATGTTTCAAATAAAAAAATGGTAAATTATTTATGTGTTGTAGAGGGTAAAGATAAGATTCTTTTTTCATTGTAAAAATGATTGATAAGTTCCATGTTCAACAATAAATAATAAAATTCTTTTGAAAAAATATTTTATAAAGAAAATATTGGTAAAAATATATTTTAATAAATAATTTCAAAAAGTGTAAGAAATTTTTTTTTGAAATTATTTTAGAAAAAATGTTTTTTATGAAAACAGAATTCCGACCAAAGTGAGAAAAGAGGACATATTTTATTAATGTATATTCTCAGAAAGATTAATTATAAAAGAGTATAAAAGGGTATAATCATAGGAAAAATAATATAAATAACAATAAGAGAATAAATGTAATTTTTTTATCAATAAATTATATTATAATATACTTTAATGGAGGTTTATGAATAAACAATATCGATTATAATGAGAATGTGAAGTAAACATTAAAATGGTTATAATTTTGAAGTGAGAATTAATCAATGAATATATTGTTCTTGTAAAATTCAAATACATATATAAAAACGATTAATAAATATATATGAATATTAAATTCAATTTTATACATAATAATAGGATATAAATGAAAACTTGGATGTAATATAACCCAACGAAACAGAATTGAGTTATGAAATTTCATTAACATTTATTAACTTTTATGTTTGAATAAGCATTGTTGAAATAATTCAAATTGAAACTCAAAAAATATGGTTACTGACGTATTAAATATATTAAATTCCAAAATGGGATTATATACTCTAAAAAAAGATACTATCTTCGTAATATTAAAATATACCTCAATGAAATGAAAATCAGATGGAATCCCTTTACTTTCACTTCATTTTAGATTAGAGCTCTTTAACTGCATATGTAATGGTATTATTTATGTTATTAAATTATTATATGACAATATGATATTTTACCATATCATATATGATCCATATATAACATATTATTACTAGTATGATAATAATCTTTCATTATTTTCAACATTTTGAGTAACAACCTCTTCATTTTTCGAGTAGGTTTTCACTTTTTATTGTTCCACACATACATATATCATGATTTTATATTCTACTGAAATTTGAAAAATGGTTTAAATTTCATATATAATCATTATATACATATATAGATTAATCCATAATTTTTTTCATCAATAAAGAAATAGATCGTTCATATAGACGGTAGGTCGTACGCCAGCAAGAATATTTTTTCTATTTAATTATCATAATTATAGGAACAAATATAAATTATATTTTTATATATTATCATATTCTTATAATTTTTATTTAACATATATCATATATATTTATTACAATCTTCAATAATTGTTTCCATGTAAAATGTGAATGAATCATGTCGCTCCATGAGGCAGTTGTCGGTCGTACACATGGATGAAATTATCCTATTCCTAGAAAATAGATAGCATAAAAGTATGTTTTGTATAATAACTAATAAATAATAAATACATTATAAATAGAATTTATATAATATAATATAATAATTTAATAATTATTTCAAACCTTGATAGATGTAACTAAAAAACAAATGACATTGGTTTCCGAGGCTGTTGACCATCGTTAACACGAATAATTATTTCATAACCCATTTTACGGAATTATATGATTTTCTATAGTAATATTATCATAAGATTTTTCAACTATATATAGGTTAATTATTTAATTATATAATCTTTATATGAATAGAATTTAATGGGTTTAAATAATAAATGAAACAAAAAATGTTTGTTGATGAAGGTTACTTCTACTTCGGGTATCTCATTTTGTTTTGCACCTAAGGCATTCCATGATCTTCAATATGCCCAACGTATGGAATAAATAATATGGATATTGATTTTTAAAATTAAATAGGGTATTTTTTGGATGATCCAAATGGATTGGGAGGTGTGAATATGTTATGGGAGCCACTGACCTTTTATAGTGGGTTAAAATTACAATTCTTTGAAATACCAACAAGTAAACACTATAGCGAGGAGTCCCTTACTAAATGTTAAAAAAATAATAGAAATTTATTTATAAAAGATAATATATGGTCTATATATGTCTATAAAATGTTCCTTGACATGTTTTTTATCATTTCCACTCCTTATATTTTAAGATTAACCAATCTGTAAACTCATTTTTACCATAATCGCTTGGATTAACATTTAAAATATTCAGTGACCACTTCAGTACAAAACAATTTTGACTTTATAATAAATTATAATAAAATATTATTCCAAATATGAAATCCATTTTATCAAATTCAACTCAAATATTTATTGGAAATTATTTTTTCATTTATCCTAGTGACGTGATGACTAAGCGAGTTTTTTATGTGAAAATTTTCAAATGATTGAATTGTTTAAAATATAAATTATAATTATAATTGATTAAAATGAACAAAATTGTGTAAATATTTTTATAATTGATCTAAAATACCACAAAATAAAATTTAAAATATAATTTAACATTATAAATTAATTAGATGAAATGTTTGTTTTCTATTAAATTCAGTATTTTTCAACATTCATCAAAAAAGGAAAAATCATAGAATAACACAAAAACATAAAACTAAAATAATTTTTATATTATTATTTTATTAATTAAAAATTAATTCATATAAAATTTATAAAATTACTAATTTTTTTTAAAAAAATTGAACCATTTAAAGGAGTGAAAGATACCTTTATAAAAATAATGTTTTTATGTGAAAAATTGGATTTGTTATTATCTTATGCTTCTAAAATATATTATATGGATGTTAACAAATTATTGAATATATAATATATAAATATAATTATTATCATACACTAAAATTAATTAATTTAATTTTTTAATTTAAATCAACTTTTTTGTAAATGATTTTTAATAAAAACAATCTTCTAATAATCCGTTTTTTTTATCTTCACTTCTCATTAATTTGTAACTACTTAATATAACCATATAAATTTATTAATTTTTTATCCTATTCGTAACTCAAAATTTAATAATTGTGAGATAATTTTAATTTTAAATAAAAAATTTAATATCATATGATATTTTGGGTAAAGCACATTCTTGCGTGGAACAAAATCTTTTGAAAGAACTCATTTTTTTATGCAACACAAGATAAACTCGGTGTTTCATGCATTAAAATCTATATAATTAATTTATTTATAATATTAAATATATCATAGGGTCTCCTAAATTCTTATTCCATTATTCCCTTGGTGTTTAATGTCACACTCCCTATTAAATGAAATGTTGTTGGTTTAGAATATATGGGCTTTACAAAAACTATATGTTGTCTATTTTAGTGCCTCTATATCTTGGTTAGGTTGTGTTAAAAAATATAGATATCATGTATTTTCATATGTATAATTAAAAATTTGGTTACATGAAATGAATTAACCAATATATTACTTTTAGTTTACTAATATAGATCCATCCTTGAAAACGTAGAGTAATTATATTCTTTAGAGAAATTTATGGGTATTATAATTCATAAGAGTTTGAAACAGATTTCATCACAATGTTATTTGAACAAAAGGAAATATAGATATAGAGAATATCTAAAAATGTTATAAATCACAAATATGTATAAATCGGTAATGTAAATTCAATAGTGGATGAATTTAAAAAGAATTCATACTATCTATTTGTTAAAGAAACTTTTGATCTCTGTCTTCCAATATTAGTTAATGGTGATATACATGTAGAATGTTCTACGCATGTTCATGTTTCTGTTTTATTTATTATATTTATTATTTTTAATTTTAATAAAAATAGTTAGAGATACTCATACAATTGACCTTAAATGATTAACTCTGGCTTCATAACAAAATGGGGGGAGACCACTAAGGGTTGCGTAATAGATGGGGGATATATGATACATTGTAGAGATAAAAATTTGGTTCCAAAAACCTATATAAAATCATAAATGTTTTTAATAATATTCAGGAAATTATATGTATGTGGTCATCTATAATATGTACATATTTATTAAACCACAACTTAGGTGGGTTTGTAAGAAAATGATAGTAGTGAAGATTGTCTCCAGATGCCTCCCTATAAATTTTTCAAGGAGGAGGTCTAGGGGCCAGATATAATTTAAATTTTATTATTAATTTCCATATATAAATAGGAACAAATATCTATACATATATCTATATATCATTAAAAAAGGATTTGGAAACATGGCCCCATATGGGTGATTTTGGATTATCTCACAAAGTCAGCTCATTCCCTTCCAATTTTTGAATCTAATATAGGGGAGAATTTAACCAAACTATATATTTTGGAATTAATTAGATGAATGGAGTACTAGTATTAATTATTCCAAACTGATACCCTAGTTTTACATATCAAATTTTTATTTCCGTATAGTTGTTAGAGTTTGAATCTCTATATTAATTCTTTAGTAGTTTCTGTTTTGATTTATCATTACTTACTAAAATTTAATAGATTTATTTTTTAGTTGTAACTGTATTATACATATTTTTTTGATATATATTCCAATAAAATAATTGTACACCACATAGGATATTTTTAATTCACCTATCTATTTTGAAATCCATGTCAAAAATTTTACATAATTGGTTACCCTCTGTATTTTGACCATGTCATTGGATATTGAACTACAAAGTGAGTGATTACTTCATTAAAAAGATAATAATATTTTATGAATTTAATTTGAAGAGATAATATATTAAATCAATTATATCATATCTAAAACTAAGTTTAAAAAATACCAAAAGATGACTCTTCACTTATATATGCCTTTTTCAGTTTGAATTTGGAAAAGGTTGTTAGTTTTCAATTTTCAAGGATTCACTTATTTGAATTGCATACATGATGAATATTGGTTTTTTATTCACATACATGAATAACCTATATTGAATCAAACATGTTTATTTTATTATTTATAATTTTCCATTTATAATTTATTACATAAATTTTCTTACATATATATTCATACATGAATCACATACATAGATAAATTTTCCTATCTGAAATTACTATTCATATTTTTTTCTAACATAGTTTAATGAAATTATTGTGGGAATTTATATTCTATTTATTCATTCAATGGTTGTATAGTATTTTCCTTGTGATACTGGATCCTGCTATATATTTACTTCTAGAATCACTCATGATGGTTTAAAAATAGCATTCATCATTCCATCCATTGATGATGATTATTTGTTCAAACCCAAAGTTGAATCTTTTATAAATGTATATTATGATGGTATCTTATAAGATGTTGCAACCCAATTCTACTTCAAAGTGTTTCTTTATTTTATTATTATTTATTTTTTAAAAAAATATAGTACATTATATTTAAATACTGCGAATTGAAAATAATATTTTTTTACAATTGTTTGAAATTATTTTTAGTATATTTAATATTTATATTTAATGCACTCATTTAATTAAATACATTTATGTATTTTGATCTATTTTTTTAATTTTTAATATGTCAATAAAAAAACTAAAATTCATTTATTTTCAATATAATAATATACAGTGAGAAATAAATTTCTATATTAAACATCATGTTGTATGTTTTATACAATTATTATGTGCAGAAATAAATATTGTGTATGATCATTGATATTAAATATGATATTTCTAAGAAATTTTAAAGGTAGCATTATATTCTTTTGTGCACTAAGAAGTGTCATGAAATGATTGGATCACTTTATAATCTGAAAGTATCATTATGTTGACAAATCCAGATTAATAAATATATGTGATAAAGGGACAAAAAATCCATATAAAATTTATTTGACACATCTTAATTATAATTTTTCTTGTGATTCACTGTATTAATGATCAATTGATCAAGAAGCTCTGCGAAATATAATTCCTTTCAGCAATCATGAAGAGAAAATTCATGTACCTTCCTCTCTTATTGTAGGGATCAAGATAATGAAAATTCATTATCCTCATCGTCGTATATTTAAGGGGGTTTTTCATTTTAAATTTTCCATCATGTATTTCGTTTATTTATGTTTTTGAAATATGTTTTTGTTTTGTTTAAGATCTTCCCAATAAAAAATATGTATTTTTTCTTTGGTTATTCCACATCCTTAAATAATGTTTTTGGTTATGACTCCTAATAGAAATTCAGGACAATGAATGGGATTTAGGGTCCTATAAAATTTATTGTTTATGCCTCCATGAATTTTTAAAAGGAAGATTCTATAATATGATCTCACACCTATGAAACTGAGATTCATTGTGGGTACCAATTATATGACAAAGAGGATAATATTGATGCGTATAATAGGTTATGGGTGATCCAAACCACTATAAAATATATGTGTTCTTTCATTCTATTTATACTTTATTTCTCATGTTGAACATACCATTCTCTAAATTTTCCTTATTTAATAAAACTATGATTTATTTTTTCATTATATTTTTAAAACTATTATTCACACCCCCATTCTTTATTTCCATCATAGAACATATTATAATTGGTATTGAATCTGGTCTCTGATTAGTTAGTGATTTTTTTATATTTATTACTCAGTACTAATCGATCATCCTAGATTGTGTTTTCTATAAAAAAATAGTTTTATAAGATGGAGGGTGTCTATTCTAATGATGTATGTATTTCACTACCTATATTACTTTATAGTTGTAAAAATTATTTCCTGAAAGAATTAATGGAATCATACTTGAAATAGTTTAGTGTGGATCCTTATACAATCATGGATAATCCATATGAGTGACCCAACATGTATTTAAATACACTTTTTAGTAATTATAAGTGTATGTATGTTTAAAATTTTAAAGTAAAATTTTATTTTTTCCTATTCCATATGTAGAAGTGTCTATAGACTTATCTCATTAAGTAAGACAACCATTGAAATATGGGGATTACATCAAATGATTCACTTTGGGACTGATAAGCTTAAGAGAACAATATAAGGAATACCATGAGATGAATACCGAGAATTTCTGATTGTAGATGAAGAGTTAGTAAATCGAATTATCAATATGTTTAAAAGTATCACAAATTATATGAGTACTCTTGGAGAGGTACTGGAAAAAAACTCATGTTTAAATGGTTCATAGATCTCTTCAGAAATATGGCATGCAATGAATATTGACATCAATAAAGGTAAGAATATTAAATAAAATACATTAGATAAACTAAAAGACACCTTTCATTAGTAATATTTATATATTATAAACATTTCTAATAATGAATGTAGAAATATAAAATGTACAGGTTTTAATTAAAATGTTATTTAAATCTATAAAACATATGAATCTCAGTAATAGTAAGGGGACAAATAAATTACTAACTTTAACTTCATGGTTTTCACGTTCACGAATGAAATTTGGAAAGAGATAGTTTTCATAATGTTGAATAGGGATTAAAATATTGGTGATTCTGATATTTATGATGTCTCAGAAATAACCTATTATGTTTGTAGGAATAAACGTCACATTAATAAAAGTATCGCAAAATAAAATATCTTAATAAAGAAGAAAAAAAATTGATAAATGAAATGATTTAATTTTTTGTATGTTTGTACTTCCCACATAGTTCTGACTCAAGGAGTGGTTCCAGATTAGAACAGGAGGGAGGGAGCATTTATTTGATTTGTATACATTGGGAGATAACTGATTCACTTTTTACATAATTAATATTTCCATCTAATTTAGATTATATTTCTTTATCTAAAATTGAGAATAACATCAATTTTGATTCATGTTATGATTCTAATTTTGTTAATTCCAAACCCAAATAATTATTAAAAGATAATTATGAAGTAAGGATTGTTAGAGTTATGATTTTTTAAAAATGTACTACTATAAAAATAAAAACTTTTAAGTGAGTATAATATAATTAACTAAATAAAAAGTGAATGAGATAATTTGAATACTTATGTTTCCAAAAATGAATAATCTAAAAGGAATTATAATTTTGATTTATTAAAAAGAGATGAAAATTTTAGACATAAAAACATTTTGGTAGTGAAAAATTTGGATCAACAAAGAAGATTATTATTTTTGATTACTTTAACAAAATTGGAAAGAGACTAAAAGAAATTTAAGCATGAAAATTAAAAATTATGAAACATACCATCTAGATCGAATGAGAATTTTTATACACATTGAGATATTATTTTGACAGAGAATGTTAATTTGAAAAAAGGATGTTCTAAATCATAGAGAAATTTAATCTAAATATGATCAAGGTAAAAAAATATCCTAAAATGATTTCTTTGATGAAACTTAAAATTTAATAATTATATTTTTTCTTATAATAGTTTATCTTCCTCAATAAATATGACTATGTTTGTTAAAATATTAAAATAAAGTATTTATAGTGTAACTTGTTTTAAATATTGAATAAAAGGGAATTATTTCAATGAGTATTCACTGATATTTACTCAATAATTTTGGAATAATAGAACAGTAATTATTATAGATATATATATTGAAAAACTGGCTACTATTTTCTTTTAATGAACTTTTTATTAAAAAAATATTCTACTAATCCAGTTGATCCTATGTTTACATGGGTACCAAAAAAGACTATTTCATTTTTTTAACTTCATGAAATCTATTTATAATTATCAAATACAAATGGTATATAGATAGTGGCCACACCAAGAACAAGAAATGAAATATTTCTAAATTTGAATCCTTTGATTCATGTGATAGTGGACTTTTTCAATTTAGAGACAACTCTAATTATTAGATTAATGGTATTAGTGATTTTTGAATTTCTAAAATTGTAATTATTTTTAATTATTATAGTAATAGGGATTAAAACACAATCACGTAAGAATATCATATCTTCTTAAAGGTGTGTTCTTTTTTTAAAATTATAAATGCACAGTCCTGAAATATTAATCATTTTTATCCACTACTAATAGAAAATAGAATTTTTACACTAATTGTTTTTATAATCTATCCAAATAAAATTTAATGTTTTTAAATGATATAAAATTAGTTGAATGTTTTTGTAATAATAGGTTAGGGAATTAAAAATTCAGACTCTTTCACAATCATTCATATAATGAACATGTCCCGCAACTTCCAATACTAAAAACAAGTATGTATTTTATGTGTGATTCATGATTAATGGTTAAGTAGTATAAAGAAAGATTCAAATTTATAGATTATGTAATTAATGATAAATTTTTGGAACTATTACATACTTTCATTTATTTTCCTATAAAAACATTTAGTTTTTGTGGTATGATTAATGTTTTTTTATTGTAAGTGATTGTAGTAGTTTCATATGGCTTTATAACTTTTCTCATAAAAATGAAACTATAACAAAATTTTATACTTTCTATAAAAATATTTTTTAACATAAATATTATGTTTATCATCTTTAATATAAGTGACAGAAGTTGTGAATTTTTTAATTTGTAATTTTATATTTTTAAAAAAAAATTGAAATAAACATTATTTTTTTATCTAAGGACACCACATAAAATGTGTGTGATAGAAAGAAAGGATATTTATTTACATGAATTTACCAGATTAATTCATATAAAATTCAATATGACTAGATATTTTTTTGAATAATATTTAAATACATCTTGTCATGTTTGTAATAGAGTGTTTATAATAATTAGTTAAAATAATACCCCATATGGATTGAATAAAGGGTTTAATCAAAAAGTTATCTATTTTAGAGTAATTTTTAAAAAATAATTTTCAAAATGAAAATAATAATTTAAATTAGTTCAATTCTGAAGGTAATGAAAGTATGTTTTTGAGATATTATAATACAATAAATGAATATAGTGTTTTTTATAAGTAATGTTTACTTTTTGAAGAGTTTGTACATTTTAATTTTAATAAAAATAACTATAACATGGAAAAAAAGGTTTTAGAAAAATATTATAATAAATTATGGAATTAAATATTTCTTATAATATGGTCCAACAAAATGAGAATGTTTCTGTTTATGGGGGTCATTTAGCTTATCAAAATGATCTTAAAAATAGAAAACACATAAATTTCAACAATTTCACAAAGTAATTTGTAATGTATAATTAAAAACACAAAAAAGAAAATATATTTTACATTAATTTAAAATTTATACTTACATTGCATATTTTATTATGTTTTCATTGATAATTATTTAAGTGATTAAAATTTGATAAATGAAAAACATGATAAATTAAATAAATTTAAAATAAATAAAGTGTGTAATATGGTTGATTTAACTATTTATTAACAAATAATATGAGATATATTTTTTTCATAATAAGATAAATGAATATAGAAAAATTCTTATAAAATAGAATGACATTTGGATCACGTATATTCAAATGAAGAAGAAAAAGAAATTGAAAATAATTTTTCTCATATTTCTCAGATGGATGTAATAAAAATTCTATTTTCCTTTCCTTGTTTACAAAATATTAAATTATATCAAATTGATGTAAAAAATTTTGTTTTTAAATGGAATAATTTTTGATGAATTTTATTTAAAAAAATATTTTGAATTTGAAAATGACAATTTTATAGATCATTTTTTTAAACAAAATAAAAATTCAAATAGTTCTCTAAAAGCTCCTTGTGATTGCTATAAAATACTAACTCTTTTTTTAATATAAAATTGTTTTTTAAGGGTATGATTTACCCAAAATTGTTTATAATGATTGATTAAAATGATATGCATAATATAAAATTTTTTATTGATGATATAATATTTTAATCAAAAAATTATTCACTGTGAAATTATTTTTCTAAATTAAAGAGAGGTGAATTTTACATGAGAAAAATTGGAGAGTTGAAATTTTTTATTGGTTTACAAATTATTCAAAAAGGTTGTATTATCATAAATTACAATATTCATTGTAAAGAAGTTGTTAAATGGTTTAAACATGGTTCTATTATGTCTATAAAAAAAATAAATGAGTACCATTTACAAATTGGACTAGTATGAATTTAGAATAATAGATTATATTAAATAGAATAGAGATATGAGACGCAGTTTATTGTATCTCACCGCATCTAGACCATTAATAATTTTCTAAAAAAAATTGTTCTAAATTTAAGTCAAACACTAAAGAGTATCTTTTTAAATTTATTAATAGAGTATTTAAATATTTAAAGGGAACTAAAAAAACATGATTATTTTATTCAAATCATAATATTTTTGATTTATTGAATTATTCTAATTCTATGTTTGGAGGTTGTAGGCTTGATTTTAAGAGAAAAATAAGTATATATAATTTTATAAGATAGTTTCAAATATAATGGAGTCATAAAAAAAACTATTAGTATCACTATTGATATTTTTCATTTATTATGTTGTTCTTTCTAACTATTGTTCAAAATGAATATGGATTAAAAAAACCCTGAATGATGTTAGTTTTTTATAAAATTCTAATATTTTGTGATAATTATAAAGAAATTTTATTTTGTAAAAAACCATCATCCACGCTATTGGAAATAAACACTTATTTGATAGATTAGTTTTGAGTGAGATTATGTAAATAAAGGTCATATCTGTTTATAATTTATTCCTACTGATAAAAGTTGGAAGATATTTTTTGAAAGCCACAATATTCATTCAAATATTGGAAAATAATGTTTCATTAATAAATGTATTGTTAAATTTTTCACATTTTGGATCCTTTGTTTACTTGACTACCATAACATACTATTAGGAATTATTAAATATTTCTACCCTAATTATTCTATATATTTAATTAAATAAAAAATATATATATTTCGTTAAATTTCAATTTTATAAATTTAAAAAATGTAGTTGATTTTTTTGAATGTTTTGTGTTTTTTAAAATTTCTCAATTAAATTTATAAATAGTGGAAATTATTAAAGGTTGACTCAATATGTTATTATTAACCATTTTTTCATTAAATAAATTACACTTTCCTCAAATTTAATAAATTTATACTTTTTTATTAATTATATTATATAATTTTTTGTCTAATCCCATACAGAAAAATAATTTTACACCGTGTAGCCAATTTAAAATTTGCTTATCCATTTCAAATCCGGGTAGTAAGTTTTGTAGAATTTTTTACCCACTATATATCAACTATTTCATGGGATATTGAACTAAAAAATGGGTGATTATTTTTTGTAAATATAAAAATAGTAAATATCATTAATTTATGTAATTAATATTATAAATATATATCAATTATATCTAATAATAATTTTAATGTCACTACAGGTTTTCTATCTGATTTCTATAGTTCTCCATAAACAATTGTATTATATTTTTTAATGATATCCTGAGTTTTATATTTCATTTTTAGTGGTTATTGATTATTTAGATAGATAATTATATTTTATAATAAAATTCAAAAGGACTAAAAGATAAATCTAGCTTTATATATGTTTGTTTTAGTTCTATAGTTAAAAATGGGAACATGTGTTTAGTTTTTAGGGATTTGATTGCACGAATCACATACATGATGAATATTGATACTTGATTATTTTAAGTTAATAACCATAAATATTATTTCCAAAATATATTAGATTCGATAAAATTCTCTCTGTTAAATTACCTTTGTATTCGTGGTTTCATGAATCACCTATACGGATAAATTTTCAGATATGAAATTGCATTACATGATTTTTTTTTTAATTTTAATGAAATTAAAACATGAATATATACTTTATTTTTTTATTCAATTGTCCAAAATTACATTAATTTTGATGGAATATAATTCAATGAATGTATGTCTTGCATCAACCATGATGGTTGTATCAATAATATCAACCATTCTGTTGACTGATGACAGTTTTTTCTTCATATAGAATAGTTTTTCTTACCAAAAAGTATATTATGATGGAAACTTTTTAGTGGTAGTAACACCATGCTACATCCTGTAATTTCTTTAATATAATATTAGTTCATATATTTCTTTAAAGTTGATTTTTTCTTATTTACATACACAAAATTGATATAAATATATTTATTACAATTTTAATTATTCAAATATTCTAAATGTAATAACAAATTTTGTAAATTTATTCTGAGTATATATAATCATTCTATTACATTAATGATGTAAATTTCATATATGAAATTATGATTCTATTTATTGCGTGATTTCATATTTTAATAATGTTGGATTTAAATTAATCTATTTTTATATAGTCTTTATTGTGAAAATTTAAATTTACATATTATTTATCATGTTTGATGTTGTATACTTCTAGTTTATTAATAAATAAATAATTCTTAATTTCAATGATATTTAGAATTACATTTCATTGAAATGGTAGGGTTAACATTAAATTTTTCATGCAAAAAAATGTGGCATGCAGTGATTGGAACAATTAAAAATTTATGAAGATATTTGAGTTAATTAAGATCGATTAATCTGTTAGAGGTGATCAAGGAATAAAAACAACCACAAATAGTTTATTCGACACATATATATTGAAATTATTCATGAAATACTATTTCTTTCTACTCATTCGATTGTGAAACATTGTGAAATCTAATTTCATGTTGTCATCATGAAGAGTCTCCTACTGTACTATCCTCTAATGGTGTAGTTATCAAGATCATCATTTCTCATCACCCTTATAATCAAATATGTTAGATGTGTTTTCTTTTTATTTTTTAAATTCATATAATTCATTTCCCTATGGCTTTAAAATCTATTCATATGTGGTTCATGGTTTTCTAGAAATCTTTGAGGCTTGTTGGTTTTGGTTATTACACCACCCAAATTGGTGTTTTGGGTAGATACTCCTGATAAAAATTCTTGTCACAAAATAGTATCAAGACTCCTATAAAAAGTCTATATTGTGTCTCATGGAATTAATAAAAAGAATGGTCTATAATAACTTCTCAAAACTCTATATTTTTCATAATGAATAATATTTTTCATATCTTTAAATTAATTTTTTAATATATTTAAAAATACAACCCATACAAAAAATTATTTCGAAATAAACCATAAGTATTATAATGAGTATAGAAATATGGATTATTTATTTTTTATAATGGGAACTGACTAACTCACCATTGTTTCCTTGAGAATTCAATAAGTATTCTTGACTAATAACTCATTTTTAAGGTAATAGATAGATATCTAATACTCATCGAAAATATAGAAGAAATAAAAGAGTGTGAAGAAGGTCAATAAAATAAACAATTATCTAAATTGAATATATAATTAATGTACATTCCCCCACATCTCTAGAAACATCAACCTGGATATTTTTGATATAATAAATACGGCCTTGACACCATTCCTATTTCTGAGGCAATTTCCCTTAATGTTTGGGACAATCATTTTCATAGTACCATATATCGGTATAGTTG
Source organism: Viscum album (assembly GCA_963277665.1). NCBI lineage: Eukaryota > Viridiplantae > Streptophyta > Magnoliopsida > Santalales > Viscaceae > Viscum > Viscum album. The sequence goes on along the minus strand of OY728127.1, from coordinate 1,150,375,826 downwards.
AAGAATTTCAGAATGGATTATTTTTTCATTCCATTGATATCATGATCCTTGTATAATATCAATAAACACCTGTAGATAACTCTCATCTCCAAGAAACATATTCCATGATGTTTCTTTCCAATTTTTTTTATAAATTATAAATTATACCCTTCCTTTCTTCAATATTATTGTATTTCATTTTCATTAGTCATTGGAAAACCTCTTCTTATCTTAGATTCCATAAATGTAATAAGACTCCTATAATTTATTATATGCCTTAATAGAACAAGATATTATATCCTCATTTAATGAGATTGTTTGGGGGACTAGTTCCCTTAAAAAAACTCCCACACACATCTAATAAACATTTAATAATTCTATCCAGATTACGTACATATTTTTGATAATTTCTTACTAGGATTGTTATTTTTTTCTCATACTTACCTGAATTTCCTTTTTCATTTTTTTGTTTTTCAAAGAAACTATCATTCAATATCCGCTTGTTTCTCACATGGAAAATATTTTTCTGAGATGTGTACCATAAAAACCTTCCAGTCATTGCTCGTTATTTCATATTCATCATTAGTGTTTTCAAACAATGACAATAATTGATATATATATCCTATTAAATGATAAAATAAAATGAAAAATTCTCCCATTCAAAACCTCCAATATTGAGAATTCACATTTCTAATGAACTTATCCTTTTTGGATAAAAAATGGGTTTCTTGTACCATTAAATAGTTTTGGATTCTAATGATTTACATAGACTAATATTGTTACACAACATTTTGGATATGTAGGAATCTCCATACGGGAAAAGTTTTTAGTCAAAACTGGAATCATATACCCCATTATTTATAATTCTTTCAGCTCGAGCTCCAACTCTATCATCATTATCTTTCTCATGAGGGAGATCCCTATATAGATTATGTACATTGATAAACTTCCCATTCATTATCCTAGTAAAAATTTATACAAATTGGAATACACTAAAATGGATCAGTACATTATGAAACATAATTTATAATCACAAAACTAGAGAAATTTTTAATATAAATTGAAACATATGTGCATAACTAATATAACAATCATAAACATGGGTTCCTTGGGATAGTTTTAAAATATTTCATAAATTTTCATATAATTTACAATGGATTGTAATGGAAATAATAATTAACCCATGAATATCTCCCTAGGAGTTTCATATTGGGTGCGAAAAGGGATCATTTTCATCCAATATGTGATGATGCAGTAAATTCTCAATGTGACCTTATTAGAGAGTTTACTCCTAGGTACAACTATTTTAGATTGACATCCACTTTTTGTATCCACAAAGGAATGTTTTATAAGGAAACCCACATAACATATTCTAAACTAAAGCATTAGTTTTTTATCATATACTTAAACTTATCCACAAATTTATTCAAAACGCTATAATCACTAATCTTGTTCTTCCAAAATCTAGATCCGATGGTTTCTATTAAACATAAAATGACACAAAAACTAAATACCTTAAACCGAATATGTGAGAGTATATTATTAAATTATCACATTGGAACTATATCCAACAATTCACAACCCAATGGAATTAATCGCTCAGTAGTAATGGAAAACTATATACATACATGAATGTCATAATTTATATAAAAACCTAGAATACAATATTATGTTTTATTTTGATATAACAACTTTAATATTAGAATATTCCCTTAAAAATTCATAAAACACTTCCTAGAATAATGGGGAAATGTAACATAAGAAAGAGTTGAGATGAGATGTTCGGTATGTTTATGAGGACAGTGGATGCTATCATGATTTAATTAGGTATAGTAAATATTCAATAGATAATATATAAAAGAACATTTTATTTAATCAAAAACATCACCATACAGAATAATATGACATGAATAAATTATGACTAATAATTAAATATAAATAATAACATGCTATAAAATATTATCCATGGATATCAAAACATATAAAATAATCACATAGGCATCAATTAAAAAAATTATAATTAGGGAATTCATAATTACAATCATATTAACCATACTATCACGGTCTCATGACATGATATCATACATAAATGGGTACGGCCTCCACAAAATACTTAATATATATTTTCTTATGAGACATACCAATGAATTGAGGTGCTATAATAAGCCCTGAAAATAACAAACTATTTCTTATTCATTCCTCATATGAAATGGGTGAAAATAATCAATGAAAAAATTATTATTAAAATAAAATAATTAGAAATATTAATAAGTTCCCCAACCAGTAAACATAGTCATAAAAAATACAGTGTAATATGTTGACTGATATTAAAACTGTACAACCCTAAAAATAATGATAATAAATCATATAGAGAAACAATAGGGATGGTATCATTACAATATATCCCTAGTGTTTTATAATTAAGCTAAGTGGTGTTTCTATATATGAATATTAAAATAACAAAAATTTCATTAAAATTATTCTTGAGGAAAATAATTATTTCAATTTGGAAAATCACTTAAAAACATTAAAAAATATAGGATTCAAGGAAATACATTTGTTTATAAAATAATAATGGAATCTGGTAATGGATTCACTAAATAATGTAATATTCAGGACGACATGTAATTTCGTACATGTGGTATATGTTAAAAACATTCATTTTAAAATGTTGTAAAAAATATTAAAAGTAGGTTTACAAAAAATGAATAGAATATTTATTTTAAATAGTTTTTTAAAAATTAAAAAAATGGTAAATATTTATTTAGAAAATCATTGGATAATTTTAGAAACATATTTAAAAAAATACATGGAATATATGGACATAGAAGAGAAATATTCATGGATAAGTAGTAATATTTATTCTGATTCCTTAAAAAATGTTATTGTTTTGTTGAGAACATAAAGGGTTAAAATAAAAAAAAAATTTAAATAAAATATTAATGGGAATGAAAATATATTGGGCTTAATATATATATATATATATATATATTAATTAATTTCAACCATAGAGACATTAATATTACAAAATTTGGAATAAAGATGAGATTGTGAAAAATAAACCCTTTCCACTTTTGGAATATTTTGAATGATAATACACATGAAAGATAAAAAATTATATGGTTATGTATATCCCATTATGTTTCTTGTTATAATCATGAAATAAATTCATGGGTGGTAAATACATCACAGAAAAGAAATAATTAGTGAATATGGCATGTGACCCATGGAATGAAAAGTTAGATTAAAATCATTTTCATTGGGTATGACATCTTTTGTATAAGTTTTAACCCCGTGTATAATATATAAAAAACTTATATAAATATATTAAAAAACCATACTAATAAATATTATACATTCTGTGATTCATGTATAATGATTTATTTCCTTTTTATTAACAACCCTTTATTAAAATGAATGTTATGGGTAAATGTTGTGTGTTCATTTATGTTTTGGTTCGGTAGTTTTTTTCCTTGTACATTGATCATCATTACATAATATGTAGTATATTAATCATTATATTAATATATTAATATTTGATAATAATAATTTTTATAATCTTCCAAAAAAATTATAGATATAAAAATAAATTACACCATTCATGGAGATGATAGGTCGTGCAGACACATGAAAGTTGCATCCATTTTTTTATGGATGGACCAAAATAATGGTTACTAATGAATAAAATTTTCAGAATAATTATTTATGATATATATTTAATATATATATATTAATTATATCTGTATTATCATCCATTTTTTTAAATTATACTAAAACATAATGCATTACTTCTGAAATGTGGTTATACACAAGTACGCATGAGCGATGTTATAATTTTCCAACTAATTAAATAGAAAGAAGTAAAATTGGAAATTATAATTAAAAAATTATACTTATATCATAAATTTCAAACATTCATATATATATATATTTATTTAATAACCATAATAAAATATATCCATGATACGTGGTGAAGGAAAATGAATTAGATTAGTTTGTGAGAGACAGTCTATCAAAAACACATTGGACGGTTTGATTTCCCATTTAATAGAAGTGGGGATGGATATAGGATATTACAATAACACAATAAATATAAATATATGTAACATAATTTTTTTATATTTTTATTACAGTTGAATATTGATTCTAAGAGGTAGATGATGTAATAAAATTAAGAGGAATGATAAAGACCTATACATATTTGTTGGAAAACCTATTTTGTTTTATGAAAAAAGCCATCCTAGGATGGATTTGTGATATGTACACATAATTTTGGTCATGGTTAGATATTTAGAGAAATTATTTACATAAGGAATTCAAAAAAATTACTCTTTAAGAGTGGAGTCTACAGGCTTTTGGGATTCCATTTACAAGTGAAAGAGTGGGCCAACATAGAAACCAATTGAAAAGTTATTAAAATAATACAAAATGATAAAGTCATTATTAAGGAAAATGATTCCAAATGAACTTATATTATAATTTTGGAGATTTTATTTCTGAATTATAGCCATAAAATTTTTTTACTGGATAAATTGAAAAAATTAACCTTTTCTATTGGTTTAATCCCCACACCCATGGTAAACATATTTTAACCAAAAAAATGATAAATAATTGTTTACTATTTTTACTTTTAAATATGAGAATAAATTATTTTTAAAATATTACCTAATTTTAAATATGATGAATAAAAATTGGTAAACCATTTTAAAAAATTCAATTCATATATTTGGATTATTCTAATTTAAAAATAAAGCCACAAGCCGGACAAAATTGCAGTTTTCAAAATAAATTTGTTCATAAATACAAAAAGTATTTATTTCAGAATTCAATATTAAATTATTTTCATGGAAATAAATCATATTATTAATTATTTAACTAAAATAATTTTACTTTCAAAAATTAAGTATAATGGACTTTTTTAAATTCTATAAATGAATAAATGTATTCAAAAAAATAAATATCTTCATTATTAATCTATAAAATTATTTTTGTATTAAATATATGAAATATTCACTCAAAGATAATTTTTACTTGATGATTCCAAAAATTTAGTTCTTTTTTCTAATAATTTTTCTAAAATTGTTAAAATTTTGTTTTAGAATAAGTTATTTGAAATGGATAAAACAATTTTTTTTAAAAATACATTTTTTAAACTATAAAAGGATTTATTCCTACCTTGTACATAAATAAATACTTGATAAATGAAAAAATTAATAGAATTAATAATATGTAAATTTAATTAAAATAATTCATCAATATTTAATACTTAAATTTGTTAGAATATTATCACACTTCACATATAATAATTTTCTCTTCAGATAAATAATTCTTTTACATTGAAATGAATTTTATTTTTATTTATAATGAATCATAGATGATGGTTTTATTATATACATCTTTAAACCATATAATTTTCATAATTTATTTAGTTCTAATAATACACCACAATTTTATGGATATGTTATAATAATATAATATATATGGATTCATTTGGTATCAGGGTTGTGTATATCACAAGTTAATAAGACATTAAATTTATTTAAGATGAAATTTACTATAAACTCATTACATATTACATAAATCCATTTAAAATAATTAATTATTGGATCATTTTTTATCCTCATCATAGTTAAATTTTCTTGACCCCTTGTACTTATTTAATCAACCACATAGTACACATATATATAGGTTGTAATGTATTGAGCTATTATAATCGTTAATAAACTCCAACCATCTTCTTTGGAGAATATTACACTCTCTATGTGTGAATATATAATTTAAATTTATATATATATATATATTCCCTATCCTTATCTATAAATATAATTCCACCATAACTATAATAAAAAATATACTAGAGAAAACTCTATATACTTAGTTTGGTAATTGAGATCATATATATTTATCATCCATAACACAAAATCATTCACCATTTTCATAAAGACACATACCATTATCTATAAAAAAATTACCAATATAGATCACAAATCCATCTCCACTATGTGGTAGTTCAATAACTCATGTACTGACTAGACTTCTCATTAGTTCCCTACAATTTTCCTTACATTTATCTATCCAATGGGAAATGAATACATCCAGAGATAGACTAAATAGTGAATTATATAAAAGTGAAAACATCACAAAAAAAATCAGTAATATGCATAAAAACCAAGATAACTATTCATATAATTCATCGTGGTTGGTCTTGCCCCACAAAAAATAACTGCTTTATTTTGATGATCCATATTTATCTAAAAAAATGAAACTTTGTCTAGCTAAAATTCTTACTTTGTAAAATTTTCACATAACTTATGCTTTCATTTAGACTTCAATTCAATTATCAGGTGATCATAATTTTCATGCATTGTCTTGAAATATATATGAAAATCATCTATAAATACTACCAAAAAATGTTCAGTTTAATCTATATTGACTATATTTGTTTAATCCATGAAGATGATAGTAGAATTGATAAGTCCAAATAGAATCATTATAAATTTATAAATACTAGGAATCATATGAAATGTTTTATATGTTATTAATTCATATTGGACCCATAATTTTGCATATCTATATCAATGATAAATCATTGAAAAATATTAATCTCTACATAATTTATATATAAAATCATAAATACGAGGTAGTGGATAATTGTACCAGATTTTTACCATCTCCATATATTGGTAATCATGTAGAGATTTACAAATCCATCATTATTTATAAAAAATATTGTTTCATTCCATTATGATGCAGTTTGTTAAAAAAATTCCTTATTATGATTCTCATGAAGTTTCTTATTCAATTCCTTTTACCCAATCAAGGTTTTTCTATATGGTGTTTGTGAAATAAGTGTAGGACTATGTAAACGTTTTTTTTCAATACTCAAATTTCTGATTTAGAGGTTTTATATGGAACTCCTTTTCAAAAATATCAACATCTTCTTGAAAAATGAATCTGTTTGATGTGGACGTTCTCCACATCCATCAAAGATAAACAACCCATTTGAATATGAATAATGTCCCATTAAATTTATATAATATCAATTGTATAATCAAATTTATTCCCACATCATTATATGATCAATGGTTTGTTTGGAATATCAAATTTTGCATCCCTCTCTAAAAAATTAAAATGGGATTTATATAAATAAATTAAACCAAAACTAAAAATTAACATCAAATGTAAATAGAGGAATAATAATTTGATTTTTAGGTAGAACATTACTCAAATTCATCAATCAGATAATAATAATTGAGGTTATATGAGTCATCATACAATTATGATTTTTCACTACTATTTCAATATCTAAACATTTGGCGGCATATTGATTCCCAAAGAAAATTTTTTACATATTGAAAATTGGGTATACCTAGAATCAAATAAGACATTAATATTTCAATAGTGGGTAGTAAGTGTACCATTACCAACATTATTGTCATAACCCTCGTTGGAAATAGTGATTATATGGGATTTACCATTATATAAAACCTTAAGAGGTTTTTTATGTCAGTCATCTTCATTAACCATTGGATTTGAGAATAGGTTTGTATAATACCCAAAATCAATGCATTTGAAACATTATATTGTGGTTGGTGTATTCTATTTATATTTCCAATTATTTCTTCATTGATTTATATCATCACATCAATCTGTAATTTTATTATCCAATGACCTTATTCTCCATAGTTAAAAAATTTAATAGTGCTCTTAGGACTATTTCCTCCATATATCCTTCCACACATTGATCATAAAATAAATTATAATAATGTAAAATTATATTCATAATTACGAATGGATTCATCGTACTTCTAATTTAGCTTAGGGAATTCCATATCTATTTTTAAATGATGAATATATAGTAACTAATGATAAAAAACTTATTCTATAAACACATCCAACTGCATATATTTAACATCTTCATATAACCATTTATTCTAATTGTGAGTCTACTATATATATAATTGACCTTCGGAATTATAAATAGAAAAAATAACAATTTCATACTCTGAAGAGTATCATCCGTCAAAAAAAAGAGGTGGATTAAGACTAATGATGTAATTAATAGAACATTGTATCCTCCATTACACATTTTGAAGTTCAATATGATTCATATCTTGATAAATATTAATAAGAATAGAAAAAAAAAATTCCATCTCCCACAACAATTAGTTTCTTAGGGGGGACAATAATTGAATTTTCTATAACATAAACTGTTAAAATGGTTCCGTCTTGTTCCATTCATTTATAGAAACTATATTTATAGTATGATAATCAATAATTATTATGTGAAATCATATATTAATGAAAACTATTCATATAATTTCAATATCATGACACTTTATTTTCAATCAATTAAACCTTTAGTTTAACCATGGTATTCCATGGTCATCATCAATTCAAATCCATCATAAAGGTTATAAAAAAATCATGTACTGCTTATCCTTTTAAAGTATTTAGCTAGGCGCGTGGTCTTTGGCCCACTCTTCCTATTCCTTTTACAATCAATATAATGTCCAATGTTACCCATTTAAATTTTTTACAAATAATTTTATTTGAGCTACAACCATATCTAGTTGCTAGTATTTATAAGTGGATGTATGTTCTAGGGAGATCATATTACTTCATTTTTAAAAACAAAGGTTATTCACATATACATAATATCATTGAATTTTTTTCTCACTAAATCATTCTCATCATGGTTTCCAAAATACTAAACCATTCAATGATATCATTAATTGTGATCCACGAATTTTATACATAGATATTACATAGTTTTTAAGACACAGGTACTCTTTATTTCATATTACTACATGATTTGTTACATAAAATTACACTTAATATAACAAAAAAGATCATGAATTATAGTATATTTATGAATTATGTTCATTACATAATAACTTATAACAAGTGATATAAAACATTGTTCAAACACCCTTGACGTGATCATAATATTCCAACGAACATAAAATGGTATGGGATATCCTAAACAAATACATAATAAATGGGTGATCTATAAATCCCAGTAATGGAATAAAAGAGGCATGACATGAATAATATAATACATGTAAGATAATATGCATATCAATGAGTAATAAGAGTAAAATTAAAAATAAGGCATGATATAGAATGATAATCAAAACATAGGAAATATGCCAACATCCTAAATCACTAAATCATAAACATAGATCAAGGATAAATCCACCAACACCTCATGGTGGAAACATTCCAACAAAGGAATCAGGTTCACTCCCTATCCCAACCTGAGGTATAATAATACTAAACATTACCCAATGAATTGGAGAGCTATCTTGGTTCACCCATCATAATGATTTCATTCTCGGGCATCAGTGTGCCACATATATCTGACAAAATGGAATGATTTATCATTATAATTTATTCTATAATTATTGAGAGTGGAATATAGGCATGTTATTTCCCATTAAAATATATATGTGTATAAAGGTTAACACCCTTGATAGTAAATGTGTACAATATTCACTACACAATTCATTTGGTGTGAAAAATCATGGTGATATTTCGTTAGCAAAACGACATCACAGAGAGATTAATAATCAAGGGAAGATGGGAGAGAAATAGGTCTCTCAGCGTGTAGAAATAAAATTTTCAGTAATAGAGACATGGAGAAACATATCCCAACATTAGAAATTGGAAAAGTAAGGTATAACATAATTATGAAACCTGAATACAAACTATCTTAAATATTTTTCAGCATGGTAATAGGTGTAAATAAAGGATCCAAGGATGATTAATGAGATTTAAATGGGGAAACTAAAAATTTATACATAAAATTTAATGTTATGTGGACTTGTTAGAATATATCCCAACATTATCAAACTAAAATTAAAATTCCTAACCTAAAACGTATTTCTTGAATAAAAATAGAGAAGTTAAATCCCTTACAAAATTTTCCCATATTATGGGCATAGATAAAAAGTAAAAATGAGAGAGGTTAAGGAATATATCATTAAAATTACATTCATTATAAGGAAATTGAATATTTATAAACAAATTAAATTATAATAAAATCAATTAAGAAGACAAATTCCAAAGAAGGTGCGTGAATTGAAAGGAGTTGAGGAATGCCAAGATACCTTACTACAGTGTGTGACTCGAAAAACATGGTTGGGGATTCATGAAAGCTTTGTAGACCCATGTTAAGACTATTTTTAGTGGAGTTAATAATATGAATGTTCTTTAATATGTTTTAGTAAATAGAAATGGGTTATTCTGTAGTAATATAGGAATATAGTGGGATTTATTTATTATTTTTATTTTTTGACTCTACATAATAAAATTTCAAAAAGCACAATGCATCCAACATTTTTTCCCATGGTTTAAACTTAATTGGAGTAATTAAAATTATTTTATATGTTTAATGGATTAACCTCAAAATATATAGACCTTTCATGTGTGGAGGTGAGTCATACTCCTAAAGAAATGATTTGAAAACCATAAATTATATTACACATTTTGGAGGATTCATAATGGATTTATAAAATAAATAAATTAAATATAATATAAAATTATTTTGAATGATAACATATATTTGTTCTTTTATACACTTTATAGTACTCATTACACCACTTTTGGTCTATAATGATGTCATAATACACAAAGTATATTAATATGGTATTTAATTTTTCCCCGAAAACTTGACTATCTCAAAAATTTATGAAAGCATCATAGTTGTATAATTTAAATTTTATGATTACAAAAATATAATTAATTTTGCCTTAATAATTTTCTTCATATGTGAATTTTAACATTTAAAAAAATAACTTAACTTTTTTAAAAATTGTATGTTTTTTATAAAAATAGTTTTCAAACACTTATAAAAATTAAATATGACTTCATAATAATAATATGTTAATATATATTTATTAAATATTATTTAATAATAATATTTTATTAAACAATTATGTATTTATATAATACATTAATTGAATAAAATAAATTCCATAAATTAATTTGAATATAATCTCAAAATACGATTTATGCTTTATTATGTCGAAATAAAAAACATTTAAATGGTAACAATAAATGGATGAAAACATATTAATTATTATATAGAAATTTTAAAACATACTAATATTTATAGGGTGTTAATATGTATCATTTAATTCATTAGATAATTCATGATGGTCTGGAGTTCAATATTGGGACTTTCATTGGGCAGTTCAGCAAACAAGGGATTGTACATGATTTCCATTCGATTGAACTTCTCTAGTAAATAGTTTTTCTTGAGCTTAAAATATTGGATATCATCTTGGGATTAGTGAATTTGAAATCATTGAAAAGTTATCTCACTCATATTCTCATATAAATGGACTTCATTGGGTACGATCCTATTAGTTGAGGGTGTCACTTCCTTTTTCATTGTAAATTGGTTTTTTTGAAGGCCTATATTTTTAGTAATCATGTGATCACTATTCAATGGCTATATTTTCAATGTATATTATTCTATGTGGTCAATTAAATAAAATATTTTATATTAATATAAAATAATTTCATGTGATTTCTATGACGATATTGCATAATGATACATTTAATTAAATTAAAACGGGGGATTTTATATACAACTTTTCGAGTTGTTAAAGTCTTCCACCAATAAAAAATTTCACCCAAAAAACTTCATTTACCATAATAGATAAAATGAGGGTAACATTGTTTCATAACCTCCTCAGGTTGTAATGTTTCTTATTTAAAAATTTGTTTCCTCCACAAAAATTTTACACGGTGAATTTTTTTTATTTCATATGACTTTTAATCTATGATATAAGTTCTTCACCAGAGTCTCCTCAAATAGAAAGTCATTATCCATTAGCACCACATATATATTTAGTATGTGTGATGGTTTTGGAAAGTACTCTAACATTCTGGATACATGGAATACATAATGTACTTGAGATACGATCTGTGACGGTTCTAGTCGATGGGCCACTACACTAATGCGATTGAGGATCACAAAGCAGTCAATGTACCAAGGACTAAGATTTACATTCTTCCCAAATCCACTCACATTCATCCATTTTGATTTTCATAGGAATTCCATGTCTCAAAAATAAAATTTTAGGTCTCGTTGACGATTGTCTACATTTATATTTAGTTGAATCTTAGGAGACTTGATGTGTTGCGGAATGGTCATAAGCCTCACCGCCATTTCGTTGATAATTTTAGATCTATAAAGTTTTGATCCCCAATATCATCCCTACATGTATTTATTCTACACCTCTACCCTTATATGGATTAATATGGTGAAATTTGAATGCTAGAGTGGAAACTGTTGTTTTATGGGAACTCGACCAAACGTAGATGTTGTTCGTGTCCTCTTTTGAAGTCAACAGAACATGATCCAAACATATATTCCAGTGTTTCAATAGTCCTCTCAGATTTGTCATCAATTTTAGGAAGATAGGATGAATTAAAGTTAATCAATGTTATTATATAATTTTTGAGACATTTCTAGAAACTAGAAGGTAATATCTGATCTCTATAAGATACAATCGATAGTGGAACACCATAAAGACTTACCACATCATTGATATTTATCCGTGAAGTTGATATAGTGATAATTCATCTTGAATTGTGATAAAGTGAGTGGTTTTTTTATGATGGTCCAAAATATCCAATATAACATTGGACCCCAACATGTCATTGGATGTCCCATTATAATTTCATTGGTGATGTTTTTTCATTTCTATGTTGGTATGGGTAATGGATTCATCCGCTGCATAGACATCTACTTTTCTACCTTCACATGGTGACATACTAGGAACATTTATGTATATTTAGATATCTCCATATACATATTGTGTCACCATTAGAGATCATGGATATCTTGACACATATTTGTTCTTCATTAGTGAATAGATAAAATAAAACTATTTGAGTCATCCAAAAGTTCCATCATTAACTCAGGATGTAATGGAACAAATAGTTTTGAACCAAATCTCACAATTCCTTCTTCATTTACATTGAACACCAAGGGTTACCCTTTACTTATAGTTTCCAATTTCTTCTTAATTAGCACTTCACTTCTTTGAGAATACCTTCACATTTCAAAATGAGATGGTTGAGATATAATTTATGAAACTATTGATGATACTCCATACATTATGATTCACATTTACATCTTTTCTAGGTATAAAAAGATTGGTTCATTCTCCCTTCTCAGAATTAATAAAGATAAAATATTCATTCTACATATACCATCCTTAACATTATTCATGTTACAATGATGGCAGTGGATTGAGTAGTTATAGTCTTTGATCAGATCAATCCAACTTCGTTGCCTCTTATTCATCTCATTCTATATGAATATTTATTTGATGCTTTAGTGATCCATATATATTTCACATTTTTCCAAAAATAGATAATTCTACCTGATTTTAAATGTGATTATCCCAAATAAAAAATCTAGATGATGTGTTGGGTAGTTCTGTTTAGGAACATTAATCATCCTTGAAGCAGGGGATATGATTTTTTCATTCCAAATTAACACACATACCATGAATTATTTGAATAATTTCTAAATACTATGAAGGTATCTCCACATATAGGTAGTGTGAGAATAGACGAAGTTATTAGCCTTCTTTTAAACTGATTAATGATATTTTCACATTAATTATTCTTTAAAAACATGACCCCCTTTTGAGATAAAATGGTAAAATGGTTTGAAAATCGTGACATATTTTAGACAAATAGGTGATAATACCAAGTTAATCCAACTAAACTATAGATATATGTTACATATGTTTTCCTCCATCATCCTTTAAATTATTATTTATTTCAAGGATCCACAGATAACACATTTCTAATGATGTTATTCCCTAATAATGAGACTTCATTCAACAAGAACTCACACTTGCAGGACATTTCACAATGCTTCTCCCTCTACAATGCCTTTAGAACATTTCCCAGATGCTCCAAATTCACTTCATTAGTTTTGGAGTATATAAGAATATCACATTTAAATATTACCACAATTTTTTCAAGGTAATATCAAAAAACAAGATTCATGATGTTCGTGAAGATATATGGAGAATTACTTATTTTTAATGGAATCAATATGAACTCATAATACTCAAACTATATACAAAAACTGGTCTTGGGGATATCATACTTCTTCCCCCATACATGATAATTTCCCTATTGATGATCAACCTTAATGAATTATTTTGTACTACATTGCATATAGAAAAAGTCATCAATCCAATAAATAAGATATTATTTATTTATCAGGAACATTTTGAGCTCATGATAATCAATGAAATATGCATTGACCCATCCTTTTTCTTAATGAAATGGACTAGGGAACCCAGGGTGAAGCACATGGGCATATGGACCCTATATCCATAATATACTATAGATTTTTCTTCATCTCCTAATATTCCAAATTATCTATCCCATATATATTCTAGGATATTGGAAATTAATAAGATATAATCCGGATTGAAAATTCAACCTCTTAACTAGGAGGAAGACCAGGAAATTCATTTAGAGAAATTTAATTGTTTTCCCTCATATAGTCATGTTTTCGAGTAGGGTTCCCTCCATACCCTTATTATTTTGACCATGATATGCTTTCTCCTTTTGAAATAATATCCATTATTGAGGTGTTGGTGCCAAAAAAGATCCATCCTCATCCCAACACACGCATATTATTAGAGTTTAATTTTACGAATAGATAGTGTTTTCTTTTCAAGGAAATTTATATTGGCTATATATAGGAAAGCTAATCGTTGACCATAATTGATTAACATTTCACCAAAGGTAGAGTGGAATGTTTTTACGAGAAGTCCAACCAAAAAATTGTGTCTGGGGATGATTTATACACTTTGGGTGCAATAATTTCCCATTTAATATTTTGGCCAACATTTCTACTTCCAAGATTTGAGGTGGTGTTTTAATAGTTGTACTAAAGTATCATGATATGATATAATTTGTAAAAAAATAATAATAAATTATGTTTTCTATTAATTAATGATTAACTAGAATACCCATGCCACTTCACTATTGGGATCCACATCAATGGTTGTAATGGAAAAATCTCTCTATTTCTGCTATGGAGGTTATTTTTTCTCTCTGAAAAACCCATGTTGTAGGTTATTAGTTTTTAAAATTTCATCGATTCTGTAAAGTTAAAGAAGCCATCATTGTGCTAAGTTTTAACAGCATCATCACTTTCCTCCACCTCATTAGTAGGTACCTCCTTCCAGTAGATGTTATCTAGGATTAATTCCTTCCAACATGTAAATAATTTCTTCATCCCCCTTATGATATTATTTGGTTCTTCTATATGCACCTTTGACAAGTGTGATGCTGAAATTTCATTGAATAATTTGATTTCACTATCAGACTACCAATATTAAACTCTAAATTATAGATCACATCCCCTGATACATATGAGTGTCACCAAACTCCATTTTTACATTGAGGTAACGTTGAACAATTTTATCAAAGAAATCAATGTCACTGATCTTTAAGGAATTAAGGTTTCTATGTTTTATCCCACCAAACAAGAAATGAAACATGTATTCGAGGGTAATGGAAAAACCAGAGGTGTATTGAAATTGTATTGTGAATTATACCTCATACTCCATGATATATTCATCATCATTTATATTTACGGAAAGGAAAGTCCATTCCATTATAGGATGGAGAGTGCGAGGAAAATATTTATGGAATATCATTTTTTGAAATACATTCCACTATCTTCTTTTCATTAATCCTATACAAATTTTATTCTTGATCAATTTACACCACTGATCACCTTATCTTTCTATACAAAAAAATTTACTGAATGAAAATATCATGTTCAGAACACCGAGGGGTTGAGAATATCATCTCAATGGATCTGATCCATCGTTTTTTTATTAAGAGATCATGTAGTCCAATGATTGTTGGAGGACTAAGTCGCATGAAGCTCATAATTGTAGCATGTTTTCTCTTAGGGGGGTTAGTATTCCACTATTAATATAGGTTTTTATTCAAAAACCTTTTTCATTTGAGATATTATTATCATAATGATCATCATTCCTTCCTGCATCTAGCTGGGCATCTCATTGGATAAGTTATCACATTTCCCATCACATTAATTGTTTACACAATTACTCTTGTTTCAGTCCATTGACCAGATTAAAAGTAAATTTAGGGGATTAGTATTTAAAAATAATAAAACCTAAAGGGGAATCAAATGGAATTAAAAGTACAACTTATATATTAAATTTATTTCCTTAACTTATCAATTTTTATTATTCAATGAATGATACCCATGATATATTTTAGATATATATTATTATCGGATTTTCCACCCTTAACAATGGTTTGTAATGATTTTTTTAGTATTACAAGGGGTATCCCCTTGAAGAGTGAACCCATGTGTGCAGTAAAGCCTATTTTATTTATGATGTAACCTTCATTCAGGCATGAAGAACCTTGTTAGAGTTATTAATCCATTTTATATCTATTCTAGAAAAACATCCACATGTAGTATCCGTAGACAGATATATTCTTATGATAGACCACTAACTCTATTAATACCCAAATTTAGGAATGCGTTCTTATAATTAGTCGTATCCATAATCTATTCTCTACAGTTTTGAAATCATATTCCAATAAATAACAAAACTATTGTTTGGATAAAAATTATGACAACCTTCCTATTTATTTCACATTAATATATAATTTTTTTTAAAAAATCATGTTAATAAAACCCAAATGATAAATAATTATAGTGTCTCTGAGAATTAGGTTCGTTACATAATAACTTATAACGTGAGAAATTAAACATTATTTTAAAAATCGTTGACATGATCATAATATTTCAATGACCTTACAACACCATTGGGTAACCTGAGGAAATTCATAAGAAATGGTTGATATATAGATCCCAATAATGCAATAAAAAAGGAATTACATGAAAAATATAATACATGTGAGACAATATTAAGATCTATGAGTAATAAAGGGAATATTAATTATATGTCATGATTGAGCATGATAATAATAACACAAGAAAATGTGGCAACAACATTTAAACAAAGTCATAAATATAGATCAAAGCTAAATATGCCAATAAATAATGATGGAGAAAGTACCATAAAGTAAAAATGATCAATACCCATCATAATTTGACATTTTATGGTGCTAAAAATTATCCAATGCAATGGACCACTATTTGGTTTCACCCAACATAATAAATTCATTCACATGATTAAGTGTTCCACATATATCATATTACATGGATTCATTCATAATTATAATCTATTCTAGTATCAAAGTGTGTGGAATAAATACATGTAATTACCCAATCAAAAATTATAGGATCATAAAGTTGAACACCCTTTATTTAAAATGGGTATGACATTAACTACTCAACTTGATTGGCATAAAAAATCATAGGCATATTTTTGTCGCATAACAACTTCAAATAGGTATTCATAAAAATTAATTGAGGAGAGAGGATGGGGTATATCATAATATTTATATGAAAATGTTTGTAATATGGACATTTAGAAAATATACCATCTTTATAAATTGTAACTAGAAGGCGTTATGTAATTATGAAACCTGATTAAATAGAATCCTAAATATTTTTCTGCATGGTAATAAGTTTACACAAAGCATCATGGAATGATAAATAAGAGATAAAGGGTAACTCTCATCATTTATTCATAATATTAACTATAAGTGTAATACGGTATTATTTATCAAAACATTATCAAATTTAAATTACGAACCTAACATAAAATCGGTGCTTGAATAAAAATATAGTATATAAGACCCTTAAAATATTTGGGCAAGAAACAAAATAGATAAAGGAAAAAATGAGGGAGGATAAATAATATCTCATTAAAAAAATATAGATAGTAATTAAATTTTAATAAATAAATTACATTATAATAAATCACAATTAATAATAAAAATTCCAAATAAGGAGCTTCAATAGAATGGAGTGGGGAAAAGTGAAGATTTCATACTTGAATGTGTGACTCCAAAAGCATAGAAGGGGGTTATTGAGAGTTTGGGGGAACCATGGGAGGATTTTGGAGAGTTAATGGAAGAATGTGGACCTTCTACATGTAGTATTAGTGATGATAAAGGGGAGCATGATTGGGTTTATTTCGGAAAAGGTGTGATTACATTATTATTTTTATTTTAGACTCTACAAAATAAAATGACCAAAACCTCATACCATTCTAGTGGTTTTTCACATGTGTTGTTACAATTGTGATTAGTTAACATAATTGTATAAGTTATAGGTACTAAGATAATAAAATAATTCCATTTCTTATTTTTAGGTGAGTGATATACCTAAAGAAATGAATTTAATAACAAAAAATATATTACATGTTTTGGATAATTCATAATGGATTTATAAAATAAACAAACTAAACAATAAAATCACATTATTCTAAATGGAATACATAAATTTTTTCAAATTACTTTAAATGGAATACTTATATTTGGGTCATTATGATGTCATAATTCAGAAAGTATATTTATATAGTATTAAAGTTTTACTAGAAAATTCGACAATCTCTGAAAATTATAAAAATTTCAATGTTGGATTATATCAATGTACGGATTCAGAAAAATCATTTTATTTAAATAATTTAGTAAATATTAGAATTTTCAAATTTAAATAAAGGTACAATTTCTAGAAATTTACGAATTTTTTATAATAATACTTTTCAAACCCATATAAAAATTAAAACTAAATCCAAAAATTAAATGATTATTTATATTTATTAAAATTTATTTGATAAAAAGATTTTTTTTAAATAGTATATATTTTTAAAAAATAAACTAATGAATAAAAATAAATTCCTTAATTTAATTTTAATGTAACCCTAAAATATTATTTATTCTTTATTGTATCAAAATAAAAAACATTCCCAATATAAAATTAATAAGATGAAAATATATCAATTCATTGATAAAAAACATACATATTAATATTGATAGGATGTTGATAAAATTATCTTTAGTACACTAGAAAATTTCATACGAGTATGTTGTGTGATGGTGGGACATTCATGGAGCGGTTCAGAAAACATTTTTTGGGTCCTGGTCTTGATGAGATTAAACTTCTCCCGTATATGGTTCATCTCCTACTAAAGATAATGTATATCAACATGGGATTGGTCAAGGTAAAATAAATGATAGAATATCACCCTTTTATGCTCTAGTAAATGGGCTCCATAGGGTATTATCCTATGTGTTTTTTCCATCACATGTTTTTTTTGTGACAATTGGATTTTTTAAAACTATATATTTATACTAATAATATATCCACCATTCGGTGACTATATTATCATTGGTAATGATTATTAATAGACAATTAAATCCAGTAGGATATAATAAAACCAATAGAGTGAAAGTATTTCTATAACTGACCTGCATAATAAGACATTGAAATAAATAAAAAATTGAAATTTTATTTATAACTGTTTGGGTCGTGACAATTTTAGATAAATATTCACTATATAACATTACAATCCATAATAGAAACACAAAGGATTTCTGTATTTGGAAGAATGGATACATTATCAAGTATTGTAAAAATTATCTTAATCACCCCCATTAATTTCATCAAAACCATTACCCTTTGTAGAAATAATAAACTTAAAACCATTCATCATATCATTGGGAAAAGGAAACATAATAAATGGTGATCTCAGAAGATAATTTAGGGTAAAAAAATATATTTTAATGATAAATTAATCATAACATGAAAATAAAGGATAGAGGATATAAGAATAATTTTTTAAATCCATACCTAGAGAATCATTAATCACAAACATGAATTATGGAAGAAAACATGTAGATCACGAGATAAGAATCATAAAGGGATCAAAGAGCTTGATCTATGAGATCAGAAAATTGTAAAATGTTTTATCCATTCAAATAATTATTTAAATGAAATTCCTTAAATAAGGTATATATAAGGACCCATCCTTAAAACATTACATAATCTTGAATTAAATGAATAATTCACATTGAGGATCTTTTCAGGATTATAGTTTTAGAAAAGTAGGCCATAACTATTATATCTCAAAAGATTACAAAGTAGACACTTCTACCCAGTTTCCATTTCTTCCATAAAAAAATAAATATTAAAAAGAAAAATGTCATGTTCCATGTTTTAGATAAAATTTATTTTCTTGATCCCATCCTTGACCCTATTCAACTTAATTTCATGTGGAAAACATTTCAAAAACACGTGATAGGCATAAAAAGCTTAGTAAGGGATTCAAAAGGAAGGAAAACTATTAATTTATAAAAACAACAACTAAATCATGAATACATCATCATATGTAATACTTTCACCTTTATGAAGTAGTAAATACTAATCCCTGAATAAAATATCATTTCTTACCCATTTTTAACCAAAATATCACAATAAAACCCATATTAAGAATACATAACATATAAAGGTAACTTGTTACATAAACATACTTAAATGGAATAACCATACGGTCGACTTCCACACATGTCACTAAATAGAATACCCATACGGCCAACTTCCATACCCAATGTGTTGGAGGTTATAATGTAACCATCGGTCCTGGTTTATCAGGGCACCACCCGTCATTTGGTTTATCACGTAACCACCCATAAAATGTCCAATTACCATTTTAAAATCATAACACATACAACAAATAAAAAAAATGAAAACATCTCCACATTTCAATCACAATATATCTCATAAATATATTGACAAAACAAATCCATTATCAAAACCATTTTCAATACCAAAATAGATAATATAGTATATGGTATTTATTTTTCATTTTAAAAACATTACGACTTGTCAAGGAAGCCAATGATCAAGTAATACTCATGGCGGAGGAAAAGGCATTGTCACCAATTACGTTATAAAACATTACTTTTTGTTGTTTAGTAAAACACTTCCTAGTAAAATATTCCATTTGAATGAAATGGAAAA
Source organism: Viscum album (assembly GCA_963277665.1). Lineage (NCBI taxonomy): Eukaryota > Viridiplantae > Streptophyta > Magnoliopsida > Santalales > Viscaceae > Viscum > Viscum album. The sequence goes on along the minus strand of OY728127.1, from coordinate 1,150,354,873 downwards.
TCCAAGGTGTTTATACAGCGTATAAAAGAATTTTTTTGTATTAAAACAAAATATGCCTCAGTGAAAGGATATTGAGACGATGTCCCTTACAAAGACGGTATCCTTAGATTAAGGATACCTCAATGACATAATTATGTGTGAAAAATATAAGTAAAAACAATATAATTGGATATTAAGGGTAAAACAATCAGAGGTCATTCAAACATATTCATAGCACGACATAATCAAGAAGTAGAGGTTTAACCCAAATAATTGAAATTGGGTTAAAAAGTTCCCTTATAGAAATTTTACAGCCTAACAGCGTCACATTAATTTCAAAAAATGAATTGATAAGATATAAAAATGATATCTCATCACTTGGACATAAAATTTACAACAATAAGGATATATAAGAACAAATACCAACATAAGAAGATGTAAATTATAATACATAACAAAAATAATTCTTTTTAAAAAAGAGGAGGGTGAATGTTCCCTTTCAGGTTTGGGAAACTTTCGAAATATACACCCCATGAAAGAAGAATAATACAATTAACATATATATAGTGATAAATTAATGTATATTAACCAAAGAATACAATTATGGTTAGTATATACACCACACAAAATGAAATAGTTTCAAATAAATCATGAATCTCACGGGAATAAAAGTGAGATGAAAAACCCTTCACCTCGTTGTAATCAATCATGTCATATGATCAAAAGATAATAAACACCAAATGAATTATATAATAACATAAATATAAATATAATCATGAAAATATATATCAACTGTCAGTAAAAAATACACCACATGAAATAAATAAGTGGTGAACAATGGAAATCTCACAGAATTAAATGCGAGATAAGAAATCCCCTTACCACGTGTCTGACTTGACTGTATAGTATGTTCCATGTTCTTCCGGAATGATAGGATTAAGTTAATTTATACTTTCTTAAGAACCATTTTCAGTTTTATTATTTCTTTTATATCACTTATTACCATGTTAAAAATATAATGTAATCATTTAACTTAATAACGGTCATTTTGTCGATATTTGGTACATGAGTCAAAAGTGAACTTCTTAGATTTACAAGTTGTTGATGTTGTAAAATATAAATTATCTCCAGAAAGATATTCATGATGTAGATATAATATATATCATATATATAGAGTACATATATGTTTGTATACCAGTACATAACATTTGAAGGTATGAAATTTAATGCACCGTTCATGGAGACGATATGACGTATGTACGCATGAACACTACTTACATTTCTATTTCGCATTTAATGGAATGAAAACATTATGATATAAAGGTATATTATAATTCCAGTATAATATCATATATAATATCATTAACTATATCCTTTATACACCCCACATATGTCATTAACGATTCGAATCACTTAGAGGGGGTGGTAGTCCGCAATTTCTAAAATGAAATTTTCGTGTTTACCCATTATAGAAAACATAAAGGTATGAAATAAATGAAAATACAGAATCATATGGAAAAAATAAACATAATATAAATCGTATATAAATATATTGACATATTAATGGCCACCATGAGAGGAAGTAGGAGATAATTGAACATTCATTGTTTCGTGAGGCAATAGTTCATCGTCCACAGAAACAGTATATTAATCACCCATTAGATGGAGGTGTGTGTAAGTGTAGCTCAAATACATTTCATAAAAACATCCTAGTATATTGAAGATAATGTTTTTGTTAAAAAATAAATTAATAAATAGAGTTTATGGTGTTGGAGAATCAAAATAAAACAAAAGAACATAAGATAAGACATTACCTTTAAATCGGGTAACTACCCTTGGTTTGAACCAAAAGGGTTTCTTGATGTGATTTTTTCCTATAGTAAGGCTTCCAGGATTAAGAGAGTGATCATGGGAGCTTATTTCAGTAGATTTTGGACGATCTCAAGGGCTTGATATGTGTGAGAAAGGGTTAGGAAGTGGGGTCTTTTTTTAATGGAGAGGAGGGGCTCTTTTGGAATGCTTGAAAATATTATTTTACTATATAATGTATTTTGGTTTCTAAAGGTCCAAAAATAATTAAAGTCGAAGATAAGGTGTTCCATGTTAGAAATAAAATCATCCAATAATAATTGTATAAGGTTTGGATATTATTTTAAACTTTATTTTCATATTTATTTAAATCATTGATAAATGACGTAAACACTGCATCATCATTGTGTCATAAATAATTTTTTTTATTTCATGTCTAAAAATTATAAAAAAATTACAATGATGTAATAAATCGTTTTATATTTCTAAATAAGTTTTTTAGTTAAAAAATAGCTTTTTTAAACCCATTTAAAAATTGTTCTTGTAAAACAATACATGTTTGTGACATTTTTATTTTTTACTTTAAAAAAAGCTATTAATTTCATTATCATAACCAAGTGGCTCCATGGGGCCCCAAAATTGACCCATGGGTTTTATAGGTCAGCCATGACTCACCCAATAAGTTTAGTATATTTATCAATGTTTATTAATATTTTTTTATATTATTTTTACCTTAAATTACCCTAATTACATTTAATCACGGTTAATAAAAGTCAAAAGTAACTATTCACTAAAAATTATTTTCATCTAATTGAACCACAGTTTACTTAGTAATGACAACCATGTATGTCAGATTTATTAAATTCAATTCACATAAGAATTATAATTTCATTGAAAAGAAAAAAAATCAGTTTTTAACAACTACTTAGTGGTTTCACTATTCATTAAAAATTGATGTTTTTCAGAAAAATACCAAAAATTCACCTAATCTATATTTGATATTACAAATTTAAAAATGATGTCCATTTTACCAAATTAGAAACAGAGAAGTTTCATTAATTAATTTTATAATTAATTTCTACTGTCAAAAAAAATAACGTGTTTTTATGAAACAATATCTATCAAAAGATTGACACTTGTTTATATCCAATTTAAAAGTGAAATTAATTCCAATGACCACCATAAGATTAAATGGTAAAAATATTTTTTAATTAAATATTAAAAAATTTAAAAGTAAATATAACCATATAAATAAATTAGATTACAAAGAGTTTTTGAATTAAAATACAACATTTTTCACTATACATTAAAAAATGAACTTTATCGGAAAAATAACGAAAATTTACACAAAGTAAATTTTGATGTCTTGATTATAAAGAAGAATTATATTTTGTCAAATATAACATATAAAATATAAAAAAATTATATTTAAAAAATTTTCTCCATCAAAAGGTGGTTAATCGACCATTTAAATAATATTAGAATATTTATGCTCAAAATCAGATTTATTCCCATTTTAAGCCTCTATAATTAATTGGATAAATGTAAAAGTATTTGATAAACATATATAATTATTTTTTATTTAGTTAGGTTCATTCCCGCCATCACAACGGCTAGGTGTTAACTACCATTTAAAATAATATTATTATATTATTAGTGCGCAACGTAAGATTTCAAAGAAACTCATTGTTGCGTATTTGGTACACCATCGAACATAACATCCCATTTAAAGTAATATTAATATTTTATTCACAAATATTAATATATATGAAAATTTCATAATCATTATTTTCCTGGGATGTTACATCCTTTCCCCCTTTTGGGAATTGTGTCCTCGCAATTTTAAAATTCATCCCGGAAACATTATTGAATGCCCCATATCAGAAAAGGAGTAAATAAAATTATTAAGTTAAAAGAAAGAAAAAGAAGTAAAATGGTCACTTAAAATAACCCATACATGGATTCCAGGAAAATATGGATATGGAGGGGAAGAAAACCATCATCTTCTAATGGAGAGTGATAGAAAACTAGTTTAGGAGAAATTTAACCACCAGAATATCTCAAATATGTGATGGGTTAAGTAGAATTTGATACCCCAGTAGGAAAAGTTAACAAACAGTGTTTTTTATATCACTTTTCATTAAGGATTTTTTAGGAGATTAACTAAAACATAAGGAAACATACTAACTTTTCATGTAGACTTTCATCTTTTACTATATTTGTAACATAAACACATATTTTCTCCAAACGACTAGTATTCAAGATGACTTGTTCGCATTAAGAATGCTAAAATAAACATCGAGAGAATCACATAATCCATAAAAGATGAACAATATATTTCCCATGTCTTTAGACCTTAAACAAAATCAAAATGGTTAGTACAAGATAAGATAATCACCAATAATGATAATTATTCACAAAAAAACTACTCATAATATCAAAAATTTGTCCAATAAAACCCAAATTTCGTCAAAGTCCATTCAAATAACAGATATTCATAAAATTTTCAAAGTAATACAAACTAAGATTTAAACCCAAATCTCCAAAAGATTTAATCACATAGTATTCCAAGTTATATCTTAACATTTATCTCCAAATAACATCAGTTACTCTTAATGTCTCATATTGAAAAGTAATTAACCCAATCACATATCCTCCATGATAGGTTAATAATTTATATAGATAACCCAAAATCAAATTATTCTTTATTCATAAAATCATCTAACTAAAATGAATAAGTCATACTAACCAGGGACTTCACATAGCCCAGTGGTAGGCAATACATACCCATCGCACTTTGGATGTGGTTTCGATTCATGCAGCTTCGTCCGACGTGACGCGTTGTCACACGGTCTACGTGTTTCCCCTTTTAAAAACTATATAATTTTATAACATTCCCCAAAAAGAGTTAAATTCATCAAAAATAACGATAACATATTTTAACCACAATGGTTATCTAATAAAATTCATTTTGCATCCCTAAATCTATTAACCGATAATTGCCTCAATTTCAAGGATCATATAAACCCAAATGGTTCATTATAACTATATCCTCAAATGAAAAGATAAATATTGCTTGAATAAAATTTTCATATATCAAACATCATGGATACAAAAACTATAACAAGTCTTCTAATATAATACCATCATCAAAAGAGCCTATATACTTTTATGAATTGCACCATCCTAAAATATACCATAACTCTTGAATCCTTTACATGTTGACGTCTTACTTATTCTCCATGATCAATTAACCATTCATTTCCAACTAATCCTGAAAAACATATTTTCTAAAAACAAAATCATGAATCATATCCTATGATTTCAATAATAGGAAAACATATGTTACGAAATAATCTGACAATTTCACTAGTCATTGTTAGTTTCTTCATCCTCAATCGGAATGGAATTAGGTATTGGTAAACAAATATTTCTACGTTCATAGTGATCCCATTCCCAAAATGTCTTCGTAGGTCATTTGTTTTCATAATGACCATGAAAACCACATTTAAAACATTCAACTGATCCTTCATAAGGAACATCTTTCCATTTCCTATAGTGAACTGGATGATTCCATTTTCCATGGAAGGTTCCTGCTTTATGACCTTCATTTACACATCTATAGAATCTTTATGTCGCTTTGAAACATTTTACTAGGTGTTTCATTCCACCTCATTGACACATAGGTTTTTGAACAAACATACCTTTATTATTATTACATGAACCTCCATAGGGATTTGTTTCTTTCTTATATGATTCCTTATAAAAATCACTAAGGTTTAGGTGGTCAATCATGTCTCCAGATAGTTGGTTGAGAATAATCACAAGAGTTCTCATTGTAGCTCCCAAAACATTCAGTTTCTCATTCATAAAACCATGACAGTTTTCATCACATCTAGTGTTACTATGGTGCTACTAGATCCAACCATTTACTAAAACCAAAAAGGTCAGTGTGTGTATATTAGTGAAATCATCATATAATAGTAGGATATAATTATTCATGTCATCTTAAACTCATTCACTTTATCAAAAAAACTATGTCTATTTCTGAAATGCTATCCATTATGTTACTGTCACTCATGTTTAAAGAATACCCGAACTTCTAAAGTTATAAAAACTGACCTCTGATACCAACTATAAGGACCAAGCCTTAAAACATTAAATAATCTGGAATTAAATGAATAATTCATATTGAGGATCTTTTCAGGATTAGAGTTTTAGAGAATTAGGCCATAACTATTACATCTCAAAAGATTACAATGTAGAAACTTCTACTCAGATTCCATTTTTTCATAAAATAAAAATTCATAAAAAGAATCATGTCCACTTAATAGTTTTAGATAGCATGTCTTTCCATGATCCCATCCATGACCCTATTCATCTGTAAGTTCTGTGGAAAACATATCAAAAACATAGGATGATCATAAAAATCTCAGTAAGGGATTCAAAAAGAAGGAAAACTAATAGTTCCTTAAAACAACATGTAAATCATGAATACTTCATCGTATGTAATACATTTCACCTTTATGATGTTTTAAATACTCTTCACTGAAAAAAGATCATTTCATACCCTTTTTAACCAAATGATCACCATAAACCCCATTATAAGAACACATAACATATAAAGGTAACTTAGGACATAATCATACTTAAATGGAATTACCATACGGTCGACTTCCACACATTTCACTAAATAGAATAGCCATAGGGCTGACTTCTATACCAAATGCATTGGAGGTTATAACGTAACCACTGGTCCTGTTTTGTCACGGAACCACCTGTAGTTTGGTTTATCAAATAACCACCAATAAAATTTCCAAGTACTATTTTAAAATCATAACACATACAACAAATATAAAGGAGTTGAAATATTTCCACATTTCCATCACAATATATCAATTAAAAATATTTACATAACAAATCTATTATCAAAACCATTTTCAATACCAAAATACATAATAGAGTTTATGGTATTTATTTTTCCTTTTAAAACCATTACATATTATTAAGGATAGAAACTATCAATTAATACTCATGGTGGATGAAAATTCATTGTCACCGCTTACGTTAAAAGAAATATTCATTTTTTTCTTTTAGTAAAACGCTCCGTAGAAAAAGATTCCCTTTGAATGAAATGAACAGTAACATGTGTTTATACAACGTATAAAATAAAGTCTTATAATAAAACAAAATATGCCTCAATGATAGGGGATTGGGACGATGTACATTACAGAGATGATATCCTTAGATTCAAGATAACTCATTGACATAATTATGTGTGAGAAATATAAAGACACCTAATATAAGTGGATAATAAGTGTAAAACAATAATTGGATATTCACAAATACTCATAGCACAACATAATCAAGAAATAGAGTTTTAACCCAAATAATTGAAATTGGGTTAAAATGTTCCCTTATAGAAATTTGACACCCTAACAACGTCACGTTAAAATACAGAAAATGAGTTGATGAGAGATAAAAAGGGTATCTGATCACTTGGACATAAAATTTATAGAAATAAGGAAATATAAGTACATAACCCGATTTCCAGTGGGCATGTAGCCCATTACATAGCCCGTAGGCCCAATTTTTTGGCCTAAGGGCCATTCTGTGAATAGTAACCCGACAGTTACAGTACCCACCGTTGCTACAGTACCCTACCGTCACAATAGTACCCGTCGATCAACAGTACTGCCACTGCTATAGTACCACTACAGTATTACTATAGTGCATGTGCCCCATGGGTTTTGAACCCCCATTTTTCACGTAGGACTATGGGGTGCTTACCACAAAGCCAAACCCCAACTACATTAAAAAAAGAAGTCTTTTTAAAAAAGAGGATGGTGAAAGGTTCCCTTACAGAATTGGGTAACTTTCAAAATGTACACACTATGAAAGAAGGATCATAAAATGAAGATGTAAATACCCATAAATTAAAGTATATTACACAAATAATACAATCATGGGCAGTACATACACCACAAAAAAATAGTGGAAAATGAAGCAAGAATCTCACGGGAATAAAAGTGAGATGAAAAATTCTTTACCTCGTTGTAATCAATCGAGTCATATGACCAAATGACAATAGACACCAAATGAATTATAGAAAAACATGAATATAAATAGAATCATGATAATATATATCAAATTGTCATACACAATACAGCACATGCAATAAATATGTTGCCAACAATGGAAATCTCACAGAATTAGAAGCGAGATAAGAAATCCCCTTACCACGTGTCCGACTTGACTCAATCGTATGTTACTTGTTCTTCCTAAATGATAAAATTAATTAATTTATACTTGAATAAGAACCTTTTTCAAGATTATTATTTCTTTAATATCACTTATTACCATGTTATAAACATTATGTTATCATTTATGTTAATAACGGTCGTTTTGTCGATATTTTGTACTTGAGTCAAAAGTGAACATCATATATTTACAAGTTGTTCATGTAGTAAAATATCCATTATCTCTAGAATGATATTCATGATGGAGATATCACATATATCATATATATCATATATATTCAGTGTATATATGTTTTTATACCAGTACATAACATTATATGGTAAGAAATGAAATGCACTGTTCATGGAGACAGTAAACCGTACGTACGCATTAATGCTACCTTCATTTATATTTCTCATTTAATGGAATTAAAACATTATTATATTAAGGTATATTATGATTCCAGTATTATATCATATATAATATCATTAACTACACCCTTTATACATCCCACATATCGCATTAACGATTCTAATCACTTTGAGGGGGCGTTAGTCTGCAGTTCCTAAAATAAAATTATCACGTTTTCCCATTATGGAAACCATAATGGTTCCTTAAATGAAAAATACAAATTCATAAGAAAACCATAAACATAATATATATTATATATAAATACAGTTACATCTTAATGGCCCCCATGAGAGGCAATGTGAGATAATTGAACAATCATCGTTTTGTGAGGCAATAGTTCGCCGTCCACAAAAACAGTACCTTCTTCACCCATTAGATTGAGTTCTGTGTATGTGTAGCTTGAATATTTCTCATAAAAACAACTTAGTATATTGAATATACTGGTTTTGATACAAAATAAATTAATAAGAAGATTTTATGGGGTTGGAGAAGAAAAATAAAATAAAAGAACATAAGAGATGACATTACCTTTAAATTGGGTAACTCCCCTTGGATTGAACAAAAAGGGTTTCTTGAAGTGCTTTCTTCTTAAGGTAAGGCTTCGAGGATAAAGAGAGGGATCTTGGGATCTTATGTGAGTAGAGTTTGGATGAGCCCAAAGTCTTGAGAAATGTGAGAAAGGGGTAGGAAGTGAGGACTTGTTATAAGGTAGAGGAGGGGCTCTTTTCGAAATCTTGAAAATATTATTTCATTGTACAATGATTTTCGATTTCTAAAGGTCCAAACGTCATTAAAGTCGAAGATACGGTGTCCCATATTTTATGTAAAATCTTCCAATAAGAATTTTACACGTGTGGGATATTATTTTAAAATATATCTTCATATTTGTTTAAATCATTCATTAGTGATGTAAACCCTGCATCATCATTCTGTCATTAATTATTTTATTAATATGAGGTCTAAAAATTATAAAAAAATTACCATGATGTAGGAAATATTTTTTATCTTTTTAATGAATATTTTTTTGTCAAAAAGATAACTTTTATAACCCCGTGTAAAAATAGTTTTAGTAAAACAATACATGTTTGTGACATTTTTATTTTTAATTTAAATAAAAAGTTATTAATGTCATTATCATACCCATGTGGCACCATGGGGCCGCCAAATTGACCCATTGATTTTCATGGTCGGACATGACTCATCCAATAATTTTACGGCAATTTTCAAGTTATTTCTATATTATTATAATATTAATTTTAACTTAAATTGCCTGAATTACCTTTAATCGCGGTTAATAAAACTCAAATGTTACTATTCACCAAAAATTATTTTCAACCCATTGAACCACATTTTACATAACAATGACAACTATGTTTGCCGGATTTTTGAAATTCAATTCCCAGAAGTGGTAAAATTTCTTTTAAACCAAAAATTTAGTTTTTAACAACTACTTAGTGGTTACATTATTCAACAAAATATTGACGTTTTTCAGAAATATAGCAAAAATTCCCCTAATATGTATATTTTATATTCCAAATTTTAAAATTATGTCCATTTTACCAAATTAAAAACATATAATTTTCATTAATTAATTTTATAACTAATTCCCGCTGTCAAAACAAATAACATGTTTTTAGGAAACAATATCTATCAAATTATTGACACTTGTTTATGCCCAATTTCAAAGTGAAATTAGTTCCAATGACCACCATTGGATTAAATCGTAAAAATATATTTTAATTACACATTACACCAAATTAAAAAGATAATCTATCCATATAAATAAATTATACTAAAAGGAGGTTTTGAAATAAAATACAGCATTTTCACTATTCATTAAAAAATGAAAATTATCGGAAAGATAACAAAAAATTAGAGAAAGTAAATTTTGAAGTCCCGATTCTAAAGAAGGATTTTATTTTGTCAAATATAACATATAAAATTGACAAAAAGTATATTTTAAAAGGGTTCTCCATCAAATGAAGGTTAATTGACCTTTTGAACAATTTAGAATAATTCTACTTAAAATTGGATTCATTTGTATTTTAAGCCTCTAACATTCATTGGACAAATGTAAAAATATTTTATAATAATATATAATCATTTTGTATTTAGTTATATAAATTCCCGCCATCACAACCTCTAGGAATTAACTACCATTTAAAATAATAATATTAAATTATTAGTGTGCAACGTAAGATTTCAAAGAAACTCGTTGTTGTGTATTGGGTATGCCATCGAACATATCATCCCCATTAAAGTAATTTTAATATTTAATTCAAAAATATTAATATATATGAACATTTAATATTAATTATTTACCTAGGATGTTACATCCTTCCCCCCTTTTCGGAATTGCGTCCTCACTATTTTAAAATTGGGCTCAGAAACTTTATTGAAATCCCCACATCGGAAGAGGATTAAATAAAATTATCACTTTAAAATAAACAAAAACAAGTACAATGGTCACACGAAAAAACCCATACTAGGATTACATGAATACATGGATATGGAGGAGAAAACCAACCATCACGTTCTGATGGAGAGTGATAAAAAACATGTTTATGAGAAAGATAACCCCCTGAAAATGACAAACATGTGATGGGTTAAATAGAATTTTATTCCCCAGTAGGAAAATTTAACAGAAACTATTTTTTTAAGTCACTTTTCATTATGTAATTTATTTAGGAGATTAACTAAAAGATAAGGAATCATATTCACTTGTCATGTAGACTTTCATCTTTTACTAGATTTCTAACACAAACCCATTTTTTTTCCAAATGATGAGTATTCAAGATGACTTATTCTCATTAAGAGCGCTAAAATCAACATGGAGAGGATCAAATAATCCCTAAAAGATGAAATTTATATTTCCCATGTCTTTAGACCTTAACAAAAACCAAAATGGTTAGTACAAGATCAGATAATCACAAAAAATAAAAATCTTTCAAAAAAAGAAAAACTACTCTCAATCTCCAAAATTTGTCCAACAAAACCAAATCTTCATCAAAGATCATTCAATAAACGGATATCCATAAAATTTTCAAAGTAATCCAAACTAAGATTTAAATCCAAATCCTTGAAGGGTTTAATCACAAACTCGTCCAAGATAAATCTTAGCATTTATATCGAAAGAACATCAGTTACTCTTAAAGTCTCATATTGAAAAGTAATTAACTCAATCACATATCCTCCATGATAGGTTAATAATTTCCATAGATAACCCAAAATCAACTTATTATTTATTCATAAAATCATATAACTAAAAAGAATAAGTCATACTAACCAGGGAATTCATGTAGCCCAGTGGTAGGTGATAAATACGAGTCGCACATTGGTTGTGGGTTCGATTCACACAGCTTCATCTTACATGACGGTTTGTTACACGGTCTTCGTGTTTCCCATTTTAAAAACTATATAATTTTATATATTCTCCATAAAGAGATAAATTCATTAAAAATAACCATAACATATTTTAACCACTAAGGTTATCTAATAATTTTCTTTTTGCATCCCAAAATGTATTAACTGGAAATTGCCTCAAATTCAAGGATCCTATAAACCTAAATGGTTCTTTATAACTATATCCACAAAAGAATAGTTAATTATTCCTTGAATAAAATTTTAATATATCAGTCATCAGGGTTACACATACTATTAAAATTCTTCTAATGTAATTATATCATTAAAAGATCCTTAATAATTTTATGAATTTCGCCATCCTAAAATATATCACAACTCTTGATTCCCTTATATATCGACTTTTTTACTCATTCTTCAGGATCTATTAAACATTCCATTCCGACACATCCTAAAATTATTCATTCCTACAAACAAAATCATGAATCATATCCTGTGATTTCAATAATAGGAAAACATATGTTAAGAAATAATCCATACCATCCACCGGTAAATGTCAGTTTCTTCATCCTCAATTAGAATGGAATTAGGTTTTGGTAAACAAATATTTCTATGATCCTAGTGTTCCCATTCTCGAAACTTCTTCGTAGGACATGTGTTTGCATAATGAAAATGCCCACCACATTTAAAACATTCAACAAATCCTTCAGAAAGAACTTCTTTCCCTTTCCTAGAGTCAACTGGATGATTCCTTTTTCCATGGAAGGTTCTTGGTTTATTTCCTTCATTTCTAAATCTATATAATCTTTCTTTCCCTTTGAAACATTTTCCTAGTTGTTTCTTTACACATCATTGACACATAGGTTTTTAAATAAACGTACATTTATGATTATTACCTGATCTTCTGTAGGGATTTATTTCTCGCATATATGATGCCTTATAAAAATACCTAAGGTTCAGGTGGTCAATCATGACTCCATATAGTTGGATGAGAATAAAGGAAAGAGTTCTCATTGCAGCTCCCATATCATTCAGTTTCTTGTTCATAAAACTGTCACAGGTTTTCTTCACATCCACTTTTACTTGGGTGCATGATACATCCATCCATTTACTAAAACCAAAAATGTCAGTGTGAGTATATCAGTAAAATCATCATATAATACTAAAATATAATTATTCATGTTATCGTAAACTCATTCACTTTATCTAAAACAACTATGACTCTTACTGAAATCCTAAACATTATGCTAATGTCACTTATGCTTAAAGAATACCCTAACTTCTAAAGTTATCTAAACCGACCTATGATACCAACTATAAATACCCATCCTTAAAACATTAAATAATATTGAATTAAATGAGTAATTCAAATTGGTTATATTTTTTAGGTTTAGAGTTTTAGACAATTAGGCCATAACTATTACATCACGAAATATTTCAAAGTAGAAACTTCTACTTAGTTTCAATTTTTTTCATTAAATTAAAACTCTTAAAAAGAAACATGTCCAGTTACATGTTTTACATAGCATGTCTTTCCTTAATCCCATCCTTGACCCTATTCATCATTAAGTCCTGTGGAAAACATTTAAAAAACATGTGATGTGTATAAAAATCTCAGTAAGGGACACAAAAAGAAGGAAAACTATTAGTATCTCAAAAAAACTATTAAATCATGAATACTTCATCATATGTAATAATTTTCACCTTCATGAAGTAGTAAATACTCTTCACTGAATAAAAGATCATTACTTACCATTTTGTAACCAAAAGATCACTGTAAACCCAATATTAAAAACACATAAAATATAAATATAACTTGGGGCATAAACATACATAAATGGAATAACCATACGGTCAACTTCCACACATGTCACTAAATGTAATAGTGATACGGATGACTTCAATACATAATGAATTGGAGGTTATAACGTAACCAACCATTATGGTTTCTCAAAACACCACCCATCATTTGTTTATCATGTAACCACCCGTCAATTGCCATATACAATTATAAAACTGTAACACATATAACAAATATAAAGGAAATAAAACATTTCCGCATTTCAATCACAATATATCACATAAATATATTTACATAACTAATCCATTATCAAAACCATTTTCAATACCAAAATACATAATAGAGTATATGGTATTTATTTTTCCTTTTAAAAAAATTACAGTTGTTAAGGGAGCCACAGATCAAGTAATACTCACGGTGGTAAAAAAAGTCATTGTCACTGCTTACGTTAAACGAAACATTCCTTTTTGTCGTTTAGTAAAATGCTTCATAGAAAAAGATTCCCATTAAATGAAATGAAAATTCAAATTTTTTTATATAGTGTATAAACGAATGTCTTGTATTAAAACATAATATGCCTCAATGAAAGGAGATTGAGACGATGTCCCTTACAAAGACGGTATTCATAGAATAAGGATAACTCAATGACCTAATTATGTGTGACAAATATAAATACACCCAATATAAGTGGATATTAATTGTAAAACAATCAATGTTAATTCACACATATTCATAGCATGACATAATCAAGAAGTAGAGTTTTAAACCAATGAATTGATATTGTCTTAAGAGGTTCCCTAATGGAAATTTGACAGCCAAACAACGTCACTTTAAAATTCAGAAAATGATTCGATGAGAGATAAGAAGGGTATCTCATCACATGGACATAAAATTTACAGAAATAAAATATATATGAACATATTCCAACATAATTAGATGTAAATTAAATGACACAACAAAAAGAAGTCTTTTTAAAAAAGAGGAGGTTGAAAGGTTCCCTTACAGATTTTGATAATGTTCGAAACGTTCACCCCCTGAAAGAAGGATCATAAAATAAAGATGTAAATACACATAAATTAAATTATATTAAATAGAGAATACAATCATGGGCAGGGCATACACCACAACAAAAGAAATAGTGTCAAATGAAGCATGACTCTCACGGGAATAAAAGTGATATGAAAAACCCTTTACCTCATTGTAATCAATCGAGTTGTATGACTAAATGATAATAAAAACCAAATGAATTATAGAATAATATTAATATAAATAGAATCTGGATAATATATATTAAATGGAAGTACACAATAATCCACATGTAATAAATATGTTTTGAATAATGGAAATCTCATAGAATTAAAAGCGAGATAAGAAATCTCCTTACCACATGTCTGAATTGAGTCACTCGTATGTTCCTTGTTCATCCTGGATGATAACCCTAATTTTATTTATAATTGAATAAGAAAATTTCTCAAGTTTATTATTTCTTTTATATCACTTATTACAATGTTATAAAAACTATGTAATCAGATAAGTAAATAACAGTCGTTTTGTCGATATTTGGTACTTGAGTCAAAAGTGAACTTCTTATATTAACAAGTTGTTCATGTAGTAAAATATCAATTATCTCCAGATTGATATTCAAGATTTAGATATCATATATATCAAATATATCCAGTATATATATGTATTTATACCAATACATAACATTTGATGGTATGAAATGAAATGCACCGTTCATGGAGACAGTAAGTCGTACGTACGCATGAACGCTACTTTCATTTGTATTTCTCATTTAATGGAATGAAAACATTATGATATAAAGGTATATTATAATTACATTTTAATATCATATATAATATCATTATCTACATCCTTTAGTCATCCCACATATCACATTAACGATTCGAATCACTTTGGGGGGGCGGTAGTCCGCACTTCCTAAAATTAAATTATTGCGTTTACCCTTTATGGAAACCATAAATTTGTGGAATAAATTAATTATACAGAATAATAATGAAACAATAAACATAATATATATCATATATAAATATGGTGACATATTAATGGCCACCATGAAAAGCGTTAGAAGATAATTGAACAATCATTGTTTCGTGAGGCAATAGTTCACCATCCACAGAAACAGTATGTTCTTCACCCATTAGATGGAGGTGTGTGTATGTTAAGCTCGAATAAATATCTTAACAACATACTAGTATATTGAATATACTGTTTTTGTTACAAAAGAATGGAATAAAAATAGATTAAGGGGTTGTAGAAGAAAAATAAAACAAAAGATCATAAGAGAAGACATTAGCTTTAAATCGGGTAACTCTCCTTCGTTTGAACGAAAATGGTTTTTTGAAGTGATTTATACCTATGGTAAGTATTCTAGGATGAAGATATGGATCTTGGGAGCTTATTATAGGGATTTTGGACGAGGCCAAGTGCTGGAGAAGTGTGAGAAAGGGGTAGGAAGTGGGGTTATTTTATAAGGGAGAGGAGGGATTCTTTTGGAAAGCTAGAAAATATTATATTTTTACATAATTATTTTCAATTTCTAAAAGTCCAAAAATTATTAAAGATGAAGATAAGATGTCCCATGTCCGAAGTAAAATCATCCAATAAGAATTGGACCAGTGTTGGATATTATTTTAAACTTTATCTTCATATTAATTTAAATCATTCATTAATGACATAAACACTACATCATCATTGTGTCATAAATAATTTTATTTATTTGATGTCTAAAAATTATAAAAATGTCAATATGATGTAAGAAATAGTTTTATATTTCTAATGAATATTTTTAGTCAAAAAGATATCTTGTATAATCCCATGTAAAAATTGTTTTAAAAAAACAATACATGTTTGTCACATTTTTATTTTTACATTAGATAAAAAGTTATTAATGTCATTATCATACCCAAGTGGCTCCATGTGGCCTAAAAATTTACCAAGGGGTGTTATTGGTCGGAAATGACTCATCTTATATGGTTAGGAAATTTTTCAAGGTATTTGTATAGTTTTATAATATTATTTTTAACTTAAATTACCCTAATTACCTTTAATCATGGTTAATAAAACTCAAAAGTGACTATTCACAAAAAATAATTCTTATCCCATTGAATAGAATTTTACATACTAGTGACCACAATGTATGTCATATTTTTTAAATTCAATTCGCAGAAGCTGTAAAATTTCATTTAAACAAAAAAATCAGTTTTTAACAACTACATAGAGGTTTCACTATTCCTCAAAAAAAATTGATGGTTTTCAGAAAAATATAAAAAAATCGCCTAAGATATATTTGATATTCAGAATTTAAAAATGATTTACATTTTATGAAATTGAAAACATAGAAGTTTCATTAATTAATTTTATAATTACTTCCCACTGTAAAAACAAATAACGTGTTTTTATGAAACAATATCTATCAAAAGATTGACACTTATTTATGTCCAATTTCCAAGTGAAATTAATTTCAATAACCACCATTGGATTAAATGGTTAGAATATATTTTAATTAAACTTTAAACCCAATTAAAAATATAATATAACCATATAAATAAATTATATTTAAATGTGGTTTTGAATTAAAATACAACATTTTTAACTATTCATTAATAAATGAACTTTATCGGAAAAATAACAAAAACTTACACAGGGTAAAATTTGATGTCACGATTCTAAAGAAGGATTTTTTGTCAAATATTACATATAAAATTGAAAAAAGTAGATTTAAAAAGGGTTCTCAATAAAAAGGTGGTTAATCGACCTTTTAACAAATATTTGAATATTTATGCTTAAAATTGTATTCATTCTCATTTTAAGCCTCTAACGTTTATTGGATAAATGTAAAAGTTTTTTATAGCAATATATAATAATTATGTAGTTATTTTTATTCATTCCTTCCATCAAAACGGCTAGGTGTTAACTACCATTTCAAATAATATAATTATATTATTAGTGTGCAATGTAAGATTTCAATGAAACTCATTGTTGTGTATTGGGTACGTCATAGAACATAGCATGCCCATTAAAGTAATATTAATATTTTATTCACAAATATTATTATATATGAAAATTTCATATTAATTATTTAACTGGGATGTTGATTTATACTAATAATATAATCATATTAGATTTATTTCATTATCCATTCTATTATATCCTTTTTCAATGTTAGCTCCCCATACTATCATAATGGAGAGAGTCTATTATTGAACTTGTTTAACTATCAATTCTAGTTCATAATATCAACTACGATATCCATTTATACCCAATTCATAATAGGGATATATAATTAAAATCCTACACATAAAATAATTATAAACATACATATTTTTTCCAAAATATGATAAAACAATCTACATATCATAATGTCATTACCCATTGAAAGGAAACTTGTTTCATAAACAACTGATATTTTCATCAAAGAATAATCCATTTAAATAATTGGGGTTCATATAAAAATCATCATAATAGTCATAAAAAATATTAATAAATAATTAGGAGGATAATTTTGGATCAAATCCCCTATAATTAATAAGTAACATTAAATGATGTTGTTATTGATGAATAATTCCCATAAAAATCACTTGAATATTTCTAGAGGAAAATTTAATTTCTATTAGAAAATAATTATTTTAAATGGGATGGTTTTCATAATAATAAGGTAAAATTTATATTATAATAACCATGGAAAATTTTAAATGGAGCTTTAAATCATTCAGCGGTCATACTGGTGAGAAATTTCATTCGTTTCGAGTACATTGAAACAAATATTTCATTCACATTTTCGATAAAAACTGAAATGATCTACATTCTAAAAACAATAACAATTAAACCCATAATTTTTTTAAAAGAAAATTAATTGTTAAAATGACTTTGAAAATTCATTGCACAATATTAAAATCATCCTTGAAAACATTTTTAAAAAACATGGTCATGGAAGAAAAATATCCCCTACCGAAGAGGGAAAAAAATTCATAAAAAAACTTTTTCCCAATAATATTAAATTAAACTGTGTATAAAATAGTAATATTACATTAAAATTATATTAATAACAATTTCAAAATAATATTATATTGTTATATCATATAAGAATCATATAATCTTCCTAAATGGAATTTATGTAGAATCTATCCTGATAAATATGGAATTGAAACATAAATCAATTAACTCAAGATTAGATTTCTTAAAAAGCACACTAATCGCATGTATTTAAATTTATATTTAATATAAATCCATAATAGAATAATTTATATACTTATAATATCATATATTATCCACTTATAACCTTTAACCACCAATTTAATTGAAATCCATTATTAATATAATTGTTTCATATTGTCAAATCATTTATATTTCATGGATTTTCATGATTAGTAGTTCAAGTACTCTTATATTAATCATGCTTCCACAATATCTATAATAAAAAAATCATTGTATACATATTTATAATCATTCAAAAAATATAGTGACTGAATAATTATTTGAAATGTTCATAGAGACGGTAGGGAGTGCATACAAATGAATGTAATTTTTAATTTCTAACTTATAGATGGAATAAAAAATAAATAATATTTTATCATAAAAATAAAAAATTTCATCATAAAAAATAAATTTATAAAATAAATTTTTCATAAAATTCAACCATTAATGATATTGAATTAGAATGATTTATATATCTATGTGGAGGTGGTAGTCCACATGTATGTACAAGTAACAAATTCACTTCACATTTGATAGAATATTGGGTGGATAATGGGGGTTCCAAAATCATAATTACATTTCATTATATCTTGGATATTTAGTATTTTATTTCATGATGAATACCATGTTTTTAAAAGTTGTATAATAATAAATAAATTGAAAGAGATTGTATAGGATGATTGGATATTCATTGGTAGGCCTCAATTTCATCCCTTTTTACGGACCCATGGAATGGTCTTTTAGGAAAACCAAAACCAATAATTCATGGTTAGATAACAAAAAAAAATAATTTTTACTATTTTTTTGAGATATATGGCTAATGTATATGTAATTAATAGATGATATGTGGAGTCAATTTATATTTAAGAGAAGTCCACATTCAGAATTACATAAATGATTTAAATATAATAACTTATTCACATTAGAAAGTGGAAGAATGTGGCCAAAAATTTAGTGATATGATAGGTTATATGATAAAAATATTAAAAAAATAAAATTTGTATCGTTAATTTAGTATTTTATACCATATAATTTGGTTTAACCCCTTCATTATAAATTTGTATCCTTAACTGTGGTACCAATATTTTTAATTCTAAGGGGTTATAAATGTATATCGATGATAAAAAATATCCCAAAATGGACTACGGGGTTATATTATAGACCATATCCATTTACAATTGTCCTATATCAATATTTTTTTTATTTTAATTCATTTATTAATATACTATTTAGCATAAAATTAAGTAAAAATATTTAAATAGATATTCCGGGATTTTAACATTATAGAAAAAATATTGAAAATTTATTTTTATCAAAACATATAAAAAATTTACAATATGTGTAATTTTTCAAAAATATTTTTTTGAAAATAATAATTTATCCCTGTGGTATTAATTATGGTATTTTTTATAATATTTATTTTATGTTTCAATTACAAGAAAAAAATTGTGTCACCATTGTGTATAGAATTTACTAAATTATATTAACCCTGAGAATCATTAAAAAATACAAATTAAAATTAATTTATTTATTTTCAAAATATGATTATTGATTGATTCATAACACTTTATTATCCATATGATAAAATGTTAGTGAAATTAAAAATAGGAGATTAACATTTTAGAATCATCTATTACATAAAATGATATAATGGTCATTATCAAAGGAAGATGGAACAATATTTTCATATTTTAGAAAAATTAATGTGAATTTTTAACTAATATCATAAAATAATATAAGGTAATGTGTTTTGGATATTTTTCTGCATGATCTCATTGTATTACCTCTACTTTTCCTCTTTATCCCTTTCGGATGCGAAAAATATTTTCATTGGTTAATATTTATAATGACCAGAAATAAAAAGAAAATGTTTACCAAATTTTATCATCCTTAAAAACATGGAATTCATATTTCAATATTAAATTACTAGAAGTGGTATAAAATGATTTCAAAATAAATGTTTAAAATTAATCAATAATATCAGACAAAAGAATTTTTAATCCTAAAAATGAAATTATTTAAAATTAGTAAAATGGTGATTCATATGTAATTAATTTAACAATATATTATTATAGGAGAATTATTTTACATTAAGATCATATTATTAAATTAATTTGACTTATACTAGAAAAAATGATAGTTTCATAGGAATCTTTATATGGTCACAATTAATTGAAAATTAATTCATTTCAAAAAAAAATCACATAAATTTAATTTAAAAATTAGGATTACAAAAATGATATCCTTTTATTAAATAAAATTTAAAATGTTTTTAGAAATAAATTATAATATTTTATCGCAAAACTATATAGAAGTTATTTTTAAAAGAAAAGTATTGTTGAATCCTAAAATTACATTACTGATATTGTGGTTCCACATTACATTGAATTAATAAATACATCTACATTGATACAGACCATTATACATATATTTCACATTTTGGTAACTCATATTCATACCCACATGTTCAATAGAGTGGTTTTAACATTAATATTAAAATAATTATATTTCACTTTTATGAATTCATTCATTTAAACTCAGTGTCGAAGGTAAGGTGAGCTATTGAATAATTCATGTTTATTTAAAGAGAGATCATATAAAAATTTGGTATATTATAGATAGTTATTCATAAGAGATATATTGAATATATTATAGATTATTGGAAACCCTATTAAGAATTAAATAATATGTCAGATTGGATAAAAATCTGGGAGGTATCATTAAATATATTTGAAATTTTTGTGCACAATGTATATCCCACTCGTGAAAAAAAATTAGAAAAAAAATTGTTATCAATTTAGGGAAATCATGAAAATGTTTCTATAGTTTTTCTTTAATACATTGGAAGAAAATATTAGATTTCTATGTAATTTATTAGTATTATATGTAGATTGGTGGATGTGTATAATAGATTCACGTTAGAATTACCTTTATTATAGGGCTAAGGTACATAAGGAGTACCAGATGTATTGTAATAAATTCCAAAACTCCTAAACTATTTGAAAATTTTTAGTGGCATGTAATATAGGATCACATTTTGGATTTTATGTGGGATTAGAATTGAATTATCTATTAAATCACTATAAAATGACTATAGTTGGTAGAGGATAAATTTGTGATTAGATTATTAACTTGTGTGGTAGAATGAGGTGAGTCCTCCTAGGGTGTGTCATGGGAAGTTATATAATTGATAATTTTTGTTAGTAAATAATCATAAATTTATTGGATTTAGGTACTTATAAAGATATGTGTTGGAGTATACAATTATAAGGTGAATTTTAGATTTAATTAATAAATATAGTTATATGTCACACACTGTGGTCACAATTAATTGGAGGTAAATAAGAAATTTCAATGATAATTTGGTTTGTTGGTATCTTAAAACACAATAACATCATAAACCCATATATAGGATATAGAGTTAGGTCCTGTGAATTCATTAGAATATTGTAAAAACCATTTTGTCTAGGAAATTAAGTTATATGTGGTCATTTTTTAAGTAAACCCCCATCAGTTATATTTGGGTGGAATCCCTTTTGATGTAAAATGTTATAGAATTGAGATTTATTTATAACATTGGCATATAAATATGGGATTTGAGGATTTGTGTCTATATCATTGTTTAATTTGTTGTGTTATATTCATGTACCATTTCATTAAAGTTACAAGACATGGAATATAAAAATCAATATAATTTATGTAATGGGTAATGTGTTAGGAGGCCAATCTAGTTTGGTTCAACTATTTTTGACATTATAAATTTTTTTTAGTATGTAAATTATCGGAAATTTATAGATATTAGATCTAATGTTTATTATTTATGTTTCTTCTAATGAAATTATCTCTTTTTATCATATGAATGTATGTGATTTTATGTTAGTGGAAATGGAATTGTAAATGTCCAAATATTAGGGTTCCATAGGGATGGATTGATTTTATCATAGAATTAATCGACACTTCATGAGATTCGATTGTCCAATTATATCAAACATAAAGGAGATAAATGTTTTAATAGATCAATAAATTCATGTAGGAATTTTTTAAAAAATAATTAGATAATAGATTCCTCACTAATTCTGAATCTCCTTGAATTAGGAGTCAGTTATAAATTTTTTGTAATGCATCAATATTTTTTCAGTGTTTTTATTGATATAGAGGAGTAATGTTTTGTTCAATTGGTATAATAAGGTCAAACCCCAAGATAATAATTTCATATCTTATGACATCAATCTAGCTACTATAGTTCATTACATGGAGATGTTGGGGCACTACCACATGGGTGAAAATTCTCAATGTATACATATTATATATATTTGATGTATATTTTTTCATATCATGGTATCATCTTACAACAATGTATGTGGGTGTAAAATCAACTTTCCCATGACTTTTAGCTCATGTAAACACTTATAAAGGGACACATGGTTGAAAATTCCATGACATAGAAATATTAAGATAATTTAGTGATGAAACCGTGGTAAAAGTGTCAAAGGACCAGTTTTGAATATGCCTAACACTGAGAGGGGTGAATTAGTGTTTTAGAATTTTAAATCTAATTAAAACTTTTATCCCTTTACCTCTTAGACATATTATAATCATGATTATATTATTCCATTTTCCAAAATGCATGAAATTATATGAACGTATTAAATTATAGAACATGATATTTTTAAAAGGTCCACTACTAAAATTTTGTATATAGTCATTGTTATGTATGGTTAAAACATGTACAATGATTCTCCACTATAATATTATATCATTTTACACATGTTTGATTCAGTAAATTTCTTATCCAAGTGAGAGTCCATACACATTTATATGGTGAAATGAAATAATTATTCTTCCCGAGACTAGGGATAACATAATCTAACATACTCATCCTCACTGGTTATTTACACTACCAAAAATGATTGTATATACCTTCACTATTAAGGTACATTGTAACACCATGTAATTATTCTAACAGATAAGACTTTTATTTGATGTCACCATGCTATATTGATCTTCAACTTATTCACTTGTTATGTTCTCAATTGAAATATAACAATCCTTCACCATCATCATAGTAGCAAACTATGTGATATACCTTCTTCTTTTATATCATTCGCACAGATATGAAAATTTTGTGGACTGATAAATATAATTCTCCCTAACTACAACACCCAAATATTTCAATGTATATTATCTCTTCAAAGTTAATCAATATATTATATTATACGCAACACTGATTTCGAGCGCACCATGACATACCATACTAGCCATTCAAAAAACAGGTATGAATAGAATTAACGGGGCATTGAATTTTATATAATCCATATAATTTTAGCCTATTTATTTCGTGTTTCATAGACATATTATAAGATCAAATTTAATTTTTGAGATAAAAATATACTTAAAAAAACAAATTTTCCACCTCTTAATGGAGAACCCTATTTAAATACAATAATTGACACTTTTACATATTCAATTTTACAAAATAAAATTCTTATTTAGAATCGTTAAAGGAAAATTTAATTTGGATGAAATTTTAGTATTTTTCTAATTAATATTCATTTTTTTATAAATAGTGAGAAATATTATATTTTAATTCAAAACAACCTTTAAATATAATTTATATATATGTTTAGATTGTATTTTTAATTTTTTTCAAGTGTATTTAGATTATATGTTTACCATTTAATCCAATGACGGACGTCGGACGTAATTTCTCATTGAAATTGAACATAAACAAGCATCAATATTTTAATAGTTAATATTTCATTAAAACACATTTTTTTACAACAGGAATTAATATTAAATTAATTATTCCAACTTATATGTTTTGAACTCATAATATCAAATATATCTTAGGCATAATTTTTGGTATTTTTCTGAAAAACATTGATTCTTTCTGAATAGTGAAACCACTATGTAGTAGTTAAAAACCCGGCTTTTTCATTTAAATGAAATTTAACCACTTTTTTGAATTAAATTTTGAAAATCCGACAGACATGGTTGTTATAAGTATGTAAAATTTGGTTCAATAAGATGAAAATAATTTTTGGTGAATTGAATCTTTTGACTTTTATTTACAGCGGTTAAAGTTAAATAGGGAAATTCAAGTTAAAAAAAATATTATAAAATTACAAACATACATTAAAACGTGTCCTAAACTTATTATATGAGTCAATGCCGAACATGGGAATCTTTGGGTATATTTTGGGACCCCTTTTAGCCACATAAGAGTGACAATTAATCCTTAAATTAATTAATTTTATGTAAAGACAAAAATTAATTAAACAAATATCTTTTAGTAAATAATTCATTTACATGGGGTTATATAAGTTTTCTCATAGAATCTAAATATTCATTACAAAGATAAAAATATTTCCTACATCAATGTATTTTTTTTATAATTTTTAGACTACAAATATATAAAACTATTTATGACACAATAATGATGTATTGTTTTCCTCATTAATGAATGATTTAAATAAATAAGATTATAATGATTAAAAAAATATGCAAAACAAGTGAAATTATTATTGGATGATTTTATATCGACCATGTATCATCTTATCATCGACTATAATTAGTTTTGGACCTTTAGAAACCGAAAATCATTATATAATAAAATAATATTTTCACACATTCCTAAAGAGACCATCCTCCCCTTATAAAAATCACTCGCCTCTAACTCATTACTCACACCAATCAAGCCCCTTGGATTGTCCATCCTCTGCCCAAAAAATCACTCATGATCCCTCCATTCCATTAATAATCCTTAAATTAAGAATAAGGTACATCAAGAAATATTTTTGGTTCAAACCAAAGGGAGTTATCAAATTTTAAGGTAACATTATCTCTAAAATTCTCTTTTTTATTTTACTTCTCCAACCCCCTAAACTCTTTTTATTACATTGTTTTATAATAAAAACAGTTACTTCAATATACTAGGTTGTTTTTATGGAATTTAATTGAGAAACACTTACAAATATCTCCATCATATTGGAAAATAACATACTTTTCTTGTGGAAGGAGAACTACTGCCTCACGAAACGATAATTGTTAAATTACCTCTTGTTGCATCTTATGGTGGCCGTTATGGTGGAACTGTAATTATATACGATATATATTATGTTTATTTTTTTATTCTTCTATAGTTTTTTTTCCAATATGACCTTTATGCATTCCAATATGTGTGAACACGATAATTTCATTTGAGGAAGTCCGGACTACCTCCCCCTTAATGTAATATGATTCGTTCATGATATACATGGAACATATAAAGGATGGAGTTAAATAAATTATGTAAAAAATATATCATATTATATTATTCTATAATTATAATATACCTATGAATCATTCTGTTTTAAATTTATTAAATATGAATTATAAATGAAAGTAGTGTTCATGCGTACGTACGGCTTACCGTCACAATGAACGGTGCATTTCAATTTTATCTCCAAATATCATGAAATAATTATAAATATATATATATATATATACTAGATATATATAATATATATGATATTTAAATCATTATTATGATACTGTTGATAATATACTTTTGACCACATGGACAATTTGTAATTATAACATGTTCATTTTTGACTCAAGTACCAAATATCGACAAAACCACAATTATTAACTTAAATGATGACATAATGTTTTTTACATAGTAATAAGTGATATAAAAGTAATAATAAAGTTGATTAATGTTATTAATAAAGTATAAATTATCTTTAGTTTATTATTAAAGTGATTAAAAAATGAACGTGTCATGTCAGACCCGAGGTAATGGGTTTCTTATCTCACACTTAATTTTGTGAGATTTCCATTGTTCGCCACTTATTTATTGCATGTGGTGTATTGTGTACTTCCATTTGATATATATAATCAATATTATCATTATATTCATTATATTCATGGAATTATGTGATTAATTTGATGGATATTAACATTTTTTCATACATCTCAATTGATACAACATGTTAAGGGCTTTTCATCTCACTTTTATTCACATGAGATTCATGCAATATTTTCCACTATTACCTTTTGTGTGGTGTATGTACTTCCCATTATTGTTATATTTTTGTAATATACATTAAATTATGGGTATTTACATCATAATTTTATGATCCATCTTTCATGAAGTGTGTGTTTTGTATGTTACAATATCGGTAAGGGAATTGCAAATTACAATTTCCACTCATTCTGTTTTACGCAAATTTCATTGATTATTTTAATCGATGATTATTTTTGAAATCAATATTTATTTACTTATTTTTTAGTATCCACTCCCTTTTTTGTGCATTTTCTTTTGATACACATAATCCCTCCATTGATAAATTCTCAAGTCATTGATATGAACTTGATAAGAGTAATTTTAACCCAATTTCTATTCATTGAGTTAGTCATCCAAGTCATTTGTGTTATTTTTACAAGAATTTGTGTGAATGTAATCTGATTTATTTAAGGTTAATATCCAATCATATTTAGTTTATTTGTATTTTCACACATAATTATGTCATTTATTAATCCTTAACCAATGTATATAGTCTTTATAAGGGGTTTCATTTCAATTTACATCCCATTGAGACTTCTTTGTTCATATATACCAATTCAATTTTATATGGCATATATACTTTTCATTGACATAGTATATCATGGATTCCTTTATTCTCATGATATTATAATGTTTTTATTACGTCAAATATTTGTATTCATGTGTCTCTCATATGGTTAGAAACTCGAACTAAATTATCATTTTTAATTTTTTTAAAGGTTTATTCTTCTAAACTATTCTCATTAAAGTCCTTGTTTTAAAAATTGTTTTATGGATTTATTTATATGGACATTAATGTTTTAAAATTAAAATTCCTTTTAAAATCATGAAATTGATATGAGATACTTTTATTCAAAAATCTCTATTAAACGGAATATTGACAAATAGTGATACTTTAAAATGACTTCCAGAAAACGAGAATATTTCTCTCAAACAGTTTTACTGATTATTTTCATCTATGACAATATCCTTCATTATTCTTGATTAAGGTTGAAACAGTCTTCTATATTTTATTGAATGAGTTATGTATGATTGTGGATGTGCTATTTTTATAACAATCATTGTTTGTCATTAAAATATTTATATTTTGTATGATAGTTTTAATTCAAATGTTTTGATTATGAATCACCTTTTTCATATGAGGAATGAATTGGACATAGTAAGTGACGTGTAGAGACTGTTATAGATCCTTGATGCATCGGTAGGTCTCATGAGACCAACTAGTGTCTTGGCACAAGGACCTGACTAAATCTTATGTGTTTTCTTGGAATGAGGCCTTGACTATATGGTTATGATTTCCATCATTATTAATTCCATCATTATGAGATTAGCTCTTCATATTTCTTGTGGTTATTTTACTAGTAGAATACCCATGATGATGTTTTATTATGGAATTATTTACTCTACACATATTCCTTCCATAATGTGTTCATGTTTATTATTTGTAAATTCATGTGTTTTCAATTACTCACCATGCCTAATGTTTATTTAATCTTCTGTTGTATTTCTTAATCATACAGAGCAATTGAGCTCACCCTTTTCTTATGTTTTTCTTTAGGATTCCAAGAAGTGAATTATTATTGATATGTAGATTTAGGTTAGGGTATTAATGGAGTCCTAAAAGGAAAATTTATGTTATTTTTTATTTTTCTAATGTCTAATGTAATGTTAATATATGTAATCTATTTTCCAAGACTTGTAAACTGATTGGTCTTTTGTGACTTCATTCCTTGTAATGTTCCCAAAATATTAAAATAATGCACTGACTCCGGACATCTGGGGTCGGGGCGTTACAGTAACCCAAATTATAATCAACTAATATAGAATGGCTAGTCAAATTAATGTTTTTTCCTCTAATATTTGATGCAAAATGATATAAAAATAGACTATCATGGTTTATATCTCTTTCTTCTCTAAAAAAACAATTACACTGAAACCACTTCTTCTTTCTAGCTATAACCACATAACCATTATGATTTTCGATGCAAAAGAGTTCATATTATCATACCATAAACATAATTTAACTAATTTTCAATCAAAATTATATATTAATAATATTATAGACTTAATAATATGACTTCCATGATACATAATATTAGCAATTGAGTGTAGTATCAGTTTCTTCTTAGTGAAATTGATCATTTTTAAACACATATTTCATTACAATGAACCCATCACAACATGTTATGAATTTATAAAAAATTTCATAGATATCCTATGAATTTTATACCATATCAGAGAATAATCCATCATCAATATATTTTACGTTTATATTATTTGTTCATTGAGGTTTATGATTTATTCATGCATTGTCTTAATCATTACCATGAATTAAGCACTTCACAATTCACTTATTCTTGTTCTTGTTCTTAAAATCATAAAATTAAAACTACACATAACCATGTTTACATTCCTAAGAAATCATATCACATATATTTAATATAATTATTATAAATTTTATGAGATATATCAAACCAGGAATATATGTGTTAAATGAAATAGATGAATGCACTGTATGTTCAATTTAATTTAAGGAATGTGTGTTCACTACCTTCTTCATTCAAAAAACAATAATATTCATACACTTTACAATTTTATGACACCTTATGAAAACCCTAATAAATTTAAGGATTAAATATCAGGAACATGATAGTTTTGGAGATTACATTATGCTGCTTCGTTCTTCTTCGTGAAAAAAGATGTGTGCGGTACTCAAACCTCCTGAAAACCAGAAGGTGTGGAGGAACAATTATTTTCAAAAATAATGAGTGTGAAATAACCTAATATTCATGATATATTAGTCACATTTCAAAAATATCGACCATAATAATTTCATATAAAGATGCCACAAGATTGTTCTTCATTAACCACCACTAATGTGAGTCAACCCAAATCAAGTGTCCATGGTTCTCCAACATTGACACAATAGTGAACATAGATAACCCCACATCACAAATCCATGGAGTCTCGTGGAATATATTTACTTATCATGTACAAGAAAAACATGACAATGATTTTTTTCTATGAAATATGGGGAATTTGAGGTAATAAATGTTTCAAAACCGTCATCAGGCATAGAAAATTGGTATTTATATGCGAGGTTCACACCACCTATCACCACCTTGAATCCTATAAAATAGTTCATGTAAATTAATTTTCTCAATCTTGGAAGATCATTCAAATTTAACTTTCTAAATAATTTTTATATTTTCAAAAGATTCCACATATCATGGAGTTACATCGCTTACAATTAGATTCAACTCGCAGAGAGTATATCACATGTACTCGATGTGAACCAAAAGATCCTTTCAAAAAACAAAACTTCTTAACTTTATCAGAGGCTCGAATGACCTCTACAAAAAAAAATTCTATCAACAAAGACTTGTTATTAGAGTTTTTTATCATATTACCAACAAATCAAGAAATTCATGCAAGTTCAAATCATTTTTAGTGAGATTTCATTATCTACTTGATCTCATAATGATCGGGTGAAACACATTGTAGAGCATCTAGAATATATACATCCTTTATGAATCATAATGTTGAAGATTATCTAGGTATTTGAACATTCATCTAACATCAATTTAATTCAGATGACCGGAGTAATGTATATATATTTAAAATAGATGAACAAATGACCATGAAACACCACCCCATGTCAAATCTCAACACAATTGGTCTCCATAATTTTATCCATCTATTTCCAACATTTTTCTTGAGCCGGCACTGAGTTCAGCACCCAGATATACATTAGATTTGTTTCCCACATGGTATATGCCTCTGTTTGTGGTTTATGTAATTCCATGTGGGCATATTATATAACATTATTTTAACCATTTTGTGTCCTCTTTACAGAATTCATACACAGGACCTCCCATGGGCTTATTCATGTCCCTTTATTCCACCAATGGTTTTTTCCTTGGATTCTCTCTTATGCATGGTTGACCCTCGGGTATCACACCGGACAACATTTTAGTCCCTAAGGTGGTCATATCTAGTTGGACATAATTTTAAATAAGGACCTCTTTAAAATTATTGAATTATAAGTATAGAATTCACCAATACAAGGAAACTCTCAAATACTCTTCAACTATTTCATATATAATAATGTTGAATGGAATGGAATTATTCTTCTCTATTATGAAAAATATAATTTTTTTTATTCTTCATTAACTTCATTTTCATTTATACTAATATTTTCATGGTCATCAAATAATCTCTTTATGAAATGGAGAAATATTTCATTATCTTTTCTTAATTTGTGTTATTCTTTTTTTGGAATATTATTTCTTAATAACTTCTCCACATACAAACCACTTCCATATAATCAAATACATTATTGAAAATAATGTTTCACTATTAACATATAGATACATAATAATGATCAGTTCACCAATGCTCATATATTCTTGGAGAATTATTCAAGCATGAAATCCAATGTCATTCAATGAAACCATAATAATTCTCTAGGATTCACCTTTGAAGCTCAAAGTCATCAAAAAAAATTTGTATTTCTTCAAACTATAATACTTGATAACATTTTCTAAAATCCATTAAAATTTGAACTTCCTGATCATATTGACATCAATGAAAAGCCATTGAAATCTAATTTTCACGACCCATCCACCAGGGCCCATGCGGTGACTACCCCAAGCCTGCCTTCTATATGCTAGGGGAAGACGACAAGCACCGAAAGGCATATTCCCTAAAAATGGAAGGAATTTCCATTATAAACTATAAACTCACAAAAACAAAGAACACCACCAGATACATGCACAAAGTAAACTATATAGTAAACAAAGTGTGTACAGAAAGTAAAGGGGCCGAAATAAAAGACTTACTGGAAAGTACAAGAAAAACTAGAATGTACATGTAAAACTGAGTGCAACTCCTATGAACACTCACCAAGGATCCTACATGAAGGGTAGGCATAGTTCTCGAACGACTGTCTTTGCAGATCACCTTGTCAAAGGTCCACCCTTAATCAGTCTCAAGTCCAGGTACCCTCATCCTCTGTCAGAGTTGTTTGTCTTCCGCACCAGACACAACAAGGAGTGGGCATAGCCCGTGAAGGGTTGAGTACATCAATACTTGGTAGGTACTCTGAGACCCCTGATGTTCTCTCAAATCCAAAAGGTATAAACCACACAACATAGAAAAAAAGTCAACCCTAATTAGTTATACAACACAGAGAGACATGATTATAATGCTGATCCACACCAGATCTCTATGAAAGTTGATAGCCAGCCACATGATTCTCTAGGGACAATAACAAGTATCATACCTAGTCATAACATCAAACACCTCGGCTACTGGATAACTCCTCTGATATGGAGCACATTAGTCCTACCGTGTCACATAGAGGTACATCCCACTAACCATGGACTTCTATGTTATCCCTGCTGTCGAGTACTATGGGTTTTCCATGTCACACAGAGGCGCTCTCCACCATGGGTTGGCCGCATCACACAGAGGCCCTCCCCCCTCCTGGCCTACCGTGTTACTCCACCTGTCGATTACCATGGGTCTACTATGCCAAACATAGTCACTCCCCACTATGGGTCTTCTGTGTCACACATTGGCACTCCCCACTGGGCCTATCGAGTCACTCCGAGTCGAAACGGTCAGTTGTCATCAAGTCTTAGCTAGTCGTAGGGATCCGTACATAGCGATATTTGGAGAACCGATCCCAAAGCCCTTGGTCATACCTCAACAACCCCGAAGTTCCAAAAATAATTATCCTAAAGGTATGTCATGTCCTAAGGGATCCAATGCAATAGACTACATGTCAATCAGGTGCCCGGTTTGTAAGTTATTAGCGTTTCCACTCCATGGGTCTAGTTGAATTCGGGGTTCGATCCAACCCAACTATACTCCATCGTTATCCAACACAAAAGTGGAGTATACTTATTGGATTTCCTCAATCCATGGATTTCAATACTGTAGACGGTTTGTCAAATTGACGCCCGGTTCACAAGTTATGGCCAGAAAGGCATAACTTGGTCTCGTTGGGCACAGCTCTAGTCTGACTCGGTCTGGCCGACCCGGCCTATGCCAACACGAACTGGTTTGGTTTGACCGAACGTGATTTGGGTCTGGTCCAGTTGTCCTGGGCCAGTGGTGGGCACGGCCCTCTAGCCCATGGTTCGGCCCGACACACCTAGTGTAGCCCGGCGGTGCGGGCCGCCTGAGCTGGCACCAAAGGGGAAGTGACCCCTTCCATTCGAAATGGAAATTTGAAGCACCTTTTGGCACATCCAAGTCACTGTGGGACCCAATTGGGTCCTGCCAAACCGCAATGTTCTATCGGTGATTCAACCGGTCCTCTTCACAACAACATGGTCGCGCACTGCTACTCCACTGCGACCGTCAAGACTGGCCGCTCTTCGGCCCCACCACGGCCTCCTGCTCCTCCAGCGATGCAGATTTGCACCCCTTCTCTATAACACGGCCGACCGAATGCTGACCGCCACCCTACCATACCATGGCCTATGGGCTACGGCTTCCTCATCATACAATGTCACGAATGTGTTCCGCCCTTCCTTCCTCATGGCTGGCTGGTTGTTGGCCACTGCCTCCCTCTACGAGACATTACAACTTAGTTTCAAGCCTGAAAAAATAAAATGATCGCATATTCCTGATCATCGGGTTGGGGCCTCTGTATCCATAGGTCATTCCCAACAAAATATTGTTTTTCCAGCATCATTAAATATTTTGTGTCAAAGAACGCATGAAGAACACATAGAGAATCAAATGACACGAGGCAAGGTATATTCGTGGGATGATGGTTGTGCTGGTTTTTCCATCATCGTTGTGAAACCAGAATATCATGCATCGATAAATAAATTCAATCATATATAAATATATCACCTTCCACGATTTTCCAAAGGAGTTGGAGCGAGGAAGAAGATGAAATCATTGAATATTGGATTTGGCATTCGTCACCCCCGCAAGACGATCCAAGGTTGGTTCCACATTATTTTATTCTGGAAATTGTTCTACGTTGAAGGATCCCCATTGTCGGAGACATATCTTTAAAACTCTCCAAAGATCTCCCCTCCTTTTCCAATCCATTTTCCCATGAGAGGTCAGGTGCCAAATTATATAATCATAAAAAGAAATTTAATTAATGTTTGTACTTTAATTAAATTAATTTGTAATTTTAATTTGGAAAAATCCAAGAGTTTAAAGTTGATTAATTAATTATGAGTTAATGAATCCTATTAATTAATGTGGAATGTGCTCACCTATTTTGTGTAACCAGGCATTGAATAGACAACATTAAATTACCGACCACCCTCTTGTGGTACCCACCTTCATGATTCAATTGTGAGGTTAAAATTTCTAAAATAAAATAAATCAGGTTATTTTTTTATCTCCCATGAAAATTCCAAAAAGTAATTTCCACC
This sequence comes from Viscum album, assembly GCA_963277665.1. Lineage (NCBI taxonomy): Eukaryota > Viridiplantae > Streptophyta > Magnoliopsida > Santalales > Viscaceae > Viscum > Viscum album. The sequence goes on along the minus strand of OY728127.1, from coordinate 1,150,320,600 downwards.
CTCTACCTACAATGGTTGAGGTGATGGTCTCCTTAATAGAATATCGGAACTGAAAATTCAACGATGTCCTCAGATTACAATTCTGATCAAAAGTTCAAAAGTTAAAAAACCCCACTTGCATGTTTACTGAAAATACCCAAATTGTTTTTTAGAAATTCATTCAGGGAACACCAGGCCCAAGAATCACGCTCCGTCAATTTTCTTGGACTTGTAATTTTCCCAAATAATTAAGAAAATTACATTGAAAAATCCAGGTATATACATTCTCCTAACCATAGGGCTTTGCATCCCCGATAGCCACAACACAAACTAGGGAAACAAGTGGGGGTTCTGATCAAGAATCAGAGCCTCCCACCCCCATGTTCCCTCATAGAGGTTATCATTATACCAACAAACGCGCATTAAAGGTATCGACCACCCACAAAGGACCTACCCTTTTAGATCCTCAATCACCACTAGATCCTTAAAAAATTTCTCCCCATCATTGATGTCTATCTCACCCCATTCAATGATTTCTAATGGATATTGTACTTATCTCCTCAGCTGGGATCCGTGGAAAATGTCATGCACCCGGGGCAACTGAGGTTGAAGAGCTAAGTGGTAAGCCACCTCACCAACTTTGTTGAGGACCTGAAAGGGTCCGATGAACCTCATAGATTACTAGCATCCCTATCCCAACCTCCACAAACCTCATCGAGGTGAGACCCAAAAAAGACATGACCACCATCCTCGAACTCAAGAGGTCTTCATCTCCTGTCAGCATCGGACTTCTGCCACCCCTGTGCAGTATTCATCTTCTCCTGGGAGACTTTCCCATCTCTGTGGTAGCACGTACCATCCCTAGTCCCATGAGTGCTAACTCACATAGTTCAGTCCAACATAGTGGTGATATGTAAGGTCGCCCGTACAACACCTAGAATGGTGCCATACCAATAGGAGAGTGATAGTTTTTGTTGTACGCGAACTCCACCAAAGGCATGTGATCCTCCCATCTACAGTCATAATCAAGGATGTATGAAAATAGCATGTCCTCAAGGGTCTAAATGGTTCAATCGGTCGGACTATCCGTCTGAGGATGGAAATTGTTACTCAACCGAAGCTATATCCTGAATGCCTCCTATAACACCTTCCATAGCTGGGACATAAAACATGCATCATGATCAGAGACAATAGTAGAGGGAACTCCATGAAGTCGTACAATCTCTTGTACGTATAGGAATCCCATGCTCTCTAATTATCTCTGCTTTCTGATAGGTTGGAAGTGGGCCAACATGGTTAGTCGGACAATGATCATCCAGATAGAATCATAAATCATGGATGTGCTTGGAAGTCCAGTCATGGAGTCCATGAAAATCCCATCCCACCTCCACTCTGGCATATCTAGTGGCTGAACTATGCCTGTAAGAACCTGATGATCTGCCTTCACTTGGTTACAAGTGAGGAACCAAGATAAAAACTCTACTACAAGTTTCTTCATTACCGACCACCAGTGTTGTTGCTGAAGGTCCTACTACAACATCGCCACACCTAGATGTACTACTAGAGGGAATTTATGGAACTCCCTCAACCCATCCTCATGTAGTGTCATAGGTACCATATTAAGCCCTATGAGTAGGAGGAAGTGCTCCCCACATTCAAAGAATCAAGATGGTGCCTATCCTAAGGATATCTGCGCATGTCGAGCCTCGCAGTCAGCATCCCAAAGCTGCGCCTCCCTAACTCATTGATGGAGTGGGGAGGTGACTGTCAGAGACTAAAGATAAGCTGATCCATCACAATCCACATAGGATATCTGCAAAGCGGGTAGCTACTCTCTCTCCTCACACCGCAACTATATACCATATCTCCTACTGAGTGCATCTTCTACTATGTTCCACTTCCCAGGTGTATACACTATCTCGAAGTTATAATCCTAGAGGAACTAAAGTGAACGTTGATGTCATAGGTTCTGGTCCTTCTATGAGAAGATATACCTGAGACTCTTATGACTAGAGTAGAGTGTAAAGCATTCTCCCATCAAGTTATGTCACCACATCTTAACGGTGAAGAACACTACTGCTAAATGCATCTCATGCATAGTGTTGTTATGATCATTCTATCTCAGCTGTGGAGAACCAAACATTATCACTACTCACTCCTACATCAAGACACATCCAAGACTAATCTCTGATTTGTTTTAGTAGACTACATACCCAATTCCCTCCTTCGGTAGCCTCAAGATGTGGTCACTCATAAGTCTATGCCTCAGCTCTTAAAAACACTGCTGGAAACTCTCCGAGCACACGAAGGGATTCCCATTCTTTGTTAATGCTGAAAAAGGTTCCACAACTCTGGAAAGGTCAGGCACAATCCTCCAGTTGTGACTGGACAAACCAAAAAAAACTCAGCACCTCTGTCACACTCCTCGATGGATCCCAACCCAGAACAACCTCAATCATCGCTGGATCCACAATAACTCCAGCCTCCGAGATAACGTGTCCTAGAAAGTGTACCACTTGTATCCATAAATGGTACTTTGAGAGTGTACCATAATCCGGGTGTTCTCAGAGTGTGTCTAGAACTATCTGCAGATGATAGGTATGATCATCCTCCATCTCTTAGTATATTCGGATGTCATCGATTGAGACCATGAAAAAGAGATCGAGGCATGGATGGAAGATAATGTTCATGAGTCCCAATAACACTTTTGGGGAGTTGGTCACACCTAATGACATAAAAATGAACTCATTGTGGTCATAACAACATATCAAGGTCGTCTTCTGCACATCCTCATCTCGTACCCTGAGCTGGTGATAGCCTGATCTGAGGCCTATCTTCGAAAACCAGTGTGCTCCGTTTAGCTGATCAAAGAGATCGTCAATCCTCAATAGTGGGTAGTTATTATTCAAGTTCACCTGTTTCTGGCACTAATTTTCCACACAGACTCTCAAACTCCCATATTCCATCTTGGCGAACAAAATAGGGTCTTCCCATGGGGAAACAATGGTCCTAATGTACCCTTTCTTCCAGGAATTCTTCTGGCTATACCCGTAGCTCTGGAAGCTCCGTGGGATCCAACCGATAATCTGAGGTAGATATTAGTGATTTCTTGGGGTACATGTCGATGTAAAATTCCACCATTCTGTAATGAGGTAGACCTTAAACATCATCAGGAAAAACATCAGCATACTGGTCTATAACTACAAAATAACTCTGACTCTCAACATCAACCACTATTATGGTATGTCTATCCAACTAGTGTGTGATCAGCTGCACTCTCTTTCAGGTAAGTCTATCCTGCATTGCAGAGGTTTCCTTCTTGCCCGTGAAGGAAAAACTGGTCCCTTCATTGCGAACACACCACACCTTGCACCTAATACTGTCAATATAAGCATGGGCAGTGGATAACCATTCCATACCCAAGAATACATCGTAAGGACTTGGTTCCACTACTCGAAGATACCATCCAAAGATAATTCCTCCTACAGTAAGCTCAGACTACTATAATAAGTGTGTAATCATCAAATCTTCTCCCTTAGGTGTCTTTAGCCGTAAGGATCAAGTCAACGACTCCACCAGAATCTCTGATCACTAAACGAGGGTTTTGGAAATAAAAGAGCATGACACCTGTGTCTATAAGTACTACATATATGTTGGATTAGATATAGATCATACCTCAAATCATCTCTATAGCACCATGGTCATAGGTCTCTGATCCAAGGAGCTGAGCTCATAACTATCCACCTGCCCTCTATGGTCGGGGTGGACCTCCAAGTGGTGGTGGAAGAAGAATATCAAATTGCCACCCACCGCCTTCTCCATGACCTGATCATCTTCCACGCCCGCCTCCTTCTTATGGACCTCCTCCATCGAATCTATGTCACTACCCAGGTGGTCCATCGACGGTCTTCTGGTTGTTTTTATGGCAGGTCGGGTAGTCGCGAGCCATGTGACCCTACCCGCAGCACAATTACCACTGCATGATCCTCACCAATCATACTCCTCCTCGAGAGCCCCAGAACATTGACCCTATAACATGTGGTTTTCCACCAATATGTATTGTCCTCTGGGCCCTCTTTTCATCTGTCTGCTTCTAGCTGTCGATGAATCTGCTACGTGCCGTCTGGTGGTGGGTCTCACTGCTAGTGACTGCTTATCAAGGAAAATCTTTACTAAGATCACTCTCTCTAACACCCCAATTTATATTGGGATTCTGAGAGAAACCATCGAATCTCTAATATCCCATCTAAGACCCTACTCGAAGGTCTGGGCCCTGATGAAATAGTCTTGCATCATATCTATGGAGTAGCGCGAGAGGTCATTGAACCTCGCTGAATACCGAGCCGCGATCATGCTACCCTACTGTAAGTGGAGTATCTCCTATATACACACTAAACATAATGTAGATGAAACAAAATCTTCCCTAAAATGGATCTCGAAGTCTGCCCTGATGAGTGTCACCTCATCATGAACCTGGAGCATCAAGATCCACCTGTTGCCCGCTACTTCCTGAAGAAGGCTAGCGGCAAGGATCACCATGAGATCTGATGGTGTCCCAACTAGTCGTAACACTCTAAACATTGGCTTCAATCAATCCTCATCCACCTCTAGATCTGTCTCACCCCAGAACCTTGGTGGCCTCATTCACTTGAACTCATGCGACGCGCTCAAGCGGCTTGCACCCTCTACTGCTAGGGCTGGTGGCATCAGTTGCCCAATGGGTAGCGGTGTTGTAGGTACACCACCCAACGATACAATGACCTTAAGGGGGCCCTGCACAGAAGCCTCATTTCTCAGTTGGCTGTCGTCATGTACTCTAACTGGGATCCTAGATGGCACTTTGTGTGGAGGATTCCTAAAAAGAAATAGTTGTTCCATATTAATTAGGTTTATACCTGGTGAGCTGGCTCAAGGAGATCACAAAGAATACTTTCCAAATACAAACACCTAAGCAGTCAGTCTTTTCATGCACTGGGTAAAAAATCATACATTAGGGTCATGGGGTTGGGATATGTTGGTCGCCGCACCAACACTAGACTCCCGGAACTAAAAACAACACTCATAAAAATTAACACTATTGATTCAGTCAAATGATCAGAGTCCTAGTTCTTCAGTAGAACTGAACTCCTCTGATACCAATTTATCATGACCCGTACCCCAGGGCCAGTGTCGTGACAACCCCAAGCCCACCTTCAATAGGCCAGGGGATGGAGACAATAACCTAAAATAATATTTCATAAAACAGGAAGCCTTTTCTTTTATAAACTATCATCCCACACAAACCAAGCACACAACCAGATACAAGCTCAGAGTAAACTATATAGTAAACAGGTTGTGTACAGAAAGTAAAGGGGGAAGAAAACAAGCCCAACTGGAAAGTAAATGAAAAACTAGAATGTACAAGTAAAACATAGTACAACTCCTGTGGACACTCACATAGGATCCTACCTGAAGGGTAGGTACAGTTCTCGAATGATCATCTCTATGGATCACCTTGTCAAAGGTCCACCTCTGAGCAGTCTCTAGTCTAGGTATCCTCATCCTTAGTCAATGCTATCCATTATTTTCACCAGACACAATAAGGTGTGGGCATCGCCCATGCATGGGTGAGTATAAAAATAGTCAGTAGGGATGCTGAGACCCCCGAAGGTCCCTCAAATACACAAGGGATAAAAGAAAAAACATAGAAACAACTATAAACCCTAATTAGGTATATTCCCATACATATACATAGGTTATCAGAATATACGCACCTCACAATGGAGTGAAGAATATCACACATGTATTACCACAATGGTAAGAGTACCACAGAGCTATCACCTCAAAGATAAAGTACCATGTAGGCACACCATAGAGAACTCCTACTTTATGGAGTATAGTGGGCCTTCTGCATCACCCATTGGAGCTTCCCACTAACATTGGACTGTTAAGGTACCCCTCTCTTCGTGTACCGTGGGTCTGCCGCATCACATAGAGGCACTCCCTCACGTGGACTGCTATGGTACTCCTCCTATCTAGTACCATGGGTCTTCCTAGTCACATAGAGGAGCTCCCCACTATGGGAATTATGCATCACACAAAGGTTCTCCCCACTAGGCATGTCGAGTCACTTTGAGTCAAAACAGTCAGCATTCGTGAAGTGTCAACCAATCACAGGCTTCCATACATAGCGCGCTTTGGAGAACCACTCCCTAATCGATTGGGCATACCAAAACCACCCCGATGTTCCATGAAATGATATCCCAGAATTCCGACATGTCATTAGAGACCCAACCTAATAGACATAGCGTCAATCAGACGCGCGGTCTGTAAGTTATTAGTGTTTCCAGTCTATGGGCCATGTTGGATTCGGGGTTCGATCCAGCCAATCTGTAATCCAACATTATCCAAAACATATGTAGAGTATACCAATAACATTGTCCCTATCTTAGGATTCTAGTTCCACAAACGTTTCATCAAACGGAATTTTGGTTCACAAGTTATGGTCCTAATGCCGTTATGGGGTCCAGATTGGCCCGGGTCTGGTCCGACCTGGTCGGACAGACCCAGACCGATTTCGGTCTTACCCCATTGGCCTGGGCTCCAGTGGTCCCTTCTTGGTAGACTGTGGCATAACCTAGCCCACTTTGGGCGAGGCCTAGTGGCGCATCATGGTGGCATTTTCCACACGAGCTGTGGCCAAAAGGGAAGTGTCCCCCTTCCATAGGGAATGGCAACGAGAAGCGCCGTTATGTGTTGCCAGGTCACCAAGTGACCCGAGCGGAGCCCACCGATCTACAACGGATGGCTTGTGTTCTGGCCGGTCCTCCTCCCAGTGGTGTGGTCGTATGCCACTGCTCCACTGTGTTCAGCATGACCAGCCGATCATCGGCCTCCACCGCAGCCAAGCAGCCACGACCACCTGCTCCTCCGGCGGCACGGACGACTGTCACCGATCCGCAACACTATCGGACAAATTCCAGCTGCCCCCTTGTCCCACCTCAGCCGACCAGCCGTGGATTCCACATCACCCAGTGGCGCGGATGCTCTCAACTCTTCCTTCCTCATGGCTAGCCAACTCCTTCCCACGACCTCCCTCCGCGAGCCATTTAAGCATCGTTTCAAGCTGAAAAATATAACGATCACATATTCTACATAATTGGGTCGATGGATCCACATCTAAATGTCGTGATCAACAAAATATTCTGTTTCTAGCATCATTAAATATTTGGTTTTGAAGAACACACCAACCCTGGACTCCTCGAACGGAATACAACACTCATAACACTTAACACTATTACTTCACAAAAATGATCAGAGTCCTTGTTATTCGGTAGAACCGAACTCCTATGATACCAATTTGTCATGACCCGTACACTGGGGCACGTGCGGTGACTACACCTAGCCCATGTTCCATAGGCCATAGGAGGGTGACAATCACCAAATGGTGTATTCCCTAAAACAGGAAGTTGTTTCCTTTAAAAACTATAAAATCACACAAACCATGCACAAAAAAAGATACAATCACAAAGTAAACTATATAGTAAACATGGTGTGTGCCAAATGTAAAGGAGACAGAATACAAACCCAATTGGAATGTACAAGAAAAACTATAATGTATAATTAAAACTGAGTACAGAACCTCTGAACACTCGCAAAGGATCATACCTGAATGGTTGCTACAATTCTCGAATGATCATCTCTGCGGATCAACTTGTAAAAGTTCCACCTCTGAGAAGTCTCTAATCTAGGTACCCTCGTCCTCAGTCATCGCTATCGGTCATCTGCCCTAGACACTACACGGTGCGGGAGTCTCCCATGCAAGGGTGAGTATAAAAATACTCAGTAGGGACCCTGAGACCCCCTACGATCTCTCAAACCTCAAAGGATAAACAAAAAAAATAGAAACAACAGTCAACCCTAATTAGATATATGCCCTTAAGTATACCTAATTTATCAGAATATACCCACCTCACATTGGAGTGAAGAATTACAAACACGTATTACCAAAAAGGCAAGAGTAACACATAGGTATCACCATGAAGCTAAAGTTCCACAGAGGAACACCATGAAGATATAAGACTCAGGTCAAACCAGGTATACAACTCTGAGAAATTGGATTATGATGCTGACCCCCACAGGATTTCTATACAGGCTGATATCTAGACACATGATTCTCCAAGGATAATAAAAAGAAACATCCCTAGTCACAACATCGAACACCTAAAATGCTGGAGAACACTTCCTCTATGGATAAAGTGGGATAGACTCATCACTAAGATTCACATCCCACTATCCTGGGACTGCTATGGTACCACACCTATAGAGTACCATGGGTCTGCTACATCATACAGAGGCTCTCCCCACTGTGGGCCTGCTACATCACATAGAGGTGCTCCCCCACATGGCCTACTGAAGTACTCCTCCTGTCAAGTACCATGGATCTTCTGGTTCACACAGAGGCACTCCTTACCATGGTTCTTCTGCGTCACACAGAGGCCCTCCCCATTGGGTATGTCGAGTCACTCCGAATCGAAATGGTAAATTGTTGTCCAGTCTCAGCCAGTCGCTGGGTTCCATACATAGCATGCCAGTGAGATCTGTTCCACAAGAAATCAGTCATACCTCAACTACCCTAAAGTTCCACGATGAGGAATCCAAATGGTTTTCTATGTCATAATAGCACCAACAAAATAGATGGTGCGTCAATCAGATGCTCGGTCTGTAAGTTATTAGTGTTTCTGCTCCGGAGGCCCGGTTGGATTCGGGTTTCGATCCAACCCATCCATTCACAAACATTATCCAAAACATAATTGGATTATACCAATAGGATTGTATTGAGACATATATTATGGTGCCACAGATGGTTTTCAAATAGACGCATGGATCACAAGTTATGTCCACAATGGTGTAACTGGGTCCAGATGGTCCCGAGTCTGGTCTGACCCAGTACGACCAAACTGGATTGACCCGACCTAGGCTGAGTAGAATTGGTTTGGGTCGACCTATCTCAATTCTGGTTGGTCCCGGTTTTCCAGGGCTGTGGTGGGCCTTGCACGCTGGGAGGTGGTTTGGCTTGGCCCCACCCGAACCGCTGGGCGTGAAACGGCCCGCTAGCACGGCCTCGTGGCATTGCCTAATGGTGCAGTCCACCTTAGATGGCGCTAAATGGGAAGAATCCCCTTCCATTCAGAATGGCAATGGGAATCTCATTTAGGCTCTGTCAAGTGACGACAGGACCTGAGCGGGTCCTGCCGAACAGCAATGACCGCACTGTGTTCCTACCGTTCCTCCACCAGGCGGCGTAGTCGTGTGACACTGCTCAAATGCATCCATCATGATAGGCTGTTCTTAAGCCTCTAAAGTTTCCTCCGTCTACTCTGGCAGTGCAGACATTTGCCGCCGCTCCGCAACATGGCTGGTCAGATGCTGGCTGCCAACCTGCCCCGCTGCGACTGACGGGCCGCGACATCCTCAACATCCAGTAGCGCGGACTATAACACCCCGACCATAAAAGCCCAGAGTCAGTGAATTATTTAAATAAATTGGCATGATTACCAAGATTCATGTCCCAAAACGCCGATAAATTTAGCAGTCTTGGAAAACAGATCATACCCATGAACATTACATTACACATTAGTAAAAAAAATAGAACAAAAATTATCCTTTGATAACACTATTATTCCCCTATATTGACCATGCAAATCAATCATAATACACTTATTCAAATCCCAGTAATATAAAACATGAGATAGGGGAGCTCAGATGCATAGTGAAAGTATGCAATATAGCGGAAGGTAACATAAACATTAGGCATGGTGAATAATTTAAAACACATGCCTTTACAAATAATAATCATGAACACATTAAGGAAGGAATATGAGTTGAGTAAATAATTCCATTATAAAACAGAGTCATGGGTATTCTAATAGTCGAATAACCACATTAAAATATCAATAGAAAATCTCATAATGATGTAATGCATAATGCCAGGCTTAATAAAAACATAGTCATGGCTTTGTGCCAAAACTGCAAATAATATTTTGTCAAGTCCTTGTGCCAATACATTATTTTGTCTCATGAGCCCTAATGATGCATATAGAAGCTATAGAGGGCTCCACCTGTCAGTTACTATGTGTAATGCATTCTTCATATGAAAATGAGGAATCAAAGCATAGACATTCGTATTAAAACTAGCATAAGAAATGTCAATACATTGTCCATAATTCATGAATGGTATAAAAATAGCACATCCACAGTCAAACAGAAGTCATTCAATACAATATGGAAGATATTAAAATAATAAATTAACCTCAATCATGAATAATGAAGGATATTAACATAGATGAAAATAATCATCAAAACTAATTGAGAGAAATATCCCACATTTTCTTGAAAAAATTTAAAAGTATAACAATTTAATAAGAAATTGATTAAAATAGATTTTTGAATCAAAGATTCCCATTCAAATTTCAAACCATTAAAATAAATTTTAATTTTAAAACATTAATTTCCATATAAATAAATCCTTAAAACCATTTTTAAAACAAGGACATTAATGAGAAAGATTTAGAAGAATAAATATTTGAAACATTTAAAAATGATATTTTAGTTATGTTCTGAACCAAATGAGAGACGATGGACTACAAAAAAACGTGGTAATAAAAACATTATGATATCATGAGAATAAAGATATTCATGATATAATATGTCAATGTACAGCATATGCACCATATAAAAGTGAATTGGTGCATAATCAATAATGAAGTCTCCATGGAATGTAAATCGAGATAAAGTACCTCATAAAGATTGTATCCCTCGGTTAAGGATAAATCAATGACATAATTATTTGTGAAAAATATAAATACACTAAATATTATTGTATATTCACTATAAATAAATCATAGGACATTCACACATATTCTTGTAAAATCAACACCAATGACTTGGATGTATAACTCAATGAATGGAAATTGAGTTAAGATTACTCTTATCATGTTCAAATCGATGTCTTGAGAGTTTACCAATGGAGTGATTATGTGTATCAAATGTATGTACATACAAAGGGGAGTGTAAATTACAACATAAGTAAATATATAGTGATTTCACACATAATATTAGAGTAAAATAATCAATGAATTTTCGTTAAAACCCAATGAGTATAAATTGATATTTGAAATTCCCTTACTGAATTGGTAACATACGAAACACACACCCCATGAAAGAAGGATCTTACTATGATGATGTAAATAACCATAAATTATATTATATTACACAAAGAATACAATCATGGGCAGTACATAAGCCACATAAAAGGTAATAGTGGAAAATATAGCATGAATATCATGGGGATAAATGTAATATGAAAACCCCTTACAACGTTGAAATTAATCGAGTCGTAAGACCAAAATTTAATAACCATTGAATGAATCACAAAATACCATGAATATAAACATAATCATAATAATATATATCAAATGTCAGTAAAAATACACCACATTCAATAAATAAGTGGTGATCAGTGGAAATCTCATGAAATTAAAAGTGAGACAAGAAACCTCTCACCTCGTGTCCGACATGAATCGTTCATTCATTAATCATCTAAATAATAATCTATAGTTAATATTTACATTATTAAGAACCTTTTTAAAATTTATTATTCCTTTTATATCACTTATTAAAATGTTATAAACATTATGTAATCATTTAAGTTAATAATGGTCATTTTGTTGATATTTGGTACTTGAGTCAAAAATGTACTTGTTATTATTAAAAATTGTCCATGTGATCAGAAGTCTATTATCTCTGTTATCATATTAATGATATAAATATCAGATATATCATATATATCTAGTATATATATATATATATATATATATATATATATATATATATTATTTTTTGATGATATTAGGAGATAAAAAATTAAATGCACCGTTCATGGAGATGGTAAGCCGTAGATATGCATGAATGCTACTTTCATTTCTATATAAATTTTAATGAAATGAAAAATTAATGATAAATAGGTATATTATAAATCCTGTATAATATAATATGATATTTTTGTTACATAATTTAATTGTATTCATCTTTTATAAGTTCCTTGTATTTCAAGAACGAATCATATCACCTAGAGGGGGCAGTAGTCCGCACATCTTCAAATGACATTATCATGTTAACACATATTGAAAAGCCAAAAGGTGTGTTTCTAAATGAAAATTATAGAACCATAGAGTAAACATAAAAAATAATATATCATATATTAATACATTTCCATCATAATGGCTAGCATAATAGGTAGTAGGAGATAATTCAACAATCATCATTTTGTGAGCCAATAGTTCACCGTCCACAGAAACAATATGTTCTTTTCCCATGATATGGGTTTGTGTGTAATTTTAGATTGAATCATACTCATAAAAACAATCTAGTATTTTTAGGACACTGGCATTGTTATAAAATAAAGTAATAAATAGAGTTTAGGGGGTCGGAAAAGTAAAATTAAAGAAGAGAACTTTCGGGAAAATGATACCTTAAAAATGGGTAACTCTATTTGGTTTGAACCAAAAGGATTTCCTAAAGAGCCTTATACCTATGGTAAGGCTTCTAGGTATAAGGGATTAATCTTGATAGATTATTTGGGCTATGGTTGGCTGAGCCAAGGGTCTTGAGAGGTGTCAGTAATGGGTTAGAGGTGAGGGCTTTTATAAGGGGGGGGAGGGGCTCTTTAGGAAAGTGTGAAAAATATTATTTAACTATATAATGGTTTTTGGTTAATAAATGTCAAAAACTAATTATATTGGAAGATAATATGACTAATGTTCGAAATAAAATCATCCAATAATAATTGAATAGGTTTTGGAATTTTTTTTATCTTTATAATTTTATTTCTCTAAATCATTCATTAATGAGGTAAACAATACATCATTACTATGTCATAAATAATTTTATATATTTGATGTATAAAAACTATAAAAAAATACCATGACATAGGAAATAATTTTAAATTTATAATGAATATTTATAGTCTATGTGATAACTTATATAACCCCGTATAAAATTTTATTTACTAAAAGATATATGTTTATGTCATTTTTGTCTTTACTTAAAATTATTTAATATAAAGGGTCATTAAAACTCTTAAGTGGCTCCATGGGGTCTCAAAATCGACCAAAAGATTACCATGGTCTTCCATGACTCATAAAATAAGGATAGGACAGTTTATAAGGTAATTTTGTAGTATTATAATATTTCTTTTACCATGAATTACCCTATTTAGCTTTAACCACAGTAAATAAAATTCAAAAGTTGTTGTTCATCAAAAATTATTTTAATATTATTGAACCACATTTTAATTACTAATATCAAATATTTATGTCAGGTTTTCAAAATTAAATTCACATAATTAGTAAAATTTCATTAAAATGAAAATGTAAGATTTTTAACTACTACTTAGTGGTTTCACTATTCGTCAAAAATTGTTGTTTTTTTCAGAAAAATACCAAAATTTCATCCTATGCTATATTTGATATTCCAAATTCAAAAATGATGTCTATTTTACCAAATTAAAAATATAGAAGTTGGATTAATTAATATATTATTAATTCCCATTGTCAAACCAAAAATCATGTTTTTATGAAATATTAAATATCAAAAGATTGACACTTGTTTATGTTAATCTTAAAAGTGAAATTACATCCAATGACCTAAATTGGATTAATGGTAAAAATATAATCTAATTATTATTCAAAACCAATTAATAAGATAATCTATCTATATAAATAAATTAGATTAAAATGCCTTTTTGATTTAAAATACATTATTTCCCACAATTCATTAAAAAATTAATATTATTAGAAAAATTACAAAATTTCATCCAAAGTAAATTTTGATTTCCAGATTATAAAGAATTATTTTATTTTATAAAATTTAATATGTAAAATTATCAAATATTGGATTTAAAAATGGTTCACCATTAAAAGGTGGTAAAATTGCAATTTTTTTTGAAAAAAAGATTTTAATCTGAATAATGGAATTTATTCTTACAAAATGTCTACGAAATACATAATACATAAGTTAAAAATATATAGAGTATATAAAATTCAAAATCATATTTATAAAATTCAAAACTGTTTTTTGAATGGCTAATTTGGTACGTCATGGTGTGCTCAAACTTTGCGTCAGGTATAATATAAGTTATTGAATTATTTTTGAAGAGATAATGTACTATGAAATATTGGGGTGTTACAAAAATGTGTTCCACCCTTCCATCCTCACGACAGGCTAGGTGTCATCTTCCACCTCCTTCCGCGAGCCATTGGGGCTTCATTTCAAGCCCGAAAAAAGAAAACAATCGCATATGCACGATCCTTGGGTCGAGGGATCCAGGTCCATATGTCACGCTTAACAAAATATTCTGTTTCCAGTGTCATTAAATATTTTTGTTGAATAACGCATGAGGAACGTGCTGAGAATCAAAATATAAGAGGAAAGGTATATGCGTGGGATGATGGGCATGTTAGTTTGTCCATCGTTGTTGTGAAACCAGAATAAGAAGAATCGATAAATAAATTCAATCATATATAAATAAATCCCCTACTTCTATTTTCCAAAGGAGGTGGCCAAGGAAGAAGACGAATTCATTAAAGATTGTCGTTGGTGTTCGTCACCCCCACAAGATGCTCCAAGGTCGGTTCCTTGTTTTTCGATTCTGGAAGTCGTTCTTCATTATATGATCTCCTTTGTTAGAGAAAGATCATTCCAACTCTCCAAATATCTCACATCCATTTCCAATCCATTTTCCTGAAATAGGTGAGGTACCAAATTATATAAGATTAAGAAATAATTTAATTAAATACTTTACATTAATTATATTTTGTTTTCAATTTTAATTTGGAGAATGACAAGAGTTTAATGTTGATTCGTTAATTCTGAATTAATGAATCTTATAAATTATGGTTGAATGTGGTTACACATTTTCTGTAACTGGGCATTTAATCCCCATCATTAAATGTTGGACCACATTCATGTGGTCCCCTCCTTATTGTTTCATATGGGAGGTTTAAATTTTAAAAATAAAATAATGCATGTTTATTTTATTTTATCCCATGAACAATCCGAAAAATAATTTCCACCCTTGACCTACAATAGTTCAGGTGAAGGTCTCCTTAAGTAAATATCAGATCTACGAGTTCAACAATGTCCTCATATTTCAATTTCGGGTTCCAGTTCCCAAGATACAGAAACCTCCTCGAAAGTTTACTGAAGGTACCTGAAAAAAGTTCAGAAATTCATTCCGGGAACAACCGGCCTCAGAATCACATGAAGTCAATTTTCATGGACTCGTAATATTCCCATATAAATAAAAAAATTACATGAAAAAATCCATGTCTTTACCCTAATGATGATCAATGACAAAAAATAAAACCCATACACAAAGTGGGATCTTTAACCCCAACATTTTTATTTGTTTTAAATACCATCAATGTCCTTCCAATATAAACATGTCAATATGTGAATCACTATATTCCCTATCCCCTTTACTTTTAATCCTTCTTTTAACATTATCTCCAACTTGTTGAAAATAATTTAAATTTTTTTGGTAAAGGGTATCATTACATACATAAGAAAAGTTCCACAATTTATTTCCCTCTCATTCTACATTATACATGCATAGTGTATAAAAATGAGAATTCGATTTGGAAAATAATGATATCCATAACCAAATTATCTTAATTCATCATAAAATGAAAACTAATCCCCATGTATTCAATGATTTTATACTTTCATTATATGTTGAAGATACTATAAATGATATAAGAAACTTTTTTAGGAATGATATACCTTAAACTATGAAACTCACATCAACAATTAGATCAAAAACATTGAATCGGCAAAAAAATTACTCGGGGAACATACATTATTTCAAATTTTATTATGCCATTTATTAATTCAATTTCTGTCCATTTTTTTATTTTTTATATTTTTCATAACCAATGATGAGGGGTTTTGAAAAAACAAATCATTTCCGATGACATTATATTCATCTAAATTTATTAATAATCCAATTTTTTACCAATTTGAATAATGATTCTTCAGGAATATTCATAATTCTTTATTTATATCCCTCTTAGTGTAAAATATTCTCATAATATTAATAATGTAGGATCTATTAAATAATATTTTTCAGGACATTAAAACATAGGGAATACAAAATAATGGATCTTTAACTTGTGACTATATAGATATGAACACTTTAACAACCCCACTAGGAATGATCCTCTTTTATACATGTTCGTCTAGATATAAAATATATGATCAAATGAAGATGATATATTCTTTATCAGTGTTCTCTATGATTTGATATCATAGTCATCAAAATCATTATTTATGATCTTCTAGCACTTTTATTGTTTGAATACAAAAAATGAATCATTCATGGATGATGACTTCTTCAACTTTTATCTCAAGAATTGAATGAACTGACTTGTTTTTTGGTAATACACCTACAAACATGATATATATCATTTTCCTAAATTATAATCACAAAAACAATAATCAATTATGCATGAGAATATGATGTATCATTCTGTAATTCCCAATTTGAATAGAAATTTTGAGATTTTTTTCTTAATGAATTTCATCCATTTCATATAGTCTTTATGATTTCATAGATGAACATATGTACATATTAATATAGACTAATCATGGATATCATCACTTTCACCTATTCATTACATGAATAATTTTTCTTTTTAATATCCTTCTAGGATGATTCTTTTTTATTCCTCTTAAGGACTACATATATTTCTAGTAGAATGGTCAAAAAAATGTTTTCCAATATGACCAAATTTCATCCGTCTCTCAAAAAAAAATATTTTTACACTAAAGATTCCTTTTGTTAACAAACTCTCATTTACTTTTCCATCATCGTATGGGGTCATTTGAAAAACTTTTTCACTGAACATAGCTTTTTCATCTTCCATTTTTCAAATTCATTCTAAATGATATGCATAGATAACTAACATGTTATTTGGAATTGTAAAATAAGGTTTAGATAATTATATTGGTTCTTCTGAGTTACAAAATTTTTATTTGTTTTTTTTTGGATTATGAACATCCCATCAACATCCTTGATTTGGAATCCCTATTCTTCCTAGATTTTCATGAAAACTACTTGGGATATTTTTTGTTCAGAACAATTTTTTTATTTCATCCCTACGTATATTCATCATTATTATATAACTTTGGTGGAATTATTTACTTATCAATTTTGGATACATGTTTATATAAAAAAAGTACTGTCGTTATGACCGCCACCATTTCATAAATTATAGTTTTCTTCAAGAACACATATTATGTTTAATGTATACATATTTTTATGGACCTATTGATGTATCTTCTTGATCATTGGTTGGATCCCAATTGATATGGTACTTCCTTGTTCTTTAAACTTTTTATTATAGTACCAAAAATATTGTGCACAATGCTTGAATCTGTCACAACACCAAAATTTCCCCACAAACCTTGATTTTATAATTAAATTTATATGAGAATTTTGAATAATCATCCAAACTTCTTAGGATCCTATTTGGGATCAACATACCCAATTTTTTTATATCCACTCTAGTCACGGTGGTATTCTTCACATCATATTTTTTTATCTGAACATGATAATATTTTCTACAAAATGAAAATTCAATAAACATTGATTTAGAAACCTTAATAAAATTTCATATTGATAGTAAATATTTCTTCACAACTACTTGTGAAATATCATAAAATGATGTAATGATATTCTTATCACATATTAAATGGGGGTAAACTATAGAATCTTCTAGTCATTAATGAGTAGTAATAATAACTATTTTCATATTTTTTGATATCTCAAAATGATTCTATCGAAGACCCGAAAAATAAACTCCTAAATATAGACATTTTAAAATGATGATTACTTTGTGATCTATAATCAAAATATTATTCTCTTCACATCATTTAATCACTATTTCAACTTCATAATCATGTAGTTTAACAGTGGTCTTCTTCGAAGAGTCATGTTCCTTACTCTTCCTAGATGTTACATTAATTTTTTTTATCCTTGACTTCAATAATATTTTTCAATTTTTCTTAATGTTCATGGATTTATTCATAAAGATTCTTCTTAACTCACTATTTATATAAAACATTTTTGATCCATTTTAGGAACATATTTCATGTACCATATTTTATTCCTGAAAGGCCCCAAAGTATCTAGTGTGTTTTGAACATTAAATAATTTATTCTTGGAATCCCTTATCTAAACCATCAACTTCTTAATTAATGTGGGTAATATCATTTTTCATAGATTGAATGAAACCAATAATAATAGAGATTGTTTTTTTGGGAAACCATGCTTTATATCCCTTAATATATCAATTTATATTTAATGTGAAATTGTGGATTTATCATCATCACCACTTCTGATATGATCTCTATTTTGAAAACAATTTTCAATGGTAGTAAAAAATATCTCCATATCTCATGAATAACATGAATTATTTAAGGAGGGATGGTTTTCTTTATCCATTGTGGAAACATGAGGCACTAGCTATTTACATCCCAAGATGAATATTTATTCATTGTTAATGATGAATGGTGAAATCAATACATCCCATTTATTAGTCAAGAGGGACTTCTTCTTAATATTTCTTTTATCTTTATTTTATTTATTAGTCTTGGTCATGGTATAATTATAATTATTCTCATAGATAAATAAATATTCCACAAAACATTGATTCATTTTTGAAACAGGAATGAAACTCAAATATTCCAAATATATTATCATCAATGTAGATAATCCAAAATAGGTTAACATATTTTCTGATATCACATGAAATGAAAATTTTGGGATATTCCTAACACTAAGAAGGAGGTGAATCAATGTTTGAGACTTCATAATCCAATTGTAAATATTATCTCATTATCATTTAGACAGGTTATGATCTTTATTTTATTACTTTCATTCCCCTATCCAATATAAGTATATGAATGTTGTAAGATGTAGAAAAAGATATTTGTACATGTTTTAATACTCAATGGGAGTTTCTAGTCCATTCCATGTATTGTTTTGAATAGAAAATTAATTCTCTACTATAATTTTGTATCAGATAACAGTGGTGTGACTAGGGAAAAATCCTTATCCATGTGTCAGTCCCAAAAATTTAAAAGTGGGAATGAAACAATTATTCCTCCCTGGACTATTAATGATGTGGTGTAACTTACAACTCCTCTCTAGTTTTTTAAACTGCCTCAAATTATTTTCTTCACATTCTTTCTTATGGTACCTTTTAACCCCGACAATGTCTTCCACAATATGATAATTTTCATGGATGTCATAGTGATACATTTATCTTTCACATCCTCACTTTTTTACTTACTTTTTACTATGCAAGGAGCCCTTCTTCTTCTTCCCATAAGAAAACTCTGTGATATACTATATTATTCTTCTATGTGTCACTATCATATGAATATGTTGTTGAGTGATAAATGGAATTTTCCCTAACACAATTGATATTTAAATACTGTAGTTTTCCATCCAACTTCATCATATTCCACATATATTTAACACAAAAATATATGAAATTAGATTAGTAGATTAATTATCTCTTTCTTAATTAATGAAAAACTAATTGTAATAAAAATTATTCTTATTCTTATATTTAAACAGAAACCGTTTATGATTATAGAATCAATAAAGGATCATATCATCTTAACATCATTATAGTTTAATATTTTCTAATTTAGAATGATATATGAATATTTGTATGCAACTAGTTCACTGACTTCCATGATTCACAATATTATAAATTGGGTATAGTGTTGATTTTATTTTACTGGAATTGGATGTTTTTATACAATTCATTCATTTCATTGAACTTGTCACATTATCTAATGATTTTATAAAAATTTACATATATTTTTAAATATTAAAAAATGATCAGACAGTGATCTTTAATCAAGAGATTATCAATATATTTTCTAATGTGCATATTTTTTCATGAATCATGAAGAAATTATAATAATAATTACAATTCATGTACACTTCACAGTTCACTTCTTATTTTCCCATTGTTATCATTGCACATGTAAAATGCGAAACAATATCTACTTGAAATAGAAAACCATAGAACATATATAGAATATAATTATTATATATTTTGTTTTCTATCTAAAATAATTCATATATTTGTTGCATGTAATTAATGAATGCACAATTTTTTTCATGTAATATAAATCTTATGAGTTCAATATGTTATTACATAATGAAACCCATAATATTCTTACACTATCGAGTTTTATAACACCTTCTCAAGAAACTATGTCATAAAATAGTTACTTATCATGCACAAGATCTTTTTCAGGATATATTTAAATGGTAGGAATCTTATTCATTTAACACAAATAGTGTTTGGTTCTATAGAATTTTAAAAATCTAAAGGGTTTTGAAAAACAAATATTTTCACAAATGATGAGTGTGAAATAACTTCATGTGTGTAATGCCTCTATCCAATTGAAAAAATATAGAGTGTGAGAGTCTCATATCAATACATCTTAGGAATTCTACTCAAAAAACACCATGTCTGTGTGTTAAAACAAATCGAGTTTTCATTTCTGTCCTTCCTTCATGAAATATTGTATGCAGATCACCTCACATCACATATCATAAGATGTTTTTAGAATAGATTTCATTATCATGTAACAGAGAACCTCGAAGATGATTTGTTTTTATGTTAAATTGGATTACTTGTAAATAATACAAGTGGTAGACCATTTTTCTATCATGGTTCATGGTTATTAACTAGTAAGGGTGAAACCACCTTACCCATCATTGAGTCCCAAAAAATCTATCATCTAAATTTGTTTTTTCAATTGAGGAAGATCTAAGAATATTAATTCTCCAAACATAAGTTTTCTTTTTATAGAATTTCACATATTGTTGTGTTACTTAATTCAGGATTGGATTATACTCATGGTAAGTATATGAGGATTTAATGATATCAACCACATGATCCATACAAAATATTAATCTCCTACTTTCTTATTAGTGGCTCAAATGGCCTCTACAACTTCATTTGTATTTTGATAAGCCTTGTTCTTGGACTACATGAGTGTATCAAAATCATATAAATCCATCCTTGGATGTTTGAATCATTTTTTATGATTAGTTTTCATTATGTTCTTGAGATAATTAAGATCGGGAATGTTTGGAAATCAGTAAGAAGAAAATATGGTAGAAAAACATCCATCATGCATCATGAGGTTGAATATTATTGATGGATTTTATAATGTGGATGAGATCAATCCACTAAAATAGCCATAGTATTGTACTTATGTATATAATAGAGGAATGGTCAAATGAAAAAATTCATCCCATGTCAAATCTCAACATGGTTTGGATCCAATATTTGATCCATCTTATTTTCATTTTTTCTCAAGCCATCACCAGGTTTGTCACCTTGATACAAAACATACACAATGCCTACACACATTATGCCCCACTATGTTGTCCATGGGCTTACATTGTGAAAAATACCAGCCAAAAAACACAATTTTTTGCATAATATCTTTGGGACATATATAGAGGACCTCTTTAGGGATTACACACATCCCAGAATGTCACTGCTAGCTTAACAAATTAGCTCCACTCACAACACAAAAACCCTTCCCTATCATGTCTCTCATCACCATTCCATCTAGGTAAAAAAATTTGGTCCATATACATGGGCCCTACATTGGGATTATACAAATTCTTACATGCCACATAATTCTAAACATCTCGGCTCTTCTCATAACATAGACACCCCACCCAAACACGACTATATAGACCTTCACTTTAGGTACAATAAATTTCCCCACATACATGTGGTACCCAACCAGCGGTCCACCCACATCCCCAAGTGGTTAGTCTGACTAATAATAGTCCACAAATTCCAATACATGTCCTTTATAGTGTGTATTTTCCTCACTCACACACACCCTTGGAATCATCCAGAAGGTCACCCATCCTAATCACTAATCTAGGCCATGAACACTTAAATATAGAGTTATATTCTGATATGATATTGGAAAGGAAGGAGGACCAAGTAGAAATGAGTCAAATCATTTAGTCATTTAACCATTTTTCATTCCATGGTGTTATATTCACACATCCTGGACAACAACGCCCTCATTGTGGATCTTACATCATAACCCCGGCACTACACAACACATAAGGTGAGGTACCACCTTTTAAAAAATGTAATAATTGGGCCCTACTGACAGCACATACACCCCACCCTATCATGGCCCTCTAATTAGGGCCTTCTAGATAACACCAACTTCCCCCTTAGAAATGTGGTCCCCACCATTGGATCGACCCACATCCTTGAATGGGCCATCTATCTAATGGGAGTCACTACATGCCAACACATGTCCTTTCCAGTGTACTTTGTCCACACTCAAGCACACACTGGGAATCTTCCCTAACATTTACGAATTCTGATCACTAATCCAGACCATGTACACATATCTGTAGAGTTATAATCTATAAGTGTCTCCAAATTAATGGTTCTTATTATTGATAAGAGTCATATAATTTATTTATTTAACCCATTATCATTCCACGGTGATACATATAGTCTATCAAAGGAAACTCCCTTGGGAATGGTTGGCCATCAGGTCCTACATGTACCCTCGGTTGAGTGCCTTGGTTGGCTTGTTGGGATTTCTTTAATTTTTAATAAGGTCCCCTTTAATCTTATAGAATTAATGTGTAGTATTCTTTGAGACAAATCTATTATCAACTTCTCATCATCCAATTCTCATGTTATAATGGGTGTATCCAATGTAATTATTCTTATCCATTATGTAAAATATAATTTTTCGTATTATTCTTTAAATTCTTGTTCATGGATATTAATATTTTCATTATCTTCAAAAAATATCCTTATTTAAATCAGATAAATTGATTGATCTTTCTCAAATTCTTATTATTCTATTATTGGAATATCAGTTATCAACAACTATTCATTATCCAAACCACTTTCATATTGTATTCTATATTATTGAAAACAATGTATCACCATTAACACATGTTGTTGACATGAATATATGATCAAAAATACTCATATTTTATAGTTTAATTATTCAATAATGACATGTAATTTCATTCGATAAATCTATAATAATTCTCTAGGTATAACCTTTGAAACTCATAGTCATCAATCCATCTATACATTTCTTCACCTTATAATACATGATCAATTAATAAAATTCCTATAAAATTTGGATATTTGTAACCATATTAACATCAGTGACCAACTGTTTACAATGGATGATGATCATTGAAAACAAATACAACTCATATTCCAAGTGGTCTATTCAATGTTGTAGTTGATTCAATTTTTTTGATGAATTTCACCCAAAAAAATGTGAATGATTCATCATTTTTAAATTTTTTGTTTTAATTAAAAATCTATGTTTTTAGTAAAGGGGGAAGAAATATATTAGTCTTATGTGTACTATAAAATGATAAGGGATAATATATTTATTCCGTAGATCCCAAAAATGTGGTCATCCTCAGAAAATTTGGTTCATTGTGTGTGATGATATATTGTAGTTTTTCATATCAATATGGATTTATAAAGACTATTTCACCATTACATTTTGATGCACATCATCTAAATCCATGATGTATCAACAAATATAGCATTAATTCTGGATGTTTGGAATGAAGAGAGGAATTGACACCATTTTTCGTAATGTAATGTATGTTAAGAGAAAATGATGGAGAAGTACGGACTATAGGGATTATTGTACAATTTTCAAATTCCATTAAATAAATTTTCAGATATCTCTATAAGAATTTATATTAGGATACTAAGGTACCCTTAACAATTATTTGTAGTTTTGGTGATAGTTGATTGACTATTTAAGTGAGTATATTATTTTACTATTTTGGAAAAACATTAAGCCAATATTCATTGTAATATTTCTGTGAAGGGGAATGTTAGGATTTATGGATATTGAATTACATATAATGGATAGGGATCATCAATTTATGTCAAGACTCTAGGTTGAAACCCTAAATTTTAAAGGGAGATAGCTGCTAAGGAGCACAATTTATCAACTGTAAATGGATGGATTGATCGGGTGTATCAATCAAAATCTAAAAGGAATATATTATCATGTATGATTTGTTTTTCAAAATATAGTGGGAGGATCATTTTCCATTGGTTGAGTTTTTTTATAATAATAGTTATTTTCCATAAGTTCAGGAGGATTAATTTGAGTGTTTATAGGTTTGGTCATGTTGGCCAAATAGTATGGGGTTGAGATTTGTGGGAAGAGTCTAGAGGTATACAGCTTGGAGGAAAAAGTGTCAAGTGTGTTAATTTGATCTATAAGTATATGATTTATTACAAAAATGATATAAGTATTATTCTAATCATCAATAAGGACCCCTATGAATTTACATTGTTAATTTTATGTTCTTAAAATTTACTATAACATTGCGGAACCAATTTCATGGGAAATAGAGAAATTTGTCACCACATTGTATGGGTCCATTTGATATCATTGAGGGAATAATTTTGGATTAATATTGATAGAATTTTCCAAAATTATATGAGGAAGATCATAATATTTTTTATCTTTCCTAGTTAACGTAATTTCAGCAAGGCCAGTCATAAGTTTCAACAATTGTGTTAGTGAACAATGAACCAGATTCTTCTTAAATGGACTACAACATTTGAGGGTTTCATAAATAGGTAATGATCCCCAGAGTGTCGGTAATTTCATTTGTGTAGTTCACATGGTATATTATGATGATCATGAAGGAGACTTGGGATAAAAAGATAAATATGTGATCTTAGTGGCAAGATATATTCCATTAAGAGAGTTCCACATTAGTTTTCATAGATGAAAAGTAAAATAGGGGGTGAATCACAATTTTTGGGTTTTAGAGATTCATTTTTTAATGTAATGTAATATATTTTTTCTTCTAAAAGAATATTTTAGGGTTTTATGACAATTTATTTTGTGGAATGGACGAGTAGTTAATAAGAGAATTTTTTTTACTATATCATTAGATAATGAAATGGATTTTTACACTAAGAACCATGTTTTTATTGAATATATGTCATAGATAGACATATAGATATGTTTTTAAGAACTATTTGGTCAATTGGTAAATATTAGCCCAATCTCCATGATCAAGAGAAAGGGAAATTTTTAGGACTTGATATTGGGATGGTATGAAAAAAAACATTTTTAAAATCCACTCAAATTTTGTGTTAGTGAATCATAAATGGTGGGTGCAAGATTTGGGAGACATTTCATGAAGACGGTGAATCAATTTTAAGTGGGATAGATATATTTTTATCATCTGAAACACCTAAAAAGTGACCAATTCTTCCTAACAAACATAAATCATTTTTTTTATCATGATATATTTATATATTAATGATATTATAACAATTTTCATTAGATAAAATGTGTGATTAGTATACTGGATTATGGATTTTAGCTAAACCATATATTTCCATTATCTCTCTCATTATCTGGTATTCCTTATAACTCTGCCTCTAGTTGTTGAATCTAAACATGGAGGCATCATATATTTTATTAACTATTAATATATTGAGGGTTATTGTTTTTATTAGTAGGTATTTGTGGAATTAATCCATTGAGCATGATATGTGGACCATATATTTGAGAAATTTCCTTTAACATTATTACTAGGTATGTGTCTTCACTGGAATCTACAATTTTGATTGTTGAATATTTGTTATTTTTTAATTGATTTTAATTGAGGACTACATTTGTTGATTTTTATTAAATTGCATCTATTGAAAATGATTATTTGGGGAATAATGGATTTTTATTTGGAATAATTTTTTTAAAACTAATATGCTTTGAAAAGGGATTCATAAATATTTACGTATAGCTATAATAATTATATAATTTGGCTGATTTGGCATTGAGATGAAAATTTTAAATCATGTGAATTTGAAACTTTTTTTAAATGAAAATAGAATATTCAATTATAAAAAAATAAGTCTGTAGAATTAATTTATTTTTTATATAAATTATAAATTTTTGAGATATGATTATTTTTGTAAATAGGTTTTCTATTTTTTATTGTGATATGTATTTATTAACATAAAAATTTGATATTTATTCTATATTGGTGTGTCTGTGTGTTTGTTAAAATATATTTTTGAGGCATATTTTTGAAATATTTTTGTTTCACCTAAAGAATTAATGATTACTTGATGAATATAAATTTTTTACTTATAGAATAGATGTTAAGGTAAGTGTTTCTGATTCCTTCCACTGAGATGTAGCTGTTTTTTCATTTACGATTATATTTGGTGTTCTCCCATTTCTAAGGTAGTTGGCCTATCACTGTCAGGGTGATGATGATGGCACCATTGACATGATGAGAGGAATAGAGGTTGTCTCATCCCATTATGTAGCTTATTTGATAGTCTGGGACTATCTTATAGATTTAAAAAATATTAATAAAACCCTTCATGTTTCCATCCATATGTTCATCAATTAAATACAAAACATAATACTGTGATAATGTGAAATCTTTTGGATAGGATGGATGATTGAGTTATGTACATTATATGATTATATATATTACATATTCCATGAAATGAGGGTATTGTTTAGACATCAAATAATGACATACAGGGATGTGATTTTAAATCAATGTAGGTGCCATAACTCAATATTTTAAATCCAAATATTCCCAAAGTCATGGTCTAGAGTTGAGCAGTGAAAATTATATTTTAGATTTGTGTGGTGTAAATTAGGGTTTAGAGTCAAATGGGAACACTCACGATTTAAAGCTCAGTTAAGATAAAAACAATTTAGTGTTTTTTCGGAATACTATATAGAATGCTTCCACATTACTAATCACTCTAAAGGGCACAATAATATAATATAAGATGAAATATTTATAGGGTATACCAAATATCAATGTAGAGATTGTATGCTAATATTGTTTGTCTTGAAATTAAAATAGGTTTCCAATGTAACCTTTTAACAAGAATAAGATGGCTTTTTGTTCTAGATACAGAAATTATAGGACATGTGATATGACTAGTCAATGATGTTTAACCTCATGGAGTAAGGATTTTTTTCATTATAAAATGAATTGAAATATGTGACATAGTGTTCTATGTGTAAGCATACATGATAGCTTTCACACAACTTGCAACGACCCAATCTTTTTGAGTAGTATATTAACTTACTCTTAATGATTTAATAAGATATTAATGGTTAATGCAGAAAGGGGAGTTGATGGATTCATCCAGTAGACTCAACCCTTACGAAGCCCACTTATCAGAGCTTGGGAAGGAGGTAGCATCTGTGGGCTTCGCTTTGGACCAAGCCCAAGCCGAGCTCCAGCGTGTCAAGCTTGAACGAAAACGCTTGCAGGAGAAGTTCAAGTTAGTGGAGATTGCTACTAGGGCAATGTTATCTGAGACTCCCTCAGATTCTCTCACCATAGCACACCTTACACTTAGGTCTTATGCCAGTGTTATAAGGGGCTATGTGATGAGACCCTAGTTTCCTTGTGTAATCCTTTCGGGTGAATAAATTGAGATTTCTTCCTTTAGTGATGTTTGTGAAATTTCAAATGTCTAGATAATTTTAGAATGTATTTTATTGATGAATTTTGAAAAAGGGATATTTTTAAATATTTATGTAAACCCTAAATAACTAATGATGTGTAATGATTTTCGAAAAATGGTCTTCTACAAAAGTGTTCATTAAGGAATTTGGAGTCTAGTAAGATCAACTTAATTTTTGATGAATAGTAAATTATGAATAGTGATTTTATGCTTAGGATTAGTAATGTGACCAAATGGATTAGTAATTTTCACTCAAATAAAGTTTTAATATAATTTAGACACCTTGATTAAGTAATGTGATTCAATAAAATGGTTAAATAACGGTTTCATAAATTATTAATCAAGTATTAGTTTTTTCGGATGAATAGTGTTTTTTAATTAAAAATTTATTTAAAAATAATTAGAAAATTATTTTTATAAAAAGGACTTTATTTTTTAACTCAGAGCATCGATATTATGTTAAGGTAATTTTTGGGGATTTTTCTGAAAAAAGTGAATTTTCGATGAATAGTGTTTTTATTTAAAAATATTTAGAAAATTATTTTTATAAAATGGATTTCATTTTTGTAATCAGAGAATTGATATTTGGTTAAGGTTCAATTTTGGGGTTACTCTGAGAAAGTTGAATTTTCAGTGAATAGTAAAAAATACAGTTTTAGGGTTTCAGTATGTTTAATGACATCATAACGGTGTCATGATGATATCATGATATCTTTTGAGGGTTGGCCGGCCAAGGGTGATGAATTATTGTTTTGGGGGCCCCATGTAGCCTAACTCCATGATAAATGCCAAGGGAGAGCACATGGGTTTGAGAAAAGCACATGTGAGGTGTCCCTTGGCCATTAATGCTTTGTCCCCTCACATTCCCTATAAATACCCACCCTTTCCTCCCTTAGTTTTCACTCCCAACTCTCCCCCAACGAAGTTCTGGTCTTCCTACCTTCCAAAGAGTCCTCCCAAGGTGCCCCCAAGCCCTCAAGGTCCAATCCTTTGAGTTTCAAGAGTCACATTTTAAGGTAAGGGATCCGACCCCTCTCTTTCTTTCCATGTAAACTCTTTTATGTCATTCCTATTATGCTCCATGTTTTTATGTGAGAGGATGTTCTTTTATATTCCTCTTACTGACCTTTCATGTTTATATGATGAGAGATCCCCTCTGACTCTCATCATTTCGTTTTATGAAAGTTTAAGTGACGCCGTTAGGCTGCCGAATTTTTAAGGGATTATTTCACCCTTCTCATTTTTTTCAAGTTCGATTTTCATGTCAAGTCTTTCAAGTTCCTTTTTATTATGTTGGGGTATGATCTCTATATCTATAATACTGATCTCTTATGATCATATGATGAGGGACCCTATTTGATCTTGTCAAATCATTTTCTTTTGAAGTTAAGTGACGCCGTAAGGCTGCCGAATTTTCATAAGAGAAATCTAATCTTTTTTCCTTCCATGTTTTTCATTTCAAATGGTATGTCCCTAAAATTTCATTACCATGTCCATATGACCTTCTTATTCTTTCACCCTACTGTTTTATGGATCATTTATGAGTGGGTGACCCATTTCCCCTCTCATTTCAATGTTTTCTAAAACCCCGAAACTTAGCCGTTATGCTGCAGAATTTTCCCCTCAAAATGCCTCTCTCTTTTCTCAAAAATTATTTTATGTTATAAAGTGAATACACAAAGATCTTATTTATACAAGGGTATTCACATATATATCAAAATGTTCAATTTTAAATTCTGGTATTTACATACATGAGACCCACTTTCCCTTTCCGTGGGTTTAAAGTGACGTAAAGATCATGTCTTAAAAGCAGTTTTTAAAACGTTATGATTATGAAATGAAACCCATTTATTTTATGTTATATGGGTTATTTATGAAATGTTTGATGATTAAATATGTGGCTCACATGTTAATAAAGGCAAATTTAAGGGTGCGCCCTGATAGCGCTCCAATGCATTGGGTAATGATGTAACCACTATAGATTACAATTTTCACGATACCTTGGTGAATAACCTTGGTAATTTTCAAATGACACCTTGGGGATGGACCTTGGTGATATGTTCATGATTGTCTATGTTAAATGATGTATCCACATATTCAAGTTATGAAAAATGTTATTTTTATTATGAAATGCCTCATGATTTCTTTCTCATGCCTTAAAGTTATTTTCATGTCCTTTTTGAAGTATCTCAAGTTCACATGTAAAATGTTACTCTTGTTTCCCTTACTGGGCCTTCTGCTCACCCTTTCTTTTGATGTATGTCCCCAGGTTATGAGATGCAGTAATGAACCTAGAATGAACTTAAGGAGACGCCTTGCAAGTGTTTAAGAAGAATGTTTTATGTTTTTTTATGTATTATAATCCTTGTTTCCAAGACACTAAACCTTAACGATCCTCAGATTTGTGTAATGTAATGAAAGTTTATGTTATAAAATGGCGGGATGTTATAGTTGGTATCAAAGGATGGTTTAGTTATTTGTGGAAATTAGGATATAAAAACTTTAGGAAGAACCCTATAGAAAAGTTTAAATATAGGAAAACTTCCTGGTATTTTGGTAAGTATTGAGTAAGTGGTCTATCAAACAAATACATCCCTGTCTGGATACGAGCAGGTAGAGGCGGCTCTGGCACAAATGTACATAGGGGTAAAACCCGAAAACACCGCTTTGAGCTAGAATCGAACGGGAACTGGTGCACGATAACGGGCCTTGCTGCACTCTTGGTTACGACACTCCCGGGGTATATGTTTGGTTAATCACAAGCTTTTTATGAATCATTATGAAGGAATTATAGAGAAGTATTATTGTCTAAGCATGAAGTCTTAGTTAAAAGATTCATAAATGAAATAAGTTTCTCACTAAGGTTTTATTCTTTTAGAAAATGGCGGGCAACAGGAGAAATCGTGCCGATGGTGACCGCAATGCACCATGTGCTGACGGCCCTCCGATGGAAGCCGGAATGGAAACATTCATGCGAATGATGAACCAACTGACTCAAGTTATGAGTAATAACTTGAATCAAGCTGAGAGGCCGACCTCACCACGAAGGGAACAACTTTCTGTTGAGTCCTTCATGCGTCAACGACTGCCAACATTCAGTGGATCTACTGACCCATTGGTTGCGGAACAATGGATAAGCTCCATTGAAAAGATCTTTTCTGTAATTCATTGTTCGGAACAAGAAAAAGTCAACCTTGCTGTTTACCGCCTAGAGGGAGAAGCTGATCAGTGGTCGTCACTGATCAAAAACACGAAGCCACGAGGAGAGATGGAAGCTATGGAGTGGGAAGAATTTCGGGGGATTTTCTTTAACATGTATTTCCCTCGTTCCATGAGAACGAAAATGGAGAAAGAGTTTCTCGAGCTGAAGCAGAAGGAGAACGAATCTGTCGGAAGATATGAGATGAACTTCACAAGGCTTTCCCGTTATACCTCAAGCTTTGTCATGGACCCTAATGGGAAGGTTGATAGATTCTTTGGCGGACTACGACCACATCTGCGGAAGAATCTAGCCAACAGGGACTACGATAGCAATGAAGAAATAGTTCGAAGTGCTATGAAAGTTGAACTAGAGTTTGGGGAGACACAGTGGTCTCAAAAATCTAATGAGAAGAAGAGAACTCTAGAACCGAGCCTGGGAAGAAGTTTTGATCAGGAAAGAGGTGGAAAGCATATGCAACATGCCACATGTAATAAATGTGGGAAGAAGCATCCGGGGAACTGCTTGATCGGAAGTGGAAAGTGCTATAGGTGTGGAAAAGAAGGGCATATTTCTCGGAATTTTCGTGGTGATGTGAAGCCTCAACTTCCCAACACTAACGACAGAGGAAAGATGGTTCTGGCCCTACCCAAAGTCACATGCTTCAATTTTGGACAGCTTGGGCACTTTGCTAATCAATGTCCAAATCCGAGGGTGGTGGAGGGTAATCACCATCAACCTCAGCAGAGGCCAAGGGAGCAAGGTCGTGCTTTCGCTATCACAACAACTGAAGTTGAGGTTCTGAACGATGTGGTAGCAGGTACTCTTGTTGTCCTCTCAAAACTAGCAAGTGCTTTATTTGATTCTGGTTCTACGCATTCCTTTATTTCTTCCAAGTTTGCAAAGAATATAGAATCAATCCCCGAATTGCTTGAGGTAGAGTTGTCAGTCAAGACTCCAAGTGGGATTATCCATGCATCAACAGTGTTTAGAGACTCTAGTGTTTACTTTGGTGAGCACAATCTTATCGCAAATCTAGTAGTCATTCCCATGATGGAATTCGACATTATACTAGGGATGGACTGGCTCTCAAAGTATAATGCTAAGATCAAATGCAGAAGTAAGGAAATCTCAGTAGTCTTGAATGAACGACCTACAGTTATCTTCCGAGGAGAGATATCACGAACTGATCCCTATCTAGAAGCACCTCCTATAGCTTTCTTTATGGAGTTAATCAGTGATGATGAAGAAGGGAAAGGGAGCATACAAATTGAAGATGTTCCGATTGTTCAGGAATACATGGATGTATTTCCTGAGGAGTTACCTGGACCTCCCCAAGAAAGAGAGGTAGAGTTCTCTATTGAACTCGTACCTGGGTCTCAACTGATATCAAAGACTCCATATAGAATGGAAAATGTGGAGCTAGAAGAGTTAAAGAAACAAATCCAAGACTTGTTGGAGAAGGGGTTTATCCGACCGAGTGTGTCTCCATGGGGAGCACCAGTTCTCTTTGTGAAGAAGAAGGATGGATCAATGCGGCTATGCATTGATTATAGAGAACTGAACGGGATCACAGTGAAGAACAGATACCCTCTTCCAAGAATTGATGATTTATTTGACCAACTTCATGGGGCTCAATTCTTCTCTAAGATTGAACTTCGATCTGGTTATCATCAACTGAGGGTGAAGAAGGAAGATATTCCAAAGACTTCCTTCCGATCAAGATATGGGCATTATGAGTTTACTGTTATGCCCTTCGGCTTGACTAATGCTCTTGCAATTTTCATGGATTTTATGAATAGAGTCTTTAAGGACTACCTTGATAACTTTGTGGTAGTTTTTATTGATGATATGTTGATATATTCAAAAAGGCGTGAGGAGCATGAAGATCATCTGAGGGTTATTTTGAAAACTCTACGGAAGGAGAGGCTCTTTGGGAAGTTCAGCAAGTGTGAGTTTTGGTTACAACAAGTGGCTTTCTTGGGGCACATCGTAACCAATGAAGGAATCTCAGTTGACCCTGCAAAGACAATGGTTGTGGAGGAGTGGCCTCAACCCACAATAGTAACTGAGATTCGTAGTTTCCTTGATTTAGCGGGATATTATAGGAGGTTTGTGAAAAACTTTTCATGGCTTTCTAATCCACTAACCAAGTTGACTCGAAAAGGGGTTAAGTACATCTGGACAAAGGAATGCGAGGAAAGTTTCCAAGAGCTGAAGAAGAGATTGGTTACTGCACCTGTATTAACACTACCCTCTATCGGAGAAGGATTCATTATTTTTAGCGATGCATCTCTGAAAGGGATTGGGTGCGTCCTCATGCAAAATGACAAAGTAATTTATTATGCATCTCGACAGTTGAATATTCATGAACAGAATTATCCTACCCATGATCTAGAGCTGGCGGAAGTTGTTTTTGCTCTAAAGATATGGAGGCACTATCTTTATGGGGAGAAATGTGATATATACACTGACCACCAAAGTCTAAAGTATATTTTCACACAGAAAGAATTGAACATGAGACAAAGGAGATGGTTGGAGCTTATTAAAGACTATGATTGTTCAATTCATTATCACCCTGGAAGAGCAAACAAAGTCATGGATGCGTTAAGCAGGAAAGATCCTGTTGTTCTGGAAACAATGAGGATCCTGGGAGATCCCTTGATTAAAGATCTAGTAAAACTGGACATGGGAATTATAAGGAAAGGGACATCATCAACCCTATCCCAAATTATTTCTCAACCTTCATTACTAGAGAAGATCAAGAAGGCTCAAAAAGAAGATCCTTTGCTGCAGGAGAAGTTCGAGGCTGTAAAGGATGGGAAGTTCCCTAATTTCAATATTGATCAAGAAGGTGTATTGAAATTTCGTACAAGACTATGTGTTCCATATATTCCGGAGATAAAGAAAGAACTGATGGATGATGCTCATAGCTTCACTTTCTCTATACATCCGGGAAGCACTAAGATGTATAGAGACCTTCGTGATCATTATTGGTGGGATAACATGAAGAGGGAGATTGCCGATTACACTACAAGGTGCCTGGTGTGTCAGCAAGTAAAGGCAGAAAGACAACTTCCTAAGGGGGTATTACAACCGCTACCCATACCAGTATGGAAGTGGGATAATATCACCATGGACTTTGTAACTGGTCTCCCAAAAACATCCAAAGGAAACAATGCGATATGGGTTATTGTGGACCGTCTCACCAAGACAGCCCATTTTATCTCTATTCGGGAATATTTCTCTCTGGATCAGCTTGCCAAGATATACGTGAAGGAAGTGGTAAGGCTGCATGGGGTACCACTATCCATCGTATCTGATCGTGACCCAAGATTTACATCAAAATTCTGGAGAAGTCTTCAGCATGCTCTGAATACTGAATTGAATTTTAGTACGGCCTATCATCCTCAAACTGATGGCCAATCTGAAAGGACTATTCAGACACTCGAAGACATGTTGAGATTATGCTCAATGGAATTTAAAGGTGGATGGGATCAACACCTCCCATTAGTGGAGTTCTCCTATAACAACAACTTCCATGCGAGTATTCAGATGGCACCCTATGAAGCTCTGTATGGAAAGCGATGTAGAACTCCTACTTGTTGGGTTGAAACTGGTGAGAGGAAGCTTCTTGGGGCTGATCTTGTGCAAGAAATGACAGAACAAGTTCATGCCATCCAACAACACATAAAAGATGCTCAGAGTCGGCAGAAGAGCTATGCTGAAAATCGACGAAGAGACTTGGAGTTTGGTGTTGGTGACAAAGTCTTCCTTCGAATTTCTCCATGGAAGAGAGTCATGCGGTTTGTGAAGAAAGGGAAGCTCAGTCCTAGGTACATTGGCCCCTATGAAATCCTTGATCGCATAGGAGCAGTGGCCTATCGCCTAGCACTTCCACCGAACCTAGCTCAAGTTCACAATGTCTTCCATGTATCTCTATTGAGGAAGTACATACCCGACCTTTCGCATGTACTGAACCCAGAGGTGGTACAACTTGAACATGAACTCTCTTATGAAGAGCAGCCAGTGGAGATCTTAGACCGTAGAGACAAGGTTCTACGAAACAAGACTACCCACATTGTGAAAGTGTTGTGGAGGAATCATAAGTACGAAGAAGCGACTTGGGAGCCCGAGGAAACAATGAAGCAAAAGTACCCTCACCTTTTCGGCTAGGCCTCAAGTATAAATTTCGGGGACGAAATTTCTTAAGGGGGGAAGAATGTAACGACCCAATCTTTTTGAGTAGTATACTAACTTACTCTTAATGATTTAATAAGATATTAATGGTTAATACAGAAAGGGGAGTTGATGGCTTCATCCAGTAGACTCAACCCTTACGAAGCCCACTTATCGGAGCTTGGGATGGAGGTAGCATCTGTGGGCTTCGCTTTGGACCAAGCCCAAGCCGAGCTCCATCGTGTCAAGCTTGTACGAAAACGCTTGCAGGAGAAGTTCAAGTTAGTGGAGATTGCTACTAGGGCAATGTTATCTGAGACTCCCTCAGATTCTCTCACCATAGCACACCTTACACTTAGGTCTTATGCCAGTGTTATAAGGGGCTATGTGATGAGACCCTAGTTTCCTTGTGTAATCCTTTCAGGTGAATAAATTGAGATTTCTTCCTTTAGTGATGTTTGTGAAATTTCAAATGTCTAGATAATTTTAGAATGCATTTTATTGATGAATTTTGAAAAAGGGATATTTTGAAATATTTATGTAAACCCTAAATAAATAATGATGTGTAATGATTTTCAAAAAATGGTCTTCTACAAAAGTGTTCATTAAGGAATTTGGAGTCTAATAAGATCAACATAATTTGTGATGAATAGTAAATTATGAATAGTGATTTTATGCTTAGGATTAGTAATGTGACCAAATGGATTAGTAATTTTCACTCAAAGAAAGTTTTAATATAATTTAGACACCTTGATTAAGTAATGTGATTCAATAAAATGGTTAAATAACGGTTTCATAAATTATTATTCAAGTATTAGTTTTTTCAGATGAATAGTTTTTTTAATTAAAAATTTAATTAAAAATAATTAGAACATTATTTTTATAAAAAGGACTTTATTTTTGAACTCAGAGCATCGATATTATGTTAAGGTAATTTTTGGGGATTTTTCTGAAAAAAGTGAATTTTCGATGAATAGTGTTTTTATTTAAAAATTAAATTAAAAATATTTAAAAAATTATTTTTATAAAATGGATTTCATTTTTGAAATCAGAGCATTGATATTTGGTTTAGGTGAAATTTTGGGGTTACTCTGAGAAAGTTGAATTTTCAGTGAATAGTAAAAAATACAGTTTTAGGGTTTCGGTATGTTTAATGACATCATAACGGTGTCATGATGATGTCATGAGATCTTTTGAGGGTTGGCCGGCCAAGGGTGATGAATTATTGTTTTGGGGGGCCCATGTGGCCTAACTCCACGATAAATGCCAAGGGAGAGCACATGGGTTTGAGAAAAGCACATGTGAGGTGTCCCTTGGCCATTAATGCTTTGTCCCCTCACTTTCCCTATAAATACCCACCCTTTCCTCCCTTAGTTATCACTCCCAAATCTCCCCCAACTAAGTTCTGGTCTTATTACCTTCCAAAGAGTCCTCCCAAGGTGCCCCCAAGCCCTCAAGGTCCAATCCTTTGAGTTTCAAGAGTCACATTTTAAGGTAAGGGATCCGACCCCTCTCTTTCTTTCCATGTAAACTCTTTTATGTCATTCCTATTATGCTCCATGTTTTTATATGAGAGGATGTTCTTTTATATTCCTCTTACTGCCCTTTCATGTTTATATGATGAGAGATCCCCTCTTACTCTCATCATTTCGTTTTATGAAAGTTTATGTGACGCCGTTAGGCTGCCGAATTTTTAAGGGATTCTTTCACCCTTCTCATTTTTTTCAAGTTCGATTTTCATGTCAAGTCTTTCAAGTTTTTTTTATTATGTTGGGGTATTATCTCTATATATATCATACTGATCTCTTATTATCATATGATGAGGGACCCTATTTGATCTTATCAAATCATTTTCTTTTGAAGTTAAGTGACGCCGTAAGGCTGCCGAATTTTCATAAGAGAAATCTAATCTTTTTTCCTTCCATGTTTTTCATTTCAAATGGTATGTCCCTAAAATTTCATTACCATGTCCATATGTCCTTCTTATTCTTTCACCATACTGTTTTATGGATCATTTATGAGTGGGTGACCCATGTCCCCTCTCATTTCAATGTTTTCTAAAACCCCGAAACTTAGCCGTTATGCTGCAGAATTTTCCCCTCAAAATGCCTCTCTCTTTTCTCAAAAATTATTTTATGTTATAAATTGAATACACAAAGCTCTTATTTATACAAGGGTATTCACATATATATCAAAATTTTCAGTTTTAAATTCTGGGATTTACATACATGAGACCCACATTCCCTTTCTGTGGGTTTAAAGTGACGTAAAGATCATGTCTTAAAAGTAGTTTTTAAAACGTTATGATTATGAAATGAAACCCATTTATTTTATGTTATATGGGTTATTTATGAAATGTTTGATGATGAAATATCTGGATCACATGTTAATAAAGGAAAATTTAAGGGTGCGCCCTGATAGCGCTCCAATGCATTGGGTAATGATGTAACCACTAGAGATTACAATTTTCACGATACCTTGGTGAATAACCTTGGTAATTTTCAAATGACACCTTGGGGATGGACCTTGGTGATATGTTCATGATTGTCTATGTTAAATGATGTAGCCACATCTTCATGTTATAAAAAATGTTATTTTTATTATGAAATGCCTCATGATTTCTTTCTCATGCCTTAAAGTTATTTTCATGTCCTTATTGAAGTATCTCAAGTTCACATGTAAAATGTTCCTCTTGTTTCCCTTACTGGGCCTTCTACTCACCCTTTCTTTTGATGTATTTCCCCAGGTTATGAGATGCAGTAATGAACATAGAATTAACTTAAGGAGACGCCTTGCAAGTGTTTAAGAAGAATTTTTATGTTTTTTTTATGTATTATGATCCTTGTTTCCAAGACACTAAACCTTAACGATCCTCAGATTTGTGTAATGTAATGAAAGTTTATGTTATAAAATGGCGGGATGTTATACAACTTGCATGGAAGAAGCATATTTTTTGGGTATTTAACAAATGTTGTCTAACCTGTTTTGAGGCAACTGTCCATGTGGTGAAAGATTATAATTATTATAATGAGAATAGATATTTCATGAGTGAATCGTGACTAAGGGATCAAGCCTCTATATGAAATAACAGCATTAGAATTTTATCTACAATGGTAATAAAAAATGTGATTTCATATATTAGGATGATTAGAAATATTTATTTTCTAATTACTTAAATTTATTTGGGATTTAAGGACTTTAAAAAAATACTTCTTCTTAGAAATAGGTTTTGACTATCATGTATCATTAATTTTAGAATGCATTGAATGGATCAATTCTATATAGTTATCTAAAGTGTCACCTTTATGATTCCATTAAAATTCAATAGTTAGTGGTTCATGAGAAATAGAAAAAATGTATATGATTGAGAGATGAGTTAATGTCCCAAACATCAAAAAAGATATATAAGATAGATTTTATAGGGGTTCTTATTATCCCTTATATTGTGTAAGTGTCTTGGAAAATATCTTATGAAACATAGGGTGGGATGTTCATAGAATAGGTGAATTACATAATGAGTTTGCAAACACCTCATGCACGTTAGGGGTTTGTCGGAGACTCTATCCATTGGATGTGAATTCATTATTCTTCCTATTTTATCTTCCTTGATTCAAATTGAATGCATTTTTGAGTGTCAAAAAAACATGAAACCCCCTAATATTTGGGATTTATAGTTTCTAGGAGGATTAAATTCTGAGAATGATTCCATTTTTTCGCATATTCTTCTATATAGTCACATAAAACAGGAAGAGATATATCCCTACTATCATATATAAATAGTTGTGGGGACCTCATAGGGGACCAAGTATTTACATGAATAATATTGTGAATCATAAGTTTTCTAAAAACTACATCATTTTCATTGATTGAAAATGGGGATTATCTTTGAATTTTATTCACAATACACTTATATGAATAATATTTTTATATCCATAAATTTTCTGAATATATTAATTAAATTGTTTCGTGAATATGATGTTTTGAGAAAAAAACATGAATATGTATTTTGAAAACTAGTGATTTTCTAATTATCACTTCAGCATTAAACTTTAAACTTCATAACCCAAACTATTGATGAAGTTACAACATAGAGAACTGAAATGGTTCGGAACATTGGAGATAAAACCACTATATTGATTGAACCGTGACATTGAATTATATTACACATACCCAAGAAATTCTATAGGGATTATTTATTATATAAAAAACCACAACTATATGGGCTTTTTCTATTCAATTATATTTTGGTGATACATGGTAACATAAATTCCCATGACTAATGGTTTAGAAGATCCTTATGGTTTGTGAAAACAAACATTTCCACCAATGACAACATGGTGGGAGAAGATTCTATATAACTGAATTATACTCTATATAATAACACAAAAATATTAAACAAAAATTTTATAGTTTTTAAGACATTAACTACACTATATTTGACCGTAAACCAACAATGAATCATGAATTGAGGGAAATAATGGAATAAGTAATGGGACCTAGGAAGAGGAGGTGACTTCATAGATGATATTTGATCATCCTTATAGGTATAATTGACTTACACTGCATTCAATTACCATAATCTCATGGAAAATCCATTCTATTATATGTGAAAATCAATGTTTCATAACTACAACCACCAATATATCATTTTGGAACTCATATTTATGTGGTTTTCATACACTGATAACTTCCACACACATTGTAGAGAGGTCAAGATCTGCTTATGGGGATACCATGAGATAATATTATCTTCACGCTTGTTGATATATATGATGAGATACCAATTATAATAAATTTTTATGGAGATATTGATTATACAACAAAGTTTGATAAGTTTCCACTATCATCATTACGGGATATCTACTGAATTGAGAAAAATCATCTCCCTAATATACCTAGAATAATGTGGTTCATAATTTTCTTTGATTTTCATAAATAAAGAATTGTGGGGGTAGATGAATCAGTTCCAATGAATAAACTCATTTGTCCAATCAATGGCACTATGTCTTGATAAAGATTATCAGATAGAATATATACTCTATGTGACTGAGATTATGACCACATACCTGGGTTGATGATATTACATGTAGCATTCTATAGTTGTTGGTTGTAACTAGTCCAGGATGCTTATATGGGAATGATGAAAAATTCCTTAGTGATGGTAGAGTAGCTGAAACATGGGAATCAGATCAACCACACCACACTTATCCTCGAATAACTATACAATATATTAGGGAATTAGATACAAAGATGTTCACTACTTCATATTTCTGGAACGTACCTATTTCTATAATGGTGGGTTGCATTTCTTTTTTGGGTCTATAAAAATTTGACACCCATTATACATCCTAAAATGGATTTCTATTATTTAGAACTAAATTTTACTATAGTGAAACCACTATGGATAAACAATTTCAATATGAATATCATCATGGGGTCTCACAAAATGTTTATTTTTACACTTCTAACTCACAAATATGAATTATTGTTGTATTATAGAATGGATCCATTCAAGAGAGATCATACCTCTTTCCCTAAGAAGGTTTTTTATTTGTTACATTCATTGAATGAGTGATGATATAAAATCCCTATGATCTATGATAATTGGTAGGTTGGTTAAATTTTCTCAACCAATTCACTCCATGTGTCTTCACCAAAGTTCATGTCATCATTATATCGATGATCTTACATTAAAACTGGTGGATTATTACCTATTAGAACACTGAATAAAATGATAATTTTTTTTGTTAAATTATACATCATGAATTCATAGTTATTCGACACATATATGGACATTGGAACATCCAAGTGCCATGGTGAACTATTCAGTCTCATGGATGAATGAACCAATAGATAAAAAATGTCAAATGGATAAAGGAAGTACCAAAATCACGAGAAACCACTGACCAAAGTAGTAAACTTTTACTATGTAATTATACAGAACGAAACATCAATTATCTCTAATAATATAATATGGTGAATCCTATAGGGATGGAGTAACTATGTACAACGCATTGCCCAAAGAGTACTGAAAAAAGGAAGAGGGCTCAAGAAAATTTTATGTTACTCACAAGATATCATATAGAAATCATATAATGATGATCTAGGAGATACCATGATATATAACTTTATTAGGATCATATAAATCTTGGTATGAGAAATTATAAGTCAAAATAAACGGTTTGTTCTCTCAGATAGGGGTTGATCAGACTCTATGGTTATTTAATGTTTATCTTTTATCAATATCATATTAAATAGTTATCAGTAAAAAATTTCTCTCTCTATAAATATCATTATGATGATTTTGAATGAAAAAAAGGAATAATTGAGGGATTTTATATGGTTTATCCAAGATGCTACTCGAAGAATAATGCATGAAAATGTGCAAGCAGATGTGAAAAATGAAATCCCACTAATGTTTTCTTAACATTTTCTATGAAACCGCACATCTCTTCATAGTTTACAACCATATTCACATTAAATCTTGTTGTTCTCCTAATAGAGCAGAACACACTACTCCACCTAAAAAACCTTCTTCTACTATGAACTATAATTAGGGGTTACCACTATAGTGTTGTATCATTTTGTATCATAATATTTAGTTATATGAATTGTAAAAAAACTCCCAATGATTATGAATCCTAGAAAAAATATATTTTCCACTCCCACAACTTCAAAATTTTAGTACATAGTTTAGAAAACTCCCATTTTTTCCTCGTATGTTCTGCTTTTCCTCACCACCCTTTTTTTAGGAATATTATGTATAGAAAACAATGTTATGGTTCTCCTATATTTCATGTAATCATTAGCAATCCTATTTTGATAAAAATATATTCTTAGCATTTTCACATAAAATGGTATTTACATTTCACTCCCATGTTAATTCCCTACCAGCACTTCTTCTAAAAAAATAAACATCAAAATATTAATTTTGATGTGTCCTATTAGATAATGTATTTCAAACACTCTCATTATGAATTGTACTACTCTTTACACTATCAATGTCACTCCCCATCCTAAGTGACATGGACATTTTAGTTCAACAGAAAACCCTCAATATTCATGAAAATAATTGAAATATGTTTTAATAAGATATTCTTGAATATAATATTTATTGGTTTAGTTTATGGAAACCACACTTCAATG
The DNA here is from genome assembly GCA_963277665.1 of Viscum album. Classification (NCBI taxonomy): domain Eukaryota; kingdom Viridiplantae; phylum Streptophyta; class Magnoliopsida; order Santalales; family Viscaceae; genus Viscum; species Viscum album. The sequence goes on along the minus strand of OY728127.1, from coordinate 1,150,278,453 downwards.
ATGTTTAAGTACATGAGATGTTTCTGTTTATGTGGTTCAATAAATTCATCAAAACCTAATTTCATAATTTGTTTCTTCCTTATAAAGAAAACCCATATGTTGATACCTACAAAAATTCAATTATATGGAAAAATTAATAATAATTTATATGGATGTATTATTATAATTACTTATATGGATCCATGTAATAAAAATTTCATGTGATTCATTATGTAACTGAGTTCCTTTATGTTGTTTGATTCCCTTTTAAGGTATTTTGACATATTTGACTCCTTCATATAGTTAAATTACATTATACAGAAAATGTCTTCGTGAATCTAAAATTATTATAAGGAATATAAAAATAAATTACTCCTTCATGAATATAATTGTTTCATGTAGATTAATTTCTTCGTGTTTATATATTTACATTCTTGAGGACTTTTAAATATTCTAGAAACTCTATAGAATTTTATATTTCATTAAATTCAACATGAAATCATTCCAGAATATTTCTTCATTCGATTTGAAGACTCAAAAAGTATATAGAGACTAAATAAATTATTCATTTAATTCTATTTTTAATAATGAAATCTCAAAAAAATAATTTGATGATATTATTTACAAAAAGCATCCCTTTTGGTTTATTTAGTGTATAAAAACAGATTTATCCCTTCAACCTATAAAATTTTAGTACCAACTAAATATAAACATGATTGACCTATGAGAATAAACCCTTTATGGACTGGAAAAATGACTCACATATCACCAACTCTAATCCAAAATATGTCATTATAAGTGTGATAAATTTGATTCAAACAAAAATTATTTTATTATGATAATATTTATATCCTCAAACTACCATCCTACATTAAAAAAAATAATAACTCCCCCCGATTCAACATGACAACTAGATCCCCCTTTGATAAAACCCATTCAAAACTCTCAATTAAATGTATGGATCCACTAATAATATGTTGTTAATGAATCCAAATAAAACATCGTCAAAATGTAAAAATAGAGGGTTACTAATACACACATTTAACACAATGTATAGATGATACCATGATTCAATAATAAATTTCCCATGAAACGATGGTCTATTTCCAAGACCTTAAACAGAAATTTATTTTGTTGGACTCTAAGATCAAACTAATGATGATGTAAATCCACCTTGGGTTAATCCATTTTCATGTTATCAACAACATGACCTAAAGTAGGAACATACTAAAACTTCAACACATATTCCTCTACTTTATTATTATATAAATGAAACATTATCTCATTGTCATTCAACCTCATGTGTGGAATGTAATTTTTTATAATTTTTATAGAATTACTTTTATCACATTGAATAAAAATAGAAGATACTGAATCAATTCCCATATCATTATGCTAATATTTCATCTATATCAACTAAGTATAATTTTGAGTTCACAATATACAATAATCCAAATAATTTATTCAAGAAATAAACTCTCTGGTTTTTTATTTTTTAAGAAATAATTGAGATAACAATGCAGGAAAAACCTCGTTATATATATTTTAGTTCATCAACCAAACCTACCCAATCTACATCTGTATATCTTATCAATTAATACATTGAATTTATATTGTATTACAACCTAAAATCCATGGTTTGGTTGAAATATTGATTTAAACTACTTAAATATTTCCTGTAACTTTATTTTATAAAGTATTAATATCTAGAATCTTGACATATAAAAATAAAATCAGGATAAGGGGAAATTATGTATTGCAAACCGTCAATAGTCCTCCTATATTGTTTAAAATCCACTACCTCAGTTTCACTATATTTTAATAATTTTAAATAGGAATTTTTTGATGTTTCCATGGTATTAGAATAATCCATTGAGAAGGTGTCGTGATTTCTTTGGAATAAATTTTTGGAAATTAACATCCTACATATCCTTTTAATCACATACAAACTAATGAATATGAAAATCATCCAATTAAGAACATCTCAAATTCATACCTTATATATTTGGAAAACACCTTAGATTGGGTGTCATCTGAGTCTCCAAAGATGATTTCATCAACATATATGATCACCAACATCCACATCCATTTCACTTTGTTGATATAGATTTTTTTATCAACCCCTCCTCTTTAAAAGACAGTGTTCTTTTGTTACTAATCTAGCCATGAATATCTTATCCTTATAGCATGTTCTTGAAAATATAATGCCTTCCTAAATTGAAACACATTTTTATTAACATCATTAATGAGAAGTACATTTTATTTCTCGATGTAAACATCCAATTAAATATTTCAATTTAATAATGTTGCTTTGGTGACTATTCGAAACACATTGAAGATCTTTTTACTATCATAGTTTAGAATATAATTATTTATTCAAGTTAGGATATCAGAAAAAATATATCATCAACATGAATTAATTATATTTTTAAATATTCATTGTACATTAGACATGATTTTATCCAGATCACGTCACCATATTTGTGTAACATAATTCAAAAATAAACTTTTGGTTCAAACAATATTTTAGTTATTTTCCATTCGAACTACATCTGAAGTCTAATTATATTTACATTTTATCACTCTCTTCTGGAATGAACATGACCCTACATTTATATATATTATCATATTTAATTTTTTTATTATCCTAATATAATATTAACATGTTTTCGACTAACCCATTATTCTTTGATATTGAACTGAGTTGTCATGGTTTTGGGTTGTTTGTGTCATTATGTTAGGATCTATTTAATTTCTTCTTATGATATATATTGTTGATTTATATTCATTATTTCCTAGGTCATCATTATTCCCTTGAGCTAACTCAACACTATGTACCACTATATCACTTTCGTACTCTATTTTCCTATTCTTCTTTTTCAAAACATTCTCACTTGTTTAAAAATTTATCCCATTTCCTTTAATAGTCACATCATGACATTCCATTTTTATTCCATGACATTAGTAATATAATATATATATCATTATTTTATATCTGTATCCTAGGAAAAATTTATATCTCCTTGATCATTGAACATCATATACTTCTCTTTATTTAGTGTAAAGTGTTTTTTACCAAACACATTAAAGTACAAGATTGATGGATTGTTCTTAGAACGTATTATATAGGTATTAATATTTTCATTCAGGAATAACATGAACCTATTTTATATCTACACTAATATAATAACTTCACTTTCAATATTTCCCCTTTAAATACTTTTCAATGAGAATTTCCCTATTCATATGGTTTATAATCTATTTGCTTCTTTAAAATACTATTTTTTTGAGTTATTAGAATAGAATTTCGATATTTTATCCCATTTTGGTCAATGTAGTATTCAACAAGACTATTTCTATACCCTATACCATTTTGGGTTAAGAACGTTTTGATATTTAGCATAATAATTCATTCCTCCAATCCTCGGAATTGGGTTAAACACTAGAATACATAATTTTTTATAATTTATCATTAACACTTCCATATTTCTATAGTAATTAATAAACACGACATAATACTATATTATTCCTATGGAGTTTGTATTCAATTGGACAACACACATTCATCTCCACACGTTCAATTATTCTTTTTTACTTATTCAACATTTCATGTAGGTTTTCAATATTTCCTTCCCGTTTTTTAAAATATTCACACATGTTTGTGTGATCTTGTGGGTGATTAAGTACATATTTAGATCCTTCATTTCAAAAAAAAATTACATTGATTTATTGATTAAATTTTCAAGAGTCTTACGCCACAAAATATTTTACTCCTCCTTGGACAAGATGCATCATTCAACCACTCTATTAAGGATATTTTGTTTTCCCTTTTTCCATTTTCCATGAAAAAACTATACTACCATCCATTCCATTAATATTGAAATCACTCCTACAGAATTTCACAACATGAATAGAGTCATATAATTTTTTTACACTAAGAAGGATTTGATAGGGACATTCCACCAATACGAAATATTGGCATACATAGTCCTTTACACAGATTTAGGCCATTTGGAGATAATTATATTTTTCCATTATCATTATGTAATCTTAAAACACTATCCTTTTGATATTTTTTATTGATGACTAGAAATTTGATCATGGAGTGTGGGAAGTGATTCCACTGTATTAAATCATTATGTTAGAACATTACATTTAACATAAAGTATTCTTAGTAACAACCACTTTCTCTTCATTGCTTTTGTAATCCCACAATCACTCATAAGATTTACATGATAATCAAAACGTATATTTTAATTTCAACCCCATATACACAACTTCATAGTCATGAAATGTTGTATATTTGTTTTAATTTTTTAATCCCACTACCTGATGTATGATGGATATGTACAAGTATTCCTTGAGCCTCCCAGGGAAATTTTTTTTGTGATATTAAAGATAAATTCATGTTCTTATTCCAAAAAATGATCACAAGAATGAAATGGGAATTAAATGAATTAATTGGAAATGGAATTCTCATAAAAGTCTCTCTCCTTGATTACTCCATGAAATTACACATATATTTTGATGAAATATATTTTATGTGATGACCTAGAACTAGATGCCACATAATGGTGCCTCGAGCCCTATGGGCCACATGGCCTCAAGCGCATCTTCCTAAATGTTAGAGGCTACCGACTAGAACTGAGGACCGAGGGTATGTCACTAGGAAGACAATTAAATAATTAGTAGAGTTTATAAGAACCAAATAGATATAAATTAATAGTAAACAACTTATAAAATATGAATAAATAGAAAAAGTAAACTAATGCAATAGATAAACAAGAATAAAAATGACTATATCAACCGGAACAATGATGACACAATGTCATGTCACTAGAAAATCAGAAAAAATTGATAAAAGACAATATTCATAACATGATCCACAAGGTAAATGAAAACAATGTTTACTCGAAGAATCCTGATATCCTACTCGGTCATGTTCTATAATGCTTTATCCTATCACCAAAAATTATTGTATTGGAAGTTGCATGCCTACCTTGGTCCAGACCTGCAACCATGTAATCTAATCTAGGTAACAAATGGTGCCGTGAGAGGGTTTGAGATAAATATTAATGGGCCACCACCAATGATGTATATAACATATGGCCTCTGAAATGGAATATATCAGTTTGAAGGCACATATGTTATGTAATGAAAGTAGTTCAGAAAAACTAAACAACCAAGTACCATCTTCAGCTTCATTTGGTGTCGGAACATGTAACTAGTTAATTAATTAATAAAAAACCATTTAATTTTAATAGGTCACATGAGGAATTTCCAACACTGACATAACCTCATGATAGTATAAGTAGTGAAGGTCACAAAGTTAACAAGGAAACTGGACAATGATTTCTAGTGAGGGTGTTCCTGGGAAAAAACCAAGGTAAATTAATCTCACAGAATTCTAACTCAGTAGTATCTGAGTCAAGATATAAGGTAAGAGTGTAATTCCTGGAGCGTAATCCAATCCATTCCAAAATAAGGTTCCTACCGTGTGTTAGGTGATCAACCTAGTTAAAATGGGGCTATGGAAAGACAGGGCCCTATGGCCTTTAACCATGGCACCTACTAGTCAGTGATGGATCCTAGGAATGTATCAGAGGTATCATGTAATATGTAAAGGGACCCAACTGTAGTATACACGGCATCCAAGGAATATAAAAGAACTAGATTCAAGGTGGGTATCAAACTAAGAAAATAGTATTCTTGAATCGGAATGGGGTTATCGATGCCCATGGTATTCTCCTCTCAGAATCTAAGGATAACTCAAGTTAGTTTATTATTAGGTTATATTTTATTCATGTTATAATTCATTTGGTTCAAGTGATTCCTTCCATTAGTTTGGACAGGTAATGTAGGGTTGAAACCATTGGTCCAAGAATTGTCTTCCATTAGTGTGGATATTCCATGTAGCGTTGCAACCATTTCATCAAGTCTTAGTTAGAAATTAAATAATATTCAATTATTGATGCTCACACTTCTACCTTCCATCAACATGGAAAGGGGTGATAAAGTTAGGTAACATTTATTAAATCTATTTTGTTAAGGTCACATTATATACATAGTACACTTTCCATTTCACATTTCATATTTCATTTTTAACATACATTGGCAGAACTTACCTTAGGTGGGTCATGTGTTAAGAAAACATAGTACGTTCCATAATGAAATTCTCACTAATAGGAATCCATTTATTATAAAGGGAATCACCTATGCAATGTTCAAGTAAAGGCACACTCGAACGGTGTCTCAATATGCTGAAACAACAAATCCTATTTATGGCATAACCTTCGACATTAGGTGGATTGAGATGTGGCTGAAACCACTAACAAAGAATTACATAATTGTAAAATCATAACCATGAAATTATAATGAGTATAATAATGGCATGTGATTTATGAAACAGTTTCAAATGAAACTTGTTGGTCCAAGGTGAATATCCCAAAATCCACAAACTTTAGGGATGTGTTATATACCACCCACCTTAGGGTTGTATGACTTCCCCCCTCAGTATCAGCCCTTTATTTTAATCATATTGAAGTAGATATAAGAAAAGATGATAAAATTTCAGATGGATATATCTAGATTGAGAGTGAATGTGAAGAAGAACAACTAAAGGGGACTTGAGTACTTACTGTTTCACATCCAACGTGATGAACAGAAGCTCAATCGGAAGCAAGATGTTTAAGATCACTTGATTCCAAGAATTGATCATCAAAAACCCCAAAATTGAGAGAAAAATTGGTAAATCTAGCACATACTTGGATTAGAGAGGAAAGGGAGGATTAATAGACCATTAAGGGAATTTTAGAGAATTTATACTTGTTTTTAGTATGTGCACAGTTTGTCTACACAGATTGTCAAACCTTGTGCTTACTTGCGAGATGGTTCTGCCAAAACCTTGGAAAAAGTAAGATAGTGTGGTTTGACCACATGGTTGTGAAAAAACAATGCTTGATTCCACTTTCCAAAAAAAACACAAACCATATGATTAGGCAGACCATTTGATAACTATACACAAACCATGAACATTGGCCTGTTTTCCAAAAAAGTGGTGTTTCGAGCTCCAAAAAAGCCCGAGAACCCCTCAAAACCTTTTCTAAATCATTTGGAAACTATATTACGTCCATATTAATGATTTATACTAAACATTAAAGGATCCATAACTTATTGAAAATTGGGTTCTTACAGTCTTCCCCCATTAAAAGAACTCCCCCCTCGAGTTCTCTTTGCAAGGGTAAAGTGACACTATTGGAGAATAAATTTGGCCACTGATCTAGTAAATCAGCTTCCCTCTCCCATTTCTCATAACATTCTTGGCCATGCTCCCGTAGCACCCATATGAGTAGGATAGACATGCCTCGAAGAACCTTTGTTCTTCGGTGAACGATAAGTACTGGATCCTACACAAAGGTAACATCAACAGCTAACTAAAATTCATCAGAGTCAAAGGTATGAGACAGATCAACATGACACTGGAAATATTGTGAGACATGAATGATTTCATGCATGGAAGGATACCAATGATGTAGTAGAAACCGATAAGCTAATATCCCGACTCTCCCAAGAATTTCAAATGGCCCAACATAATGAGGAAACAAATGTCCCTACTTTTTAACCATATATTCTCTATCCTGGGTGATACCCAAAGAAAATCATGATCCCCAACCTCCCAATCAAGTGGTCTTCAATGGAGATTAGCATAATATTTCTATCTAGACTGAGCAGTAGACATACTCTTCCTGATCAGCTGGATCTGTTCTAAAGACTCTTGAATGATAGGAGAACCTATTAGGGCTGCCACACCTTCCCTTATCCAACACAAGGGTGAACAACATGGACATACATATAAGGCCTCAAAAGGATCCATATGATTCATTTATTGAAAACAATTATTATTGGAGAATTCAATGAGACAGATATGCTTCTTGCAAGAACCGTCGAAATCAAGGCCGCAAGCTTGGAGAATATCCTCCAAAACCTGAATTATCTGTTTTGATTTTCCATCAGTATGAGGAAAAAATCATGTACATAGAAGACCATGGGTTCCCATATATTTCTACAAACCATTCAATAACCGTGAAGTGAAATGAGCATCCCTATCTTAAATGAAATTACATAGAACATTGAGTACTCTTATGATCTCTCGAGCATACACTCATCCCAATTCATCAACTGATAATGTCACCTGAATAGGAATTAAGATTGATGATTTCAATAGTTGGTCAATGAATACTTAGATAGCAATGCTACCCCTCAACATCCTAGGTAACATGACTAAAAAATCCATAGCAACATCTTCCCATTTCCATCATGGGACTGGAAGTGGCTGTAAAAATCCTGTAGGTCTCTAGTGGTCTGCCTTTACCTCCTGACAGGTGGAACACCCAGTGATGAAGCCTAAAATATTATGTTTTATCCCAGGCCACATGTAATAGCATCACATATCTCGATAAATCTTCCAGATACCTAGATTAACACCCATTGAGAAGTGTGGGAATCTTTTATAAACTCCCCTCTCACATCTTCATGAACCCAAATACATCGACATAGACTCCAAAAGTTATCTCTGTCCACATACCAATATAATTGTTGGTTATCTACTGATACACTATCATGGAACTTAACTGATCCACGGCACTGTGAAACAGAGGGTTTAACGCAATTAAGACTGCTATGATTGTTCTACTAGTGATCAGGTATTAGAATACCATAGCAATGACCTCCTCCTTGGCCAAACTTGCAGGTTCTACTCCAACTTCCTGCCTTACACAGCGCAAAAGATCTCACTCATTATGGATGATCTGAATCTGATCTTTTTCCACTCAAAACTGGAGGAATGGTCCTGCAAAACCACTGATGATAACCCATAAAACCACAATCCTAGAACTCCATAGTGTATCTATCAGACTGGGGATTCTTATGCTCTAGTTTTCCACACATATGACACACTAAAAATCAATCAAACAAGATATTATGGCTGCCACTTCCCTGATAAAAATCCTTAAGGTAACGTTTCATTCCACGAGAAGAACTACTAGCCTACCGCGACACTGATACATTAAAATGGGTACTCTCTCCATCCTTCGTGTTATGATCAGTGGTAATGTCATGATAAAATGTTTTTGAGATGGTTGGAACGAGAAATTCATTCATCTTCGTTTGGATGGTTTACTAGATCCCATCCTCAAAATGTCTAGCACGTGAAAGCTCATAACCTGTTTAAAGAAGTGAAAAGCTGTGTAAATCAATGAAAACTACTGAATATTCCATAAATTTCATAGAACCCTGCTCGAGATGTGTGAACACTCTAGCACTTTCCGCTCTCAATGACTGAGGAAAGAAATGATTATAGAAGGCAGTCTTGTAGTCAGCCCATAACAATCTTTGATGACGTCCGTCCTAGGTAATGAAATCCCCCCAATGCTTGGCTGAATCCTGAATCATGTATGTAGAATGATTAAATTTCGTCTCTAGAGTGTTCCCAGATTCTCAAAGATAGGAAACATGGCCTCTATCCATGACTTAGTAGCCTGAGATCCACCATCCCTAAAAAAATATGAAGAAGCTGCTACTAGATCTCGACAGTCTGGTCACCCATCATAGGTGAAAACCATGGAGCACCAATCATGGATTACATCATACATAATAAACTATCACAAATTTGAGAATGAGTTACCAGATTTGGAACAGAACACAGTGCATCTTGTGGCACTCTTGGAAGTAAGATTGGTGGTACATGGCCCACCATTTCCAGATCATGGTCTTCAACACCCTCTTAGAAAACGTCCTGAGGATGACCCGTCATAATTTCCCAACAAATTCCAAGAACACATATTTTACCAAGAATAGAAGCAAGGATATAGCATCACTAATGGATGGAGAATGTAAGAAAACTCACTTCCCAAGGAATACTACCCAAACTACCCACATAGACGGCCAGACATCAGTAAGTGCTCAAGTATATGTTTCATTTTATTTTGCAATTAATTCATAGGTTCACTCCTTTAACATTCATAAACATGAAAAGGAAGGATAAGAATGTGCAACCAAGTCACCTTTGATTTCAAGATTCACTTTTTAATGGATTTTCATTTCTGATGAATCAGTTCCCATACAACTATCACAAAAAATGACACCCATTTGTTTATAGAATAATGGCATGAGTGGGTAAATTATTCATTCGAATCCATGAGGGAATTTACACCTCATGAATTAAGATAAAAAATCACTCCATCGAAGCTAAAGTAATAGATGTAAAATCATTTATCACATTATCACTCAACAAAGAGAGGAATATTAAGAAATATAAGGTATTTAAATGCACCTTTATGGTATGGAAATATGAATGACATGTGAATTACAGGTTCCTATAATGATGCATGTAGAAATACACTTTTCCCTCATATCATTGGGACAACGATGAAATAAATTCAAAAATTGTAATAATCAATAACACCCCAAAAAATATTAGTGAACCAACAGTTAAATAATATCAACTGTAATAAGAAAAATAGAACATCAATTTCATTATGGGTAACATGTATTTTACCCCGAACATGGGTTCACGATGCCCAATCATTAATTATGAAAAATTCCAAGGAATTCCGATTCTGCGATCAATTGTCTCCAAAGAGTCAAGAACGAAATGAAAACAGCTCTAATACCACTATGTGATGACCTAGACCCAGATTCCACGTAATGGTTCCCAAATCACAATGGGTCACACAACCATAAGCTCATCTTCCCAAATGCCAGATGCTGCCGGCTAGTAGCAAGGGCTTATGGTGTGTCCGTGGGAAGAAAAACCCCTCATTAGAAGAGTGTAGAACAATAGATGCGATATAAATGAACAGTAAGAAGAGAATGATATAAGAATAAATTGAAGAATAAAACTAATGAAATAGATAAAAATGAATAATAATAACTGTATCAACTGGAACAATGATGATGTAATGTCATGTCACTAGAAAAATAGAAATAATCGATACAATACAATAATCATAACATGTTGCACATAGTCAAAGAAAAATAAGTTTACTCAAAAAAGATGGAGATCCTACTCGGTCATCTACTATAAAACTCCAACCTCATTGATTCAAATAATAGATCTTGTACTGATATGAAGGATATTAATAGAAGAAGACAGAGTAGGATCTCCAGATGATTGGTGTAAACATCATTTTATTTTACTTTGTAAAACATTCTATTATTATTGTCTTGTATCAACACCTTCTAGTTTTCTAGGGACATGACATTACATTATCACAATTCTAGTTGATATTGTTTTAGTTATTCTTGATAATATATATCATCAGTTTTATTCTGCTATTTATTCATATTTATTCATTTATTTACTATTCATTTATATATATTATATTTTGCGACACTCTGCTAATAAGGGCATAGTCTTCCCACAGATATAGCCCGGGCCCTCACTGCTTGGGGAAAGCCACTAGTGTTCTAGAAGATTCTCTTGAGACCATGTGGCCCACCAGCATCAAGTCACTATTAAGTGTAATCCAGGTCCAGGTCATAAAATTTTATATTCACCATATCCCAAAAAAATAACTTCAAATTTTTTGTTAAATAAATTGTGTACTTTTTTGGGATTATTAGGGATCATCCAAAGCCACATTATTTCATTGAGAGTGATACTATGATTCTACATGAATACATGTAAAAAATATTAAGGGCTATTTGCAAAACTAATTTTCTTTTTTCATGAATCCTATATACCTAGGGAATAACAAAAACGTCTTCTAAAATCAATACCTCTACTTCCTTGTTGTCTAAAGAACTTCTATTAATAGATGTTATAATACGGATGAGTGATATTTTTAAATATTGATAACCTACTGACTACATCATGATTTATAATTCAATATATTCTATAATTTTCATACACTCTTTCATAGTATTTGTTGGACCATATATAATCTAGGTATGTTCATTAATTTTAAAAATCATTTTGACTTCATTTTTTATATTCCTAAAATTATATATTTGAGTATTCTATATTAGTTTTTACTTTTGACTTCTTCATTTATTGGTTTTGAATATATATATATTTGATTAACTTACAATGCCATTATATTTTTTTTCCCTCTCTAGAAGTTACGCTCAACAAGGTATACCACAAGATCATATTGAAGATCGATTTGGACCTTGATTATTAGAAATTAATCATCACTTACCTCCTTTTAAAACTCATATAAAATATCTACAAGGATGTGTTTCTTAAAGTATTTATAGTCTTTGACCACCTATAAATAATATTTCTATTAGTACTTATCTTCATTATATTGAAATATCTTTTTCCTAATGAATTTTCACTTCTCTATTACATTTCCATTTTCACCCTTCAAAGGTATCATTATGGGATGTTCTTATTAATTATCATTATAGATTTTGTACAACCACCTTGTAATAAGATAAAAAAAATTCCCACATTTTGAACAAGTGATGGGAATATTATCATTCAACATACCTTTTCCTATTTTCATATTGGAGGATAAAAATTAAATTATTTCATCATCTACATCCAGATTTATTTATTCTTTAACCAAGAGTTTCTGGATATCCTTTAATTATATATCCTGATAATGTAATTTTAGAATAAAATCATTTCCATATTTTCTCATTTCATATTACACAAGTATGTTTTCAAGGTTGTGCTATGAAACCTAGATTAGGTCATTATCTTCCGGACCCAAAACATAATCATTAAATAAAAGGGTTAATTTTATTTAATTGTTATTAAAAAAAATTAACTCCTTAGTGACTCATAAATGACTTTTTGTGTCTTAAATAGGAATATCCATCCATCCAAACAAAATCATCCACTGATCCACATGGTCTCATTTTTTAATTTTCATGTTAACTGAACAAAACATAGTGCTTCACATATAAAATAATAGATAATATTTCATATATTTTCCTATGTTTTTCTCATATAGTATTTAAAATCATTTAGAACATCAAATTAGTGTAAATAGTCTTTTCCCATCCCCCCCATAAAAATTAATGATCGAGGAATCTACATCAAAATCATCATGGTACATTCCAGAAAAACTCTCAAAATCCATACCAATTGGGAACATGTGAAATGATTCTATAAAATAATCCATCCCCAATTATCATGAGAAAATATTATTATGGGGATTTCAAGGTCATATGATTCTTCATTCAAATATCAAAATACTTTTATTACTTAAAACTACTTCAATGACTTCAAAGATTGAAAATTCCTAAGAACCAAAATTGGGATATCACCCATTCTTCTCTTTAAATGGTTTTTACAATGATAGTGGTGGTAAATCATGTGTATATAGAAATATAATGTCGAACACTTTTAAAACTCATGTTATTTAGTTATGAAAAAACCAATGTCCCTTTCACTATATTTTGAAAATGATGAATATAATAATCTGAGACATGATTTATTTTTCATAGATCACCAAAATTGGATACTCCAAAGAGAATGCACTTAAATTCACCTTTGAAACTGAGATAGTGATTCACACTTATTTTTTGTTAGAAGGTTTGTATTTTCCACACAGACCATCCAAATTTATAACATTGATCCCAGAAAATCTCCATAGTCTCATAATAGAGTTGAATACACTTATATTTCCCCAATGACCATCTTCTCCCATGATATGTATGTGTATCTTAAACATATATAGGATCGTCACAATTTTGTACTATAAATGGTTTGATGAACCCCACATGAACTTCTATTGAGTAATACGTTGATAATACCTCTCTTTTCATCTCTATGTTCTTCAACCATCCACTGCATTTCCTCGAAAAATCACATTTTTCTCTCACAGTTTGATGTGTGTTTATCACCTTCATTGAATTTTTTGGAAAATATAGATGTGAATATAGTGTATTATTCTCTATCTTCATCAAATATAATTTAAAAACTAATTTTTATAAAAATATATGTTCCATTATTCTACACATTAATGGGGGATTTCCATTTTCAGCCCATGTCCACAATCTGTCAACAATTATTTTCTAAAGAAAAATCCTCACATATTTTTTATTCCAAGTAATCCATGATATCAGGTATTAAAAACACTGTCGTCAAGAATTTTACCACTCTCCACATCATTTAAATCAATCATTATGAAGAGTGGTGTGGTTTCTTTGGTACCAAAAAAATATCATCAAATTTTATCAAAATATTTCAAAATTGGATTCATGATGTTTCCATAGATATTGGAAAGATTTTATTTAGGATTTAAAACTCATAATTAAAATATGATGAAACACAAGGGATGTGGAATGTTACATATTCCAAAAAATACATGAAACTAAATCCATTACATTAAATCATCCTTATGGAAAAAAACCTTCTTTTAGATCCCATCATAATTCCATATCATTGTTGTATTCAATGTCACATACAAGGTCCACTCATACTAATTTTGTACATGGAATCATATAAAAATAGTACAAGGACCCTTTAGGTATTTTACTTTCGTCACATATCCAAATTCCATTTGGAAACATTTTCATATATGTTACTCCATAATATAGATAAAATCCATTACAAAGATAAATATTTCACATTATTGAATTTCTCATGATGAACATTTTTATATGTGCCTTTATTACATAGTTAATTTCTTCACATAGTTGAATTTACTTATGAACCAATATTTTTATATGTAATAAATTTTCGATTTTTCAATTAATATACTAAATTCAATATTTCATTTAATTTTTCAAAAATTATTCCATATCTCTTCTATCCATTAAATCAAAGACTCTAATAATATATAGTTACCAAATTGAATGTTATATTAACTCTTTTATCAATAAAAACAACTTAAAACACACTCAAATGTGTTTTTTTCAACAACAATAGATTTTCCTGATATATAAAAGACCAAATGTGAAGCTCTAATTATTCATATTATACATTCTTATGATTAGGTTTTTAATAATTACATGCACATCCTGTAAAAAAATATAGCCTATATCAATGATTTGGAGGAGTCAGTGAAAACCATAATTATGAGGGAGTCTTCATGGATTTAAAAAAAAAATTAGAGTACTATACACATATTATTAGATTATTTTTAATATAATGATATATAAATCACATAATATAATTCTAGGGGTCCAGTGAATTTGAGTTATTTGATAGGTAAAATAAAAAATAATAAAATACAACATCTTTATTTCAATATCCACAATTTAATCCAAAATCCTTTAGAACATATATTACTACATCAGTTTACCATGGGACATGCATAATGAAAATGGTGACGTATAAGTCATAGTCTCGTTACTAACATGATCATCATGAAATACATGTTAGTCCAATGGCATTACATTATATCATAAAAGATGTTAGTCATGTACTATTACAAGGAACAATGGAAAAAAAAATAACATCACAATTCTATAAAAACATATAAAATTTGGGGAAAATATAATACATGACCACATAAGAATAATTCAAGACTGACATCCAAGAGCACACAACATAGTGTTCTCTTCTTACATCATATGCACAATATATGGAATCTCATGTGATGTACACATTAACCTATTCATTGAGAGAAGGTATAATTGGAATCCAACTGATAATATAACAATATATATATTTTTATTTGTTCCACATATGGAAAATATATTATACATCTCCCATAAGCTTGAGAAAAATTAGTGTAAGTATATGGGCTACGTAAACTTATCTCAAAATATAACCAAATGATATATATTAATTATTCCTAAGAAATAATGGATTCAATAATTAATTACATTAATACTTGGATATGGAATTATTTTTCATGAATATGGAATCAATTGGAAGAAAATAATTTAATAAAAGAGTGAATAATTTTGTATAAAAATGAATTTTTGACATTATTTTATGAAATGGGTAAACAAGTTTAATGGAGACAAATTCAATGACTTTTCATTAAATAAAGAAAGTTAATTTAAGGTAATTTTATAAATAAATGGTTATTTATATAAATAAATTAACATTATAATAATATAAAAAGAGTGATTCATGCCAAAGAAAAGCTTGGTTCTTTTTAAAGATGATATTAATAAGGGAACTACAAATGTAACGACCCGGCCCCAGTTTCCTAGAGCTGGTTCATTAATACATTCCATAGAAATGTTTATAACAAAGATGTATCCTAAAGGAATGGATAGTTTATTAGATTTGGAAATCCATATAGATACATATGATATACATTACAACATGAAATTAAATTCATCATATTATCTTTTTTGGGAGCATCCAAAAGAATAAGTTTATCCATGTAGGTCAATCATAATAAACATAGTCAGGTCCTAATAAAATGAAGAATTTGAATGGGGTGACCAAAAATGCCCAGTAAGAGTAAAAAAACAAGAATACCACATAAACATTAATAATGGATATTAATTGAAAACACATACATTTAAAAGAAAAATGTGAACATTATAGGGCATGAATATGAGATGAGTATATATTTCTAGAATAAAACATAATAAATGGTATTATACTAGTTTAATAACCAAATTTTATTTGAATTTCTAGCTTCATAATGTGGGAAATTCATCTCCCAAAGATTATTAAACATATCACCAAGTGCTCATCCAATACATCTAAAAATTGTTAAGGCCTCGGCCAAAACCATATCTAAAAATGGGAATGTCCACGACCAAGTTCATATCTATTTTTATCATGAGACCTATAGATTCATCAAGAGGATATAGAATACCACAACAATCACATAATAAGTCCATTTAATTCCTCAAATGAACGGGGATAAACATAAACAACATATATATTCATATTCAAATTAATAACTTTCCCCAAACATTAAGTATAAATACAATCAATTCGGAGTAAATTGGTGAATGGTTTTAAGATAGAACATCCATATAAAAAATAATCATAAGCCATTCAATTAAACATGGTATATGATTTTATCAAATATTAATCCCAATAATTCTTAAGAATCAACAAGAGTGTTTAAATTGATGAAGATACTCTTATAAAATCTACTAGTAATTATTGAGATAATTACTCTTTTTCTTTGAAAGGAAGAGTTATTTTGGAAAAGTCATTCAAGAAAACTAGAGGTTAAGTAAGGAATTATATTCAGAATAAAATGAGTCTTTTTAGAAAGATAATAGTCTCTTAAAACTGATTATATAGATCCCATAAAATTGGTAAGTGTTTTAGAAGATCCCTATAATCAGGCTTGTCTTATGGGAAAACTTTTTTAAATATACTTTTTAAACATATAAATCTACATAAGTGAGAGTAGGATTCGTTTTGGTACAAATATATTGAACATTATATTATAATATATGAGGATAAAATATGAATAAATAATAATTTCATTGAGTTAAGTAGACATTAATAGGTACCCAAATGGAAACGGAGGTTCAGGTAGAAAACCCTTACCTTAAGTCTGAAGGCATTCCTCACATCATCTTAATGACCAAAATAATTAAATTTTGGTTCATAAATTAAGGATTCCAGAACCTCCTTATCATGAAAATTATTTATTACATCCTTATTGGCTTCATTCGTGGCCTCTTTATCGGTTACGAGATTTGATTTCATTGTTTGGGAGTGTTTTCTTACATGGTTTTCATGATCGGGTAACCTATAATCATGTATGAATAAACATGTATAATGATAATGGTTTTATATAATACAAGTGGTATTTAATGATTTAACAAACATAATATTACATGGTGATAAAATTCATTTGTTTATTGGGAGTGAAGGGGAATCATTATATAAAAGGATATTGACTATTGTTTGGGTTAATTAGCAGTTCCCGATCACAATGAATTCATTTTGATATATAAATTAATATCATGGGTAAAAAAAGATTCCAGAACCTTAAATAACATAGTATATATATAATATTGTGGTTAAACCATGAAAATGGTTTCATGACCAGAAATAACGATGGTGATAAAAATTGAATACCAATCATCCATGAATGTGATAAATTAACACATCTCAGATGGTGTTTTCCTTTATAGTATAAAAGAATGTGAAGGGGAGATGATGAGGAATTATTAATTTATCATAACAAAATTATATTAAATTTAATATACTAAAGTCCACACAACATTTTAATGATAGTATGTGTGGAAACAAAAAGTAATGAAATTATCTTGATACAAATTTAATGAAAAGAGGAATTTACCACTTGAGGTAATATTCTTTAAGACCCTCTTTAGGGGAGAGGTTTTGGTCTTGTTATAATACCAAGGTCTGACGGAGGTCTATTAGTATATTGGGATGAAATTTTAGCTTAATTAAGATAAGGCATAAGGCTTGAGGAGAGTGAAGAGAACAGGGATTGAGGGGGAGTTTTATAGTGGATGATAGAACGATTTTATAGTTATTTTACTCGTTATTTTATTATATTTCCAAATAAAATCAATAGTTATTATTCTTGTGACCCATAATAGTAATATGTTCATGTTAGTTCAAACCATGAGTACATACATCAGCCAAGATAATAGGACTAGTAAATTTAAAAGATAATGTATATATATGGTAGATTAAAATATTTTTCTATTAACAAAAAATTTGAGTACTTCAGAATAATCCCAAAAATCTCACCCTAACCATTATATTTATTTGTTGAATTCCAAAATAAACTCCATATTTTCAAAATAATTTTCTAAATATTATTAATTTAATTAATAAATCGAAAATAATTTTTTTTCAATAAATAAAAACATAGGGACTATAGTGTGTTTTATATACCCTTGGAAAAATAATTAGGTTCAGATTATCTTATAGAATTATAAAAATAAAATAATAATATGATGTAATATTCATAAGGTTCATATTACTATTCAATACGGTATGTTACTATTCACCATAAATTAAGTTCGTTTTATCAGACTGTAAATATCTTACTCAAAAGACAGTGTAAGTTAGTTTTTGGAAATTCAAATCATAGAGGTGAAAAAATTATGTTTACTTACTAGGTTATAAGAATCTGGTGTTTTTTAGAGATTTATAGTTATATTCAATCAATAATAAATTTATTTTCAAAATCCTAGGTTATTAAATTATCACCTCATCAAAAAAACATTCATCCCCAAAATTACCATAATGATACCTCATAAAAAGATTTGGGTAGTTATTCATCATAAGATCCTAAGGCTCCAATTTTTCCTCTTCAATTTTATGAATTTTCCAAATTATATTTACCATATGATTCATTGATTCCTCAAAAAAAATTCTTTAGTCTCCAGAATCTAGACAGGAACTTCATAGAATGATAGGTCAGGTTCCAATTATAATCCTTCATATGGGAGGACATGTGTTGAGTCTGGAATGTACTTTCTCAGCAATGAGACACATAACATATTTTTTACTTTTGATAGGATAGGTGGTATAGACAAACAATAGGCAATAGCTCCAATTCACTCAAGAATTTCCTAAAGTCATATTTACCTAGGGCTCAGTTTTCATTTCATCCCAAATATTATAACACCCTTCCATCGAGATACTTGTAAGAAAACATAATCTCCCACTTGAATCGCTAAATCATTTATTCGGTTATACTTATAGCTTTTTTATGCATTGAGATACTTTGATATGGCCTTGAATGGTCCTTTACTACACTATTGTTTCCTCCCTGTGCTCTAGGCCCACAAGATTTGTTTCTCAAAAAGCATCCCAAAAAGTTGGTGTACAACGCCTCTTTCCATACAATTCTTTATATGGTGACATTTGAATAAATGAATGGAAACTATTGTCATAGGAAAACATCACCAAGGATAAATATGGATCCCACATACCTTGAAGGCCATGGGAACTTGACATCAATATTCACTCTATGGTTTGAACCATCCTTTCTAACTGCCCGTCAGTGTGTGGGTGATAATTATTTTTCAATAGACACTTTGTATCAAAAGAATTCCGATGAAATTTCCCTCCTTTCTTTTTAATTCATTGATCATGATCAGAACAAATTGATTGATGTTCTCATTGATGTATCAAAACTTCATTGATATAGATTCTTGCTGGGAACTCCAGTGTGAAATCCCCCCTTATAGTTAGGAAATGTGTTGATTTCGTATGTTGATCCATAATTACCCATATTGCATCATTATTTCATGGAGATCTGGGTAATACAGTAACAAAGTCAATTATGTTGTCATCTCATTTCCATGTAGGAATAGGTATAGGATGCACGAATCCTCTTAGATGTTGTATTTCAGCCTTCACTTGTTATTAGACTAAACATATAGACACATAATCAGCAGTTTCCCACTTCTTGTTGTCCCTCCAGAAATGTTCCTTCAAATCTCTATAACTTTTAGTGCTACCATGGTGTATATATAAATGTTATCATTGAGATTAATCCAATGACTCCATTTTAAGCTGGGTTAGATAGGTAAAACATATCCTCTTCCAAAAAAACCGAATTCCATCTTTACACTTGAATTCAGAAAACATCCCATCTTTCACAGCATTAATTTTCTTTGGATGATTCTCATCATTAGACATTGAATCATTAATTCATTGTAATAAATACTGTTTCAAAACCATTTTAAAATGTTGTGATATTTCACCATCTTTGATAATTCCCATATTCATCCTCACTAGATCCATATAAAAAGGATCCTTGTCAATCCTCATTTTGTAGATAACTCCATGTTCCTTCCTACCCCATTCACCATCTACCTTGATTTCTTTTCCTGGGTGGTAGTGTATGTAACAATCATAATCCTTGTGTAGTTAGAGATTTCACCTTTGATTCATGTGGAATTCTTTCTATTATAAGATATATTTTAGAGTCTTATGATATGTTTATATCTCATATTTTTCACAATAGATATAATGTCTCCATATCGTTGGAGAAAATATTACTACTTCTAACTGAAGATCATGATTAGGATAGTTTTATTCCCGAATTTTTAGTTTCATTGTCGCATATAAATTAACTCTATCATATTTCATATGGACACAACCATGTCATTTATTTTATGCATAAATATAGATCATAAACCCATCATACCCTAATGATAGTGTTAGGATGGGTGCATTCACTAATCTCATATTCAATTCATCAAAATAGTCCCCACATTATTTTGTCCATATGAATTTTACCCCATTACATGTATGATTGGTCATTGGGTTGGATAAACTAAAATAATATGTAATGAAACGACAATAATAAAATGCTAAAATAATTAAACTATATATATTAGTTATGTTACTTAGAGTAGGGAATTATTGCATAGCTATTGTCTTCATAGGATCAAAAAATATTCCATCCTTAGGGACAATGTGTCTATGAAAGGATACTAATTGAAGCCAAAATTCACACTTTTTAAACTTCCCATATAATTCATTTCATCTATGAAGAGTGTGCAACTTAATTACATGATCTTCATATCTTTTGGATTATATAATGATATCATCAATAAACACCAAAAAATATTAATCATGATATTCCATGAAAACAATTTTCATTAGATCCATGAAAACATAGGGTGTATTAGTCAGTCCAAAATTAATTATTCTAAACTCATAATGGACATACCTGGTTTTAAATGATGTTCTTTGAATGACTTTCTTCCCCACAATAAACTGATGATATCCATATCGATGTTCAATCTACGTAAATTATTGATCTCCTTGATGTTTATCTAATAAATCATCTATTTGAGGAGGAGGATACATGTTCTTTATTTTTATAGAATTTATCTTCCATTGGTTAATGCATAACCTCATAGATCCATCTTTCTTCTTAACTAAAATAATACGGGTTCCCTATAGAGAAACAATATGGTGTATAAAACCTTTCTCAATAACTTCCTCTAGTTGTTTCCTTAGTTCCACTAATTCCATAATGACCATTCATTATGGGGTCATTGATAAGTGCCTTGATTCCAAAATTAAGTCAATGGAAAACTCAATTTCATTCTCTGGAGGATGTCCATGAAAATCCTCTAGAAAAACATCAACATATTCTTGCACAACATGTATGGCCCCTATTTAAAAATTGATTTCCACACCCATTGTTATTATATTATATCATTTTGAAATAATTTAATTCTGTATTTCAGATGGGGGAGAATCTAGATCAGAATTAGAGGGTGATGTTTCTTCCCTAAAGATATGGTATTCCGCATCATCTTAATAAATTGTAACATCCTTCTTCTTGTAATAAATTTTCACATCATGGTTTAAAATCCAATTCATACAAAAGATTATATCAAATTATTTCTTGAGTATGACAATACAATCATAAAATAAATCATGTTTATATTCCCTAATGGGGACTTCCTGACACAAATATTTTTCAATTCTTCTTCCCTTAAGAGTTTTAATAGACAACTGCATTATTAAATAAAACTGGAAATATATAATTTTCCTAGTAAAAAGGGATGGTAAGAAAGAATGTGATTGTCCAGAATCAAATTAAACATTGGATAAATTTTAAGAAATGATTTGTGTACCTAAAACCACGTCATTAGAAACTTCAATATCATTAGTTGTGATCACATATGCTTTTCTCTTCTCTTGTATCCTTTTCTAAGGCATGTTTCCTTGACGCTTTATAAAATCATTAGAAATTTGTCCCATATTCCTACAATTATAAAGTAGAACACTAATAGATTCTTTATTCCCCTTATAAACACTATCATTATAGTCTTTCTATCCACACTTGTAGCACACACCTTTTCCTTTTAAGCAGTCATCAAGATGTATCCTTCCAGAATTTCCATAGGATGGACTGTCGACAATTCTTTTCTTCCACATTCCCTTTTTTCAATTTTCAGTGTTTTCAAAAACTCTCTCCTTGTCTAATATTACATTAAAGTCACAATACATAGAGAACTCATTTTCCATCATGATAAAACATGAGACTATATCTTCATATGATTAGATGTATTGGCAGAACAGTTTCCATCATAGGAATGTATTTAGGCCATCAAATAATCGATCAATATTTCTCCTTAGATGGGGTACATTTTCCACAAAATTCCTTTCTAACATTGTTTAGATTGTTTCATAAATTTCAATATTCACATCATACTTTTTCCTGAAATTCATAAATTGTCAGTCGATATCCAGTCGTTGTTCATGTGGAATGCATTTTTCTATGAATTGTTCTTTAAATTCACTCATTTTTATATTTATATATTTTTTTCCTCCCTTTTGTTTTAAACTAGTGACCCCCAATTATCAGTATACTCCCAATAGATGATAAACTTCCATGAAAAAAATTCTACACTTTGTCACTTACCAAGGGCAGAAATAACTTCTCTAAGGAATTTATCAACTACTCCACTAAAATTGGGTTTGTAGTCTGATTAAATGATAGAGGTTGTTGTTGCATAATGAGATCTAAAATAGCTACTCCACATTGTAGATATAGATGATCCATACAGGTAAGGATATTATTCATAACCTGAGTACATTTTCCTAGTATAGTTATAAGATTCTCTACACCAGTCACAACACATGAGGCAGCATCCATATCTTGCACAGGAGGAAAATCCTTGTATGGGATACACACGTTATTGTGGTTTCCATTTTTTCTACAAGGAAACATTTCTATATAGTGTGATACTACATATTGTGATATGAATCATAATGTACTATGTAACACCCCAATATTCCACAGTACGTTTCCATTTGAATAATGCAATGGCGTGCATTGTAAGCAACTTCGTGATTCTAACACACCACAACCAATGAAATTAGCCATTATGAACAGTAATACCTACTTTTTGAAATTTTATAAATTTTACCTTTTTAAATGGACTTAATTTTTGGATTCATAATATCGAGATTATCTTAGTGTGAAATTTTGGTAATTTTCGGATAACTTTTATATTTTGATGAATATTGAAAATTACTAAATTTTAATTAAAAACAACTTTTTTATTCGCAATAATTAATAGTGAAAAATTATTAATTTTAGTGGGTTTAAAGAATATTTAGAATAGATTTTTACCATTTAATATAATTTTGGTCATTGGATGTAATTTTACATTTAAACCAGACATAAACAAGTGTCAATCTTTTGATAGTTATTATCTCTTAAAAACACACTATTTGTTTTGACGACGGGAATTAATTTTTAAATTAATTAATGAAACTTATTTGTTTTTAATTTGGTAAAATAGACATAATTTTTTAATTCATAATATCAAATATAGATTAGGCCCAATTTTTGATATTTTTCTGGAGACTTTAATTTTTTGATGAATAGTGAAACCACTATGTGGTAGTTAAAAAAACTGAATTTTTCATAAAACTTAATTTTACCTCTTCTGTAAGTGGAATTTAGAAAATTATATAGACACGGTTAATATCTAGTAGTAAAATGTGGTTCAATGAGATGAAAATAATTTTTGGTGAATAGTAACTTTTTACTTTTATTTACCACAGTTAAAAGTAAATTAGGTAATTAAGGGTAAAAATGATATTAATATTACCCTATAACATGTAATAATTATATTGGATAAGCTTAATTCGACCAAAAACTACCTTAGGAATAAAATATTATCATTTAGGTCCACTTGGATTAGATTAGGACGTTTATTATTATTTAATTCAAAGAAGTGTTAAAAGAGTTAAAATCAATGTTTATTTACTAAAACATATTTAATATAGGGTTACATATAAGATAAATTAGATTATAATTATTACTTAGAAATATAAATATATTTCCTACATAATTATATTTTATTTATAATTTTTAGACATTAAATAAATTAATTTATTTATGACACAATGATAATGCAGTAATTACCATAATAGTGATAAATTAAAATAATTGATATTATAAATACCCAAATAAATATAATTTGAGACTTTTTATGAATTAAAATAATTTTAAAGGTTAATATGACATGTTATGAATGATTTAATTAACTTTATTCGAAGTAATCATTCTGTTATGATTTTCATAAAAATCAATTTTCCAAATAGTGTCAAAATTGACATAAAAGAGTTTTTAAAACAAATATTATATTATTAATTGATATTAAATTCCTAAAAATATATGGTATAGTCAAGAAACTTATATCATGATAGGTTTATCATTAATGGACTAATTGGGTGTCTCTTGTATGTATATAGTATGTTTATTAACCATATAATATAAAAATACAAAGAGACATTGTAAAAGTGAAACTAATTAACTAAGAGTTAATACTTATAGATAAGGTTAATATAGTAACCCAAGCCTGTCTAAAACCTTTTGGTTGACTGGTTTTCGAACTTTACCCACCTTAAACTTTAAATAAACCACTTTGGAGCCATTATAAACCGAATATGAATTTATTATAAAATAATATTTCTAGCTTTTCCAAAGGTGCCCCTCACCCCTCTTATAAAAGGGCACTCCCCCTTCTCATTAATTCACACCATCAATGCCTTTTTGATCGGCCAAACCCTACCCAAATACTCTCTAAACTACCCTCAATTCATCCTAGAGGCCTTAATTTAGTCATAAAGCCATCCTATGGATCCCTTTTGATTAAATCAAAAGGAAGAACCCGAAGAAGAGGTAATGATTTCACCACCCTTTTTCAAGTTCCTTTCTTCTTCCACTTCTTCATTCTTTGTTATTACCATTATAAAATAATAACTCCAGTATATTATATATACTATGATGTTATTATAAACATGGTACAACCATATTTCAGTATTCTATCCATCCTTTGAATGACATGTCACCAAACATGTGTACGTACGGCTTACCATCTCCACCTCGTGGTGTAATTGTTATTCAAAACATTATTATTTGGATGGGTATAATAATTACGTTTAATTCATATAAATAATAAATATAACATGATAATTATTCTGTATATATGATAATCCATCCAATTAAATATTATTTTAATATCAAAATAATGATATTGTCGCTCGTGTGTAAGTACGGACTACCATCTCCACGAACGCGATGAGATGCATTCTCCATCGTATCCATTCATGACTAATTCTCATTTAATGATTAAAAATAATGTTTAAATATTTGACATCATTCAGGATATGAATAATATGCATCCCATTAGTAACAAATATGGCTCAAATAACAAAGAATATAAAAGAAAATGAACCCATTAACACCCGAAACGATGATAATTCTAAGATATTATTAACAAATCAATGTTAAAAGATCATATATGATATCATATTAATGCATATGATTATTTTATAATTAAATAAAAATTATTTCACCATTATAAAGGATGTAATACTACCCTCGACCAAGGAAAAATTACAAAGTAAGGGGTTTCTTATCTCACTGTTAATTTCGTGAGAATTCCATTGTTCACCACTTATTTATTGAATGTGGTGTATGTGTATTTTCCATGATTGTATTCATTGTGTAATGTAATTTAATTTATGAATATTTAAATAATCATTGTATGATCCTTCTTTCATGGTTGTATGTTTCTTATGTTACCAAATCAATAAAGGAATTTGAAATTTCAATTTCCACTCATTCGGCATTACGCATACTTCATTGATTATTTTACTCCAAGATTATGTGTAGAATCACTATTCATTTGATTAATTCATAATTTCCACTCCCCATTATGTGGATATAATTTTTATATACATAATAAATCCATTGATAAATTCTTATGTCATCGGTATCAACTTGATTAGAGTAATTTTAACTCAATCTCAATTTTTTGAGTTAAATATCCAATTCATTGGTGTTGTTTTTACAAGAATATGTGTGAATTTCATCTGATTTATTTTCACTAAATATCCAAAAATATTGAGTGTATTTATATTTTTCACACATAATTATGTCGTTGATTTATCCTTAACCAAAGGATATGGTCTTTATAAGAGAATTCATCTCAATTTACCTTCCATTGAGACTTCTTTGTTGTTATACACCAAATACCTTTTATATGGTGTATATAATGTAATTTGACATAGTTTATCATGAATCCATTTATTCTCATGAAATTATAAAGTTTTCATTACCTCAATTATTTGTATTCAAGTGACTCTCTTTTGGATATAGACACTAACTAGAATACATTTTTAAGTTTTTTAAAGATTGATTATTCTAAATCTTTCTCATTAATGTCCATGTTTTAAAAATGGTTTTAAAGATTTATTTATATGGACATGAACGTTTTAAAATAAAAATTCATTTTAAAATTTTCAAAGTGGTATGGGACACTTTGATTCTAAAATCCATTTTAAATGGATTCTTGACAAATAGTGTGACTTTTAAATGATTTCATGAAAAAGGTGGATATTTCACTCTAATTGTTTTGATGATTATTTTCATCTATGAAAATATCCTTCATCATTATCGATTGAGGTAAATATGATTCAATAAAATCTTCCATATTGTATCGAATGAGTTATGTTTGAATGTGGATGTGCTATTTTTATACCATTAGTGGTTTGTGGATAAAGTGTTGACATTTTGTATGCTAGTTTTCATATGAATGTTTATGTTATGTTTAATACTTTTCATATGAGGAATTCATTGGACTTAGTATGTGACGGGTGGAGCCCGTTATAGCTCCTCGATGCATCGGTAGGTCTCATGAGACAAACTAATGTCTTTGTATAAGGCCTTGGAAAAATCTTATTTGTAGTCTTGGCATGAGGCATTGGCTATGTGGTTATGATAGTCTGGAATTATTCATTCCATCATTATGAAAGTGGTTATTGATATTGCATGTGAATATTCGATTAGTAGAATATCCATGTGAATAAGTAAATGGAATTATTTCATTTTATTTTTTCCATAATGTGTTGAAGTTCATGTTTAAAAGGATTTTGTTTTTGTTATAAATTGCTATAAGTGTTTATGATTATCTATGAATGTTTCCGCTATATTGTTATCCTTACTGAGAATCTGATCTCACCCCTTTCAATGTTTTATTTTTCCCAGGATGTGATGAAGTATTTTATGAATGACCTTATGGGATAGTATGAGGGGATATGAAGACAATATGTTGTTGTAGTTTTTCACTTATTGATGTAATGTAAACTTTATGAATATATCTAGTGTTTCCAATGCTACAAACTGACCTGTCTTTCGGGACTTGATCTTTCTTGTGATCATGCCAATTTTATGTAATAATACACCGACTCTGGGTATCTTGGGTCGGGGCATTACAGTTGGTATCATAGGATGTTTAGTAAAAACCTTGGAATCTAGATTTAGATAAACTCTGATTAGAGCACGTAGAACTAAGATGAACTTTGAGGATTAGTATAGAAGAACTTCCTAGAATTTTGGTATTGTAGAGATTTTGAGAGATTTCCGAGCAATACATCCATGTCTGGATACGAGCAGGTAGAGTCAGCTCTGGAACAGATGTTCCTAGGGGTAAAACCTGAAAACACCACTTTGAGCTAGACTCGAATGGGAAATGGTGCATGACAACGGGCCTTACTGCACTCTTGGATACGACAATCCCGGGGGATATGCTTTGGATAATTTAAATTTTCTTTACAAACCGATTTGAAGTATTATATATATAAGATGAGAGTAAATGACCTTGGTTAATCCTAATGTGTTTCAAATTGATAATATGGTGACATGTTAATCTCTAAATGATTTTTTGACTACTGTTACTCATACAATGCTTTCTGGTTTTAGTCAATGGCTGGATTCCAAGGAAGTTATAGTGAATTTGAGAATGATGTACAAGGTGGGAATGGTTGTGGAAATGAGAAACAAAATAGAATGTTGATAGGTGTAAAAGATATTGTCTTTATTCCAAATAAATTTTCCAAAAATATGATCAAAAATATATATATTAACCAATTCCCGAACTCAATAAAGAAGAGAATGGTGATGAATGATAAGAGCTCCAGTATTGGAGACAATGGAGAAAGAAATACTAATTTTCCATCATGCAGGAAATGTGGAAGGAGACACCCAAGAAAGTGTCTCAATGGGACAAATAAATCTTTACGTGCGGGAAGGAAGGACATAAAGTGAAGAATTGACGAAGAAAAATGAACAGTACTATGGAAGAAGATAAAAATGGTCCCAAGAGTCCATTTACATTCATTTTTCATAAAGGTAGGGGACCTGGCCATTACCCGAGTGAATGCCCTATTCTATAGGATATTTTCTCGGTCAAAGAAAAATCTATGTGGAAATAAATGGTTGGAGAAATGTTTAAAAAGTATTAGTGCTCCTTGTTGATGGGTTTACATTGGAATAATTTTCTCTTGTATTTTTAACCCTGCAGTTTTCCATGTGATAATGATATTTGAGGAAGAATTATCTTTTCTCTTTTGGATATAGATATAAATAACCATTTGGTTTTATATGATCGTTGGGTTTGAGGCAGTTATAAGTTATTATAATTTGGATGAAAATGCAAGGTATGAGATAATATTTGTGGTTAAATTATGTTATGGTTATTTTGAGGAATTAATCTCATTTTGGTAATGTTATAAAATATAGTTTTTGAAAAAGGACAACACGCAGACCGTGTGACAACCCGTCGCGTCGGACGAAGATGTGGGAATTGAACCCACAACCAAAGTGAGATTGGGATTTATCACCTACCACTGGAATACGTGAAGTCCCTGGTTAGCGTGACTATTATTTTTAGTTAAATTATTTTGTTCATCAATAATAATTTTATTTGGGATATTATGTCTTATCAACTGAATACCCTTAGTATAGGAAAATGATTTGGTGATTAATTTATAAATGTTATTTTGGAAGTTGTTCGCTTTTTTGTGAACTGTATATGCCCAAGGAAAATAGAATTGTATGAGATTTAATTTGATGAGTAATTTTGGATTTTTATATATGTTTTTATTTTGGATTTATAGTTATTTGGGTTATTTATGGAAATGATTAGGTTTATTACTTTTATGTATATGACTTTCAGAGTAATTAATTTCATTTCGAGATACAATTTAACGTGGAAGATTAAATTATTATATGTTTTGGGTTTCAATATTAGTTTGGATTTTATTGAAGGATTTTAAGGACAATTGATTATTTAATGGTATTTATTTAACATTGGGGTATTGATGGTTTAATTTTAGAAATTAATATTAGTGTTTTTTTCTCTAATGGAATATCCATTTAGGGGATCATAAGATATTATACTAAACATTTTGGTTTTTATTAATCATTAAAGACAATGTAAATATATAATTTATCCTACGTGGATCATGTATTTCTATAGATGTTTATTCTATCTCTCCCATTGTGACCAAGTCTTCTTGAATACTCATTGTTCAAAAAAAATGAGTTAGTGGTAAACATTTATTAAAAAATGAAAATCTACTTAAAAAGTAAGTATATCTCTTTATGTTATTAGTCAATATCATAAATTAATTCCTCTTCCTTATGTAATGTAGCTTAAAACAAAAAATGTTGTATGTTTGCTTTTCCTACTGGGAGACTAATTACTGATTGTACCAACACAAGTTTGTGATATTCTTATTGTTAAATTTTTCCTGATCATGTATTCTATCCCTCTCCATCAGAACATAACACATATTTTATCATCCATATCCATGTTTTCCTACATGGAATCCTAGTATGGGTAATCTTGGGTGACCTTTATACCTCTCTTCCTTTTCTTTTAATGTTATTGTTTTATTGACTCTTTTTCTGATGTGGGACTTTCCATTATATTCTCAGACCCAATTTTAAAAAATTGCGAGGACACAATTTATTGAAGGAGGGGAGAATGTAACACCCCAAGTATCCATAGTATGTTTCCCTTTGAATAATGCAATGGCGTGCATTGTACGCTACATCGAGATTCTGACACACCAAAACCAATGAAACTAGCCGTTATGAATAGTAATACCAACTTTTTGAAATTTTATAAATTTTATCCTTTGAAATGGAATTAATTTTTGGATTCATAATATCAAAATTAGCTTAGGGTGAAATTTTGGTACTTTTCAGATAACTTTCATATTTTGAGAAATAGTGAAAATTACTAAATTTAAATTAAAAACAATTTTTTTAATCGAAATAATTAATAGTGATAAATTATTTATTTGAGTGGTTTTAAAGTATATTTAGAATATCTTTTTACCATTTAATACAATTTTGGTCATTGAATGTAATTTCACATTTAAATCAGACATAAAAAAGTGTCAATCTTTTGATAGTTATTATCTCTTAAAAACAAGCTATTTGATTTGACGACGGGAATTAATTTTTAAATTAATTAATGGAACTAATTTGTTTTAAATTTGGTAAAATAGAAATAATTTTTTAATTCATAATATCAAATATAGCTTAGGACTAAAATTTGGTATATTTCTGGAAACTTTCATTTTTTGATGAATAGTGAAACCACTAAGTGGTAGTTAAAAAAACTAAATTTTTCATAAAACTTAATTTTTCTGCTTCTGTGAATGGATTTTAGAAAATCCGAGAGAAACGGTAAATATAAAGTAGTAAAATGTGGTTCAATGAGATGAAAATAATTTTTGGTGAATAGTAACTTTTTACTTTTATTTACCACGGCTAAAAGTTAATAGGGTAATTAAGGGTAAAAATGATATTAATATTACCCTAACACATGTCATAATTATATTGAATAAGCTTAATTCGACCAAAAACAACCTTAGGAATAAAATATTATCATTTAGGTTCACTTGGATTAGATTAGGACATTTATTATTATTTAATTCAAAGAAGAGTTAAAAGAGTTAAAATCAATGTTTATTTACTAAAATTTTTTTAATATAGGGTTACATATAAGATAAATTGGATTATAAATATTAATTAGAAATCTAAAAATATTTCCTACATAATTATATTTTATTTAAAATTTTTATGCATTAAATAATTTAATTTATTTATGACACAATGATGATGCAGTAAATACCATAATAGTGAAAATTTAAAATAATTGATATTATAAATACACAAATAAATATATTTTGAGACTTTTAATTAATTAAAACAATTTTCAAGGTTAATATTACATGTTAGGATGATTTAATTATCTTTTTTACAAGTAATAATTCTGTTATGATTTTCAAAAAAAATCCATTTTCCAAATAGTTTCAAAATAGACATAAAAGATTTTTTAAAACAAATATTATATTATTAATTGATATTAAATTCCTAAAAATCTATGGTTCAGCCAAGAGACTTATATAATGATAGTTGTATCATTAATAGACCACTTGGGGGTCTCTTGGATTTATATTGTATGTTTATTAACCATATAATATAAAAATACAAGGAGACACTGTAAAAGTGAAACTAATTAACTAAGAGTTAATACTTAAAGACATGGTTAATATAGTAACCCAAACCTGCCTAAATCCTATTGGTAGAGTGGGTTTCGACCTATACCAACCTTAACCTTTATATAATCTACTTTGGAGCCATTATAAACCGAATATGAATTTATTATAAAATAATATTTCTATCTTTTCCAAAGGTGCCCCTCACCCCTCTTATAAAAGGGCACTCCTCCTTCTCATTAATTCATACCTTCAAAGCCTTTTTGATTGGCCAAACCCTGCCCAAATACACTCTCAACTTCCCTCACTTCATCCTAGAGGCCTTACATTAGTCATAAAGCCAACCTATGGATCCCTTTTGATCAAATCAAAAGGAAGAACCCTAAGAAGAGGTAATGATTTCACCCCCCTTTTTCAAGTTCCTTTTTTCTTCCAGTTCTTATTTCTTTGTTATTGCCATTATAAAATAATAAATCCAGTATATTATATATACTATGATGTTATTATAATCATTGTACAACCATATTTCAGTATTATATACATCCTTTTAATGACATGTCACCATACATGCGTGCGTACGGCTTACCGTCTCCACGTCGTGGTGTAATTGTTATTCAAAACATTATTATTTGGATGGGTATAATAATGATGTGTAATTCATGTAAATAATAAATATAACATGATAATGATTCTGTATATATGATATAACATCCAATTAAATATTATTTTAATATCAAAAGAATGATATTGTCGCTCGTGCGTACGTACGGACTTCCGTCTCCACGAACGCGGTGAGATTCATTCTCCATCGTATCCATTCAAGACTAATTCACATTTAATGATAACAAATAATGTTTAAATATTTGAAATAATTCTGGATATGAATAATATACATCCCATTAGTAACAAATATGGCTCAAATAACAATGAATATAAAGGAATATGAACACGTTAACACCCGAAACGACGATAATTCTAAGATATTATTAACAAATCAATATTAAAAGATCATATATGATATCATATTAATGCATATGATTATTGTATAATTAAATAAAAATTATTTCACCATTATATAGGAGGTCAAACTACCCTCGACCATGGAAAAAGTACAGAGTAAGGGGTTTCTTATCTCACTGTTAATTTCGTGAGAATTCCATTGTTCACCACTTATTTATTGAATGTGGTGTATCTGTATTTCCCATGATTGTCTTCATTGTGTAATGTAATTTAATTTATGGATATTTAAATCATCATTGTATGATCCTTCTTTCATGGTTGTATGTTTCTTAAGTTACCTAATCGATAAGGGAATTTGAAATTTCAATTTCCACTCATTCGGCTTTACGCATACTTCATTGATTATTTTACTCCAAGATTATGTATAGAATCACTATTCATTTGATTATGTCATAATTTCCACTCCCCATTATGTGTATATAATTTTTATAAACATAATAACTCCATTGATAAATTCTCATGTCATCAGTATCAACTTGATAAGAGTAATTTTAACTCAATCTCCATTTGATGAGTTAAATATCCAATTCATTTGTGTTGTTTTTACAAGAATATGTGTGAATGTCATCTGATTGATTTACAGTAAATATCCAATAATATTGATTTTATTTATATTTTTCACACATAATTATGTCTTTTATTTATCCTTAACCAAAGGATATGGTCTTTATAAGAGAATTCATCTCAATTTACATTACATTGAGGCTTCTTTGTTGTTATACACCAAATCACTTTTATATGGTGTATATAATGAACTTTGACACAATATATCATTAATCCATTTATTCTCATGATATTATAATGTTTTTATTGCCTCAATTATTTGTATTCAAGTGTCTCTCTTTTGGTTAGAAACTCTAACTAGAATACATTTTTAAGTGTTTTAAAGATTGATTATTCTAAATCTTTCTCATTAATGTCCATGTTTTAAAAATGGTTTTAATGATTTATTTATATGGAAATTAACGTTTTAAAATCAAAATTCCATTTAAAAGTTTCAATGTGGTATGGGACACTTTTATTCTAAAATCTATTTTAAATGGATTCTTGACAAATACTGTGACTTTTAAATGATTTCAAGAAAAAGGGGTATATTTTACTCTAATTGTTTTGATGATTATTTTCATCTGTGTCAATATCCTTAATCATTTTCGATTGAGGTTAATATGATACAATACAATCTTCCATATTATATCAAATAAGTTATGTTTGACTGTGGATGTGCTATTTTTATACCATTCATGGTTTGTGGATAACGTATTGATATTTCATGTGCTAGTTTTCATATGAATGTTTATGTTATGTTTAAAACTTTTCATATGAGGAATGCATTGGACTTAGTATGTGATGGGTGGAGCCCGCTATAGCTCTTCGATGCATCTGTAGGTCTCATGAGACAAACTAGTGTCTTGGCACAAGGCCTTGGAAAAATCTTATTTGTAGTCCTGGCATGAGGCCTTGGCTATGTGGTTATGATAGTCTGGCATTATGAATTCCATCATTATGAAAGTTGTTGTTGATATTGCATGTGAATATTCGATTTTTAGAATATCCATGTGAATAAATAAATGGCATTATTTCATTTTATTTTTGCCATACTATGTTGAATTTCAAGTTTAAAAGGCTTTTTTTAGTTATTAATTGCTTTAAGTGTTTATGCTTATCTATGAAAGTTTCCTCTATATTGTTATCCTTACTGAGCATCTGAGCTCACCCCTTTCAATGTTTTATTTTTCCCAGGATGTGAAGAAGTTTTTTATGAATAACCTTCAGGGATAATATGAGGGGATAGGAAGACCATATGTTGTTGCAGTTTTTCACTTATTGATTTAATGTAAACTTTATGAATATATCTTATGTTTCCAATGCTACTAAACTAATCGGTCTTTCTAGACATGATATTTCTTGTGATCATGCCAATTTTATGTAATAATACACCAACTCTGGGTATCTAGGGTCGGGGAATTACAGTTGGTATCATAGGAAGTTTAGTAAAAACCGTGGAAACTAGATTTAGATAAACGCTAATTAGAGAACGTAGAACTAAGATGAACTTTAAGGATTAGTAAAGAATAACTTCCTAGAATATTGGTATTGTAGTGATTTTGTGAGCTTTCCGAGCAATACATCCCTGTCTGGATACGAGCAGGTAGAGGTGGCTCTGGAATAGATGTACCCAAGGGTAAAACCCAAAAACACCGCTTTGAGCTAGACTCGAATGGGAAATGGTGCACGACAACGGGCCTTGCTGCACTCTTGGTTACGACACTCCCGGGGGATATGCTTTGGATAATTTAACTTTTCTTTACAAACCGATTTGAAGTATTATATATATAAGATGTTATTAAATAACCTTGTATAATCCTAATGTGTTTCAAATTGAGAATATGGTGTCATGTTAATCTCTAAATGATTTTCTGACTACTGTTACTCACGCAATGCTTTCTGGAATTAGTAAATGGCTGGATTCCAAGGAAGTCATAGTGACTTTGAGAATGATGTACAAGGTGGGAACGATGGTGGCAATGAGAAACAAAATGTAATTTTGATAGGCATAAAAGATATCATCTTTATGCCAAATTAATTTTCCAAAGATATGATCAACAATATATATATTAACCAATTCCCGGACTCAAAAAAGAAGAGAAATGTGATGAATGATAAGAGCTCCAGCAGTGGAGACCATGGAGAAAGGAATCCTAAATTTCCATCATGCAGGAAATGTGGAAGGAGACACCCAGGAAAGTGTCTCAATGGGACAAAGAAATGCTATACGTGCGGGAAGGAAGGATATAAAGTGAATAATTGCCGATGAAAAATGAAGAGTACTATGAAAGAAGATAAAAATGGTCCCAAGAGTACATTTACTGTCATTTTTTGTAAATTTAGGATACCTGGACATTACTCGAGTGAATTCCCTATTCTATAGGATATTTTCTTGGTCAAAGAAGAAGCTATGTCGAAATAAATGGTTGGAGAAATGATTAAAAAGTATTAGTGCTCCTTGTTGATGGGATTACTTTGGAATAATTTTCTCTTGTATTTTTAACCCTGCAGTTTTCCACGTGAGAATGATATTTGAGGAATAATTATCTTTTCTCTTGTGGATATAGTTATAAATAACCATTTTGTTTTATATGATCATTTGGTTTGAGGAAATTATAAGTTATTATAATTTGGGATGAAAATGCATGGTATGAGATAAGATTTGTGGTCAAATTATGTTATGGTTATTTTGAGGAATTTATCTTATTTTGGTAATGTTATAAAATATAGTTTTTGAAAAAGGACAACACACAGACTGTGTGACAACCCGTCGTGTCTGATGATGCTGTGGGAATTGAACCCACAACTAAAGTGCGATTGAGATTTATCGCCTACCACTGGACTACGTGGAGTCCCTGGTTAGAATGACTATTATTTTTAGTTAAATGATTTTATTGATCAATAAAAATTTTCTTTGTTATCTTATGTCTTATCAAATGAATACCCTTAGTATAGGAAAATGATTTGGTGATTAAGTGATAAATGTTATTTTGGAAGCTGTTCACTTTGTTGTGAACACTATATGCCCAAGGAAAATAGAATAGTATGAGATTTCATTTAAGGAGTAATGTTGGATTTTTATCTATGTTTTTATTTTGGATTTATAGTGAGTTGGGTTATTTATGGAAATGATTAGGTTTAATACTTTTAAGTATATGATTTTAAGAGTAATTAATGTCATTTGGAGATACAATTTAATGTGGAAGACTACATTATTATATGTTTTGGGTTTCAATATTAGTTTGTATTATATTGATGGATTTTAAGGACAATTGATTATTGAATGGTATTTATTTATCTTTGGGATATTGATGGTTTAATTTTAGAAATTAATATTAGTGTTTTTTTCTCTAATGGAATATCCATTTGGCGGATCATAAGATATTATACTAAACACTTTGGTTTTGATTAATCACTAAAGACAAGGTAAATATATAGTTTATCCTACATGTATCATGTATTTCTATAGAAGTTTATTCTAGATCTCCCATTGTGACCAAGTCTTCTTGAATACTAATTGTTCTAAAAAAATGAGTTAGTGGTAAAAATTTATTAAAGAATGAAACTCTACATAAAAAGTAAGTATTTCTCTTTATGTTCTTAGTCAATATCATAAATTAATTCCTCGTCCTTATGTAAATATGGTTTCTATGTTTTATTCTAAAATTTTAATGATTCCAACTATAATGACGTGACCCCAGTTTCTTATAAACAGTTCCTTATTAAATTACATTGGCGTGTTTATAAGAAATATTTATCCTGAAAGCATAAATATTTTAGTAGATTTGGATGTCCAGATACATGCATAAGGTCAACATTATAAATTGAAAAGAAAAAAATCATATATTTTTTATTTAGTACTTACAAAACTATAAGTTTATCAACACAGGTCATTCATAATACACGTCTCCATGTCCTTACTAAATGAAACATAAGAAAGGGGTGACTCAAATTCTTATTAAGAGTATGCAATACAGTTGAATATAACTTAAAAATTCTGCATGGTGAATAATTGAAAACACCGGCCTTTAAAATTGAATAGTGAACATGGGTGAGTAAGTATTTCCATAATAAAAAATAATCAAGGGTATTAAATTAGTCATATAAACTCATGAAATGTCAATTTATGGCTTCATAATAAGATAAATTTATATTCTGGACATTCGAAAACATACTATCAAGGATTTGGACAAGTCATCTGAAAATGATATAGGACTCAACCAAAACCATATCAAAAAATGGGAAATGCCTCGGCCAATCCATATCTATTTTTCTCATGAGACCTATTAATGTATCAAGGTGATATAGTGGACACAAAACATCACATAATAATTCTATTTTATTTCTTATATGAATGGGTATAATCCTAAACAAAATATAAATTCATATTCAAACTAATAACATTCCTCGAACATTAATCATAAACACTAACAATTCAGTGTGAATTGGTTAATGGTTTTAAGATAGAACATAAAAATCAAAACTATTAATAAACTATTAAATTAAATATATTATATGATGTGATAAAACATTAATCCCAACAATAAAAAATAATCAATAGGAGTGTTGTAATAGATGAATATTTTCTTATAAAATCATCGTGTAATTCTTGAGATAATTAATCGTTTACTTTTAAATGAAGAGTTCTTCTAGAAAATTTGATGTATAAAACAAAAAGTGAATTAAGGTAGTATTTTAATTAAAAAAATTGTTTTTTTAGAATTAAATTTTTTTTTTAAAATAGATTATAGAGTGCCCTTTAAAATAGGTAAGATTTTGAGAAGTTCCGTTGAATCTGACTTGTATTGTGGGAAGAATTTTTGAACTATCCTTTTGAAACATACAAATCCTCATATGTGAAAGTACTGTTATGTTTGGTACATATATATAGAACATTATCATATAATATTTGACGAGTAAATAGGAATAAATAGGAATTTAATTGAGGTAAGTACTCTATAAGTGTAACCAAAATGAAAATGGATGTTCTAATAGAAATCCCATACCTTAGGTTCGAAGGTGTTACTCACTTGATATTAAGGATATGAATAATAAACTTTACGTACATAAATTAATGATTTTATAACCTCCTTTAAATTTTACTAATTTATTATAACCTTATTGGGTTAATTCATGGAATTCATATGGGTTAAGAGAGTAAATTTCCGTGTTAGGGATTGTTTTATTCCTTGGTTTTCAAGATCATTATACTTATATTCATGTATGGTTGAACTTGTAGAATGAAAATGGTTGTCCATAATACAAGTTGTATGTGTTGAGAAAGTTTTGTTTTCAATAATACATAATTTTATTATTAATAAGGGGGAGATTGTTGAAGAACCACACTCTATATCTTTATGATGATTTTCATGCTCACAAATAAACTTAATTTTTATTCTAATGATTTTATTTTAAGTGTATTTAAAGAATATAATATTCATTTTATTCATATTTTTGTATGAAATATTTAATTATTTGAACAATGAGAATTATTTGAAAATGTATTCGCAAATCAATTTTAGTGTTTTATAGAAACAATGTTCACACCCTATGTTGAGATGCATATCGTAAGGATGGAATATAGTGTTTACTCTATGAGATATCAGAAAACTATGGTTAAAAAACCATATGTTTTCGGGAATATATGGAAGAAGGAACCCAACATTTGGAAGGAACCATACGTTTTTAAGGAACCCTATTTTTGGAAGGAACCTTCTGTTTAGAAGGGACCTTACATTTTGGATATCCAAAAATAATAGAAGAATATCATTATGTAAGAATGGAATGTTATGTTTGTTTCATAAAAGGTAGGTTCATCTACAATACTTTTATAAACAACCATACAACTGAAAAATAAAGATAAAAGTATGGTTCATAAAACTTACATTAATG
Source organism: Viscum album (assembly GCA_963277665.1). Lineage (NCBI taxonomy): Eukaryota > Viridiplantae > Streptophyta > Magnoliopsida > Santalales > Viscaceae > Viscum > Viscum album. The sequence goes on along the minus strand of OY728127.1, from coordinate 1,150,238,795 downwards.
ATAAAATGTACTTTTGATTGAAAAGTATAGATTTTATACCGTAAGTTTGAGAGTTGGAGAGAAAAGTTTGAGATCAACCTTACATTGGGAACCTTATGTTCATAGAATGTATGTTATGTAGTTCAACCATATGTTTGACTTCAGATATTTCAAATTAGAACATTATTAAAGCAATGATATTTATGTGGATTATCAGGTTGATTTCAAGCCAGATTAAATTATTGAATTTAAATCGAGTCTTTGACTAATTCAAAGTTGTTTATTTGTGAATTAAAGGAAAAATTTAAGAGGATATTTTTTTATGAATTTTCAAGGGATTTATGACGACTTTTCTATTCAAACTTTTGAATACCGTGCTTCTAAAGTCGAATTTTTTGGATCTAAAATTAAATGGAGAACGCTCATCTTTATTTTATATATACCTATATTATTTTTTATTACATATATAGAGGTGAATTTTTTAATAGAAGATCTATTGTTATGGAGAGCGACAAAGCACTGTTTTCTAGAGAAGAAGAAACACGACTGAAAATTTACAAATCTATATCAATTATCATTTTTTGAATCAACTACTATTAATGTTGCAAATGTACATTCAAGATCTACTACAACTGGATCATCTCAAAACCAAAATTACTTGAAGATCATCATTTTCGATGATGAAGATCCGTCTACTGTCAATTTCATTCTCTTACAATTGTGAAGAACAACTGGGAAAATATTTTCAAAGAAAAAGTACTATTTTATTTTGAGTAATCGTGTTCTCATACTAAGATGTGTATTCAGTTATGTGTTTGATCTAGAAGGATTTGTTTATCCTTATGATTGTAAAGGTTTCAACTAACATTACTCAGTTATAGAATGGTCTGTTGATAAGGGGCCAGATAGTGAAAATCACTAAGCTCATAGAGTATAGCGTTAGTGGAGAGGACTAGGGGTCTTCTGTTCCCCAAACCACTATAAATCATGCATCCTATTATATTCATTTTTTGCTATTAAATCAGTTATATAAAGAGATAAGGACATATCATGATTGTTTAATGAATTATAATAGACACAATTCACCCCACAATTGGGTATATTTGGTTTAAACCCATCCAACAACTGGTATTAAAGGAGGAGCTTCTGTCAAAGCTATAACTAGCTGAAAGTATTTTGATTTTATAGAGTATAATGGCTGATACACGAGAGGGAATGTCTATGGTCAGAGATCCATAATTCAATGGTTATAATTATGGATGTTGGAAATCAAGATTGATAATTTATTTGAATAACCTTGGATACAGAGTCTACTCAAAGATACTAACTCTTAATGAAATACTAGAGAAACCTGAATCATTTATTGCATCTTTAGAAGCTGAGTATGACATGATTATGATGTCTATGAATGAAATCATATGTAATATAATACCATATGAGTATAATAGTGTATATCAGTTCTCAACATCATATGAAATGTGGGAGACAATTGCAGTTTATTATGAAGGAACTGAAAATGTCAGACAGATGAGGTATGCTACTGCCAAACTGAAATTCAATACATTTTGGATGTTTGAAAGATAATTCATCCCCAAAAATTAATGGAAGATTGAAAAGGATTGTAAAAAATATGACTACTTTGGAAGATCTAATCATGTAAAATTATCAAGCCTTGAATGTACTAAGAGTACTACCAACTCGATGGAATGAAATTTCTACTGTTATTAGTAAATCAATTCTTGTAAAAGATTTAACATTGAGGGAGTTCATTGGAACTCTCCTAATGTATGAAGTTAAGATGAATGATGATTCAAATGAGGATAATATTCTGTACAAGAGAGAAGAAACTACCTTAAATGTTTCATCACAAAATAAATGTAGAAAGCTTAAGTTAAAGGAAGCAAGGGTGAAATCAGAATGTTCGAATTCATCAAATTCAGATGTGGAACTAGCTTAGATTGCCAAAAAAATTAGTAGGTTTTATAGAAATAATAATGGTGTCATAAATTCTTTCAAAAATATTAAATGGAAGTTAGATTCTATGAGTGAAAGAAACATGGGAATATTAGACTAGACTATCCACAATTAAAGGAAGAGAAGAAGAAGAAATTCTTTTTGATAAATGATTATGAGAAAAAAGACAAGAATGCAATTATGGCTACATGGAGTGTATATGATGAATCCAGAAGAACTTTAGTGTCTGATTCAAAAAATGAGGAATCAAATATGAAATCCAATTAGTGTGTTATGGATGAAATAGATAAGTTACAATCCTATTACTCTTCTGACTCCAGTTCTGACTCAAGCTATTCAAATTAAAAACATACAGCCTACTAAAACATGTTTAAAGAAAAATATTATTCTTAAAATAAGAAACATAAATATTTAAAGAATTTTAATATGATGTTTTAGGAGAGAGAGAGATATATATACTATGCTAAAACAACATCAAGAATTACTGGAAAAATTTAACTCAATAAATAAAAACAATACGGATCTTAAAGCTAAAATAAAAACACTTCAATCTGATGTAGAAACATATAAAAGAGCATATTCTATTTTTACAAAAGGAGAAAATACAGTAAATGAAATACTTGGAAATAATGTAATTAAAAAACAAAGACTTGGAATAGGAAGTAAAGGTGAAAAGCCTAAACTGTACAAGAATTACATTGTGCCATGTACTAGAAAAGTAATCTGTAACTATTGTGATGTAAAATGGAATCTATTTAATAATTATCATTTAAGGAAACCCAAAATATGTTTAATAATTAAATACTTTGTCGCAAACAATTTATATAATTATATAGACTTTAGAAAAACAATGTATGTCTAGATTCCAAGATCTTTTTTGGCCAACACAACTGGACCAAATAGAATATGTGTACAAAAACAATCTAATTAAATTCCTTTGTTGGAAGTAGGTCACATGAGAAAAAAGACCATATGGTATATGGGAAATGGATGATCCCGTCCTATTATTGGAAATTCATCTAATTTCAAAACACTAACTCAAAAGGATGGTGGCTGAGTCACAATTGGTGATAATGCTAATGGAAAGATAATTGGTATTCGAAGTGTTGGAGTTCCAGAAGTTGTGTCAACCAATAAATTACTCTATGTATAATTATTGAATCCCAACCTGATAAGTATCTCTAAACTATGGGATGATGGTTATATTTTTTATTTTTCTAAAAATTACTATACTATTTTCATTGATAAATTACTTAAATTTAGTGCACCCAGAACGGATAATGTGTATACACTGTATTTAAATTCCTTGTGTAAATAACATGTAAACTATTTAACTATTAAGATAAATGAATCCAATATCTGGAATAGGAGACATGGACATTAAAATGTATGTTCATTTCATAAGTTATCTAAGAAACAATTAGTTTCTAATTTTCTTTGTCTCGTGTTTGAAAGGGATAGATTTTGGGATGCACGTCAAATTGGAAAGAAGCAGAAAACATCCATAAAATCAGTTAACAAAATTCCTATATCCAAACTTCTAAAACTTATCCATATGGATTTTCTTGGACCTTCAAGGGTAGAAATATTTTCTGGTAAACTATATGTATATGTTTTATGGGATGAATATTCTATATTTACTTGGATTTTCTTTCTAAAATATAAAAATGGAGCGTCTAAAATATTGGATTAAAAAAACAGTTCAAAATGAAACGGTTTTAAAAATAATTTCATCAAGAAGTGATCCTAGTGGAGAATTTTAGGATTATGAATCCAATTCCTTTTTCTAAAATGTGGGTATCAAAAACACCTTCTATGCACAAAGATCACCTCAATAAAATGGTATTGTTGAAAAAAATAAATAGGACTATTTAATAAATTTATAAGACTACACTAAATGAATATAGGCATCCTACTTGTTTTTGGGAAGAAGCTACAAGTACAGCCTACTATACAATGAATATAGTTTTAGTTAGAAATTTTTTCAAAAAGACACCCTATACACTCTAGAATAACAAAAAACCAAAAGTAAATTGCTATAACTTTTTTGGATGCAAGGGTTACACCATAAACACCAAGAACAATCTTGGTATGTTTGATCCAAAATCTAATGAAGGCACATTCATAGGATATTCTGATACTTCCAAAGCTTATAGAGTTTTTAATAAAATGTAAACTATTGTTGAAGAATCAGTTCATGTGAATTTTGATGAATCTGATCCCTTAGAGAAAATGAAAGTACAAATTGATGAATCTGACTCTAATGATAACATGAGACATGAGAACTTGATTTAAAAAAAAATATATAAATGAAATGTAGACTAGTCTAGAAGAACATGAAAATGATTATCCTATAGTTGTACTACCTAGACAATAAATAATCCTAAGGAATATCCCTTTAGAAACTATAATTGGAGAATTAAACACAGGAATAAAAACTAGAAGGAACATAGGAAATCTTGTTGATTTTTCTATATTTATATCATAATTAGATCCCCAGACTATATAAGAATCCTTAGTTGTTGACATTTTGATGAAAATAATAAAATAAGATCTAAACCACTTCAAAATAAATGAACATTGGAATTTAGTTGAATGACCTCATAACTACCTAGTTATAGGAGTGATATGAGTGTTTAGAAATAAACAAGATTATAAATGAATAATAAGTAGGAATAGAGAAAGACTAGTACCTAATGAATTTAATTAGGAAGAAGGTATAGATTATGATGAGACCTTTGAACCTGTAGCTGGATTAGAAGCCATTATAATCTTTTTAGCCTATTCATATCATATTAATATTAAATTATTTCAGATGGATGTTAAGTCTACCATTTTAAAGGGATAATTATTGGAGGAAGATTATGTTGAGTAACCTCCTGGTTTTGAAAATTAAAAAAAAACATTCTATTTTTAAACATATTGAAGCTCTTTATGGTCTTAAACAAGCACCAGGATCTTGGTATGGAAGAATAAGTTGATTTCTTTTGAAAACTTATTTTACTATTGGAATGGCAGATCCAACAATATTTATGAAATCTATCAATTCTAATATTTTATTAGTTTAAATTTATATTTATGATGTAATTTTTGGATCATCAAATAAAACTCTTTGACATGTGTTTTCAAATTTAATGAAAAATTAATATGAAATGAGTATGATGGGAGAATTAAATTTCTTTTTTGGACATAAAATTTATCAAAAATGTTTTGGAAATGTTTTGAATCAAATCAAATACATTACATATTTAGTAATGAAATTTGTACTTGAAAACATCAAGACATATACAACTCCAATGTGTACTAACATAAAACTTGATTTGGATGAAACTGGGAAATCAGTTGACGACATGTTATATAGATGTATGATTGGTATTTTATTATATATTTCTGCAAGTTGGAGAGATATAATGTATTTAGTATGTTTATGTGAATGATTTCAATCAAATATTAAATAATCCCATTTAAATTTTGTTAAAATAATTTTTAGATATTTAAAAGGTATTTTTTTCAATATCTTCTCTATCAAAAAATGACTGGTTTTAATTTAATTTAATATTCAGATATAGACTTTTGGTGTTGTATATTAGATAGAAAAATCACTTAGGGAACCTATCACTTTTTTGGAAAATCCCTATAATCATGGTCTAGTAAGAATCAATACTCAGGTTCCATGTCAACAGTCGAGGCAGAATATATATCTATTGGTAGTAGTTGTGTACAAATTTTGTGGATGAAAAACTCTCTTATGGATTTTGGACAAAATTTTAATAATAAACATATTTTATGTTATAATACATGTGTTATTAATATTTTAAAAAAATCATATTAATCATTCTAGTATTAACCATATTTATAGTAGACATCATTTTCTAAGAGACCATGTTCATTAAAAGAACATATTCTTAGAAAATGTAACTGATGAAATTCAATTAGCTGATATTTTTAATAAACCACTATCAACTTCAAGGTTTAATTTTATTAAGTGGGAGTAAGTTTTATTTATATTTTAATGATATTTTTTTGTCTAATTAGTTGTTTTTAGAATAATTTAAAATTTTGTTTGTACTACTTTAAAGATTTCATTTTTTGGTTTGGTTTTTTGATGTTTTTTATTAATTCAGTGATTAAATAATGTTATAATTACATTGTCAGTAATGAAATGGGAATCAAGGATGTCCAAAACCTTTTGGAATTCCAAACCAATTCATTTTGTGAAAACCCTATTAAACCTCAAAAACTTTTGCCGCTCTTCTCTCCCCTAACAAACCATTGAATCCTTAGTTATTATCAAACCATCAGAGATTTACAATAGAAATGTCAATGAACAAGAGAACCGAATATCCAGAGACCAACACTACGATGAGGTAGTGCTTGACTGAGAGATATATTTTGCATGGAAATGTCAGGGATCTGAAATTGCTCTATCAGATGAACCTAATACTAATGAAAGCCTTATATTTTTAGAACATATAATAGACATTTAATTGGAGATTATATGGATTTTCTATATGAGGTATAACTTCATCATTTCTTTATGTTAGTAATGCTTTGTTCTGAGAACTAATAAGGATTCAATTTCTTCTATGATTGAGGATCGAAATTTTTAAATCTCATATATGGTAATCTAAAAAATTTGAAACTACCATCATAAGGGTGTTTTTCATTTTGATTTAATGAATATTTGTGATTTTGTGCATAAGTTTGATGATAATATGTCCTTTTTGTTTGGAACTACATCTATAAAGTTGATGTTTGTGAAGGATTTTGAACCTAATCAGAAGATATTGGTTATGTTTAGGAAAACTGGTATTGCACCAAGAAAATCAGAGATAGAAAAGTTTCATTACCTAGATATGTATTTAATTTTTTTGCTGAGGAGTGATATAAAATTGAACATTCTGATATACATGGTGTGGTATCTCAATTATTTTTTCCTACCAGAGTCATGAATGAATTTTTATCATTTTTGAAGGTTCATCTCAAAAATTTTGTTTATGAATGATATGGTAAGATTGGTTGATTCTTGGGTGAGATGCCACTATAGAAAAATCCTGAATTCTGGTACATAGTGAAAAACTGGATATTTCTGGAGCACTATAAAACGTAATTTGCTACATGTTGGAGCTGAAGAGGATGAAGAAATTGCTCATTCCCATCCAGCCATATCAAAAGAATGAGTAGATGGATCTAGAACCAGTGTTTAATCAAGAAGAATCGGGTTAAAGGCTATGGATTCATTTGAATAAATAAGTCAGAAAGAATTAAATTCTAAAGGACCAGGGATCCTAATATTATTGGAGAGATATTTGTAACTTCGCATGTTTTTACATCTGGTGATCTATTATGCTATATGTTTGTGATAGAAGCTATAGTTGAAGAGATGCTACAGGAAGCTGTTTCTCAGGATATGATGACACATCCAGTGGTGCAAGAAATTTTGGCTCAAGATGTGACAGAAACAGAGGATCAAACAAAAAATATAACAGAGATAACATTGGAGGCAGAAGGAGAACCAATAATTGAAAAAGTATCTGAGATAGTTCCTAGTGAAGGAGAAGCAGGGACCTGAACACAAATTGATCATGTAGATGTTTATCAAGAACAAATTATTTTGGAGAATCTAGTAATGGAGCAAGAAAATGCAGATGATGATCATGGGGAGAAAACTCCATCACCTGGAAACTAGGAAGAGAATGCTTCTAAGATTCATACCAAGGTATTTAATGAGTACTTCTCTTTGGATGAGTCTAGGAATGGCTCGAAGGAAAAATTTGTTGAGAAACCACTACAGGGAGATGATGATGACAAATCAGATGTTGAATCCTTTCCAAGAGTGTTGTTACATCCAGTGGAAACAGATAATCAAGCACAATGTGCCTCTGATTCAGTAAATTACGATGTTGAAGAACTATACAAGATGGTGAGAATAGCTTAATCTGAGAATACTTCTCCAAGGGGAGAATTATAAAAGGAACATTTGAAATTTCAGAGGATGAAAACTAGTACGGTTTCCAAACAAAAAGTTGAAAATTATAAGAGAGAGATACTCAATGAAGTGGAAAAGTTTAAATCATAATTGTTTTTGAAGCCTGATTTTAAGGATTTTAAATCCTTTATAGAGAAACAATTTTCATCTTTCAGAACCAGTGATTATGGAACATTAGGTAATTAATTTGAATTAGATAAGAGATTTCATGGTTTTGTAGTGGTCATGGAGAATATGAATAACAGACTGCATGACTCACAGTGCAACAAAGCTCTTTTGTTAGTGTTGTTAGATAATCAGAAGTATCGAGTTGATTAGTTGACTTCAAATGAACCATGAATTAGAAGTGTGATGAATCAGTTCACTGAAATGTTTACTCTTTTTATGGATAAGGAATAAGGACTTAATGAGTTTTTCAGAGTGAGTCTTATAGAATATATTCATTTGACTCAAGGAAGCAGAGATCTAATTATTCATATAGGATATGGATTGGCGAGGTTATTGGGGGAACAGTTGGGAGATATCAAAGAAATATTTGAGAGGAGATGATCCCTCTCTCACACCCTTACCCATCCTTGATTCAATTTTCTTTCATTACTGTGCTTATAATTCTATTTTTAATGAAATTTATTTAAATCTCATTTTCATCTGTTTTAATTTGATTTAATGTACTGTCTATGATAGAAATTCCAGTAATCCAGATTCACATGTTGATAAACAATTTATAATATCATTTACTTAAGTTCAGTGCTACACTAAAATGTGCTATATTCCTTATACGATCTTTATTTTTATTTCACAAAAGGTGGAGAAATTAGGATAACAACAACATTTTATTTTAATATATTTTCAATTATTTAAAATTTGACATTATTATTTTTAATCTAAAAGGGGATTAAATGTATAGTATTATCTTAATACTATAAGGGGGAGAAATTAAGCTAAACCTACCATTGTATTTTACGTTATTTATATTTTTTAAACAATGTTATTTTAATGAGATATATAGATAACCATAATATTTTTTTAGTGATTTTTTTACCTTCTATGACTTTGGATAGTATAATGTTTATTTTTATTAAAATAATTGTTTTCTAGTTAAATATTGTATTTATCTTCTCTAAATTCAAAACTATACGTAATTAATTTTGTATGCTAATTTCATTGATTATTTTATAGGTTTTGTTATCATCAAAAATGGGGAGATTTTTGAGCAACTGTTGTTTTAAAAAATAAATAATTTTATTATTAATAGGGGATATTGTTGTATAAAAAAACACTATATCTTTTTCATGACTTTGATTCTCACAGTACCCTTATTTGTTATTCTAATGATTTTATATTATTTTTATTTCAGGAATTTAATTTTTGTAATATTCATATTTCTGGAATAAATATTAAATACTTGAACAACAAAAATTATTTGTCAAAGTATTCAGAAATCATTTTTAGAGTGTTCTAGATACATTGATCATACCCTACACTAGGAAATGTATCTTAAGGATGCAATGTCGCGTTTACTCTCTGAGATATCATAAACGTATGGTTAAAAAACCAAATGTTATCGGCAATGTGTGGAGGAAGGAACCCTACGTTCTGAATGAACCTTTCATTTAGAAGGAACCCTATGTTTGGAAGGAACCATACGTTTGGAAGGAACCTTACGTTTGGAAGGAACACTATGTTTTAAAGGATCCTTGCATTTGTAAGGAACATTACATTTCAGAAATTAGCAAAGTATGGAATAAGATCATTACGTAAGTATGGAATTATAAGTTTGTTTCTAATAAGTATGGTTCACCAGCTGTAGTTTTAAAAACATCCATACGTTTGATAGCTAAAGATGAAAGTAAGGCTTATCAACCTTATATTTATGATCAAACTTATATTTGATTGAAAATTATGGATTTTTTCTTGTACGTTTTAGAGTTGATGGGAAATGTTTGAGATAAACCTTACATTATGAACCTTGCATTCGGAAAATGTATGTTATGCAGTTCAACCCTACCTTTGAAGTTGGATGTTTTAAATTAAAACTTCATTAAAGAAACGATATTTACGTTGATTATCAGGCTGATTTCAATCCAGATTAAGAGAAAAAATTTAAAGAAACTCATTGAATGATTTAAAGCCATTTATTTTTTATTCAAAGTATCAATTTAAGGGGATCTTTTTATGCCGAATTTTCAAGGGAGTTGTGACTGATCTGCTATTCAAACTTTTGAATATCGTGATTCTAAAGGGGAATTTTGTGGATCTAAATTTAAAACGAGAACAATCTTTTTTACTGAATATATACCTCTATTGTTTTGTATTACATATATAGAGATGAATTATTGAAATTATGATCTATAGTTTTGAAGAGTGATATGGATCTGTTTTTGGAGAAGAAGAATCATGACTGAAGACATACAGATCTACCTCCAATATCATTTTGTGAATCAACAACTATTAAATTTGCGAACGACCCTTCATGATCTAGTTCAACTGTATAGGCTCAGAACTACTTTTACATGAATATCCTTACTTCTGAAGATGACGATCCATCTACTATCAATTGCATTATCTTTCAATTGTGAAGAACAACGGGGAATGTATTTTCAATGAACAAATAATATTTTGTTTTGAGTAACTAGCTTCTTGTACTATGTTGTTTATTTAGTTCTGTATTTTAAACATAAGGCTCTATTTTTCCTAAAGATTTTAAAGGTTTAAACTACCTGTACTCAGTTGTGGAATCGTTTTCTGATAATAGTACCATATATTGAAAATCACCCAGTCAATGGAGTAGAGCATTGGTGGAGTGGAGTAGGGGCCTTCTGTTCCTTGGAAAACTATACATCGTGCATCTTTTGCTATTTATTTTCCTCTACTAAATCATTTATATAAACATAATATAACAGATCATGATTATTCGAAGAAACTATAATACACACAATTCACCCCCCCCCCTCTTGTGTATATTTGGTATAACCTGATACAACAGAATGTTATTATTTAAAAACTATAAGATTAAACGGTGATTAAATTCATTTAGATATAGTATTTTAAAATGAATCATCATATAATATATTATAAAATATTGTTTGGTTTAATTAGTGTTTCTTGATCACAACGAAATCATTTTAATTTATAAATTAATATCATGTGTGAAAATGGTGTCTAGAACCAAAAATAAGTTATAATAGATATATTATAATATGGTTCCACCAAAAAAAAATTTTCATGACCAGAATTGAATATGGTGATAGAAATTGAAAAAATGTCTTCCATGAATGTGACAAATTAACAATTTCGGATGATGTTTTCATTTCTATTATAAAGTAAGGGGAAAGGGGAAAAGATGATGATACATTCCTTTATCGTAATAAAATTCTTGTACATGAATTGTATTGGATTCATCACATATTTTGGATGAAAGGTGGTGGGGAATAAATATGAAAAGATATAAACTTGAAATAAATGTTATGAAATGTGTAATTTACCTTATGAAGTAATCTTCCATGAGAGACACCTTAGGGGAGAGTTGTTGGACTTTATTTATGATACCAAGGGCTGATGGACATGGGGAAGGATCTTTGGAGTATATTTGTACATAATTCAGACAAGGAACAAGGCTTGGATTGAGTGATGTGACGAGGGAGTGAGGGGCGGGGGGGGGGGGGGGGTACAGTGGAGGAGTGGAAAATTTCTAATTATTGTACTCATTATTTTATTAATTTTCCAATGACAACCAATATTATTGATTCATGGGATCAAGAATAGTAATATGTGAATGTGAGTTCAAACGAAGTGTTCTTACATCAACCATGATTATAGGAATAGTGAATTTCACAGTTAATGATTATATATGGTATTTTACACAGATTTACTATTAATAAAAAAATCAATTGTTTCATCAAAATTCCGAAAATTAACCCAATCCATTTTATGACGTTTAAAATTAAAAAAAGAAATCAATTTTTTGAAAGTAATTTTCTAGGTATTATGTAATTACTTTTTAATTTAAAATCATAATTTTTTTGAATAATAACAAATTAAAAACAATAATTTATTCCATATAACCTTGAAAAATTAATCAAGATCTCATTATCATATATCCTTATGAAAATATAATAATAATATGATTCACTATTAATACGGTCATATTACTATTAATATTTATATTCATAAGGGTATGTTACTATTTACCAAAAATTATGTTTGTCTTATCAGACTCTAAATATGTTATTGAACATTATTGTGTCTATTCGTTTACCAAAATTCAAATCATAGAGGTGGAAAATTTATATTTTCTGGATATGTTATAAAAAAGTGCAGTTTTTTAGAGACATAGTGTTTCATGCATTCAACATTAATTCTTTTTTCAAAATCATGTGTTGTTATAAGAAATTTTTGAATATTGAAAAAAATAATGGAAAATAAACAGTGGTTATTTTTAAGGAATATGTATTCAAAATAAAAAATAGGTAAATTATAAAAATATGGTTAGTAAGATAGGCAATGTTATTTTATGAATAGTTGAAAAGAAAATATGGATGTCTGAGTGTTCACTTAACTTAGGTCTTAAATCCCTTGGTATGAATATTTAACCTCCAGGATAATAAATTGAAATCTATTAAATTCATTATTAGGAACGTTATTCAATTATACTTCCTTTATAATAATATTCTTTTATAAAATTTAATTTTTATATTATATAATTATGAATTGAATTTAACACATTGTTATGTTCATTTTACATCTCAGAAAAAAAAATCATGATGTTGATCATGTATAAAGGTGACATAAAATAATACCAAGATCTCTATAATATTAATATTTTCATAAATATATTATTTATTCATTAAATTATCTTTTAATCCTATATATGTATGTATTTTTTTATAACATTACCAATATAGGTTGTTAAAACTGGCCATGAAGGGATCAGAGTTATAGACAACAATAAAAATAGATTGTATGATTTTTAAGATCATATAATTAATGTTTAACCATATTTATATTCTAAATGATATAATGGAATTTATTTTTATGATAATTAAAATTATTATGTTGATGAATTAAGGAAATTATGTTGAATGGAATAGGAACTAGAAAAATTACTTTATCACATTGGAATTTCTCCTTTGAACTACGTGTTAACCACTCATAGATTATAATTTTACGAGAAAAAACATGGATATGTATAAGAGAATTTGGGAAGTATTTAGATAGTATTTTTTAAAGGAAATGAATTTTTATGTTTATGTGAAAGGGTTAAATTACGGTGTAATTTATATATCTGGTTAGTGGAATTGCATAAAATAATTCATTGAATTTTTAATCATACCATTATCGTGGGTGATCTACTACTCTTTATAGTTTTCAGTTTTCTCCCTTAATTCCTTAATATAATTTCCAATTCCAAAGTTAGTTAAATAGAAAAAAATTTCCTGATTTTAGTCATGCCTATAAATATATATATATGTGATGTATTATTTTCCTTATTTCACAAAGTTTCAACAATTTTTTCATATTTTATTATTTTAAAAAAACTATTACCAAATTCTAATACATAGTTAATTTCAAAATATTGATTAAATATATGTATTATATTTCATATAAAATTTTAAATTTGTGTAAAATCATATTAAATTAATAAAATACATATTTATTGAAAAAATAAAATTTTCATGACATAATCAAATATATGGCACATAGAAATGATAATTATGATATCATAAATCTATTTTAGTACAAATAAATATATTTTTTAAATAAATTTTATAAAAATGAAATATTAATTTATTAATTTATATTTATATTTAAAATTATTTTTAATTATATAAAACATTTATATTTTCAAAAAAAATATTGGTTTCTTTGTGAAAATATATATATATGGTCATATTTAAATCTATATTTTAATTTAATTATGTTATAAATTACATATACGTTTATTTCGTAACAAACCTATGTCTTAATTTACAATTCTAACCATCATGTCATTATATTAAATGTTTTGTTTACTATTCCAAACAATCATTTTTACAATTTTTAACATTCCTGATAGTATTGGGATAATTATATTTATAATTTTCATGTTGGATTTATACATCCCATAAATAACACATATTTTTTATTGTAATCATTCAAATGTGTTTCTCTAAATTTTATGATCTCTATTTTCAAAATTAAAATTTAATTATGAAAGTATATTTTATTTCTTTTTAAGTGTTTTTTTTTCATATTTTGTTATTTATGGAGACCAAAGTGATACAAAGTTTCCCATAATCATTTTATTTTTTTATGTTGATTTTATAATTAATTTTTTTTAATATTTATCAATTAAAATTAATTTTATAAATATATATGATAAATTATTTTTTTGTTTCTTATGGAGAACGTTTTTTATACATTTTCTTATTTTTATATATGAAAAAACATGTTTTTAGAAGAAAAAACACATAAAATATTTTCTCATTAACTTCGTCCACCTTATATTTTTCATCCTATAAATATAATTCCACACAATTTGATGAAAAGCAATGAGGGTTCATCATATTGATTGTTTCCTCTGGTTACGATGATTCATCAATATATGTATGGTTTGGTATTAGTACTTTTACAATATAATTATTCTTAATTCATAATTATTCTTCTCTAAAATAAAATATCTTCATTGGATGCTCCTCATAATATAGATCAAGTTCCAACTATACTACATGGGGATTTAGTAAATGTGTGGGATACAGTACTTCCTCAAGAGAGATATATAGAACACACATGTAGTTGATAAAAGTTTAGTTGGAGTACTATTTGAAAACATATAGTAATGATGTGATCGAAAATCAAAAAGGTCAAATTCATATGGGACCTTATATTAAAATCCTCTTAAACCTCATGACTCTCTTCCATGGTGATATAGAAAGAAACACATTATCTTTTAAATCAAGCTCTAGGTCTCATCAATGATTGTCAGTATAACTATTGTGTCATGTAATTTCTGCATTGAATGATTCTGAATCGATTTATCCTTATTTAACATTTCTAACAAAATTAGGGCTAAATATATTATACTATAAAAAATTATCCAAAACTGTTATAGTTTTAAATTTATTCCCATAGGGATAAATATTAGAATCCTTTATAATTATCAAGTAGAAGATATTATTGTATAACAACCAAACTAATGGAAGTTGTTGATCCCAGCATCCACCAAATTCAATATATAATGATATGAGGAGGTATTTTAGAGTTTTAAATTTCCTTCTAGATTAAAAATTTTTATGGATGACATGTCATACTGAATTTTTATTTGTGTCCATGGAATATTGATGTATTTTCAAAAAACATTATGGTGAACCCCATATGTCGATCATATAAAATAGATATTGAGTTCTATGTAACCCCAATACTTATCTAATATAGATATATTTATAGTGTGATTGATTGAAAAATTCTTCTCAAATATAGTTCAATTTAGATGTATTTATTAGGCAATCCACTACAATATATGAGGAAATATTCCCTATCGATGTCTTCATAAGGTCTATGGTAAAATACTTTGTTATGTTCTCCAATTTCTATGATGGTATATATCATGATTGAAAAATAAAATTGTACTTTTTCCTCTATAAATTCACATATTTGGATACCAAATTTTTTTTATTTATATTTAGTAATCATTTTCACTACATTGTATCACCAGTAGTGATCTCAATTATCTTAATACATTATTATACGCTAGGGTTAGATAGAGAATGTTGAGTTATGTGAATCATCTAATAAATCATTATTCATATAATATTTTTATTGTTTGCATAATCATATTTAAAATATACAAACCATATTTTTTTAAAATTGATTTATTTGTCTTTCCCTATCATTGTTGAATCCACCATCTTTTTTATCTATGTATTGACTCTCTAGGATTTTGTAATATCTTCAAAAATAGAGAGTTTATCAATCATTTCTATAAGGTGGGATATTGTTCCTTCTATTACAATTCCTCTAAAAGACCTTTATATGTATATGAATAATGTATATATCATATCCCACATCATGGATTAGGTTTTATAAACATTTTTATAAATAGAGAATATTCAACTTATTCTCAATATCAGGTTGGAAATTTATTGAGAATTCAATGTATTTGATCCCTAATAATAATTTTTTAGTGCTTACTTATCTCCATCTATTTCAATATATATGTTGTTATATAAAAATTAGTATATATGGGAATCTTCTCTTCATATAGATAATGACTAAAAATATTTAATGTACTGATTACAAAATCTAACTCCATATTACTCTTGGGGAAATTCTTTAAATGCACTTTCAACATCCTTGATGCATGGGATATTAATTTATCCTTTTTCATGAGTATACCACCCATTTCTCTTCTTTAATTGATCAATTAATATCAAAAAACCGTCCATGAATTATTTTGATGGGAGTATAGATGTGATCATTAGAAAATTCATTAATTACAAGAATCTCTCTTCATATTCATCTTCTAAAAAATAACCAATTTTCTATTTATAAGGGTTAGAGTGTTCAAAAACAATTATAATATTCCCATAAATCACCGATAGTTCCTAGATAATATATGTAAACCAAAACATTACATAAAAACATATTATACTATTTTAGATGAATATTCATTAAATATATTAATTATCTTTCATGTAACAATAATGTGTTATTTATAAAATAACATAGATATATAAAAAATTGTATATAAATGATCTACATCATCTAACACAATGTTCATCAAAACTATATTCCTTCTTAGAAATATCATAAATAAACCCATTCATCATATCTCGTGATAAAGGAATAATAATAAGGGATGGAATGATATATTCAATATGGATAATCATGGGAGAGATCAATGAATAATTATAAATAATCATATCCCAAGCATGGTATGTGAATATGAGCTTATCATTTGTAAATCATAGCAAAAAATTCTATGATTTTAATCATGATTCATAAAATAAAGATTGGTATTTCCAATTACCTGAATTATAAAGTAATCAGAGTATATAGGCCATGGGTTCATGCCATTTTCAAAAATCATATCATAAAATATTTGCATAATGCATGGAATAATCATAATCATATAAATATTTTGTGAAGGGTACCTATGATGCAATGTCCCATCTCAGGTTCATCCCAATGGTTCCTTGAGCCGTTCGGTCATATGAAATCAAGCATTCCTACCAAAATAGTAGAGGATACCAACTAGCATTGATGGTCTAATACTGATCATATAGAGACTATACCCTCTTTTTCATCATATTAATACACCAACAGAAATAAATATATAATAACAACTGAATAACTGAATGATATCATAACCAGAACAATACAAGTATGACAAGATAACACAAACTAGAAGTACAATATAAATTATAAATATTATATATGCCACATTAGTTATAAGTCCACGGCCTTAAACCATACTTAATCTTGATTTATTACAATATTACACATTGAGGATCTTTTTAGGTATAGAGTTTTAGAGAATTAGATCATAAAACATGAATTACATTCCACACTTAAACAAAGTGGTTACATAAAAGAAAGTATTCATTTTTCCCACCAACGGAAACCTATTTAAAATAAAACATGGATTATTTCTTGAAACTTCATTGACACTATCATCACATGTTATACCTTTCCCTTGACCTGTGAAAAACATTTCCAAAACATGGGATGAGCATAAAAATCTCAATAATGGATATAAAAATATGGAAAGAAAACATGAGTACATATATACATAAGAATGAAATCATACTTTACCCATAAAACATAAGCACTTTAACATACCCCATCAAATGATGAATAAATCATATAAATCATAAGACATAAAGGTAACTTGAGGCATTCATAACATTCTTACATAGGGAGTAACCCTCTTGGTTACATTTGGAATACCCATCACAGTATATTCCCTAAATCTCTTTGGAGAAACCTCAACGTTTAACCCCTTCGCGTTACCCAATTCATTGGATAGCTATATCGGGATCACCCGACCTTAGTTTATAACGGAACCACCCGTCTTCATAATAATGCCCAAGAACCATAACATAATCATATCACATAAAACAGGCATAAAGGAAACATAACATTTCCACTTTTTAATCACAAGATATCAATAGAACACACTGATATAAAAACATTATGAAAACCATTTTCAATACCAAAATAAAATAAAAGTAAAACATGGTATTTATTTTTCATTTAAAAAAAGGTATGGTTTGTAGAGGAAGCCGAAACTCAAATAATGGTCACGGTGGCGGAAAAGTCTTTGTTGTCGCATACATATGACAAAAACATTCCCTTTTGTCGTTTAGTAAAACTTTTCGTATAAAAAGATTACTTTTGGATAAATGTAAAAGTAAAAGTAGTTTATACACTATATAAAAGTAGGTTGTGTATAAAACAAAATATGCCTCAATGAAAGGAGATTCAGACGAAGTCCCATACCTCGGGTCTGACTTGAATTGATCGTTCTTTAATGACCTGAATAATAAACTTGAATTAATTTCTACTTTATTAAGAACCTTTTTCAAGTTCATTATCTCTTTTATATCACTTATTACCATGTCATGAACAATATGAAATTATTTAAGTTAATATCAGTCGTTTTAACGATAATTGGTACTTGAGTCAAAAATATGCTATTTATAATTACAAGTTGTTCATGTATCCATTATATACAGAGTTATACTAGTGATTTATATATCATATATATCATATATATCCAGTATATACATGCATTTATTATATTACATAACATTTCGAGGTAAGAAATGAAATGCACCGTTCATTGAGACGGTAAGCCGTACGTACACATGAACTCTACTTCCATTTCTAATTCATATTTAATGGAATTAAAAAATAATCATACACAATAGTATTATAATTCCAGTATTGTATCATATATAATATTAGTCAATCTATTCTTTATACGTACCACATATGGTATTAACGAATCAAATCACTTTGAGGGGGCGGTAGTCCACACATCCTAAAATGAAGATATCGCGTTTACCCATAATGGAAACCATAAAGGTATGTCATAAATGAAAAATACATAAGCTTAATTAAAACATAATACTATTATATATCATATATAAATGTAGTGAAATCTTAATGGCCACCTTTGAAAGTGTTATATGAGTGTTGAACAATCATTGTTTCGTGAGGCAGAAATTCTCCATCCACAGAAACAGTATGTTCTTTAACCATTAGATGTCGGTGTGTGTAAGTGTAGCTCGAATAATTATTATAAAAACATCCTCGTATATTGAAGATACTGTTTTTGTTAAAAAATAAAGAAATAAAAAGAGTTTAGAGGGTTGTAGAAGCAAAATAAAACATAAGAACACAAGAGAAAACACTACCTTTAAAACGGGTAACTCTTTTTTATTTGAGCTCAAAGGCTTCCTTGGGAAAACTTATTCCCAAAGTGAGGCTTCAAGGACTAATAGAGGGATGTGGAGAGACAAAATGGGTAGGGATTGGCCGATCCAAAGGCTTGAGAGTTGTGGGTATGGTGGTAGAGGTGGGGGCCTTTTATAAGAGGAGAGGAGGGGCACTCTTGGAATGTTATAAAAGGATACATTATTATATAATGCTTTTTTCGGATTTTAAAGGTCCCAAAAGGATATATTTAGAGGATAAGGTGTTAAGGTTTAAAAATCCACCCATACAATAGGTTTTTGACAAGTTTAGGTCTTAGAGTTTACATTATCTTTTCATTTTATTTAAATCGTTAAATAATGAGGTAATCGCTGCATCATTATGGTGTCATAAATAATTTAATTAATTTAGTGTCTAAAAATTATAAAAAAACTATCATGATGTAGGAAATATTTTTAGATTTATAATGAATATTTATAGAAAAACATATGACTTGTATAACCACATTTAAAAATTGGTTTAGTAAAAAAACTCATGTTTGTGACATTTTTATTTTAACTTTAAATAAAAAGGAATTAATGTCATTTTACTACCAAAGTGGCTCCATGGGGTCCCCAAGTTGACCAATGGATTGTCTTGGTCGGACATGACACATCCAATAAGGGTAGGACATGTTTCTAGGTTATTTCATATTATTAAATCACTATTTTTACCTTAAACAACACTAATTACCTCTAATCGTGATTGAAAACATAAAAGTTACTATTCACCAAAAAAATTATTTTAATCTCATTGAACACCATTTTACTTCTTAATGACAACCATGTATGTCAGATTTTTGAAATTCAAAACACAGAGGTGGTAAAAGTTCATTTAAACGGAAAATTAGTTTTTATAAGTACCACTTAGTGGTTTCACTATTCATGAAAAATTAAAGTTTTTTCAGAAAAATATCAAAACTTCACCCAAAGATATATTGGATATTACGAATTCAAAAATGATGTCTATTTTAAAAAATTCAAAACATATAAGTTACATTAATTAAATTAATAATTAATTCCCACTGTCAGAGAAAATAGCGTGTTTTTATGAAATAATAAGTATCAAAAGATTGACACTAGTTTAAGTCCAATTTAAAAGTGAAATGGATTCCAACAACCACCATTGGATTAAATGGTAAAAATATATTCTAATTTCACATTAAATCTAATTAAAAAGGTAATCTAATCATATAAATAAATTATATTAAAAGGTGGTTGTGAATTAAAATACAACATTTTTCACTATTCATTAAAAATGAACTTTATCGGAAAAATACCAAAAATTCACAACAAGTAAAATTTGATGTCCTGATTCTAAAGAAGAATTTTATTTGGTCCAATAGAATGTATAAGAGTGACCAAAACTATATTTAAAGAGGGTTCACCATCAAAAGGCGATAGTTCGACCTTTTAGTGAATATTAGAGTATCTATGCCTAAAATTGAATTCTATTCTTATTTTAAGCCTTTATATTTTATTGGATAAATGTAAAAGCATTTAAAAAAACATATATAATCATATTTTAGATATTTATATTCATTCTTTCCAATAAAATGGCTACGTGTTAACTACCATTTAAAATAATAGTATTTTATTACTAGTGTGCAACGTAAGATTTCAAAGAAACTCTTTGTTGCATATCGAGTATGCTATCGACCATAGTAAACACATTAAAGTAAAATTTATATTTAATTATTAAATATTAATAAAAATGAAAATGATTTATTCTTTATTCACCTAGGATGTTACATCCTTCCTCCCTTTTACGAATTGCATCCTTGCAACTTTATTAACTTATCAAAATAAGTTGGGGCATTTATCCCTCATAGAATTTTCAGATTCCCATGTTGCCTCTTCAACCATATGGTTTTTCTATAAAACCTTTACCTAGTGAATTACCTTATTTCGCAACACTTTCTCTCTACGGTCAAGTATCTGGACTGGTTGTTCTTCATAAGAGAGATTCTCTTCCAACTAAACAACCTCTGGGTCTCAAAACATGAGATGGATCTGGCATATATTTTCTCAACATCTTAACATGAAAAACATTGTGTACCTGAGATAAACTTAGAGGTAAAGCCACTCGGTATGCAACTGATCCAATTTTCTACAGAATTTTATATGGTCCAATGAACCTTGGACTCAACATTCCTTTCTTACCAAATCGCATCACACTTTTCCATGGCGATACTTTGAGAAAAACATGATCACCAACCTCAAAAGATAGATCCTTACTCCGGTTATATGCATAACTCTTCTGCCTACTTTGAGCTGTTCTCATGTGTTTCTAAATAAACTGAACTTTTTCTTCCATCACTTCTACCAATTCTGGTCCCATCAACATCCTTTCACCAACTTCATACCAAAAAGCTGGAGTTCGACACCGCTTCCCATATAATGCCTCAAATGGTGCCATCAGTATACTAGAATGAAAACTGTTATTATAACAAAATTCAACCAAAGAAATATGTTGGTCACAACTTCCCTGATAATCCATCAAACAGGCACGTAGAATATCCTCCAAAGTCTGAATTTTCCGTTCTGACTGCCCATCTGATTGAGGATGAAAAGATGTACTAAAATTTAATTCAGTACCCAATGACTTCTGATGGACTTTCCAAAAGTTAGAAGTAAACCTGGGATCACGATCGGATACAATGGAGAGGGGAACTCCATGTAACCTAACTACCTATTTAAGATACAAACGAGAAGGTTGATCTAGGGAAAAAGTATCTCGTACGGCAAGGAAATGAGCATATTTAGTCAAGCGATCAACAATAACCCGGATTGCATTATTACCTTGAGGTGTCTTTGGCAATCCCACAACGAAGTCCATGGATATATTCTCCCGTTTCCACTCTGGCACTGGTAAAGGCTGAGCATCCCTTTCGGTAACTGCCGCTCTGCTTTATCCTATTTACAAGTCAAACACTTCACAGAAAAATCAGAAATATCCCTTTTTCATTCCGTCCCACAAGTAATACTCCCGAAGATCTCTATACATCTTAGTACTTCCATGATGGACTGAAAACAGAGAACTATGAGCTTCACATAACAAATCTCTCTTCAACTGTGAATCACATGGCACACACAATCTCTTCCCAAATCTAAAAAAAATCATTATCAATATTGAATTCAGGCAACTTACCTTTTTGAACCAACTCTACCTTTTTCTGCAACTCACTGTCTTGCTTCTGTGCTTGCTTAATTCTGTCTGATAAAGAAGATTTCACTAATACATGAAACAAAACAGAAGAACTTCCTACACCAACAACTTCTATGCCAAATTTCATCAAATCCTTAACCAAACGATCACGTTCCAAATGCAATATTGTTAATGAAACATTATTTTTTGACTCAATGCATCAGCCACTTTATTTGCTTTTCCCAGATGATAATGAATTGTACAATCATAATCCTTGATTAATTCTAGCAATCTCCTCTGTCTCAATTTAAATTCTTTCTGAGTGAATATATACTTTAATCTTTTTTGATCGGTATATATCTCACACTTTACTCCATACAAATGATGCCTCCAAATTTTTAAAGCGAAAACTACATCAGCTAATTCCAAATCATGTGTAGAGTAATTTACCTCATGATTTTTCAACTGACTTGAAGCATAATCAATTACCTGATCATTCTACATAAGGACACAACCAAGTCCTTTCAATGAAGAATCATTGTAGATAACAAACTCACCATTCCTGGAAGGTAGTGCCAAAACTGGAGCATTCACCAATCTTCTTTTCATTTCCTGTAAACAATCATCACATTCTTTTGTCCAAATAAACTTAACACCCTTCCGAGTTAGCTTAGACATTGGACTAGATAACAGTGAAAAATTTCTAACAAACCTTCGATAATAACCTGCCTAACCAAGAAAACTATGGATCTCGGTTACATTTGTGGGTCTTGGCCATTCTTCAACAACCTTTGTTTTTGCAGGATCAACATTTATCCCATCTTTAGAAACAATGTGACCAAGGAATGAAATTTTTTGCAACCAAAACTCACACTTGCTGAATTTCCCATACTATTTATTTTCTTTTAAGGGTTGAAAAATAACCCTTAAATGTATTTCATGATCCTATTTACTTTCATAAAACACCAAAATATCATCAATAAACACAACCACATTTTATCACCTGAGTCAACTGAGCCATCACTGCAACAAACTGCTCAATTATGATTCTGACCATCTCAGGATGCCAATTTGAAAGGACATTTCCCTTTGTATTCCTTCCCAGAAAATCTGTTCTGTTTCCTCTATGAAAAACCATTATTAACACCAAAATATCTTAGGAGAAGCATCATGATATTCATTAAATGCTATATCATTTCAATCATACAATAATTAAAAATATTTTTGGATAATCATTTAATAGAATTCTAACCCCTAATGTTATCTAAACCGACCTCTGATACCAACTATAAGGCCCCAGCCTTAAACCATACTTAATCATGAGTTATTACAAGATTACACATTGAGGATCTTTTTAGGTTTAGAATTTTAGAGAATTAAATCATAAAACATGTATTACATTCCACATTTAAACAAACTGGTTACATAAAAGATAATATTCATTTTTCCTATCAAAGGAAACCTATTTAAAATAAAACATGGATTCTTTATTCACACTTCATTGAAACTATCATCACATCTTGTACCATTCCCTTGACCTGTGAAAAACATTTCAAAAACATGGGATGAGCATAAAAAGCTCAGTAAAGGATATAAAAATATGGAAAGGAAACATGAGTACATATATACATAAGAATAAAATCATACATTACCCATGAAACATAAGCACATTAACATACATCATAAAATCATGAATAAATCGTAGAAATCATAAGACATAATGGTAACTTGAGGCATTCATAACATTCTTACGTAGTGAGTAACCATCTTGGTTACATTTGGAATAGCCATCACAGTATATTCCCTAAATATCATTGGAGAAACCTCAAAGTTTAACCCCTTCATGTTACCAAATTCATTGGACAGCTATATAGGGCTCACCCTCCCTTAGTTTATCACGGAACCACCCATCTTCATAATAATTCCCAAGAACCATAACACAATCGTATCACATAAAACATGTATAAAGGAAACATAACATTTCCACTTTTCAATCAGAAGATATCAATACACCACATTGATATAAAAACATTATGAAAACCATTTACAATACCGAAATAAAATAAATGTAAAACTTGGTATTTATTTTTCATTTAAAAAAAAGTTATGGCTTAGAGAGGAAGCCGAAACTCAAATAATGGTCACGGCGGCGGAGAAATCGTTGTCGCCGCATACGTACGACAAAAACATCCCCTTTTGTCGTTTAGTAAAACTATTCATATAAAAATATTCCTTTTGGATAAATGTAAAACAAAAATGGGTTTATACACAGTATAAAAGTAGGTTGTGTATAAAACAAAATATTCCTCAATGAAAGGAGATTGAGACGAAGTCCCATAGCTCAGGTCCGACTTGACTCGATCATTCTTTAATGTCCTGAATAATAAACTTGAGTTAATTTCTACTTGATTAATAACATTTTTCAAGTTCAATATTCCTTTTATATCACTCATTACCATGTCATGAACACTATGCAATTATTTAAGTTAATATCAGTCGTTTTAACGATCATTGGTACTTGAGTCAAAAATATGCTCTTTATAATTACAAGTTGTTCATTTATCCATTATATCCAGAGTTATACTCATGATTTATATGTCATATATATCATGTATATCCAGTATATACATGCATTTATAATATTAATAACATGTAGAGGTAAGAAATGAAATGCACCGATCATGGAGATGGTTAGCCATACGTACGCATGAATGCTACTTCCATTTCTATTTCATATTTAATGGAATTAAAACCTAATGATAGATAATAGTATTATAAATCAAGTATTGTATCATATATAATATCATTCAATCTATCCTTTAAACGTACCAGATATGGTATTAAAGAATCAAATCACTTTGAGGGGGCGGTAGTCCGCACTTCCTAAAATGAAGATATCGTGTTTACCCATAATGGAAACCATAAAGGTATGTCATAAATGAAAAACACAGAATCATAATTAAAACATAAACATATTATATATCATATATAAATGTAGTGACATCTTAATGGCCACCTTTTAAGGTGTTATATGAGTTTTTAACAATCATCGTTTCGTGAGGCATAAATTCAGCATCCACAGAAACAGTATGTTCTTTAACCATTAGATGTTGGTGTGTGTAGGTGTAGCTCGAATCCTTCTTATAACAACATAAAATTACATTGAAGATACTGGTGTTGTTTCAAAATAAAGGAATAAAAAGAGTTTAGAGGGTTGGATAAGCAAAATAAAACATAAAAACACAAGAGAAAACACAACCTTTAAAATAGGTAACTCTTTTTGATTTGAGCTCAAAGGCTTCCATGGGAAGACTTCTGCCCAAAGTGAGGATTCAAGGAGTAAGAGAGAGATTTGGAGAGACAAAATGGGCAGGGTATGGTCGAGACAAAGGCTTGAGAGGTGTGGTTATGGTGGTAGAGGTGGGGGCATTTTATAAGAGGAGGGGAGGGGCACTCTTGGAAAGTTATAAAAGGTTTCTTTATTATATAAAGCTTTTTCGGATATTAAAGGTCCCAAATGGATATATTTCGAGGATAAGGTGATAATGTTTCAAAATCCACCCATCTAATAGGTTTGTGACATGTTTAGGTCTGAGATTTTACATTATCTTTTCATTTTATTTAAATCGTTAAATGATGAGGTAATCGATGCATCATCTTGGTGTCATAAATAATTTAATTTATTTAGTGTATAAAAATTATAAAAAACTATCATGATGTAGGAAATAGTTTTATATTTCTAATGTATATTTATAGTCAAAAATATGAATTTTATAACAACATTTAATTTTTTTTTAGTAAAACAACTCATGTTTGTGACATTTTTATTTTAACTTTAAATAAAAAGGTATTAATGTCATTTTCCTACCAAAGTGCCTCCATGGGGTCCCCAAGATGACCCATGGAATGTCTCGGTCGCCCATGAAACATACAATAAGGGTAGTACATGTGTCTAGGTTATTTCATATTATTAAAAAATTATTTTTACCTTAAACTACACTAATTACCTCTAATCGCGATTAAAAACTTAAAAGTTACTATTCACCAAAAACTTATTTTAATCATATTGAACCACATTTTACTTCCTAATGACAACCATGTATGTCGGATTTTTGAAATTCAAAACACAAAGGTGGTAAAATATCATTTAAACGGAAAATCAGTTTTTATAAGTACCACTTAGTGGTTTCACTATTCATCAAAAATTGAAGTTTTTCAGAAAAATACCAAAACTTCACCCTAAGCTATATTTGATATTATGAATTCAAAAATGATTTATATTTTTCAAAATTCAAAACATATAAGTTACATTAATTAATTTAATAATTAATTCCTGCTGTCAGAGCAAAAAACGTGTTTTTTATGAAACTATAAGTATCAAAAGATTGACATTATTTTAAATCCAATTTCAAAGTGAAATTGATTTCAACGACCACCATTGGATTAAATGGTAAAAATATATTCAAATTGAACTTTAAATTCAATTCAAAAGATAATCTAATGATATAAATAAATTAGATTAAAAAGAGGTTTTGAATTAAAATACAACATTTTTCACTATTCATTAAAAAATGAACTTTATCAGAAAAATACCAAAAATTCACACAAAGTAAAATTTGATGTCCCGATTCTAAAGAAGAATTTAAATTCTTCTAATAGAATGTATAAGAGTGACCAAAACTATATTTAAAGAGGGATCGTAATCAAAAGGCGATAGTTCGACCTTTTAGTGAATATTAGAGTATCTATGCCTAAAATTGAATTCTTTTCTTTTTTTAAGCCTTTATGTTTTATTGGAAAATGTAAAAACATTTAAAAATATATATAATCATATTTTAGTTATTTATATTCATTCCTTCCAATAAAATGGCTACATGTTAACTACCCTTTAAAATAATATTATTTTATTACTAGTGTGCAACGTAAGATTTCAAAGAAACTCTTTGTTGCGTATCAGGTACTATATCAAACTTAGAAACCCCTTTAAAGTAAAATTAATATTTAATTCATAAATATTAATAAAAATGAAAATACTTTATTCTATATTCACCTAGGATGTTACATTAGTATACATTTATAGTGTAAAAGTGAAAATAAAAAAATGAAGCTTATGACTCCCATTCTCGTCTCGAACCACATATGGTTCCCCCATCCATGCTTCAACCCAAATCATCCACCTAACACAGGACTTTTCCCATTATCCTTTCTAAAAAATCATAAAATATTTTCAGGTACTGATCAAGAACCCCAACCAAGGTGTCTGTACAATTAATAGGCCAACACAAATGGTGTCTACAATAATATCTAGACTTTACTAATGTATGGAATTTTATGTAGAAGGAATCACCAAGCATACCAAAAAGATAAAACATTAATAAATTATATGATATTTAAGAACATAACTTCATAGGTTTCCAAGGACACTAGTACCACAATACCTACTTCAGCCCATGCTATATTATAAACTATCCCCATGTTATATCATGTTATAAGGTCCCTCTATTACCATTCTATTTCTAATATCAAT
Organism: Viscum album; assembly: GCA_963277665.1. NCBI lineage: Eukaryota > Viridiplantae > Streptophyta > Magnoliopsida > Santalales > Viscaceae > Viscum > Viscum album. The sequence goes on along the minus strand of OY728127.1, from coordinate 1,150,210,722 downwards.
ATCAAAATTTCATTTTTACCATTCAAACTCTCAATTCTATCATGTATTACATTTTTTCCATTAATGATTCATTAATTAATTCAATAATTAATTGATAATCAAAATATCATTAATTAACTCAAAAAATAAATAATATTATCAATCTCATAAATTAACTCAACAACTAATTAACATTAACAATATCATTAATTTACTAAAAAATAATTAATCTTCTCACACTCATTAATTATATCAATATGTATTTAATCTTCTCATTCTCAATAAAATCCTCAATAATTAATTAATCTCCTAAATTCTATTATTTATCTTAATGATTAATTAAATATATCAATTATATTAATAATCTAAATAATTAATTAATATTACCATCCTCATTAATTAACATAAAAATTAACTAATCTTCTAAATTATATTAATTAACACGATAATTAATTAATCTTCAAATTCTTATTAATTAAATAAAAAATTAATTTATATATACAATTCTGTAAATTAACTCCAAAATTGAATAATCTTCTCAATTCTATTAAATGACTCAAAAATTAATGTTTATTTGTAATACTTTTAAATAACTCAATAAGTAATTAATATTCTCATTCATATTAAGTAACTCATTAATAAATTAATCATCTCAATAAAATCAACGAACACTTCAATTATTAATTTGAATCAAAATATCAATATCCCTAATTAATTACACAATTAATTATTCAATTCAAAACATTCAATTAACTCATAATTAATCAAACAATTAATTATTCAAAATATAAAATCTTAATATCTCATAATTTATTCCAAAATTAATTATATAATTTTCAATATCAATATATCAAAAAAATTCCCAAAATAATTATCTAATTCAACAATTCCATTATTTCAATGTTCCATAATAACCCTAATTAATTAATTTACAACATTAATTAATTCAATTTAGGAATTTAAATTTTTTAAAAAACTGGAAATTATAAGAAATCATATATGAAAATAAGACCACTATTATAGGATTTTAATTATAGACCACCTACATCAAATTTTTGAAGAACAATCACCTAATGAAATATCAAAAATTTGAGCAACACAATGACGTTGATTGAAATTTGGATATATATCCCTAATAAAGTTCATTTAAAACATTAAATATATAATCTAGATTAGGATCTACAATACTATATATATATTCACAATATTAGATCTAGATCTAATATATAATATTAATAACATCAACTAGAAGAATAAGAGTAGGATGGAAGACAAAAATAAAACCAGGTGGGATTGGATTCTCTTACGTGGAGAGGTCGATATCATAGATATGATATTTAAAATGTGAATATCATAGGTATTTACGGATTTGAATGCTTTTAGGAGACTCTAAAATCGAGAAAAATCATGTTGTGCTGAGTTTGGGTTGAATAGGGTGAGTTCCAAGGGATTGGGTGATTAGAAATCAAGTTTTCAGTTGACATTAAAATTCGTTCAAGGTTTTCTGGAATGTGGGGCATAATTTTTAGTAAATATGGGTCTAAACTATATACCTTTGTTTTAGGGGTTCATAGTTACTCCTAATAGATCACAATGTTTGACAAACTTAGAAACAACCATGCAACACCCCTCTGCTAGGGTTGTATGATTTGCAGGGATAGGACACACCGTTTTCTCATACAGTGAAGCAACCAAGTAAAACACCATTTTTATAAATTATTAAAAAAGTTCACCATAAAAACCCCAAATTAAAACCAAAATGAAAGGTACTTGTCACCAGAGAAAATAGTACAAGTGACAAGGCCCGACACATCTCTAGAAATGGTCGGGATGTTACAATATTCCCACCTTATAACATCTCGTCCTATAGAAGTACTTCAAAGCATCTCAAAAATTATAAGTCCAAAAGTATAAGTCCAATGAAACCTCATATCTATGTTTATCTCCTTGGTTTCCACCTAAACATGTCCATGTTTAAACTTTACATGAAATACCACCACATTATATTACCACAACAATTTCTCTATATGATCCAACTCTAATATCATATGTTCTTCAAAGGATGCATCTATCCCAAGTTAATCATCAACCACCATATCCAAAGTAGAAGGTTTGGGGTTATACTAAAAATATTTTAACACCTTGAAAACATTAGTTAAAGAACTATAAATCTTCAGAAGAACCAATTGGTACTTCACCAACCTAATTTTTTCCACAAACTCAAATAGTCCAATGAAATTATATTCCAGCTTGACCGATATTCATATCCCATGGTGATCCAACCTAGTAATCACTCGAAGGAATACATGATCTCCATATGTAAACTATAGAGTTCATCCAAGTATATCATCATACTACTTATGTCTACATTGAGCCATACTCATATGTTTCTAAATTAACAAAACCTTCTCTGATGTATCCTATATGGGTCCCTATCCCAAAACCTCTGACCCACTAGCTTCCATCTATCAGAGAGGATATCTTCATGGTCAAACATAGGGATTCTCGCATGTTTCTATATTAATAGTATCTTGAATTTTTTTTGGATAAATACACTGATGCTTTTAGCTTCTTACAAGACCCACCAATGTAAATAACACAACTAGTTATCATATACTGAAGCACCTATATAGTATTTCATGACTATCCATCTATTTAATGGTGTAATTTTATAGTAAATAAAACTGATGTACCAAGTGCATTCTATCTTACTTCAAAGAATCATGAGGTAAATTTGGAATCACGATATGAAGCTATGGTTTCTTGAACCCCATTTAGTTGAACTAACTCTTGAACATCCAATTCTCTATTGAACTCCCCTAAGAATGTATCAGGTATTGGTAGGAAATGCTATAACATTTTCATTCTATCCACAACAACAAAAATAGCATCATTATTCTGAGGCATCCATGGGAGTCCTGTAATAATGTCCATTGAAACATTATCCCACTTACACTCCATAGTCAACAATGTATACAGAAACCCTCCATGTCATTGATTCTCTAACTTCACCTAGGGATAGGTGTAGCATCGTTTTATAAACCATGTTATCTCCATTTTTAGGCAAGTCCACCAAAACTGTGATTAAATATCATAATAAATTTTGTTCACTCCATAATGTAATTACCCCTTAGAGGAATGAAATACCCTCCTAAAATCTTCTCTCAGACTTGTAAGAAACAAAACCAAATTCTAAAGGTAGGTGATCTCATCCTCATCTATCAACTAGTCTAAATTATTCTCCACACATTCAAGTATTTCCCTCAAAGATGAACATTTTGGATCCTCATACACCATTTCCTTGGTCCACCTGAAATGTGTACACTCCATTAAAACTGATATTAGAGTCATCTTCTAGAGACTCTCTAGAATCAAAACATGCACGTCATCCAGAAAAATCATCATCTTCTATTCCACACTAGACCCCTGAAATTCATGTGTCAGATTATTCTAGCTCAAAGTGTCAGCAACACCAATAGATTCATGGTCAAATATGCTAGTTCAAAAAAGAATTATTGTATATACTCAACCCATATATACTGATGAATATTAAGATATCATTATGAGAAGATAAACATAAAACTCTTTTGAATGCTTAACACATTAAAATTTGTGCCCAAAAGATAATGGAACCAACACTTCAAATCAAAAAACAACATATGTCAACACGAGGTCCGGAGTATGTTATTTTAGCTCGAGTCAATTCTGCTACTGAGACACATATGCCACAACTAAATCTCCCTGCATCAGAACTACCCCATGTCCGATCACATATGTTCCATAACACAACATGTACTCATTACCTGGATCAAGTAGGATCAATATTGGTGATGATGTAAAAAAGCATCTAAATCACCAGGATGGAATTATATAAAGATTCCAACCATTCATCTTTTATCCCCTTCCTAGTCCAGCCTGAGAGTGCACTCCCAATCTGGAAAATTATTATATAGATAAAAAATAATACACAATTATCCCCATAATGATAAGAATATTGATTGTGTACATTGGTTGTTCCCAAGAAACAACTACTAGAATCTTATCTGGGTCTATTGATACATCTACTTTCAAGATTATGTGACCTAAAATGTCTACATGGTCATTCCAAAACAGACACATAGATAGATTTTTATATAAGTGATTCACTCAAAGTGCACATAGGACAATGTCATGATGCTGGGAAACATCATCCTGAGTCTTAGAGTATAAAAAGTTATCTTCCACAAAAACTGCAACAAACAAATCTAGGTACAGATGTAATATTATGTTCATCAATATCATAAACACATTTGGTGTTACCATGAACCAAAATGGTGTTCCAAAATTTCATATAGTCCGTACATGCTTCTTAAAGCATTTCTCAATATATTAGAAGTAAAAACAAAAATAGTATAGTACCTGATCACAATTATATCTTTGATAATATAACAGATCTTCTAAACTAGTAAAATTGAATGTAGATACACATATGAGGATACATGTTCTTCACAGTTATCTGGTTCAGCTTTTGATAATCAACACACAAGTGAAAACACCCGTTATCTATATTTGAAAACAACATCAGTGACACCCAATGGTGACATACTCGAATGGATAAACCCCTTATCCATAAACTACTCCAGATAAGTCTTGAGTTCTTGATGCACTATTGGAACCATTATATATGGTGGAATATAAATAGTTTCTACTCTAGGAATGAGCTTTATAGTAAATTCCACATCACTCTCAGGTGGAAACACTAGGGAGTCTTTATAAAACACATCCAAAAACCTATTCACTATGGGTGAAAATACATCATGTCATATAACCTCTTCATTTATGATTATAAAAGAAAAATATGTTGTGAGCTCTCCCAGTTGTTGAGTAATTGGCCTTACAGATATTTCTTTGATATCCTTCTATACATGGTGTGTATTTTTTACCGTTGGGATATATAAAATCCACTCTCCTGTGGTATCAATAAATATTGGCTCTGTAAGATACCAACGAGTCCATACCCAAAATTAGGTCAAAGTTGACATCCCTTTGATATAGAGATCTCGTAGACAAATATACTCAACAAATTTTAGAGAACATCTCTTATACAAGAATATATACCTAGAACACACTTCCAACATTCTATCTATCATCATAACCCCACTCAAAATCTATATCACCAGGCTCAAATCATTTACAATTTTTTCACACATAATGGAATGAGAGGTGGAAATATGAAATATTCCACAAGAAAATGTGGAATCTATAAGAATAGTTCATATCACTATCGATGGTCTAGCCTCTATATCCACAAGATTAGGCTGAATGACAATGTAATTTTCCATCCCATCTCCCCTATGATGTAGTTTGACTACTCTGAGATGCACCACACATCTAATATTGACAATCTTTCCCAAAATTACGGTTTTTACTACTTCTACCTCTACATGCTATATAAATCAAACTGAAATTAGGATATGGTGTAGAAGATACCCCTCCCACACTCTTATTATTTCTAATTTCCTCATTATTACATATCTATCATGTTTTCTGGAAGAAATTTTATAGTTGTCCCATCATACTGCATTATTGAAACTCTGCTTGTGGTTAAGGAAAAAGTCTATGATAGTGGCCCATCCTTCCTCACAGGTAGAAAATCACTAGAGAAAGGTCTAGTTTATCTAAATTTTCCCATGGACAATCTGTTTCCCACATCATTAGATAATGTTCTCAAAATTGTGCTTCTTACTCTCTGAAGTCACACTTCATCATCTTCCAGTAGCAAATATATGTCCAGTACAAGAATACACTTTCAGGTTCCCCTCATTAATGAGATACTGATTCACCCCTTCTTTAAACTTCATCATCCTGAAAATGTTTACCAAGGACATAATTTCACACATAATTCATTCCTAAAATAATTTTTATGCAGTATCATCTTCTTCCAACATTGGATTGAAATAATGTATGTCTTTAAAGCATCCAGCATAGTCCATTGTAGTCATACTCCCCTGATTCAACTGCTTGTTCTCAACTACTCTCTCCTACATTAACGTCACTGAATAGTAGTGCTCCAAGAACCTCTCCAAAAAGTCATTCCATAACATACCATCGACCATTCTACTCAAATCCTGAACAGGCCACAAGTGATTTAATAATCCTTGTAACATATAAATAGTGATCTTGAACGACTTCATAGAAGGATTCTCTTAGTGGTCATGTAAATTCTATATACACTCAATCTGAAACTATACTCCCTTAATTCCACCTTCTCTAGATAAATTTGGAGGGTGATGAAACTAAAAATCCATCATCAAATCATATTATATTATCACAACCAACCCTAGATAACATTATTAAAACATCATGAACTTGGATATGTTATCTCATAACTACCCTCCAACATCCTCATCTGTCACTATTGGTGCCTCAGGTTCCATCAATTGACGGTCATCCCTAGCCATGACCTCTAAGAATCCTTTCAACAAGCGTTGTCATGGGGGCATAACACTACAATAAACTCAAACACCTAAGGATAATTTTCTTAATATTGAAATATTTATGAAATATAACATGATAATAAAAAACTAGTCATTCCACCCATATATCACCAAATAGTCTTATATGAGATTCTAACACTACCCATAACCAACCTACATCTATGTAATAGTTAAAATGGTCAAATAATTTTCATTACTCAATTTTCAAATTTAAACACCAAATTATTTTCAGATTTCATTATTTTAAAACATTTAATTTCAATTTAGGAACCATTTTCATATCAATATGACAAGCCTGAAAAACCCATTAAAGTTCATCATCGTACCCAAAACCCATTTTTGGTGGATTCCAAAAATAACACATGTCAGAAAATAACCCTGAGTTCCTAGAATTAAGTTTGAACACTCAAATGTTTTGCCTTACTTTTCCATGAGACGTAGAATAGAAAATATCAAAACAAATTCACATCATAACATAAGTGTGTAAGGTAATGATAAATAATATTCAAATGAAATAGAAAAACTAATATCAATAATCCCACTCTTGGTAATTGGGATTTCCCACGTACATGGGTTTGAAACTCCCATTCACGATCTCAGGAACATGTACCAACACTTCCTAATATCATTTCTACCTTTCTCAACTAACAAGATAAAAGAAAAAGAAAATAAACTAAGCTTTAATACAACAATGTAATGTCCCAATCTAGGTCCCATGCACTGAGGCACTGATTTGGTCAGTCATGTGACCTCAAGTGCGCATCCATGTATAGAAGAGGCCTCTGACTAGCAATGTTAGCCTAATATTAATCATGGGGAGAATATATCCTCTTTTCCATCAGTGTAACAAATATATTGAAATAAATTAATACTAAAACTAAATAATCAAATGATAAAGTAATGAAAAAAATACTAGTATAACAAGATAACCAAAACTATAAATACAATATCAAATAAAAAATATGGATATTCCATGCTCGAATAGGTTTCGAGTGTCAAATGGAAAATCAAAATGAAGACACTAAGGACTGCAATGTGGGCCCTAAACCATATCTGGTACCCCCATCCAAAATCCATCACGAATCATCCACCTAACATAGGGATATTTTCCTTATCTTATCATGTAATTGTTAAATCTATTTTGGTTATGATTAGGTAGTCTTTGTTGGGTGTGTGTACAACTAAGTAGGCCACCACAAATGGTGTCTAAAAGAATATCCAGTCAATAACAATGTATGAATTTTTATAAATAAATAAGAATCATTCATAATAAATACTTTTAATATTTTCTATATTTTCTATATTTAAACACATAACTTCTAGGGTTTCTAAGGGCACCGTACCTCAATACATTTTTCTTCCCACACAATAGTCTATATTGTACCATGGGATATCATTTTCTAGAATACCACTTTTAATATTCTATATCTCATCCCAATCTCATAATTAGAATGTTTACATTATAGATATAAATTTTCATAAGAATAACATTGTTACCATAAATCATTCATTAATTAACTCAACAATTAATTAATTATCACAATATCATTAATTAACACAATGATTAATTAATCATCTCAATCACATTAATTAAGTAAAAAACTAATTAATCTTCTCAATCTCAGTAATAAACTCAACAATTTATTAATCATATAAATCTCATTAATTATCTCAATAATTAATTAATCTTCACATTAGAATTAATTAAAAATAATAATTCTTTAATCTTCTCAATCTATTTAATTAACTCAACAATTATTTAATCTTCTCAATTATATTAATTAACCCATCAATTTATTAATCTTCCCAGTTCTATTAATTTACTCAAAAATTAATTATTCTTCCCAATAAAATTAATTAACATAAAAATTTTGTAATATTATCAAATATATTCAATAAATAAACTATATATATATATTATCCTTCTAATTAATTAACACAACAATTAATTAATTTTCCCAGTTATGTTAATTATCTAAATAATTAATTAATCCTATCAATTTTGTTAATTAACTCCACAATTAATTAATATTTTTAATCCAATTGATTTACATTTAATTAAATAATCTTCACATAATAATTAATTTATTTAACAACTAATTAATCAACTCAATCGAAAAAGTTAACTCATCAATTAATAATATCAATCTCTATCTTAATATACCTAACTAATTCCACAATAAATTACTCAATTCAACAATCTCAATTTTCTTATAATTAATCCCACAATTAATTATTCAAAATATAAAATTTCAATATCATGTAATTAACTCCATAATTAATTATATAATGCAAAATACCAATATATCAAAATTAATTCTCTAATTAATTATGTAATTTATCAATTCTTAAATTCCATAATTCCATAATTACCTCAATTAGTTAATTGAACATGTTAATTAAGTCAATTTAGGATATCAATTTTATAATAAACTATATAAATAAAACAAAATGAATATATTTAATCAATATAACGATAATGGAATTTGAATTATATACAACCTACTTCATTTTTTTGACAAATGATCGCCCAATGAAAATCCCCAATATTTTAGAATCTTAATGTTATTGAATGATAGACAATCAATAATAGTAAATCTAGATATAATAAATCAATATCCCTCCAATTTAGATATATATCTACAATCATAGATCTAAATAAATAAAATTATACCTAGATCTAACCCAAAACAGGAAGAGTATCCACCAAAACAATAAGAGAAAGATGTATGAATAATGAGAAACTATAAAGAATATGGTTTTCTTATTGGGAGGGGATAATATCTATGATATATGAATCAAACCATTATAAATGGTCGTATGGAAGGTTTTTCATCACTCATAGAGGCTCTAAAATCAAGATAAATCGAGTAGGTTTGACTTTGGGTCAAATAGGTTGAGTTTTGGAGGTTCAGGTGAATAAAAAACTAATTTTCTAGTGACATTAAAACATGTTCATAATATTCTAGGAATAAGCACATTGATTTCCATAAACATGTTCCTCTATTTTTGGGGTTCACAATTAGTCATAATAGATATCATGTTATGACAAACATTGTTCCAACCATGAAATTCCCCTCTGTCTAGGGTTCCACGTTTTGATGGGCTTGGGCACAGAGTTTTCTCTAACGATGTTCCAACCATGAACAAACCCTTTTTCATCCATTTTTCTCATTTTTTTTCTCCAAAAAATAGACCCTTATGTGAAATCAAAATGAATGGTTCTAATCACGAGGAAAAAATAGAACTTGCAACCAAGCCTGATACATCTCTATAAAAGGTTGGGATCTTACACATTAAGACATTCATAAAATGTTAGGATGGTGCCAACTAACCACATACCTAATAGGATCTTGGAAAACAATATTTGTACCCTATTGGGATTGGGATAACCTCATATGTACCCATTCATCTCATGTAACATTAATTATTAGTTAATTCATTAGGGTAGATTAATGGACCCATGCACCAGATAATCCAAATAAATTCATATGAGTGGAACAATGTCATGTAATCATTTATCATTTCACAATATCTTAACCTATGTAAGATAAATATTTAGTGACCCAAGATTAACATACATAGAAAATATATCATTTTTTTAAATTACATTCCACAATCACACTCCCAAACACCGTATTACATTTATTTCCATTGGAAACCTGGAAACATAAACACTTTCCCATAACTGACCTATATAATCCCCCACTATGTCCATTATAAGTATCACCCTTATTAGAAACATCATAAGAAATAAATATATCTATACCATATGTAAATAAAACATAAGATATTGGGATCTCTGAAGAATGATAAGCATAAAAAATGGGGATCAGTAAGTGTAACATGGAAATAATGGTATGAGAACATGATGATAACATTTAAAAAACATAACCATCAAACAAAATATCACAATAATGAGTCATGGAATAAATATTTTCATTTCATTTGACATATACCATTAGGGTATTAAAGAACATCAACATTGAGAACATAAAATTGGCATATGACATGAATTTTTGGCATACTCATAATAAAAAATAATTATTTCCATAGTTGTCATGCCTCACTCCCATTGCAATATTAGTGGAATGGGTTCACTCCAAAATCCATCATATTATTCATGGTTCACTCCAAATACCATCTTGGCATGAAAATTCCTTTACTGAACTAGGTCCACTCCCCATTCAAATAATGTCTATCTCAGGATATATTTGTCTTTAGCGCATGCATTCAAGGGAGATATAGTTTCTATGCATAAAATAATTAAATCATCCATGTCTGTGCCATAAGATAATAAACATTCATTATATAAAAAACTCTGAAATTAAATTGGAATCATAATTAATAAATAATTTCTTAATACAGTGAAAATATAATGGTTTCATAATCATTTAATCATAGCATAACCCATTAAAATAAACATGTTTCAAAATAATATAATCAATGGAATTGTAACATATTTCAAAAACATAAAAAAATGAATATATATCCATTAGGAGAAATAATATCAATGCTAACATTGGATAATTTCCCCATTTATTAATGAGTAACACCAACAGATGTCATCATAGATGGAATTTTTTTTGAGAGATCAATTAAATCATTTCTTTGGGGAATTTCTTTCCTTTTTTGAAATCACTTTTTAAAGCATAAATAATTTTTTGTAATCATTTTTCATTAAAACCCACTTTAAATTAAATAAATTTATAAAATTTTATTAGGAAATATTTTATTTTAAAATAAAATTATTAAATTTTATGGAATCTTTAATGAAATGATTCTAATTATGGTGGATAAATTTGTATATGTCGTACATGTTACATGAACATTACCTTTTCACTATAAAAAGATTATAAATGTACTTTGAGCAGAAATTGATCAAAATATTCATTTGCAAAAAATTTATCAAATTAATATATGGATAAAATTTTCTATTAATAATATAATAATTTAATAAATCATTTCTAATATATTTTTATAAAACAAGGTTTTTCTATATAACATATTTTCACATAATGTGAGAATTAAGTCCTACTTTATTTAACTAATTAATTAATTATATTAAGAAAAAATGAGTAAAAAAATGGTACCATTACATGAATATATGATGAATAACCATATTAGAATTAAATTCATTATTATTATTTAGATAAGAATCATATTATTTGATTGATGGAAGCCTAATTATAATTATTCTTGATAAATGATCCTATTATAGTAAAAAAGCCTTACAAATTTGGTAAAATTTAATCATAACCACCCTGAATGTTTAATATCAAATGAATATCAAAATATCATGAATAGTATGATATTCATTATAAATATTTTTTGAATGGTAGTACATACACCTCTTAATAGAGTATAGGTTCAAAAGGTGACATGTTTTTCAATGAAGGAAAATTTAGGCAAAATTCCATTACTAATTTGGTAACTTTTTACCAATAAATCCTATGAAACTTATATCCTAAAATGGAAATGTAAATTCCAATTATTATCTGTTTATTATTTATAAAATAAATCCATTGGTACTATTAATAACATATAAAACAAATATGTGGTGAGCATAGCATGTATCTCATGGAAATTATAAGTGTGGGGAAAATATCATACATTGAGTATTGACTTAAGTTGTACTCCTTAAAGCATCATGTATGAAAATACAATGTTTATAAATATATTTATGAATTATATTATATTAAATAATTGAATATATTATTTTCTTATAACCATTTATTACCTATTTTTTAACGATTCAAGGTTAATGTTAGATTTCGTGTAATAACTGCATTGATTTTTAAATATTTTTTGATTTTTTATATTTTTTATACACATAATTTGGAAATTATTTTGTTAAATATAATTTTTATATCCTTGATATAAATATAATATATATGTTATATATATATATTAACCAATAAATTATTTTAATAGGAAATGAAAAACTCGGTTAAGGGAGACGGTAGGACATAAATATTCTTGAACAACGTCTCATGTTTTTTAGCAGATTAAAATAAATAAATTATATGAGTTATTATCATTATAGAAAAATTATATTAATTTATGATTAATTACTTTATTAAATAAATTTTCATTAAAATCCATTTAATGTGTGAATCGAATCTAATTGCATCACGAGGTGGTCGTCCACCCTACACATGAAAGACATTATCTTATTCACAAAAAAAATGAAGAGAAAAAATGTATGTGTCATATAAAAATTAGAAACTCAAAATAATATTAAAAAAATCATTAAAATAATATATAAATAGTATTTTTATCATTATTACAATCTTTTAAATGTGGAAATGGACCACTAGCTGATATCGGTTTGTGAGGTGGTATTCCACTGTACACATGACTGATGATTTCATAACCAATATGATGGAGGTGTGGGAGGTTGTGGAACATACCCATAACATAAAAACACCTTAATATATTTAATATACTATTTTTTATATATATGAATGATATAAATAAATTTAATGGGGTTTAGTAAGAAATAAAACAAAAATGATCATTGGTGAACATCACCTATTCTTTGGGTATATCTTTTTGGTTTTCACTAAAGGACTCCATTTGTTGGATTTATACAGAATGTAAGGCTTCCTTAATTGAAGAAAGGAATTTTTAAATACATTTGGATTTGTTTTTCTAATAAATTATATATATATATATATATATTAAGAGATGGAGAGATAGGTCTCATTTATAAGTGATGTGAGTTGAAAACATGAATGTTTTTTAAAAAGAGAATTACACCCTTGTTTTTTTAATTTAAAATGGATAAAATAATTGATAAATTTATTGAATATAACATATAAGGCCGAAATATATCCATTCAGTTATAAGTTTATATGGTTCTAGGTAATTTTACCATATAAGCTTAATGTTTGGTCCCTTAGTATACTCGTTTTTCTCTTAATAACCGTGATTAATTTTAACTATTTCCAATAATATTCTTGCTAAAAAATAAATATAGAATTAAAAAAATTATAAAAAAATTATGATTCCATATATGGAATCCAATTTTTCTAGTTCAACTCATTGATTTAGAAGAAATTAATTTAAAACAATTCAAGCTGATGAGAACATACATCATGTTTTTAATATGAAAATATTAAAAATATTGTAATTTCTATGTCCATATTCAATGTGAAATTTATTAAAATAACATAAATTGGACTAATTTATGGATAATTAAACTAGTTATACTTTACAACTAAATATAAATAAAAATTAACTATATATATATTAGATGCAAATGCAGTTCATCAATAAATATCAAGTGTTTTTCACTATTCATCTAGAAATAATAAATTTTAGAAAAATAGAAAAAACCTAAGATAATTTTAACATGTTGAAAAAAAAATTTTTTTTTCTCAAATTAAATTTCTATAATTTCAAAAAATAATTTTATTTTTGTTTATATAAGGATATAAGAATCAGTTCTTTTAAGAAAAGTTTACTATCAAAACATATAGACTTTAGAGAAAATAATATATTTTATTATCAAAATGGTTTATTTATTTAAAACCATTAAAATGAAAATTTAAAAATTACTTATTACTATTCATATTATTATTTATAACAACTTTTTTAGAACATTCATTTTTAAATAATGACGATAATACAATGTTGTTTTTTTCAAACTCATTGTTATGCATAACGCAAGATAACCCGGTGTTCTATGTACGGAAATATTAACTTGGTGTTGAGTATAATTCCTGATTAAATTGGGGAGTCATGAAATTCATTACATCCACTAAATTAACATTATTTTAAAAAAAGTTTTATCATAACTCAGGTTGTTATATTCTACCTCCCATTAGATTTATTTCTCCCTCAAAATTAGTAATGCTAATGAAAAAAATGTGGATAATTCTACTCATAATATTCTAATGTTCCCATGTAGTATCCTATAACTATTGGTTTCACCATAGAACATTGACAAATAGATTTTCCTTATTTTAGAGAAAATTCTATATATTATCTAGAATCTCCACCTTTTATTATTTTTAATAATGATATTTATCCAGTGGTATGACAAATGAGTTTAGTATATGTGAAGGGTTAGTTATTTACATCTTCTAGAGAGATATATGGAACACATTGTGGACTTGGGAGAAATTTTTTAGAGAACCAACGTTAAGAGACCTTCCCTACTCAATCAAGGGTCTTGAAGGGGCCATTATACATGGGCCTCAACATACCTTTCTTTCTGAATACCATTACCATAATCCTAGGAGAGATTAATAGATACACCTTATCACCAAATTCAATTTCAAGATCACAGTGGTAGTTATCATCTTAATATTTCTACCAACTTTTTTCTGCTTTTATGATTAATAGAATCTCTCTCTCCTTGTCTTCTATTTCATCATCCATCTCATATACTGATCACATTCATTACCTAACTTCATTCCAGCATGTTAGACATCTACATTTCATTCCATATAGAGCTTCATAAGGAGTCTTTTGAATGCTCAATTAAACAATATTATTTAAAAAAATCGACTAGAAGAAGGTGTTGATCACAAATACCACTGAAATTCAATGAATAATATCTCAACCAATTGTATAAGGATTTAATTATCCTTTTAAACTGAATGCACATCTGAGGATGATATTTATTTCTAAATATTTACATTACATCCAGATCCTACTAAAAAGTTCACCAAATAATAGAGGTAGTTATTATATCCCAATAAGATATAATGGAATGTGTGAATTCATGCAACCATACCACTTACTTAATGTATATCCTTGAAAGATCATCTGTAGAAAATTATTCTCTCACTGTGATGAAGTGTGATGACATAGTGAGTTGATTGACTACAACCCATATATAATTATGTCCATTATAGGTTTTATGGAATCCAGTGAAAAATAAATGGGAATGTTCTTTTATTTCTATTCAGTTTTGGGAAATTCATGTAACAACACCTTTGAATTTTATTATTCATTCTTATAACGCTATCAAAAAAAGAACCTAGAAAAAAAATATTGTGAGACCTCTAATCATTCCATCACACAATATTTGTTCATTCAAATAAATATTACTCTTCAAACTTCTATGTAGAATATAGAATGAATAACAATGATGTTCATCTAATATATCCCTTGAGAATATTGATATAAAATTAACAAAAAAATGGTTCTATAAAATTAACATTTACTCATGGTCAAGGATAGAAATGGTAACATTTATAACCTTCATTTTATTATCTATATCATAATTTTGTGATTATTTAATCTCCACCTAGAGAGAAGGTTGAACACTTAACTATGAAACATATGATCTTCCCCCTTCCTTTAGTATTTCCAGACCGATCCTTTTTAAATTTGGAAATATTGGATCTTTTGTGATCCTTATCATGGATAAGCTAGCTTGATCCATTCGAATCAAAGCATCGGTCACATTGTTCACTTTCCCAGGGTCCTAATGTATTGATTGGTACTAATCATTTATCATTTATAACCAACTTCTCTAGTTCATATTCGTATCTATATATGTTAATATATAATATATTATTTTTGTATCATTATATATGTCACATATTTGTCAATAAATATAATGCCTCTATATCTTTAATGAAAAAATTACCTTATAAAACTCCAAATTGTAAGCCGGTTAATTTTTCTCATGAATCTTCAATTATCTTGTGGCAAAATCTAGAACCATGTTATTTCCATGAGATCATATTCATGTTATTTCTTTGAAGAATCACTATATATTACACATGCTTCTCCATTATAGGGTATTGTAATAACGGGTACCCTAACTATCCTTCTATTATGTTCCTTGAAATTTTAATCACATTCATGTGTCCCAAGGAATATTTATCCCTTACATTTAAACAAAGTCATAGTATTAGACAGTAATTAGAAATTCCCTAATAACCATTGGTAATATCAGTCCTAACTAATGGAACTTCAGATATCATAAATGGTTGATTATCTATTTAACACCCCAAGATTTCATAGTATGTTATTTTTCGATGTAATTCAATAACATTCACAACACGCAACACCGAGTTCAAGTGCACCATGACCTACCAAACTAGCCGTTCAAAAACATTTATGAATAGTATTAAATGAATTTTTAACAATATATAATCCTTATATTTTTAGAATCCATATTATGTGTTTCTTAGACATAATGTAAGAACTAATTAATTTTTTTCAAATAAAAAAAGTATTTTTCAAAAAATGCACCTTTACGACATTTAATGGTGATGCTTTTTAAAATAAAATATTTGAAACTTTTATATATTCTATTTGAAAAAATAAATATATTCTTTAGAATTAGGACATAAGAATTTAGTTTTAAAATATTTTTGGTGTCTTTTTTATACCTTTCATATTTGGGTGCTTAGTGAAAAGTACTATTTTTTAACTGAAAAAAAACTTTTTTAATCCAAAAAATTTATAGTGTTAAATTATATAGTTTAATGGTATGGAAGTATAAAGAGATAATATTTTTACCATTTAATCCAATAATGGTCATTTTAAGTAATTTTACTTTGATATTTTACCTAAACAAGCATCAATATTTTGATAGTTATAATTTCTTAAAAATACAGCTTTTGGTTTTGAGAACTGGAATTAATTTTAAATTAATAAATGAAACTAATATGTCTTGAATTTGGTAAAATAGACATCATTTATGAATTAAGAATATTGAAATTAGCCTTGGGTAAATTTTGGGTATTTTTCTGAAAACATTCAATTTTTGATTAATAGTGAAAAATATTGTGTTATTTTTAAAACTGGATTTTTATTTAAATAATTATTTATTTTATTTAAATTTTATTTATGTCAAAATAGATACATAATACGTATAAAAATTCAATTTAATTCATCGGTGTAACACCATGAGATATTATGAGAAATATTGTTTTTTAATGTCTTATGTTATATGAAACACCAAGGGAATCTTTCACTACACACAATACTGGCTTGGCATGCGTTACACGCAAGAGCAACCTTCCTCGACAGCTTGTGTTGTACGCAATACCGAGTTTCATTAATAATTATATTTTATTATAATATTATGAACTAGCTTTTATTAATAGTATTAACTGAATTTTTAATTTTACAACATTATAATTCATCTGACACATTTTCTAGAATGAGATATGAAAACAAAATCAATTTTTTGGACAAAAGAAGTATTTTTAAAAAAAATGATGTTTTACCACATTTAGATGGCGCACCCATTTTAAATATAATTTTTGATTTGTTTATAATTTCTATATTACAAAATAATCTTATCTTTTTAATCAGGATATAAAAATTTACATTGGATAAATTTTTGGTACATTTCTGATAACTTTCATATTTTGGTGAATAGTAAAAATACGCTAAATTTTTCTTAAATTTTTTTTTCATCAAGATAATTTATATAGTTGAATGAAACAATTTAATAGTTTTAAAATATAAATAGAATATATTTTTACCATTTAAAATAATCTATATCATTACCATTAATTTTAATTTTAATTCATCGGTAAAAACGTTTCAATCTTTGACAATATTTTAACTTTTAAACCTCTTTCCTTAACAATGGGATTGATTTTAAATTTATTACTGGAAATTCTGTGTTTTGAATATTAAATAATGGATTCCATATTTGGATTCAGTGGGTCCAATTTATCTTAATCGGTCACTTTTATTTTTTTAACATTTTGACTAGTAAATACGGTAATTTTTATTTACTACAGTTAAAGGTAAATCAGGTAATTAAGGGTTAAACTAAGATTATTAAATTACCCTACCACATGAAAAAATTATATTGAATGAATAAAAGTCGACCCATATCACCTAATGGTTAGAATTTATTCATTTCATGGACTATTGTCCAAGAAAATTATATAATTATAATTAAAACCAAAGAAAGTGTCAACATGTCACTCTCTTATATCTTTTAAGTGTAATAATTTTAATTTAGTGATAAACATCATAAAACATCGAACATGAATAGTATATAGAATGATAAAAAATTATCTACATCATGAGAGTTTATTTATAATTTTTATCGACTAAATAATTATCATTAATGATGACACAGTTGTGATGTTGAAATTATTTTATTTGTTGAAATATCAAAAAATGGTTTTAAAATTATTAAAATAAATATTATATGAACTATTTAATGTTCTCCACGAATTTTCTAGATATATATGACATGTTATGAATCTATTAAATCTTTTTTTGAAAATATCTTCTCTTTTGATTTTATTTAAATTCAAATAAATGAATAGAGTCAAAATCAGCACTATTGTTATTTTATAAAAATAACATATTATAGAATTTTTAAAAATAAAAAAAATTATTTCAACTTTATAAATTGAAATTTAAATTTCTACAATGTGATAATGTATCTAATTATGGAAAATTACAAACACATAAGTAATTATTTATAACAATTTAATATTTAAATTATTATTACAATAAATAAAATTAAATAGATTAAATAAGGATAAATCAATTTGATAAGATTTAAAATAAATTCCCAACATATCGAAATTTTATTGGATTATGATATTACAACCTTATCTAATATCATATTTGAATGGAGATATTATTTGAGGTTATTAAGTGGGGTTTAAAATTTTTATAAATAAATATTTCTTATGATTCCAAAGGTGCCCCTCTCCACCCTTATAAAAGGGCACCTCCACCCTCTCCTCCTCACACAACATTTTGCCTTCAATCACGGCAAAACCCTTCTAGTTTCTCTTCTCCAATTCCCTATAAACACACTAAATGTCGTTTTATTCTTCAAAGGCCAACTTTAGTGCCCTAAGAGGAGGTTTTGAAGAGGCGCGTCAGAGAAGAAGTAATATCCTTTACCGATCCTTTCCATTTTAATTCTTCATCTACTTATTCTTCTTTTTTTTCATCAAAAATTAATAACATTAGTATCACTTATATACTTATATTTTATTTTAAATTTGATACAACCCTATTTCACCTTCTATCCATCCTACGAAAAATGAAATCACCACGCATGCGTACGTATAGAATATCGTCTCCACGTCGTGGTGTAATATTTTTTCCACGACCACCTTACATTGATGGGTATAATGGTGTAAAGAATAAATATATTTGATTATTATAACATGATACTAATTCTTATATATTCTATTGTCCACTCCAAGACCATTCAAAAATTATGGGAATGATATCGTTGCTCGTGCGTATGTACGGCTTACCATCTCCACGATGTGATATGATTCGTTATAAATAATATTAATTAAACCATGATTATATAAAAGAATTGAATGAATATAACTGATATATATTACACTAATACCATTCTTTAAATGAGGTATATATAACCTAAAAATAATAATAAGAGTTTATTCGACAAAACATGCATAAGACATAAATCAATGAACACCCGAATAACAAGTATCAATGAAATATTACTAATAAGAAGATAATAATATGAGAATATATGATATAATAAAATTGAATAAGATTTTTTAATAATTCAATGACATTATTTAAATCATTATACAGGAGGTTTGGATACGTACGAAGCATATCATACCTATGGTAAGGAAAAATCTCACAATCTCATTTTTATCCGAGATTGTTTATACTACAGAATTTACTAGGGAATATCTATCATCCACATCCATGATTCCTCAATATGTAATATTATTTCTATCTTCCTAAAAATTTTTAAATCCAATTTTACATGTTGGTGAATTTTTAGTAAAATATATGAAAGGAATCTTTTGTCATTTTCAGTACGAGATACTTGTTGACTTTTTTGGCCAAAGTACGAGAAGAATGATTTTTTAACTTGTAAGACTTGAATGGATTTTTATTATTTCATAGAAAATTATTTCCATGAATCTTCCTTCAAAAAATTTCAATTTTATTTTTAATTATCTTATTTTAGTTTAAAATTGTATGAAATTTTAAGAAATGAAAAATGTTTTTGAAGTAGAAAATAAATTTTCCTCAAAAATGGAGTTCAAGTGTTTTTTCAAAATTATTTTCCATATAAGATAATATAGGGTTCTATTTATATAACAATTTTTTTAAAATTTAATTTATTATGTTATGATGGAATTATTTTTATGAAGTCCTTTTATCTTATATGGTTTATGTTATGATGGCATGATGTTTAAGAATCCCATTTTTATTACATGGGTTATGCTATGATATATTATTTATGATTTTTTTGGAAAAAATAATAATGGTTTCATCATGTGATGGGTGGGACCTATATCCCCTAAAATTCATTGGGTAATGATTTATATCTTCTGATACTGACATGGCTAGAACAAAAGTTAATCTGGTTCAGTGATACAGGATTGGAATGAGGAGTGAACTCGGTTAAAAAAGGACATTTTCCACTATGATAATCGTGGAAATGAGCCTTGACTAATAAGAAATGATTTTCTATGATTATGTGTGTATGCCGAAATGTTTCACATATTATGTTATGATTATTGGTATTACATTTCACTACTATAATTTATCACATCTTATGATATTATGATATCTTTTGTTGGATATGATTTTCAAAATGTTATGTTTTTATGAATATGATATAATTTATATTTACTTTGTTTACCCTTACTGAGCATTACAGATCACCCTTTTGTATGTTTTCATTTCCCCAGTTCAGGGAGAAGGGTATTAAGTAGGATATGCCAAAAGGGACTCTAGATATGATGAAATAAACAGGAGACATTGTAGATGCTTTATGAACCAGTTTTTTATGTTTCCCAGAGTCTAAAGACACAATACCTATATGGTCCTATAGTGGTATTGTTATATGCTATAATTCGTTTGGTTCAATTTTGAAGTAATATAAATATATGTAAAGTATGGTTCTTTATAGTTAGTATCAGAGGGAGGTTATAGTCAACCTTTGGAAACTAGGATGTGAAATCCCTAGTAACAAACCCCAAGGATATGTCTAAGCATATAACACAATATTAGTGTTTTAGAAATGGCCATGAATAACCTATGGTAATACCTAAAGTGGGAAATTTTATTCATCACTATGTGGTTTTCTTGTTATGATTACTGTTTCTCACACTATGCTTCTAGGTTTTAGTCAATGGCTAGAACTCGAAGGAACCATGTTCATGAGGAATACGATGGGCAATGCAATGATTGTCCCCTTGAGAAACCAAACGTTATGGCAGGTTGATTGAAAAATATGGTAGCCATGCTCCCACAACATTCTCAAGATTTGAATCATGCAGGACTTCCAAACAAGCAAAGGAAGGAGCAACACTCTATTGAGTCCTTCATGAGGCAGCGTCCACCCTCATTCAGTGGGTCTACTAATCCATTAGTGGATGAACATTAGATTAGTACCAATGAAAAGATATTTTCAGTTCTTCAATGTTCTGAACATGATAAATTCATTTTAGTAGTATATCATGTGGAAGTTGAAGCTGATCAATGGTGGAGTCTTATCATGAATACGAGGCAATGAGATGAAATTGAGTCCATGGAATGGGATGAGTTCAAGAACATATTTTTCAATAAGTACTTCCCTCGTATTCTTCGAACAAAGATGGAGAAGGGGTTTCTTGAACTAAAGCAAAAGGATGATGAATTTTTTGGTACCTATGAAGAACATTTTACAAGACTTTCAAGGTATGATTCCTGAATTATTATCCAACATAATAGTAAGATCGATCGATTCTTTAGTGGCTTAAAACCATGTCTTTGAAGGGAGTTAGCCATAAAGGACTTCAATAGCTATGATAAAATTGTTCGATGCACTCTCAAGGTTGAGATGGAGATTGGAGTAACCCATCAGTCATATTGGTTTGATAAGAAGAGGAAAATGGAATTCAAATAGAAATCTAAAGACTACCCTGAAAAGAAGACGAGTTTTCCTTTTTTCCAATGTGTGGAAAGAAACACGGAGATAATTGTCTTAAAGGGACAAGTAAATGTTACAAATGTGGAAAATGGGGTCATCAAGCATTTGAATGCAGAAATGATGGGAAAAATATGTCAAGTGATGCGAACAAAGAAATGGCTACACAGAATGAACCTCCTACACATCAGTGTTACAAGTGCAAGTAAATGGGGCATTATTCTAATCAATTCCCCAATCCAATGGTTGTTGGTGATGATCAATGTCAACAAACTCTTAAGTCCAAATACAAAGGAAAGTCACATGCAATTTCTATCGGCGAAGTGGAGTATGATAACAAAGTGGTGAAAGGTACACTTACCATCCACTCAAAAGTAGAAAATGTTTTATTTGATTCTGGATCCACCCACTCTTTTATTTATGAATAATTTTCTAAAGGTATCTCGGTACTACCTCAACAATTAGATGTTGAGTTAGCTTTGACAACTCCTAATGGTATAATAGTTGCATCAAAAGTTTTTAATTCTTCTCCAATTGTTGTTTGTGGGAATGTGCTTCCTAAAAATCTTTTGATCGTTCCAATAGTTGAATGATGTGATTTTTGGCATGAATTTGCATTCCTTATATGGAGTACATATCAATTTCCAAAGAAGGGAAGTCACAATTCATATTCTCGATCAATCTATGATCATCTATTGATGCATGGATATATATAACCTTCTAGTGGAAATATCATCCATCATATGGGTCTTGATTCCAATAAATTAAGGTTATTTATCTCAAATGGTTGGAGAGAAACTCATGATTATGAATATTCCCATTGTAAGGGACTTTGATGATGTCTTTCTAGAGGAATTTCCAGGTCTTCAACAAATCATGAAGTTGATTTTTCAATAGAAAACATACCGAGTGCTATGCCCATTTTAAAGACACCTTATATAATGGCCCCAATTGAGTTGTAGGAATTGAAGAAGCAACTCAAAGAGAATATTGATAAGGGATTCATATTCCCTAGTACATCACCGCCGAGAGCACCTGTTTTGTTTTTTATTAATAAAGATGTATCAACGAGACTCTGTATTGATTATCGAGAACCTAACAAGATCACTATCAATAAAAAATATCCTCTGCCACACATTGATGACTTATTTGACCAACTCTGTGGATCTCAATAATTTTTGAAGATTGATCTTTATTCAGGGTATCATCAATTAAGGGTAAAAAGGAAGGATATACCAAAGACAGATTTCCATACATGGTATGGACACTATGAATTTATAGTGATGCCATTTGGTCTTACTAATTCCCCTGCTATCTTCATGGATCTAATGAATCGAGATTTTAGAGACTATCTTGATCAGTTTGTGGTAGTATTTATAGATGATATTCATGTATTTTCAAAGATCAAGGAGGAACGTTAAGATCACTTGAGATTTGTATTAAAGACCCAAAGATAGGATAAGATTTATTCCAAATTTTACAAGTGTGAATTTTGGCTTCAAAAAGTTTCATTTTTTGGGTCACAGAATCTCAAAAGAGGGGATATCTCTGGATCCAGCAAAAACAGAGGTTATCGAAAGATGGTTGAGACCAACAACAGTAACTGAGATCCAAATTTTACTTGGTTTGGCTGGATATTATCGACGTTTTGTGAATGATTTTTCACGATTATCTAATCCACTAACTAGGCTGACTCAAGAAGGAGTTATGTTCTTTTGGACGAAGGAGTGTGAAGTGAATTTCAAAGAGTTAAAAAGAAGGTTATCCAGGGCACAAGTTCTCACTCTACCTTCTAGTAAAGAAAGGTTTGTGATCTACAGTGATTCATCCAAGATGGGATTGGGGTGTGTTCTCGTGTAAAATGATATGGTGATGGCTTATGCCTCATGAAAGTAGAATATCCATGAGAAAAATTACCCAACTCAAGATTTTGGAATTAGATGTGGTAATCATTGAATTAAAGATTTGGAGGAATTATCTTTATGGTGAGAGGTGTGATATTTATACTGATCATAAATGTTTAAAGTATATTTTCACACAAAACGTGCTAAATATGCGCCCAAGAAGATGGTTGGAGATGATTAAGGATTACGACTTCTCAATTCATTACCTCCCTGGGAAAGCAAAAAAGGTGGAAGATGCATTAAGTCGACAAGAACATGCTATCTTATCCATGATGAGGATCAAAAATGATTCAATATTTATTGATTTAAGAAGGATAGATCTTGGAATTATAATGGAAGAGGAAAATATTATCTTTATCAAATGAATGTTCAACCATCTATACATGTGAAGATTAAAGAGGCACTGAAATAAGATATAGACTTCCAAAAGAAGGTGGGAAATGTTCCATAATTCAACTTTGATTGTGATGAAATAATAAGGTTCAGGAATCAGGTTTGTTTCCCTCCCAACCCAGAATTAATGAAGGAAATATTGGATGATGCTCATAGTTCTTCATTCTCTGTTCACCCTAGAATCACGAAGATGTATAGGGACATGAAGGAGTACTTCTGGTGGGATGGCATGAAAAGTGATGTGGCTGAGTATATCTCTCGATGATTGGTTTGTAAACAAGTTAAAGTTGAGAGACAGAAGTCTAAGGGGATGTTACCTCCTTTACCCATACCATAATGGAAATGGGAATACATCACTATGGACTTTGTCACTCAACTTCCTAAAACATCTAAAGAAAGTAATGCTATCTGGCTTATAGTTGATCGTCTTACGATGTCGGCACACTTCATGATATTAGAGAAGATTTATCTCTTGATCTGTTTTCTAGGATATATATAAAGGAAGTGGTAAGATTTCATGGAGTACCAATTTACATTATATCTGATCGGGATCTGAGGTTTAACTCGATGTTTTGATGAAGTCTTCAGCGTACTCTAGATACAGAGTTGAGTTTCTACTCTGCTTATCATCCACAGACAGACGGTCAGTCTGAGAGGAAAATTCTAACTCTAAAAGAAATGTATAGAGCTTGATCTAGGGAATTTATAGGTGGTTGGGATCAACACCAACCTTTGGCGGAGTTTTCTTATAATAATAGATTTCACTCCAGTATTCAAATGGTTCCTTATCAAGCTCTCCATGGAAATAAATGCATAACTACAACATTCTGGGATGAAGATGTGGAAGAAAGAAATTAGGACCTGATATTGTTGATGAGATGGTCGAAAAAGTAATATCTATTAAATAACACATAAGAGAAGCTCAGAGTCGACAAAAAATTTATGCCGACAATCGAAGAAAAGACCTATAGTTTGAAGTGGGTGATAAAGTGTTCTTACGAATATCTCCTTGGATGAGAGTAAAGAGATTTGGAAAGAAGGGCAAGCTAATCCCTAGGTATATTGGTCCTTTTGAAATACTGGATCATGTTGGGAAGGTAGCTTACCGATTGGAGCTTCCACTGAATCTCTATCAAGTTCATTATGTGTTCCATGTATCTCTCCTTAGAAAGTACATACCCAATCATTCACATGTACTACGCTCAGATGTTATACCGCTGGAGAAAGATCATTCTTATGAAGAACATCCAATAGAGATTCAGGATCGTAGCAAAAATGTTCTACGAAACAAGACCACTCTCTTGGTTAATGTTTCATGTAGGACCCACCAATTAGAAGAAGCAATGTGGGAACTTGAGGATATGATGAATAAGAGGTATGCTCATCTGTTTGTTACGAAGGGCAAATTTCAATGGAGAAATTTTTTTAAGGGAGGTTGAATGTAACAACCTGAGATTTTATGAGAAATATTGTTTTTTATGTCTTATGTTATATTAAACACCAATGGAATCATTCATTACACACAACAATGACTTGTCTTGCGTTGCACCCAAGAGAAAACTTCCTCGATAGCTTGCATTGTACACAATACTGAGTTTCACTAAATAGTGATATATTATTATAATATTATGAACTAGATGTTATGAATAGTAGTAACTGAATTTTGAATTTTACAACATTATAATTTATCTTACAAATTTTCTAGAATGAGATATGAAAACAAAATCAATATTTCGGATAAAAGAAGTATTTTTTTTAAAAATGCAGTTTTAACGCCATTTGATGGCGCTCCCATTTTAAATATAATTATAACAAGTTTATAAGATCAATTTTAAAAAATAAACATATTCATTGGAATGTAGATATAAAAATTTACAATTGAATTTTTTTTTACATTTTTGATAACTTTCATATTTTGATGAATAGTAAAAATATGCTAAATTTTTCTTAAAAACAACTTTTTTCATCAAGATAATTTATATAGATAAATGATAAAATTAAATTCTTTTAAAGTATAAATAGAATATATTTTTACTATTTATCATAATTTATTTCCTTACCATTAATTTTACATTGAATTCATTGGAAAAAACATTTCAATATTTGACAATGTTTTATCATTTAAACCCATTTCATTACCAACGTGATTGATTTTAAAATAATTTCTGCAATTTCTATGTTTTGAATTTTAAAAAATGGATTATATATTTGGATTCAGTGGGGCAAAATTATCTTAATGTGTTACTTTTATATTTTTGACATGATGAATAGTAACATCGGTAATTTATATTTACCATTGTTAATGATAAATCAGGTAACTAAGGGTAAAAATAAGATTATAAAATTATGCTACCACATGCCAAAATTATATTGGATGAATAAAAGTAGACCCGTATCACCTAAGGGTCAGAATAGATTTGTTTCATGGACTATTGACCATGAAAATAATATAATTATAATTAAAACCAAAGAAAGTGACAACATGTCACTCTCTTATATCTTATAAGTGTAATAATTTTAATTTAGTGATAAACTTCATAAATATTCAAACATGAATAGTATTCGGAATTATAATAAAATTATCTACATCATGAGAATTTATTTAGAATTTTTATGGATTATATAATTATCATTAATGATGACACAATAGTGATGTTGAAATTATTTTATTTATTGAAATATCAAATAAATCGATTTAAAAATATTAAAATAAATATTATATGAACTATTTAATGTTCTCCACGAATTTTCTAGATATATATGAAATGTTATGAATCTATTAAATCTTTTACTTAGATCATATCTCTTGTTTGGATTTTATTTAAATTCAAATGAATGAATAGTGTCAAAATCGACACTATTGTCATTTTATAAAAATAACATATGATAAATTTTTTTAAAAATCATAAAAAAATTTAAAAATTATAAATTGTAATTTATATGGTCAATAATGTAATAAATTATCCAATTATGGACAATTTAAAACACATAATTATTTATTTATATAAATTTAAAATTTAGAATATTATTACCGTAAATAAAATTAAATAGATTAAATAAGGATAATAAATTTGATATAGTTTAAAATAAATTCCCAACAAGTATAAATTTT
This sequence comes from Viscum album, assembly GCA_963277665.1. NCBI lineage: Eukaryota > Viridiplantae > Streptophyta > Magnoliopsida > Santalales > Viscaceae > Viscum > Viscum album. The sequence continues at coordinate 1,150,182,990 of OY728127.1, read as the reverse complement.
TTTGTATGGTGATATTACAACATTATCGCATCTCATCTTAGAATTGGGTCATTTTTATAGGTTTTTAAGTTGTTTTTGAATTTATTATAAATTAATATTTCTTATGTTTCCAATGGTGCCCCTCTCCTCCCTTATAAAAGGGCACCTCCTCCCTCTCCTCCTCAAACCACATTGAGACTTCAAGATCTACTGAACCCTGCTAATTTATTTTCTCCACTTCCCTAGAAAAATTCTAGAGGTCCCGGTCTTCTTCAATGACCAGCTTTAGTGTCCTAAGAGGAGGATTAGAAGAGGTGCGTCAAAGAAGAGGTAATATCTTTTACCGATCCTTTCCAATTTATTTCTTCTTCTACTTATTCTTCTTTATTTTTTTCATCATAAATTAATTAAATAATTGTCAATAATATACTTATATGTTATTATAAATATTAATAAACCCTATTTCACCTTTTATCCATCCTACTGAAAATTAAATCACCGCGCGTGCGTACGTACGCAATATCGTCTCCCCACCGTGGTGAAATATTTTTTCCACCACCACCTTACTTGGATTGGTATAATGGTTTAAAGAATAACTATATATGATTATTATAAAATTATACAAATTTTGATATATTCTACCATCCGCACCAAGACCATTCAACAATTATGGGAACAATATTGTCGCTCGTGCGTATGTACAGCTTACCGTCTCCACGATGCGATGTGATTCATTATACATGATATTCATTAAAACATGATTATATAAAATAATTTAATGAAGAAATATGATATATATTAAACTAATACCATTCTTTAAATGAGGTATCTATAACATAAAAAGAGTAATAAGAATTTATTTGATAAAATATGCATAAGAACATAAAGCAACGAACAACTTAATAACAAGTAGCAATGAAATATTATTAATAAAAAGATAAGAATATGACCATATATGATATCATAACAATGAATATTATTCTTTAATAAGTCAATGAAATTATTTAAATCATTATACATGATGTACGGATACGTACGAAGCATATTGATCCAAAGGTAAGGAAAAATCTCACAATCTCATTTTTATCTGAGATTGTTTATTCATCAGAATTTACTGGGGAATATTTATCATACACATCCATGTTTCCTCAATATGTAATATTATTTCTATACTCCTACAATTATTTATATATAATTTTACCTATTGGTGAGTTTTTATTAAAATATATGAAAGGAATATTTTGTCCTTTTTAGAACGAGATACTTTTTGACTTTTCCGGCCAAAGTTCGAGAAGAATGTTTTTTTAACTTAAATGACATGAATGGATTTTTATTATTTTATAGAAAATTATTTCAATGAATCTCCCTGTAAAAGTTTTCATGTTTATTTTTAATTAACTTCATTTATTTGAAAATTGTTTGAAATGTTAAGAAAGGAAAAATGTTTTTGAAGTTGAAAGGATATTTTCCTCAATAATGGAGTTTAAGTGTTTTATCAAAATTATTTTCCATATAAGATAATATAGGGTTCTGTTTCTATCCCTATTTTTTAAATTGTTTTTGATTATGTTATGATGTAATTAATTTTATGAAGTCTTTTTTTCTTATACGTTTTATGTTATGATGGCAGGATGTTTGAGAATCCCATTTTTTATATGGGTTAGGTTATGATATATGATTTATGATTTTGTGGCACACATAAGAATGGTTTCATTATGAGATGGGTGGGACCTATATCTCCCTCCAATGCATTGGGTAATGATTTATATCTCATGAGATAGAAATTTCTAGAACAAAAAGTTAATCCGGTTCAATGATACAGGGCTTGAACGAAGAGTGAACTTGGTTCAGAAATAGACTTTTTCCACTGTGATAGTCATGGAAATGAGTCTAGACTAATAAGAAATGATTTTCTATGATTATGTGTGTATGCCAAAAAGTTCATGTTTTATGTTATGATTATTGGGATTACATTTCACTACTATGATTTATCCCATGTTATGATATTATGATCTCTTTTGTAGGTTATGATTTTCAAAATGTTATGTTCTTATGAATATGATATGATTGATATTTACTTTGTTTACCAATTCTGAGCATTTGAGCTCACCCTTTTGTATTTTTTCTTTTCCCCAGGTCAGGAAGAAGGGTATTAAGTATGATATTCCAAAAGGGACACTAGATATGATGAAATAAACGGGATACAATGTAGATACTTTATGAACCAATTGTTTATGTTTCCCAGTTTCTAAAGACACTATACCTATACGGTCTTATCAAGGATTTTTTATATGTTGTAATAAGTATGCTTCAATTCTGAAGTATTAAAAATGTATGTAATGTCTGGTTCATTATAATAGGAGTCAATTTATAATAATTTTAGATATATAAAACTTTTATCGAACTTTTTACCATCTTTTACCCACCTCCTAAAAGCATTTAAAAATTTACATAAAACATAATTTTACCGCTTCTATGAGTAGAATTTCTAAAATTCAAGAGACACTGTTAATATGAAGGAGTAAAATTTTGTTTAATAAGATAAAAATAATTTTTGGTGAATAGTAACTTTTCACTTTTATTTACTAGGGTTAAAAGTAAATAGGGTAATTAAAGGTAAAAATGTAATTTTTATAACCCTAAAACATGTCCTAATTCAATTTGATAAGTTTAATTCGACCAAAAATATCCTTAGTAATAAAATATGACCCTTTGTGTCCACATGGATTAGATTAAGACATTTAAAATTATTTGATTTAAAGAAGATTTAAAAGAGTTAAAATCAATGTTTAATAACTAAACCATTTTTAATATAGGGTTTTACATTATATAAATTCTACTATAAATATTCATTAGAAATCTAAAAAGATTTCCTACACAATGGTATTTTATTTATAATTTTTAGAGATTAAATAATATAATTTATTAATGAAATAATGATGATGCAGTAATTACCTTTTTAATGAAGGAATCGAAGAACTGGTATTATAAATATTTAAATAAATATAATTTCAATGTTTATTTGACATCCACTAATTTTCTAGGAGAATATGACATGTTAGTATTGATAAAATGTATTTCTTTTGAAGTAATCATGTTGTTATGATTTATCAAAAAACAAATACCAAAGAGTATCAAAATTGACATAAAATAGTTTTTAAAACAAATATTATATTATTAATTGATTTAATAGTCCTAAAAATATAAGGTTTAGAGAAAAGACTTATATAATAGTACATATGACATTAATGAACCAATTTGGGTACGATTGGCATTTTATTGTATTTTTATTAACAATATAATTTAAAAATATGAAGAGACATGGTAAATGTCAAACTATTTAACGATGTGTTATATATAAAGGTTAAGGTTAATATGGAAAGATAAACCTAAATAAAAACAATTGGTTGAGTTTTTTTCGACCCATAACCACCTTATATTTTAATGAATTAATTTTTTAGCCAATATAATTAGAAAATGAATTTATTATAAAATAATATTTTCTATTTTCCCTAAGGTTCCCCTCACCCCTCTTATAAAAGGTCACTTTACCTTCCCTCAAATTCACATCTCCAAATCCATTTGGATAAGACAAACCCTACCAAAATATCCTCTAAACTTCCCTCACTTCATCCTAGAGTCCTTAAATTATTCAAAAATCCAACTTAAGGTTCCATTTTGATCAAATCAAAAGGAAGAACCAGAAGAAGAGATAAAAATTTCACCACCCTCTTTCAAGTTCTTTTCTTCTTCCACTTCTTCATTATTGGTTGTTTCCATTCTAAAATAATAACTATTGTATCTTATATATACTATGATGTTATTATAAATATGGAATAACTATATTCATTATTCTATGCATCTTATGAATGATAATGTCACCATGCATTCATACCTATGGCTTACCGTCTCCATGCCGTGGTGTAATTTGTTATTCAACACAATGTTATTTGGATGGATATAATGATGAATAATATGTATATATATAATAAAAATAACATTATAATGTGTCATTAAAATTAATATAACATCAAATTCCACACATTTAATGAAATGATATTGTCGCTCGTCCGTACGTACAGATTACCGTCTCCATGACGCGATGAGATTCATTTTCACGTTCACCATTCATCGACAATTATAAAATTATATATTATTAATAAGTATGTAATATATGAAATAATAGTTCTTTAGGAGATATATATATATATATGTACTTATAGATCTCTTATTCACTTAGTTCTGTTCAATACAATAGGAAAACAGAAATAGCGTTTATCCGTTCGTACCGACTACTGTCTCCATAAACGGTGTTTTTCATTTCCTATATATGTCTATTATAAATATTTATATTATAAATATATAAGATATATAAATAAAGTTTTATATCCTGGACATATTTAAATCTTGATCTAAGTGATACAATAAATATTAACAAGTTAAAACACGTACGATAAAGAAAGCAATTTTTGCACAAAATATTAATTTCACATGGAATGTATTTTTCAATGGGTAGTATAAAATAATAAATGAATTATGTATGTTATCATAAATATTAATATGGTTCTTGTATAATTTAATATCATACTATGATCTTCATACATGAGGTTAAACATACCCATGACTAAAGGAATGTTAATGGTAAGGGTAAATTCTTCAATCTCATTATTATCCGAGATTGTTTATGTGTAAGTATTTATTGGGAAATTTTTATCATCCATGTCCATTTTTTCAAAAAATGATTTCAAAATGAATATTTTAAGGATTTTTGAAAGGTACTCTTTATCAAGATCAGAATTTAAATTTGTTTAAAGATTTATCTTTCTAAATCATTTTAATTAATGTCATTGTTTTCAAAATGATTTTAAGGATATATTTATATGGACATTAATGTTTTGAAATGATAATTATTTTCAAAAGTTTCAAAGTGGTATAGGACACTTTGATTCAAAAATATGTTTTAAATCACTTCAATTATTAAAGGGTAAATTTTAAATGATTTTACAAAAAGGATATTTCTCTCAAAATGTTTTACACATCGTTTTCAACTATGTCAGCATCCTTTACTAGATATTATTTCTGATTGAGGTTGATTTATTATAATACAATCTTCCATATTTTAATGAAGAGTTATGATATGTTTGACTTTGGATGTTCTATTTTTATACCATTCATTGTTTGTGGTTAATTTCTTGACATTTTGGATGATAGTTTTAATATGAATGATAATTTATGTTTCAAACTTTTCATATGAGGAATGTATTGGACATAGTAAGTGATGGGTGGAGCCAGCTATAGCTCCTTGATGCATCGGTGGGTATCATGAGACAATTATATGTGTAATTGGCTGATGCCTTTCCCCATTTTATATATTGTTTTGGATGATCCCTTAATCATTTTTAGAGGTCTTGGTCAAGGCCTTGACAAAATGTTTCAGAATTTCTTTCATTATACATTCCCTCATTATGAAAATAATATTGATGGTTCATGTGGTTATTCGACTAGTAGAATACCCATGACTATGTTTTATTATGGTGTTATTCACTCAGCTCATATTTCTGCCATAAAGTGTTCATGTTTATTCTTTTTAAAGGCATGTGTTTTCAAATATTCACCATGCTTATTGTTTATGTTATCTTCAGCTAAATTATTTACCCTTAATAAGCATCTGAGCTAAACCTTTTCTTTTGTTTAATTTTCCAAGGATCCCAAGAAGTTTTTAATGTTTTAGAATAATGGTTATGCTAAGGGAACAATGGTGTTCTCAAAGGATTATTTTTTAATTTTATGTTAGAAAGTATAATGTAACGTTTATGTTTGTAATATATTTTCCAAGACTGTTAAACTGATCAGTCCATCAAGACATTATTTCCTTGTAATCAAGCCAATTTTATGTAATAATGCACTGACTCAGGGTAAATGTGGTTGGGGATTACAGTTGTTATCAGAGAATGTTTAGCAATAACTTTGGAAACTCCATTCCGACCAACTCTGATTAGAATAAATTTCCCTAAGATAGTCTTTGAGGATTAGTATATAAGAACTTCCTATAATTTTGGTAATTTAGTGTTTTTGTGAGTTTTCCAAGAAATACATCCCTTTCTGGATATGAGTAGGTAGAAGTGGCTCTGGCACAAATGTACCTAGGGGTAAAATCAGAAAACACCACATTGAGCTAGACTCGAACAGGAACTGGTGCACGTCAACGGGCCATGCTACACTCTTGGTTATGACACTCCCGGGAGATATATTTAGGATAATTCTCATTTTCATTACAAACCATTATGAAGGGTTTATGAGTATATACTTACTCAAAGAAAACATTTTAATGATTATGGATTATATCCATAATATATTCAATTTAGGTAAAGTGTTTTATAAGTTTGGATTTATGAATTGTGATTCATAATCCAATGTAGTTTATTCCATGAATAGAAATGGTGCCCAGTATAAGGAATGCGAACTCTAGCAATACGTACGATCCAAAGAGTAAGAAGGAATATATATTTCATGGTATTAGGAAAAAATTTAGAAGGGAAATAGTCTACCATGTATTTAAAAATATAAAGAAATAGTATCATTTGTTAATAAGATAAGTAAAGAATACTATGAATCATATGGATTTGAAGGGAAGCAAGACAAGAAAAAGATAAAAGAGTGAAAGATTGATAAAGGGAAGAGGGAAAAGTAGAATTTTCCCATATGTGATAACCATGGAAAGAATCACCATGGTAAATTCTTGAAGGGAATGGGAGTTTTTTATAAGTGTGGTGAAAAAGGACACCATGTACATGACTTCATGGGAAAGAAAAGGGTTTCAAATGTACAATGTTTCATCTTCAAGGAAAAGGGACACTACATGAGTCAATGTCCAAATAATCAGAGTATACCCCAAATGATGATTTTGGAAATGGTCCATGCTATGATACTACCATATATGAATAGGAATGACTAGTTTCCTTATGTTGTTTTTATAGAATTATTTCTTTTGAGTTTTTTATCAACAATATAATGGATCTAAGAATTATAGAGATAAATAAGGATTGTACTGCAGTACAATTTTGTCGAGGATTTGAGATTATATGGTTCTATGAAAATTAACTTAACAGTAAGATATACTTTTTGGAAAATACATGTTTGAAGGAAAGGTAATCCTTAATATGGTCCGGATAATGAGGTAGTGATTTTGGAATAAGAGATAAGTAATATTGATAAATTATATTGTATATTCATGACTTCCTTAAAACTGATTAATGATTTGTATATTGTATCATTGTTGGAGTTTACAAAATATTTTGGATAGAATGAGTATATTTAGTATTCTATAAGGAATAAGGGAGTGTGAATATAATCAATTAGGTTTTATGGTAATTCAGGATATTGCGGTGTTTTAATAGAATACATGATGAAGGCATTCACGTGTTATTACCTGGAAAAAAGGATCTTCATTATGTTTAATTTCCTTTCAAATTGTGGATAGAGAGTTTCGATATAAGTATTTTGGATAAGTATAATGGTTGGAATGGATTAAGATTGAAATTGGATGCTATTGTTAAGGTTATTTTTGTATTTTAAGAAAAGGACAGCCTAGAGGTCCGGCGACTACTAGTCGCATCCGACAAGACTGTGAGACTTGAACCCAGAACCGAAGAGCGACAAGGGTGCATCACCTATGACTGGACTACGTGATGCACTGGTTTGTATAATTTAGCTTTTTTTAAATAGTTTGATATATGAATAATAAATTCATTATTTTTGGAACCCTATACGATTTGGATAAATAATTTTTTTTAAATCTTTTGGATTGAAAGATGAGTTTGAGGTAGGAATTATATAAAGGATGAATCTCTACTTGCCAAGTATATATATATATATACATTTTTTCCCTCTTTCTAAGAATAAATTTTATTAACCCAAGTTCTAATGTGGGTTTTCCAACAATGATATTTTCTATTTTCAACCATTTATTTTCAAATAACAATTTCAAATTGTGAGGACTCAATTTATTGATGGAGGGAAGAATTTTACACCCCAATATCTCATGTTTGTGTCATTTTTACTTTAACATTAAATAAAAAGTTATTTATGTCATTTCCCAACCAAAGTGGCTCCATGGGGTCCCAAAGTTAACCCAGGGCTTGTCTTGGTCGGCCATGACACATCCAATAATGGTAGGACAAGTGTCTAGGTATTTTCATTTTATTATAATATCATTGTTGCCTTAAATTGCACTAATTACCTCTAATCGCGATTAAGAACTTAAAAATTACTATTCACCAAAAAATTATTTTAATCTCATTAAACCACATTTTACTTATTAATGACAACCATGTATTTCAGATTTTTGAAAATCAAATCACAGATGTGGAAAAGTTTCATTTAAATGAAAAATCAGTTTCTTTAACTACCACTTAGTGGTTTCACTATTCATCAAAAATTGAAGTTTTTCAGAAAAATTCCAAAACTTCACCCTAAGATATATTTGATATTCTGAATTCGAAAATGATGTCTATTTCACAAAATTAAAATCATATAAGTTAAATTAATTAATTTAATAATTAATTCCCGCTGTCATGACAAATAGCATGTTTTTATGAAACAGTAAGTATCAAAAGATTGACACTAGTTTAAGTCCAATTTCAAAGTAAATTGATTCGAATGACCACCAATGGATTAAATGGTAAAAATATATTCTAATTTCATTTTAAAACAAATTCAAAAGATAATCTAATTATATAAATAAATTAGATTAAAAAAAGGGTTTTGAATTAAAATACAACATTTTCACTATTCATTAAAAAATGAACTTTATCGGAAAAATACCAAAAATTCACAAAAAGTAATTTTTGATTTCCCAATCATAAAGAATAAGTTTATTTTGACAAACATAGCTTATAAAATTTTCAAAATATAGATTAAAAAATGTTGTTCCATTAAAAGGCAGTAAACCAATCTTTTAAAAATATTAGTGTATTCCATGCTTAAGATTGGATTTATTTTCATTTTAAGCCTCTAAAACACTATCTAATTCACTAATATACATAGATAAAAATATCTATTATTCATTAATTACTTGGGATGTTACACGAATCGTTTAAGATCAAATGAAAAATTAAATTCCATGAACATGAGGATATTACTGAAACAAAAAATCAATTGACATTAGGCACACCTCATTAAATAAGATATTTTTATAACAAAACATATGTCCCAAAGAAGACAATTTGATATAGTAAAACCTTACAACTTTCGTAACATTTCAATCAAATTCTCGTGGATGAAATATTTTTAATTATTTCTTTAATTACCATATATTAGAATAATATTTTAAATAAAATCTCAAATGATAATTATATTATCCGCATTAACATAAATTAGTGCGTAATTAAAAAAATGTCACATTGAAAGAATAGTAACAAGAATAACCCTTACCTAATGAACGACTTGATGAAAAAGATCTTGAAACATATAATAATGTAATATTTATTATAATTATAAATAATTAGAAATTTAAAAATTATTATGTCATATATGATCCACTATTAATATTTCAGAAACTTTTTATAAAAAATTCATGATTGAAATCCTCTTTTATGGGTGATAACTATTTTTTTTCATTTCTGTTTCAGTTCCGATGTTATTAAATATTAACATTGATAAAGGTTGAATAATATACAAAATATTATTATATTAATATTTATCCTATTTAATCATTATATATTATTATAAAACCGTTCACATATTGTGTTTTGAAAAAAATAATTACATCACTTTGTGGTGATGGTAGTTGATAAACACACATGAGTGATGTTTCCACATTTAGATTAATGGAATCAAATAATCATAAATAATAATTATGAATTATATAATAATTATTATATCATAAATGTCATATATATATATGTTCATTAAATATATCCTTATTACCATCCATGTATTGGGGAATTGAAAAAAAAATCAAATCACTTCGTGGAGATGGTAGTGCACATATTCTCACACGCAGCATTGTCATTCTCTATTGGATGTGACTGTAAGAAGGTAGATAATATATTATAATTAAATAGTAATAATTATTTCCTAAATTTTACATATAACCATTTAATCCATCATAATAAAAAACCATGAATGATTATTATAAAAAATTATTCATATCATTATGTTGAGGTGGTAGTCCACATATACAAATAATCAATAAATTATATTCCTATTTGATGGATATGTGGTGTAAAAGTGTTGTTACATCATTATAATAACATATTTGTATATTTTATATTCATGATTCCTTATGTTATTATTGATACTATATTTATTTAGAATTTGGAATAATAAATAAAATTGGATGTTTTTGGTTAATATTTATATTAATTATTTGATAGACCTATTTTGGTGTACACTATAAGATTTGAATGATTTGTATTATGAGAATAATAGTGAATCAAGGATGAATTTTTAAATCTTTGAGGGTTTTTGGATAATTATTTTCACATATTTAATGGTCAATTATTCTTTATATTTATATATTAGAGGTGTACTTTTACATGTGAAGGGAGGAACATATATGGAATTAATTAAAAGATTTCAACATTATATGATAACATTAATAAGAAGGTGTAAAATAATGGAAAACAATTAGAAAATATATAAAATTATATTGGAATATTTGAAAACAATAATAATTATAGAAGGTTATGTGTCATTTAAACCCATATATCATTGAATAACTCCCTATAAACTAATTTTAACCTCAATAATGGTAACATAATTATAATTTTTTACCACTCATTATGACCATAAATAAAGTTTACGTTATTAAATCATATTAACTAAGACAAATAAAACTAATTTATCTATTTTAACATTTTAAATGATGATAATTGGTATAAATCCTGTTTAAAATGTTAGAACAATGTTAAATTAATTACTTTTTGATAAAACCCATAATAAAGGAAAAAACCCAATTTATGAATAAAAATAAATTTACATAAATTCATTTCCTCATAAAAATAATAAAAATAGTGATAAATTTTTTTTATTGAATATATAATCTATATATTAAATTTCAACAATTAAATAATTGAGATTAATTTTATTAAAATGAAAATATATTACATGAATAAATTTGTTATTAGAAAATTGTGTTTTAATCCAAAATATGAACTTATAAAAAAATTATCTATAGTAAAGATTATAATGTAAATATTTATTTTAGTTATAATTAATGATTTATTATGTTTGTTTATTATGAAAATAAAAATCATAATGGGACTTACAAATTACTTTATTTATTTAATATAAATGATTGTTTTACAAAAAATTGATTTCTGATATTCATTAGAAAGTAATTTTTTTTTAAAATAAATCATAAAATTTCACCATATTATAATATTTATATTATAGTTTCAAAAATTAAATTATTCCCATAATATATAATTTCATAATGTGGTAGTAATTTATTAAAATTCCCATTTAGAAAATCCAGTGAAAGCATTTATGAAGAAATAAAATTTTTTTAGAAAAAATCAACTTTTTTAAAAATATAGTACTTATTTATTCTGAATTAATATATAATTTTGAGGTATTTAAACCCCTTATACAGATCATATATAATGTATTTAATAATATTAATACCTACCAAATTATAAAATAGTATATAATAGTCATATATAAATAATAATATTTTCATAGTATATCATTGTTTCAAAAAAGCTTAACATTGTGTGTTATGAATGATATCGAGCATAATATTATTTTAAACTAATTTTTTAGCATAATACATAATTTAAGGAAACTATAAATATCAATTATAAATTTTCTTCTTGTAAATTCCCTTATCACCTTTTTTTTATGGATCAAAAAAGTATCATATAATATCTTATAATATTTCCTCCAAATGTTAAATTCTCCATCAAAAAATAAAATTTAACATTATTTTCACATTAAATTACATTTTAAATATATTTTATCATATTAATAAATCTCTATTCATATTCCCCCATTAATTCAGAGTATATTATAATGTCATCTGTAAATTCGAACACAAATTTCCTATTTAATCACTAAATACTCTATTTATAATGTCCATGAAAATTGAAGTACAACTTGAACGTCCAAATAGAATCATGATGAACTCATAATACCCATAACATTTATGTAAGGATTTAAGTTTCCTTTCATCCTTCATCCCCTTCAATATATTATATCCTAAAACAATATCCCATGTCGTTGATCGAAAATGTTATCAATCTCTGTTATGGGATAAATTATGTTTATCATGATCTTGTTTTATTTTATAAAGTCAATAAAGTGATTCATTGAAATATAATTTCAGTTGGAAAAGATGTCAGGTAGACCCCATGGTGAATCACATAGGTGTTTTAATCACTTTTCCATATTCTTGTATACTTTCTTCTATGCTTTTTATTGTTTAATGCGTACTATTTTTATGGACTCTTATATATTGTTATATCTCTTGGTATAATTTCAATGGACAACTAAAAATAATGATCCTAAAACTCCCCTTGTTAGACCGAAAAATATTCCCTTACAATGGGTATATTTTAATGGAATATTTGATTATTTGTCTCAATTAATTTTAGATAGAAATTTTTATACATAGGGAAATAATATCCTTTCATAAAAAGGATTTTCCAAAATAAGGTTCATAATTATCCTCCCACTTGTATATAATCTAAGGTTGATTTAGCATTTTGAAATTTATATTTCTCTCTAAGAAGTTGAAAATTTCCTTATATAAATATAAATAATCCATCCCTAATTTAGCCCCATATTATATAATAGGGAGTATGGAAATTTTTTATGAGATATTAATCCCATAAATGTTAATTATGGAATGTTTTTAAACATGATATTTAAAAATGTCTCCACATAGTTCATTCACCAAAACATAACTTATTTATTTTAAGGTGCTGTGTGAATATTTCTAGTAAATAACAATGGAATTACGTAACGAACCATTATAGAATAAAATATCATATTGATTATTTAATAAAAAAATATATTATGTATCAATCACTGTAACATTTTCATGGTCCACCTTTAAGTAATGGTAGAATAATAGCATCCTTGATCTTATGGCCATTGATGTTTTTTGTTTAGTTATCTCTACTGACCCTAGGATTAGGGAATTGAAATTCACAATGTCAATGCTCATCATACATGAATTTTTATAAAATAATTGGATTATTGATTGGACCAATCCTTTATACTACCATATTAGTCAGTTTGATCATCTCCAATTTACATTCATTGTCTGGATGCCCATTATTTTACACAATAAAATTCTTTATGTTCCCTTGAGGAAGTTTTCTACAAACTTATCTCTAGACTATGACATCTAGTCACATAAATTTTCTTCCCTCTATGGAATTTTTCAATTTTTAAAACATAATTAAATTTTATTATCATCCTTTTATCTCTATTCCTATGAACCCATTATAAATAAAAAATCTCAATCTCAAATTTAATAGAAAATTAGATTATTTTATCACAGCTATGTAAATATTCAGTTTCACAATATTTTATATTTAATAGCATTAGTCTGCTAAATAAGTAGAAAAAATGAATCTTAGGATCAGCGAAGAAGATAAAAACATACCTTGAAATCCATGTGAATATTACTTCACGAGATGAAATTGATTCATTCACACTTTCAATGATCCCTAGAAACTCCCTATATATTATAATATAAAGAGTCTAAGGAAAATATTTATTGAAGGAAGTCTACCACAAAATTTTATTGATGTTTTATTGGTTTTTATATCCATATAAATTTTCTAACCCTGATTGAATTATAAATCTATGAAATAAAAAAATTCATTCTTACGGTTAGATAATTAGTGAAAAAAGAATATATTCTCTATAGAATTAATTAATCATCAGGAATTTCCAATTTTTATGATCCAATAATGTTGGATGTTTTTTAGGCATAAAATATTTAACTTCATATTTTTCACCCTTTGGGGATGGATTATAATTCACATGTTGTTTCTCGAGATTATTCAATTGAGATATGGATGGTGATATTCCCTTTAAACTGTTAAAAAATAAAAATTTAATTATCAATGTAATATTTATTTTGACGAAATAATAAATAAATTAGAGATTGGGGTTTGGGTAAATATATGATAGAATAGAAATTAAGAACATGAAATAATATATTATTAAATTATTATAGTACACAATGAACCTACTATAGACTTCAATCAACTATTACTCAATATTAGGAAAACTATTAACAAAAAAAAGAGTTAAACAATTATTCTACATGGTATGACTCAAAAAATCAATAAAATGATAGAACATAACTTTTATGCATTTTCCTTGAATAGGAAGAACTAAATATTTTCTATGGTGTAGAACTAACCCATCCCTTTATACATAAAAACTGAACCATGTTTATTATAAAATAGAGATCAAACTGATGTGACTACCATTTGATCAATTGATCATTACCAGGAAACTACCTTTTGAAATAGATAAAACATTATATGAACCTTATGAAATATAGAGAAATGTATTGAATAATAATAAATATAGTTCTATTGGAAGATGTTGATGAAGAGAGCTGGTGACACATAGTGATCTTCCTCTCTTATAGAAAAAATGAAAAATATAGAAAATTAGGAATCAAACATTGCCTTAGAAAATTAGTAGAAATGAAATTGAATATAATTTATACTCTCTTTGTCTATTATTTTAAAATCAATTCCTCTCAGTTACCATTATTTATATACTATTTTCTTAAACATATTTGCCTTATTTAAAATTTCTTGAACCATATCTACTAATTTTTGTCTTCTTTATTCGAAAACATTTAAATACAATGGTTAGAAATAAAAATTGAATCTTTATTGTTACCAATATATTGATGAACATGATCCAATTCATCATTTTAATCTACATCCTCTATTCCTAGTACTATTGATTCAATTACCTTCTTCTACTAGAGGAAAGAAGAAAATTGAATCTTATACATAACATATGTGTAAATAATTTTATGTATTGGCTATGTAAGGATAACAATTACCATGTGTAAATGTACTCATATGGATCATGTTAGCATAAGAATGAAATAAAATAGGTTTTTTAATGGACACTCACATAATTGTAAACATAAAATTAAACATCCTGTATAATGGAACTTGTATCTGGGTAGATATGTTTTCACATGGCATTCAAAAGGGAATAAAATATTTTTATTATGCTAGGTAACAGAACAAGGAGTTTCATAATGGTCATATGACATCATTTCCCATCATTGAAGGGTAATATGTATCTCACGTATGGTTACTGAATCACATAAGGTTAATCTATAAACATGTGATAGGGTAATGTTAATCTTTTTTATGTTACTGAATAACGTAAGCAAACTTGAATTATGGTTAAATGCCTATGTAAATGTGAGATAAATTTTATGCAACTCGTGTAAGGGTTAAAATTGTGTTTTATATGGGTATGTTGTAGTTTCAACATGAATTATGAAGGTAATTAATATATTGGGTAATGTTAATGAACATAAATAGGGGTAAAGGTTAACATGCATAATGGTAAAAAGGTAATTTCAAATTCTATGTAAGGATAATTAGAATGTTATATAAGTGTAATATTTAACATATTTAATGGTAAAAACAAGATAAAACATGATACTGATGGGTAAATCAACATTACAAAAAGGTAATCTACATAATATATTTAATGTGTAAAGGTAAGGAGAAATATATATAAGGGTAACTATAGAATACGAGGATTATTTAAAGGTTAGAACTAATTTATTAAAAAGACGTAAGGGTAATGAAAAATTACCCCAATATATTTAATAGTAAATAATATTATAAAAAAAATAATTTTGGAAAATATTTATAAAATCATAATAACACAGAATAAATAGAATAAAAAAATTTATGATGAACAATAATATTATTAAAAATATTAATCCATTCGAGTTACTAAATAATTAATATTTTCTCCTTTAAATGATGAAAATAATTATAGTAAACAAAAACTAAAATTAAGATTCATCATATAATTTTTAATTTCAATACCCATAATAATATTAAATAGTATTTCATTATAAATTAAATAAAAATATTAGAGGAGGTTTTCAATTTATAAATATAGATTTTACATTTATTAAAATAATAAAACTCAACTTACTAAAACTCCCAGTGTCTCAAAACTATTAATCTCCACATCTATGAAATTTCAGAACCACAATTTTATTTCAAAATATCCAAAATATCCTAACCCTTTTTTGAAATTTATAAAAAAACAAAAAATAACATTTAATGAAATATTGACCATTTTTTATCTACAATCCTCTTCTTAATAATGAAAAAGTAAATATTGAATGTTAATGATATTTCCAAATTTTGAAGTGGAAGCCAAAAAATTACTAGAATGAACATTCTTACATAAAATAGGGTAAACCGTCTCCTTTAACATGAATTGATAATTAACCCACTGTATTAAAAGGTACTTAATCATATAATGATTAGGTAAATAAATCTTATAATCCCAAAATAATATTTCTCCATGTGTTAAATAGATATTACCAATAATTTCATAACGTTTCAAACAAATTCACTTCAGGAAAAACATCCATAAATTGATGCAATGGAATGATAAAAACACTTTGATCATTTATGATCACCCTAAATTGATATCCATCATATAAATTTATTCATTGAAGATAAAACCAAATTTTGATGAATTAAAAAAATTTACTCATTCACTATTAAACCAAACATAAATAAGTTGTAAATTCTCACTATTCATAATGAAAAACATATATTTTAATTCATTACATATTTAGAAGATTTTATCTACCATATATAACAAAAAAAAATTAGATTTTGTATGAATAAATAATTTTACTCTTGAAAATAGATTTAAATTTACAAATAGCACATTCAAAAACAGATTTTGTGCATATAATTTCAACTCACATGGAATATATCCAGTATTAATATAGAAATGAAAATTAATCATTTAACCATTATCTTGTACGTGTATTATTTAAAACATGATAATTTTCTGATGCACTTAAAGTCATTTTGGATCTCCCTAAGTGTATTATAATAATATTAAAGTGAATAATATATTTAAAACATCACCATAAAAAATTATATTCTATAGTATTCTAATATAAATATGATACCATAAATACTAAAATAATTACAGCTTGTTTTAACTGATTACTTCTTGACCAAGAATAAATAAAAAATCTATACACATAGAACTGATCAATGTATTTAAAAATTTATTCAACGAATTGATAATAATTTGTAAATAATTATAGAATTTAAATTATATTCATGAAAACTATAAATTAAAACTACATAAATAGTTTACAATTCATATAAATAAACAATTTAGATGATTTATGGTATACCAATTTATAAAACTATAGAGAATATTTATAATGTTTAAAAACAATATACATATCCATGCATGTAGAATTTCTTTTGACCTATTGGATTTGAATATCCTGTAATGAGAAACCATTCAAATTTAATAAATTTTGTGTAATGTAATCTAGATGATAAACCCACTGAAATAATATTTTTTTAAAACCTAATTTTTCAATTGAAATAGAAAATTCCTTTTCATAATTATCAATTTTAGAACATTTAAAACATGTGGATTTCTAGGTTTTTTAATTGAAAAATATATTAAAAATAGTACAATACATCAATGTAATCTATTTATTATAACCAAAATATGATTTTTATTGATTTTATTTATTTAAGAACCTCATCCGGCCTAACATATATTTCCCTTTTAAAAAAATCTATAATTTTGTTATCCTAAATTAGAAACTTATTTTTCAATTTTCCATTTCATTATGATCACATTCCATGTTCATACATATGTAACTATTTATAAAAGATATTTAATTTCATATTTTATTATTATCAAGTATGACCTTATTACACGCACTTTTAAATTTATTTCATTAAACAATTATTTGATTAACTATTATTTGTTGCTCATAATTATTTATAGAATTAAAATCATTAATTAATTTTATATCATCCTTTTTCTAGACATATTCTCTTAGAATTATATCAAGTTCATTTATATTATTATAATTGAAAAATATACCTTCATTTTTAACATTTTCATTTTCTTAGTTAAGCATCATATTTTAAAATTATTATATTTTATTTTAAACTATCATATATTTAAACAAATTTCAAACAATGTTTTTGATACCATTCATTTTCTTTATTTCCTTCATCAACCCTATTATAAAAAATTACATGACCAAAACTATAATAATATTTATACATACCTCATTTTCTTGAGAATCCATGAAATAGTGGTTGGATATTTTTTTGTCAGATTTTTATTATTTTCTTGTTCATGAATCCTTAGTATAACTCCAACACACATGAAAACATTACTTCATCTCAATTTTTTATTTCAAACTTTTTCCTTCTTTTTGGGTATTTGATAATCATACTTGATGTTCCCCTTTTTATTTTATTAAAATCATTTTATTTGAGAAAAAAAAAATTTATATTATATGTTTCCTGATATTTACCTATTATTAATAATACTTGTGATCCATGTTGGACTATCTGTTGAATCCACCTTTTCTTTTAACTAATGTGTAAATACCTTTTATAAAGTATGAAACCATATTTTCATTACTTTTCATTAGAATGGTATATATAAATATGAGTAATATATTTAAATTCTATAAATTAATTTTAATCAAAAACATATATATAATTTATCTTTGATTCCATCTCATTTTGAAGAATTTATCCAATCAATTCATCCATAGTATTTTTAGTGAAATCCTTACATTCTTTTATTGGAACCTTATTTGAGATTCATTTCATAGGTAAATCTCTATGTATTATCTCAATAAGTAATCCATTCAATTAACTATATTTTAACGTTAGTTGTACAACTGATCAATATTCTCATGATCATGGATTCTAAATTCCTAATTTCTTTTGGTATAATACTGCTTTGGTTTTCAATAGATTATAATTTTCTTAATGAGTGAGTTTTAATGGCTAAAAATTATTAAAATGTTTTTTTGATGGTATGTGACTATGCATGTTTTTACTTATAGAATTATATTTTTAATTCATGTGTTTATAATTTATCACATATTTGATTACATTATCAACTAGATATTGTCTCCAAATATCCTTCAGGTATTTTTTTATTTATTCCTAAAATCCAAAATTATAATCCAATATTTTGTAAAAATACATCAATATTGTCCTTCAAATATGAATAATTACATCCAATGATGTGAATTGGACAAAGAGGATTTTTGAATTAAATTTCTGAAAACATCATTAAAAATGGAAACTTTCTTTCCATAGACTTTTACGTCAAGTACAATGTTATAACAATAAAAATAATTAAATAATTCAAAAAATAGAGTATATGATATCATTTATTGAAAATTATATAATACCAATAGTTTTTTAAATTTTTTAATGGCATGGGGGACTATATGGTGTGAGAAAATAGTCATTTAAAATTTTTTAAACTTATTTAAACAAATTTCAAATATATATTTATTCAAAAACACTAACTGGTGAACGTGAGTGCGATGTTCAAGAATTAAAGAAGTCAAATTGAAATGATGAACAATAACACTAATCTTTTAATAGTGGTTATGTTCATTATGAACATAATATACTCTTCAATCCACTATATAATAGGAAAATTATTGGTACACGCTATGAAAAAATATTTTATAAGTTCCAAATCAACCTAGTATATTATTGTATAGACCATAACATTCATACCTTTTCGAGAATAATATGAACCTAATATTTTCTAAGGAGGATCAATATCCTTTAACTCATCATTTTTAGGTTATGACAGAACCCTATATGTTCTATAGGATATGAAAACCTACGTGAGTGAATATTGATCAGGTGAGCATAACTATGATGGTACACTTTGAAAAAGGTATAACTATGTGTGAAAACAATGAAATACACACACATTTACAAAATAGTAAATCTCACTCTAATATCAGAATTTTTTGTTGATGATTTCTATTTTAAAATATTTATCGTTAACCCTTAACAACTGAGGTAGAATAGGGAAACTTATGAAACCATAAATTCATTATAAAATTAGTAGTAATGAAATTTTATAAGGTTTAGTCTCACTAATGATCATGTACACTAGTTGTAGAGGATCATTCTTGGAATCTGAAATACCCTTGTTAAAATCCATGTTGTATTTTATTTTTTTGGGAAGAATTTTTTTTGTAGGTATTGTTCATTACTATAGGAACATGAGCTATTCATGTGATTTGGGTCTTTAGGCCAATGATTTGCGTCTATGTGTCACAAGTCATTTAGGCCATTAAAGTACATGGGGACACATGGCCTTTATGATGTCATAGGACACTAGGACCCTTATGGACCACGAAGCTGCCCAGGTAGAACACACAAAATCATTCATCATATTAGAGTTCAAAGTAATTAACATCAACTAAGGAGAGATAACCATATTGGAAGCCTAAAAGGTTATGGAAATTTCCACGAGTATTTGGAATTATACAGAACAATAAGGGGTATTCCTATTTAATCATCCATGAATGGTTGGGAGTTGGATTCCTTCAATGATGTAGATGCTAGGGAGGTGCAGTTCTTGGTTTGGCATGTCTTGATCCTTTAGAAAATGTATTAGGCATGGTTCCATGGTCCTTTGGGACATGTATTGTGCATTAGGCCTATAGGAATATGGTTCATGTATGTGTTACACATCAACACATAAAAGGGTGATTATCAAAAAATAATTGAAATATATTGAGGGAATATGGGTTGGGATGGCCATGTAATGTTAAGTATCTCATTCTCTATTATTATTATTAAATTCTCAAAATCTATATACACAAATTTATATATGAATTTATTCAACATATATTTCTTATTTAAAATTACACAAACCATCTTCACATAGATTAATTCTATTTCTTGAATATACATATTAAATTATTTTTATAAATAAGAATGGAAACAATATTCTTACCTGTATTTTAATGATTTTCCTAAAATTCATATTTTTAATCCTCATGCTTCATTCTTAGTATCATTGAATTATGTGAATACTTCTACTAAGATAATTGTTAAAACTATGGGAAGTATAAACCTAGTGTAAGGGATGAAAATTTATGGATCAACTATGTAAGGGTAAAAATTATGATGAATGAAGGTACTCATATAGCTCATAGGAGGGAAATATTGAAATAAAATTGGTTGCATAAGGGTATTCCATGTAATTGTTAACTTAAAATGGAATACATTGTGTAAAGGTGAATATATAATGGAAGACTTGTATTACATTATTTTTGTAATGGTATAAATGATTTTATTTTGGTTATGTAATGTCAAAAGAGTTATGTACGGGTCATCCATCAATTCAATTTGTTACAAATGGGTAATATATATCATGAGGAAGGGTTATTAATGAAGTAAGGGTACTATCTTTTATACATATGGGTAATTATGTGTGAAATTTCGGCCCCACCCAGCCTAGCCCAACCCCATACAGCCCGACCCAGCCCAACTTGGCCCCAACCGTGCCAGGGATGCCTCAAAAAAAATCTGGCCACTGATCACTATTCGGGCCCGTCCGGGCCAGCCAGAACCAGCTCAGGCGGCGGGAGCCCTGCCTCGGGCCAACCCAACACATCTGGTCAGGTTGGGATTTTTCGGGCTAGGCCAGGATTTTTCAATTCAGGCCATGGTTGCCTTTTTTTATTTTGAAAATATTTTTTTGTTATAAAACATTTATTAACATTTATTTAAAACGTTTTTGACATTTATTTTTAAACAAATTTTTTTACATGAATTTTGTAAAAATGTTTAACTTGTTTTTTTTTGTGACAACATGTATATTATTATTTCTTAATATTTTTCAGTGGGTGGATATGTTATTTTTTTCTAAATTGATTTATATATGTGAATATATATATATTATGTGAAAATTTGAAAAAAAAATTAATGAGGGGTAGGGGGATTCTTAATAGTGGGTGAGTTTAAAACATTGTTTTTTAAATTTTTTTATTATTTATTTAAATCATTTATGTACCTTTTTATGAACTTATTTATAGTTTTTTTAAGATTAATTTAATTTTTTTTATTTATTCATTTTTAACCCATTTTTAGCATCTATTTAAAACAATTTTTTACATTTATCATCAAGTAAATAATTTAAAATGTTTTCTAATTTTTTTAAACACATACTTTTTACAATTTTTTTAAACATTTAAATATTTCTTATTTTTTTTTGTAAAATGTTTTTTATGTGTTTGTTTTAAAAATTATTAATTGAAATGATTTTTTTAAAAAGATTTTTCAAAAAATTTAATTTAATCCATTTTTTATAATTTGTTTAAAACAATTTTATACATTTATTAATAAATTTATAATTTAACATAAATTTTTTGAATGCATATTTTTTACATATATTTTTTTAATCCTTTTAATATATTTGACGTCACAAAACTTTTTATTATCATTTATAGTGGGTGGATATGTTATTGTTTTTCAAAATACATTTATATATGTGTGTGAATTTATACATATTATGAGAAAATTTCAAAAAAATGAAGAAATGGGGGGGGGTGCACAGTAGTGGGTGGGTTTAGAGTGTTGTTATTTAAACATTTTTATAACATTTATTAAAAAAAATTATAGTTTTTTTAACATTTTTAGGTAAATTATTTTTAAGCCTCTGTTTAATTAAAATCATATTTTTAATCATATTTTTAATTTTTTTTAAACACATCTTTTTTACATTTATTTTTAATAATCGTAAAATAATTTTTTATAAGAACGTTTATTTTCTTATTTATTTACATTTTATAATGATATGATATGTTTTTTATGTAAACATATTTATATATGTGAATCTATATATATGTTGTGCCAATAAATAATGAGAGTTTAGGGGTGCGCAACATTGGGTGAGTTAATTTTTTAAAATTTAAATATAAATATATATATAATATGCAAATCTTGTCATATTTAAAAAAATTACTGAGGTTGGGGTGTGTGCATACATCATTGGGTGAGTAGTTTATTTGTTAATATAAATATGTAATTATATATATATAATAAGAGAAAATTGTAAAAAAACAATCCGGAGTTGGGAGGTGTGTTGTTGTGGGTGGGTTATATTTTTTTCTAAATAGATTTATATATAATATTTATAAGATTCATCACACTTAAAAATAATTAATGCGGTTGGGGGTGTGCACCGACATCATTAGGTGAATGTGTTATTTATTTTATTAATATACAATAAGTTATTATATATAGAACATTATTTCATTGATATATATATATATATATTATTAATAAGCTTGTTTATATATATTATATTATATCATATATATATATATAGATTTTTAAAAGCCACACTTAATATATATATATATATATAATTAATAGCTTTATATATATATTATTAATGGATATATATATATATATATATTGTATCGTATAATTAATATGTATTAATTATTAGATTTGTTTATATGTATATACATATATATAATATGCTAGTTTAATCATATTTAAAAAAATTAATGAGGTTGGGGGTGTATGCGAACATTATTGGGTTAGTGTTTAATCTTTTTTGGTAATATATAATGAGGTATTATTTATATAATGCCAAGTGTTTGATATATCTAAATTTATATAATATGATAAAATTGTAAAAATAATAATTAGGGGTTGGGGAGTGCTCCGTAGTGGGCTGGTTAATTTTTTTTCAAAATAGATTTATATATGTATATTTTGTATAATATATTCATGTCGCAACATACTTATAAAATTAATGAGGTCGCTGGACATGCACGAACATTATTAGATTACCGTTATTTTTTATTAATATAAAACAAGTTGTTATATATATAATATTAAATCAATGATATATATATATATATTAATAGATTTCTTTGTATATATATATTACTAATGGATTTTTAAATGTCACACGTAATTAATATATATTATTAATGGATTTGATTATATATATACAAAATTATATATATATATAATTATATGTCATTTTATATACACACAAACATTATAATTATATATAATAATAGTTATATGTGTATATATACATTATTATATATATTTATATTTTTTTTAATATATAATGATATATATCTAAATATCCAAACTTATATATCGTTGATATATATATATATAGTGTCTACTGAGAATGTAATAGGCGTAGTGCCTGGGGCAGTTGGTCAAGGTGCGGCCTTGGAAGCCCGAGGTAGGGGTATCAAATCTCCCTACCAGCAGCTTCCCATTATATTTTTTTTATAGCGGGCCAGGCATCGTATAAGCCACCATGGCGGGTTTTTTTAGGCCTTCCTGGTCCGACCTGAGGACCTTTTTGGACATGCACAGGACTGGCCGAATGAACCTATGGCCCGAGCCTGGCCTAGCCCAACGTTGGCTTTGCCGGGGTGGGTTGCTCGTGATTTCAAGTCGGGCCTCTCGGGCTTTCGGGCCATCGGGCAAAAATTACACCCCTAATGGTAATGTGATTCATAAATAAGGGTACCAACTCATGTTAGGGTACTCGTAAAATGGTAAAGGACCGTTATATAGGTATGAATAAATTTATACAGATCACATGAGGGTAAAATCATAGTTATGTAAGGGTAAGATGTAGTTTCAAGAAGGCTTCTCATGGTAATTTATATCTCACATAATGGTAAAGAACTGATATAATAATATTGGTGATCTTGTGTGATCATATGTAGGTAATATTCAATTCCCTATAAGGTTGTTTATAAACTTATGTAAGGGTATGTTTCAACATACAAATAGGTGAAAAAAAAGTTAAAACATATTACGTAATTTATATCCATGATGACGTAATGGTAAACTAAAAAACATATTGCTTGTCAATGGGTATGATGAAGTCTACATATGTTTAATAAATCATACAAGGATTATGTAAATCTTGTAACAAAATTCTTAAACATGGGTTATGGTATAGTAGAAACAAAACAAGATACATAAGGGTAAATAAAATAATCATAATACTAATTTTTAATTTTATTTAAATAGTATAATTATAAAAAATGAAATTAATTATAATAATTAATTACTAAATTTTATATTATTAAAAAAATTATAGGTGAGTATAATAAATATATCATTATCAAAATTATTAACAATATAATGAAATAATAAGTATTCTATCAGTGGATTATATCCCCAATAAAATGTAATTATCATTAATGAAATTATTGTAGATGAATTTCTTTTTAAATATAACTTTAATAATTCATTAAAAAATGTTACATTCTTTTTTCAAATAACTTCTATAAAATATGAATATTTTAAAAAATATGATGGAAAATTATTTAATTTTTTTTAAAAAATGGAAACATGTATAATAAAATTCGAAACATAGGATGGTCATGTTAGTGGTAATTTTTTTCTTGAATTGTGAATTAAAAAAATGATTCCCTTCCTATTTTTGGTAAAAATAATATCCAAATTATTCATAAAAAATCATTGATATTTATTTTAAAAGATTTTAAAAAAATTAAATCATGGGTAAATTTAAATTTAATTAAAAATTATTTAATATTTGAAACATTCTTGAATAAATTTATACTAAGTAGGATATGTAAGAAAAAAGGATTTTCACATGAATAGGGAAATAAAGTAAGTTTCAATTAAGAACATTATTGGAGTCTCTTAATCTATCAAATAGAGTAAAATTATAATAAAAATATTTTATAGAAATAAAAATATGATAGTTAAATTCATGGGGTTATTGAGAGATATTTCATAATGATTTATTGTATCTCCCTAAACCCAGAATTCCAGAACCAGTGTATTATTTTAATTCATTTTCATGATTATAATAAATCAAGTCATGAATGACCAATCAATTTAGGAGTCCTGTAAAATAGATTATATACATGACCGTTACATTAAAAATTAAATCCTAAAACACAAAATAAATAATACTATGAGAATTACATTATCCCCCTTTCTTAAACCCTCGTATCAATCATAATACATTTCTTTGAATCCTGTGAATGAAAAACCTAAGATGGGGGTGTGATCAGATTCTCAGTAAGGGTAAATAATTTAGCGAAATCTATAAACATTTGAGGCAAGATGTGTCATAAAAAGTTTTTTAAACATATAAATTAACATAATATGGAAAAAATATATCATACATTACCATATAAACATGCAGATAGATATTCTACTAGTCGAAAAATCCCATGTAATAACTAATTTAATATCAATGGAATGCATTATGTCAGACATCATTACTACAATGTCTAGTCCTCGTGACAATAATACAAATAATATTTTTTTTCAATGCCTTGTGCCAAGACACTAATTTTCCTCATGAGACCTACCAATACATCGAGGGGATATAGATGGCCCCACCTATCACTTACAATGTCTAATTCATTCCTCATATAAAAAGGGTGAAACATAACATAATCATTCGTATTAAAACTAGCATATGAAATGTCAATACATTAACCATAAACCCTGAATGATTTAAAAGTTGCACATACATAGTAAAACATATCATAAGTCATTCAACACAATATATAACATTGTATTATAATTAATAACCCCCAATAGAGAATAATATCCAGAATGGTTTGTTGACACAGTTGAAAATGATCAGTAATACTGTTTGAGAGAAAAATATTTTTTCATGAAATAAAAAAAAAACAAAAAAAAAAGTTAGACAATTAAAATACATCAATGAATCAAAGTTTCCAATACTACTATGAAAGTGTGGAAATGATTTAATATTTTAAAACAATCATGACTATATAAATAAATCCTAAAAACCATTTTGAAAACATGTATATTAATTATAATGATTTAGAAGAATAATCATTTAAACCATTTAAAATGATGTTTTCGTTAAATAGAACCTTAAAAAGAAACTTTTTGAAAACAATTTTTTTAAACATGGACATGGATAATTAATTTGTCAGAGTAAAAACATACACATAAACAATCTCAGATAATATTGAGATTGGGGAATTAACCCTTACCTTGTAATTTACCTTGGTCGAGGGTACGTTTTACCTCTTTTATAATCTCCATAGTATGTTGTTAAATTACACTAGAATAATATTCATATTTAGGATATCATAAATGAATCATTTATGGCTTTATACAACCCATTTAATAATAAATTCTATGTAAAAATAATATTTTGGGAAATAATCACATTCTTTGTCGTATGTGTTTATAATTGTTATTCTTGATCGTATCACTTAAATCATGATTTAATTGCTTCCATAATATAAAACATTATTTAGGTATCATATATATTCATAATATAAATATGTATAATAGATATATATATATATGAAATGGGAAACACCATTTATGGAGGCCGATGGTTGTACGTACGCATAAACTTTGTTTTCGTTTCCATAGCATATTGAATGGAATTATGTGAATTAAATATATATATATATATTCTCAGTTTCATTGTTGTGTCCTATATTACATACTTATTATTTATATATATTTTTATAATCATCATTGAATGGTGAATGTGGAAGTGAATCTCATCGCGTCCTGGTGAAGTTTAGTTGTACGTATACACAAGCGATGATATCATTCAATTGATGGTGGAATAATATGTAATTGGATGGTATATTATATATACAGAATAACTAACATGTTATATTTATTATTTATATCAATTATAATTATTACTATACCCTTCAAAATAATGATGTTTTGAATTACAAACTGCACCACGACGTGGAGACGGTAAGACGTATGTACACACATAGGGTGATGTGTTCATTCATCAGATGGGTAGAATAATGAATATGGTTGTAAAATATTTATAATAACATATCAGTATATAGAAGATACTGGAGTAATTATTTTGGTATGGAAACAACACAAAATTGGTAGTGGAAGAAAAAAAGTCCTTGAAAGAGGTGATGAAATAATTATCACTTCTTCGGTTGCTTCATTTTATTTGAAAAAATAGTGAATTTTAAGGATTGATTTTTGATCAATGTAAGGCCTTTAGATTGAATTTAGGGTAGTTGTTCAGAGATATGAGAAGTTTTTGGTCAATACAAATGGATAAAGAGATGTGAATTTACGAAAAGGGGAATTTCCCTTTCATAAGAGAGGTGGGAGAGCACTTTAAGAAAATCGTGAAATATTATTTTATAATAAAATCCTTTTTAGTTTCTAATATATAGAAATAAATTTTAATAGAGTATATGGTGGGGATTGGTCAAAATCCTATCAACTAATAATTTTTAAACAAGATTATGTCACCATATTATCATTATCTTTTAGATTTAACACTTTGTTAAATATTTAACTTTTACCATGTCTTCTTGTATTATTATATTACATGGTTAATAAACATACTATAAAATTTAAAGAGAACCTAAATAGTTTAATTAATGACATATATATATCATTATATAATTTTTTTATTAGAATCATATATTTTTAAATATATTATATAATTTAATAATATAATATTTGTTTTAAAAACCCACTGTGACATATTTTGACACTATCTAGTATTTGGTTTTTTTGAATGTGATAACAGGTTGATTACTTCCAAAAAATATTTTCTTAATCAACCCAAAATTACCATACTCACCTATAAAATTTGTGGACGACATCAAAACTCTCAATTTACATTTCATTAAGATATTTATAAAATGCCACGACCCGTCCTCGGGGCCCATGCCGTGACTACCCCAAGCCCGCCTTCCATAGGCCAGGGGCTAGCGACTAGCACCAAGGTGTAAATTACCAAAAAAAAGGGAAGGCATTGCCTTTGAAAAGTAAACAAGCACCACCGAGTAAGAAAGAGGAAAAGTAAACACTAAGTAAAAACTGTACAAGCTGTGCTGAAAGAAAAAGGGGCCGGAAATACAAGCCCAACTGTAAAGTACAACTGAAAGGAAAAACAACAACTGAAAAGAAAAACTGCATCGTCGAGCCGTCCTCAGGAAGTCCCACCAGAAGGGTGGGTACAAATAGCCTCCATTGCCCCTCGGGTCCACCTGACCGCTCCGAGTATGTCCCGCCCAGTGGTCCACCTCCAGGTACCGTCCTGTTCCGCACGCCTCCACCACGATCAGCGTTGTCCGTCGTCTGCAACCAACACAACGTAGTGCGGGCATAGCCCGTGCAGGGGTGAGTATAAGCTACTCAGTAGGGACCCCGAGACCCCCGAAGGTCTCCTGAAATCCACAAAGGATAATCCACAAAGTATAGATACAATCACGAAGTAACATCTGACACAGCTTATGTATATGACCAAACATATACCTAAGTCATCAATTCCCGTTCGGCTCCAACGTCCGAGCCCAAGCACAACCCAGTCCACAGAGGAAAGCAAAACGTATACCCACACAGGATAGCTCAACACAATCCACAAGGAGAGTAAACAGTAAATCCAAACAGGATAGCTCAACACAATCCACAAAGGAGAGTAAACATTAAATCCACATAGGATAGCTCAACACAATCCACAAAGGAGAGTAACACAAGATTCAGCTCACACAGGTATACTTCTTCGGATGATGATAAAGATGATCATTGATCCATCTAAGTCGTCGGACCCATTAAGGATCGATAGGTAACTAACCCCCACAATGACCCACATAGGATCGGGCCCACACAGGACCTGTAGGTGCTGGCTCACACAGAACCGCTGAGCGCTGACCCACCCAGGATCGGACCCACACAAGATCGGGCCCACACAGGACCTGTAGCACTAATCCACGTAGGATCGCTGAGTGTTGTAGTCATCGCAGTCCACTGAGGATCTCTGCACAGTTGTCGGCGTAGTCCACTGAGGATCTCTGCACGATCGTCGCCG
This sequence comes from Viscum album, assembly GCA_963277665.1. NCBI lineage: Eukaryota > Viridiplantae > Streptophyta > Magnoliopsida > Santalales > Viscaceae > Viscum > Viscum album. Next base: position 1,150,153,095 of record OY728127.1, on the reverse strand, counting down.
CAGTCCACTGAGGTTCTCTGCACGGTCTTCGCTGTCGAAGTAGCAGTCGCAGCCAGCTCTAGGGTTCCTGCACACAGCAAGCTCGTTCGGGAGGGTCCGCTCCACGAGCCGAGAGGCTGATACATCAACTGTCATAAAGACCGAAGTTGATGTATCCAAAAAGTTCTGTATCGTCAATAGGAACTCAACGTCGCAGACGACGCGTCAATCGGACGCCTGGTCTGAGAGTTATTGGCTTTTTCGTGCTAGGGGCCCGGATGGTTTTTAAGTCAAAACCAACCCGACCGTACTCCACCTGCGTCCAAACCTCGGGCGGAGTGTGCCAAAAGATCCGTCTCACTTAGAGGAATTCAATAAAGCTAACGACACGCCAATCGAACGTCCGTAGCTCAAGATATGATTGTTTCCGCTCCGAGGGCCCGGTTGGTTTCGTGTACGAACAAACCCGGCCGAACCCAAAGTATTCCGAAACCTTGAGTGCGATATATAGAAATGACCGTCTCGATCCAAGGATCGTGTTTCCGCTAACGGCGAGTCGTTTGGAGGCCCGTATCTCAAGATACGACCATTTGAATGAAAACTGTCTGAAGACGGGGGGGCCCGGCCCGGGCCAACCCGGCCCGACGCCCCCTGGGTCGGCCGAACCGGGTCAACCCGGTCCGAACCGGATCAACCCGGTCCGACCCGGTCGGACCCGGACTGGGCCGGCCTGGGCGCGGCCCGGCCGGTCGCACCGGCCTCGCTCGGCCACCCCGGCTCGGCTCAGCCGAGCAGCGCGGGGGGGAGCCGCCACCCCCGCGTGACACCCCCGCGGCACCCGTGGGGTGTCGGCCAGACAACCAGACGCGGCTGAAGCCGCTTCCCGAGTGACGCGGGGGGGAGCCTCCGCCCACGCGTGACACCCGCGGGGTGTCTCCCTGGCACCGGCCGCGGTGGCGGCGCCTGCGGGACGCGGCTGAATCCGCGCCCGGCGCAAGGGAGACACCCCGCGGGTGTCCCACGGGTGTCACGCAGGGGCGGAGGCTCCCCCCGCGTCACTCAGGACGCGGATTCAGCCGTGTCCGGTTGTCTGGCCGACACCCCGCGGGTGCCGCGGGGGTGTCACGCGGGGGTGGAGACTCCCCCCCGCGTCGCTCGACCGAGCCGAGCTGGGATGGCCGAGCAAGGCCGGTCCGACCAGTCGGGCCGCGCCCTGGCCGGCCCGGACCAGGTCCGACCGGGTCGGACCGTGTTGACCCGGTTCGGCCGACCCAGGGGGGGTCGGGCCGGGTCGGCCCGGGCCCGGACCCCCCATCTTCGAACGGTTTTCGTTCAAATGGATGTATCTTGAGCTACGGGCCTCCAAACGACTCGTCGTCAGCGGAAACGCGGTCCTTGAATCGAGTCGGTCGTTTTGGTATATCGCACTCAAGGTTTCAAAAATACTTTGGGTTCGGCCGGGTTGGTTCGTACACGAAACCAACCGGGCCCTCGGAGCGGAAACGCTCATATCTTGAGCTACGGATGTCCGATTGATGTGCCGTCAGCTTCATAGAATTCCTCTAAGTGAGACTGATCTTTTGGCACACTCTGCCCGAGATTTGGATGCATGTGGAGTACAGTTGGGTTGGTTTTGCCTTAAAAACCAACCGGGCCCCTGGGACTAAAAAGCCAACAACTCTCAGACCGGGCGTCTGATTGACGCGCCGTCTGCGACGTTGAGTTCCTGTTGACGATACAGAACTTTTTGGATACATAAAATTTGGTCTTTGTGATAGTTGATGTATCGGCCTCTCGGCTCGTGGAGCGGACACTCCCGAACGAGCTTGTTGTGTTCGGTAACCCTAGAGCTGGCTGCGACTGCTACTTCGACAGCGATGACCGTGCAGAGATCTTCAGTGGACTGCGGCGATGACCAAGCAGAGATCCTCAGTGGACTGCGACGACGACTATGCGGAGATCCTCAGTGGACTGCGACGACTTCAACACTCAGCGATCCTACGTGGATCAGTGCAACAGGTCCTATGTGGGCCCGATCCTGTGTGGGTCCGATCCTGTGTGGGTCAGCGCTCAACGGTTCTGTGTGAGCCAGCGCCTACAGGTCCTGTGTGGGCCCGATCCTGTGTGGGTCATTGCGGGGGTTAGTTACCTATCGATCCTTCGTGGGTCCGACGACATAGATGGACCAATGATCATCTTTATCGTCATCCGAAAAAGTATACCTGTGTGAGCTGAATCTTGTGTTACTCTCCTTTGTGGATTGTGTTGAGCTATCCTGTGTGGATTTACTGTTTACTCTCCTTTGTGGATTATGTTGAGCTATCCTGTTTGGATTTACTGTTTACTCTCCTTGTGGATTGTGTTGAGCTATCCTGTGTGGGTACACGTTTTTCTTTCCTGTGTGGACTAGGTTGTTCTTGGGCTCGGACGTTGGAGCGAAACGGGAATTGATGACTTAGGTATATGTATGGGAATATACCTAAGTCGTGTCAGATGTTACTTCGTGATTGTATCTTTCCTTTTTGGATTATCCTTTGTGGATTTCGGGAGACCTTCGGGGGGTCTCGGGGTCCGTACTGAGTATCTTATACACACCCCTGCACGGGCTATGCCCGCACTACGTTGTGTTGGTTGCAGACGACGAACAACGCTGATCGTGGTGGAGGCGTGCGGAGCAGGACGGTACCTGGAGGTGGACCACTGGGCGGGACGTACTCGGAGCGGTCAGGTGGACCCGAGGGGTAGTGGAGGCTATCTGTACCCACCCTTCAGGTGGGACTTCCAGAGGACGGCTCGACGCTGCAGTTTTTCCTTTCAGTTTTTGTTTTTCCTTTCAGTAGTACTTTACAGTTGGTCTTGTATTTCCGGACCCTTTTTCTTTCAGCACAGCTTGTATAGTTTTTACTTAGTGTTTACTATTCCGCTTTCTTACTCTATGGTTCTTGTTTACTTTTCAAAGGCAATGCCTTCCCTTTTTGTTGAAATTTACGCCTTGGTGCTAGTCGCCAGCCCCTGGCCTATGGAAGGCGGGCTTGGGGTAGTCACGGCACGGGCCCCGAGGACGGGTCGTGACAAATTGGTATCAGAGGCGGTCTGTTCAACCGCAGAATCTGATCTCTCTTCTATGTGAAACAATAGTGTATAGCGTATTGGGTGTGGTTATCAGTCCAGGGAGTCCAGTGTTGGTGCGGCGGCCGACGTATCCGTACACCAGGACCCTGACTTATGATTTCCAACTTAATGCACGAAAACATTGATTGCATGTGTGTTTCATTTTTTCTTTGTGATTACTTGTGTCAGCTCACCAGGTACACTGTTCTGACCGTGGCGCACTTATTTCCTTTTCAGGATGGCCCGACAACAGCATCCAGATAGGGTTCCGAGAGTAGAGCGCGACGATAGCCCGCCGAGTGACGAGGCCTCGGTACAGGGCCTGTTGACAGCAGAGGCACCGGCGGTACCTTTACCCGCCGAGCCCCCGATGCTTCCAGCACTGGTAGCTGACGATGCACGACGCCTCAGAGCTCTGCACGAGTTCCAGCGCCAGCGACCACCCAGTTCCGTGTGGAGACGGACCCCCAGGCAACCGAGGATTGGATGGAGGCAGTCGTCCGAGTTTTCAGGCTAGTGAGGACACCAGCAGACCTCATTGTGATCCTCGCGGCGAGCCTACTGCACGCAGCAGCAGGACAATGGTAAAGCCTGATGCTCCAGGTGCACGATGAAGCCTCCCTAGTCCGCACGGACTTCGAGAGCCTCTTCCACTCAGAGTTCGTCCCGGCCACCCTCCGTGCGGTGCGCATCCAAGAGCTTCTTCAGCTGCGGCAGGGCAGCTTGACGGTCGCCCAGTACGCGGCGAGGTTCACCAACCTTTCTCGCTACTCGACAGACATGGTACGAGACCCCTTCTTCCTGGCCCGGACCTTCGAGTAGGGATTGAGACACGAGATTAGGGCGTCGCTGATCTCCCTCAGCATCCCGACCCAGGCAGGAGTGCTGGAGCGAGCCCTTCTGATCGAGAGATTCCTAGCTGATTCCATAGTGAGACCTACCGCAGGGCGGAAGGTAGCAGAGTCTTCGGCAGTTGGTAGTCAACGGATGACTCAGGGTTCCAGGAAGACCAGACCTTCCTGCAGACAACCTCGGGACACTGGCTCAGCAGTGCGTGGCACACAGCGTGGGGCCAGTTTTCCGAGAGGCAGGCAGTGCTACTCCTGCGGCGGGCAGGGCCACATGGCTCGTGACTGCCCAACCCGCCGTACCGAGGAGCAGTAGACGGTGGAGGGGCCACTCAGGCAGAGGCATGCGGTCGACCATGGTGGTCCGCAGGGAGGAGGCGGACGAGGAAGAGGAGCTGGCCGAGCAGTAGGTGGTGGGCGACGCTTTGTGGATCTGCCACCACTACCACCAGGAGGCCCGCCCCAACCTCAGGGAGTTGGTGGGAAGAGGCAGGCACAGCTCCAGGCAGTGGAGGCCTATGACCACGGCGCGCCAGAGATGATTCGAGGTACGATCTGTATCTATTCCAACCTTGCTGCAGTTCTGATAGACACAGGAGCGAGTCACTCTTTCATAGCCACTTCCCTTGTTCGGAGCTCAGAGATTCCGACAGAGCTGTTGGCTCGATCCTTACGGCTAGAGACTCCTACAGAAGTAGACTCGACGATTAGGCACTGGTGCCGGCAGTGTGAGATTACTCTAGCATGCGGGAGATTTGGCTGGGATCTTCTTGTAGCGGCGTCGAGGACTTACGACGTCATCCTGGGCATGGATTGGTTATCTACGGTCCATGCACAGATTGACTGCATTAGGCGTAAGGTGTGATGTGTGCGCACTGACGGGAGTAGGTTCACCTTCACCGACGAGAAGGGAGCCTTAGCAGAACAGGATGGACTCACGCAGAGGAGAGGTCATCTCATCACTCATCAGTTGGCTAGCCTCATCCTTGGAGCAGTTGACGTGCGGAGTCCTAGTTTCCCTGCAGTGGTGGATCAGTATGCGTACGTCTTCCCCAACGACGTCCCATGGCTACATCCTCGCAGAGAGGTAGACTTTTATATTGATCTGTACCCCTGGATAGCCCCGATATCCATTCCAGCATATTGGATGGCCCCCGCCGAGCTTCGAGAGCTACGGGTACATTTTGAGGAATTGCAGGGCAAGGGGTTCATCCGACCCAGTGTTTCATCCTGGGCTTCCCTGATTTTGTTCGCCAAGAAGGTGGACAGGAGCTTGCGACTGTGTGTCGATTATCGTCGCCTGAACCAGGTGACAGTGAGATACAAGTATCCGCTACCGAGGATTGATGACCTCTTCGATCAGCTCAAGGGAGCACGTTGGTTCTCAAAGATAGACCTCAGGTCAGGCTATCATCATCTCAGAGTTCGAGATGAGGATGTGCAGAAGACGACCTTCAGATGTCGGTATGGCCACTATGAGTTCTTGGTTATGCCTTTCGGCGTAACCAACACTCCAGAAGTGTTCATGATCCTCATGAACAGGATCTTCCAGCCATACCTCGATCGATTTTTTGTGGTCTTCATTGACGACATTTTGGTCTACTCGACAATGGAGGAGGAGCACGCCTACCACCTACGGGTTGTACTAGACACACTCAAAGAGCACCAGCTTTATGGAAAGATCTCGAAGATCCAGTTTTGGTTACGTGAGGTTCACTTCTTGGGGCACATCATTTATGAGGCGGGAGTTGCAGTGGATCCTGCGAAGATCGAGGCAGTGCTAGCTTGGGAGCCACCCAAGAGCGTGACAGAGGTGCGGAGTATCTTGGGCCTAGACGGATACTATCGGAGATTTATGCCGGACTTCTCTAGAGTTGCGGCCCCACTCTCAGCGTTGACGAAGAAAGGGAAGCCCTTCATGTGGTCAGACAGATGTCATCAGAGATTCTAGGAGCTGAGGCAGAGGTTGACCAGTGCACCTATCTTGAGGTTGCCTGAGGAGGGAGTTGGATACGTAGTCTACTGCGATGAATCAGGGACCGGACTTCAGTGTGTCCTGATGCAGGAGCGGGCCGTGATTGCCTATGGATCACATCAGTTGAGGCCGCATGAGCAGAACTATGCTACCCATGACCTGGAGATAGTAGTAGTGGTCTTCGCTCTAAAGACTTGGAGGCACTATCTGATGGGCGAGCGCTTTACAGTCTTTTCTGACCATCAGAGTCTCAGGTACATCTTCTCTCAGAAGGACCTGAACCTGATACAGTGGCGATGGCTCCAGTTCCTCCAGGACTATGACTTTGAGATATTCTATACTCCTGGGAAGGGGAACGTGGTAGCTGATGCCCTCAGCAGGAGGACGGGCATCCAGCTACTTGAGGAGGCGACAGAGCAGCTAGCCGCTTTGCAGATATCCTTCGTGGATAGAGACGGAGCAGCCTTCCTTCAGTCTCTCACAGTCTATCCTCCACTACTACAGTGGGTCAGAGAGGCACATCGTGGGGACACTGACTATGAGACGCGGCGTGCACATATATCCTCGGGACAGGCACCTGATGGTTTCTCCCTTGGATTAGAGCACGACATCCTTTTCAGAGGACGTACCTTGGTACTAGTTGCTTTACGAGAGGAGGTGCTGAGAGATTTTCACACTTATCCTTTAGAGGTACATCCAGGAGTGGCGAAGATGTACCAGGATCTCAGACGACAGCACTGGTGACCGGGCATGAAGAAGACTGTGGCATAGTTCGTTTCACGGTGCCTCACCTGCCAGCAGGTGAAGGCAGAGCATCAGTTACCAGTAGGCTTGGTACAGCCCTTGGAGGTCCCGGAGTGGAAGTGGGACGAGATATCTATGGACTTCGTGACTGGACTTCCACGCACTTCCAGAGGTCACGACTCCATTTGGGTGATTGTTGACCGACTCACCAAGTCGGCACAATTCTTACCCATCCGAGAGCAGGGCTCAGTGGAGAGCTTGGGGCATCTCTACGTTCAGGAGATTGTACGGCTTCACGGTGTGCCATCGACTATCATCTCCGATCGTGATGCTCGCTTTACTTCTCGGCTTTGGATGGGGTTGCAGGAGGCGTTCGGGACGCGGCTCTGTCTGAGCACCGCCTTTCACCCTCAGACGGATGGTCAGACGGAGAGGACCATTCAGACTCTCGAGGACATGCTCCACGCATGTGTCCTCGACTTTGGTCGCAGATAGGAGGACCACCTACCCTTGGTGGAGTTCGCGTACAACAACAGGTACCACTCCACCATCGGGATGGCACCATACGAGGCATTGTACGACAGGCCCTGCAGATCTCCTTTGTCCTGGACAGACCCTAGGGAGTAAGCACTTGTGGGACCCGAGATGGTCCGGGCCACAACAGAGAAGGTCCAGGTCATCCAGGAGCGGATGAGGAGAGCACAGAGCCAGCAGAAGTCATATGCTGATAGGAGGCGGAGGCCACTAGAGTTCAAGGATGGCGACCACGTCTTCTTGCGGGTCTCACCTCGACGGGGTTTGCGGAGATTTGGCCGAGGCGGTAAGTTGTCTCCATGCTTCATCGGGCCTTTCCAGGTCCTCTGTAGGGTTGGAGAGGTGGCTTATCGCCTGTCTCTGCCACCTCAGTTGCACCGGGTGCACGGCATCTTCCACGTATCTCAGCTGAGGGGATACATGCACGACCCGACGCACATCATTGACTATGGGGAGCTAGACGTGGATGATGGGGCGACTTTTACGGAGGTCCCGGTGGAGATAGAGGATCGATAGGAGTGGGTCCTACATGGGCAATCGATTCCACTTTTGCGCATCAGATGGCAGCACGGGAACCTCCAGGAGAGCACATGGGAGCGAGAGGCTCAGATGTGTGCTCAGTACCCACATTTGTTTCCCTAGTTTTTGATGTATCATTACGGGGATGTAAAGCCCTGAGGTGGGAGTAATGTAAAGACCCGTAAATTTCAAGGAAATTTTTTTCTTAATTTTCTTTGAAATTTTACAAGAGCGCAGTTTCTGACGGCACCTGATTCCAGGCCCGGTGTGCCCGGAATAATTTTCCGAAGATTGGCTTGGGTTTGTTCAGTGAACGGACGAGCGGTTTTTTCTAACTTTTGAACTGGTGCCCGGAATCTAATTCTGAGGGCACTGATGAAATCGCAGCGCCGGTATTCTCTTAGAAACGCCTCTTACGGAGTTGCGTTTGCTGGGTTGTGGTTTTTTAATTTTCGGGCTTAAAGTTAAGAAATAAAATAATTTTGTGACAACTTTATTTTATTTCACTTAAGCCACTTGGAAGCCACTTGAAGCTACTTAAAGACGGCTTAAACTGTGTTGATCTGGATAGGATGCTATCCAGAAATATCCTACCCCCTTGGAAGGATATTTGTGAGGTGGGGCCCGCACGAGCCCCGCCGTTTCTTTCCGCTAAGTAACGCACCCGCGAAAACCCGTCATTGTGAAAGTCAACTGATGCGTTTTCTTAAATTCTTAACAGACCATTTAATAGGGCAGTTTATTTCTTAAATTATATGAGCTATTTCTTTCGTTGAATTAATTCAACGAATTGATGGGTCGTTACTTACCCCTTTTCGTGTGTTGGCATAATAATAAAATAAGACCAACCTATCTTTTGGAGGATTACTCGTTGAGAGAGGATCCTTGAACCTTCATCCTTCTTCGCGAAGAACGCGAAGAATGTGAAGAACGCGAAGAACGCCGAACCCAGAAATCGACGACGCGACGCTGTGATCCGCGACGCCGACATTCCCATCCGGCAACGTTCTTCTGTGACGACTCTTCCTCCGCGACGGATCTTCGATCGGCTGCTTGAGGTAAGAGTCTCGGACTTTCTTTTTAATCTCCTTCATGGTTCTTTACCAAAACATGGATTTAATTAATTAAATTAAATATGTTGTTTCATGGTCCGTTGAGTTCGCCGACTCATCGCCGTGTTCCGCAATGACGCGACGCCCTTCCGCGACGACACAACGATCTCCACCTTCCGCGACGAGCAATTCCGTGCAGAATGCTCACGCGCGACGTCTACGAGGTAGGGAATTATTTTGGAACTACCCCTTTTTTTATATATTCTCGTAATTGTTTCTTTAAAAAGTTAACGAACTAGTTTTGTGAACAATTTTAAATTTATTAAAATTGTTGTTTCGGTTCAAATGAGGAACTCGTTTTATGAAACAATTTTATTTCATTAAAAATTGTTTCGGATATGCGTTCATGTGTTGAACTTTAATTCCTCCCGTTGTTTATCTCTAACGCGGAGGGTGCGGGCCAAACGAACATGGCCCGACGACCCTCCGTCGTTCTTCGTTTTTGTGCGGATTTGACGGGCGATGACGGAACGTGCCACAACAGATGTTTGACGATCCCGCAGTGAAGAACGGAACCCGGGAGGAGCAACGACGCAGACGGGAAGAAAATCGGGCCACCGGAGCGACTCCGGCGGCCCGCGGAAGCCAGCGGCGGCGCCCGGCGCGCCGCCGGACGAGACCGCCGCGGCACCGGCCGCGGCGGCGGCGCTCACAGGACGTGGCTGAAGCCGCGTCCGGCGCCAGGGAGACACCCCGCGGGTGTCACGCGAGGGCAGTGGCTCCCCCCCACGTCACTCGGGACGAGGCTTCAGCCGCATCCGGTTGTCTAGCCGACACCCCGCGGGTGCCGTGAGGGTGTCACGTGGGGGTGGCGGCTCCCCCCCGCGCCGCTCGGCCGTGCCGAGCCGGGCTGGCTGAGCCGGGCCGGTCCGACCGGTCGGGCCGCACCCTGGCCGGCCCGGACCGGGTCGGACCGGGTTTACCCAGTTCGGCCGACCCAAGGGGTGGTTGGGCCGGGTCGGCCCGGGCCCGGACCCCCCCCCCCCCCCCCCGTCTTCGGACGGTTTTCGTTCAAATGGTCGTATCTTGATCTACGGGCCTCCAAACGACTCGGCGTCAGCTGCAACGCGATCCTTGGATCGAGACGGTCGTTTCAGTATATCGCACTCAAGGTTTCGGAATACTCTGGGTTTGGCCGGGTTGGTTCGTACACGAAACCAACCGGGCCCTCGGAGCAGAAACGCTCATATCTTGAGCTACGAACGTCCGATTGACATGTCGTCAGCTTCGTTGAATTCCTCTAAGTGAGACGGATCTTTTGGCACACTCTTCCCGAGGTTTGGAAGCAGGTGGAGTACGGTCGGGTTGGTTTTGCCTTAAAAACCAACCGGTCCCCTGGGATGAAAAAGCCAATAACTCTCAGACCGGGCGTCTGATTGACGCGCCGTCTGCGACGTTGAGTTCCTATTGACGATACAGAACTTTTTGGATACATCAACTTTGGTCTTTGTGAAAGTTGATTTCTCAGACTCTCGGCTCGTGGAGTGGACCCTTCCGAACGAGCTTGTTGTGTGCGGGAACCCTAGAGCCGGATGCGACTGCTACTTCGACAGCGACGACCGTGCAGAGATCCTCAGTGGACTACGGTGACGACCGTGCAGAGATCCTCAGTGGACTGTGACGACGACTGTGCAGAGATCCTTAGTGGACTGCGACGACTACAACACTCAGCGATCCTACGTGGATCAGTGCTACAGGTCCTCTGTGGGTCGGATCCTGTGTGGGTCCGATCCTGTGTGGGTCAGCGCTCAGCGGTTCTGTGTGAGCCAGCGCCTACAGGTCCTGTGTGGGCCCGATCCTGTGTGGGTCATTGCGGGGGTTAGTTACCTATCGATCCTTCGTGGGTCTGACGACTTATATGGATCAGTGATCATCTTTATCGTCATCTAAAAAAGTATACGTGTGTGAGCTGAATCTTGTGTTACTCTCCTTTGTGGATTGTGTGGAGCTATCCTGTGTGGATTTACTGTTTACTCTCCTTTGTGAATTGTGTTGAGCTATCCTGTGTGGATTTACTATTTACTCTCCTTGTGGATTGTGTTGAGCTATCCTATGTGGGTATACGTTTTTCTTTCTTGTGTGGACTGGGTTGTGCTTGGGCTCGGACGTTGGAGCCGAACGAGAATTTATGACTTAGGTATATGTATGGGCATATACCTAAGCCATGTCATATGTTACTTCGTGATTGTATCTTTCCTTTGTGGATTATCCTTTGTGGGATTTGGGAGACCTTCGGGGGTCTCGGGGTCCCTACTGAGTAGCTTATACTCACCCCTGCACGGGCTATGCCCGCACTACGTTGTGTTGGTTGCAGACGACGGACAGCGCTGATCGTGGTGGAGGCGTGCGGAACAGGACAATACCTGGAGGTGGACCACTGGGCGGGACGTACTCGGAGCGGTCAGGTGGACCCGAGGGGCAGTGGAGGCTATCAGTACCCACCCTTCAGGTAGGACTTCCAGAGGACGGCTCGATGCTGCAGTTTTTCCTTTCAGTTGCTGTTTTTCCTTTCAGTTGTACTTTACAGTTGGGCATGTATTTCCGGCCCCTTTTTCTTTCAGCACAGCTTGTATAGTTTTTTATTAGTGTTTACTTTTCCGGTTGCTTACTCTGTGGTGCTTGTTTACTTTTCAAAGGCAATGCCTTCCCTTTTTTTGGAAGTTACGCCTTGCTGCTAGTCGCCAGCCCCTGGCCTATGGAAGGCGGGCTTGGGGTAGTCATGGCATGGGCACCGAGGACGGGTCGTGACATAAAATCAATTATTATAATCTTTCATTAATAAGGTAATTACTACATCATAATTGTTTCATAAATAAATTTAATTATTTAATGTGTAAAATTTTTAAATAAAATACCGTAATGTAGGAAATCATTTTTATATTTCTAATAAATATTTATAGTACAATTTATCTTTTCTGTAACCCTATATTAAAAAAGGTTTAATTATTAGACTTTAAATTTAATAATTTCAACTCTTCTTTAAATAATATATAATGAATGTCCTAATATAACCCAAATGTATAAAAAGAATCTTATTTTTTCCATAAGGTTGATTTTGGTCTAAATACACTTATCCAAAAAAATTGCGACATGTGTTAGAGGAATTTTAATGTTATATTTAACTTTAATTACTTTATTTACTTTTAACTATGGAAAATAAAAATCAAATGTTTTTATCCTTAAAAAATTATTATCATCCTATTGAAGAAAATTTAACATTTTGATGTCAACCATGTTTCTCTATTTTTGTAAAATTCAAATCCTACAATCATTAAAATTACGTTTTATGAAAATTTTAAAATGTGCATAGTAGGTTGGAAAAAGATGATAAATAGTTCAATTAAATTTTATATATCTAATTTTATTATAAATTGACTATAATTGAATTAAATTGGACAAATATAGGTATTATGTATCTACTTAGACATTAAAATAAATTGAATTTTTTTTAATCATTTAAATAAAAATTTTCGTTTAAACAATAACACATTGTTTTTCACAATTCTTCAAAAATTCAATGTTTTCAAAAAAATACAAAAACCTCACCCAAATATATTTTTGATATTCCAAAATAAAAAATTAAGTCTATTTTACTAAATTTAAAACATATAATTTTCATTTTTTAATTTAAAATTAACTCTTGTTGACAAAACCAAAAATTAGTTTTAAAAAGTAAATAAAATCAAAATATTGATATGTGTTTATGTCCAATTTAAATGTGAAATTACAAAAAATGACCTAAATTATTTTAAATGAAAAAAATATACTTTAATTATACATTAAAATCACAAAAATTCATAAATTATGACACTAATTTATTTCGATTATGAATGTTGTTTTCAATTAATATTTTGTATGTTTCACCATTCATCAAAATATGAAATTTTCCTAAAAGGTACCAAAAATTAATACATACTAAATTTTTATGTACCTATTATATAGAATAAATTAATTTCATTAAATTAAATATATAAAAGTGTCAAATATTGGATTTAAAACGGTTTTTCCATTAAATGTCGGAAGAATTGACTTTTTAAAAAATATATCATTTATTTGAAAAATTGAATTTGTCCTTATTTTATGTCTAATAAACAAAAAATATTAAAATTAAAATTATATAATATATATATATATGTAATTAAAAATGTGTTTAATACTATCCATAACCTCTTTTCAATGGCTTGTTTGATAGGTCATGATGCGCTTGACCTCAGCGTTGCATGTTGCTCAAGCTATTGAATTACTTTAAAGAGATATTGTACTATGAAATCTTGGGTTGTTACGTTCTAACATCATTCAATAAATGTTGTCCTCAAAATTTTAAATGTTTCTTCAAAAATAAAAGGTTTAAAATAGAAAATACCATTGTGGAAAACCAAATTTAGAAATAGAGTTAATAAAATTTATTTTTAATAACAGGGAATTGGAAATGAAAAAGTCACCACCATATTAGGATTTTGAATAGGAGAACATTTGTGGAAATTTGAGACATCTAATTGGAAGGAAAATATAATTATTTATAGGGAGTGATTTAGGTCATAAATCACAAACAAGAGAACAATAAATGGAAAATTGAGGGCCTCAAAGCCATAAAGTTGTGATGATGATTTAAAATATCATCAGTTCAACAAAACAGAAGGTATTTTGATAAAAAAATTAGTATTAAGATTCAATCTTCAATATTTAATATAAAAAAAGAATACATAACATATAGAGTTCCATATTTTAACAAATTTCAACCACAATGTCATCGTTCTCTCCATAAGATAATGAAAATCAAAAATATTCTATTTATCTATTCATAAAAGGTTCAAAAAAATAATTATTTATCTGTCAGAACATTTAAAAAAATTATATAGACCAGGACATCCCAGAGGCTAGTGGTAGGTGATGCATCCTCTGCGCCCTATGGATACTAGTACACGTCTCGCTGCCTTTCCGGATGCGACGGGTTGTCTCCTGACCTCGAGATTGTCCTTTTTATAATAATATAATAATAATCTTAATAACTTTTTTATCCTTAAACAATATAATCCAATGTATTGTAGTAGTACTACTAAAAGAATTTACATTGGGCCAAAAATTTGGTCCTACAGAACAGGTAATGGGCTAAATTCCCACTCGTACTTTGGGCTATGTAATGGGTCTCCCACTACCCAGTTAAAAGAGTTATTTGCTTTGATTTAATAACAAATGAGGCTTTGGCCCCGATTTTTAAAATTAGCTTCAAGGTAATCATGAATATCAATTATAATTCTTCCAAGTCAATCATATCTTATTAGAAAATCATTATCTTAGTTTTTGATACATATTAATGGTTATATTTCCCCCAACTATATATTTTATAAAATGATTTACTTGAAACCGTGTAAAATTACTTAGTACCATAAAATCTCTAATTCATAATAAAAATGTTCTTCAGTACAATCCTTATATAATTTATAGTTCTTATAACATGTACATCATAAATAAAATACTCTAATGATATAATTATTTTATAATAACTTAAGAACACAAATCATTCCTGTTAATCTGTGGCAGTATCATAACTTGATTATTATCCAATAGCACCATTTGGGGTAGACCCTGATGATTGGGACATTGATTCGCGTAGTGTCCCAACACCATGTAGATGAATCATTTTACATTCTAATCATTTTTCATGCCACATCAATCAAAAACATGGTGTCCTTTTTTCCACACTTATTGAAAACTCTCTTTCATTTCAATAACTTACCATGGTGATTCATTCCACAATTATCACATAATGGAAAATCCTTCATTCCCTTCATCCTTTTATCCATATTTCTCTCAACCATCCTCTTCTTCTCAATATTCCTATCAAATACATAGGAATCAGAGATTTCATTACATATCTTATGAATACGTGATACTATCTCATGATATAGTGAGAATTCATGGGAGAATACTTCCCTTCTAAATGTTTTCTTAAGACCATGAAAGATATGACCCTTCTTACTCTTTGGATTACGCTAATTTATATATTTCTCATTACATCTAATGGATGCCATTTCTAAATGACAACCAACACTATGATATATCATATCATAATTTATAATCAAAAAACTAGAAAAATTTTCAACATTAATTGAATGTCTTCACACATCTAGTATCATTATTTTAAAAATGGGTTTTTTCTAAAATATTTACTCATAAATCCTTCATAATTATTTTGAATGAAAATGTGAATTATCCTAAGCATATCACCCTGTATATTCAAACTATCTACACAGTAAGGCCCGTTGTCATGTACTGGGATACCATGGGTCAAGCCCGAAACTCCTTGACAGAGTTTTCACTCCTAGGTACTTCTATTCCAGAACAATGTCGATTTCTAGTATCTATACAAGGATATATTTCTTAATAAACCCACATAATATTTACATTACAAATTTTTGGATGTTCTTCTATTAAAATTCTAAAAGTATATATTAGGGTAATGTTCTCTAATTATTGTTTTTATAAATCGAGATTACATGGTTTTTTCTAAACATCATATGAAACCTTAATACATTAGATTTATTACAAGTAATCATGTCCTGAAGGACATATCCATTTAGCAGTCTTCGAAAACAGATTTCATACATGAACACTACATTAGACATTCAAACATAAATCAACAAATAAATAATCCTACGAGAACACCATTATTCCCTTAGATTAACCTTATATGTCAATAATAATACACTTCTTCGAATCATGGGAAAATAGAACTATAAAGGGGCGAGCTCAGATGCTCAGTAACGGTAAATAATTTATAAGAAGCTATTAACATTTAAGGAAAGACTTGTAATATAAACAACAGTATTTTAAACATAAACATGAACATAATATGAAAAATTAAATAAAAAATAACCATATAAACATGCACATGGATATGATACATGTCGAACAATCACATGTAATAACTAATTTCATAACAAGGGAATGCATAATGCTAGACATCATAACCACATTATCAAGGTCTCATACCAAGACTACAAATAAAAAAAATCAAGCCATTTTTCATTGACACTAATTTGACTCATGACGCCTACCGATGCATCGAGCGAATATAACAAGCCCCGCCAATTACATACTAATTCTAATGAAATCCTCATTTGAAATGGGTGAAACATAACATAAAAATTCATATTAAGAAGTTTATACAAAATCTCAATACAATAATTTAAAACCAGGATTGGTATAAAAATAGCACATCCCTAGTCAAACATATATTAAATCATTCAATACAATATAGAACATAGTATTATAATATCAAAACCCCAATCATGAAAAATATCCAATAAGGGATGTTGACATGGTTGAAAATGATCAGAAAAACTCTTTGAGTTAAATTTTCCTTTATCATGAAATCATTTACATGTCACAAAATTTATAATGGAATATATTTAAAATAAATTTTTGAATAAAACAATCCCATTACAAATTGAATATTTTGAAAGGATTTATAATTTTAAAACAATCTTGTCCATAAAAATAAATCCATGAAACCATTTTGAAAACATGAACATTAATGAGAATGATTTTTATGGATAAACATTTTAACCACTTAAAATGATGTTTTAGTTAAAGGGTACCTTAAAATAATCCTTTTAAAAATAGTTTTATGAAACATGGACCTAGATAATAAATTTTTCCCAGTAAACACTTACACATTAACAATCTCAGATAATAATGAGATTGAGGAATTAACCCTTACCTTGTACGTTCCTTTGGTCGAGAGAACATTTGAAACACATGTATAATGACCATAGTATGTTATTAAATTATACAAGAACCAGAACCATATTCATATTTATTATATCATAATTTATTCATTTATGAATTTATACTATCCATTTAATAATAATTTCAATTTAAAATTAATATTTTGTGTAATAATCACTTTCTTTATCGTATGTGTTTTAACTTTTAATCCATGATCGTATCAGTTATAGAATGATTTTATTTCATCCAGAATAGAAAAAAATTATTTATGTATCATATATATTCATAATATTTACATGTATAATATATAACTACATGAAATTGAATACAATATCTATGGAGACGGTAGGCCGTACACACGCATAAAGGTTTTTTCAGTTTTTATGTCGTATTGAACATAAGTAAGTGAACGAGATATATATATATATATATATCCAGTATCATTATTATTTAATATATAACATTATTATATATATTTATAATCATCATTTAATGGTAAATGTGGAAATTAATCTCATCACATAATGGAGATGATAAGTTGTATGTACTCACGAGCGACGATATAATTCTAACAAGGGTGAAATAATATGTAATTAGATGTTATATTATATATAAACAATAATTAATATGTTATATTTATTATTTATATAAATTATTCTCAATATTTTATCCATCCATAAAATGATGTGTTGAATAACAAACTACCCCATGCTGGGGAGATGAAAAGTCGTACATACTCATGTATAGGGACATTGTCATTCGTAGGATGGATAGAATAATTAATATGGTTGTACCACAATTATAATTAAATCTCAGTATGTAGAAGGTCCTTGATTTATTTTTTTGGTACAGAAACAAAAAATAAATATGATGTAGAAAAAGAAAAGAACATATAAAGAGGGGATCAAATAATGACCTTTTTTCGCCTGATTTCTTTTGATTTGAACAAAATGGCTCTATAAGATGGTTTTATGATCAATATATGGACTATAGGATTAAGTGAGGGTATTTTGGGGAATATTTTATTAGGTTTTGGATGATCTATAGGGACTTCTAGGTGTGAATTCATGAGAAGAGAAGGTAACCTTTTATAAGAGAAGTGAGGGGCACTTTACCAAAATCATAAAATATTATTTTATTATATAATAATTTTTGGTTTCCAATAGCTCCAAATGTTTTTATTTCGAGGATAAGGCGATTATGGGTCTAAATACTCTGATACAATAGGTTTTACACAAGTTTTGGTCACCATATTAACCTTATCTTTTGGATTTAACCCTTAGTTAAATAGTTTAAGATTTACCATATCTTCTTGTATTATTATAATACATTATCAATAACCATACTATAAAATTAAAATAGAATCTCATGTGGTTAATGAATGAAATATATATCAATATATAAGTCCTTCTGCAGACTCATATATTTTTAGGAGTATTATATCATTTAAAAATATTGTATTTTTTTTAAAAAAATGCTTTTTTTGTCAATTTTGACACTATTTAGTATTTGGTTTTTTTGAAAGTAATAAAAAGTAGATTGATTAGAAAAAAATAAATTACATATACCCTAACACGTCATATCCATCTAGATATTTTGTGGATGATATTAAAAGTCTCAATTTACATTTATTTCCATATTTATAATATCAATTATACAAATCATTCATTAATTATGTAATTACTACATCATCATTGTGTCAGAAATAAATTTAATTATTTTGGATCTAAAATTTATAAATAAAAAAAATGATGTAGAAAATAATTTATTGTTTTATAAGGATATTATAGTCTAATTTATCATATGTGAAACAATATCTTAAAAATTGTTTAGTAATTAAACTTTGAATTTGACACTTTTAACTCATCTTAAAATAAAATATAATAGATGTCATAAAATATCCCCAATGGATGAAAAGGTTCTTAATTTTTTCATAAAGATGATTTTGTTCGAAATGCAATTATCCAAAATAAATAGGAAATGTTTTGGGTCAATTTTAATATTATTTTTACCATTAAATACCTATTTTACTTTTAACTGTGGAAAATAAAATTTAAAAGATATTATTCACCAAAAAATATTTTCATCCATTTGAACCAAATTTTACATATTTAATTCAATCATGTGTCTCTTATTTTTTTAAATTCAATTTACATATGTGGTAAAATTACGTTTATTCCAATCTGTAAATGGCCAAGAAGGTGGATAAATATGTTAAATTATCCAATAATGTTTTATATATCAATTCTTATTATAAAATGACTCAAATGTATTACATTGGAATAATATATGTATTATGTATCTTTTTATTCTTTAAAATAAATATAAATAAAAATATTAATTAATCAAATAAAAATTCGATTTTAAACAATAACACATTGTTTTTCACTATTCATCAAAAATTGAATGTTTTCCAAAAAATACCAAAAAATTTACCCTAATGAAATTTTGATATTACAAATTAAAAAATGATATCTATTTTACCATATTTAAAACATATAAGTTTAATTAATTAATTTATAATTACCTTGCATGGTCAAATCAAGAAATTGGGTTTTTAAAAAAATAAAAACAATCAAAAGGTTTACATGTGTTTATGTTCAATTTAAATGTGAAATTACATAAAATAAACTGAATTATAGTAACTGATAAAAATGAAATCAAATTATAATTTACAACCACTCAAATTCGTAATTTAACATTATAAATTATTTTTATTAAAAAATTTATTTTCAATTACAATTTAGTATATTTCATTATTCATCAAAGTATAAAAAGTTTTAAAAAATGTACCACAAATTTATCCAAACATATTTTTTATGTCCCACTTCGTAAAAGTATTTAATTTCATTATGTTGAAAATAAAAAAGGTTCAAATATTGGATTTCAAAAGGGGTATCCATTAAAAGGTGGAAAAATGTATTTTTAAAAAATAGATCTTTTATTTAAGAAAATTTAATTTCTCGTATATTTTGTCTAATAAGAACAAAAGATAAATGTTAAAATTATAAAAGATATATATAAAATTAAAAATGTGGTTAATACTATTCATAAAATAATTTTTGACAGCTAGTTTGATTAGTCATGATGCGCTTGAACTCGGTGTTGTGTGTAACTCAAGATATTTATTTAATTTAAAAGGATAATGTATTATGAAATATGTGGGTGTTACAATAATAATCAAAAAAATATCATAAACAAGAATATCATGATACAAACCTATAACCTCAAGTTATACTTTCATTAAAAGAACTATAAACCCACTATATAATAAATTTAAATTTATTATAATTATATAAAATAATAATTTACATTAATATAATATCATATATTAACCATTTGTAACATTTAAACACAAATTTATAAATAATTTCATATTAAAATTTTTAATTATGGTTGATAACTGTTTTTTTCATGAGATATTCAATTTGGCAGTTCTGACCCTTGATCTTTGATTATAGGTTCCATAAAATTCATATTTTTATTATTTATGAAAATATAATTTATATTATATATATATAGTATTATCCATAAAAGGTCAATATATATAAATTATTTACGTCGTTCGTGGAGATAAAAGGATGTATGTATACTATACCATTGTTTTCAATTTTCAAAAAAATAGAATAAAAGAAAATTAAAATATAGTTCACCCTAAAAAGATAATATTTATATCTTAAATACCATATAAATTCATTAAATTCATCCTTATTACCAACCATGAAAAAAGGAAGATAAAATTCAATAAAATTCTTTCTTAGATGTGGTATTCCACACTTAAGCATGTGTGATGTTAACATTTTCTAAAGAATGGGAAGAAGAACGATATTTGGTTGTTCCATAATCATAAAAAAAATTATATAAATTTAATATAATGGATTCATTTTTTTTATATTTGACAACATATATATAGTGGATACATAATTAGAAATAACATTTAAATTACTTGGTGATGGATTATTCTTCTTCTATTAGAACCCTCATTTGGATAACACCTTATGCGTTGGAAAATTGTCCTTTAGGAAGGACAAGAAGCACCAAGATTTATTGAATGAGGATAGGTTGATATTTGGGTTGATCATTTATACTATTTATCAGTAAAACATTATGAGTAATAATGTAGACGATGTTCCCTTTATTAATTGAACGGTGGGTAGCTATTGGAAATATATAAATTATTGAATTAATATTTATAAAATTTCATATAAAAAAGCATCAAAATGAAATATTTAAAACAAAAAAAATATGATGCTTTATAATATTATAACTCAATAAAATATGGACATATTTGGTTTTTTTTTCAGCCTTATATTTTTAAACCAACAATAACTGTTTTGATGATTATTGTGCTATCATATCTTTTTATAATTTAGTGGTCAAAATAGTTACTATAAATGGAATATTGTACTATAAATGGACCACGATTGATATTTTATATCATATAAAATAATATTTTCCATTAAATTAATTTTATGAGTTTTAATTTATTTAATTAAATATTTTTTAATATAAAGTATCATTAGTGTAATTTTTAGAAACACACGAAGTATTATAATGTAATAATTTAATTACTCATGTAAAATAGTTCCAAAATTAATTGGATTATAATATATAGAATATATGGTCTAATTTTAATCATCTGATTAAAAATTTTAAGGTTATATTTTATTTTAAAATTTATCTTTTAGATTAAACCCTATGATAAAAAATTTACACCTTCACTATGGTAACACCTTATTTAATATGAAAGGGACATTATGTTACTTATATTGTAATAATTCACTCATGAATTGATAAGGGTGATAATTTTGACCAATTTCCATATTAACTTTCCTATTTTATGATTATTACGATTTTTTAATTAAAAGATTTGTTTAACATAAAATGGTATTAATTTCATTTTATGAACTATTAAGAAAATTTTAATTTAGAAAAATCATAGACCTAATAGAATTAGAATATAAAAATTTAACATAACTCTAATATGTTATGTGTATTATAAAATTTCTTGGGGATATTTAACTTGCCCAAATTATATTACATTTTAATTTATAAAATTAATTCAAATTATTTTTTACTACTTGCACAAGAATTATTTCTACCTAGAATAGGAATTTATGGAAAATATTTGATCATTTAAATTTTAAAAAAAAAATCAATAATGAATAAATTCAATCAGATTTCGAATAAAAATGATTAATTAAAGAAAATTTTATTTTATACATTTCATATAATAAATAGATATTATAATCATGAAAGTGGAATTTTTTGAATTATCATTCATTTAAATATTATAAATTAAATAATCAAATATAAATGTAAATTGGGTCATATTTTTGAATTTTGGATTATTACCGATGAAATAGAGTTATATAATAAAATAAAGGAAAGTGTTTGAATTAATCGGAATAATTTTCTCACCCGTTTAAACACTATATAATCCATTTTATATTTACCATAATGATAAAAACTTAAAATGGTTATTATTTATAATAACCAAATATAAAAAAGGTCTTATTAACGAAATTTGAGCATCATATTTCTAAATATGAAATATTTTTTTAAAGATTCATCTTTTAGAAGTGGAAGAATATAATTTAACATATAAATGAAAATAGTAATGAAAATAGTAATTAGAAAAATTAATTTTATATATAATAATTTTTAACACAAAATTCATACATAAAAATTATTAAACTGAACATAAATAGATTGTCCATAATATAAGAGAACAATTTTTACTTTTAGAAAAATTTAAAATAAAATACAAATTTTCTAATACATTAAAAACTATTATATAAAAGTTATTATAATTCACTATTCACTATAAAATCAATGTTTTCAGAATAATATAAAAATAATAACTAAGATAATTTTAATTTTTTCATTTAAAAATTAAATTATCATTAAAAACCTAATTCATAAAATATCCAAAAAATGTTTATAATATTCTCCCATAAAAAATGAAAACCATTTTTCATGAAATTTAATTTTAAAGTATAAAATTACTTTACTAAAAAATGAATTTTTATTTCTTATGATTTTAGCAATAGTTTTTTATAGATTATTTCCCTTCTATATTTAATAATTTTGTTACTTATACTCATAATATCAAATTTAATGGAAACTTTATAACAGTTAGAAAAAAATATTTCACTATACATTAAATCTCATTATTGTGTGTACTATACGCTATATAAAATTGAATCCTCTAAAATATCAAGTAGTTACATTAAAACAGTCCCCATTTAATAAATTTTTTCCTCATTATTATAATTATTTTTAGATATAAAGGGTTTTTTTTGGAAAATTCCATTGTTGAAATCCCACATCTTGAATAGGGTTAATAAAACTACCATTTGAAAGAAGTGAATTGAAATATGAAGGTTATCTCGAATTAGACATATCATAGATTACAAATATGTAACATTAATGAGATGTAAAAATAATGAAATGGAGGTTAATTTAATTTCCAAATAATGATGAGATGTGACAAAAATAATTTATCACAATAAAGTGAATGATCAAAAGATGTTTAATTTCCTTAAAACTATAAATCAAATATGTATGAAGTTAATATTGATTTAATATATATTAATGTGGTAGCATAAAATTTTTTTAATATCATTTTCATTTAGTTGTTTAATTTCATTACCATTTACACTTAGAACATTTGGAAATATGCATTTTTGAAATATATAATTTTTTCTTTTAATTAATATAAACCACAATCTAATATTTTTCTCTAATATATGAGTATTCCATATGAATTACTTCATGGATAATGTGCTACCATCAAATTTCAATGTATCATAAAATCTGGAAAAGTTAAAAAACTATTTCTCTTATATTTAATCATTAAAATTTTCAAAAAATGGTTACCACAAGGTAAGATAATATAAAAAATATATACAAATTAACATATCTAAATAATGATTTTCACACCAAAATTTATATAATAACACCAATGGTACAATATAGTACATTAATTATATAAATATCCCTACATCCAAAATTTCCCCTATCACCTAAAAATTATATAGTGTTTTAACCTCATAGGTGATCTCCGACTTTTCATCTTATATCCCTAGGAATTTAATATTATTTATCCTATATAATATATCAGATCAAAACATAGGGTAAATATTAGTGCTAAAAATACCTCAAACCAAGGAAAAATCTCCTGAAATATCATTAATCACCTTGATAAATCCCAATAAAAAAATATAATTTGGTGATCATCACTAAAATATCATAATTTTTTTTGAAAATTGTCAAAATTATAACTGTTATCTTGGCCATGCATATATCTAAAAATATATCCTTTTCAAATAATCACTTTTCAGTAATCATGATTATCTAAATCCCACAATCTAAATGACTATAATTAACTTGTCATCAAATCATAAATTAACTAAAGTATTATTTAATACTCAATATATTATTCTTCATAAAACATTGAAAAAGATTATTATAATCTAAAAATTCCATTACCTATAGTCTCAATGAAAACATAAATTCTATAAGGCATTTCTATGTATTCCATAAATTCAAAAATGATGTTAACTTCACCAAATATCACATAAATCACATTGTAATAAAATAACCAATCGATTAAATGGTCATTAGTGCTATCAAAATTTACATAATCATCCCTTTATCCGAACTAATATTTATTATCTCAACATAAAGTACATATTATGAATTTTCTATCCCTCAATAATTTGTCTCCCAAAAATATCCCGTATCACAAAATCAATTTTCTAGATTATATGTTATCAAATCCACAACAAATTTCTATTTTTGGAAAATCTTGAGATGTTTCATGATTGTTATAACCAAAAAATTATTGATATAACACAACAAAAATATAATTATAGAATCCCTATACATAAAAACATCAGTGATATCACATTAATGAATACCATAGCATAGTTCCGACCATAGTCTATGAGTTGACCCTTGGATCTGGGCATTGGATTAGAAAATGAATAAATTCTTCATGAAACAGAAATTGAACTATAAATATTAACATAGTATGAGATTCAGATCACTCAATAAAACTCTTCATTCTTTCTCATAAATTACAATCAGTATACACTATTGATGACATAAATAATTTTCTCATTAATTTAGTACATTTCCCAATGTGATTTTTCCCAGGTTAAATACATGTATAAGGCTGGATCGTCATTCCAACATGGACATCAAGAATATATGTCTCTACAATAATATTTTTGTTATAAATCTCATCGATGTTGAGGTATTTTAAAAAAAAATGATATATTTGATTATACATAATCACAAGGTTTCAACTTCTGAATCACCATTCAGTTATTTTTTTATCATTAAAATCATTAAATTTTCCATCATATTCTACTGTCACATGGTTTATCTTGGATATAATCATTGAATAAAACAAAAAAACACAAAGTTTGAGAAAAAATTATTATGGGAAAACAAATACTCATGAAAATAATTTAGAGTATTTCTAAATTAGGACACCTTATTCTCAATCAATAGAACCACATATTTAACCTAAGATATCAATAGATATCTCCAAAACATTATACTGGTACACATAATTTAAACTTATCCAAAAGGCATTCACCAAAGTCCTCAGATCCATATATCCCAATATTGACTAAAACATTATTTAAAATAAACTTTATGAACCCATACATTCTATATATAGATATCACTTATTATTTGAGGAATATTCAATACAAAACATTACCATCCATTATTGAGTCAAATAGGTATATTTTATTTTGAAGCATGGATACATAAATAAATTTTGATAAGATAAATAAAACATATACAACTAAGTTCTTCATAACTATAACCACTATTTGAAATATCATACATAAAATTATTATTCATAACATAGGGAATGGAAATAATATAAAGTGAGGACATAGATGCTCAGTAAGTGTTAAAAATTAGAAATCAACGATAATATGAGACTAACTGTGTGATAACATGATCTTAACAATTGAAAACCATAGAATATATATCAATGACCATAATATTGATTCATATCCTAATGGTTTTTAGTTAATAAGACTTCAATATTAAAGGAAATCAAAAAACATGTACATTTTGGAATAACATTGGCATAAGAAATAATTTTTTAGAATACACATAAAAATAGAAAATAATTTCGTTAGACTGGTTTAAATTACAATACTATCATAATGTATTTGGTTCACTCACCAATCCATTATATTAATAGTCAAGGTCAGTTCCCAATACTATTATAGGATACAAACACCCTTACTGAATAGGGTTCACCCCCATTCCAGTCTATATTATCTCATTAGTTTTCCATAATTACCCAATGCATTAGAGGATTATAATATTGTTCCCTCCCATCAGATAATTAAAACCATACATATGTATTACATAATAACATAAAACATTCATCAAATATCATAACTTATTAAAAAGAATTATATTTCAAAAAAACTTATAATTTCATCATAACATAACCCACATAAATTTAAAGGGTTAGTAAATATATCACTATTATAATAATAATCCCACAATATAAATAAAAAGGATTGTATCATTGGATCATATCCTAATTAAAAATAAATACCATAAAAGATGTAATCATATATGGAAATATCATTAAAAGAACACTAGAATATTATTTGAGTAAAATAATATATTCATTTTGAAATTAATTATTTAAAATAGAATAATTTCTTGAACTGTAATGGAAAAAATAATCATTGGAAATATCTATAGATTCCTATACATAATTTTTGGAAACATTTAATTATAATTATGGTGTGAAATTTTTTTGTTGTCCTATACGTTAAAAAAAAATTCATTTAACATCTTCGATAAAAGAAAAAATTACCTCATTCAGAAAAAAGGGAAGGTTAATATTAAAAAATTTATTAAAAATTCTATAATTGGAAAATATGACTTTATATAATCATATGAAAATTTTAAAAAATCATGAATACATTTTTAGATATCATGGTTAATAAATAAAAAGTATTTTTGACCAAAGATAAAAATTATTTCCACATTATTTAAAAACATCCTTTTGGTATATAAATGCCATAAATAAAAGTAAATGTAATGAAAAAATTTAATATCATGAAATAAATAGTTTTTGGATAAAATTTAATTGTTTCATGAAATATAGGACCTACAATTCCATCATAAAAAACGTCATCATAAATAATCATGATAAACTATGATATTATAACATAAATCTCATACCTCGAGTTCCACTTTCATCGAAGGGGATATAAAATCCCCTAAACTAAAAATAAATTTATAATAATTATATATAATAATAATTTATTTATATATATGATATAATATATTATCCTTTCATAAAATTTAATCACCCATTTATAAATAATTATATTTTGAATGTTTCAATTTTTGGTGTTAAATAATTTTTTTTTCCTGAGAGTTTTTGTTTATTCGTTTTGGATAAATAAATTGATAATAGTTTCATAAGATCCAAATTTTTAATCATGATATTAATATCATATATTATTTTTATAATAATATTCAGAAATATCAATAAAATCTACTAATAGAAAAATTATTTAAATAGTTCATTGATACGGTAGGTCATACCAAGGAATGAATGTTGTTTTCACTTTATAAAGGATGGAATGAATGAAATTTGAATTATATATTAACATTAAATATTAATTATTATATAATATATATCATATATTTTTAAAAAATTAACATTTTTTACTATCTATAGAAATATTAAGTGAAAAATTAAACACATCGCTTTGTGGCAGTTGTAGTCCACACATTTACACATGAAACGCTATTGTTTTTCAATGGATGGAAAGAATTTTTAGATTGTTTGTTCCATAATCATAATAAAAATGAATTATTTTGAAGATATTTAATTCATTATTTAATAATTTATGTCCTATACTTAGAGGTTGTATAACAAGAAATAAAATTATTATATAATTGTTAAGTGATATACCACGTCGTTGAGAATCCAATTTTGGCATAAACATTAATCCATGAAATAATGATGATTTGGAAGGACCAAAATATCCAAATTTTTGGGGAATTATTATAGTTTTATCTTGGGATTGGTATTTTATATTATAAAAAACAAAATCATTTTGAATAATGATGTAGGGGATGCGTCCTTTTATAAGTGGGGAGAGGGAAACACTAGGAATTACTTAATGTATTTAAATAATATAAATTTATTTTGAGTGAAAAATGGATCCAAATTAATATAATATTATGAAAATAAAATTATGACCGTAAATAATATGATAAAATATAAATTTCACAATCCTTGTATATTTTTTACACAAATCTCCTTGTTTAACCCACAATTTACCATTTTACAAATCACAATGATAACAATGTCATATAATTTTTAGTGGTCAATAATTTACATATAAAAGGTAAATTTACCCATTAATGGATCATGGATGATATTTTAAATTATATCCCATTATATTGGAAACATAAATTACTTTTATGAATTTTAAATCAATTGAAAATTATTGTTTACTCAATGATACAATTACATTCATTTTTGGAAATACATGAAATATTAAAATATATTATGTGGCTATATTAGGTAAAATATTTCAAAAATTAAATGTATTAGAATATAATAAATATATATTATTAATTTAAATATAAAATAAAATTTTCATAGGATTATATGTTATTATAAATTTCAACTTTTGGTTTCACCCATTTGTCAACCAATTTTATCATCAACAATAGTAATGAACTTTTAAAATACTAAGGGATATAAATTTAAATATAAATTAAAAATAGAATAATATATGGATAAGGTATGATATATTCATCTATTTTTTATCTTAATTGATCTTTTTATGATTTTTTTGTCTTTAAAAATTTAACCAAAAAAATTAACAAAAAATACAAATAAAGTCATTTTACGTTCTTTTCACTTAATTTGAATTTGAAACAACCTGGAGGAAATTTAATTATAATAAGAACATATTAATCAAATCTATTATATTACATTATTTTTTTTAAAAAAATGGGACACATTAACTCGCAAAAAAATATTTCTTTTAGCATTTTTAAAATAATTAACTTTTTCATTTACTACTTTCAAAAGCATTGTATTATTTTTTTCAGAATAATTAGTGTTAATTAATTAATCCATTAAAAATTAAAAAATATATAACTAAATTATTTCAAATTTCAAATAAAAAATAATAATTTAAATTATGTAATTTTATTCCTTGTCAAATATAATTATAGTTATAAAATGTGAGAATGTGAAATTTTTTATGTTTCCTTTTACTTAAATATTATTGGGTTCAAAATCAAATTTAATTGGAAAAAGGGTCATAGTTTTGTAGTTTGGGTGATTATGGATGAAATAAAATCATCCAATGAAATATAGGCATGCATTTTAATGAAATAGATGCATTTTTTTAGTAGTTTGAACCATAATTAACCCATTTTACTTTTACTATGGTAAAAAAAAATTGTTTGGTTCTTATTCATCATGACCAAAAATTAAGGGGACCTATTTTAAAATTATGGACATCGAATTTAAATAATTGAAATTCTATTTTTTAAAATTAAAATTCTATATGGTGATGAAGTTAATTTTAGATAAAAACACTGATCACAAAAAAACAAATTTAAAGAAATTAAAAATTATGTATTAAATAACTTATTCAAAATTCAACCAGAAAATAGATTCCAATGAACATAATTTTATTATTAATATTAATATTGAACTAATGTTAATTTTAGGAATTTTAAAATAAAATAATTTCATTAATGCTTCAAAAAAATAAAATCTTCAATAAAAATTATTATTATTCAATATTCTATTGTGACCTTAACCTTAGTAGCTTACAGTCAATGCTTTACTTTATTATATTGGTATAGATACAATGAAATAATTTAATGTATATAATAATAGTTTATATGCCTTTTCAAACTAGATACATACATGATTTTTTTATTACAATTTAATAAAATGATTGTAAAATAATTTTTTTAATGACTAAATTTATTTCATCTAGTGTATCCTGAAAAAATAGTCATAGTATAATTCGTAGAATTTGGGGGAAAGGAAAAAATATAATTGTGAGGTAAAATAAAAAATATGGGATAAATATGGTATAATTTATAATGAATCAATGAGCATAATTAATATAGAATGTTTGATAACTAAACACACAAGTCATTTAAAGAACATGACTACAATGATGAGACAAGGAAGAAACCATATGGAAATATAAATAACAAAAACACATACCATTTAATAAATTATCTGAGAAATGAAATGAATCCATATATAATGTCAATGATAAAACCATATGGATAAATAATAAGATTATTAAAATTCATAATGAAAACAATGCTTAAATATTTGGAAACAGGTATGAGGCACATGAAAACCTATACCATTATGACCTTTCAAATGATACTTAAAAAATATAGGATGAAACCAATTAAATTTTGCCAAATAATTATTCAATAGAAATTTTTTTATTCATATAGGGGATATATAATGTCTAGTCCCCACCCACAATTTCCAGTACAAATAATTCCTTATATATCAAATAGTAAATTTTATTTATGACAAATATGCCTTATCAAATTAATCTATTGAGTAAAGAATACAAATTTAGCATTATTTCCCTAGATAATAAAATAATGTTCAAATTAGACATCATAAGAAAATATGGTATTTTGTTTAGAGAATAATCAAATCCATGATAATGAATGTGGATATTTAGAAGAATATTAATGAACACTGGAAAGCGAATAACTCAAGGGGAAGTTAATGATTAAAAATTGATTCAATGAAGTGAATTTAAATACTATCCTTGGCTAAAATAATCATAATATTTCTAGAGGAATAATAAGGGTGTTTTCAATATGATGTATACCCATTGGAATAATAATAAGGGTTGTTTTCATTGTTGAAATAAAAATATCAGTAAAATCATTATTGAGGAAAATATTATTTATTTCTTAAAACACATTTTGGAAATCCCTTTCATATAAAATTAATTTTAATACAATTTTCCTTAAAATTATATTCTTAATCATTCAATTTATTCTTAATATAAATTATATTGTGTAATTAAATTTATGTCATATAAGGTAAAAAGGAACATTCCTTTTGCATTATCAAATATTTAGAAAACTACTTTGTTATAAATGTGGTAAGAATGAAAAAAATAAAATATGAAAAAATGTACAAAACTTTATTTTGATAAATAATTTTTAATAGTATTCAAGAATAATTTATAATTTTTTTTAGAAAACATGGTTTTGTATGAAAACGAATTTCTGGCAGAAGAGATAAATGATGATAGGTTTTATTAAATCATTTTCTCGAAAATATTAAGTAACAAACAGGGGAAATGGTAATATCACTTGAAAATGATTAGAAATAACCATATTATAATAAAATTAATGTTTTTATAATTGAATTATCATGTAATTTCTATTAATGTAATTTCAATAATAATAAATCTTGATTAGAATGAGATTGTGAAATAATCCCTTACAATCCTCACAACATTGATGTGAGGATAAATCATTGAATTTATTATTTTTATAAACTCTAAAACCCAATAGAAAATTGGAAATACATCTATAGATATTACAAGTAATTATAAATATAATCGTAGAATATTAATGACCATGTGAAAGTAATTGAACCTATTTAAATGGAATTGGGTTATAGTACTTCTTTTCCACATCGTAAATTTATCTTCAAATCTCATTTGATGGAAATTTTTTTAATGGAAACATAAATTAACATGAATAATTATGTATTTATGGTATTAATTGTAAATTGGGAAATATATATAAGGCATAAGTTAAACATGGCATATCAAATTTCAATATTCTATAGTGAAAATAAATTGAGACAAAATCCCATACCTTATGATTTCATTTTGTAAAATGATATTTAACATCATTTATAATGGTTTTATGTATATTATAAAATTTCAAAATAACCATATAAATATTTATAAAATCATTTATTATTATTTTCGAACATATTATCACCATATTGTAAATAATCATTCATTATTCTCATTGTTTCATTTACTAATTTCCTTTCTTTTTGTGTATGATTTGACTTGTTATATTCTGTTCTTCTTACATAGATAATGATTTAATAATATCGAATTTGTAATCCATCATTTAAATATCATATATATTTTTTATATATGTATTTATAATAATATAAAATTTTTTGATAGTCAGTGATATGCACTGTTCATGGAGACGGTAGGTCGTACATATGCATGAATGTTGTTTCAATTTTCATTTTATATTGAAGGAAATAAATGTAAATTTATTATATATATTAATTTAATTATTATTTTTATTTCAATTATATGAGATATGTTTATTAAAACCTTCCTCAATAAATTCCATGTAATGCGGTGATGAATCGCATACCTTCGCGAGGTGGTAGTCTGTCGTACACATGATCAACGTTAACATATTCCTAGAAAATGGAAAGCCTAAATTTATGTGTTATAAAATAATTTTAGAAAATAAATAAGTCTTACATTTCAGATATATAATATTTAAACATTATTTTTATCATTAACCCCAACCTTGAAAGGTGGTATAGGTGAAATGATCAACATTTGGTCATGAGGCGGTAGTCCACAGAACACATGAAAACATTTTTTGGAACCCAGTTGAGGGAAGTTTGTGTAGATTTAGGTTATAACCTTAACATAATCACATATATGTATATTTAATATATGTATTTTATTATAAAATAATGATATAAAAATAATTCAATGATTTTTAGAAAAAATAAAATATAAACACTTTTAAAAAAACATTACCTCTTATTTGAGTATCTGCCATATGTTTTATCTAATTTCTTACTGTGTTAGATATATTCACAATAATAGGATTCTAGGATTAGGGGTGTTAATTTTGGGAGTTATTTGGGTGTTTATTTTCCACATAAATGTCTTTGGGACTTTTGAATAAGGGTGATAAGGGTGGCCTTTTATAATAAGGGGAGAGGACACACATAGCATTTTTGAAAATAAGATAGGTGTGCCACTAGTTTTAACTAACCATAGGATTTAATTATATAAAAAAATAGTCACAATAGGATTAAAATTTTATAAATTTCCATCCAATGGGTTTTTGATCACTTTTTTATCATTCATACATCCTATAGTCTTTGTTAACCACTATTTGCACACATTTTTATCATTAACAAGGTAATAAATTTTAAATGAATTATCTAATCATTATGGAAAAATGTTAACATCTACTTAATAGATGATATGTATAATTTTTAAAAAAAATAAGGAATTCATTTTCCCAAATTAAATTCAAATAAGTGGAAAAGTTTTATTCAATATTAATCCCATTTATGTGTCAAGAAAGCGGGTTTTTAAAGTGAAGATGTTCAAAAGTTTACTATGTTTTTATATCTAAATTAAGTATAAAAATTATTCAAATTGCATAAATTTTATCAATAGATGTATTACTTAACTATTCATACATTAAACCTAATTAAAAATATATTGTAACATTATAAATTATTTAGATGAAAAGACAATTTTCACTTAACATTCAATATTGTTCATTATTCATAAAAATTTAAACATCCCGAAAAATAAAAAAACATAACCGTAGGATAATTTATACATTACACTTTAAAAAATGATGATTATTTTTTCATATAAAATTTATAGATATTTGAAAATTTATTTAAAAACTAATTTCTCCATTAAAAGGTGCAAAAAAAGTATTTAGAAAAGAAAAATCTTCTTATGTGAAAATTTTTATTAGTTCTTATATTATGCATTTCATATATATGATTAATTTTAAAAAAATTATTGAATATGTAATATATATTTTTTATTGATATCCCTAACTAATATTAATTATTTAATATATTATTATCAAATTCCTTTGTTGCATAAAAGACATTTTTATATAAAAATATTTCCATTATTATCAATTTTTTTATATTATTTTATAATCAATTGGTAACAAATTAATACCTTTTGACTTTTATTGAATCACCTGTTTTCATAAAATATTCAATTGTATTATTGACTATGAATTTAATTTCTATGATATATGTTTAATTTCAAATAGTTATATTCGTAGTATTCAGAAAAATTAGGCCTTGAATATAACACAAAACATAAAAGAATTTCATTTTTGTGTGTAACGAAAGCAAGACTCATTGTTTTTTTCATTTAATATATATCATAGATTGTATTTATTTAAAATATTAACTATATTATAGATTCTTTGGATGTTATTTTCGCTTACAAATTTTTTGGTTTCATCTCACACACACACTATCTAATATCATATTCAAATTTTAATATTTCAGGCTATTACATTTTCCCCACCTTAAATAACATGAGTGCATTAAAATTAAACATTGTCACTATAATACAATGATTGACATTCGAAAATTCCTCTTTTGAAAAATACAAAGGGATAATAAAATATAATATTTTTATGATATAAATATAATTATGAAAGTCATATAGAATAACACCTAACATGGTTTTTAATTAGGATAAAATTGGTGGAATGTATAAGTATGGACATGGAGTTAAATCATAGATATTAATAGGGGTGACTGAGGATATTGATCACAAACAATTAAATGAACAATGGAAATCATAGGTATTGAAATACATAAATATTTAATGATTTAAAATGTAATTCCCCAACCCCAGTTACACAGAGTTGATGCATTATTAAATTACATTGGCATGATCATAAAAGATCATGTCTCGAAAGACCAATTAGTTTAGTAGCCTTGGAAGTACTACATACATTCATAAGGTTTACATTAAATCATAAAATGGAAAACTACAAAACCTTTTTTGCATAGACAACACTAAGAGACCATAGACATTCCATAGAATTCATTCATGATTTACTTCTATTCATCCTGGAAAAAATAAACAATAGAAAGGGGTGAGCTCAGATGCTCAATAAGGATAACAATATAGCGGAAACATTCATATATAAGCATTAACATTTAAGGCAATGTATAACTAAAAGAAAAGATTTTTAAACATGAACATCTGCATAATATTGTGAAAATAAAATTGAAATAATGCCATTTACATATTCAAATGGATATTAAACTAGTAGAATAATCACTGGCAATATGAATAACCACCTTCATAATGATGGAATTCATAAATCCAGACTATCAGAACCACATTTTCAAGGCCTTGTGCCAAGACTACAAATAAGATTTTGTCAAGGCCCTGTTCCAAGACACTAGTTTCTCTCATGAGACCTACTGATGCATCGAGTATCTATAGCGGGCTCCACCCGTCACATACTAAGTCCAATGCATTCCTCATATGAATAGTTTGAAACAGAACATAAACATTCTCATTAATACTAGCATACGAAATATCAATACTTTGTCCCCAAACCATGAATGGTATAAAAATAGCACATCCATAGTGAAACATAACTCATTCAATACAATTTGTAAGATTGTATTGAAAAATATTAACCTCAATCGATAATAATGAATGATATTGACATAGATGAAAATAATAATCAAATCTATTTGAGAGAAATGTCCCTCGTTTTTCATGAAAATATTTAAAAGTCACACTATTTGTTAAGAATCCATTTAAAAATATATTTTTTAATCAATGTGTCACATACCACATTGAAACTTTTAAAATGAATTTTATTTTTAAAACATTAATGTCCATATAAATCAGTCCATAAAACCATTTTTAAAACATGAACATTAATGAGAATGATTTATAATAATATATCATTAAAACATTTAAAATGATATTTTAGTTAGAGTTCCTAAACAAAAGAGAGACACTAGAATAAAAATAATTGAGTTAATAAAAACATTATAATATCATGATAATAAAGGGATTCATGATATACAATGTTAAAGTACATTATATACCCCATATAAAAGTGAATCAGTGTATAACAACAAACAAGTCTCAATAAAATGTAAATTGAGATGAAATCTATTATAAGTATTGTATCCCTAAAATAAAAATAAATCAAAGACATAATTATGTGTAAAAAATATAAATACACTCAATATTATTGGATAATCAGTGTAAATCAATCATAGGACATTCACACATATTCTTGTAAAAACAACACGAATGAATTGGATATTTAACTCTACAAATGGAGATTGAGTTACAATTACTATTATCAACTTCATATCAATGACTTGAGAATTTATAAATGGAGTGATTTTTTGTATCAAAAGTATATCCATATAAAGGGGAGTGTACATTTTGACATAAGAAAATGAATAGTGATTCCACACAATATATTGGAGTAAAAAAATCAATGAAGTATGTGTAAAGCTGAATTAGTGGAAATTGAAATTTCAAATTCTCTTATCAATTTGGTAAATTATGAAACATACACCCATGAAATGAAAATAATAAAATGATTATGTAAATAACCATAAATTAAATTATATTACACAATGAATACAATCATGTGTAGTACACACACCACATTCAATAAATAAGTGGTGAATAATGGAAATCTCAAGGAATTAAAAGTGATATACGAAACCACTTTCACTGTACTTTTTCCTTCGTCGAGGGTAGGTTAACAACTTGTATAATTGTGAAATAATTTTTATTAAATTATAATGAATCATATACATTAATATGATATCATATATGATATTTTAACATTTCTTTGTTAATAATATCTTAGTATTATCATCGTTTAGGGTGTTAACATATTCATTTTCTATTATATTATTTGTTATTTGAGTCATATTTGTTGTGGATGGGATGTACCGTATTCATATCCTGAATTATGGAATGTCTCTAAAAATGATGTTTAATCATCAAATAAATTTAGTCTTGAATGGATTATATGGTGAATGAATCTCATCGCGTTCGTAAAGACACTAATCTATACATACGCACGAGCGAAAATATAATTTTTTGGATATTAAAATAATATATAATTGGATGGAATATAATATATACAGTATCATTATAATTTTATTTTTATTATTTACATTAATTACACGTCATTATTATACCCATCCAAATAATAATGTATTGAATAAAAATTACACCACGACGTGGAGACGGTAATCCTTACGTATGCACGTATGGTGACAAGTAATTCTAATGGTGGATAGAATAAATAATATGACTGTACAATATTTATAATAACATCAAAGTATATATAAGATACTAAATTTATTATTTTACAATGGAAATAAAAAAAGAAAGAATATGTGGAAGAAGAAAAGAACTAGAAAGAGGGTGGTGAAATTATTACCACTTCTTCGGGTTCTTCCTTTTGATTTGATCAAAACAGATCCTTAAGATGACTTTCTAATAAAATGAGGTACTCTAGGATGAATGGAGGTAAGTTTATAGGGTATTTGGGTAGGGTTTTGCTGAGAAAAATGGCATTGAAGGTGTTAATTAGAGAGAATGGGGGTGCCCTTTTATAAGATGGGTGAGGAGAACCTTAGAAAAAGTTAGAAATATTATTTTATAATAAAATCATTTTCAGTTTACAATGGCTCCAAAATTGATTATTTAAAGGCTATATTGGGGATGGGTCAAAAACCAATCAACCAATAGGTTTTAGATAGGTTTGGGTCACTATAATAACATTATCATTTATATTTAACTCTTAGTTAAATAGTTTTACATTTACCATATCTCTTAGTGTTTTTATATTATATGGTTAATAGACATACTATATAATTCCATGAGAAACCCAAGTGGTTCATTAATGTTACACCTATCATTATATAAGTTCTTTTCCCGAACCATAGATTTTTAGTGTAAAGACCCGTAAAATTCAAGGGAAATTTTTTTCTTAATTTTCTTTGGAATTTTACAAGAGCGCGGTTTCAGACGACACCTGATTTCGAGGCCCGGAGTGCCCGGAATCAAATTCTGAAGTTTGGCTCGGGTACGTTCAGTGAACGAACGAGCGTGAATTTCTATCTTTTGATCTGGTGCTTGGAATTGAAATCCAAGGACACCGATGAACTCGCAACGCCGATATTCGCTTAAGGAGACCTTTTCCGAAGTTGCGTTTATTTCGGGATGAGAGTTAGTTTTTGGGAGTTTAGAATAAGTTAAATAAAAATTGTGGATTACAAATTTTTATTTAAACTTGTTGGTTAACATCTCTCAAAGGAAGTTAGGGGTGGGACCCACACCCACTTAACCTCCCTTGAGAGGATTAAGTGTGGTGGGGCCCACACGAACACTAAACTTTTCATCTTCTCTCAAACTCCCTTAACCCCTCTTTAAATGACATGACAAATTGTTATTTAATTTTGGAGTTATCCTTTTTAAATTTCAAACCTTTGAAATTCATTTTGTTAAGTTTGTGAATAAAATAAGTCTCTATCTTATTTTATTTGGTTAGTATTGTTTAGCCATCTTGAGAGCTTTTGAGAGATTTTCCTTTTACTTCAAACATTGACGAAGAATGCTCAAGCTTTGACGAAGAACGCTCAAGCCTTGACGAAGAACGCTCAAGCTCCGATGAAGAACGCCGCTCATCTCTTCTTCGTCTTCCGTGTCAACGAAAGGGAACACTGCTTCCTCCTCGGACTTCCTTCGTCTGCATACGAAGATTCTCCAACGACGTACCTCTTCGGACGTACCTCTTCGTCATCGGTTTTGACGAACGACTACCGCGACGCCCGACCTCCGCGACGTTGTCTTCCGCGGGATGTTGACAATCTTCGAACATGAAACCAAGGTAGGGGTTGTTATTATTTGTTTATTTATTTATCCTTGTTCGTGGTTCTAGTATGACTAACGTGAGGATTTTTTAAATATGTGTTATTGTTTAACATGAGGGGGCCGGACCGCATGAACACGGCCGAACCCCCTCCTTCGTTCTTGATGTTTTTATATTGCGGATGAAACAAGGTGGCGTGGTGCCGTCGCACCACGCGGTTCTTCGCCCGATTTTATTGCGCGGCGCCATCGCGCCGTGCCATGGAAGAATCATCAAGAACGCGACGTCGTCGCGCCGCATCGAAGGGAATCAAAGGCGCGGCGGAGGGGCGCGGTGTCGTCGCACCGCGCTGGACGACGAACACTACGGCCGGTTCCGGGCCGCGGCGGGATGAGAAGACCGGCGGCCGGGCTGCCGGCATCGGAAGCCGGAAAGGGGACCGGTTTTCCGGTCCCGTTGAAGAAAAACCGGCCAGCCATATGGCCGGCCGGATGGTCAAAATCCGGGGGAAATTAATACCCCCGGCCAGCGGTCAAAAGCCCCCCCATTTAAATGGGGGGCGGTTTCCTTGAGGGGGGCAGGCGGCCCCCCGGTCCTCTTCAAAGCAGGCCCCCCACGAAGGGGGGCGGTTTCCAAAGGCGCGGCTAAAAGTCGCGCCGCCTTTCAATCAAGCGGGGGACCTGCCCCCCCGCGTGCTGCCTCCTTGCGGCGCCAGGCTGCCGCACCGCCGCGCCGCCGCTCCGTCGGCCGGCCGGCCGGGCCGGGTCGGACCGGGGCCGGGTCGGACCGGGGCCGGGTCGGACCGGGGTCGGGTCGGCCCGGACCCGGACCCCCCGTTTTCGAGACGGATTCAGTCTTTTGGCCATAACATAAGACACAGAGCTCCGATTGACGAACCGTCTGCGGCAACACGATCCTTGGATCGAGACGGTCGTTTCGGTATATCGCACTCAAAGTTTCGGAACACTTTGAGTTCGGCCGGGTTGGTTCGTTCACGAAACCAATCGGGCCTTCGGAGCGGAAACGCTCAGATCTTGAGCTACGGACGTCCGATTGATGTGCCGTCAGCTTTGTTGTGTTCCTCCTAGTGAGACGGATCTTTTGGCATACTCTTCCCGAGGTTTGGACGCAGGTGGAGTATGGTCGGGTTGGTTTTGCCTTAAAAACCAACCGGGCCCCGGGGACGAAAATGCCAATAACTCTCAGACCGGGCGTCCGATCAAAGCGCCGTCTGTTGCGTTGAGTTCCTGTTGACGATACGGAACTTTTGGATACATCAAATCTAGACATTGTGACAGTTGATGTATCAGCCTCTCGGCTCGTGGAGCGGATCCTCCTGTACGAGCTTGCTGTGTGCGGGAACCCTAGTGCTGGCTGCGACTGTGACTACTACTGCTACTGCTACTGTGACTGCGACGACGATAGTACAGAGATCCTGTGTGGATTCGACGACGACGACTACAGCACTCAGCGATCCTACGTGGATTAGTGCTACAGGTCCTGTGTGGGCCCGATCCTGTGTGGGTCTGATCCTGTGTGGGTCCTTGCGCTCAGCGATCCTGTGTAAACCAGCGCCTACAGGTCCTATGTGGGCCCGATCCTGTGTGGGTCCTTTGCGGGGGTTAGTTATCTATCGATCATTCGTGGGTCCGACGACTTAGATGGATCAGAGATCATCTTTATCGTCCTATGAAGAAGTATATCTGTGTGAGCTGTATCCTGTTACTTTCCTATGTGGATTGTGTTGTGCTATCCTGTATGGATTACGTTTTGCTTTCCTGTGTGGAATACGTTTACTTTCCTGTCTGGACAGAGTTGTACTTGGGCTCGGAGGTTGGAGCGTATTTGAAATTGATGACTTAGATATATGTATGGGCATATACCTAAGCAGTGTCGGTTGTTACTTCGTGATTGTTCCTTTCTTCGTGGTTTATCTTTTGTGGATTTGAGAGACCTTCAGGGGTCTCGGGGTCCCTATTGAGTAGCTTATACTCACCCCTGCACGGGCTTTGCCCGCACTATGTTGTGTTGGCTGCAGACGACGGACATCGTTGATCTTAGCTGAGGCATGCAGAGCAAGACGGTACCTGGAGGTGGACCACTGGGCGGGACGTGCTCGGAGCGGACGGCGGGACCCGTGGAGCAGTGGAGCTATCTATACCCACCCTTCAGGAAGGATGTCTAGTGGACAGCTCGGTGTAGCGGCTTTTACTTTTCAGTTGCTGTTTTCCCTTTCGAGTTTTACTTTACTTTCAGTTTGGGATTGTATACTGGCCCATTTACTTTTCCGCACTTTCAGCTGTACTCTGCTTTTACTTAGTGTTTACTTTCCGCTTGCTTACTCTGTGGTGTTTGTTTACTTTACAAAGGCAATTTCTTCCCTTTTTACCAGGATTTACGCCTTGGTTCTAGTCGCCAGCCCCTGGCCTATGGAAGGCGGGCTTGGGGTAGTCACGGCACAGACCCCAAGGGCGGGTCGTGACAAATTGGTATCAAAGGAGTTCGGTTCTACCGCGAACTCTGATATTTTCTATGTGAAGCAATAATGTTTAGCGTATTGAGTGTGGTTATAAGTCCAGGGAGTCCAGTGTTGGTGCGGCGGTCGACGTATCCGTACACCAGGACCCTGACTTCTGATTTCCGACTTAATGCACGAAAACATTGATTGCGTGTGTGTTTCAAGGTTTTCTTTGTGATTACTTATATAAGCTCACCAGGTATACTGTTCTGACCGTGGTGCACTTGTTTCCTTTTTAGGATGGCCCCACGACGGCAGCCAGCTAGGGTTCCGAGAGTCGTGTGCGACAACAGCCCACCGAGCGACGAGGCTTCGGTGCAGGGCCCTTTGTCAGCAGTGGCACCGGCGGTAGCTCTACTCGCCGAGCCCCCGATGCTTCCAGTGCCAGCCGCTGACGATGCAGGTCGCCTCAGCGCACTGCATGAGTTTCAGCGCCAGCGACCACCCAGGTTTCGCGGGGAGACGGATTCCCAGGCAGCCGAGGACTGGCTGGAGGCAGTAGTACGTGTGTTTAGGCTAGTGAGGACACCATCAGACCTCATGGTGATCCTCGCTGCGATCCTACTACACGCAGCAGCAGGACGATGGTGGAGCTTGATGCTCCAGGTGCACGATGAGGCATATCTACTTTGGACGGACTTTGGGAGACTCTTCCGCTCGGAGTTCGTCCCAGCCACCCTTCGTGCGGTGCGTATCCAGGAGCATCTTCAGCTGCGGCAGGGCAGCATGACGATCACTCAGTACTCGGCGAGATTTACCGATCTCTCGCGCTACTCGACCGACATGGTACGATACCCATTCTTCCGAGCCCGGACCTTTGAGAAATGTTTGAGACACGAGATCAGGGAATCGCTCCGACTCGGACAGGAGTACTGGAGCGGGCCCTTCTAATCGAGAGCTTCCTTGCTGAGTCTACACTAGCGCAGCAACCCACCGCAGGGCGACACGTGGCAGAGTCATCTGCAGCAGGCAGTCGACGGATGACTCAGGGGTCCAGGCAGACCAGACCTTCGGGCAGACGACCTCAGGACACTGGCTCAGCAGTGCGGAGCACACAGCACGGAGCCAATCTTTCGAGAGGCAGACAGTGCTACTCGTGCGGCGGGCAGGGCCACATGGCTCGTGACTGCCCAACCCGCCGTGCCGAGGAGCAGCAGTCTGTTGAGGGACCACCGAGGCAGAGGCAGAGGGTCGACCGTGGAGGTTCGCAGGGAGGAGGCAGACGAGGCAGAGGAGCTGTCCGAACAGCAGGTGGTGGGCGACGCTTTGAGGCTCTGCCACCACCACCACCAGGAGGTCCACCCCGACCACAGGGAGCTGGCGGGCAGAGACAGGCACATCTCCAGGCAGTAGAGGCCTACGACCACGGCGCACCCGAGATGATTCGAGATACTATCTTGGTCTACTCCACCCTTGCTGCAGTTCTTATAGACACAGGAGCGAGTCACTCTTTCATAGCCGCTTCCCCTGTTCGGAGCTCGGAGATTCCGACAGAGCCGTTGGCTTGATCCTTACGGCTAGAGACTCCTATGGGAGCAGACTCGACGATTATGCACTGGTGTCGGCAGTGTGAGCTTACTCTAGGAGGCGAGAGCTTCAGCTGGGATCTTCTTTTAGCAGCGTTGAGGCCTTACGACGTCATCTTGGGCAGGGATTGGCTATATACGGTCCATGCGCAGATTGACTGTTTTAGGCGCAAGGTGCGATGTGTACGCACCGACGGGAGTAGGTTCACCTTCACCGAAGAGAAGGGAGCCTTTGTAGCACAGAATGGACTTCCACGGAGGAGAGGAAAGCCCATTACTCATTAGTTAGCTAGCCTCATCCTTGGAGCAGTTGACGTGCGGAGTCCTGGTTTTCCTGCAGTGGTGGATCAGTTTGCGGACGTTTTCCCCGACGACGTTCCAGGGCTACCTCCTCACAGAGAGGTAGAATTTTATATTGACTTGTACCCCGGGACAGCCCCGATATCCACTCCAACATATCGGATGTCCCCCGCTGAGCTTCGAGAGCTACGGGTACAGTTGGAGGACTAGCAGTGCAAGGGGTTCATCCGACCCAGTGTTTCACCCTGGGCTTCCCCGATTTTGTTCGCCAAGAAGGCGGATGGGAGCTCGCAACTTTGTGTTGACTATCGTCACCTGAACCAGGTGACAGTGAGGAACAAGTATCCACTACCGAGGATTGGTGACCTCTTTGATCTGCTCAAGGGTGCACGATGGTTCTCGAAGATAGACCTCAGGTCAGGCTATCATCAGCTCAGAGTCAGAGACGAGGATGTGCAGAAAACAGCTTTCAGATGTCGGTATGGTCACTATGAGTTCTTGGTTATGCCTTTCGGTGTAACCAATTCTCCAACAGTGTTCATGGCTCTCATGAACAGGATTTTTCAGCCGTACCTTGATCGGTTTGTCGTGGTCTTCATCGACGACATTATGATTTACTCTACGACTGAGGA
Organism: Viscum album; assembly: GCA_963277665.1. Lineage (NCBI taxonomy): Eukaryota > Viridiplantae > Streptophyta > Magnoliopsida > Santalales > Viscaceae > Viscum > Viscum album. Next base: position 1,150,109,819 of record OY728127.1, on the reverse strand, counting down.
GGAGAACGCCTATCACTTGCGAGTTATACTAGACACACTCCGAGAGCACCAGCTTTATGTTAAGCTCTCAAAGTGCCAGTTCTGGATATGTGAGGTCCACTTCTTAGGACACGTTATCTCTGAGGCGGGAGTTGCAGTGGATCCCGCGAAGATTGAGGTTGTGTTAGCATGGGAGCCACCCAGGAGCGTGACTGAGGTTCGAAGTTTCTTGGGTCTAGCTAGGTACTATCGGAGATTCGTCCCAGACTTCTCTAGAGTTGCGGCACCACTCACAGCTTTGACGAAGAAGGGGAAACCCTTCATGTGGTCAGACAGCTGTCATCAGAGCTTCCAGGAGCTGAGACTGATATTGACTAGCGCACCTATCTTGAGGTTTCCTGAGGAGGGAGTAGGGTCCGTAGTCTACTGCGATGCATCAAGGACCAGACTCAGATGTGTTCTGATGCAGGAGCGGGCAGTGATCGCCTATTGATCACGTCAGTTGAGGCCGCATGAGCAGAACTACGCTACCCATGACCTGGAGTTAGAAGCAGTGGTCTTCGCTCTGAAGACATGGCGACACTATCTGATGGGCGAGCACATTACAGTCTTTTCTGATCATCAGAGTCTCAGGTATATATTTTCGCAGAAGGACCTGAACCTGAGACAGCGGCGATGGCTTGAGTTTCTCCAGGACTATGACTTTGAGATAGTCTATACTCCTGGGAAGGGGAACGTAGTAGCTAATGCCCTCAGCAGGAGGACGGGCATTCAACTACTTGAGTAGGCGACAGAGCAGCTAGCCTCTTTGCAGATATCCTTCGTGGATAGAGATGGAGCATCCTTCCTTCATTCTCTCACAGTCACTCCTCCACTACTGTGGCGAGTCAGGGAGGCACAGCATGAGGACGCTGACTGTGAGACACGGCGTGCACAGATATCCTCGGGACAGGCACCTGATGGTTTCTCCCTTGGAGCAGTGCACGACATCCTTTTCAGAGGATGTACCATGGTACCAGTCGCTTTACGAGAGGAAGTGCTGAGAGAGTTTCACACTTCTCCATTGGAGGTACATCCTGGAGTGGCGAAGATGTAACAGGACCTCAGACGACAGCACTGGTGGCCGGGCATGAAGAAGGTAGTAGAAGAGTTCGTTTCTCGATGCCTCACCTGCCAACAGGTGAAGGCAGAGCATCAGGTACCAGCAGGCTTGGTACATCCCTTGGAGGTTCCGGAGTGGAAGTGGGATGGCATATCTATGGACTTCGTGACTGGACTTCCACGCACTTCCAGAGGTCACGACTCCATCTGGGTGATTGTTGACCGACTCACCAAGTCGGCACACTTCTTACCCATTAGAGAGCAGGGCTCAGTGGAGAGCTTGGGACGTCTCTATGATCCGGAGATTGTGCAGCTCCACGGTGTGCCATCATCTATCGTCTCCGATCGAGATGCTCGCTTTACTTCCCGGCTTTGGAAGGGGCTACAGGAGGCGTTCGGGACGCAGCTACGTCTGAGCACAGCCTTTCACCCTCAGACGGATGGTCAGACGGAGAGAACCATTCCGACTCTCGAGGACATGCTCCGCGCATGTGTCCTCGACTTTGGTCTTAGCTGGGAGGACCACCTACCCTTGGTGGAGTTTGCGTACAAAAACAGCTACCACTCCACCATAGGGATGGCACCTTACGAGGTGTTGTACGGCCGACCTTCTAGATCTCCTTTGTGCTGGACAGACCCTGGGGAGTTAGCACTAGTGGGACCGGAGATGGTCCAGGCCATGACAGAGAAGGTCCAGGTCATCCAAGAGCGGATGAGGACAGCTCAGAGCTGGCAGAAGTCATATGCTGACAGGAGGCGGAGGCCACTGGAGTTCGAGGATGGCGACCACATCTTCTTGCGGGTCTCACCTCGAGGTGGTATTCGGAGATTTGGCCGAGGCAGCAAGTTATCTCCGCGCTTCATCGGACCCTTCCAGGTCCTCAGCAGGGTTGGTGAGGTGGCTTATCGCCTAACTCTGCCACCTCAGTTGCACCGGGTGAACGACGTCTTCCACGTATCTCAGCTGAGGAGATACGTGCACGACCCGACACATATCATTGACCATGGGGAGCTTGACGTTGACGATGGGGCGACATTTACGGAGGTTCCGGTGGAGATAGAGGATCGACAGGAGTGGGTCCTGCGTGGGCGATCGATTCCTCTTATTCGCATCAGATGGCAGCACGGGATCTCCAGGAGAGCACATGGGAGCGGGAGGCTCAGATGCGTGCTCAGTACCCCCATTTGTTTCCCTAGTTTTTGATGTATCTTTACGGGGACGTAAAGCCCTAAGGTGGGAGCAATGTAAAGACCCGAAAAATTCAAGTGAAATTTTTTTCTTAATTTTCTTTGGAATTTTACAAGAGCGCGGTTTCAGACGGCACCTGATTCCGAGGCCCGGAGTGCTCGGAATCAAATTCCGAAGTTTGGCTCGGGTACGTTCAGTGAACGAACGAGCGGGAATTTCTAACATTTGATCTGGTTCTCGGAATTGAAATCCGAGGACACCGATGAGCTCGCAACGCCGATATTCGCTTAAGGAGACCTTTTCCGAAGTTGCGTTTATTTCAGGATGAGAGTTAGTTTTTTGGAGTTTAGAATAAGTTAAATAAAAATTGTGGATTACAAATTTTTATTTAAACTTGTTGGTTAACTTCTATCAAAGGAAGTTAGGGGTGGGACCCACACCCACTTAACCTCCCTTGAGAGGATTAAGTGTGGTGGGGCCCACACAAACCCTAAACTTTTCATCTTCTCTCAAACTCCCTTAACCCCTCTTTAAATGACATGACAAATTGTTATTTAATTTTGGAGTTATCCTTTTTGAATTTCAAACCTTTGAAATTCATTTTGTTAAGTTTGTGAATAAAATAAGTCTCTATCTTATTTTATTTGGTTAGTATTGTTTAGCCATCTTGAGAGATTTTGAGAGCTTTTCCTTCTTCTTCAAACATTGACGAAGAACGCTCAAGCATTGACGAAGAACGCTCAAGCCTTGACGAAGAACGCTCAAGCTCCGACGAAGAACGCCGCTCATCTCTTCTTCGTCTTCCGTATCAACAAAAGGGAACGCCGCTTCCTCCTTGGACTTCCTTCGTCGGCATACGAAGATTTGCCAACGAAGTACCTCTTCGGACGTACCTCTTCGTCATCGGTTTTGACGAACGACTACCGCGACGCCCGACCTCCGCGACGTTGTCTTCCGCGGGACGTTGTCAATCTTCGAACTTGAACCCAAGGTAGGGGTTGTTATTATTTGTTTATTTATTTATCCTTGTTTGTGGTTCTAGTATGACTAACGTGAGGATTTTTTAAATAAGTGTTATTGTTTAACGTGAGGGGGCCGGACCGCATGAACACGGCCGAACCCCCTCCTTCATTCTTGATGTTTTTATATTGCGGATGAAACAAGGTGGCGTGGTGCCATCGCACCACGCGGTTATTCGCTCGATTTTATTGCGCGGCGCCGTCGCGCCGCGCCATGGAATAATCATCAAGAACGCGACGCCGTCGCGCCGCGTCGAAGGGAATCAAAGGCGCGGCGGAGGGGCACGGTGCCGTCACACCGCGCTGGACGACGAACACCGCGGCCGGTTCCAGGACGCGGCGGGACGAGAAGACCGGCGGCCGGGCCGCCGGCGTCGGAAGCCGGAAAGGGGACCGGTTTTCCGGTCCCGTTGAAGAAAATCCGGCCGGCCCGATGGCCGACCGGATGGTCAAAATCCGGTGGAAATTAATTCCCCCGGCCAGAGGTCAAAATACCCCCCATTTAATTGGGGGGCGGTTTCCTTGAGGCGGGCAGGCGGCCCCCCGGTCCTCTTCAAAGCAGGCCCCCCACGAAGGGGGGGCGGTTTCCAAAGGCGCGGCTAAAAGTCGTGCCGCCTTTCAATCAAGCGGGGGCCCTGCCCCCCGCGCGCTGCCTCCGTGCGGCGCCGGGCCGCCGCGCCGCCAGGCCGCCGCGCCGCCGCGCCGCTGCGCCGCCGGCCGGCCAGCCGGGCCGGGTCGGACCCGGGATGGGTTGACCCAGGGGGGGTCGGGCCGGGTCGGCCCGGACCCGGACCCCCCGTTTTCGAGACGGATTCGGTCTTTTGGCCATAACTTGAGCCACGGACCTCCGATTGATGAACCGTCTGTGGCAACGCGATCCTTGGATCGAGACAGTCATTTCGGTATATCACACTCAAAGTATCGGAACACTTTGAGTTCGGCCGGGTTGGTTCGTTCACGAAACCAACCGCCCTTCGGAGCGGAAACACTCATATCTTGAGCTACGGACGTACGATTGACGTGCCGTCAGCTTTGTTGTGTTCCTCTTAGTGAGACGGATCTTTTGGCATACTCCGACCGAGGTTTGGATGTAGGTGGAGTACGGTCGGGTTGTTTTTTCCTTAAAACCCAACCGGGCCCCGGGGACAAAAATGCCAATAACTCTCAGACCGGGCGTCCGATCGACGCGCCGTCTGTTGTGTTGAGTTCCTGTTGACGATACGGAACTTTTGGATACATCAACTCTGGACTTTGTGACAGTTGATGTATCAGCCTCTCGGCTCGTGGAGCGGATCCTCCTGTACGAGCTTGTTGTGTGCAGGAACTCTAGTGCTGGCTGCGACTGTGACTACTACTGCTACTGCTACTGTGACTGCAACGACGACAGTACAGAGATCCTGTGTGGATTCGACGACGATGACTACAACACTCAGCGATCCTACGTGGATCAGTGCTACAGGTCCTGTGTGGACCCGATCCTGTGTGGGTCTGATCCTGTGTGGGTCCTTGCGCTCAGTGGTCCTGTGTGAACCAACGCCTACAGGTCCAATGTGGGCCCGATCCTGTGTGGGTCTTTTGCGGGGGTTAGTTACCTATCGATCCTTCGTGGGTCCGACGACTTATATGGATCAGAGATCATCTTTATCATCCTTTGAAAAATATAAATGTGTGAGCTGTATCCTATTGCTTTCCTGTGTGGATTGTGTTGTGCTATCCAGTGTGGATTACGTTTTGCTTTCCTGTGTGGAATACGTTTATTTTCCTGTGTGGACTGAGTTGTACTTGGGCTCGGAGGTTGGAGCGTATTTGAAATTGATGACTTAGGTATATGTATGGGCATATACCTAAGCAGTGTCGGTTGTTACTTCGTGATTGTACCTTTCTTCATGGTTTATCCTTTGTGGATTTGAGAGAACTTCAGGGGTCTCGGGGTCCCTACTGAGTAGCTTATACTCACCCCTGCACGGGCTTTGCCCGCACTACGTTGTGTTGGTTGCAGACGATGGACAGCGTTGATCTTAGCTGAGGCTTGCAGAGCAGGACGGTACCTGGAGGTGGACCACTGGGCGGTACGTGCTCGGAGCGGACAGCGGGAACCGTGGAGCAGTGGAGCTATCTGTACCCACCCTTCAGGTGGGATTTCCAGTGGACAGCTCGGTGTAGCGGCTTTTACTTTTCAATTGCTGTTTTCCCTTTCGAGTTGTACTTTACTTTCAGTTTGGGTTTGTATACTGGCCCATTTACTTTTCCGCACTTTCAGTTGTACTCTGCTTTTGCTTATTGTTTACTTTCCGTTTTCTTACTCTGTGGTGTTTGTTTACTTTACAAAGGCAATGCCTTCCCTTTTTACCAGGATTTACGCCTTAGTGCTAGTCGCCAGCCCCTGGCCTATGGAAGGCGGGCTTGGGGTAGTCACGACACGGACCCCGAGTGCGGGTCGTGACATTTAGGAATAGAATATCAATTAATAATATAATAGTTGTTTTAAAAACTCTTTTATGTCTATTTTGACACTATTTGGTTTTTTTTTCTAAATTCATAAAAGCATTTTTACTTCAATAAAAATTCATCTAAAAAACATTAATATGTAATTTTAACCAATAATATTTGTGGAATTCATAATAAGTCTCATATTAAATTTATTTGGATATTTATTTTATCAAATAATTTCATATTTCATTAATTAGATAATTACTGCATCATTTGTGTCATAAATTTATTAAATTATTTAATATCTAAAAAATATAAATAAAATTTTATTATGTAGGAAATATTTTTATATTTCTGATGAATATTTATAATAGAATTTATCTTATGTACAACCCAATATCTAAAATGTTTTAATTATTAAACATTGATTTTAACTCTATTAACTCTTCTTTGAATTAAATAATAATAAATGTCCTAATCAAATCCAAGTGAAACAAAGAGGTTGATATTTTATTCCTAAGGATTTTTTGGTCGAATTATACTTATACTATAGAATTATGATATGTGTTAGTGAAATAATAATATCATTATTACTATAATTACCCAATTTTCCTTTAACCGTGGTAAATAAAAGCAAAAGAGTTACTATTCAAAAAAAATTATTTTTACCTTATTGAATGAAATTTTACTCCTATATATTTACCATCTGTCTCATATTTTCTAAATTTCACTCACAGAAGTGGTAAAATTATGTTTTATATGAATTTGAAAATTCTCCTAGGAGATGTGTAAAAGCCGGGGAAAAGTTCAATAAAATATTTATATATCTAAAATTATTATAAACTGACTCCAATTAATTAAATAGAACTTATATAGGTATTATGTATCAATTTTTACCTAAAATAAATTTAAATAAAATAAATAATTATTTAAATATCATTTCGGTTTTAAACTATAACTCAGTGTTTATCACTACTCATCACAAATTGAATGTTTTTAGAAAAATATCAAAAAACACCCTAAGCTAATATTGATATTCTGAATCCAAAAATGAAGTCCATTTTAATGTTAAATTTTATAAAATTTCAAAAAGTGGGTATTACTATTCATAATGGCAATTTTGATTGGTTTTGGTCTGTGTTAGAACTCAATGTTGCATACAACACACACTACTGTATTATTCAAAGAGAAGAGTATCGTGGAAGCTTGGGGTGTTACATTCTTCCATCCTTCAATAAATTTCATCTTCGCAATTTTTTAAATTGGTCTTGGGAATATAATGGAATGTCTCACATTGGATAAAGAGTCAATAAAACTATCACTTTAAAAGAAAGAAAGAGAAGTACAAAGTTCACGCAAGATAACCCATACTAGGATTCCATGTAGGAAAAAATGGCTATGTAAGATAAATTAAGATTTATGTTCAGATGGAGAGTGATAGAAAACATGATCAGGAGAAAGTTAACAACAAGAAAACCAGAAACTTGTGATGGGGAAAAGGGTCATTAGTTTCCCTATATGAAAAGTAAATCGACAATATTTTTTTAAGTTACATTTCATAATGATGAGGAATTTATTTATGATATTCACTAAAAACATAAAGATATATACTTACTTTTTATGTAGATTTTCATTCTTTAAAAAATTTCTGCCATTAACTTTTTTTAAGCGATGAGTATTCAAGAAGACTTGGTCACAAATGATGAGCTAGAATATACTTATAGAGAATCACATGATCCAGAAAGGATAAACTAGATATTTACATTATCTTTAGTGATTAATCAAAACCAAAATGGTTAGTAAAACTTCTGATGATCCCCCACAAGGATATTCCTTTATAGAAACAAACGCTAATTTTAATTTCTAAAATTAAACAAACAATAACAAAAAGATAAATAAACACCATTCAATTAACAATTGTCCTTAAAATCCTTCAATATAATCCAAACTAATATTGAATCCCAAAAAATACAATAATTTGGTAATGTAGTCTTCCATGTTAAATTTTATCTCCAAATGACATCATCTATACTTAAAGTCTCATACTTACAAGTAATTAACCTATTCACATATTATCTATTATAGGTTAATCAGTTCCATAAATAACCCAAATCACTATAATCCACCATAAAAAATAGATAAAAATCCACCATTACTCCTCAAATGAAATCACATAGTACTATATTTTCATTGAGCATAGAGTGTTCCCAACAAAGAGAAAGTCTTCCAAAATAACATTTATAACTTAATCACCAAATTATTTTCCTCTACTAAGGGTATTAATTTGAAAAGACATAAGATCCCAAATCAACTTATTATTGATAAATAATATCATTTAAATAAAAAATTAGTCACACTAACCAGAGACTTAATGTAGTCCAGTGGTAGGAAATAAATCTCAATCACACTCTGGTTGTGGGTTCGATTCTCACATCTTTGTCCGACATGATGGGTTGTCACACCGTATCCATGTTATCTTTTTTTTAAAACTATATTTTATAACATTACAAAAATGTGATACATTTCTCAAAATAACAATAATATAATTTAACAACAAATTTTATCTCATACCTTGAATTTTCATCCCAAAATATAAAAACTCTTAATTGCCTCAAACCCAATGATCATATAAAACCAATTGCTTATTTATAACTATATCCACAAGAGAAAAGATATGTATTTTTCAAATATCATTTTCACATGACAAACTGCAGGGTTACAGATACAAGAGAAAATTATTCCAAAATAATCCCATCAACAAGGAGCACTAATAATTTTAAACATTTATCCAACCATTTATTTCTAAAAATCTTCTTTTGTGACCAAGAAAATTATCTATTGTATAGGGAATTCACTTGCGGAATGGTATGTCCCCTACATTGAAGGAAAATTACTGTAAATGGATTCTTGGAAACATTTTTATTTTCATCCATAGTACTCTTCATTTTTCCATGGCAATTCTTCACTTTATATCCTTCTTTCCCACACATAAATCATTTCATTGTTCCATTGAGACACTTTCCTAACTGTCTCCTTCCACATTTACTACATGATGGATATTTTGGATTCTTTTTTCCATGGTCTCCACTTCTAGAACTTTTATCATTCATCACCTTTATCATCTTTGTTGAGTCCGAGATTTCGTTAATATATATGTTTTTGATCATATTTTTAGAAACCTGATTTAGCATGAACATGATATCATTTACCACTATCAACATTCTATTCTGTTTCTCATTTCCACCATCGTTCCCACCTTGTACATAATTCTCAATGATTCTATAACTTCCTCGAAATCCAGCCATTGACTAAAACTAGAAAGCATTGTGTGAGTAACAATAGTCATAAAATCATTTAGAGAATATCATGACACCATATCATCAATTTTGAAACACGTTATGATTAAAAAAGTTCATTTATTATCATCTTATATTAAAATCCTTAAAATCCTTTTATAAAGAAAATTTAAATTATCCTAAGAATATCCCCTGAGAGTGTCGTAACCAAGAGTTCAGCAAGGCCCGTTGTCATGTACCAGTTCCTATTTAGGTCAAGATCAAAGTAGTGTTTTTAGGTTTTACCCCTAGGGACATCTGTGCTAGAGCCGCCTCTACCTGCTCGTATCCAGACATGTATGTATTTCTTGGAAAACTCACAGAATCTATACAATTCCAAAATTCTATAATGTTTTTCCATACTAATACTCAATATCTCTCTTATGGCTATGTGCTCTAATCAGAGTTTATCTAAATCTAGTTTCCATGGTTTGTACTAAACATCCTCTGATACCAACTGTAATGCCCTGACCATAGTTTCCCTTAGTCTGTGCATTATTACATAACATTGGCATTATCATAAAAGATCATGTGTCGAAAGATTGATTAGTTTAGAAGCCTTTGAGGTACTAGATACATTTATAAGGTTTACATTACCTCATAAAATGGAATACTACAACAACATTGTTTCCATATAAATCACTAAGAGACCATAGACATTCCCTGAAGGTCATTAATAATTTACTTCTTTTCATCCTAGGAAAATTAATACATATAAAGGGGTGAGCTCGGATGCTCAGTAAGGAAACCAATATAGCAGAAATAATCATAAATAAGAATAACCATTTAAGGCAATATATAACTATAACAAAATCCATTTAAACTTGAACTTCATCATAATATGGAGAAAATAAAATGAAATAATTCAATTTAAATATTCATATGGATATTATTCCAGTCGAAAAATCAAATGAAATGTCAATAACCACTTTTATAATGATGGAATGCATAATGCCAGACTATCATAACTAGATAGTCAAGGCCTTGTGCCAAGACAACAAATAAGGTTTTTTCAAAGCCTTGTTCCAAGACACTAGTTTGTCTCATGAGACCTAAAGATACATCGATGAGCTATAGAGGTCTCCACCTTTCACTTACTAAGTCCAATTCATTCCTTATATGAAACGTTTGTAATAGAACATACACTTTCTTATTAAAACTAGCATACCAAATGTCAATACTTTATCCACAAACCTTGAATGGAATAAAAATAGAACATCCACTATCAAACATAACTCATTCAACACAATATAGAAGATTTTATTGTAATAGGTTAACCTCAATCACGAATAATGAAGGATATAGGAATAGACGAAAATAATCATCAAAACTATTTGAGAGAAATGTCCCCCCATTTTCTTGAAAATATTTAAAAGTCCACTATTTGTCAAGAAGCCATTTAAAAATAGATTTTTGAATCATAGTGTTCTATACTAAATTGAATATTTTAAAATTAATTTTAATTTTAAAACCTTAATTTCCATATAAATAAATCCATAATCCCATTTTTAAAACATGAACATTATTTAGAAAGATTTAGAATAAAAAATCATTAAGACATTTAAAATGATATTTTAGTTAGAGTTCTTAACCAAATGAGAGAAACATGAATACAAATAATTGAGGTAATCAAAACATTATAAAAAAATAAGAATAAAGGAATTCATGATATACGATGTCAAAGTACATTATATAACCCATATAAAAGTGAAGTGGTGTATAACAACAAAGAAGTATCAATGGAATGTAAATTGAGATTAAATTTCTTATAAATACTGTATCCTTATGTTAAGGATAAATCAACAACATAATTATGTGTGAGAAATATAAATATAATCAATTATATTTGATATTCAGTTTAAATAAATCATAGGACATTCACACATATTCTTGTTAAAACAACACCAACGAATTGGATAATTAACTCAACAAATGGATATTGAGTTAAAATTACTCTTATCATGTTCATATCAATGAATTGAGAATTTATAAAGGGAGTGAATATGTGTATCAAAATTATATACACAGAAAGGGAAGTGTAAATTATGACATAATAAAATGAATAGTCATTCCACATATAATCTTGGAGTAAAGTAATCAATGATGTATGTGTAAGGACGAATGAGTGGAAATTGAAATTTCAAATAACCTTATCTATTTGGTAACTTATGAAACATACACCCATGATATAAGGATCATAAAATGATGATTTAATTATCCATAAATTTAATTATATTAAACAATTAATACAATAATGGGTAGTAAAGACACCACATGCAATAAATAAGTGGTGAACAATGGAAATCTCAAGGAATTAAAAGTGAGATAAGAAACCCCTTAAATTGTACTTTTTCCTTGGTAGATGGTAGGTTATCTTCTTTTATAATGGTGAAATAATTGTTATTAAATTATAAAGGAATCATATATATTAATATGATATCATATATGATCTTTTAACATTGCATTGTTAATAATATCTTAGTATTATCCTCGTTTTGGGTGTTAACATTTTCATTTTCTGTTATATTCATTGTTATGTGAGTCATATTTTTTTGTGGATGGGATGTATCTTATTAATATCCAGAATGATATCAAGTATCAGAAAATTATTTTTAATCATCAAATGAAATGTTGTATTGAATTGATACGATGAGGAATGAATCTCATCACGTTTGTGGAGATAGTAATCCGTATGTACGCACGAGCGACAATATCATTTTTTTGATATTATAATAATATATAATTGGATGGTATATCATATATACAGAATCATTATCATGTTATGTTTATTATTTAAATTAATTACATATAATTATTATACCCATCCATATAATAATGTATTGAATTACAATTACACCACTACGTGGAGACGATAATCCGTACGTACACATGTATGGTGACTTTTCATTCGAAGGGTGGATATAATAATGAATATGGTTTTACCATATTTATAATAACATCATAGTATATAGAAGATACTGTAGTTATTATTTTAGAAAGGAAAGAACAATGAAAGAATATGTGGAAGAAGAAAAGATCTTGAAAGAGGGTGGTGAAATAAATACCTCTTCTTCGGGTTCTTACTTTGGATTTGATCAAAAGAGATCCTTAAGTTTACTTTGTGACCAAAGGAGGTACTCTAGGATGAAGGGAGGGTAGTTTATAGGGTATTTGGTCAGGATTTGGTACAGAAAAATTGCTTTGAAGTTTTGAATTAGAGAGAAGGGGGAGTTCCCTTTATTAAGAGGGTTGAGAGGAACCTTAGGAAAAGCTAGAAATATTATTTTATATTAAAATCGTTTTCAGTTTCTAATGGATAAAAAATAAATTATTTAAAGGATAAGTTGGTTATTGGTCGAAAACCACTCAACCAGTAGGTTTTAGACAGGTTTTGGTCACTATATTAACTTTATCTTTTAGATTTAACTCTTAGTTAAATAGTTTTTTATTTACCACATCTCTTTGTATTTTTATATTATATGGTTAATAGACATAATAGATACTTCCAAATGAACCCCAAGTGGTTCATTAATGATACAAATATCCTTATATAAGTCCTTTGGTCAATCCATATAATTTTAGGAATATAATTTCAATTATTAATATAATATTTGTTCTAGAAACACTTTTATGTAAATTATGACACTATTTGGTATTTTGTTTTTTCTAAATTCATAACTACATTTTTATATCGACAAAAACTCATCTAACCAACCTAAATATGTCATATTAACCTTGAAAATTTGTGGAATTCATGAAGTGTCTCAAATTACATTTATTTGGATATTTATAATATCAAATATTTTAATATTTCATTAATTAGGTAATTACTGCATCATCATTTTGTCATAAATAAATTAAATTATTTATTATCTAAAAAATATATATGAAATAACATTATGTATTAAATATCTTTATATTTCTAATGAATATTTATAATCTAATATATCTTATGTATAAATCTATATTAAAAATGATATAATTATAAAACATTGATTTAACTCTATTAACTCTTTTTTGAAATAAATAATAATAAATATCCTAATCTAATCCAAGTAGACCAAAGAGGATCATATTTTATTTGTAAGTTTGTTTGTGGTCGAATTATACTTAGCCAACAGAATCAGGACATGTTTTAGGGTAATAATAATATCATTTTTACTCATAATTACCCTATTTAGGTTTAACCGTGGTAAATAAAATAAAAAGTTACTATTCACGAGTAATTATTTTTCTCTTATTGAACTTAATTTTACTTCTTGATACTAACTTATTCTCTCGGATTTTCAAAATTCCACTCACAAATGTGGTAAAATTACATTTTATGTGAATTTACAAACTCTCCTAGGAGATGTGTAAAAGACGGTGAAAAGTTCAAATATATATATCTATATATATAATTATTATAAACTGACTCCAATGATTTACATTGAACTTATATAGGTATTATGTATCTATTTTGATCTAAAATAAATTTAAATCAAATAAATAATTATTTAGATAAATTTTTGTTTTGAAACTATAACTTATTTTTTTCACTCTTCATTAAAAATTGACTGTTTTTAGTAAAATACCCAAAATTCACCCTAAGATAATTTCAATATTACAAATCAAAAAATGAAGTCTATTTTGAATGATAAATTTTATAAAAATTAAAACAGTGAGTATTACTATTCATAATAGCTAGTTTGATTGGTTATGGTGTGTGTTAGAACTCAATGTTGCATACAACACACGCTACTGTATTATTCTAAGAGAAGCGTATCGTGGAAGCGTGGGGTGTTACATAAAAGACAATTGGTTAAAAATAATTTAAGGTATTTGGATAATATTTTTTTTCAGATCCTTTCCTTAATGATGAGGTTTTATTTTGTTGACTTCGAATATTAGAACTTATATTTACATGAAATATTTCTATTTCATGAACAAAATTTCATCATTTCATTTTCTTTGATCAATTTCTAGTTCTTCCATTACTTCAAGAAATAAATATACAAAAAATTATTTTTTATGCTTAATGTACTAAAACGTAACTTTAATAGATCATATGTTCCATAAAATATTGAAAATTATTTTTGTATAGTTATTTTAAAAACCAATATATTTAATACAATAACTTATAAACCTCAAATTCAATATTACAGGTTCATTATTAATATTTATTTTTCAAATTTTTTAACTAAAACAATGACTTGTTAACCAAAACATCACATAGACTTTTGGTTGGCATGAAACCCTTATCATCCTTCTATCATTGGTTTGTGCTCCATCAACTTTCCAGATGTGTTGTGTTTTCACCTATAACATGGATTTCCATTTTCTAATGCAATATTAACATAATTCATTAACATTATAAAAAAGTATGATTGACATCCTTGAAGTAAAATTATTCATTAAATATTATTTTTCTACTATGATTCTTAATAAAAGTCCTTTTTGATGAATAATATTTTTTAACTGTTATTACAATTTCATTAATGATCATACCATCCTATATTTTATCAATTCCTTTAGACATATTTCTATAAAATATAAATTCATTATAACTCGAATACATCATCCACTAAAACATATAGATTTAATAAATTCATCTAAAATATCTTAAATCTTGGTAGTCCCGCATAGAATAAGACCTAAAGAAAGTGTTTAACAATTGGATTTGATGATTAAACATTTCCTAATAAACACTGAATGGTATTCATAACAATTACGTTAATTAAGATAGGTGGACTTATAACATTTAACACAATCCCTTGGTGTTTCATTATTTTTATATCCAAAATACAATTTGTAAAAAATACTTCAGTATTTAAATTCTTAAATAAAAATACATAAATACATCATCATTTTCCATTATTGATAGGTTCCTCCATGGTCTACAGTTTAACCTAGTTCATTAATATTAATTATTTATGAAAATACATCATTATTGTTTATAATGGAAATGTGAATTATCATAAGTATCTCCGTTGGTAGTGTCAAACCCTGTGCAAAATAAGTCCCATTTACATCTACCAGGTTACGATCGAGTGCATCCCAATGATCCATTTTTTGAGAAATTTCACATAAAAATATCTTTTCTAGAAACAAATCTATCTAAACTATTCAGAGATATATATATATTTAGGAATAATCCAATAATTTATATCATACAAAAACTTTCGATTTTCATATATTTATACCCAATAATCCAATCATTTGTTTATATTTATTAATCTATGATTTCCTAAATCTAATTCCCATTATATATACTAAAAATTATCTAATGCAAGGTGTTGTGACCCTGAACCCAGAATCCCAGAGCTAGTGCGTAATACCATTACATTGGTATAGGTACAAAAATGTTACATCCCAATAGACTGAATAGTTTCGTACTATTGGTAAACTAGTTACATAAATGATTTTTTATTATAATTCAATAAAAATATTCAAAATTAAATTTAATTGATTATACTTGTATGATACATTGTGTATCCCTTTATATTAGTCATCTTAAATTTCTGGGAATCATAGGGTGATCTCAAATTCATAGTAATATTTTAGTATATAAGAAACAATAATGTATAATTGAGAAAAATCAATATGGAAATTTTGTAAATAGAATATAGAATATATTTAAATATCTTGATTATCATGGTTATATTAGGTAGAATCAATATGGAATCGAAAATTAATAACACGCATTCAATTTACTCAATTAATAGATAATGAATTGAATCCCTAAATAATTTCAATATTAAAATATCATGAATGAATAATAATAGTGACATAAATCTCAATGAAGTAAATTGTAAATTATTAGATTTCATGTTTTATACACATAAAAACCGATAACACTAAGGCCATTTACTAGATGGTATAAAAAATATATAGAAAACCATAAATTTTTTCCAACTAATTGTATCATGATGCCTTTCCATGTATCGATTGGATTTATAATGTTCAGAACCCACCTGTCACTTCAATTCCAAATCATTACTCATATATGGAATAATTTATTTAATTTATATTCAATATGCCATATCAAATATCCACATTGAGAAAAGAATGCATATTTACCAATATTTTTTTAGATAATCGAAATAATTATCAATGTAAACAGAAAATATAAAAATTGTATATGGTTTATGGGATAATAATAACCATGAAAATTAATATATATATTTTAGAGATATTTATTTTTCAATAATCATTATAAATGGAAAAACACAAGGGAATGATATTGATATCAAAATTATTCAAAGAAGTGATTTCAAATATAATACATTGTCAAAATAATTATAAGACATCTAGAATAACAAATTGGATTTAATAAATATTATTTATATGCATTGGAATTTGAATAAGGATTCTTTTCATTGATGAAATGAAAATATCAAAAAAAAATTAATGAAGAATATAACCTTTTTCAATTAGTAAAACATTTTTATGATAATTTTCATTGAAAATCACATTTAAATTTATTCACCTTATTAAAACACATAAAATTATAATGTTTAATTCAAATTATTGATTATGGGTAATTTTATAAATGTCACAAAAGGATAAAAGAACATTCCTTTTTCAATGTAAAAAGTATAGAAATGTGCTATGTTTTAAATGAAAAAGAATATATCATTAAGAAAATAAAAATTTGTTTAAAATTAAATTTTAATAAATAATTTTGAATAGAATAAAAAAAATATATTTTTAAGACATAGTTTTGAAGGAAATATATTTCCAACTGAAGAGAGAAATGAAGTCTAGTTTTATTAGAATATCTTATCAAAAAATTAAATACAAAATAGAGGGGAAATGGTACTATCGCATGAAAATTATAATTAATTAATATATAAGAATAAAATAAATGGTTTTATAATTATTGTTTTGTAAATTTTACTTTAATTGGATTTCAGGAATAATTAATCTCAATTAGAATGTTATTATGAAATAAATGCTTAATATTATAATAAACATGAATTGAGAATTAATTAATGATTTTATTATTTTTAACAGCTATAAATCCACATAAAGAACTATAAATACATCAATATATATTCAATGTCATTTTAACAAAAATCATATAGTATTAATAATAATGAAGAAGTAATATAACCGAACGAAAAGGAATTGAGTTATGATATTTCATTACGACATGCTGACTTTATGAAAATTATCTAGAGAAAAATTAATTCAATATTAAATGAAATATAACCTGAATAATTACTTATTAGTGATATTAATTATAAAAAGGTCAGTATATACACATTATAAAAGATTCTAGGAACATAACATTACAATATTGCTCAATGAAATGAAATTGAGACGGAATCCCTTACCATGTGGGTCCTTTTAGTTGAGTTCATTTTAAAATCCTATATAATAGATTTATTCATGTTGTTAACACTAAATAAATCCATATAAAAATTATAATATCACATATGATTCTTTCATTACATCTTTTCACCCTATTGTTAGTAAACTATAATTATTTTCACTATTTTAGGTGTTAGTTTCCTTTTTATAAAATGTTTTGAATATTTTTTTGTTCATATTACATAATTCTTTATTTAATAATCAAAATACTATAAATAATTATTTAAATATCATATATATTTATATTAATCCATTAAATTTGTTTATTTGAAATGAAATAAACCATTCCAGGAGATGGTAGGTCGTACAAACACATAATCATTCATTCCATTTTTTATCATATTGAAATAATAAAAGATAATATTTATATATATAATAAATAAATTATCTCTTTTATATCATATACATCACAAATTATTATTAAAACCATCCGTAATACATTCCATGTAAATCATAAACA
This sequence comes from Viscum album, assembly GCA_963277665.1. Lineage (NCBI taxonomy): Eukaryota > Viridiplantae > Streptophyta > Magnoliopsida > Santalales > Viscaceae > Viscum > Viscum album. Next base: position 1,150,091,951 of record OY728127.1, on the reverse strand, counting down.
AATCACATCAATTCACGAGGAGATAGTCTTCCGTACACATGATCAAGAATATTATATTCCAAAAAATGAAAATAATGAAGGTATGTGTTATATAATAATTAATTAAGAATAAATAAATCATAAATATAATTAATGTCATATTTAAAAATTATTTACATCTTTATTCCCATCAATGAAATGTGGTTCTGAAAAAATGAACAACATAGGATCGCAAGGCTATATACCACCTTACATAGAGATGATGATTTCCTAACCCATTTGATGGATGTGTGTGATGTTGTAGGAAGTAACTGTAAAGAAACTAATTATATTTTATGATATTTTGGTTATTATATACTTATTACATTACAATAATAGAATCATTTTGTGAGGGAAATAAAATAGAAACTCTTTTAGATAAACATTACTTTTTCATTGGATATCCTCTTTAGGTTTGCAATAATTCCTCCTTAATTAGTATAAACTTTACCTATTCATTGGTGATCAATGTGTTTTTATTGGTTTTAATAAGGGTATAGGTTGTGAAATTTTATAAGTGGGGGGAGGTCACACTTGTCATTTTTTGAAAAGAGGTTACTTGTAGATGTGTTTTGACCTAAAATGAGCATCCCATAATAAAAAAACTCCAAAAAAATAAATATTATAAATATTATAATCCAATTGGTTTTCAAAAAGATATATGTCACTATTTTACCTTATATTCTATGTTTAACAATAAGGTAAACTCATTTTTACCTTATTCATTGTAATTAATTTAAACTGAATTCTCTACTAATTATGGTCAAAAATTATGTTAACCATAGTAGAGATTATAAATTATTATGAATACAAATATGTAATATATTTTTCTAAATTATATTCACATAAGTGGAAAAAATTTATTTAAAATTAATCACACACATGTGTCAAAAAAATGTTTTTTTAATGTGAAAATGTTTTAATATTCACTAAGTATTTTTATGTTGATTCAATGTAAAAAATATTAAAATATACTAAATCTGAATAATATATGTATAACTAAACTATTTATGCATTAAAACCAATTAAAAATATAATTAACCATTATAAATAATTTTTATGAAAATAATTCATTAATTAAAATTAATTTTTGTTCACTATTCATAAAAAATGAATTCTCATAAAATTTAAAGAAATAAATCCACAGATTATTTTTATATTCCAATTTCAAAAAAAAGTATTTTATTTTTTGGAATTAAATAAATAAAATTTTTAATATTTATTTTTAAAACAATTACTTCATTAAATTGTTGCTATAATGCCTCTAGATAAAATATAGCTTTTGTGCATAAAATTTGATTTATTTTTAACTCATGCTAATAAAATATATTGGATGAATGTAAATTTTTTTTATTGAATATGAAATATAATAATTTCATTAGTTTCATTAATTAATTTTAATTATTTTAATTTATTATGTAATAACTCCTTTGGATCATAAAAAAATGTTTTTTGGAATAACATTACCTTTATTTTCTATTCGTTTTGATATTTATTTTTAATTTATTAGTAATTAATGAATTGATATTAGATTTTTTTAAAAATATATATTTTCATAATTTATTTAATCCCATTCTTAAGCACTAATCTAACATCTAGGATTTATTTTTTATTTTAATTAATGATATAAATATTTTTCATTGAAACTCAGTATTATGTGTATCACAATCCGTCAAAGAAAAGCAATGTTCTGTGTAATGAATGATAAACTCGGTGTTTTGTTCATTTCAAGCTTTATAACATATTGAATTTAATAAAAATATTAAATATATTATAATTTCTCAAGATTTTATATTCCATTCTACACTTTTTTTTGTGTCATAAAAGCTAAAAAATATAATATTCGTGTTTTAAAATTTGTGGTTATTCAATATTCTGTGAAAAATAATATTTTTTGAAAAATATTGTGAATTAATAATATGGTAATTTTGATATACATATTAAAAAATGATATTAATTTTGTGAAATAAATATTTAAAATAGTCCTAGAATTAGGGATAATATTCTCTTATAATAATATAAAACTAGTTTTTTAGAAAATATATTTTTAAAAATGAAACTAACTTACTAAAAATAATTTTTTTCAAATTATTTATTCAAAAATTTATTATTTATTATGACATTCATGTATTTCATAATTTTATTACATTTATTCATACTCATAAATTCAATGTCTTTCTTATAATTTTCATAAAATATTAATATTTCTTGGTTTATTAAAGGGATGTGTTTTATGTCTTACAATCTATCAAAAATAGTGTTATATTTGAAATATTGAGGTGTTAGTGTTATAAACTATGAATATCACATAATTTTTTCAAAGGGTGATTCCCTACCAATATTTGGGGTAGAGTCAGCTATTGCCCCTGTTATGTAGTATTCTAATACTAGTAATGTATTTATGCCTATATACATCTACAATCATGACTCACTATATCTATGGAATATTTTTATATTGTCCTCAATTTATACATATTTATATTTCTAGACCAAACCTAACTTATAATATTGATCCATTTCATGTGTGGAATTCATTCATGTTCATTTTATCCTTACTCATGCACTTTCACACGTATGAATCTTCCACAGAAGAAGGATTTATATCAGTTTATCTCTAGTCCATGAAAAATAGAATGATATAGTGATATGTATGGGATAAAACAAGGGTCCACAACACTGACTCTCCAATATGTTATATGGGTAGTCAGATAGTAAGAATTCATTATTAGTTGTTGAATAAGGGAAATGGAAGATCCAACTACCACACAATTCACCATAAGATACATGACTTTTATGTACAAATTATGTGAATGAATGTTTTCATAGATAATTATGTCATGATCTAGTATTTGGGTCATGTTTTATAGTGATTATGAGTGATTTTGTGCGAAATTTATATAGTTCCCAATGCTAGATTTTCCACTAATAGAGGAAGGATGAATCATTGGTTTCTTTTTAAGAATTCCATTTCATTTTAATTAAATGTATTAAACATGTTATGGTTCTTGATCCAATTAGTATTATCTATTAGTATCACCTCATGTATAGTTGTAATAAGTGGTAGAGAGAGAGAAGCCCAAAGTATTTATATGATTCAGAAAAATACTGCTCCCTATTATAACACATTATTCAACACGGTTATAGATTCATCAGTATAAAAATGAGAGTATACAAATCCTATCATTAGTTGAGATATATAATTAACATTAATCTCTAAATAATACAATTTTTAATTATCACCTTAAATGAAACTCTATTTGCTTCAGACTCTAACCAATAGACTCCTTGCTCATGCTCTAACTGAGAGACTCCTTCTTTTTTAGGCTCAGAAAAAAATCATTCACATCTGACTAGCACAAACTAGGAATATTAACCTATTTTAATGGAATGATCCATTAATAAATGTTCTATTGACCTTCCTTCATGACCTTAGTGAATATGGATTACTCATTTACATCATCATGTACCTTTAACGTCCATTGGTCAGGTTTGTGGATCTTTCTCAAATATACATATCACCAGTAACTAATATGTTTCATTAGTCCAATAAATTCTTGATTTATATTTATTTATTCTTCTTATGAAAACCTAAACTCACTTGTTTGTGTTTAATTAATGTACACCATTTCATCGTAGATTATTTTATGCAGTCATAACTTTTACAAGCCCAATCTTCTTCAAGTACACTTCATGCATGAATTTCATGGCCTTGTCATTCTTTAAACCATTTCACAGACAATATATATATTATTTATTAATTTTTTTGTGAATTTTTAAATTTTATTTTAGAAATCCATATATCTTAATTTTCATGGTTTCATATAATTTTTTTTGCATGAAATCATGTGTATGCCTTTCTTCTTCCCTTGTACCAACACCATTTATTGTGTGCTCTACATCATCTTCAAAACCTAAATGAGTGTTGAATAATTTATTTGATGCAGATATGTTATGATATTTTAGTTTCTTTATTTCTATATCAAATAGATTATTATTTTTTATTTCTGACTGATTTAATTTTTTTTTGTTTTATGGACGGATATAATGATTCTTGGAAAAGGACTGAAAAGAGACAAAACTCATGAAACTGTATTTTTTTCCATATTGGATATGGGGAACTAATGGAGGGCCAATTACATGTCATGTATCTAATTATAAAATTTCATATTCAAAAGGTGTTGTCAACTCTCAGGAAAATTAATGAAGACGTATCGTGCTATTAAAAACAATTATAAAATATGTACACAAATAAACATTCGAAAAGTTCAAGATAGATAGATATAGAAAACCCACTGCTAACATGAACTACATGTAATGAAACTATATTTTGTGTCAATTTCTTTTAGGGAAACAGTAAAAAAATAAGAAACACCGATACGGGATTAATTGTTGTGGCTAAGGCTTTGACCCAACATTATTAAACTCACCCGTCAGTCACAACTTGGAGGGGGATATGAATTATAATCTAATGGAGGGAAATCATCTACACCATTCCAAAACAAAAAAAATCTCTTCTACATTTCCAAATTTATGTTGTATTTTCATCATTCTTTCCTGCACCCTCTTATTGATAGCTTGAGGGGGTGATTTGTTTTATTTCCTGGAAAACATGATAAAAATGGAATCATTTTATTAAATTATTTTATTATTGATGGAAATTTACATTGGGATTTCATATTAATTATTTATTTCATTCACTTTCTTTATTCTACGTGAATGGAAACTTTGGGTGGGGTTAGGAATTGGGTTTATTTTAATTCATTCTTTTATCAGGTCCTTTTCTAATGTTGATTGAATGCATTTGTTTAATTTGTGATCAAGGGTTTAGAATTCCACCCTGACCATTGAGTTTTTCATTCTCCTAAATTCAAATAAGGCTTTGTGTTTTCTATTATTTATAATACGACTTACAATTCCAGGAGAAAAGAACAACATATGATGGATAGTGTTTTACCTAACCAATGTACTCTCCATGGATTGATTCATATGACATCATAATTTAAAATTAATTATATTAAACCTTTTCATCCCATGATCCACGATTCTTTTCTTCCTATCACACTTTTTATGTTTTATTCTCCCAAATTATTCAACAATGACATTCTCTATAAGAGATATTCAATTAAAAAAGGCAATTAGTCTAGTTATTTATTATTTAAATAGTAATTTTCACAACCCTATCTATATGTGTTTCACATAGGACATATAATTCCATTTCATCGCTATATATTAGTTGTTTATTTGTTTTATGTTTATAAAATTATAAATTTGGTTACTTTGTGGGAATTAATGATGCCTTTGTGGCTATCAAGTGTGTCCAAACATATTCTTCCATACACAAAACACCTTATGTCACAATTCTCATTCTTCTCTATGAGACCTAGTGTGTATGAATGTAATATCATGTAGTTGTCTGAAATAATTCATTTTCTATATGGAGGTTTCACATGGAGGTTTTTAAATACTTGATGGATTCACAGAACAAGTTATTCATGAATCCTTCGAGTGTATTAGACACATTTCGAATGACCTATGGGGTCCTTTTACTTTCATGGAAGAAAAGAGTGATACATGGAAACTCCTCTTCATGAAACTGGTCATTTAATGATCAATTTATCAAAAAATAATAGCCTCTTAATATATGTCACTCATTATCTCGCCATCATTTTTTTGTATTTATAAGAAAATTGTATTTTCCTTAAACAATTATTCTTCAAGATTTAATTCTGAAATTAGGCTCTAAGAAATATATTTGGTCCATTACTATAATATAACTAACTTATTCTGGTCTCTTCAGTAATACATTGATAATGAAGGTGTATTTTAATATTTGAGTTTTCATTTCTCCTCATAGGCTTATAATTTGATCACGTAGTGCATTATTTATTATATGAAAATAATCCCATTTTTCGAATTAATAGAATGGATCTATAATTACATTTTAAATTATTAGTATTCTATTCTTCATGCTATAATTACAAATAAAGTAGTAAAATTCTTTCATAGTGATTCAGGGCCTCATTATTTCATAGGGCCCATTTTTCTATGCTTGGTTTGTTTTTAGCTAATTTCAATGATCAGAACTCAAATAAAGAGAATATCTCCTATTTTAAGAGGTTGGGGAATATTATATCACAATATAATAGCTTAAATACATATAATAAGAAAATTTTTATTCTTTATATATCTGTAATGTAAGAGATACAGTACCACATGCCATGTTTCCCCACATATATCGTTCATTATTGGGGGATATTTCATTTATTAAAAATAATTTTACTATCAGTTTGAGAAGGAATGGATAAATCAACACCCGTATACACCACATTACCCGCTATATTGGTTGTTCCCCAACAGCACTAGACCATAGGTATCTAGTCCATTACTCTATCACTCGAGCACTCATGTGGGTATATATAGCAGAAAACTATGCCTCATGTGGGTATTTTTCTTCACTCCTCATATCTCCATAGATTCCTAATAATGGCCATGCTCCCATGTGGTATTTTATCTCATATATGTTGTCGATTTGTCCTCCTTTGGATATAGGGTTGGACTAATTTTTTTACTGAGTTCTCATTGAAATATACTTAGTTATTTACTACTTATGGAATAAAATACCCAAACCACTTCAATTTATTATTCTATGAAATCATTAATCGAAAAATATATATATTTTAATAGAATCTATTAATTTCTCCATTTTATTAAAACAATGTGTCATTATTTACATGTTCCTTTAATGTGAGGATCAGTTAAAAAATCCCACAATTATAAGTATCGTTTCTCAATCATGAAATCCAATGTCATTAATAGAATATTTATAAAATCTCCATGAATCACCACTTCGTCCAAAAGCTCACTAAACCCAAATTGAAATTTAATTTACAATAAATTTATCAAAGGGCCCAATAATCTTACCCATTTATTCAATTTCTCTTCACAAATTTCAAATTCAATATATATGTTCATAAATTCTCTCCCTTATTGGAAATCAATTCAAATGGGTGTTTCATATATTCTCATCTCATCTTCCTTTTCAAAAGCCTGTTCTCATCCCATTGAATATTATTTCCTAAAAACACATAAAATATGGATGAAATCACATTTTTCTCTTTCAAAATAAAATTTAAATACATAAATCTAATCTTCCGTTGTCTAACCCAGTGTAGAAAACAAGAGGGATACAACCAAGGTTGTGTATGCTGTCCATACACTACAACACACGTTAAATCCTGGAAAATAAATTTCAATTCTCACGTAGCATGTTTTAAGTAAATATATTAATCAATAAAATTTTATATCCTACACATACATCAACAAAAACATTATAATGTTTAGATGAAAAATATATCTCCCCTTTTTTCTCATATTTTCATTATCCAATAAGTCCCCCTTATTTAATATTATTAATATAATTAATAATGATGGATAAAAGTATGATTGGAATACAAAATATTCAAAATTTATAAATCTATTTAGAATATCTACATTCATACTATCATTAATATTTGATAGCATTAATTAATAAATTCTCCCCCTAAGGGATGAATCAACATAATAAAATACCAAAATATTAGTTTAAAATCACATATATATATAATGGAATATGGAGGCCCCTTCTTGTTATTTTTGAGTAAAACTCAGGCAATGATCTTTATCTCATTATGGGATATAATTTTTTCCTAATATCAGTCCTCTACTTATTCATAATGTGTGGAATTGGTTTTCCCAGCTAATTTTTAATAGAAACTTTTGTTCATATGTTTGTGAACAAATTATCTTCCTCTGATTTCATTACAACATTTTTGTTGATCTGTCCAAAAAAAATAGAATTATTTATTAAAAATATTGATCTTCATAGAATCATGACTTGACTTTTCATTTGTTTTCTATATATAATCCTCTATCATTTTTCAAAATAGTAAATATCTCCTAAAAGTCATGGAATAAATTTATCATGTATGTTAATCTACAACTTACATATACCCCAAAAATCTTATATGCATTCATGTCTATTTAAAATTAGTTTCATATATTTACTTCATGTAAAACACGGAAATCTAGTGGAATTTTTTAATAAATACATGGGAATTTTACGAGTCTGCAAAATTGAACAATGCCTGATTCCGAGTGCTAGAGTGCTCGGAGTGGTCCGTCGAAGTTTTGTTAAGTTTATGCTAACGCGGGAAAGCAGTTTTCCTGAAAAAAGTGGAATAACTCTTAAAAGGCTACTCGGATCCGAAATATGAGGGCATCGTTGTGCTCTGGATGGTGGGTTTACCCTAGGCGCGACTTAAGATTAGTCGGTTTGGGCCTCCTATGTGAAACTGAAAAAATGGCATAGTCATAAGTAAAATAATTAATTATTTTATTTTATTTTTTAAAAATGATTATATATGACAAATGGTAACTCAAATTAGAAATTCAAGACCACCGCTGAACTCATGAGGGTATGATTTCTTTAATCATATACTAACATTGATCGGCGAGGGCCACAAGAGAAAATTAGTTTTTGGCCACAAATAAAATATTTAAGTGACAATTATTTTATGGTAAAATTCATAACCTCTAAATAGTAACACAGATTGAAAATCTAAGAGTACCATTGTGTTTTTTGGGGTGTGTTTCACCTAGGCAGATCCTAACCTTGACCGGTGCGATTCAAGGGTGACTGATAATAATTTTCAGAACTTTTTTTTGGGTATGTTCTGTAAATGCGTGAGCAGCATTTTGTAATTTTGAACTGGTGCTCAAAATTGAAATCTGAGGGCACTGCTGAACTCACATTGTCAGTGATTTCTTAGTGATACATTCACCACAATTGCATTCAAATGAGAATTACAATTAGATTTTGGGGGTTTTCATTCAGTTAAATGAAAATACGAGTTAGCTTATTCTTATTTTTCTAGTGGTTAAAAACATCCAAGTGGTGGTTGGGGGTGGGGTCCACGACTTCTTAACCTTCCATGGGAGTTTATGGTGGTGGGGCCCACATGATCATAACCTCCCTTGGGAGTATAATTAAATTGGGGACCACTTGGGCTTGTAACCTTTGGAACCTCCCCATTAATGTGGGGAGAACTCTTGAAATCCCCTCCTTATATGCTAACTCTATCAATCAATTCATTAAACCCTTGAAATTAATTAATTGAATCCATTTTATTTCATGTCAACCATTAAAATAAGTGTTAAGCTATTATTTTATATTTGATGGCATAATCTTTTGTTGGGAGAATTAAGGAGAGGGGATGTTCTTGGAGAACTACTCTCTAATGAAGAACACACTCTCTCCAATGAAGAATGAGGAGGACGCTTGAGCATGGGATCAGCGGTCTGTGATGGACACAATGTGCAACAACATCTTCAAATTATTTATCGCTCCAATATCAACGAACCTTTGAGGTATGGGGTTTTGAGTAGATTTATTGTTCCCGTTATACGTCATTGAATATGTGGATTGAGATAAGCTGATTGATACCTCCATAATGAGGAGGTATCGGAACGCATGAACATGGCCCTACCCTCCCCAGTTGCTCTATCTCATTTTATAGACGACTGCGGAGTGGAGCAGCGGCGGCCAGCGTCGGGTCGGCCGGCAAGGAAACCGGCAGTGCAAGGTCGCCGGGTCTCCGGAAGGGCGCGGCACATTCGAGCTGCGCGAAGTAGCAGGGAGCTGCGGAGAGAGCGGGCCATGGAAGAGTGGCGCGCCGCCTTCGCGCCATGACTGCGGTGCATAACAGTGGCCAGGGTTGGCCCTGATGGAGGGGCGCAGTGCCAGTGCGCCGCACCTGTGGACATAATCAGTTGGCCGCTCAGCCAGCCGGAAAAGGCAGGACACCTCGGGTCCCGTGGGTTACCTGAACAGGTTCCTAGCGCCAGTTCTGAGTAGAAGGCATGGTTTGTAACCCCCCCTCCCCCACGTGCGGCTGGCCAGACAGCATGGCCAACATGCCAACCCGCCACTCGGGCCAGCCAGCCGGCTCACCACCCAGGCTTCCAGCCAGCTGGCCACGCAGCCCAACCGGCTGGCCACACAGGCCACCCGGCCAGCAACGCGGGCCGCCCTTGGTCAGGCCGCCCTCGGGCCTGGCCGCTTCCTCAGATCGAGTCAGACCCGATGACCGGGTCAAACCCTATGACCGGGTCAGACCCTGGTCCAGACCCAAATCGGGCCAGGTCAGTCCAACTACGTTGGACCGGACCGGACCCACTATGGCCAGTTTACACCTTTTCTCCATTATCATGGGGTACTGGTGTCCGATCAACGGACCATTTGTGGCGAAAAAAATCTCAGAGAGAGACTATTCTATTGGAATACCCCACTTGAGGTTTGGACACAGTTGTTGTACGGTCAGATTGGTTTGAACCTAAAAACCAACAGGGACCCTGGAATGGATATGCCAATAACTTATAGACCGGGCGTCTGATTGACACACCATTTTTCACGTTGGAACCCTTAATACATGGAGGTCCTTTGGTTTACTTCTTTGTGGAGTTTAATAGCATTCTAGGAACATATGATATTTCGAGGGTAGATTCTACGGAACTCGAGTACACCGGGTGCGAGGAATCCAATGGCTGATAGTGAGGCGGAGGTTGGAGATAGATCATATGGAGGTCAGCGCTTAGTGATCCTGTGTGGGTCAGCACATACCAATCCTATATGGATCAGATCCTATGTGGGTCAGCGCTTAGTGATCCTGTGTGGGGCAGTGCATACCGATCCTGTGTGGGTCAGATTCTATGTGGGTTATTGCGAGGGTTATTACCTATCGATCATGTGTGGGTCAGACTCTGTATGGTCAGATGTAGTGCCTCTTGATAGAATAAGATGATCTAGCTTCACGACTAATCATCTAAACTTATATAATTCTTCTTATCACTTACTGACAGGAGGAGTTCTCCAGCAGTCGTGGTTCCAATAACGAAAATTCTAGTTTGAGCTGAGTCATTGACTATTGTGTTTTTTCTCATGATTGTTATTGGTTACTAAATAACATAGTTATATGTATGGGAAAATACCTAAATAAGGGTTATCCATGGATTTCATATTTGGTGGTATCAATTTTGGATTTTGTGAGACCATGAGGGTCTCGGGGACACTAATGAGTATCGTTATACTCACCCTTGCATGGGATATGCCCACATCTCATTGTGTAGGTTACAGATGACAGACATTGATGATCGGGGCAGAGAAAGAAGAACAGGACGGTACCCAGAGGTAGACCACTCTGGGAGACGTACACGGAGGAGACAGACAAACTTGGGGTGCTGAAGAGGCCATCTGTACCTACCCATCTGGTGGGAACCCAGGTGGACGACCCTGTATCTGCATTACTTCTTTTATACTAATGTACTAGAATTTTAGTTTTATTGTAATTTACTATTGGGCTTGTATTTTCGGCCCCTTTACATTAAGCACACTTTTTTGTATACTATTTTACAGAGTGTATTACTTCTAGTTGAGTACTCTATAGTGTTTTTTTACTGTTATAAAGGAAATTCCATTCCATTTTAGGGATTTACGCCTTTGGTGCTAGTCACCAGCCCCTGGCATACTAAAGGCGGGCTTGGGGTAGTCACGATACGGGCCCTGGGGGACGGGTCCTGACAAATTGGCATCAGAGGAGTTAGTTCTACTGTAGAACATAGGACTCTGATCTTTCTTTTCTATGAAGCAATAGTGTTAAGGGTCTTGAGTGTGGTTCTCAGTTCCGGGAGTCCAGTGTTGGTATGGCGGCCGACGTATCCATGCACCAGGACCCTGAATTCTGATTTCTGACTCAGTACAAGAAAACATTGATTGTGTGTGTGTTTTACAATGTTTTCTTTATGTCAGCTCAACCCGGCCAGCTCACCAGGTATAACATTTGATCGTGTCGCGTCTGTTCAGGATGCCTCCAAACTGAAATCTAGTTAGAGTTCTGAGAGAGTACATGATGATGACATAACGAGTGACGAGGCTCTGGTGCATGGCCCTGTTATTATGTTGGCACATTTGGGCAGGGTACCAGCATCACCACCACCTATTGGGAATCATATTCCACCAGCCACATTGTCGAACAGTGCACACCGACTGAGGGTGTTGCATGAGTTCTAAGGGAAGAGGCCTCTGAGGTTACAAGGAAAGACAGATTCATAGGTAGCCGGGCACTGATTGGAGGCGATTTCTAAAGTTCCCCACCTAGTTGATACACCCGTTGAGGAGAAAGTGATCTTAGATACTAGTGTTTTCCATTGAGTTACCATGAGGTTTGGTCCGTATAGTGATGAGGCTTCGGTAGGTGGACTATTGCACGAGATTGTACATTCAAGTATTGTGTTAGATATATCACTGCCTATTGGTCAGCAGTTACAACCGGCAGTACCGGTAGATGTCACATGATGGATTAGTTCCTTACACGTGTTTCACCCTTAGATACCCCTCAGGTTCTGAGGCTAGCCAGACTCACAGGTGGTTGAGTGCTGGCCTGAGGAGGTGGCCGTGATTTCTCTAGAGCTAGTACAGCTTCATCAGGACAACATGTCGGTATCTATGAATTCATTGATACATACCGATCATTCCAAGTACTCGATGAATACATTATGATCTGTGCATTGGGGCTCGGAATACTAAGCGAGGTGTGTTTTAAGACATCCGAGCCATCACCTTTTTCTATAGAGAAATTTTGTTGTTTTATGTTCTTCGGCTGAGTGGATACAACCAGTGATTTTTAGCAGTGGGAAAGCATGAAACTGGTGCCAGTCATAGAGACTTGAGTGTGTAAAATTTTTTGAGAAGAGGAAGTGTTAAAGAAAGTTGAATCTACAGGGTAGTAGGCATGGAAGCAGATCTAGGAGATCAGCATGAGGTGGTGTACATTTCGACATGTTACAACAACCCGCCTTTATAGTCCTCGCCAGGATTAGGTAGCTACATGGCAGGGGAAGAGAGTAGCTGCATGCGGTCAAGGAGTGTGACCCAAGGGCGCTAGGAATGATTCGAGACACGGTATGTGTCTTCTACTAGCTTCAGTATCAATAGAAATAGGTACCAATCATTCCTTTTTTCAACGAATCCTATCCCAGACCTAGAGTTTCCAGTTATACTATTGACAGGACCCTCATATCTGGATATACCATTGGCAGGAGACTCGATAATCACACATACGCCGATGGTGTGATCTGACCCTTGAGGTAAGAGTTTCAGTTGGAACCTCTTGGTGGCAGCATCAAGGCGTTACGACGTTATATGGGGTATGGACTGGGAAACCATAGTTCATTAACAAATTGACTTTATAAGGAAAAAATATTGGGGTTTATCTACAACGTTGGGATGGGGTTTTCCATAGTCTGTGAAAAAGGAAACCCAGGAAGCAAAGGTTAATCTCATGCATAGGATGGTGAATCCGATCACTCTTGAGTCGGCCAGCCATACCCTCGTGGCAGTAAAAGTTTTTAGTTTTTAGTTCTAAACAGGAATGAAAGAACATGAATACATCGTTTCAAAAGATGTTACCAGGTTTACCCCACCCCCCCCCCCCCCAAGGTGGAGGGATGTATTCTTTGGATGGAAACTATCAGAGGTTCGTGCCAGACTTCTCCTGAGTTTCAGCACCACTATCATATTTGAGGAAGAAGGGGTAACCCTTAGAGTGGTTGGAGAGATGTCAGCAGAGCATCCTAGAGCTATGGAAGAGGCTGACTAGTGCCCCAATATCAAAGATTTTAGGGGAATGTGTATGGTATGTAGTTTACTGTGATGTATCAAGGACCAGACTTCACTATGTCCTGATGCTGGAGCGAGTAAAAATCACATAGGGTTTTTCGGAAGCTCAGAAATAACGAGCAGAACTATACTACCCATGACCTGGAGTTATCAGTAGTGGTCTTCACCTTATGGATGTGGAGACACTATCTGATGGGAGAGCATTTCACAGTCTTCTCTGATCAAAAGAGTATTAGGTAAACGGTCTCAAAGAAGGACCTGAACCAGAGATAGCAGCGATGGATGGAGTTCCTCCAAGACTATGACATGAGATAGTATATACTCATGGGAAGGGGAAAATTGTAGCAGATGCACTGAGTAGGAGATCAGGCATTCAGCTGCTAGGAGAGGCTACAGAGCAGACGGCAGAGTTGTAGATATCCTTTCTAGATAGGGATGGAGAATAATATCTACAGTCTCTTACAGTCACTCCTCCACATCATCAGTGAGTCAGGGAGTCACAACGTGGAGATGCTGAATGCGAGACACGACAAGGTCAGTTATCCACAGGACATGCACCTGATGTATTTTCTAAAGGTGGGGAGCATGTCGTCCTCTTAAGAAGATGTACCTTGGTAATAGTTTCACTTCTGGATGAAATGTTGAGGGAGTTCCACACTTCCCCTTTAGCGGTACATCCAGAAGTGATGAAGATGTATCAGGACCTCAGATGATTGCACTGGTGGTCAAGTATGAATAATGTAGTATTGGATATTTCCCCACGATTCCTCACTTTTCAGCAAGTGAAAGAGGAGCACCAGGTACCAACAGGCTTGGTTAAGCCCTTAGAGGCCCCAGAGTGGAATTGGGATGGGATATCAAAGGACTTCATGAGAAGTCTTCCACGTACATCTAGGAGTCACGATTCGATATGGGTGATCATTGAATGACTCACAAAGTCAACCCACTTACTACCGATCAGAGATCATGGATTAGTGGAGAGCTTGGGATGCCTCAATATGTAGAAGATTGTGTGTTTTCATGGAGTACATTCTTCTATTGTCTCTGACTCTGATGCACGATTTACATCTCGGCTATGAATGGGGTTGCAGGAGGCTTTAGGGATGCAGCTACGTCTGAGAACCGCCTTCCATCCTCAGTCAGTTGTCCAGACTAAGCGGACCATTCAGACCATCAAGGGCATGCTCCGTTCATGTTTCCCTGACATCGGTCGCAGCTGGGAGGATCATATTCCTTTGGTGGAGTATGATTACAACAACAACTATCACTCCACCATCGGTATAGAACCTTTTTAGTCCTTGTATAGTTTACCTTGAAGATCACCATTGTGCTGGGCAGACCCAGGGGAGTCAGCACTAGTGGGTCCAGAGATGGTACGGGCTACCGCAGAGAAGGTGCAGATCATCCATGAGTGGATGAAGACTGCACAGAGCAGACAAAAGTCGTATGCTGAATGGAGACGGAAAAATCTGGAGTTTTAGGATGGTGAACACGTCTTCTTACATGTCTCACCTCGACGAGGTCTACGGAGATTTGTAAGAGGAGGAAAGTTGCTCCACGATTCAATGGACATTTCCATGTCCTTAGCAGAGTAGGCATGGTGGCTTACCACTTATCTCTAACACCTTATTTGCTCTGGGTGCACGGTGTCTTCCATGTATCTTATCTGTGGAGATATGTGCAAGACCCATCCTACATCATCAACCATGGAGAGCTGGAAATCGATGATGGGGTGAATATCACGGAGGTTCTAGTGGAGATTGAGGATCGATAAGAGAATGTCCTTCGTGGATGGTCGATACCTCTGAGCGTGTTCACTGGCAACATGGTAACCTCTAGGAGAGCATATGGGAGTAGTAAGTTCATATGTGTGCTCAATACCCCCATTTGTTCTCATAGTTCGATTTGTAGCTTATGGGGACGTAATGCCATGAGGTGGGGAGAATGAAATGACCCGTAAATTCTATAGAAATTTTTTTCGTAAATTCATGGGAATTTTAAGTGTCTTTGAAACCTGACGGTGTGTGATTATGAGGCCCGGAGTGGTCCGTCGATGTTTTGTTAAGTTTAAGTTAACGCGCATAAGTATTTTTCCTGAAAAAGTGGAATAACTCATAAAAGTTTACTCGGAACAGAATTATGAGGGAACCATTGTACTCAAGAGGGGGGGTTTACCATAGGCGCAACTTATGATTAGTCGGCACGAGCCGCCTGTGAGAAAACCTAAAAATGGCATAATCGTAAATAAAATAATTAATTAAATTATTTTATTTTTTTTCAAATTCTTATAACTGACAAATGGTAACTCAGATTAAAAATCTGAGACCACCACTGAACTTGTTCGAGTGTGATTTTTTTATGCAGATACTTACTTGGGCCGGCGAGGGCCACTTGAGAAAAATTAGTTTTTGGCCACAAATAAAATAATTATGTGACAATTATTTTTTTGTAAAATTCATAACATCTAAAAGGTAACTCTTATTGAAAATATGAGAGTACCGTTGGGTTAACTAGGGTGTGTTTAACCTGGGAAGAGCCTAACCTTGACCATCTCTAGGGTGACTGATAATAATTTTCTAAATGTTTTTTTCGATTATGTTCAGTAAATGCATGAGCGGAGTTTTGTAACCTTTGAACCGGTGCTCATAATTGAAATATGAGGGCACCGTTGAACTCGTAGTGTCGGTGATTATTTAGTGAGACTTTCACCGTAGTTGTGTTCCAATGATAATGGATGTTAGATTTTGGGGGGTTTCCATTAAGTTAAATAAAAATAAGAGTTATCTTATTTTTATTTTTTTGGTTGTTAAAAACCTTCAAGTTGAGGTTGGGGGTTGGGGCCACCACACCCTAACCTCCCATGGGAGGTTATGGTGGTGGGGACCACTCGAGCATAACCTCCCTTGGGAGGATATTTATGGTGGGGACCACCAGGGCTTGTTACCCTTGGAACCTCCCCATTAATGTGGGGAGAACTCTTGAACTCCCCTTCCATTGTGCCAACTCCCTCAATAAATGAATTAAACCCTTGTAATTAATTAATTGAATCCATTTTAATTAATGTAAACCATTAAAATAAGGGTTAAGTAATAATCTATTTTGGTTGGCATAATGTTTTGTTGGGATAATTAAGGAGAGTAGGAGTTCTTTGATAACTACTATCCCACGAAGAACACACCATCTCCAACGAAGAACGAGGAAGACGCTCGAGCATGGGATCAACGGTGTGTGATGGGTGTAATGTATGGAAACATCTTCAAATTCATTCTCGCGCCAACATCAACAAACCTTATAGGTAGGGGGTTTTGAGTTGATTTATTGTTCTTGTTTTATGTCGTTGAATGTATGGATTGAGATATGCCAATTGATACCTCCATAATGAGGAGGTCTTAGACTACCCGAACATGGCCTGACACCCCCCCTTGGTTATATCTCGTTTGATTGATGACAACAGAGCAGAGCAGCAGCGGCTGGCATTAGGTTGTCTGGAAAGGAAACTGGTGGAGTAAGGCTGCCGGGTCGCCGAAAGGGCGTGGCACCATTGGGCTGTGCGGAGGATAAGGGAGCCACGACTAGGGCGGGCCACTTCGGAGGGGAGCGGCGTCACCGCGCTGCGCCGGTGGTGCAGAACCGCGGCCAGGGTGGGCCGTGGTGCTATCGTGTCACGCCTATGGGTGGAACGGGCGGGCCGCTTGGCCATCCGGACAAGGCGGGACACCTCGGGTCCTGCGGGTTACCTGAACAGGTGCCAAGAGCCGGTTCTGAGCGGATTCCAGGGGGAATAACACCACCCCAATGCGCAACCGTCCACACGGGCCACCTGCTAGCTGGGCCGCCTTCATCCAGGCCTCCCTCGGGCCGGGCCGCTTACTCAGAATGTGTCGAACTAGAGGTCCGGGTCAGACCCCGGTTTAGACCCGGATCGGGCTACGCTAGTCCAACTGGGTTAGACCGAACTGGACCCGCTATGGCCAGTTTACACCTTTTCTCCCATATCTTGGGCTACGTGTCCGATCAACGAACCGTTTTTGGCGACAGAAATCTCAGAGATATATGGTTCTATTGGCATACCCCACTTGAGGTTTGGACACAGTTGGAGTATGGTCAGGTTGGATTGAACCTAAAGACCAAGTAGGCCCCTAGACAGAAATGCCAATAACTCGCAGACCGGGCGTCTAATTGATGCACTGTCTATCGCATTGTAAACCTTACGACATGGAGTTCCATTGGGTTACTCCTCTGTGGAGTTTAGTGGTGAT
Source organism: Viscum album (assembly GCA_963277665.1). Taxonomy (NCBI): domain Eukaryota; kingdom Viridiplantae; phylum Streptophyta; class Magnoliopsida; order Santalales; family Viscaceae; genus Viscum; species Viscum album. The sequence goes on along the minus strand of OY728127.1, from coordinate 1,150,073,963 downwards.
AGAGGTACGACCGATATCTCGAGGGTAGATTATATGGAACACGATCACACCGAGTGCAAAGAATTGAGTGGTTGATAGTGAGGTGGATGTTGGAGACTAATCATATGGAGGTCAGTGCTCGGCGATCCTGTCTGGGTCAGCGCATACCGATCCTGTGTGGGTCAGATCTTTTGTGGGTCTGCGCTCAACAATCTAGTGTGGTTCAGCACATACTGATCCTGTGTGGGTTAGATCATGTGTGGTTCATTGTGGGGGTTAGTACCTATCAATCCTGTGTGGGTCAGACTCCGTATTCTCAGAAGTAGTGACTCTTGACAAAATAAGATTATCTAGATTCACAAATAATCATCTATACTTTTATACTTCTTCATATCACTACATGATAGGAGGAGTTCTCTAGATGTCGTGGTTTCGATAATGAAAATTCTTGTTTGAGTTGAGTCAATGAATTTCGTGTTTTCCCCATGATTGAGATGGGTAACTAAATTTCGTAACGATATGTATGGCCATATACCTAGTTAAGGTTTATCCATTTATTTCATACTTTTTGGTAACTTTGTTTGATTATGTGAGACATTGAGGGTATCGGGCTCCCTACTGATTATCTTTATACTCACCCCTACACGGGCTATGCCCGCACCACATTGTGATTGTTACAGAAGACAGAAATCACTGATCGGGGTAGAGAGGGCATAACAGAACGGTACCTGGAGGTGGACCACTTAGCAAGATGTACACGGTGTAGACCGATGGACTTGGGGTGCTGAAAAGGCCATATGTACCTACCCTTCAGGTGGGACCCCCAGAGGATAACCCTGTAGCTGCTTTACATATTTTCATCAGTTGTACTAGCATTTCAGTTGTATTTTACTTTACTGTTTGGATTGTATTTTTGGCCCCTTTACATTCAGTACACTCTTTGGTATAGAGTTTAACTTAGTGTTTTACATCCAGTTGAGTACCCTGTTTTTTTTTGTTTACTGTTATAATGGAAATTCCTTCCCAATTTATGGATTTATGCCTTTGGTTTTAGTTGCCAGCCCCTGTCCTATTGAAGGCTGGCTTGGGGTAGTCATGATACGGGCCTCGGGTGATGGGTCGTTACATTTTAGGTCATATCAATCATTCTTGTGTGTGAGTTTTTAATATCGTTCATATTTTTTTTCACATTTCAAGACTTGCTTGTCAAATTATATTCCTACCAACATTCCCTTTTAGTTGTTTTCTTCTCGTTGCAATATTATTATAATTGTAAATGATTGGTACATACTAGAAATCATCATAATAGTTACCACTTGTATAATAATACATATTGAGAATTTCAATGTATTCCAATTTGTTCATTCTATAAAGATTCATTTTCTGTTGATTTTTCTTATACGATGTAGGTCTTTTAATTACATAAGCTATCCTCCCCCTATGTAAATTATTTCAATTATTTTCATGAAATGTCTTGTTATAACCATTATCAAATTTCCTGGGTCTAAATTCCCTATAACACCAACAATATCATAGATTCCTTATTCTCTTCTTTTTTGTGGAAGTATGTCTAGATTTCACATGTTGTGGACAATGATTTTTTGGAGTGGAACCTCCACTCATTATGACACATCATGAAGTGAATATATTAATGTTTCTTTTAATATACATCATTTATGTAGTGAGTTGATTAAAAAAATTCCACCCATATTTTCGTAGAGATTAGCTTCAAACCTACAGAAACACTAGAAACACTAGAAACACCATTAGTATATAAGATATATTTTTTGTTATGGGATAACTTCATCATAGAGGATGTTTCTATTTTTTAGAATATAACCACATTGTATTCATGGAATCAGGATCCTCAAAACACACTTTTGTAGAAGTATATATTTTTCATATAATTTAGGATGTTCACTACTAGAAATAAAGGTATTTGCGACGGGATCCCATTGCAAATGGCCTTTTCCGACGGGGGACCGTCGCAAATCGCCCGTTGCGGAAAACTCCATCGCAACAACAATTATTTGCGACAGGCCCGTCACTAAATATATTATTTGCGACGGGGCCGGTCGCAACAGGTATTTGCGACGGGCCCCGTCGCAATTACTATTTTTTAAAAAAAATTAAAAACTATTATTAAATTATTTTAATGAATATAATAATAATACTATTTGTGACGGACATAGAATCCCGTCGCAAATACTATAAAAAAAATAAAAAAATAAATTATTAATAAATTATTTTAATAAATATAATAATAATCCAATTATAATTCAAAAATAAAAAATAATAAAATATTAATAAATGATTTTAATTAATATAATAATAGAATTATAATTCACAAATAAAAATAATAAATTATTAATAAATTATTTAAATTAATATAATTATAATATAATTATAATTCAAAAATAACAAATAATAGAATATTCATAAATGATTTAATTAATATAATAATATTAGAATTATAATTCATAAATAAAAAAATATTAATAATTTATTTTAATTAATATAAAAATAGTAAAATTATTTTACATTCAAATATTAAAATAATTCAAATATTACAAAATAATATAATTAAATTATAATATTATAAAATTTTAATATATATATAAATTTTAATATTATAAAATATAAATAATATTATTATTCATATTAATATTGTTATTTCAAAATATAATATTATTAATATTTTATAATGAGACAGAAACTACGAATAGAAAAAAAAATTCATATTTTGATTTAACAAACTTTATAACATAAAAACACACTCTAATATGAAGGAGGGGGGAGGGGGGATCTGCAGATGCTGGTGGAGGAAACTCCATCCCTAAAGCATGAGTGAGTCGGCGCATGTACTCCATCTGCTCCTGGTGCTGCTGCTGCCACCGACTCATCTGCTCCTCGTACAACTGTTACTGGCATCGATGCTCCTCCTCTTTCTAATGCTGCTGCTGACGCATCTGCTCCTGATCCTGTTGGAGACTCTCTATCAGTGCAGTCTGAGATCGCAACTGATCCTCATACTATGTAGCAGATAAAGATGCACGAGCTCCTCTCGAGCTGGATGCCGACATCGCAGCACTGCCATAATAATCTCCAGGAGTCAATCGAGAGCTAATACCAACTACTCGGCCCTTCTCGAAGGCATACTGGGAGGCATGCATCCATGCCGCCTCATCAAACTGACGGCCAGTGGTCTGATCTGATGATGCGGCCTGACTCTCAGGCCGGGTCTGTGACGCTGCGGCCTCATATGACTCCTATAGTTCCAATTTAAAATTAAAATTGTGAATATCTTATATGCAGTTAATTTTTAAACATGAAAACAAATAATATTGACCACGATGTGATGCTGACGATCACCTCTGAGCTCCCCAGTAGCAGGATCACTATACATCCTCTGATATATGTCGTACTCCATAATATCGGGGTACTCGACAGCCTATAAGATTAAAAAATAAACAGTTAATATTTATAGTTATATAAAATATTTATAAATAATGTACATACCAGATGGTGTATATGAGTACTGAAAGAATGACTCCCAGCTCGATGAGTCACCTCCTGTCTCCCCCGATTCTGCCTCCCCACCGATGATCTCCTCTGAAAGGCACCACTCAACCAGTGCGCACATAATCCATCCCATACATGGGATGAAATGTACTCTGGTTGGTGTGCTCTACATGACTCGTCAAAATCTGACACTCCTGCTTTCTTCGTCGCATCTTTTATTAAATTGTGCAAAAACTGACGAAAGCGATCACGCATGGCCACCTCCCATGCCTTGTGGATGGAATCACACATTGTATCCTCGATCGGGTACCACAAACCCTACAAATAAATCAAAATATCAAGTTAGAAATGAAATAATTTTCAAAATAAAAATTACATATTTACGTCTGTACCAACCAATGTCCGAACATGGCCTGCTTCACATCAATGGGAATATGCTCCCATGTGGTCCACGACTGAGATAAATAGTTGCGCAAAATAGCGCTGCCCTATCCGACTGCTATATGCGGAAAAATGTAAAAATAATAAACATTTATTATGTGAATAGATTAATGAAATCTTAGTCAAATCCACAGATTATCACATCTCCGTGTGCGTGGATCAAACCCAAGACGTGGACGTCGCTCGGGGATGGCGTCAGGAATCATCAATCGTGCAAGACTGTGCCCCCTCTGCGTACTCCCTGGAGCGCCTGTAGGCTGAGGGTCGTCTGCAAGTAACTCATCCGCATCGAAAGTCAGTTTAGCATCCGCCAACTCACGAAATGTGTTGTCGTCCATCTGAAATAGAAAATGTTAATGTTGTTAGCAAATAATTGATAATTACTATTATATATACAAATATATATATATTATGATTGTATATAACTACCATGGAATTCTATCAGTGTTCATCTTCATCATCATCTTCATATATGTCAATGTCATCTTCACATTCCTCCTCAACATCATCGATATCCATTCGAGTTCCAGTTGCTTTATCTCTTACCATTTCAAATTCATATGTGACATCATTAACATCATCGTCATCACCGACTCTTAAATGTGGGGTGTCGTCATCGATACTCATGTCTCTTTGTAAAAAGATTGATTTTGAGTACTCTCTTGAAAAACATCAATTCCTTGCACATCCGTGAAAGCACATTCACTTTGACTAAACTGATTGTCTCGAATTTTGATTTTTATTACACTCCACCAATCAGTCAAGTATCTTGATGTAGCACAGTACTTTGCGTAATAAACTTTATGTGCCTATTGAGCCAATAAGAATGGTTCATTTACTGCGAGAACACTTTTACATTTAATATCTGTAACGGCCCAATCTTTTTGAGTAGAATATTAACTTACTCTTAATGATTTAATAAGATGTTAATGGTTAATGCAGAAAGAGGAGTTGATGGCTTCATCCAGTAGACTCGACCCTTATGAAGCCCACTTATTAGAGCTTGGGAAGGAGGTAGCATCTGTGGGCTTCGCTTTGGACCAAGACCAAGTCGAACTCCAGCGTGTCAAGCTTGAACGGAAACGCCTACGGGAGAAGTTCAAGTTAGTAGAGATTACTACTAGGGCAATGTTATCTGAGCCTCCCTCAGATTCTCTCACCATAGCACACCTTACACTTAGGTCTTATGCCGGTGTTATAAGGGGCTATGTGACGAGACCCTAGCTTCCTTGTGAAATCCTTTTGGGTGAATAAATTGAGATCTCTTCCTTTAGTGATGTTTGTGGAATTTATTTTGTCCGGATAATCTTAGGATATATTTTATTGAAGAATTTTTGAAAAAGGGATATTTTAAAACATTTATGTAAACCCTAAATAATTAATGATGTGTAATGATTTTCGAAAAATGGTCTTCTACAAAAGTGTTCAGTAAGGAATTTGGAGTCTAATAAGATCAACATAATTTTTGATGAATAGTAAATTATGAATAGTGATTTTACGCTTAGGATTAGTAATGTGACCAAATGGATTAGTAATTTCACTCAAAGAAAGTTTTAATATAATATAGACACCTAGATTAAGTAATGTGATTCAATAAAATGGGTAAATAACGGTTTCATAAATTATTAGTCAAGTATTAGTTTTTCCGGATGAATGGTGTTTTTTAATTAAAAATTTAATTAAAAATAATTGGAAAATTATTTTTATAAAAAGGACATTGTTTTTGAACTCAGAGCATCGATATTATGTTAAGGTAATTTTTGGGGTTTTTTTTCGGAAAAAAATGAATTTTCGGTGAATAGTGTTTTAATTAAAAATTTAATTAAAAAAATTTAGAAAATTATTTTTATAAAATGGATTTCATTTTTGAAATAAAAGCATTGATATTTGGTTAAGGTGAAATTTTTGGATTTTTCTGAAAAAGTTGAATTTTCGATGAATAGTGAAAGTATAGTTTTTAAGTTACGGGTATTTAATGACATCATTAAATGATGTATAATGTATGTAATCAATATGGTCGAATTATGAATAGTAAGATAAGGTATGAGGTGTCCCATGTGGCCAATACCATGGGCAAATACCTTGGGCAAGCCCATGGTTTTGCCAAAACCACTAATGAGGTGTCCCTTGGCCATTAATGCCTTGTCCCCTCACATTCCATATAAATACCCACCATTTCCTCCTTTATTTTTCACTCACAACTCTCCCCCAACAAATTTATGGTCTCCTTACCTCCCAAGGAGTCCTCCCAAGGTTCCCCCAAGCCCTCAAGGTCCAAAACATTGAGTTTCAAATGTCACGTTTTAAGGTAAGTGATCCGACCTCTCTCTTTCTTTTCATGTAATCTCTTTTATGTCATTCCTTTTATGATCCATGTTATTATGTGAGAGGATGTTATTTTATATTCCTCTTAATTCCCTTTCATGTTTATATGATGAGAGATCCCCTCTTACTCTCATCATTTCGTTTTATGAAAGTTTAAGTGACGCCGTTAGGCTACCGAATTTTTAAGTGATTCTTTCACCCTTCTCATTTTTCAAGTTCGATTTTAATGTCAAATATTTCAAGTTCCTTTTTATTATGTTGTGGTATGATATCTATATCTATCATACTTATCACTTATGATCATATGATAAGATACCCTATTTGATCTTTTCAATTCATTTTTGTTGATGTTTAAGTGACGTCGTTAGGCTGCCGAATTTTCATAAGAGAAATCAAATTTTTGTCTTCATTCCATGTTTTTCATTTCAAATGTTATGCCCTTGAAATTTCATCACCATGTCTATATATCCTTTTTATTCTGTCCCTCTACTGTTTTATGGGTCAATTATGATTGTTCGACCCATGATCCCTCTCTTTTCAAAGTTTTCTAAAACCTTGTAACATAGCCGTTATGCTACAGAATTTTCGTCTCAAAATGCCTCTCTTTTCACAAAATTATTTTATAAATTGAACACTCAAAGCTCTTATTTCTACAGGGGTATTCACATATATATCAAAATGTTCTATTTTAAATTCTGGGATTTACATACATGATACCCGCTTTCCCTTTCCGTGGGTTTAAAGTGACATAAAGATCATGTCTTTAAAGCATTTTTTAAAACGTTATGATTATGAAATGAAACCCATTTCTTTTATTCTATATGGGTTGTTTATGAAATGATTGATTATGATATATGTGGATCACATGATAATAAAGGCAAATTTAAGGGTGCGCCCTGATAGCGCTCCAATGCATTGGGTAATTACTTAATCTCTAGAGATGACCATTTTAACGACGCCTTGGTGAATAACCTTGGTAATTTTTTAACGACACCTTGGGGATGGACCTTGGTGAAACGAAACTATTGTCAATATTAAATGTTGTAGCCACATCTTCAATTTATGAAAAATGTTATTTTTATTATGATGTATATCATGATTTCTTTCTCGTGCCTTAATGTTCTTTTCATGTCCTTATTGAAGTATCTCATGTTCACATGTAAAATGTTTCTGTTGTTTCCCTTTCTGGGCCTTCTTCTCACCCTTTCTTTTGATGTATAACCCCAGGTTATGAGATGTAGTAATGAAACTAGGATGAACTTAAGGAGAAGCCTTCAAGTGTTTAAGAATAATGTTTTATGTTATTTTCATGTATTATGTTCCTTGTTTCAAAGACACTAAACCTTAACGATCCTCAGTTCCGTGTAATGAAATGAAAGTTATGTTATAAAAAGTTGGGATGCTATAATATCGATGATTTCATGAGTCGGATGAACACGCACGCCTCTCTCTATATCCAACCACCAACATCTGAACATGGTTATGTAATGTTGTCCAAGATAACAGAGTTCAATGATTTCATCAAGTATTCCATAAAAGTCAACTTCATTTTCTTGATGATGAGATCCTCTCAAGCTAACTCCACTGTTCATTGTTTTTTTCGATTCCCCATATGCATGTGTGTGAAATCGAAATCCATTCACCACATATGCATTATAAGTTTTAACAAGTTTGGAAGGTGGGTTACTCAATATACACAGCCGTTTTTCAATTTTATCATCATGTCGAGACACCTGAAAATTTGTGAAATAATTATCAATATAATAAACTATACATTGAATGAGTTGCTAAAAGATAAAGAATTTATGTTACCAGTTTTTGAAACCACTGAGAGAAATTTTTCAGTCGGCGTTCTTCGAGAGCAGCTGCTGTAATTTGTGGAATTTGTTTCTTGATATGATTATCATACAACCTATAAAAACCAATGTTATTTACTGTAACATAAATGATAGAATAAGTGATATAAACACTTACAGTACAACTGATGTCATCTCTTCACAGTTGAGCAGAACATATGTATGAGATCTGTGATGTTTATCATCCAATAGCTAGCGTTCATAAACTCCACCAAAACCAAGCTCTGGCTGGTTGAAAACAGATAATTGATTGTCTATTTCATCAATATTCCTCTCGTTCCATCCCATTCGGTTGTGTTTTGAAGGATACTCAGATTCAAAATAATGGGAGTATAAAAAAGATATTTCCTCTTGCAAATAAGCTTCTGCAATAGATCCTTCAACAAATGCTTTGTTACGTACTTTTCTTTTCAATTTTTGCATGCATTATTCAAATGTGTACATCAATCGAAACTGTACTGGACCTCCACATTTGGCTTCATATGGAAAATGTAACATCAAATGTTCCATTGAGTTGAAGAAAGAAGGAGGAAATATTTTTTCCAGTTTACATATAATTACAATAACATCTTATTCAAGTTTGCATAGTGAATCATAATCTGCTGTAGCAGCACAAATTTCCTGAAAAAAATGATACATGTCTGTTATGGAATCCCAAATCACAGAATTCAACAGACTTCTTAATCTAATGGGTAGAAGCGTTTCAATTATAACATGTCAATCATGATTTTTTAATCCAGTAATATGACCATTCTTTACACATCAACCCAAATTGGAAGCACAACCATCTGGAAGTCTCAAATCTGCAATCCACTGACAAAATAATAAATTGTTTTCCTTAGATAGTGTATAAGATAATTTTGGTTTCAGTAACCTTTCTGTTCTGACATTCTCAAACAGTTCCTGTTCAGGACGCCTGCAAATTTGGGCAAGATCTAAATGTGCATTTACATTGTCTTTTCTCTTTCATGGCGTATCCAAAATAGTATGAAACAAATTATAAAAATAGTTCTTCTCAATATGCATGACATCTAACATGTGTCGGACCAACAAATCAGACCAATATGGAAAATCCCAAAATATGCTACATTTAATCCAATTGTTTTCTTTTCCAAAACCAGAAATTTTCTGTTGGTATATTGTGGGACCAAAAGTGATAGGAGGTAATGAAAATACAACTGATTTTAACTCCAAACCTGATAGCATTTTTGGAGGTTCATCCCTTTCAACTGTTCCTTTTCTGAAATGAGATCTGTTTCTTCGAAAAGGATGATCAGCTGGATGAAATCTGCGATGACAGTCAAAATAACAAGGTTTCTTTCCATGAATGAGCATAAATGCTTTGTTCTCTCCCATACAGTAAGGACAAGATTTCTGACCATGTGTACTCTAGCCAGATAACATCCCATAATCCGGGAAGTCACTAATTGTCCACATCAATGCTGCTCTCAGTATGAAATTATGTTTCGTTGCAATATCATATGTACTGACACCAGTACTCCACAATAAACTTAATTCATCAATCAATGGTTTCAAATAAACATCAATATTTTTCTTTGGATGTCCTGGAATTAGTAAAGTCAAAAAGATATATGGCTCCTTCATCAACATCCATAGAGGTAAATTGTACGGAGTTAAAAAAACAGGCCAACATGAATATTGACTACCATAAGATCCGAACGGACAGAAACCATCAGTGGAAAGTCCCAGTAGAACATTTCTAGCTTCTAAAGCAAAGGATGGATGCACTCTATCAAAATGTTTCCATGAATCTCCATCGGCTGGAAGATTCAAGATTTTATCGGTTGAAATATTCTCTTTATCCCATGACATCATTCTTATTGTATTCTTAGACATGAATAAACGCTGAAGTCTGGATGTAAGCGTAAGATATCTCAACTGTTTTACAGGAATCAAACTAGACTTCCCATGTTGTCCTTCTTTATAGATCAGTTGCCCACATGTTGCACGACTATCCAACGACTCATTTTCCCCAGAATATAAAATGCAGTCATTTGAACATGCATGAATCTTCTGACAAGTAAGTCCCAAATTTTGAACCATCCTCTTACTCTCATAGTAATTTGCAGGGAAAACATTTCCTTCGGGTAACAGTGTTTTAAGAAAAGAAAATATCTGGTCAAAACAGGTGTTTGAAAGTCCGTTATCTGATTTGATAGCCATAAATTTTGCAATTGCTTCTAATTTGCTCAACTTGCAGGCAGGATATAATGAATCCTCCGCAGACCTCAACAACTCATAAAATTTAGACGGTGCCAACTCAGGATTTGAAGCTATATCCGCCGGAGTTTCTGTATGTTGAACAGATGAACCTGCAACATCATGTACTAAATCTTGAAACTGGGATGGATCCGGAATCAAGTTGGTATCACCTGCTCTGGAACTGAGTTCACTGTGTTGATACCAAAAAACATAATCTAGTTGAAAACCGAAACGCAAGAGATATCCCCCCACATTGTCAAACATGTCAAACGTTCTCAATGAACATTTTCTACAAGGGAATTTTATTTTTCCTTCTGAAACAAATTCTGGATTTGATGCCGCAAATGATAAAAAAGTCTCCACACCCTCTACATATACTGGATTTAAACCAGAACCGTTTGGATTTCTATGTTGATTTATCCATATGCGGTCACCTAATAATGATTGTTGACAACCTCGTTGTTCCAAATTTTCCTATAAAATATAAAAGAATTAATGGTTTTGAATAATTTGTTAGAAAAAACACTCAAGCAAGGATAATTATAGAGATTACATCATACACGACCGACACAAACTTTTTATTGAGATAGACCTAAAAATTGACCATTTAAGAATTGAATATGTTGAGAATAAAGAAAAACATGTTACAAATATTGATAATTTTAATATTATATAAATTTTTTATTATTTTCATATTACTAATATTATTTTATCATAAATATTAATTATATAATAATAACATTATTACATTATTAGTATATTTTATTATTAATATTAAAATAATATACTTTTCTATATTATATACAATTCTCCTTTCATCTGTGTGGTTATCATTCTGTCTCCACATGTAATATTTGCATTCACTTTCACCTCTCCATTAGTGAGTAGGTTGATAATTTTGAAAAAGAATGAAAATATTACATGTGGAGACAGAAAACACACAGATGAAAGGAGAATTGTATATAATATATAAAATTATATTATTTTAATATTAATAATAAAATATACTAATAATTTAATAATGTTATTATTCCTAATTATTGGTAATTATTCCTAATTATTGGTAATTATTCATAATTATTGGTAATTATTCCTAATTATTGGTAATTATTCCTAATTATTGATAATTATTCCTAATTATTGGTAATTATTCCTAATTATTGGTAATTATTCCTAATTATTGGTAATTGTTGGTAATTATTCCTAATTAATAGTAATTATTCATATAATTACCAATAATTATAAATAATAACATTATTAGTATATTTTATTATTAATATTAAAATAATATAATTTTTTATATTATATACAATTCTCCTTTCATCTGTGTGTTTTCTGTCTCCACGTACAAATATTACATGTGGAGACAGAAAACACACAGATGATAGGAGAATTGTATATAATATAGAAAATTATATTATTTTAATATTAATAATAAAATATACTAATAATTTAATAATGTTATTATTCCTAATTATTGGTAATTATTCCTAATTATTGGTAATTATTCCTAATTATTGGTAATTATTCCTAATTATTGGTAATTATTCCTAATTATTGTTAATTATTCCTAATTATTGATAATTATTCCTAATTATTGGTAATTATTGGTAATTATTCCTAATTATTGGTAATTATTCATATAATTACCAATAATTAGGAATAATTACCAATATTTAGGAATAATAACATGAATAGTATATTTTATTATTAATATTAAAATAATATAATTTTTTATATTATATACAATTCTCCTTTCATCTGTGTGTTTTCTGTCTCCACATATAAATATTAAATGTGGAGATAGAAAACACACAGATGAAAGGAGAATTGTATATAATATAAAAAATTATATTATTTTAATATTAATAATAAAATATATTAATAATGTAATAATGTTATTATTCCTAATTATTGATAATTATTACTAATTATTGGTAATCGTTACGAATCATTACTAATTATTGGTAATTCTTCCTAATTATTAGTAATTATTACTAATTATTGATAATTATTTCTAATTATTGGTAATTATTCCTAATTATTGGTAATTATTCCTAATTATTGGTATTTATTCCTAATTATTGGTAATTATTCCTAATTAATGGTAATTATTAGTAATTAATGGTAATTATTGGTAATTATTATTAATTATTATTAATTATTGATAATTATTACTAATTATTGGTAATTATTACTAATTATTGGAAATTATTACTAATTATTGGTAATTATTACTAATTATTACTACTTATTGGTAATTATTTTTCATTATTACTAATTATTGGTAATTATTATTAATTATTACTAATTAGTGGTAATTATTGGTAATTATTACTAATTATTACCAATTATTACTAATTATTGGTAATTATTGGTAATTATTGGTAATTATGGATAATTATATGTAATTATTACTAATTATGGATAATTATCGGTAATTATTTCTAACTAATGGTAATTATTGATAATTATTTCTAATTATTACTAATTATTGGTAATTATTACTAATTATTGGTAATTATTACTAATTATTGGTAATTATTATTAATTATTACTAATTATTGGTAATTCTTATTAATTATTACTAATTATTGGTAATTATTATTAATTATTACTAATTAGTGGTAATTATTGGTAATTATTACTAATTATTACCAATTATTACTAATTATAGATAATTATTGGTAATTATTGGTAATTATAGATAATTATCGTTAATTATTACTAATTATTGGTAATTATTGGTAATTATTACTAATTATTGGTAATTATTACTAATTATGGATAATTATTGGTAATTAGTAAATTATTACTAATTATTGGTAATTCTTGGTAATTATTGGTAATTATTACTATTTATGGATATTTATCGGTAATTATTACTAATTATGGATAATTATTGCTAATTATTGCTAATTATGGATAATTATTGGTAATTATTACTAATTATGGATAATTATTGGTAATTATTTCTAATTAATGATAATTAATTGTCATTATTACTAATTATTGGTAATTATTACTAATTATTGCTAATTATTGGTAATTATTACTAATTATTGCTAATTATTAGTAATTATTGGTAATTATTGGTAATTATTACTAATTATTACTAATTATTGTTAATTATTACTAATTATTACTATTTAGTACTAAATATGGGTAATTATTGGTAATTATTACTAATTATGGGTAATTATTACTAATTATTGCAAATTATTAGTAATTATCACTAATTATTGTTAATTATTTGTAATTATTACTAATTATTACTAATTATTACAAATTATTGGTAATTATTGTAAATTATTACTAATTATTGGTAATTATTAGAAATTATTACTAATTATTGGTAATTATTACTAATTATTAGTAATTATTACTAATTATTACTAATTATTGGTAATTATTGTTAATTATTACTAATTATTCGTAATTATTTGTATTTATTACTAGTTATTAGCATTTATTATTAATTATTGGAAATTATTACTAATTATTCCTAATTACCATTAACTATGAACAATGAATACTAATAATTTAAATTTATTAAGTAACAAAACAATGTAAACATAATTAAATTACAACTAATTAAAAATAATTGAAACTAATAAAAAATTTAAAATAAATATTAAATTAAAATAAACATAAATACCTTTAAAATTGATCTAAGCTTGATCTCTGGGCGTTGTTGAAAACTTCAATATCAACTCCAAAAAAAAATAAACTTAAGAAACGCTGAACTCTAAAAATAGAGTTTTGAGAGAAGGAAAATATGGAGTTTGAGAATGAATGAAAAAAACGGATGGGTGGTATTTATAGGTTAGATTATTTGCGATGGCACCCGTCGCAAATACCTTGGCCCTCATTTATTACGGTCAACGGTTAAATAGTTATTTGTGACGGGTACCGTCGCAAATAATAACCTGCCGACATACTATTTGCGATGGGGGTATATTCCCGTTGCAAATATCTATTACCACCGGATATTTGCGACGGGGGTATATTCCCGTCGCAAATAGCTATTTACCGCCGCCGGTTATTTGCGACGAGCGGTAACCGCCCATCGCAAATAACTTTCCCTCGATTTGGCGCGCAAAGCGCGCCAGTCCTTTTGCGACGGGGAAAGCTAACCCGTCGCAAATAAGTTTCTAACGGGACTATTTGCGAGGGGATTTATCCCCGCCGCAAATAACCCGTCGCAAATGCCCATTTTTCCCGTAGTGGTCTCATCTTGTGGTTATTATTAATTTTTTAGTATCACATCTATCTATAAATACTTCATGTTGAGAGATTCCATATCATCCTCTACAAATCATTGTTTTTCTACCAAATCATCCTTCAAATTTTTATTTATTGTTCATGTCTATTTATTTATTCTTGCAATTGAATTATAATATTCATAAACATGTTAACTTTATCCTTCAGTTCATTATCTTTAACTATCATAGAAATTTTTTTTCAATTTTTCAGACACATGGAAATATTCTATAATACTATCTCAATTATTTATTTCTCGCAAAGACGTCCTTGAAATTCATCAACAGATTCAGTATATCATTAATTGAGAAGGGAAATTATTTAATCATTTTTTTCAAAAGTTTTGGTAGTGTTGGATATTCAAAAAAAATAAACCAATGCTAATACGGGGAATTATTTACTTCTTCCAGCTATAAATTTTCCTTATCTAGAGATATGAAGCATCTACCAATAAAATATAACTCATCTTCAAATGTTATTTGAATTGAAAATGAAGATCACTATGTGATACATCATAATCACCACATTAGAAAGATTCATCAAAATGATAATAGAAAATAATTATTGCAACATATACCACCTTGATTAGCTTTATATAGAGGTATCTTTTACCTTAATATAATATTCTTCTTCAACATTCTTACCAGCATAATATTTCTGTTCTTCTGTGTCATAGGAAAATAAATAAAATTTGTTTCCTCATGAGTAGATTATTTTTAATCCAAATGATTTAGCTAATTCATTTCTTTAATCATGTACTTTATAAAGAAACACTTGGAAATTTAGAGGCAACCATTTCTCTAATACCACGTGTAGTTCCCAGTTCATACTGACCACTGATTTGGGAGGGGTGAATCTATGGATTCTTATAAGGAATTTATTTTCATTTCAATTCATACTCTCAAGCTTGTTATGGTTATAGATCCACTATATAATATCTCTCAATATAACCATGTGTACAGTTATAATAATAGAGAGAGAGAGAAACAAAAAATATCTACATGTTTTTTAAAATCCTAATCCATGTTACAACATGTTATTCCCCCAATTATAAATTATTTACTACCGAACGAGTGATTTCACTACTCCTAGAAAAACTTGTGTGAATCTTCATTCTTTTGGAACTAAATGAATGATATTTTTCCCCAAAACCAAGTTAGAGGGTTTATTCTCTTTTTTACTCCAACCAAATTTTTTTTTATTCATCTCCAACTAAGAGACTCCTTCTACTCTAGGATCTATATAGAATATTTTACCTACTTCTGGAACAAAACTGAAGACTCCACATTTTTTAATGTCTGGACCACTTCCAAATGTTATATTGAACGTCCTATAGGATCTTATGGGATTAGACATTCTTGTGAAACTATTCTAGTACCTTTAACATCCACCAATATATTATATTTTTCTTGCTCAAATATTTTTATCACTAGTAACTGAGAAGATTCCTCAATTAAAAAAGGTATTAGAATACACTTCTATCTCATTTTGATGAATACCCATCTTCAGTTAGATTTGTTCAAGATATGAACACACATTATTCTGGTATTATTTTATTTATGAATAAATTTCATAATCATAATATTTATCATGTACACATTACGCTTTCATTTTTTATCTTTATAGTCTCTGTCATGTATGAAATTATGAACATAGTATCTTATTGTCTAGTTTTCTATCATTCATCACACAAACCCGAATAAGTGTGTCCATGATTCATATTCATTTATTTTAATAGTCTTTTTCAATATTATTATTCATATTCTTCATGAGACATAGTGTGTAATTAAACACAATTTTATTGTTTTCTCAAATAATTCACGTGACCAAGGGAGGTTACAGATAGTTTATGATGTTTCAAAAAAAATTCATTGAACCAGTTCGTTATAAAAACTTTGAGTGTATTAGACACGAATCACATGACCTATGGGATCATCTTATCTTCCTATAAGTAAAGAGTTCATTGTCAAAACTCCTCTTTATGAGACATTCATTAAAATTCAATATTTCTATGTAAATGAGATCCTCTCCATACATTAATCTCCCTACATCATCATTAAACAAGAGTATTTATATGAAAAACATATTTTCGTTTCACTTCCTCTCTACTAATTTTTATACAACATTATATATCCAATATATATTACATGTAAAAATTTTTAATACACCAAAGGATTAGATTATTCTCCAATATGAAATAATATTAATGGAATCTTTCCTTATGTGAGATTGTTTTTCTCCTCACCTGCATATGATTTGATCATGTTCATTATAATTTTTTATCTGGAAAAACACATGTTAGTTTCATGGATGCACTACATACCTATACAATTGATTTTATAATTGATGATAGCGTGTTCTACATTTTACAATAAGCATGTAAAGAGTAGCTTGAATTCTTTATTATTCATTGAAACATCATTTCCGATAGCTGGTTTTCGTAAGATTTATTCCATCATGGATTCTACTAGAATAAATAACATTATAAAATAGAATATCTCATGAAAAGATTAGTTGAGTAATATGTAAGCTTGATCAAATGGTCCATATCTATATATTTTGATGATGGAAATTTTATATGTGTCACTAATGAAGTTACTACATTATTGTGCACTACATCCTCTGACATCAAACATTCATATATATAGGTTATTCCTATAATTAAAACCCTATATACTACTTGTTTGAGCTTTCAACAGGGGATTAAAAATCACATGAATTGTACTCCACACAACATAATTCATGCCACACTCGGGCTTAAACACCGAAATCCTAGACCACTCTCTATTTCCAGTTAAATCTATAAAAATGGGATCGCACCCGAATTCAACACATTAAATGCCACACAAGTTTTTACACACCCATTATATCCCACAAATATCCTAGAGCATTTTCTCTCAATCGAGAGTTCTTGAAGGAATATACACCATCCCATTATAAAACCTATGGTAACTCTAACTGACTCCTCCGTACTAAAAGGATTTACATGTGTGGGATGGCTCCTATGTGGGCTTTCCTCTCTTTTGTGGTCATTCTGTCGACCTTGGGTTTCATGTTATGCCCAATTTTTTCCATAGACAAATTGATATTTACTTAGTAATATAATAATAATTTATTGGAAATAAAATCCTACCTCAAATTATTCTTCTAACAAATCATCATGTAAAACAAAATATATTGTTTCACGGAGTCCATTCTGTTCTTCATTGTTGTAAAATAACTTGTCATTATTGAAAAATGTATTTGACCACAAGATTAGTACAATAATAATCATAATTACAATGAAACTTCAACATGAATATCATCAAATATCATTAATTGAATCTATTTCAATTTGAAAATAATCACCACATTACCCACCAACTAAAAAAATATTAACATTTTATTGAAAAAAAATTAAACCTTATACCCAAAAAATTTCTATAGAAGGATAAATGACCATAGCTTCAATTTCATACCATGATGAAGACACTTTTTTGAATCCTCAGTAAAACTCAACTTATATCAATTATGGTTCATCTAGACCAAGACACCACTCAATTAGTGGAGTAAATGTATATAAAAGAACAAAATCTAGTGATAGAATCCCATGTGCTCACATAGTCGAAGGATGATAATGAAGAGTTCACTAGTAGGCAACAGGGTAATAGGTGACTGTGAAAAGTATGGTCCAAAATTAATAACCAATATTTTAGGTATGTACATAACTCATTTTTTACCGAATGAGAGGCTCCAACCTATAGATGTCCAACATATTTATTATAATAAATGAAGATTTAATTAATTAAAATCCATGATTAAAATTTTGATGCATTTCAATAATACTAATGAAATATTCAACCAAAATCTATAATCTATTGCCTTTTACGATCAATATGATAAATAAGATGTAATATATGATCATTTATATTGCATTGGAGTGAATAATATGGGTGAATAAGTTGGGTTCATAATACTTCATAGACCACTATAAGTGATCCTATAATGGTATAGTAATTGATTTAGATATGATTAATAAAGATTAAATTATGATATAAATGTGTATAGCTATGTGGGGATATGAAAAAAGTGTGTTGAATTTCCACTTGAAAAAAGTGGATTTTATTGAATTTTAAATTGTAATTCAAATAATTTAACTAAAGGTTGATTTGAAATTTTTTATACTGATGAACAACGATCAAATTATTGAAATGATGGTTCAACAACAACATTGTAGAAAATGGGGTAAAACAATGTTGGGGATGACCGTTGATCATTTATAGAACAAGTGTTCCACTACATATTTAGAAAATATGTTTTTCAATTAAATTTTCCCATGATATTTATTTGTGTATCAATATAAAATATTTAAGAAATCCCTTTAAACTAAGGGTACTCCATTTGGAATTGAAGTATTGGTGTGTTGATTCATACTCAGAGGATACTGATGTTAAATTTAGATGAAATTAAGATAATCAATAAGAGTTCCAGAACATAGAGGATACATCATCATGTAGTAAACATATAATTAGAAAATACCTATATATATAAATGGAGGGGAATGTGGATGTATGTTTTTCATGTAAGAAAAAAAATAAAAAACCCATGAGAGGAATGAGAATGGGGTTTGAACATTCCCTATGGATGGGACTAATAGGTCACTATAGGTAGTATAGATGTGGTTCATATAACCTAGACAAAATGGTATTTTATTTTATGATCAAAGAGAATTGGATAAATGTATGGATGAAAGGTTAGTCTCAAAATACTCTTAATAACTGTTAAGTGATTAATGATATCTTGATGTCAATTGGTACTACGTTACCAAAAAAGGGAATATAGATCACCCATATTAGATGGGGAAAAAGTGATATATGTATGGTCTTAGGATTAGAGATCATGGTGTTAATACATATCATTTGTGAAGTAAGTTATTAATCACCTAGATTAAAGAATGAAATTCCATCCCTTAGAATGTTTAAATTTTGGAATATATATTGTAAATTAATGAAATCATGCATTGGGAGAGGATATCTGTATATGTAACATGTATAAAGATAGAAAGTATAGGAATAATTATATATCTTATAAAATCAGAATAATGAAACAAATTTTACATTAAAAAGTGAATTTTCAACACTCATCTAGATAATACATAGTTGAATGTTGAATGTTGGAATCCTAAATGTTCTAGAAAGTGAAAGAATACATGTCGTGAGTTTAGGGAATGGACTAAAAACTATGTTAAAGAATGATTAGAACATGTAACTAATCCATGGTTAGGAAATTTTATTTCAACTATGTTTCATGTTGAGATGATTGAAGTGACAAGTAGTTCATGGAATGATGGTGAAGTTGGGGACCTTTTCTAAACAAAAAGGGGAATCCTCCAAGGTGTGGGCTCTAAAATAGTTTATATGTTTAATCATTATACAAAAAACTAGATGTAATTAATTATAAGGTCATAAATAATTTACCAAATAATCATTTAGATTGAAGTCATGTGATAGTTATGGGTATATATAGTTTAATATCATGTTCTAAGGGTTTTTTCATTACATAATAATTTAATGCTATATGGATGTTTACTATATAGATTAATTTCATTCATAAATGTTGAATTTTTATATATTTAACATTATATTCAAGGATTTAAAGATTTTCCATTCATAAAAAATGTATTTTTTTAGAAAATAATTTTTTTTCTAAGGCATGATGCACTCCCCATCCTTGGTGGTCAGTGAATACACAACATTAGAGTAATCCTTGTAGAGTGAAAATGGTCCATCTGAAAAGGGTTCTTAATAAAATGGTTTTATTTATGGTATAATTGGATTTTATAATTTTCACACTGTTTCACCAATGAGTAATGGGTGATGGTGATCCTTCTTATTTATTAATCTAGACACTCAAATTGAATTAAATTGTGATTATACAATGTTAATAGCTTGTTTTCATAAATGTAATTAAAAAAATAAGAAGATTCATAACCACACATTATATGTAAATTGGTCATAAATGTTTTTCTAGAGCGACTGAAGATGATCATAAATGGGAAACACAACCTCTGTTCTATACACGAAGGAGTAAGGGGTCAGTTAGGTTAAGGTCTTGGACATGGTTTGATATTCTGAAAAATATGATAGATTATCATTCTAGATCTTCTTATTCCATTAAATCATCTTCAATATGATTTTAAATGAATTTATAAAATATAATTATATGTTCATTCACTCATGTATGATATTGGGATGTATTTTTGGATCATATATGATACTCTGAGTACATCTTATTTATCATGAAGGCTCGTAAATTTTATACAGTTAATGAGACTAGTTTGAGGGGCCCAAAACTAATGATTGATATATAACATCAGGAACAGGATCATATACCTATATTTTTCACTATAATATAAGAATAATTTATCCAATTTTAAAAATATAATCATAAATTTAATAATGATCTTTCCCAGTTTCAATATCATTATTAGGTAAGGACTTATAAAAATTATTCCCCTTGTAGAAATATTTTATGAGAATTTGTTATTGTGGATTTTCTATTGGGGATAATGGATAATGTTGGTATATAATTAACAGTCATGTAACTTCATTGAGAAATCCATTAAATCAGGAATCATGGTTTGATAAGAGTACCCTAGCATTCGGAACTAGTGGGAGTCTTTAAATCATCTCTGATGGGACCACATTCTCTATTGTGAACTTCTGATAAGACTAATGGTATTTCCTTTCACTTAATATATTAGATAATTATTCCATAAAAGTTTCACATATAGCTTACATTCTTTGAGATCTGCATATTCTAGAAAGAAAGACATTCTACCATCCAATGGATCTATTATTATTCTTCTTTAATTGAAAATAATGTTCTATGATTGTGGTTCTCAATATATGGGGAAATTTTATTTAAACATATTTTTTAATCCTGTAATTAAATAGTCCCACCTATAATGATATATTACTAAGTCACTTCACCTATAGGTCATCTCTATCAAGAATGTTGGATGATATCACTCTTTGATAAACCACATAAATTACTGTGTAATCCATTTTTTGTCTTGGAAAGATATGAATGTTGCATTTATACTGAATCTTCCTTATTTTATAAGATATTAGGACAAGAGTTTCATGACCTGACCCATGTTAGGGCTCAATCCGCAACAACCCCAATCCAGCTTCCATCGGCCAGGGTTAGGCGACAACCGCCAAAGGCATAACTTACTTGTGGAGTCCTTTTCTTATGTACCTGTACACACACAGACTACCAAATCAATGAAAAAGCATAGAGAAAAAAATAAAAAAATGTAAAACACTATTATAAAAAAACCAAAAGTATGCATCGACCCCTAAATAGTACATGTATAGGTTCTTAAAATTAAACTAATAGGAAAAAGGGGAAAATACACAGCCATCCACAAAAGTGCCACAAACTAGAAAGTGGAGGAAAAGAAAAATAGTAAGGAGATCCTTGATCATGAATCGTAATTCACAACCACTGTACGTGGTTTGATCACTAGGTATACCTAACTCATCTAAAGTCACAATAAACCAATATGTTATCTATAAGGGAACAAAAAGTTTGGGGAGATCCCAAGGAGGGGTGGCTATTAAAATACACATTAGGATTCCATTAAGGATCATGGGAGTAGAAATAGAAGTTCTGATGATGGGAGTAGTAGATAGAACAATGTACAATAAAGGAATTGATGATCAACCCAAAAAAGGAATAATGTAATATCTTCCAAACACAAGGTGCTTGAAATGATCAGAATATGAACTTCTCCTCGAGTCATTTATACCTATAGTATGAGTATAGACTCGTCCATCCATGAGAAACTAGACACGGAACAAATGTGGCATACCCTGCACGTCATCGCCTCTCCTTGATAGATATTAACAAAACTCAAGGAGTGGGTACAAGAAATATGATATATATATATATATATATATATTCCCAGTCAAAGAAACAAAAATGAGAGAGTATGTGGATCTCCATTTAACAAGCTCTTCACATGAAAAGTGAGTGGAAAATAGTCCCAATAGTAACCACCGATGACAACCATCCCACACGTCCCCTCAGAACCGCAAGTCAAAGCGAATCAATCACCACACATTGATACTATCCACTTTGGGTGGCACTGACTCACCCTCACTGTTTTATGTCACATCCCAAGGATTCATCTCTGTGGGAAAAGTACCCCTTTTATTCATCAGTCCAATGTAACAACAAATCATATCTCAGAACTAACCCGTAGCCATAAAGTGTAAACCCAAAGTGTAGAACCAACAACCTAGTTCTTCAAGGGGATTCCACGTTAATTTTCATTATAAAGGAACCACACCGTAATGCATCGTGTTGTTCCTCTCTTGTTCAACAAGGAATATCTTCCTAGTATGTTAGGATAATTCCACTTAGAAGTAGCTGATAGAGGCCCCACACACATGATGATGGGGGATTCCACTCTTATTATAATAGAGGACCCATTCCCTTGTATGTCAGATGGATTACACTCACAATGTAGTAATAGGGGACCAACACCCAATTGAATTAGGGGGATTCCACTCTCACAGAAAAAGAAGAGGCTACCCACACCCTGATACGTCAGAGATATTCCACTCTGATAGATGTTGTAGAGTCTACCCATGCCCTGATACATCAGGGGGATTCCACTCTGATAGGGGTTGTAAAGGCTACCCATACCCTTATATATCAGTGGGATTCCACTCTAATTGAAGTATTAGATAATACCATGCCCTAATACATTATGGGGGGTTCCACTTAGAAGGTATCAGGAACTACACTTCTCATCCTAGATTGATGGTACCAATATGAAAGCACATATATAGAAATGGGTAGTCACTACTATCGTAGGACATTGCCTGAATAGGTTTCACAATTAGAATATCTTGCATCATATCTCAAAAGAAACAATTTAGGGAGCCATGACATTCTATTAGTAAAAACACTTCATCTAGGCTACTAGCATGTCATAACCTAAGTCCAAAAGAAGGAGATACAAGAGGTAGAAGATTCGTAGAGTTGTACACAGAACATGTAAGTCTGAAAAGACATGTGACCATACCTTGTCACATGTCCATGTACCTAGATATTCTCTAGTACTAAACAATGATCAGGTACCCATATGGGGTTCCAGTGTACACATAGAGTACATGTCACCTCTTGAAAAAAACCTGACGAGTGCATGTTTCTCATAACTGATCCGATGGGAGAAACAATCATTCTACCGACATTCCTCCTGTAAACGGACCAATATAATGAAATGGAACACACCTTTGCAATTCATGTTAAAACATGCACAGGATCGACTATCAATTTATCAGAAATGGACTCTCGGTGAAGAAGCTTCATTCCACCGCACTGTGTGCAAATAGTGACCCATGGGGCCCACTCAATGATCATGAAACACATCAAATATATCTTATCATTGTGATCCCCATGTAAAATCACATGGGTTGGGATGTTTATTTTTCCAAAAAGTACACCTAGTGAAAAGTGACATTTTAGCACAAACACCCAAAATGGGGCTCGTAGGGCCTGCTCCCCCAAAATTCAGTTTAATCTCCACAGATTGGTCTTGAAATTTATGCCTCATCTTCTGGGTTTCAAAGCCTTTAATGACGCATCAATCAAACTTCATATGTAGATGTATGGTTCGATGAAAGTTTCCCAACGAATAGTAATAATTTTATTATTATTAAAATTGGTTATTTATTTCCCCCATGCATAGAGACTAAAAAAATTCATAAACTAGCTTTCAAAGGCCCATCTTAATAAGAGGACTATGTGCTCATTGATGGAACATAAAACAGGCTCTCCATTTAGGAGATAGAATCATTTAATGATTTCCCCTGGCCTGATTAGCCCCAAACTAGCTGGATAGGCCCGGTCCATAATACTTGGTATGGGACACTCTGGCCAGCCCATTCCACTCTAGATCCTCGTCGGATCCTTGGCCCACCTTGATCCCATGACACCGGTGGAAATTCCATGGGCCACCGGGAACACCCTGATTGATTAAAAACTCTTCTAATAACAGATCTGAGGTCCTCAGTATGAGATAATCAGAAGAACTAGACATCCCTCGATGATCCATCACTGTTTTAGCATGGTGAAAAGTATCTGCCATCTTTGGTCGCTGATGCACTTCTTTCATCACAAGAAACATGAACCCATGCATAGATCGTGTCTCCTCAGGAGAAAAGCTTCATAGATATGGATCCATATCTAGGATCATAGGTCGTTTGAGTTGGGAGAAACATATATCATCAATTATTGATGAAGAATGAAAAGAACGAGAAGAACGTGTTTTCTTCAATCAAAACAAACAATGGTCATTGTTTGTTTATCCATAGACCAAAGGAATCCAATGCGTTGATTTTTTTTAAATAATCTGAAAACAATAATAGAGGAATCAAATGGGGGGATGAAGAATCCATAATAGAAAATATACCTCCAATTTGGATCTATTATTGTGTTAAATGCGCCCTTATCTACCATCACATGCATTTCCATCACGATTTTATGAAGTTCAAATGTCAAATCTCTATTATCTATAGATATTCCTTCTAATATAGAAATGAGAACACCCTTCTAATTTTTCAAAACTCCTATTTATTGGAAATTTTCATCGGTTTCAAAATCTAAAACTTTTTCACCCTCTCCCTTAATGTCATACCTAGGCAAAAGAAAACCCATTATGAACTCACAGGTAGTCACATATTTCCAATATGATTCCCTGATCAGAAGTTATATGAAGTATCATTTCAAATAAAAAAAAATTTAATTATTTTATTTATGTTACTTCCCTCCAATAATTTTTCAAAAGAAGCTCTGCACCGACAAAAGTTATACCCCACCTAGGGTAAATGGCATGCTCTAGACTCAATTGTAGAAATTGATTTCTGATCTGAGTTATTTTTTGAGAGTTATTTTGGATTGAACTGTTAAATGAGTGAATTTATAAATTAATTCATCTATTTAACATACCACAAATGAGAGAGCGGTCTGAGCATCCCATGATGACATATTCTATATCATTCCTTTGGTAAAAACCTTGTTAAATACCCAATAATGGTCTCAGATTTGGGATATGATAAACTATTTAAGAGATTTCCCATTTTCGTCACGTGAATAGTATAAAAATACTTAATATTTTTATTAAATTTATTCTGGGTACACTGGGACTCGAAATAAAAAACCATCTCAGCTCCTAGCTCTAGTAATACATGTAAAAATATTCCAAATTATTATGAGGTGAAAACCAGGTCTTTATATCATTCCCTAAATCAGGACTTTCATCCATGAAAAGATACACAAGGGGAAAAAACCCAGATCTTAAGCATACTCATGGCTCTCCCGTTCCCAGGGACACTAGATCACATTTTTGTGTGGCCCCAACTTGTGAAACAAGGGGATTATTTTCCCTCATATGGTTATCTATAACTGATGATAAGAGAAAAATGTCAACATAACTATTTGGATGTGACACATGGAAAACATCAAGAACCCACTCCAGCTTGAGGGGTCATGAAAGGTGGTAGGAAACTTTGCAAGCCTCTACATGATCTCAAATGACATGATGAAAATATGGGGATGGATTGTATTCCTAACCAAAATAAAAAATTTCATTCCCTCAGCATATCCTTCAACACCTAGATTGTGCACTTGTTCTTCCAAACCTTATGGGGAAATGGGTGAGTACTCGTCTGCAACTAGGTCCCCGAATCATTTATCTGGACTCTACATAATTTTTATGTAAACCACACATCATGATCAGAGACAATTGATAAGGTTACCCAATGATGGAGAATGATCACGCATACGTACGACTTCCCCACACACTCCACAGAAGTTTTCTCTCTATTAACAAGGATGTGAACCAACCTTTAGAGTATATCTACTATCACCAAAATGGAATTGTGGTCATTTGATGTATATGGAATCCCTGTGATGATGTTCATGAATATTTTTTTGCATTCCCCCTCTGGGATTTCAAGAGGCTACAATAACCCAGTGAGACTCTGTGCTAATCCTACACCTACATCGCAACTATAACCATTGTTTTCGATTGGACCAGGGTCTAATGATTTCCACATTCATAATATCTAAATGCTGTTTTCCCTGTGGTTATTTGAGTCATTTCAGACCTCTTATTCGATGTCTCACAACTGAGACTCTCATACATGCTCGAGAAGTAAAGCATTAGATGCCATCAATTGAAAAAAAATCCACCCTCCTGCTCCACCTGGGTGAACTGCAGGGCAATAAACTACTCCAAAATATATGACATTTGGTGATCATAAGAATTATTACTATAGGAATCTTCTAAAATCTACCACTTTCGGATGTATAGACTACCTTGATGTCATAGTCCTATAGGATGTTCAACCAGCATCACTACCACAGTTTTTGGTCTCTCTGAGGGAAGAGATACCTGAGACATTGGTGGTCTGAGCAAACCACATTGTGCTTTCTTAAAGGATAACACATTTATATCCTCAGGGAGAGGACTACTACTCCCAGCACCAGATAGTGAGTCACATAGTTCTATTTTTGTTATTTTCACCAACTCAACTAGTACATGATAACTATAGTATCAAGACATAATGTTGAGGATGAATGGAACCAATGAATAGGGTAGGTGAGCGGACTCATCCAACGGTAAGAGGATAGAAATTGAATGAACCTGGAATACCCTATGTGTATTTTCCCCGATTTCATGGAGAGTAATACCCAAAATAGATACACTAATGATACACCTACTGACATCACAAGAAAAATGATGACAAGAAGTAATACTACACTCAGAATGCTAGGACCTTCTTTGACACTTCTCTACACAATTCCAATATGAACTCACAAGTCAGATGGATTCATCTACCGCACACTGATACTATCATTTTTGGATTTAACTGACTCGCCCTCAAAGTTTTTCTCACAGAACAAAAATTATTTTGGTTTGGGAAGGATCCAACTTCGTTCTGCATTCAAAATAACATCGAACAACACCGACATAGGGTTACATCAATGCCATGCTTCACCCAGGTAACTAATTAACCAAGGATTTGGAATAATAGAGTACCTCATAGAGTATCTAACATGTTATACTGCATAAGGATGAAAAGACATAGATAATACCTCTTGTCATATCACATGCTACATGATTTTATACATCTATAGCATGCAGCTTCCTATGGCCCTGACTTCCTGCTCCATTAGTCTGACATTGGTCCCCCAATGGTGGTGAAAGGACCTCATAGCATCATCCACTTACCAATGTTCCTCCTACTCCTTGGTTAGCTCTAACTACATGAGAAACATTATTTTTTCACCTGGGAGATCCCGGAACATGACATTTGTTCTATTGTGGTGGTGCATCGACCAACTACCTGGAAAACTCAGCAGGTCTGGTTAGGCAGTCCCGTGCAACATGACATCGCCCATAACAAGAATAACACTAGCCCTAATTGGGATTTACCGATGCTCTAAATATTCCCTGACCATGTTTTGAAGTCTTATCAATTGGAGGTATCCTACGTTGTGGGTCTTCAAATTTAAATTTGATAACAATAGTGGAAGTATCATCATTGTTTTATCATTTCCAGTTACATTTAACCGACACCCCTCTGACAGAAAAATCAATGTCATTGGTGCTCTCTCCAACACACTGGCATAGGTGGGAATGTATTTGGGGATACATCCTAGCACAGATCTCTCTATAGAGACCCTACTAAATCTTATAGGATCAAGAGTTACCATCATGGAAGACATCCAAAGAGTATTGAGTTAGGCATGTGAACCCATCCACGTACTCTGCCACCAACATCCCTCCCTGTTGAAACTGTAGGATCTCATGAAGTTGAATGGAGCGCAAGAATGAGGGGTAGTACTCCTCACAAAATAGCTTTTGGAAGTCATTCAATAAGAGTACTAACTCATCATGGATATATGTATTGCCTAAACAATATAAAAAATATACATATGGTGTTTTTCTATGATCGATTGGGAAATATTAATATTATATATAATTTACACAATATGGATATTTTTATATAAGGAATACTATTTTTCAATTTAATTTATCATTCAATACACGAGGAATGCCTTGGAAGTGTAGTTATGAGTTAAGTCCATTTATAGATATCACCTCAATGTATTGATATGACTTATGTGATAAAACATGTTGTTATAGTGTATTAAGTGATGTTATAAGGGAATTTCATTATTTTTTGGGGTTTCTTTGAATTAATTAACATATATTGATTATGTCTTGGTTAATAATCCATGATGTAATGATAATGTCTTAGTTGGGAGACCATGAGAGTAATATATATTATTTATTGGTTGAGAGGCCTTTATTGTGAATTTCCATAACTATGCATTTACTTTCTTATGAATTCAATTTTAATTATCAATGTGTTATCTAGATTTATATTAGAAATTGATGATAATTGAACTCATTTTATTTATTGAAACAAATGTTATTTCATTATCCACTATACCAGGTAAATTATTCTTTATTTACTCAAGATATATTACATTGAAAATAAATTTTTCTAAGCATCTAATATCACCATTTTTTTGTTTCTTTTCCTTATGATATGAATAATAATACTAATAATTATATCAACAATGAATGAATATTTCCAATGTTATGTTTTTATATTTCCCATGTAATATAAAAATCATCTATATATTCAGTTTCCCAAGACTACTAAACTATTCAGTCATTTGGTATTAGATTTCACATATCACATACTAATGTAATAATGTTGTAAAACCCCAAGGTTTCATAGTACATTATCTCTTTAAAGTAATTCAATATCTTTCACTACAATCAACATCAAGTTAGAGGACACCGCGACATACCAAACTAGACATTAAAAAAGTAGTTTTGAATAGTATTAACTGCATTTTGAATTCAATATACTCCATATTAATTCAAAATCCATAATATGGTTTTTAGACATAATATAATAACAAATTCAATTCTTCAAATAAATGAAGTATTTTTTAAAAAATTAAAATTTACCGCCTTTTAATGGAGAACCCTTTTTAAATCCTATATTTTAAACTTTTATATTTTAAATTTAAGGAAATTAAATCCTTAATTGGAATCAGGAACTAAAAATTTAGTTTGGATAAATTTTTGGTACTTTTCATATTACTTTCACATTTTGATGAATAATAAAAAATTGAAAATTTTAATTGAAAACAGCTTTTTAATCGAAATAATTTAAAGTGTTAAATTTTTCATTCCAGTGGTCTTAAAGTATAATTATATTATATTTTTACCATTTAATTTAATGTAGGTAATTTTATGTAATTTCCCATTTATATTCGACATAAACAGGTGTCAATCTTTTGATAGTTTTTACTTCTTAAAACCTGTTTTTTGGTTTTGACAATAGAAAAAAAAGCAAATTAATTAAGAAAACTTTTATGTTTTTAATTCTGTAAAATATACATCATTTTTTTAATTTTTAATGTTAAAATTAGCTTTCTGTTATTTTTTGGTATTTTTCTGAAAGCATTCAATTTATGATGAATAGTGAAAAACACTAGGTTATAGATAAAAACCGTCATTTTCATTTTAATAATTATTTTTAATAAAAAATATATCTTAAATTCAATATTGATACATAAAACAAATATTATTCCAATGTAATTAATTGTATTCATTTTTTAATTTGATTAGACATATAAACTTTTATTGATCTTTTTTAACATCATTTAACCACCTTCTAGGAACATTTGAAAATTTTCATAAAACATTATTTTACCACATATGTGAATTGAATTTCAAAAATACAAGAGACATGGTTGAAATTAATATGTAAAATTTGGTTCAATAGGATGAAAATTATTATTGTTGAATAGTAACTTTTGACTTTTACATATTACTGTTAAAATTAATTAATGTAATTAATGATAAAAATAATATTTAAATTACCCCAAAACATGTCCTAATTATATTTGATAAGATTATTCATACCTAAATCAACCTGAGGAAAAAAATAATATCCTTTTGATCCATTTGGGATAGATTAGGACATTTCTAATTTTTTATTTAAAGAAGAGTTAAAGGTGTTAAATTCATTGTTTAATAACTAAAACATATTTAATATAGGGTTAAACCTAAGATAAATTAGACTATTAATATTCCTTAAAAGGTTGAAAATTATTTGTACAACATGTTACTTTTTTATATTTTATATACATCAAATAATAAAATTTATTTAGGACACAATGATGATGTTGTATTTACCTTCTTAATAAAATATTAAAATAATTGATATTATAAATATTAAAATAAATGTAATTTGAAACTGATGAAGCAAGAAACTATTTTTCATCGTGAATATGACATTATAGGGATTATTTAATGTATTTTTTTTCTAATTCATCACGTTTTTATGAATTTAACCTAAATCAATTACTAAATAGTGTCAAAATTCACATAAATAAGTGTTTAAAACAAATACAATATTATAAAATGATATAATATTCCAAAAAATATAAGGATAGTCCAAAGGGATTACATTATGACATATTAGTTATTAATGAACAACTTGAGGTTCTATTGTTAATTTTTAGTAAGTTTATTCACAATGTATTATTATAATACAAGAATACAAGGTAAAAGATAAACCATTTAAATGATGGTTAAATCTAAAGGATATGGTTAATATAGTGACCTAAATGTGTTTTAAACCTATTGTATGAGAGGATTTATATCCATCCCCACATTATACACGAAATAAATCTTTTTGGAGCCATTCTAAATAGAAAATAATTTTATAATAAAATAATATTTCAAGCTTTTCCTAAAGTGACCCTCGCCTCTCTTATAAAAGGGCAATTCCCCTTCTCATAATTTCACACCTCCAAAGAAATTTGGCATGACAAACCCCTTTTAAAATATTATACCAACTATCTTCAGTTCATCCTACAGGACTTTGATCATAAAGATATCCTATGGAACCATTTTGTTCAAATAAAAAGGAAACACCTAAAGAAGAGGTAATTATTTCATGACCTCTTTGAAAGTTATTTTGTTCTTAAACTTACACTTTCATTATTTTTACATACCAAAATAATATCTCTAGTGATGCATACATATTTTTATGTTATTATAAATATGGTAAAACCATATTCATTATTCTTTCCATCCTATGACTGGAAAATTCATTGTACGTGCATACGTACGGCTCACCATCTCCATGTCGTGGTGTAGTTTGTTATTCAACACTTCATTATTTGGATGGGTATAAAAATGAGTATAAATGATGTAAATAAAAAATAACACATGTTAAGGATTCTGTATATATAACATAAAATCCAATTACATAGTATTTCACCATGAATGGACTGATATCGTTGCTCGTGCATACTTACGGCTTTCCATCTCCACGATGCGATGAGATTCATTTCCATGTTCACCATTCAACAATAATTATAAAAATATATATTATTAATATGTATATAATAAATGAAATAATAATTCTACTTGAGTATACATATATATATATATATATATCATTCAATTACTTATGTTCTATATGATATGAAAATAGAATTGACGTTTATGCGTACGTACTGCCTACCATCTCCATAAATGGGGTTTTACAATTCATATATCTACCTATTATAAATATTTATATTCTGAATATATATGATACATAAATAATTTTTTTATTCAGGAAGATATTATATCGTTATATAAGTTATATGATCATTAATGACACGTTAAAACTTGTATGATAAAGAAATAAATTATTACACGAAATGTTATTTTAACATAGAAATTATTATTAAATGGGTAATATAAATCCATAAATGAATCATATATGATATCATAAATATTAATATGGTTGTGTTATATTTTAATAAAACACTATGGTCGTTAAACATGAGGTCAAATATACCCCCATCCAAAATAAAAGTACTAGGTAAGTGTTAATTCCTCAATATCATTATTATCCAAGATAGTTTATGTGTATGTACTTATTGGGAAATTTTTTCCATTCATGTACATGTTTCATAATATTATTTTAAAATATAATATTCAATGGATTTTTTTGAAGGTAATATTTATCAAGATCATAATGTATTGTTTTATAAGGATTTATTTTTCTAAATCCTTTTAATTAATGACCATGATTTAAAAATGATTTTAAGGATTTATTTATATGGACATGATTGTTTTAAAATTATAAATCCTTTCAAAAGTTTCAAAGTGTTGTTGGACACATTGATTCAAAAATATATTTTAATTTATTTCCTTTATAAATGTGTGATTTTTAAATGATTTCCCAAAAGGGATATTTCTCTCAAAGTGTTTTACAGATCATTTTCATCTATGCCAACAATCTTTTCAGATATTTTTCTTGATTGAGGTTTATTTGTTATAATATAATCTTCCTTATTGTATAGAATGAGTTATAATATTATTTACTATGGAAGTTCTATTTTTATACCTTTCATGCTTTATGATTAATGTATTGACATTTTGTGTGCTAGTTTTAATACGAATGTTTATGTTATATTTCACCATTTTCATATGAAGAATGCATTGGACTTAGTAAGTGATGGGTGGAGCCTGATCTAGCTACTCAATGCATCGGTAGGTCTTATGAGACAAACTAGAGTCTTGGCACAATTCTGTGACTAATTTTTTATTTTTATTCTAGGCACCAGGCCATGACTATGTGGTTATTATGTCCAGCATTATGCATTCCCTCATTATTTAATTAGTTATTACATTTGATTATTTTAATACTAGAGTATCCATGTGCATTATTATAATGTAATGTTTGATTTATTTTATCTATATTTTATTCATGGTTATGTTTAAAAGGATGTATTTTTGTTACCCATCTTTCCTTAAATGTTTCTTTGGATAAATTATTTACCTTTACTTAGCATATGAGCTAACACCTTTCTTATGTTTTCATTTCCCATGATTCCTACAAATATATTATGATTTATATGTAGGGATAAACTAGGTGAATAATGGAATTTTCAATGGATTATTTTTGCTGTGTTTTATTTTTGAATGGGTAATGTAACGTTCATGTATGTAATCTATTTTCCAAGACTACTAAACTGACCGGTCATTCTGGAATTGATTCCTTGTAAGCTCACCAATTTATTTATATAATTCACTGACTCCGAGCTTTTGGGGTCTGGGAAGTACATTGGAATCAGAGGAATTTTAACAACATCCTTGGAAATATATTTATATAATCTCTGATAAGAGAACATTACCCTAAGATAAACTTTTTAGGATTTGAATAGAAGAACTTCCTAAAATGTTAGTAATGTAGTGATTTTTGTGATTTTTCCAAGCAATAAATCCCTTCCTGGATACAATCCAGTAGAGGCGGCTCTGGAAAAAATGTATCTAGGGGTAAAACCCAAAAACATCATTTTGAAATAGACTCTAATGGGAACTGGTTGATGAAAATGGGCCTTGCTGCACTCTTGGTTATGACACTCCCGGGGGATATGTTTAGGTTAATTCACATTTTCACTACAAATCATTATGAAGTATTTATGATTAAATATGTTAGCAAAGAATCCATTTGTATGATTATGAGACTAGATGTGTTAAAATATTCAATTAATGTTGAGGATTATTCTAGTATTTGGATTATACATTATGATATGATGAAACCTAGTGTATTTCATCATATAGAAATTGCACAGAGTAGAAAGAATGAGAACTCCTGCAATACACTTGATCTGAAGAGAAAGAATGATCATATCATTCATGGTCTTAAGATATCATTTAGAAGGGAAATAGAAACCCACATATTATCATCATTTGAAGAAACATAATCTCGTGTTAATAAGATAAGTTAAGAATTATCTGAGACGTCAGTTTTTTATTGGAAGCCAGTGAAGAAGAGGATGGTAGATATAATGGTGGATAAATGGAGTAAGTGAAAGTAGTATTTTCCCATACGTGATAACTATGGAAAGAATCAACCTGGGAGGTACCTGAAATGAATGGAAGTTTGTTATAATTGTTGAGAAAATAGAGACCATGTTTATGATTGCACAGGTAAGAAAAAGTCTTCCAAGGTATAATGCTTTATCTGTAAGAAGTTAGGACACTATGAAAATCAATGTCCCAATCATGAGAGTATACCCTAAATGATGCTATTGGATAATAATCAAGTTATGATACTACAACATATGAAGGGGAATGATTAGTCTTCTTACATTGTTATTAAATAATTATGTCATTTGAGTATTTGTGCTAATGATGTACACGATATAAGAATTATAAAGTTTATAATGAATGTATTTCAGTACATTTTCATCATGGATTTGCGATTTTATGGTTCCAAGTAAAGTTACATAGCTCAAGTTAAACATTTTGGAAAATAGATGGCAGTGAGAAAGATAATCCTTAATATGTTCCTAATACCAAGGTGCTGATTTTGGAATAAGTGATAATTGAGTTGGATAAAGTATATTGGTTATTATTGAAATCCTTGGAACATATTAATGGTTTTTTATTCTATCATTGTTGGAGTATTCAAAATTTTGGATTTAAGTTGTATATCAAGTATTTTATAAGGAATAAGGGACCATTAATGTATTCCATAAGGTTTTATGGTAATTTAGTGTGTTGCCATGTTTTAATAGAATACATGATGAAGGTATTCACATGTTATTATGTGGGAAAAAGATATCATAATTATGTTTTCCTTCCTTATAAATTATGAAATGTGAGTTTAGACAGAAGTATTTTGGATAATTATAAAGGCTGCAATGAATTAAGATGAATTTTGATACTATCGTCTTACGTTAAAAAATTTCTTATGAATATTTTTGGATTTTTATAAAAATGACAGTGAGGATGTCAGGCGATAACCCGTCGCATCTGGCAAGGCCGCGATACATAAACATGTAACCAAAGGGAGAAAATGGTGCATCACCTACCACATGCCAACATGTTGTCCAGGTTTTTATAATGTAGTTTTTTTAAATGGACTGATAGATGAATTATAAATTCATAATTTTTGGAACCCTATATGATTATGATATATAGAATATTTTAGACCTTTATTATCATTTGTAGTGAATGATGAGATTGGGGTAGAAATTAGTTAATGGATGGAACATTAGAAATCTAGAATTTTTTTTATTCTTATTCTATGAAGAAATTATTTCTTAAACATTAGGTGAAGGAACATAAAACAAAAAATTTGTTATCCTAATACCTTATGTTTTGTTGAACCGATGATATTTTAAATCATCATAGATTTATGGATTTAAGGCTGTCAAATTTCCATTAACTAGTCTGTGAATGATGAACTCAATCACTGCATATAAATATTTAAGTTTTCCCGCCAATTATAATTTCCACCAATGTTATCATATTCGAAGTCCATATTTAGTGGTTACTTTTTCATTTACCTTTCCCCATTATAAATACGGAATTTGATTAACCTAATCTCCGACGGGGTTTTCTAGAAAGGTATTCACTATTTTGAACATTTTATTTTTGAAAAACAATTTCAAATTAAGAAGACACAATTTATTGAATGAGGGTAGAATGTAACACCACATGATTTCATAGTACATTTTCTCCTTAAATTAATTAAATAGCTTTCCCTCCACGCAACACTGAGTTCGTGCACCCCACCACTTACCAAACTAGCCGTTCAAAAAGATGTTATGAAGAGTATTAACTAAATTTTGAATTTTATATACTCCATATGATTTTAAAATCCAAATTATGTGTTTCCTAGACATAATATAGGATGAAATTTAATTTTTCAGATAAAAGAATTATTTTTCAAAAAATGAAATTTTATCGTCGTTTAATGGAGAACATTTTTTAAATAGGTTATTTGAAACATTTTTTATTCAATTTAATTAAATTAAATTTATAATTGGAAGAGGAACATAGAAATTTTTTGGATAAATTATTTTTACTTTTTTGATAACTTTCATATTTTGATGAAGAAAAAAATACTAAATTATAATTGAAAACAACTGTTTTTATCGAAATAATTCAATGTGATAAATTATTAATTTGAGTTGTTTTAAAGTAGAATTATATTATATTTATATAATTTAATATAATATTGGTTATTTTATGTAATTTCACATTTAAATTGGACATATACAAATGTCAATCTTTCGATTTTTTTTAGATCGTAAAAACACGCTTTCTTGTTTTGACAATGAGAATTTTTTTTAAAAGGTTGGCGCCAAAGCCTCAATTTATTATTTGAAAGAAAAGACCTCTTTAGACTGGGTAGAGGGAGACCCATTACACTGCTCGAAGGCCCAAGGCCAAGTGGCCTGAATACAAGGCTTAAAAGCCCATTTTTTTGGCCCAAAGGACCCCCTCGGTGAACAGTACTGCTACAGTACCCGCGCTGCTACAGTCCCTGCTTCAGTACCTCCACTGCTACAGTATCTCCTACAGTCCCTCCTCCACTATAGTGCTGCCGTTGCTACAGTGCCGCCGCTGCTACAGTACCTGTTACAGTACTGCTACAGTACCCTGGGAAATTCGCCCCTGCCCGGATTCGATCCTGGGTCTTTTGGATGCCAAGCAGGAGCCTGTATCACTAGGGTACAGGCTCGTTGGCATTTTGACAACGATAATTAATTTTAAATTAACTAATGGAAATTCAATGTTTGGAATTTATTAAAATAGAAATCATTTTTGAATTTGGAATATAAAAATTATCGATGTGTTAATTGTTTGTATTTTTCTAAGAACGTTGAATTTTTGATGAATTCTGAAAAACTATACATTATATATAAAAACTGAAATTTTCATTTAAATCAGTATTTTAATTATAAAATGTATCTTAAATTAAAATAGAAAAATAATAAATATATTTTTCTTATTTAATTTATTGGATTATTTTTATAATAAAATTAGACATATTTATTTTTATTGAACTTTTTAAACGTCTTTTACCCACATTCTTGGAACATTTAAAAATTTTCATAAAAATAATTTTATCGCTTCTGTGAATTAAATTTAAAAACAAACAGAGAGACGGTTGACATCAGAATGTAAAATGTGATTTAATAGGATGAAAATAATTTTTTTTTCAAATAGTAACTTTAGACTTTTTGCTTACCACGACTAAAAGTAAATAAGGTAATTAGAGGTAAAATTAATATAAAAATTACCACAATAAATGTCATAATTATATTGGAAAATATTATTTCAACTGCATTAAAATTTAGGACAAACATAAGATCATTTTGATCCATTTGGGTTAGAATAGGAAACTTTTTATATTTTATATAAAGAAGTGTTAAAATTGTTAAATTCATGTTTAATAAATAAACCATTTTTAATATAGGATTACACATAAGATAAATTAGATGATAAATATTCATTAAAAATATAAAAATATTTCTTACATCATGGTATTTTATTTATATTTTTTAGATATCAAATAACTAATATTATTTATGAGACAATAATGATGTAGTAATTAACTTCTTAAGGAATTATTAAAATAATTGATATTATAAATATTAAAATTAATGTAAATTAAAATATTTAAATCCATAAACTAAATTTCTTTGTGAATATGAAATTTTAGGTATGATTCAATGTATTTTTTTCTATGTTATCATGTTCTTATGAATTTAACAAAAATCAATTACTAAATAGTATCAAAGTTGACATAAATGAGTTTTTAAAACAAATACTATATTATTAAATGATATAATATTCCTACACTCTATTGTTTTTTCAAAAGACTTATATATTGATAGATATGTTATTAATCAACCAATTTAGGTTGTAATGGAATTTAATAGTAATTTTATTAACCATGTATTATAATAATATAAGAAGACATGGTAAAATCAGACTACTTAACAAACGGTTAAATCTAAAAAATAAGGTTAATATGGTGACCAGAACATTTCTAAAACCTATTGGTCTAGTGGATTTCAAAAAAACCCCATATTATCCTATAATTTAATCCATTTTATCTATTATAATCAAAAAAATATTTTATAATAAAATAATATTTCAAGCTTTTCCTAATGTGACCCTCTCCTCTATTATAAATGAGTGCTTCCCCTTCTCTTAACTTCACACCTCATAATCCACTTGTATCAGCGAAAACCATCTAAAATATTATCCCAAATATCATAAAGTAATCTTAGGGGCCTTACATTGATCATAAATCCAACCTAAAAATCCCTTTTTTCAAATAAAAATGAAATACCTGAATAAGAGGTAATTATTTCATCACATCATTCAAAGTTCTTTTCTTCTTGCACTTCATCTTTATTCATTATTTCCATAAAAAACAATTACTCGTGTACCCTATTTGTAATGTGATGTTATTATAATTATGGTACAACCATATTCATTATTATTTCCATACTATGAATTACAAAGTCACCATACGTGAATACGTACATCTTACTGCCTCCATGTCATGGTGTAGTTTTTTATTCAACAATTTATTATTTGGAGGGCTATAATAATGATTACACTTGATGTATATAATAAATATAACTTTTTAATTATTATTTATATATTATATACCTTCCAATTACATATCATTTCACAATTAATTGAATGATATCATCGCCCGTGCGTACCTACGAATTACTATCCCCACGACACAATGAGATTTGTATCCACGTTCACCATTGAACGATGATTATAAAAATATATATTATTAATAAGTATGTAATATATGAAATAATAATTCTACTAGAATATATATATATATTTATTTATTTACATATATCTCATTCACTTACTTCTCTTCAATACGATATGAAAATGGAAACAGATATTTATGCGTACGTACGACATACCGTCTCCATAAATGGTGTTTTCCATTTCAAATATATACTTTTTAAGAATATTTATGATATGAATATATATGATAAAGATATATTTTTTAATATTCTATAAGTAATTAAATCATGATATAAGTTATAAGATCAAGAATAACAAGTTAAAACGCGTATGATAATGAAAGTGATTATTACCCGAAATGTTATTTTAACATAATCATTTTTATTAAATTGGTAGTTTAAAGAAATAAATGAATCAAGTATGATATCATTAATATTAAAATGGTTATTTTATAATTTAATGACATAATATGGTGATTATACAGGAGGTTAAACGAACCCTCGAATAGAGGAATGTACATGGTAAGGGTTAATTCCTCAATCTCATTACTATTTGAGATTGTTTATGTGTATGTATTTTCCAGGACATTTCTATCATCCATGTCCATGTTTCATAAATTTTTTCAAAATATGAATATTTTATGATTTTTAGGAAGTGGCTCTTTATTAAGATCATCATCTTAAATGATTTAATGATTTATTTTTCTAAATATATTTAATTAATGTCCATGTTTTAAAAATGAATTTTAGGATTTGAATATATTTTCATAATTGTATTAAAATGTTAATTCCTTTGAAATGTTTCAAACTGTT
The DNA here is from genome assembly GCA_963277665.1 of Viscum album. Classification (NCBI taxonomy): domain Eukaryota; kingdom Viridiplantae; phylum Streptophyta; class Magnoliopsida; order Santalales; family Viscaceae; genus Viscum; species Viscum album. The sequence continues at coordinate 1,150,033,863 of OY728127.1, read as the reverse complement.
ATGGAAAAATTTGATTCAAAAACCCCTTTTAAATTATTTACATTATATATGTGTGGCTTTTAAATTATTTCACAATTGTATATTTCTCTCAAAGTGTTTTACTGATCACTTTCAACTATGTCAACATAATTTACTGTAAATTATTCTTGATATTGGTGGATTTATTATAATAATATTTACCATATTGTATTGAATGAGTTATTAAATGTTTTAAATATGGATTTTATATTTTTATACCATTCATGGTTTATAATTAATGTATGGACATTTCTAATTCATGGTTTAATACAAATGTTTGTGTTATGTGTCATCATTTTCATATGAGAAATGCAATGGACATACTAATTCATATGTGGAGCTTGCTATAGCTCCTCGATTCAATGGTAGGTTTCATTCGACAAACTAGTGTCTTGGCACAAGTCATTGAAAAAAAATATTTGTATTCTTGGCACGAGGCCTTGACTAGGTTGTTATGATGTCCAACGTTATACATTCATGTCACAACCCGTCCCCCAGGGCCCGTATCGTGACTACCCCAATCCCGCCTTCAATAGGATAGGGGCTGGTGCTAAACTAGGAAGTCACTGCCTTTATAACAGTCAACAAACACAATAGAGTACACGACTAGAAGTAAAATGACAAGTAAAACTGTATAAAAATGTGTGTACTGAAAGTAAAGGGGCTGGAAATACAAGCCCAATAGTGAAGTACAATACAACTAAAATCTAGTACAACTAAAGAATAGAAGTAATGCAGCTAATGGGTGTCCTCTTGAATTCCCACCAGAAGGGTGGGTATAGATGGCCTCCTTAGCACCCCAAGTCCGTCCATCTACTCCGTATACGTCTCGCGGAGTGGTCTACCTCCAGGTCCTATCTAGTTATGATACTCTCTGTCCCGATCAGCGCTATCTGTCGTCTGCAACCAACACAATGAGGTGCAGGCATAGTCCGTGCATGGGTGAGTGTAATAATACATTTTTGGTACATCGAGACCCTCATGGTCTCAAAAAATTCAAAAACTATAACCAAAAATTACATAATCAACGGATAACACTTACTTAGGTATATGCCCATAAATATATCTAAGTAATTTAGTAACCCATCTCAATTATGATGAAAACACGAAAGTCATTGACTCCACTCAAACCCGGATTTTAGTGAATTATAGACGTAGAGATTATTAGTCGTAAAGCTAGATCATCTTATTCTATCAAGAGGCACTACTTCAGACCATACAAAGTCTGAACCACAGAGGATCAATAGGTACTAACCCCTGCAATAACCCACACAGGATCTGACCCACACAGGATTGGTATGCACTGACCCACACAGGATCCCTGAGCGCTGACCCACACATGATTAGTATGCACTAACCCACATAGGATCACTGAGAACTGACCTACGTATGATCTGTCTCCATCCTCCGCCTCACTATCAGCCATTGGATTTCTCGCACCCGGTGTTATTCCCTGACCCCAGTTACCCAGAGTCGCTACATTATTACATAATATTGTCATGATCATAAAAGATCATGTCTCAAAAGACCGATTAGTTTAGTATCCTTTGAAGTATTAGATACATTTATAAGGTTTACATTACATCATAAAATGGAAAACTAAAACAACATTCTTTCCATAGACAATACTAAGAGACCATAGAATTTTCTAAGAGGTCATTCATAATTTACTTCAATTAATCAGGGGAAAAAAACATAGAAATGGGTGATCTCAGATGCCCAGTAAGGATAAAAATATAGAGGAAACTTTCATAAATAAGCATAAACATTTAAGGAAATGTATAACTAAAACAAAAGCCTTTTAAACATGAACTTCAGAACAAAATAGCTAAAATAAGATGAAATAATCACATTTACATATTCACATGGATATTCTCCTAGTCGATTAATCTCATGCAATATCAATAACCACTTTCATAGTGATGGAATGCATAATTCCAGAATATCATAACCACATAGTCAAGTCCTTGTCACAAGACAACAACTATGATTTTTTCAAGGCCTTGTGCCAAGACACTAGTTTGTCTCATGAGACCTACTGATGCATCAAGGAGGTATAGTGGGCTCCACCCATCACTTACTATGTCGTATTCATTCCTCATATGGAAATTTTGAAAGAGAAAATATACATTCGTATTAATAATATAATACAAAATGTCAATACTTTATCCACAAACCCTGAATGGTATAAAAATAGAACATCCACAGTCAAACATATCTCATTAAATACAATATGGAAGATTTTATTGTAAAAGAATAACCTCAATCAAGAATAATGACGGATAATAACATGGATGGGAATAATCATCAAAACTATTTGAGAGGAATGTCCCCCCTTTTTCATGAAAATGTTTAAAAGTTGCACTATTTTTCAAGACGCCATTTAAAAATAGATTTTTGAATCAATGTGTCCAATACCACATTGAAAATTTTAAAAGTAATTTTAATTTTAAACCTTTAATGTCTATATAAATAAATCCTTAAAACCATTTTTAAAACATGTAAATTAATGAGAATGATTTAGAATAATAAATCTTTAAAACATTTAAAATGATATTTTAGTTAGAGATCCTAACCAAAAGAGAGACACATGAATAAAAATAATTGATGTAATAAAAACATTATAATATCATGAGAATAAGGGGATTCATGATATACTATTTCAAAGTACATTATATACAATATATAAAATTTAATTGGAGTATAACAATAATAAAGTCTCAATGGAATGTAAACTGAGATGAAATCTATTATAAAGACTGCATCCTTAGGTTAAGGATAAATAAACGAAATAATTATGTGTGAAAAATATAAATACACTCAATATTATTGGGTATTCAGTGTAAATAAATCAGAGGACATTCACACATATTCTTGTAAAAACAACACCAATGAATTGGATATTTAACTCAACAAATGGAGATTGAGTTAAAATTATTCTTATCAAGTTCATATCAATGACTTGAGAATTTATCAATGGAGTAATTATGTGTATGAAAAGTATACCAAAGAAAGGGGAGTTTAAATTATGACATAAGAAAATGAATAGTTATTCCACACATAATCATATAGTAAAATAATCAATGAAGAATACATAAAGTCAAATGAGTGGAAATTGAAATTTCAAATTCCCTTATCAATTCGGTAACATAAGAAACACACACCCATGAACGAAGGGTCATACAACAATGATGTAAATATCCATAATTTATATTACATTACAAAATTAATAGAATCATGGGCAGTACACACACCACATGCAATAAATAAATTCCCAACAAGAAAAATCTCTCGGAATTAAAAGTGAGATAAGGAACCCCTTACATTGTACATTTTCCTTGGAAGAGGGTAGTTTAACCTCCCGTATAATTTTGAAATAATTTCTATTAATGTGTATAATAACCATATACATTAATATGATATCATATATGATCTTTTAACATTTCTTTGTTAATAATATCATAGTATTATCATCATTTCGTGTGTTAACAGATTGATTTTCCATTATATTCTTTGTTATTTGAGTCATATTTGTTGTGGATGGGATGTATCATATTCATATCCAGAATGATATCATGTCTCTAAAAATTATTTTTAACCAACAAATGAAATTTAGTCTTGAATGGATATGATGGGGAATGAATCTCATTGCGTTCATGGAGATGGTAATCCGTACGTACGCACGAGCAAAAAAATCATTATTTTGATAATAAAATAATATATAATAGGTTTCTATATCATATATACAGAAACATTATCATGTTATGTTTATTATTTACATAATTTACACCTCATTATTATACCCATCCAAATAATAATGTATTGAATAATGAATAAGTGGAAGAAGAAAAGAACTTGAAAGAGGGTGGTGAAATTATTACCTCTTCTTTGGGTTCTTCATTTTGATTTGATAAAAAGGTCACTTCAATGTCAATATATTTAACTAAGAGTTAAATATAAAAGATAAAGTTAATATAGTGACCCAAACCAGTCAAAAACCTATTGGTTGAGTGGTGTTAGACCCATCCCCACATTATCCTTTAAATAATCTATTTTGGAGCCATTTAAAACCGAAAATGATTTTATTATAAAATAATATTTCTAGCTTTTCCTTAGGTTCCCCTCACCCCTCTTATAAAAGGGCACTCACCCTTCTCTCTAATTCACAACATTAAAGCATTTTGGGTCAGAAAACCCGTTCCCAAGTACCATATAAAATGCCCTCCCTTCATCCTTGAGGCCCTCCTTCTGTCATAAAGCTATATTAAAGTGACCTTTTGATCAAATCAAAATTAAGAACCCAAAGAAGAGTTAATAATTTCACCACCCTCTTTCAAGTTCTTTTCTTCTTCCACTTATTCATTATTTGATATTTCCATATCTCATTGTTTTTTATATTTTATGGTTAATCAACATACTATATACATACATGTGAACCCAAAGTGGTTCATTAATGATACACCTATCATTATAAAATTCCGTTTTCCTAACCACATATTTTTAGGAATAAAATATCAATTAGTAATATAATATTTTTTTGAAAACTCTTCTATGTCAATTTTAAAACTACATGGTATTTTTTTCTAAATTAGTAAAATCATTTTGACTTCGATAAAAAATCATCTAACCAACATTAATATGCCATATTACCAAATAAAATTAGTTTAATTCATAAAAAGTCTCAAATTACATTTACATGGATATTTATAATATCAAATATTTCAATATTTCATCAATTAGGTAAGTATTACATCATCATTGTTTCATAAATAAATTAAATTATATAATGTCTAAAAAATATAAATAAAATACCATTATGTAGAAAATATTTTTAGCTTCCTAATGAATTTTTTATAATCGAATTTATCATATGTATAACTCTATATTAAATATGTTTTAGTTATTAAACTCTGATTTTAACTCTTTTAAATCTTATTTGAATTAAATAATAATAAATGTCATAATATAATCAATGTGGACCAAATATGTTCATATATTATTCCTAAGGTTTTTTTTGGTCGAATTATACTTATCCAATAGAATTAGGACATGTGTTAGGGTAATAATAATATCATTTTTACTCATAATTACCATATTTACTTTTAGCCATGGTAAATAAAAGTAAACAGTTACTATACACCAAAAAAATTATTTTATCTTATTGAACCACATTTAACTCTTTGATATTATCCGTGTCTCTCGGATTTTCGAAATTCCACTCACAGAAGTGGTAAAATTAAGTTGTATGTAAATTTTCAAATTCTCTTAGTAGATGTGTAAAAGACTGTGAAATGTTCAATAAAAGTTTTATATATCTAAAATTATTATTAACTGACTCTAATGAATTACATTGAACATATATAGGTATTATGTATCTATTTTTACAAAAAATAAATTTAAATAAAATAATTAATTATTTAAATAAAATTTCCGTTTTAAACTATAACTCAGTGTTTTCCACTATTCATAAAAAAATTGAATGTTTTCATAAAAATACAAAAAATTCCGCCTAAGATAATTTAGATATTATAAATCAATAAATTAATACCATTTTGAAAGATAAATTTTATAAAATTTCAAAAAGTGGGTATTACTATTAATAATAGCTAGTTTGATTGGTTGTGGTGTGTGTTAGAACTCGAATTTGCGTACACTACATGCTACTATATTATTCAAAGAGAAGCGTACCGTGGAAGCATGGGGTGTTACATTCTTCCCTAATTCAAAAAATTACATCCTCTAAATTTTTAAAATTTGTCTTTGGAATATAATGGATTGTCCCACATCATAAATAGGATCAATAAAGCTATCACTTCAAAAGAATGAAAGAGAAGTACAAAGGTCACCCAAGATAACTGATACTTGGATTCCATGTTGGAAAGCATGGATATGGAAGATAAAATAATTGTTATGTTATGATAGAGAGGGATAGAAAACATGATCAGGAGAATGTTAACAACATGAAAACCACAAACTTGTGATGGGAAAAATGTCATTAGTTTCCCATTAGGAAACTTAAATGGACAACATTTTTTTTGTTTTATGCTACATTTCATAAATATGGGGAATTTATTTATGAGATTTAATAATAACATAATGAGATATACTTACTTTTTAAGTATAGTATCATTCATTAATAAATTTCTACCACTAACTCATTTTTTTAAATTATTAGTATTCAAGAAGACTTGGTTACACCGGAAGAGATAAAATAAACTTCAAAAGAGTCAAATGATCCACAAAGGATAAACTATATATTTACCATGTCATTACAGATTAATAAAAACCAAAATGGTTAGTACAAGATCTGATGATACCCCAAAAGGATATTCTTTTAGGGAAAAAACACTAATCGTAATTTCTAAAATTAAAACAAAAATACCCCAAAGTTAAATTAATACCATTAAATTAACATTTGTCCTTAAAATCCTTCAATATATTCCAATAGAATATTGAAACCCAAAACATATAAGAATTTGGTTATGTAGTCTTCATCGTTAAATTGTATCTCCGAATGACATCATGTACTCTTAAAGTCACATAATTAAAAGTAATTAACCTAGTCACATATAAACTATTATAGGTTAATCATTTCCATAAATAACCGAAATAACTCAAATCCACAAAAAAACATAGTTACAAATCCCATGTTACTCCTCAAATGAAATCACATAGTATACTAATTTCATTGGGCATATTGTGTTCCCAACAAATATAACGTCTTCCAAAATAACATTTATCACTTAATCACCAAATCTTTTTCCTACAGTAAGGGTATTCATTTTATAAGACATAAGATCCCAAATCAACTTATTATTGATCAATAAAATCATTTAACTAAAAATATTTAGTCACACTGACCTGGGACTTCACGTAGTCCAGTGGTAGGCGATAAATCCCAATCGCAGTCTGGTTGTGGGTTCGATTCACACAGCTTTGTCCGACGCGATGGGATGTCACATAGTCTACGTGTTATCCTTTTTCAAAAACTATATTTTATAGAATTAAAAAAATGAGATAAATTCCTCAAAATAAACATAACATAAATTTACCACAAATGTAATCTCATACCTTGCATTTTCATCCCAAAATATAATAACATGTAATTGCCTCAAACCCAATGGTCATAAAAACCAAATGGTTATTTATAACAATATCTACAAGAGAAATGATATGTCTTCTCCAAATATCATTTTCACATGATAAACTGCAGGGTTAAAAATACAAGGGAAAATTATTCCAATGTAATCCCATAAATAAGGAGAAATAATACTTTTAAACATTTCTCCAACCATTTATTTCCACAAAGCATCTTCTTTGACCAGGAAAATGTCCTATAGAATAGTGCATTCACTCAGGTAATGGGAAAGACCCCTGTATTTACGAAAAATGATTGTAAATGGATTCTTGGGACTATTTTTATTTTCATCCATAGTACGCATCATTTTTCCCTGGAAATTGTTCACTTTATGTCCTTCGTTCCCACACATAATGCATTTCATTGTTCTATTGAGACACTTTCCTGGGTGTCTCCTTCCACATTTCCTATATGATTGAAATTGAGGATTCCTTTTTCCATGGTCTCCACTGCTAGAGCTGTTATCATTCATCACATTTTTCTTATTTGATTATTCTGTGTGTTGGTTAATATATATGTTGTTGATCATATTTTTGGAAAACTGATTTGGCATGAACACAGTATCTTTTACGCCTATCAACATTCCATTCTGTTGGTCATTTCCACCATCATTCCCACCCTGTAAATCATTCTCAAAGTTACTGTGACTTCCTTGGAATCTAGCCATTGACTAAAACCATAAATAATTGTGTGAGTATTAGTAGTCATAAAATAATTTAGGTAATATCATGACACCAGATTTTCAATTTTCAAACACCATAGGATTAATAAAGGTCATTTATTCTCATCTTATATTAAAATCCTTCAAATCAGTTTGTAAGGAAAATTTAAATTATCCTAATCATATTCCCTGGGAGTGTCATAACAAAGAGTGCAGCAAGGCCCGTTATCATGCACCAGTTCCTGTTCGAGTCTAGCTCAAAGTGGTGTTTTATGGTTTTAAACCTAGGTATATCTATGCTAGAGCCACCTCTACCTACTCGTATCTAGATAGGGATGTATTTCTTGAAAAACTCACAAAATCTACACAATACCAAAATTCTAGGATGTTCTACTATACTAATCCTCAATGTATATCTTAGGGCCATGTTCTCTAATCATATTTTATCTAAATCAAGTTTCCAAGGTTTGTACCCAGCTTTATATGATACCACCTTTAACACTCCGACCCTAGTTAACCATAGTCGGTGCATTATTTCATAACATTAGCATGATCATAAAATATCAAGTCTCGAAAGACCTATTAGTGTATTAGCTTTGGATGTACTGGATGCCTTCATAAAGTTTACATTTCATCCTAATTTGGAGAACTAAAACAACATTGTCTCCATAGACAACACTAACAGACCATATACTTTCCCTTTATGACATTCATAATTTACTTCTTCTCATCTTGGGAAAAATAAAACATATAAAGGGATGACCTCTGATGCTCTGTAAAGATAACAATATAAGGGAAACTCTCATAAATAAGCATAAACATTTAAGGTAATGTATAGCTGTAACAAAATCCTTTTATACATGAACTTAAGCATAATATTGTGAAAATAAAATGAAATAATACCATTTACTTATTCACATGGATATTCTTCTAGTCGATTAATCTCATGCAATATCAATAACCACATTCATAATTATAGAATGCACAATTCCAGACTATCATAACCACATAGTCATGGCCTTGTTCCAAGACTACAAATAATATTTTTTCAAGGCCTTGTGCCAAGATAGTAGTTTGTCTCATGAGACCTACCGATGCATCAAGGAGCTATAGTGGGATCCACCTGTCAGATACTAAGTACAATGCATTTCATCATATGAAAAGTTTGAAACAAAACAGAAACATTCATATTAAAACTAGAATACGAAATGACAATACTTTATCCACAAACCATGAATGGTATAAAAATAGCACATCCACAGTCAAACATAACTCATTAAATACAATATGGAAGATTTTATAGTAACAGATTAACCTCAATCAAGAATAATGAAGGATATTGGCATAGATGAAAATAATCATCAAAACTATTTGAGAGAAATGTCCCCCCTATTTCTTGAAAATATATAAAAGTCACACTATTTGTGAAGAAGCCATTTAAAAATAGATTTTTGAATCAAAGTGTCTCATCCCACATTGAATCTTTTAAAAGTAATTTTAATTTTAAAACATTAATGTCCATATAAATAAATAATTAAAACCATTTTTAAAACATGGAAATTAATGAGAAATATTTAGAATAATAAATCTTTAAATAATTTAAAATGATAGTTTAGTTAAAGATCCTAACAAAAATATAGAAACTTGAATACAAATAATTAACGTAATCAAAACATTATAATATCATTAGAATAAAGGGATTCATGATATACTATGTCAAAGTAAATTATATACACTATATAAAAGTGAATTGGTGTATAACAACAAGGAACTCTCCATGGAATGTAAATTGAGATGAAATCTCTCATAAAGACTATATCCTTAGGTTAAAGATAAATCAAAGACATAATTATGTGTTAAAAATATAAATATACTCAATATTATTGGATATTAAATGTAAATTAATCATAGTAAATTCACACATATTCTTGTAAAAACAACACTAATGAATTGGGTATTTAACTCAACAAATGGATATGGAGTTTAAATTACTCATATCAAGTACATATCGATGACATGAGAATTTATAAATGTATTTTTTATGTGTATCAAAATTATATTATCAAAAAGGTGAGTGGAAATTATGACATAAGAAAATTAATAGTGATTCAACACATAATCATGGAGTAAAATAATCAATGAAGTATGCGTAAAGAAGAATGAGTGGAAATTGAAATTTAAAATTCAATTATCGATTTGGTAACTTACGAAACATACAAACAATAAATAAGGATCATAAAATGATGATGTAAATATCCATAAATTAATTTATATTACACAATTAATATAATCATGGGCATTACACACACCACATGAAATAAATAAGTGGTGAACAATTGAAATCTCACCGAATTAAAAGTGAGATAAGAAAACCCTTACATTGTAAATTATCTTTGGTTGAGGGTATTTTAACCTCCTATATAATGGTGAAATAAGTTTTATTAAAATATAAAGGAATAATATACATTAAAATGATTTCATATATGATCTGTTTACATTTCATTGTTAAAAAAATCTTAATATTATCATCGCTCCAGTTGTTAAACGATTCATTTTCTTTTATATTCATTGTTATGTGAGTCATATTTGATGTGTATGGGATGTATCATATTCATATCCAGAATGATATAATGTATTTGAACATTATTTTTAATCATCAAATGAAATTTAGTCTTGAATGGATATGATGGGGAATTAATCTCATCACGTTCATGGAGATGGTAATTCGAACGTACGCACGAGCGACAATATAATTCATTTGATAATAAAATATTATATAATTTGATCTTATATAATATATATAGAATCATTATAATGTAATGTTTATTACTTATATGAATTAAAAATCATTATTATACCCATCCAAATAATAATGTATTCAATAACAATTACATCATGATCTGGAGACGGTAATCCGTACGTACAGACGTATAGTGACATTTCATTCGAAGGGTGGATAGAATAAATAATATGGGATGTACCATATTTATAATAACAACATAGTATAGAGAAGATACTAGAGTCATTATTTTAGAATGGAAAAATAAAATAAAGAATATGTGGAAGAAGAAAAGAACTGGGGAAAGGGTGGTGAAATTATTACCTCTTCTTCGGGTTCTTCTTTTTGATTGGATCAAAAGGGCTCATTAAGATGTATTAGTGACTAAATTAGGACCTCTAAGATGATTTTAGGGAAGTTTAGAGGGTATTTGGGTAGGGTTTTGAAGAGAAAAATTCCTTGGAAGGAGTGAATTAGAGAGAATAGTGAATGCCCTTTTATAAGAGGGGTGAGGTACAACTTAGGAAAAGCTAGAAATATTATTTTATAATAAAAACATTTTCGGTTTCTAATGGAACCAAAATATATTATTTAATGGATAAGGTATGTATGGGTCTAAAAATAGTCAACCAATAGGTTTTAGACAGGTTTGGGTCACTATATTAACTATATCTTTTAGATTTAACTCTTAGTTAAATAGTTTGACATTTACCATATCTCTTTGTATTTTTATATTATATGGTTAATAAACATACTATATATTTCCAAGTGAACCCCAATTGTATAATTAATGATACACATATAATTATATTAGTCCTTTTTCCTATCCATCCAATTTTAGGAATAAAATAACAATTAATAATATAATATTTGTTTTAAAAACTCTTTTATGTCAATTTTTAAACTATTTTGTATTATGTTTTTTCAAAAATCAAAAAAGCATTTTTACTTAGAAAAAAATTCTTCCAACTAACCTTAATATGTTATATTGACCTATAAATTATTTTAATTCATTAAAATTCTCAAATTACATTTATTTGGATATTTATAATATCAAATATATTAATATTTCATTAATCATTTAAGTATTGCATCATCATTGTGTCAAAAATAAAATAAATTATACAATTTCTAAAAATATAAATAAAATACAATTATGTATTAAATCATTTTATCTTTCTAATGGATATTTATAATCGAATTTATCTTATGTATAACCCTATATTAAAAAAATTTTAGTTACTAACCTTTAATTTTAACTCTATTAACTCTTATTTGAATTAAATAATAATAAATGTCCTAATCTATTCCATGTGGACCAAATAGGTTCATATTTTATTACTAATGTTTTTTTGGTCGAATTATACTTATCCAATAGAATTAGTACAAGTGTTTGGGTAATAATAATATCATTTTTACTCTTAATAACCATATCTACTTTTAACCGCGGTAAATAAAAGTAAAAAGTTAATATTCAACAAAAATTATTTTTATCTTATTAAACCACATTTTACTCCTTGATATTAATAGTGTCTCTCTGATTTTCGAAATTCCACTCACAGAATTGGAAAAATTATTTTTTATATAAATTTTCAAATTCTCCTATGAGATGTTTAAAAGACAGTGAAAAGTTCAATAAAATATTTATATATATATAATTATTATAAACCGACTCCAATGAATTACATTGAACATATATGAGTATTTTGTAACTATTTAGATCTAAAATAAATTTAAATAAAATAAATAATTATTTAAATAAAATTTCGATTTTAAACTATAAGTCAGTGTTTTTCACTATTAATCAAAAATTGAATGTTTTCAGAAAAATACCAAAAATTCACCCTAAGCTAATTTTGATATTCTGAATCCAAAAATGAAGTCCACTTTGAATGATAAATTATATAAAATTTTAAAAAGTGGGTATTACTAGTCATAACGGTTAGTTTTATTGGTTGTGGTGTGTGTTAGAACTCGAAGTTGTGTACAACACACACTACTTTATTATTCAAAGAGAAGCATACCGTGGAAGTTTGGGGTGTTACATCCATTGCACTCGAGTTCCGTAGAATCTGTCCATGAGATATCGGTCATACCTCAACCTCCACCAAACTCCACAAAAGATCTACCCAAAGGACTACCATGTCATAAGGGTTCTAATGTGATAGAGGGTGCGTCAATCGGACACCCAACATGTGAGTTATTGGCATTTCCGTCCTAGGGGCCCGATTGTTTTTTTAGGTTAAAACCAACCTAACCATAATCCAAATGTGTCCAAACCACAAGTGGGGTATTCCAAAAGAACTTTCTCACTCCAAGCCTTCCATCGTCGCAGGTGGTTCGTCAAACAGACACTCATATCCCAAGATAGGGGGAAAAAGGTGTAAATTGGCCAAATGGGACCGGGTCCGGTCCGACCCAGTCCACGGGTCCAACCTTGTCCGATGGAGCGGCCTGGCCCTAGGCGCAGTCCGGCTGATGGTAGTGGCCAGTGCGTGTGGCCGGCGGGCCAAGATTTGGGGGGGGGGGTACACCCCCTGTATTATGAAGCGGTCGGCACATGGAGCCGACCTAGTAAATACAGGACCATTCGTGTCCCACCTACTGTACACACTGATGGCTGGCAGAGCGAGCCGCCCACCTCTGTCTGCCATGGCCTATGGCAGCAGTAATTCTGCAGCATGTCATGAAGACGTCGTGACTGCGCTGCGCCTGGATTGTCCAATCTCTGCGGCCTATGAGGTCGCGGCTCATTATTCCGGTGTGGTGCGACTACACCGCACCCCTCTAGCACCGGTGCAGCCCGCCTGGTCATGGCCCAATTCATTGCACGGTGTGATGGCGATGTGCCCCTCCGACATCCTGGTGGCCCTTCTGCCACCAGATTCTTCTATGGACAACTCATTGCCTACCGCCGCATGTGCCGTCGCGGACCGTCGGCTGCTACCCTTTCTTCCACTAAGATCCTCTCTTATGGCAGTGCAGTTGCTCCACTGCCATCTTCAACAAATGAATCAGTCAAAAGGGGGAGGGTCGGGCCATGTTTGTGCGGTCCGAGCCCTCCTCGTTATGGTGTTATCATTCTGTTCTCAATCCATAAATTGAACGATGAAGATCAGGAATAAATTCATCTCAACTTTCCTTACCTCGCTTGATGACGATCGTTGATGAAGTCTCAGGAAGGCAGCGTTGTTTTGTCAATGTCGGAAGAGGAATAGTTCAGAGAAGACGAGTCTAAGATGACGTCATCAGTATTCTTCGTGGGCGGCGGTGCTTCCACTTCTTTCCCCGGTTGAAGAGGGAGAGATTTCCATCGTACTATGTTGGTGGAAGAGACGTTCTTCATTGGAATAACATGTTCCTCCAATTTCTTCCATGTTCCTCATCCTCTCCCAAAGGTTCCAACAATAGAATGCCAAACCAAAAATAATAGAGGTAGTTCTCTATTATTTTTATGGAACAACAACACAAATACATCTGATTAATTAAATGTGACGACTCATTTAATTAATGTAATGGTTTAAATTAAAAATTAGGGGAGGTGAGGAGTTCCAATTAATTAATGGGGATTTAAAAGGGGTTAAGAAGCTCTGGTGGGCCCCACTAAATAATATCCTGTCAAGGGAGGTTATGTGCGGGCGGTCCCCACCACCATAACCTCCCATGGGAGGTTATGGTGTGGTGGCCCCTCCACTAACCTCTTCTTGGAGGTTTTAACCACCCCAAATAAAAATAAAGTTAACACTATATTTTTATCCAATTTAATTAAAACCCCAAAAAATAACTCCCATTCTCATTAGAACATAATTGTGTTGATTGTCTCAATAAGCAATCCCCAACGCTGTGAGTTCAACAGTGCCCTTGGATTTCACTTCTGAGCACTAGTTCAAAATATATAAAATCCCGCTCATACGTTTACTAAACGTACCTGAACAAAACATAAACAATTGACTCCGGGCAAACCGAGCTTCGGAATCAAGCGTCGTCAGAAACTGAGGACTCGTAGAAATCCAATGAATTTTAGAAAAAACCTTCCAAGGAATATGCGGTTCTTTACATTATACCAACCTTACGGATTTATGTCCTCATAAGCTACAACTCACACTATGGACACAAATGGGGGAACTGAGCATGCATCTAAGCCCCCCGCTCCCATGTGTTCTCCGGGAGGTTCTCGTGCTGCCCATGAACATGCACCAAAGGTATCGACCATCCATGCAAGACCCACTCACGTTGATCCTCAATCTCCACTGGAACCTCCTTTAAAGTCTCCCCATCGTCGATTTCCACCTCTCCGAGGTCGATAATGTGAGATGTTTCATGCACGTATTTCATTAGCTGAGATACGTGGAAGACGTCATGCACCTAGTGCAACTGAGGTGGAAGAGCCAGGAGGTTAGCCACCTCATGTATAGTGCTGAGGACCTGGAACAGTCTGATGAATCTTGGAGATAACATTCCTCCTCAGCCAAATCTCCGTAGACCTCACTGAGGTCTTACCCGGAGAAAGATGTGGTCTCCATCCTCTAATTCTAGAGGTCTCTGTCTCCTGTCAACATACGACTTCTACCTACTTTGTTTCATCTTCATCCACTCCTGGATGATCTGCACCTTCTTCGTGGTAGCACGTAACTTCAATGGTCCCACTAGTGCTGACTACCCTGGGTCTGTCCTGCACAGTGGTGATATGCAAGGTCAACTATACAAGGCCTCAAAAGCTGTCATGCTGATGTTGGAGTGAAAGCCATTTTAGTAGGAAAACTCTACCAACGGTAAGTGATCCTCCGAACTACAACCATATTCAAGGACACATGCGTGGAGAATGTCCTCGTGGGTATGAATGGTCCGCTCCGTGTGACCATCCTTCTAAGGATGGATTTCGGAGCTCAAGTGAAGCTGCATCCCAAAAGACTCCTACAACCCCTTCCATAGCCGGGAAGTAAACCGTGCATCACGATCAAAGACAATAGAATAAGTTACTCCATGAAAATGTACAATCTACTCCACATAGAGGAGTCCCGAGATCTTTACTGACCCCTACTCTCTGATCAGTAGAAAGTGGGCCAACTTGGTGAGTCAGTCAATGATCACCCATATTGAATCGTAATTCCTGGATGTACATGGAAGACCCATCCCGAAGTCCACGGATATCCAACACCACTTATACTCTAGGACCTCTAAGGGATGAATCAATCTTGCTGGTACCAAGTGCTCCGCCTTCACTTGCTGACAAGTGAGGCATTGTGAGACAAAACCTACTACAGCCTTCTTCATACCTGGCCACCAGTGGTGTCGTCTGAGGTCCTGATACATATTTTCCAAACCTAGATTTACCTCTATAGGATATGTGTTGAACTAACTAAACACTTCCTCTTGAAGTGCTACTGGTACCATAGTACGTCCCTTGAAGAGTATGGCGTGCTCCCCAGCTTCAGAAAATCCATCAAGTGCCTGCACTGTGGATATATGCACACATCATGTCTCATTGTCAGCGTCTCTGTGCTATGCCTCCCAGACTTGATGAAGAAGTGGAGGAGTGACTGTAAGTTACAGTATATTGGATGCTCCATCCCTATCCAAAAAGGATATTTGTAAGGCAGCCAACTGCCATGTCACCTCTTCTAGCAGTTGTATACCAGATCTCCTCCTGAGAGCATCTGCTACAATGTTCCCCTTCCAAAGAGTATAGTCTATCATGAAGTCATATTCTTGTATGAATTCAATCCAATGTCGTTGTCTCAGGTTCAGGTCCTTCTCCGAGAAGATATACCTGAGACTCTTGTGATCAGAGTAGACTGTGAAATGCTCGCCAAGCAGATAGTGCCGCCACATCTTCCTGGCGAAGACAACCACTTATAACTCCAGGTCATTGGTAGCATAGTTTTTCTCATGTTGTCTCAGTTTCCAAGAACAATACGTGATCACAGCTCGATCCTGCATTAGGACACACCCAAGTCCGGTCCCTGATGCATCGCAGTCGACTTTGTACCTGACACCTTCCTCTGGAAGCCTCATGATTGGGGTGCTAGTCACCCTCTTCCTCAGCTCCTGAAATCTCTATTGGAATCTTTCCGACCACACAATGTGTTGCCCCTTCTTTGAAAGGCTGAAAGGGGTGAGACAAATCTTGAGAAGTATGGAATGATCCTTCGATAGTAACTAGGAAAACCCATGAAACATTGTACCTCTGTCACACTCCTGTGTGGCTCCCAAGCAAGTACCGCCACAATCATCACTAGATATACTGCAAATCGATCCTCTGAGATGACAAGTCCCAAGAAGTGAACCTCTCGAATCCAAAACTAACACATCTAGATCTTACCATATATTTGGTTCTCTCAAAGTGTGTCTAGTACTACTTGCAGATGGTAGGTATGTTCCTCCACAGTAGTCAAATAGATCATATTGTCGTCGCTGAAGAATACGACAAAGAAATAGAGTTATGGCTGGAATATCCTGTTCATGATAGACATGAACCCTGCTGGAGCATTGGTTACATCAAAGGGCATAACCAAGAACTCATAGTGGTCATATCGACACCTGAATTCCATCTTATGCACATACTTGTCTTGAACTCTGAGGTGGTGATAGCCTGATATGAGGTCTATCTTCGATTACCACCGTGATCCCTTGAGTTGATCAAAGAGGTCGTCAATCCTCGGGAGTGGGTACTTGTTCTTCACAGTCACCTAGTTCAGGCAACGATAGTCGATATAGAGCCTCAAGCACTTGTACGCCTTCTTAGTGGAAATAATCGAGGCTACCCAGGGAGACTGGGGTGGATGAATTGCTTCCCCTACAAGTCCTCTAGCTATACCCGCAGCTCAAGAAGCATAAACGGAGACATATGATATGCTAGAGTAGATATATTTGTCATCCTAGGGTACATATTAATGTATAAGTCCACCTCTCTATGAGGAGGTAGTCCTGGATCATCTTCAGGGAAAGAATCCGAGTACTGGTCCACCAATACAAGATATGTCAGACTCTCCACATCTACTCCTCTGAGTGTAAGGCAGTCTATCTAGTGAGTGATCAGATGAACCATCTTTCAGGTATGTTTGTCATGTGCTGCAAAGGTTCCCTTCCCACTGGTGAAGGTAAAACTGGTCCCATCTGTGAGGACACACCAAACTCTTCACCTAATACAGTTAATCTGATCATGGGCTATATATAACCAGTACATACCCAAGATGACGTCGTAAGGCCTCAACGCCGCTATGAGGATATCCTAGACGAATCTCTTGCCTCCTATAGAAATATCACACTGTTGAAACCCGTTCATAATCGTCAAGTCTGGTCCTCTAGGAGTCTCTAGCCGTAAGGATCGAACTAACGACTCCGTCAGAATCTCCGAGCTCCGAACAAGGGTAGTGCATATGAAAGAATGACTGGAACCTGTGTCTATAAGAACTGCAGCTAAGGTGGAGTAGATGCAGATATTACCTCGAATCATCTCCAGAACACCATGGTCATATGCCTCAACTACCTGAAGCTGAGATCTCCCTTTTCCACATGCTCCTTGAGGTTGGGTGGACCTCTTAGTGGTGGTGGTGGAAATAACTCAAAACATCCTCCACTTCTAGCTGCTCGACCAGCTCCTCTACCAAGTCCGCCTACGCCCTACAGACCGCCTTGATCGAACCTCTACCTCTTCCTGGGATGTCCCTCAACTGACTGCTGATCATCTGAATGGCGGTTCGGACAGTAACGTTCCATGTGTCCCTACCCGCTGCCTGAGTAACAATGTGTGCTCCTGGAATATAAATCTCTGCTCTCTGTGCACCTCACAACCGATCATCAGTCATGCAGTCAACCACCTATGGGTCAGATTCTATGGGACCTCTGTGTCATCTGTCTAAGGACTGTATAAGACTCCACTGCATGTCTACTAGTAGTGGGTCTCGCCGCTGGTGACTACTCCGCATGGAAACACTCTACTAGGAGGGATCTCTCTAACACCACTTCCTGAGTCGGGATGTTGAGAGAGATCATCGAGGCTCTAATCTCTCACCTGGGCCCCAGATCAAACGTCCATTCCCTAAATAATGGATCCCTCACCATATATGCGGAGTAGTGAGAGAGTCCGGTGAACCTCACTGAGTACTATGCTATTGTCATTTTGCCCTGCTGCAGATGACGTAGCTCCTGTATCGGCACTGCAAGAAGGGTGGCTGGTAAAAACTCTACCCGGAACTGGCTCTCAAAGTCTATCCATAGAAGTTTCTCCTCATAGTGGACCTAAAGCCTCAGGCACAACCATATGCCTGCTACTTCCTGAAGGAGACTCGCAGTAAAGATCAACATGAGGTATGCTGGTGTCCCTACCAGCCTAAAAACTATCACCACAGCCTCCATGAAATCCTATGCCACCTGTGGGTCCATATCTCCCCTGAACCTGGGTCTCCTATCGCACTGGAACTCAAGTAATACACTCATGAGTCATGGAATCTTTTCTTCTAGGGATGGTGGAATCAGTGGCCTAATGGGAAGTGGAACTTCTTGTGCCTCCACTAGTAAGGGGCCCTGCACTGAGGCCTCGTCGCTCGGTGGGATATCAGAGCAGATGACTCTCAGGGCTCTAACTTTTCATCCACAGGGAGTCATCATGAAAGAAACAGATGTCAAACAGTCAAAATTTTATACCTGGTGAGTTGATCTAGTTGAGCTGACTTAAAAAAACTTTTAATGACACGCACACAATCAATGTTTTCATGTATTGAGTCGGAGATCAGTAGTCAAGGTCCTGGTGTATGGATATGTTGGCCACCGCACCAACATTGGACCCCCTGAACTGAAATCCACACTCGGTACCCTTAACACTATTGCTTCAAAAAAATATAGATCAGAGTTCTACGTTATGCTGTAGAACTAACACCTTTGATACTAATATGTCACGACCCATCCACCGAGGCCCGTATCATGACTACCCCAAGCCCTCCTTCTATAGGACATGGACTTGAGACATGCACTATAAAGCCCCGACCCCAGAAGCCCAGAGTCCGTGCATTATTACGTATCATTGTCATGATCACAAAAGATCAAGTCTCAAAAGACAGATTAGTTCAGTCGCCTTGGAAGTGATAGATACATTCATAATGTTTACATTACATCATAAAGTAAAAAAACTTCAACAATGTAGTCTATATATCCCACACTCATATACCCTCAGACTGTCACTGCAGGTCAGTCATAAAATAATTTTTCACATCCTGGGAAAAATAAAACATTGAAAGGGGTGAGATAAGATGCTCAGTAAGGATGAAAATATAGCGGAAACTTTCATAAATAAACATAAACATTTAATTCAATGTATATCTAAAACAAAAGCCTTTTAAACATTAACATCGACATTATATGGAGAAAATAATATGAAATAATTCCATTTACTTATTCACATGGATATTCTACTAGTCGAATAATCACAGAAAATATCAATAACCAATTTCATAATGATGGAATACATAATGCAACATTATCATAACCACATAGTCAAGGCCATGTGCCATGAATACAAATAAGATTTTTTCAAGGCATTGTTCCAAGACACTAGTTTGTCTCATGAGACCTACCGATGCATCGAGGAGATATAGCTGGATCCACTCATCACTTACTATGTCCAATGAATTCCTCATATGAAAAGTCTGAAACATAACATAAATAATGGTGTTAAAACTAGCATAAAAATGTCAATACATTAACCACAAACCATGAATGGTATAAAAATAGCACATCGACGGTCAAAAATAACTCATTCGATACAATATTGAAGATTCTATTATATCAGATTATCCCCAATCAATAATAATTAAGGATATTGACATAGATGAAAATAATCATCCAAACTATTAGAGAGAAATATTCCCCTTTTTGTTGAAATCATTTAAAATTCACACTATTTGTCAAGAAGCCATTTAAAAATAGATTTTTGAATCAAAAATTCCCATTCCACTTTGAGAATTTTAAAAGGAATTTTAATTTTAAAACATTAATGTCCATATAAAGAAATTCCTAAAACCTTTTTTAAAACATGGACATTAATAAGAATGATTTAGAATAATAAATCTTTAAAACATTTAAAATTATATTTTAGTTAGAGTTCCTAACCAAAATAGAGAAAAATGAATACAAATAAATGAGGTAATAAAAATATGGTAATATCATGAGAATAAAGGGATTCATGATATACTTTGTCAAGGAACATTATATACACCATGTAAAAGTTATATTATGTATAACAACAAAGAAGTCTCAATGGAATGTAAATTGAGATGAAGTATTTTATAAAGACTGTATCCTTTGGTTAAGGATAAATCAATGATATAATTATGTATGAAAAATATAAATAAACACAATATGATTTAATATTTAGTGTATATAATTAAAAGGAAATTCACACATATTCTTGTAAAAAAACTAATGAATTGGATATTTAACTCGTCAAATGGAGATTGAGAAAAAATTGATCTTATGAAGTTCATATCGATGACTTGAGAATTTATCAATGCAGTGATTATGTGTATCAAAACTATATTCACAGAATGGGGAGTGGAAATTATGACCTAAGCAAATTAATACTGATTCCACACATAATCATGGAGTAAAATAATCTATGAAGTGCGTGTAAAGCTGAATGAGTGGGAATTAAAATTTCAAATTCCCTTATTGATTTGGTAACATACCAAATATAAACCCATGAAATAAGGATAATACAATGATGATGTACATATCCATAAATTAAAGTATATTACACAATGAATAAAATCATGGGTAGTACACACACCACATGCAATAAATAAGTTGTGAATAATGGATTTCCCCCGGAATTAAAAGTGAGATAAGAAACCCCTTACTTTTTAATTTTTCATTTGTAAAGGGTAGGTTCACCTCATGTATAATGGTGAAATAATTGTTATTGAATTATAAAATAATCATATACATTAATATGATATCATATATGATCTTTTAACACTTATTGGTTAATAATATCTTAGTATTATCGTCGTTTCAGGTGTTAACAGATTTGTTTTCCATTATATTTTTTATTATGTGAGGCATATTTTTTATGGTTGGGATGTATCTTATTAATATCCAGAATGATATCATGTATCTAAAAATTATTTTTAATCATCAAATGACATTTATTATTTAATGGATACGATGGGGAATGAATCTCATCGTGTTCGTGGAGACGGAAATCCGTACGTACGCACGAGCAACGATATCATTCTGTTAAAATTAGAATAATATATAATTGGATGGTATATGATATATATAGAATAATTATCATGTTATATTTATTATTTACATTAATTACACATAATTATTATACCCATCTAAATAATAATGTATTGAATAACAATTACACCACGACGTGGAGTCGGTAATCTGTACGTACACACGTATGGTGACATGTCATTCAAAGGATGGATAGAATAATGAAGAAGGTGGTAACATATTTATAATAACATCATAGTATATAGAATATACTGTTTTTATTATTTAAAAAGTAAATAACAATGAAATAAGAAGTGGAAGAAGAAAAGAACTTGAAATATGGTGGTGAAATTATTACCTCTTCTTCGAGTTCTTCCTTTTTATTTGATTGAAAGGTCTACTTAAGTTGGATTTCTGGCCAAAGTAAGGACTCTAAGATGAATATATGGATTTTTAGAGGATACTTGGGACGTTTTGGGATTGGAAAAAGGCTTTTAAGGTGTGAATTTGAGGGAAGGGTAAGTGCCCGTTTATAAGAGGGGTGAGGGGAACCATAGGAAAACGTAAAATATTTTTTTATAATAAAATTATTTATAGTTAATAATGGCTCAAAAATGTATTATTTAAAAGCTAAGTTGGATATGGGTCGAAAACCACTCATCCAACAGGTTTTAGAGTTGTTTGTGTTACTATATTAACTTTATATTTTAGATTTAACTCCTAGACAAATAGTTTGACATTTACCGTGTCTCTTTTTATTTTTATATTATATGGTTAATAAAAATACTATATATTTCTAAGAAAACCCCAATAGGATCATTAATGATTCAAATATAATTATATATGTCCTTTGGCCCAACCATAGATTTTTGGGAATATAATATCAATTAATAATATAATATTTTTTTTTAAAACTCTTTTATGTCAATTTTGACACTATTTAATAATTGGTATTTTTAAAGTCCTAAGAACGTTATTAATTCTAACTAAATTAATTTAAGCAGTTATAACATGTCATATTAACCAATAAAATCCGTTTATGTCTTAAAAACACTCAAATTATATTTATTTTAGCATTTATAATACCATTTAATTGATTATTTCATTAATAAGGAAAATACTACATCATCATTGTGTCATAAATAAATTTAATTATTCAAAGTCTAATAATTATAAATAAAATATGATTAAGTAGTAAATCTTTTTATCATTCTAATTAATTTTTATAGTTGAATAGATAACATATAAAACCCCATGAAAAAATTGTTTTTCATAAAGATATATGATTTTGTCATTTTCTGTATTTACATTACCTTAATTAATATAAAATGTCATCATCACTTAAAAGTGGCTACATGGGGTCCTAAAATCGACCCAAATATTCCCATTGTCGGAAATGTATCATCCAAGAGTGTTAGGACACGTTTTAGGTTTACTTAATATTATTATAATATTATTGTTTACCCTTATTTACGAGATTTACCTTTTAATCATGGTAAATAAAATATTTACTGAATAAATTATTCAAAAAGTCTAAAAATAAAATTTACCTATTTACACAATTTAGAAATCATGATTCTAAATAAGGAATAAATTTTCCTAAATTCAAAACACAGAAGTGGCAGAAATTAATTTAAAATTAATTCACGTTGCCAAAACAAAGAGACTGTTTTTTAAGAAATAATAACTATCAAAAGATTGACACTTGTTTATGTCTAGTTTAAATATGAAATTACGTCCATTTACAAATATTAGATTATATAGGAAAAATATATTCTAGTTATACTTTAAAACCACTCAATAGTATAATTTATCAGTATAAATTATTTGGATTAAAAAATTTGTTTTTAATTAATGTTTAGTATTTTTCAATATTTATAAAAAATTGAATGGTTTCTAAAAAACATTCCAAGAATTCACCCTAAGCTAATTTAGATATTATGAATCCAAAAATTAAGTATATTTGGAATGATAAAATTTATAAAATTTCAAAAATTGGGTATTACTATACATAACGACATATTTTGTTGTGGTGTGTGTTAGAACTCGAAGTTGTGTACAACACACTCTACTATATTATTCAAAGGGAAGCGTACCGTGGAAGCTTGGAAAGTTACAAGAACAAAAGGCATAAATCCTGAAAATGGTAAGACATTACCTTTATATCAGTAAACAAACACAAAAGTGTACGCAACTATAATTAAAACAATAAGTCAAAATGAATACAAAAGAGTGTGCTGAATGTAAAGGGGCAAGAAATACAAGCCCCACAGTAATGTACAATACAACTTAAAAGCTAGTAAAACAAACTAAAAGAAGAACACTAGCTATTGGGTCGTCCTCTAGAATTACCACCTAACGGGTGGGTACAGATGGCCTCCTCAACACACGAAGTCCATCTGTCCGCTCTGTGTACGTCTCGCCGAGTGGTCCACCTCCGGGTACCGTCCTGTTCTGCTACATTTGTCCAGATCAGTGATGTCCACCATCTCCAACCAACAAAACAAGGTGCAGGAAAATCCCATGCTAGGGAGAGTATAATGATACATAGTAGGGTCCCTGATACCCTCATGGTCTCACAAAATCCAACAAGGATAACCGAAAAGTGCGGAATCAACAGATAACCCTTACATAGGTATAAAACCACACATATACCTAAGTTATTTATTAACCCATCTCAATCATTAGGAAAACACAAAAGTCATTACCTCAGTTAAAATAGGATGTCATTGAAGGATATAACTACAGATGATTAGAAGCGCATCTAGATCATCTTATTCTGTCAAGAGGCACTACTGCTGACCATATGGAGTCTTACCCACACATGATCGATAGGTACTAACCCCCGCAATGACCCACATAGGATCTGACCCACACAGGATCAGTATGTACTGACCCACATAGGATCACTGAGCGCTGACCCACATAGGATCTGACCCACACAGGATCGGTATGCGCAGACCCACACAGGATTACTGAGTGCTGACCTCCGTATGATCTGTCTCCAATCTCTGCCACTCTCTGGGCCATTGGATTCCTCGCTCACGGTGTGCTCAAGATCCGTCGAACCGGCCCTCAAGATATCAGTCGTACCTAGACCACCACTATACTCCAAAAAGGGTCTACCCAATGGACCACCATGTCGATAGGTTTCCAACGCGATAGATGGTGTGTCAATCGGACGCTCGGTCTGTGAGTTATTGGCATTTCCATCCCAGGGGCCCGGTTGGGTTTTTAGGTCCAAACCAACCCTACTATAATACAACTTTGTACAAACCTCAAGTGGGGTTTTCCAAAAGATACTTCTCACTCTAGTCCTTCGATCGTTGTAGGCGGTTCATCAAACGGACACCAGTAGCCCATGATAGGTGAGAAAAGGTGTAAACTGGCCAAACGGGTCCGTGTCTGGTCCGACCTAGTCAGAAAGACCCAGTCCGTGGGTCTGACCCAGACCGAGGAAAAAGCCTGGACTATGGGGGTGGCCCGACACAAAGGGGTGGCCTGACCCGAGTGGTCTATCCCAAGTGGCCCGGCCTAAAGGGACCGCCCGACCCAAGGGTGGCCCGGCTGAGGGAGGCACGACTGAAGGCAGATCGGCTGATGGCGGCTGGCCGGCATGGCTAGTGGGCCATGCATGGGGGGTTACACCCCCTGACTTCTAAAACATCTGGAACATGGCACCGACCTGGTAACCGCGGGACCCTTCGGGTCCCCCCTGCAGCACGTACCGACGGTCGGCTCAGCCGGTCGCCCACCTTTGTCCGCTGCAGCCTATGTTCGCAGTCATACTCCAGCGTGGTGTGATGGCTCTGCGCCCAGCCCGTCCGACCACCACGTCCAGCATGGCCACGAATCCTTCTTTATTTGCAGTATGATGGAACCGTATCCCTCTGGCACCGCCGCGGCCCAGATCTCTGCACGGGGCGACGGTGGCACACACCTCTGACAGCATGACGTCCCTTGCGCCACCGTCTTCTCCCACGACCGGCTCATTTCTGGTCACCGCATGTACAGCCACGGCCCGTTGGTCGTGGCCCGTTATTCTGCTATGATCCCCTCTTCTGGTGGAATCGTTTCTCTACCGCCGTCGTCATCAAATGAATCAATCAAAAGGGGGAGGGTCGGGTTGTGTTCATGTGGTCAAATCCATCCTCCTTATGGTGTTATCATTCGGATCTCAATCCTTAAATTGAGTAACGAAGATTAGGAATAAATTCAACTCAAATTCCCCTACCACTCTTCACAATGATCATTGATGAAGTCGCGGGAAGGCTACGTCATTTTGTCAACATCGGAAGAGGAGGAGTTCAGAGAAGGCGAGTGGAAGATGACGTCGTCGGCATTATTTGTGGGCGGCGGTGCTTCCACTTATTTCCCCAGTTGAAGAGGGAGAGATGTTCGTCATTCTTTGTTGATAGAAGAGGCATTCTTCATTGGATGAATTTGTTCCTCCAATTTCTTCCAAGTTCGTACTCCTCTCCCAAAGGTTCCACCAAAATAATTCCAAGTAAAAAATAATTGAGGAATTTATCTATTATTTTTATGGCTCAACAACACAAATACTTATGTTTAATTTAATGAGACAACTCATTTAATTAATTGAATGGAATGGTTCAAATTTAAAATTAGGGGTGGTAATGACTTCCAATTAATTAATGTGGAGTTAAAGGGTGTTAAGAAGCTTGAGTGGGCCCCGCAAAGTAATATCCTCCCAAGGGAGGTTATATATGGGTGGGCCCCACCACCATAAGCTCTCATGGGAGGTGATAGTGTGGTGGACCCCACCACTAACCTCCTCTTGGATGTTTTAACCACCCTAAATAAAAATAATGTTAACACTTTATTTTTTTTCAATTGAATTATAAACCCCAAAAACTAACTCCAATTCTCGTTAGAACGTGTTAGGTCCACCGGGTGGAATACCCTGAGAGGTGGGGGGGTGAATCAGGGTATGACTAATTAAAAATTAAAGCCCGTTATGATCTTGTTTCGCTGTTAAGAAAACACTCTTCTCTCTCTTTCCTACTGCACAATATAAATAGAAAGTAAAGCAAGCATAGGACACAACAATTTTACTTGGTTCACCGCTAAGGGCTACGTCCAAGGAGCATACGCCGACAGGTTTCCGGTCATACCATGTCCACTAAACTTCAATAGTTGTGGATTACAATGTTCGGGCTAGATCAATTCAATGCCCAGGCTCACTACCTATACAATGTTTAGGGTCAGCTCACTGCTTTCCCAAGGGTCACTCCCTATTTCTCTCTCTAGCTCACTACCGGTGGAGAGGATCAACTTCTTCCTCTTCCTAAGCTCACTGCTCTTGGAAGGGAATCCAATCATAGTTTATAGACCTGTAGAACTCTTCATTTCCATTAAGGAATGCATCTTTATCTATATGTAGATGCTCCGTTGAAGTTAAACTTTCATCCGTAGATGAATACCTCTTTGCCTCTGAACACTGGGAAAACTACCTTTGGAAAGACCTCCACAAAGCACTAAACTTCGCTAGGCCCCCAATTTCGCGAAGCTCAACAAGCCTTCGCGAAGCTCCTGCCTTTTCGCGAAGCTCTCTCACGAAGCTCTCTCGCGAAGAACTCACGCGAAGCTCAACTCATTACAAAGCAACTTCTCTCGCGAATCTCACTGAGCCAACGTAGAGCACACAACTTTCGCGGAGCAACAATAGCTGCCGCGAAGATCCTCTTTCGCGAAGCACACTGGCTCCGCGAACCACCTCTGCGAACCGAGAGTAATGGATTTTCTCTGAAAATTCTCTCTGCTTCTCTTGAGGGGGTCGGCCTCTATTTATAGAAGATTCCACCGACCCTCGTCTCTTCCACTAGAAGTCAAAGCCATGTCATCTCAAATCGCGAAGCTTCAAAGATTCCGCCGAAATTATGTCCAAATTGTGAAGCACCACAACACTTTTCCGTTCGCAAAGCTTGACGTAGTCGCAAATAATCACCGTCAACATACCTTCGCGACTTCTCCATGAAGCTCCCTCGCGAATCCCAACATTCCTTCGTGCCTTCTCCACAAAGCTCCCTCTCAAATCCCTTCACCACCGCGATGCACTTCAGCCTTTTCCATTCACAAAACTTGACGTAATCGAGAAGCATCACCGCCTCCATTCTTCTGGTCTTCACGATTTCCAAACCATGTATCCTATCTTCGCGAAATTCATGCCTTTGCCATATTAAATTATGATCTTCATGGAAATCCTATTTTCGCGATGCTCACCAAATTCCAAATTTTGGACCCCAAAAATTTGGCAAACACTGGG
The DNA here is from genome assembly GCA_963277665.1 of Viscum album. Lineage (NCBI taxonomy): Eukaryota > Viridiplantae > Streptophyta > Magnoliopsida > Santalales > Viscaceae > Viscum > Viscum album. Next base: position 1,150,005,764 of record OY728127.1, on the reverse strand, counting down.
AAACGGCGCCACCTTGTACTGCTCTTTTTGTACCGCCTCCAGATCGTACATTCCTTTGTCATTGTTCTTTGTCAACAAGTATTGTCAACAACTTCTTGGGAACTCGACAAATATCCATGAAAACCAGCTTTGTCAACAAACACAATCAACCCAAAAATACTTCAATGTTACCTTGAGGGATTTTTCCCCAACAGAACGCAACTACTGTTAAGGTCTCACTAAGAAATAACCGACGTTGCAAGTTCTACAGTTCCCTCAGATTTCATTTCTGAGCACCAGTTCAAAAGATATAAAATCCCGCTGGTACGTTTAGAAAACCTACGCGAACAAAACATCAGAAATTGATTTCGGGCACACCGGGCCTCGAAATCAAGAGTCGTTAAAAACTGAGGACTCATAAAATTCCCATGAATTTAAGAAAAATATTTCCATGAAATTTATGGGTCTTTACAATTCTATCATTATGAAATTAGTTATTACATGTGATTATTCGACTAGTAAAATATCCATCTTCATGTTTACATGGTAATGTTTGATATATTTTTTCCATATTACATTCGTGTTTATGTTTAAAAGGTTGTTGTTTTTATTACACATATTTGTTTAAATGAATTTATCTTCTACTAAATTATTTACATTTACTGAGCATCTTAGCTCACAACTATCTTATGTTTTTTTTCATGGATTCCAAGAAGTGTATTATGATAGATATGTAGGGATAAGCTATGGGAATAATGGAATTCCCACAGGGTAATTTTTGTTTTGATTTATGTTTTAATTTGTAAGGTATATTGCATGTATTTAATATATTTTCCCAAATGGATAAACGGATCGGTCCATCAGTACATGATTCATTGTAATCAATCAGATGTATTCAAATAATAAACTGGCTCCAGGATTCTAGTGTCAGGGAATTAACAATGTAACCACCGACATAGGGATACTAGTGTCAGAGGCTTTATAGTTGGAATCGAAGGATGTTTAGTAGAATCATTAGAAAATAGATTTTAGAAAATGTAGATTCTAGATCATAACATTATGAAAGAAATTGTGGGTATGTCAAATTATATAATAATATCATAATGATTTCATTATGGTTGATATTTTGGGGATTTCCTAGAAATGAATATTTGAAAAGATACTTAAAGGGGATGTCGTTTTGGAACAGACACATCATAGTGTAATAACACTAAAAATAGTCGTTCTAGTATATCTCTTCCATGATTATGGTGCACTATGAATAAATCATTACATCATGCCTAGTTTGACACTCCTATGATATATTATTTTGTAAATTCAAATTTTATTTATACCACATTAAGGAAAATAAGATAATAGAGCCTATAGAAACCAATGATATTCCATAATTATTTGGGGAAAACATAAAGTGTCCTTGTTTGATAATTCTATGTTTGGTAGTTGTAAATTCTCATTTTTTGTTGTTTTATATTATTGGGGTTTAATATTATTTTGGAAATTTTGGGAGATATTATTGGTAATACAATACATTGTTTTCGTATATATTTTAGTTAAAATGATAATTGAGGAAAATGTTTTTTATATTTTTTGTATATAAGTTTAGAGTTATTTATAACCATTAAAGTTAATATAATCCTCAATTTCAATATAATTATTGTTTATTGGGATAAAATAGAGAGTACATTTAGTTAATATAACATATAGACTATTATGGTATTGAAAAGTGATTTGTTGATGTTGATATTAATGTTAGGTAAACAATATTGGGAATATATTATGATTCTTGTAAGCACAATTTGTGTAATAAAATATTCAATTAATTTATGGAATCATGTTTTATTGTATGGTGACATTATGGTGATTTTGGAAATTTATTAAAATGATTATCATATTATGGAGAGTATATAATTAGTGTTTATAAATTTCGATTATAATACATCATGATATATTGATATTATTTGATGATAATATTAGCTTTATCTTGTTAAAAAATAAAAAATAATTCATATTTTTGGGTATTGAATTTCGTCAGAAATATTCTAGAAGAGTCTTAATGTTAAGTTGAACATTGGATGTAATTGTTATGTTTTTGGATAGTAATGTATTATTTCATCATATGATGATTTATACAAATTATATAAACTATTATAAAAATGTTTTTTTCTAGTCAATATATAAATATAATTGGAATGACTTTTCTTTATTTTTTAGATATTATGATCAATTAAAATTAAATTGTAGTGATTCAAGTAAAAATATCATATTAAATATTTATTCAAAAGAGTAATTTATGAAGTCAAAATTGATAAAATAATAAAAAAAATCGAAATTTTACTTATGAAATTGAAATAAATATGATAAGTATATTTTATCAAGTTCACTGCCTTTATACTAAATAAATCCCACAACATTAGTTAAAGGAGCATGAAATATAATTCTAATACATTAACCATTATATCTAATAAATTTATGGTCTTTTCACCCATAACTAATTAATGGATTTATGGCCATTAAAATTCTCATGGAAATATTAAATATCTTTATCTATTGGTCTTTGGATACTATTTTCCCCTTTAAATCTATAATTTCTCTATAACACCCTGAAATTCTAATGTAAGAACCATATATTCAATAACATGCATTACTCGCGACACCAAGCACGTAAGGGAAAATAATACCCTAATAATTTAATATATATTTACTATTATAAATATATTTTATAAATTCAATATTTGGTCATTTTCATGACACCGAGTTACCATGCCTTGAACACAAGATCAACATTCTTTAAAAGCATACATTACATGAACATTGAGTTATACTAAATAACGATATATTTTTAATATAATAATATTTAACCTATCATTTAAATTAATTGTTATAAAAAGGGGTAACTAATATATTAAAATATATTGTTTAAAAAATTTAGTATGAATTCATTGGTAATAAATTTATTAGATATGAATATGATACACAAATGAATATAAAAGAAAATTTTATTATTTTCAAAAAGTTGTTTTACCCAAAATAATTAATTTAATAACAATTACTGGTTGATATTATTATACTATATATCTATACCATATATTTAATATAATATTATTTCTATTCATAAAATAGATTTTATAAACATAATATAAGAATATACCAAATATTAAACTTAAAACCATATGTATTTATAAAGGAGAATTTACCCTCTTTTAATGTATAACCGATTTTAAATATGAATTTTGACATGTTAATTCATTAAATATGTAAATATAAACATCATATTTTGGTGAAAACCATAATAATTAGGTTATGGTGAATTTTTGATAACATTCAAGAACATATCATTTTTTAATGAATAGTAAAAATACTGAATTTGAGTTCAAAACATCTTTTTCATATAATTTATTTATAATGATAAATTATATTTTAAATTTCATCAGAATATTCATTAGATAAATCTGTTATTAATTGATAAAATTTATTTCCATGTAAATAATTCACTTTGAATATTACTATGAAAACATAGATTTTTTTGGATATTTTGTCCTTAAAAACCTTCTTTTTCATTCCGTCTGTGAGATTAAATTTGAATTACTTTATCCCACTTATTTGATTTTAATTCAGAAAAATTGATTCCATATATTCAATCATCATACTTAATAATTTCAAATAATACTATTTTTGACCAAATCGATAAGTGAAATTAATTAAAATTAATTATAATTATTACGTTAAAATTAAACATAATAAAGGATAAAACAGTTAAATTTAAGTCCCAAATGATGTATACACTTGTAAAAACCTTATTTTATGGCCATAATTAGTCCATTAACCTTCCATTATTTATTTTTCTTGTTATTTGACAAAAAAATATCTAAAATCAATGGTACACATAATGCCTTTTCATAACACAAAGTGAGTCCTTTTCCATCCTCATAAAAGGTCACTACTTATCCACTTTCCTCACCGATCTCAAAAAAATTAGGTTGGGATAAGATATTCTAATATAGATTCCTAAAATCCCAACCCTTGATCTTTAATCCTTTCATTCAAAATAAATCCATCCAATAATGAATTTTTGTACAAACAAAAAGAAGCTACCCGATTAAAAGGTAACTTCATCTCTGAGGCTCTCTAGTTTCATTTTCATTACCCACCCCCTAAAATATATTCATTCCATGATTATATAATCAAAAAATTATCATCATGATACTGGTATGTTGTTTAAAGGGATCCATATACACTTACACAAACCTACATCTAAAGGATAACTAACATGTTGTTATTGTGTATGGTGAACTACTACCCCACGAAATGATGATTGCTCATTTTTCTTTTACCACTTATCATGTTGGCCATTACTATGGATAAAATATTTATATATGTAATATATTATATTTATAATGTCTTAATTCTTGATAAACATTTATTTTGAATATTATTTTGTTCTTTCCATCTTGTCTAAATATCCTAATTTATCTTAAAGAATTGTGGACTACTCCCACCTCAAAGCGATATGACTCATTCATGCCAAACATGGAACGTGTAAAGGAAAGTATAAATAAACATATGTATCATATATAACATATATTTTACATTGTAATTTTAAGGATCATATATATCACTTTGTTATTGTTATTTTAATACAACAAATAAATAAGTCGTGTTCATCTGTACGTATGGCATACAGTCTCTATGAACGTTGCACTTCATTTTTAATCTCCAACTATAATGGCATATTATAAATACATATATAATAAATAAATATTATAATTAATTCATTTTTCACATTTTCAATATGATTAAATAATTATCTTATTAACAGGAACATGAAATGAAATGAAAAAAAATAATGGATAAAACTGGTCAATTAACACATTAAATACATAAAAAAATTAAAGAGTGTAAAAAAGTGTTGATGAAATATTATAATAAATTAACATATTATATTAATATCATGAGTATGTTAATATTATAAATTATTAATATAATTTAAACCACATTATGTGTTTATAAATTCCACATAGAAAAAGGTAGATTAAGGTAAGGGAATTTTTTTTCACATTACATTCAATTGATACTTATTTTTTATTATATGAAAATTAACTTTTAATTTTTTGTACATACTATATTATCATGTTATATCATAAATCCAATTATTATAATGATATTATTAGTTTCATTTAATTTCATACCATTCAAGATATCATAATTCAAAATTTTCAATGTTTTATCGGACACATTGTAATATTTAAAGGTTATTCTCCTCAAGGATGTTCATAATGATTATGTATGAAATCTCACATAATTTTTTGATTATTAACAATATCTCGAAAAAATAAAATTATTGTAACAATTTTTCATTGTAAAATTATTTGATTATCCATAATATCACATAATGGATCTTATTATTTCCTAAACTATATATAATTTTACATATGGTGTTCACATTGATAGTTATTTTGATTAATTGGGAATTATTGTTAAATCTGTATCTGATATTCAATACAAATGAATTTTTATATTTCAGATTTTTTTTCAATATATGAGGAATTATTTATACATGTAATATAGGTTTTGGGGACAATTTGTTTCATTCCCTATAGGTTTGTGACTCGTAACAACAACCCCCTTGATGCATTTGTAGTCTCATAAGATGAATTAGTTGTCCAAATTAAATTAGTTTAAATTCAGTTGATGGTAAAGGTATCATGTACTATGGACACATGATGTCAAATAAAATACCATTATCTTTATTGAAGATCTTTTCATTATTATTTATCCATGAGATTTTTCATCAACATATCTATGGATGAATTTAATTTAGAGTTCAATAATAAATGGAATGTGTTTTCATCATCTTACATTTCCATGTTGATATTTCCCTATTTGTTTATTTTAATTTCATTTGTTATGAGTTATTAACATTACTTGTAAAATTATTCCCATTGATTAATTACTTCTTCCACATGAAATACCCATACTGAGTGATAGAGTTCACCCTTAGTATATATCATTTCCCCAGGAAATGATGAAGAAATCATTGAATAAGAATTTCAGAATGCTATTTATTTAATTTTATTAATTATAATATCTATATTTTCTATATACCAATGTATCATTAGTATCATGTATGTATCAGGATTTATAATACAACTAATCCAGACCATCCTTTAGTATTTGATTCCTTATAATCATTCCGATGTAATAATGTAATTCACTATATCCAGTATTCCGGGGTTGGGGTGTTTCATTTGTTTTGAAATTATGATTACCTAAAACCATGGAATATATATTTTAAAAAAATGGATTATTGGGGAGAACCAAGAGATATTAATTGAGGATAACTAGAAAATAACATCCTGTAATTTTGTTAAGGTAGTAATTTTGTGAGTATTCCTAGCAATACATCCATGTTTTGAAGCTATTAGTGGAAGTGGTTCTGGTATAGATGTACCTAAGAGTATTAGATATGAAATGGTGTTCCATTAATAATTATAGGTAACCTGGTACACAGAAATGGGCCTTAACTTGCACCTATTTTTACACTCTTGTGGGATACACTAAGTATACATCACATTTTATTCACCAAACATTGTAAAGGATTTAAATTTAAGGATTCCCCCATTGTAACCAAATTTTATGAATTTAATATTTATTATACATATATTTATGTAATGTGTTTTACTATATTTAGAGTAATAAAAACTTCATGACATTATGAGATAATACATTTTATGCCATTATTTAAGAATGGATCTTGGAAGAATGAATTGTATTAGTACTCATAAAAAATATAGATATTTCCCTACTAAGGAAACAAATATAACTATTTTTTTAACTAAGAATGTTATGGATATATTAGGGAATCTTATTCATGTTATGATAATAACCATTACCTATTTTAGAATCCTATTCAATGGTGAAAATATTTTATTCTGGATCACATTTTGCAGTAGAATCACCTTTAGTTTTGTGGGGCTACTAATCCAATTATAGTTGTCTCATGGAATAAGTCTCTTCAAAAGATATATTCTTCCTTAGAATGCATAAAAATTGATGAGGTTGCATTTGTGGTCTATTTCCCAAAAGGTTACACATACCATTGGGTTCTATGATCCATAATATAAGTGAGGAAGAAGAAATTGAACTCATGGAGTGGATATCTTTTAAGGATACATTCATTGATAAATAAATTCCATGTGATATACAAATTGTTATGAAAAGTATGTTTGTTGGCTTAAATAAAAATGATTAATAGATTATTGTATATTATGAATAACCTTTTACATGGTTTATTATTTATGATATGGATTATATATAAAACATTTAATACATGATCTACCACTTATTTTAAGTACTTAAACCAAGTCTCTGAATGGTGCTAGTGTCTCAAAACGTTTCTTTATATGATGAAATAATTTTATGTTCTAAGAATATATAAAAATAATTATCCATGTCTTATGTCTTCAAATGACCATGGGAAGAATAGGACATCTAAACTCCATGAAAAATGTAATGATTCAAATAAGCTAGAGGGAAATAAGGATTTTATAACATTTGATAACTCTAGAAACAATCACCCAGGTAAATTCTTGAAAGGATTGGGATTTTGTTATATGTGTGGAGAAAAGGGTCATAAGGAAAAATAATGCATATTTAAGAAGGAAACTATAGATATTAAATGTAATAACTATGAGGAGTTGGGGCCCTATGAAAATAAATTCAACATGCATAATGATAATATACCTCAAGAGAAGAAATGTGATCAATATTAAACATAAGTTTTTAACACATCTTATGTTTATTGATTAATTAATTTATTTATTTTGATATATGAAATATATTTTAATATTATTTTTTTATGATTTTCTAATCATATTATTTATGAAAAATATATGTATTATGTTTTAGTACTAATTTATTTATGGATTTGAGATCATATATTGAATGGTAACAAGAAATGTTATTCAGTATAAATAAAATCATTTTCAGATAAGGACATCCCTTATAATGTTCTTGATGTTTTAATAATGATAAAAAATGTTTTATTCCTATAAGTGTTGCATACCCTAAAAATGTTTAATGATTTTCTAAAATTTGATCTATGATATCATTTATGGACATTACATAACTATTTGATTTAATTAGAATATCCAAAAACATGTATCTTACATTAAGGAAGAATCCATGGTTCAAATATGGTTTTATGGTAATTTCCATTATTACCACACTTTAATAGGATAAATTATAATGTTATTCAATGTTTGGAATGTTAACATTTAAAGCTATTTCTAGTAACATAAAGGCTAATGAGAGGTTCATTTATAAAATTCAATAAATTCCATTTAAATTATTAGATTATTTTATTTATGAAAAGTTAACCATTTAGTACAAAGTTTAAGTTAATGTTTGGACAAGGTTTTTTAGATATTTTTATTACATTATAAAATTAGAAGATATGTTGAAATAGTTTAAGGCACAAAAAATGTTAATATTGAATTTATATAAATGAATATGTACTTATATTCTTATTTACTGATAGAATTCAACATGTCTATAAAAAAGTGTCTTGGGACAAAAATGATGTCCTATTGTCCTTCTTTTTTATGATTCTGATGACCTTTATCCATACCTATGATTTATGATTTTGTGGTAAAAAACATTATTCTAAATATTTTCTAAAAAAATATCCATCAAAAGATTATTGTTTTATTTTTTTCTTATATATCCATGTTTTAATTCACACATGGGTTCTCCTACTAATGAACCTATTTACATGACCATTGAACATTCCTTTCTATATTTTATTGAATTTGTGATATTAACCTTTTTTATGATGTTGTACCTTCAATGGTAAGTGTTTTCAATCCCTATATTTATGACATTAATTTTAAATTGCATGTAAGCAATTTATTTAAGGAGGAAATAATGTAACACTGTGAAATTCTAAACTAGTAACCTTATATTGGATAGTGTGCATGACACACAACATCAAGTTTGTAAGGGAAAATAATACCCTATTTCTTTAAAATATATTTACCATTTTAAATATATATGATATATTCTATATTTCACAATTCACTTGACACCGAGTTACATTATGTTACACGCAAGCCCAAATTTCATTAAAATATAACATTACACACAAGATCGAGTTATTTCTAAATAATGATATATTATTAAATTTAATAATACATAACCAAGACATTAAATAATTATTTACTGAAAGGGGTACCAATTTATTAATATCTATGGTTTAAAAATTTTATAATAAACTCATTGGTCATAAATAAATTAGAAATGGATATCATAGCCAATTGAAAAAAAAACAAAATATTATTATTTTCCAAATGTCGTTTTATTAAAATTTATTTCATTAAAAAAATTAGTGGGTGGTTTTAATTTATATATATATATATATCATATATTCAATATAATATTTTTTATGTTAATCAAATAGATATTATACGAATACGATAAGATCAAACTAAATATTACAGTTGAAAAACTATCTTCGTATAAAGGCAATTGTAATATATTTTAAAGAAGAGCCCATTTTAAATCTTAATTTTGAAACTTTTATTGATTTTTTATGTAAAAAAACTAAATATTTTAAATCAATACATAAAAATAATTTTAGGGTGCATTTTGTATATTTTTCTAGAACATATCACTTTTTTAATTAAAAGTTAAAAATACTATATTTTAGTTCAAAACTACATTTTCATCTAATTTATAAATAAAGTTAAATAATATTTTAAAATTTCATAATTTTTATTTATATAATATTTTTATCAATTAATAAAATTTATAACATTGGAATAAATTTCACTTTGAAATTGACTATAAAAACGTAGAAACATTTTGATATTTTTCCATTAAATTCCTCCATTGTCTTCCCATCGGCAGGATTAAATTTATATTAATTAAATAAATTTCAATGAATGTAATTGGTAAAAATGAATTAAATATTTTGAATCATAATAATTTATAATTTATAATGATACTTCCTTTTTTTGACCGAAAATATGTCTGAATGTAATTAAAACAAATTAATATTATTAATGTAAAATCAATCTCAAAGAAGGACTAAACCATTAACATAAGAGAACAAATGACCTATATAATTTTAAAAAACACACAGTATAAAAATAATTATTCCCTGAACGTTATATTGTTTTTTGGTTGGGTTTTTAAGTCATTTGATAGGTATAAACGTGGGTACACCTAACTTCTTTTCAAAATCCCAAGTGAGACATTTTACACCCTTATATAATACACCACCTCTCCCCATTCCCCACATATCTCAAAACACTTTGGTTCATCTAATATATTCCCATATAGCTTTCAAAAAAACCTATAAGTGATCTTGAATCCTCCAATTAGGAGTAAATCCATAAATGCAATCCTTTTGGTACAAACCAAAAGAAGTAACCTGATAAAGAGTTGACATCTTCTCTGAAACTCTCCTGTTTCATTTCTATTCCCCCCCCCCACCTCAAAATTAATTATTACATTATTATATAAAAACACCAATATCCTAAATTTACATTTTTGTATTTATGTAAATATTTAGACCTACACTTAGACACACCTCCATCTAATTGATAATGAACATACTGTTTCTATGTACAACGAACTACTACTTCACGAAACGATGATTGATTATTATTACATTACCACCTATCATGATGAAAATTATAATGGAAAAAATGTTTATATATGTTATATATGATATTTATAATTTATATATTTTTCTCTAATATTTATTGGAAACATGCCTTAATGATTTTTATGTTATGTAAATATAATAATTTTACTTGAGGAAGTGTGGCCTACCACCCCATCAAAGCGATATGAAATGTTAATGTCACATGTGGAATGTATAAAGGATGGTTTTAATAATAATATGTAACATATATAACATATATATAATACAAGAATTTTAATATACTTATTTATCATTAATTTTTCATTATTTTAAGACATTAAATAATTTAATGTACTGTTCATGCGTACGTACGTCCTACCATCTCCATGAATGATGCACTTCACATATAATCTCTAAATGTAATTGACTTATATTAATTAATATATAATAAAAATATATGATAATTACATGATGGTTTAATTTATTTATATGAATAAATCATTATCTAATTAATGGGAACAAAAAATGAAAAGTCATAACAAACTTGAAAAAACTAGGCAATTGACATAAAAAATAGTTAAAATATTGAAAGAGTGTTAAAAGGGGTAATATAATATTATAAAGAATTAATATGTGATATTATAATAATGATTTTTCTTATTTTATATTTTATTAAAATATTCTAAACCCCTATATAAGAAAAAAAAATAAAACACAACAAATAGAAGGTTAAGGTAAAATAATTTCGTCTCAATTTACATTCTATTGGGGATTATTTGTTATTATGTTCCAAATAACTTTTATTTGGAGTATATACTTCCATTTTCATGTTATATCATGAATCCATTTATTCTCCTAATATTCTATGTTACATTTAATGTCATAAATTCTGAATATTAATATTCAAATTTTTCAATGTGGCGAGGGTCACTTTGTAATTTTTATTGAATATTCTCCTCAAGAAGGTTCTAAACGATTTTCTATGAAATCTCACTTCCTTTTGTGATTGTTGAAATTATCTTGAGTCAGAAAAAAATTTATAATATTTTAGAAATTATGATCAATATCTATAATTCCACGCAATGTATTTTATTATTTCATAAACCGTATATTATCTTACATACTGTGTTCTCATTGATATTTATTTAATTAACAAGAAATTATTTATAAATTTCTATATTCTATTTAATACAGATATATTTTGATATGGAACATTGTTTATTCTATATTTGAGGAATGAATTGGGCATGAAATAAATTGGTTGGGGACCATTTGTAGAATTCCCTAGAGTTAGGGACCAGTTAATTTAATACCCTATATTCATCTGTAGTCTCATGGATTGAAATAGATGAAAAAATAGAAATGTTTGAAATTTCTCTTGATGTTAAAGGTTTCATGTGCCAAAAAACATGACGGTAGATGATTAATAATTGCATGTATTTCTAATTTTTTTATTTATCCATGAGATATTGCGTCAAAATATCAATGGATGAATTTAATTTTCCATTAATTGGTAAAATAGAATGTTTTTTTATCTTATTACCTTTCCATGCTGATATTCAATTATTTTTTAATTTAAATGAAATGTGTTATCAGTTATTTCCTTTCTATGTTAATTTATTATCATTGATTCACTATTTTTTTCCACTTTATATACCCTTACTGATGAATTTAGTACACCCTTATTATGCTTCCTTTTCACCAGGATATGATGATGAAATATTTAAATAACTATTTGTCGATTTCGTTTTCTCCATTTTATTATTTATGATTTTTGTATTACCTATTTCATAAAATATTATGGGTATCATGTATGTATCTGGGATTCCATGATTGCTAAACCGATCAGTCCTATAGGATATGATTCCTTATAATCATGCCAAATTAACAAATTTATTCACAAAATCTGGGCTTCTGGGATTAGTGCATTAAATTAATTACCCAATATTTTCTCCTTATCTGGGAACCTGACAATGTGTTATTTCAGGTAACTTATATCTATCCCAAAATCCTAATTTATTAGATGTTTAATTATCCTTTTATATGATGTGAGTTTGGAGAAATAATATTACAAAAAAATAACTATTTATGAGTATGATAAAATTGCAAGGGTTTAATTAATTTATGGGGTGTAGAATATATAACACCCACTAAAAAAATTACATATACCAACAGAAATTCAGTGACAGATAATATATCTGTTTGAAAAAACTGACCAATTCCAACAGATAAAGAGTTTTTTTGATACTAAATTCAAGTATCAACATTTAACTTTACCAAAAAATGTATTTGTTTTTATTAACTTTTTAATACCAACAAATATTTTACCAAGAATTTAATTTTTCACTCTATCATATTAACACAAAAATTTTTTTACAAACATATATAATTATTGATAATAATTACTATTAGAATTAATTTTTTTTCAACATATAAACATGTTTCTATTATTTATTTACTACAAATAAATAATTTAAAAAGAAAAAACATTGTTAACATCAATATGGTGTTTATTAAAAAAATATGTTGACATTAAAAAATTATTATAAGATAAAATTTTAATTTAATTGCTAAAAATAATGTATACATTAACAAAAATATCATAATAAATATTTATAACAGATTGAAAATTTAATTTAATATAAATTATATATGAAAAAAATAAAATTATATCTTAGATGTATTTTATGATGATGAGTTTTAAAAAAAAATAATCAAATGTTAAAATGAAAAATGAAACTGAAATAACCAGTAAAAACATAATCCCACGTTTGTGTTTTCCCCCACATGGTCGTGTCACCCCTCTCCCGGCTTCTTCATCAGCCGCGTCTCCACACTCGCCACCTCTACTTGTACCGGCTGAGCTCACATGTGGTTCCTCACTGTCACCCGCATCGACACCCACACCCTAGATTGTCCACCACTTCCTATACCATTCTGTGCACAGATGTTCGGCCGATTTGTTCCTATTTCAAATATAAAGTGGAGATTTTGGGAAGAGCATGGACTAAAACCCATTTCTCATTCAGTCAGTACATGTTTGATCCTACAGGTATGTATTTCCTCCCATGAAGTTTTAAGCACTTCAAATCAGGGAAATCTAATGTTTTAATTGAATTCTTGTTACGGTTTCTTTGAAATTAAAATTAAACGAGATTTCTTGTTTTTTTGTTTAATTTTTTTTATGATTTTTCTATTATAATTGCATACTTCTGTTTTCTTTTGTGATTTTGTCACATCCACCAATTTGGATCATCTTTGACCAAGGTATTCCATTTCAAATCCTTGTTGACATCAATGTATGTCTCAGCGAACGAATACTCATCCTTTTTACTATCCTTCGCCATTTATAAATCCAGTGATGAGGATCCACTGGCACTTCTCATCGAATTGAAATACTTGACCACTACAGCATGGTTTTCACCATCTAAATTGAAGGCCCTCCTCATTCTCTCAATATTCATTATTTTGATGGCAGGGTGGTTGAGTTTTATCTATGATCTTTCCATATGTTCACAAAAATGATTTTGAATATGCATTTTGTGTGTTTCTCAATATCTCTACATTCTATTAAGTGTTGAATATTTTGTGAAATTATTATTATCCAACATAGCATGTTAAATAGTACTATAGATATTATTAACCATAAATTACTCCTTTCAGGTTTAAATTGAAGGGAATGAATAAAAACAAGTGGTTATTTTCACTTCCCATGACACATTTATTAGTCAGAGATTCATTTCCCATAGAGATCCTTATGTATTTGAAATGACTTCAATAGTGGGGTACTCATTTATTCCATCTCTCTTATATAATTTTCCTTAATAAATGAGTTTATGGTTATGACCAAATTTGTTCCTTTTGAGAGTCATTGATATGCCTTAAAATTACATTGTCTCAGTAATGATTTATGCTTCAAAAATTTTCTTTGAACACCTTTACATGGAATCATTTTGTCAAAAGAAACATTAAATATTATCCTTTTTGTTTCCTGAATACTTGAAAGTTGTGATTATTAATTGATATGTACTAAGATGTATTATAGAGTACCACTGGAAGGTGATGATGGTTTAATTTTTAATAGCTGCTAGTTTATATGGTTACTCTACTTGAAAATGTGATTTGATGTTTCTCTATTACCAGGGACAACTAGTCTAGTATTTTTCTATACCCGCTGTGCAGTGGTATTCATGTTATTACAAAAAATAATATGGTATTTCACATGAACATAATAGATAGTGTTAATGTTAACAATAGCTAAATGCACATGTAATAACACTCAGACATTAAATTTTTGTTTTGGTAGAAACTTCATTATTTTTAGACGACAAACTATTGGACTCATACATTAATCATGACTTGTATTGTTGTGACAGCAATCTTAATCATTTTCTGTAACACCCGAGATTTTTATGAGAAATATTTTGTATTTATACATCATCAAAGGAATCTCTCAATACACACAACACTATATTGGCTTGTTTTACATGCAATCACGTCCTTCCTCGATAGCTTGCGTTGTACGCAATACCGAGTTTCACTAAATAACGAAATGCTATTAAAATATTATTAAAACTAGCCATTATGAATAGTAATAACAACTTTTTGAAATTTTATAAATTTTATTTTTCAAAATGGACTTCATATTTGAATTCGTAATATCTAAATTATCCTAGGGTGAAATTTTGGTATTTTTCGGAAAACATTCAATTTTTGATGAATAGTGAAAACACTAGGTTACTATTTAAAAACATAATTTTTATTTAAATAATTATTTATTATATTTAAATTTATTTTAGGTCAAAATTGATACATAATACCTATATAAGTTCAATGTAATTCATTGGAGTCATTTTATAATAATTTTAGATATATAAAAATTTTATTAAATTTTTGACCGTCTTTTACCCACCTTCTAGGAGAATTTTCAAATTTACATAAATCATAATTTTACCACTTTCGTGAATGGAATTTAAAAAATCCTAGAGACACATTTGTTTTCATTAAGTAAAATGTGGTTCAATGAGATGAAAATAATTTTTGGTGAATAGTAACTTTTTACTTTTATTTACCACGGTTAAAAGAAAATAGGGTAATTAAGGGTAAAAATGATATTATTATTACCCTTACACATGTCCTAATTCTATTGTATAAGTGTAATTCGACCAAAAACAATATTAGGGATAAAATATTACCCTTTTGGTCTACTTGGATTAGATTAAGACATTTAATATTATTTTATTTAAAGAAGAGTTAAAATAGTTAAAATAAAACTCTAATAACTAAAACATTTTTAATATAAGGATATCCATAAGATATATTAGACTATAATTATTAATTAGAAATCTAAAAATATTTCCTACATAATGGTATTTTATTTATAATTTTTAGACAATAAATAATTTAATTTATTTATGACACAATTGTGATGCAGTAATTATCTTATTAATTAAATATTAACATAATTGATGTTATAAAAACTCAAATACATGTAATTTGAGACTTTTAATGAATTCCACTAATTTTATAGGTTAATATTACCTGTTATTATGGATTTAATAAACCATTTTATAACTAATAATGGAGTTTTGATATTCACAAAAATCAATTACCAAATAGTGTCAAAATTGACATGAAATAGTTTTTAAAACAAATATTATATTATTAATTGTTATTTTAGTCCTAAAAATCTAAGGTTCTGTCAAATGACTTAGGTAAGGTTATATATATTAAAACTTTACAACTTGGGGTTATTTTGGCTTTTTATTGTATGTTTATCGACCTTATAGTGTAAGAAAACAAGAAGACACGGCAAAATTAAAATTATTGAACTTAAAGATAAATATAAATGATATGGTTAAAATAGTAACCTAAACTTGTACAAATTCTATTGGATGATAATATTGCGACCCATACCCACCTTATCTTCGAAATAAATCAGTTTGGAGATATTAAAAACTGAATATGACTTTATAATAAAATAATATTTTTAGTTTTTTCAAATGTGCCCCTCTCCTCCCTTATAAAAGGGCACCTCATCCCTCTCCTCCTCACACCACTATGAGCCATCATGCTCGGAAAAACCCTAAAAAATTATCTTCTACACTTCCCTAGAAACATCCTATAGGTCCTGGTATTTTTAAAAGACCATCCCTAATGCCCTAAGAGGAGGTTAAAAAGAGGCGCGTCAAAGAAGAGGTAATATCCATTACTGATCCTTTCCAATTTCGTTCTTCTTCAACTTCTTCTTCCTTATTTGTTTCATTATGAAGTAATATAATCAGTATCACTAATATACTGATATGTTATTATAAATATGAAACAACCCTATTTCACCTTCTATCCATCCTACGGAAAATTAATTCATCACGCATGCGTACGTACAGAATACCGTCTCCACGCCGTGGTGTAATCTGTTTTCCACCACCACCATACTTGGATAGTTATAATGGTGTATATAATAACTATATATGATTATTTTAAAGTGATATTGATTCTGAAATAGTATACATACACTCCAATACAATTCAACGATCATGGGAACGATATCATCACTCATGCGTACGTACGAAATACCGTCTCAACGATGTGATGCGACTCGTTCTACGTGATCTTCATTTCATAATGATTATATAAATTAATTGTATGAATAAATATGATATATATTACACAAATAACATTCTGTAAATTAGTTATCTATAATCTAAAAAGAATAATAATAATTTATTCGACAAAACATGCATAAGAACAAAAAGTAATAAACACCTGAATAACAAGTAGAAATGAAATATTACTAATAAGAAGCTTAGAAAATGACCATATATGATATTATAACAATGAGTATGATTCTGGATTAATTAAATGATATTATTTAAATCATTATACATGAGGTTCAAACACTTACGAAGAAATTCAGATCTATGTTAAGGGAAAATCTCACAATCTCAATTTTTATCCGAGATTGTTTATACTTCAGAATTTACTGGGGAATATTTATCATCCCCATCCATGTTTTCTCAATATGTATTATTATTTATATCCTCCTACAATTTTTTTAAATCCAATTTTACCCTTAGTAGAGTTTTTAGTAAAATATATGAAAGGAATATTTTGTCGTTTTTGGTACGAGGTACTTTATGACTTTTCCAACCAAAGTACGAGAAGAATGTTTTTTTAACTTATACGACATGAATGGATTTTATGATTTCTAAAAAATTATTTACATGAAGCTTCATTTAAAAGTTTTCAAGTTTATTTTTAATCAACTTATTTTAGTTTAAAATTGTATGACATTTTAATAAAGGAAAAATGTTTTTGAAGTAGAATGGATATTTTTCTCAAGAATGGAGTACAAGAATTTTATAAAAATTATTTTCCATATATGAAAATATAAGGTTATATTTCTATCATTATTTTTACAATATTTTGATTATGTTATGATGAAATTATTTTTATGATGTCCTTCTATCTTATATGGATTGTGTTATGATGGCATGATGTTTAAGAATCCCATTTTTATTACATGGGTTATGTTATGATGTATGATTTATGATCTTGTGGCACACATAATAATGGTATCATTATGAGATAGATGGGACCTATATCTAACTAATATGTATTGGGTAATGATTTATATCTCATGAGATCGACATTCCTGGAAAGGTATGTTAAATCGGTTCAGTCATACAGGACTGAAATGAGGAGTGAACTCGGTTCAGAAATGGAATTTTTCTGCTAAGATAGTCTTGGAAATGAGTTTTGACTAATAAGAAATGATTGTCTATGATTATGTGTGTATTCCACACTGTTTCATGTTTTAATATATGATTATTTGGGATTACATTTCACCACTATGATTTATCCCATGTTATGATATTATGATCTATTTTGCAGGTTTAGTTTTCCAAAATGTTATGTTCTTATGAATATGATGTGATTGATATTTCTTTTGTTTACCATTACTGAGAATTTGAGCTAAAACTTATGTATTTTTTATTTCCCTAGGTCATGAATAAGGGTACTAAGTAGAATATTCCAAAAGTGACTCTAGATATGATGAAATAAATGGGAGACATTGTAGATGATTTATAAACCAGTTGTTTATGTATCCCAGTTTCTAAATTCATTATACCTATATGGTCCTTTCATGGTTTATTTATATGTTGTAATAAGTGTTCTTCAATTCTAAATTAATAACAATGTATGTAAAGTATGGGTTGTTATAGTTGGTATCAAAGGCAAAGGAGGTAGGATTGAATCTGATCGTTTGGAACTCTCACATGTGAGCGTTGGACGAAGCATGGCTCTCCGCCCAAGGACTTCATGAGGAAATGGCTGCCACTAGGGATGGTGGTGTGTCCCACCTAGGGGGTGTATCCACCCATGGAGTGCCCAGATAGGTATCAATTATAGTCAAATGGATGTAATTCTAGACCGTTATAATTGGTATCAGAGGAAAGGTATAGTCAAACTTTGGAATCTAGGATGTGAAAGCCTTAGTAAGAACCCTAAGGATAAGTCTAAGCATAGAACACAATATTAGAGTTTTAGAAATGGACATGAGTAACCTATTATAAGACCTTAAGTGTAAAATTTATTCTTGATTATGTGGTTTTCCTATTATAATTAGTTTTTCTCACACTATTCTACTTGGTTTTAGTCAATGGTTGGAACCCGAAGGAACCGTGTTAATGCGGAATGTGATGGGAAATGCAATGATTGTCCCCCTGATAAACCAAACGTTATGGGAGTTGGAATGAAAAATCTTGTATCCATGCTCACAAAACTTTCTCAATCTATGAATGATGCAGGACTTCCAAATGAGCAAAGGAAGGAGGAAAATTTTGTTAGTCATTCATGAGGAAGCATCAACTTTCATTCAGTGGGTCTACTGATACATTAGTTTCTGAACAATGGATCAGTACTACTGAAAAGTTATTTTCAGTTCTTCAATGTTCGGAATATGATAGAGTCATCTTAGCAGTATATTTTTTGGAAGGTGAAGCTGATCAATGGTGGGATCTTATCAAGAATACAAGGTAAAGGGATGAAATTGAATCCATGGAACAGGACGAGTTCAAAAACTTATTTTCAATAAGTACTTCCCTCGTATTCTTTGAACAAAGATGGAGAAGGAGTTTCTTGAACTGAAGCAAAAGGATGATGAATTTTTTAGTACCTACGAAGCAAATTTTACGAGACTTACATGGTACGCTTCCGGGATTATTATCCAACCTGAGAGTAAGATCGGTCAATTCTTTAGTGGCATAAAACCAAGTCTTCGAAGGGCATTATCCATAAGGGACTTCAATAGCTACTAGGAAATCATTCAATGTGCTCTCAAGGTTGAGATGGAGATTGGAGTAAACCATCATTCATATTCATTTGATAAGAAGAGGAAAATGGAATTCAAAGGAAAATCTAAAGAGCACACTAAAAAGATGATGAGTTTCCCTTATGCTCAAAGAGTGGAAGGAAACATGGAGGGAGTTGTCTTAAAGGGACAAGTAAATGTTTCAAATGTGGAAAAGAAGGTCATCGGTCATTTGAATGCTGCAATGATGGAAAAAAGATTTCTAGTGATGCGAACAATGAAAAGGCTACACAGAGTGCACCTCCTACACTTCAATGTTACAAGTGCAAGGAAATGGGTCATTGTGATAATAAATTCCCTAATCCAAGGGTTTTTGGTGATGATCGACGTCAACAAACTCTTAAGGCTAATGACAACGGAAAGTCACATGCAATATATATTAGCGATGTGGAGTATGATAACAAAGTGGTGAAAGGTACACTTATCCTCCAATCTAAAGTAGAAAATGATTTATTTGATTCTGGATCCACCCACTAATTTATTTCTAAGGAATTTTCTATTGGCATCGTCATATTACCTAAAAAATTAGATGTTGAGTTAGCTGTGACAACCCCTAATGGAACAACAGTCGCATAAAAAGTTTATAATTCTTCTCAGATTGAAGTATGTGAGAAAGTGGTTCCTGCAAATCTTGTGATCCGTCCTATAGTGGAAGTTGGTGAGATTATTGGCATGGATTGGATTTCTTTATATGGAGCTCATATCAATTTCCAATGACGGGAATTCACATTTCGTATTCCAGATCAATTTATGATCATCTATCGATGCATGGATGAACATAACCTTCCAATGGAAATTTCTTCCATCTTATGGGTCTTGATTCCACTAAATGAAGGTTATTTATCTCAAATGGTCGAAGAGAAACTCACGATTAAGAATATGCCCATTGTAAGAGAGTTTGATAATGTCTTTCCAGAGGAATTTCCGGGTCTTCCACCAAATCATGATGTTTAGTTTTCAATAGAACTCGTACTGGGTTCTTTGCCTATTTCAAAGGCACCTTATGGAATGCCCCAATTGAGTTGCAAGAATTGAATAAGCAACTCCAAGAGAATCTTGATAAGGGATTCATACACCCTAGTGCGTCACCTTGGGGAGCACCAGTTCTGTTTGTTAAGAAGAAAGATGGATCAATGAGACTCTGCATTGATTATTGAGAACTTAACAAGATCACTATCAAGAAAACATATCCTCTACCACACATTTATGACTTATTTTATCAACTATGCGGAGATCAATACTTTTCCAAGATTGATCTTCATTCACGGTATCATCAATTAAGTGTCAAAAGGGAGGATATAACAAAGACGAATTTCTGTACAATGTATGGACACTATGAATTTATAGTGATGCCATTTGGTATTATTAATTCCACTGTTATCTTCATCGATCTGATGAATAGACTCTTTAGAGACTATCTTGATCTGTTTGTAGTAGTATTTATAGATGATATTCTTCTCTATTTGAAGAGCAAGGAAGAACATGAAAATCACTTGAGAATTGTATTGAGGACCCTGAGAAAGGAGAAGCTTTATGCCAAATTTACCAAGTGTGAATTTTGGCTTCAAAAAGTTTCATTTTTGGGTCACATAATCTCAAAAGAGGGGATATCTATGGATCTAGCAAAAACATAGGTTATAGAAAGATGGTCGAGACCAACAATAGTAACTGAGATCTGATATTTTCTTGGTTTGGTTGGATATTATCGATCTTTTGTGAATGGTTTTTCATGATTATATAATCCACTCACCAGGTTGACTCGAAAAGGAGTTAAATTCATGTGGAAGGAGGAATGTGAATAGAATTTCAAGGAGTTGAAAAGAAGGTTATCCAATGCACCTGTACTCACACTTCCTTGGAGTGGAGAAAGGTTTGTGATCTATAGTGATGCATCCAAGAAGGGTATGGGGTGTGTTCTTATGCAAAACGATATGGTGATAGCTTATGCCTCATGACAGTTGAAAATACATGAGCAAAATTACCCAACTCATGATTTGGAGTTAGCTACGACAATCTTTGAATTAATGATTTGGAGTCATTATCTTTATGGTGAAAGGTGTGATATTTATACTGATCATAAAAGTTTAAAGTATATTTTCTCACAGAGGGAGCTGATTATGCATCAAAGAAGATGGTTGGAGATGATTAAGGATTACGACTGATCAATTCATTACCACCCTAGGAAAGAAAACAAGGTGGAAGACACATTAAGTCGACAAGACCATGCTAGCTTATCCATGATGAGGATAATAAAAGATCCAATATTTATGGATTTACAAAGGATGGATCTTGTAATTATAATGGAAGGGGAAAAATATTATCTTTCTCAAATGAATGTTCAACCATCTATACATGTGAAGATTAAGGAGGCACAGAAAGAAGATATAGAGTTACAAAAGAAGGTGAGAAATGTTCATGAATTCAACCTTGATTGTGATGGGATAATAAGGATCAGGAATCGGGGTTGTGTTCCTCCCATCCAAGAATTAAAGAAGGAGCTTCTGGATGAGGCTTAATGTTCTTCATTCTCTATTCGTCCTGGAAGAACGAAGATGTATAGGGACCTGAAAGAGTACTTCTAGTTGGATGGCATGAAAAGTGATGTTGCTGAATATGTCTCTCAATGCTTGGTTTGTCAGAATGTTAAAGCTGAGAGACAGAAGTATAAGGGGATGTTACAACCATTACCCATACCCAAATGTAAATGGGAAAACATCACTATGGACTTTGTCACTAGACATCCTAAAACATCCAAAGGCAATAATGCTATCTAGGTTATATTTGATCGTCTTACGAAGTCGGCACACTTCATTGCTATTAGAGAGGATTTCTCTCTTGATCAGCTTGCCAGGATATATGTAAAGGAAGTGGTAAGATTTCATGGAGTACCACTTTCCATTATATCTGATCGGGATCCGAGGTTTACCTTGATGTTTTGACTAGGTCTTTAGCATACTCTGGATATAGAGTTGAGCTTCAGCACTGCTTATCATCCTCAGATAGACGGTCAGTCTGAGAGAAAAATTCATACTCGAGAAGAAATGTTAAGATCTTGCTCTATGGACTTCAAAGGTTATTGGGATCAACACCTACCTTTGGTGGAATTTTCGTATAATAATATCTTTCAATCTAGTATTCAAATATCTCCTTATGAATCTCTCTATGGAAAGAAATGACGAAATCCAAATTACAGGGATGAAGTTGGGGAAAGAAATCTATTAGGACCTGATCTTGTTGATGAGGTGGCAGAAAAGGTTTGATCTATTCAACAACACATAAGAGCAGCTCAGAGTCGACAAACATGTTATGCCAATAACCAAAGAAAAGACCTACAGTTTGAAGTTGGTGATAATGTGTTCTTACGAATATCTCCTTGGAAGATAGTAAAGAGATTTGGAAAGAAGGTAAAGCTGAGCCCTAGGTATATCGGTCCTCTAGAAATATTGGATCGTGTTGGGAAGGTAGATTACCGATTGGAGCTTCCACCGAATCTCTCTAAAGTTCATGATGTGTTCCATGTATCTCTCCTGAGAAAGTACGTACCCGATCCTTCAAACATACTCAGCTCAGAAGTTGTACCGCTGGAGCAAGATCTTTCTTATGAAGAAAAGCCGATAGATATTCTATATCGTAGTGAAAAAGATATACGAAACAAGACCACTAGATTGGGGAACGTTTTATGTAGGAACCACTAATTAGAAGAAGCTACATGGGAGCTTGTGGATATGATGAGGGAGATGTATCCTCATTTGTTTGTTACGACGTGATGAATTTTGTGGGTGAAATTCATTTGAAGGGGGGTAGAATGTAACACCCGAGATTTTTATGAGAAATATTTTTTTTATACATCATCAAATGAATCTTTCACTAAACACAACACTATCTTGGCTTGCATTACACGCAATCGCGGCCTTCCTCGATAGCTTGCGTTGTACGCAATACCGAGTTTTACTAAACAACGATATGCGATTAAAATATTATTATAACTAGCCGTTATGAACAGTAATAACAACTTTTGAAATTTTATAAATTTTATTTTTCAAAATGGACTTCATTTTTGGATTCGTAATATCGAAATTATCCTACGGTGAAATTTTGGTATTTTTCTGAAAACTTTCAATTTTTGATGAATTGTGAAAACACTGGGTTACTATTTAAAAACCGGCTTTTTATTTAAATAATTATTTATATTGATTAAATTTATTTTAGGTCAAAATTGATACATAATACATATATAATTTCAATGTAATTCATTGGAGTCATTTTACAATAATTTTAGATATATATAAATTTTATTAAACTTTTGACCGTCTTTTACCCACATCCTTGGAGAATTTGAAAATTTACATAAAACTTATTTTACCACTTTTGTGAATGGAATTTCAAAAATCCGAGAGACACGATTTATTTCATTAAGTAAATGTGGTTCAATGAGATGAAAATAATATTTTGGGAATAGTAACTTTTTACTTTTATTTACCACGGTTAAAAGTAAATAGGGTAATTAAGGGTAAAAATGATATTATTATTACCATAACACATGTCTAAATTCTATTGGATAAGTGTAATTCCACCAAAAACAACATTAGGGATAAAATTTTACCCTTTAGGTCTAGTTGGATTAGATTAAGACATTTAATATTATTTTATTTAAAGAAGAGTTAAAATAGTTAAAATCAATGTTTAATTACTAAAACATTTTTAATATAGGGTTATACATAAGATAAATTTTACTATAAATATTAATTGGAAAGATAAAAATATTTCCTACATAATGGTATTTTATTTATAATTTTTATACATTAAATAATTTAATTTATTTATGACACAATGGTGAAGCCGTAATTATCTTATTAATGAAATATTAACATAATTTATGTTATAAATACACAAATAAATGTAATTTGAGACTTTTAATGAATTAAAATAATTTTATCGGTTAATATGAAATGTTATTATGAATTTAATTAACTTTTTTCGAACTAATAATTCTGTTTTGATTTTCATAAAAAAAAATTACCAAATAGTTTCAAAATTAACATAAAATAGTTTTTTTTAAATACTATATTATTAACAGTTATTTTATTCCTAAAAATATAATGTTAGTAAAACTGACTTAGATAATGTTTTATATATTAATAATAAACAACTTGGGTTCGTTTGTCTTGTTATAGTATGTTTATTAACCTTATAGTGTAAGAAAACAAGAAGACATGGTAAAAGTAAAATTATTGAACTTAAAGTTAAATCTAAATGATAAGTTTAAAATAGTAACCTAAACTAGTTAAAGTTCTATGGGATAAGAATATTTAGACCCATCCCCACATTAGCTTCCATATAAATAAACTTGGAGCTATTAAAAAATGAATATGACTTTATAATAAAATAATATTTTTATTTTTTCCAAAGGTGCCCCTCTCCTCCATTATAAAAGGGAACATCCTCCCTCTCCTCCTCACACCACATTAGGCCATCAAGCTCAGAAAAACCCTGCCAAATTTTCTTCTACACTTCCCTAGAAACATCCTAGAGGTCCTGGTCTTCTTAAAAGACCATCCCTAGATCCCTAAGAGGAGGTTAAGAAGAGGCGCGTCAAAGAAGAGGTAATTTCCATTACCGATCCTTTCCAATTTCTTTCTTTTTCAACATCTTCATCTTTAGTTGTCTCATTATGATGTAATAACATCAGTATCACTCATATAATTATATGTTATTATTAATATGAAACAACCCTATTTCACCTTCTATCCTTCCTATGGAAAATGAAATCACTACGCGCGCGTACGTATGGAATATCGTCTCCACACCGTGGTGTAATCTATTTTCCACCACCACCATACATGGATGGGTATAATGGTGTATAGAATAACTGTATATGATTATTTTAAACTGTTATTGATTTGAAATAGTATACATACACTCCAATAAAATTACACGATCATCGGAATGATATCATCGCTCGTGCGTACGTACGGAATACCGTCTCCACGATGTGATGCGACTCGTTCTACATGATCATCATTGCATAATGATTATATAGATGTATTGAATGAATAAATATGATAAATATTACAATAATACCATTATGGAAATTAGGTATCTATAATCTAAAAAGTATAATAAGAATTTATTCGACAAAACACGCATAAGAAAAAAAGTAATAAACACCCGAATAACAAGTAGCAATGAAATATTACTAATAAGAAGCTAAGAATATGACCATATATGATATTATAACAATGAGTATGATTCTGGAATAATTCAATGACATTATTTAAATCATTATACATTAGTTTCGGACACTTAAGAATCAAATCGGACCTAAGGTAACCGAAAATCTCGCAATCTCAATTTTTATCCGAGATTTTTTATACTTCAGAATTTACTGGAGAATATTTATCATCCACATACAAGTTTCCTCAATATGTAATATTATTTATATCCTCCTACAATTTTTTGAAATACAATTTTACCCTTTGGTGAGTTTTTAGTAAATGATATGAAAGAAATCTTTTGTTGTTTTTCGTACGAGGTACTTTTTGACTCTTCAGGCCAAAGTATGAGAAGAATATTTTTTTAACTTATAAGACATGAAGGGATTTTATGATTTCATAAAACATTATATCAATGAATCTCCCTTAAAAATTTTTCTAGTTTATTTTTAATCAACATAGTTTAGTTTAAAATTGTATGACATGTTAATAAAGGAAATAAAAATTTGAAGTAGAATGGATATTTTCTTCAAGAATGGAGTTCAAGAAATTTATCAAAGTTATTTTCCATATAAGATAATATAGGGTTATGTTTCTATCCTTATTTTTACATTATTTTGATTATGTTATTATGAAATTATTTTTTTGATGTCCTTATATCTTATATGGATTGTGTTATGATGGCATGATGTTTAAGAATCCCATTTTTATTACATGGGTTAAGTTATGATGTATGATTTATGATCTTGTGGGACACATAAGAATGGTATCATTATTAGATGGGTGGGACCTATATCTCCCACAAATGCATTGGGTAATGATTCATATATAATGAGATAGACAAGGCTAGAATGGCAGGTTAAACCGGTTCAGTGATACAGGATTGAGACGAGGAGTGAACTCAGTTCAAAATTGGAATTTTTCCGCTAAGATAGTCTTGGAAATGAGTGTTGACTAATAATAAACGATTCTCTATTATTATGTGTGTATTCTACAAAGTTTTATGTTTTATGTTACGATTATTTGGGATTACATTTCACCATGATGATTTATCCCATGTTATGATATTATGATCTCTTTTGACAGTTATGTTTTCCAAAATGTTATGTTCTTATGAATATGATGTGATTTATATTTCTTTAGTTTACCCTTACTGAGCATTTGATCTCACCCTTTTGTATGTTTTCTTTCCCCAGGTCAGGAAGAATGGTACTAAGTAGAATATTCCAAAATGGACTCTAGATATGATGAAATAAAAGGGAGATGATGTAGATGATTTATGAACCAGTTGTTTATGTTTCCCAGTTTCTAAAGACACTATACCTATACGGTCCATTAATGGGTTTTTTATAGGTTTTAATAAGTGTGATAAAATTATGAATTAATAAAAATGTATCTAATGTATGGGTATTTATATTTTCTATGAAATTAGAACACTTAATATGATGATTTCTAAAAAATTGTTTCTAAATTCATATGAAATTTCTTTGTTAGATGAAAGGAGATCCCGAATTTATCCTATCAAGTCCTAAATGAATCACATTAACTCTAATTTAAAATAATTAAAGAAAGTAATGGAAGGTTTTTGTAAATATGGAAGCACAATCCTTTACGCTGCACCACTCTCTAAAGAGCTAATAAAATAAATTTTAAAAAAATTATAATTCATATATCATTCAATTAAAAAATTATAAACCATGATTCATTTAAATTAAAATGAGATTTTAAATTGTTATCACGTCATTTTAAATAATGATTTTAAGATCAAAAAAATTAATAAATGAGCAATAACAATGACTTTTATTTGAAAATAGTAAATTAAATTCATTATAATCATAAAAATATAAAGCATATGTTGTGTCCAAAATTTATATAAAATTTTCAATCAAAATTTAATTTAACACTAGTACCCCTCCCATGAAATTGCACATGAGATTATAGAATGTAAATCAGTGAAAAATTAGATCTAACTAATAAAAACCCCAACTATGCATTAACATCATACAGGATAAATCAAAACTTATAGAAAAATGAAATATAAGAAGACAGAGAAATGGAGGAGTAATTATTAGTTATTTTAGAAAATGAAACAAAAAGAATTAATTTTTAGTTAACCATCAAAAGGTATTTCTAATTAGGGAACCAATTCTTTTCAATCAAATATATTTCTATTCAATTTTCATTTTCATATTTCATTGATCTATATTGACTTTCTTCGCAATGTCCTACAATTTTGAAGTGTCTCTTGTGAAATCAATTTGGACATGCTCTCTTTCACTACAACACTCTTAATCAAAATAATGTTCTGTCTACAAGGAATTTGTTTGTTTCATGTCAGTCCAAGGTCATAAAGTAAAATGAGAGAAATAAAGTAGCCTATGTTTTTCAATGTGAAATCAATGAATTGCATCCCATATTTTTAACTTTATAGTATTGTTACATGGTTACATGCAGTTGAACTGTCATCTATATTTTAATTAATGATTTTTATAGTATATATCCATGTGTTTGTATTCTATTGGATGGATACTGTTTAAAAATTCTCTAATGCATCGGCATATGGTTTCAGTTTCATAATTCATTTGCATAAATTTTTTGGTAAATTATATCATAATTATTTAGGATACAAAATGCGTAACTCATAAGAACAAATTGTATTCATATAAATGTAAAATATATTCATATACTTTACATGAATAATGTGGAATGAAATTTTATAGGAATAATGTGGATCTTATGATACAGTATTGGGTAATCTCACAAAGAAATCTCATATATCAGATGATATCTTCTATACAATTCCACATATATAAGGAATTTTGTAAACCTTTATAAATGAAACAATGTGTATGAGTTAACTGCATATACTATACAAGAATGATGTGGATCGTTTCAAACTGCATACATATATGAGTAAACTATGTATACATGAGTTAATTAACATCATATATCATATCAATCTATAATCTAAAATGGTTGAATAAATTCATTTTCAAACTATATGAATAATTATGTTCTATAATTCAATTGAAAAAGATACACATATATCATTTGAATATTGTTTTGTCCAAATGAATAAATCATTATGAATATAGTTTCATTTTTGAAAAGTTTAATTTTAATATTAAATCTATGGATGGTTTCAATTATTTAAATATACTGCATTAGACTTTAAATTCTTGGTTGATGTTATTTAAAAATTGTAATGTATAAATAAAATTTTTCATATATTTCATCTGTGCATGGTTTCAATTATTTCATTTGAGTACAACATATTAATAGAATTTTTTGTAGATATCTCCCACATCACATTATTTCTTAGATGAATGTATCTGTTATGTTTTCCCTCTCTTGTATGGTCATTTGTCATTGATGGAGCTCCTTTGTAAGATTACATGAAAGGCATGCACATCGTACGTGCCTTGGAATTTTCTTAAAGAATGATGGAATGTTTTTAAATTTCTATGGTCATATTTGTGGTATGATATCCAGTAATATTTTACATGTATGATTTAAAAGTAGGAATGCATTTATTTAAAATTCCATTTATTTTTGTACATATTTCGGGGTTCTATTGTTGTTATTGGGATAATAAGGATCAGGAATCGGGGTCGTGTTCCTCCCATCCAAGAATTAAAGAAGGAGCTTCTGGATGAGGCTTAATGTTCTTCATTCTCTATTCGTCCTGGAAGAACGAAGATGTATAGGGACCTGAAAGAGTACTTCTAGTTGGATGGCATGAAAAGTGATGTTGCTGAATATGTCTCTCAATGCTTGGTTTGTCAGAATGTTAAAGCTGAGAGACAGAAGTATAAGGGGATGTTACAACCATTACCCATACCCAAATGTAAATGGGAAAACATCACTATGGACTTTGTCACTGGACATCCTAAAACATCCAAAGGCAATAATGCTATCTAGGTTATATTTGATCGTCTTACGAAGTCGGCACACTTCATTGCTATTAGAGAGGATTTCACTCTTGATCAGCTTGCCAGGATATATGTAAAGGAAGTGGTAAGATTTCATGGAGTACCACTTTCCATTATATCTGATCGGGATCCGAGGTTTACCTTGATGTTTTGACTAGGTCTTTAGCATACTCTGGATATAGAGTTGAGCTTCAGCACTGCTTATCATCCTCAGATAGACGGTCAGTCTGAGAGAAAAATTCATACTCTAGAAGAAATGTTAAGATCTTGCTCTATGGACTTCAAAGGTTATTGGGATCAACACCTACCTTTGGTGGAATTTTCGTATAATAATATCTTTCAATCTAGTATTCAAATATCTCCTTATGAATCTCTCTATGGAAAGAAATGACGAAATCCAAATTACAGGGATGAAGTTGGGGAAAGAAATCTATTAGGACCTGATCTTGTTGATGAGGTGGCAGAAAAGGTTTGATCTATTCAACAACACATAAGAGCAGCTCAGAGTCGACAAACATGTTATGCCAATAACCAAAGAAAAGACCTACAGTTTGAAGTTGGTGATAATGTGTTCTTACGAATATCTCCTTGGAAGATAGTAAAGAGATTTGGAAAGAAGGTAAAGCTGAGCCCTAGGTATATCGGTCCTCTAGAAATATTGGATCGTGTTGGGAAGGTA
The DNA here is from genome assembly GCA_963277665.1 of Viscum album. Lineage (NCBI taxonomy): Eukaryota > Viridiplantae > Streptophyta > Magnoliopsida > Santalales > Viscaceae > Viscum > Viscum album. The sequence continues at coordinate 1,149,974,944 of OY728127.1, read as the reverse complement.
GATTACCGATTGGAGCTTCCACCGAATCTCTCTAAAGTTCATGATGTGTTCCATGTATCTCTCCTGAGAAAGTACGTACCCGATCCTTCAAACATACTCAGCTCAGAAGTTGTACCGCTGGAGCAAGATCTTTCTTATGAAGAAAAGCCGATAGATATTCTATATCGTAGTGAAAAAGATATACGAAACAAGACCACTAGATTGGGGAACGTTTTATGTAGGAACCACTAATTAGAAGAAGCTACATGGGAGCTTGTGGATATGATGAGGGAGATGTATCCTCATTTGTTTGTTACGACGTGATGAATTTTGTGGGTGAAATTCATTTGAAGGGGGGTAGAATGTAACACCCGAGATTTTTATGAGAAATATTTTTTTTATACATCATCAAATGAATCTTTCACTAAACACAACACTATCTTGTCTTGCATTACACGCAATCGCGGCCTTCCTCGATAGCTTGCGTTGTACGCAATACCGAGTTTTACTAAACAACGATATGCGATTAAAATATTATTATAACTAGCCGTTATGAACAGTAATAACAACTTTTGAAATTTTATAAATTTTATTTTTCAAAATGGACTTCATTTTTGGATTCGTAATATCGAAATTATCCTACGGTGAAATTTTGGTATTTTTCTGAAAACTTTCAATTTTTGATGAATTGTGAAAACACTGGGTTACTATTTAAAAACCGGCTTTTTATTTAAATAATTATTTATATTGATTAAATTTATTTTAGGTCAAAATTGATACATAATACATATATAATTTCAATGTAATTCATTGGAGTCATTTTACAATAATTTTAGATATATATAAATTTTATTAAACTTTTGACCGTCTTTTACCCACATCCTTGGAGAATTTGAAAATTTACATAAAACTTATTTTACCACTTTTGTGAATGGAATTTCAAAAATCCGAGAGACACGATTTATTTCATTAAGTAAATGTGGTTCAATGAGATGAAAATAATATTTTGGGAATAGTAACTTTTTTACTTTTATTTACCACGGTTAAAAGTAAATAGGGTAATTAAGGGTAAAAATGATATTATTATTACCATAACACATGTCTAAATTCTATTGGATAAGTGTAATTCCACCAAAAACAACATTAGGGATAAAATTTTACCCTTTAGGTCTAGTTGGATTAGATTAAGACATTTAATATTATTTTATTTAAAGAAGAGTTAAAATAGTTAAAATCAATGTTTAATTACTAAAACATTTTTAATATAGGGTTATACATAAGATAAATTTTACTATAAATATTAATTGGAAAGATAAAAATATTTCCTACATAATGGTATTTTATTTATAATTTTTATACATTAAATAATTTAATTTATTTATGACACAATGGTGAAGCCGTAATTATCTTATTAATGAAATATTAACATAATTTATGTTATAAATACACAAATAAATGTAATTTGAGACTTTTAATGAATTAAAATAATTTTATCGGTTAATATGAAATGTTATTATGAATTTAATTAACTTTTTTCGAACTAATAATTCTGTTTTGATTTTCATAAAAAAAAATTACCAAATAGTTTCAAAATTAACATAAAATAGTTTTTTTTAAATACTATATTATTAACAGTTATTTTATTCCTAAAAATATAATGTTAGTAAAACTGACTTAGATAATGTTTTATATATTAATAATAAACAACTTGGGTTCGTTTGTCTTGTTATAGTATGTTTATTAACCTTATAGTGTAAGAAAACAAGAAGACATGGTAAAAGTAAAATTATTGAACTTAAAGTTAAATCTAAATGATAAGTTTAAAATAGTAACCTAAACTAGTTAAAGTTCTATGGGATAAGAATATTTAGACCCATCCCCACATTAGCTTCCATATAAATAAACTTGGAGCTATTAAAAAATGAATATGACTTTATAATAAAATAATATTTTTATTTTTTCCAAAGGTGCCCCTCTCCTCCATTATAAAAGGGAACATCCTCCCTCTCCTCCTCACACCACATTAGGCCATCAAGCTCAGAAAAACCCTGCCAAATTTTCTTCTACACTTCCCTAGAAACATCCTAGAGGTCCTGGTCTTCTTAAAAGACCATCCCTAGATCCCTAAGAGGAGGTTAAGAAGAGGCGCGTCAAAGAAGAGGTAATTTCCATTACCGATCCTTTCCAATTTCTTTCTTTTTCAACATCTTCATCTTTAGTTGTCTCATTATGATGTAATAACATCAGTATCACTCATATAATTATATGTTATTATTAATATGAAACAACCCTATTTCACCTTCTATCCTTCCTATGGAAAATGAAATCACTACGCGCGCGTACGTATGGAATATCGTCTCCACACCGTGGTGTAATCTGTTTTCCACCACCACCATACATGGATGGGTATAATGGTGTATAGAATAACTGTATATGATTATTTTAAACTGTTATTGATTTGAAATAGTATACATACACTCCAATAAAATTACACGATCATCGGAATGATATCATCGCTCGTGCGTACGTACGGAATACCGTCTCCACGATGTGATGCGACTCGTTCTACATGATCATCATTGCATAATGATTATATAGATGTATTGAATGAATAAATATGATAAATATTACAATAATACCATTATGGAAATTAGGTATCTATAATCTAAAAAGTATAATAAGAATTTATTCGACAAAACACGCATAAGAAAAAAAGTAATAAACACCCGAATAACAAGTAGCAATGAAATATTACTAATAAGAAGCTAAGAATATGACCATATATGATATTATAACAATGAGTATGATTCTGGAATAATTCAATGACATTATTTAAATCATTATACATTAGTTTTGGACACTTAAGAATCAAATCGGACCTAAGGTAACCGAAAATCTCGCAATCTCAATTTTTATCCGAGATTTTTTATACTTCAGAATTTACTGGAGAATATTTATCATCCACATACAAGTTTCCTCAATATGTAATATTATTTATATCCTCCTACAATTTTTTGAAATACAATTTTACCCTTTGGTGAGTTTTTAGTAAATGATATGAAAGAAATCTTTTGTTGTTTTTCGTACGAGGTACTTTTTGACTTTTCAGGCCAAAGTATGAGAAGAATATTTTTTTAACTTATAAGACATGAAGGGATTTTATGATTTCATAAAACATTATATCAATGAATCTCCCTTAAAAATTTTTCTAGATTATTTTTAATCAACATAGTTTAGTTTAAAATTGTATGACATGTTAATAAAGGAAATAAAAATTTGAAGTAGAATGGATATTTTCTTCAAGAATGGAGTTCAAGAAATTTATCAAAGTTATTTTCCATATAAGATAATATAGGGTTATGTTTCTATCCTTATTTTTACATTATTTTGATTATGTTATTATGAAATTATTTTTTTGATGTCCTTATATCTTATATGGATTGTGTTATGATGGCATGATGTTTAAGAATCCCATTTTTATTACATGGGTTAAGTTATGATGTATGATTTATGATCTTGTGGGACACATAAGAATGGTATCATTATTAGATGGGTGGGACCTATATCTCCCACAAATGCATTGGGTAATGATTCATATATAATGAGATAGACAAGGCTAGAATGGCAGGTTAAACCGGTTCAGTGATACAGGATTGAGACGAGGAGTGAACTCAGTTCAAAATTGGAATTTTTCCGCTAAGATAGTCTTGGAAATGAGTGTTGACTAATAATAAACGATTCTCTATTATTATGTGTGTATTCTACAAAGTTTTATGTTTTATGTTACGATTATTTGGGATTACATTTCACCATGATGATTTAACCCATGTTATGATATTATGATCTCTTTTGACAGTTATGTTTTCCAAAATGTTATGTTCTTATGAATATGATGTGATTTATATTTCTTTAGTTTACCCTTACTGAGCATTTGATCTCACCCTTTTGTATGTTTTCTTTCCCCAGGTCAGGAAGAATGGTACTAAGTAGAATATTCCAAAATGGACTCTAGATATGATGAAATAAAAGGGAGATGATGTAGATGATTTATGAACCAGTTGTTTATGCTTCCCAGTTTCTAAAGACACTATACCTATACGGTCCATTAATGGGTTTTTTATAGGTTTTAATAAGTGTGATAAAATTATGAATTAATAAAAATGTATCTAATGTATGGGTATTTATATTTTCTATGAAATTAGAACACTTAATATGATGATTTCTAAAAAATTGTTTCTAAATTCATATGAAATTTCTTTGTTAGATGAAAGGAGATCCCGAATTTATCCTATCAAGTCCTAAATGAATCACATTAACTCTAATTTAAAATAATTAAAGAAAGTAATGGAAGGTTTTTGTAAATATGGAAGCACAATCCTTTACGCTGCACCACTCTCTAAAGAGCTAATAAAATAAATTTTAAAAAAATTATAATTCATATATCATTCAATTAAAAAATTATAAACCATGATTCATTTAAATTAAAATGAGATTTTAAATTGTTATCACGTCATTTTAAATAATGATTTTAAGATCAAAAAAATTAATAAATGAGCAATAACAATGACTTTTATTTGAAAATAGTAAATTAAATTCATTATAATCATAAAAATATAAAGCATATGTTGTGTCCAAAATTTATATAAAATTTTCAATCAAAATTTAATTTAACACTAGTACCCCGCCCATGAAATTGCACATGAGATTATAGAATGTAAATCAGTGAAAAATTAGATCTAACTAATAAAAACCCCAACTATGCATTAACATCATACAGGATAAATCAAAACTTATAGAAAAATGAAATATAAGAAGACAGAGAAATGGAGGAGTAATTATTAGTTATTTTAGAAAATGAAACAAAAAGAATTAATTTTTAGTTAACCATCAAAAGGTATTTCTAATTAGGGAACCAATTCTTTTCAATCAAATATATTTCTATTCAATTTTCATTTTCATATTTCATTGATCTATATTGACTTTCTTCGCAATGTCCTACAATTTTGAAGTGTCTCTTGTGAAATCAATTTGGACATGCTCTCTTTCACTACAACACTCTTAATCAAAATAATGTTCTGTCTACAAGGAATTTGTTTGTTTCATGTCAGTCCAAGGTCATAAAGTAAAATGAGAGAAATAAAGTAGCCTATGTTTTTCAATGTGAAATCAATGAATTGCATCCCATATTTTTAACTTTATAGTATTGTTACATGGTTACATGCAGTTGAACTGTCATCTATATTTTAATTAATGATTTTTATAGTATATATCCATGTGTTTGTATTCTATTGGATGGATACTGTTTAAAAATTCTCTAATGCATCGGCATATGGTTTAAGTTTCATAATTCATTTGCATAAATTTGTTGGTAAATTATATCATAATTATTTAGGATACAAAATGCGTAACTCATAAGAACAAATTGTATTCATATAAATGTAAAATATATTCATATACTTTACATGAATAATGTGGAATGAAATTTTATAGGAATAATGTGGATCTTATGATACAGTATTGGGTAATCTCACAAAGAAATCTCATATATCAGATGATATCTTCTATACAATTCCACATATATAAGGAATTTTGTAAACCTTTATAAATGAAACAATGTGTATGAGTTAACTGCATATACTATACAAGAATGATGTGGATCGTTTCAAACTGCATACATATATGAGTAAACTATGTATACATGAGTTAATTAACATCATATATCATATCAATCTATAATCTAAAATGGTTGAATAAATTCATTTTCAAACTATATGAATAATTATGTTCTATAATTCAATTGAAAAAGATACACATATATCATTTGAATATTGTTTTGTCCAAATGAATAAATCATTATGCATATAGTTTCATTTTTGAAAAGTTTAATTTTAATATTAAATCTATGGATGGTTTCAATTATTTAAATATACTGCATTAGACTTTAAATTCTTGGTTGATGTTATTTAAAAATTGTAATGTATAAATAAAATTTTTCATATATTTCATCTGTGCATGGTTTCAATTATTTCATTTGAGTACAACATATTAATAGAATTTTTTGTAGATATCTCCCACATCACATTATTTCTTAGATGAATGTATCTGTTATGTTTTCCCTCTCTTGTATGGTCATTTGTCATTGATGGAGCTCCTTTGTAAGATTACATGAAAGGCATGCACATCGTACGTGCCTTGGAATTTTCTTAAAGAATGATGGAATGTTTTTAAATTTCTATGGTCATATTTGTGGTATGATATCCAGTAATATTTTACATGTATGATTTAAAAGTAGGAATGCATTTATTTAAAATTCCATTTATTTTTGTACATATTTCGGGGTTCTATTGTTGTTATTGGGATAATAAGGATCAGGAATCGGGGTCGTGTTCCTCCCATCCAAGAATTAAAGAAGGAGCTTCTGGATGAGGCTTAATGTTCTTCATTCTCTATTCGTCCTGGAAGAACGAAGATGTATAGGGACCTGAAAGAGTACTTCTAGTTGGATGGCATGAAAAGTGATGTTGCTGAATATGTCTCTCAATGCTTGGTTTGTCAGAATGTTAAAGCTGAGAGACAGAAGTATAAGGGGATGTTACAACCATTACCCATACCCAAATGTAAATGGGAAAACATCACTATGGACTTTGTCACTGGACATCCTAAAACATCCAAAGGCAATAATGCTATCTAGGTTATATTTGATCGTCTTACGAAGTCGGCACACTTCATTGCTATTAGAGAGGATTTCTCTCTTGATCAGCTTGCCAGGATATATGTAAAGGAAGTGGTAAGATTTCATGGAGTACCACTTTCCATTATATCTGATCGGGATCCGAGGTTTACCTTGATGTTTTGACTAGGTCTTTAGCATACTCTGGATATAGAGTTGAGCTTCAGCACTGCTTATCATCCTCAGATAGACGGTCAGTCTGAGAGAAAAATTCATACTCTAGAAGAAATGTTAAGATCTTGCTCTATGGACTTCAAAGGTTATTGGGATCAACACCTACCTTTGGTGGAATTTTCGTATAATAATATCTTTCAATCTAGTATTCAAATATCTCCTTATGAATCTCTCTATGGAAAGAAATGACGAAATCCAAATTACAGGGATGAAGTTGGGGAAAGAAATCTATTAGGACCTGATCTTGTTGATGAGGTGGCAGAAAAGGTTTGATCTATTCAACAACACATAAGAGCAGCTCAGAGTCGACAAACTTGTTATGCCAATAACCAAAGAAAAGACCTACAGTTTGAAGTTGGTGATAATGTGTTCTTACGAATATCTCCTTGGAAGATAGTAAAGAGATTTGGAAAGAAGGTAAAGCTGAGCCCTAGGTATATCGGTCCTCTAGAAATATTGGATCGTGTTGGGAAGGTAGATTACCGATTGGAGCTTCCACCGAATCTCTCTAAAGTTCATGATGTGTTCCATGTATCTCTCCTGAGAAAGTACGTACCCGATCCTTCAAACATACTCAGCTCAGAAGTTGTACCGCTGGAGCAAGATCTTTCTTATGAAGAAAAGCCGATAGATATTCTATATCGTAGTGAAAAAGATATACGAAACAAGACCACTAGATTGGGGAACGTTTTATGTAGGAACCACTAATTAGAAGAAGCTACATGGGAGCTTGTGGATATGATGAGGGAGATGTATCCTCATTTGTTTGTTACGACGTGATGAATTTTGTGGGTGAAATTCATTTGAAGGGGGGTAGAATGTAACACCCGAGATTTTTATGAGAAATATTTTTTTTATACATCATCAAATGAATCTTTCACTAAACACAACACTATCTTGGCTTGCATTACACGCAATCGCGGCCTTCCTCGATAGCTTGCGTTGTACGCAATACCGAGTTTTACTAAACAACGATATGCGATTAAAATATTATTATAACTAGCCGTTATGAACAGTAATAACAACTTTTGAAATTTTATAAATTTTATTTTTCAAAATGGACTTCATTTTTGGATTCGTAATATCGAAATTATCCTACGGTGAAATTTTGGTATTTTTCTGAAAACTTTCAATTTTTGATGAATTGTGAAAACACTGGGTTACTATTTAAAAACCGGCTTTTTATTTAAATAATTATTTATATTGATTAAATTTATTTTAGGTCAAAATTGATACATAATACATATATAATTTCAATGTAATTCATTGGAGTCATTTTACAATAATTTTAGATATATATAAATTTTATTAAACTTTTGACCGTCTTTTACCCACATCCTTGGAGAATTTGAAAATTTACATAAAACTTATTTTACCACTTTTGTGAATGGAATTTCAAAAATCCGAGAGACACGATTTATTTCATTAAGTAAATGTGGTTCAATGAGATGAAAATAATATTTTGGGAATAGTAACTTTTTACTTTTATTTACCACGGTTAAAAGTAAATAGGGTAATTAAGGGTAAAAATGATATTATTATTACCATAACACATGTCTAAATTCTATTGGATAAGTGTAATTCCACCAAAAACAACATTAGGGATAAAATTTTACCCTTTAGGTCTAGTTGGATTAGATTAAGACATTTAATATTATTTTATTTAAAGAAGAGTTAAAATAGTTAAAATCAATGTTTAATTACTAAAACATTTTTAATATAGGGTTATACATAAGATAAATTTTACTATAAATATTAATTGGAAAGATAAAAATATTTCCTACATAATGGTATTTTATTTATAATTTTTATACATTAAATAATTTAATTTATTTATGACACAATGGTGAAGCCGTAATTATCTTATTAATGAAATATTAACATAATTTATGTTATAAATACACAAATAAATGTAATTTGAGACTTTTAATGAATTAAAATAATTTTATCGGTTAATATGAAATGTTATTATGAATTTAATTAACTTTTTTCGAACTAATAATTCTGTTTTGATTTTCATAAAAAAAAATTACCAAATAGTTTCAAAATTAACATAAAATAGTTTTTTTTAAATACTATATTATTAACAGTTATTTTATTCCTAAAAATATAATGTTAGTAAAACTGACTTAGATAATGTTTTATATATTAATAATAAACAACTTGGGTTCGTTTGTCTTGTTATAGTATGTTTATTAACCTTATAGTGTAAGAAAACAAGAAGACATGGTAAAAGTAAAATTATTGAACTTAAAGTTAAATCTAAATGATAAGTTTAAAATAGTAACCTAAACTAGTTAAAGTTCTATGGGATAAGAATATTTAGACCCATCCCCACATTAGCTTCCATATAAATAAACTTGGAGCTATTAAAAAATGAATATGACTTTATAATAAAATAATATTTTTATTTTTTCCAAAGGTGCCCCTCTCCTCCATTATAAAAGGGAACATCCTCCCTCTCCTCCTCACACCACATTAGGCCATCAAGCTCAGAAAAACCCTGCCAAATTTTCTTCTACACTTCCCTAGAAACATCCTAGAGGTCCTGGTCTTCTTAAAAGACCATCCCTAGATCCCTAAGAGGAGGTTAAGAAGAGGCGCGTCAAAGAAGAGGTAATTTCCATTACCGATCCTTTCTAATTTCTTTCTTTTTCAACATCTTCATCTTTAGTTGTCTCATTATGATGTAATAACATCAGTATCACTCATATAATTATATGTTATTATTAATATGAAACAACCCTATTTCACCTTCTATCCTTCCTATGGAAAATGAAATCACTACGCGCGCGTACGTATGGAATATCGTCTCCACACCGTGGTGTAATCTGTTTTCCACCACCACCATACATGGATGGGTATAATGGTGTATAGAATAACTGTATATGATTATTTTAAACTGTTATTGATTTGAAATAGTATACATACACTCCAATAAAATTACACGATCATCGGAATGATATCATCGCTCGTGCGTACGTACGGAATACCGTCTCCACGATGTGATGCGACTCGTTCTACATGATCATCATTGCATAATGATTATATAGATGTATTGAATGAATAAATATGATAAATATTTCAATAATACCATTATGGAAATTAGGTATCTATAATCTAAAAAGTATAATAAGAATTTATTCGACAAAACACGCATAAGAAAAAAAGTAATAAACACCCGAATAACAAGTAGCAATGAAATATTACTAATAAGAAGCTAAGAATATGACCATATATGATATTATAACAATGAGTATGATTCTGGAATAATTCAATGACATTATTTAAATCATTATACATTAGTTTCGGACACTTAAGAATCAAATCGGACCTAAGGTAACCGAAAATCTCGCAATCTCAATTTTTATCCGAGATTTTTTATACTTCAGAATTTACTGGAGAATATTTATCATCCACATACAAGTTTCCTCAATATGTAATATTATTTATATCCTCCTACAATTTTTTGAAATACAATTTTACCCTTTGGTGAGTTTTTAGTAAATGATATGAAAGAAATCTTTTGTTGTTTTTCGTACGAGGTACTTTTTGACTTTTCAGGCCAAAGTATGAGAAGAATATTTTTTTAACTTATAAGACATGAAGGGATTTTATGATTTCATAAAACATTATATCAATGAATCTCCCTTAAAAATTTTTCTAGTTTATTTTTAATCAACATAGTTTAGTTTAAAATTGTATGACATGTTAATAAAGGAAATAAAAATTTGAAGTAGAATGGATATTTTCTTCAAGAATGGAGTTCAAGAAATTTATCAAAGTTATTTTCCATATAAGATAATATAGGGTTATGTTTCTATCCTTATTTTTACATTATTTTGATTATGTTATTATGAAATTATTTTTTTGATGTCCTTATATCTTATATGGATTGTGTTATGATGGCATGATGTTTAAGAATCCCATTTTTATTACATGGGTTAAGTTATGATGTATGATTTATGATCTTGTGGGACACATAAGAATGGTATCATTATTAGATGGGTGGGACCTATATCTCCCACAAATGCATTGGGTAATGATTCATATATAATGAGATATACAAGGCTAGAATGGCAGGTTAAACCGGTTCAGTGATACAGGATTGAGACGAGGAGTGAACTCAGTTCAAAATTGGAATTTTTCTGCTAAGATAGTCTTGGAAATGAGTGTTGACTAATAATAAACGATTCTCTATTATTATGTGTGTATTCTACAAAGTTTTATGTTTTATGTTACGATTATTTGGGATTACATTTCACCATGATGATTTATCCCATGTTATGATATTATGATCTCTTTTGACAGTTATGTTTTCCAAAATGTTATGTTCTTATGAATATGATGTGATTTATATTTCTTTAGTTTACCCTTACTGAGCATTTGATCTCACCCTTTTGTATGTTTTCTTTCCCCAGGTCAGGAAGAATGGTACTAAGTAGAATATTCCAAAATGGACTCTAGATATGATGAAATAAAAGGGAGATGATGTAGATGATTTATGAACCAGTTGTTTATGTTTCCCAGTTTCTAAAGACACTATACCTATACGGTCCATTAATGGGTTTTTTATAGGTTTTAATAAGTGTGATAAAATTATGAATTAATAAAAATGTATCTAATGTATGGGTATTTATATTTTCTATGAAATTAGAACACTTAATATGATGATTTCTAAAAAATTGTTTCTAAATTCATATGAAATTTCTTTGTTAGATGAAAGGAGATCCCGAATTTATCCTATCAAGTCCTAAATGAATCACATTAACTCTAATTTAAAATAATTAAAGAAAGTAATGGAAGGTTTTTGTAAATATGGAAGCACAATCCTTTACGCTGCACCACTCTCTAAAGAGCTAATAAAATAAATTTTAAAAAAATTATAATTCATATATCATTCAATTAAAAAATTATAAACCATGATTCATTTAAATTAAAATGAGATTTTAAATTGTTATCACGTCATTTTAAATAATGATTTTAAGATCAAAAAAATTAATAAATGAGCAATAACAATGACTTTTATTTGAAAATAGTAAATTAAATTCATTATAATCATAAAAATATAAAGCATATGTTGTGTCCAAAATTTATATAAAATTTTCAATCAAAATTTAATTTAACACTAGTACCCCGCCCATGAAATTGCACATGAGATTATAGAATGTAAATCAGTGAAAAATTAGATCTAACTAATAAAAACCCCAACTATGCATTAACATCATACAGAATAAATCAAAACTTATAGAAAAATGAAATATAAGAAGACAGAGAAATGGAGGAGTAATTATTAGTTATTTTAGAAAATGAAACAAAAAGAATTAATTTTTAGTTAACCATCAAAAGGTATTTCTAATTAGGGAACCAATTCTTTTCAATCAAATATATTTCTATTCAATTTTCATTTTCATATTTCATTGATCTATATTGACTTTCTTCGCAATGTCCTACAATTTTGAAGTGTCTCTTGTGAAATCAATTTGGACATGCTCTCTTTCACTACAACACTCTTAATCAAAATAATGTTCTGTCTACAAGGAATTTGTTTGTTTCATGTCAGTCCAAGGTCATAAAGTAAAATGAGAGAAATAAAGTAGCCTATGTTTTTCAATGTGAAATCAATGAATTGCATCCCATATTTTTAACTTTATAGTATTGTTACATGGTTACATGCAGTTGAACTGTCATCTATATTTTAATTAATGATTTTTATAGTATATATCCATGTGTTTGTATTCTATTGGATGGATACTGTTTAAAAATTCTCTAATGCATCGGCATATGGTTTCAGTTTCATAATTCATTTGCATAAATTTGTTGGTAAATTATATCATAATTATTTAGGATACAAAATGCGTAACTCATAAGAACAAATTGTATTCATATAAATGTAAAATATATTCATATACTTTACATGAATAATGTGGAATGAAATTTTATAGGAATAATGTGGATCTTATGATACAGTATTGGGTAATCTCACAAAGAAATCTCATATATCAGATGATATCTTCTATACAATTCCACATATATAAGGAATTTTGTAAACCTTTATAAATGAAACAATGTGTATGAGTTAACTGCATATACTATACAAGAATGATGTGGATCATTTCAAACTGCATACATATATGAGTAAACTATGTATACATGAGTTAATTAACATCATATATCATATCAATCTATAATCTAAAATGGTTGAATAAATTCATTTTCAAACTATATGAATAATTATGTTCTATAATTCAATTGAAAAAGATACACATATATCATTTGAATATTGTTTTGTCCAAATGAATAAATCATTATGCATATAGTTTCATTTTTGAAAAGTTTAATTTTAATATTAAATCTATGGATGGTTTCAATTATTTAAATATACTGCATTAGACTTTAAATTCTTGGTTGATGTTATTTAAAAATTGTAATGTATAAATAAAATTTTTCATATATTTCATCTGTGCATGGTTTCAATTATTTCATTTGAGTACAACATATTAATAGAATTTTTTGTAGATATCTCCCACATCACATTATTTCTTAGATGAATGTATCTGTTATGTTTTCCCTCTCTTGTATGGTCATTTTTCATTGATGGAGCTCCTTTGTAAGATTACATGAAAGGCATGCACATCGTACGTGCCTTGGAATTTTCTTAAAGAATGATGGAATGTTTTTAAATTTCTATGGTCATATTTGTGGTATGATATCCAGTAATATTTTACATGTATGATTTAAAAGTAGGAATGCATTTATTTAAAATTCCATTTATTTTTGTACATATTTCGGGGTTCTATTGTTGTTATTGGTGTAATGGATGTATTGCAGATCCACATGCTCAGCATAGGTTTGTCATTGGGATTTTCTTCTCCAGTTCAATAGGGAGTTTTTTTGTGTGTTTCAGGTTATTTGAGGTGGTTTTTATTTTTAGAACATGTGTGTGTTTCTAATTTTGGTTTAGAAAAAAAAAAGAAGAGTTTCACAAACTTATCAAATGGGAAAAATATAAAATTGACACATAATTTATCGTAGGCTTTGAAGTACATAATTATGGTATATGTAGTTTTGTAAATGCATTGTTGACATGTTTTGGAATTTGTAATAACTTATTCCGAGTCGGGTAATTATAAATCCTAGGCAAGCGCATATTTATAATATTTGTAGTTTTGTAAACACATTATTGATTAGTCATATTTTTGCATTTGGAATTTCTTCTTTGGAGTTTTAATCAATATCATCCATGGTATTTATATTTGAGGGTGTTGTGCCGGTGTTACCAATCATTTGGAATGCTGCTGGTTGGGCATTTGGAATGTAGGTGGTGATATGCATTTGGAGTGGAGGCCTTCACCCCCAGACACTGGTACATTTCTTATTTTTTAAAAAACTAAAACACTATTTTAATCTTGGTTATTTTTTTTCTTTCTAAAAAATAAAATTCAGTTAGTTCATTTGGTTTTTGGTTATTTTAGTTTCTGTTGCTAAAGTAGTAGGGTCCATTATTAAAAAATAATTGGTTGGTTAATTTAGTTTTTGAAAATTCTGAACAGTTTTAACCAAACAGACTATTTTCTCACCCCTACAAACACATTAGAGATATCTAATTTGATTTTAATGTTCCTCTCATTGGATTTATTTTCTAAAATATTTATAACATAGAAGTAGTGAAAAAGAAGTATTCCACCTTTAATACTAGAAGAATGAAAATTCATCCTATGATTTAACATATTTCATTTTTACGAAATTTTTATTTTATTCATATAAATCATATTTCAAAAATCTATAGGCCTAAAATCCCAATATTTATAATGGAATTAATTTGGCGCCCACGTCTTGTTACCTCCACCCCACTTGGAAAACATGAAACTCAGTGCAGTTTTTATTTAATATCCTAGCTCCGTTTAGTAAACATATTTTTTATTTATCCTTGATGAAATGTAGAACAGTACTCATGAATTTTATTTTAGATATCATACAGTTGAATCGTGGACTTGTAGTGTAATTTCATTTTTATGGTATCATCAACAGTTATCTTCTTGATTAATGGATTATGTTTTTCATAAAAAATTTATACTTACAAAATGTTTATGTATGTGATAATTTGTATGTATGTGAGATTTCATTAATCTCCATATAATTTAAGGCCTCAGTTTTTATATACTAAATGCTGCATAAGTTTTCCTCAGTATGTCATGAGCTTCATATTTCTATAAGCCTGTTTAGAATGCATCATTCTTGTACATGAACTAAGGCCTCAGTACACGTTTTCTGCATTCATGAACTGATGTTTTTATATACTACAAGTTGTTTTTTTCTCCAAATACTTTAATCATGGATTCTATTCTACAACTTATTTATTGGTTTCTCTGTTTTTTTATTTTTTTAGTATGCATTATTCTCCTTTTAGCATGATGCATTCACTTTATGGTCCAAATTGTGGTTTTTATGTACTACAGGTGCATTCTTTTCTCCTTAAACTTGTGTCGTGGTTTTTGGTATCTTTTTAAATATGCGACCTTCCCTTTTTATATCTCTTTTCTCATGATTGGTTTCTTCTTAAATTTCTGAACATATGTTTGTTGGGTATGTAGGATGTTTTATGAAATATGTAAAAAATAAATGAGATTATTATTTGTGTTTGACTCTTCAAGTCCATTTATTGTTGTTATCTTTTATCTTTAAACATGATTAACTATTTGGATCTTCTTTATGTCAGTGTTAGATTAACGATGATCTATTTTCATCCACATGTGCATGAAAGAATATGTTTGCCTGAGTGGGTATGATTAGCTCCTTTGAACCACCTGTGTGAACCAGAACAAAGACAATTGATGAGTAATGAGAAATAAATTACAGATGAAGAGATGGAGTAGACTTTCTGGCTGGTCCCTGGTTCCGAATATGGTCTAGAGTGATAGAACAGAATCGTTGGCTGGTCCATGGTGTTGGAGATGGCCTAGAGTGCTGGTGATGACTCACTCGCTGGAGTTGGCTTGGAGTCCTGGAGGTGACTCACAGACTGGTCTTTGGTGTGGAGTGTTGGAGCTGACTCGCCAGCTGAATCTAGTCTGGAGTGTTGGAATATGACTCGCTAACTGGTACATGGTGTTGGAGTTGGCTCACTACCATTAAGTGTTGGAGGTGACTCGCTGGTTGGTTCCTGGTGGTGGAGTTGTCTCGCTGGCATGACATGAATGTTGGGGGTGGACTTTTTGGGGGGGATCCTATTGGGGACCTGCATTTTTGTATTATGATTCATTATTAATATAATTAATTTTTTAACAGGTTTGAAAATAATCTTCTATTTAATAATATAATAAATTAATAAATATAATAAGAAATTTTATTAGAAATTATAAAATTTATTTTTTATTTAAATGTAATTTATAACCAAATATTATATGTTGGTAATATTATTACCGACATAAAAAGTTTTCATTAGAAGGTATTACTAAACACATTAACCAACATATATATTATCTGTTGGTATTATTATTATTGTAACAGAACTATTTTATCTGTTGTGAAACAATTTAGTGACGGTGTTTTACCCACAGTTTGGTGACATGGACATATATGTTGGTAAAAATTTTTACCAATAGAAAATATATTTTACCAACAGATATTCCCCCGTTGAAAACAGTGAAATATTTTGTAGTGACCCCATAAGATTATAATATTATTCTTGATGGTATTATTAAAATGCAACCCCGAGATTTAAACAAACCATGATATACTATTAAATTATTATTTTTTAATGAGATAGTAATACCCTAGAAATTTCATTAGTGAGTATGAATAAGATTAATATAGGGACCAGACCATAAAACATTACAAAATAATTAATTAAATGAATAATTCAAAATAAGGATCTTTTCCGATATAGAGTTTTAGAAAATTAGGCCAAAACTATTACATATCAACTTGAAAATTACATATATAAACAACAACATGGTTTCAATTTTTTTATAAAATAAAAACTCGTAAAAAATAAGTCTAGTTCTGTGTTTTAGACGGAATAACATTTCAATGATCCCAACTGTGACCCTATTCCACATTATATCGGGTGAAAAAATTTTCAATAACATGGGATGAGAAAAAAATCTCAGTAAGTGTTATAAAATAAGGAATGAAAAAATTGACACATAAATAAATACAAATCATGGAAACCATACATTCCAATCATAACATTCCATATGAAATCATAATATTTATTAATAACACACAGAAATCATAAATCATGAAGGTAACTTATGGCATATATAATAGACATACTTTGTAGCTTTCTCAACTATATATAGAGTTACGTTTGGAATAACAATCACAGTATATTCCATAAATCACTTAGGATAATTTTTAACATCTACCATCATCACCTTACCCAATGCATTGGAGGGCTATCTCGAGCTCACCCACCCTGGGTTTATCACAGAACCACCCATATACATAAAAAATTCCCTAAGAACCATAACATATTCATAACATAGAAAAAACACAATGGAAATATAAAATTTACACATTTCAATGACAATATATCATTCCAAGATATTAACATTATCAATTCTTTAACAGACCAATTTTTAAAACCATTTAAAACATTTAATTAAGATATGTTTTAATCAAAGTGTCCCATACCAATTTGACGATTTTAAAGGAATTAAATTTTTCCTTACATTAATGATCATATAAATAAATCCTAAAAACCATTTTGAAAACATGTACATTAATGAGAAATATTTTGAAGAATAAATCATTAGATCATTTAAAACATTATTTTCGTTAACGTGTATTTAAAAAAAAGTGTGACGCATGAATACAAATAATTGAGGAATTACATTTAATCAAAACATTATAATATCATGAGAATAAAGGTATTCATGATATAATATGTCAAAGGACAGTATATACGCCATAAAATGGTGAATTTGTGCAAAATAACAATGATGTTTCAATGGAATGTCAATTGAGATGAAATCCTTTACAAAGATAGTATCCTTAGATTAATGACAAATCAATGAAATAATTATGTGTGAAAAATATAAATACACCAAATATATGTGGATATTATGTGTAAAAAAATGAGAGGTCATTCAAACATATTTATATCATGACATTATCAAGAAGTAGAAGTTTAACCCAAAGAATAGAAATTTGGAAAAGAAGTTCCGTTACAGAAATTTGACAGCCTAACAACGTCACATTAAAATTTAGAAAATGAGTTGATGAGGGAGAAAAGGGAATCTCATCACTTGGAAATAAAATTTATAGAAATTACGATATAGAAGAACATATCCTAATGTAAGAAGATTTAAATTAAAAGACAAAACAAAAATAAGATTTTTAAAAAGAGGAGGGTGAAATTATCCTTTACCGATTTGATAACATACGAAACATACACCCCATGAATAAAGGATCATAAAATGAATATTTTAATACCCATAAATTACATTATATTTTAAAAATAATACAATTATAGGCAGTACATAAAACACACAAAAGGAAATAGTCGAAAATATAGCATGAATCTCCCAGGAATAAAAATTGAAATGAAAACACCTTACCACGTTGTAATCAATCAAGTC
This sequence comes from Viscum album, assembly GCA_963277665.1. Lineage (NCBI taxonomy): Eukaryota > Viridiplantae > Streptophyta > Magnoliopsida > Santalales > Viscaceae > Viscum > Viscum album. The sequence goes on along the minus strand of OY728127.1, from coordinate 1,149,956,476 downwards.
ATATGACCAATAGATAATAACCACAAAATGAATCATATAACAATAAAAAAAATAAAGATCATATATATCAAATGGAAGTACAAAATATTCCACATATAATAAGTAGGTGGTGAATAATGGAAATCTTAGAGAATTGAAAAATGAGATAAGAAACCCCTTACATCATATCCGACTTGACTAGTTCATTCGTTAATTTACTGAATAATAAACAAAAGTTTATGTCATATTTTCATAGGAACATTTTTCATGTTTATTATTTCTTTTTTTGAATTTCTACCATGTTATAATAATTATGGAATCATTTAAGGTTATAATGTTCGTTTTGTCAATATTTAGTACTTGAGTCAAAAATGAACTTCTTATAATTACAAGTTGTTCATGTGGTAAAAATTCTATTTATAAATAATGATATTCATGATTTATGTATCATATATATCATATATATCTATTATATATATTTATTTATAATAGTACATAACATTTGGAGGAAATAAGTGAAATGCACCGTTCATGGAGATGGTAAGCCATACATACGCATGAACGCTGCTTTCATTTCGATTTCGTATTTTAATGGAATGAATATTTAATGATAAATAGATATATTATAATTCCAATATAATATCATATATATTTTCATTACTCCATCCTTTACACATTCCATGTATGTCATAAATGATTCGTTTCACTTTCAGGGAGTGGTAGTCCACACATCCTCAAATGAAATGATCGTGTTTACCCATTATTGAAACCATAATGGTATTCTTTAAAATTAAAATACAGAAGTATATTGACAATGTAAAAATAATATATATCACAAATAAATACAGTTCCATTATAGTGGCCACCATAAAAGTTGGTAGTAGAATTTTTAACAATCATCGTTTCGTGAAGCAGTAGTTCGCCGTCCACAGAAACAGTATGTTCTTTACTCATTAGATGGAGGTGTGTGTATGTGTAGTTCTAATACATATCATAATAACATCCTAGTATATTTGGATACATATAAATGTATTTATAAAATATATAATATATTGTATTCATATTAATATTTGATATATATATATATTATCATTTTTTAATTATGTAGATATAAATAATATATATATATATATATTCTTTAAATACTAATGAGGCTTTGACCCTAAGAATTTCAAAAATTATAATATATATATATATTGATAACATATTTGGGTAATATGTAAATATATATAGATGTATAAAAATATGTATAAATAGTTACAAATAAATTCAAAAATAATTATTTTTTGTGTGTAATTTATATAAATGTATTTATAAATGCTTACATACATAATTCTATTTAAATATATGAATATATATAATTTATAGAGGTGTGCAAAATATATGTATATACATTTATATTTATATTTATATACATATACATATATGTATTTAAATATATGTACTAATACAAATGATGAAATATAATTTATATAAATGCATATAATGTATCGAAATATATTATGCCAATAATATTAATTTTGTTGACATAAAATTATTAATTAATAGAGTAATATAGATATTATAAACAAAAATCAATCCCCAATTAATGTTCATGTGTCAGCCATTCATTAAAGTAACCGCAGGTCAAATCTATCTAGACTCAAATTTTAGAAAGAGTCGGTCCCATTAACACATGGGGCCCGAGAATTCCAGTGCTAGAGGAGAGCTGTTGGCATACCCACATGGGACACCTCTTTGGAGGAGCAGGTGGTGTGTTTGTTTTGGAAGAGGACACAACACATGTTGGGAAGGCGTGAGGCATGGACACAAAAGATAGTAGTGGGGAACCAGAGGGTTAATTGATGGGGGAGGCCCATGAGGTGGTGGGTATGAGATGGATGATGAGAGTGTTTATAAAAGAGAGATATTGGGGGTGGACGTGAAAACTGATCCTAATTTAATTAAATTTAGGGGATGTTAAAACCACCCCACATATGGTTCATAAGATCAAATTGGTGGTGGTTAAAACTGCCTCTAAAAGATGATTTATCCAAATTCTAAAATAATATTAAAGGGGGTATAAAACCCCTAAAATATAACTGTCTCTAATCTTATAAATACATTACCAGTAGTTACTCAAGACCACCTCTAATACAAAAAGGTAGGTACATTAGCGGTGATTCCTGATACCCGCTACTAATGTGTTTAGAATGGGTTATCAACCCTTCAATCAGGATATTTCTTGTAGCTTCATTAAGATATCAAATTACCTAATGAACCTCGTGGATAACATTCCTCTCTTGACAAATCTCTATAAACCTCATTATGGGGATACACTTATGAATATTTATTTTCCCTTCTAAAACTCCAAAGCCAAATGAAATCGATCTACATAATATTTTTTCCATCTCTGATCAGACCTCTTCTAATCTTGGATCTCATACACCTTATCCATCATTTAATGTGTCATCTGTGGCCCAAAAAGAGATGCCTCACCGATCTCAGTCCCGAAAAAGGGTTCCATAAAGGGTCTCCCATATAGGGCTTTGAAAGGTGTCATGTCGATAGTATTGTGTTATATATTGTTATAATAATATTAAACCATCATTTATTTATCCACCCATCTCTAGTAAAATTATATCACTCAAGTCCTTAGCATATCCTCTATCACCTGTAGAGGGTGCTTGGTATTCCCATCCGTCTGGGGTGAATGGATGCAATTATCCTAATTTGGGTCTGGAATTCCCCATATTGGCCTCTCCCAACCGTGATGTGAACTATGCATTACATTCATAAACAATCATTGAGTTAAACCATGGAGGTGTAAGATCACATGAATCTACGAATGTCCCAAACTCTCAACCGATCTATGTTTTCTAATTGAAAGGAATTGTTCCAACTTTGTATGATATTCAACTATCTCCTATATCATGTAATTTCCTCTCACAATGTGTTGAAGCCCGTTCACAAATTCCACATATATATTGTAATAACCCAATATTTTATGATAAGTATTATTTTTAATTTATTTGATGTCATGTGTTTTATGTTACAACAAGATTATCTTGTTCTATACGCAACACGATATTAGCTTGCAGTATACGCAACACTATTCTTAGATTATGTTACACACAATTTCAAGTTCGTTTGATAATAGTCATTCTACGCAACATTGAGTGTATATATATATATTAAATTTATAAATGAAATATAGTTGGATTCTGTTATATGAAACAACAAAGGAGTCTTTCACAACACGCATCCCTAACTTGGCTTTCATTACACGTAATCGCGACCTTCCTCGATAGCGTGTGTTGTGCACAATACCAGGTTTTACTAAACAATGGTATATTATTATAATCTTATTATGAACTTGCCGTTATGAATAGTATTAAATAAATTTTTAATTTTATGACATTATTATTAATCATACACATTATCTAGAACATGGTATAAGAACAAAATAAATTTTTCGGGTAAAATAAGTATTTTTCTAAAAATGCATTTTTACCGCCTTTTGATGGAACACCCAAATTAAATATAGTTTTTGACATTTTTATAAGTTCAATTTTACAAAATAAAATTATTCTTTGGAATAAGGATATAAAATTTTACTTTGGATAAAATTTTCATGTTATTCTGATAACTTTCATATTTTAATGAATAGTAAAAACACGCTATATTTTAATTAAAAACAACTTTTTTTCATCGTAATAATTTTTGTGGTTAAATTATAATATTTAATGGTATTAAAGTATAAATAGAATATATTTTTACCATTTAATATAATGTATGTCATTAGCATTGATTTTACCTTGAATTCGTAGGTCAAATCAATTCAATCTTTTGTAATGTTTTGAACAAAAACCCGCTTTATTTCGACAACGAGATTAATTTTAATTTAATTTCAGAAAATTTTGTTTATTGAATTTGGAAAAATGGATTCCATATTTGGAATCAGTGGGTCCAAATTATATTAATAGACTACTTTTCATTTTTGGGCATTATGAATAGTAACTACGGTAAATTTTATTTACCATAGTTAAAGGTAAATCAGGTAATTAAGGGTAAATATACGACTATAAAATTACCCTAACACCTAAAAAAATCCTATTGGATGACTAAAAGTCGACCCACATCACCTAAGGGTCGGATTAGAATCATTTAATGGACTTTGTTTAGTGAAAATAACTTAATTATTATTAAAACCAAAGAAAGTGACAACATGTCACTCTCTTAAATCTTATAAGTATATTAATTTTAATTTAGTGATAAAATTTATGAAACTTAAAACATTAATAGTCTCCAGAAATATAATTCAATTATCTACATCATATGAATTTATTTATAATTTTTAGGGATTAAATAATTATCATTATTTGTGACACAATAGTGATGGGGAAATTGTTTATCTAGTTAAAAATCAAGAATATAGTTTTTATTAAACTAATAGTGACCATAAAAGGCACAAAACCCTGACAAAAACTTATTGGACTTATTAATTTAAACCATAATAATCCAATGGTATAATATTTGACCATTTTGAGCCTTATAAAAGCGATTATGACACTTATATTATTTTATTTTAAATGATGCCAAAGTTGTCACCTTCATAATTTAATAAATATAACAATTTAAATATTGTGATTTTTAGATGATAAATTCGATTAAAAGTATTTTTGTGAAAGTTAATATATTTATCTTCATTATAGGATATTATTTTTAATTTTTATGAAACAAATAATTATATTAAATAATTATACAAAAATGATGTAGTAATTATTTTATTAAGAGATAAACCAAATAAATGGTTTTAAACATAATAAAATAAATATTATATGAACTATTTAATGTGCTCCACGAATTTTCTAGATACATATGACCTTTTATGAATCTATTAAAGCTTTTATATATAATATATCTTATGTATATATTTTATTTAAATTCAAATAAATGAATAGTGTCATAATTGATAGTATTGTTATTTTATAAAAATAACATATTATAAAATGGTTTAAAAATTACAAAAATATTTAAAAATTATAAATTTAAATTTATAAGGTCTAAAATGTTATAAATTATCCAATTATAGAAAATTCACAACAAATAAGAAAATCTTTTTTGTAATTTAAAATTTAGAATGTTATTACCACAAATTAAATTAAATTGATTATGTAAGGATAAATCTAGTTTATAATGTTTAAAATAATTTCCTAACCTGTCTAAATTTTATTGGATGATGATATTACAACCCTATCACATATTATATTCGAATTTCAGTCATTTTTGGAGGTTTTTAAGTGCGGTTAGATTTATTATAAATTAGTATTTTTAAGATTTCCAACGGTGCCCCTCCCATTCCTTATAAAAGGGCACCTCCTCCCTCTCTTCCTCACACAAATTTGAGCCTTCAAGCTTGGCCGACCCCTGTCAAATTCCCTTCTCCACTTCCCTAGAAACATCCTAGAGGTCATGGTCTTCTTCAAAGACCAATTATAGTTCCCTAAGAGGAGGTCTCAAAGAGGTGCTTCAAATAAGAGGAGGTTCGGATCCATACGTAGCATATCGGACCTAAGCTAAGGGATAAATATTCCAATCTCATTATTACCTAAGATTGTTTATTCATAAGTATTTACTGGGGTTATTGTCATTATCCATGTATATGTTTTATAAAAATGTTTTCATTTATGTTTAAAGTCCTTTTTACCCATTTTTGACTTTTATTACATGGTATGTAAGGAATATTTCTTTTTTTTTACGTTATGAGGTAATTTTTTTGACATTTCCAGAAAAAGTACGAGAAGAATGTTTTTTTAACTTATACGGCATGAACAGATTTTTACGGTTTTATAAAGCCTTATTTTCATGAAGCTTCCTCTAAAAGATTTCATGATTATTTTTAACAAAATATTTTTCTTTTAAAATTTCAAGGTGTTTTTTGAAAAGAAATTGATTTTGAAGAAGAAAGGATATTTACCTCAAGAACTCATTTCATGTGTTTTATCAAAACCATTTTCCATCTAAAATGACATTATTTCATATGTGTATGTTTCAATTATCATGTCTCTATGATTTTCATGGTTTCACTTTTCTTATTATGAAATGATATCCATTTCTTTTATATGGATTATGTGATGATGGGATGATGTTTATGAAACCCATTTTATTTGTTGGGTTATAATGAAGAATGTATGTTTATTTTGTGGCACAAGTAAGAATGATTTAATTATGAGATGGATGGGACATATATCTCCCTCCAATGCATTGGGTAACGATTTATATCTCATGAGATAGACATGGCTGGAATGGTAAGTTAATCTGGTTCAGTATTACAGGACTGAAACAAGGAGTGAACTCGATTCAGAAAATGACTATTTCCACTAAGATGGTCAGGGCAGTAATGCCTTGGCTACTATGGAAATCATTACATGTTCTTAATAGATGCCACAATTACATGATTTATTCCTATGCTATTTTATCATGATTGATGATCCATTATGATCAATGCCTTACGTACTACCATGTTTTGTGTCATTGCTCAAGATTTTGATGTTTAATTATTATCTTCATGTTTTTAAGTTCAAATGTATATGGTTTGTTTTATTTTCTACATGATTTCCCTTACTGATTATTTGAGCTCAACCTTTTTATGTTTTCCTTTCCCCCAGGATTAAAAGAAAGGTTTTAGGTAAGGAAACAAAAAGGGGAGGATAGTTATGGGAGATGTTAAGGATCTTTCAACATTATTAGAGGTTTATATTACAAGTTTTCAAAGACACTAAACTGTTACGGTCCTTGTGTTTCTATTTTTGTTATATATTGGATATTCCGCAAAAGTGATGTAATGTCCATAAACGTCAAGCTTCGGGTCTCTACAATTGGTATCAGAGGAAAGGTTTAGTCAACCTTTGGAAACTAGGATGTGAAAAAGTTAGTGAGATCCCAAGATATATTTCTAAGGTATGTCTAGGGATATCCCTAAGGATATGTATACGTATAGGATATAGTCCTAGAACTATGGTAATGGTCATAGAATTTAACCTAAGATGGTAGATATTTAGGGTACTCCCCCTTTACTATGTTGTTTTACCTAGCATGATTTTTTCCTCTCACATTATTCTTTATGGGTTTTAGAAAATGGCTGGAAACAGGAAGATTCACGATAATGGAGGATATGACAGACAATGGAATGATATTCTTCATGAGGAACCGAATGAAACGGGATTTGGAAGTCCAAACATCGTTATTATGTATAATCAGAAATCTCATAATATGATCAATAATCTCAACTTTTGTATGTTTTCTGAATCAGATAATGAGAGAAATATGGAGTTTCATGATGATCATAGAGGAAAGAAAGTTCAATTTCCCTCACGTAAATCATGTGGGAAGAGGCATCTGGGATATTGTTTCAAAGGAACTGGAAGATGCTTTGGGTGTGGAAAAGAATGACATAAAGCCAGTAAGTGCAAAGGAAAAGGTTCAGTTAACACCATGGACAAGGATAATGGTATTTCTACGACATCAAAAATGATTATATGTTTTAAATGTGGAATGTATGGGCATTATGCAAACCAATTCCCTAAGGGAAAATCTCATGAAGAGAATCAGCATGGTCCTATGGGTAGTATTTATGTGGATGATGATGAAGAGACTACAAATGATATGTGAAGTGAAATAATTGTTCAAGATCAGTCAGTGGTTTAAGAAGGTAGTGGAATGATTACATGATTATCAAGAGTAATGTTGTATAAGTAATCTCATGGTACTATGGAATAAAGAGACATCTAAGTATTGTTACACTATTGTCTTTCCTTATGTTTTGAAAGTGTATGATGAATGGTATTGGTAACCATGAAAGGTAATTTAGATATTTTTGGAAAGTGGATGATATGTGCATAATGATGGGATAAGAAGATAATGAGATGTTTGATTGTATTCATGAGCTCATGACTGATATATGGACTAAATGATATTGTGGTTTGACTATATAGAATTTTTGGGATTTTGGTGTGAGTAAACTGTTAAAATTTAACAACATTCATGTTTTCACTAAGGTTCAATGGGTATTTATTCTTCAAGATAATAAATTATTGTGTTATTCACATGTTTGTAATTTGACCAAAAAGACATCTCTTATGATATATGTGGATCAACGATTGTATTAACATGCTTGTTATATGAAATCTCTGGTAATCATTTTCACTATAATATGACAATAGACTTCAATATTATGGATAAGCCTAAATATTGGAATGGATTATGTTGGACATAAGTTAGTATTGTTTAAGGATAGAACCTTTTTCAATATTATTGATGGGATGATATAGTAATGTAGTTTTAGAAAAAGGACAACCTACAGGATGGGAGAGAGCCCATCGCGTCGGACAAGGCTGTGGAAATCGAACCCACAACCGAAGTGCGACAGGCCTTTATCACCTACCACTATCCTATAAGAAGTACCTGGTTAGTGGAAAGTAGTTTTATTTTATTAAAAGGTATGATAAATAAAGTATAAGTCCATTTTTGGAACCATATACGATTAATCTCACCATAAGATGGACTTATAACTTTTGCTAACATTTTGTTTGAAACATATGGAATGAACCATCATTATATCACATGATCTTCTAATGCTTCACGAATAACAAATTCAACTTCATTTCTTTAATAGATGAAGTGGAAATTTTTCAATTCATGAACAACAGTGATATTTTACCAAAATCAAGTAAGTATTTCTTCTAATTCAAATGTTTCAACTTTAGGGAAATGATATTGAAAACCAAAAATGTTTTCCTAGTTCTCTTATATCCAATAAATCAGATGGTACCTTATATCATCACAAATCTATGGCTTTGAGAATGTTGGCTTTTTTATATCCATGTTCTCTACCACTCACCATCAGAACATGATGGTTAGATTTCTCCTCCATATCCATATTTTCACCTATGATCTCCTATGTGAAAAACTAGTGATGAGTTAATTTGGGTAACCGTTACGTTTCATACTTTAGTTTTGAAAGTTAAGTTTTGGTATTTCATTTTACGATGTGGGTTTTAATTAATGAAACTTTCAAGTAGAAAACCATGCATAACCCCGATGAATTTCGAGGGAGAAATTCATTTTAAGGGGGGTAGAATGGAACAACCCGATATTTTATGATAAGTATTCATTTTAGTTTATTTGATGTCATGTGTTTTATGCTACAAAAAGATTATCTCGTGATATATGCAACACCGTATTAGCTTGCAGTATATGCAACACTATTCTTAGATTGTGTTATAAACAATTTCAAGTTCGTTTGATAATATTCATTCTACGCAACATTGAGTGTATATATATATATATATTCAATGTATAAATGAAATATATTTGGATTCTGTTGTATGAAACAACAAAGGTGTCTTTCACAACACCCAACCCTAACTTGGCTTTCATTACACGCAATCGCGACCTTCCTCGATAGCGTGTGTTGTACGCAATACCGGGTTTTACTAAACAACAGTATATTATTATAATATTATTATGAACTAGCCGTTATGAATAGTATTAACTAAATATTTATTTTTATAACATTATTATTCATCTTACACATTTTCTAGAACATGGTATAAGAACAAAATAATTTTTTCGGGTAAAATAAGTATTTTTCAAAAAATGAAGTTTTGCCGCCTTTTGATGGCGCACCCACTTTAAATATAGTTTTTGACATGTTTATATGTTCAATTTTACAAAATAAAATTATTCTTTGGAATAAGGATTTACAATTTTACCTTCGATGAAATTTTCATGTTATTCGGATAACATTCATATTTTAATGAATAGTAAAAACACTCTATATTTTAATTTAAAAAAAAAATTCATCGTAATAATTTATGTGTTTAAATAATAATATTTAATGGTATTAAATTATAAATAGAATATATTTTTACCATTTAATATAATGTGTGTCTTTAGAATTTATTTTACCTTGAATTCTTATGTTAAATCAATTAAATCTTTTGTAATGTTTTAAACAAAAACCCGTTTTCTTTCGACAACGGGATTAATTTTAATTTAATTTCTGCAACTTCTGTGTATTGAATTTGGAAAAATGGATTCCATATTTGGAATCATTGGGTCCAAATTATATTAATAGACTACTTTTTATTTTTGGGAATTATGAATAGTAACTACTCTAAATTTTATTTACCATAGTTAAAGGTAAAACGGGTAATTAAGGGTAAATATAAGATTATAAAATTACCGTAACACCTGAAAAAATATTATTGGATGGCTAAAAGTAGAACCATATCACTTAAGGGTCATATTATAATCATTTAATGGAATTTTGTCTATGAAAATAACTTAATTATTATTAAAACCAATGAAAGTGACAACATGTCACTCTCTTAAATCTTATAAGTATATTAATTTTAATTTAGTGATAAAATTCCTGAAACTTCAAACATGAATAGTATAAATAAATATAATAAAATTATCTACATCATATGAATTTATTTATAATTTTTAGGGATTAAATAATTATCATTAATTGTGACACAATAGTGATGCGGAAATTGTTTATCTCGTGAAAACTCAAGAATATAGTTTTTATTAAACTACTATTGACCAAAAAAGGCACAAAACCCCGAGAAAAACTTATTGGTCATGTTAAGTTAAACCATAATCATCCAATGGTAGAATATTTATCCATTTGGATCCTTATAAAAGAGATTATGATACTTATATTAGTTTATTTTAAATGATTCCAAAGTTGTCACCATCATAATTTAATAAATATAACAATTTAAATATTATGATTTTAATATGATAAATTCACGTAAAAGTATTATTGTCAAAGTTAATAGAATTATCTTCATCATAGGATTTTATTTTTAATTTTTATGCAAAAAATAAGTATATTAAATAATTATACAAAAATGATGTAGTAATTATTTTATTATGAGATAAACCAAATAAATGGTTTTAAACATAATAAAATAAATATTATATGAACTATTTAATGTGCTACAATAATTTTATAGATACATATGACCTTCTATGAATCTATTAAAGCTTTTAGTTCGAATATATCATCTGTATATATTTTATTTAAATTCAAATAAATTAATAGTGTCAAAATTGACAGTATTGTTATTTTATAAATATAACATATTATAAAATTGTTTAAAAATCACAAAAATATTTAAAAATAAAAAATTTAAATTTATATGGTCTAAAATGTTATAAATTATCCAATAATGGAAAATTCACAACAAATAAGTAATTATTTGTTATAATTTAAAATTTAGAATGTTATTACCACAAATAAAATTAAATTGATTAAGTAAGGATAAATCAAGTTGATAATGTTTAAAATAATTTCCAAACATGTCTAAATTTTTTTGGATGATGATATTACAACCCTATATCATCTAATATTAGAATTTGAGTCATTTTTGGAGGTTTTTAAGTGGGTATAGATTTATTATAAATTAATATTTTTAAGATTTTCAAAGGTGTCCCTCCCCTTCCTTATAAAAGGGAACCTCCTCCCTCTCTTCCTCACACAAATTCGAGCCTTCAAGCTTGGCCAAACCCTACCAAATTCTATTCTCCACTTACCTAGAAACATCCTGGAGGTCCTGGTCTTCTTCAAAGACCAATTGTAGTGACCTAAGTGGATGTCTCAAAGAGGCGCTTCAAAGAAGAGGAGGTTCGGATCCATACGAAGCATATCAGACCTAAGGTAAGGGATACATATTCCAATGTAATTCTTATCCAAGATTGTTTATTCGTAATTCTTTACTGGGGTTATTGTCATTATCCATGTATATGTTTTTTTTAAAAAAATTCATTTATTTTTAAAGTCCCTTTTACCCATTTTTGACTTTTATTACATGGTATGTAAGGAATCTTTCTTTTGTTTACGTTATGAGGTACTTTTTTTGACCTTTCCGGCAAAAGTACGAGACGAATGTTTTTTTAACTTATACAGCACAAAAAGATTTTTACGGTTTTATAAAGCCTTATTTTCATGAAGCTTCCTCTAAAAGATTTTATGACTATTTTTAACAAAATCTTTTTCATTTAAAATTTCATGATGTTTTGTGAAAAGTAATTGATTTTGAAGAAGAAATGATATTTTCCTCAAGAACTCATTTCAAGTGTTTTATCAAAACCATTTTCCATCTAAAATGACATTATTTCATATGTGTATGTTTCAAGTATCATTTCTCTATGATTTTCATGGTTTCACTTTTCTTATAATGAAATGATATCCATTTCTTTTATATGGATTATGCGATGATGGGATGATGTTTATGAAACCCATTTTATTTGTTGGGTTATTATGAAGAATTTATGTTTATTTTGTGGCACAAGTAAGAATGATTTCATTATGAGAAGGGTGGGACCTATATCTCCATCCAATTCATTGGGTAAGGATTTATATCTCATGAGATAGACATGGATTGAACGGTAAGTTAATCCGGTTCAGTATTACAGGACTGAAACGAGGAGTGAACTCGATTCAGAGAGGGACTTTGTCCACTAAGATGGTCATGGCAGTAATGCCTTGGTTACTACAGAAATCATTACATGTTCTTAATGGATACCACAATTACATTCTTTATTCCTATGCAATTTTATCATGATTGACGATCCATTATGATCTATGCCTTACATACTACCATGTTTTGTGTCATTGCTCAAGATTTTGATGTTTAAATATTATGTTTATGTTTTTAAGATAAAATTTATATGGTTTGTTTTATTTTCTCCATGCTTACCGTTAGTGAGCATTTGAGCTCACCCTTTTTATGTTTACTTTCCCCCAGGATTAAAAGAAAGGTTTTAGGTAAGGAAACAAAAAGGGGAGGATCGTTATGGGAGATGTTGAAGATCTTTCAACATGATTAGAAGTTTATATTATATGTTTCCAAAGACACTAAATGGTTATGGTCCTTGTGTGTCTGTTTTTGTTATGTATTAGATATTCCCCAAAAGTGATGTAATGTCCATGAACGTCATGCTTTGGGTCTCTACATATATCATCTCATTTCCACTATTTTGTCTCAAGAGGATATATAAATTTTTTTGAATCCTGGTGTTTAGGCTTCACCTACTATGATAAGAGACACACAGTGACAAACTCGGAAACACTATGCCTCATTCTAGACCTCCAAAAACACTATTGAATGTCCCTATAAGTATTTACTACACCAAGATTTATATCCAATGGATATGTGAGAAACACCCTCATCACCCCCTCTAAAATCGCAACTGAAACCCTCATCCATCCCTATAAAATTTTTAAATGACTCTCTCCTTCAAAAAAATCCATCTGGTCAATAAATTGACAATATCTGGTCACATAGTACATCACCGTCAATGTCTCCCTACTATGCCTCCCTCATAATCTTTCTAAGGGGTGAGGTCATCACCATTGACTGTATATAACATAAACCCTCAAACTCAACAAGGGATAGCTACCAAAAAGGCAACTAATTAAACTCCTCCTCATCCAAGAATGCAAATGACTAGCTGCTAATCGAATTTACCATGATGTTTCCATTCCTAGTGTTATTGAATATATCAATATCATAGTCATTTTGAATCTCCAACTAGAATCAATGTCTTGGGATTAGGTAACTCTTTGTGAAGACATGCCCTATTGTTAGATTGAATTAGTAAACAACAAGGTTATCTCCCAGAATTTAGTGCCTCCACATTCTCAGAGTGAATACTACAAATGAAAACTCTTGGTAGTGAGTCTCAATATTCTTATCAAAGGGTCTCAACTACCTCAATCCATATGTTATCACTTCCTATATCTATATCAACACAAAAAACCAACTCTAGATGAATCACAATATTTTATGTACACCACACCCTCCTATAGTCTCAAAATATGATCACTTGTTAGTTTGATACTAAACTCCTCAATGGATCTCTATAATTTATTATTCCATGTTAACAACTACCCTTTATATGTTAGTGTGTTGAAATAAGGTAAATCCTAGATAAGTCATATAGTAACATCCTATATTATGCACCCAATCCTAGAAAAAAATTCACCTATAACATTCTCTTGGGTGGATCCCATGCATGAAGTACATCAATATTCATTTGTTCCACATATAATCCATGATCTGAAATGAAATTACCCAAAAAGTAAACCTCAATGATCTGAAACTATTACATCAATAGCTTACCATAAATCTAGTTCTACATAATCAAGTATCAGACCATCCTCATGTGTTCAACATGCTCCTCCTCTGATTCAATGTATATGGGTGTGTTGTCAATAAAGAAAAATACAAATAGTTCTAACTATGAATGGATGATCTAGTTTATCAAGTCCAAATATATTGTGGGGGTATTCTTCACACAAAAATTCATGACCAGGAACTCATATTTTCAAACAAAACATTATAATGGAAGCTTCAGAATATTACCCTCGTGAACTGTCAAATGGTGGTAGTCAAACCATATATCTATCTTTCAAATCCATCTCAAACCTCTCAACTTATCAAAGATTCCAACCATACTCGTATAGGGGTATTTTTCTTCTTTCTGTCATGGTTCAGGAGATAATAATAAACAAAAATAAAAAATCTATTATCTGCCTCTTTCATGAATAAAAAAAGAGCTACCTATGGGGACGTGTTTATTCTAATAAAAACAACTCTTGATGGTCTTCCAATAACACCCTCATCTTCCAAATATTGATAGGGGACATCTCATATACAATAGAATATAACATAGTATTCTTGGGGTGAATGTCAATGAAATCTTATATCTCCCACCTTTGAGGTAATTGTAAACATTCCACCCGGAATACATCCATATAATCCTAAAGGAATTAAAGAATATATATTTATAAATATCCCACTATTTCATGGGATAAGATCCCCAATTGTGGGTTTATCGGTTGAATCTTCCTTCTTTCAAGACCCACTCTCCCGAGAATGAGATCTATCTTTCCCTCAAATGTGAATATATTCCCATTAATTAGAATAAATCCGAATCAGCTACACTGACAATCGATCTTGGGTTTAACCATAAAGAACAATCCCATACCCAAGATAACATCATAAAGTCTGATTGTAATAACCTAAAGTCCCATGATAATAACTATCCACCAATTAATATCTAACAGTTCTATTAAATTAATGAAATTTCCAAATCATTCCATTTAGGAACCATAAGGGAAGGATATTAGGATAAATTTTTTATTAGGACCACCATCTCTCACACAAGGACTAAGGAGATTAAGGAATGACTCACCCCCAATGTTTACTTGTACTAAAGCACGCGTATAATAAACACTTATCATACCTCTAATCATCTCATGAGATACTGGTTCATTTTCATCTATATCCAGTAGCCGCCCACATCCCTAACCACATCCTCCATGTGCCTAATTTGGGCCACCTGGTGGGGGGTTTGGTCGGAGTTAAAAAATAATCCACTAAAATCATCTCCTCCCCTTGGATCCCACTAACACCAATGATAGATTCACTTCCATTGGTTTCACCCTGGCCATGCCTAGAAGATCCATGATCACAGAACTAGTTGTGGTTGTCCATTTACAGTATGATTTTCCTCTTCTGCATGTCAAGTTTGGAAAAAAAATTCCATTTTACCTTTCCCATCAGATGCATAACATCTCCCCTCCCCAAGATTCCCAGGCCCACTGTGCGGTCTATATTTTTCATAACCATCTACCTATGTCTGGTCATGATATGATATCCTACGTCGAGGTCCTATCAATTGAATCCTACAAGATGCTATAGATGACTCATTCCTATGATTTACACATACCAATCCAACTGGTTGGATGACCTCATATTGGAAGCTCTCTATTATCAGTTAAAGATCCAACACACCGACATATATTGAAATGCACGAGGGCCCCACACTAGAATGGATGTCTCTGTAGAGACCCTACTCAAACATCCACACCTAGAAGTGGCCTTCCTAAATTGTGTCTTTGGAGTACCCTGTAAGGTCTGTAAACCACACATTATACATAGTAACTATCATACCTCCATTCATAAGCTCTAGAATATCTTAAATCTATATTGATCACAGGCATGAGGGATAATACTCCACACTAAATAGTTGTTGAATGTCATACTAGTAGAGTGTTGATTCATTATAGATCATCATGAACCAACACTACCAGTTCTTTAGTACCCCCGGTTTCTGGTATGTAACCCTTACGTAATTTTTTTAATGGTTATAAAGTTAAGGGTGATGAATGAGAGATCCGGGAGAACATGGAATGATGTATTGAGGCAAAGGGGAAGTCACACGGGTGGTGCATGGTTTGTCTAACCGTGCGGCCAAACCATGTTTAGAGGGTCTTCTGAGGTAGTGGCTTACGCACGGTTAGTTCATGGTTTGTCATACCATGCAAACTAACCATTCCAGACCCGAAATGAGATCCTAAAAAATTGAATCTCAAATTTTTTTCCACTAAATGGCTCATTTTTTCTTCTATGTGGCCATAACATGGGATCACTCTCCTTTAAAGGGAGGAGAATATCTCCCAAGAATTTTGGGGGTTATCTGAAGGCTTTCCCTAGCGAATCAAATCCATATTCCTAAGGTATGAGATCGTTCATCATCATTATTGATCGGTTTCTTAGATCTACTTCTCATATTCTCCTGGTTTCAAATATTGTCCCCCCGTTATGGGTAGATCTATGTGTGTGGATGCCAAATATGATGATATTTGGTCGTGGTCTTTCTAGGAAAAGTGATCTAAGGGTGGTTCTTGATGAATCAACATAGTAATTTTCTGTAGTCTTTGTTCGTTGTGGTTTTCGTCAAAACCTTTGAGGTAGAAGGCTTCTTTTTTGACTACACTTTATAGAACTAATTGGAATGATTTCAAATTGAATGTGTGGTGTTGAATTTATTTGGATTTGGTTGTTTAACACTTGTAGGAAACCATCTTGAGTGATGGTTCTGAAATCGTGAAAATTGGGGATTTTGAATGAGTTCGTTTGATCTTAATTTTAATATAGGGATTTTAAAATGGGGTTTTCCTGGAATTGTGACACATGATTTCGATTAGTTGTTTTCAATAAAAGGGAATGATTTATAGAAGTTAAATGACTTTATTAAAATTGGTTTACTCTTTGGTTTTCAACAAAAGTATTGTTTTATTGAAATGGTTGGACATTCAGATAGTTGGGCATAGAAATGGTTTTGATGAAAAGGGTTTTCAATAGAAATGTGTTTTTATTGAAAGGGTTGTTTTGGAATGATCGTTGGTAATATGTGGTGTTTTTCCATGTTTCATATACGGGGATTTGATGAAATATGACCTTCTACTTGGTGCCACAGGTTTAATGGAACATGGGAATTTCATACACATGGCTTGGTTGAAATATGACCTTGTGCTCGGTGGAAAAGGGTGAAAGGAAAATGGGAAATAATTACATAGTGAAGACTTCATATATCGATGAGAAACTATTCATGAGTATAGAACTATCATAATATAACATGCATTTTTGGTTGTATGAGTTTGTGGAAGGGTTGGGTATGCCAAAAAGGGATGTTGAGAAATGGTTTTACAGATTATTTAGTTATTTTTATGAAAAAAATAACATGTTGAAAAAATTGGTTTCAATCGCATTTTAATGCTTTTGGTTATAAATGGTTTTGGAAACATGTTTATATAAGGCTATAAAATGTTTTGGTAAATTCTTTTATATAAACTGTATTATATAAATGTGACTAAATTTTTTATCCTTGTAGTGTGAGTAGGGAAGTCATTGGGGAAAACCTACTAAGTTTTATACTCACCATTAATTTTGTATTTTGGTACTTTTGAAGATATCGTATTCTGAGACACAGGTAAGGGTAAGGATTCTCATTGCTAGTGGTTCGTGGTGATGCTTGGGTGATGTGGCGGTTCTTGGAGCATAGAGCTTAGGGTGGAGTCATGGAGTGTGTCTTGGTTTATTTTGGGTCTGTTGTTTAGTCTTCCACATTGTACTCTGATATCATGTTTGATTGTATTGGCTTTGGGTTGTGTTGTTGAACAACTTGGCTGTCTATTGGGAATGCATGCTTGAATGTTTTATTGACATTCTTCATAGAGTGGCTATTAGGGGATGGTATGTTTGGTTTTTTCTTAAGGGTAAATCGTTCCCCAATTTTTTCATGAAGCCCAAGGCATTTATTTCTAGGTTATGGTGCCATGGGAACATCGCTTATGACCTAGTAACCCTTACGGACTCCTCAAGCCAATGAGTTAGTGGAGGGGTGTTACAAGTGGTTTTATTTTGTTCGGTCCTTAGCATTCTAGTGAGAGAAGTTGTTCAACCTTTGGTGTTGATCAATGGTCTTGGTGTTGACATTAGTTCTTGGCATATTCCTTGAGTCGGGATCGTTGAAAGGTGTTGGATTGTCAGAACATGGAATGTATTGAAAAAAGGAAATATCTAACCCTTTTATGTTGAACATAATGTTACCAGGGAGTTGGGTAAATAAGTGTTTGGACAGACATCTAGGATTTTGAAATATCTTTAACATGGGTTTACCCAATAAGGAAATCATGACATGGATTATAGAGGAATGAATTCCCACTAGGAGTGTATACATCATTAAGTGAAATGATTCATGTTGTGAAAAAAATGTTCATTTTTGAAGACTATGGAATTGTTTTTCAAATGAAATATTTTTAAAATGCGAATGATTATCCTATTTTGAAAATGGTTTAATTTTAAAAAGAATTTGAAGTGATTTCAAAAATCGTTGAACATGGGAAAAAGGATGTTTTAGAAAACCATGTTGTGACAGTTTATGTTATAGAATTTGAAATGGTAATCCATCAGTTTCTAGAGAGTGAGACTGACAGAGTTTGTTGTTGGGTTATAAAACGGCACATGGTAGGAATCGTTGAATCCAACCCTAAGAAGATGTGGAGAATGTGGTTGCACCTAAACCACGGGAGAACCAAGAGCTGGTTCAGTGTATTATCCAGGAATTTCATGTTGTGGATATAGGGAACCGGAGGAATGAACCAAGGAATGTGGACCATAACATCCAGTTCATGAAGTAGAATACACCGAACATTCGGGGTGATGCTGAACCCGAGAAGGTAGAGGTTTGGCTAAGTAGGATAAATAATATCTTTGATATCATCAGCACGCCATCAGAGATCAAGGTCATGCTAATGAAATATATGCTCAAGTATCATGCATGTCAGTAGTGGGATTTAGCCGTATATGCTTAATTGGACGAAGGCCTTACATGAGAGGATTTTGAAGAAATTTTAAAAAACAATTCTATCCTCACACGTTCAATATCAAGAAAATGACAGACTTCTTCAGCATAAAACATGAGAATCTCTATGTCATAGAGTATGAATCTATGTCCATGAATTTAGTCCATTTTCACCAGAGGTTGTGGCAAGTGTTTCTTTGATGGAACGCATCCTCAAATCGTGGCTAAGGAAGGAGATTCGATTGAATATTATGATGCTCCATTTTACAGATTATATAGATATGGTGAATAGAGATACTATTGTTGAACGTGATATCTCCGGATCTATAGGAGGAGGAATGATGATACTTATTGGAATCTATGGGAACTCAACCACTGGATACAATAGTAAAAGGGGCACCTATATCCACAGTTCAAGTATAAATCAGGACAAGACCGTTGGATCAGTAAACCTTTCTCCGTGACCCCAGAGCAACAGAGGTTGTTTTCAATGTGGTTTGCTTGACCACATAATGCGAGATTGTATGATACATACTAGGGAATGTCATAATTATATTATTATGGGATATATTCATCGCTATTGTCACAGTTCTCCAAGGTCAGGTTCTCGAGACACTTCTTATCTTTCGCAAGTATCGTATGCTTTGACTCGATGAGGACAATAGAATCATTATCGTTAGAAGAGAAGATCTAACCATGTTGATTCTAGAAATACCATGAATCCTCTACTAGGGAAACCTCATAAAGGAAATAAGGAGAACTATACAGTGAGGAAACAATTGAATGGAGATGAGAAAATGATTGTCGATGATCAGGCTTGACCATATACAGTGAATGGTACGATTCATTTTAATTCATCCTTTGTGTAGGTTTTGTTTGATAGGGTTGCATCACATTCCTTAATTTCATATCATGATTTTTACATTCTATGTATAAAACTGGAAATGATGACTACGGATTTGAAACTACAAACTCCACTATGTGAAAGAGAATGTCAAGCCATTGTGTGTAGAGAATGTGTTATAACTGTTGATGGATTTGAGTTAAAATGGGACTTCTCGATGTTGGATGGGGATGTCTATGATGTAATCCTAGGTATGAATTGTCTGAAAACCTTCATGTCTCAAATAGACTATTATAGGGGAACATTTAGTTTCCTGACTGAGGATGATATTGAGAATCTCTTTAGAGGAATGAGGATTGTGAAAAAGGGTGCAAAGAGCTTGTTGGCACCAATGGTGGGAAAAATATTTTTCCAATTGGTAGCATTGAATTTGGAATCAATGGATGAGATCGAGGAAATTATTTTTCCAGCTATTGTGGATCAATTTCTAGATGTCTTTCCCAACAACATCTTAGGGTTACCACCTCATTGAGAAGTGGATTTTATGATTCATCTCCTTCCAGGGACCAATACTATTTCCCTTCTATCTTATTGGATGGCACCAATAGAGTTACATGAATTGAAATTGCAGTTAGTGGAGTTGGAAACTAAGGGTTTCATTCGGCCACATACATCATAATGCGCACCGCAGTTTTGTTTGGGAAGAAGGTAGATGTAACTCTTCGGCTGTGTGATGATTATCGTAAGACTAACCATGTTACTATAAAGAATAAATATCCACTTCCAGGATTTGGTGATTTGTTTGATAAATTAAGGGGAGATCAGTGGTTCTCCAATATTGACCTACGATCAGGATATCACCAATTAAGTGTTTGGAAAGTGGATATTCTAATTATATCTTTCAAAAGTAGATATGGACACTATGAATATATAGTCATGCCTTTTGGTCTAAAAAATGCACTGGCAGTCTACATGGCATTGATGAATCGAATATTTCAACAATATCTGGATTCATTTGTTGTTGTGTTTATGGAAAAAAGTTCTTCTATTCAATGACAAGAGTCGATCATGAGGTGAAACTAGAAACAATGTTACAAATCATGAGAGATTATCATTTGTATGAAAAATTATCAAAGTGTGATTTTTGAATATAGGAAGTACGTTTCCTTGGCCATTCCATTTCTGATAAAGGCCTTTCTGTTGATCATGAAATGATAGAAGCCATTATCTCTTGGAAACCACAGAATAATGAGTTCAAGATAAGATGTTTTATTGGTATATCTAGTTACAACCGACGCTTTGTGTGTGATTTCACAAAACTAGCTTCAACAATGACTACTGTGACAAAGAAGAATTCTCCATTCCAATGGATAGAACAATGATAGAAGTATTTCTAGAAACTGAATGTTCAGTTTACATCACCACCTATCTTTACTATTCCAGTATTAGGAAACGTGTATGTGGTGTACTATGATGCTTCATGATTAGGGTTGGGTTGTGTTCTCAGTCAAAGAGATCATGAGGTGGCTTATGGTTCAAGTAAGTTGAGGGTTCCTGAGAATAATTACCCCACAAAAAATGTGGGGTTATCTGCAATCGTCTATGCTTTAAAAACATGGAGACATTATCTCTTTGGAGAGAAATTTTCTATGTTTATGGATCACAAAATCATGAAACTCATTGTGTCACTATGAGACATGAATCTGAGGCAAAGGAGGTGGTTAGAGTATCTTCAAATGTTTGACTTTGACTTGATGTACAGACGGGGGAAATGAAATTCGGTGGTGGATGAATTGAGTAGAAAGTAATATGCTCAGTTAGTGAAATAAGCTTTAGATGTATGGTAGTTGATGTTGGTCTTAGCCAACATGCATGTGGAATGTGAAAACTGAGGTGATGTCGCAGTTTTCCATTCATCTATACTTGTTCCTAATTTAGTAAAAATGATCAAACAAGCCAAAACATCTGCTGTAGAATGTCTAGTATTATGTTTAAAACACAATTGTGTGGAGACCATTGATGGCTGGAAACATAATGGTGGTTAACTTTTGTGTTTCAAAGATCAGATGGTTGTAAATATGGTTTTTTAAGAACAAATCCTTCATGTTTACCACAATTCAAGATGGGTTGTACATCTAGGTACGCAGAAGATGTATATGGCATTGAGGGTGCATTTTTGGTGGATCGGCATGAAAAGGAATGTGGCCAAGTTCATCTTGCAGTGAATAACATGTCAGTAGGTTAAAGTAGAGCATTATAGTCCAGCTGGTATGTTACAATCATTTCCCATCTCATTGTGGAAATGGGATCAAATAAAAATGTATTTTCTTATAGGTCTTCCAAGAACGGTCTGAAAACACGATTCCATTTTGGTGATAGTTGATCGTATAACCAAGTTGGCCCATTTCAGCCCTATTTTTTAAACTCATATGGTTGAGGATATTTTAAAAATCTATATCTGAGAAGTGGTAAAATTGAATGGTGTACCGGTGTTTATTGACTCATATAGAGATATTAGGTTAACATCTCATTTCAGGAAATCATTATAGTAAGCCCTTGGAACTTAGTTGACTATGAGCACCACATATCATCCTCAAACGAATGGGAAATCCGAGCAGATGATACAAACATTGGAAGACATGTTGGATGATTGTGTAATGGATCTTGGTGGCTCATGGGTGGAGCATATACCTTTAGTGGTGTTCTCATACAATAATAGCTATCAAGACTTGCTACACATAGCTCCGTTTGATGCATTATATGGGCGTCCTTCTCGTTCTCCACTATGCTGGGTGGAAACGGGTGAAACTTCAGTAGTCGGTCCATGCATTGTCCAAGATATAATAGAGAAGATCCATTTGATTAGAAATAGGATGGAGACTGGTCAGAGTCATCAGAAATGTTATGCAGATCATGGTCAAAGAGCATTTTCATTCATTGTGGGTGATCATGTCTTCTTTAGGATCACTCAAAGTCTTGGAAATCGTTGTTTCGGGAAGTAGATCAAGTTACCGTCTTGATACATTGGACATTTTGAGAAACTGGATCGGATTGGAGAGGGGGAATATCGGATTGCACTACCAACATGGTTTAGTTCGATGTGTCATGTGTTCCATGTATCCCCGTTGAAAAAGTATCACCCTAATTCTTAGCATGTGATCAGATGAGATTATGCTGAGCTAGAACAAGATGCATCACTGGTAGATATTCCAGTGCGAATCATGGAGAGACAAGAGAAAGTCCTTCCTGGGAAAAGCATCATACTAGTGCGGGTTTTATGGCAACATGTTTAGATTCAGGAAGAGACTTAGGAACGTGAGAAGGAAATGAAAGAGCAATGGCTGGAACTATTTTTGCAAGAAAGGGATTTATACATTCTATAGATGGAAATACTAATGGTGGGGAGAATGTAGTACCCTCATTTTATGGTATTTAACCCTTACTTAATGCTTTTAATGGTTATAAAGTTATGGGTGATGAATGAGATAGTCTGGAGAAAATGGAATGATGTTTTGATGCAAAATGGTGTCACACAGGCAGCACACGAATTGTCTAACCATGCGGCCATACCGTTCATAGAGGTTCTACAGAGGCACTAGCTAATGCATGGTTAACGCAATATTTTTCAACCTGTGCGAACAAACCATGTGGGCACTTAAATGAGATCCTAAAAAAGTGCATCTACCACATTTTTCCTCTAAATGGATCATTTTTCTTCTTATGAAGCCATAACTCGGGATCACTCTCCCTTGAAGGTAGGATAACCTCTCCCATGCGTTTGGAGGTGATCTAAAGGCAGTTGTTGGGGATTCAAATCTGTATTCTGGAGGTATGTGATCGTTCGTCATCGTTCATCATTATTTTCTTAGATCTACTTCTCCTATTCTCTTGGTTTATTAGATCTACACCCATTATGGGTAGATCTAAGTGTGTATATGAAAAATATGATGAGATTTGATCTTTTTATTTCTAGTAAAATAGATCTAAGGTGGGCTTTAAAGAATAATCCCGGTTTTTGTTCATTCTTCATTCGTTGTGGTTTTCATCAAAACCTCCAAGGTAGGTGGATTCTTTCTAGACTCCACATAGTAGAACTGATTGACATTATTTCAAATTTAATGAGTGGTGTTGAATTAATTGTGATTTGATTGTTGGAAAAATTATGGAAACCTTCTTGAGTGATGTTTGTGAAATATGAAAAAATGGGGATTTTGAATGAGTGTTGTGGTTCATAATTTTTAAATAGTTATTTTAAAATGGGTTTTTTTTTGGAATTATGACACATGGTTTGGATTGGATGTTTTGAATAAAAGGGGATGTTTTATTGATGTGAAATAACTATTTAGAAATTGGTTTATTCTTTGGTTTTCAATAAAAGTACAGTTTTATTTTGATTGTTTGACATTGAGATGGTTGGGAATTGAAATTGTTTTTATTGAACTGGTTTTCAATAAAAATGTGCTTTTATTGAAAGTGTTGTTTTGGAATTACCGTTAGGAATATGTAGTTTGTGTTCATGTTTCATATACAATGCTTGGTTGAAATATGACCATTTCTTGGTGCCAAAGGATTAATGGTACATGGGATTTCGTACACAGGGATTGGTTGGAATTTGACCTTGTGCTCGGTACCAAAGTGTTAATGGAACATGGGAAATAATTACCTTGTCATGACTCCGTATATCGATGAGAAACTGGTCATGAGTGTGGCAGTTCCATAACATATCAATCATGGCTGGTTATATGGGTTTGGGGAAGGGTTGGGTATTCCAAAAAGGGATGTTGTGAAATGGTTTTAAATCTTGTTTTGTTATATTTCTGAAAAAAAAAACTTGTTGGAAAAATTGGTTTCAATTTCACTTGTATTCTTTTGAATATAAATGGTTTTGGAATCATTTTTATATTTGGTTATAAAATATTTTAGTAAATTTGTTTATATAAACTGTTTTATATAAATGTGACTAAATTTTCTATCCTAGTGGTGTGAGTAGGGAAGTAGTTGGTGGAAAACCTACTGAGTTTTATACTCACCCATGCTTTGTCACATTGGTGCATCTATAGATTTCATATTCTGAGACATTGGTAAAGGTAATTCATCTCATTGCGAGTGGTTCGTGTTGATGCTTGGGAGATGTGGTGGTTGTTGGAGCATGGAGCTTGGGGTGGAGTCATGGAGTGTGTCGTTGTTTATTTTGGGTCTCCTGTTTAGTCATCCATATATTACTCTGATATCATGTTGGATTGTTTTGGTTTTGGGTTTTATTGTGGAACAATATGGATTCCTTTTAATAATATGTCCTTTAATGTATTATTGACACGTATCAAATAGTGATTGTTAGTGGAAGGTTTGGTTGGGTATTTCATAAGATAAATTTTCCCCCAATTTGTTCTCAAAGCCCTTGACATTTTTTCCAACCTTTGGCACCTATAGAACATCTCTTATGGCCTAGTAACCCTCACCGCCTACTAAACCCAATGAGGTGGGGGCAGGGTGTTACATGTTCAAATACACTCTATGGAAATGTATAGCTTCACACACAACCATCTGATTAGTCAAAATCTGCATAATCCTACTGACATGGATCATCGACTCATTCCAATATTATACTCTCTTGGGATCTGGATCAACATGGATCCTAAGAGGCATCTCGCACTAGGACTCATAGAGGGAGATAATCCTACAAGAATCCTCAACATCCTCTAATGATTTAATTTGGTTCTCAACAAGAAAGGGTGTTTCTACCAGCCCACCTAGAAGAAATACCTTATTTTGATATTCCTTGAATCGTGGCCTCATCACTCTTCAAATCATCATCATAATAGTGAATCAGTAACCCGGATTGTTGTCTTCATAGATGAATCCTAATAATTTAAATCAAGATGTACCATGGTCAACGTTATTTTATATTGAAATGGGAACCAAAATTAAGAATGTAATTAAAAAGACTCAATTAAATATGTTTTTTGTATGGATGTTCCATACAACCAATTTAATGTTATGTTGATTGGAAAAGTAGGTTTTCATAGTCTGGGTGAATGAATACCTTAGTCACTACACCAACACATGTTTCCCAAGACTAAAAGCTGTATATGAGAAACTTTTCCAATATTTCCATGCGTTACCGAAAAAATATCATATGCAGATATAACTCCAAACATTTCCCAATTTCGAGCCCCTGATGATATCAACTTTTCATGACCTATCCCACTAGGGCCTTCTAGATTGTCAGAAGTCCAAGACACAATAACCCATATCCTTCCTACATAGACTAGGGGGAGGGGACCTAGACTGAATAGAATAACTAACTTGAGTGGAATTTTCCTAAAGTATCTATATGCACGCACCCAACCATCTCTATAAAGAATTGAAGTGGAATAAAGAGAAACAACCATAACATAAATTGTAAAAACCATGCATGTATCATCCTCTATAGAATAAAAAAGTGTGAAATAGAGTATAATTAAAAATAATGTGGGAAAATAAACTCCAAATATGAAAAGATGTCCCCACCAAAAAATAACTAGAAAATTAAATATTGAGAGAGACCAACTCTATATCTCCAAGCCATGACCACCATTCCTGCAAATAGTCACCAGAGTATCCCCTATTCTCATGTGTAATTAATGCTGACATGTACATTGTCTATATAAGATAAGACGCATGCTGGAAAATAGCTTGAAAATGAGAGTATATACATATCTGGTACAACACACCAAAAGATAAAGGTGTTGACAAAAGGGGACATGATATTAAAATAAATCTCATCCCATCATAACAGATAAATTGAATAAAAACAATGATTTATATATATAATCTCACAAAATAATCCTAGAGGAGTGAGAATGGGGATCTCCATCTCAAATCCCAACATAGGATAATTAGTCATTCATCTATTCCAAGAGTCCATCATCGATGCCCAGTATCTCACATGACTTTCCGAATAGGTTACCATCTAGATCCAAAACATACCACATTATTTCATAGTCATGTAGTCATAATCTTTTTGTAGATGACCCATTACCTGGTACAACAGTAAGGTCCAATTTAGTAGATAGAGAACCCATGACCTGCCCCAGTCGTAGGGTTCCACATATTATGTAGAGGACCCCTACCATATCCTAATAGGAGGGATCCAGTCTATAGATATATATAGGAACCATAACCTTTTCCATAAGAGGGGTTCAAATCTATATGTAGATGAACCATACCATGCCATAGCACGAGGGTTCTATTCTTGGGATAGATAGAGGACCCATTACCTAGTCCATCATGGGGTTCTAATCTATTGTAAGAGCACTCGTTCCATGTTATAGAAAAAAGGTTCATCTTTTTGGGTAGATATTGGACCCATGACCCTGTCTTTTAGTGGAATTACACTATGTAGGTAGAGGGTCCAAGCTCTGAACCCGCTAGAGGGTTCTACCATCTGATGATCATGACTAATCATTGTCATCATTGAGTACCACATAACGAAACCTCACAGTCGTCAAATTTGTCATCAAATCCTAAATGTCACTATGTTGTCCACCACCATGTTCTTCATAGAAAAACACTATGGATGGGATACTTGTAGTAAAAAAATTTAGTACAAATGAAGGATATAAGAGAGCTAGATGTTTCCACAAAATATAAGTACATGATGTGTAAGGGAGTCCAAATGTTCTGTGGTCCAACCTCGTTTGCTCATAATTTTCCATCCAGTACAATTATCTCTAGTCATGTAGCCCTGGATAGTGTGTAAAGGGACTACATAGTGTGTCTTGGCCACATAGGGTTGATCTATGTGCTCTTAGTCCTGCTCGTGTACACTGGCCATGTTCTAGTAAAATGCATGTGTCTTGTGGTCTCCAAGTTCATGTAATATTATTGGACACATTGAGCCACCCTCATTTGATCATAAGGAGTGTGGGTGTCCCACACTGCATTTGAAAATTAAATCACCATAAAACCCTAGATGTTTTATCTAGGTCACTACATGATGTGTGTTCGTCTGGGTAAATGATGTGTAGTATGTGTTTTGAACAAAAAATATGTTTTCACCATGAGTCCTAGATCCACTACTCATCATATAAAATTATTTTTATTCCACATTAATTGTCACTGAAACTATGGTTATTATATGCTGTTATCGATGTACTAGACTCTTGTGGAAGGAAATATGAATGTAGTTCCCCTCCTCAAAGTCATCGTCTCCTTGTGCTCCAACCAGGTTGATGTTCTACATTCCAAGAACTCGGATCCTTGGGAATCATCACCCATATATCGCGAATCATCCTTATATACCTAAAAATCACTACATTGACCATTATTATCACAATTTCCTTAAATTGAAGGGTTTAATCATGCTCGAACCTACCCAAAAAGTCAAAACATGACCCCATAAGGCAATAGTGAAGAAAGGTGGGGGAAATCACAAAAAACAAATGATATAATTGTTCTCTAAGTATTATGGGACAAATAATATGGATCATGTATTTTATGGATGAGAAAAATGGAATATTTATAAATTAAATTGAAATAATATTTTATTTAAATAGATGGTCTCATTCAAATGATATAAAAATACAGAGAAAAAAAGTAGATATTTTAATCGATGTTTCTTTAATTCAAAAGGGTGTAAATAAGATAATAATAATTCCATACCTCAATTCGGATCGATAGTTGATGGTGAAAAAAATCCAATAATGGAAATGATCTACTGTGTTTTATCATCTTTATTCATGTTGATCCAGTTTTTTATCTCTTACCAATATTTATTCACCAATAATAAACTATGGATTCCTCTTGAAATCCTCTTAGGTTTATGCGACAAACCCAAGAAAAATTTAATGATGACATATTTATATAATTTTATGATTATTTAGTTTTAATTAATCTAAATAAATAAACCATATTTTTTAATTTTAATGCACCCGCCAAGATCCGCCTCGACCAGACGTCTTGTAAAGACCATCATTAAGTCACATCTATAATAAACCGAGGATATTAGATTCATCTTTCATAACTAATTTCTTATCCAAAACTCTATTTAGGAGATATACCATTATTTATAATCAAATTTTTTTGTGATATAAAATATATTTAACATTTTATAAAATTAATTATATGGTAATGGGCCCATAGATTCATGTGTCGTCTCAACACCTAGCTCCAAAAATATTTCATAACATATTTCGTTATCTTAAAAGGGGAAAAGCATCTCTACATGAACAATAATTAAAAAATATTAAAAAACATTCATTAAACAATTTATAAAACATGGATATGGATGAAAAGTACTTTCTAATAGATATAGGAGAAATATGATTGAGTTTTTATAAAAATATTTCTAAAAAAATTTTGAGCATTAAAGGGGAGAAAATGATATTAAATCATAAAACTCACTAAATAAAGAGATGATTTTTTTAAAAAAATAAATTTTTTATATAATTATTTTCACAAGATTTCCTCCATTGAAATTTACGAAAAATTAATCTCTTATAAAATAGAATTTGAACATAAATCCCTTACTTCTTATCTTTTATTTCATTAGGATGATTCAAATAACTTTTATAATAAATATAAATTCAACATACATATATTAAAGAAAAATATTAGTAAATTTTATACCAAATATTTTTTCATTGTAACATCTTTTCACATGTTTATTAAAAATTATTTATTAAAGTCAATATTTATTATGTTAACTTGTTTGATTATCATTTATGATTCAGTTTAAAGGTGCGGGTGTATGAACCTTTTTCACTGTTTCATCATATCCATAATTATAATACAAAAATTATTATGTTATTTATTCATGATATAAAAATTTATAATTATTCATCTAAATTAGTTATGAATAACTAATTACATGACTTCATAGAGATGGTAATATTTACATACGTGTGAGGGAAGCGTCCAATTTTTGAAGGTTGGAAAAAATAGATTTTAATAATAATTCCAAATTCATGATTTAATATTATTCCATAAATATCATATATATTTATTAATTCTATAAATATTACATTATACATAAATTGGAAATGATAAATGTATAACATCACTTCGCAGAGGTGGTTGTCTATATGTTTTCACAAGAAAATTTATCATTTTGAAAGGGTTGTAAGGTAAGAACGTCGATGATGTATTATAATTTTTGGAAGTATAATACTACAATAAATATAATATAAAATATTAATACCATCATAATAATAAACCTTGAAATATAGTGTTGAATAATGAATAATATCGCTATTTTGAGTCGATAATCCATGTATATGCACAAGAGATACTTTTCATTTATCATTTGATGTAAAAGGTGTGGAAAATGGATGATCAATATTAATAATAAAAATTAAGTATATTGATGATACTATGTTCATGATTTTATAATGGATACCATATATTTATTAGTGATTTAATAAAAAATAAATTGAATGAGGTTGGGTAAATGGATTACCTCTTCTTCAGAAAACCTCTTTTAAATCGTTTCATAAGGACACATAGAATGGCCATTCAATAACACCATCTCCACATATTATTATATATATATTTTTCAAAGAGAATTGGGTATGTTTTCGTTGATCTAGGTTGCTCAATGTTGTGTAAATCAGATAGAAGATGGGTGTCCTTTCATATGCGAAGGATGGAGTACTCTTGTAATTTTTTAAAACATTAAAATATTAAAAAGTAACATTCATAAGAAGTGTTTCCAAATTTAAATAATTTAGAATTAAATATTAGATATAATTGATATAAACTCATGTAGTATTGTTTGTAATAGTTTTTTCATTATATCAATTTTCACTTTTCTTTACCCCCCCATTGTCCTTTTTTATCATTAAACATGGTAAAAAATTTATCAATCAATAACAGGTAATAATTTCATTCTAAGCTAATTTTTTTTAGAAAACATAGTCCTGTTATAAAATTTAAGACTATGAATAATCCTTTTGTCGTATTTCAATTTTTAAATGATGTTTAAATAATTCAACAAAATACTATATGGCATAAAATTTCATTAATGTCATTTTTATACTATTTGTTTTATATGACATTAATGTTTTGAAAACAGTTATGAATTTATAATATATAACCATTCAACAACATTTATATATTATAATTACCCATAAAATTAATTTTTCAACACAATTTATGAATAAATTATATCTTATATTTTTTAAAAAAAAATTATATATTAAAATTTTCAACTACCGGAACAATGATTGTATCGGCGTTGCGTAAGAATATATTTTAATTATATAACAATAAAAAATAAAAAATAAATTAATATGATAAAAAAGAACATATTATTATTCAATATAATAATTTAAAACCAATAATAACCTCTTTTATCCTTATGAAAAAATATTATGATTTTTTAAAGAAAAGAGAGTGACATTATTTATTTTCTTTAACAAATATTAATATTGAAGTCATTATAAAAAGTGAAAATAATAAAAATAACATCAAATAATGGATTAATATGGCTGAAAACACTCATCCAATAGATTAATGTTATGTTTTATAAATAGTTTAAATTCTTATACCATAGTTTTAACCTTTTTTTACTTATATACCCCTACCAATTTGACAAATATTTATCATTGTTACAATTCATGATGACCAAAAATAAAAGGGGCCTATTTTCCAAATTTTCACCTCTATATTGAAAATATTGAAAATAATTTTCATGATTCAATTTGAATATGTGAAAATAATTTATTTTAATATAACTTTTATAAAATTAATGATAAAAACAACTTTTACAAAATGTGTGTTTAAGATATAAAATAATTTATATCAAAATCATAAATATTTATAGATCAAATGTAATTAATTTCATTTTTATATATAAAATATATCATATATAAATTTAATAATAAATAAAAAAATAATTTGAAATTAAATTATTTCATGAGAAAAAATACAGTATTTGAAAAATCAATATTTTTCACGATTAACTAAAAAATCAGTCGTGTTTGAAAAATCCAAAATGTAACCCTATATTAATTTTGATATGATGATTTAAAAAATAATTTTAATTTTATGAAATAAAATTTCTATATGATTCAAAAATTGATTATAATATTTAATCATAAATATTAATAAAAAAACTTTTTTAAGAAAAATAATTGTGGATGGATAAAAAGTCATTATTAAAAAATTGATGATTATATCATAATAATTAATCTGTAAATTTATATTGATTAGTATGATTATAAATATATTTTATAATGTGGTTTCTCCTATTAATTCCCACCAATTAAAAAGATATGTTATAATGGTCACATTAAAATAATAACATTTCAATACTATATCACAATTTACATAAACTTCAATGTTTCATGATAATAAGTTTATTGAGCTTTTTAATATTTTAATCTAATTTTTTGGAAATACACTAAATGTATTACTTTGATATTTTAATAATATTTTTACTTCAAGATTATTGTATCAACATATATGTATATATAGCCAATGTGAATGAATGATGAATTTTATATTGTATTTGGTATATCCAACATTCATTTTTAATTGTTAATGAATTAACATGATATCTTATTTTAAGAACTTATTGACTTGTAATTTTTCCATTTTCTGGGTGCATTTTGTCCTTTTTGGGGATGAAGATATTTTTTTTCTGAGAAAATGACCTATGGTTCATAGATATATGATTATTTTAATTACTGGAGTCTAGGTATAATGGTTTTAAAAGATTTGGAGGGTGTCAGAATATTATTTGGTGTTTTTTGTGGGGGTATGTATATTGTGTTACATGCATGCGATATTTACATTGTAAATTTATGGATTAAGACATCAGATTATAATTTGGATCAAGATGCGGAAATTATTTAGGATATAAAATTTTTTAGTTCATTATATGGGTTTACACTGTGAAATCCAATATTATGACCCAGAAAGCATCGATCAGGAAAATTTAAACAATGGTGAAATGTTTTTATACATAAATGTCTGTGGAAAATTAATGGAATAAGATAGGTATTTACACTAGAAATCCCCCATGACCAGGAGGTTTTTTTCACAACTCAATTACATGGATCATGGTGTAGCCATATCCATCATGTCCTAGGTATCTCTCTCATGAGTTTGGATGTTTCGTTCCCCTCAAATCATTTTTCTAGGTGTGGTTGATATTCAGTGTGGTGGGTTGTCTTCCATCTGGTATATGTGATCTCCCACTCCAAATGTTACTTTTTTATCTTGGTTTATAAGTTTTGTGTGATAAGTTTTGTTTTTTATAATGACAAGGATGTGATATTTATCACACCTTTTTAGTTTTCCTTCATGCCTTGTCTATTAGAGGTTGATCTTTGTGTTTATAATCTCTGTTGTTGAAGCTACATAGTATTCCTCTATTTTAGAGGTTGGGGTATCAATATAAGGGTTTAATTATTTAATTGTTGTATTTTCATGTCAATTACATTGGTTATTCAATTAGAATGAATGATTTGACATGATAATGGGTTTTTTGGATAATATTAATGTATTTAAGGGATTTTATTTACAAATGAATTTAATGAAACATTGTTTTTTATTGGATATTATAAATGGAGGTTTCCATTTTTAAATGTATCTTCAATTATGAAAGTGGAAATTATTTGGTGTGAAAATGATTTATTAAATTTGTGCATGTTTATGAAATGTATTTTGACATACTTAGAACAACGGGTAAACATGGGAGCAACGAGAATATTCTATTCATCCTATATGTGTGTAATTCCACCAATGTTTTTAAGTCACATTACTCTTTGTAATTACAGAAGATGTTATATTTGATGTATCAACCATAGTCCAATATTGGGAACTTTTATTTCATTTCTTGTGTGTATTCCCAATTTTAATAATCTGAGTGGATTCTTTTATCATTCATGATTGGTATATCACATGATGAAATAATTCATGTATAATTTCTCACATGTCTATCATATGTTTTATCCATGGTTGTGTATCCTTTTCCATTCATACATGAAATACTCCTATATTATTTGTGAATATGTTATGATTTTATGAAAACCATCGAAATATTTATTAAAATGAGTTTACTTCATGTAAATTCATTGAAAATTAGATTATTACGAAATGATGAATTTACGATATTAGAACATGTGTATATTCTTTTGAGGTATTTTTATGGGATTTATAATAAAACATTAATTTTCCATTTGGGCTATTCTATAAGTCATTTTACTAGACATATGGATGGGGAAGGAAATTATGTAGAAAGTTTTCTTCTCTTGTTATCATTTTCTTTATTGTAGGGTGGCTAGATGGTGATGGATGGTAACAAAGGCAGTTTAATAGTCCATTATTTTTTAATCCTTCTAGATTGTATTTATTTTCATGACATTGTATATATCGTGGAAAAATTTATCTTTATTTATTCATTGTACCCTATCAGTTTTCCATGTTCCTATTTAGCACGAGTCATGTTGCTCTCTCTTCGTTATACATCACCACGTGGAGGACCACCAATGGTGAGTTTTCTAGTTTCCCAATATTGGTTTGTTAAAAATTGTTATCAAATCCATTTCACTATGTAAATTTTTTTAAAACTACCTGGTCTTGGTTTTAGGTCATGTTATAATGGAC
Source organism: Viscum album (assembly GCA_963277665.1). Lineage (NCBI taxonomy): Eukaryota > Viridiplantae > Streptophyta > Magnoliopsida > Santalales > Viscaceae > Viscum > Viscum album. The sequence continues at coordinate 1,149,921,849 of OY728127.1, read as the reverse complement.
CTAGGATTGTTAGAATTCAGATAGTATGTGCAAGACATGGGCATGACCATATCAAATATATGATTGAATCATAGTTAACATGGGTGGTCAGAAATATTTTTCAATCTGGAGATATAATGTTTTATGTTCTCCAAATGAACCAGATATTGGTTTTAATTAAATATATATATTCCATATTTTCCCTAATCTTTTAATCCTAAAATCCGTGATTTGATTAATTTCCTGTAATTTAAAAGCATTAATATGGATACCTAAATTTTGTATTATGATTTTTGAATCCACCAATGACTGAATGGTTCTTATCTTGTGATTAATATAAAATAATCCAATATTGTCTCTTTTGAATTCATGAGAGGAATCTGCGAGACATTTTTCATAAGTAAATACTCTATTTTACCCATCTTTAGTAACTTTTCAAATATACCTTATGTAGCCACTGGATTTAATAGGTTTTTGGAACTATGGGTAAGTGGTAGATCATGGATTAGAATTTGATATAAAAAATTCAATCATATTCTGTGGTGAAAAGGACAACATGAATATAATTATTGGATTGAGAATATTAAGATAAAATCAACATTATGAAGAATACCGAAGACTCGAATGTGGTTTTTTATATGTATTTTCATGAGGGAACAAGAAGGAGATCATGGGACTCTATTATGAAAGTTATGTTGCATTATTATCTTATATGGTATTCCCCAGAGAGAATATTCAACCAGCAGTATTATCCAGATTCAATACATGTGTTGAGACCTTGGAGTTTAAAACAATTTATTAAGGGGAGTGTATAATTGTGGATTATTCCACGTTAGTTTCTATGTTGGTTCACATGGAACTAGGAATTATTACAAATAAATTCCTGAATTTTAGAGATTTGATATTGGGATGAGGGTTGATATTTGGACAATGATGTTTCTCATGTTCCTTTTGAATTTTGTGGAAGTCATTGATAAAGTGTCTGTGGTATGGGAAGATATTTTTGGGGGAACAATTTTGGGTCGAGCTTTGGTTAGTATGTTTGTTAGCCAAGGTGTGTATTCTAGCTAGAAAATTATGATCCAAGGTTACAATTATTTTTAATAACATGTTTTGGGGGCTTCATCAAGCCAGCAACTGTTAATTTTCCAATACTTTATAAGTCATAGTCATACCTATGAAAATTGAATAGATTTTACAAATACTATTCAACATTTAAGACAATAGAGTTAACCAAGAATATTTTAGGGGAATTTTTTTGTATAATTAATGTAGGATCAACATTAACCAAGGGATGTAAGGGTTTTTATGATTCAAAGGGTGTTGGGAATTATACTCAAGCCATGATTGATGTTCATATGGCTGTGAAATATTTGGGTGGATCTATGATTGGATTTCTTAATTTAGTAGCATATACACCATAAGAATGTGAATCCGGTTGAGATACTATCTAAGGTAGGTTTTTTATTTTGACTTTTATTGTGTTAATATTACTTGATACATATTCTAATAATTATTTTATTTCCTAAAATTTACATGAATGGTTGGTCTTACAATTATATCTTATTCCATTCTTATTTAGTTATTCCAAACATTTAGAACGGGGGTCCGGACAATGTTTCAAGTGACTAACATATTGAATAATGATAGGTGACCTTGAGGTGGAGTGGGAATTCTTTGTGATTGATCCTTACATCAGGGAACTAATTATTAGACTGGATATTATTATCACTTGTAAGGAATGGATTTATTGTTACCATCATCAAATTCATTTTTTATATTCAGAGGGATTCAATCATGTCTTCCTAGTTGACTGGTATTCAACAGTTCTGAGATTAAGGCAAGTTTCACTTTATGCTTGGGTGATCTCTTATAAGTTCTCAGAGATATATCATGTTTCCATTATTTATTTATGGAGAAGTCCACATTATATGGTAGTGTTTCTGTGACAAAATGTTTTTTCAGGTGATTTTTCTAGTTTAACCCCATTGGGAGAGGTTGAAATTACCACTTACCTGCTACTTGTAATGATTCCAATTTATATTCCATATTATCATATAGAACCTATCGAGTTTTCATAACATAAGGACCATCTTCTAGATGGCAAGGATGACAGATTTATTGTTTATTTTGTTCCTTTGTGTTATTTACCTATCTAATTTTCTAAAAAGTAATATGGGATCCTTATATTATGGAAGGATTATCAAAAGTTAAATTAGGTGACCATATCGAAAAAAATAACCTTTCATGAATTGATGATCTCTATGACCATCATAGAGGGGCTCAACTGTTTTCATAGCCTCACATTCAGTCGGGGTACCAGTAGTTGAGTGTCCGAGAATAGAATATATCTATGATAGTGATTAGGGGTCGGTATAGGAAAACCAAGTTCCTTATTATGAAATTTTTCCTCACTAAAACTCATGTCTAATTTATATATTTGATGAACTGGATATTTCAATAATTATTAGAAATTTTTTTTTTCATGTTCGTGGATGATATTTTGGTGCACTCTATCTTAGAAGAGGATGACATAGAATTTTGTGTAACGTTTTCATAACCATGAGGGAACACTAAGTTTGTGGTAATCATTCCAAATGTGATTACTTGATTTTGAAAATAATAATCATGGGACATATTATATATAATAGGATCTTCTTAATACATCCAAAAAATATATAGGTGGTTATTTCCAGTGAAAAACTAATAAATTATTTTAAGGTACATTGATTTATTGTGTTGGCAGGTTATTACAAGTGTTTTATTTATTTTTTCTCTAAGCTTGTTTCTATGATAATTACATTAACTTGTATGGGTTTAAATATTGAGTGTAATGGAAAATATAAGAGCTCATTTGAGGAATTGAAGAATATGATTGATTTGGATCAACTATTGAGTCTTCCAGAACTGATTTTGGGTTATGATGTTTCCAAAAATTCTTCTAGTATGGGATTGGTGTGTGTCTTGATGAAGGGAAATATGTTGTAGCCTATATATCTCACTAGTTATTCCCTCGTGATAAGGACTAACATATCAATGATCTTGAGTTGTTATCATTTATTAATTCACTGAAAATGTGGCATCCCTAACTCTTTGGGGAGCAGTTTATGTTATATTATTATCCAAAACTCCTGATGTATATTTTCACTTAGAGGGATCTAAATGTATGAAAGAGGAATTGGATGTAGTATCATCATAATTTCTATTTTTATATTCCGTATCCTCATAGGAAATGAAATGTGTTCACTGATATATTGACCAGGAAATTAATAACATAAGGTGTGAAGGAATAAGTAGAAGAATGGTATATACAGAGTTTCTTTTCTAAGATGATCCTAAAAGTGGACGAAGCTAATGATCATGTTTTATAATCTTTGATAATGGATGACTCAGTATTTTTTAGATGGTCTAGATCAATCAATTACTTGAAAATTAATGTCATTCCCTTAGAGAAATCAAAAATGATGGGGATACATCTAGTGATTGTTCCTGGCCTCCCAGTAGAAATTTTTATTTCTGAAGTTGGTTGGACAATCCTATTTCTATGAGGAAGGACTTTATGGATAGTTGACACCATTATTGTTGATCAATTCTCTCTAGGACTACCAAGATGTTCCATTACTTCAGTGGTTGGTATTGGTGCCTTGGGATGAGATGGTCAATACAAACTTTTGATTAATGGTGTCTTACATGTCAAAGAATTAAGGCAGAACACCCAAGGTATGTGGGTTTATTTTTTCCCTTACCCATTCTTATGGAGAAATGGTATGTGATTTCAATGAACATTTTCTATTTTTTTCCATGAACACCTTGTGGGATGGATGTTATTTGGGTGATCAATTATCAGCTCATAAAATCAGTAAATTTTCTCCCTATCAAGGAGACAAATGATATAAAATAACTTTGAGATATATATGTTTGAGAGGTAGTGAGAATCCATGGGATTCAATTTATAATTGTTACTAATAGGAGACGAATGATCACATATAGTTTGAAAAAAAATCAAGAGGATTTTGGATCATGGATGAAATTGAGAACATCTTATCATTCATATACAAATTGACCAATGTGGAGGGCTATCGAGGTTTATGAGAAAATACTCCAGGAATATACACTTGATTTTGGTTGTTCTTGGGGAATGTGTTTTACAGTACTTGAGTTTTACTAAAAAAACAGTTTTCAATATTCTATTAGAATATTAACTTTTGGGGTGTTATATAGGATTCAAATTATATCTCTTGAGTCCTGGGTAGAGTTGGGAGAGTGTTCCTTATTTGGTCCAAGTCTTGTTCAAGAAATAATGAACAAAGTGTAGTTGATACCGAAATGGTTGGTCACAGAATAGATTCATTTGTAATATTATGAATACCATCATCATCGGCCACTGGATTTTGACTTTGGTCATCATGTTTTTCTCATAGATTTATCTCACTTAGGAAATCATCTATTAGGTTGATAGGGAATGTATTCATAGAGGTTTTTCCCCTTTGAGATTGTGGAGTGTCTTGCAATGGTGTCATATTTTTTTGGACATTACACCTCATTTGACTTCCATCCTTGATGGGTTTAATATTTTCTATATGAGGAGGTGTCAACTAGATCCTACCGATGTGATTTAATGGGAGGGTGTCGAACTATACCTCAACAACACTCTGGTTGAGCAACCAGTATAAATTATGTATCCTTTAGAGAAAGTACTACATGGTATAACAATTCTATTATTTCATGTACAATGAATGTATAGATGGGATAATAATGATACATGGGAAGGGTAATTATTCTTGAGGAAGTAGTGGCCTTACCTTTTTGTGAGCCCATAATCATGAGGAATTTCTTGGGATATATAGTATTTATGGTGTGGAGGTTATAATATTTTTTTCAGTGTTTGAGGTACTTCATGAAACTTTTCCTTTTAAAAATTTTAATTGGTTGTATTTTATGTTATTAGAGGACGTTTAAATTTATTCATGTAGAATGAGCTATAGTTCAAGGAATTTTGTTTTTTGGATTAATGGAATCTGGGTAGAAATGTGTTAAAGGCTTTGGAGGCCATCAGAATGTTTCTGGGAGTTTTTTCATAGGTCTATATTAGTACTAATTACAGGAGATATTTATGTCATAAATGTTTGGAAAATGTTGTATATTTAGTGATGTAAATAATATGGGGAAATTCTTGGGTCTATAAATCCATTTAGTCAGTAAAATGGTTTTATTCCACCAAACCCATTGTTGACGTAAAACAATCACTCAAGATAATTAAAACTTTTGAGATGAGTTTTTTGGTGTAATCAATTTCAGGGATATTTATGGTGAATGTATGAGATTTAAACAATATAAACCTCATTTTATGTAGGTTTAATTCATATATCATGTATCCCCCTCCTATTTCTTGGTTCTACTATCTCCCTTTTGCATTATATCTCCCCTAGTAATTATTGGTGTTTCCTTTAGTCTAGATCATATTTCTTTGTGAGGTATATCACTAGAGAGGTGGGTTATCTTCCTCTAGGTATATGGGAACTTTATATAATTATTTATATTTTATTATCATGTTTTGGTAGTGGAGTGTGCTATGTTTTTCGATGGTCTAATTAATGGGATTTTATATTGATCATCTATTTTCATTTTTCCCTCACGCCTTGGCTTTAGGAGGTAAATATGATTGTTTCCAATTTCTATTGTTAAATGCACTTATGTTTCCTCTTTTCTAGAGGATGGTTTCTCTATATAGGGGAATAATTCTAGATTTTTTTTATATTCTTACCAATTCCTTTGGGTTATTAATCATGAATGTGTGATTTGAAATTTTAATAGTTCTCTAAATGAGATTCTGGTTTTTATGTTTTTTAATAAAATTGGAATTGTTCATTATTTGTGTTTGATTAAATGCATTAAATGGTGGTGTTGGATTTGAAAGAGGTCTCTAAACCCAGAGGGAAAATGGATTTGATATGAAAATGGTTTTTTAATATGATAATGGTTTGGAAATGGTGATTAAAAAATATATCACCTTTTGAAACCATGGGTGGGTTGGGAATAATCTTTTCAGTCATAGTGTGTGTAATGAAACAAGTGGTTTTACGTCACTATATTGTGAGAAATTCCTCTAGATGGTATATTGGTTTGATCCTCCATAGGAATGTATTGGAATTTTTTCATTTTTAGCATCTATACTTATATTTCAGGTCCCAAATGATTTTTTTTCATTTTTGATTAGTTTTTCACATACTAGCATATTTCTCTATTATTTTCTCACATTCTTGTTATATGGGGTATCCATGGTTACATATATATTTTATTTCATAATTGAAGTATTCTTGGATTTTGTGAATATGGTATTATATTGTGAAAACAAAAACAATTTTTTATAATATGGTTTTAATTGATTAAAATTATTTATAAGATAGATATTTGTTTTATGTTGAAACTGATGAGATCATGATATTAAAACTTTTATAGATTATTTGGTAGTATCCTACTGGGATTTTTGATCACACCATAATTTTTCTTATAATATTTTTTAGATTTTGTTTTTCAGAATCTGGTAAAGATAAAGGTTTTAAATAGCATGTCTACTTCTCTTGTTATCATAATATTTATGATGTGTGGTTTTTTGGTTACATATGATCATACTGGGACATTTTTAGTCTTGAATTTTTTTTATCCTTTTATTTTTTACAATCATTATTGAATATTTATGTATCATTAATATGTTTCTATTAATTTTTCAGTTTACCCTGTTGTTTTATCTTGTTAATGATTATCATGAGACATTTTGAATCCCAATTTTTTAGAATCACAACGTCGAATACCACCATTGGTTACTTTTCTCATATTACTAGTTTAATTTATTACACAAAAAATCATATAAGAATACTTAAAATAATACTTAGGTTCTTGTGTAACATATCACATATTCTAGACTTCCATATTCTTCTAATGCTTACTAAAATATCTGAGATTTTGGTAAACTCATTAAATCTCTTAGAAAATTATTAATATAGTCTATGTTAACATCTATTAAAAATCTCCAGCTAAATTCTTTAGTGAGTACCAAAATTAATGTGATCCTATTAAAAAAATTAGTAAATAAAGGAATAATAATCATAAAATTAAACACTCTAATCATATTTAATATCCCTCACTCTAAAACCTTAAATGTTATAATGGTGATGAATTATATTTTATACTTATAAATAATTCTTATATCACCATTATATTTCAGTGAAACCTTTTCATTAATATTTTCCATTGAAATAATTTAATAACTAATTTAATAATCAATATTATTACATTAAAGACACAACCTAAACTCGTTGATTATATAAATTAATAATTACTTTGTATTTTCATTGGTCCAATATTTTATTTATGTTCATTTAACTTTTTTATATACATGAACGCTTTCATTATAAACTTACACTCATTATTCACTTCAAAATTTCATGTTATGTTATCAAAATACGTTGGGTTTAGAAAATTAAACTTATTTAGATATAGTATGATTATTAGAAGAAGAAAACCATTATTTCCATGTTTAATATGTTATTCTACATATTTTGAGTACTTTATAAATTGAATGTTATTCATTAAAATATAAAACTAAATGAGCTCAGATCAATCCCTCTTATTATATCATACATCTAGATAATCTCTTTATCCATTATAAAAAAAATTACACTTTTTTATCCTCAAAACATGTTCAATGATTTGATAAATCTTAAAAAATGTGTATTGATCAAATCATCTAATGTTGGACATAAGAATAATTTTTTGTAACCATCTCCAGTTATCATAGAAGATAAATTATATAACTTTTCATATCCTTTATTTTGATCCATTTATTCTTAATATAATCTTTTAAATTAAATTAATTAATATATCAATTAATTCCATCATCACTTAATTTCACACTACGATTTCATCAATTCATACATTTATGTTTGACTCTTATATACTCATAACATTTCTATAGAATGAATTTGGTATCGTATATCATTCAAATAAAGATTGATTTCAATAACACCTTTACATGACATGTATATTCTGTAGAGTTTCAAAAAACTCTTTAAGGTAGTTTGGATGATTTCATCTTATGGAATAATTAACAATTATTCCTAAAAATTACTTTTTTAAATAACCTTCTCTAACTACTAGTTGATTCATTTTCGAAGATTCCACTAAATAGTTATTTTTATAGTATCAACATTTAGCCAATTATATTTTCAATATTCTACCAAAATCTACAAATTATATGCCTATTTCATATATTATGAACACATTGATAATATATGGTAAATAGTTTATGATCTCATTGAAATTTTTAGAACAATTTCATCAATAAAAATAGAGTGAATTCCAAAAAAAGTAAAAATACGTAGGGAAACCTCTAGTCTATGAACGTCCTTATACCCAATCATATTGAGTGAATAATAAAAGACTATTATTATTTTTTATAGAATATAATTCACTTTAAACCATAATTTATTTTTCAATGGTTCCATAATCATAAAGATTCATTTTTGAAAAATATTAATACCTAGTCACTTTGTTAGGGGCTTCGTTAACACATAATATTTCATTTCCATATTAACTTTCCTCAATTTACCGTTCATAGGTGTTTCTTATAGAATACTTCTCATTTTAAAAGATTAATAACAATGTTATATTTTATTTATATGTTTTTATTGATTTAAAACATATTATTTTATCATATGAGTATGCTCTTTGACATTCATTTAAAATTGAAATTTATTAAATGTGATCCCACAATAATAATTTCCCCATTTGAACTATTTTTATCTAATAGTGGGAAAAGTTAAATATTTAATTAAATAATGAGTATATTTTATCATTCCTTTAATGATTTAGATATTTTGGTAGGGATTCATCATATTCATAACATATATGTCTCTTAGGTTGTTATGCGGGATACAAATTTCACAATATGTCATATGTATAAACCCAACTCGATTCTTATGATATCATAATTCTCAAGGATTATTATCTAATCATAACCATAGATCTCAATGGGTTATTTCTACAAAAAATCATAAGGTTTTCCACTTACACCATTGATTTCATAATATAACACATAGTCTCTTTACTATGATAGAGCCTTTCTAGTTGAATGATCAAGTACATGACATTTTCTTGCATTAGAAGGAATCTTAATCACAATAATTTTAAAGTGGATTTAGTATAACCATATTATCTCATGATATTAATTTATATATTCATTATTATAATGATTTATTTTGATTTTTATTCCATCCACCAAATCAATATGTTTTAACCATATTGATGTGTAACTCTTTACTCAACTCATTACTCATGTTACTAACTCAAATTAACATTCCACACTATTCATTAATTTTTAAATTCATCTAACGAACAATGTACATGAAAATTTTTAATATAATGGATTATAATTATATAAAATCAATCATCCCTATAAGATTAACCATGGATACATAGATAGTCACCCATAATTTTTTTACACAAGGCATAAGCCTCAAAACTAGTGAGAAGTACGATCCAATGTCCCTTTACCAACAGATAATATAATCAAGCAAGATTTTAATCCCAATATTTTAATAACTCCTATTATGTATAAAAATATAATTAAATACATAATTCAAGATCATAACCCAATAGAATCCAATGTTAAGGTTGATGAAAACTAGATCCATTATCACTTCTTGCATGAAAATTCTTATATGAATTTGTTATAATATTTAGAAGCAATTTATTGCATAACCCAAAAATATACCCAAAACATATAATTTAAAACTTATGTACACAAATAATGTATTGAATAACATTAAAATAAATAAAAAATTAATTTCTTTAAACATGATATAATAATTTATGAATAATAATTAAAAAAGATAAAAAACACATTTGAATATATATAATCATTATGAAGATACCATAAATAAATTAATACAAAAACATTATATTTTTTCCCAATATAAAATCCTTTTTAAATTACAATATATTTAATTATGATTTCAAATATGATGTTCGATAAATTTTAAACAATTCAATAATCCAAACTATTATATAGACAATATATAATCAAAATATAATATATTAATATTATTGTACATTGATAAAATCAATCATCAAAACTACCTTCGATGTGTAGTAAATTTTTTCGTAAATTAGGCCTCATAATTTCAACATTTCCTTCAAATTATTATCGAAAATTAATAATATTCATATAACCATTTATTTTATTATAAATTTTTTTTAATTTATAATCATTTTATAAATTACCCTTAAAATTTTTAAATATGGAATTTATTTATCAATTATATGTAATTCCATATAATTAGAAATGATTTTTCAATAATAGCATTTTATATTTTCGGAATAATATTTTTAAATATGTTTCACAAAAAATTATAAAATTAATGATAAAAAATTTATAAATTAATAATTTATAATAACCATTAATAATTAATGAATATTTTATAATACATTTTATATAATTTATAAAATATTTATAAATTATATAATTCAATTCATAATTTAATTATTAGAAAAAATAATTTTTCCTATGTATAATGTTTTTAACAATACATGCAAGCCCTATGGTGGAATAAATTGTGGATAGAGTAGTTATATACTTGTGGGATAAACCAACAAGGGGATAAATTAATGCAGTATTCATTATTATAGAGTTAAAGACCTATAATATTATAAACTACTTAATAATAAATCATTACATCTCTAGATTTTTTAAAATTGGAACCACCCACTAGTTATCTATTGATGAATTAAACCTGCACTCGTGTATAATTATATCATGTGAGTAATAAAAAATGTAAGAATAATTTATATATTTTATGTAGGAATAATCATGAGTTTCATGGGTGTACGTTTTATTATTATGTGTGATACATGAAATAAATTTTCATAGGATAAAATTAATTTTCTATGTCATATTTACCTAGAATCCTATATCAAATTAAAAATGACCTAGAACAATGTGTCTAAGGTGACCCTCAGTAATAATGTAGGATTATCATCACATTACTATACCTTTCATGAAGTTAATCCCCATTTATTATCACATACAACATGGACCACATAATAATTAAAATTAAACTATCGTAAATCTTGATACCCACCATGCCACTTCTCGTCATTTTTAATTACTTGCATAGAATTGAAGATTATTATATGATGTTTTATTTTAGAAGAAACATGAATAATTATTAATTTATATTCATTGTCATCATAATTTAAATAATAAAAAAATATTTATCTAATAAAATTTCTAGGTTACTAATGATCAAAATATGTTAATTAATCATATTAGAAGAAATAAGAATCCTAAATCATTGATCATCAAGAAAGGAACCCAAAAACACACTTGTGTATAAAATAAAAAATCCATTTATATAAAATGAATTTTGATCAACTACTTCTTCTAGAATTATAGAATTGTTTATTAATATCACCTAAGTGGTCGCAGAAATATATCTATCCTCCTTAGAAAATCCACGGGTTGACCTAATCACCAATCCCAAGGTAAATAATCTCCTTAACCACAAAAATCTAGTTCCTATAGAAATAAATGGGGTAGGAGTTATGAGTGACAGTTTAGAGAGGTATGCCCAGCGATTAAGGAATAATTCATAATCCCTATATTATGGAGATATACTATTTATATATCCATTTTGAAAATATTTGTTTATCTCATGGTTTTACTCATGTGTTGTAACATATGGGTAAATGGCCTTTGGATTATTTTAGATTCATCACATTAATGGATCTGTTATACATTTCATAGTATGAAACATTCATATTTAATGAAATATGATGGAATATGATATAAGTTTTTACATTTAAAATTTATTAAGATGTTGAATGATATGACATACCATGCTTGGAAATATCCATTTACAAAAACTGATGATATGACTTTGTTCATACATGTCATATAATGTGAATTGTTCCAATCGTACACCAACATATGAGATTTATGGAAGATTACATTGAACATATAATAAAGAATCACAATTGGGAGTAATTTCTTGTTAGTATACTATGACATGGGTGGTCTAACATTGTTGAAGATTCTAATTGGAGGGATACATCATTGGATGCTCTTGGGGTGGAAGCTAAAATTGGTTCATTGTAGACTTAGCCGACCTCATCAATATTTGTGATGAAATCATTAATGAAATGAAGGAATATAATTTTAAATAAATTAGGGATAGTGATATGAAAAAAAAATTCTAGGTTCTTTGACATGATACCATACATTTAAGCTTATCATGATCCATATATTAGGACACATTTATTCCTTATCATTTAAACTAGTATAAAAATTAATTGATCACCCGAAACTATATCATCTATATCAGGGAAAGGGTGATAGGGATCTAATTATTTGTCTGATAAATATTGATTATAGATTTGGTGTAGGTATATGGGATAACGATATGTGATCATAATGGATTAGTATGATCACCAGGGTAATTCATCCCACCTCCAAGATTATTGAGAGCTGTAGAGGAACCTCACACAACACTCTAATTAATATTTATTATCAAGGAGAAGAATAGTGGGACCAACCATGAATAAACACGAAATTAAAATGATAAAAAAATTATAATCAGCCTTACCATGATGGATAATATATTTTCCTCACTACAAACCCATATAGTTCTAACAACTTTCACTAGTACATAGTGTATACTGTTTTTTGTGATCAGGTCTCTTGTTATTTCATTCCAAATGTGAGAAAACATTCACTATTTGGGTTATGATGATCGAACCATTCATTATATCATATGATGTGAGGACATATAATCACATTAATGTTATTATTTTGTATTCAATTACACCCACGTAGATTTATGATATTTTTTTGAATCCCTTCCCAATGAAATCTTGATGGACATCAGTTAACTTAATTTCTCACAACCTCATTAATGTGTAGAACTTTTGGTTGGATGGATGATTGTGTTTGGTACAATTCATGATGATATTTTTATTTTTATTTCATGATGAAATATTATTTTTATCCCATATAGATACTTTATATTTATAATCTAAATTATAGAAAGTGAGAAAAACATTAATGTTGGAAGCATAATGTAAATGAAATGATGATTTAGATTATAGTGTGAACATTCATCATTTATAGTTAAATTTATGATACTCCAGGATTGGATTAATGTGGGTTTGGTTTAGCGTCAAGTTCCAACATTTATATTTAATTTTTTTGTGACGAAACTCACAATATTGAGTGATGATGGGACACTCAATGTTTAGAGTCCAATTGTAGAACTCTATTTAATTAATACTCATTAGTTGGAACTATTGTGGATTTTGATTATATATTGAAAAATAATACATATATGGGGAATACTACCTCCCAAGATGGATTTGGGTTTTTATAAATGTGGGGATTAAGACTCAAATAGGAATTATATGTATCCTACAAGTTGTTTTTAAAACCATCATAGTTTTAGTTATATAGTTTAATTTCATGTGATAGGATTGGTCCATGAATTTTAGTTTCATGTGGTATTGATTATCTTATTGTGAAATAAGTAAAAATAGGGGATTGCGTGAGAATTACACATTCTGATTCCTAGGAATGGAACCACAATGTACGATATTGTATGAACCATTACTATAAGAATCAAATAAATGTCTGCGGATTATAAAGATAAATCAAAACCAATGAGTGATACAATGGTAAAATATGTTGAATATCACAATTCTATTCATTCAAAATGATTGTTTCTGAGTTAATACAATATTAAATGATTGAATTCCCCATATTCCCTCACTTTCATGGATTTATTTTCCCAAATGGGTAATGAAATCATATGGATAACACTGGATAAGGAAATATATGTATTTTTTGTGAGATTGTATGGAAATTCATACAAAGATTTGATCCTGGAATGAGGGATTAATGATATATTCCAATTATTATTATAATGCATTGATTGTATTTAATTGATAAAATTAATAGAAGACAATCCTATAAGACTCCTTGAAAATTATCTTATTGGTATTCAATGAGGTATAAATCATAATGTTTCATGATTTGATATTATTATACATTTAAAATTCCATCAATTATACATAAAATGGTGAGATGATGGGTATTTAGAAGGTTTTGGCTCATGAATGTGCCATGTCCCGAATATTGTGCAAGTTCGGGATAATCTCTAGTGGATGTGGTGAATTACATGAAAACATCATGAAACAAATCATTCAACATGGTAGTTGATGTGATACTCTAACCCTTAGCTCAATATTGATCCCTTTTGACATCATTCATTCATCATAAATTATGAATAAATTTTTTAGTTTCAAATGTGAGTACATTATTTGAATTACTATTATATAAAAGTAATTAATCAATATTGAGTAACATCAGACATATATATGACGTTTATTCATGTATAAATCTAGATAGTAGGGTATTGGAAATAAGTGTGTTTCTTATTGGTTGAATCCCGAAAATAACTAATGTAATAAAATAGTTTTTTCAAGAAGTATGGATGCTTCTATTTGATTTTAGTAAATAATGACATTTCCATTGAGTTTTGGGAAAATAGGATTATTTCATATAATTTTAGGAAAATATTGATTTCTATAATGGAATGAGATAATGAATATTTTTCTAGTGACTTGGTTGAGATGATATTTTTTGTGACAAAAAATTGTTTTGAGGAGGAAAAATATATTTTTTGAATCTATATGAATTGTACGTAGAATTATATGTTTTTTGGAAATTAAAAATTCATTATGGATGAAATATTGGGTTTTGGAAAGAATTATTATTCCCAATATTTTAGTGTTTAATTTTTTTAATTTAACATGATTAACAAATAATTTTATTTGAAATTGATAATTCATGTGGATGAATTAAAATTTTTGGGATATCCTATCGAGTTTATACTCACCTTTTTGTATGTGTAGGAAACATAGTTCATGATATATGAAATTGGAATGGATCATTCTTTTCCATTGGTGTTATACAGTCTCATATTGATCTATGGAAATATAATTTTATTCTTAGTCATTTTGCTAAATATTTTTAGTGTATTATATTTAATTAGTTTTTCAAATGTTTATTATCTCATGATACTGATAAAACCATTGGTTTTCCAAATTTAAAAAAATGATAGATATTTTGATGATTTTTATATGAACATATATTTTTCATGGTTTTATTCATCAGCATAAGTCATTCCTTAGGTTGTTTGTTTTATCATTTTTTATTTATTTGTATCCTTCTGAGAATTTGTGAAACACATGGGTAAATTAGGAACATTGGCTCAAATATTAAGGATTAAGATCACGGGTTTAGGTTTTAAAATGAATAAAATAGTTTAAAATGGATAGAGAACAAATTATTTTTTGTAAAATCCACTCTAATAATATTGGGTATGTGATATACATATTTGATATGAATTAGACATAATAGATTTTCTTCACTATAAATTTTAATGTTATTATTAATTGATACTGATGTTTCACTTGATCCAAAACATGGATTATATCACATGGGACAGAGTAGTGGAAGAAACATATATTCCATTGATTTATTTCAAAGAAAATTTTATTTTATTATAAATAAAAAATCCATAATACCACTAATATATGGTATACATAGTGATTTAAATAATGGAGTTCTTGGATATGAAAATATTGTGATAATATACCTTCATAAAATGATGTTATTATTAGAGGGAATTGTACTATTTTATTCATATTATATTATAATATATATTCAAAAAAATCACAAATACAGTTATATGGAAACTTAATGGAATAAAAATTAATGAAAAATATTAAATTAAGAGAGGATATTAAGATCCATTATCAAGTTATGTATCGTGATAATTCATGAGAAAAAACACTTCATTAATTCTCATGAATCTTCTTCAAACGATTCTTAAGAGGTAAATTGAGAGTTCTAACATGTTAAGCTGACTTCGCCTGAATAAAAACTAGAGGATGAGGGAGTTTTTATAAAAAGTAATAGAAATTGTTTTATTAATTTTTGGACATAGTGTTTGGAAATCTATTCAAAATTAAATTTAATATCATTTGTATATCTATGGTTTTAGATCATAGTATTTTTTATTTAATCCTCAATCTTTCACATTTATTATTTATATAACCAAAATCACTTTTTATATTATTTTGAACATATAAAATACTATTAATAATATGTAATTATTTTAAAAAATATACAATACAATTTTGACATTGGAAACACAATTATTGGATTTGAGAATTTATTCTAAATTTTTAATATAAAATATCAAAAAAATTGACATATTTTATGTCACGCGATATTTTATTATATTTATTAAATCACTTATATGTAAAAATGATTCAATAATACATATTATATATGTATTTAATATTATACTATTAACTAGAAAATTCCAAAATTATATAAAATTATAAAAAAATAATAATTTCATAACATATATGTGAAAATTATCAAAGAATATTAATTTTTTATAAATATTTTTTCCCCATTCATTGTAAAAACACTTATTGTAAATCAGGGTATATTGATTTCATTAAATGACCCTCTCTAATGAAATTGTTCCTCATTACGTGGGAAAACATCTCTCCCTCCCAACATGTATGAAGAATTATGATTTTAAATGATCGAAACAATAATTTTTACTTTTTTAAAAAACAATTGGATAATACAGGAAGCATAAAAATATTATATAATACTATACCATAATATAAAATAAACCCCCATGTGTGTAATGTTTCATATAGACTCTTTTTCCCCCTAGTTCACTAACAATCATTTTTAGAAAAAACATCACTCTCTAAAAAAATATAACATCATGATTAGATGTTTTGAGTAGAATCATTTTCCCTATAAGTTCACTTTAAATAACTTGTTGAATTTCACTAATTTCTATGTAGATAATCACTATTTTTTCAATAGGAATATAGTGTAATGATTTTTATCTATTTTTATTACCCCACAATTTGTGTGATATTAATCCATTTTACCATCCAAATAAATAAAACCAATTTAGAACAAATATTATGGAAAATTCCCATGACATTTGTGCAACTAACCAATATGAAATTCTATAATTTTGCATCAAATATGTTCATGTAACTCATGTTAAAAAAACATGTTCACAAAACAAAACCTCATTTCTACTTGGAACTGATTAAAATTTCAAATTTCTATACCGAATATTTATTTTATTTTATGCCTTACATGAAAATTGAACAAGTAGATTTTATTTTCATTATTTATCATCTATAATGATGAATTATCATTGTATTTATAGTCTTATAAAATCTACCAAAGAAATAATATATACTCATAAACCATGTGACCTTAGATGATGCTAGCTTTTTGAAACTCTACTTGTGTGATTTTCTTTTTCAACTCCACTTTCATGATTCTACATTCCTTACACGAGAATCCATCTTTCACATAAAAAATTAGAATCGATGTGTACTCAATTAAATGAAACTAAATAATTACATGAAAATACACTTCTTTAATTTTTGATACCATTTCTTGAACACCTTAAAATAACTATTTAATAACATATTCATCAATTTTTCATAGATGTCATAATTTAAAAAAATTATTATTGTTTAATAAAAACAAAACTCCAAAACATCAAATAAGTATCCTTGTGAGATCTATAACTAAAATGTCATCTTTTATGTTTTTTAAAAAACATCGAAAAGTAGTTTTTACTCATCATGAAACTTAAAAAAATTCAGATTCAGAAACCATATTTCTGTAGAAAATAGATAAGTGATAACACTATTGTAAAATGCATATTCTAATCCCACATGAGTCAATATATATGTGAGAAACATGAATAACATTCAAATCTCATAAGTTAATAAATTTGTTCACCACTCATTATCTACCCAATCCTTATATTAATCATTAACACATATGGATTTATCATTGTGATAATTTTTATATACATAAATAGATTCATCAATTTAAACATTAACTAATTCCTCATGATCCTTACTCCCCCTAATTTAACAATGATGTGAACTCCCCCATTCTCATATTTACACATCCCCATAGTGTATTTGGGTAATCTATATTCTTTTCATGAGTAATATCTCTTACTATTTTTTAACAAACCAAGAGGTCACTCTATTGCAACCTACATGGTGAAAATTGTAATTATAAAAATCCGAGATAAATTCAAACTCTTCCTTTGGGAGTGGTGGTTCTATGACCACATTTTTTGAGTACGGGGGGGGGGGGGTTCTAATTGACTCGAAGAAACAATTTCTTCCACTAAATGTCATCCATAGGTACTTTATTTATCATAAAATCGATAACTATGTGTATGTTAGGCTAATGATCCTATTTCAACATCACATGATAAGATTTCTCCATTATAATCTGATAAATTATTTCAATACGATATTTCCTGGAGAGAAAGCCAATATTTTTTAAATTATTGATAGAGCATGATTTATCAAAATTTATTTTTATCAGATACTTTACAATACCTCATATATCATTAAGATGTTGTATCATCCATAATAGGTTTATGTAATCTTGAGTGTCCAAATTATATTTTGGTTAAATTGTGAATGTAAAATGCAGTCTTTTTTGATATTCAATGAAATAAAAAATACTTAAATGTAGAATGAACCACAAGATGATTTCTTTATAGGATGTTATAATTAAAACTAATCCACATCTATGTAGAACAATAATTCATATTGTGATGTTCAATGATATAATAATCTGTATCACATCATATTATTATATATTTAAGTAATCCTTTCAGTTATAACATATGGATTTCCTTGGGAAATCTTTGGTACTATTTAGTTTATCATATAAAAAACACAATATCCATATTATTTAATATTATATAAAATTTGATCACTATAATCTAATTTTACTCCTTAATATTGACCTCATTTCCACCATCAACATTTGGAAGCATCATCTGGACATATTTCAATGTTATCATTTTCTTCAAAAAAAATTATAAACCTATTAAGGACTTATTTTTTATATATTTATTAGGAAATATTTGATACTCTCCTTCCTAGTGTTGTCCATATACCAAGAAAAAATGTTATCTCAAAATCAAGGAAATCATTAACATTCATCTCATATATTCTATTGTATATTTCATTATGTGTATTATGATACTCAAAATATTTTATCGTGTATTTAGATGAGCACCAAAATCCTTTCATTATTCTCATTCAATATACAGATATTTGGATTAACTCTTCCTTTATGAAATTAAACCTATCACACGTATTTATCAAACCTATAATATCAATCACATGGTGTTTTTTTGCATGTATAAATACATATTCAACTAGAACATAGTTATCAAATACTTATCTATAGTGAATCAATCTGAATGATATATGTAAACAAACTCATTGATAAATATAATGAGGTATTTTTATTTAATATCCATTTTATGAAACAATCATCCTTATTTTACTAATATTGAAAATAAATTATGAATAGTTTCTAGTCAGGATTTTCAGTGTTTTGTTATATTCCAACATTTGAAAATGGATTTTTTAGGGAATACAACATTTTTATAAGGAGAATTTTGACTCCCTATATGTCACCAAGTATTATCAAATAATTTTTTTATAATATTTTTTGTATTTTGAGTTTCATAAAATTTTAGAATAATAATTTAAAATTTCAAATGATTAGTAGGGTGAATGGTTTTCCCATGGGGTTTGAAAACCATGGGGGTCTTGTGTGACGATTTATATCTTACGATATTGTGATTTATAATGGTTATCACATGTTTTATTAAACTATACAGGTTCTTATGAGAAATCAGGTGTGTATGTTTTTTTGTTCAGTGAAAGTAACACGGTTGTCACATAGTTTATTAAAGTGTGTCGGAAAACCATACACCACACCTAGAAAATATATTTTTTTATTTTTAGATATTTTTTCTTTTTATTATTTCCCCCTCCAACCCCTATATTCTCACAGGTCAATGCACTCCCCCTAACATGTGTGCTTCCACCTACTGTGAGCGATCTCTCCAATTTGGCCTACTATTCAAATAATATTTATTTATGATTCATTAGTATTTTATTATAAAATCACTATATTAAGATGTTATCTTCCCTCATCTATCCATTTTATTACATTTTCATGTTCCCATGTACTGTTTGTTGGTTCATCCAAACCTTAGGGGTTATGTGTTTCACTGATCTTTTTGGGTTATGTGATTCTAGAGTTTGTGCGGGCTATCTCTCTCATTAGAACCTCACCCTTGAAGTAAATTCATTCTAGACCAGCCAAAATTGATTTGACCTATGATTTCTTTATTTCCTTATTTAAAATGTAAAACCATTGATTACATGGTGTTCTAATGGAATGTTTTAATTTTACAAAATTAAATGACATATTTTTTTTGGAAGGTTTACATTTCATTCCAACATTTTCTTCAATGGATTATGATGGGTAATTAGCAAAAACAATTAAATTTTACTATTATTTTAATATACCAAGAACACAATGTTTTTGATAAAATTTTTTGATGGAATTTTAAAATTAATAATTTCTTTTTATAAGGATTCATTAGGGATTTTGAAATATTTTCCCAAAATTTATACTTGGAATTTCATGTGTCAGTTGAATGTCCAAGTATTATTCAAAGGTTTCAAGTGTTAATTAGAATTAATGTGTGGTGATTTAAAAAATATTGATCTTGTTTGGGTCATCGGTTAAACAAAAGGGGTGGTGTTCAAGTGATTTGAACCCCTTTGGGTGTGGCTTTATGATGTAATAATAAGTTTTCATGACCCAACATGAATTTTACTTTTTGATTACCATATCATGTATATATAATTTATTCATGATGTTAAAATAATATAATAGTATTGATATTTCCATGTATACTATTTATATGGTAATGTCTAAAGATTACATGTTGTATCAAAATTTCAAAGTAGTTCATTTATTGTAATGTGAACCTAGAGATACCCTAATAGTAATATTAAACATATGTATTTTGGTCTCGAAAAGTCATACTGAATGGAAACTGATTATGTTTAACTATCAGGTGTTGGGGGATAATAAGCATTGAGATTTATTCTCAAAATTTTCCCACATTCTAATCATGTGTAGATGAGATATAAGGGATAAACTACCAATTAAGACAGCACATATTTCAAGGGTCATTGGTTATTCTTATATATGAACATATGTCTGGGTCTTATAACATGAGATCATTATTAATGTGTGACATTTGATCATGCATTTCGATGGAAGGAAAAAATCATGAAATTGAAGTCATCATGAGGTAGATAGTGTTTTGTGAATATTTTTATCTATGGTATTCATTGAATGATCATGATACAAATCGTAGACTCCAATTTTAGTAATTTATATCTCAGACACAGTTGATTGTGGTAGTAGTATCTTTACTAAATCTATGGTCATGGAAGAAAAATGTGTTTCCATCTAGTTTGGTCAAAAAATTATGGATGATGACAAAAGTAGGGCTTCATCAGGTATTATTAGATAAAGAGATTATATTACATTGAACATGTTCATAGGAATGTTTTTCATTTCTATAAAATTTTCTTATCTATTTAAATCCCTTGATGGTTTCCATACTCTGATCATAGTCATTGAATAATATTCACTTCTAATGAGCTAAGTGCCTTGAGGGTCACAAAATGAGTGTATTAGAAAGAAAATTAGGTTCTGATGAATATGAATTTAGGACATTGTGTGCCCCACTATGGTTTCCAGATAATGTAAATGAATATAAAATCACACAAAAATAATTAAATTCATATTAATCAAGTTTAGACAATATAGTGTTGAATTTATTTTTTAAATTTATTTATATGTTTTAATGAAAATACATTTTAAAATATTATACATATGAATATTATTTTACTATTCATCGTTTGTTTAATATTTATCGGAATGAAGAGTAATGTATATGGATCAGTTTTATCATATAATATATTTATTATATTAAATGTATGTGAAAAAACTAGAAATGATATTTTTGACTCAGTGAAGTTGTCAAAAGATGATCCTTAACAAATTAAGTAGGTAAAAAATATTCAGGGGTCCAGAATCTATTCACATGTATTTTACACATGACTATATAAGAGAGGAGAGGATCTCAATAGAGGTACAATTCATCTTATGAATTTTAGATATTCTTTATCTTCTCTCTTACTTCCAAGATAGATAAATTCATGATCCATTGCCCTGATTGATGTTCATCTTCATAGATTGAAGGATCATCAAAGAGGTGGTTGTCAGTATGTTGATTTTTTATCAGATCTCTGTGCTTGTGTCGAAAATGTGACTGTTGATTCTAATGTATGATTTTTAAGAATGTTTGGATGATCTATAGAGAAATAGAATAGGTTCCATTAAGAAACAATCTCTAATGATGAGAATATTTGAAACATGTATTTATAATGGATAAGTTATTTATTTTTCTATAATTCATATTATTAAGTCATTTTCAAGAAGATGTTCGGGTTTTAATCAGGTAGTGTTTATTATAGTTATAATGTTATGGTGTCTATTGAAGAATTTTTTTTAAAAAAAACTCCCAATTTTCCAACATCCCACTATACACCCATTACAACCAATTATTATCATAGTGATATCCTGAAAATATTAATCGATGAAAAATTATATTGACATTAAATTTTTCTAAGTGGTATTAATATGGTCACAAAATAACAAACAAAAATTCTATCTAACATTGGATGGCCATGTTATAGAAATTCGATGTTTCTAATAAGGATATAAATTTTTATTTTGCATGTAAAATTCAAAAGAACATATATATATTATTAATATGTTAATTATAAAAAAATCTATCGGAGGTGAGGATTTCAATTTAACCCATAGGAAGAGATTTGTTTGTAATTTCTGGTGAACCTGAAATCCGAGTGGATTCCAATGACATGAATAATACATTATGAACATAAATATTTCCACAAATTTATTTAATTCAATTTTATAATTATATTATTTATTTATTTTATCAAAAAAACATCAATAAGAGATTGAAAAAATTCTCAAATAAAATAAAAAAAAATTATGACATACCGGGGGACATGACACACCATTCTAGAAAACTAAACCAATTAAAAATTTTATTTCTAAACATGTGGGTGGCCTATTAATTTCATTTAAAAACATTAACAAAACAAAAACCAAATTAAAATAGGTAATCAACCCTAACCTAAATTGGGAAAAAATAAAAAGGGGTATAGTCCACCTTGCACAAAATTAGTTTCCCTTGCTGTTCAGCTACTATAGCCCCTCACCTTTATAGGATCTTACCATCCCAGAAATCCATAGTCCTCATTGCTGATGCATCTCAAAATGAACCTAGCCTTTCCACAAACTCCTCCCTCGTCCACACCCAATCAAACCTATAGAACCCCAACATTTCTTACGTTATTATTACATCATTTAAATATAAAAAATAAAAAATTGTAACACTAACAAGATCCAAAATTTATTTTATCATAAAAAATTGGACTATACATAACGTCAAAATAATAAAAATTAAAATTAAAATTATTTCTATTTATACTAGATTCCTAGTGTTCCTCTATTTCTCTTTTGTATATCTAATCACCTTATGATGTACATTAAAAAAATGGGTGAGCAGAAATCCCGGTAAGAATATAGATAATGTTATGATTCAAAACAACATGGTTGAGAATAATCATCATCATAATATCAAAATAATGATAATAAAAATTACAAAAAGGAATAGAATGTGGAAATGTATAAAAATTTTACATCATGTCTTAATGTCAACATCCACAAATAGTTATGAACACATATAGCAACATGTTCATGCATTTGATATTTTTCTCCTGAGATATGTCACAACACACAATACATTATACCTTTATATAATTCCAAGTCCATCTGTCACATCATTACATTTACATGTTCTATATAATTCTAGGTTCAGCCATCATGACATAACATTGACATAATCAGGCATGACCTATAAAACATATACTACTCATGGATATAAAATAACCCAAGAAAAGGAATCTATTTAATTTCAAAAAAAAATTTAATGAATAAATTACGGGGTTTAAAAAATAATGTTGGAATATGTCACACCCATGACATATTATAAATTTATTTTTTATTTAATTTCCATTCATTCTTTTTTTGGGAGTTTTCCATTCATTTTGGTGGAAATGGAGGGTTTTCAAAATTTGGGCCAAACTGTGAGCCAAATTCCATATTTAAAATTAAATTTTATTTCTTTTATAACTCCTTCATTTGTTAACATTTTTAATCTATTTCACATCCCACTTTTTCTCCTATGACCTATCCAAATCACCATGTCTATTTGGACCCTTTTTTAACCCATTATAATTTTGCGATTGAGTGAATTAATTTTCAATTGGGAAAACCTGTGAGCCATTTCCAGTATACAATTGTTTTTTTAATTATTGAATATATCAAAAATGTTTTACTGTATTCCCATGATTCCTCCTCCCACCTGAATCCAAAATCCAGAGCCTAACCCCCATTATTCATTTTTTCACTTTGGACCTCCTTCGACTCGTGGAGTAGGGAAAAATATCTTAAGGTTCCTCAAATTGTCCAGATTTGAGATGGTAAGTTGATTCTTTCATAAATCTTTTTATTTTCACTCTTTTTCCCCCATTTCCCACCCCACTTGACCTTCTCATCCCCATTAGAGCCTCTATATCAGGTTTGGTTTCTTGGAGATTCAAATTTTTGTGTATTTGGTTTGGCTTATTCAAGATGTTTCATGTAAGTGTTTCTTTCATTGATTTCTTCCCCTTGCTTAGATTTTCATTCACCCTTTCTTGATGTTCCTCATGTCCCAAATTTGAGGTTAGAACCTAGGGATTGATTTTGTGTCTTTGTCCTCAAATATGGTGGTCTAGGGCCGGATTTAGCTTCCATGAGGGGTGACGGTGGTGTGGTTGATGTTTCACACCATGTTTTGAGGGTTTCGACATAAAAGGTTGGTGATTCCATGTGTAATAATTTCTATATGGGTAATTTTGCTTGAATTACTTATCATGCATGTTCCTAATATGTTGTCTATGGTGTGAAAACTGTTTATGGTGGATTTGGTTAATCATTTATTTTTATAGTTTCATTTTAGCTTAAAATTGTGTGTTTTTCATGTGTAACCCTTTGGGTAATTTTTGGGTGTATTTTATAACATATTAAATTGGTTTAATAAATATTTTTTAGGATGAAAATTATGATTTGGTAGGTTATTGGTGTGCCATTTTGTTTTAAAGTGGTTTTTTAATGGGTTTAAGGTGTAAAACCTTGTTGTACTTATTCATAGTGATTTTGAAATTGTGTGCCTTTCATGTGGATCTTTGGTGGTATATTTTGAGGTGTATGTTTAACACTTGGGGTTAGTTTAATTAATGTTTTTGGGGCTGAATTTTTTTTTAAAATTTTTTTATTGGTATGATTTTGTCCTTGAAATACAGTTTTGAAATGGGTTTTATGTGAAAATCATTGGTACACTCTTTAGAATTGTTTTATGAAAGTTTTGAATGGTTTAATGATTTATGTAATAGGTGAAACTATATTGGAAAACTATTTTGGATAGTTTATACATTCAATTGGACCATTTTTAATGTGAATATTTATGTCATGTGATCTGTATCCCCTTGAAAATGTTTTATAAAAATGATTAATGGATTTGCGGAAATGTGAAAGAGGTGTGAACTTGATGTGGGATGTTTTTGTAAGTGAGATGTGAAAAATAGTTTTTGTTTATAAAAATGTTTTTATGAAATATTTGAGTGGGTTGTTATGTGATGTTTAGCTTATATGGAGGGAATTTATAAATTCTTTAAAGGATTTGTTGGATTGTGAATGTAATGCAAAAAGTGTTGTGGGCTATTTTGGTGTGAGTTTGATTTCAAAATGCATTTGAATGAAAAGTGTAATTTTTGACTTGTGTGATGTACATGGGGATATTTGGTTAATGTGTGATGTGGAATGGATATTTTAATGGGAAAACATTATTTCTTGGATTGTTGAACTTGTTTGAGTACAAAGAGAAAACCCGAGTATCTAGGTGGGTGGACGTGTACTAGTATGCTAGTGAATCTGCAGGGTTTGGCCTTAGTTTCACATAGAAATATTGACACATACAACTCTAACTAAACTCTTATGATGATGATTGGGTACCACTAGTATTTGGGTATGATCTCTAGTAGTGGTCCGTGCATGAGAACAGATATTTTTTAAGGTTACTCTCACCGAGATACGAGGAACCTTGGAACCACAGCTAGCTAGTGACTAGGTGTTATTTCATATTAATTATGCCCATTATATCCTTTATACACACCATCAGCATACTATATATTTGGATGGAATAATTCAAAAGCTTTTGAATTTGTTTTAAAAGTGTTGATTCTTTAAAATAGCCCACTGGAAAACTGAATTTTTTAAGTTGCATATTTTAGAAATTATAACTAAAAATTACATGTTTTTGAAAGATTTCATGATTTTCATCTTTGAGTCTTTATCACATGGAATATATTAGTGGTGGTATCCAAATGGAAATTGTCTCACACCCTAATTACACCATTGGGTGTAATTAGATTTTGTTTTTTTTTCTCACAGGTTTGGGTACAACTTTTGGGCCAACAGTTCGGGTTTTCATCAGTCATTCATCATGCGGTGTTGTGGAGATGGATTGAGGGTGATGACTCTTGAAATGATGAGGTTCTTGGGCTGTTCTTTTTTTCTTTTTTACCATTTTCATAGTCCTGGTGTGTTGTTTTAGACTATGGAATTCAGTTCTGAATTTTTGTAAAACATTTTTTGGTTTGAAAAATCCAGATTCATTTTATTGGATTCATTTGTTGTTTTATGTTTATAAACATGGGTAAATCGGTCCCAATTCTCATTTTATGATAACCGGGAACTTGTGAAAGCCTCTAGGTATCGGGAATTCCATTCAGGCCTTGTCACAGGTCGGGTTTGGTGCCGGTTTTTATGGTGATCAGATTCAGTTGGTGAAAAAATGGTATCAGAGGATGTTCTCTCTCTTTGGGTCAAGTTATTTAGGGAACAGTTGGGATAGTCTGGAGTTAGGATTGTTGGGACTTGGAATTTTGGTTATGAGTAGTGTAGATGATCACCACACCTCATGAAGGGATTCAAATCGCTAGGGTATGTCGGGACCTTTCAGAGTCCTTTGGTTTTCCTGGTTTAATGATGATTAGTGGAAATTAAAAGAGAGTTGGGTTAATGGTCTCTGTGAGATCGTAGAGTCTGGAAATCCATTTGGAGCCGGAGATATTCCCTAGAAAACTCTCTATCATAGTGAAGTGATTGGAATATGTCCGCCAACCATATGTCCAATTCACCCACTAAAACTAGTTTCCTCTCGTGTTGTCTTGTGTTCTTTAGTTTTGAAATCATGGAACTTTGGTTTTAAAGTGACATTTTTTTAAGAAGAAAAATGTTTTTGGGAATTGATTTTAAAATAAATAGCGAATGATTTTATTTATGAAATGGTAGAACTAAATTTTAATAATTATTTTCAAATGAAAAATGGTGTGCTTATATCTCTTTTGAAATCGAGAACTATATTGAAGTTGGTTTTGGAAATGTGTTTCCAATAGAGTTTTCAAAACAATCAAAGGGTGTTTTAAAGGGATGATATTTTTTAAAATTTATGTGAATAACATGAAAGTGAGTTCATTTCTAAATGTTTGTGTCTTTGTGAAATTTTTTGTAATATTTGAATTGGTATTTTGATCATGTGGTTAGCTCTTTTGAGAAAAAGGATGTGTTGGTTAACCATTTTGGTTTTGAAAAGTGGAATGAATTTTTATTTTAAACTTTTGTATTTTCATGGGAGACCACATGCATGGGGTTATATGGGATAATGGATGTTTTATGGCATGACTGGATGTGTGCCCAGATAGATTTGATGAGGGTGCTCGGTGTGGCACAGAAACATGCATGTGTGAGGCTCATGGGGTACCATTGGGGAATATTCTAACCCCTGAACCGTTTGTTTTCAAAGAGATGTTTTTAATGAAAAATATGATGTCTTGTTGATTATTTTGGGATAGTTTATATTATGTGTTTTTAGAAAATTTTGATGTCTTGGGATGTTTTGAGTCCATAACCCCTCTTGATTTAACTGTGTTTTGGGTTTGTGTTTGGATGGCAAGTTGGGTAGAAGGACCAATTAGTAGTCTCTTCTATGACAGGTTTTGGGAAACCTTTACGGTGGTTCCCTTCATGTGTTTGGATCTATTTTGTTCCATGTTTTTACTAATGGAACAGCTTGGTTGGGTCCTTGGGTACTCGCATTGGATAATGTACGCCCCCATTAAGGGTTAATGCACAACTGAAGTGCAACCCTTTATTGTTTCACCATTGGAAAATCCTCCAGTTGATCAATATAATGAATATTTTATCGATCACTGTTGATTGACTCTACACGAATTCATTTAGTTGATTTTTGGATCCAGTTTTAGTGGGATTGTGCTTGTTGAAGGTTGAAAGAGAACACAGTTTCTTAAGTTGTCCGATTCATCGAAGGTGGAAGTGTTCTGGGGTTATTAGTGTGCTTGAGTGTCTCAATGGTGTCTAAGAGGTCCTCCGGGTTCTTTATAGTTTTTTTGAAGAAAGTGTTCTTGTTAAACAACCAATTTTGGGATTTTGGTCATGAGAGGCTATTGTGTCCACTTTTTGGACTTATTTGTTGTTTTGGGGCTTGCCATAAGGTCTCATTCCATGTATTGTTTCTATCAATCGCAAAGGTCATGTTCGGTGACACATTGTGATGTTGTGTGCTCATTTGACTGTAAAGTTGAAGGTTGTGCAATCCTCTGAGGTTCTTTGTTATGTTGGGAGTATGTCTCCATTGGGAAAAACATCAAATCCTTTATCGTAGAGGAAGGTGTTTATACAAGTCATGCCCTTTTATTGTTTCTCACCCAAAGAAACAATGTGCGATGTGTTTGCATCTTCTGATCCCTTGTTTCAGTGATATGTCAGGTCTCTGTAAACTGAGTTATGGAGTGTGTTATGTCTTGGTGAACCCATCAAGGTATGTAGTGTAGTTTTTTGTGGCACCGAAAGAATAATTTCCACACAGTGGTTTCCACAGCCTAACTGTGAGGCTGAAGATGCATCAATATTTTCAGCTCCAGCCATAGGTACGGAGAGAAGATGACGGGTAGTTAGGGAAACCCTAGTGTCAGTTAAACCCTTGTACAAATTCCTATCCTCAGTATGAAGGATAGGAAGAGTTTAAACCTATGGTGTCATCATCATTCTTCGGTTTTTCTCGTTTGGTGGAAATAGGTGGTGGGTCGTGTACCCTTGTCATCAGCCAATATAATCCCCCCTATAGATTCCATTATGTCTTTAGAGAATGGATATAAATTTGGAAAGACAAGATGATCACGCAGTTCGTGCACAATTAGTAGTGACCATGTGTCAAGAAGCCACGCAGAAAGAATGATCTGCATAATTAGTTCACGGTTTCCCAAACCGTGTGGACTAACTGTGAAGCCTTCCCAAATCAATAAATTTTTGGGGTCTATTCCTGTCGGCCCATTCCGATCAGTTAAGATGGTTTATTCTTGTGGTAGGGAGACCCACCATGGGTATAATGCATATTATTTTGGAAATTTATGATGTATGTATAACCTTGTACTAGGGAGTCTGTTTGGGCCTCCACCTATTAGGGTCCTGATTCTGTCTCGAGAAAAAGTTTGAGTTGTCTCTTATGTTGGGGATCCCATTTGTGTCTCTTCATACGAGTAACTCAGATTTTTTATGTGGTCTTGTCTTGGAAGTTGGTATAATCATTCAGAGATTTCTAACTACCACATATTCTATGGGTAAACATTGAGATTGGCTAGTGCCCAATGGATTAGTTATAGTAGAGTAAGTGTAACTTTTTTTGATGTTGTTGTTTGTTTAAGAAAATTGATTGAGTATTGTTCAGAATTTTTTTGAGGAGTTTTCATTTGGGATAAATCCTAAATGTGGTTGATTGTTTCAATAAAGTGGTTTTGGTTTTTTTTTGTTAGAGTAATCCTTCCTTAAATGATCACTAGAGGTGTTTTGGCCTATGGGGGAGAATCTTGGAAAAGATTTACTTCATGGTTTACCTGTTGGGTTTGGTTTTTGTATTTGGCCTTGCTATGGATTTCTAAGGATGGAATGTTTTATGGAGGTGATAATTGTCTCATCTATGACTTCTTTTAAATTTATTTTTCATATAATTTCCTTTCTTTCTTTTTTGGCGGTTTTTCATTCATTTTGGTGGAAATGGAGGGCTTTCAAAATTTGGGCCAAACTGTGACCCCTATTCCAGATTTTTTAAAAAAAATATTTCTTTTATAAATCCTTCATTTGTTAAAATTTTTATTCCATTCTACATTCAAATTTTCTCCTTTGACCGATAGAAATCACTATGTCCATTTGGACACTTTTTGAACCCATTTTCATTTTGGGTTTCATTGAATTAATTTGGAATTGGGCCAACCCGTAAACCATTTCCAGTTTTAAATTGGTTTTTTTAATTATTTAATAAAACAATCATTTTTTAATCTATTATTGTGATTCCACCTCCCACCAGAATCCGAAATCCCAAGCCCTACCCCAATTATTCATTTTTCCACTTTGGAGCTCATTTTCCTCGTGGAGTAGGGAAAATCTTCTTAGGGTTCCTCAAATCATCCAGATTTGAGAAGGTATGTTGATTCTTTCATAAATCATTTAATTTTCAATATTTTACCCCCATTTCAGTCCCCACATGACCATATCATCCCCATTAGAGCCTCAAAATTATGTTTGGTTTCTTGGATATTCAAATTTTGGTTTATGTGGTTCGTTTGATAGAAGATGTTTCAAGTAAGTGATTCTTTCATTGACTTCCTCCCCTTCCTTTGGGTTTCATTCACCCTTTCTTGAAGTTCCTCATGTACCGAAGTTGAGGATGGAACCGGGGGTTTGATTTTGTGTCATTTTGGTCAAATATTGTAACACCCCAAGCTTCTATGGTACGTTTCCCTTCGAATAATGCGATAGCGTGTGTTGTACGCAACCTCGAGTTCTAACACACACCACAACTAATTAAACTAGCCGTTGTGAATAGTAATACCTACTTTTTGAAATCATATATATTCAATATTTCAAAATGGACTTCATTTTTAGATTCAGAATATCAAAATTAGCCTAGGGTGAAATTTTGGTACATTTCGGATAACTTTCATATTTTGATGAATAGTGAAAATTTCTAAATTTTAATTAAAAACAACTTTTTTAATAAAAATAATTAATAGTGATAAATTATGAATTTGAGTGGTTTTAAAGTATATTTAGAATATATTTTTACCATTCAATTTAATGTTTATCGGAGGACATAATTTTACAATTAAACCGAACATAAACAAGTGTCAATCTTTTGATAGTTATTATCTCTTAAAAACACGCTTTTTGTTTTGACAGCGGGAATTAATTTTAAATTAATTTCTGCCACTTCTGTGTTTTGAATTTAGGAAAATGGATTCCATATTTGGAATCAGGATGTTTAAATTGTGTAAATAGGTAACTTTTATTTTTAGACAATTTGAATAATTACTGCGGTAAATATTTTATTTACCATGGTTAAAGGGTAAATCCGGTAAATAAGGGTTAAAAAAATAATATTATAATAATACAAAATTACCCTAAAACGTGTCCTAACCTTATTGGTGTACACATACCCGACCATGGGCATCCTTGGGTCAATTTGGGGACCCCTTGGAGCCACTTGTAAGTGATAATGACACATTATATTAATAAAGTTAAAATAAAAATAAAAATGGCATAAGCTTACATCTTTTAGAAGAACAATTTTTACATAGGGTTATACATGTTGGATTTTCGATTATAAATATTCATTAGAAAGCTAAAAAGATTTCCTACATAATGATATTTTATTTATAATTTTTAGACATTGAATAATTTATGTTACTTATGACACAATGATGATGCAGTAATTACTATAATAGTGCAAAATTAAAATAATTGATATTATAAATACCCAAATAATTATAATATGAAACTTTTAATGAATTAAACTAATTTCATATGATAATATGATATATTAGGATTGATTTAATTGACTTTGTTCGAAGTAATCAATCTGTTATGAGTTTCAAAAAAATCAACTATTGAATAGTGTCAAAATTGACATAAAATAGTTCTTAAAACAAATATTATATTATTAATTGATATTAAATTCCTAAAAATCTAAGGTTCGGCCAAGAGACTTATATTATGATAGGTTCCTCATTAATGGACCACTTGGGGGTCGCTTGGATGTATATAGTAAGTTTATTAACCATATTATATAAAAATACAAAGAGACATTGTAAAAGTGAAACTAATTAACTTAGAGTTAATACTTAAAGATAAGGTTAATATAAGTACCCAAACCTGTCTAAATTCTATTGGTTGAGTGGTTTTCGACCTATCCCCACCTTAACCTTTGAATAGTCAACTTTGGAGCCATTAGAAACCGAATATGAATTTATTATAAATTAATATTTCTAGCTTTTCCAAAGGTTCCCCTCACCCCTCTTATAAAAGGTCACTCCTCCTTCTCATTTCTTCACACCTCTAAAGCCTTTTGGTTCGGCCAAACTCTGCCCAAATACTCTCCCAACATCCCTCACTACAACCTAAGGGCCTTAGTTTGATCAGAAATCCAACCTAAGGATCCCTTTTGATCAAATCAAAAGGAAGAACCCGAAGAAGAGGTAATGTTTTCACCACCCCTTTTCCAAGTTCATTTCTTCTTCCACTTCTTCTTCCTTTGTTGTTACCATTCTAAAATAATGACTCCAGTATCATTTATATACTGTGATGTTATTATAAATATGGTACAACCATATTCAGTATTCTATCCACCCTTTGAATAACATGTCACCATACGTGCGTACGTACGGCTTACCGTCTCCACGTCGTGGTGTAATTGTTATTCAATATATTATTATTTGGATGGGTATAATAATGATGTGTAACTCATGTAAATAATAAATATAACATATTAATGATTCTGTATATATGATATACCATCCATTTATATATTATTTTAATATCAAAAGAATGATATTGTCGCTCGTGCGTACGTACGGACTACCGTCTCCACGAACGCGATAAGATTCATTCTCCATCATATCCATTCAAGTATTATTCTCATTTTAGGGATAAAAATAATGTTAATATCATTCTGATTATGAATAAGATATAATCTATCCATTACAAACATGTCTTACGTAACCAAACATTTAAGAAGAACGAATCGATTATCACCCGAAACGACGATAATACTAAGATATTATTAATAAAGCAATGTTAAAAGATCATATATGATATCATATTAATGTATATGATTCTTGTATAATTTAATAACAATTATTTCACCATTATACAGGAGGTTAACCTACCCCAACAAAGGTAAAGTACAAGGTAAGGGTTATTTCACAATCTCTTCATTATCCGAGGTTGTTTATACGTAATAATCTACTGGGATATCTTTATCATCCACATCCATGTTTCTTAAAAATGTATTTCAAAACATTTTTACTATTTACAATAATATGGGTTAAAGTCATTTATACCCTTGTTTGACTTTTTATAAGAGGTTTATAAAGGAATCTTTCCGTCGTTTTCAAAACAAGGTCCTTTTTAACCTTTTCGACAGAATTGAGGTAAGAATGTTTTTTTAACTTATACGGCTGGTGCGGTTATTTTACGCCGTTATAAAATCTTCAAAGCTTTCCTTACAAGCTTATAAAATATTTTCAAAGAAAATGTTTTATTTTATATGGATCTTAAATGATTTCAAAATAAAAGGAGATACTTCTTTAAAAAGAATTTTGATTTCATCTATGTCAACATCCTTTGATGGATTTTAAGATTATTCGAAGTTGATTTATTATGATACAAAACTTCTATATTGTATTGAAGGTTTTGTGATATGTTTGACTGTGGATGTGCTATTTTTATACCATTCATAGTTTATGGTGAAATTATTGACATTTCGTATGCTAGTTTTAATACGAATGTTTATGTTATGTTTAAACCTTTTCATATGGGAATGCATTGGACTTAATAAGTGACGGGTGGAGCCCGCTATAGCTCCTCGATGCATCGGTAGGTCTCATGAGACAAACTAGTGTCTTGGCACAAGGCCTTGCAAAATCTTATTTGTAGTCTTGGCACGAGGCCTTGGCTATGTGGTTATGATAGTCTGGCATTATGCATTCCAACATTATGAAAGTGGTTATTGATTTTTGCATGTGATTATTCGATTAGTAGAATATCCATGTGAATAAGTAAATGGCATTATTTCATTTTTACTTTTGCCATACTATGTTGAAGTTCATGTTTAAAAGGCTTTTGTTTTAGTAATGCATTTCCTTAAATGTTTATTCTTATTTATGAAAGTTTCCACTTTATTGTTATCCTTACTGGGCATTTGAGCTCACCCCTTTTTTTTATGTTTTATTTTTCCCAGGATGTGAAGAAGTAAGTTATGAATGACCTGCAGGGATTTTATGAGGGGTTAATAGTGTGGATTGTGGAAACATTATGTTGTTGTATTAGTTTTTCATTTTATGATGTAATGTAAAACTTATGAATATATCTAGTGTTTCCAAGGCTACTAAACCAATCGGTCTTTCGAGATTTGATCTTTCTTGTGATCATGCCAATGTTATGTAATTAAAGCACCGACTCTGGGTAGCTGGGGTCGGGGCGTTACAGTTGGTATTAGAGGAAGTTTAGTACAAACCTTGGAAGCTAGATTTAGATAAACTCTGATTAGAGCACATAAAACTAAGATGAACTTTGAGGATTAGTATAGAAGAACTTCCTAGAATTTTGGTATTGTAGAGATTTTGTGAGTTTTCTGAGCAATACATCCCTGTCTGGATACGAGCAGGTAGAGGCGGCTCTGGCACAGATGTACCTAGGGGTAAAACCCGAAAACACCGCTTTGAGCTAGACTCGAACGGGAACTGGTGCACGACAACGGGCCTGGCTGCACTCTTGGTTACGACACTCCTGAGGGATATGCTTAGGATAACTCTCACTTTCTTTACAAATCATTATGAAGGGTTTATGAGTATATACTTCCTCAAAGAAAACATATTTATGATTATGGATTATATCCATAGATAGTTCAATTTATGTTTAGTGTTTTATAAGTATGGGATTATGTATTTTGATGCATAAACTGATCTAGTTTATGCCATTTTTTTTAGAAATGGCGCCTAGTGGAAGAAATGGAAACCGTATCAATGCACGCACTCCATGTAGGGATTTCCCTCCTGCTCAATATAATTATAGTGGGGCTGGTGATGCAACTGGTGTTGATCAGCTAATCACCGTACTGGGACAACTTACTCAGGTTATGAATAATAACCTTACCCGTATGGAGCACCCTGATCCGCAGCGTGGAGGATCAATGTTAGATCGATTCATGAGACAACAACCACCAACGTTCAATGGGAGTACAAATCCCTTAGTAGCTGAGCAATGGATATTTTCCCTAGAGAAAATATTTCAGGCTTTGGGGAGTAGTGAAAGGGAAAAAGTTACCATGGCAGTTTACCGCCTCACTGGAGATGCTGATCAATGGTGGTCATTGATTCAAAACATGAAGGAAGATGATGAAGTATCAAACATGGAATGGAGGGAGTTCAAAGATATGTTTTTAGAAAAATACTTTCCTCGCGACCATCGAGCAGATATGGAAAGACAATTTCTGAGTCTGAGATAAAAGGAGGATGAGAATGTCACAAAGTATGAGGCTAACTTTACAAGGTTAGCGAGGTATGCTGGAGATTATATTCGCAACCCAAGAAGTAAGATTGATCGTTTCTTTGATGGGTTAAAACCATTTCTCCATCGAGCATTAGTCTCACAATCCTTTTCGTCGTACGAAGACATTGTCTCATGTGCTATCAAGACCGAAAAAGAATTCTCTAAGTCTTATGACTTTAAAGCGAAGCAAGAGAAGAAGAGACCTTCTGATCAATCTGGGAATGGAAATAAGGGGAAGAAGGGAAAGGTTGAATATCCATCTTGTGGTAAATGCGGGAAGAAACATCCTGGTACTTTCTTGAAGGGAATGGGAGTCTGTTACAAGTGTGGTGAAAAAGGCCACCAAGCTCATGATTGCAAGGGGAAGAAGGAAGCTACCAACGTTCAGTGCTACAATTGCAGGGAGATGGGGCATTATGCAAATGCATGTCCTAAGCGTCAGGAGAACTTACCTCAGAAAAGGCCAAGGGATCAAGGCCAGGCTTATGCTATCACTACTGCTGAGGTAGAAGCTCCGAAAGACGTGGTGGCAGGTAATTTAATGGTTTCCTCAAGTTTAGCAAATGCATTATTTGATTCTGGATCATCACATTGTTTCATATCTTCCCAGTTTGCTAAGAAAATTAGATATTTCCAATTTGATTTAATAAGGGAGATGTCAGTTAAAACTCCTAAGGGAAGTATCGTTGCAACAAAGTTTTGTGAATCAGTCCCCATTAGAGCACATAAATTTTCTTTATCTGCTGATCTCATCGTCATACCTATGATTGAGTTTGATATAATCCTCGGTATGGACTGGCTTTCGGACTATGATGCGAAGATTTATTGTAAGAAGAAAGAGATTACGATTCTTGATGATAATGATAAGGAACACCTTATTTTTAGAGCAGAATCGTCACCACCTAATTCTTATTTAGATCCACCCCCAGTAGTTCAACTTAATTCAATTATTGGGGAGGAAGAGAATGAAATAACTGTCGGTGAGGAAAGGAATGTTCAAATAGAGGATGTACCTGTTGTGAAAGAATTTGTAGATGTATTTCCGGAAGATTTACCTGGACATCCTCCAGAACGAGAAGTTGAGTTTTCCATTGATTTGATTCCTGGATCAAGGCCTATATCGAAGACCCCTTATAGAATGGCCACTGTAGAGTTAGTCGAACTAAAGAAACAACTAGAGGAATTGAGTAATAAGGGATTTATTCTCCCCAGTGTTTCTCCATGGGGATCCCCTGTTCTTTTTGTTAAAAAGAAAGATGGATCTATGAGGTTGTGTATCGACTACAGGGAGATCAATGCTATAACGATAAAGAACAAGTATCCCCTACCTCGTATTGATGATTTATTTGACCAACTGCATGGAGCTCAATACTTTTCAAAGATTGACCTTCGATCTGGATACCATCAGTTGTGTGTGAAGAAGGAAGACATTCCGAAAACAGCATTTCGAACCAGGTACGGGCATTACGAGTTTACTGTAATGCCGTTTGGATTGACTAATGCACCCTCTGTATTCATGGATCTGATGAATAGAGTTTTCAAGGAGTATCTCGATGAATTTGTGGTGGTATTTATTGATGATATCTTGGTATACTCCAAAACCTACGAAGATCATGAAAATCACTTGCGCATTATCTTGAAGACTCTGAGGAGGCATGAATTATATGGGAAGTTTAGCAAGTGTGAATTCTGGCTTCAGGAGATTTCTTTTCTTGGCCATATTGTCTCTAAAGATGGAATCTCTGTTGATCCTTCTAAGACCAAGGCAATCCAAGAATGGCCAGCACCTACGAGTATAACTGAGGTACGTAGTTTTATTGGCTTGGCAGGTTATTATCGACGTTTCGTCCAGAATTTTGCCCGATTGGCTAACCCATTAACGAAGCTCACACGTAAAGGGGTTAAATTTGTTTGGACAAAAGAGTGTGAAGAATGTTTCGAAGAACTGAAGAGAAGATTAGTCAATGCTCCTATATTGACTCTACCATCGGGGAATGATGGGTTCGTTATTTATAGTGATGCATCGAAGAAAGGACTTGGTTGTGTCCTTATGCAGAATGATAGAGTTATTGCCTATGCATCACGATAGTTGAAAATTCATGAACAAAACTATCCTACTCAAGATCTTGAGTTAGCAGCTGTGATCTTTGCTTTGAAGATATGGAGGCACTACCTCTATGGTGAAAAATGTGAGATTTATACTGATCACAAGAGTTTGAAGTATATTTTCTCACAAAAAGAACTCAACATGAGGCAAAGGAGATGGCTTGAATTACTCAAGGATTATGATTGTACGATACACTACCACCCGGGGAAGGCAAACAAGGTGGCAGATGCTTTGAGTAGAAAAGACCATGGAGTTTTGAACAATATGAGAATTGAAAGGGATCCAATTTTCATGGATCTAGTGAAAACGGACATGGGAATAACCAGGGAAGGTGAAACATCAATGCTTTTTCAAATGGTTGCCAAACCATCTTTACTAGAAAGGATTAAGAGTT
The DNA here is from genome assembly GCA_963277665.1 of Viscum album. Taxonomy (NCBI): domain Eukaryota; kingdom Viridiplantae; phylum Streptophyta; class Magnoliopsida; order Santalales; family Viscaceae; genus Viscum; species Viscum album. The sequence continues at coordinate 1,149,883,464 of OY728127.1, read as the reverse complement.
CTCAGACCGATGATGACGAATTCCAAAAGTAGATTAAAGCTGTGAATGATGGGAGATTGAGAGACTTTGTGTATGAAGATGGAATTTTGAAATTCGGGAAGAGACTTTGTGTTCCCAATATACCTGATCTAAAAAGGGAATTGCTGGATGATGCTCATAGTTCCAATTTCTCTATACACCCTGGGAGCACCAAAATGTATAGAGATTTGAAGGAACATTTTTGGTGGGACAACATGAAGAGGGAGATTGCTGATTTTGTTTCAAGATGTATGGTTTGTCAACAAGTGAAAGCTGGAAGGCAACAGCCTGGAGGAGTCATGAAACCTCTTCCCATACCGGAGTGGAAATGGGACAATGTTACGATGGACTTTGTCATGGGGCTACCAAAGACTCCTAGAAGGAACGATGCAATATGGGTTATTGTTGATCGTCTTACCAAGACATCACATTTTCTTGCTATAAGAGAAGATCTACCCCTGGAACGTCTAGCAAGACTATACATTAATGAAGTTGTGAGACTTCATGGAGTACCCCTATCGATTGTTTCTGATCGTGATCCCCATTTTACTTCAAGATTTTGGAAAAGTCTTCAGAAATCCCGGGATACTGAACTTCATTTGAGCACTGCTTACCACCCTCAGACAGACGGACAATCAGAACGGACTATTCAAACCTTAGAAGACATGTTGAGATCTTGCTCACTTGACTTTCAGGGTATGTGGGATCAATATTTACCACTGGTAGAATTTTCCTATAAAAATAGCTTCCATTCGAGTATACAGATGGCACCATATGAAGCGTTATACGGAAAGAGATGTCGTACACCAACCTGTTGGGATGACGTTGGTGAAGGAAAACTTGTAGGCCCAGAGCTGGTGGAGGAAATGGTGGAAAAGGTGAAAGTAATCCAAAATCACATCAAAGCAGCTCAAAGTAGGCAGAAGAGCTATGCTGATAATCGAAGGAAGGATTTGGAATTTCAAGTCGGTGATCATGTTTTTCTGAAGGTATCTCCGTGGAAGGGAGTCATACGTTTTGGTAAGAAAGGTAAATTGAGTCCCAGGTACATCGGACCTTTCGAAATTCTAGAACGAATTGGGGTTGTAGCTTACCGATTGGCAATGCCGCCAAGTCTCTCCAAAGTTCACGATGTGTTCCACGTATCTCTGTTGAGGAAATACATGCCTGACCCAACGCATGTACTCACCTATGAGGAATTAGAACTGGAACCCGATCTGTCTTATTGCGAAGAGCCCGTCAGGATTCTTGATACAAGAGAACAAGTGCTGAGAAACCGGACGACGCGTCTGGTAAAAGTTTTGTGGAGAAATCATAAGATGGAAGAGGCAACGTGGGAACCCGAGGAACTTATGATGAAGAACCACCCGAGTCTTTTTATGCAGTAATACCCTAGAAATTGCGAGGACGCAATTATTTGAAGTAGGGGAGAATGTAACACCCCAAGCTTCTATGGTACGTTTCCCTTCTAATAATGCGATAGCGTGTGTTGTACGCAACCTCGAGTTCTAACACACACCACAACTAATTAAACTAGCCGTTGTGAATAGTAATACCTACTTTTTGAAATCATATATATTCAATATTTCAAAATGGACTTCATTTTTAGATTCGGAATATCAAAATTATCCTAGGGTGAAATTTTGGTACATTTCGGATAACTTTCATATTTTGATGAATAGTGAAAATTTCTAAATTTTAATTAAAAACAACTTTTTTAATCAAAATAATTAATAGTGATAAATTATGAATTTGAGTGGTTTTAAAGTATATTTAGAATATATTTTTACCATTCAATTTAATGTTTATCATTGGACATAATTTTGCAATTAAACCGAACATAAACAAGTGTCAATCTTTTGATAGTTATTATCTCTTAAAAACACGCTTTTTGTTTTGACAGCGGGAATTAATTTTAAATTAATTTCTGCCACTTCTGTGTTTTGAATTTAGGAAAATGGATTCCATATTTGGAATCAGGATGTTTAAATTGTGTAAATAGGTAACTTTTATTTTTAGACAATTTGAATAATTACTATGGTAAATATTTTATTTACCATGGTTAAAGGGTAAATCCGGTAAATAAGGGTTAAAAAAATAATATTATAATAATACAAAATTACCCTAAAACGTGTCCTAACCTTATTGGTGTACACATACCCGACCATGGGCATCATTGGGTCAATTTGGGGACCCCTTGGAGCCACTTGTAAGTGATAATGACACATTATATTAATAAAGTTAAAATAAAAATAAAAATGGCATAAGCTTACATCTTTTAGAAGAACAATTTTTACATAGGGTTATACATGTTGGATTTTAGATTATAAATATTCATTAGAAAGATAAAACGATTTCCTACATAATGATATTTTATTTATAATTTTTATACATTGAAAAATTTATTTTATTTATGACACAATGATGATTGAGTAATTACTATAATAGTGAAAAATTAAAATAATTGATATTATAAATACCCAAATAATTATAATATGAAACTTTTAATGAATTAAACTAATTTTATATGATAATATGATATATTAGGATTGAGTTAATTGACTTTGTTAGAAGTAATCAATCTGTTAGGAGTTTCAAAAAAATCAACTATTGAATAGTGTCAAAATTGACATAAAAGAGTTCTTAAAACAAATATTATATTATTAATTGATATTAAATTCCTAAAAATCTAAGGTTCGGCCAAGAGACTTATATTATGATAGGTTCCTCATTAATGGACCACTTGGGGGTCTCTTGGATGTATATAGTACGTTTATTAACCATATTATATAAAAATAAAAAGAGACATTGTAAAAGTGAAACTAATTAACTTAGAGTTAATACTTAAAGATAAGGTTAATATAAGTACCCAAACCTGTCTAAATTCTATTGGTTGAGTGGTTTGCGACCTATCCACACCTTAACCTTTGAATAGTCAACTTTGGAGCCATTAGAAACCGAATATGAATTTATTATAAATTAATATTTCTAGCTTTTCCAAAGGTGCCCCTCACCCCTCTTATAAAAGGGCACTCCTCCTTCTCATTTCTTCACACCTCTAAAGCCTTTTGGTTCGGCCAAACTCTTCCCAAATACTCTCCCAACATCCCTCAATACAACCTAGGGGCCTTAGTTTGATCATAAAGCCAACCTAAGGAGCCCTTTTTCTCAAATCAAAAGGAAGAACCCGAAGAAGAGGTAATGTTTTCACCACCCCTTTTCCAAGTTCATTTCTTCTTCCACTTCTTCTTCCTTTGTTGTTACCATTCTAAAATAATGACTCCAGTATCATTTATATACTGTGATGTTATTATAAATATGGTACAACCATATTCAGTATTCTATCCACCCTTTGAATAACATGTCACCATACGTGCGTACGTACGGCTTACCGTCTCCACGTCGTGGTGTAATTGTTATTCAATATATTATTATTTGGATGGGTATAATAATGATGTGTAACTCATGTAAATAATAAATATAACATATTAATGATTCTGTATATATGATATAACATCCATTTATATATTATTTTAATATCAAAAGAATGATATTGTCGCTCGTGCGTACGTACGGACTACCGTCTCCACGAACGCGATAAGATTCATTCTCCATCATATCCATTCAAGTATTATTCTCATTTTAGGGTTAAAAATAATGTTAATATCATTATGATTATGAATAAGATATAATCTATCCATTACAAAAATGTCTTACGTAACCAAACATTTAAGAAGAACGAATCGATTATCACCCGAAACGACGATAATACTAAGATATTATTAATAAAGCAATGTTAAAAGATCATATATGATATCATATTAATGTATATGATTCTTGTATAATGTAATAACAATTATTTCACCATTATACAGGAGGTTAACCTACCCCAACAAAGGAAAAGTACAAGGTAAGGGTTATTTCACAATCTCTTCATTATCCGAGGTTGTTTATACGTAATAATCTACTGGGATATCTTTATCATCCACATCCATGTTTCTTAAAAATGTATTTCAAAACATTTTTACTATTTACAAGAATATGGGTTAAAGTCATTTATACCCTTGTTTGACTTTTTATAAGAGGTTTATAAAGGAATCTTTCCGTCGTTTTCAAAACAAGGTCCTTTTTAACCTTTTCGACAGAATTGAGGTAAGAATGTTTTTTTTTAACTTATACGGCTGGTGCGGTTATTTTACGCCGTTATAAAATATTAAAAGATTTCCTTACAAGCTTATAAGAATATTTTCAAAGAAAATGTTTTATTTTATATGGATCTTAAATGATTTCAAAATAAAAGGAGATACTTCTTTAAAAAGAATTTTGATTTCATCTATGTCAACATCCTTTGATGGATTTTAAGATTATTCGAAGTTGATTTATTATGATACAAAACTTCTATATTGTATTGAAGGTTTTGTGATATGTTTGACTGTGGATGTGCTATTTTTATACCATTCATAGTTTATGGTGAAATTATTGACATTTCGTATGCTAGTTTTAATACGAATGTTTATGTTATGTTTAAACCTTTTCATATGGGAATGCATTGGACTTAATAAGTGACGGGTGGAGCCCGCTATAGCTCCTCGATGCATCGGTAGGTCTCATGAGACAAACTAGTGTCTTGGCACAAGGCCTTGACAAAATCTTATTTGTAGTCTTGGCACGAGGCCTTGGCTATGTGGTTATGATAGTCTGGCATTATGCATTCCAACATTATGAAAGTGGTTATTGATTTTTGCATGTGATTATTCGATTAGTAGAATATCCATGTGAATAAGTAAATGGCATTATTTCATTTTTACTTTTGCCATACTATGTTGAAGTTCAAGTTTAAAAGGCTTTTGTTTTAGTAATGCATTGCCTTAAATGTTTATTCTTATTTATGAAAGTTTCCACTTTATTGATATCCTTACTGGGCATTTGAGCTCACCCCTTTTTTTTATGTTTTATTTTTCCCAGGATGTGAAGAAGTAAGTTATGAATGACCTGCAGGGATTTTATGAGGGGTTAATAGTGTGGATTGTGGAAACATTATGTTGTTGTATTAGTTTTTCATTTTATTATGTAATGTAAAACTTATGAATATATCTAGTGTTTCCAAGGCTACTAAACCAATCGGTCTTTCGAGATTTGATCTTTCTTGTGATCATGCCAATGTTATGTAATTAATGCACCGACTCTGGGTAGCTGGGGTCGGGGCGTTACAAATATGGTGGTATAGGGCTGGATTTAGCTACCTTTAGGTGCGTCGGTGGTGCGGTTGATGTTTTGCATCATGTTTTGAGGGTTTCGACATAAAAGGTAGGTGATACCATGTGTAATGATTTCTATATGTGTATGTTTTCTTGAATTACTTATTATGCATCTTCTTAATATGTTGTGTGTGGTGCAAAAACTGTTTATGTTGGATTTTGTAAAGCATTTATTTTTATAGTTTCATTTTTTCTCAAAATTGGGTGTTTCATTTGTAACCCATTGGGTATTGTTTGGGTGTATTTTATAAAATATTAAATTGGTTTAAAAAACTTTTTCTGGGCTGAAAATTCTGATTTAGTCATTTATTGGTGTGTCATTATGTTTTAAAGAGGTTTTAATGGGTTCATGGTGTAAAACCTTAATGTATATCATTAATGTGATTTTGAAAACGTGTGCTTTCCATGAGGATCTTTTGTGGTATTATTTGAGGTGTTTGTATAACCCATTAGGGTAGCTTAGAAAATGTTTTTGGGGATACCAATTCTGTTTTAAATTTGTATCAGTGTGATTTTGTCCTTGAAATACGGGTTTGAAATGGGTTTTATGATAAAATCATTGGTACACTCTTTAGAATTGTTTTATGAAAGTTTTTAATGGTTTAATGATTTATGTAAGAGGTAAAAAAATATTGGAAAACTGTTTTGGATTGTTTATAATTTAAAAATGGACCATTTTAAATGTCAATAGTGCTTCCATTTGATGTTTATCCCGTTTGAAAAGTTTTATAAAATTTTTTAATGGATTTACTAAAATTCGATAGAGGTGTGAACGTGATGTGGGCTATTTGTGTAAGTGCGATGTGAAAAATGGATTTTTTTATAAAAAGGGTTTTATGAAACATGTGAGTGGTCTGTTATGTGATGTTTAGCATATTTGGAGGGATGTTAAATTTTTTTTGAAGGATTTTTTTGATTGTGAAAGTTATGAAAAAATTGTTTTGGGCTATTTTGGTGTGAGTTTGATTTCAAAATGCATTTGAAAGAAAAGTGGAATTTGTGACTTGTGTGATGTACATGGGGATGTTTGGTAAATGTGTTATGTGGAAGTGATATTTTCATGTGAAAAATATATTTCATGGATTGTTGAACTTGTTTGATCACAAAGGGAAACCCGGGTTTCTAGGTGGGTGGACATGTACTAGTATGCTAGTGAATCCGTGGGGTTTGGCCTCGGTTTCACTTAGAAATATTGAAAATTTAAAACTCTAACTAACCTATGATGATAATGATTGGGGACCACTACATTATGGGTTTGATCCCTACTAGTGGCTCATGCAAGAGAACATATATTTTTTGTGGTTACTCTCACCGTGATACGAGGTACCTGGGACACACAGCTAGCTAGTGCCTAGTGGTTACTTCCTCTTACTTGTGATCATGAGATCCTTTATACATACCATCGGCATACAGTATATTTGCTGGAAAAATCAGTAGATTTTGAATTTATTTTAAAAGTGTTGATTATTTAAATTATCCTAATTGAAAACTCATTTTTTTTAAGTTGCACCTTTTAGAAATTGTAACTATAAATTATATGTTTTAGAAAATATGCATGCTTTTCATCGTTGATATTTTATCACATAGAATCTCTTAGTGGTTGTATCCTATTGGGAATTGGATAACAACCTACTTACACTCATGGGTGTAAGTAGACTTGCTTATTTATTTTGTCATAGGTTTGGGTACAACTTTTGTTCCAATAGTTTGGGTTTTCATCGGTGATTCATGATGCGGTGTTGTGGAGATGGTTTGAGGGTGATGTTTCTTGCCATGTTGAGGTTCGTGGGCTATTCATATTTTGTTTTATACCTTTTTTATAGTCCTGGTGAATTTTTTTAGACTACGGAATTCAGTTCTGAATTTTTGTAAAACATTGTTTGTTTTGAAAAATCTAAATTCGTTTTATGGGATTCATTTGTTATTTTATGTTTATAAACATGGGTAAATGGATCCCAATCCCCATTTTATGATACCCAGGCACTTGTTCCAGCCAGTGGGGATCAGGAATGCCCTTAGGGACTTGTCATTGACCGTGTTTTGTGCCAGTTTTGGTGGTGATCAGATTCGGTTCATTACAGAATGACATTCATGCTATGAGAACCATCAACCTTGAGTGAAGAAGAAAAAATCCCACAATTAGTAAAATATGCGTTTTTTGAAAGAATATTTCTTTTCTAAAAAAATTTAGTCTTTAATAATATAATATCTGAAACATGTATATCCCAGAATATAAAAGGCATGGAAAATTTAATGGTTTTTAAAGAACATTAATGGAATAACCATATAGAAAATGGGCTGAAATAGGGAAAACTGATGGAAATGGACTTGGGTTCCAGAATCCCCTTACCATAGATCTGAATTGATTCTTCACATTAATATATGGTATTATAAAATTAAATGGATTAATTAAAAAGCATAGAACAGATTAAACATTTATTTTATTTATTATATTTATATTATGTTCATTTATGACCTTTTATCTTTGTTATAGTGTTCAATTTAATTATTTTAGAGCATTCATTTCCTTGGATTTCACGATCAGTTCCCATGTTTATAAGTATCAATGTTCTTGTAAATTGTGAACGATTATAAAGAATTGAATTGAAAATTTGTTACTAAAAATAACTAATTGTAATTTGTATTATATTTCCATTTTTATATGGTATGAGGATGATATATAAGACAAAATGTAAATATATATGATTTAATTTATTTTAGATGTTTTTACAACCATTATATGCATATATCATTTCTGTTAACATCATGTTTTTATATTGGTTTTGTAACATTTAATAAAATATAATATGTATAATAAAATATTACATAACCATTGTAATGGTTTTATATCCATACTTGAAGTTATTATTGATTAATTATTGTGCATCTCCATTGTGGCGGTAAATCAACACACCACTGAAAATATATTAATTTTTAGAATCAAAGGAAAAAAGTGAACAAATTTGATGTTGAATTATTCAATTATCATAATAAGAATATAATATATAAAATATAATGTATTTATTATGGGACATGTATAAGTTTGGGTTAAGCGAGTATAATAAAAAAAATGAAAATGAAAAGAATTAAAAGAAAGAGGAAGAATATTTTTCCTTTTGATTTTCTCTTCCTTTAGGACACCCATAGAGAAAATTTTTGGTATTTTGCTATGACCATGGTCTCATGAACATGGGGTAGAGGATTTGAAATTGTGTTGGGTATAATTATGAAAAAAGCCAAGGCTTGTATGGTGACAAGATAAGAGGTCTTGAGAGGTGGAATTTATAGTTGAGGAGAGGGGTGTTTTTTATTATTTTATTCATTAGTTTATTATTTTGCCTCAAGATTATGAATTTTTTTGATTCCAATGACTAAATAAATTAACGAGGAAGGATAGTTAGATATTATAGTACAAAAATCATTCCTAAATCATATAGTAATCTCTTAAATTTATAATGTATATATAACATAAGTTATCATTTTTCTCTATTCACCAAATATCAACTATATATTAAAAATCCAAAAAACCCACCCTAAATATTATTAAATGTGTGGAATTTGAAAAATTTAATACTTTTTATGAACATAATTTTCTAAATAGGAGGAATTTAATTTTTAATTTAAATCATAATTTATTAAATAAATAAAAAGTTTATATTTATAAATACTTTTTAGACACATTGAAAAATTAATTAATGTCTCATAAAATAATTTTTTAATTGTAGGGAAAGGATTAATTTTTAAATATTTTGAATGAATAAAAAAATTCTGTTAAATATGAATTTTTCTATAAAATTGTATATAATTACTGATGTTTCTAAAAAAACCACCACTTTATTTATCATTTTTAAATCATTAAGTTACTTATACTAAGATAATATCATATTTTGATTTATTACATTCCTATCTATTATTTATAATTTGATAGTATATGTTAGTATTCTATTTCTCATATTATTATTCCTAATGTTTATGTTATTATTCCTAGTGTAAAGATACAATTCAGTCAATATATGTTCCAAAATTTCATGAAATATTACTTATTTCATTCTTAATTTATGTGAATAATGTTTTTTGGTTTCTCTATGATATTTATGTTTTTTATGAAAAATATCATAATTATAAGAAGGGTAATTATTACATTGAAAATGGTTTGTGTCATTACATTGTACCCCCAATTTGAAAATTCACCATAAAATTTTATTTTACAATAACAGGTGAGGGTACTTATCCTTCATCGCATCCTCTTATTCACATGTTGCTTCTTAATACATATGGTTCCTCCACAACACTATGAAAAGGTTGGTTGTCTTGTTGCATAGATCCTTATCTCTCCAGTAAATAATGTCTACCATATGATCTTTTCAAGAGATTTCATCTTTTAGATGTACCACCTCTGAGTTCCGTACATATGAGAGATCGACTACGTACTTTCTCAGGAGTGATACATGGAACACATCATGAATATCAGCAATATTCATTGGAAGTGAATGATCATAGAAAACTTCTCTTCTGAGATTCAGGATCTGAAAGGGGAATATGTACCTTGAGATAAGCATCCCATTCATTCTAAATCATATGACTCTCTTCCATTGTGATATTTTAAGGATGATTTTATCAACAAATCCGAACTACAAGTTACATCGACAATTCTCACCAAATGCCTTTTTCCAACTCTGAGAAGATTTTATATATTTCTTGATGGATTGTAACTTCTCTATAACTTCTTTGACATGAGATGGTCCAATTATATTTCATTCACCAAATTCATCGCAACTAGTTGGAGATCTACATTTATTTCCATAAATATATTTATATGGAGCCATTTGAATACTCGAGTGGAATATATTTTTGTATGAGAACACATCAAATGAGATATGAGGATCCCATCCCCCATTTAATTCCATTAAAATGGGTTTTAACATGAATTTCAGTTTCTGAATAGTCCTTTCATATTGTCCATCAGTTTGTGTGTGATAGGAGATAATTAAACTAACTTGGAAACTCAAAACATGTTGAATACTTCTCCAGAATTTGGATGTGAACATTATATAACAATCAAATATTTTCAAAATTGGAACTCCATTTATCCTCCCCACATCCTTTAAATATATCTTTAATAGTTCTTCAGGTGAGGAATCATCCAGAATAGTGATGAATTGGGAAATCATTGTGGCTCTGTCCACTAAAACTCAAAACACATTATTTCCTATAACTGTTTTCAAGAGACCATTAAGGAAAAACATCATGACATTATCCTATTTCAACAAATTTATTGTGATTGATTTCTGTGTCCCTCTATAATATAATTTCTCTACTTTACCTTAATAAAATATCAAGCACCTTGATATATAATCTGCGATATCCTCATTCATGTTATCCTACAATAAGGGCTCTCGATGATCACGGTACAAATTGGTACTCCTATGATGGATAGAGAATGTATATCAATGTGATATATCCCAAATATCATTCACTATATGAGGTGTTGAAGGTTCATATAGATTCATTACAAATTGAATCACACCATTATCATCTATATGGAAGTCATGTAGCTTCCCTTCCTTTAATTCATTCACCATCTTTTGAATCATTAGATCATATCATGGTGTCTGTTTAATATTCTCATGAAATGATCGTTTTGCAATCATTTTGGCAGGGTAGGATATATTCCATTCCATTATGATTTCCAAATACAACCTTTGTATATCCATGAATATAGGGTCTTTCTCAATGCATATAATTCATAGTGTAGAAGGTTTTATTCAACCAAGAGAATCATCTACCTTATTTGACTACCTAGGAAGATAGTGAATATAGAATTTGTTGTCCTTTATTATCTCTAACCATCTCATTGGATTCATGTTGTGTTCCTTTTGTTTCAATATATTCTTCAAACTCATGTGATCAATATATATTTATAACACTTCACACCATAGAGATAGTACCACTAAAGTTTCATGAAAAAATTAGAGCATCGAGCTCCAGATCATGTAATTGGTATTTTTTCTCGTGGATACTTAACAACATTGAGTCATTGGATATAATATTATCATTTTTCTTGAGTAAACAATCCATTCCATTCATTAAAGCATCATGAAATATCCCAAAACATTTTCCATTTTTTGGTAATTTGAGTATTGGTGTAGTGATTATCCTCCTCTTTATCTCATTGAATCTTTCCCCACATTATTCCACCAAAAAATAATTTAACCCATTCATTTTTAAAATATTTATCAGTCTATAAAATCATGATAAATTTCTCAAAAAATTGTCGGCATTACCCTACTAAACAATAAAAAACTATGGATTTTTGTGAAAATAGTGTGTTTGGTAAATTTAACTATTTCCTTTGTTTTTTTGGATTCCACATAAATTACTTCACTTGTGTTCATGTGTCCCTAGAATGTAGCATGATTCATCCAAAAGTAACACTTTTTGAACATGGAATACATTTTCTCTTTCATTAATGTCTCTAGTAAAATCCTTATATGATCATCATGTTACTCCATTATTGGAATGTACATGAGAATAACCTCAATTAAGGCTACCAAAATAATTTCATGGTTATGTATAATTATTATATTCATAAAATGTGTAAATATCGTAGGGGAATTATTAAGTCTGAAGGGAATGACTAGAAAATCATAGTACCCAATCCTTGTATAGAGATAAGTCTTCTGAATATCATCCTTCTTCACCTTCAGTTAATGATATCCAAAATAAATATCCATCATTGATAAGTATTGATCTCATATTAACCGGTAAACAATGACATCAATCATTAGAATTGGATAGTTGTTCTCTATGGTAATATTTTTGATTTCATGATAATCGATACCGATCGGAATTAACCCATTGTTTCTCTTTATAAAGAGTATTGGTTCACACTAAGGTGATGCATTAGAGAATATTAACCTTTCACTGAAATTATTTTTCAACTGCTTCATTAACTCCACCAGTTCGATTGGGTCCACCCAATAGGGTCATTTTGAGATAGGAGTAACTCTAGCTATTATTTATGTTGATAAATCTACCAAAAGATAAGGGGTACGTATTGGTAACTCATAAGGAAATTCAAAACTATATCCCCTCACACTGGGTATTTCCTCAAGGATGAAGTATTCCTCTGACTAAAGCATTTGAGTGATGTATTCTTATTCATATGTAGTAAGAAAACTACACCATCGATGAAATTTCTAAAGGAGATGTATGGTCCTCCATTCATTTGTAGAGAATCAAGGGATGGATCATAATTTGAAAAAATATTTCCATTTACAGATAGTTGATATGTTATCTATATAAAAAGAACTAATACATCCCAAGTATAGCATACAATTATACAAAATTATGTATAATGATATTAATTGGAAGAATCTTCCCACATATTCCAATAGAAGAAGATTTCAACAATTGGGATGAAATGATTGTACAAATAGGTAATTTTATTGATATATCAACTTCATGGTTTCAGGTATTCGATTAAATATTTGTAGAAAACGTGTTTGATATAAAAAAATTCATATAACTAGAATAAAATAATAATTACTTCAATTCTTGCGTAAATTGGTAGTGGAACTTGTATGAATTTGTTTTCTTACTCCCCTTAAATAGTTGTGATCACATAATATTTCCCTTTATCCATTGGCTTCGATGGATGATGAAACTTATTACCCTTTAGGACTAAAGTATTAGTTCACCAACATACATAGTTCCATTTCACCTTATAGTTGATGAATTGATCCGTGGGTGCTTCTCTCCTTCCTCCAACATATCAGCCGACATCTTTATGTCTCTTCAATATTCATGATCTTGGTAGCCTTCTCTCCCGCACAAAAGGATGTTTCCCATACTTTTGAGGGATTAAAAATGATGCTTATTCCCACATTTTTAACATGTGAGTGGTTAATATATATTTCCACCATCCCCGTTAGATCCCCCCATCTTCAAACACCATCTTTTATTTCATATCATCATATCCATGGGACCATTCTACGAACTCCATATCAACATTTATAGAACTTTGAAAGATTTCAACATATCATAAAATTTCCTGAATGTATTGAGACTTTAGATGTTTTGGTTTTAAACCACTAATGAATCTATCAATTTTGTTATCAATTTTTATAATAAAACATGAAGCATAACATAAATGACTTGTGAAAATTTCCTTGATGGTTATAACATATTCACCATCTTATTACATCATCTATATGAAATCTCTCTTTATATTTGTATAAATAGTTTAAGGGAAATACTTGTTACGAAACATTATCTTAAATTCATACCACTCCATCTCTCCAATTTCAAATTTTAGCTTGGTTTTCTTAATCAATTCCCACCATTGGTCGGCCTCTTAATAAAGAGGGTAAATGGACATATTCACCTTCTTTGTCTAATAATAGAAAAGTAAATAAACGATATTATCCATTGAGATAACCCAATTTTCTGTGACTAGTGGATCAGAAGATCCACTAATCATCGGTGTTTATTTCATAAAAAAATACATGATTTCTATTTCCGCCCTCTTTTGTGATGGTGGATATTCCACATTGTTTAGGTTATTATTCTGATCCTGAGTGATCTAGTTGAGAATCACCATGAAATTTTTAACACCACCTCCTTAGGAATTATTAATGTCATTTGAGAAATCACTAAATTTTCTCTCAAAATAGGTTGTTGGCCTGGTTCCTCTTGGTTCCTACCATTTTGAAAAATGAAAAAGGTTTCAACAAAACAATTTTCAACAAGGATTGAGTAAATAGTTTATTACTTTATGAAAATAATCCTAATGGAATTTATTGTGGGATCCCAATGTTTATAATTTTTCTAATGGAAACCCCCTTGGGTTGATACATATACTTAATCACATACTATTGGGTTTCAGTAAGGTTCTATAATCCAAATTCACAAAATAAATAAACATTTCTCTGATTCTAACTATAATGACCTAACATTTCATACATGATTATTACATCACTTTATGGATAAAAATAAACATTTTACAGAAAAAGGATCCAAAGATTTAGTTTCTTTATAAAATTAGTACCATAGATAACTTTTATATAATAAAACGAAAAAAAATTAATATAATTCCTTCCTCTCAGACTTCATAGTGGTCCTCCTTTTCTCTTTGGTACAAGTAATCAACTAAAGGTAGAAATAAAATATAGGGGTTACCTAAAATTCCATGAAATTTATAGATAAATTCCTAAATAAATATAGAATGTGTGAGAATAATCATAATCATAACATAATAATCATGATATGAAACTTTCAATTAAATCATTGAATATTTTAATGCATAAAAATAAAACATCAGGTCTTAGCGGTCAACTACCACACATAGTTGTGAGAAATGATTGAATAATGTTTTTGTATATTGAAATTTTTTATCATGATATAAATAATATTATCTGATGTATTAGAGAGATAAATAATTTTAGGTGAACCCATCGCATCATAACATATACTTGCTAAATATAATTCTAGACTCACCCATTACATCCTAACATTTACAAAATCATCCTCGCCACATAGAATGTATATCAATCATGGAAATAAAATAACCCATGAAAAAAATAAGTTTTATTTCATATGTAATAAATTCATGAATAAACAATTGTGTTTGAAAAATAATGAGGTAATAATAAACATTGTATAAGAATAATCAATCTTTATTGAAGAAGAAACAATCTCAGGAGAAGTGAAATATTTTATTTTGGAAAGTAGATATCTATTGGAAAAGACTTTAAATTTTTCAAAAATATTTTTTGGAAAAATTCACATCACAGAAAAAATAACTTCATGGATAAAGAAATGATATTTATGTAACAATAATGTAATAAATTTATTGTAAATGGATTGAAAGTGGGAAAAGTCATGGAAATGGAGTTGGGTTTAGGATTCCCCTTACATAGTTTCTAAATGTATTATTATCATTACTAACATTTATAATCTATATAAATTAAATAAGTAACTAATAAAGAACCTATTATTCCATTATTTTATTTATTATCGTTTTATTTTATTAATTTATGGACTTTTTTAATGTTATATAGTTAAATTTCATCATTCTGTGGTGTTCATTTTTTGGTTTTCATGATCGATTTTCTTGTTTATAAGTATGAAAGTCCATTTACAATAAAATTGATTCACCAAAATGTAAATAAAATGTTATTAATTGATATAAATGAATTTAATTTGTCTAATATTTTGTTTATTTATATGATATTATGGTGATTTATTATAGAGGATGATAATGAACGTGATTTAATTTATTTGGGTAGTTTTTACGACCACTATGAGCCTTTATAAATTTATTCAATATCATGTTTATATATTGGTTCTAAAACATTATGTAAATTATAATATATATAATAAATTAATACATAAGTATAATATGGGTTTTTTATCCTACAGAGTAGGTTGTAGTCAAAATGGAATCACATCATCCATGATGGCGTTAAATCGACACACCACAGACGACATTTCCATTCCTAGAATAAATGGAAAAGGGAAGATTTTTGAAGATGAGTAATTAAATTATAATAGTAAAATTATATTATATAAAATATTATAGTGTTATTATGAAACATTGATAAGTGGTGGTGAGAATAGGATAAGAAAAAAATAAATTGAAAATAAATTAAAATGAATACAGAGGGGAACTATACCACTTGAATTCTGCATCATTGAGAACCTCCGTATAGAAATGAGTTTATAATGTTGATGATAAAAAGGGATATTTTAAATGGGGGAGAGGATTGGAAATGATTATTGGGATGAATTTTGATAAAAATTCTAGCATGAATGTGTGAGGAGAAGAGGTTATGAGGAGTGGTATTTATAGTGGCGATGATGGGTGTTTTTGAATATTTTATTCATTAGTTTATTATTTGTTCTCAAGATTGTAAATAGTTTTGATTCCCATGAATAAATAAATTAAAGGGAGAATTGAAGTTAGATATTATGTTCCATATATAATCCAAGACTCACATAATAGTTTATTTTAAATATAGTGTATATATAACACAAATTTCTATATTTCACTATTCACAAAAAATCAACTATTTTAGAAAAATCAAAAAAAAATCACCCTAAAAATTTTTAGACATGTAAAATAAATAAATGAACTATTTTTTTTGAAAATAATTTTCTAAATATTAGAAATTTAATTTTCAATTAAAATCCAAACTTATTAAAAAAATTAGCAATTTTAAATTTACAACTAATTTTAATGAGACATTAATAAATAAATTAACATCTCATAAAATTATATTACCATCATAAAAAAATTAAATTATTTTTTGAATAAATTTAATAAAAATAAAAATTATATTAATTTATTATATTAATTATAAATTATAAATAATTACATTTGTTTTACAAAAATACTCACACTTAATTTATCATTTTTAAAACATTAATTTACTTCTACTAAGATTTTTTCATATTTTTATTTATGAGAAGCATAATTTATATTTATACTTATATAGATGATTTCACTATCCTATTGGATGTATTACTATTCTTAATGTTCATGTGTATATTTAATGGGTCTTGTTACTATTATATTGGTATGTGTTCCTTAATTTCCTGAAATATCACTTATTTCATTCATCATATATGAGAATAATGTTTTAATTGATATATATATTATATTTAATTGTTTTATATCATATAAAATAATAATAATTGGAGAAATAATTCCATTTATAAATTTTTGGATTATTATAGAACCTCATATGATCATCCTAGCTGAGAACTATTTCCTTTCTCGACCCTCCATCTAAGAATGACCAGTACCTTCATCCTCTAGTTACCAACTAAAACTCAGTTGTAACCCACAGCTCTCCCTCAACCATGTCATTCGACCCTCCAATCAACATTATCTATTGTGGCTACACCCCTTCGATCAACCCTGACCACGATCGGTCCACCACATGACATCGTGCATCCTAGATCCAACATGGTGAAACCCCTCTGGCCAGTTCCCAAACATCCACTTCCATCTCAGTCACCAAAATCCTCCATCATCACAGGACAACCTTATTGGTGAAGTCCCAACTAAAACCACCTCTCTTCCCCTATCATCTATTCATGCATTCCTTTCCAAGGGACTCCTCCCATTGATGACACCCATATCCATCCCTCCCTTGTGTGGCACCTATTTCCATGATTGGCCAGACCATAAATAGTTTAGGTGGGTTGTGCCTGATCAAGAACGTGTCGAGGCGAGTGCTTCCCAACATAGGATTGAATAGGGTGGGTCCTCCTTGACCTTATCTGAGCTACGTTGGGAACAAAAAAAATTTAAATTCTATACACATATATAAGTATATATATTTAAAAAATTATTTATATATTTGAAATAAGATTTAACTGGGAAAATAAAGCATATAATATTTTAAATAGAAAAATTAAATAATTATTTTAATTCCTATGTTATATCTCATCTTAAATTTAGTATAGAATTTTTTCCTATATGCATTTAATATTGCATGTTGACTGATCTTGAGTAGTGACCAGAAGATTTAGGTATAGTATTTTATTTATTTTATTTTTTAGTTAAATTAAGTGTGATTTATGTAATTAATTATTTATAAAATTCGTTATGTGCATCATTAGTTTTTTCATCTTATATGTATAAGGGAAGATGTTCCCAGATAAATGTTTTATCTATATTATGTTCTTCCTAAGACCCTCTCACATATGTGTGGTTAAATTTGTATTATTTCGATGATGATGATGATATATGATGACGACCACACCAAGATGAGGTGGTATCCTAAAAAATAAATGAAAACATTGGATCAAGGTATGAGATGTGATATGAGTCATGATTCGAATAGGGTATTATACAATTATTGTCATAGTTGAGACATTGAGTTTAAATGGATAAACTAACACAAGATTCTCAATACTAGTCATGAATTATTTTTAATGTGTTCATTATTAATTATTTTTTGATACTTTTTTTGGTTTTCATCATCATATAAAATAATAAACTAAAGGTATATACTAATTCAGATTAAGACATGAAGAATTTTTTCAATTAACTGTATAGTTAGTTGAGAGTGAAACTATATCGCATGTGAAAATTAGATTCAAAATGATTTCATTCATTGAGAAATAACAAATATCCTCATATAAATATTATGTTTTAATTCGATCAATCATTCAAATTTGAAAAAAAAAATAATGTGTACAGTGTTCCCATTAACCCTTACTGAGCTTGCCTCCTACTAATGTGGAGTTCTTATGAGAGTTATGGATTTACATTACTAATGGTGTAGAAAAATAATATCCATATCTAGATTATTTAATTTTTAGAGGAAAATCATTTAGTAAATCAAGATAGTGACTTCTAGAAACTATGACATCACTCAATAGGTTTTGGTTGTCCAGTCAAGCTTATACCATTGAACTCTGGATGTCATGGAATATCCATTTCGTAGACAATTAGGATAGGTTTTAGGGATCCTGTACACTAAAATACCCTAGAAATTGAGTATTATGAATTTATTAGTGATGGATACTAGGGTTTGATAATATAGAAAGTTTAAGTTAATGATTTAATTATTCAGTAATCAAGATAAAAATACTAATATGAAAATATTTCATTTAGTAGAAAATTTTAATATAAATCCATATAATCACAAAAAAAAATCGAATATAATATTTCCTATCCTAGATAAACATTCATGTGTAGTACATGAACATATAAAAAGAGCGATTATATAGGAAGTTCACCATGTTGTAGTCCCCAAAACCTATTAAGACACTTATGGAAGTGATGGTGTAAAATATTATAATAATATATTCATGTGTTACATATATTATCTTTATATTTAAATTCTATAATCAAAATATAATTTGGGTTGTGGATACAACAATAGGATGTGGAGGATTACACATGTTGTCTCCTTTCTGGGGAGTATTCTTGGAGAAAGTGAATTGAGATATGAGGGGGTGATGATCACACTAAATACATGTAAATTGAATTATGGAACACCTAAGTTAATAAATACCATTCTTATTTACATGTCACTATCTTTTAATTTTTAGTTTAATATCACAAAATGATTTTTATAGAGAAAACATTTTATTAAATTTTGGTTAAGGTTCATATAATGACCCTAGATTCTCATAGATAGATATTACATCATGATCGATGAATATTAATCACATTACAAAATTTCATACCTGAGGGTGATAATAGTTTACTATCTTTGAAAACCTAGTCCATAAAATTTTATCTGTCTGAAAGATCTTTAACGTTTACCACAAAGATCTCCCCATATAGTAGTCATACATAAAACCGTTCTTCATTACCTGGGGAATGGAATCATATGATATGATGATCTTAGATTCTCAGTAAGGGAAAATAAAAGAGATACATAATCATACTTTGAACATAATAGTCAGAGAACATGATCAAAACATTTGAATATCAAACAATGCATATCAAGGATCATAGGAATGGGCCATTGAATAAATATTGTCATATCATAAGACACGAATCACCAGATAATAAAGAGAATAATACATCAAAAATTAACCTAAGAATATATCATATATTTGTGGCATACAGATAATAATGTAATTTTTATTGTCAAGTATTCCTACCAAGACATTCATAACATGTTAATTCTAGTATAATCACCCATGTACATACATTATCTTGTGATGACCTCCTATGTTAACTCTTCTTTCAGGCATTGGGATAACCTCCTGTGTACCCTCTTATTGTGGTCTCAGGATGTACTCTTGTGTAACATCATGTTGTGGGCTTGGGGTGACCTCCCATATATCCGCTTATTTTTGTATTTGGCTAACCACCTAGGTACCCTTTGATCTGATATAACATTTATAATTACCCAATGAATTTGAGAGAGATATATGTCCCACCTATAAAAACATTAAAACAATATGTATTTGTACCATAAGATCATAAAATATTTTTCATATAATATACCATAAAATTTAATTTGTATTATAAACATTTCATAATATCATAACATGTCAAAAAGATATAGCTTTCATTGTCATTTTCACATAGCATAACCCTTGAAAAGAAATGAGTTCTATCATGGTATAACCCATGGAAGAGAAATGGGATTCATAAATAACATATAATCCTAAACACAAACCATTCAAAGAATGAATAATAATGGTTCCCTTGGATAATATCCCTACTAAATCATAAAAATTATCAGATGATTTCATCCTAGTTTGGAGGTGTATTTTTTCATATCACATGGAAGCTTTATTAAGGAAAATAAACTTTTTTTGAAAAACACATTTAAAAATAGAAATCATTTACAAATTCATTTTATGGAAAACTACAAAAAATCATTAATAATATATCATGATGAAAATATCCATTCTGGTTTGAAAAATTCTTTTTATTTCATTTAACACTTTTAAAACATTTATCTTCAAAAATAGATTACAAAACCTATAAAATAATAATTATAATCATTTAAAAAAAATTAAATAGAAAAAAATAATTCATTTTATTTGAAAATTATCCTAAATTATGATTTAAAACATATTTTCAAAATTTTTATAAAACATATTTTTTATTGGAAATTGTTTTTTGACCAAAGAGATAAATAAAGTGGGATTATCATAAAAACCATTCCTCATTATATTAAGTACAAAATAATGTTAAAATTGTACCATTACAAAAATATATCATGAATAAACATATTAAATGATGGTTTATAATAGTTATTGATATATTTATAATAATATTTCCTCAATAGAAGCATAATCCTAAACAATCATAATAAACGATGATCATGTAGCATTATAGTCTTATATCTTTCTTCACATTGAATAATAATACCTATAAAATAATAACCTTAAATGAATCATAAACTATCATTAAAATAAATATATTCATGATATAAAATATCTAATGGAATGTTTATACAACTCCTAATATAATATATATGTGTAACATAACATTTATGTCAAAGAAGTAAAATTGAGACAAAATTCTCATAATGCTTTGTTAAATATGAAACTGTAATCCCATGAAAGATAGATCTCTAAATAGATATATTAATAAAAAAATTTATATATAATAATCCTTAATTTAATTAATTTTAAGTATATAAAATAAATAGAAGAATGATGTGGTGAATATACCATGTGGCTCTCAAAAGTAAAAAGTAAGACATAATTCTCTTCCTTAAATCTTGACGCTCGTCATACTCATTCTGAAATCATGTATAAATAATATATGTTAATTATGAAACTATATCAAAACCATATTAACAAATAAAATATCATATATTATTTTCTATGGAATTTATATTACCCATTTATTAACAATTCCGTGTTATTTTAATGTTTTGGGCCAGAACCGCTTTTTTTTCATACATTATTGAATTATTATTCTTTGTCCTCTTACTTATAACATGATTTAATCATATCTAGAATGATAACTATGATATAAATAGTATATATACTCATTAAATATGTAATTACACTGATACAAATAAATTTAGTGATAGGAAATGAAATATACAATTCATGGAGATAGTAGGTCGTACGTATACATGAATGTTTTTTAAATTTTATTTTCATATTAAAATACCAAAAATAAAATTATATATATATTATCATTAAATTATAATTTTTTATATTACATATATATCATATATGTATATTAAACCAACCCTTAATACGTTCCATTTAATGTGTGAATGAATTACATCACTTTGCGAGAGAGTAGTTAGTCGTAGACACGAACGATGTTATCGCATCCCCAAAAATGTAAATCCATAATTTATATTTTTTATAATATTTATAAAATAATAAATATATCATGTACATTATATATAATTTTTATTCCTATCATTATTACTATCATTTGATGGTGGTAATGGAAAAAACAAAAGAAATTTTTTTGTGAGGTGGTTGTCCATTGTACACACTGAATATGATTTCCTAACCCATTTGATGGAAGTGTTTGTGGTTTTAGTTCATAACCATAAAATTAAATCATATAAATATATTTAATATAAAATTTTTATTATATAGTCATGATATAAAAATGATTAAAGTGGGTTGAGTGAGAAATAAAAACAATAATGTTCATTGTTGAATGTTACCCCTTCTTCAGATATCTCCTTTTGGATTTCACTAAAGGAATCCTTTGAATGTATTTCAACCCAATTTAATTCTTATAGTTTGCAGTTAGGTATGTTGAGATGTGAATTTATTAGGCATTGGTTTATCCAAATGGCTTTGTAGTTGTGAATAATGAGGGAGAGTGGGTTCCTTTATATTGAAGAGGTGGAGTGATATTCTTTTAAATACTAAAAAGTATTTACCATGGGATGGTCTACCACAACTCATGTGGCACATAAATTAGATAATAATGGATTTTATTGCTTAGATCGCTGGTAAAAACCTACAACACATAAAAATAAATAATTTTTCTTATTTTCCTTCGTTAACTTCTTTGTTTTCCTTATTTTTACATTTTTTTATTAAGGTTTCTAATTTTAAGACCTAGGAAATTTACCTATTGTGAATAAATTAAAGTGAAAATTATTAGAAAATTTGGACAATTTAATTTTAAAATTAAACCTCTAATTTATAAAACAAATAAACATACATGTTGGAGATTAATTTTAAGAGAAGCATACATAATGTGAAAAAAACACAGTTTTAACCCCAACTACATTAGTTTTTTTTCTATTTAGGGTTTAATGTATTCATTATAGAAGAAAAAAATTTCTGTCACGACCCCCTCCCACCAAAGATTCCCCTCCTAAGCTGGAAATGGTGAAACATAGATAATGACCCCCCGATTCCCGCCTCCAGTAGGCCCCGGGGTGGCGACTAGCTCCAAGGGTATGAGTTTTCACAAATATGGGAGGCATTACCCTTTTTATTATTAGGATTGGAAAATAGGACAATTCAACCACCAAAAAGGAAAAAGAACATGTGTATAGAAATAAACACAAACCAATACCACATGCATGCTTAAATAATTTTATAACAAGGAACAAGTACAAGAATGCTCAATGTACAGTACCAAAAGAAAACAAGAGAACAATAACTGCAATAACTCCAACTGTCTGACTAGTAGGGCCCCGCACGACCCTTGTAGTCCTCCTGGAAACCTAAAAGTAAAAATAGGGTGACCATACAAGTATAATCAGTAGGGAAACCTAAAGCTCTCAGGAACAAGTGGGGAGAAATCCTAATGTCTCGTGAGAACAACAGAAGAAACCTAGAAAGGAATTCTATCCACCCAACCTCACCAGCCACACTCACCAAAACACAAGCACAACAGGTAGTAGTATATAAGAACAAGAGTATTGGGTACCCCACGCCATTTCCCTTTAGTTATATGATCTTCCTAATGGGGAACGTCCCGACGCTGCCACACTCTCCCCGCCCGTACACACCTGGGCCTCACAACCACGTATCCGGCCCGCACACAACGGGGCCTCACAACCACGTATCCCGCCCGCACACACCTGGGCCTCATCCCGAAGATTCATGGGAAAATAGTAGAATCTTCCTGAAGAGTCTTGGGCTAAATCGACCCCAATTGAAACCTGCCCGAAGATTCTTAGGTGTAAGGTCGCCTCAATCCATCACAACCTAGGGGAGAAGGAGCAGGAAGGAGCTAGTTACTAAGCGAAAAACACCCTCTCCCATGAAATGGGAGTGTTTGGAACTAAGTGATCAACATGGGTGTGGTGCGATAAAACACAAAAGATACAGATATATACCTATACCAACCACATAGCCCAACCTATGGCTTCTAAACAGAGAAACTGAGCATGTTCCTCAGCACTACTACTACGAAGCATGCATACAAAAAACAACCCCAACCCAATTTAGTTTTTCACGTTTCAGCAGAATTAGTTTATTTAGATCCTTAACTACTGGGAATCTATCCACAACCAACCACCTCAATCCTTCATAAAACATATCCCTGCCATCCAAAAATCAAGTTAGGAAAACACAATCAACACAACCAAGTCCTTCTTATCAACCAACCAACCCATTTATAATTAATTCTGTTTCATTACCACGCCCCACCATTCATTAACTCTTCCGATTTTATCTATTCACAACCCAAAGTCCGTTCACATTCAACCCATCCCCGCAGCCCTACTTCCATCCACCATAAACAAAACTGAACCGAAACCCGTACATCATTATCCCTGTAATAACACTTATTGCAGCCCCACTTCCCTTCACCAACATAACATTCACCCCAACCCACAACCAAGTCAACCACATCCCCTCTGCTCACCCTATCCACAACAACCCACAAAACACCCTGATCACATGCCACGTATCCAAGACAACACCCACATGTTCATTATTCCATTTTTGTTTAACAGAGGTGATAACACTAGGGTTCCAGATTTTAAACAGCCAACATTA
The DNA here is from genome assembly GCA_963277665.1 of Viscum album. Classification (NCBI taxonomy): domain Eukaryota; kingdom Viridiplantae; phylum Streptophyta; class Magnoliopsida; order Santalales; family Viscaceae; genus Viscum; species Viscum album. The sequence continues at coordinate 1,149,858,757 of OY728127.1, read as the reverse complement.
CGTGATTAACCAATTTCCACATTCCACAAAGTTCCATCCACAAAAATGGTCTAGAATGATAGGGAATCATTTAATTGCGCAAGCAAATTCCCCCAACGACCGTGATTTCCAGTAGGCAAAAGATCATTCAATTAACAACATAATATCACAGGATATAAAGTAACAACAAACACAAAATTCCCAACCCCGTTCTTTAACAAGTTATTATCTTCATTTAGTGGTTCAACTGCTTCTCATGAAAGCAAGCGGACACCCACCCTGCATGATGCAAAAATTAGAGAGACGAAGGTAAGATCCCTACCTCAACAGGTTCTGATCGCAACGCTCCCCCGGATAAACTTTAGAAGACGTCCGTCGGCGTCCATCACTTCTGTCAGGTCCCGGAAAATCCTCCTCGGGTGGAAGTCAGAATGGAAAGGCCGAATGAAAGACAACGGATCCAAGCTCGGAAGTTCTGCCTCGTCGTTATGAACTCATGTCCACTGAAGGATCGTAAATCGGAGCTCAGACAAAGAATTTATGGAATAAAGAGCCTTCGAGTCTCTTGGGAGAACTCTGCTCAGTGGAAAGGGGAGGAGGGGAGTGAATTGAAAGGAGGAGGGGACCCCTCCTTTTATAGGCGAGAAAAGGAAAAGTACACGGCGTGTACATTATGGTACACCGGGTGTACTCGATTATTTTACATGGTCTCCACGTGGCTTCCAACCTTGCTTCACGGCCGTTGACTGTTCACGACACGGTTTGAGGGTAACGCATATGCGGGGAAGGACTACACGGCGTGTACTTATTTATTTCACATGGCAAGGACACGACTCCAACACGGTACACGGCCGTTGACTAGTAACGCGTACGCGGGGAAGGACTACACAGTGTGTAGAACTCGACACATTGTGTGCACCCATTATTTCACACAGCGAGGGCACGGCCTGCAACACGGGGTATACCCGTAAAGGGGGTACACGGCGTGTACTCAAACTACACAGCGTGTAGTTTCAAAATTATGGAAAATGTGGGAAAAGTCCATTTTACCCTCTAGAACACATCGTGACCTACTTTTTGACAAAGGAATGGGCCGGAGAGATCCGGGTCGTTACATCAGATACATCTTAAAACATTCTCATCCCCGATAATTGAAAACCAACCTAGAGGAAACCCAACAAGATACCTCTTGGGGTTCTCATTATAATAGGAACGAAACCAACAATCCTAATCATATGTGTTAGGAATTCCTTCTCATATGCCGAGATATTATCCGCATTAGGCGGCACTGACTATCCTGCACGGGTTCAATCGCATCCTCATTAAAGCATCTCGATTAAGGATTGGGTCTTCCCACTTCAGAAATTAGGATTTTTCAACACACTACCGAACATGTGGTTTTGGGAATTTCCTTCTCCTATGTCGTGATATTATCCACTTTAGGCGGCACTGACTCACCCGCACGGGTTCAATCGCATCCTCATTAATGCGTCTCAATTAAGGGTCAGGTTTTTCTCTCTCCCCACACATCCGGACATGTTACACACTTCCAGAGAACAAGGAAAAAAAATGTCTCACAACCGACAATCCAATCATTCCATATATCAAAGGTATAGAGTACGACGTCAACACAAGGCTCAGAAGAACAAGGGAAAAAACATGTCAAAAAAACTCCGGGTACTGAGCGTGCATCTAGTTCCCCTGCTCCCAAGTGCTCCCTCGAGGCCGCCATACCTCCACAACACACGAACCAAGGGAATGGTTCATCAAAGGAGTACCTTCTCTTTACGATCCTCGATTCTGACTGGTCGTTCCTCGAAGGTCGCGTCATATCCCATATCTAACTCTCCCCAGTCGATAACGTGGGAGTCGTCGTGTAAGTACTGACGAAACTGGGAGATGTGGAAGACGTCATGAACCGTCTCCAACTGAGGTGGAAGGGCCAGCTTATATGCCACCTCACCGACTCGCCTCAGCACCTCAAATGGTCCGATGAACCTAGGTGAGAGATTTATCCCTTTCCCAAACCGGTGCTACCCCCGTAGAGGGGAAACCTTCAAGAACACATGATATCCCACCTCTAACTCCATGGGCCTCCTCCTACGATCAGCATAAGACTTCTGTCGGTACTGAGCCGCTTTCATCCTCTCACGTACAAGATGGGCTTTCTCTGTGGTGCTCTGCACTACCTCTGGCCCAAGAGCACCTGTCTCACCAACCTCTGCCTAAAAAATGGGTGAAAGACATGGTCTCCCATACAAAGCCTCATACAGTGCCATGCCAATAGTAGTGTTAAAGTTTTTTTTGTAGGAAAACTCTACTAAAGGAAAGTGTCGTACCCATAATCCTCCGAAATCTAGAACACTTGCTCGAAGCATGTCCTCTAACGTATGGATAGTCCGCTCCGTATGCCCATCGGTCTGGGGGTGGAAATCAGTGCTAAGGCGTAGCTGGGTGCCAAAAGAATGTTGTAACCCCCTCCATACTCGTGAGGTAAACTGTGTATCCCGATCTGAGACGATAGTCTTCGGGACTCCATGCAACCACACAACCTCATCTACATACCTCTGTGAAAAGGTACTCACCAGGCCTGACTCCTTAATTGCTAAGAAGTCCTGTGATGAATTCCATTGAGATGTCATCCCACTTCCATTTACTGACATCTAAAGGGTGCAACAACCCACTGGGAACACGGTGTTCAGCCTTCACTTGCTGACACACTATGAATTTAGCCACATACTCCACCACTACCTGTTTCTCCCCGGGCCACCAAAACTATTCCCTCAGGCCTCGATACATTTTCGAAACTCCTGGATGTACCTCCAGGGCTGAGCTATGTAACTCACGGAGAACACTCTCACGCATTGCCTCCGGAACAAACAACCTTCCATGGAAAAGCATCCGATGTCGGTTGTCCTCTGACGATCCCTCTGGAGTGTTCCCCTGATCGACACGATCCCACATCACTTTCGCCTTAGAGTCCCCCCACAGGGAATCTTCCACCTACTGCAATAAGGAGAACTACACCATCATCTGAAACAAACAACCTCAAACACCTTCTACCCCGTCATCCAAGTGCAAGGATGAAAACTCTCCCATCACCTTCCAAGAATCAGTGGATTCCCGAACTAGTTCCGGATGTGACTTCCTACTCAGGTCATCAGCCACAACGTTGCCCTTACCTTTAGTGTAAGAGATCTCAAAGTCATAGTCTTGGAGAAACTCGACCCATCTCTGCTACCGTATGTTCCGGTCACACTGGGAGAAGATATAACCCAGGCTCTTGTGTTCTGAGAAGACCACAAAGCGCTCTGCAAAGAGTTAATGTCGCCACAACTTCATTGCGGGAACTACTACTGCATGCTCTAGGTCATGGGTGGCATATTTACGCTCGTGAGGGTGTAACTGACTAGACCCATAACAGATCACTCCCTTCTTCTGCATCACCACGCACCCCAGAGCAAGGCTAGAAGCATCCCAAAACACCTCATACAACAACCCTTCCTCCGACAACCTGTGTACAAGAGCACTGACCAACTTCTCCTTTTGGTAGTCAAATGCTTTCTGGAACTGATCGCTCTATAGGAAGACCTGGTTCTTCCTCATCAAAGCTGTCAATGGAGCAGTAACTCGAGAGAATTCTGAAACGAACCTCCAATAGTAACCTGCTAACCCCAGGAAACTACGAACTTCTGCCATGCTCTTGGGTTTTTCCCAAGAAACAACTACCTCCACCTTCGACGGGTCCACTGACACTCCATGCTGAGGCACCACATGCCCAAGGAAGTGTACTTCTTGTGTCAAGAAATTACACTTAGACGATTTCCCATAAATCTGGTGGTGTCGAAGGACTCCCAAGACTGCCCTGAGATGATCAACATGATCCTACACATACATTGAGTATATCAGTATGTCATCGATAAACACAACGACGAACGGGTCCAGAAACTCTCGGAAGACAATGTTCAAAAGTCCCATGAACACAGTCGGTGCATTCGTAACTCCAAACGGCATCACCACAAACTCGAAGTGCCCATACCTACACCTGAAAGACATCTTCGAGATGTCACTATATTTTACCCTCATCTGATGATATCCAGATCGTAGATCAATCTTGTAAAACCAACTTGCTCACCTTAGTTCTTCGAAGAGATCATCTATCCTTGGGTGGGGATAGCGGTTCTTGACCGTTACGTGGTTCAACCTTCGGTAGGCTATGCATAGCCTGAGACCACCATCTGCCTTCTTCATGAAAAAAACTGGAGCACCCCATGGCGATACTCTAGGTCGAACAAAACCCTTCTCCATCAGATCTTCATTCAGAATCCGCAACTCCTGCAACTCAGAAGGTTCCATCTGATAAGGGGCCTTCGAAATCGGATGGGCACCAGACTGTACGTCTATCCCAAACTCAACGTCACGTCAAGGGGGTTGAGTCACAACCTCCTCGGGAAAAACATTGAGGAACTCCCCAACAACCTCCGGGACATCCATCGTCTCTGTATCAGCTGGAACCACTGATAGCCCACCTAACAAGAAAGGGATAGGCTCCACACGCCGGCTTCCCACCTGATAGCTCCTCTCGCCATCAAAAGCTACACACTTCCCGTCCACATCGGAGAAAACAACTCTTCTTCGGAATTAGTCGATAATGGAACTAACAGAAAACAAATAGTCGATTCCTAGGATGACATCGTATGGCTACATCTATAACAGAAGAAGGTCCCCACTAGATCGATGTGTTCCCAACGTCAGTCCACATCCCCGGAAAAATCAAGATACACTGGTCTAGCCTCCAACTGGTGTACTCAGTACCAATGGTACAGAAAGTTTCTCTAAGTCTAGTCCCAAATCATTGGCTAGACCAGGTGCAAAAAAGGAGTGAGAGGCTCCTGAATCAAACAAAGGAGAAACAAGAGTGCTGAACAAACAAATCGTACCACACATCACCTCTCGTCCTGTCGGAGCTGTCAACTCTGCTGCGTGCAACTGTCCACACCCAGCTCCTCTGCCTCTCTGATGTCGTCCACCTCCCCGACCATGCCCAGGTCGAGGTCCCTGAGGAGCACCCTGAGGTCGGCCTCCTCCCGCAAAGTCTGACCTCTGAGGAGCATGGTCCTGCTACTTCTGGAAGGGTCTCGCTGGAAATTGGTGCTGTTGAGGTGGGCGTTGAACCTGGCCACATCAACCATACTGAATTTGGGTCGGGCACTGACTCAGAACGTGCTCGAAACCTCTACAAGAAAAACACCTCTATCCTAGGCTCGTGAATAAGGGACAAGGACCCGAAGATCTGAACTGGAACTACTGGGGCCTGCTCCCCACTGGCCTGAACCTGGAAGGTCCCGTCGCAAGAAACCTGCTGCTGACTGCCTTCCCCTTCGACGAGCCTGGTTGGATCCCCTATCGGGGTGCACCTACTAGCGAGTGAATCCTCTCTACAACATCTTCTTTCTTCTGTACTTCCAAGTACATCGGAAGGGTGAAGGGGGTGACAACATACTGGAGTAAAGGACGAACTGCCTCCACCAAACGTCTCGCCCGAGACTCCTCATCCGGAAAGAGATCCAGAGCAAACCGCAAGAGATCCTTGAACATGATCCCTAGCTCTCGTACTCACATGATCCCCTTCTGAAGGAAGAGTAACTTCTACCACTTCTCTGACTTGATCATAGAAAAATGGAATTACTCTCGGAATTCCTTCTCAAAGTCCGCCCATGGAACCTCTGCCTCTATCCTCTCTCCGAGGAAGAGTGTCCACCACTGTCGCGCCGCACCTCTCAGCTGACTGACTGCTAGGGGAACCCAGTACTCCCTCAGAGCACAGATCAAGGTAAAAGTGATCCCTAGATCCTCAAGCCACCCCTCTGTCTCCGTATCCGAAGTACTACCCTCATACTTCTTGAGGGTCTGCCACTGGAAAGAACGGAGAGTCTTCTGCCACTGGCTATCTTCCTCCTCTTGGTCAATCCTTAACTGATCAACCGCCTGAATCTGCTGGGCCTCAGCCATCTGAGCCACCTAGGGACAATGTACAGGTGCCATAGTTGTACGGTAATCAAGGATCGCCTAAGACCAAGTAGTAAGGAAAACTCAAGGTTTTATTTTATCATTTTATTTCAATTTCTTTCCCAGAACACCCAAATCAAGTAAAACACCATCATGATGATGCATGTACCTTTCCTAGGTTCTCTACCCTACAATAAATGTAGTTTCACTTGGTCGTTCGATAGGCTCAGAGTCCTTGCATCGAATCACGGAGGGCCCAAAAATCCCGTGTCCTAGCCGGTCTTCCCTGGCCTATGTCACGCACCAAGATTGACTAACATTTTCACCCTACCATCCCATGCAACCCTCACTGTGCCTAACATCAGACTCCATCCTATCTCTCAACCATTTTCTCTCTTACCATTCTGTCATGACCCCCTCCCACCAATGATGCCCCTCCTAAGCTGGCAATGGTGAAAGGGAGATAATGACCCCCGAGTCCCGCCTCCAGTAGGCCCCGGGGTGGTTACTAGCACCAAGGGTATGAGTTTTCACAAATATGGGAGGCATTACCCTTTTTATTATTAGGATCGGGAAATAGGACAATTCAACCACCAAAAAGGAAAAAGAAAAATTTTATAGAAATAAACCCAATCCATGCCCAAATGCATGTTTAAATAATTCTATAACAAGGTACAATACAAGAAAGATCAAAGTAGAATACCAAAAGAAAACAAGAGAACAAAAACTGCAACAACTCCAACTGTCCGACTAGTAGGGTCCCGCATGGTCCTGGTAGTCCTCCTGGAATGTTGAAAGTAAACGTAGGGTGAGCATACAAGTATACTCAGAAGGGAAACATAAAGATCTCGTGCACAAGTGGGGAGACATCCTAATGTCCCATGAGAACAACAGAAGAAACCTAGCAAGGAATTCTATCCACCCAACCTCACCAGCCACACTCACCAAAACACAAGCAAAATAGGTAGTAGTATATAAGAAAAAGAGTATTGGGTACCCCGTACCATTTCCATTTAGTTAGCTGCTCTTCCTAATGGCGAACGTCCTGACGGTGCCATACTCTCCCTGCCCGCACACACCTGGGCCTCACAACCACATATCCCGCCCGCACACACCTAGGCCTCATCCCGATGATTCTTGGGAAAATAGTAGACTCTGCCTGAAGAGTCTTGGGCTAAAGCCACCCCAATCGAAACCTACCCGAAGTGTCTTAGGTGTAAGGTCACCTCAAGCCATCACAGCCTAGGGGAGAAAGAGCAGGAATGAGCTAGTAACTAAGGGAAAAACACCCTCTCCCATGAAATGGGAGTGTTCGGCACTAAGTGCCAAACATGGGTGGGTGCGATAAAACACAAAAGATATAGATATATGCATATACCAACCACACAACCCAACCTATGGCTTCTAAACAAAGAAACTGAGCACGTGCCTCGACACTACTTCTACGAAGCATGCATACAACAAATAACTCCAACCCCATTTAGTTTTTCACATTTCAGCAGAATTAGTTTATTTAGTTCCTTAACTACCAGGAATTTATCCACAACCAACCACATCAATCATTCGTAAAACATATCCCTGCCATCCACAAATCATGTTAGGAAAACACAAGCCACAAAACCAAGTCCTTCTTATCAACCAACCAACCCATTGATTATTAAATCCGTTTCATTACCACGCCCCACCATTCATTAACTCTTCCGCATTTATATATTCACAACCGAAAGTCTGGTCACATTCAACCCATCCCCGCAGCCCCGCTGCCATCCACCATAACCACAACCGCACTGAAACCCATACATCATTATCCCTTTAATACCACTTATCGCAGCCCTGCTTCCCGTCACCAACACAACATTCTCACCAACCCACAACAAAGTCAACCACAGCCCCGCTGCTCACCCTATCCATAACAACCCACAAAACACCCCCATCACATGCCACGTATCCAAGACAACACCCACATGTTGATTATTCAGTTTGTGTTTAACCGGGGTGATCACACAAGGGTTCCGAATTTTAGACAGCCAACATTACATGATTAACCAATTTCCACATTCCACAATGTCCCATCCACAAAAACGGTCTAGAAAGATAGGGAAACATTTAATTGCGCAAGAAAAGGCCCCCAACGACAGTGATTTCCAGTAGGAAAAAGCTCATTCAATTCACAACATAATATCACCGGATATAAAGTAACAGGAAACACAAACATCCCTACCCCATTCATTAACCAGTTATTATCTTTATTTAGTGGTTCAACTAATTCTCATGAAAACAAGCGGATACCAACCCCGCATGATTCAAAAATTAGAGAGACTAAGGTAAGATCCCTACCTCAACAGGTTCTGATCGCAACACTCCCCCATATCAACTTCAGAAGACGTCCGTCAGTGTCCATCACTTGTCTCAGGTCCCGGAAAAACCTCCTCCGGTGGAAGTCGGAAAGGAAAGGTCGAAAGAAAGACAAAGGATCGAAGCTCGGAAGTTCCGCCTCGTCGTTACGATCCTGTGGCCGTTGACGGATTGTAAATCGGAGCTCGGACGAAGAAGTTATGGAAGAAAGAGCCTTCGAGTCTCTTGGGAGAACACTGCTCAGAGGAAAGGGGAGGAGAGGAGTGAATTGAAAGGAAGAGGGGACCACTCCTTTTATAGCTGAGAAAAGGAAAAGTACAGGGCGTGTACTTTATGGTACACGGTGTGTACTCAGTTAGTTTACATGGTCTCCATGCGGCTTCTAACACGGCTCTATGGCTGTTGACTGGTCAACACACTGTTTGAGGGTAACACATACGTGGGGGTGGACTATACGGCATGTAGTATAGACACATGGCGTGTACACATTTATTGCACATGGCAAGTAAACGGCTCCAACACAGTACGCAACCGTTGACTGGTAACGCGTATGCGGGGAAGGACTACACGGCGTGTAGAACTCGATACATGGCGTGCACCCATTATTTCACACACCAAGGGCACGGCCTGCAACACGGGGTATACCCGAAAAGGGGGTACACAGCGTGTACACAAACTACACGGCGTGTAGTTTCAAAATTTTGGAAAGTGTGGGAAAAGTCCATTTTAACCTCTAGAACACTTCGTGACCTTCTTTTTGACAGAGGAATGGGCTGGAGAGATCCGGACCATTACATTTTCCATTTATGATAAATATTTTATATAATTTACAATATGAAAATAATATAGAATAATATAATATTTATTTTAAATCATTTAATAAATTATCATTTTTTATGAAATAACATTAATATCAATTTTGACATTATTTTATAATTTTTGTTAAAAAAAATATCAATATAACAATAAAAATGGTATCAATTATATTAAAAAAATATTGTCAAGATATATTCCACTATAAATATAATTTATCACAATAAATCATTCAATATACTTTAATTTTTATTTTTTTAAATTTCATTTATTTTAGTTAATTATTAACTAAATAATTATTGTGTTGGCATTTCATAAATATTTAGGGAAATTATAAAAAATAAAAAAATTATAATAAAATATATTGAAAAAATAATTTACCATTAGAAATAATATTTATAACTAAACATATATTATTTTTTCCACATCCCAAATCATTATAAAATTTAATGGAATCAATGGTTGCAATTTTGACTTTTTTTACATAACCTATTATATAGGTCACATTAATTGAATATTATCCCAATTAGTAATAAAATATTTTAAATATATTTTAAAAATATTTTAAAAATATTTTAAAAATATTTTAAGGTATAAATTTATCTATTTTAGGGGCTTTACATGTTTCTAGGTCAACATTACTTTTATGTTTAATATTTTTTCCTATGCAAAACTCATTTTTCTCTTAATCGCTATGAATAATTTTAATTGTCCTCAATGATTATTTTTGTCAAAAATTAAATTATTTTTATTATAAATTATTATATTACATGGATTATAAATATGGAATATATTTTTTCAAACTAAATTCACATAATTGGAAGAATTTAATTTAAAATGTAACACAAATATGGTACACCAAAAAGGTTTTTTAAAGTGAAAATGTTCAAAAATTTAAAATGTATTTATATCCAATTTCAGTGAAAAAGTTTTTACAATCACTTAAACTGAATTAATATATTTTTAAATTAACTAATTCATTTTAAAAAAAAATTAAAATATAATTTAATTATACAAATAATTCAAAAAAATGGAATCATTATTTATAAATTATTATTTTTCACTATTTATCTAAAAACAACACTCTTTATAAAAATTACAGAAATTGATCCTAAGATAATATTGATGCTCATATTTCAAAAATTATTTTTATATTTTCAAATTAAAAATATTAAATTTTCAAAAAATTGTTTTAATATAATTGTATCATTATAAGGTGATAAAATTACCATTTAGAAAAATACGTCTTTTAATAAGAAAAATAATTACATTATTAATTATTTTCTAGAAAAAAGATAAGATGAATGTTTAGTATTTGAATTAATATATAATATATATACTCTATTAAAATAATTCTTAAAATTTGGTTTTTTTAATTTATTGACATAAAAAAAAATTGTGTGTATAAAAAAATTATTTTTTATGAAAGGAATTTCATTTTTTTCCAATAGTTCATGCATTATTTATAATTAATTGGTTAGAAATATGATATAAATATCATTTATGTATCATGTATTTGTTGATTTTATTTTTTATCCTTTATTTTTTTTAGTTTTTCCTAGGTAGTTTCCTGAAAATGGGAGTTTTGGGCCTTACAACATGGTACACAGGGTTGGCACATGATTTACCAAACTGTGTGCCTTTCCAAGTAAACCATGAAACCATTTTAATTTTTAAAAAAGTTTCACATATCATGTTTAGCCTAAATTTTTTCAATTTTTTGGAATTCCCTTCATGGATAGTAAGACGCGCACAGTTTCTGAACGGTTGGGAAGATCGTGTGGGGTAACTGTGTGGCCTGTCCAGGTCATTAAAAATTGAGTTTTTAATATTCCTTTCTCTGTAATTTTAAACCCTAAACCCAAAGATACTCCCCTTTTAGTATTATTCAATTTACAAACCTCCCTTTTCTTTATACCTCCCTTTGATTTTTGATTTCATGGTGGTTTTGGATTTATTTCTCCAAGACTCTTCAAGTAAGTCCCTTTATCCATGGTTTCTTGTACTTTTCTCTGGTTCCATCACTTATTTCTTTGGATTTTCTTTTTACAGTTTGTTGGGTGTCTGATTTAGGGATAGATATTTATTTTTAGGTTTTGATTTTGCAGTATAAGGTTATATCAAACCTTTATAGGGTTCGAATGAGGTGTGTTTGTGATTTGGAACCATTTTCCTAAATATTCTTTACTAGAGGTTGGTTGTTCCATTCATTAACATTATATGACTAATTTGATATGATATCATGATTTTCTAAATGCATTCTATGATTTATGTTTGTGGTGTGAAATGTTTTTCTTGAATTTTTTTTATATGTGCATCGCTTGAAAATTGTTTTTGTAAACGAATCAGGTGTATTTATAGTTTTCCACCTTGTTTTGAATTTTTAATGTGATTTAAAAATTATGTAAAATGTTTAATAAATAGTGAAAATAGTGCGAATAATTTTTTTAGAATATTTTTGGTGTGTGTTAGGGTTTTAAAGTGGTTTTGGGTGTTAAATAATTATATATGAATCAGGGTTAAATTTTTTGCAATGTTTTTGTCTGAAATAGATGATGTATGTGATATATGGAAAGAAAATTGAGCATGAATGGAAACCCTGTTACCTATGAGGGAGGACTAGGTCTTGGATGGTAGATGAATTAGAAGTGGTTCTTCCTAGATTTTTCTTGAAGAATTGACGACACAACACTAAGTAAATGAGAGTGGTGATTGGAGACCACTATTCCCATTAGGTGTCCACTACTAGTGGAATTTACACAAGAACCCTTATTTTCATCATTGTTATACAAACTTTCATCGAGATATGATGTAACTAGTGTTCTATTTCTATCTAGTGTTTATAGTTTTTCCCCATGACAGTGTATATTTTTTTTATTTTTCATAACATGGTCATGTGGTGCACTTGGTTGGTTATTTTAAAAACAAAGCATGTTTCACAATAATTTTTTTCTATTAATATGGTTCCAACATTCCTTTTATAACATATTCATGATTCCTTCTATTATAATGGTCATAGTATGAAATCATTTGTTGGGAGGCATCCTATTGGGATTTGGATCACACCCTTCTTACACATTTCAGTGTAAGTGGACTTGGTTGTGTTTGAAAAAGGTAATGGTAAGATTTTTGGAGATGGTGGTTGCGGTTTTTTGGGTTCTACCCATTTAGATTTAGTGGTAGTGGTTTTAGAAAGATGCTCCCCACAATGGATGTTGTTTTTTGGGAAAATGTCTTGTTTTATTTTTTATTGAATCCATTCTTGATTTGGATTAAATGTTCTAAACCATAAATCTGAATATTGTTATTCCATTTTTGGTTGTGATTGTAAAATTTTTTCTTATTTATTATTATCAGTTGTTTGTGGTAATGTATATGTGTGAAATCATTCACTTGATGCAATGTTCATAATAAGACACTAGTTTCTAGCACTTAGGGATTAGGAATTTCCATCAGGCCATGCCAAGGGTTGGGTTGGGAGTCAGATTAGATGGAACATATTCCATGTTCATGAAAAAAATGTTATCAGATTAGGTTACACTTTTTTGGGTTATGTTAATTGGGATGAGTCTATATAGATTGGATCTATGAATCTCGGGACCTGATGTTCATGTTGTGAGTAGGGTGTCGGGAAATCACACATCATGATGGATCACGAGTAACCATGGGATGTTGTGATTTTTGTTTGACTTCACCTCTAAGTGAGATGTGCATGCTGAAGAAATTATATTTTCACTAGATAGTGGTGGAGTGGTTTGGTTGTTTTTCATGTTGTTGAGATTTATTTGGTTGTGTTTTGAGTTACAGATATGCTTGAGATTTTTTATTATTGCTGAAAATTTTCATTATCATTCTATTTATAGTTCTTGTAGGGTCATCACTTCTTGTAGATAAATTATTTCATAGATAAATATTATACAACTATGGGAAGAGGCTGGAGAGAGTTCTCCCTCACCAATTTATTAGATGCTAGTGGAAGCTGTAGTTCAGTCTATCCATGATTTTGGACAAGGGGCGAGATCTGGTCCTTCTCCGGTAAGAGAAAGGAAACAAAATCCTATGAAGGTCAGTTCTTGGAAGTTTCTAATGAACAACCCTCATTCATTCCAAAGAAACACTAATCCTTAGGAAGCTCACGAGTGGCTTGAAAATATTGATAAGTTTTTTGAGTTCCTTGAAACTCCTAAAGTGATTTGGGCAAGATGTGTTGTATTCTTATTATATAGTCCCATACGAAGATGGTGGGACTCATTGGTTCAGACAAGGAAGACTGAGTATATGAGTTGGAATGATTTCATGATTTTTTTCAATGATTTATAATATCTACATGTTTTTTCCTATTCCATATCCTAGGAGATTATGGATCTTGCTCAGGGGGATAAATCTATGATGGAGTATGCCAACTGCATTGCTGAGCTAGTTTGGTATGTAGCAAAAAAAAATTCAAAGAAAAGATGAAGGTTCTATGATTTGAAATGGGGTTACAAACAAAACATTATTATCAGATATTTTTTTCCAATCCGAAAACCAATTCTGAAGTGGTTGACCATGCTTTTATAGTGAAGATTGAATGCATGGTCAAGTCTGGATCATTTGTGGATATGTCAAAATTGGGCAGTCTTAACTCATTAAATAAAAATAGGAAGTGGGAAAAGCATGAGAAAAAAGAAGTTTTTAGTTCAGATCATCCATCCTAGAAGTCTCCTTTAGTGACTTATAATATTGGGTCGGTTATGTCCCATAAGTGCAGGATGGTATGAAACATCCAACTTATGTGCACATTTCATCCCTAACCTTCCCATTAGTGTGGAGCTATGGGAACCTGTAGTGCTTTTTAAAAGTTATGTTCACATATCATAGGGGTGCATGATAATGGCTCTTAGGGGGATGATATCCCATTAAATGGCTTCCATGTCAGTGAGTTCTCGGTTTGGAGTTCATGATAGTAAGGTTTTATCATCTTCTAGATAGAGATAATTTAGGGTAGAGCTGTTGCCAAGTGGCCATTGTCAATCTCCGGTTGAGATGATGAATATTCATGTGGTCGATTAGGCACTAACAGGATCAGATACAAAGCTTGTGATAGTTCGAGGTACTGTTTAAATTTCATCATCAACGAATTTTTTTGTATGATACTGGTGCTTCTATTTAGTTTATGACAACCCATTATACAAACCTATTTAATTTTTTAACCAAGCTCATGTCATATTTTATGAATTTCATAAATCCTCTCCATATAAAGTGAGATTTTGATCTTTGGTGTCCATATTTTTCACTAACCATGTCAGGGGTTGAGCTGGAATGGGATTTTCAGGTCATCGATATTAACCTATTTGATGTAATTATTAGTATGGATTGGACGGTGATATCTTAGGAACATATCGATTGATATAGTCGGTGATTGAACTTTTTTGAATCTGATGGATGTACCCATGTCATTCATGGGGAATGAGATCCCTGGTCAGGTCATGATGCTCCTACACTTCTAGAACTAGGAAACCTCATTTTCACATCATCATCGCTTCTGTTGGAGGGTGATTATAATGATTTTAAAGGTGGATTAACTCCCTTGGTGAATGAGTTTCCATAGGCTTTTCCATATTATTTTTTAGGTCTTCCTCCAGAGCAATATGTGGAGTTCTTGATTGGTTTGATTATGGGAAAACATCCAATATTTCCTCCCTTATATAATATGGCCCCCACTGAGTTAAGGGAATTAATGGTAAAGTTGAAAAAATTGGAGTCCATAGGATTCATTCAATAGATCATCTCTCCATGGGGCACTTGAGTCCTAATTGAAAATCTTTACTAGGAAAATCTATGAATATGTATTGATTAACATAATATAAATAAGGTAACCACCGAAAAATTATCAATTTCCCCATATTGATGACTTTAGGGTAAGATTAAAGGGAAAAGATGATTTTCAATTATTTACATGCATTTTGGTTGTTAGTAAATTAGAGTTAGAGAGGTGAATGTTTCAAAAAAGGATTTCCATTGTATGTTTATTCATTTTTTGTATTCGGTATTGCCTTTAATATTGAAAAATACTGCAATATTCTTTATGAATTTTATGATAAGGGTGTCCCAACAGTATATTTATTCTTTTATCATTGTATTCATGGATGAAATTTTTATCAATTCTAAATCTGTGGAGGAGAATGAGTATCATTTGAGAATTGTTTTGGGTACTGATTGGGATCATCACCTCTATGAGTTTTTTTATTAAAATTTCACCTCCTATATTATGGGAGTGAAGTTCTTGGGTCTCGTGATCTTGGAGTTAGTATATTTTGTGTCCCCCAAGAAGATCAATGTAGTTATTTCTTGGGAGAAACAGATGAATGTGTTTGAGATCAGAAGCTTTCTAGGTCGGGCTAAATATTATAGGTGGTTTGTTTGATACTTCTCTCAACATTCATCACCCATGACAGTAGACACCCAAAAAAGGGAGAAGTGATAATAGATCCCAAAGTGATATTTGTCATAGAGGAGCTAATAAATTGATTAAATAAAACTCTTGTTTTGATCCTGCCAGAATCTGGAAAGGGATGTGTGGTTTCTTGTGATGCCTAAGGTATGGGTCTTGAATGTGTACTTATAATGGATAACCATGTAGTGATGTATGGTTCTCACCAAATCTGGCCTCATGAAATGATCTTCCCATCCCATGACTTGGATTTAGAATCAGTGATTCATTCCCTAAGGATGTGAAATCATTATATTTTTGGGGAGAAATATGTCTTTTATTATGATCATAAGTGCTTAGTCAACATTTTAACCAAGAAAGATCTAAATCTATTGAAGAATCATTTGGTGGATTGCCTTCAAGGGTTTGACATTAATATAGTTTATAAGCCAAAAAAGGTAATATTATGGATAATTCTTTGAGTATAAATATTCCAGTGAAGAATTTTAATGAGTTTAGTGATAAGTAAACATCGATGGGGATCTTTTTCACGACCCGTCCTCGGGGCCCGTGCCGTGACAACACCAAGCCCGCCTACCATAGTCCAGGGGCTGGCTACTAGAAACAAAGGCGAATTCATGATTAAAAAGTGAAGGCATTGACATTAAACCTGTAACACACACAGTCTGAACACAAGCAGTAGAAGTAGGAAGTACTAATATAGAAAAAATATGTGCTGAATGTAGGGGGGCCAGTATACAAACCCAACTGAACAACAAGTACAAGTACAAGTAAAAAGGGAAAAAAGATCCTCGATCATCCATCGGGGAATCCTTCTTGAATGGTAGGTACAGATCTTGATCAACACATCCCTGAGGTACGTCCCATCTAGTCCAGCTCCAAGCATCCTCCCGTCCATCACCCTCAACCTCGATCACTGCTGACCATAGAATACAAATGAACAAAAAAAGTTCGGGGAGAAGCCCATGTAGGAGTGGGTATAACAATACTCAGTAGGGGACCCCAAGACCCCCAAAAGTCTCCAAGAATCCACCAAGGATAAAACAAAATAGTAAGATTCAATCAAGAAGTATCAACCACCCCTACTTAGGTATAGGTCCATACATATACCAGAGTTACTAATCATAGTCCGGCTCCAACAATCAAGCCCATGCATAACCCATTACATAAAGGATGTAAATTCAATCATCTCAATGATAATAACTAAAAGACAAGACTCAGATCACACAGGTATAAAACTCATGAAGAGTTGTAGAGATTATTAGATGTAGCCTCTGATTCATCTCTTCTATCAAATCCACGTAGGATCCCAGAACAGTATCAACACTGTAGAACCCACGTAGGATCCCAGAACAGAAGTCATCATTGTCAAACCCACGAAGGTTCCTGATAAGAAGTCACCACTGTTAATCCCACAGAGGATCCTGGTACAGTATCATCATTGTCGAACCCACATAGGATCT
Organism: Viscum album; assembly: GCA_963277665.1. Lineage (NCBI taxonomy): Eukaryota > Viridiplantae > Streptophyta > Magnoliopsida > Santalales > Viscaceae > Viscum > Viscum album. Next base: position 1,149,841,705 of record OY728127.1, on the reverse strand, counting down.
TGGTACAGTAGTAGGTCTATGTAGAATCCTGTTATCTCAGTCGCATCCATCCATAAGGTTCCTGCACACAGTACACTCAATTACGGGGGGTACGCTCCTAAAGTAATGTTTCGATACATGAACTACCACAAATCTCAAGTTGATGTATCACGTAGTTTCGTCTCATAATAAGGAATCCGACGCAATAGACGGTACATCAATCGGACTCCTGGTCTGTGAGTTATTGACATTTCTGTTCCAGGGGCCCTGTTGGTTTCTAGGCTCAAACCAACCTGGATATACCCCAACTGCATTGAAAACCCAAGTGGTGTATTCCAAAAGAACTGTCCTGCTCTAAACCTTCTATCGCCGTAGTCAGTTCATCGTTCGGACACATGTAGCCCAAAATATGGGAGGAAAGATGGAAACTAGACATAGTGGGTCCGGGTCTGGTCCGACCATGTCGAAGTGGCCCAGCCCGACCCGGTCCGGACCGTGGTATGACCTAGTCTGAGGGTTTGACCTGGTCCGAGGAAACGGCCCGGCCCAAAGGAGGCCTTCCATGAGGGTGGCACGGACAAAGGTGTCCTGGCCCTGGGGGTGTCCCGGCCCCAGGATGAAATGGCTGAAGGTGGCCCGGTTGAGGGTGGCCCAGTCGTGGGTGGCCTGGTCGAGGGTGGCCTAGCCGAGTGTGGCCTAGCCACGGGCAACTTGCCCTAGTTGCACACATGGGGGGAGGAGCGCACCCAAGTGGCACTCGAAAGGTAGAGCCGTTAAGGTGTGAGCCAGACTGACGCCACTGCCCGACCAGGTCCCACTCCTCCAGGCTGCCCTGAGCGGCATGCCACTCCTGACTCCATGGCAGCCAGCCCGGCTGACTTCCCCTGCACCACCACCGCGGAATGACGGCGCTGTGCCATCATCGTCGTGGCCCGTCCTGGTCGTCGCCACCTGGTACTCCGCGCGGCGCGACGTCACTATGCCACCTCCACTGAGGCCTAGTTTGGTCGCAGCACTCGGCTCCTCCACTCGCCACGACGGTGTCACACCTTTCTAGTGGCCTTGCACCACTGTTTTCCTTCAGGGTTGTCCCAAAACCAGCCATCATCCCTCCACCTACTCCATCAACAATAAGGGTAATCAATGGGGGGAGGGTCGGTCCGTGTTCATGTGGTCTGATCCATCCTCTTTATGGTTTCATCATTCGGTTCTCATCCATAATTTGATGGAGGTGTTTCAGAAATAAAATCAACTCAAAAACCCCCTACCTAGATTTAGGTTATCAATGACAGAGTCGTAGAATACGGACATCATTCTGTCATTGTCAGAGGAGGAAGTGCTCAGAGAAGACGGGTCGAGATGACATTATTAGTGTACTTCGTGGGTGGTGGTACTTCCCTTTCTTTCCACGGTTGAAGAAGAAAGAAGATGATGTTCGATGTTCTTAGGAGATGAGGGGTTTTCTTCAAGTTCATCGTGGGGAGAGTAGAGTTCTCCCAAGATTCCCTAAGGCTCCACCAAAAGAGAGAGTTTCCAACCAAAAATAAAATAATAGCTTTGTCTATTATTTTATTGATGACATGAATTCAAATGAATTCCAAAGATTTTAAAAATTAATTAATTGAATCCATTAATTAAATTTTGGGTGAATTTGAACCATAATGGGGATGTTCAAGAGTTCCCCCATTTATGGGGAGCTTAAGGGGATTAAATGCGGGTTAGAGGAGTCAAAGGGCTCGGGTGGGCCCCACCTAATATCATTATCCCATGGGAGGTTAGGGTGTGGTGGGCCCCAGCACTAACCTCTACTTGGAGGTTTTAACAAACATACAAATAAAAAATGTTAAACTTATTTGTATATAATTTTATTAAAAACCCCAAAAATTAAATTCCATTCTTTCTAGAATGCATCTGTAGTAAAGGACTCCTTAAGAGAATATCAGCACTGTGAGTTCAATAGTGACCTCAGATTTCAATTTCGAGCTCTGGTTCAAAAGATATGAAATCCTGCTCGTACAGTTACAGAACGTACCCGAACAAAACTTCAGAAAATGACTCTGGGAACACTTGGCCTCAGAATCAAGCGCTGTTAGAAACTGCAGATTCGTAGAAATGACATGTATTAAAAAACTTCCATAGAATTTCTGGGTCTTTACATTCTCCCCACCACAGGGATTTATGGCCCCATACGATACAACTCACACTAAGGAAACAAATGGGGGTACTGAGCATGCATCTTATCCTCCCGCTCCCATGTGCTCTCCTGGAGGTTTCCATGCTGCCAGCAAACACACACCATAGGAATTGACTATCCATGTAGGACCCACTCCTGTCCATCTTGAATCTCCACTGGAACCTCCGTGAATGTCCCCCCTCCATCAATGTCCATCTCCCTGTGGTCGATGATATGGGATAGGTCATGCACTTATCTACTCAGTTGTGATACGTGTTAGACGTCATGCACCTAGTGCAACTGAGGTGGAAGAGCCATGTGGTAGGCCACCTCGCCTACTCTGATGAGTACATGTAATGGTCCGATGAATCGCGAAGACAACTTGCCACCTTGGCCAAATCTCCATAGACCTCATCGAGGTGAGACCCATAGAAAGACGTGGTCGCCATCCTCAAACTCCAGTGATCTCTGTCTCCTATCAGCATAGGACTTCTGCCTACTCTGTGCAATCTTTATCCGCTCCTGGATGATCTGCACCTTCTCTGTCGTAGCCTGCACCATCTATAGTCCCTTCAGTGCTGACTCCCCTGGGACAGTCCAGCATAGAGTCAATCTACAAGGCCGACCATAAAGTGCCTTGAAAGGTGCCATCCCGATGGTGGAGTGGTAGCTGTTATTATTTGAAAACTCTACCAAGGGTAATTGATCCTCCCAGCTGCGACCGAAGTTGAGGACGCATGCACAGAGAATGTCCTCGTGAGTCTTTATGGTCCTCTCATTCTGACCATCCATCTGAGGATAGAAGGCGGTGTTCAAGCGAAGCTACGTCTCGAAAGCCTCCTATAACCCCTTCCATAACCGGTAAGTGAAATGAGCATCTTGATTGGAGATGATAGTCAATGGCACACCATGAAGCCATACGATCTCCCGTACGTAGAGGCATCCAAGGATCTCTAATTAACCCTTCTCTATGATCATTAAAAACTGGGCTAACATGGTGCGTCGGTTGATGATCACCCAGATAGATTTGTGTCTTCTAGATGTACGTGGATTTCACGTCAAAAAATCCATGGATTTCCCATCCCACTTCCACTCTAGAACCTCTAAGGGATGAGCTAATCCTGCTGGAACCTGGTGCTCCGCCTACACTTGCTGAAAAGTGAGGCATCATGAGACAAACTCTGCTACTTCCTTCAACATACCTAGACACCAGTGCTGTCGTTGGAGGTCCTGATACATCTTTGCCACTCCTAGATGTACCACTAATGGAGACATGTGGAACTCCCTCAACACTTACTCCTGAAATGAAATTGGTACCATGGTACGTCCTCTAAAAAAAATTACATGCTCCCCACCTTCATAAAATCTATCGGGTGTCTGCCCTGTGGATATCTAAGAACGTCGTGTCTCACAGTCAACGTCCCCACGTTGTGCCTCCCTGACCCACTGAATAAGAGGAGGAGTGACTATGAGAGACTACAGAAAGGCTACTCCATCCTGATCCACAAAGGATATCTGCAACGTGGCCAGCTTCTCTGTCGCCTCTCCTTGCAGCTGAATGTTGGATCTCCTTCTGAGAGCATCTGCTACAACATTCCCCTTCCCAAGAGTATAGACTATCATAATGTCATAGTCCTATAGGAACTCAATCCAACGCCGCTCTCTAAGGATCAGGTCCTTCTGGAAGAAGATATACCTGATACTCTGGTGGACAGAGTAGACTGTAAAACATTTTCCCATAAGATAGTCTCACCACATATTTATGGCGAAGACAACTACTGCTAACTCCAGGTTATGGGTAGTGTAGTTATGCTCATGTTTTCTGAACTGCTGAGAACCATATGTGATCAGTGCTCACTCCTTCATCAGAACACACCCGAGTCCAGTTCCTGGTGCATCGCAGTAAACTAAGTACACAACTCCCTCATCTGGTAGCCTCATGATGGGCGCACTAGTCAACCTCTTACTCAACTCGTGAATGATATTATCGAATCTCTCTGGCCACATGAAGGGTTTCCCCTTCTTTGTCAATACTGAAAGTGGTGATGCAACTCTGGAGAAGTCTAGCACAAATATCTGATAGTATCCAGCCAGTCCCAAAAAACTCCATACCTCCATCACACTCCTAGGTGGCTCCCAAGATAGTACTACCTCGATCTTCATTGGATCCACTACAACTCTAGCCTCTGAGATGACATGTCCCAGAAATTGTACCTCTCAGATTTGGAACTGGCACTTCGAGAGCTTACCGGAAAGCTGGTGCTCTTGGAGTGTGTCTAGTACTATCTGAAAATGGTAGGCGTGATCCTCCTCAGTAGCTGAGTAGATATGAATGTCATCAATGAAGACTACCACAAAGCGATCAAGGTATTGCTGAAAAATCCTATTCCTGAGTCCCATGAACACTACTAGTGCATTGGTTATGTCGAATGGAATAATCAAGAACACGTAGGGGACATACAGGCATCTGAATACCGTCTTCTACACATCCTCAACCCATACTCTGGGCTTGTGATAGCCCGACATAAGATCTATCATCGAGAACTAATTACCTCCCTTCAGCAAATCAAAGAGGTTGTCAATCCTCAGGAGAGGGAACTTGTTCTTCACGGTAACCTGATTCAGGCACCGATAACCAACACACAAATACAAGATCCCATCCGCCTTCTTAGCGATCAAAATCGAAGATGACCAGGGTGAAACACTGGGTCAGATAAATGCAATCCCCTGCAAGTCCCCACCTGTACCCACAGCTCACGAAGCTCGGCGGGAGCCGTCTGATATGCTGGAGTAGATAACGGTGTCGTACCGAGGTACTAGTCAATGTAGATGTCCACGCCTCTATGAGGAGGTGGTCCTGGAACATCATTAGGGAAAACATCCACGTACTGATCCACCACAACAAGAAATCTATGACTCCGCACATCAACCGCTCTGAGGATTATACTAGACAACTAACAAGTGATTGGTTTCCCCCTCCTCTGTGTAAGTCCATACTGTGCTGCAAAGGATCCCTTATCGCTAGTCAAGGTGAACCTGGCCCCATCCATGTGGACACACCACACATTGCTCCTAATGCAGTCAATCAGAGCATGAAATGTGGATAACCAGTCCATACTCAAGATGACATCGTAAGGCCTCGACGCTGCTATGAGAAGATACCAGCCGAAGCTCTCGCCTCCTAGAGTGAGCTTACACTGTCGACACCAGTGGGTAATCGTCGAGTCTACACCCGTAGGAGTCTCTAGTCATATGAATCGTGACAATGGCTCCATCAGAATCTCCGAGCTCAGAATGAGGGAAGCGACAATAAAATAATGACTCACCCATGTATATATAAGTACAACATAAATAGTGGAGTAGGAATAGATTGTACCTAGAATAATCTCAGGTGCACCATGGTCGTAGGCCTCGACTGCCTGGAGTTGAGCCCGCCCCTGTCTGCCAGCTCCATGTGGTTTGGGTGGACCTCCTGGTGGTGGTGGTGATAGGACCTCGAAACGTCGTCCACCACCTGCTGCTCGGCCATCACCTCTTCCACGTCTACATACTCCTGTTGGACCACCATGGTCGAACCTCTACCTATGTCTGAGAGGTCCCTCTAATGTATACTGCTCATATGCATGGTGGGTCGGGATGTCTCGAGCCATGTGACCCTACCCACTGCATACATAGAACTGCCTTATCCTCATATGTCTGGCACTATCTCGGGTGCCTCGCACAACCGAACCTGTATCCTGGGGTCTTCCACCTAATGGCCAAGTCCTCTTGGACCTCTGTGACATCTTTCTACTGATGGATGCAGAAGACTCCGCTATGTGTCACCATGTGGTGGGTCTCTCTACTAGTGTATGCTCAGTAAGAAAACATACCACAAGAAGGGCTCGCTCCAGCACCCCCACCTGCATCAGGATGCTGAGAGAGATCATTGAGGCACTAATATCATGACTGTGTCCCTGTTCGATGGTTGAAGCCCTAAAGAACGGGTCTTGTACCATATCCATGGAGTAGTATGAGCGGTCAGTTAACCTCGCTGAGTACTGAGCTACCATAATGCTACCCTGTTGTTGATGCAGTAACTCGTGTTTCTGCGCCGCACGAAGCGTGGCGGGAATAAAATCTGTCGGGAAGAGAATTTAGAAGTCTTCCCAGAGTAATGATGCCTTGTCATGCACCTGGAGCATCAGGATCCACCATCTGCCTACTATTGCAGGACGGAGACTCACTGCAAGGATCACCATGAGGTCAGCTGGTGTCCCTAGCAATCTGAAAACTCTCACAATAGCCTCCCTCCATTCCTCACCTTCATGTGGGTCTGTATCTCCCCAAAACCTAGGAGGCCTTTGGCACTGGAACTCATGCAATGCACTCAGACGTTGGGAACTCTCTATTTCTACAGCTAGTGGTATCAGTGGCCCAGCAGGTAGTGGTACCTCTGGTACCTCCGCTGTGATGGGGCCCTCCATCGAGGCCTCGTCGCTTGGAGGGATACCATCTCGTACGAAACTCTGATCCCTAGCTGGCTGCCTTTGTGGGGCCATACTGAAAAGAAACAGGTGTTCCACGGTCAAAAAATAAACCTGGTGAGCTAACACAAAGTAATCATGATGAAAACTTTTCAAAGGAAACCCACACACAATTATTGTTTTCATGCATTGAGTCAGAAGTCAGAAGTCAGAGTCCTAGTGTATGGATACATCGGCCACCGCACCAACATTGGTTTACCAAAACTGATAACAACAACCAAAAAACTTAACACTATGGCTGTTAAAAGAATCAAAGTCCATGTTCTATGGTATAACTAACTCCTCTGATAACAATATATCACGAACCGTCCTCAGGGCCCATGTCAGGACTACCCCAATCCTGCCTTCCATAGGCCAAGGGCTGGAGACTTGCACCAAAGGCGAATCCATGATAAAAAAGCGAATGAAATTTCCTTAAAACCTGTAACACACACAATTTGAACACAAGTAGTAGAAGTAGAAAGTACCAATATAAAAAACAATGATGTGATGAAAGTAAGGGGGCCAGTATAAAAACCCAACTGAACAACAAGTACAAGTACAAGTAAAAAGTGGAAAACTGCTTCTGGATCATCCACCGGGGAATACTACCGGAAGGGTAGTTACAGATCTCGATCAACTCATCCCTGAGGTGCATCCCGTCTAGTCTAGCTCTGAGTAGCCTCCCATATATCCCCCTCAGCCTCGATCACTGCTGACAGGCGTCTGCACAGAACACAATAAGGTGCGAGCGGTGCCCGTACAGGGGTGAATATAATAATACTTAGTAGGGGACCCCGAGACCCCCAAAGGTCTCCCAGAACACACTATTGATAAAAAAAGTAGTAAGATACTATCACAAAGTATCAACCATCCCTACTTAGTTATATTCCCATACATATACCTATGATATCAATCACAGTCTGGCTCCAACACTCGAGCCCAAGAACAACCCATTCCACAAAGGAAGTAAAGTCAATTATCTCAGTGATTACAACTGAAAGAAAAAACTCATATCACATAGGTATACAACTCAGTAAGAGGGGTAGAGATGATTAGATGTAGCCTCTGATTCATCACCTCTTTCAAACCCACGTAGGATCCTGGAACATTATCAGGGCTATCGAAACCATAAAGGATCTCAGCATAGAAGCCATCATTGCCGAACCCATGGGGGATTCCTATATAGAATAAATTTCTGTCAAACCCATAGAGGATCTAGGAACAGTATCGCCTCTATCGAACCCATGAAGGATCTTGGTAAATTAGTAGGTCCATGTAGGATCCTATCATCTCAGTCGCAGCCAGCCATATGGTTCCTGCACACAGCACGCTTGATTCCAGGAGGGTCCACTCCTCGAGTCAAATGATGATACATCAACTCCCACAAAGTCTCGAGTTGATGTATCACGTATTTCCGTCTCATCATAAGGAACCCAACGCAACATATGACGCTTCAATCAGACGCCCGATCTATGAGTTATTGGCATTTCCGTTCGAGGGTCCCTGTTGGTTTTTAGGCTCAAACCAACACGGCCGTACCCCAAATGCATCCAAACCTCAAGTGGGGTATTCCAAAATAACCGTCCTGCTCTAATACTTCCATCACCGCATATTCGGACACTCGTAGCCCAAAATATGGGTGGAAAGGTGGAAATTGGCCATTGCGGGTCCGGGTCCGGTCCGACCCTGTCGGAGCGACCCGGTCTCACCCGGTCCAGACCGGGGTCCAACTCAGTTTGAGGGCTTGACCCAGTCCGAGGTAATGGCCCGACCCGAAGGCGGCCCGGCCCAAGGGTGGCCCGGCTGAAGGAGGCCCGACCTGAGGGGTGGCCCGGCCTGAGGGCGGCCCAGCCCGAGGGGGGTCCGGCCGTGGGCGGCACAACCCATGGGCGGCGCAGCCGCGGGTATCCCGGCGGCCAGCCCTAGAAAAGTAATTCGGGTGTGAGCCTAACTGGCTCCCAAAAATATGTTAAACTTATTTTTATATAATTTTATTTAGAGATCCCAAAAATTAAATTCCATTCTCGCTAGAACGCAACCGCAATAAAGGTCTCCTTAAGAGAATACATGAATTTTGAGTTCAACGGTGTCCTAAAATTTCTTTTCTGAGCTCCGATTCAAAATATATGAAATCCCACTCATAAATTTACTAAACGTACCCAAACAAATTTTTAGAAATTGATTCCGAGCATACTGGGCCTCAGAATCAAGTGCTGTCAGAAACTGCAGATTTGTAAAAATCCCATGTATTAAAAAAATTCCACGTATTTTATGGGTATTTACATTCACCCCACCTTAGGGATTTATGCAGACATAAGCTACAACTCACACTAAGGAAACAAATCGGGGTACTGAGAACACATCTGAGCCTCCCGGTCCAATGTGCTCTCTTGGATGTTTTCGTGCTGCCAACGAACAGACACCCTATTAATTGACCGTCCACTTAGGACCCACTCAAAGTCGATATTGAATATCCACTGGAACCTCCATGAATATTTCCCTATCATCGATGTCTAGCTCCCCATGTTCGATGATGTGGGAAAGGTCATGCACATATCTTCTCAGTTGAGATATGTGTATGACTTCATGCACCCGGTGCAACTGAGGTGGAAGAGCCATGCGGTACGCCACCTCACCTTCTCTGCTGAGGACCTAAAATGGTTCGATGAATTGCGAAGAGAACTTGCCTCCTCGGCCAAATCATTGTAGACCTCATCGAGGTGAGACCCATAGTCCTGCTTCCCTCCACGCGTCGCTGTCACGCCGCGCCATCACTACTGTGGCCCAGCCTGGCTATGCCCCCCTAGTCCTCCGCGCGGCTCGATGGCGTTGCGCCTCCTCCTCCATGGCCCAGTTTCAGCGTAGCCCTCGTCTCCTTCGTACGGTGCGACGGTGCTGCACATTTCGAGTGGCCTTGTGCCACTGCTTTCATTCACGTCCGGCTTGACACCGGCCACCGTCGCTCCACCTCCCTCATCAATAAAAACAGTAATCAAAGGGGGAGGGTCGAGCCGCGTTCGTCCGGTCCGATCCTTCCTCGTTATGGTGTTATCAATTCTTTCTCATCCATAATTTGAACGAAGATGTTTGGAAATAAAATTAATTCAAAAAACCCATTCCGTGATTTAAGTGATCAACGAAGGAGTCGCGGAAGACAGATGTTATTCCATCAATGTCCAAGGAGGAAGATCTTCGAGAAGACAAGATGAGATGACATCATCGTTGTACTTCGTGGGCTTCGGTGCTTGCCTTTCTTTCCCCGGTTAAAGAAGGTAGAAGATGATGTTCGACTTTCATCAAAGATAAGGGGTGTTATTCATGTTATTTTTGGGGAAAATAGAGTTCTCCCAAGTTTCTCCAATGCTCCACCAAAAGGGAGATTTTCCAACGAAAAATAAAATGTTAGCTTTGTCTATTATTTTATTGTTGAAATGATTTCAATGGAATTTAAAAGAAATAAAAAAATAATTAATAGAATCCATTAATTAAATTTTGGGTGAATTGGCACCATTTTGGGGAAGTTCAAAATTTCCCCCATTTATGGGGATTTCAAGGGGTTCAAAGGGGGGTTAGAGGAGTTAAAGGGTTCGGGTGGGCCCCACCTAATAACATCCTCCCAAGGGAGGTTAGGGTTTGGTGCCCCCCCAATAACCTCCTCTTGGAGGTTTTAACCACCAAACAAATAAAAATAAGTTAAACATATTTTTATTTAATTTTATTTAGAAACCAAAAAAATTAACTTCCATTCTCGCTAGAATACAACTATGGTAAAGGTCTCTTTAAAAGAATATCGGCGCTGTATGTTCAACGGTGTCAACAGATTTCAATTCCGTGCACCAACTTAAAATATATGAAATCTCACTGGTACGTTTACTAAACGTACCCGAACAAAACATCAGAAACTGATTCTGGGTAGACCAGGCCTTAGAATGAAGCATTTTCAGAAACTGCAGACACGTAAAAATTCCATGTATTAAAAAAATCCAGGGAATTTCCAGGACATTAAAATAATTTCATAGATGCATCTGGTAACTATGGAACATTGTGGAGGCATATTTTTAGATAGTATCTTGTTTACTACTTCACATATGGAGTTGAATCAAAAGGAGCATTCATGAGATGAGCTATGTCAGCAGCCTATGTAGTTTCTTAATGGTGGGGAGAAACCATGTGATTGGTCAATTTCTCCCAATGGAAAAATGTGTTTCATGGGTCATTTTTTCATTCTATCATCTCTAAGGATGGTGGTGATGTTGGGTAGCCACCAGTCTTTGTGGGTCCTTCATCGAGGAGTTACCAAAATTTATTATGATGTTTTTATGTAGTTTTGGTAGCTAGGTAAGAGGTGAAATGTGGATGACATCATATCATGGTGTAATAAATGTTAGAAGGTGAATGAAAAAAACCATAGACCCTCTTTAATGCTTCATTCACTACTCATTCTTAACGGTAAGTTGGATGAGATAGACAAGGAAATCATGTTTGGCTATTCTCACACACACCAGGGGAATAATTCTATTTGGGTAGTGACTAATCTTTGGACCAAATCACCCCACACCATTCATATCAGAGATTCTCCTAAGGTAGATGTGTTTGTCCAATTGTATGTTCAGGAAGTAGTGAGTCTTCATGGTGTGCCCTTGATAATTTTTTTTGATAGGGACTGCTATTACACCTCTTTTTTGGGTAAGGCCTTAAAAATTAAATGGGGTGATAGTTCTAGTTGATCATCGGATACCATCCTCATATAGATGGCCAAACAGAGCAAGTAAATTAGATTTTAGAAGACATGCTTTGGTAACGATTCATGGATATTTGTTATTTGTTGGATAACCACATTGGATTTGTTGATTTTTCATATAACAAAAGTTACCGATATTAAATTTGAATGGCTCTGTGTGAGGTTCTCTTTGATCAGTCATGATGGTCGCCCTATTTTTTGGCTGAGGGGGGTATAACCTGACTTTTTCTACTAAGCTTAATGTTAGATACCTCCAAAAAATGCAAGATAATCAAAAAGTGATTATTTTCTCACAGAGGAACCACAAGAATTATTCCAATCAATGATTCCTAGATCTTGAGTTTTTAGTTGGTGAAAATGTGATTCTGAAATTGGCACCTTTCTTGGTCATCGATATATTGGAATGTAAGGCAAGATAATGTATATGTATATTGGTCCTTTCATAATATTCGAGCAGGTTGGTAACGTGTCATACATGTTATCATTTTCTTCATAGGTGATGTAAATTCATAACATATTACATGTATCCATATTGAAAAATTATAACCTACACCCATATAATGTGTTGAATTTGGATGAATTGGAAATATAGCATGCCTGGTTTATCATTGAGTGGTCAGTGTGGATTTTGGATTCTCAAGAGAATGTTCTTTATGGGAAGTATATTCTGCTTGTTTATATCCTTTAGAAACACAGTAATGATATTAATGAGTCTTCGAAGAAGCATTTGTGCTTTGAGAAAGAGTATCCTTTATTATATAATATTCAAGCATTAGGTTGTCTTTCCGAGGAAGGAATGTTTTCAAGGTGGGGACAATTATCACACAAGTGATTTTTTAGGTATTTATTCTATTAATTATTTATCCTACATATTTCCATGATTTTTTCCATTTTAATTTGGTGAAAATTTTGTGTTTTGGGCCTTATAGAATTACTGTTCATAGTGGTCAATGTTTTACCAAACCGTGTGCCTTGGCAAGGAAGCCATGCATTGAATTTCATTTTTAGAGTAGTGGAATATCGCATGATTATCAAATGGTTTGTTTACAAAGTGGGATAACCATGTGAAATTTTCATCTGGGATAGTATGTGGTGCACAGATACAAAATGGTTTGCGAAACCATGTAGGCTAACCATTTGGTCTATCCATGTCATTAAAAATTGGGTTTTTATTTTTTCTCTATACCATATTTTTTACCTAAACCACCAAAATCCTCCCCCTTTAGGATTCATTTCCATATCTGCCTCCCCCCATCCCTATTCCTCTCATATAGATCCATTTTATTGGTGTATTTGAAGTGATTTCTCCATTATTTTTCATCTAAGTCCCTTAATCCTTTGTTTTCCCTCTTTTTTGGGGTTCCTTCTACTCATTCATGTGTTTTCCTTTTTTTGCAACAAGTTGGATGTACAAATTAAGTTTAGATTTCTATTTTTAGAGTGTACTATTGATTATTATGGTTTGATCATAACATTATATGGCTTGGATGAGGTTTATTGGTTATTTATCATTGTTTTCTAGAAATTTATACACATGAGGGAGGTGGTTCTATACAAATATATTATTTCATTAATTTATCATTCTTGATTGGGTGTCTAAATCTATTCTAAGATTTATGTTTGATGTGGAAAAAATTATTTTGAAGGGTTTTGATATGCATATGGTCTAAATGTGGTTTTTCTGAAGGAGATTGGATGTATATCATGTGTGAACACATGTTGTGAATTTTTATTGTGCTTTTCAAATTTTGAAAAATGTTTAATAAATTTTAGAACTAGTTTAAATCATGTTTTAGATTTATTTTTGTGTGTTTTGGGGTCTAAAATAGGTTTTTGGTGTGAATGTAGTGATTTATCAAGCACGGTGGGTTTTTTGGCATATGTTTATATGAAAGAGATGTTATATGTGATATTTTTATTAAAAATTGAGCATAAAGGAATACCTGGTTATCAAGGTGGTTGGACTAGGACAAGTACGCTAGTTGACACAAAAGTGATTCCTCCCAAATTCATCTTGTAGGATTGATGATACAAAAATAACTAAAATCACAATGAATATTGGAGACCACTACGACCATGGGGTATCCCCAGTAAGTGACTCATGCATGAGAATGTTGTTTCTTGTGGTTTCTGTACCACTTTTCAAATAGAAACAATTTACCTAGTGTCACATTTTTATCTAGTACCTATAGGGTTTTCCCAGAACATAGTTTATTTTTTGTGATATTTTTCTTATCATTAGAATATAGTGAATTTGGTTGGTTATTTCAAAAATAATCATTATTTCCTTTAAAATAATTTCTTTGATAATGTTTCAAGAATTTCTTTTATAAAAATTGAATGTTACATTGTATTATAATGTTTATATCCAGGAATATTTTGTGGAGTGGCATCTTATTTGTATTTGGATAAAACCCTACTCCCACCTGTAGGTGTAAGTATACTTGGTTATGATTGACATTGGTAATGGAATTATGTTTGTAGATGGTGGTTTGGGTCATTAGGGGTCTACCTTTGTTGGTGTTTTGGATGTGTATTGAGGAAATTCTCCCCTTGTTTCATAGTGGTTTCTGGGATAGTTTTTTGTTTCCTATTTTGTTGTATCCCTTTTTTGTTTAGGTTGAATGTTGCAAATGTTAATTATGAAGACCTGTATGCAATGTTTGGTGGGGATTGTTCTATTTTTTTTTAATTTATTATTATTGGTTGTTTATGGTTATGTATAAGGGTTACATCATTTCCCTAATGTAATTTTGATACCTAGACAGTAGTTACCTGCCTGTGGGGATTAGTAATGACCTTCGGGTAATGTCATCGGACAGGTCGAGTGATATATTGGATGGAACTCTGACTTGGTTGGTGACAAAATAATTTATTTTATAAACATACATAAACAATATCATCATAATTTAGATAATCGTATTCATTCATACATTTCAAATGTATAGTTGATTGTATTATATTAATTAATAATATTAATAGTAAATTATAATTCGGTAAATATCAGTCTGTCATGTATCATAAGCTATCAATGAAACTAAATACCTCGTGTAACAAAATCTAGAAGTGTTGTTCCATCTAATAGAAGTTAAACCTAGTGTTTTATGTTTCCCAAGAATAACATGGTGTTCAATATATGTGAAACATAACTTGGCGTAGTTTTCCCAAAATCCATCAATGAATTTTAATTTATTCATAAAAACATCTAAACAAGGAGTATTACATTCTACTCCCACTAAAATTAAATTTCTCTCGTGGTATTCATCAGTTTCATAAATGTTTTAATACATGAATGTTCCATTCAAGAAACCCACATTTTAATTATGAATACTCAAACATCCATTAAATAGGAAAATTTAGAAACATAATAGTTATCAATGTAACTCAGAACTATAATTCGACCTATGAAAACATAGGTGGGTTGTGAATATTTGAAATGGATGAAAATTCTAAATAATTATATATAGTGATAGAGATCACTGATAGTAAGGATGTAGGTGATCTAGGAAAATATAATTATAAAAACTCATAAATATTTGATGCAATAAAAGACTATATGATTCATCAGAAATGAAGGAATGGGGATAAAAATTTTATTTGAAGATAAATTTCCAATATATGGTGGATTTTCACTTGGAGATATACCTAATTGATTTCATTTCGTTTTATATTCCTAATCTCACCCTTTGGTGGTGCCTTGATCAGTTTCCACTTTATCTCTTACTCTAGGAAATGAAGGTGAATTTATTATGCCTGAAGTACAAATAGATCATAAGACCCATTAAATTATAAATCATTACGTCTAACCATTGTTATCATTAAAGAAAAATGGTAAGCATGGGTTATCCAATATTCATAAACCATCATATGTTGAGATAATAAATTAATCTCAAAATCCTCATCATAAGTTAATCATAAACAATTACATAAATTATTAACCTTATAATCCTAATGAATGATGAAAACACAAAATGTTTTGAAATACAGTTTTTTTTGGGAATTCTGAATAACATTCATAAATAATTTATCCTAATGTAGATCTTGTTTATCACGTACTAAAAATGTGAATATTTTTATCATGTATTCTCTTAAAACAAGGTAATAACCTGGATTACCTTATATCCTGATTGAACACGTGTATGATTCTTCATAATTAATATAGTTCCTTAAATCTGAAATTGTTTTAAACAACACCAATGATAACACAAACCACTTTTTCCAAAAAAAATCAATAACCAGTTCCATTGTAGTCACTAATATCCAACATAAATTATCTAAATCAATCGTCCCTTTATCCCCACATAATTATCTCAATATTCAGATCACATTATGTGTTATCTTTCCCATAACGATGAATTTTCCCTGAATATCACCTTTAAATTAAATAACTTATCAAACTTTTCTAATTAATTAGAGAATAAAATAAACAATACTATCATTATGTATTTAAAACTTCATATAACATTACTCTTGAAATCAAATACATAAACACATCAATTATTGTACGTTATCATTAACCGATTAACTAGGATTCCTCAACCAATTCTTTAATACATCATTTCATTCCTATTACATTCATGGTTTATTCATCATTATTAGTATAACCTTTACTCATACCACCATTCATATCCTTTACATGATCATAACACATTGGACATGTATTTCCATCATTCCCATAGTTTCCATATTTAAGTAATTTAACTAGTGACGGTACCATAGGTGGGGCATTATTCACATCCATTCTGTTAACTGAACTTTCCATTTCCCCATTGCAGTTACTTACTTTGTGTAATTAATTTTCACAATCAAAAAACCATCCTTTCCCTATAAGAAATCCAACAGTGTGTTTCTTCCCACATTATCGACAAAAAGGAAACTGAATCTTCTTTCCTCCATGGTCATCAATTCCGAAACTCTTGGGGAAATACTTTATTCTCTTCCTTGGTGGGTCTAATAGATAGTTAAGGTATATTTTATTAATCAATTCCTATGAGAACCTATTTGGCCTAATCATTACATTATTTAATATTTTCATCATCCCATTTGGCCACCCAATAGAAAATTGATTGTCACATTCAATGCTATCCCTGAAATGAAGAAAGTTCCATTTTTTAGTAGTTCCCAAACAAGTCTAGATTAATATGTTATTTTTCAGGTTATTACCCCTATTTACATATATGGTAGAGACACATCCACTTGTATTATCTGTATGGATATGTGTTTCTAGGAAACCACTATCTCTATCATTTACCAAAAACTAAGGAAATTTTCCTATTCTTTACCTTGCCCATAGACTTAACTTCGGAGAAATTACAAAAACATATCCTTATAAATATCTTCATGAATCGCAGTATGTTTTTCTCATCCATGTTTCCAATGGTTAACAAAAACATCATTTGATATAAACTATAATTACCCAATCTTATCATAAATAGATATTACATAATTTTAACTAAATATTATATACATTAAAATATTACATTCTGGTGGAAAATAATAGTTTAGTGTCCTTGAAAAAAATAGACACAAACATATAAGTTGGTGAAACAACATCTATTTTGCCAATAATATCATCTAATTCTTTACTCCTAAATAAACCCTTTTTTCATAATCTGGGGGAAGGATAAATAAGAAAGGGTGATATAAGATTCTCAATATGTGTTAAAAAATGAGACTCATAATCATAACATGAACATAAGGGTATGATAACATAAGCATAACATTTAAATATCATACCATGCATATCAAAAATCATATACATGAGTCATGGTTTAATATTGGAAAATCATAAAACATGAATCATAAGAGAATCAAGGGAATAATACATGAGTTCCTAACATAATAATAAGACATATATTTTTGGAATACACAAAATCATATAAAATTTTATGTCAATGCTTACGATAAAGACATTTATAACTTGTATGTATTGGGCTAATCACCAACGTACCTTCTTCATCGTGGGATGACCTCCCGTTTACCCACTTGTTTCAGGTTTGGGATGAACTCATGTGTACCCTATTGTTTCAAAATTGGGATGACCTACCATGTAACTTCTTATTGTAGGAATTAGTGACCTCCCATGTACACTACTGTTTATGGAATTTGATAACCACTTGTGTACCCTATGAGATCATAGAACAATTATCATCACCCAATTCATGGGAGGATGATATAGGTCCCACAGGTCACATATTGAAAACCATATTTATGTGTGCCATAATATCATAAAACATAAATCATATCATTACACATGAAATGAAACAACTATTATTATCATTTCATAATATCATAACCTGAGTAAAAATGATAGGTTTTATAATAAAATCATAAAATAATAACGTATGAAAGTAGGTGTCTTTTATCATGGAATAACCCTTGGAAGATAAATGAGTTTCATAGACAACATGTCACATTAAATATAAACCATTAAAATAAATAACAATAATGGTGTCCTTGGATCATATCCCCAATAAATCATATTATATATCAAAATTTTTCATCCTATCTGGAGGATGTTTTTGAATGATCGATTGGAACATTTCTTATAGAAAATAACCTTGTTTTGAAACTCACATTTTAAATCATAAAGCATTCTCAAAATAATTTTCTTTGAAAACCACTAATTAAAATTATATAGAAACAACTAAATAATAATTTCATACATGTAATGATGAAAATGTCCTTTCCCCATTGAAAAAAATGTAAACATAATACATTTTGAAACCCTTTTTCATTGAAAATTACATTGAAAAGATTTTAAAAATGATATGAAAATAATTTAAATAACTTTTTTATCAAATATTTATTAAATAATATTCATTGAAAATGATATTAAAATATAATTAAAAAATATTTTTTAAAGTATTTTTAAAAAATATGGTTTTTATGAAAAATATATTTCTGATTGAATAGAAAAACAATTTTGTATTTTCAGAGGAATAAGTTATAAATTATATTAATCACCAAAGTGTGGTAATATAGTACCATTAATAGAAGATATCATGAATAACCATAGGATAATAAATTTAATTATAATTCGATATATTGGTCATAATATTTCATCAATACAAGCATAATCATACACAATCCTCATAAATAATGAGATTATAGTAAAAAACATTGACAACATTCATAACATTGAATAATATTCCCCATAAAATTATAAATAAAAAGGAATCATAAAACACCATAAAAAGTAAGGGATTCATGATATAAGATGTCAGGGGGTATTTATATACACATCACAAAATAATACAGATGCATAACATAACATGTGTCTCAAGTAAAGATAAATAAGACAAAATTCCTTTACCACTTTAGAAACATTGAAACTATTAACTCATGAATGAGAGATCCTAAAATGGATTTTAAAACACCGAAAACCCTAATTAAAAGAACCATAAAGCACATTAATGTGAATTATATACACCACATAGAATAAAGAGGTATTTAATATATCGTGTGTCTTACAAAAGTAAAATGTGATATGTAAATCCCTTACATTAACTATTGACTCTCATACTCATTAAATTATCCAGTATAATAAATATATCATTATTATAAATCTATAAAATAACCATAATAATATTTATAATACAATATATTATTTACTTATGACTTTATATTAAATTTTTATTGATAGTTCCATGTTAATGTTATGTTTCAGGTATGAAACACTTTGTTTTTACAATATCTTTTGACTTTTTATTGTTGGTATTCTTACTTAGACCATGATTTCATCATATACAGAATGATAAATAATACACAGATATCATATGTTTTTATTTTATAGGATTTTATATTAATCTATAAAATTTAGTGATATTTAATGAAATACACCATTCGTGGAGATGGTATGTCGCACATATGCATGAACATTGTTTCGATTTTTCTTTTTGTTTTGACTTAAAAAAGTTTAATGATATATATAAATATATATATATATTATAACTATAGTTTCATTTTTATGTTTTGAATAAATATATATCAACTATTTATATTAATGAAATCCTTAATACAATCCATGTAAAGAATGAATGAAATACATCGCTTCATAAGGCAATAGTCCATCATACACACGAATGACATTATCGTATTCCTGCACATTGTAAATCATGATGGTATGTGTTATATAATAATTCAAGAAGTATAAATATATCCTAAATATCATATAAATAAAATATAAATATCATTTCTATCATTATTCATGACCATGAAAGGTGGTTTTGGATAAACAAATGACATTGGTTCCCTATGTGATTGTCTGTCGTACAGAAAAAGTATGATTTCATAACCCATTTGATGGATGTGTGTGTGGATAAAGGTTATACACAAAAAATTAAAAACATCTCAATATATTTATGATACTAATTTTATTATACACTTATGATAAAAAAATATTTAATTTGGTATGTGGATGAAATAAAATAAAAATATTTCATGATAAAAATACATATTCTTTGGGTATCTCCATTTGGTTTGCACAAAAGGTATCTCTGGGATGGATTAATTCCCAAAGTAAATATTCTACTATTATTATATGGAATTATAGATATAATTTTTTTTAGGTTTTGTTCGATAAATTTTTTTGTGATATGTGAATAATGTGGGAGATTGATTTTACTTTTATAAAGGAAGAGGAATGAAGTTCTTGTAAATACTCATAAGTATTTACTATTAGGAGGCCTCCTATATCTAATGTATCTCAAAAATTTGATAATAATTTAGGGGAGGTTTTATTTTTTCTAGAAAAACCTCCCCTACAAAAAATTCATTTTTATTATATTCTTTATTAATTTAAAAGATTCTCTATTTTTACCATTTGTGTTTTTAATAAGTTTGTTGATTTTCTATACAAGGTAATTTACCTTATATGAATAAATTTAAGTGAAACTATTTAGACAATTGAGACCAATTTATTTGAAAATATTATATCTAATTTATAAAATTGAATTCCCATATGAATTGGAAAATAATTTTAACAGAAGGAAACATAATTTTCATACACACTACTTTAACCCTATCCATACAGACAATGTTTTCACTATTTGAGGATGAATATGCTCATTATAAAAGAAAAATAGTTCCATTAGGGGTTCATATTTGATATTTTTTGACATTTAATAATCACATGGAAAATGATCTTTTTTTTTAAAATCAATTAATATATTATCATTTATTTTGAAATAACTTCAATGTAAATTTTAAAATTATATATTAATTTTGAATTTAATAAATATCAACACAATAATGGAATTAAAATCCATTATTTTGACTCTTTTTTAACATGACATAATATTCAATGAAAATAAATTATCCCATTAATTCATTCAATTTACAACACTTTTAATGTTTTTAGGATATTTTCTTCTAGTTAATAAATAACTAAATAATTCATTAATATGCGTTTAATAAGTATTTAGAGTAAATATTTAATATAAAATAAAATTAATTATAAATATTCAAAAAATTATTTAAATTTAAAATAATTATTTATTGTGGAACATATGATAATTTTCCCTATTCCAAATCTTTATAATTTTTTATGGCAAGAATGCTTATTTTTATTCCTTTTTAGTACTTATGTTATTATATAGAATAATTTCATGGATTTGAATTCAAATGAATCATAAATAAAAATTCAAATGAGGTTAGGGTGTAAATTATTACATAACAAGGGGTTTTGACAAGCATCTAGGTAATTTTTCCCCTTAAGGTGAATGTTTCTTCTATTGGTAAACTCGTTTTTCTCTTATTAGCCATGACTAATTTTTACTGTATTCATTAATCATCTTGTTCAAAAATTATTTCATCCTTATTAAACATTATAAATTTTTATGATTCTATATATGGATTAAATTTATCCAAGTTCAATTTACAGAATTTTCATAAATTAATTTAATATTAATACATTAGATGGGAAGAGACAACTAGTTTTCAAAATGAAAATGATCAAAAGTGTGAAAGGTTTTTACATCCAAATTCATTTTTAAATTTATTAAATTTATATTAATTGGACTAATAAATTTTTAAATTAATTAATAAATCATTAATATCAAATGAAAATTTTATTTTTTTAAAGAAATAATTCAATCAAAAAAGGTTGTTTTCTATTAAAATTCATTATTTTTCACTATTCCTCAAAAAAGCTTCTTCTCTAAAAAAATTCCAAATTTTCAGCCTAAGATAATTTATATGTCAATCATTCAAAAATAAGATTCATTTTTTCAAATTAAATTTACAAAATTTTCATAAATTAATTTCAAAATATGTGATCCATAAAAACTTGGTAAAAATACCATTTAGAAAAATACATGTGTTATGAGAAAAAATTGGTTTTTTTCTTATATATTGTCTATAAAACATATAATGTTAATTTTAAATAGTTTATTTCATATATATAATATATATTCAATTAAAATCATTCATAAATAGTGGTTTTTCAAATTTATTGTGCAAATTGTTTTTCTGCCTATAAAAAATTGTTTTTTATAAAAGTAATTTCATTATTTTCAATAAGTTCTTTCATTTTCCCTGAAAACCCAAAGGCCATATTTTTTTATCATTTTTTCATATTCACCTATTAATGGTTTTGGGGGAACCTTACCTATAATTTAGGACCATTAACTATATATATGACCTCATACATAACCTTGAGGGTCCGAAATATGATACCACAAGTACAATCCCACCCAACACATATTTTTTATCACACATCCAAGATTTTCAAGGATATATGTAAATAATTATTCATATAGATATGCATGGGGCCTGGTCTATATGGAAGAATCTATAACCTCTCCTTAGTCCAAATCTATAATTCCTGTGAAGCTGGAATCCGTTTCTCTCTACTTCATCTTGATAATTCTCTTGAAATAATTAGTTATAAAAGAATTCAGTTTATAATCATTCATAAACCATATTGGTATGTTTTAGTTAATATTATTCATTCCCTATATTCCAATGTCTACACAATTACTATTATATTATATAATAAAAATAATAGTATATTATATTTTAGTAAAACGTGATCTTTCATTTAATGTATGCTCTCAAATAATCATTGTATATTTTTTTAACAAAATCTATACATATTGTTTTGTGTACTACAAGATAAAATAATTATTGATTGTAGTGTAATATTAAAATGGTGTTGTTTATTTAGTATTCATAAAATGGTTTGGTGTGTAACACAATCCATCAAAGAATATTAATTTATTTTAAAAAATCCAAAAAACATACGGTGTTACATTACTCAATGATAATAATAACATAAAAATATTAATCTGTTGTTCTTATGGTGTAAAAGGTGAATGAAAAAGAAAAAATTCATTATAATGTGTGATGTAAATGCAAAAATTTCTTATTCCATCAATTAAAAGTGGAAAGGCATTATATAATAAGTTATTTTCTACACATTTTCCAAGATAATTATATGGAATACTGAATTAATTGAGTTAATTAAATACACAATGTGTCACTTATTCAACAAGTATATTCATCTATTTTATTTAATTTTTCTATATTTTGGTTGTTAAATAAAATATTTATTGTAATACAGTAACCAATTAATTCTAGAAACATTATATGAAGTAAGTTTAATTCTCCGACAACTGAGAAAAGATGATTCCTAAGCTAGTGTTGTTATATAAACTATATATAATTTTTATGATTATTCATTTCAGTTATAATTTTGTTAAGTATTAATGTATAATAAATCAATTGTGTCCACTAGAAATATGGTTACATTATTCCAGTTATGGAATGAATGTTTCTTGTGTTGTTTAATTGTAAACCAATGGTTCAATATTTCATAAATCATTGGAAATACCTAATGAATATAAAAAATTAAGAGTTGTTCATTCCCAATTATGTCAATAATAGTCTTATATTGGTTAAAATAACTATTTTTAAAGATTTACCTATTATGGTTTTAAAATCCATGGTTTTTAAGACTATAAATATTATCAACACACATACATACAATGATTTGGATAAATAACCCTTTAGAACTATAGCTATTTCAAAAATCACTTAGAAATAGTTTAGATACATAGTGTGAATTGTTATAAGATAAAACTAGTTATAAATATTATTCATTAGTTTCCATTTAGAGTATTAGTGAATATAAAAGTGATTTATGAAAAAATGGTAAGAATTAATTATTAACTTCGGTCCTATGTGCTGAATAATATCTTGACCAAGCATATGTCGATCAATAAAGTGGATTTTAGAGCTTTTCTTAAACAATTGTTTCCATACACAGATAAAATAAATTATTTTAGAAAGGGGGTCAATGAAAATTCATACATAATAAAAATTTATCAATAAAATATTTCATGATGTAATTCATTAATATAAATTTACTTAAACACATTAGAGTCATGAAGTATGTAAAAATTGAATCAATGTTTAATCTAATATGCAAAATAGATACCTCTATTATTTTATGAGAAATTATTCATGAATAAATGCATTCCCCCATTACCATATGCCAAAAATAATGTCAAATGGATATCATATGATTTATAGTTTTATAAAAAAATAATTCATGTTATACTAAAACATTTTTATATGAAATGTTTTTGTTAAGTATATAAACAAACGTCATTCACAAAAAAATAGTTTTCATCTTATGTAAATATCATAATGTTTTATAATGATAATACACATAACTCAGAGACTTATAATTGATATTAATGTGATATACCATATCTCTATTAATTTGTGGAAATAACTACATGTGATAGTTGGAGAAAGATTGACTTGGGCTAATTTAAAGCTAACGATTCAAAAACAGTCAACATTAGAACTAGTTTCACAAGATCTTGTGGAATGTGGAGAATTCTATAGAAATACATTTTATAATGGATAAAACAATTGTAGTTATTTTATAATCTGTAAAATTACCCAAAAATTTATAAATTGAATTTCTCCATTATTATAATAGTTACCTATCGTTTAAATCACAAAAAATCACCTAGATATCATAACAAAAACATTATAAATTATGAATTAATGAAATATGATTTATTTATAGAATTTGAGTAACCTATAACAATTAAATAATAACTTGACATTAAGAATAGTAATACAACCCTTAAAATAGTAACCTTGACAAATTTTTAGTAACCTCAACCATGAAGGAATAAATAAATTTTTTGCTTCATATAGATGTAAATATTATATAATTTTATCATAGTCTAAGGGAATAAATATTTTAAAAATATTAACTATGTGTTGGAATTTTTATAGGTCATAAATATTAAAATACAATTTTACGGTTAACAAAATAATAAAATATAAAATATATTTTCCTAATATAAATTCATAAATTAATATTTTGTTTTCATAGGATTTTAATGAAAATTTATGAGAACTTAAGTAATTTTTCATCGTGTTATAAAATCAATTATAATTTTTAAATATGTGTTTTCCATGTAAATGATGAATTTAATGAAAAATTAAAATACTCATATAGAGAAAATTATTTTCATGAAATAGAGTTATTTTTTTAATTCTATACATCAGAAAAAATTTATAATTAATTTTGAGGATTTTTCTAAAATACTTGAATTTTTGGTGATTTATAAATTATTATAATTTATGATAAAAGATAAATACATGAGTTTTGTAGTTATATATTATATATGGATGATTTAATAACAAATTCTGGAACAATAAATAACTATGTTAATATATTTAGTGATAATTCTCAAACTATTCATAATCCTTTTCCAAAATAATAAACTAAGCAATATAATAATTAGAAAACACCCCTCTCCTCCACTATAAATTTAACCCCCACCACATTTTTTAATCACACACCTAAATATTTGAGCCGTGTCCATATTTTGATAAATTTTATTCTAAATCCAATACCACACAATTATGATACTTAGGTCTCATGAAAATACAAATAACGTTGTCCAAGGGACGTTCTAAAGGTGGATTGATTTAAGATATAAAATCCTCTTCTGTTTTCCATTAATTTATTTTTTATCTTATTCATCTCTCAACTCCCCTATGAAAAATGGAATGGTAAATAAATTAAATTTCCTATATTATAATTATTTCATTTTAATGGAAGATCCATTATCAAAATCATTTTTATTTTCTCTCTCTTTTATTTTCAGAATGAAATCATTGTCTCTGATATGTTAATTTACTAACATTGTGGATGATGCATTTTCATTTTCCATTAACATTTTAAATTATATTAAAAAACATCAATAATTATTGATAATCTGTATTAAAATATATTTTATAACCATTTCTATTTTCTAGAACAAAAATATTTACATTATAATAAATTATAATACAAATTATGTTTGTTGTGATTAAAAAAATTCCAAAAAATATATTTTCATTGACTATTTATCTAATGATTCATCATTATGAAATTTAAAATGATCTATATAATAGTTTTATTCTCTATATTTTCCATAATAACCTATATTTGATATCCTTTATATTTAAACTCATGTTACATAGAGTTTCATACTCATATTCAAGTAAATCCATCTTTAAAACCACGAAAAAAACTCCCAAATGATGGAATTAAACTATATCCCTCATCAAAAGGACCATAAATGAACTTAACAAAAATATAATAAATAAAATTAGTTTATATGAGTTTATGGATATTTTAATTTATTTTATTAATATTATTTTCTAGAATAATAAAGTAATGAATGAATTCGGACATATGGTAAACTTAATTACTGATCCCAACTTTCTTTCTTTATGTTTTCCCTCTTTGACCCCATAATTAGTATGGATATTCCATTAATGTTATATTAAAATAATTTATTCATAATTATAGTATATTTTACGAGATACACATGTTTTCTAATTGTGTTTATTACAATGAAAATGTTTTCCAAATTAACACTTATTTCAAATAAAAAAATACATTTTCTTCTCTTGAGATTGTTTCTTTTCACTCAATATTGACGATTCCAATATGAAGAATGTTATTGAATATTTATTTCCCAGAGATAATTCATCAATTTATGATTTATAAAAGTAAACTCATTCCTTAACATGGGGTTTCTTATGTTCCATATTGATATACATTCTATGTGGCATGCATGGTAGTGTAAATGTTATGATGTGATGGTGCACCCGAAATTATACAAAATTATAATAAATTGTTTAATTTGATGTATCTCCTTAGAAGAGTAAAATATTAATCAACATAATGTTATAATTTTTCACAACTATGTGTGGTAATTGACCACTATGACATGACAGTTCATTTTTTGGCAATGCCACATTCCATGCAATTATCTAATTACTCCTCTCATGATTATGATGATGACATTATGTTTAAGTTATGATGATGATGATGATTATGTGAAAAAATATTATATTGTTTCATTTTTTTATATATCCTCTTACAAGGATTTTAGATCACCCATTTCATTGATATATATCTATAATTGAATATTTTATATATGGAGATTTCGACGGCCAATAAGAAACTAGAGAAAAAGGAATTAAATAATTTTTATGTTTTATTATGAATAATATTATGTATGGTCGTAATTTTCCCAAGACACTAATCCTTTGTATCCATGGTTTTTAATTATTTTATGTTGTTTATCATTAAAATGATGTAATATTTTTGTAAAAAGTGTGGTTTCTATAGTTATTATTTGATAAAAGTTTAGTAAATTTTGGAATTAGTATTTGAGAACCTTAGTGAAATCCCTTAGTATGAGACTAATTATGTGTAATAACATAAGGATATTTTCTATATATTATGATCCCATAATATATTCCATTATAGTGAATTTCACAAATAGATAAATTATTCATGAATGTTGACTTGTGTTTTCATCTATCCTTTTCGTTTTTAGAAAAATGTGGGAACAATGAGAATCAAGGAACAAAACCATTGTGAGGGACAATGGAGTGATTTCCCAAATGAAATACTAAATGAATTCAGAGGTAGAGTTCAAAATGTTTATGTTGACTCTTACTGGTATGTCGTTGGTTATAAAACATAACCTGAATAGTTTTTAATTTCAATCATCAACTATGAGGGAGAAACAAGATATCAAGTGTTTTATGCGGCAATAACCTTCGATGATTATTGGATCTTTTTATCCACTAGTTTCACAATAGTGGGTCTACAGGATAGAGAATATATTTTCATTTATTCGCTTTTCCGAGTTTTTGGAGGTGAATCTAGTTGTTTATATTCTATATGGAGAGGTTTAACAATGGTGGGCATTGATTAATAACACCACGCGAAAGGATGAGGTTGAAGAGATGGAGAGGGAAGTCTTTAAGATAAGTTTTATTTCTATGTATTTCTCTCTAACATTTCATAAAAAGATAGAGAGATAGTTCAAATATCTAAAACAAATGGAATTATAATATTTCATATCCTATACTGTAAATTTCACAAGGTTTTGAAGGTATGATTTGGGTTTTGTTATCAACAATGATTAAAAAAAATTGATATGTTCTTCAGTGTTTTAAAACTACACCTTTGAAAGGATCTCTAAATTAGAGACTATGGGAGTTAGTAATAAGATGTTATATGTGATATTAAAATGGAGGTAGAGTTTTTAGATTGGTCCCATGCATATATTGATTAGAAACCAGAGATGAAGTTTCAATCTAGGGGATCTAATTAAAAATGTGGAATGAAATCCCAAACACCTACATGCCAAAAATGTGGGAAGAAGAATAATCGGAACTTCCTCAAAGGGATGAGAATATTAAATAAGTGTGGGAGAAAAGGATGCAAAGCCCATGAATGTTGAAAAGACATAAAGATGTTGGTCGATAAAATGGATGGAAGCAGAGAACCACCCATAGTACAATGCTACAACTATAGAGAGAAAGGGAACTATGTAAGATAGCCCGATAAACCTC
Source organism: Viscum album (assembly GCA_963277665.1). Taxonomy (NCBI): domain Eukaryota; kingdom Viridiplantae; phylum Streptophyta; class Magnoliopsida; order Santalales; family Viscaceae; genus Viscum; species Viscum album. The sequence goes on along the minus strand of OY728127.1, from coordinate 1,149,813,411 downwards.
AAGTCCTCAAGGGTTATTAGCTTCATTAGACACCAATGAAAAATGATAAAGGGATGGATTATTTCATCACTACAATGGAAATGGATCATGAAAATTAATTCATACAAGGTACACTTAATATTCACTCAAGAATATTGAATGTATTATTTAATTCATTTTTTTCATTCCCTTATATCTTTATTGTTTTCCATAACTATTGAATCGAAACCCTAAAACATTATAGTATAGTTATCTGTGAAAATAACTAATGTTAAAATAATTTCAACCCATATGTTGGACTATTATACTGTAGGCATATGTGGGAAGATTCTCCCATCAAATCTCATAATACATACCTTGGGTGAATTTGACACAATACTAGAGATGGATTGTCTCTCGTTATATAGATCACACATCAAATATCATGAAAATGAATTATATTTTCATATTATGAACTATACCACGGTCCTATACAAATGTAAATAGGATTGTGAATCTCATTTGGAAAATTCATCAATAGTATGGGTGTTGATTTCCTGTAGAGAGGAATACCTCACTCAAATGTCTATTTCAAAGGAATGTATCAACCTAGAAAAAATTATCATCATAAAGGAATAAAATGATGTATTTCTTGAAGATTAACTCAAACTCCCCCCCCCCCCAATAGTGAGGTATATTTCTCAATATGACTCATACCTAGAGCTAATCCTATATCCAAATGAAATTATAGTATGTCCCCGTTCGAACAATAGGAGTTAAATAAGTAGCTACAATATCATCTCAACCAAGGGTTCATACTCCCCAGTGAATTCTATTGGGGTGTGCTAGTGCTATTTTTGAAGCATAAGGATAGATAAATGTTGGTTTTTATCAATTATTGGAAACATGACAAGATCACTTTAGATAACAAGTATCTTATTCCATGGATTGATGAATTTTTCATTCAACTACAAAGTGCTCACAACTTCTCCATGGTGGATCCCTATTCTGGATAACATCAACTAACGTTATATAAATAATACACTCAAAATATTTTCTTCCATAAAAGGAATAGGCACTATGAGTTTCTAGTGATTCGCTTTGGAATTATAAATGTTCCTACAATATTCATGGATTTGATGAGTAGTGTCTTTAGACATTTCCTTAACAAATTTTTAGTAGTCTTTATAGATGATATTATCATATAATTGTAGAAAACAGAGGAACATTAAGAAAATATAAGTATTGTGTTGTTGACATTGATGGTGGAGTCGTTGTTCACCATGTTCCGAAAGTGTGAAATTTGAATCTCGCAAGTCACATTCATGGGCCCTGTGATCACAAGTGAGAGAATTTTGGAAGACCATTCCAAAACAATGCAAATTGAGGAATGGCTCAGACCATCTAGTTTTACAGAAATATTTAGTTTTCAGGGAATAATACGGTACTATAGACGTTTTGTGAGAAATTTCTCTTGATTTTCTGGCCTACTAACTATGCTAAAAAGGAAAGAAGTATAGTATGTCTGGATTGAGGAATGTAAAGAATTTATCAAGGAAGTAAAGGGATGGTGGATCATTGCACCTATAACCACATTAATATAAAGTTTTGAATGTTTCTTAACATATAGTGATTCTTGAAAGAAATTATTGGGTTGTGTACTAAAGAAAAATTATAATGTGATAAGCTATACTTCATGTTCGTTGAAGACCCATGAGCAAAACTACATAAAGCACAATCTAGAGTTCGCATTTCTGTTTTTCTCCATAGAAATGTAATGGAACTACCTATATGGTGATAAGTGTTACATATATACCAATCACAATATCCTAAAGTATATATACACATAAAATTATATCAACATGCATAAAAGGATATGGTTTGATCTACTCAAATACTATGATTTCTCTATTCACTATCATCCTGGTAAGGATAACAAGTTTTTTGATTCTCTTCGCCAAAAAGAACCTGCTACTCTATCCATGATGAGGTTTGGGAAGGGCCTTATATTCTTTGAAATTTAAAGGTTGGATTTGGAAAAATAATTTTATGAAAAGAATCATACCTTTCCCAAATGATTTCCAAAATGATTTCCCAACCATCTATTGATCAGAATATGATGGTGGAACAATGGTTTACTCTTGAGTTACAAAACAACGTGAATGTAATAAATGGAATCTATTAGAGTTCTATGTTGATGATAATAGTGTGATTCATTTTTTAATAAGGCATTGTGTGACTTCGTAACTATAGAAAAAGAGTGTACTATTTGATAATTCACATAGCTCACCATTCTCCATTCATCCTGGTAGCACCAAAATTTAATGTAATATATGATTACACTTTTGGTTGGAAAACATGATGAATGCAATTGAATAGTATATATCAAGTTTTTTGATATGTCATAATGTTATTGTAGAGAAAAATTAGTCCAACATGAGGATGCAACAATTTCCTATACAGATGTGGAAGTGGTATAATTTCACCATGGACATCATCACTAGTCTCCCGAAGACATCCAAAGGAAACAATGGGATATGGTTTATGGTGGACCGACTCCCCAAGAATTTACACATTATCACTATTCAAGAATATCTATCACTTGAACAAAAAACAATGATATATATGATTTAAGTGGTGGGACGACATGGGGTTCCACTCTCAATTGTCTAATATCATGATCAATATTTCACATCTAGATTCTGTAGGAGTCTTCAACATTATTTTAGTACGTAATTGAATTTTAACATGTCCTATCACCTGCAAATTGATGTCCACTCTAAATAAACTATTTAGACTCTTGATGATATGGTAAGATCGATCTCATTATAATTCAATGGTGGATGGGATCAAAAACTCCAAATGGTGGAGTTCTCCTAGAAAAATATCTTCTACTAGAGTATTTAGATGCTCCATAAGAAACCCTTTATGTAATTCAATGTAGAAATATGACCTATTAGGGTGATGTTTGTGAATAAATTATATGTGGACCTATTTATGTGATAGATATGAAAAGAATGGTTCATTACATCCATTAACATAACAATGCTTCTTAGATTCAGAAAAATACTTATTCAGTCAACAATCGAAGTGTCATACAGTTCGACGTTGGAGATATAGTTTTCACCAAATATCCCCATGGAAGAGAGTCATGTGGTTTTGAAAGAAATGTATGATAATACCAAGGTACATTGGCCTCTTTGAGATCCTTGATATAATAGGATACATGAACTATCATCTTTCACTTTCACAAAATATTTCCCAATATCATGATGTGTTCGGAATATCACTCATAGGCTTGTACAAACCTGATCCCTAACATGAACTGAACTCAATGCTGTTACAGCTGGAATATGATTTTTTAGGAGTATCCGTTAATAATTACAGACTAGAGAGATATGATTCTACGCAACAATTCAACCAACATTTTAAATGTGTTTTGTATAAACCATAACCATGAACAGACATCATTAGAAATGTTTAGGTGATTAAAGACATATACCATCACTTGTTTTTGTAAAACTAAATTTTGAGGGTGAAATTTCAAAATGGGGGAAGAATGTAATGACCCAAAAGTTTATCAATGTAATTTATCCCAACTTATTGTAATGGATTATTTAATAAATAACATAAATTCACTTTGAGACAATAATAAATACATTATAAATGAATAAGTAATGAGATCAAAATTATTTCTAGAATTGGAGGAACCTATACAAATTCAATAGTAACATGACCTTAGGAATAGTAATATGACCCTAATGAATAGTAATCCATTCAAATTAATATTTATCTCACCCATGACTGTATAAATAAAATTTTTATATCTTGTAAAGAAAATTATGATATAATAATATCATAATCTACAAAAATTAATGTTATAAAAATTATTAATTAGGTGTTGATATTCTTAAAGTCATAAATATTTAATTAAAATTTTATAATTAATTTTATAATTTAAAATCAATTTTTTTCCATTAAATACACTCATAAAATAATATTTTTATGTTTAATAATTTTAATATAATTTTATGAGACTTTAAGTTAATTTTGAATGTGTTATAAAATCATTCATGAATGTAAAATCTTTTTTTTTCAAATAAATGATTATTTTAATTAAAAATAGAATTTCTCATATTTAGAAAAAAAATTCATAAAATAGTGGTCATTTTTTAGTTCTATAGAGGAAAAGCCAGTTATGGATACATTTTGAGATTCTTCTAAAATACTTGAATTTGGTGTGAATAGTAAAACACTATAATTTACGATAAAAGCTACAAACATGAATTGCGGAGTCATAGATGATATATGATAGGTGTAAGATAAAAATGAAGAACTATAATTAAATATTTTAATATATTTAGTTATAATTCTATAAATACTCATAGTCTTGATCAAAAATAAAAAAATAATGAATATGATAATGAGAAAACACTCCTCTCCTCCAATATAAATACCACCCCTACCACTTATTTTCATCAATACTCTAAAGAATTTATCCTTGTCCAAGTTATATTAAAGTATATTTCCTTGAACATCCCATATTTCAAGGATTATTTTTTCTTATAAAAATAAAAAAACCTTTTCCCTAATGAGGTTCTCTTGAAGGATATATTGAAGTGTTAAAATACTTTTTATTTTTGTCCAAATATCATTTAGTTTTTTTTCTATTATTATTCTCTCCCCACTTGACCTAATCATAATGGAATTATAAATAAAACACCTCAAATTTAATGTAATTATATCATATTAATTTAATATCCATCATCAAACACATTTATCTCTCCCTCACTATTATTTTAAAAATGTAATTATCACATGTTATTTGTTAATCTACCGACATCAAAGATGACACATTTCCATTTTACATTAACATATTCAATTATATTCATAAAAACCATATAATGTTTCATTCAAAATTTAAAATATATTTTATAACCCTTTTATTTTCTACAACTAAAATATTTAAATAATACATGAGTAGAAGACAAATTGAGTTTGTTGTGATTGGAAACCGCAAAATTAACCCAAACGATTATCATTTACTATTTATGAAATGATTCTTCCACATTAAATTTAACCAAATGTTATATATAACCATTAAAAACTATTTCATTTCAATAATAAAATATATTTTCAATCCTATATAATTATACAATTTATATATAAACTTCGATAGTCATATTCATGTAATTCGATCATGAAAACAAAAAAAATAATAACACACCCAAACATTGAAATTAAACTATATAACTCATCAAAAAGACAAAAAATGAAATAAACAAAACAATAATGAATAAAATTCATCTATAAAAGATAATAATTTTTTAAATTAATCAATTTAATTTGATTATTCAGAATATTAAAGTCAGCAAATCATTTAGACATAAGGTAAGTGGAGTTCTCGAACCCAACTCGAATTATTTGGGGTTTCCCTATTTCAAAACATTTTTTGTTTTTATATTACTTTAATTTTACTTAAATATCATATCTTAATAATTATATTACATTTTATAGGATATAAATGTTTTATACTTGAGTATATTAACGAAACAACGACTTCCAAAAGAACTATTCTTTTACAAAACACCTTTTACTTCTCTTGAGATTGTTTGTTTTCATTCATGATTAATGATTCATAAACCAAGAATTTAATTCCCATTTTATTTACTAATTTTTATTCAGGAATTTCTGATTTAGGAAATTAATCTCATCCCTTTACATGTGTTATCTAAGTTTCAATATTGGTATAGGTTCAATGTGGCAAGTATGATAATGTAAATTATATGATGTGACTGGTGCACCTGAAATTATATTGTGATTCAATGCATTGGTAAATTTGATTTATCTCATGATTAAAACTAAAACATGATTTAACATGATGATATATTTTTTAAATCTATGTTTTTTTTGTGGACCAATAAGACATGATGCGTCACTTTTATGCATTACCACATTCCATGACTTTATTAGATACTTAGTCTCTTGGTTATGATGATAAACCTATGTTTATTTTATAATGATGATCATTATATTGACCCATGTTATGATGATTCATGTTCTTATATATCCTCTTACTATGATATTATCTCCCCAGCTTTTTTTGATTTATATCCCCATATTACTATTTTTACTAAAGGGAAAACAATGACTAATAAGATGTTGTTGATGATGGAATTAAAAAAATTACGTTTTTTATGTAATGTTTCAGTATGGTACTAGTTTTCTAAAGACACTAAACCTTTGGATCCTAGTTTTGTAATTATATTGTGTTTTTTAACATTAAAATGATGTAATAGTCAAATTAAAAATTGGGTTGTTATATTAACCGTTGTTCGTGATACATTATTCACTGATACTAATGGGTCCTATAGTATGAAGAAAATGGAATGTAGAAAAATTTGAAAAGATCAATTATGTTCCTATAATTTATTCCATGTATTAATGTACAAAGGATTATTATTTTGAATATTACGGTGGGTATTCAAGTGGGAATATAAATGGGTTGTATATGAATGGTACCAATAAGGAATAAATTTTAATACAAAGACATTATTCCGAAATCCATTCAATTTTTTTTATCATAGATATTTTCTATGATCAATAAATTGAGAATTGAATTTCAAGACCCCAAATATTGTAAAGATTATATTCAACAAAACTTAAATGGTTTGGTGTCCCCAAAAAATTCCAATATGATATGAAAGTTCTTAAATTATAGATTCGAATTGAATTGATTTGTAGGATCGTAGATTATTCATCTGGACTGAATTTTTGACAAGTTTTTACATGAGCATAGTATGATTCTTACATTTATTCATGGAAAATATGTATGATAAAATATGTAAAACCTATTGGTATTAAATATTGTTAAGAACGTATTTAAAGAAATTCTCTAATTATTTTCTTCATTTATAAACCTATTTTACATGGATCAAAATATACTAATGTAGACCTAATTGTTTCTTAGACGATGTCAGTAAAACTTATATTAAAAAATTATTGATAAATTCACATCATAAAAATTGGTGATAGAGTTTTTAGCGGTATCACATTGAATAAATCTCTCCAAGAGGACATGTATGGGGAATTGGAGGATATTAATGTGGTTAGTTGAATTCCATATACTTCTGTGATGGATCTATTACATGTTTCGTCCTATATAATAATTGTTATATTGGAAAATTATATTTTATAATAGGGAAATATAATTTTTTTCCAGAAGAACTGCATGGTATGTAGTCAGAAAAATCCATTTCAACTTGAGGCATAATAGATTATATGTAAATGGCATGTGGATTAGAACATCTACTAGTTATAATGGGACACAAAATAGTATTACTTTGGATCAATATGTTTAGTGAATATGAGTTAATGAGAAATAAAAGCTCATTTAAGATAGTGGTAGCTATATCTAAAGATACATAGTGTGTTACTGCTTCTGATGTAGCTAACAAAGCATTGTAAAATGTGCAATTCCTTATTACAGTTCTTGGAATAAAAAATAGCAGGTATTTTTTTTTCATTATATAAATTATCATATACCAAATTCTAGGATTATCCAATATACAATATATTGGTGTTGGAAAATACTAAATATAATCAGCGATATCATCTCATAAGGAGTCATACTGAAGGAGGTGATGTTATGGATTGTAGAATATGCATACATAAAAAACATAGTAGGACCATGTGTAAATACATAACTCAATAGAAACATGATCTTACAATGTGGGTGCTAACAATAAATGTTAGAATTTTGGATCTAATATGAGTGGGATTATTATATTAGTGGAATCCATATACCCAACTTGAATATACATTTTTATTACCAAATCATATATATATTATGTTATGCATGATATAAACTTAACATAAGAGTGTTGATATTTCTACATCAACTATTTATATGGTAATTTAAATAGATTTCATATCACATAAAAAGGTCATAACTATTACCATACTATTATGAGAACCTATAGACACCATGATAGTGATCTTAAACATGTGTATTATGGTTCAGATACATCATACTAATTGTAAATAGATGATGTTTGACTATCATATATTGAGATCTCATAAGAATTGAAATGTATTCTCTTTAATTTCACACATTGTGATATCGAGTAGATGAGATCATGAGAACTAACCCTGTAATAGTATTATTGCATGTTTCAGGTTTCATTCATTTTTTCTATATAAAACATTATGTTTTAGTCTCCTATCTTGAGATCATTATCAATATGGGACATTTGATTGTACACATTGACGCATGGAAAAAATCATGTAATTGACGTTTTGGTTGGTATCTTCTGTTAGGTGTGTCTTTGGTGGATGGAATTGGTTGAATGATAATGATATAATTTTTCACTTCTAAATTTAAGAAGTGATTTCTAAATCCTAGATGATCAATATCATAGTACCTTTACTAAATCCATGGACAATGTATAAGACAATATGTTTATCCAATTAGGTCATCAAATAAAAATTCATGTATAGATGGTGAGAGAATTATTATATCCTAATTTATTAGATATTATGAGATGAGGAGTTTATATTACACCAAAAGTTTTCATAGGAAATGTTTTCATTGATATGGATTTTCTTTATCTAGTTATAATATTTGATGGGATTCTTTTCTCCACTCCAAGTCTATGAATATTATTTACTGGTATTGAGATAAGGTCATAGAGGGTTACAGACATAGTGTATTCAAAAGTATTTCATATTTTCATGAATTGGAATTTGGGATAAGGTGGGACCCACCACAGGGTCTGAGTGACATCTAAGGACATATAATTCCCCAATAAGAAATAAATTCAAACTATTTAGTTTTAGAATATTCAGTATGTAATTTACTAATTAAATGTATTTACAAGTGTTAAATTATTTTCCTGGAAAATTATTATACAATCAAATGATTTTTTAATATTCATAGTTCATTTAATATTTTTGGGAATGAATATTAGAGTTATTATATTAGTTTTGGCACATAATAAATTTATTAAATTATAGTTAATTGATAAAAATATAATTTATATTTATGACTTGGTGAATTTTTTATAATATGTCATTTAAAATAGAATTAGTATTTAAAACATATTTAGGGTAATGGGGTCCATTTGTGGGAATTTTTAAATTTTCAATATAAGATATAAGAGGCACTCAACATGGGTATTTTTCATCCTATAAATTTGAGATTTTCACTCTCCTCTCTTCTACTTCATAGGGAGAAGAACACAATCTAATTCTTCGATCAAGTTTCGTCTTCAAAGATCAAAGGATTGGCATAGAGGTGATCCATTTAAGGTTGATGTTTTCATAAGATACATATGAAAAACCCTAGAATTCAGTAATAGATTCTCATGTTGACTATAAAAGAATGTGTGGATAATATAATGGTTATTGGATTTGATTACTTCAATCAGTAGTTTCTAATGATGACTTTATTTGTATCACAACATAAAATATCAAGGTATTCCTTCACATTAATTTCTATGATTTATTCATTCGTGTGAATATTTGGAGGATTTACCTGGGAATAGTTTATGCTTAGGATGAATTAATAGAATCTATTGCAACATATTCCATTTAATTCAAAATATTTGGCGTTCTACTGCATGCCTGGTACTAGCACTTTAAATCAAGGGGTGATTCTTTAATAAAATTTCTTTTATTTAAAAAATAACCTGTTTTGAGAAATGTTTTTGGTTTTTTAGTACTGTTTTAATATATGGGAATGTGTTTAAAATTTTATCAAATATATTTTAAAGTGTTGGATTCAATATTTCTTTTGAAATGTTTTTCTAAATGATTTTAGGAGTAAGTAAAAACAGTTCTGACATTCCAATCATTAGTTTTTAAAGACTTTATTGAAACATTAAGACATTTTCCATATATGTATAAGACCCTCATTTGATCAATGTGTCAGGATTTTACTCTTTATATCTTTAAACCCAATGGGGGTGTTAAGATTATATTATGGGGAGATGTTCAGGGAATGATTCTTATGAGGGTTAGGGAGGTGAGGTATGTGTTGGTTTTAAATTATTGGAACATGTTTTGTGATTATTGATTTCTCACCTATAGTTTACCATGTATAGAAATTGTAGATATATAATCGATGACCTTTGTAAGGGACAACCCTAGGATAAATTGTTGTTTAAAAAGGGAATTATTCATAGATAATTCAATATTTTTAGACTAAGTGGTGTAATAGTACATTATGATATATTTTTTTTGATGATGTCGATGAATATGTTCTAGTGATTTTAATTTCCATGTAGTTCGATGGGACTTATAAGGATGTGACAAGTCTAGTAGATGCAGAATAGGTTTCTTATCTTTTGTATAGGTCATTATTACTATACTATAGAGACAATCCCAAGACAGAAGGTCCTTCTTATAATGATTTATGGAATTTAGTTTTTTGGGTTCACGGAATTCCCCAAGTACATTTTATTTTTAGCAATGTAGTTCATTAATAAATCCATAATGAATATTGGTATGGGTGAATTAAGTGATTTTTTCCATTTTATTAGAATTTTTTTCATTCAAATTTGTTTTTAAAATTTCATGGAAAGTGGTTTTTATAGAATGGGTTTATAAATACATAATAAGATTTGTGAAACTGTTTCTAAATGAAGTTTTTTTAAAATGATATTTACCTGTGATGGTTTAGAAGAGGATAGTAGATGATTTTGGATTATTTACCTTTGGTTTTTAATGCCATATTTCCATTTTTAGGTTATATATTTAAAATTATTCACCACACCTAATGTGTTTTATAATACAATAGGGTAATTTTCGATAAATGTGTGACTGACATTTTGAAATCATTTTTTTATAGCACGTGTAAAAATATTAAATCTAGTTTTTTTTTTTTTTTCTGGAAATTGTTTTACAATTAAAAATAATGCATGTGGTGATGTGGGTGGTGGCCTACTAAGTACATATGTATTAATTCCTATATTATCATCTATCATATAAGTTATTAAATAATCTCTAGACTACTATTGGGGTGTTAATTAGGTTAGGGATATTGAGGTTAGTGGTTTATTTTAGCGTATCCTATCTATAGTTTATATTAATAAATTTTTGTAGGGCCTTATTTATATTCATAGAATGTAAATGTGGGGAAATTTAAATGATTTACATTGGATAATAAAATTTTTATAATTTATATAGATGATTGGTATTGATATCTAAAGGTGGATGAATCAAAGGTATCTATAGGTGATTTTTTTCACATGTGCATTTAAGCGGAGGAATACTGGGGTATTGTGGTGGGAATGTTTGGTCAAATTATTTTATTTATTTATTATTTTCATCACATATAATATTTCATAGATTTTCCATATATGGAATGGTAATTCTAGTATTTAAATATCATTTTCTATTAATTTAACTATGAGTATTGGATTAAATCATTCCCAATAGAGTTCATGTCATACCTATGAAATAATTTTAAATATGCGGGGAACCAAAATGCTTCTCAAACAAAATTTTTTTAGATGTAATCACATCTAAAACATGGTTGATTATCACATGAATATCAAGATATTCATCCCCATATATATTGGTAGAGATATTGTTTCCTTTTTAGAGTTTTAGGGTACTTTGAGTGAGAATATTTCTAGTCTTCATCTTATACTAAGTAATGAATGTAAATAAATTGGACATGTGAGTGATGACCATAAAAAATTGAATCCTAATGAAATAATTAATAAATATCTCATAGTATCTATTCCCATCAATGGACCATAATGAATTTTTTCTACACAAATCAACATTCTCTGATTGATGAACCCTTTTTTAATGTATATTATTTTAATAGGATTTATTTCTAAAAAGTACATTTTTGATAAGAATTGTGTATGATTATTTAATACTTTTGAGATATTATGATCTCAATTTCACATCACTAGATATTCCATGGACTACTGACTCATGTGGCTAAGCCTTTTATTCCATAATCATTTTCCTCCTCCATTATTATAAAAAAAATATCTACTTATCCAATGATGTGGTAGTGTTTCCCTAATTTGTGGTTTCCATTCATAACAATTACATAATCCATTCCATTATTGGTATTGTTATTCATAATTATATTCACTCCATGTCCTATGTCACATAATCTACTCACACTCAGCACGTTTTTACCAAGACCTAGAATAACCAACACATCCTCATGTCGTATATCTTCTCCAAAAAATTTGGATTTCCCATATCTAATATTTTTTAATCCTTATTCATTACAAAATATTATAACATCTTCGTTGTCATATGTTATTCCTATGACTAGATTAAAATTTCCTATCATATGGGAGGTACATCCGCTATTCGTAATCAGTGACCGAATATGATCAGATGCTTTTGGTATAATTAATGGATCCACTCCATGTTCAACTATTTTTTATCTATTTTTAAGAATTCTTGATGGGAAATTAATATTTGATCCTTCGATGAATTTAAGGGACCAAATTCATATTTCAATATGGTATGCATATTTTTTATCATCAACCTACTATATCATTACTTGAGTTGTAATGCATGACCACTTTGGGAATTTATAGTCACATTCCTTTTCATTATCAATGAGAAATTCCAAGCCATATGTCCATATCCTCCACATCAGTATGACTGTACATTGAAAGTATACTAGGAATGTTGGATTCTATTTGGATTACTTAATTTATATTGTTTTATCAAGTAACTATTATCTTCAAAACACAAGTAATGATTGGGTCCTATCATTCTCTAGAAGTAAAACCTTTTTATCGGTGTACTTTTGTTTTTAAATACTAATTCACATGTGTTATTTAATGTTCATTTCATTATTTTTATTTTGGGTCATACAAAAATCAACCTAATTCATTGAAGAGGGTTCTTCTAGCCTATATTATACCACTGCAACCATTAGTTTGAAATCAATCCCTATAAAAACTTTTTCATCCAAATATTTCTTTCTTCTTAATTAGATAATCCTATGATTGAATTTCTAAAACTCCATTGTTATCCTTCACTTTTACTATCACCCATTATACCTGATTTACCAAGGTCATATATAGAGTCATATTTCAATTTGGGTTATATATTTTTCTCCATAGTCTAACAACCGATTTCCTAAGCACTTTGAAATATTGAGAACAATTATTCAATATGTCATTCAAATAGTTAATAACATGGTATAGCTATTATATTTTGAGTTTGAGCATAATAAAAATTCTATATTCAATTTATATTTTTATATTTTAGGATTTTAATTTCTTCTTTAAACTAGAACATATTTTCTTGTTATAGATTAACATTGGTTATTGTGTCATGATTCACTCAATTATCCTTTTTGTCTTGGATCTACAAACATTAATTTCATCTATTATTTCTACATACTCTTTTTAGATATCAACTCTTCTTTATACCTCTATATCATCTATGTCATTGTTTTTATTTCTTTAAAATTTCCTACAACTTCAAAAGTAGAATATTAATTGATCTATTTGAGGTCCTCAATCTCATTTACATATATTTTTTTATGTTTTTATTGTCTTCGGAAAATAGATATTTATTATTTATGATTTTTTTATAGAACATATCCAACCATATATATTAGTTGAATAATTATAGATGGGACTCATCCTCATCTTTATCTTGAAGAAACCTGGGGCACTTGAATGCAAGCTTTCTAGTCATTACCGACTAAAATATCATGATTAAATGTTTTTTATCATTACCCTCCCATTATCATAATTTCGGAGAGGAATAAATTGACTTCAAAAAAACTTTTTCTTATTAGGCCTCCTCCATAGTGAGATTCACCAATGTATGGATTGAAATATCCCTTAAGATCCCTTTTCTATAGCCTCATCATCATCATTATTAATCTCATATAGAATAAGTGAAATATAAAGACTATCCATGGGTAGCACCTTTAGATCTTTATCCTCTTTCTTATATTCTATTGGATTAAAATAGGGTGAAAATATTTTCAAGATGTGCTTAAAAATATTCATATCATCGAGGGTTTCTCAAATACATCCCTTATGCTCTAAAATCACGTTAACCCAATCAAAAAAGGGATAGCTATATTCATTGGGTTTCATCATTGTGTCCTCATACATATTCCACAAAACCTATAATTTTTATAATATTTTTTAGTCACCTTCATAGATATTTAGTGTCATTTCATAAAAGTCATGTGTTGATTTACATTTCATCACTATTTTTAGATTTTATTGGATAAGGAAATTGCTAAATCATTAATTTGTTATGTATCGACATTTAGTTCTTTATGGTCTCCTCCTAATAAAGTTCCTCTATACAATCCCGATGAAATCCATTATATAAAAATTTTGTGTATATATAATCCTAAAGATCATAAATAGTGTGGCATATGATTCTTTTAGATTCAATAACTGTTTCCATGGAAGAATATAATTATTTTTTGATGATTTTTATTTATTTGTTCTACTTATTAGAGAGTTACAAAAGCCATGAACTTTGATTCCACTTTTTTTACCCATTATAAGTAAATACCCTAAGAGGGGGAATCAGGGGATGTAAATTTCCTCAAATGACATTTTCTAATGATCTTCTTCCACTATTAACATCAACACCTCCATCTTTCATATAATATATAATGTGAAAAGGTGTGTAAATGAGATAAAAAGTTAATTTTACTTTGTTCATGTATACAATGCTAATCTAAGGATAGTACAATTATGATGTTCCAAAGTAAAATAATATACTATACACCAACCTATGTAAAATGATAGGAGTGATGTAATTATCACCATTTTCAACAACCAAACAAATTTTTAGAACGGGGTGATCTCGAAATCAATCTCACTACTTGGAAATAATTTTTATGAAAACTAACTATACAACCTATTCCATTGTATATCACTCATTAATAGATAACTACTCTCACTACTCAATTTTACTCATTGTTCCTTTAGTAGATATATTGAATGATTTGAATCAACTTTTATTACACTATAATTGGTGTTTCAGATTATTCTTCATTCATATAAATGATGAACACAACACTACTACCAATATTTCAAAAAATTACCTCGATGTCCATGAAAATAATTTCAATTTCCTGAATGCTTTTTATGTAACTCCCATTTTCCAAAAACCTTATCTCTGAAACACAACCTCCTTCTTGCATGTAATTTATGATTGTATAAAATTATTTAAAAGTAATTCAATCAAAAAATTATTACAAAAAATTATAGATTTGATATTTTATATAAATCATTCTTAATCATAAATGATGATAGATTAGTGACTATTTTTAAGAGTTCACAATTTATCAAACTACATATTTATTCCCACAAAACTAATAACCTCCATTGTTTTTAACATCAAAAAAATCATGTTACTTAATTTTTTAATGCTGCAACACAACCCAATATTTTTTTTATATTGTTTGAGATCTATCCTTTATATCAAAAAATAGTGCCTATCTGTTTACAACTTCATAAAACTCCACACTTGGGTCAAAATACATCTATAACATTTCTCTTCAATGAATCATCACAAACCCCATAAAATTATTCTAAAGCCACTTCTTCATGAATGTTATTAATACATCATTATCCAAGAACATTTATAACATGCCTCATCAATAAACAAAACATCATAAACATAGATAATTCAAAATTGGATATTCATTCCAAAAATATATGATACATTATATTTTTAAATATAAAAACATAATTATTAATAAGTAATTTTTTATAGATTGTTCTATTTTGACCCACCTACAATAATAATTATGATTTCATAAAATTTCATTATTCAGTATATGTAAATAATTAAATATTTACTAATCAATTCCCTCAAAATAAATTTTTAGATGAGGTTAATTTAAAATATAATTTTAATTTATAATATAGAATTCTGAAAAATAAAATTAAAAAATATTATTATAATTATACATTTATGATTTCATTGATTCAAATAATTATAAAATTTTATTTATTACTTTGAATATTAAATTATGATATTTCAAAATTCAATTTTTTTTTCATTCTAACTATATTTTTGACATATAAAATTATTTCAAATTGTACGAATAAAAATCATATTACTATTAAAATGATCATCTTATTAATATAATGACTATATTCTCGATGGACAATTTTTAATGATTGTATTTCTCTATTATAAATTCACTTCATTATAACCTCCCAAAACATTCACCACTATATTTTAGTTTCCATAATATTTATATTCCAATTATTATAGTTTTATCGAGTGTGGAAATGAAAATTTTATTATCGTTGTTCATTAAATGAATGAATTCCTTTGTATTGAAAATATAATATTCCAAACCAGACCATCTTATCCCAAAATACAACATTATATAATAAAAGTCCCATATAATGTTCATGATCTCCATTGTCCCAAAAATTGTTCCAATTAATCCAATCTATTACTTAGGAATGATTTCAAATGAATAAATATTGAACAAAAAATTTAGTTTGATATAGAAGCTCAGTATGGACTCACCATAGAGTGAAAATATCCTACATATCAAAATAAAATATTTTTAAAAATAATGTATAACCAAAAGGGTGATAACATGTGACTATAATAATAGTATCCATAAAATATTAAAACGCAAAATATTAACAAAAATAATAAAAATCATAGACATCCAACTATCACATATAAAAAACAAAAGGGTACCCATATTTATGCGGGTTAAATGAAATGGATATTTCATGAGGCTGAATGCATATGGACACAATAAACCACAAAAAAATTGAAAATTCCAATATACCCATATTTCTGTGACAAGAGATCAAAAATAGATTTTCACCATCTACATGATTGAATAAAATGATAAAAAACATTCACTATCTTAAGGTGGTTCTTTCCTTTAATCAGTATAAGTTAAGACCTAGTCTATATTCCAATAATGTCTATATATATGTCGTGATATAATAGTCCTATATGATTCCACAACATTATCTATTTATAAAATCTGTATAAAAACCATTTCATTCAACATTGATATATAAATATAAATTTACTATTTTTAGTTTTATGAAAACAAGTAACGAGACATAATGAATTTATATCATTAATTTTAATTAGATAGTTTATCTGTGTGGGAAAAATATACATGTATATATGAAAAAACATAAATGAAAATATTTTATATGAAAGCACATATCGAAGAATCACTTGAGAGTACCTATAAGACTAATTTTATGAAAACTATGATCCATATAAAAAATTTAATCCAAGTCCACATCAAACATCCCTATGGATATATAGAATAGTGTCATCCAAAAATAGAAATAATAATTAAAAAATAATGTTGAATCAAGAACAAACAATGTATCCCATATGGAACTACCTAAATTGGAATCAATACTATCCCATGTGGAATAATAAATAGCATTGGAATGGTTTAGGTAGAGTTTCATCATAAACTAGGAAAGGTACATATCACTAGATTTCATTTTATGTAACCATAGTAAACTAATATATTGTTATATGAATAAAATAATTGTAATTTTAATGTAATATATATTATAAACACTAATCTCACCCAAAAACACCATTAAAAATATCATCCCTTCTAAATTGTCCATCATCAAACGATAAAACAGTTTAATATAAACTCATTTCTTAACAAAAAAGGTAAATGACATCAAAATTTAATCTAAATGGTATGAAAATGTTGTATTTAAAAGATAAAACATTATCCCATTAGATAAATTTATAAATTTTTTTCAATAATCTATTTTAAATAATAACGTAATAATACATGAAAACAATATGAATCATTTCCATCAGAAAATAATTAATGTTATTTTCAACAGAACCTTATGTGCATCTTATTATATAAAACAAAATTTAAAATTTTGAGATCATTTTTAACAATATATATTAATAAATTCATGGAATGATAATAATATAATCATAAAAAACTCTTCACTGATAAAGTAGAAGATTTTATTCATGTGAAAACATGATTTAATAAAATTGACCCAATGTTCTCATCATTGAATGGAATTACATATATCCACTTAATATTAGTTGATTACTCCATTAACAAATGAATTCATTCTAACAAAGTAAAAGAGAATTTTTCAATACATTTTCATTACAATGACAATCTTTGAAAACACATATTTGAATTTCCTATGGGATGGAACCCAAGGATCCAATAAACTTGAGATTACTACTGAATGGAATATTAGGGAATAAGGAAATGGTGAAAGATAATTATAATCACTGACATAATGAAATAATGTTACACCAATAGATAAACATCATAGGGGAAGCCCAAATAATAAAAATATCAAATAGGGCTAAAAAAAGTTCTCCTGAAACTATCCCAACGGAAAAAATATATAGTTAGGTTAATATGGATACCAAAAAATAAAATATTTATGTTTTTATGTTGTTTCATTCTTTTGAGGAATAGTTGGGATAAGAATAAAGCCCCTATAGATATTGATATAGAATACTACCTCTAATCCTACTTCATTCAAATCCATTGTTTGGTATATTGTTCATTCTATCTATAAATTCTAGAAATTTATCCAAAAAGATGATACTTTTAACTAAGATTCTCAAAATAAATATTAATTCTAATAAAAGAAAAATTATATAGTGGAAAGTGACATCATGTGGGTTATAATTATCGACCACAATATCACCTTCTTTCTAATAAAATCTTATTATAAGGTCATTTATCTGAGATTAGTTGGTTTAATTTCTCTCATATCTATAGTTATATCTCCAATTTTTTATGTTAGTCGCATTTACATTTCTATAGAACAAGAACAAATTGATTTGATTTTCCCAACAACACTATTTTCATATGATTAAAATAAATATTATAGTACAACTATTTTGGTATATTATTCTAAATAAAATGCATCCTAATTTAAAACACATGAGAAGCATAGGGATATCATTTCATTAATAGTGGTACATGAATTACATTATGACATAATATCACATGAGGTGCTCATATAATTTAGTATGAGTTCATTCTCATATTTATAGAAATTTAAGAAGTTCCAACATACCTTGGGATAAATATACCATACATACCCAATAATAATTGACTAAAATGAGGATCTACTCTCAATAACACATATTAACCAACTATAATTTCCAATAATATATAACAAAGACTAGTCTGTGGTTTATGGACTCTCCACGATATCATCAGAAATTTATGAATAATATGAGTATTTTCCATAACAAACTCTATAATAATATATTCTTCTAAAGATAGTTTCCCCATCATATCCTAATAATGTGTAATCCAATAAGGATAGCTGTTTGATTCTTCTAACAAAGACATCGGTACCAAATATTAATTACTATTATTTTATGAAAATTAAACTAATGGTAGATCAATATCCCTTATCCCCCAAAATTTAACATACATGTATATGTTATATCTTCTAATATATATATATATGTACCTTACCTTTTAACCAAATATTTGATTAATTTGTGTCATTAAATTCCTCACCTTGATTTCAATATCCTCTTTAAAGCCACTCTATAACATGGTTATAAACATTTGATGTTCTTCTGATGTGATTAGTGATCACACTGCATTAAATTTCACAATTTCAAACACCTGAAACATACCCTGATCTACCCCCATCATGTTATATTTGATCATAATAAAATAGATTTTTTGGTTATTCAAATTAATAATCGTCCTGATATAGTTCTTCTTATGATGAGTATGATATAATCTAACAATGGATATATCATCCCATTTTAATGTATGAGAAGGAAAATTTGAAAAAATATAGACAGATTTTAATGATCAATATTCACTTGATTTCTGGTGAAGCATCAAGGAAAAAAATAAGATATATATTTTCTTATACCAAAACATTCAAGAGAAGAAATCAGTGTTGTTTTCCCTAATATTTAAAATTTTCAAAAGTATTGTAATTATAAATAGTAGGGGTTTTATTAATTATTCATCTCAAGAAGTTGGGTAATTTGAAATTTTAATAAGAACACATATTTCTTCTTAACCATTAAATAAATATTCATTTCTATAAATATAATCATTGAAATTCATTCCATACAATATTTTTTCAGTGTATTGTTCCCTGTTCTTAAATTCTCCCCTTGAGATTCATGACATATCTCTAACAATCCTTCTATTGTGGGTATTCAGTAATAATAATTTTTGATTCGTACAATGGGGTGAAGGAGTTGATTTCAAACCCCTAATAATAAATGCATCCATACTCTTGATTCATGATACATGTTTACTATTAAATTTTTGGGGATACCAAATGTTATGAAAAAATCATATAGGAGAGAGACCAAGTGCAAACAATACAACGGAATCAAGTACTGGTGGGAAGTGATACTAGTCCTATAAGTGGAATCTAATCCATGGGTATATTGAAATCTTTACAAGTAATTATAATAGGGATATTTTTGATCCCATTCATGTAGCACTCCACTTAGTATTTGTGACATGGCCATAAATTTCTGGCTACTGGGGGTATATGCTACTAGGAAGATTTGAGTCCCACATTGGGGAAAATAGTGAATTTAAAATTCATAATAATAATGATCTCCACATTGCCATTAATGATACCATCTTCTATTTAGCATTAAGGTATTATATATGCAGAGAAAGAAAATATGATTGTTTGTGACCCCAAGTGGATAGTATCATCATGTCATGTTCTACTGGGTGGTGGTATCAATCTAGTCTCAATGTTCTATTCTATAAAGGTTGATTCCTTTAATAAATAATGTTACTTATTTTTAGATGAATATTAAATACATTTCACAAACACACACCCAATGAACATAAAGGATTATTTTACTTGGAACCTATATATACACTCATATGATTTCATGAATGTTTTTAAACATATCCCTAAATGATAATCCCATTTTTTACTATTCAATGGAGAAACCTATTAAAAATATTTCCTTATAACATAGAGAAAGGAAGCAGAATAATGTTTGATATAATATTCTCAGTAAGGGTGAAAATGGGAGATATAAATCGACAATCATATTAAAGAATTAGATAAGAATAACACTTTGATATCATGACCACAACATACAAAGTTCATACCCAATATATCACAAATTAAAAAACATGTGTCCTAGATTAAAGAATTATAATTTCAGAGGACATGACTCATAAGAGTGAGAGAAAATTATAAATCAATGATGAACAATATGGTCATGTCATTTGATTCTGGAACTATCATAGATATAAAAACAATTTTATATATTAAGGTTAACTAACAATACCATCAAATCATTTCAAATGAGGATTGACCATATTTTCACCATTTTATAATAGATCATGCATCATCACCAATTTCCAATAGCTGATCAAGGATTGGAATATTTCCCATATCATATAAAGTAAATAATATTGTTTCCCATCATTATCTCATGAGATATAAAAATTTACTCAATGAATTAGAGGGAGATATATGTCCAAACTATCCATGGATATAATTTGATCGTCATCATTGGTCATAACATAAGGACCATCCTTGGTTAAAATGTTACCACAATCCTTGGTCATAACATAACTGCCGTTAATGAAAACTATACATATGTGTGACATGTGATCATAAATCATTCTTCATATCAGTATTGTAACATCCCCAAAACTGACACTCGCTCACATGGACAAATTATTGTGGTTATGGGATCTCATGTGCACCTTCCCATCCACTAGATTTTTCTAACTATCAACGAGGGTGTGATGAGTATAGAGGGGATACTATACCCCTAGTATATAGTTATAATATAGTGGATTTTAAAATATAAATAAATATCAAAGTCATGGTAGGTATTGAAAATAGTAAAAAAACATATGGAATGTAAAATCAGGATCCAAAAATCCAAATAATACTAAATCATGTAATGAATGGCTGAAATGTATCTAAATGTTAAACTGATGTGATTCAAATTAACAAAATATGTGACATAAATAAAGTCAAAAGACACTGGTCTCAAACCACACGTTGGTCCCATCTCCAAACTCTAGACTATCCAGAATGTTATAATAATAAAAAATGTCCCTTTCCCTTATCTAAACCTAGA
The DNA here is from genome assembly GCA_963277665.1 of Viscum album. Lineage (NCBI taxonomy): Eukaryota > Viridiplantae > Streptophyta > Magnoliopsida > Santalales > Viscaceae > Viscum > Viscum album. The sequence goes on along the minus strand of OY728127.1, from coordinate 1,149,791,355 downwards.
TCCATGTATTCCAGATGGGTACAACTGTCAGCCTAAAGATGGTGTTAGTAAAACTCAATCGATTAACACTGGCATGTCTAAAAAATCCAGTCTGATATTACGTACATGAAATCAAGTGATAACTTGTTCATTAATTTAATAATTATCACTATAAAATAGTCATCCTACTTTTGAAACATTCCAAAATATATTTGAGCATATCACATACTGATTGTAATAATAACTAGAATACATCGAAAACCACATTACTGGGAAACCCGTATGTATAAATATTTCAGTATCAAGGTGAAGCCCTCCATATAAAAATTTTAGCATCTAAAAATATCCCACAATATAATAATTATATCATAAAATGGAGAAAAACATTCTATATTATCATTAAAAGAAGAATCTATGCCATTCCATCTATATAAACAATAAAGCATTAAAATGGGAAAGGCATGCTATATAAGAATTACAGTATGAAACTAGTAACAAAAAACTATATAAGAATTACAAAATGATACTACACCAATACCACTATATAATAATTAACTCATAAATTTAAAAACATTAAATAATAGTTAGGATTCCCTGATATCATATTATAAGGTAAAAGTTTTACTTTTAAAAGTAAACAATTTTCATTCAATTTAACATTAATTTTTTTGTATAAATATATGTATAGTCTTTTAAATAAACTATATTATATTACCAAAGTGATTAGATATAAATTAGTCAATTGAGTTATTATTTAATTATAATAAAACTATAATCTATGATGTAATTCATTATTATTCAAGGGTTTTCTCACCCTATTGGTGGCCACAAGACAAGTCTCAACACTATTGAATCCAACGGGATCTATAGAATAATCCAATAAATGAATTTATATAATTAACCATTCAATTAGTTAATGTTCATATTGTGTTGGTTTAATTGAAATATTTCTCATACTATATAATTAAACAAACTATACGGTATGAGATTATACTACCTACCTTTAATCATCGATTAATACTATTCATGATACCAGTAACTCTAAAAAGAAAGAAGTTATAGAAGATCATAGAATAAAACAATATCAATCATGATCAAGATAAAACCCCAAAAAAAATGGTTAAGAGTTTCAACCACTATATTTAGAGAAAAATATATCAGATGGGAAAAATTAATTAAGAAAACTCAATAGGGATCGACTGTTTAAACAGGATGTCCAGATTTCATGAAGGTGCTCCAAAATTGCCAAGATATTGTTATGGGATTAAGAGAGGAGAGGTTACACATGGTAATGTGAAAACATAATCATGTGACATGGCTTATTACCATATATTCTATTGTGTACATATCATATAAATGTATTACATGGTGTGAAATTCTCAATTTCAGAGTATGCCAAAATTCGCATCACCTTAAGTTAAATTATCCCCACACAAACATTACATGTAATGTAATACAGATTAATTGAATATATCGTACATTTTACATGAACTAATTAAGGACCTATATTACTTTCAGTATATCAACTTAGGGATACTTATTCAATGTTTAATACATATAAACAACTTATAAATGACTTATAATTAGTTTTAATCCCAAATTCCTGAGAAGCACTAGAATCATCACAAAATCCATCTAAACACACTAAAAATCCTTATAATCGCATATTACAAGTTTACCCAGACAACATTAATTTAGAAAAACATAAAATCCCATTCTGTAAGAAAAATTTGATATAATAATTTCTTCGTATCTGAATGAGACTCCTCCACCATGGTTCAAAGTCAAAGTAAATTACAAACAAATGTTTTTTAATAAAAAATCAAAGAGAGGCATTCTTATAAAAATATGGGATCTTACAAAAATCCAGGAAATGTTATTTATTCTATAAATATTTTATCAAAACATAATTCAGGGAGATTAAATAAGTTTCCCAAATAGTTAATAATATTATCATATCATAACCAATGGAAAAGAAAAGGGTTTCATAAACAAATTTTCATCATAAACATAGACCATATAGAGATATAATAAGGAATATTTCTTTAGATCTTTCCCCCATTAAAGTGAAAATAACATCATTGAAATTAATTTTAGTTGGAAAATTATTTTTAAAGATCACCTAGAACATTCTTGAGGAAAATATCCTGTATACATTAAAATCACTTATTAAAAATCTAAAAATTTCCTAAATATTAAGGAAACTTTTTTATTTGAATATAATATTTGAAAATTTTATTTTAATATTTAAATAATTGAGTGATCATGAGAGTGGGAAATATTGTACTTTTTATAAAAAATTAAATTGATGATTCCTGTAACATTTTACATAAAATCCAAAATGGGATTTTTTAGAAAATGATATAATATTCCATTTAAAAAAAATGTAAAATATCTGGAATGGGAAAATATTTATTCAAAAAATTCAATTTTTTATAGTAAAAAATCTCTTCCCAACATTTTTCGATATCATGGACTTTGATGAAAAAGGATTTTTGATCAATGATTAAAATGAATCTAGTTTTCTCTTAAAACATTATTTTGGAACATTAGGTAAATAAAGAGAGTAAAATGATATTAGAACATGTAATTTCTATAAATAAATATAGGATAATAAAATTGAAGTGTTTATTTAGAGTTATATAATAATAAATCATTACTGGACGTATAATCATAAACCATCCCGATAAATATTGAGATTGAAAAATCAAACTCTTACCAATTTGGAAAATTTTAAATAATAATACCCATAAATTAAATTAACATATATGGATATTTATATGACCATAAATTCCATAATAATAATCATAAAATATATTTATGAGTAGTATATATGTTACACAAAAGAAATAATTGGTGTTTAATGTATATTTCCCACAAAAATAAAATTGATAAAAAAATCCCTTATTACATAAGAAACATTTGAATCATTGTTCACATAAAATTATCAAATAAAATGAAACATTAAATGTCATTATTAATAGTATATTCATGATTAAACAATTCAAATTTGAAATATATGCACCATGAACAATAAATTATTGAGTAATATGGAAGATGTCTCCCATAAATAAAAGAGGTATTGGAAATTCCTTACCAATTTGGAAACAAATGAATAATAATACCCATTAAATTATAACATCAAATAAAAAATTAAATATCATTTAAAATATTATATTAATGTTTCAACATGTCTATGATTTACTATATAAACCACACAAATGATATGAGTGGTGAATATGTCATATGTCTCCCCAAAATAAATGGGAGACTATAAATATCTTACCTTAGGTTCGACTTCCTTTTTACACAATGGAAAATCATTTATAATAATATATATTTATTAAACATATATTACATTAAAATAATAATAAATAGGATATTATACTTTATTTACTTATAACCTTTAATCATGCATTTGTTAAAAAACATTACTAAAATCAATGTTCCTTTGGATATCTTCATCGTTTTTTTATGTTTTGGTTCTATAGTGTTGGTCACTTTACTTTGATAATGGTTATATCACATACAAAATATTAATCATGATATAAATATCTTATATATTCAATATATACATTTTTTGAGTCATTCATAAAATTTTATTTTGAAAAAAGAATTACACCATTCTTGGAGACAGTAGGCTCTATATACACATGAACAATGATTCCATATTTCATTGGATGGAAAGAAAGAAAGTTAACTAATAACCACAATTTATATAAATAATTATTATATCATATATATTCATTTAATCCATCATTATTTAAATACATGTAAAAAAAATGAAAAGTGAATTGCATCGCTTCATTGGGGTGGTAGTCCACTCATACACATGAACGTTGTTATAATTTTCTAACAGTTTAGAAGGAAAGAAATTAGATGTGATATTATAATATAAAAAGAATAATTTTGTAATAAATATCATATATAAAAATTAATCTAAAAAAAACTCCATACAAAAAATATGGTTAGGAAAAATGAAACGTATTGCTACTTGGAGACGAGAAGTTGTACATATGCACGATCGGAACATTCACAACCCATTTTATGGAAATTGGGCTAATAATTGTGGTTTCATAATCATAATAAAATTTATGTATATTAATTATGAATAAATTATTATTTAATTAATAATATAAATGATTTATATGAGGAAAAAATGAAATAAAATGAAATTTATCGGATCAAGTGATTACCTAATCATTGAAAAGACTCCTTTAAAACTCCTCTTACGGGCTATAGGGTGCGTATTTTCAGAATAATAACACCAATATAATTTTTTCAAGGAATTTTAAATGTTATTTTCCATGTTTATTTATGATATATATGGATAAATATCATTCAAATAAGGGAAAGGATGGTTTCCCTTTTATAATTGATGGGAGGGGAACTTTTAGAATTTCATAAAATCATAAACTAATATAAATAATTTTTTATATCCAAATTTCTATAAATTGATAATATTATAAGATAAGTTTGTATGAGTAAACATAATATCATAAAATAATATTTGAACATGTTTGGATCATATTTTTACCCTTATATTTTTCATTTTACCCCCTCTAAACCAGTTTGACAATTACAGTGATATCATTAATTTTAACTCTTAAGGGGTTAATATACATACTATAAATGAAAAAAAGGAACATAAATGGACCACAGTTGTTTTAATAAATAGTATTTAAATAAAATTTCTTAATATAATCATTTTATTAATATTATATCATTTAAAAATTATTATTTTAATAAATTATTAATAATGTCAATTTTTGAACTATCCATTTACTTTGACAATTAAAACACAAAGATAATAGGTGAAGTTCTTATAAAATATTTTTATATATCCCATAAATTTTAATTTGATCCAAAAAAAATTTTCACCTTAATTTTTTCAAATTTTACTAATTGTAATATATTTTTTATATCTTTTATTTTATTTTTCCAATAATTTTATAATTACTCCTTCAGCATTGGGTAATAATTTAAGGGAATTAAATCATCGCTAAAATTTAAAAATAAATTACCATTATAAATATAATTATTTTCTTTTTAAAAATTATAATTGTAACCAAACATATCCTCTAGTAATATATATATTCAAAATATTATATTTTAAAAAAATTCTGAGTATAACATTTTTGGATTTTCGTTATGTAATAACTTATATTTGTCATAATCATATCAAAATTTAAATAAAAGTAATATAAAAAACTTTTGGATGATTATGTATAAAATTTAGTCATTATAGAAAATTAATTAAAGTGTCTGGGTCCTTTTATTGTACTTATCTATTAATTTTTAACATTAATTACTCGATCTACCAATTACCGCGGTAACAAAATTTACTAAAGTCTCTATTCATATTGACAAATATAAAGGGGGAATATTTAAAATATTAAACCCTCGTGATTAAAAATACGAAATCAAAATTTTATAATTAATAATATACATGTTTCATAATGAAATTATAAATTTGATATACAAAATTAAAAAACAACCAATATTTCAAAGAAATAATTATTTTATGTATAATTTTTTTTATTATAAATAAAATTATAAAGCTCACTTAAAACCCCATTATTGGATAATATTATAAAAAAATTACTTTACTAATTTTAAAAACTAATCCAAAATATATTTTTGACTTTATAATTAATTTAAAATAAAATCCAGTTATTAATAAAAAAATTATTTTTACTATTCATTTAAAAATATAATTTTTTAAAAAAAATCTACATTTTTCAACATTAGATATTTTTGATATGATTATTTGAAAAATAAATTTAAAATTATAAAATAAATTTGGAAAATTTTCAATTTGTTAATTGTAATTTGTTGTCACAAAAAATAAATAACATTAGTTTTTCAAGAAAATATATTTTTGAAGCATAAATGACTTCTCTAAAAATTGAGTTCCTATTTCTAAATCATAAATAAATAAATTTTTATGATTAAAAAATTTATATATATATTTAATAGTTTTTTTAATACTATTCATAACTGTAAATATAATGGTAAAGAAATCACTGTCACTTAAAAGAATATCATTTCAATTGTATATCATGGTTCGTTTTAACTAGGTGTTGTATATAACACAAGATATCAATGAAATATATTTTTTAAATAAAAATTTTATTCTAAAATATGTGGGAGTTACATTCTCCCCCACCTAAATAATGTGCTCCCCCACACATTTTCTCTGTTATCAAAGGATTAGTATTGAAAATAATTTTCTCGAAACCCACATCTTATAAACGATTAATTAAACTTTCCTTAAACCAGGAAAGTGAGAAACATAAAAGATATATAAAATATCAAAAAAATAATGTTCCTAGATATTTCTGACATTGGTGGGATGTTAAAATTTGGACATTTAACGTAAAACTGACACCAAAGTAATAATTGGGAGTGATTGAGAACATGGTCAGGATAAATTTAACCACCAAAAAATCATAAATCTATAAAAATTTAAAATTGAATTCATTCCAAATAAAGGAAATTAAATGGATACAATTTTTATTTTAAGGTTATTTTACTAATTTATTGGGATTATTTTAATATAAATATAAGTAACATAACAAAATAAAAATACTTTAATTCATTACATGTTATGAGAACAATCTCATCCATTTGTTGTACATTGATCGATTTCCAATTCATCTTTTAATATGGGAAATGAATATTCGAGATGATTTTTTCATGATAGAAGTACTTTTAAAAAATCATAATACTTATATTTCATTATTTTAACCTATAAATATTTATCAAATTAAAAATAGTTTGTATAGGTTATCCAATATAGAAAAAATCATACTTTATCCCAAAAATCACTTCTAAAGTTCAACATACACCATTCCATAAATAGTCACCCATAAAATCCTTCAAAAAATATCTATAAAAAATTGAATCCCAAATATTTCAATGATTTTCTGACATATCCTTCCTTTATCAAATTAAATATTAACCTGGAATAATTTTAGCCACCCATCATATTTATGATTAAATTATATACCAAAATAGTTTCGCAAAATGAAATCACAATAAAATATAATATAAATCCAAAATATAATTCAATTTTTATTAATTAAATGATTAAATATATTAACCAAAATATCCATTAAAAGTTGTGGATAATCCTTTCACCAATTTATTGTAATAAGTTGATTAAAAATATCAATTGTTACGTCACTGTTGAATAATATTAATTGTTAGAGGTAATCAATCTATATAATCACATAAAATGTCACTAAATTATTAATAATAATATTTCCATAGGGTGATTTCACACAAAATTCAACCTAAATGATATGTCCTGAACCTGAGTTCCTCTAAAAGGTGCCCGGAGCCCGATTGGACACACGAAATCAAGCACATATCTTGGAAAACCAGAGGTAGTTGACTAGGATTGGGGCCCAATTTTGTATCTATATGAAGACACTTCCCTCTTTACTGAAGTCAATCACATTAGATAAATATAATATCTGGTAGATAGTGGATGCATAATATGTAAAGAGATGTGACATTAGAAGCAGACATCGAAGACCCTAGACATGTAACCCACCATTGTGAAATTTCATAGAAATAATAAAAAAGATAATAAATTGTTAATAACATATAGAATCTGATAATAATTTATTTCATGTGTCAATAAAACTATGAAATATGTATACATGGGAGTAGGTAATACTTGTTATGGAATATAATCCCATAGAAGCCAAAATAATCAAAGCATCCCTAGCTTCGGCTCAATTATCTCCTACTATGATCCATCCTAATACAAGTAAATAAGATCGGGTGTCAAAGGTGAGATTCTTACCTTTCGCAACACCTTCATACATATAATTTTCTCAGGTTCCAATGGTGGTAAGCATAGGGTGTTAGAAAAATCTTTTTAGGCCACCACCAAAAGAGTATATGACATCCAGTCCATGTAATATAAAATAAAATATTATTCAAGCATTAATATATATATGTGAAGCATTAGTGCAATGCATGTACCAAATAACTGCTTCAACCTCAGCTAGGGTATAAACATGTAACCATTTACCTTATTATTTATTTTACATTTAATCTAGTAATTCATGTGAGGAATTATGATAAGTGACATCATAACATGATGATAATAATAATAAAGGATCTAATACATATCAAGGTATCCATGATGGTATTGAAAGATGATCCAAGGTGATAACCAAGGAATTCTTAACCTCAATGGTCTATCTAAATCAGTAATAAATTATATATTGTCTATAGTGAGTTTGTGTGTAATACAAGGTGTATATCCCAACACATTCCACTTAAATATGATTCTAACCAAGTCCATGGTATTCATCTACAGGATATGTAATGGTTGGCCCTAGTGTTTTTATCCTCAGACCATCATGTTTGTAGATGTCAAGCTGGATCAAATTGGTGTATCCAAGAAATCCTAAAATGATAATTTAGTAATAATATGATTTCATACTTGGCATCCCATGGTATACACTGATCAGGATCCATGGTGGGTATCAACCTTGGAAAATCACATCTACTATCATCCATATATGGAATGAAAATATGAGTGAAGCCATGTATCTCTAAAGCCTTTCGGATATACAATACTATTATTTCAACAAATAAGAGAGTCTCCAAGATGGGAAAGAAGTTGGATACATTAATCATTATTCCAATGACAACCCAAACTGCGTCATTGACACAATGTAGACTCTGTATGCTGACAATAATGTTCATGGAAACATCACCCCATTTCCATTATGTGTAACGCCCCGACCCCAGTTACCCAGAGTCGGTGAATTATTTTAATACATTGGCACGATTACAAGGAATCAAGTCCCGAAGGACCGACCAGTTTAGCAGTCTTGGAAAAATAGATCACATACATGAATGTAACATTTTCACTTTAAGATTTACAAAACAACATAAATAATATTTATGAATTCCATTATTCTCGTGTCTTAACCCTTCATATCAATCACATTACACTTCTTGGAATCCTGGGAAAAATAAAACATAGAAATGGGGTGAGCTCAAATGCTCATTAAGGGTAAGCAATATAGTGGAAACTTTCAAAAGTAAGCATAAACATTTATGGAAATGTATAAAACTAAAACAAGAGCCTTTTAAACTTGAACTTCATCATAATATGGCAGAAATAGAATGAAATAATTCCATTTAATTATTCACATGGACATTATACTAATATAATAATCACATGAAATATCACTAACCACTTTCATAATGATGGAATGCATAATTCCAGACTATCATAACCACGTAGCCAAGGCCTCATGCCAAGACTACAAATAAGATTTTTTCAAGGCCTCGTTCCAAGAAAATAGTTTGTCTCATTAGACCTACCGGTACATCGAGGAGCTATAGTGGGCTCCACGCGTCACTTACTATGTCTAATGCATTTTTCATACGAATAGGTTTAAACATAACATAAACATTTGTATTAAAACTAGCATACGAAATGTCAATAATTTCTCTATAAACCATGAATGGTATAAAAAAAACACATCCACAGTCAAACATATCAAAAAACCATCAATGGAAGTTTTTATAATAAATCAACATCAAATGAGCTTAAAATCCATCAAAGGATGTTGACATAGATGAAAATGGTGAGTAAATATTTTTTTGAGGGAAATATCCTTTTTGTAAAATCATTTTAAAGTAACACATTTATAAATGAAGTAATTTTAAAAGATATTTTTGAATCAAAGTGTCCCATACCACTTTGAAACTTTTGAAAATAATTATCATTTCAAAACATTCATGTCCATATAAATAAATTCTTAAAATCATTTTGAAAACATGGACATTAATTAAAAAGATTTAGAAAGATTAATATTTAAAACATTTGAAATTATGATCTTGATAAAGTGTACATTTCAAAATCCTTAAAATATTTATTTTGAAATCTTTTTTATGAAAAATGGACATGGATGATAAAAATGTCCATGTAAATACTTACACATAAAAAATCTCAGATAATGATGAGATTGAGGAATTAACCCTTACCAATTTGGTAACATACAAAACATATAACCCATGAAAGAGGTATCATACAATGAACATGTAAATACAGATAAATTAAAGTGTATTACACAAAGAATACAATTATGGGCAGTACATACACCACACAAAAGGTAATAGTGGCAATATGGCCTGAATCTCACAGGAATAAGGAGTGAGATGAAAACCCCTTACCTTGCACTTTCCTATAGTCAAGGGTACGTTTAACCTCCTGTACGAAGATCGTAGTATGTTATTAAATTATTCCAAAACCATATTAATATTTATGATATCATACATGATTCATTTATGACTTAATATTACCCATTTAATAATAATTTCCATGTTAAGTTAACATTTCGGGTAATAATCATTTTCTTTATCGTATGTGTTTTAACTTGTTACTCTTGGTTGTATCACATAGATCAAGATTTAAATACATCCAAAATGTAAAACATGATAAATATATAATATTTATTTAGAATATAACTATGTATTATATATATACATATGAAATGGGAAACACTTTTTATGTAGACGGTAGTCCGTACGTACGCATAAACGTTGTTTCTGTTTTCATATAGTATTGAACGGATGTTTGTGGAAAAGATATATGTAAGTACATAAATCCTTATATATATAAATATATATATATATCCAGTAGCATTATTATTTCATATATTACATACTTATTAGTAATATATATTTTTATAATTGTCGATGAATGGTGAACTTGTAAATGAATCTCATCGCGTCGTGGAGACAGTAATCCATAGGTACGCACGAGCAAAAATATCATTCTTTTGATATTAAAATAATATATAATTCGATGATATATCATATATAAATAATAATTATAATGTTATATTTATTATTTAAATCAAATACACATCATTATTATACCCATCAAAAAAATAATGTATTGAATAACAATGACACCACGACGTGGAGATGGTAAGCCGTACGTACGCATGTATGGTGACATGTCATTAAAAGGATGGATAGAATAATGAATATGGTTGTACCATATTTGTAATAACATCAAAGTATATAGGAGATACTGGAGTTATTATTTTAGAATAGAAATAACAAAGAAATAAGAATTTGAAGAAGAAAGGAACTTGAAAAAAGGTGTTGAAAACATTACCTCTTCTTCGGGTTCTTCCTTTTGATTTGATCAAAAGGGATCCATAGGTTGGATTTCTGATCAAACTAAGTCATCTATGTTGAATTTAGGGAAGTTGATAGAGTATTTTGGCAGGGTTTGGCCGAACCAAGAGGCATTGAAGGTGTGAATAATTGGTAAGATGTTGGGTCCTTTTATAAGGGGGAGGAGGGTCTGTTTAGGAAAAACATAAAGTATTAATTTATAATAAATTCATATTCATTTTCTAATGGCTCCAAAGTGAATTATTTAAAGTTTAAGGTGGGGAGCGGTCGAAAAACACTCATCCAATAGAATTTAGATAGTTTTGGGTTATTATATTAACCTTGTCTTTAAATATCAACTCTTAGTTAATTAGTTTCACTTTTACAATGTCTCTTTCTATTTTTATATTATATGGTTAATAAACATACTATATACATCCAATAGACCCCCAAGTGGTCCATTAATGATATACCTATAATTATATAAGTCTCTTGGCTGAACCGTAGATTTTTAGGAATTTAATATCAATTAATAATATAATATTTTGTTTAAAAACTCTTTTATGTCAATTTTGACACTATTCAATAATTGATTTTTGTAAAACTCATAACATCATTATTACTTCGAAGAAAGTTAATTAAATAAATCCTAACATGTCATAGTATCCTAAATATTTATGGTTATTTATAAAAAGTCTCAAATTACATTTACTTTTGTATTTATAATATCAATTATTCTAATTTTTCATTAATTAGGTAATTACTGCATCACCATTGTGTCATAAATAAATTAAATTATATAATGTCTAAAAATTATAAATATAATATAATTATGTTGGAAATCTCTTTATCATTCTAATTATTATTTATAGTCAAAAATCCAACATATATAACCCTATGTAATAATTGTTTTTCTAAAAGATATATGCTTTTTTCATTTTAGTATTTATTTTAACTTAATTAAAATAAAGTGTCCCTATCACCTACATGTGGAACCATGGGGTCCCACAATCGACCCAAAGATGAACATGGTCAGAAAGGTATCCACCAATAAGGTTAGGACACGTTTTAGAGTAATTTAGTATTATTATAATATTATTATTTAACCCTTATTTACCGGATTTACCCTTTAACCATGGTAATTAAAATATTTACCGAATTAATTATTCAAAAAGACTAAAATTAAAAGTTACCTATTTACACAATTTGGACATCCTGATTAAAAATATAGAATCCATTTTTTCAAATTCAAAACACAGAAGTTCCAGAAATTAATTTAAAATTAATTCCCACTGTCAAAACAAAAAGTGTGTTTTTAAGATATATTAACTATCAAAAGATTGATACTTGTTTATGTCTGGTATAATTGTGAAATTATGTCCAATGACCAAAATTCTATTAAATGTTAAAAATATATTCTAAATAGACTTTAAAACCACTCAAATTGATAATTTATCACTATTAATTTTTTTGATTAAAAAAGTTGTTTTTAATTAAAAATTTATTAATTTTCACTATTCCTCAAAATATTAATGTTATTCGAAAAGAACCAAAATTTCACCTTAGGCTAAATTTGATACTCCGAATCCAAAAATGAAGTACATTTTGAGATTTAAAATTTCTAAAATTATTAAAAGTTGGTATTACTATTCATAACGACTAGTTTGATTGGTTGTGGTGTGTGTTAGAACTCGAAGTTGCGTACAACACACACTACTGTATTATTCAATGGAAAGCGTACCATGGAATCTTGGGATGTTCCATTGTAAAATTTTGATGTCCCCATTCTAAAAAGTAAATTTATTGAGTAAAATTGAATATATAAAAGTTTAAAATATTGGATTTAAAAAGGGTTCACTATTAAAATTGGTAAAAGTGGAATAAATGAATTTGTTCTTACATTATGTCTAAGAAACTCATAATATGGATTCTAAAATTATATGGATTATATAAAGTTTAAAATTTAGTTAATACTATTCATAACCTCTTTTGAACGGATTTTTTGGTATGTAATGGTGTTCTTGAACTCGGTGTTGCATGTAGTGCAAGTTATTGAATTATTTTGAAGAAATAACACACTATGAAATATTGGGGTGTTACATTCTCCCCTCCTTCAATAAATTGCGTCCTCATAATTTGAAATTGTTCTTCGAAAATAAATGGATGAATATAGAAAATATCTTTTTGGGAAAACCCACATCGAAAATTGGGTTAATATAATTTAGTCTTAATAAGAGGAAAAGGGAAATGAAAGGGGTCACCACCAAATTATGATCTCTACTTAGAGAACATTAGTGGAAATTAGAGACATATAATTGGAGGAAAAACATAAATATTTATAGGTAGTGATTGAGGTCATTAATCACAAAAATGTGTAAAATTGAGGGCCTTAAATTCATCAATCTATGATGATTTAAAATACCATAAGTTCAACAAAACATAAGGTATTAGGATAACCCATTTTTTACATTTCAAAATATTTTTTCTTGAAATCCCACATTGAAAAATGAATTAATTAGTCCTATATTTAAAATAAAGAGTGGAAAGTATGAAGATTACCGAAAATAACACATACTAGGGTTCCATGAAGGAAAATATGGATATGGAAGAGAAATCTAACCATCAATTATCTGATGGAGAGTGGTAGAGAATATGGCTATGAAAAGGCCAACAATCCCAAAGCCATAAATTAGTGATGATCTAAGGTACCATCTTGGAAAAATTTTTTTGTTCTATGTTCTTTTTCTTAATGTTGAGGAATTTATTTATGGGATTGGATAAGATCATAAGGAGATATTCTTACTTTATAATTAGAGTTTTATCCATTAATAAATTTCTACCACAAACTCATCTTTCACCCCTAAACATAATACAACTCAAAAATACTCTATTTATCCTAATCGTATAGGGTTCCAAATATAATGAATTTATAATTCACATATCAGACCCTTTATGTAAACAAACTATATTATACCATCCAGAAACTTCATGTAGCACAATGGTCGGCGATAAATCCAAATTGCACTATGGTTGTGGGTTCGATTCTCGTAGATTTGTCTGATACGACGGGTCGTCACACGGTTTGCATGTTGTCCTTTTATAAAAATAAAAAAAACAACCGTTCAAACATAATCCATTACAACCCTTAAACGTATCCAAAATACTATTATCCAAACTCACAGTCCAAAATTTACAAGGAATTTTAACATAATGAGGATCCCTTTTTTCCAGGAAATAACATGTGAATGCCTTCCTCATATATTATTTTACAACACTGAAACATCCTGAATTACCAAAATCAACCATCTCTTATTCCAAAATCACTACCTCAATATTAGGACCATATTAAGGTTTATCTTTCCTTCAACCATGTAATTTTCAAAAAATTTAACTCGCTATAGAGTCACTTTTCTTAGTACCATAAAATCTCAAATCCTTAATTAAATAGTACTGTAGTACAATCCTAATTTATTTCCCGAACATCATTGATACAATACTTAAATGAAATAATTCTAAAATAAAAACATAGGAACACTAGTCATTCATCTTTATCTTTGGTAGTATCATAACTTGATTATTATCCAATAGCATCATTTAAGGGATAGCCTGATGACTGAGACATTGGTTCGCGTAGTGACCAAACTACTTGCCGATGAAGCATTGTACATTTGAAACCTTTTTCTTACACTTGCAGTCATGTACTTGGTGTCCTTTTTCTACACACTTATAACATTCTCCCATTCCCTTCAAGCATTTTCCATGGTTATTCTTTCCACAGTTATCACATATGGGAAGAACCATTCTTTGCATTCTTCCATTTATCTTTCCTTATCTTCACCATCCTTTTCTTCTCTGGATGCCCTTCAAAGCCATAGGACTCTGAGAATTCATTACTCATCTTATCAACACATGATACTATTTCTTTATATGATGATAATACGTGGGAGACTATTTCCATTCTAAATTCTGGATTAGGATCACGAAATATATGATCCTTCTTACTCTTTGGATCATACATATTACGGGAGTTCACATTCCTTCTACTAGATGCCATTTCTATACAATAGAATAAACTAGTTCAGTTTATGAATTGCAATGAATAATTACCAAACTTGTAAAATACCTTACACAAATTGAACAGTTTATGGATATAATCCATAATCATAAAAATGTTTTATTTGAGTAAGTATATACTCATGAGCCCTTCATAATGGATTGTAAAGAAAATGATAATTATCCTAAGCATATCTCCCAGGAGTGTCGTAACCAAGAGTACAGAAAGGCCTGCTGTCGTGCACCAGTTCCCGTTTGAGTCTA
Source organism: Viscum album (assembly GCA_963277665.1). Taxonomy (NCBI): domain Eukaryota; kingdom Viridiplantae; phylum Streptophyta; class Magnoliopsida; order Santalales; family Viscaceae; genus Viscum; species Viscum album. The sequence continues at coordinate 1,149,775,893 of OY728127.1, read as the reverse complement.
GCTCAAAGCGGTGTTTTCGGGTTTTACCCCTAAGTACAACTGTGCCCGAGACGCCTCTACCGGCTCGTATCCAGATAGGGATGTATTGCTCGGAAAACTCACAAAATCTCTACAATACCAAAATTCTAGGATGTTCTTTAATACTAATCCTCAAAGTCTGTCTTAGGGATATGTGCTCCATTCAAAGTTTATCTAAATCTAGTTTCCAAGGTTATTTCTATACTTCCTCTGATACCAACTGTAACGCCCCGACCCCAGTTACCCACAATCGGGGCATTATTTTAATACATTGGCATGATTACAAGGAATCAAGTCCCGAAGGACCGATCAGTTTAGCAGTCTTGGTAAAATAGATCACATACATGAATGTTACATTTTCACTTTAGGACGTACAAAACAACGTAAATAATCTTTATGAACGCCATTATTCCCTTGGCTTAACCCTTCATATCAATCACATTACACTTCTGGGAATCATAGGAAAAATAAAACATATAAAAGGGGTGAGCTCAAATGCTCAGTAAGGGTAAGCAATACAACGGAAAATTTCAAAAGTAAGCATAAACATTTAAGGAATTGTATAAAACAAAAACAAAAGCCTTTTAAACTTGAACTTCAGCATAATATGGAAGAAATAAAATGAAATAATTCCATTTACTTATTCACATGGATATTATACTAATCAAATAATCAAATGAAATATCACTAACCACTTTCATAATGATGGAATGCATAATGCGAATCTATCATTGCCACATAGCCAAGGCCTCGTGCCTATAGTACAAATAAGATTTTGTCGAGGCCTCATTCCAAGACACTAGTTTGTCTCATGAGACCTACCGATGCATCGAGGAGCTATAGCGGGCTCCACCCATCACTTACTAAGTCTAATGCATTCCTCATATGAATAGGTTTAAACATAACATAAACAATCGTATTAAAACTGGTATACGAAATGTCAATACTTTCTCCATAAACCATGAATGGTATAAAAATAACACATCCATAGTAAAACATATCACAAAACCTTAAATGGATGTTTTTTATAATAAATCCACTTCAAATGAGCTTAAAATCCATCAAAGGATGTTGACATTTATGAAAATGGTGAGTAAATTTTTTTTGAGAGAAATATCTTTTTTGTAAAATCATTTAAAAGTCAAGCATTTATAAAGGAAGTAATTTTAAAATAGATTTTTGAATCAAAGTTTCCCATACCACTTTGAATCTTTTGAAAAGAATTATCATTTCAAAACATTCATGCCCATATAAATAAATCCTTAAAATCATTTTGAAAACATGGAAATTAATTAAAAAGCTTTTGAATGAAAAATCTTTAAAACATTTGAAATTCTGTTCTTGATAAATATTACCTTTCAAAATCCTTAAAATATTCATTTTGAAATCATATTTATGAAAAATTAACATTGATGATAAAAATGTCCAAGTAAATACTTACACACAAACAATCTCGGATAATGATGAGATTGAGGAATTAACCCTTACCAATTTGGTAACTTACGAAACATACAACCCATGAAAAAGGTATCATACAATGAATATGTAAATATACATAAATTAAAGTTTATTACACAAAGAATACAATTATGGTCAGTACATACACCACACAAAAGGTAATAGTGGCAATATGGCGGGATTCTCACGGGAATAAGGAGTGAGATGAAAACCCCTTACCTTGCACTTTCCTTTCGTCGAGGGTACGTTTAACCTCTTGTACGAAGATTGTATTATGTTATTAAATTATACCAGAACGATATTAATATTTATGATATCATTCATGATTAATTTATGACTTTATATTACCAATTTAATAATAATTTCCATGTTAAGTTAACATTTCGGGTAATAATCACTTTCTTTATCGTACGTGTTTTAAGTTGTTACTCTTGGTTGTATCACTTAGATCATGATTTAAATACTTCCAGAATATAAAAAATGATAAACATAATATACATATTTACAATATAATTATTTATAATAGACATATATATGAAATGGGGAACACCATTTATGGAGATGGTAGTCCGTATGTACGCATAAACGTTGTTTCTGTTTTTATATAGTATTGAACAGAAGTAAGTGAATAAGCTATATATAAGTACATAAATCCTTATATATATAAATATATATCTCTCCAGTAGCATTATTATGTCATATATTACATACTTATTAGTAATATATATTTTTATAATCGTCGATGACTGGTGAACTTGGAAATGAATCTTATCGCGTCGTGGAGACGGTAATCCGTACGTTCGCCCGAGCGAAAATATCATTCTATTGATATTAAAATAATATATAATTGTATGTTATATCATATATACAGAATACTTATAATGTTATATTTATTATTTACATCAAATACACATCATTATTATACCCATCCAAATAATAATGTATTGAATAACAATTACACCACGACGTGGAGACGGTAAGCCGTACGTACGCACGTATGGTGACATGTCATTCAAAGGATTGATAGAATACTGAATATGGTTGTAACATATTTATAATAACATCCCAGTATATAGGAGATACTAGAGTTATTATTTTAGAATATAAATAACAATGAAATAAGAATTTGAAGAAGAAAGGAAGTTGAAAGAAGGTGGTGAAAACATTACATCTTCTTCGGGTTCTTCCTTTTGATTTGATCAAAAGGGCTCCATAGGTCGGCATTCTGATTAAAATAAGGCCTCTATGTTGAAGTGAGGGAAGTTTAGAGAGTAGTTTTTCAGGTTTTGGTCGAACCAAAAGGCCTTGAAGGTGTGAATAATTGGTTAGATGTTGGGTCCTTTTATAAGGGTGAGGAGGGGATCTTTAGGAAAAACTTAAAGTATTAATTTATAATAATTTCATATTTGGTTTCTAATGGCTCCAAAGTTAATTATATAAAGGTTAAGGTTGTTATGGGTTGAAAAACACTCAACCAATAGAATTTAGACAGGTTTGGGTTATTATATTAAACTTATCTTTAAGTATTAACTCTTAGTTAATTAGTTTCACTTTTACAATGTCTCTTTGTATTTTTATATTATATGGTTAATAAAATTACTATATACATCCAAACGACCCCAAAGTGTTCCATTAATGATATAAAAATCATGATACAAGTCTCTTGGCCGAACCATAGATTTTTAGGAATTTAATATCAATTAATAATATAATATTTGTTTTAAAAACTCTTTTATGTCAATTTTGACACTATTCAATAATTGATTTTTGTAAAACTCATATCAGAATGATTACTTCGAACAAAGTAAATCAAATCAATCCTAACATTTCATATTATCCTAAAAAAAATTTATTTATAAAAAGACTCAAATTACATTTATTTGGGTATTTATAATATCAATTATTTTAATTTTTCATTAATTAAGTAATTACTGCATCACCATTGTGTCATAAATAAATTATATTATATAATGTATAAAAATTATAAATAAAATATAATTATGTAGGAAATATTTTTTTTATTTCTAATTAATATTTATAGTCAAAAATTCAACATATATAACCCTATGTAAAAATTGTTTTTCTACAAGATATATGCATATGTCATTTTTGTATTTATTTTAACTTAATCAAAATAATGTGTCCCTATCACCAACATGTGTTTCCATGGGGTCCCAAAATCGACCCAAATATGCCCATGGTCGGACATGTATACACCAATAAGGTTAGGACACGTTTTAGGATAATTTATAATTATTATAATATTATTGGTTAACCCTTATTTACCGGATTTACCCTTTAACCATGCTAAATAAAATATTTACCGAAATAATTATTCAAAATGTCTAAAAATAAAAGTTACCTATTTACAAAATTTGGACATCCTGATTAAAAATATGATATTCATTTTTCCAAATTCAAAACACAGAAGTGGTAGAAATTAATTTAAAATTAATTCCCACTGTCAAAACAAAAAGCGTGTTTTTAAGACATAATAACGATCAAAAGATTGATACTTGTTTATCTCCGGTTTAATAGTGAAATTATGTCCAATGACCAAAATTTTTTTAAATGGAAAAAATATATTCTAAATATACTTTAAAACCACTCAAATTCATAATTTATCACTATTAATTCTTTTTATTAAAAAAGTTTTTTTAAATTAAAAATTTAGTAATTTTCACTATTCATCAAAATATTAATGTTATCCAAAAAGTACCAAAATTTCACATTAGGCTAAATTCGATAATTCGAATCCAAAAATGAAGTCCATTTTGAGAGGTAAAATTTATAAAATTTTAAAAAGTAGGTATTACTATTCATAATAGCTAGTTTGATTGGTTGTGGTGTGTGTTAGAACTCGAAGTTGCGTACAACACACACTACTGTATTATTCAAAGGAAGGCATACTGTGGAATCTTGGGATGTTTCATTGTAAATATTTGATGTCTCCATTCTAAAAAGTAAATTTATTTAGCCAAATTGAATATATAAAACTTCAAAATATTGGATTTAAAAAGGGTTCACTATTAAAATTGGTAAAAGTGGAAAAAATGAATTTGTTCTTACATTATGTCTCAGAAACTCATAATATGGATTATAAAATTATATGGATTATATAAAGATTAAAATTTAGTTAATACTATTCATAACCTCTTTTTAACGTCTTGTTTGGTAAGTCATGGTGTGCTTGAACTCGGTGTTGCATGTAGTGAAAGTTATTGGATTATTTTGAAAATATAACACAGTATAAAATCTTGGGGTGTAACATTCTGGGACTGGAATTAACTATAACAAACCTTCAGTTCAATGTTTATCATTATTTACCTACTAATAGGTAAAAAAACATGTAATAAAACCATTTATCTAATGTTTCATCCCAGGCCACCGATATTGGTGTCACATATCATGATACATCAATGAGATGAGGAGGTAAACTTCCCACTAAGAAGCATGGGATTCACAAATAAATTCATCTATCATTTTTGGTTGAAAATAAGAACACCCATGAATGAGGATAATATAATCCTGATCAACAAACAAATATTGAGGTGGATCCCCACCAGTAATACTCTCTCAGAGAACTAAGTCTTAGTGATCTAAAAATTTATTACTCATCACCTTATCAATGAGGGTATATGTAACAATCAGGTCTGTTATATAAGACATATTTTGATTATAATGATACTATATATGTATCTCATAAATGATGTCCATTAATTTCCATTCATCAATGGATTCTTGTATAATGTGTGTCTGGGTTTTCTGACTCAGTTCCACATCTACTACATTTCACATTATAGGCTTATAGGAAAGATCTAAATCAAATAAATGAACATATTCAACCCATATTCACTATCTGAGATTTATTTCACAATGTGTTATGATATATTTGATGCTCGTTTGGTTCGTATACACATAATGTTTTCACTAATCAGATAGTGTCTCTAATAATATAAGGCATGGAAAACTACTCCTACCTCAATGTCGTGCATTGGTTATATCTTCTCATAAGGCATCAACCAATGATATCTATGCATAATGACTCTATACTCATGCATCTAAAATGCTCCCATTTTAATTAACTATGCATCATAGAACACTATATAGTGTCTTCTATGCTCTGTCAGAATCAAAATAGGTGTCGAGACAATCCTTCCTATCAGTATCTGAAAGGATTTCTCACACTTTTCTGACCACAGGTACATGGATCCCTTCTTCTAAAGACCAAAAATATGTTATGAAAGGAGTGAAACTCATGTATGAAACATATTTAATATGCAAGAAACATTAAGAAACTATATATATCAAACAAATTCTTGGTTTGCTACCAAGAAACCACATCAATCATTTTCTCCATGTCAGTAGATACTCCTGACTCTGATATTACATGACCCATGAAGTGAACATTTTTATCTGAAAAGTTTCACTTAGAAATCTAGGAATAATGATGATGTTCACTCAGTGTATTCAGATTGATCTCAAGATGCTTATCAGGGTCTTTAAGATTGTGATAATACACCATGATTTCATCCACAAACACCATGAAAAAGGAAACCATATATGGATGGCAGACCCTATTCATCAATCCATGAAAGTGGAAATCACATTCGTATGATTGAATGGAATAATAGAGGACTCATACTGACTATTTTTACTTGAAATGTTATGTGATATATGTCTAAAACCCTGCCTCGCACATGATCACAGACCAATCTCGGGACAATCTTCAAGAAAACCCTACCTCTTTAGAGCTGGTAAAAAAGGTCATCTATTTGAGATAGTTGAAATGGGTTCATGACCGTAATCTATTTCAACCATCTATAATCGTTGATTAAAATAAGCATCTCATATACCTATATAGTGAGAAGTATGGGTGAATCCCAATAGTATGTTTAATGTTGTATAAAAAATTTATCCTCTAAATCCTCCAACTGCCTCTTTAGATACTATATATTAGTATGTGACATCTGGTATAGAAGAATGAATATTGGAGCTTCTCCTTAAACTAGCTCAATCATAATCTCTATGCCTACCTCGAGAGGTAATCCATGAAATTATCAAGAAATACATCCCTGTAATGATCTACAATACGACAGAATAAATCTAAGGAAGCCCAACTCTTCTACAAAGATACTATCTATCTAAGGAGTCACTCCACCGAGCTCATTATTATTTAGTCCACCTCTACTATCTTGTACATCTTTATCACACTTATGTTGGTTTCTATTACCCTACGGTGATGTAAATGACACTATATGGTGATTGTAGTCTACAGTTTCATGGTATGGAGCCAACCATTCCATCATGATAATGACAATGAAATCCATCATCTTGAAGAAAAAGTGGACCCATAAGAAGGAGTATATATGTACTTAAAGGGGGATGTTACTGCATAGGAATATTTCATAATACTGTATACTAAAAAGTGTATCTAGTGTTATCAATCAACAATAATACTGATTTTACTACCCAATACTTTCCTGTATAGATATGTAGATGAAGGAGTGTACAGAAACTATATCAAATTAGAATGATTAAATAGTTAAGGGATGTGGAATAATACCTCATACTGTAGGAATTCATTCACTATGATCCTTGGGTATCGACTGTAAAGAATGCTACTCACTAGATCCACATTCTTGTGTTATGGTTGGATTACACTATGTATAATAGCTTTGTTGGAGTTGCTGAACTGAAGTCTAGATACCATGGCTATAACCTCCTTGTTATCTAGTCCATCTATTGCTACCCCGTATCCCTGTATATCATGTCATAAAATATCATACCCCTGATGTTAGATCTTGTTCGGATCCTCTTCCACTAGAATCATATAGAATAGTCTTATATAATCTCATAATATTCCTCATACGACAACATGCACAACACTCCATCAGGCCTCAACCACACTTAGGCATCATATTCCCATGTCTTTTACACTTATGGCATACTATATAGCTTCTTGTACGGTTACTATGACCAAAAATTATTGATCAGGAACCTCAAGGAATATATCTCCAATACTAGAATAACTACTTTCCATCCTCAACAATGATCCTCTATGTCTGGTATTGTCTCCTTATCTCAAATTAGGCTTAGTGATAGGAGCCTTATTAAAAATTCCAAGATAAATTACATTGGTGAAAAACATTCACGTGAGTAAGGATGGAATACTTTGGAAAATCCTCAAAGCATCTAACACATTAAAGATCGTTAGAGGAACGAAGTGGTGAAAAAAATTTAACTCAGTAAAACTTGTGGAATAATCCATGACTATCATAGCAACCTAATATAAATGCATGAAATATCTGTCTCCATCATCCCTTATCATCAAATAAAATAAATTATCTTTGATGGAAGTATATAAATCTTCTCATAACATTCCTTCGTAGAGACCTTCCTAGGTAATCATATCCCACCAGCAGTTGGTCAAATCACAAGGAATATATGTATAAATCCTAACCCTACACTCTGGTAGTGTCTCTAGATTCTTGAATATTGATAGGGTGGCCTCCATCCAAGACTCAATAGCATTTTTACCACAGTCCATTGAGAAGCTATGAGGAATTTGTTGTTGGAAGTCACGTGTCAGATAATCACAGTAGGTTCAGGTCTGAGAGTAAATATCTTGCACTACATCATAATTATAAAACACTCCCCAATAAGAGCACCAGTTCCTAGGATATGTATAGTAGGTGTTTCCTCAGGTGGTTCTCATAGAGGTTTGACTGGTGGATAAGGGACCACCATGTCTAGAGCATGATCATCACCACCCTCCTAGAGGATGATATGTGTATTTCATGGTGGAATATCTCTTAAAATTCCAAGAACACAACTCATAACAAGATTTGATGTTTATAGATACACTATAGGAAGTATAACTTAAGAAGGATGGTTCACTATAAAATATATAATACACCAACTACCCACATAGAGGGAATGGTATTGGAATCTTCTCGAGTTTAAATTATAGGGGTTCAAGTTGGTGAAGGTTCAATAGCACCTTGCCTCTTCATTTACTAGTAATAATTAATTTTTATGTTGAGCATCTCATTTTTAAGTTTCATTTTCTAATAACATATATATGATTTTGATTAAAATGGATTTCCATTCCAAGTGAATCATGGACATTAGAACATATCAATGAGATCAATAACCATTTAATATCTATTTAATCTATTCTAAATTTGGTCGCAAAATTTAATGTGTTATATACAATGTCCTGACTCGTCAAACTACCCATTCTAAAACCAAGATGGCCCATACACATCATGAATTTAATCTATAAATGAATTAATTGTATTTAAGGAATATTATATGAATAATATATCTACCATATCTTCAATCAATAATAATTGGAAAATTTTAGAATGCCGATAGTGAAATGAACTTCTATAGATTCGAATATGTGTGGCATGGGGACTGAAGATACATATGATGATGGATGTAATAATTATCCATGACCTCGTATAATCAGGAAAATAATGATTTTCAAACCTTAGTCAAAATTATTATAACAACCATCACCAATAATGTTCATCACCTAATAGTGAAATGATATCAACAGTAAAAGGAAAAAGAAGAACAATAATTATTATTCAGGAAACACGACATTTTACTCGAACATGTGTAATGTAAGAACAATAAAAACTTATAACTATTATGTCCTAACCCCACATACCTTGAGTTGGTGCATTATTGTTATACATTGGAAGGATATAAGGAAATCATATCCTGAATGACTAATTATTTTAGCCGCCTTCAAAATATATTTCATACATGAACATTACATTACTATTTCAAACCCAAAATACAACACAAATATTTCATTAAGAATTCTATTAAACTCTTTTAGCATAACCCTTCATATAAATCATAATGCAGTTCTTTGAAATACTAGGAAAATAAAACATAAGAAAATTGTGACCTTAGATGCTCAGTAAGGGTAAATAATTTAGCAGAAAATAACATAAACAGTAGGCATGGTGAATAATTGAAAACACATGACTTTAAAAATAATAACCATGAAAACTTTTTCTAATAAATATGATCTGAGTAAATAATATCATAATTAAAAATAGTCAAGGGTTTTATTCTAGTCGAATATCTACATGAACCATCAATATTATTTTCATAATGAGGGAATGTATAATTCAAGGTATTCTGAAACATTTTATCAAGGCCTCAGCCAAGATGTCTAAAAATGATTAAGTCCTCAGCCAAAACCATATATTAAATTTGGAGAGTCCATGTCCAATTAAATGTCTAATTTTCGAATGAGACCTACCAATGCATCGAGGAGCTATAGCAGGCTCCACCTGTCACTTTCAATGTACAATAGATTTCTCATTTGAAAATGAAAAAACATAACATATAAATCTGTATTAGAACTAGAATATGAAATGTCAATACTTTAACCATAAAAAATTAATGGAATATAAATAACTCATCTATAGTAAAACATATCACAAAACCATAAATACAATATGGATGATTTGTATCATAATAAATCAACTTTAAAAATGTTTAAAATACATTAAAGGATATTGAAATAGATGACATGAAAATTATTTGAAAGAAATACCTATTTCTATTTTGAAATATTTTTGAAATAACATAATTATTGAAGAAAACAGTTATTTTGAAAATATTCTTATAAGCTGTTAAGGAAATTTTCGACGATGTTATAATGGCAGAAAATATCCACCCTCTCCATATAAGTTAAAAAAATACATTCTTACATAAATTTTTTCAAAAAGGTTATAAGGTTCCTTGATTGGAAAATGACAGAAATATTCCTTTCAAACCATTTTATAAACGTCAAAAATGGTATAAATGACATTAAACCATAGTCTATTAAATAGTAAAAATGATTTGAAATGCATTTTTAAGAAACACGGATGTGGATGATAATGAGGTCCCAGTAGATACTCGCGTATAATCAACCACAGATAATAAAGAGATTTTAAAATTAAACCAATACCTTGTACCTTTCCTTGGTCAAGGATACATTAACCTACTTTATAATAGTTAAATCATTGTAATTATATAATACAATATCCATATACATATATATGATATCATATATGATCTTCTAGTATTTCATTGTTAATAATATTTTAGTATTATCATCATTTCGGGTGTTAACTGGTTCATTTTTCATTATATGTTTCGTAACATAAGACATGTTTGTTATGAATAGGATGTATTTGATTCATATCCAGAATTATAATAATTTCTTAATAATATTTTTTAACCATAAAATGAAAATTATTCTAGAATGGTTACAATGGAGAATTGAATCTCATCACATTCGTGTAGACGATAATCTGTACGTAAACATGAGCGGAAATATAATTAATTTTATATTATAATAGTATGTAAATAGATGGTATATCATATATAAATAATCATTAACATGTTATATTTATTATTTACGTCAATTATACATCATTATTATAACCAACCAAAAATTATTGTATTGAATAAAAACTATACCACGATGTAGAGACGGTAAGTCGTACGTACGCACGTATGGTGACATTATAATTCATATGATTGTTATAATAATAAATATGGATGTACCATTTTTATAATAACATCATAGTATGTATAAGATACTGGAGTTACTATTTTAGAATGTAAACAAAAAAGAAAGAATAAGTTGAAGAAGAAATGAACCTGAAAGAGGTAATAAAATATTTACTACTTCTTCGAGATCTTCATATTGATTTGATCAAAAGGGCTTCCTAGGTTGGATTTAAGACCAATATAAGGCCTATAGGATTAAGGGAGGTTATTTGATATGATATTTGGGCTGTATTGGCCAAGAAAAATGGATTTGGAGGTGTGAATGTGAGAGAAGGACAAGTTCCCTTATATAAGAGAGGTGAGGGGCACATTTGGAATAGATTGAAATATTAATTTATAATAGAATCGTTTTCGGTTTCTAATGTCTCCAAAATGATTAATTTCATGTATAATGTGGGTATGGGTATAAAACCACTCAGCCATTATTTTTTAGATAGGTTTGGGTCACCATATTAACATTATCATTTAGATTTAACACTTTTTTAAATAGTTTAACATTTACCATGTCTCCATTTATTTTAAAATTATAATGTTAATAAACATTCTATAAAATGCCAAGGGAACCCCAAACAGTTCATTAACGACATATTAATCATTACATATGTCCTTTGGCCAAACCATATATTTTTAGGAATATTATATCATTTAATAATATAATATTTGTTTTAGAAACTAATTTTGTCAATTTTGACACTATTTATTATTTGGTTTTTGTGAAAGTCATCACAACATTATTACATCTAACCAAAAATAATTAATCAACCCTAATATGTCATATTCACATATAAAATTCGTGTATGGAATGAAAACATTCAAATTCTTTTTGTTTTAATATTTATAATATGAATTATTTTAATATATCATTAACAATGTAATTAAAGCATCATTATTGTGTCATAATTCATTATAATTATTTAACTCATGAAAATTATAAATAAAATACCATTATGTTGGATATTATTTTATCTTTCTAATTAATTTATATAGTCAAATTTATCTTATTTTCATCCCTATATTATAAATGAATTAGTTATTAAACATTGAATTTAACACTTTTAACTCTTCTTTAAATAAAATAATAATAAACGCCCTAATCTAATCCAAGTGGACCAAAATGATCATATTTTATTCATAAGGATGTTTTTGGTATAATTACACTTATCCAATGGAATTAAGATATGATTTAGGGTAATTATAATATCATATTTACCTTCAATTACCTTATTTAATTTTCACTGTGGTAAATAAAATTCAATTGTTTACTATTCACAAAACAAAATTCTTATTGAAACACATTTTACTTATTGATTTCAACAATGTCTATGGGATTATTGAAATTCAAATCTCAGAAGCGGTAAACTTATGTTTTATGCAAATTTGCAAATGCTCCTAGAAGGTTGGTAAAAGACGGTAAAAAGATCAATACAATTTTATATACCTAAAATTATTATAAAATTACTCCAATTAATTATATGGATATTATATAGTTATTATGTATATATTTTTACATAAAATATATTTTTTAAAAAAATTAATATTTATATAAATAAGAGTAAGTTTTAAATAATAACAAGGTGTTTAAACTATTCATCAACAATTGAATTTTTTCAGAAAAATAAAACAAAATTCACCCTATGCTAGTTTTGATATTCAGAATTCAAAAACAAAATCTATTTTACCAAATTCAAAACATACAAGCTGAATTTATTAATTTAAAATTATTTCATGTTGTCAAAACAAGAAATGGGATTTTAAAAAATAGAAACTATCAAAATATTGACAAGTGTTTATATCAAATTTAAATGTGGAATTACTTATAATTACCTACATTGTATTAAATGAAAATATATAATCTAATTATACTTCCAAACATTTAAAATTCATAATGTAACACTATTAATTATTTTGATTTAAAAGGTTTTTTTCAAATAAAATTTATTTTTTCCACTATTCATTAAATTATAAAAGTTATCGTAAAAGTACAAAAAAATTATCCGAACAAAATTTTTATGTAATAATTATAAAAAATAATATAATTTATTTAAATTAAATATATTAAATTTTCAAAAATTAGTTTTAAAAATGTTTCCCCCTTAAAAGGTGGTAAAATTGAATTTTTTTAAAAGTACTACTTTTATCTGAAAAAATTGAATTTGTTCTTATATGATGTCAATGAAACACATAATATTGTTTCTAAAATTATAAGTATTATATAAAATTCAAAATTTAGTTAATACTATTCATAACTGCTTTTTTAACGGCTTGTTTGGTAAGTCTTGGTGCGCTTGAACTCGGTGTTGTGTGTAGCGCAAGTTATTGAGTTATTTTGAAGAGATAATGTACTATGAAATCTTGGGGTGTTACATTAACCCCTACTTCAATAATTTTAGTTCTCAGAGATTGAAATTTTTCATCTAATATAAAAGTATAAAAATAGAAAAATACCGTTGTGAAAAACCCACATCAGAAATTGGGAGAATAAAATTATGTCTTAATAAGAGGGAAAGAGAAATGAAAAAGTAACCAACAAAATATGATCTTGGATTAGAGAATATTGGATGAAATTAGAGAAATTTAATTGGAGGATGAACGTACATATTTATAGGGAGTGATTGGGATAATCAATCACAAACAAGTGTAAAATTGAGGGCCTTAATGCCATAAATCTATGATGATCTAAAATATCATCGGTTCAACAAAACATAATGTATTGAGATAAGTAATTTTTTGTTTTAAGATACCTTTCCTAATTTTTAATAATTAATGTATTGATATAATAAGAGGAATGAAATATAACTGACAAGTAGAGTTTTATCTTTCAACTAATTCCTACCACAAATTCATCTTTCACTCCAAAAGAAAATAGAATTCAAAAATAATCTATATATCCTAATTGTATAGTGTTCAAAAAATAAGGAATTAATACTAGATTTTTAAAAATACTAAAAAAAATACTACATTATAGTAACCATAACATCATGTATGCCTATTGTAGTAGATGCAACCTTTTCGCCCATCGGTTGCAGGTTCATATCCCGCAGCCTTACCGGACACGACAGGTTGTCGCCCGTCCTCCGGTTTTTCTTTTTTATGAAAATCCAATAAAAATATCAAGAAATGGTTTAACGTTACCAATAGTATCCAATTTCAAACTTAATCGATCTCAAACTATAGAATTATCCAAAATACATTTGTACAAACTTACAGTTCAAAATTTATAACGAAGGTAAACACAATGAAGATCCCTTTTTCCATGTAATAACAAGTGAATACCGTAATAATGTATTCTTTTAATATACTGTAACATCAAAAATTACCATAAAACCATATTTATTTCATTAATTATCACTTACACCTTATAGAATACTAGATATAGTTATTCTATCAAAAAATGATGAAAAATCCAATAATGATGGAATATAAAAAATCATTAATCAGTTTCAAGGTAATAAACAATATTGAATACAATTTATCCAAATAAATCATATATTATTCCAAAATCACAACCTTAAAATAAAAACCATATTATGGTTTATATATCTCTCAAACATATGTATTTTTTAAAAATTTAACATACTATTGAGTCACTTTTCTTTGTTCCACACAATCTCACATCCTTTATGAAATAGTACTACAGTACAATAAATATATACTATATAATTCTTATAAGAGGCACATCATTAACTTAATACTCAAATGACACAGTACTATAATAACAACATAATAAATGTAATTATTCCTATTTATCTTTGGTAGTATCATAACAATATTATTATCCAGTAGTATCATTTGGGACATACACTTATGAGTAGGAAATTGATTCGTGTAGTGTCCCAACTCCTTGCACATGAAGCATTGTACATTTGAGGCTTTGTTTTTTTAACATTGCAATCTAGTACTTGGTGACCTTTTTATCCACATAAATAAAAAACTCTCATTCCCTTAAATGATTTACGAAGGTGATTTTTTACACAGTTATCACATATGGGAAAATCCTTCATTAACCTCTTTCTTTTATCCATCATTTTCTCTAACATCCTTTTCTTCTCTTGCTTCCCTTAAAATACAAAGGACTAAGATAATTATTTAATTTTCTTATTAACACATTATATTATTTATTCATGGGATATGAAATTTTGGGAAACCATTTATCTTCTAAATGTTATCTTAATACCATGAATGATATTATCCTTCTTACTCTTTCAATCAATCATATTGCTGGAATTCTCATTCCTTCTACTAGGATCCATTTTTAAACAATGGAATACACTATGTTAGTTTATGAATCACAATGCATAATTCCAAACCTTTAAAATACCTCATGTAAATTGAAAAGATTATTCATTAAGTCTATAGTCCTAAAATGTATTATTGGAGGATGTATTTACTCCTAAATCCTTCATAATGGCTTGTAATGAAAATGTGAATTATCCTAAGCATATCCCCTAGGAGTGTCGTAACCAAGAGTGCAACAAAGCCCATTGTCGGGTACTTGGATACCCTCGTTCAAGCCCAAAACACCATGTCGTTGTTTTCACTCCTAGGTACATTTGTGAAAGAGCTGCCACGACCTGATCGTATCTAGAAATGGATGTATTTCTTGGAAAAAACACAAAATCTCTACATTTCCAAAATTCTTGGTTGTTATTCTATACTAATTTTCAAATTCAATGTTAGGGATGTTCTATAATCAGAGTTTTTCTAAATATAATTACAAGGTTATTGCTAAAATTCCTCTGATACCAACTGTAATGCCCGACACTAGTTACCCAGAGTTGGGGAATTATTTTAATACATAGGAATTATACAAGGAAATCATGTCCCAAATGACCGATCTGTTTAACAGTATAGGAAATAGATTACATACATGAACTTCACATTACAATTTCAATTATAAAATACAGCATTGATATTACATTGATAATTCCATTATCCCCTTTAAGATTAACCCTGTATATCAATTATAATACACTTCTTAGAAATCCAGGGAAAATAAAACATAAGATATCATTGAGATCAGATCCTCAGTAAGGGTAAATAATATAGCAGAAGATAGAATAAACAATAGGAATGATGAATAATTGAAAGAACATTCCTTTAAAAATAAAAAACATGAACACTTTATTGCTGAAATATGATCTAAGTAAATAATTCCATAAAAAATATTTAATCGGTGTTGTACTAGTAGAATAACCACAGGAACCATCAATATTATATTCGTAATGAGGGAATGTATAATTCCATACATTCTGAATCATTTTTTCAAGGCCTCTACCAATATGTCAAAAATGATTAAGGCATCGACCAAAACCATATATTATATAGTGAAATTCTTCAGCCAATTCCATTTCTAATTGTCTCATGATACCTACTGATGCATCGAGGAGCTATAGCGGGTTCTAACTGCCCCTTACTATGTCCAATACATTCCTCAAATGAAAAGTATGAAACATATCATTAACATTCGTATTATAACTAGAATACTAAATTCCAATACATTAACCAGAAACTATGAATTGTATTAAAATAAAACATCCATAGTCAAACATATCACAAAACCTTAAATACAATATGGAATATTTTTATCATAATAAATAAACTTCAAACATGTTTAAAATCCATCAACGGATTTTGACATAGATGAAATGAATATTATTTGAATGTAACAACTATTTCTATTTTGAAATATATTTAAAGTCACATATTTATAAAAGTTATCATTTATTTTGAAAATATTATTATAATATTGTAAGGTAAGCTTCAACGATTTTATAAGGACAGAAAATAGCCTCACCCATCGTATAAGTTAAAAAAATATTCTTAGCTCAATTCTATTGAAAAGATAATAAGGTACCTAATTTGGAAAATGACAGAAAGATTCCATTCAAACCATTTTATAAAAATTAAACAAGGGTATAAGTGACTTTAAACCATAGTCAAGTAAAGAGTAAAAATGTTTTGAAACACATTTTAAGAAGCACAAATTTGGATTATAAAGAGGCCCTAGTAGATACACATGTATAAAAAAACTCAGATAATAAAGGGATTTTGAAATTTCACCCTTACCTTGTATTTTTCATTAGTTGAGGGTACGTTATCCTATTTTATAATAGTTAAATTATTGTGAATAATTTATACAAGAACTATATACATAAATTTGTTATCTTATATGATCTTATAATTTTTTATTGTCAATAATATTTTATTATTAATGATGTTTCATGTGTTAACTGATTCCTTTTTCTTTTTATGATTTGTTATATAAGGCATGTTTGTTTTGGATAGGATGTATTGGATTCACATACAAAATGATATTAAGTTCTTAAACATAATTTTTAATCATAACATGCAAATTATTCTTGAATGGTTACATTGTGGAAATGAATCTTATCACATTCGTGGAGACGGTAATCTGTACGTACTCATGAGCGACTATATCATTCTTTTAATATTAAAATCGTTTGTAAATAGATGTTATATCATATATAAAGAATAATTAACATTTTATATTTATGATTTACATCTATTATATATCATTTTTATAGAAATCCAAAAAATAATGTATTGAATAACAACTACACCTTGACGTGGAGACGGTAAGCCGTACGTACACACCCATGGTGACTTTGTCATTCATAGGATAGATAGAATAATGAATATGGTTGTACAATTTTTATAATAACATGACATTATATATAAGATACTTGAGTTTTTATTTTACAATGGAAACAAAAAATAAAGAATAAGTGGAAGAAGAAATTAACTTGAATGTGGTGATGAAATATTTACCTATTCTTCGGGTTCCTCCTTTTGATTTGATCAAAAGGGCTCCATAGGTTGTAATTATGACAAACGAATGACCACTAGGATACAGGAACAATATTTTAAAGGATATTAGGGTAGAGTTTGGTGGAGCCAAATGGATTTGGAGGTGTGAATATGAGAGAAGGGGACGTTCCCTTTAATAAGAAAGGTGAGGGGAACCTTAGGAAATGATTGAAATATTAATTTATAATAAAATAATTTTCTATTTCTACTGGATCCAAAAAGATTTATTTTGAGGATAAGGTGGGAATGGGTCGAAAAACTATCAACCAATAGGTTTTGAACAGGTTTGGGTCCCCTTATTATCCTTACCTTTTATATTTAACTCTTAGTTAAATAGTTTAACATTTACCAGGTCTCCTTGTATTTTTATATTATATGGTTAATAAACATACAAATAATTTCCAAGAGAACCCAATGAGGTTCATTAATGAAATATTAATCATTATATAATTCTTTTGGATGAACCTTATATCTTTAGGAATCTTGTCTAATTTAATAAAATAATATTTATTTTACAAACTAATTTATGTCAATTTTGAAAATATTTAGTATTTTGTTTTTTTGAAAGTCATAAAGAGTTCATCAATTCGAAGAAAATACATTTAATCACCCATAATGTATCATATTAACCTATAATATATGAGGATGGCATCAAAATGTTCAAATTCTATTTGTTTTAATATTTATAATATCAATTATTTTACTATTTCATTATGAAGGTAATTACTATGTAATCAATGTGTCATAAATAAAGTTAATTATATAATTTCTAAAAAGTATAAATAAAATAAAATTATGTAGGAAAATTTTTTATATTTTTATTGAAAATTTATAGTTTAATTTCTCTTATGTTTAACCCTATATTAAAAATTTTTTAGTTATTAAACACTGAATTTTTCACTTTTAACTCCTCTTTAAATAATGTAATAATAAATTTCCTAATCTAATCTATGTAGACCAAAAGGATAAAATTTTATTCGTATGTTTATTTTTGGTCGAATTACACATATTAAATAGAATTAAGACATGTGTTAGGGTTATTATAATATAATTTTTACCTTCAATAACCATATTTACTTTTACCCATGGTAAATAAATATCCAAAGTTATTATTGAGAAAAATATATTTTTATCTTATTGAACCACATTTTACATATAGATATAAATTGTGTCTCCCATATTTTATAAATTAAATTCACAAAATTAGTAAAATTATTTTTAATGAAAATTTTTAAATGCTCATTAAAAGTGGGTAAAAGATGGTAAAAAGATCAATAACTTTTTATATATTTAAACTTATTATAAAATTAATAAAATGAGTTATATTGAACATATATATGTATTATGTATCTATTTTGACATAAAATAGATTTAAATAGAATAAATAATTATTTTAACAAAAATTTCGTTTTAAATAATAACACATTGTTTTTAACTATTCATTAAAAATTGAATGTTTTGAGAAAAATATCCAAAATTCCCCATATGTTAATTTTGACATTCCAAAATTAAAAAATGAATTCTATTTTACAAAATTCAAAACATACAAGTTTAATTAATTAATTTAAAATTAATTCCTGTTTTCAAAACCAAAAATGTGTTTTAAGACCAAAAAACTATCAAAATATTGACATGAGTTTATGTAAAATTAAAATGTGAAATTAATTATAATAACCTAAATTGTATTAAATGATAAAAATAAAATCTAATTATACTTCCAAATCATTAATATTCATAATTTAACACTATAAATTATTTCTATTAAAAATTCATTTTCAATTAAAATTTAGTATTTTTCACTATTCATTAAAATATGAAAGTTATCTTATCCAAACTAAATTTATATGTCCCAATTATTTAGTAGAGTTTAATTCAATAAATTTAATATATAAAAGTTTAAAATATTTTTTTTAAAAGGGTTCCCTATTAAGAGGTGGTAAAATTGATTTTTTTGAAAAATAATTCTTTTATCTGAAAAAATGAATTTGTTCTTATATTATATCTAATAAAAACATAATATGGATTCTAAAATTATGAGGATTATATAAAAATCAAAATTCATTTTATAATATTCATAATAGCTTTTTGAACGACTACTTTAGCAAGTCGTGGTGTGCTCAAACTCAGTGTTGCATGTAGAATAAGCTTTTGAATTACTTTGAAGAGATATTGTACTATAAAATCTTGGGGTGTTAGAATATAGATGTTTAAAAAAAATTAATCACTTTATTTTATTCAAAAAAATATGATTGAAAAAATGGAATGGCTATGATAATACATTGTGATGTCCTAAACTCGGGTGACATTGATAGGTTCCCCTAGCTCGTTTGGCTGTATGGCCTCATGTGCATCTCCATAAAATCCAGAGGCTGGTGACTAGAAGAGATGGACTAGGGTGTGACTGTCATGAGACTATTCCAACATTTCTAGAGTGGATCATAGATGATAAATATAATACTATTTAAATATTGGAAGCAAAATATATAATTAGATTGAACATAAAAAGATGAAACTAATGATGCTAGACTAGTTACCCACCATTGCAGAAGCAAACAAAAATAATAAAACATATAAGAATATAATAATAATACTCCAAATATAATGACTCTATATGATGGGTTTCTAAAAAAAGTTATAAAATAAAGAATGAAATAAATGATATACAATATATGATATAATTAATCCAAAACTATCCTATCAACCTGAGTTCTAGCCCTTTCATCAATTACCATGATCCATCTAAATTCAAGAAATCGATATTATGTGTCTAAGGTGGGATTATTCCCTTATCAGCACATATATACATGTAATCTAGTTGGGTTCTGATGGTGGCCCAGATATGGTGTGAGTTAAATCTCTGTAGGCTTCCACTAATGGTGTCTATAACATACTCTCTTTGTAATACAAACAGAAATAGTGTGCATTGATGGATATATAATGGTAAATCAGTATAACAATGTAAATACACAGTACATACCTTAGAATTAGATGGTGTTTAAACATGTAATAATTTCATTAATTAATTATGATCTAGTTTATTTAGTATATCAAATGAGGTTGAACTAGAACTGACACCATTACATGATCATAATAATAATAATAAGGGATCCTAGGTATAACAAGTCATTGATGGTGAAGATAATAAAGAAAGAATAGCATTGGTAATAACCAAGGAATCCATGAACTCAACTTTCAGTCAAATTTAATAATAATGTGTATCCTAGTTATAATGGGTCTACATGTAACCCATGGGGAATCGCCTAAGGCATTCCACTGAAATATGATTTAAACAGAGTTAAAGGGATTCATCAAAGGTAAAATGTTGTAATAAATAACCGGGCCCAATTTGTTTATCTATGGAACCTCATATCTATAGGCATCACACTATATCCAAGGAATGTATTCAAGGAATCCTAAATTGAAAATGGTGGGATCTTTTGGTGTCATACTAGGCATCCACGGGTATAAAAATCAAAGTTTCTAGTCTAGGTATCAATCTTGTAAACTAGAATCCATGAATTGGAATGGAATCTATAAGGCTCATGGATTTCCATTGAAAATCTATGGCTATATCATGTTGGACCACAACTATACTGATGTAAAGGTCCATAAGCAATAGAGACCTTAAAATTTATACATTAAATTAATTATTCTATATAATAATCATATCATTTAATAATTCATTTGTGTTTATATTGTATTCTTTCATTACTGTGAAAAGTCGAAAAGGACATGAATCCATTTATTACTTCATATGAGTCATAATTAGGTTCACTCTAGTTCATTCTATTTAGCAAGGAATGGTTTTATATAAATGTTTAATCAATACTTTTAACAATATTCAATTAGGGAAATTCATATACATTTCTATACTTTCCATTGATAGTAAATATTTATTAATTATATTGAACACCTACCCTATAAGCATCATGTTACATTATCATAAACATGAATAACTACTATAGTTCATAATTCATTTCATTAAGGAAGGTATTATGGTTAATGGGGTCAATCCAATGCACACTATATTGGCGGTTCACATGAACAAAACAATCCACAAAAGGAATAACTAAGGAAAAAACCCTACATTGGGTGTCCATCATAATGGAAATAAACTCCAATGATGATAAAAATATTTTAAAAGGGCTATAGAATAAAATTGTAATGACTAGAAGTAAGGAATATGAGTTTAAGAGGCCATGCTTGATAAAATCGGTATGCACACACTACAATTATTTATAAAATGACATCACATGAGGGATGATTCATAGACTACCTACCTTAGTCTAATATGACTCTTATCATCTTGTATATAACTTTAGTTTCGCATGGATCAGAAGAGATATGAAGAAATCATCAACAACCTAAAAATTAGGCATATTCTCTTGCATCTAAATAACTGTATCGAGGGAATGAATAGTGATGAATGGCTAAAATGGGATTGATTACTTACTAATGTGAATCCAACATGACGAACGATGATTAAATCGAACATAAAATCATTAATCAAGATCAAAAACTATGAAATAGAACTTGAATGATCCATAATGGGATAGGAGATCCTCTTCTATCTTCTTGAAAGTTACAAAGACTATGGAGTATGAGTTAACATTTGATTAAAACTGTTTTTATAAATTTAACCAAAAAATAGTGGTGCAGTGTTTGGTCTCACAAATGGACAACCAATGTGAAAACTGTGTGATATGGCTCTTCAAAAACTGTAGAGGTCTCAAATGGACATGCATCCCCTAGAAAAAATTTAGGGGATATGTCACACCCTACTTCATCCCACTATCCAGCCCCGGATGATTATGATAGATTATGTGGGATGGGTCTCACGGTTTCTACAAACCATTTTGCCCAATGTTTTTCTCAACTGGATTGGGTTCCATCCTTAAAACAAGACATGGAATCCACATAAAGCGTTATAACATAATTAAGCATCCATATTAGGTCTTAAATTGAGTATTAGAAAAAAAAATTAATAGGATCCATACCAGATATAATAACTAGAGGTTCTTAAAATGAAATCCACTACCCTGGAGTGGAGGATAAGTGAGACCTAATTATCAGGTTTCACTTCAACTATTGTTATTTTTTAATCAATCCTTTTTTTCTTTTTCTTATGTGGTTGTTTACATTTTTCATCAAAAACCTTCAAATGTGTGAATGCGTTGGAATAATGCCCATATTACAAACATTTTTATGCATTAAAATGTAGGTAGTATATTAGATTGAATCTAAATTTCATTCACTATATTATTTATCCTATTAATATACTTTCAACATTAATGGTATTTTAACCCTTGCTTACACATATAAATTTCCTTCTCATGTCATTCAATAAATTTACATGTTGTTTATTCCAACATTCTTGGCATGTAAATGGATAAAATTTCTCTCCACCAAGTGATTTTTTGAGTTTTCTAGAGACTAAATATTCTTCTTTATGTCATAACAATGTTAATTATAGGAATATCTAATTTCAATTTCCATATTAATATTAAATTGGAAAATTTTACTCATTACTATTGAATTTATTATGTATAATAACCTTCAACAACATTCTTTTATTACACTGACGAATCGATCAACCATCTTTTTAGGTAGGATGATAATACTAGTATTGTACCACACAAGTCTTATAAAATATCCCCCATTGGTACCAATATATTTTTCATCCTTATACTTTTTCATAGGGAATTATTTCTCAATTTTCATATTACTAATTTGGTGATTATAAATATTTAAAAATAATCTCTTAAATTAATCCTGCTCCATAGATTCAACTACATCCACTTTTCATGTATCCTTGATCATATTGCATCATTTTACTATATCTCCTTCAAAATGATCAATAACCAAAACGAATTTTTCTGTAACACCCCAAGCTTCTATGGTACGTTTCCCTTCGAATAATGCGATAGCGTGTGTTGTACGCAACCTCGAGTTCTAACACACACCACAACTAATTAAACTAGCCGTTGTGAATAGTAATACCTACTTTTTGAAATCATATATATTCAATATTTCAAAATGGACTTCATTTTTAGATTCGGAATATCAAAATTAGCCTAGGGTGAAATTTTGGTACATTTCGGATAACTTTCATATTTTGATGAATAGTGAAAATTTCTAAATTTTAATTAAAAACAACTTTTTTAATCAAAATAATTAATAGTGATAAATTATTAATTTGAGTGGTTTTAAAGTATATTTAGAATATATTTTTACCATTTAATATAATGTTGGTCATTGGACATAATTATACAATTAAACCGAACATAAACAAGTGTCAATCTTTTGATAGTTATTATCTCTTAAAAACACGCTTTTTGTTTTGACAGCGGGAATTAATTTTAAATTAATTTCTGCCAGTTCTGTGTTTTGAATTTAGGAAAATGGATTCCATATTTGGAATCAGGATGTACAAATTATGTACATAGGTAACTTTTATTTTTACACATTTTGAATAATTACTGCGGTAAATATTTTATTTACCATGGTTAAAGGGTAAATCCGGTAAATAAGTGTTAAAAAATAAAATTATAATAATACAAAATTACCCTAGAACGTGTCCTAACCTTATTGGTGGACACATACCCGACCATGGGCATCCTTGGGTCAATTTGGGGACCCCTTGGAGCCACTTGTAAGTGATAATGACACATTATATTAATAAAGTTAAAATAAAAATAAAAATGGCATAAGCTTACATCTTTTAGAAGAACAATTTTTACATAGGGTTATACATGTTGGCTTTTAGATTATAAATATTCATTAGAAAGATAAAAAGATTTCCTACATAATGATATTTTATTTATAATTTTTAGACATTGAATAAGTTACCTTATTTATGACACAATGATGATGCAGTAATTACTATAATAGTGAAAAATTAAAATAATTGATATTATAAATACCCAAATAATTATAATATGAAACTTTTAATGAATTAAACTAATTTTATATGATAATATGATATATTATGATTGATTTAATTGACTTTGTTCGAAGTAATCAATCTTTTAGGAGTTTCAAAAAAATCAACTATTGAATAGTGTCAAAATTGACATAAAAGAGTTCTTAAAACAAATATTATATTATTAATTGATATTAAATTCCTAAAAATCTACGGTTCGGCCAAGAGACTTATATTATGATATGTTCCTCATTAATGGACCACTTGGGGGTCTCTTGGATGTATATGGTAAGTCTATTAACCATATAATATAAAAATACAAAGAGACATTGTAAAAGTGAAACTAATTAACTTAGAGTTAATACTTAAAGATAAGGTTAATATAAGTACCCAAACCTGTCTAAATTATATTGGTTGAGTGGTTTTCGACCTATCCCCACCTTAAACTTTGAATAGTCAACTTTGGAGCCATTAGAAACCGAATATGAATTTATTATAAATTAATATTTCTAGTTTTTCAAAAGGTGCCCCTCACCCCTCTTATAAAAGGGCACTCCTCATTCTCATTTCTTCACACCTCTAAAGCCTTTTGGTTCGGCCAAACTCTGCCCAAATACTCTCCCAACATCCCTCACTACAACCTAGGGGCCTTAGTTTGATCAGAAAGCCAACCTAAGGAGCCCTTTTGATCAAATCAAAAGGAAGAACCCGAAGAAGAGGTAATGTTTTCACCACCCCTTTCCAAGTTCATTTCTTCTTCCACTTCTTCTTCCTTTGTTGTTACCATTCTAAAATAATGACTCCAGTATCATTTATATACTGTGATGTTATTATAAATATGGTACAACCATATTCATTATTCTATCCACCCTTTGAATAACATGTCACCATACGTGCGTACGTACGGCTTACCGTCTCCACGTCGTGGTGTAATTGTTATTCAATATATTATTATTTGGATGGGTATAATAATGATGTGTAACTCATGTAAATAATAAATATAACATATTAATGATTCTGTATATATGATATACCATCCATTTATATATTATTTTAATATCAAAAGAATGATATTGTCGCTCGTGCGTACGTACGGACTACCGTCTCCACGAACGCGATAAGATTCATTCTCCATCATATCCATTCAAGTATTATTCTCATTTTAGGGTTAAAAATAATGTTAATATCATTCTGATTATGAATAAGATATAATCTATCCATTACAAACATGTCTTACGTAACCAAACATTTAAGAAGAACGAATCGATTATCACCCGAAACGACGATAATACTAAGATATTATTAATAAAGCAATGTTAAAAGATCATATATGATATCATATTAATGTATATGATTCTTGTATAATTTAATAACAATTATTTCACCATTATACAGGAGGTTAACCTACCCCAAAAAAGGAAAAGTACAAGGTAAGGGTTATTTCACAATCTCTTCTTTATCCGAGGTTGTTTATACGTAATAATCTACTGGGATCTCGTTATCATCCACATCCATGTTTCTTCAAAATGTATTTCAAAACATTTTTACTATTTACAAGAATATGGGTTCAAGTCATTTATACCCTTGTTTGACTTTTTATAAGAGGTTTATAAAGGAATCTTTCCGTCGTTTTCAAAACAAGGTCCTTTTTAACCTTTTCGACAGAATTGAGGTAAGAATGTTTTTTTTAACTTATACGGCGGCTGCGGTTATTTTCCGCCGTTCTAAAATCGTCGAAGATTTCCATACAAGCTTATAAGAATATTTTCAAAGAAAATGTTTTATTTTATATGGATCTTAAATGATTTCAAAATAAAAGGAGATACTTCTTTAAAAAGAATTTTGATTTCATCTATGTCAACATCCTTTGATGGATTTTAAGATTATTCGAAGTTGATTTATTATGATACAAAACTTCTATATTGTATTGAAGGTTTTGTGATATGTTTGACTGTGGATGTGCTATTTTTATACCATTCATAGTTTATGGTGAAATTATTGACATTTCGTATGCTAGTTTTAATACGAATGTTTATGTTATGTTTAAACCTTTTCATATGGGAATGCATTGGACTTAATAAGTGACGGGTGGAGCCCGCTATAGCTCCTCGATGCATCGGTAGGTCTCATGAGACAAACTAGTGTCTTGTCACAAGGCCTTGACAAAATCTTATTTGTAGTCTTGGCACGAGGCCTTGGCTATGTGGTTATGATAGTCTGGCATTATGCATTCCAACATTATGAAAGTGGTTATTGATATTGCATGTGATTATTCGATTAGTAGAATATCCATGTGAACAAGTAAATGGCATTATTTCATTTTACTTTTGCCATACTATGTTGAAGTTCAATTTTAAAAGGCTTTTGTTTTAGTAATTCATTGCCTTAAATGTTTATGCTTATTTTGAATGTTCCGCTATATTGTTATCCTTACTGGGCATTTGAGCTCACCCCTTTTCTATGTTTTATTTTTCCCAGGTAGTGAAGAGGTAAATTATGTTTGACTTGCAGGGATATTATGAGGGGTTTATAGTGTGGACGTTGGAAACATTATGTTGTTGTAGTAGTTTTTCATTTTATGATGTAATGTAAAACTTATGAATATATCTAGTGTTTCCAAGGCTACTAAACTAATCGGTCTTTCGGGATTTGATCTTTCTTGTGATCATGCCAATGTTATGTAATTAATGCACCGACTCTGGGTAGCTGGGGTCGGGGCGTTACAGTTGGTATCAGAGGAAGTTTAGTACAAACCTTGGAAACTAGATTTAGATAAACTCTGATTAGAGCACGTAGACCTAAGATGAACTTTGAGGATTAGTATAGAAGAACTTCCTAGAATTTTGGTATTGTAGAGATTTTGTGAGTTTTCCGAGCAATACATCCCTGTCTGGATACGAGCAGGTAGAGGCGGCTCTGGCACAGATGTACCTAGGGGTAAAACCCGAAAACACCGCTTTGAGCTAGACTCGAACGGGAACGGGTGCACGACAACGGGCCTTGCTGCACTCTTGGTTACGACACTCCCGGGGGATATGCTTAGGATAACTCTCATTATCTTTACGAATCATTATGAAGGGTTTATGAGTATATACTTCCTCAAAGAAAACATTTTTATGATTATGGATTATATCCATAAATAGTTCAATTTATGTTAAGTGTTTTATAAGTATGGGATTATGTATTTTGATTCATAAACTGATCTAGTTTATGCCATTGTTTAGAAATGGCGCCTAGTGGAAGAAATGGAAACCGTATCAATGCATGCACTCCATGTAGGGATTGCCCTCCTGCTCAAGATAATTATAGTGGGGATGGTGATGCAACTGGTGCTGATCAGCTAATCACCATACTGGGACAACTTACTCAGGTTATGAATAATAACCTTACCTGTATGGAGCACCCTGATCCGCAGCATGGAGGATCAATGTTAGATCGATTCATGAGACAGCAACCACCAACGTTCAATGGGAATACAAATCCCTTAGTAGCTGAGCAATGGATATTTTCCCTAGAGAAAATATTTCAGGCTTTGGGGAGCAGTGAAAGGGAAAAAGTTATCATGGCAGTTTACCGCCTCACTGGAGATGCTGATCAATGGTGGTCATTGATTCAAAATACGAAGGAAGATGATGAAGTATCAAATATGGAATGGAGGGAGTTCAAAGATCTGTTTTTAGAAAAATACTTTCCTCGCGACCATCGAGCAGATATGGAAAGACAATTTCTGAGTCTGAGACAAAAGGAGGATGAGAATGTCACAAAGTATGAGGCTAACTTTAAAAGGTTAGCGAGGTACGCTGGTGATTATATTCGCAACCCAAGAAGTAAGATTGATCGTTTCTTTGATGGGTTAAAACCATTTCTCCGTCGAGCATTAGTCTCACAATCCTTTTCATCGTACGAAGACATTGTCTCATGTGCTATCAAGACCGAAAAGGAATTCTCTAAGTCTTATGACTTTAAAGCAAAGAAAGAGAAGAAGAGACCTGCTGATCAATCTGGGAATGGAAATAAGGGGAAGAAGGGAAAGGTTGAATATCCATCTTGTGGTAAGTGCGGGAAGAAACACCCCGGTGCTTGCCTGAAGGGAATGGGAGTCTGTTACAAGTGTGGTGAAAAAGGCCACCAAGCTCATGATTGCAAGGGGAAGAAGGAAGCTACCAACGTTCAGTGCTACAATTGCAGGGAGATGGGGCATTATGCAAATGCATGTCCTAAGCGTCAGGAGAACTTACCTCAGAAAAGGCCAAGGGATCAAGGCCAGGCTTATGCTATCACTACTGCTGAGGTAGAAGCTCCGAAAGACGTGGTGGCAGGTAATTTAATGGTTTCCTCAAGTTTAGAAAATGCATTATTTGATTCTGGATCATCGCATTGTTTCATATCTTCCCAGTTTGCTAAGAAAATTAGATATTTCCAATTTGATTTAATAAGGGAGTTGTCAGTTAAAACTCCTAAGGGAAGTATCGTTGCAACAAAGTTTTGTGAATCAGTCCCCATTAGAGCACATAAATTTTCTTTATCTGCTGATATCATCGTCATACCTATGATCGAGTTTGATATAATCCTCGGTATGGACTGGCTTTCGGACTATGATGCGAAGATTTATTGTAAGAAGAAAGAGGTTACGATTCTTGATGATAATGATAAGGAGCACCTTATTTTTAGAGCAGAATCGTCACCACCTAATTCTTATTTAGATCCACCCCCAGTAGTTCAACTTAATTCAATTATTGGGGAGGAAGAGAATGAAATAATTGTCGGTGAGGAAAGGAATGTTCAAATAGAGGATGTACCTATTGTGAAAGAATTTGTAGATGTATTTCCGGAAGATTTACCTGGACATCCTCCAGAACGAGAAGTTGAGTTTTCCATTGATTTGATTCCTGGATCAAGGCCTATATCGAAGACCCCTTATAGAATGGCCACTGTAGAGTTAGTCGAACTAAAGAAACAACTATAGGAATTGAGTAATAAGGGATTTATTCGCCCTAGTGTTTCTCCATGGGGAGCCCCTGTTCTTTTTGTTAAAAAGAAAGATGGATCTATGAGGTTATGTATCGACTACAGGGAGATCAATGCTATAACAATAAAGAACAAGTATCCCCTACCTCGTATTGATGATTTATTTGACCAACTGCATGGAGCTCAATACTTTTCAAAGATTGACCTTCGGTCTGGATACCATCAGTTGTGTGTAAAGAAAGAAGACATTCCGAAGACAGCATTTCGAACCAGGTACGGGCATTACGAGTTTACTGTAATGCCGTTTGGATTGACTAATGCACCCTCTGTATTCATGGATCTAATGAATAGAGTTTTCAAGGAGTATCTCGATGAATTTGTGGTGGTATTTATTGATGATATCTTGGTATACTCCGAAACCTACAAAGATCATGAAAATCACTTGCGCATTATCTTGAAGACTCTGAGGAGGCATGAATTATATGGGAAGTTTAGCAAGTGTGAATTCTGGCTTCAGGAGATTTCTTTTCTTGGCCATATTGTCTCTAAAGATGGAATCTCTGTTGATCCTTCTAAGACCAAGGCAATCCAAGAATGGCTAGCACCTACGAGTATAACTGAGGTACGTAGTTTTATTTGTTTGGCAGGTTATTATCGACGTTTCGTCCAGAATTTTGCCCGATTGGCTAACCCATTAACGAAGCTCACACGTAAAGGGGTTAAATTTGTTTGGAAAAAAGAGTGTGAAGAATGTTTCGAAGAACTGAAGAGAAGATTAGTCAATGCTCCTATATTGACTCTACCATCGGGGAATGATGGGTTCGTTATTTATAGTGATGCATCGAAGAAAGGACTTGGTTGTGTCCTTATGCAGAATGATAGAGTTATTGCCTATGCATCACGACAGTTGAAAATTCATGAACAAAACTATCCTACTCATGATCTTGAGTTAGCAGCTGTGATCTTTGCTTTGAAGATATGGAGGCACTACCTCTATGGTGAAAAATGTGAGATTTATACTGATCACAAGAGTTTGAAGTATATTTTCTCACAAAAAGAACTCAACATGAGGCAAAGGAGATGGCTTGAATTACTCAAGGATTATGATTGCACGATACACTACCACCCAGGGAAGGC
This sequence comes from Viscum album, assembly GCA_963277665.1. Taxonomy (NCBI): domain Eukaryota; kingdom Viridiplantae; phylum Streptophyta; class Magnoliopsida; order Santalales; family Viscaceae; genus Viscum; species Viscum album. The sequence continues at coordinate 1,149,744,971 of OY728127.1, read as the reverse complement.
AAACAAGGTGGCAGATGCTTTGAGCAGAAAAGACCATGGATTTTTGAACAATATGAGAATTGAAAGGGATCCAATTTTCATGGAGCTAGTGAAGATGGACATGGGAATAACCAGGGAAGGTGAAACATCAATGCTTTTTCAAATGGTTGCCAAACCATCTTTACTAGAAAGGATTAAGAGTTCTCATACTGATGATGAAGAATTCCAAAAGAAGATTAAAGCTGTGAATGATGGGAGATTGAGAGACTTTGCGTATGAAGGTGGAATTTTGAAATTTGGGAAGAGTCTTTGTGTTCCCAATATACCTGATCTAAAAAGGGAATTGCTGGATGATGCTCATAGTTCCAATTTCTCTATACACCCTGGGAGCACCAAAATGTATAGGGATTTGAAGGAACATTTTTGGTGGGACAACATGAAGAGGGAGATTGCTGATTTTGTGTCAAGGTGTATGGTTTGTCAACAAGTGAAAGCTGGAAGGCAACAGCCTGGAGGAGTCATGCAACCTCTTCCCATACCGGAGTGGAAATGGGACAATGTTACGATGGACTTTGTCATGGGGCTACCAAAGACTCCTAGAAGGAATGATGCAATATGGGTGATTGTTGATCGTCTTACCAAGTCAGCACATTTTCTTGCTATAAGAGAAGATCTACCCCTGGAACGTCTAGCAAGACTATATATTAATGAAGTTGTGAGACTTCATGGAGTACCCCTATCAATTGTTTCTGATCGTGATCCCCGTTTTACTTCAAGATTTTGGAAAAGTCTTCAAAAATCCCTGGATACTGAACTTCATTTGAGCACTGCTTACCACCCTCAGACAGACGGACAATCAGAACGGACTATTCAGACCTTAGAAGACATGTTGAGATCTTGCTCACATGACTTTCAGGGTATGTGGGATCAATATTTACCACTAGTAGAATTTTCCTATAACAATAGCTTCCATTCGAGTATTCAGATGGCACCATATGAAGCGTTATACGGAAAGAGATGTCGTACACCAACCTGTTGGGATGACGTTGGTGAAAGAAAACTTGTAGGCCCAGAACTGGTGGAGGAAACGGTGGAAAAGGTGAAGGTAATCCAAAATCACATTAAAGCAGCTCAAAGTAGGCAGAAGAGCTATGCCGATAATCGAAGGAAGGATTTGGAATTTCAAGTCGGTGATCATGTTTTCCTAAAGGTATCTCCGTGGAAGGGAGTCATACGTTTTGGTAAGAAAGGTAAATTGAGTCTCAGGTACATCGGACCTTTCGAAATTCAAGAACGAATTGGGGCTGTAGCTTACCGATTGGCAATGCCGCCAAGTCTCTCCAAAGTTCACGATGTGTTCCACGTATCTCTGTTGAGAAAATACATGCCTGACCCAACGCATGTACTCACCTATGAGGAATTAGAACTGGAACCCGATCTGTCTTATTGCGAAGAACCCGTCAGGATTCTTGATACAAGAGAACAAGTGCTGAGAAACCGGACGACGCGTCTGGTAAAAGTTTTGTGGAGAAATCATAAGATGGAAGAGGCAACGTGGGAACCCGAGGAACTTATGATGAAGAACCACCCGAGTCTTTTTATGCAGTAATACCCTAGAAATTGCGAGGACGCAATTATTTGAAGGAGGGGAGAATGTAACACCCCAAGCTTCTATGGTACGTTTCCCTTCGAATAATGCGATAGCGTGTGTTGTACGCAACCTCGAGTTCTAACACACACCACAACTAATTAAACTAGCCGTTGTGAATAGTAATACCTATTTTTGAAATCATATATATTCAATATTTCAAAATGGACTTCATTTTTAGATTCGGAATATCAAAATTAGCCTAGGATGAAATTTTGGTACATTTCAGATAACTTTCATATTTTGATGAATAGTGAAAATTTCTAAATTTTAATTAAAAACAACTTTTTTAATCAAAATAATTAATAGTGATAAATTATTAATTTGAGTGGTTTTAAAGTATATTTAGAATATATTTTTACCATTTAATATAATGTTGGTCATTGGACATAATTATACAATTAAACCGAACATAAACAAGTGTCAATCTTTTGATAGTTATTATCTCTTAAAAACACGCTTTTTGTTTTGACAGCGGGAATTAATTTTAAATTAATTTCTGCCACATCTGTGTTTTGAATTTAGGAAAATGGATTCCATATTTGGAATCAGGATGTCCAAATTATGTAAATAGGTAACTTTTAATTTTACACATTTTGAATAATTACTGCGGTAAATATTTTATTTACCATGGTTAAAGGGTAAATCCGGTAAATAAGGGTTAAAAAATAATATTATAATAATACAAAATTACCCTAGAACGTGTCCTAACCTTATTGGTGGACACATACCCGACCATGGGCATCCTTGGGTCAATTTGGGGACCCCTTGGATCCACTTGTAAGTGATAATGACACATTATATTAATAAAGTTAAAATAAAAATAAAAATGGCATAAGCTTACATCTTTTAGAAGAACAATTTTTACATAGGGTTATACATGTTGGATTTTAGATTATAAATATTCATTAGAAAGCTAAAAAGATTTCCTACAAAATGATATTTTATTTATAATTTTTAGACATTGAATAATTTATTTCATTTATGACACAATGATGATGCAGTAATTAATATAATAGTGAAAAATTAAAATAATTGATATTATAAATACCCAAATAATTATAATATGAAACTTTTAATGAATTAAACTAATTTTATATGATAATATGATATATTAGGATTGATTTAATTGACTTTTTTCGAAGTAATCAATCTGTTAGGAGTTTCAAAAAAATCAACTATTGAATAGTGTCAAAATTGACATAAAAGAGTTCTTAAAACAAATATTATATTATTAATTGATATTAAATTCCTAAAAATCTAAGGTTCGGCCAAGAGACTTATATTATGATAGGTTCCTCATTAATGGACCACTTGGGGGTCTCTTGGATGTATATGGTAAGTCTATTAACCATATAATATAAAAATACAAAGAGACATTGTAAAAGTGAAACTAATTAACTTAGAGTTAATACTTAAAGATAAGGTTAATATAAGTACCCAAACCTGTCTAAATTCTATTGGTTGAGTGGTTTTCGACCTATCCCCACCTTAACCTTTGAATAGTAAACTTTGGAGCCATTAGAAACCGAATATGAATTTATTATAAATTAATATTTCTAGTTTTTTCAAAGGTGCCCCTCACCCCTCTTATAAAAGGGCACTCCTCCTTCTCATTTCTTCACACCTCTAAAGCCTTTTGGTTCGGCCAAACTCTGCCCAAATACTCTCCCAACATCCCTCACTACAACCTAGGGGCCTTAGTTTGATCAGAAAGCCAACCTAAGGAGCCCTTTTGATCAAATCAAAAGGAAGAACCCGAAGAAGAGGTAATGTTTTCACCACCCCTTTTCCAAGTTCATTTCTTCTTCCACTTCTTCTTCCTTTGTTGTTACCATTCTAAAATAATGACTCCAGTATAATTTATATACTGTGATGTTATTATAAATATGGTACAACCATATTCAGTATTCTATCCACCCTTTGAATAACATGTCACCATACGTGCGTACGTACGGCTTACCGTCTCCACGTCGTGGTGTAATTGTTATTCAATATATTATTATTTGGATGGGTATAATAATGATGTGTAACTCATGTAAATAATAAATATAACATATTAATGTTTCTTTATATATGATATACCATCCATTTATATATTATTTTAATATCAAAAGAATGATATTGTCGCTCGTGCGTACGTACGGACTACCGTCTCCACGAACGCGATAAGATTCATTCTCCATCATATCCATTCAAGTATTATTCTCATTTTAGGGTTAAAAATAATGTTAATATCATTCTGATTATGAATAAGATATAATCTATCCATTACAAACATGTCTTACGTAACCAAACATTTAAGAAGAACGAATCGATTATCACCCGAAACGACGATAATACTAAGATATTATTAATAAAGCAATGTTAAAAGATCATATATGATATCATATTAATGTATATGATTCTTGTATAATTTAATAACAACTATTTCACCATTATACAGGAGGTTAACCTACCCCAACAAAGGAAAAGTACAAGGTAAGGGTTATTTCACAATCTCTTCTTTATCCGAGGTTGTTTATACGTAATAATCTACTGGGATCTCGTTATCATCCACATCCATGTTTCTTCAAAATGTATTTCAAAACATTTTTACTATTTACAAGAATATGGGTTAAAGTCATTTATACCCTTGTTTGAATTTTTATAAGAGGTTTATAAAGGAATCTTTCCGTCGTTTTCAAAACAAGGTCCTTTTTAACCTTTTCGACAGAATTGAGGTAAGAATGTTTTTTTTAACTTATACGGCGGGTGCGGTTATTTTCCGCCGTTATAAAATCGTCGAAGCTTTCCATACAAGCTTATAAGAATATTTTCAAAGAAAATGTTTTATTTTATATGGATCTTAAATGATTTCAAAATAAAAGGAGATACTTCTTTAAAAAGAATTTTGATTTCATCTATGTCAACATCCTTTGATGGATTTTAAGATTATTCGAAGTTGATTTATTATGATACAAAACTTCTATATTGTATTGAAGGTTTTGTGATATGTTTGACTGTGGATGTGCTATTTTTATACCATTCATAGTTTATGGTGAAATTATTGACATTTCGTATGCTAGTTTTAATACGAATGTTTATGTTATGTTTAAACCTTTTCATATGGGAATGCATTGGACTTAATAAGTGACGGGTGGAGCCCGCTATAGCTCCTCGATGCATCGGTAGGTCTCATGAGACAAACTAGTGTCTTGGCACAAGGCCTTGACAAAATCTTATTTGTAGTCTTGGCACGAGGCCTTGGCTATGTGGTTATGATAGTCTGGCATTATGCATTCCAACATTATGAAAGTGGTTATTGATATTGCATGTGATTATTCGATTAGTAGAATATCCATGTGAACAAGTAAATGGAATTATTTCATTTTACTTTTTCCATACTATGTTGAAGTTCAATTTTAAAAGGCTTTTGTTTTAGTAATTCATTGCCTTAAATGTTTATGCTTATTTTGAATGTTCCGCTATATTATTATCCTTACTGGGCATTTGAGCTCACCCCTTTTCTATGTTTTATTTTTCCCAGGTAGTGAAGAGGTAAATTATGTTTGACTTGCAGGGATATTATGAGGGGTTTATAGTGTGGACGTTGGAAACATTATGTTGTTGTAGTAGTTTTTCATTTTATGATGTAATCTAAAACTTATGAATATATCTAGTGTTTCCAAGGCTACTAAACTAATCGGTCTTTCGGGATTTGATCTTTCTTGTGATCATGCCAATGTTATGTAATTAATGCACCGACTCTGGGTAGCTGGGGTCGGGGCGTTACATTTTCATTCACTAAACACTAGAGAATGGATAATATATTTTCAGTCCTAGTGATCCATTTCATGATAAATAAACAATTCGTGGAACCAATCAAATTGGGAGTATAATTCTACATTATAGAATTAATAGAATGTTATCACCCTATTTTCTCATTTAGACGTTCAACATGATTCATATTTTGAGAATATTTTTTGATCATTATGATGATATTTTTCATTATAGCTCCCATAATATTTGGGTTTTTAGAAGGAAAATAATTGCATTGTTCATCGTATTATGCACTATCAAGATTATATCAAGATCCATTCATTGGATAAAACCAAAAATAAATGTGTAAAAACTATACTATAATTATTATTGTGAGATAACATATTATCATGAAATTTAATTCATATGATCTCTAAATCATGACATGTTATTCATAATCTTGGGGACCTTTGATTTAACCTATTTTATCCATGGTCATTACAAAAACCATAGGATGTCATCACATACATAGAGTTAACCCTAGGGTTTTCACTAATGTTATCTAATCATAATCTGCAATGATCGAAAAAACCCTACTTTGATTCCAATTGTAAAGTCCCATTGTTTTCATACATAATTATTTCATATATTTAGTTGAATATTCAATACATTTCCCAAACACACAACCAGAGACCATAAAAGTTAATTATCATGGGAGAATAGGTTCCTAGTATTCTTATTTCATGAAAGTAATTCATCAACACCAACATAGAACACCATATTTAGTACTAATATTTAGAAAACCCTATTTAAAACATTTCATTTTAACCTTGTGAAAGGAAACATAATAAAGGATGATCTCAGATTCTCGGTAAGGGTAGACATGTGAGATATAAATTATTGATCATATGAATGGATAACATAATAATAATGGTATGATATAATGAAAATAATATTAAAATTTCATAAAAAATATGTCAAATAATCATAAACATGTGTCCCAAAACAAGGAATTGTCAATTTAAATGACACAATTCATAAGAGTGATAAAAGATAATAAATAAATCATGAAATATAATTTCAGGTCAAGTAATTATTAAAACATCATATATATATATATATATATATATAATCCATTTAATATATTTATGTTATCTTCAATGAATATCAAATCATTTGTATTTGGCCTCAACACATGTTTCCCAGTTCATAACTAGTTTAGAATCATCACATGTTTCTGATATGGGATCAATAACATCACCATATTTCTAATAGCATATCAATAATGTCATATTTTTTACCGTAATTAATTTATTATTTATAGAACATTATCCATTTAATTTAATGGATATATGGGTCCCACCTATCCCTATTTATAGCATGACCACCATCCTAGGTTATAAAATAACCACCATGGTTAGTTTTAATGTAACCATTTTACATGGTTAAAATCTAACCACCATCAATTAATGTAAACCCTACATATTTTCACAATATTATTTTAAAAAATTCATCTTATTGAACCAATGAAGAGAATTTTCTTTCATAAAAATTTCATCATAACATTACCTATGTAAAAGAAAAAAGATTTATAATCATTTCATCATATCATCATATCAAATCCCAAGGAAAAGAAAAGAGTTTCATAAAAATCATGTCATCATAAATATATAAAATCTATATGAATGATATGGATGGATTAATTGTATAATATATCCATTAAATCATATGTCACATCAATGTATTTCATCTAAGTTGGAAAATTATTTTTAATTATCACATTGATCGATTCATGAAGAAATTATCCTTTATTATTTGAAAAAACTTATTTATATTAGAAAATTATCCCAAATATTAAGGAAAATATTTTAATTTAAATTAATATTGGAATCATATATAATAATATTTTAAAAACTGAGTGGTCATGAGGGATGTAAATTCATCTCACGTTGTAAATGTTAAAATTAATATTCCTTTCAAATTTTTAGTTCAAGAAAAAAGATCCCTGTTTATAAAATGACATGATCATTCCATTTATATAAAAATGTAAAAAAAGTATGTATGGGTAAAAAAATAATCAAACAATCATTTGAGATCAAAAAAATTATCCTTAAAACTTTTTTAAAAACATCGACTTAAAATAAAAATGATTTTTATCTAAAGTGAGAAATGAATTCATTTTTTTATAAAAAATACATCTATAATATTTCATACAAAATGAGATGAAAATGAAATGAAAACACAAAATTTATATAAATAACTAGTGTATTTGAAATTTCCTCTATTTTTTGTAGATCATAATCTATCATTATTGGAAGAGTGATCATAACCATCTGAATAAAAAATTATATTAAAACATCAAACCTTTACCATTTTAGTAAATATTGAATCATAATTCCCTTAAAAAAAACCATATATTTCTATGAAGATTCCTTTAAATTTCATAATTATAAGTTTTAAATAATATTCATGGGTATTATATACACCACACAATAGAAACTAGTGGTGTATAGATCATGTTTCCCACATAAATAAAAGTGACATGAAAATCCATTACCATAATTGAATCATTCCAATTGTAAGATACATTACATAAAAAGCATAAAATAGAAATTAAATTAAATATAAATTAGGATACACATGATTTATCATGTTTAATGTGTATTACATACACCAAACAAAAGAAACAAAAAGTGAAGTGGGAACATGTATTTACGAAATTAAAGATAGGTTACAAATTTGATAACACTAAAAAAATTCAATCGTAAGAACCATTCAATAAAAACATGAAATTAATAATTAAATATTATTTCAATAAGAATATTCATCTCATAAAATATAAATTATTTAGTATATATAAAACACAATAGTGGCTAGTGGTGAATATGTCATATGTCTCTCAAAAATAAAATAGTGACTATAAATCCCCTATCTTACTTCTTACATCCATTATAAACCATTGAACTTATTCTATAAAAAATATTGATTTATTTTAAATATGTTTCAAAAACATACTAATATATTTATTACCATAAATAATTTACTTATAATATTTTATCACATGTTTTTTAACAACTCATTATTTAAATCACTCTTTAGGATGATATATAGTTTGTTCTTCTTGTATGTTCTAGTTTGATGGGTTTTGTCCTTATAATTTGAAAATAGTTCCATAATGTAAATAATTTTAATCATGATATAAATATAATATATATTATTTATATTCATGTTTTGAGTCATTGATAAATGTATATATAGAAAAATGAATTACACCATTAATAGAGATGGTATGTCGTACATACATCTAAACATTGTTTTCATTTTTTGATTGAGTGAGTGAAATAAATATAGATAATAGCATTAATATATAGAATAATTATTTTATAATACATATATATCATATATATATATATATTAAATCATCCTTATTTTCAACCATGTTAAATAGAAATGAAAAATGAATCACATCGCTTTATGGTGGTTGTAGTCCATAAGTACACACGAATGACATTATTATTTCCCAACTATTTGGAAGGTAAGAATATAGATATTATAATATAATTATATAAGAATAATGATTTAATAATTAAAATATTTAAATATAATACCAATAAAAATATTCAACTATAATATAATGTGATTGGAAATGAATTTCACTTCTAATGGATATGTTAAGATGTCCGTACACACGAGTGATACTTTCACTTCCCATTTGATGGAATGAGAGTGAATAAAGGTCGTATAATAAAACTTATAATTTTTTTAATATTTTTCAAAATTAATTTATTATTTTATTAATAATATAATAGTTTTATAGTGGGAAAATAAGAACTAAAATGGATGTGATCGGTTATGGAGATTACATACTCATTGAAACGACTACCTTAGAATTCCTCTTAAGAGATATAAGATTAGACTAATGGGAATACCATAACTTCTATAATTTTTATGAATATTTTTAAATGGTATTTCGGTATGATGTGGTCTATATATAAGGCTAAATTTTGTGTAATTAATAAAAAGTAGTGGTTCCCTGTATAATTGAGGGGAGGGGAACGTTTGGATTGTCTTAAAATATTAAAGTAGTATAAATAAATTTTGATTTTAAAAATAGAACAAATATGATATTATTATAATAAATTATTATTATGATCTTAAATAGTCCCATAAAATAATTTTTTCATGGGTTTGGATAACATTTCTACCCGTATATTTTTTGTTTAACCCCTAATTAACAATTTTAACAATTATAGTGACATTAATATTTGTTACTCATAAGGGGTTAATATAATTACTATAAATGAAAAAATGTACAATAAATATGATATGGTTTTTTTAACCAACCATAAAAATTAACGTTATTGAACATATGATTTTCTGATATTTTATATCATTTAATAAAATATTATAAACATAAAATATCAAAAACATAAATTTTAGGACTATTCAATTTCTTTGATAATATAACACTAATAAAAGAAGGGAAATTTGAATAAAAAGTTTTTCAACATACCTAAAATGTTAATTTTATCTTTAAGATTATTTTTTCATATTAATTATTTCAAATTATATTACTTTTAATATTTTTATATTAGTTATTTTAATTTCCAAATAATTGAATAATTTATTCATCGACATTCTGTAGGAATTTAATATAATGTATATTCATTAAAATTTAAGATTATGTTATGATTAAGAAGATATACAATTTATAATTAAAAAATATAATTATAATTTATCATATCCTCTAGTTATCCCAATGTTAAAAATATTATAGTTATTAAAAACTAGAGTGATATTATTTACATTTCATTCAATAATATATTGTTATTATCATAATCACATACTAATGAAAAACCCAATATAAACAATCATTGATGATGGATAAATTTAATCTTTAAATAAAATAAAATCACATGTTATGGTCATTTTATAGTCCGTATCTTTTTAATTTTAACTTAAATTATATGATTTACCCTTTACTATGATAACAAAAAATACAAAAGTTATTATTCATATTGAAAAAAATAAAAAGAAACTATTTACCACAGTCAAATATTAAAATTAAAAATATTTAATTAGTTATTTAATATTAAATCACCATATGTTGTAGAAATTAATACAATATCATTTCTATAAAACGTGATGAAAACAATATTTCATAAAAATTCCAATTTTAGGTATAAAATTATTTTATACTAAAATTGAGAGTAAAATTAATTTTTAAAATAATAATTGGATTATTTTCAATAAATATTTAGTAATTATATTTTAAAACTAATAGAAAACTGGATTTTACATTATAAATACTCTGAAAAAAATCATCTTTTTTTATAAAGATCAGTATTTTTCACTATTCCTTGAAAATCAAACTTTTCTAAAAAATATCAAATATCTAACATATGATAATTTTCTATGGCGATTTTATAATTGAATTTATTTTTTTGTAAACCATTTTCAAAATTTTATTAAAATTAATTAAAATATTTAACCACAAAAATCAATCAAAAAATTTATTGAGAAATATAATATATAGAGAATAAAATGTCTTATCTAAAAATTGAGTGCTTATTTATAAAGTAAAAAAATCAATAAAATATTATTTATTATGACACATATAAAAATAGTTAATAATTCATTTAATAATACTCATACTAGTCAATCTAATGGCTAGGTGATTACTTTTACATTAAATAATAATATTCTAATAATGTATTGTGGTTTGTTTATAACTAGTGTTGTGTGTAATACATGATATAGAAGATATAAAATTATTTAATGGAAAATATAACCTAAATTCATGAGTCATAACACATAACTAACACATTATTTTTAAATATCCTTTGTGATATTTATATTTTCAATATGTCTGTATGAGGGTCAATTAGAGGAATGTGGGAGTAAAAAAACATTGTGTGGAATTATAGACCATGGAAGTGAATATATTATGTATTTAAAATCATAATGTAAGAGATCATAATCCAAAAATAACTTATATTTAATCACCTAGTTGGAATGTTTATGAATATGTATAAAAGGTCATACTATTGAATTTTTAACAATTTCCTCACATAATGAAAATGGTGTTCGAAGTCAAATTGAAGAGTGAATGTTATAAATATGTGGTGAGTAAATTATGAATGGATGTTAATTATATTACTTCATAAATGGAAAAAGATATATTAAGGTTGTAGATTTATGATAACTCATGGATATGTTTGTGAAAACCAATATATGAAATAGGTGAGTTTGATGTATGGAGCCATTGAGAATCCATCAAATGAATGTTGTGAATGAATGTGATTATATATTGTATATAAGTATAGTTGTATGTATTTTTTAGAATATTTGGGGAATTGTGGAGATCAATTGAAGTCACTTATTACTTCATTAGTTAGAAATCAAGAGTTTAAATGTGATGTAGATGAGTTTCATAGGGGTACACAACTAGCTATCTATGGTGACATGAGGAATTATATTATATGTGTAAATGTTTATTTAGATCTATGTATTGGTAGATTCTACCAATGCAAATGAAATTATGAATTTTACAAGTATCACAAATTTAGATTTACTTTATACATATAGGCCACTACACTGGTCTAGATGATACATATAATTAATTTTAATAAAACTAGAGTTTTACAATGATAAAATATGGGGTGTATTTCACCATTCCTAATGGTACGTCAAAAACATTAAAGGTTTAGTAACTGTGATTATATACCTATGTAAGGGTCTATGATTTTTCATAATGGTAGGAATTGGGGATAATTATTTCATTGTGTATATGTGTGAAATAAAGAGTACATGAAGAATCAATATGTATTATGTGTGAAATGAAATTATATAGTGGATTAAGTGAAGATGTTGCATCACAATGGGAAACATTATCAGATGATATGATAAACAGTCTATGTTTTAGTTGATATAATTCATTAAGAAGGAAACAACTATTTTAAATACATTATAAACATATGAAATTTACATAAGCCTTTATGTATATTTCATGGAATTATATGGCATTGATGTTAAACCCAATCCCTGAAAGTATATCATGAGTTCATGTTTTTAATCAAAAATATTTTCATCATAAATATTTATAATGTATGGATTATCATCATATTATTTTTAATATTTATCATATGATGTTCAAAATACATATGATATAAAAGTCATACAATCAAAAAGTATATATTCAATTAATGGAATTCAATCGAATGATGGGTCCTGAAGCATTCAGGGTAACAATAAAGATAGCCCCATTCATTTTTGATGTTATGTGTTATCATGTTTTTGGTTTTTTATAATACCATCCCGAACCATGTGTTCTAATTTAAGGTGTTTGTAATCACCATAATTAATAATGATAAAAAAATTTCTACTCTAAAAATCTAAACACGGTGAATAATATGGTCCAACACTGAGGTAATCCTTGTAATTATTTTGTACTACTTCTCTTTTCTTATTTTCATTACATTCGTAGACCAAAATTGATTCCTTACTAATCCATTCCTCTAAACTGAGGTTGATGATTCAATGTAAGAGGGGTTATATGAATGTAAAAAATAATCCTTGTAAAAAAATGGGTACATTTATTCACCCCCACAGTGTCATTGAATGACCAAATTATTCTCTATATAATGCTTGTGATGGATATTTCATAATAAGAGAAATGATGACCACATTTCCATTTCTAGTAGTATATGGGAGTCCAAAAACCAATTCATTCAAATACATGAGACATCGTATCTGTGTGAGTTTCAAATAGTTATATTATAATATAATAATTGGACATTTTTGTTTCATATAGAACATAAACGTTTCACTAAGGAGTTAGTGATTATAACATTTTAGTGATATCAAGACTATTTTGATTTTAATGTCACATTTTTTCATTTTCACTCATTTTTTTCATAACTATAGATGCCTATAAAAAACAATATGGTCTTATTATATGAGTACACAACCTTTCATAATAACTAAATCAACAATATAAACCATACACCTTCTCTAGTTTAAAATAAAATTATATGGGCTTCTCATTTAATTCCCCATTACAATTAATTAAGGTATTATTGATATTTCAGAATCCACAAAAAAAATAATTCCTTTCTAATGAGATCAATAAAAGATAATGAAATATTTCAAATGTATTTTATAATTTTTATTGTAGTATCCCACTAAACATTATAAGCTACATATCTCAAAATTACTCTTTTGAACATCCAATGGAATAAATTTTTTCACCATCCTAGGGCCAACTTATATGCCATTTTTGGTACCACATGTCTCAAGAACATTACGTTATGAATATATATGTGACACAAATATAAATATTAAAAATGTTAATTTACTTAAAGGATTTCAAATGAAACCATTAAATGATACTAATGCTCATATTCAAACATCAGCTAAGCTAAGATTCCAACCAAAATTTCACAATAAAATAGTAAATATATCTATAGAAAATGTGGTTTATAATCCCTATAAAATCCAAAAGAGATTTTCAAACATAAAATCATGAAAAGGTACATAATGAGACCATAATCACTTCGATAATATTTCTTGGGTATATCATATTCCTTCTCCCAATTTTAGTGATACTGAGACCAGAAATCCCACTTAAAAAACCAATTTATAAAATTCAATTGATCAAAAATGAAATTAATACATGGAAAATTATTTTTACTATTTATAATCACATGAATCACTTTTTTATAATAAATTAATTGTTTCAATATCCCATAAACATTCATTTTTAGGAGTATGTGTGATACTAATAGATACACACTATATTGAATAATATCATTTATTCAGGATCATCAAGTTATGCCTTAAACATATTCATCTCAGTTAAATCCATTAGATATATAGGAAGTGACATAATTTATATTGCTTTGTCAGTTCAATAGAATGGTCCACCTCTTAATTAGGATATAAACTAGAATAATCCTTAGTAAAACTTCAAAAAAATATCATACCATAGAAGGAAGATCACTTATTAGAGTCCCTATACATGTTTTCATAATCAAAGGTGATATATGTCATGAAAAATTTATAATTTTAATAAGATGATTCTATAATCAATATTATAGTTTATCCTATTTTAATTGTAATAAATTTGAATTACCGTCATAATAGATGGATATAATTCTTCTATGATAGACGATGACACACGATTTGAATATAATCCTCATATCTATCCACAAGTTCATATCAAATAGATCTATTTTGACCATAATAAAATCCCATTTATTCAGCACATAAAAATTGAGATATTGCTTGTATGAAATTTTAATCCCATATCTTTCATCTTAAAAATAGGATTTGGTATTTATACTACATATAAAATAGGATTAAACTTGGGATTCAAAAAATATACAATATGATAAAAGAATAATGAATGAGTGTCACATATATCAAAGAATGAAATACGCATAGATGATATAAAAAGTATAATACCTCAAAAAATAAAATTCCATTTACTATATTTGAGGTTAATATTACAAAAAACATATAATTACATTGATTTAAGGAAATTATAAAATGTTAAGATAAATTTAGGATTACTCTTCATTTGGTACAACCAATGTGAAAAATACATTATACATCTATGAACATATAGATGATATTCAATTTAATTAGTTTCAAAAAAGATTACTTATGTAATTTTTTAAATAAAGAACATGTAAACCTTATTTGAGTGGGATTAATCCATTGAATTATTTCCTAGTGACCTGTACGGCCACCTGAATGAAAAACATTAGGATTATCCTGGCATTAAGGCTGTGAGTATCCAATATTTCCACATTTGTGACATCTAAGAGACTATATTTCCATCTAAGATAGACATATTAATCTTTTTATAAATCCTAATATGTACTCTTCAAATTATATTTTTTTATGATAATGTCTTTCTATATTATTATAAATTAAGATTCTCCAATTATTACTCCCAATCAAGCTCGATATTTCATCATCATAAATTCTATATTTATTGCCTCCTAATTAGTGTGATATTTAAATATGAATACCTTCGATCGAGCATAAATGTAATTATAAATATCAAATAATAAAACATTTATGGTGTTATTAGTAACCATATTCTATGAAAATTATATCATATCAATAAATAAATGAGAGTATTTAATTACAAAAATATTACTATTTGAAAGATAAAAAACACTTATTCCTTAACAAATTTTAGTTATTCAGGGTAAAACTACTGAATAAAAAAATATGTACTCTTTCCATGTTATATTCTCATGTATTTGGCCTAAAAAGGGATTACCAATACATTCTTCTATGACCCTAATTCTTGACTATGGAACATATATCATTTAAGGAGGCATAACTTTTGAGAAATTTTAAAATATTCAATATATTATTTGGTTAATCTCTATGTTCTTGGAGAACATTAGTGCCTCCAAAAGAAGTAATATTATGATGGGGGAATTGTTGATATCAAACCTCTTCTTTGGATAGAGTAATTTATGACTCCCATCCCATGGATAAAATATTATAATAAACCACTTTAGTAACATTATTATCAATTTTAATATTATTATATGGAAAATTTTATGTTCAACCTTCAATGGATTCTCCAAGACTCCTCGAAGTGACTTGAATCATTAAAGTTATCATGAAAAGAAATATAATTTTATCAAACACATTGAAATATAACATATAAATGTCATTTATTGGAATCATAATTATATTAAAAACAATAGTATTGATTATAAATAAATCATTAGTAGAGGAAATGGAATAAAAACATATTTTAGTATTGGTATTATTTAAATGTGCGGTTTCCCAAACTGTTTTTAACCCTGTATATCTCAAAAATTATTTTATATATATTATGAATGGTTATACAATATATGATTCCTATATATTAATAAACAATATAAAATATATACACATGAATGGGTTTCATAATTTGGCCATATTCTACATCTCACACACCCTAATAGTGCATCCTCAAAATCCCCATTTAAAATAGTGTAATTTATTAAACATAAATATTAAATAAAACGTAAATACAAACAAACATAATCCCCACAACCCTTGGATACTCATGGAACACCATAAGATGTGTTTGAAGTATACTTACCCATCATAAACCTATTGTTTCCTAGTGATTCTATTTATTTTCTAGGTCGATTACTATGTATCAAAAAAAATGATATCTAATTCTATTTGTAACAAACTAACTAGCACATCGCAATCATAATTTCCAAGTAATTCATCCACATGTTCAAAAGTGAACTAACAATATCCACGGGCTACACCTTGTTTAATGGATGTAATCCAATATCTGGATTTTTTTTTAATAAATACAATACTAATGAATAGGTTCAGTTAAAAAAATAATTCACCTATATATTTAGGGTGGGAAGAAAATTATCTTTAGAAAATCGAACCATAATAAGAGAAATCCCACACTAAAATAATTGTTTTTTACTTTTTATTTATTTTTTATTATACATTATTTAAACCGTTTTTTTTAGAGTTTGATTTAGGAGTAAATCCAAACCATAATTATTATACCAAACTGCATCCAATAAATAAATATAATTTTATTTTTTTAATATTATTTTTTCAAACATAATCTTAAATTTGAAAACATGTTTTTTGTTTACTAAAATGAATTAAAAAACCCCTATAAATATTTTAAATTCTAATAAACCCCCACTGTGCATCATTCCCCTCCTCCCTCCCTCTCCTCCCAAAATGAATTTATCCCATCCATCCCCCATCCCATCCTAAAACCAAAATCCCTTAAAGATGATGTTGTTCATACAATTTGTAAAAATTGTATTCCACTAAATCACCAATTCTCAGTGGTATCTTACTAATCCATGGACACATAAATTGGTATCAAAGGTAGGTACCCTCTATAGATTTAAGAGATTTTTTGAGAAATAGAGAATTTGAATTTAGTTAACAAGTTATGAGTTCCTACATTTAATTTCATGAACTATCATAGTTGGAGGAATAGGATGATTCCTTACCATCTACATCATTCCCTAAAACTGATAGATGATGAAATAGTGAGTTTTCCCCCAATTAATGAAGATGTTTTTATGACTCAATACGAAAACAAAAGAGATCTGGAAGTTGATGGGAATTATTAAAATGCCATCATGATGGCATTATATAATTATGTTTACACTAAATTATGGGTTCTTCAAACTACCAAGGTGGTCTGAGATAAATAGAGTCGATGTTATGAAGGAATTATTAATATCATAGAATACATTATTCCAATCTAGAAAATCACATTTGGAGATACCAAAATGGATGAATAAGAAAGTATAAATGATTTATTTACAAGAGTAAATGAAATATTCATCAAAATTAGAGGTTTTGTAGAGATGTTGGATGAACCTACTATTATGAACAAGCATATGAGAAATTTTCAAGATAGATTTGACTCAATGATTTATTCACAGGAAGAAAGAGAATATCTATCATTATATGAAATTCATAATAATCTCATATCTCATTAAATGAGAAAAGGGTAAACATTCATGAAAAAGGAATGTGATGAGATGGCTTTTGAATCCATGAAAAAAGTTTAAACTAAAATCAATATCGAACTTGAATCAAGTGATTATAATGGTAATGAATATGAATAGGACGTAAAACTAATTATGTCCGTGTTTTAAAAAAAATTTATCAGGGGAATATAGAAAAAAAATATAAAACATTACCCAATGTGAATGCTTTATCACAATGGTGGTCAATTTTCGTGGAACTATCCAATGAAGAAAGTTGATGATACTACATACATTGAAGAGGATATGAAATATCAAAAAAGTAAGTTGAAGAATCCTAAGAAGTGGAAAACTTCCAAAAAGGGAAATATGATGAGCAGAGAAACAAAAACAATTACATCATTAATTTGTGAGTTAAATGATGGAAGATATTATTTGAATCAAATGTACTTTATGGGTAATTGCATAATATCTAGGGAATTGCTTTAAAGTGATTATGGTGATAAAATAATAGATTTTGAATGGGTGTTAAAAGAAAATATAGATAGATACTCTTGTCATAAATATTAAACTTAATAAACAATGTAGAATACTAAAGATAAAAATTTATAACATCTTCTATGAGAATAAAGAATGTGTCACGTAGGAGAATATTAATCTTAATTAGAGAAGAGAAATTAAGAAGATATCCAAGTTATAAGGAATGGTGGAAAATACTAGAAAAGATGACTTTGACACAAAATAATTATCATTTACTGAAGGGAATAAACAAAACTATATTGAATTAGTCGAATATGAAAATATGGTAAATGATATTGAAGAGAGACTTGTTGATAAAGAGAAAGAATTATCTAAGACAAATGTTTTTTTGTTATTATAGCACAAAGTGAGTTAAATATAAATAATAGAATACATCACCAAATCTGTTTAGATTATGGATGAATCTTCTAAAGCTGATGATAATAAGGGATCATTGAATAAAGATGATTGAAAATCAAATATATCACAATGTACTTTTGGTGTTTCTAGTAATGAATGTATGAAAGAAAAGAATAATTCTAACTAGGTCAAGAGAACAAATGAGTAAAAAATTCTCACAAAGGATAAATGTACTAATTTAGTTAGAGTATTTTCTCCAAAGTAGATATGTCCCTAGTTTGTGAGGAGGAGACAACTAAAATCTTCATAGCCAAATTTATTTTAGTCTATAAGATCAATATTCGGAGGCTACTGCTAGGGATGTGATGTTTTAGTTCGTAAATCTTATTTATGCTGTTTTGATATGTCATTACCAAGGAGGGGGAAATAATAAAGGGGGGTCAATGTTTAGTAGTAGATATCAGATTTTCATTTAAAGAGGCCTATGATCAAGAATTTATCTAAACTATAAATTCATAAGATAAATTAATGTTTGGATGATGTCTAATCAATATTCTCTCAAGAAGGTCACAAATATAAAAAATAAATTGGTTTTTTTATCTAATCACATTCCTCATAATGAATATATGAATAGTATTCAGATAGTGAAGAAAGCTACAGTCATTAGTGCATTGTTTGATAAGCTTAATCAATTTGAAAATGATCAGAATCTTTTCGTAGAAAAAGATGAGAAAATGGTGACCTATATAGAATTTAAGGATGATGAGGACTCATCTACAAAATGATGACTTGAAAATTATTAATTCTGAATACTCTGGAAAAATTAGGAATGAAATTAAAAATTGCACAATATTTCTAATAGACCAAGATATAAATGATAAATCTTCCAAATCAATGATTAAATAGAAGAAAGGAAAACCAAGGTTGAGATTCATCTCTCAGCCTTAGTGTTATTTCTGCGGAACAAACAGGTTCACCCTTATTCCATTTTGTAAATTGTTTTTGAACTAAAATTTAGATAATTAAAAAATATGGTTGCATCACTATAGAGAGAGCATTGATTATTTGAAGCTATAAAATTTCCAAAATATTCTAAAATTGATGATCACTCTCCAACTATTAATCTGAATTTTAAAAGGGGAAGATATTTTTTTTGGAAACATAAATTATTGATTAATTTGATGAGATGTGTACAGGAAATATCATACCAATGTTGTAAATTTTTTTATTGAGATAATGTTTTTGAAACAAGTTTGAGATTTGTATCATGATCATAAATTTTGATTATCTTTGATTCTTAGGTAACATCTCTCTTATTTTCACCACTGGTATTTCACACATAGACATAGGGTTAATGAACTAAAATCTCATTGTTATGGTTGAGTGAGATTTCATTGATTATAATTTGGAGAAGATGTTTGTTGATGTCAGAACTCCTAAACTCACTTTTTTATTTATTTCCATTACGGGTGTGAAAGAAAATTAAACACATTGACAAAATTTGAGTATTGATAACAAATAAAAAGGGGGATTTTAGTGTCTAGTTAATTTCATTTATTTTCAATGACTTTTTATTGAAATATTTCAATTTTTTATGGTTTTCAAAACACGATGATTTCATAAATGTTCTTATGTTCTAAAAATAATTTTTAAATTTCAATAGGATAGAGCACATTGTTTACCGCCTTTTATAAAGACTATTTGATACTGATTATTGATTTGTAAATTGATGAGATTATAGGAATTAGGGTTGATTTTTTCAGGTTTTATTATTTGATAATAACATGGTTGATGTTTTGAGGTCTTCATAATGACCATGAAAAAATGAATCTAAAGATTTTCATAAATAAATATTTTGAGAACATAGTATCTTTTGTATTTTTTCCCATATTATTTTTTTATGTAAGCCTACAACAAACTGTCTTCATCATGGGAATCTAGCCAAAGGAGGTCGAACATGAGTAGCACAGATTTATGCTAGGAGCTCATAAGAAAATGTACATGTGGGTATCCATTTTTTATGGTGGAACAATAGTGGAGGTTTAGTGAGGTAGAATAGGAGAGAATGATCGATAAATAAATTTTGAGCTACTTTAGTCAGAGCTTATATTACAAGTTACCTCCAATTGGATAGCATTTTTGATATAAGATTATGAATGTTGTATCAGAACCATTGGATATTTTCAGTGAATATTATAACAACCATATCATCCGTCCTCAATCCACAACTGTGAGATCTATTTGATAAACATTTTCAGTCATCTGATCTGCAAGACATCATCATCTTCTATATGAAGCTACGTTATCTTCAACCTCATCCCAGACTTGAGCTCAAGCTCATTAGAATTTCTATACAATGTGGATAGTATCTCAATCCATGATCTTTGCAACCATGCAATTTGTGCGATCAAATATTCCATTCCATTGGTTCTCTCTTGAAATTTATTCTTATTTCTTTCTTTCTCCGGGAGTTTAGTGCGTATGGAGATCTCCATTGTTACAATGAAAAAAGCTTGATTCAATACATCCGATCATATTCGAAGTTTTCCAAATGTCTTAAATTATTCATCATATAATGAAATTGTGTCTTCCTAAAATAATGAAGATAAAAATTCTGATTTACATTGTGAAGAAATAAAAAATTAATTTGCAGTGACGATATTTTTTATGGTCGCGAAATAGAGGCGGTGTTTGAATGAGCTAATTAATGACTAGTTTTTCCATGATTCTAGAATGTTTTTAAATTACTTTTGTTACCTATAAATAACAGAATACAATATGGTACTAAGTGTGTCAATAATTTTTTTGATAAGTTATAATTTTTTGAGAAATATAGAAATATGAGATCTCTGGTTCGTGAAAGGAAATAGTTCTGCACAGTCGATATTGTGTGAATATATAGAGAAATCCAAGGGCCTTCAACAACAATGAAACACTCTTAAAGAGTCTCATGAAGAAAAAATATTTTTTATTCCAACCAAGATAGCACAATACTATATTTTTATATCTCATAGTTTTCTTAAATAACTATGTATCCAGACCTATTTTTATTGAGTTTTTCAGAAGATGTTGTGAGTTATATACTATTGCATGAGAAGGTGTAAAACATAAAAAGGTGGAAGGGTAGTGAAAAAATAGTAATAATATAGCGTGATTCATGCACTGATGAACCAATACTTTCCCATATGAAATTGATGTGCAGGTGTTCCCTATAAGTGAACATATGACAGTGCACAATAAGGATGAAGTAAACAGTGTTTATATCCATGCATATGTTTGAGAAGTTCAAAGGAAAATTTAGGTATTTCATTTATGTATGTAGGTGTATGTCTGTATAATCACAAGAAAAACAAGAAGTATATGTATATTTTTTAGACAATACACAATTAATAATGGTTTTTTCTTGCACAAGAATTAATGCAAGAAGAATTTTGTAAAGTAAATGCAAAGTTACAATTACATACATGATTTTTAAATAGTTCCCATGCCATTAACATTTCATAAATATAGTGTAGTGTTTTCAGATTGATGTCGAAAAAAAATTTCTATATGTGTTATGAATCTTTCTATATCCTATATTTTAGTGTTTTGTGAGTCCGGGTATTCAGTGGAAGAAAGAATGTATGTCCAAGAAGTTTTGTACAAAGGTAGCTCTTTATATTTAGTTATTAGAAATATTTGAGAATGTACAACATCAGTGAAAGGGAAAATGATTTGTACATAATCATGTGTTATCCAGAAACTGAATGGAAGAGGATCAACTAATCATCCATTCAATAGTTCATTTATTGAAGAATTTGTTGATGACTATAGTAGTTGGGGTCAAACCAGATAATGGATATTGTGATTGGGGTATCTATCCACCCTTGGTAAAGAAGATGTAGTCTGGGGTATAACAAACTGTTGAATGGTGATTGGAACCAGGGGTATAACTAGACTGTTATATGGGGATACAACTAATTATAGTTGTAATCATAAAATGGTATTGTGTAGAATCCATGCTGGGGGGGTCTAACCAAAACAAAACAGAGTATGTATTTATACTTAAACATGATAATCCATGGGTTATATGTTATCTTTGATTATTTATCTTATAGGGTGAGGATGAGTATTAAAGATGAGGGACCAAGTCTTTAATATGGAATAGTGGTTGGATTAGAAGTTAAAATAATTTCAAAAATTGCATACCACTAATTCAACCTCATATCAGTGGAATCTAACTGATACATGGCCACTTCATATACACTAAACAAATATCCTCACTCCATTAATCCTCCCATCCTTCTTTTTCCATCCCATCTTATGACGACTTAACCCCCCTACACCACCCCCATCTCCACCCCCATAGTTTTTATTGTCATCCCAATTATATTTCATTCAAATAAAAATCATTCTAATCCCCACTCATTATAGTACCCCTCTCCATTAAAAGACCAGTTCTGAACCCATCTATGTCCTTAGTCAAACTACACTCCCCATCAATCCTTTCTGATGATTAGACCCTCCCTCCTGCACACCTAATTATTTAAAAAAATAAAACATCCAACCAGACTAAGAGGATTTACCTCTTTAAATGAGTAACATCTCTACTCTTACAAGATAGTTTATCATAATCTCCCACACTAACTTCCCAATCAAAAATTATAGTTTGTTAACCCCTCATTTTCATGATATTGTTCAAAAAATTCACTAGTTATATATCGATCAATTATTCCTTTTTATCATTTATTTTAGTCCATTTTGATAATGAATAAGGTTTTTTTGTTTATAAATATTTTTTATAAACAATATAGAACCATGAAATATGATATGTAATTATTTTTTTCATTTATGATATTGAAATTTTGGAAATGAGTAATTTTTTGTTTCAAATTTGACTTTTTCATAATGCAAACAATGTCTTAGATTGTTAACTCTCTTGAATTATTATTTGTTCTTCTATAATATAATTGGTGTTTTTTGGTTCGTATGTATTCATTTGTGAATAAATGAATTAAATAATAGTCTAATTAGAGTTGTCCAAACTAATTTATTACTCACCCACCCTAATTCATGGTCAACCCTACTAGGATCAAACTTAGTGTGGAACAACTTAGAAATCATTGTGATTTTTTATGATTTTCCACATTAAATTGATTTCATGAAACAAATATAGAATCAATTCACCACACTAGTAAAAATTAAACATGTCTATATAAATATTTTAGTCGTTAGTAATTTCATACCGATGATCATGTGACAGATAGGGAAGAGTTCACAATGTAATAGTTTTTAAATAGATAAAAGTGACAATCAACACCATTAAAATGATATAAGATTATTAATTTATATAATTTTAAATTTTTATTCATTTGAATTTATTTTACGGTTTTTTGATTCTATTTTTGTAGATTATTATAAGTAGGTATTTGTAAGGTTATATTGATTCATATTTATGGGGTTATTTTTCATTTATTTTATTGAATGTTGAATAGTGTTTACATGAATTATAATTAGTTGTTTGACTGAATTTTATTTATTTTTTGGGTTAGAAAATATGTATATATATAATGATATTGATTACTCTATATTATACAAAAATAATAAATTTCAATGTTAATGGAAACTATTTATTTCATCTTTAGTTTTTTAGTTCTATTGTAGGGACATAGTGATATCATGTTTGTTTCATTTTCATTTACCTTTTTCCTTTCTTTCCTTTTTGAAGATGTATTTATGTATTATTTTTATAATTTAGTTATCTTTTTATTATTATTTTTTTTGATGCCATAGATATGATAATTTTTTAAAATTTACATTTCTTCTTATAATTGAGTTTACTACACTTAAATATAATGTATTTCTGTGTTTCGATAATATTTAATATTTGGTTAAATAGAATAAGTGAATAATATAGTTTATATTAGTATAGATTTTGGAGAAGAAGGGAGTATAGTATATTTGGGAATTTATATAATTTGTAGAAAAATATTCCGATAATATGTATTATGACATGTGCCATTTATGAGGACAATTTAGTGGTTGATATTATAACCATACTAAATTTGATATGTTATTTAAGTTATTAAGGATATATATATTTATTTATTTATTTAATTTATTTTGTAAATAAAATTATCCCATGGTTTTTATAGTATTTTTCATTTCGTTGATTCAAATTTGAAATTTATAGTTGATTTTAATAATCTTTTGTGTTTTAAATGTGGTAGAGGAACATCTTATATTGGTAGTTATATTTTTTTTATTACAATGATATTTTAATTTTTATTTCATTATATTATTCATTATATATGTAACGGATCATTTCTTGTAACTTTTTTTGTTTTTTATTAAAATAGTATGTTAATCCATAATTTTAACTGAACAAAAATGAAAATTAATAGTTCAAAAATGTATTAATCAGAACCAAAACACTAATAAATGGTTTGGTTCCCTATGTCTAGAAAATTAATAGTAAATTGTGGTTTTGTTTTGTTTTTAGTGAAAACCAACCTAAAAAACTCTGCATCCACCCCTAATCTTTATCTATTAAAGATATTCTCTCTTAAAATATAAAATCATTTTATATAAAAATATAACAAAATTCGGTATAGAATTTAACTATAAATGTTGTATCAATAATACATTATAATACAAAAATAAATTGAATGAAAAATAATAAATAATGAGCATACCACTATCATATATAAAAAAAATTATTTATTTTAAATGTGGTATAAATTGAATGGGATAATAATGAGTCTGATTAAATATAGATAAAAAACCCATATAACTAAAATAAAAATCAAACTTAATGACTCCATCCTCAGTAACTCGAAGCTAGTGTATTCTCTATTACATTGGGATAATATATAACAAATCACATCCCAAATGATTGAATAGTTTAGTATTATAGGTATTCATGACACATACATGACTCCCATATTAAATTTCAATACAACAAATACAAAAATTTTGTTTGAATATAATTATTTCATCCCGAATATCATTGAATATAATTCAATGTAAACTTTATGGATTCCTGGTAATAGAAAAAAATAAGGGTAAGATAA
The DNA here is from genome assembly GCA_963277665.1 of Viscum album. Taxonomy (NCBI): domain Eukaryota; kingdom Viridiplantae; phylum Streptophyta; class Magnoliopsida; order Santalales; family Viscaceae; genus Viscum; species Viscum album. The sequence goes on along the minus strand of OY728127.1, from coordinate 1,149,719,169 downwards.
AATTATTAGTTTAGAAAATATACACTAGAAGATACCGTGAATGAATAATATTAATCAACGTAGAAAGGTTTATAATTGATAATGTGTGGCATTAAACAAATTTGAATATTATAATTAGATAAAGTATAATAAAATTGGAATGGTAAATAAATAAACACATAGACCATTTAAAAAATAACTTGGATATCATGAATTTAAAAGGAATAATCATCATGCAGAGGTAAATAATTAAACACACATATCATTAAATAAAATAAATATAAAATGAAAAAAATACAGAGATAATGTCATTGTGAAAATTTCATAGACAATAATTAATGAATTCATAATTAAGGAAATTTTTATTTATTAGATATCATGATATCATGAATCGTAATACCTCTAAAATAAATAACATTCATAGGATATTTTACAATAGATGTGTAGGAATACACTAGAAACTCATTAACTAAGGCTAGTCAACTAACTCATCCCACAAGACTACAAATGTATCAAGGGGATATCTATAACCAAGTCACACCCATATCTACATTTCCAAAAAAATTAGTTATTTATAAAATAATTTATTTAATTAATGAATAATGTTATTTATCATAAAATATCCATATTCAGTGAATGATACATATTTTTCAATATTTCATTCTTCCGTCATATAACATGTAATGTAAAACACCATGTTTTGGAAGTATATATGGTTTATTAAATAAATATATCCATTTTAAATATTTTATATATTTAGTGGAGATTTAATATCCAATGATCATAAGAAAATGATTATTTTAACAAAAAACTAATGACTACAAAAATGAAACAAAAAAGGGAATATCAATAATTTACATGGTAAAAATTATCATATCCCATCCATTTAAATAATATGGATAGTATCAATGCATCATATACTTAGTATATTATAGATAAAGGGTTCTTGTTCTTTATGAAAAGAAATTCCATAAAATATCTTTAAAATCAATATTGTTGAAAATACCCTTTTAGCATTGAAAGTATTTTAAAAATTAAAAGTTTATAAAATTATTTAATTTTTTTGTGAAAATGAAATTTGAAACATATAATTTAAGCCTTAAAATATTAATTTTTTATAATGGTGGTAAATTCCCTTAATTGATTACACGTAAAACATACATTCTTTCAATTTTTCTGTAAAATAAAAATGGTCCATTTTTTGGAAATGACTTGATGAGTCCTTCAAATAATAATTATAACAGGAAAAATAGGGTAAAATGAATTAAAGAATTCATTTATAGAATACTAAAAGACATTTCAAAAAAATAGTAATCATGGCATCGAAAGAAAAAAGTTTTTTCAACTAAATAGAGAAATAAGGTAATATATGATTAGTAATATTTTCTCAATAATATTATGTAAAAAAGAGTAGAGAAATGGTACAATTACATGGAAAAGTAATTAATATACATATTAGAATATAATTAAAGGTTTTTATTATTGTTTTTGAAAATAATTTCTTTCATTATAAATTCATGCATAAACAATGAAAATTAAAATTTTATTGTGAAATAAACCCCCACAATGATCATAACATCAAAGTGAGAATTATACAATGAATTGATTATATGTATCAGTATTAAATCCACATAAAAAAAGTGGAGATAAAATAAAATATATTCAAAATTCATTGAACACATAATCATAGAATATCAAAGACAATGAAGAAGTAATATATCCCACTGAAAATAAATTTTGTAATGAAATTATTTACCACTATGTATCTTTTATATAAAATAGACATATATAAAATAATACAAATTGAAACATAAAATACCATGAATTGTTAATTAATAATTATCTTATATGTCAGAGGGTTTTTATATACAACACATAAAATAAAATAAATGCATATTATTGCATTATTCCTTAATAAATGGAAATAGAAATAATGTATCTTACCTGACACTTCCTTTTGCATAAAAGTGATTTAACCTCATGTATAATTTTCAATCCATGTTATTAATTTATAATAGAACCATGCTCATAATTATAATGTCATATATGATACTTTTATAATATCTTATCACCCATTTTCTGATAATTATTCATGATTTTCATTGTTTCAGATGTTAATTGTCTTATTTTATGAGGCATGTTTTTTCATGGATGTTATCATTATTTTTTATAGGATATAGATCAATCACCTCCATAATTATATTAATGTTTCAAATAAAATTTTTATTATAAAAATTTTTATAATCATTATTGATATTTTAGCATGGATAATGGATCAAATCACATTATGGAGGTGATTGGTCGTATGTATGCATGAGGGGCATTAAAATTTAAATAAGTAGTGCAATGGAAAGGAAATAGGTGATATATTAACATTATATAATTTTTCTTCATATATATCATATATATTCATTAAATTTATCCTTCATGTAATTCATAAATCAAAAACGAATCACATCGCTTTGCGATGCGGTAGTCCACTATACACTCAAGCAATGTTATCATAATTTAAAGGACATGAAAATTAAAAAATTTATGTGATAATATAATTAAATATACATTATAATATTATAAATATCATATTAATTAGTTAAATATATAATTTTATCCATCCTTTGTAGGTTCTAATGGAAAATGTTTTACATCGGTTCGTGAGGCGGTAATCTTCAATAAACAAGATTGACAGTTTTATTTCCTATATTATATGAATATAATATGTAAATAGGTCTTTAACATAAAATAATAACAAATTAATATATGTAAGATAATTATTTTATCATAAACTCTTGTGATAATTACATTTTAAGGTGGTGGAAGTTGAAAAAAAAACAAAAAAACGCTCATTTTATAATGTTACCTCTTAATTAGAACACTTCTTTAGGATTTCTAAAAAATCCTTCCTAGTATGGATTTAGGAAAAAACTAAGATATATATGTTGTTTTTATGGGATTAAAGAAGTTATTTGGTTGGTATTATCAAAACAAAATCAGTTTTTATGTGTGAATTGGGGAGGATACGAGGTGGCCTTTTATAAGTGGGGGAGAGTGATCATACAAATTTTTTTAATAGAATCAATTAAACCTATGTCTTTATCATTAAAAAATAATTAAAAATATATGATTTTATAATATTATTGGTGCTAATTTGGAATTATTTATTTAAAATTTTTGTTTATAAAATTTTAGGTAATTTTTAATGCTTATATATTTAGTTTAATAGGTAAATTAGTTCTTATCTTAGTCAGGGTAATAAAATTTTACTGATGTTACTATTCATAATGGTAAAAATTTATGTTCTACTTATTATATAATAGAAATTATTATAATTAAAAATATAGATTCAATTTTTTATTTTAATTGATAGATTTGGTAGAATACAATTTAAAATTGTACGCACAGACATGGTGTTTCAATAATGAAATATTAATATGTATTAATGGTTTAAATATCAAAATGAAATATGAAATTGGATTAAATGACCTAAATTTTTTAAACTGTAATATAATTGAACTAATTTAGCTTTAAAACCAATTTAATATATAATTTATCCTGGTAAAATCATTAAACAAAAAAGAATTATTTAATCAAAATCAATATCTTTCAGTATTCATTAAAAAATGAACCATTTACGGAAAATCCCAAAACATCACCCTAAGATAATTTTTTTTTATTTAAAAATTTATTTTAATTTAAAAAAATGATTTTTCAAAAATTTGTAAATTTAATTTTAAATTAGGTGTGAAAAGATGGGATAAATTATATTTTAGAAAAAAAAATTCAAATAAAATTCCCTTTTCTTTTAAATGATTCTTAATTTTTATATTAAGTAGATAGACATAATTTTCACAAATTATTAAGAACTATTATTACGCAAAATTTTAATATCATGTTTATAATGGTATAATATATTATGGCTCATTTATACTTGGTCTGTTTTTTTCAAATATCAGATAAAATGAAAAATATCATAAAATCACATTCTCATCATAGATTAGTGTTGCATGTCATATATGTTATCAAAACCAAGTTCATTTATTTTAAATATCCCGGTGTTATTTTCTATTCCCCTAAAATAAATTGGGGCCAAACACTTTAAACATAATCTTGGTAATCCAGGGATTAATGTTTGGAAATTCCATTTGTGAAAACCCCAAAATGTAAAATGGATAATAAATATTCCTATTGATAATAGAAAAAGGGTAATAAAAATAACTTTTGAAATAACTCATAACTTATTTCAATTAAGGATAATATTGGAAGCAAGTGAAGATATGTAAATTTACTAAAAACATAAATAATTATAAAGGGTTTCATAGTACATTGATCACAAGAAATTGAATGATCAATGGAATTTTATAGACCTAATAACCACAAATAATCGCTAATTTAAAAGACTGTTTGATTCATCATATATGATGGTAATAAGAAAAAAAATTCAAAAATAGTTTTCTAATGTTATGGAATTATTTTAAATTCAATTAATATAAGGATATATATTTAATTTTTATAATTATATTTCATAATAAAAATGTCAATCATTGATTATGCCTTGATTAATTTACAATTAATTACATAATCCAAGAAATGAATCTTCTTAAATAGCTAGAATCATTATTAAGAAATCATAAAATACATGACGGAGTAAAAAGTCATTCCATCTGTGTCCAAATATTTTTCCAAAAACAATATTGTCAGAAAAAGTTATCCAATATAATATATTAATGACTAAAGCAAAAAAGTTACACTATGGGTTAATTACTAATATTTATTCATTAAACCATTTATGTAAAAAATGAGTAGAAATTAATAAAAAACGTCAAGTAGTCAAGTAGATGGGGTTAAACCCTTATCATTCTTCTCTTATGGTATTAATCCCCATTGCCTTTTTTAGATGAAATGGGTGTTCTATTTTCAAAAACAATATTAATAAAATTCTATTAATTTTCCAAATTTCTTATTACCCATTAATACTTGAACATAAAGATAAGATAAACCCTAATGTATACCAATTACATTAAACCTATTCCCACAAAATTCAAGGACTTTATTCCATAATGATCATTTTAACTAAAACATATACTAATCTAATGGGTTTTTTTCTCGATATGTTTCTCAAAATATCCTTATTCTGGGTATACTTCTTTCATATAAATATTAAAAAATGGGTTTTAAGCCTTTGAACATATGATAAATCTCAAACTCATAAACCCATGTTAGTATCTATAAATTTTATGTTAATGATAAAATATATTCTTACAAAATTAAAAATATCCTTAAATGATTCAGGATTATTATACCCAAAATTAAATTGGTAATTGTACTTATAAAACAAATTTTTGGAATCCCAAAAAATACTGAAATTGTTTTATTTATATATAGGTCCTTAATTTCTATAGGAGTTAAATTTTAAAAGATGAAATTTATTTTATTAATCACCTGTATCACCATATTTAATAAAATTAACAATAAATGGATCTTTATGATTAAATTTATTTCATTTCATCAAACTCATAATTTCTCATAAGAAATTAATTTATTTATACACTTCTTTTCCACTCATAAAGGATTTCAGGTTTATCTGAGACACTTTCTTGGGGTTTTCATTCTATATTTAAAACATTAAGTGTAACACCCATTGTTTTTCTAAATAATTTGAATTAATAAAATATTTCTCATTTCACATAACAGTAAAAATAGTTTCTTTAATATTAAAGAACAATGATTGGCACGTGTTATATGAAAATACTAGTTAAATTTTCAATAAATGCAATATAAATGTTATATTTATCAACACATATCACCAATTTCAAATTGTGGTACATTCAAGATTAAAATTCTTCAATATCTTTCATTACACGCATGACCGAGTTTTATCATATTAATAAAATTATTTATATATTTTAATTTAATATAATAGGATACAACCTAGCTGTTATGTTAGGGGTTATGAACAGTATTAACTAAATTATGAAAATATATGGTTTAAAAAATAATATATGACTTAATAGGTTACCAATTAATTAGATATGAAAATATAGGAAATAAATAAATATAAAGGATATTTTTTTATTTTTATGCTCCTAATACTATTTTGTCTAAATAAATTATATTAATTACAATTAGTAAGTTATATTAATGTAATATATTTTTTATATATTCAAAAAAATATATTTTTTAATTTATGTAATGGATTTTATATAGATAATATAATAAACAAATCAATTTAATGACTAAAAACCTATATTTTTCAAAAGGTAGTTTTACTGCCTTTTAATAGAGAACCAATTTTAAATCCAAATTTTGGAAATTTTATATATTTAATATTTTAAAATAATCTTTATAATTAAAATTGAAATATAAAAATTAAATTATGTTTCACTTTTTTTTATTTTTATCTAAGGATTAAATTTTTAATGAATAGTCAAAAAATACTAAATTTTAATTAAAAACTACTTTTCATTTCATTTATATAGAAAGTAAAATTATTTTTTAAATGATTTTAAAAGTTTAATTAGACCATATTTTTATAAATTAATACATTTTGGACCATTGTAATCAATTTAACATTGATATTGAATATAAAAACATAGAAATATTTTGAATTTTTTTACTTTTATAACTCATATTGTCATCTCATATATGGGACTAATTTTAAATTAAATGCTACCACTTTTGTTATTGGGCATGAACCCAATTTTTCTTATGTGTCATTATAATCTACATTTGGTTTCTTGAGGATTAATGTTAATATTATTTTGTAAATTTAATAATTATTTTTGTAAAAAAATCATTTTTAATTTTATAATAAATATTTTAGACTTATGTTAAGGTTGATAACTTATATAATGGTTGAATTTTACCATTGGATATTATTTTTAAGGTTTTATAAAACAATGTATTATTTCATCATATGATTTTTTTGCCATATTTAATAACTTATTCAAATCATTTTTGTTTGAGTATATATTTAATGATTGATTTAATGAATATCTATTCATATACGGATCATAAGATGCATTAAATGTTAATTTTAGTTCTTAAGGAATGAAAAATTATTCTTGAATATTAGTTTCATAGAGTCAGATAGGATGTTAAAATTGATCATATCACAACTGAAGGATGAAATTATGTTTATGAAATTGAATGAAATCATGTAAGTATATTTTATATTCTTCTTAATCATGATTTTTAAAAAATATTTCGACAACAAGAAAATAATATTCAAATAAAATTATCTCTATTTTAACATAATTTTAATTAATTGTTAGTATTTTAACACATAATTAATTTATGGTTTGGTGGTAATTAAAATTCTGGTGACCTTGTTATATATCACTCTCTATTATTATTTGCGATTTATTTTCCACCACCATTTCTATATTTTACCTTATCTATAATTTTCCTCATATCTAGGAACATTATTATCTATTACTTCAGGAAAAAATTAATTTTCCCATGTCCGGTTTTCAAAGGATGTTTTATTTCCCATTATATATTGTGGGTTTTATCAAAGGTATTTTCAAATATTTAACTATGATGAGCGAGATAAAAATTTTGGGAAGTATTTATTTAAATGGGGAAAATATAACACCATAATTATTATTTAAGAAAACAAGATAATCTTTATAGAATTCTTAGCATGAAACACTGATCATTAAGTGAATTATAATATACTATTCAAATAATATTACAAGAATTTTAACATTATATCCTAGCTATAAAATATGTGGATATGAATATGAGAAACCACAATATCAAATATATGTATAAATATCCTTCATAATATAAATTCATTGATTAATTATTATGAAATAAGATCTCAATTTTTTTAAAGTCGTTTTATATATTATTTTGTTAGAAAATAATTTTTATTTCATATTGTGTGTAAAAATTAAAATAAATTTCAATAAATTTTATAAATTTTATTTTATAAAATTAACATACACTTTGAAATTAAAATATCAAAATTAACATAAGGTGAAACATTTCACTTTTTCTAAAATGATTGATTTTAAGTGAATAGTAAAGAAACATATTTTACAAATCCTATCATTTAATTTCATTAAATCAAGTCATTTAAAAGTACAATTCTATTTTTTATTTCATTTAAAATTCATATATGACATATTTTATTTAGAATAATATTATTAATTACGTTTGAATTATAAATATTCATTATTATAATATAAGTTAATATTTAGGATTAAAAAAATTGTTCTAAAAAACTCACTGTGTTTTATGATCATATATTAAAATTAATTCGGACACTTATATAAATTGATTCTTGAAAAATTATCTCTATATTATGAATCGTTATTATAAAATATTGTTTAATAGTCCCCATTATTTTTTCCACATTATAAATAGTAAACATGGAAAATATTTATCACCTTAGTGGGGGTAAAAAAGGTAAAATAGGTTTAATACCAAGGGATATGTCATCAAATTAACTCTAACACATGAATTTTGACTATTTAATTAGTGTTTTTCAACTATCCTTATATAATATTTGTGTTCATGGTGTTTTTTGATATTTTATTTTGATAATGACTTGTAACATATTTTATGTAAGCAAAATAAAAATTCTACTCTCTTTATTTTAAAAAATAAATTTTTTTATTAGGAGAATAAAATATGTCATAGTTAGTTATAAAAGATTATTTCGAATATAAATAAATAATTTTAATGATAGAAATTTATTTTTAATATTTAATAAGGGTATAATTACCTTAAATTATTATTAAACACCAACACAATGCATGTGTATGTAGTAGAAAAATATAATAAATTATTTAATAATACTTAAAATATATATTTTTTGGATTAATTTTCATATAATATTAATTTTATGTTTAAATATAATGTTTTATAATGTCACACCGCCTTAATAACTATATATTTATTCAACAGAGGATCAACATATACCTGATGCAAGCCTCCCCGTATGCAGGAGGCTACTGACTAGCAGAAATGGACTATATAATGGAATGGTGGGACAATACCCTTGCTTTTAATGTGCATAAAAGTGGAAAAGAAAAAAATAACATTCATCATAACATAGTATAATCAAATAGTAATACATTATCCAATAAAAAACATTACAAAAATAATAATAATGAAGATATAAAATAGATGTCTAGAGTCATACAACAAGTACATCATATACATTTAGTACATAAGATCACTAAAACCCCAAAACACTAAATAAGTATCAAATGACTCTAAAATACTTTTTTTTATCCCAAATTCTATTTCCCCCCACTATACCATAGGAAATAAATCAATTTTCATAGGCCACCATCCCATATCTTTTCCGAAAATAATGTAGTCTACTCTGGTACTTACCAGAGAACCGAGTAGGGTGTGAGTACAAGAATGGATTATACCAACAATTGAATATATAAATAAATCCATCAAATATAAACTCAATGATAAGTGTAGTAATTATAATATATTACATTCCTAAAATTATGAAAATAAATAAATAAACACTGGAATCTGGGCTCCTTGGTGACACCCAAGGATTGACATAACTACTTCAGAAAATGTTGTATGTATCTGAGTATTTCACAGAGACCTGTCCAAACCATATACCCCCAAACGTATCAAAAAAACCTCATATCATTTTAATTCATATTTATCACACCCATCACATATTGAGGGTTTTTTTCTATAAAAAAACAACACATTTTTTGTTTATTATCAGTTATACCCAACCACCACATATCATGTGTATTTCAAGTATCACAATTTCTATACAATATAATCCATTCAAATTCCAACTTTCAAATTTATATTAATATTAAAATAGATAATGTATTCCATTGGAATCACATCACATGTTGTTTTTAAAAAAACATAAAATGTAATTTATCATGGAAAAACACATTTTAAAAATATTTTTAAATTTAGGGTTCACGGACCAAAAAATTTTAGTTTCCACAATAATATATCCAAAGAAAGAAAGAGCATATATTTGGTGGAAATATAGAGACTCCCTATCCTACACATAGAAGAATAGAAACACCTGATATTTTCAATTGATTAGACATAAAATGGAATAAATGGATATTGTATACAAAAATCCAATAAAATATAGGATTTATGTTAATCATGTTGGAATAGAATTAGATTTAATGAAATAATGATAAATGTTGGTAATTGAGTGATTGCCTTTCCATGTTCATTACAGCCTAATAGACGAAATTATAATTGGAGGTCATAAGAAGTAGATCCACCAATATTAGAGGAGAGGAGGAGAAGACATCAACAAAAGTGTTTTTATTCAAATGTGGCGAGGAATTAAAAATTAAACATAAATGGTATAAAAGGAAAAAATTATTCTTCCACATTTTTATCTAGGTTCATACTGTTGATGCACATATTTCTAAACCATGCACTAACGATGCATACCACACTATTTAGAATCCAACACATCACATGGTCAAGCCAATGTTTTTTCAAACAATGTGCTATATCAATGTAATAAAATATCTTCCCTTTCAGGGTTTATATTCACCCATCAAACATTTTAACAAATCATTCCCCACACCTTTTTTGCATGGTTAGCACAAACCATGTGATAATCATGAACCCTACTATTTCATTCCTAGAAACTCAGTCTCGTATCCTAAAACATGAAAAACGATTCTAAAACCCCCCATGATACCATTGGAACTCCATTAAAGACAAAAATATGATATTTTGATTAATTTTAAAGCAAATATACCCCTCATAAAGGGTGTCATTTTTCAATGTATAACTGATGGTGAAAGGTTATATATTCAAAATACACTATTATATGCCTATATTAAAATATTATTTAAAAGAATTATCCAAAAATATCAATATTGATATTTTATGTAATATATTATTTTATTAAATGATTTAAAAATGATTAAAATAATTGAAATAAGACATAAAGGTGGGATATGCTCAACAATTTCCTTTATTCAAATTTTTTTGTATCAATTTTTACCTTAGTTGAAAATTCATAACCCTTCATGATAAGATAATGTGTTTCCATTGTTACAAATATAAATGTTTAACAAGGACAAATGAAAAGGATATGTGTTAAAAATACCTAAAAACTTGTTGATATCCAATTGGGTGAGTTGAAATCATCAATATCTTGTCATGAAATTGAAATTCATCTAATTCAGAACAACTTATCCATGATTGATACTTTATAATGTTTTAATGATATTAAAAATAATAGTAGTACCTAATCCATCCCTTGTAAATATACTCCCCTCATATCTTAACTATACACAACTTTGGGCCACATAGCTTGAAAAACCCCTACCTAATCCTCTCCCTATTTTCCATATGGATAATGTATAGGTGATATTATTTATAAATTAGCATTTCAGGATTCCGTAATAGGGGATCTAAAATATTTCTTCTATATAAGGGAATATTTTAACACATACTGAGAAAGACATAACTTGATTCAAGGGATTTAAGTTTCAATCCCATTTTAACAAGGATTTTTTATGCCTGAATTTCCATGGAATAAATTATATTATCCAAATATAATAACTCCATTTCAATTATCTTCTCAAATTATTATTTTTTAAAATTTTAAATTTTCATAACATTTTTCCCTCATAAAAAATCAAAATGGTTTAGAATAATAGTTTATGAAAATTCAACCTCATTTCCATTATTTTTTCAGAAAACCGTGTTCATTCATATCCAAGTTAACAAAAAATATCACAAGAATATTTTTTACTATTATTGAATTATACAATGACTTAAATTTTACCCATATTTGAATTTCTTCAAAAAGGATAAAAAAATATTCATTTTGTTTTCTAAAAAGGACCATATTTTAGAATAAGTGAATAAAATCCTTATTTTAGTGAATATTTCATACTGTTAGGACTTATAAATGAATTGAATCATCATTTACATGATTCCATGGTACATTTGAAAAAATTCTTCCCTTAAAATTTTGGAAATATTTTTATTTTAAACAATTAATTTCAAAATTAAAAGGTTCTTCTACTTAAAATATACTCCAATGATATTTTAATAAAATTTTACATCTATGATAACATAATTTGATGTTGATTATGTTTTACTGGGGATATTATCCAATGATACCATCCATGAGATATCTTTGTATGGTTTTTTATTAATATTTTTATATTTTTTTGAAACCCTTTTATTATTCAAGGGTTATTATATTATCAAATGATGAAATATTAATGAAACTCTGTTCCTTTCCAAATGTTATGGCATGATGATATGCCAAATATTATTTATCTTATGAAACACACACACACATATACATATATATATATATATATAATTTATATTATGTAATGGTTTGGAAAAAAATTATATTTCCCTACAATTCATTGGGTAAATGTGTATATCTAATGAGAAAATAATAATTGGAATACGGTGTGTAACAAGATCTGTATAAAAATCTGTACACTATGCTATTATTGGTAGTGGTCCTTGACAAAGTATATGATAAAATGAGTAGTGAACTCAACCATATATGTCAATACTGGAAGAGAGATATAAATAAAGACATTATTTTCTCTATATATTTGTATGCCACAATCTTATATCTTATTATTATGATGTGTTCTCGTGGTTCATGATTTCTTTTCTGATTTCCCAATCTTATATATTATAACTTTTCACTGAAAACCCATTATTACATGAATCCATATTTAGTATCATTGACTTATTTGGTATGATTATTGTATTTTATAATCATGTAATTGTACCATTATTAATTTATTATGCTTACATATGATCATCGATTGATATTTATAATTTTTACCCATACATAGAATTTGAGCTCACACTATATTATGTATCATTTTAATCATGACATGATGAATTTTTTGTATCATGTGTATAAAAATGGTTAATATTGTGAAAATCATTACATGAGATGATGTAAATCATTTATGTACCTGTTTTTTAGGTATCCATGTTTCCAAAGACACTCAACAAATAAAATTATGGTGTGAATCATAATATTATATAATGAGTATTCATTTAATAGAAATTAATATTTATTTATGAAATGTAATTCATTTTATAATAATTAAGGACTATGGGTGATATAAAATAGTCTATGATAGAGGGTTGTAATTGTTTGTGATTTTGTGGTTATATTATGGGAATGTTATTTGGATGTATATGAAATGGGGAGGGGACAAGGTTGATCCACTTATTGAATATGTACTTGATTTTGATGATGTTATAGTAAATTGAATTCTGGAAAATGTTATATGGTTTGAAGATGTTGACGTTATGTGGATACAAATATATTATGGTATTCTAGTGGATTTAATGTCATGATATGATGTTATGTTATGTGGTGGATGGTTTGAGAAATTAAGTGGTGGTTATAGTGGTGTGAATTAATATTATGTTTTGCAAATCCCTAATAAGATGTTGAGTGGATTTAAAAGAAGGACTCATTACATAAAGGTGTGTTAATTTGAATTTTAAAATAAAAGGTAAGAAAATCAATATAGTTATTTTCCCTTTTATTTCATATATATTTATTTTTTATAATTAATAATTATTTTTATCTTATGTATTATTGACTTTTGATTTTAAAAATTCTTATTATTGATTATGGATTATAATTTCACCCAAATTTGTACATTTTTCAGATTTAGTAGTATGTTATATAGGGGATAGAAGAAGTTATAAATTAGGGGATTGAATGTGGATTGGTGTGATTTTTTTTAATTTTTCTTTTTCTTGTTTCTTAACATACCAATTATTCCTTGTGTTTCTATTTATTTTTAAATTTCACAAATATATATATTTTATGTTTATTTCACATGGATTGTATTTTTTTAATATAATTGTATTGAGTAGTCCTATGTTCTTACACTTACAATTATGTTCAGATTATTTTTATGGTTACTTCATTATAGGATTGGGGATTCTATTATAGAATTTCAATTGTAGTATGGGGGATGGTTTGAAATCCCAAGATGGTATCCTTGCATATTTACTTTACTTCTGTTGTATACATTAAAATAATAATATATATGGGGTTTTGAATTTTTTAAATGAGATATTGGGAGTTAATTTCTTGTCTTGTTTTTATATTATTAGGTTTTATAAGGGTAATAAATCCCAAAATGAGACATTATACACTTGTTGTATGTCTATAGACAATGGCCCAAGTAATGTGTAATTTGGGGGTCACACACATCTTCACCACTGACCTAGGATGGAATATAATATGAATGATTCATGATATAGTGGTATTAGAGGTGTGGTTAAGAGTTAGGATTATGTTTGTAGTTACACTTATGTGATTATTTAATTATTTTGATAGTTAATATGTTATTTTGTGATTAACCTGTGATGTATGCAATGGAGTCCAACTAAGATGTAGAGGGCCACTATAATCAAATTCAAGGAACTTTATAACCTACAAAACTAAAATTATAAAAAACAACTTATTTGGTTGAGTGGGAACCCAAAAATCTATTGTCCAATCCAAATATCATCCATAAATTTTAAAAACAGCAATGAATACAAAAAACAAAATTTTCATATTTCAAAATGGTAGAAAATTTTTCATTTAAATATTCCCATTAATACAGGAATAACCATGTTATTCTCATGAATATTTACACGCTAGATAATCCCACCAATTTGATTCCTTTTTTTTGCATGTCGTCACCTTGAGTTATCAATAATGGCACAAACTATCTATGAACCACACACCAACCGAAAGGGTTTATTAACAACATAACTAGGGTGAACAATAACCAGTAAATAATCATCATTTTGGATACATCAATAATGATAAATAAAACCCAGAAAAACAATACTAACCTGAATCAGTAGAGTGAAAAAACCCACAAATAACTATCTGAATTACCTGATAAAACCCACATTCCTCATATGTTAAGTCAACTTATTCCTAAACAGATAACCTTACCACTCAATTCATGAATTATTTAGATCAACCAAGATCACCTTTCCACCACATAGGGTATACACATAGAGTGGTCTCTACTATGAGATTCAATACACCCCCAAGTAGTTACCAGTGATATACCCCTACTAAAATGATACTAGAATATTATATTGTATAACAAGAATCAAAAAACATCATAATGGAATGATAGATATATGAGATAGGAACCACCACAAGACCATAAGAACCATTGAGAAAGATAAGTGGTTAAAACAATGATGAATAAATTAACAAGAGAGACCAGTAATCAAGGACACGAATAATCATATGTAAATTTCAACCATCAGAACAACCCACCATCAAAACACTAACCACATTAGGAACTAGTGTACTAAAAAATAAATGGATTCTATGTTTTAATAATGGTTTAAGGATATCCATAGGTTCAATGATGATTGTAAAGTATACATGAAATAATAACCTAACCCAAAAATGTTTACAGACTAGATTCCGAGAAAATATCCCACTCACATTGACCAAATAACTAAATAACTTCACACAAACCATGATAGGCCATTCTTGTTTTTTCAAGAAGTAAGAGATGAATAGGAATTAGATCAGATCCATGAAGGTGATCACCAAACAAAATATTGATAAAAATAAAAATGATGACTAGTGGAAACAAAATGATTAATAATATGATAGAGTAGGGGATAGAATATGTAAATGGGAAACATGATGATAATAAGGACTATCACACCAGAGAAGAACAGATTGTGAAAGGAGACTCTGAATATAAAAATTAAACATTAAAAAATGATAGTAAAAACATTTGGAGTAAGAATCCATCACCTATTAGTATCCTACTAAATATTATTTTTTGATAGTGTTCATGTTGTAGTGTAAAACCCACAAAATAGATACATAAATCATTATCATTGGTTTTAGTTTGAGATTTTAATGATATTTTAACATCTACTATGTTGAATCATATTTGGACTATTTTATAATTTCTCATAAAATAAATTAAAATTTTGTTTAATAAAAATTCATGAAAACTACTTAGGTAATTATTTTTTGAGGTGTTTGATTAGTCAATACATATCTTATTGCTGGTTAGGAATGAATTTTATCATCATGTAATACATTTTATTTTATTATTCATGATTAATGATTTAAAAAAAATTAAAAAAAATTAATTTATGCTAATTTTACTTACCATTATAACTATTGAGATGAATAATATGTTCTTATAGTTCCATGATGAAAAATATTATGGGTATATCATTCCTAATAAATTATTACTAATTTATATAATTGATTTTTTATAAATCCTACAATCCAGTGTGTGGATTAATAGAATGTGTTTTTTTTGTATTGGTAAGTGATAATCCATTAAACATAAAATAATTAATTATTTTATCTTAAAGTTTATGAGATTTTTAATTTCATTATCAAACAGGTATTCCAGGTTTTAGGTCTATCAAATAGAATAGATTAAATTCAGGTTTTTGGTAAAAATATATTTCTTTAGAGAACCAGCTCTAATCTTGATTTATTGTTTCTTATTTTTTTAGATATTTGAAATATTAAGTTATATGTGTGATGATAAACCATTAAACATTATGAAAACATTATGATACAATAAAATTAAATATTAATTATTTATGGGAAATATCTATTATTTTAATATTATTAAGGAGTATTTAATGAATTATATTATAATCATGTATAATTATATTATGTTATAAATATTATTTTGTAATACCATGTTTCTAAAGTTATTGTTCGTATTTTCAATGAAATTTTCAAATTATTCCAACACTCATTATAAATGTATTATATGATTATATGTACCAAATTGAGAATGTTTTTTTAATCATACAATTTAAATTTAAATCAAATTTCATATTTTATAATGTAAAATAATTATAAACTATGGTCATTACTGTTTAATTAATTTTGATTGAAAGAGCTCACGAGGGTTTCAGCGATGAAAAATCCTAGCCTCTGACGGTGATGGCATCTACTTCTATCCCTCTCCCATTGGTGGGGGAGGGACCTCCACCATCCTAATAAGTAACTAAATCCAATGTATTTTCCCCTATCTCTAACCTAGATTCTCGTTCCTATTTTTAGCAAATATCATTGTGCCTTATGGTCCCAGATTTATTTGGAAGTTTCCCCAAGTTTTTGGTTTCTTCTCTGGAGTTTTCTAAGGCTTTGGATCATTATAATATTACATTAGTTTTTTTTCAAGTAGTTTTTTCCTTCTGTGGATGAATTTGACAAATGTATATTTGGGTATGGGGGTTTGTAAGAAAGTGACACGATTGGTCGGCTCGGCAGTTGAAATCTATTGATTCATTTTTCCTCGTAGGATGACTTAATCAGGGGATGGTCTTGTGCCCCCCATAACTACAACAAAATTAATTTTTATCACTTTTAGTGTCCTTCAATTTTCACATGAAGTGTGATGCACCAATAGTGTTAGTCTTGGTATGCTTCCCAAAACATCCCATACCTTTTCAAAACCTTTCCATCTTTCACATGTTATTGAATATGATATGTAGATATATGTGCTCCGAAAAGAGGAACCTTTCTATTTTACACCCTGTAGATCTAAATATTTGTGTGAAATTGGATTCTTCCATGTTTCCAACAGAGTATGTATAGATTTTTGTGTTCGGGGGGGGGGGTGTTCTGATGGAAACAGTTCATGGATTGTGAGGCTTGGTTTGAATTATTTCAACCAGCAAAAGAATTTTCCCTGATACATTTCATTATGGGGGGGGGGGTCAAGGAGTGTCATCCTCAGAGGATATTGGAATCATAATTTAGTGTCGAGAGTCAAGGATCTGTTGGATGTTTGGTAGGAAAGTGCAATTTGGATGAAGGCTATGTTCTAGACCCAGCACTATGTGTTCATAGTGCTTCTCAGGAGGGTAGCATTTTGGATTGTGATGTTTTCAATCAGTTAAACCATGATATGGGTTTTCATATTAGTTTTATGCTATTAACTTCGGGTCAAGAAGGACCGGAGGTGGGTTCTGCTATTAATGATTGTTGTCTCGATCCTTTGGAGACCTCTAAAATTGTGAATGGGAGAGGATTCATTGGTGAAGTGGAGATAATAACGGGGGATGAGGTACATGAAAATAAGAATTCTTATATCGAGATAGTGTTATCTGGTCATGGATATACAGATAGAGAAGGTTCTCTGTATCATTAGTTTATTTGGGTGAATAGTTCTAGCCCAAGACGTGAGTTATCTGTCTTGTAGGGTAACTGAATAGTGGGGCCATGGAATGAAGATCCTGAACTGGAGGCAAATCGGGTAGAGAATCCCAATGAGGAGAAGGGTTTTCACAGATATATGTCTAGTTATGATTCATCTGGTATGTTCTTAGATGAAAGTGCACAATATTTCTAGGATAATGACCTCTGTGGTTCGAGGAAGAGGTAGGGTCAGTAACGCAACTAGAAAGGCCAAAAGGATTATTATTATTTACCATTACCAATAGAAACTCGTTCAACAAAAAATTTGAAATCCATGAATATAGATGGTGGTATTAATTATGATTGGAAGTCTACATGAGTGGATGGTGTGTTATATATGGTAGCTTCCCCTAGGGGTGACCTATAGGCTGGCACGTATGCTCTTATAGAGGTTCTCCTTCATTATGGCGAAGCTATGGAAGAGTAATTTCTCTATATAAATGCCTCCAAATAATCTCTTATTATGTTGATGATAAAAAAAATACTTGTGGGTAATACAAGGGACTATAGTGATTGGATTAACAAGAAGAACCTGATTTTATTTAGAGCCTTCAACGATGTGAAAACCACGGAAGAGGTGTTCTTACAAATTTGGGAAAAATTGGGGATGCAATTTGAAGGCCTTATTAAGGACGATCTAGAATCATCAGTAACTTCTATTTCCTAGATGAATTTCTAGTTATAATAATTCCAATAAGCTCATTTTAAATTTTAACAACTATTTCTTTTTTCCTTTGGTGCTTGTTTTGGGTGATACTATGGTTTCCCACTTTTCTCAAAAAAGTGTTTGATAATAAAAATTTAGGTTTCAGTTAGTATAATAATTTTTTATTTCCTTGAATGTAATATCAATTAAAATTATAGTATAATTTATGTATAATTATAGTAATGGGTATAATTTCTTATTTAGTGAATGTTTCATTGTTTTATTACGATTCTTTATCCTTTATGTTGTAAATTTTTTTTGATATCTGAGTAGTTTAAAATAGGTTTTTTGAATAATTAATGTTATTGAGTGAAAGATTTATAATATTATGTTAAATTTGTGTTATGTGAATTATATTTGATCTGAGAAGTATAATTGTTGATCATACATGTTGACATTTTGATGTGATTATTATTTTGAGGATGTGGCTGATAAAGTGGAATATATATTATGTTGGAATGATTAATTGGATGATTTTTTTGTACTGGTTTTGTGGATAGTGAATATGTAACTATGTGGTAGAGGAATGTATTCTGCATATTGGTTACTGAATAAAATTATTGGTATGTTTGAGTGGTGGATGTGTTCCATTTGTTAATGTTATCATTCTCTATGATGTTGATATTATTTGAGTTTAAATTTCAATGATTTAAAGTTTGATATTGAATTAAATACATATTTAAATAGTTTTTTGTAGGTGTGGGGCATGTGAAGAATAAATATGAATCATGGGATACAAATTTTTTGATGTTTCTATTGCATGGAATTCTAATTTTCATCTAGGGAGTATCTATCCAAGAGGTGGAAAATTGTTAGAGGAGACTGATGTTTCCTTAACATTTGTTTTGGAATTAGATTGAGTTCTATTTTAAATAGTGGTGGAATTTCTTCAAAATGTGGCTCAAATAATGTAAATGATGAAACATTGAAACTCATAACAGATTTTATAGGGTACATTTCTTAATCTATCTATGAAGGGATCATTTTCCATTATGATGAAGCGTGATATTATAAATTAAATTAAATGGATCCAATAAGGTGAATATATAATTAATATATTTTGAAATCATTTTATGGATCTGATTTGTCTTTTAATATGTTTTATTTCCAATGATGTGTAATGATTTGAACATTTTGAGTCTTTTTTATGGATGGATATTCTTAAGTCTATCATGGATTTAAAATATAATTCATTGTCTGAGGAGAGAGGTTAAGAAGATATCATGGAGAAGGTTTTTTCCTTGTCAGTAAGATATAATGATGATGAATCATAGGATAAAATAAGTTAGAGAAAGAGTTTCTGTGTTTTGGTTGCTAAGGATCGAGTAAATAAGGAGTGTGGAGGACGCCTAGGGTTTGAATATCATTTTTTTATATATTTAAATTTTTTAAGGTTTCATAAAAATTTTGATATGATTTTTTATCTTACAATGTTGTGGATCATTGTCATTATGATTATCCTAAGGCATTGTGTGTATCTTAGTCATTGCTGAGTTGTTTAGATTTTGGGAGTCATTCATCTCCAAGTTGTGTAACTCTATGTTTTTGACTAATACGTATAAAGTGGTTTTGAACCATAATTAGAGTCGTATTTTAAGAAGTGTGCATTGATTTTTTGTTTTAAGATTATAAGTTAAATGTTTTATTCAGGTTAATAACATTTGGGTAGTTTTATAAATTGATTAATTAGCGTAGTGTTTGGTTTTAAAATGTTCTACATGATATTGAATATTAAATGGTTACTTTTGGTTAATGGGTAATTTTTTAGCATAATTGGTTAAAATAAAGTGATTTTATTGACAATGTTTTGTGGTTAGTAGAGGTGGTTTATATCAAATTTTTTTACAATGTTAATTTATCCTTTCTGGTATGATCCATATTTTGATTTAACTCTTATGATTCTAAGGTTTCTTGGGGATCATTGATAGACTAATGTTGATTTTGTAATCCATATATACATTAGGGTTATTTTTTGTGTGTATCGATTCAATTTTAGAGCAATCCTCCCCAAAACCATTGTGTACTTCCATCCATTATGCTAATTTATTTAGATTCAGGAGGATTTGAATCATTTGATAGGTGTCTATTATGGATGTGGATTTATTTTGATACTCTTTTTTGAAATATTTTTATCAAAATAATTGTGTTTCTGATGTAAAAATTATTATTTAATGTTATTGTTTTATTTATTTCTCATTTCCAATTGAAATTTTTATCCATTGAATAACTGAATCATAGTGGATGTTTTTGTGATAAATTAATTATGTAATATTTACATTAACATTCAACTTTTTAAGATCATTTATTTTATCTTCTTGCAATTTTTTTTAGTTAAATATATTTTTTCTTGAAGATAATTTAATGTTTTAGTTTTTTGGTATTAATTTATTCAATATTCCATTTTTTCTTGAATATAGCATATTAGATTTCATTTTTAATCTTAATGTTGATGTGGAATTATTTTTTAGGTTATATTTTGATCTATTTTTATATGTTTTATTATTTTTTGTGTATTAAAATAAAAAAATTAGCTAATTACCATACCATACTCATATACCAAATTATTGATATAATGTACACTTTATCAAATAAACAGTGGATCAAGGATTGATCACCATTTACCTATTAAAAAAATCACCAAGTAGAAGACATCAATACTACGCCACCAGATGATGCAATATTTTTGAGATATTGGTTGAAACATAGTGTTCAACCACATCCATTAACTTTTAGTTATTGATATAATCCACTCTACTCATTTTAATTTATTTCATTATATGGTGTTTTCATGAATAAAAGTTTTCTTCCATTTTTTGTTTACTTTTAATGTGGGAGAAAGGCCATATTACTTGTGAAATACAAATAAACCCATATTAGTTGAGATATTCAGGGAAACAAGGGGATTATATTATATGAATTATTGTAGAGATATGATCCATACGAAATAAATTTTGAACAAGTTTGATGATAAGGGTAGTTTTAGAATGAGTTGTGTTGCAATGCATGAGAAAATATCATTAAATATTATTTTATAATTAGAATTAATCAAATTGACATACAGATACAAATAAGTTATTATATTAATACATGGAAGATGGTTACTGTGACTATTATCCATAATTTCACTCTACACTTCCAACAAACAAAAATGGGGAGATTCTTGGAACCATGGTTTTCAATTTTGCAAGAAGAATTATATAGATTATAGATGAGATAATACTGAAAATTCATAAGTTTAGTTAAATTATTGAAATAATTTGTTAGATTTATTGTGTTTGTTTTCAATAAGATTTATAAATAGCCATAATTTATAAATTTATATTTTGAAGAAAATGGATATGGTTTTAAAAATACATATTTGTGACCAGGCATTCCAATGTGTTCTAGTATAAAATTTTCTAAATAATGTTTTGTAGATTTTGTTTGATGATAGAAATTTTTTCAGAGTTTATATTCTTCATTTTCCTATTATATAATAGAAAATATTAATGTTTATCTAATTTATTAAGTGTATATTAAAAGTTTAGTAATAAAATTAAAAAAACTAGAGTAAATGAAGAGTTTTAATGTGAATCTGTAAATGTGTAATATGGAGGAGTTATTTATCATGATGTTGTAATAGAATAAATCAATTTAGAAGATATTATTTGTGACGTAAAGGAGGAATAATATTATGAATTATGGTGGAATTATTTCATATGAATCTACCTTTTTGAGAAGTTAGGGAGGATATTATAAAAACTATGAAATTATTTTATAAATTTGAATGTGTTAAATGAATAGTAAAAGGTGATTTTTTGAAAACAAAGGTTTTCATTAAACATTTCCTATAAATATGTAACCAATTAGATCATATGGAGTGAAAATAAATAATATAATATCATGGAATTCTTATCGTTTCTATTGGGTGGATTTGAGTTAAACGTTCCATTCATGAAATTCATTTTTCATAATTAAGAATGTGAAAGAGGCTTAAAAAATGAAATAACCATGAATTATTTCATGAAGGTAAGAACATGAATAATCTTTGAGAATGAACAATATGGACTTGAATAATCAGGGATCTCATTTCAATAAATTATTATTTACTGATGAATGAAACATAGTGATTACTATTGGGTCGATGTCACATGGAGACCAAATACACAATCAATTATTCTATTTTCACAATTTATAATTAAAATATACTAATATAAAATATTACTAATATAATGTAGTTTTAAATAAATGAATTATATTAATATAAATATGAATGCATGACAGTAAAAAATAAGAAAACAAAACAAAAATATGTCTGTGAGAAATGGATGTTGTTCAATAGAGTTCATAGTGATACAATAATTATTCATTAAAAAATGGTTCCTAATATCATATTAAATTTAAAGATAAATACTTATCACACTATACCTAAATCATTTTAATTATTATTAATTAGGGGTATGGTAATGGGATAAGGCCACTATTTTTGAATAATGTCCTAAAAATAATTGATGTATCTAAAATTCATATGAATCATAACATTTAATATACTATTACTGAAATCATGAATCTAATGTGTATAAAGAAATGTGTTTTTAAGAAATATAGTACACTATATTTCAATGTTCAATGTTTTCAAGTTTTAATCATCATTTATCACACTTAACAAAATCATAGATTTGATGTGTATAATGAAATGAGGGTTTAGGAATAAATAGGCTCTACATTTAATTAAAATGAATGGTTTGTAAAGATATTCTTTAGCACAAGGTGTTGAAGAAACTCATATAATCTATCCATGCATATTATTTATATTACTTTTAAACACCTTAAGACTCATAAAAGAATATTATTAAGTATATTTACCACTACATTGACCTTGGAATCATTCATGATATCTAGATTAATTAATTCAAAATGATTTTTAGCCTACCATAATATCTAATTTGTTATTTTTCTAAAGATAAATAGGTAAATGTGTTGATAATAAAAATGATATTTATAACCAAATATTATAAAACCATAATTCATATGTCCTATAAAACTATTTATTTTTACTATAAAAAATAATCATCTTTCCATAACTATGTATAATTGTGTTTAATATTCTATATTCAACAGTTATCTCCAATGATCTAATGAACATGGGAGATAAATATATGGGTAATAATTAATTATATTTACACTAGAATCATTAATATTTTCATTTAGGTGATGTTAAATTATAACCACAAGCGTATTAACCACCATTTTCCGACCGCTTAAAGAGTTCACCATACTTCTTATAATGTTTCAATTTTTTACTTGGTTACTATGTTTGGAAGCAAATGTGTAAAACACATTTAGTATATAATAATAAAAAAGTACAAAACAATCATCACTAATAATTAACTAATTTACCACATGAATAGGTTAATAATTTCTTCTTCAATTTATTTAATTTATTTTATCTCACAACCTAAAAAGAATATTTCTGATAGTATTGTGATATGCTGTTTTATTTGAAGGATGCATGTAAGGTTACTTTGGTATCCCAAAATTCCATTGCAATTTTCTCTCCATCTTTCATCTTATACACCACAATAAGTAAATATTTATCATTTTTTGTGTTTTCATTTTCTTTTTGACCCATTCACAAAAGGTAATGATGTTTTTTCTGAATATATATTTCTTTTTAGAAATCCTATAAAAACAAGAGTAAAATATTAATAATGATATAACAATGTTTTTTATTGAAAGAGAGTGATCCATATATTATTTTAAACATTTTCATTGTAATCATCATTCCATTAATTATTCACCTCACTTTATCATCATATAATTCTATGATACGAGATAACATATCTAATAATCCGTTTCCAAATGCTATTTCTACAACTCATTGGAAATTGATGATATCATTATAATATAAACATAAATTTTTACATATATGATTCTCATAAAAGTATCGTTCACACCTCTCTCATAGAGGAGGTTCTAATGGTAGTGTTTACTCTAGAACATAGAATTTAAATTATCATATTATATTTCCCAAACATATATGATACACATAGAAAATCATGTTGGATAGGGAATCTCCTTTGTCTTTAAACTAAAAAAAATCAGGCCTTTGAAAACAAAATTTAAAGGGATGTGTCAGTGCTATAGAAGTGTTAATAATGTATGTTATGTTAGTGGGTTATAATTAACAGTGATAAAAAAAATAACTAATAAATTCCTCCTTTATCTATGCAAAAAAATATCCGATAAATGAGGCCTTTACCACCACTTTTTTAGTTATACTAAAGGAGGCTATTAATATACTGTTGATAAAGGCCCTACAAATAAAGGGGTAAATTTTTCCATCCATCACACCCTATTAGTAGGGGTTCCTACCCCCACCCTATCAGCACTTACCTAACCCATTTATCAGTACTTTAGATAATCCGAACCTCCAGGGTTGGCCCCTACCTCCAACAAGTTTCGAACTTGAGACCTCCGCCTTATAAATTGGGGAATTTTCCACTCCCCTAAACTATTTTGTTTTACATTTTATGATATATATATATATATATATATTATTACATTTTCATCTAGATATTTATATATTATAAATATATTATATTTGTAAATATAATTAATTCTTTATTTAAGAAATAATATTTTTAGGTGTCATATATATAAAAAATATGTGTATATTATTATATATTTTATTATAAATAAATGTACATTATAAAGAATGATAAAATTTTAGATCCATAATATTAATATGAATGTAATACCTAAGAATAAATTTAGTCCCCAACAAAAAAGTGAAAATTACCCCCTTAAACGAGTCTTAAAATCAAAAGAATTTTATAAATTACGGAAACCATGAATAAAAACATAGCTTTGGAGGCCTTCTGAGCCTTTTCTGTCCTTGAAAAACATGATAATGATTTACCTATGTCACCGAGGGTATAGATCTTATCACGATATTCGATTTGACACGTGGTAGAGCCCAGATTGATAATCGTATCAAAATTTGAGGTCGTTTTAGGTTTGAGTTTCATTTTTAAAATAATTTCAATATTTTATTAATTTTTTGATTTTCTTTATCTTTAAATTTTAAATAAATGACTAATAAAAAATATTAATAGGAAAATTATTAATTTAAAATATTTTTTACTTACATTATAATCGATTTTCACGAAATGTCATATATTTTATTTAAATTCCTATTTATACTTATTTAAAACATATTTTAGAAATATATGTTATATTGATATCAATATAAACATATTTATATATTAATATTTTATTTTTAATACAATATAATTTTTTAAAATATACATATTATCAGCGCTAGTAAAAAAATAATGGATGACGGTTTTAATTATTTCTCGACAAATGGAATCATTTTCTAGTGTCTTTGAAGACTAGGTACACAAATCATAAAACTTGGGACTATAAAAAACATCTTTATTTAATATTCATAATGTGATCCTATCTTCCTTGGAGCCCTGACATCTGCAAATTGTGCCATGGGGATCACACTAACAAAGGGATGATCTGTCTATTGTCCTTGAAAACTAGGTACAAAAAACAAAAAACATTGGGCTAAAAGGAACTTCTTCATTTAATATTTCTATAGATCTATAATCTTCCGTTGACCCCTTAAATCTGAAATATGGTAACTTGGGTATAATATTAACAAAGGGATTATCAAAAATCCTATTATGGGAAAAATAATAGTATTAATACTTCATCACATGGGTTATAAGGCATGGAATAATGAAAATAAAAGGCAAGGAACACATAGAATATTAACACATAAACAGGGGATAATATAAAAATGAATTTACAGTAATGTGGAAGAAATATAAATATGACTTTAGCATGATTCAAGTCTCTTTCCACATATGGGATCACAAGATAAGGTTTACCACTAATACCGTTTCACATGGCAGCACGAGTCAATGCTAACCACCAATACTGTTACACATAATGTATCACGAGATTAAAAATTACCCAATGTATTGGTGAAGTATCTGGGTGCAACCATCATATAATTTTCAAGAAAATTATCTCCACATATAGAATCAAACATAAAAAATCATAAACATAAGGGCTCTCGTGGAATGAAATGGGTATCATAATTATGTCATAAGGCATAATGAATGGGTCTATCATAATAGTGTACATGGAAGAATGGAATTAGAACATAAATGGATATTTATAAGGTAAAGTAGGAATATATAAGGTTATGTGATGTCAAACATAAGTGAAAAAATGTGAATAGAGTATTAATAATTTTTAGTAGTAAAACATTTTAGTGCATTTTATGGAAAGAACCAACAAGAATTTAAAATAAAAATTGGAATAACATTGGGTAAAAAGAAGTGATCCAATAATGATTTAATAATATAAAAATTGTTTTCATAAAAATGATGGTTTCTTAAAAAATATGGTATATTTCACTTGGAATTTGGTAGGAATTCAAGAAGTTCCTTTAAAACAGGTTTTCTTATTGAAAATTATTGAGGGGTGAATCATTTAAAAACATGTCTAACCTAGGAATATAATGATTATCGGATCATGATACATGAGTTTGGAGATTAAATATAGAATTTATAATATTTATAAAAAATTAATAGATAACTTTACTTGGGTATAATGAATGATATATCAACACAAAAATATAAAGGAGGCTTAGGTAGAATTCCATACGGAATATCGACATGGAATTAGGTGTACTTAGGAGGGATTAATGAGATAAAAAAGGTGTGTATCATATTTTATAAATAATAAAGTATGTACGTAGAAGTGTCAATATTGTACTCCAAAATTATGAATTATTCATAAAACGGCATAATATTGAAGAGATTTGTTAATAAATGTGAGAAAGAAAGGGTGTCATACATTAAGTCTGATGGTGTTCTTCACATGATATCGATGACATGAATAATAAAATTTGGCTCATTAATTAATAATTATAGAACCTATTTTAGATTTTAATATTTTATTGAATACTATTTTAGTTTATTCATAACCTTTTTGATTCGTTATGACGTTCAATTCCATTGTTCAAGTCCATTTTTTCCTTGGTTTTAATGATCGGTTCACTTATATTCATGTTCAAATACACATGTATGATGAGAGTAGTTGTTTATAATTGATGTTATATGACATTAGTTATAATAAATTATATTACAATGTTATAAAATTCATTTCATTATTTGGATTAAATTTGAATAATTATAAAAAACATTAATGATAAACGAATGAATTATCTTGGTTATTTTTCTCACAATTTACTTGTTTGGTATTATTATATTACATCATGAATATATAAGGATTATATAATTTTAAAACATTTAAAGTACATATAAAATGTACTTTTTCAACCCATAAAAATTTTTCCTGACCATTCAAGAATATGGTAATGCAAATTGAAAAACTATTGTCCTTGAATGTGATAAATCAACACATCATGGACTGGGTTTTCATTTATATTTTAAAAGGAGGGGTAGGAGGGATTATGATAAACTATACCATTATGAAAATATAATTATATTACATTTTTTTTATTTGAGTTTTAATTACATTTTTTTGAGAATAGGTTAGGATGGAAAAGTAATCAATAGAACATGAAAGGAATGTGAAAGAAAAGAAAAGAAGAATTTACCTCTTGATATAATCTTCCTTGAGAGCCTCTTAATGGGAGAGGATTTGGGATTTTGAGGATACCATGATCTACTAGATGTGGGGAATGAACATGGAGAGATATTTTGGTAGAATTTAGGAATGTAACATGGATTTATAGGAGTGAATATAAGAGGGTATTGTGGGTAGTTTTTATAGTGTAGGGGAGTGGATTTTCCAAATTATTTTAATCCTTAGTTTATAATTTTCCAATAAGACAATAAATATTTTTTATTCTTTTTACCAGAATGTTTTTATATTTCATGTGAGATATTGATATTTCTCTTACATAAGCCATATATTAGCTGATGACATCATAATTCATGTGTTTTACATTTATCGTAGTTTATCTTAATTTACTATTCACCAAAAATCATGTATTTCAGAAAAATCCAAAAAATTCAACATAACCATTATTAGAGTTTTAGAATCCAAAGATTCACTCCATTTTTAAAGATTAATTTTGTAAATGTGATTAATTTAATGTTTAATTAAAATCCTAATTTTCTGGAAAAATAAGGATTTTAAAACTATAACTGATTTCATAATGCGTTTAAAAATTACATTATGTCATATAAAAATATATTAAAACTATAAGACATAAAATTATTAATTTATGAACACATTTCAGGAAAATATATTATATTTTAAATTAACTAATTAATTGTAATTAATTATTTCTGGCTTACAAAAATTCCAATTGTTTTACTATGGTCATATTATCACTTATAATTTGCCTAAATTTTATTTAGATTTTCAATGGTGGGGAAACCATTCTTTTGGAATATTTACTATTCATAATTTTCATATATCTATTCATAAGGTTGGATTACTAATCATAATGTTATGGTACTATTCATGAAGAAAATTAGGTTTTTATTAACGGAATCCAAACATCTTACAAATCGCAACTAACTATATTATATTTTCAAAATTCAAATCAATGAAATGATAATATTAGGTTTAAAGGTCTTATATTACTTATTAGTTCATTTTCTTCTTATTTCATGACATAATTATAAGAAGGGAATTTCCATTGATAAAACATAGTGTTGTTAAATTATTCCCCCCTTATGAAATTTCACCCTGGAAATATTGTTTTATATCCTATACCCTAAACTGGTGTATGTACATTTCATTCATTGCATCCAATAGATT
This sequence comes from Viscum album, assembly GCA_963277665.1. Taxonomy (NCBI): domain Eukaryota; kingdom Viridiplantae; phylum Streptophyta; class Magnoliopsida; order Santalales; family Viscaceae; genus Viscum; species Viscum album. Next base: position 1,149,689,485 of record OY728127.1, on the reverse strand, counting down.
CCATGCTTCCTTTATGTATCTATGGATCCTCCAATTTACATTGACCATGTGAGGAGTCTTGTTATGTAGAATTTTATCTTTAAGATCCATGATTTTCACTAGATGCTCCTCGTATGAAGGATCATTCATTAACTGTACCACCTATGATGAGAGTAGATGTGAAGGGTCTGGTATGTACTCCATTAAGAGGGATACAAAAAAGACATCGTGTACATTGGACATGGTAGGTGGAAGTTGTAGTTGATAGGCCACATACCTGACACGATCAAGAAACTCAAAGGAGTCTATGTACTTGGGACTTAGCATTCCTTTCTTCCCAATCCATATTACCTTCTTCCATGGAGATATGCTTTGAAATAGCATGTCTCCAAATTTGAACCCAATGTACCGTCGACGATTGTCTACATAACTCGTTTGTCGACTATGGGATGCCTTGATGTTCTATTGAATGGTTTTCATCATCTCCATTTATTCTTCAACCATATTAGGTCATAGAATCTTACGCTCACTGACTTCATCCCAACATGCTAGTTCTCTTCACATTTTCCCTTAAAGGTCTTTGTATTGTTCAATTAAAATACTAGATTAGAAACTATTATTATTGGAGAAATAAACCAGTGGAATATGTTGGTCCCATTCTCATTTAATTTACATAGAACATTTTTCGACATATCATCTAGTGTGTGAATATTCTCTTAGATTCTTCATCAGTTTGAGGACAAGAGGCTATACAGAAGTTCAGTTCAGTGCTTAGAGCTTGTCAGAGAATCTTCTAGAACATCAAGATGAATCTAGGATCTCGAAAAAACAATAGATAGTGGTAATACATGAAGCCTTACCACTTATTTGATATACATCCATTCAATTTGATCCAATGAGAAGTCCTCTCAAATTATGATAGAGTGAGTTTTCATAGTAAAAATATCCACAATGACCCATTTAGAATTGTTTCCTCTAGATTTCCTTAGAAGTACAGTGAAAATGACAATGGTGAAGTTCTCCAACTTCCATGTTCATATGTGTAGTGGATACATCATCCCCTTATACTTTTCTCATTCAAACATATGTTATTGAAATACCAGGCACTTTGATGTATACTCAACAATCTCCTTCTTCATATTGTCTAACCAAAAGTTCTCTCAGATATCTTGATATATCTTTTTTCTCCCTGAGTGAATAGAGATGGTTGAGCTATGAGCGTCATTAAAAATATATTTCTTTATCTATAGATATTATGGTACCAATAAATCATGACCAAAATCATACAACTCCTTCCTCATCAATTATGAACTCATAGGATTTCCCATTTTTAAGGGATTCCACCCTTTTTTGAATTTCAAAATCATTTCTTTAAGATTACATTATTTTATCCAAGAGGGATGGTTTGGAAATTATTTGAGAAAGGATTGATGATGTTCATACTTTAATGACTCCCATTTCCATCCTTTAAAAATAATAGGATATTGGATCATTTTCCAATCCCATCATTCATAAAGATGCAAGATCCTTTCTATATAGAGCATCTGCCACCATGTTTGCCTTACTAGGATGACAATGGATTGAACAGTCATAATCTTTGATAATATTTAACCATCTTCATTGGAACATATGAATATATTTCTGTGTGTATATATATTTTAGACTCTTTTGATCAATATATATCTCACAATTCTCCCCATATAAAAAAGGTAGCGATATTTTTAACACAAAGATGACAACTGCCAACTCCAGATCATGTGTAGTATATTTATTCTCATGGATTTTTAGTTTCCTTAAGTCATAGGCTATCACATTATCTTTTTTCATCATCAAAAAACCCATTCCCTTCTTTTAAGAATCATTGTACAACATAAAGAGTTATCCACTTGTTTGGAGTGTGAGTATGGGCGTAGTGATTAGCCTGTTATTCAACTCCTTAAAACAACATTCACATTCTTGATTCCATTAAAACCATACTCCCTTCCATTTTAACTTGTTCATTGGGTTCCAAAATCATGTGCATTTCATAAAAATTGGTCTATAATACATGGATTGCCCTATAAAGCTATGGAAACCCATTACAGATGTTGGCATGTGCCACTCATCAATTTCCATTGCCTTGGAAGGGTCTACATATATCCCTTTGAATGTCGTAACATTCCCCAGGATTGATAATTCCTCCATCCATAACTCACATTTATTGTAATTTTCATACATATTCCCCCTTCACAATGTATTCATCATAGTATTCAAATGCTCTTCATTTTCCCTCGATCTTTTGGAGTATATTAGAATATTGTTAATAATGAATACCTATAATTTGTAGAGGTAGTATCTAAAGACTCTATTCATTAAATCCATGAATATTGATGGAGAATTAGTGTGTCCTAATGGAATAAATATAAACTCATAGTGTCCATACCTCGATTGAATTTTGTTCTTGAGAATATCATCCTTTCTCTCCTTTAATCGGTGATATCCTGACTAAAGGTCCACCTTAGATAAATAACTTTCCCCACGAAGCTGATCAAACAAGTAATCTATCTCATTATGGGGATACATTTTCTTTATAGTTATTTTATTTATCTCATTATAATCAATGTAGAGGTGCATAAAACCATCCTTCTATTTTGATGAAATGAACTGGCACACCCCACAGTGAAGTAATCAGCCATATAAACCCCTTCTCCATATTCACTTTTAAATTCTTCTTGGGCTCTTCCATCTCTATGATGTCCATTTTACAAGGTTTCTTTGATATTGAGAGGAAACCATGAATATGTTCAATTGAGAACACAACCAATCAATCAGGATGAATACCATACCACTCTTTAGTGAATACATCATTGTAATCCATCACGATGGGTATGTTTTCATTCACAATTAACCTGTTTGTCTCAATCATTTGATCTAGTCACGATTTCTCATAAGAAATTAATATAAGAACATGAGATAATGATTATAATTTATATTCATCTTCCTCTTAACACTTATAAATAATAGGAGGATGCTTTTGAATGTGATAATTGATCTCATTTTCCTGAAAGTTGATGTTTCAATTGTATAAATATAACAAACCCATGCTCATGATAGTGTCTAACTACAATAAATAAAGTGTGACGAGATTTTCATGGATGTTCAGTCCAAAAATAATAACTAACAAGGAGTTATAAACCAGGGACGCAATAATTTCCCCATTGAATATTCTCAAAGATAACATATCCTCCAATGTTTGAGTTCGTGTTTTAATTTTTCTACTAATCTTTCAAGATATGAAAGACTGCGTAGAACTAGAGTCAAATAGTATGGTCACTATTCCTCAATAAATAACTAGCGTACCTTTCAACACATCATTGTCTAACTCCACCTCGGAAATAGTGATAAAATAATCCCTTCCTTGTTTCCCTAGAGTTTGTTGGTGATTTCCTCCCACAACCATCATCTTAGGGAAATTTTTCGCATAATGACCATGCTCATTACAGTTTTAACACATCACTGCAGGCTATGGGTTGATATGAAACTTCCTTTCACCATCCACAGTAGTGGTATTTTTCAAATCTCTTCGGTAGTTTTAGCCAGAAGTACCAACATTACACGTTTTATGCAATTCGTTGGTCCCATCAGATAGTTCCCATGATTCATCATCCCATAATTTTTACATGTTGGATGATCGGGATTAATTCCATCATGGAATTTATTTGAGGAACCTCCCACATAAGATTACATTTTCCACTTTTTTTCCATGGGCCCACGATACCACTGAGAGTCTCCGATATCCATTTCAACCTTAAGGGCACAATGAAATATCTTCATAATTCTGTCAAAGTCTTGAATCACTGACACTTTTTTAGACTCACCTTTAGTCCACTAAAAAGTGATCCGCATTTCTTTTACTCTTCATGAAAAAGATATAGGTGTACCTTGAAATCCTTGTATTGTTTTCTTCATACGCCCTGATTGACTCATCTTCATTCTGCTTGAGTCCAATGAACTCCCATTCCATCTTGAGAGAGAGGGTTCGCTGAAAATATTTATTGACAAATATTATCTTGAATTACTCCCAATACAAAGAACCAATTTCAGCCTAGGGGTTCATATTAATGATTAGGTTCCACCACTGATCAGCTTCGCCATCAAAATGATAGACTACCCATACAAAATTATCTTCTTGTCAACATTTGAGGAAAATGAATATGTTTTCGATGGAGTTAATCCACTATTCCTAGAGGAGGGGATAAGAAGATATACTAAACATTATAGGCCTTTTTAGCATGAAGGATTCAATGGTAACATGATGTTTCTTTGGAAGAGGTTTTCATTCCACATGATTCAATCTATTATTCATTAAATGATCTACCTGAACAAGTAATTTCATGATATTTTAAGAGCATGTACCCATAATATATGGAATATCATTATGGAAATATTCAATAAACCTATCACATTGATTTTTGGAATGTGTTATTTTATTTACCTCAATTTACTATGAAAAATAATGTACAGTTAGAGGGCATGAATACATAGATATTGAGTATAAAAAAGGAATCATTGAACAAAAATGGTTAATCTTCTAAAGGAGAATTGTATCCTTACTTGTGATTCCATAGGTTTAAATCTAAGATATCCAAGTTCTATTTCATAAAATACATCCCTATGGGAGTTTTTTATTCCTATGATATTGTTTTTAACTAAGCTCATGAATTTGACAAAGAAAATCACCTGAGAGTGTCAAACAAAGAGTGCAGCAAGGCCCATTGTCGTGCACCCGTTCTCATTAGAGCCTATAAAAAAGGATGTGTTTTCTGGTTTTAACCATATATACATAAATTCTAGAGTCACCTATACCTATTTTTATGTTGATAGTGAGGTATTTTATTTATAAACCACTAACTCTATACAAAAAAAATATAGGGATGTTTTATTAAAGTCAATCTCATACTTAAGATTCTTACAAAAGTTTTTTATGCCTAATCTCCAAAAATAATTAGACCATCATCTGATACCAACTATAGTTACCCTATCATTTTATACATAACATTACAGTATTTTAAGCATATTTAAAAGTTATACTACAAGCCAAGGATCATGAATTCCAGTGTCATTAAAGACTAGGTGCCTAAAACGTAAAACATGGGACTAAAAACACTTTTTATTTAATATTTATAAAGAGCTCATATATTCTATTGAGTATTTATATCATCAAAAGGTACTGTAGGGATTACATGAATGATGGGATGAGATGAAATCCCAGTATGGAAAAATCATTATAATAATACTTTTATCGCTGGGTTAGAAGGCATGGCATTATGAAAATAATGGAATGGAACACATGGAATCATAAAACTAAAACATGGGAACATATAAAAAATATCTCTTAGTCATGTGGAATTAATATAAATCATTAAATTAGCATGATTCAAGGATAATTTCACATACTGGATCCCAAGTCAAGGTTATCAACCATGACTGTTAAACATGGTAGCACAAATCAAGGCAAACCCCCAAGAACATTGCACATAACGTCCCATGAGACTAAATTTTACCCAATTCATTATAGCGCTATCGTAGAACACCCATCTTATACTATTAAGTAATATTATTTCCCAATATATAATCATACATAATCAATCATAAAAAGAAGGACCCCCATGGAAAGAAATGGGTATTATAATTATTTTATAGAGCATAATGAATGGGTGTATCATAAATGTGTCCCTGAAAGAAATGAATTAGAACATACATTGAAATTCATAAGTTAAAATAGTCATATATCCTGTTATGTTATTTCAAACAGAAGTTATAATACATGAAAAGTGTATTTAATAATTTTTAGCATTAAAACATTTCAGTGCAGTTTTTAGGAAAACAGTAACAGGCATAAAAAATCTAAAAGGAAATAATATTTTGTAAAAATCAAGAAGTGATTGAAAAATAATGTCCAAATAAAAAAAAATTAAAAAAATTGTGGTTTAAAACATATAGTAGATTTCAATGGAAATTGAGTACGATTTCAGGAAGTTCCCATAAAACGGGTATCCTTATCAAAAAGAATATATGAGGAAATCACTTAAAACATGTATATCCTCGAAACAGAATGCTTATTTGATATTGATACATGATTTTGGATAGTATACACATAATTTATAAGTATTTCGTAAAAATAATAGATAACATCACATGGTTAGAAAGATATATAGGGCTACCTAATGGAATAAAGGATTTTCAGGTAGAATCTGTTACAGAATATCTACATGGTATCATGTGTACATATGAGGGTATAATGAGAGAGAAAATGGGTTTTTAAAATTTTATACATCATGAGGGATGTATAGGGAAGGAGAAATATGATACCCCAACATTTGTAATTATTCAGAAAAGGACATAACATAGAGGTGATTCTTGAAACAACGTGAGAAAGAGAGGATCCCTTACCATAAGTATGATGATGTTCTTCGCATGATCTTAATGACCTGAATAATTAAATTAGTTTCCATAATTAATACTTCCAGAACCTATTTTACATGTAAATGATTTATTATATCCTTTTAGAGTTCATTCATAAAATTTTTGACTGGTTATGAGGATCAATTTCATTGTTCTGGTCTGTTTCTTTCCATTGTTTTAATTATTAGTTTACTTATAATCATGTATGAATACACATGTATGATGAGATTGGTTGTCCAAAATTGATGTTATATGAAATTATGAAAAATACATATGACTAAATGGTTATGAAATTTATTTTTTTATTTGGAGGTAAGTTAAATCGTTATATAAATCATTAATGATAAACACTTTGAATAACAAGAATATTTTACTGACAATTAAGTTGTTTTGTATTATTATTTTAAATCATGAATTTATTAGGATTACGAAACAGTAAATAATATAAAATAAATATATTTTGATTGGGTTCAACCTTTAAATTTGTTTTATGACCTGTTTATAAGGTGGTAAGGAAAATTGAAAACATGTCATCCTTTAATGTGATAAATCAACACGTCATGGACGGTGTTTTCATTTACAGAATAAAAAGAGAGGGAATGAGATATTCTGATAAATAATATCATTATCATAATATAATTAAATTACATTTATGTTAATGGGGTAGTCATACCACTTGGCTGAAGAGAGGTTAGGAATGAAAAAATATCAAAGGAACATAAAAAAGAAAATTATTGAAAAGGAAAGAGGAATTTATCTCTGGAATTAATCTTCCTTAAGAGCCTCTTAATGGGAGAGGATTTGGACTTTATGGAGACCAAGGTATTATGGATGAAGGGAAGGATCATGGGGATATATTTTATTAGAATTTATGGAGGTCACACGGCTTGATAGAAGTGAAGATAATAGGGGAGTGTGGACAATTTTTATAGTGGAGGGGAGAGAGGTTTTCACAATAATTTAGTCATTAGTTTACTATTTTTTCATAATAAAAGAAATATTAATGATTCTTGTGACCAAAAATAGTAATTAGTGCATTTTAGTTTGAGAAAATTTCTTTTAATCATCCATAAATTAACTGATGACATCACAACTAATGTATTTAGCATTTATTATAATTTATCATGATTTACTATTCACAAAAAATCATGTATTTTAGAAAAATCCAAAAAATTCTCCCTAATAATTATTCAACATGTCAAATCAAAAATAGAACTCATTTTATCAAATATAATTTTCTCAATATGATTAATTAAATTCTTAATTTACTTAAAATATACGGATATTAAAAATATTACTGATTTTATAATGCTTTTAAAATTTACATAAGGTCTTATAAAATTATCTTAAATACAGAAGTAATAAAATTACTAATTTATGAAAAAAAATAATAAAATATATTTTTATTTTAATTAAATAAAAAATTATAATTAAATATTTAATACATACAAAAATACAAATACATTTACCATGGTCATATTATCACTTATAATATGGCTAAATATTCATTATACACTCAAGGGTGAGGTCACTATTCATTTTGACGATTTACTATCCATAAGGGTCATATTAATATTCATAAAGGTATGTTACTATTGATACGTGTATGTTACAATTGATAAGGGTAGGTTATTATTCTGTAATTAAATTACGTTTGTCATATCGGACTCCAAAAATCATACTAATCACAACTGTATATGTCAGATTTTCTATATTCAAATCATAGAAGTGAAAATATTTAGAATAATGGTTACATAGTACATAGTAGTTCCTAGTGTTATGTTTTCCTGAAATAATTATAAGAAGAAAATATCAATTGATAAATCATTGGGTTATTACACAAGGGTTCATAACAGATGTATATAATCCATGTTTTTAAAATATTATAGCTCAATCGACATAACTACATTGTCTCCATCGATGTGCTGACTGGTATGAATAGCCTAGGATCTCACAAAAATTTCATTTAGTAGAATAATAAAACAAAGAAATAATTCTTCAATTTGAAGGCATGTCTAAAAATACATTGTTTCTTGTAACCATTTCTTTAATGAACTGATGTTTGATCAATCTACATAATCCACATGTACATTGAAATAATGTTGGAATAATTATAATTGAAACCTAGGAGCTAATGTAGATATTTAATGAAGCCTTCGACATATCATTGATCACTACTACACTGATCATTAAATCCATGAAGAAGAAGTTTGATTAATGGGTTTGATCAGAAACTTCTCTATTTAGGATGTGGGATAGATGTGGGAGGGGCTCTCAATTTCTTGCATTGAATAGTATGTAAAACGGGACCCTACTTTGTCTTTCATAGGGTGGTATGTAATTCTTGGAAAATGAACCTTAAGCCCCAAATATATATTACTGACTAAATAATACATAAATAACATGTTATCACCATCCATATATGTCATAAATGTCATTTATATTAAAAAAGTTCAGTTTTAATAAAATAAATATATTACATGATATAGTGATCCATTAAATCTACTCATCATTCCCTCAAATAATAGTCGAACCATGAATATTTTAAAAAATATTTATTCTTTAAATATTATTTCATGTAATACATTATTTTAATGTGAATAATATTAATAAAAAATTATATAAAAAATAATCAAAACATCGAAAATATGAAATTTAATTACTTCATTGTAATAATTGAAACTATAACATCACCCTAAACCCATGGAAGGGACAACTATTTCATGAAATCCAATTCAAAATATTATGAAGGTATTTTGAATATGATATGTATGTGATCCTCTAGGATATTATCTCTATAGAATTGATTACTAATAACCTACTAGGAGATGATTTTAGCAATGCATCCAATCCCCAAAGGAGATTGTAATAGTCATATAAAGGAAAACCACCCATGAACAAACATCAAGTAATATATTATTTTTTTCTAATAGAATATCTAAAATCAAGATTCAAACATTTTTTCCGTATCCTTTGTTTATTATTCATTTAAATTAATATATGTATTTAACTTCTTCTACCATGGTTGTGGAAATAGAGACGTAATATAATCCTAATCAATTTCATCAGAGTTATAACATCCTTTCAGTGACAACCAATCCTATCATACTTATTGAATCAATTTCAATCCACCAATGGTGCAATTAATGAATCATACCTCTAAATGATTTAATTTCTTGGTTTCCATTTTTCATCAAAATAAATAAAAAAATAGTATAAATTATAATAATCTCATGTAAAGTGTCCATTGAATGTTTTCACAGATAGAAACTACTAATGAAACCAAAAGCATGTGGTGATCATATTTGAAATGTAGTCCTCATGATCTCATCTAATCAAGAACCCCACGTGTGAACTTCATGAGAATAAGTCTCAATGATTATGATATCCCAACAACTTATAGTCACACATCACCAATATCATCTCAGTATTGTGTTTTTCGACAATAATAAATAATTTGATGATTCTATTATGGTATCTATAGGTTCTCATTATAGCCTAGGAACATACAAAAAATCCTGATATGAAAATTAATCAAATAAATTTCAATAAGATAGTGGACATAGAAATGTCAACCCTATTATTGTCTGAATACATAATTCATAAAACACTACATACCTGATATGGTAATCAATAAGCACTGTTCATATTGGGTATAGGGCACTAAATTTTACAAGTTTTATTTCTTATTTTTTATTTCATGTTATAATACTTATATCATGAGGTAATCATGGCTATTTTAGGGGATTCTATTACCTTTGAGAGAGAAAATTTTACCTTATATTTTTGGAATGTGATAATAAAAACCACATCGGGAATTCAGAACTGGATGTTTCCATGAGGGCCATAGTGGGTTCCCAAATATTGTTTTGACCGAAATGAGTGGTGGGTGAATAAGGTTTACTTATGATATTTCAATTCCTCTATGTTTTGAAAATCACAAACACTCTATCTTAATAAAAATTATTTTTCCCTAAGAATTATATTAATACGGAAAATTTTCCTTCCCCAATGAAATTTTATCCTCAACTATGTTTTCATTGTTCATTTTATAGTTTCACTAAATCTAACACTTTTTATTTCTAAAGGTAAAATTCAGAATCATATCTAAAACCTCAAAATCCTATAAATTCTTACATATAGTTTATTCTGTTTGCAGATGATAAATTCTATGAAATTAAGAATTAGAATTCTATAAAATTCAGAATCTAAATTCTCTAAAAATCAGACTTTAAATTCTATGAAATTCTGTCTACGAATTCTCTAAAATTCAGTCTCTGAATTCTATGAAAATAAGACTCCAAATACTCTTAAATTCTGACTCTAAATTTTCTGAAAATTAGACTCCGATTTATTGGAAATTTAGACTCCAAAATCTCTTAAATTTGGACTCTGTAATCTTTTGAATTCTGACTCTGAATTCATCAGAATTTAGAGTTTGAATTTATCAGAATTCAGACTCATAATTCCTTAGAATTATGACTCCGAATCCCACAGAATTTGAACTCCGAATTCATTGGAATTCAGATTCCAGAATCTCTAGATTTCAGGTTCCCCATTATTTATAAAACATAATCCTAATATCCATGATTTATAGTCTCCAAATTATTATTTTTTAGACTCTGCTCATTATATTTTTAATAGAATACGAAAAATATATTTGGTTAAGAAACCTTATTTTCCTTACACTTGTTATATTTATGAAATGAAGTTGTACATTCTGTTTCTAACAAACCATTGTTTGAGTGACACATGTATAGGTCCCTATGAAATTCAAGGAAAAATATGACCATTGGTGGAGGAAGTCATCCGCTGGAGAAGTTCAAATTAATAGTACCACATTTGAACATTCTCAAAAACATATTCCATAACTCTAGAGATTGCATGTTGTTGAAGTGATTTCTAGAGAGAGAGATACTCTAATGATTTGTGCATACTGAACATCTTGTTTATAATATTTTGTGTGAATCTGATTATTGTTGAGTACAATCAAGGCCTCCTGAGGATAAGAAGACAGAGGTGTGAACTACCATAAAGTTTCGGGACTTCTTTGGATAGGATAACAGAGGTTCTGTCTACCTTGATGTTCGAGGGATTGTGGGGATAGCTAGAAATATACAGATATTCCTATAGAGGGATTACCCTAGTGTCGGTATGACATACATTCTTGAAATCATAAATCAAGGGGCTATTATCCATGGTTGTTGGGTACCCTACTCTTGGAGTTAAGATAGTTCATTCTTGTTACTTGTTTTGATTCAAGTTTATTTCAACTGTACTTTGATAAAGGAAGAAATTATAATGATATTATACCTTCATGTAATTTTTTATACTCTTATAAGTTAGATTCTATATGCTTTAAGCTATAATATTTTCCTTATAAACATTCATTTAGTTTCATTTTTAGAACCGCATTTTCGGAAGCCAGCGTGTTTTTAGGACATGTACAGTCCTTGTGATTGTACCTTCTTTAAATTTGTTAAACATAATTTCCCTTCAGTTTAAAAATGAATGTTTTTAAACATATAATTCACCCCCTATTGTAATTGAGCATCGACATTCATAAATTGATACTACAGTTCATATTAAAGCAGGTATGTAAAATACATATATTCACTTATAAGTTTTAATGATATGTTTTTATTGTTCTAAATATTTTCCATGCCTAGGAATTTTTACCCTTGTCTAAAAACTTTCACTATTTACATGTTTTTTTGAAAGATAACTTCATTTAGATGGTAGAAATGAATGTTGGTTCGATTGGCAATCCAAATCCTACTAGACCATCTATATTTGATTCTAATGATTATGAATATTGGGGAGATCATTTGAAGAATTTTTTTAATTATACTGGTGTGGAAAAAAATTTTATGCTTACTAGAGATTACCAGATTCTTGATAAGGATGTTGGAAATTTTTCTAATCAAGAACTTTCATAATAATAACTAAAATAAAAGGTACATAATACATTGTTATGTTATATGACATGGAATATATATATACAAATTTATTCTTGTGAAGTTTCTAACTATATATGGAAGAAATTGGATGTTACAAAATTTGGTTCATCCTAAATTAGATAAACTAGAAGAGCTATGCTTAGAGCAGAATATCTTGGATTTCTATTTCTTTATGGAGAACCAATGTGAAATGTACAACAATGGATGAAGTTTATTGTCAACAGTTTACAAAATATGGTTGAGAATGGATTAGTTGATTAGGAACATGTGGACAAGATAATATATATCATTACTAATGAGGGGAAATCTAAGAGAACAACTATTGATGAGAATATGAAAGTATCTGAAATTACTCTTGATAAGATTTTTTGAACTCTTCATCAACATGAGACAAGAATAAAAATATATGATGAGATTAATAAGAATAATAATGGTAATGGAAGTGTATCTTTTACTACTACTAAAGCCAAGACTTCTGAAAGGGATAAATAGTACAAGTCTATGAAAGTCAATGTTTTATCTAAACCTAGTGAAAGTGAAAATTCTTCTAATGGTATAGCTAATATTTCTCAAATTATGAAAAAGATTGTTGGAAAGATATTCTTTCATTATATGTTTAAAAATAATGAAAGAAAATACAATAAATATTCGGATGCCACTTGTTATGAATGCAAATGATATGGGCATATAAGGCCAGATTATCTTATTCTAAAGAAAAAGGATGGAGAGGAAAAAATTTATGAGAGGAATAAAAATAAGTATAACAAGGATATTTATATGTACATTTTGAATGAAAATGTCAAATAGAGTGCCATTGGTGGTGACTCTTCAGATAAATCCTCACAGTATGAATCTTCTGATCAGACTAATATTGGTCTACTAGATAGACTACAAATTTAAAATCATTGTCCCTTGGCTAACTTAAAAAATGATAAATCTATCAAAAATGTATCCTTGAATTAAAATTATACACGATGATAAATTCTATAAGACTTCAAATGAAGAATATTCTTTTGAGGAGGATAATATATTACCTACATATAAAGACATATCTAGGCTTGCTAAAATTCATGAGAATGAAAATAATAAACATAAGAAAAACAAGATAAGGAAAATTCTTGAATTTATATTCTTACTAAAGAAGTATCAGATCATTCTAAATATCTTGAAAATAAAATTTATTATTTAAAATTTATTTCCAAAAACCATGAGGAAGTTAATTCATGGAAGGATAAACTTTCTAAGCATCTTCAAAATGTTATTTCGATGAAAAATATTTTATATACTTACTATAGTTCTAAAATTAATATTTTTTACGATAAAAACTAGGTTCTACACTAAATTCAGATACATTTTCTTTGAGGAAGTCATTCTCAATCATTAGTAATGGTATGGAAACATTGACATGATCTATTCCCAAATAGGACCTCGATGTAATAGTTCTGGATTTGGTTATACTCATTCAAAACTAGTTTTCTGTAATAATTATTTTGTTCCTCAAAGTGCTCCATTCTGCACTAAATGGCAGTGTGGTGGACATTGGAAAAAAATGGTTCATTATAAAAAACATAGTCTTTAGGTTTTCATAAATATTATTTAACTAAGAAAATTTGGATACCTAAATTTTTTTTTCTGAAATTTCTTGATCCAAGATTGTTTGGGTTCCTAAAGTCTAACACTATTATTTTTAGGAAAATAAATCATTTACCAACAATAATACATGGTACATGGATAGTGGATGTTCCCGACACGTGATTGATAACAAAAACATCTTTTAAAAGATTATCAAGATGAATGGAGGAAATGTAACATTCGTAGATAATGCTCAGGGAGAAATTATTGGTATAAGTAATGATGTTCTTCTTGGAAAAACATTTATTTCAAATGTTTTATTTGTTAAAGGTGTTAACCATAATCTCATTATCATAATTCAATTATGTGATGAAGGTTATCTTGTGAATTTTTGAATGAAAAATTCACAGTACATAATTCCAAGTAAGAGATTATTCATTCTGCCCACAGGAAAGAGAATGTATACACACTAAACATAGAAGACATTTTGAGTCAAGAACTACCTTGTCTTAGTGAAATGGAAAATCGATCTAGGTTATGGTATAGATGGTTAGGGAACTATAACCATAAGAACCTATTTGAACTCTATAAGAAAACACTTGTTAATGTTCTACCGAAGCTTAGATATGATTCTTCAAAAGTTTTTGATACATGTCTACATGGGGAAGCAGCATAAATCAAGTTTTAAATCAATAGGTGAAGTCTCAACTACTGATGTGTTACAGTTGGTGTATATGGATCTTTTTGGTCTAACACAAACTGGAAGCATTGGAACCAAATATTATTTTTATGTATTTGTTGATGATTACACTAGATTCATGTGTGTCTACTTTCTAATAAATAAATCTGAATCTTTCTCTTATTTTAAAAACATTATATCCCTTGTTAAAAATTAGTAAAATCTTCCATTTTTAACTATTCATATTGATCATGGAGAATAATTTCAAAAAAAATTGAATATTTTTGTAGTAGAAAAGGAATTACTCATATCTTCTCATCACCAAGAACTCCTCATCAAGATGGTGTTATTAAAAGAAAAAATAGAATTCTTCAAAAGATAACTAGAACAATGTTGAGTGAATATTCGATAGCTAAATATTTTTGGGATGAAATTTTATATACTTCTTGTTATACTATAGATCAATTTTTGATTAGACCTTTTCATAATAAAACCCCGTACGAATTATGGAATGGTAGAAAACCTAGACTTTCATTCTTTATGATATTTGGTTGGAAAGTATTTATTTTGAATACGTAATATAATTTATATAAATTCGCACCCAAATTTGATGAAGGAATTTTCTTATGATACACTACAGTTTCTAAGGCAAATACAGATTCTAATAAATATAATTTCACTATTGAAGAAATAGTACATGATAAATTTGATGAAACTGATCCTTTTGTTTTTTAACAACCTCAACACACATATTAATATGTGTTTTCAAAAAACTGATTATCAAACCATTATAGAAGATCCTTCTAATAAGGAAAAAATTTATGAAAATGTTTCTGAAGCATTTACCCTAATTGATTTCCTTACATATGTTGATAAACATGTATTAAAAAACCAAAATCAGTTGTTTCTTAAGAATCACCCCAATGATAGTATGATAGGTGATGTAAATCAATCAATAAAGACTAGAAGTTCCATAATAAATGAATTAGAACATATACCATTCCCTTATCTATTGGAACAAAAAAGAACTGAAGAAGAATTAGGTGATGATGATTGGATTAAATCCATGAAGGATGAGCTCAATGAATTAAAAATAAATAATGTCTGGACCTTGGTTGATTGACCTACAGAAACATCTGTTATTTGAGTGAAATGGTTCTTCAAAAATAAGTGTGATGAAAATGGGTTTATTTTAAGAAATAAGTCTATATTAGTTAATAGAGGCAATAAGAAACAAGAATAAATGGACTATGAAGAAACCAATTATCTAGTAGCTAGACATTAATCGATTCGTATTTTACTTGCCTTTGTAGCATTTATTAATGTCAAACTTGGATATTAAATGTGATTTCAATAATGGTTATGTTCAAGAGGATGTTTTTGTTGAACAACCTCCTGGTTTTGAAGAAACAAAACATCCAATCCATTTTTCCAAAATCACCACATCTTCATATGGACTAAAACAAGCCCCAAGAAGCTGGTATAATATACATACATTATTTTTTGTTTTAAAAAAATTATATTAAAGAAAATTCTTATATGAACATATTTATAAATAAAAATATGAAAATTGTTTTGATGGTTAAAATTTAAATATATGACATTATATTTGGTTCATATCATCAATATTTAACTGATTCATTTGTAAATTTACGGAAATATGAGTTCGAATTGAGTTTGATGGGTGTGTTATCATTTTTACTAGGTTTTCAAATCACTAAAAAACTAGATGGAACTTATATATGTCAACATAATTATATTAAATATCTTATTAAAAAGTATGGATATGACAACACTAAGATTATAAGTACTCGTATTGGTCACTCAAATTCACTTGATCTTGCTGAATCTGGGAAACTAGTAGATCAAACATCATTTAGAGGTATGATTGGAAGTCTACTGTACGTTACTAATAACCATCTAGAATAAATGTTTTTAGTATAATTATGTGAAATATATCAATCCAATCCTACGTAAACTCATTTAAAGTCAATGAAGTGAATGTTTCCCTAGTTAAAGGGAGTAATTGATTTAGTACTCTTTTATACCTCTGGAAATAATTTTGTCTCAAAATGTTATTTGGATTCTAACTTTGGTGTATGTATAATGGATATGAAAAGTACATTCCGAACTTGTCATTTCTTAGGAGATTCATTAGTTCCATGGTCATGAAAATAGAAACTTTCAGTTTCACTTTCCGCTGATGGAAATTAATATGTTGCAGCTAGAAGTTTTTGTCCTCAAGTCTTGTGGATGATACACACACTCACAGACTATGCTATTAGTTTTACCAAAACACAAATATTATGGGATAATACTAGTTCCATTGACTAATTTTGAATCCATGAACATCAATCATGTGAAAAACACATTGCTATT
The DNA here is from genome assembly GCA_963277665.1 of Viscum album. Lineage (NCBI taxonomy): Eukaryota > Viridiplantae > Streptophyta > Magnoliopsida > Santalales > Viscaceae > Viscum > Viscum album. Next base: position 1,149,672,472 of record OY728127.1, on the reverse strand, counting down.
AGGAATCACATTCTTAGGGATCACACACAAAAAGAAGATATAATTATTCAATTTATTGGAATGTAAGATCAACTTTCTAATATTTTCACATAATCATTACCCTCTGATATATTTGAAAACATTAAACCAATTTCAGGAATGATAATAATAAGGTAATATTCTATATTAACATATTGTGGGAACCTATATCCTTATTGTGAGAAACTCTTTCTCATAGAAGGATTGCATTTTCTATTTAGTCATGATAGTTAATGAAAATTTTCTTAATAAAAAAATTCATAATAAAAATTATCCTAATCCAAATTATCGTAATAAATATTATTGTAAGCACATTTTTCATTAAATATATTTTAAACTTTTCAAATTCAAATGTTCTTCAATAAGGATTTCCCTCATTACGAATAATTTTTGTGGCAATCCAGAATGTCTGTTTTCTTTGATAAATTTTCCAAATCATCTTCGTACATTTTGGAATTATCATTTTGTTTAAAATATTTTGGATTCACTTTTCTTTAAATATTATTTCTTATTTTTTAAACCTCAAAAGATCGAAACCAGAAAAATTTCTTCTTCAGATATCATCTTAACCATTAGATCAGATCAAGTGTATTTCAACTATAGGATCTATCATGGATAGTGAATTTCCACCTCAAACGCGTATTTAAGGACCCCCGATGTTTTTCCACATCAATCATCAAAGCTATGGAATGTGGAAATTCATCTTCTCTACTTAAGGTCATTATGAATATTCAGGGTTTTTTTCAATTCAGAATCTATAGGCAATCTTCCCCTCTGAAATAAATGGCGTCTGTAAAGGATGTCTCAGAATGGTAGATTTACAGAAAGTGGTTAGTCGATCCAGAATTATTTGCTGAGTATGATTCTATCATTTCAAGGAATATCAAGCTTAATGGATGAGAGAGCATATGTGTATCAAAACTGAAGGCATGTGATCTGTTTTATCAAGAGTTATTGATTTAATTATACGAATCAGTATATTTCTTCACTAAAAGGGGAAGAGACAAGTTTTCCTTCAAAATATGTAGATATTCTAAGTCGATTTCTTACGCTATGGATACAAGCTTTATTGGAATTCTATATAATGGATAAGTATAGTTTTGTACCGACAAGCTACTATATATATTAGTATTTTGGGATAAGTATAAATCTATAGAATGTCTTTTTATTTCAGTGGTGAAGTCTTCAAAGATTTTTCATCTATCTACAAACATCATGATTCTAGAATTATGGTTTGAATGTTTTGTTATTCAATGAAAAGGGGACAAGGATTCCCTGAAGAAAAGTGAGATCTATATTATGGATACCTCATTGAACCTTAGGATGATAAAAGTGGTAAATTATATCATAGTTACAAATAAGAATATCAAGAAAGGATCTCTAAATTCTAAAATCATCAAGTATCCAGCTATTCTCTCATATAATATAGTTCTTTTTATTGAGTCTTTCAAAATATATTGTAGTTATAACCCACAAAATTTAAATGTAATGTTATAGAGTGATGATACTCTAAGGAGAACGAATGTTGGTTTTTCTAGTGAATCAGAATAATTCTATGATTTGTTTGAAGTTGAAATTGAACCTATATCAATGAAACCAGAAGTGGCTAAAACATCCTATAAGGGTGGAAAGAAGAGGAAGTTGATGGAACCAGAAGAGAAAGAAAAAATCCCTGAAGCTAAAGAAACTCAATCACCACCCCCATATTCAAATAAGAAGAAGAATTTTCCTAATGATGTGGGTCATAATTGAAGAGAAGAGAAAATTAATAACAAGGAAAGGGAGCCTAGTTTTGGCCAGAACCCTGCTGACGAAAATGCCTCGAAGTTAACAGTCGCTAAAGATCATGAGGAGAAATAAAAAGAAAAGAATCAGAATAAGTATATATCTTAAACCGAGATAGATCAATCCCTTTTCATGATGGCTGAGAAAGCCTCAGAACAAATTTAGGTACTGGAGTCATTTCTTCAAGAATCACTTCATGTGACTCTGGGAACGAAGGTACTGATTCTGGAACAATAACAAGAAGAATAAATAGTTAAAAAGGAAGAAGTTCAGGAAGAATAAGGAGGAGTAGGATATGGTGATACCAAAGAAATGATAAGTCATGTAAAGGATTATCATGATAAGGAAAGTCCTTCAGAGAAACTATCAATCTGATCTTTTGAAAGAAGAATCTTAAAAAATTTCTACAATCGGAAAATAAGTAAAGAGTTTGAAAGAAGTGAATAAACTATCTGATGATGAAAGAATCAACCATGAATTTAATCAGCTAGATGATCTTGTGGCAGGTACCGAGAAAGAAAACCATGAAGAAGAAAAGATTGTTCGGTTATCAGAGAGTGATCAGGAATCTCCCAAAGTAGAAGAGATCATTCTAACAGCTGATAAGAGAATTTTGCTGTTGGTTGATACACCTAAGCAATATGTGTTGAAAATGAAAGACGGTGATTTTTAGTAGAAGTGTAATGATGAAGAGATTGAAAAATAATCCTCACTATCCAGACACTCTGATTTTGAATCATCCTCTCTTGGACATGATTTTTTGATTCAATATTTCACGAAGTTGGAAGATACCATTCCCTTATTTCTGAGTATAGGGTCGAGGTGCCAAATGCTTCAACACTAATTTAATCAGAAATCAGATTCAGTCACCATACTCATGGATATGATTGTAAATCATAAGACTGATTTCGAAATATTTTTCATTGAATATGAATCTCATAAAAGGTCATCCAATATGATAAAAAAAATTCATAGATGACAATCGAAGACCTAAGATACTTTGATGAATTTGAAGAAATTGTGAAGGGTGATTTTGAAACTAATGATGGGAAGATTAATAATATTACTATGTGTTTTGAGGAAAACATTACTCTTGAACAGTCAACTCTGAATGAAGAACTAATGGCCTTGAATGGGAAGCTTAATTCAGTGGCTATGAATTGGAAGAGTTAAAGGGATCTCCAAATTTATATTGAAGAAAATATTGTTAAGAAAGAATAAATATTTATGTCTCAGAAATATATTCGTATGGCTCATGAATAAAAGATCTAGGCCATAGAAAAGAAAAATAATGATGAGGATCAACTGCACAAATGGGTGGAAGAAGATCACAAGGATATAAATAAGATGAAACCATTGTAAAGAAGTAAATGACTAAGTATAAATAAGTTTAATTGTATCCCCTTCCGATCTTTTGTTTTATTTTCTTCTTTGTGCAAATTTTTTCAATCATAATGGTATCTTGGTAGTTCTTCATATATTTGGTTGTTTTGTAATTATATTTAAGGTATAAATTTTTTTTCCATTCCCATCATTTATATTTTTTAAAATCTGAATGGGGGAGAAAGGAATAAAAAAATGAATATTAATTAAACAATATATTTCCCTATGTAAGGTGGAGTCCAACTAAGTGGAGTTCATATCAAAGAATATTTTATTATTCAAGAAAATGTAAAATATCATTCAGTAAATCCATAAGATGATCCATAAGGATTTCAAAACCAAATGGGGTGTTATTATTATTCACTATGATTCATATTAATAGGGAGATAAGTTTTCATTTATGTTCATTAAGAAATTTTCTAAGTCCTTATATTCTTTTCTGAAAGGATGTTTGTGCTTTTCAAAATTGGGGATATTGTTGAGTCAATAAAGTTTCATTATGTCATTTCCATTCGACTATGTTCTGACAATCACAAATACTATATCTTAAGGAAAATTATTTTTTTCCCTACGAAATAACATAATAAGGAAAATTTTCCTTCCCCAAGGAAATTTTTTCTATACATATGTTTTCATTGTTTATATTAAATTTTCTCTAAATTGAAATCGTTTTATACCTAAAGGTAAAATTAGGTTTCATTACTAAAACCTCAGAATACTATACATCAATGTTCAATGAGTATTTTGTTTTCATAATTGGAATTCTATGAAATTTAGACTCTAAATTATCTGAAAATAAAACTCTGAATTCTGCGAAATTCAGACATCAAATTCACAAAAATTAAGACTCTGAATTCTTTGAGAGTCAGACTCTGAAATCACTGAAATTTAGAATTTTAATTATCTAAAATTTAAACACTAAATTCTCTGAAAATAAGACTCTGAATACTCTAAAATTCAGACTATGAATTCTCTGAAAATCATATTATGAATTCTATGAAATGTAGACGTCAAATTCTATGAAATTATTACTCTAAATTCATCATAATTAAATCTATGAATTCTTTATATATCAAACTCTGAATTTCTTAGAATTCAGATTCCTAATTGCTAAGAATTTTGACTTTGAATTAATTGGAATTCAGATTTCATAATATATAAAATTTAGGTTCTAAATTCTATAGAATACAGAATATGAATATCCAGAATTTATAGACTCCAAAGAATTATTTGTGTAGACTCTGATCTTTATTTTTTTCTATAGACTCTAAAAAATAGATTTGGTAGGAAACCTTATTTTTTATACACTTGTTATAGTTTTGAAACGATTTTATACAATCTGTTTCTAACTAACCATTGTTTGAGTGACACATGTACAACCTCATCCAAAATTTTAGGGAAAATATAATTGTTGGAGGAGGGATTCGACCGTTGGAGAATAAATTATAAATAGGAGTCATTTTAATGATCACAAAAACTGTTCCATCGCACTAGAAATTTCATGTTGTTGAAATGATTTTTAGAGATAGACTCTCAAGCTTTGTGCGTACTGAACATCCTTTTCAACTTGATTTGTGTGGCTCTGATTATTTCGGTGTTCAATCAAGGGATTCTGGGCATATGAAGATAGAGGTGTCGACTACCATAATGATCAAGGAATACTATGGATAAGAAGACATATGTTCCTACTAACTTGATGTTCTAGGGCTTGTGGGTATATAAATACAGATACAGATATTCTTATCAAGGGCTTACCCTAGTGTGGTAAAGATTGACATTCATGAAACTATAAATCAAGGTACCTTTATCCAATGATGTTGGATACCATATTCTTTGGGTTAAAAGATTTAATACTTTTTACTTTTTTTTCATTTTTATTTTCATTGTATATTGATAAATTATGAAGGTATAACCTTGTTATACCTTCATATACTTTCCAATACTATGATAAGTAAGATTCTATACTCTTTAAGGTAGAATCTTTTCCTTATAAAATTTTATTATGTTTCATTTCCGGAAATGCATTTTCGGAACCTAGAATGATTGTAGAACTAGAAGAGGTCTTGTGAATTTACATTGTTTAACATTGTAAAAATAGTATTCTGTGAGGATAAAAATGAATGTTTTTAAACATACAAATCACCCCCTATTGTAATTGAGAATCTACATTCGTATTTCGATCATACAAAGAGTACTTGAAAAAGGGCCATAACATGGATATAAACTATTACGAATGTCGATATGGATATAATTTATATACATGGGATTATAACATAGGTTATGTATACTGGGTTTAGGTGAGTATCCAACCCATGGGAGTAGATATATAGTGATATTATAGAATGTTGTCTATCCCTTTAATGAGTAAAATATATAGTGATATCTGATAGGGCTACTTACCCACTGATGAGATTGATATATGATGATATTTGGGAAGGTCACTTAGCCCCCCCCCCCCCCCCCCCAATATTGTTATATATTTTGATATTAGGGTGGTCTCCATATTCCCCATACATGTATAATATAAGTTGATTCCAAGATGGGATGATTATACCCCAAAACTATAATGATATATACTATTATTAGGGGAATAAACTTATCCCCCCAATGATAATGATATATAGTGATATCAATGTGGGTTGCTTACCCACAATGGTTATGATATAATGTGATAAATGGTTGGGAATATAATCCATTGATGATTATGATATATGGTGGTGTGCAGGGTGGGTGATAATCATATCAATGATTATATATGGTGCTATCTGAGGTGGGAAATAATCCCCAAGATGGTTATGATATATAGTTATATTTGGGTGGGCTTTTATCCCCCCAACTACTGTGATAAATTATGAAATCTAGTTAGTTTCATTATCCCCTTGAAAATTATGTTGTATGATGACATTCATGAGGTCCACAAAACCCCTCAATGATTATGATTTATGGTCATATATAATATTGGTACTAATCCCCATGATGATTATAATATATGGTTGTTTCAATAGATGACTATAATCCCAAAAAAATTATGATATATGGTTGTTTATATTGTGTGTGAGAATCACATGATTGTTATGATATTTAGGGGTGTCAAGGGTGGGATTTAATCATCATGATGGTTATGATATATGGTTTTCTATTGAGTGGGAGTTAGACCCATATAATTATTATGATATCTGGTGGTATTCAGGGAGGGTGATAACCCCGTAATGATTGTAATATATAGTTGTATATATTGGATGCACACTAAAATTATGTTTATATGATACCAATTACACTTATGGATATGTTCCAATAATCTTATTCTAATGTGGTTTCAAGAAAATATATCCATGATTTATCCTCAAGATGTTTCTCGAGTGTACATTGATGCCAAAATAGTCTTATTTTCATGAGATTAAACATGATACGACATTACACGAAGCACTTTATGAGATCTCATCTAACACATTAACCATGTCATCCATGTATAGTTTTCATGGGGAATAATCCATCATGAATGGATTAATTATTGATTTCATAAACAATAAATGAGATCAATGAACATTACCCCAAGACGATGTAACTCGTGAAATGTTATTTGATTCTCTTGAATGAGAATCACTAAGAAATACCTATATAATTTCCATTAGTTGCCATTATTATGGTTTGTGGTTCAATGTTGTGATATGATAATTAGTTTTATGATAATATGTATACATCTCTCTTCCTCCCTATTTAATATTTGTTAATATAGTAAAATCCATAGAACCCCTTTAGTGTATCGGGATTCATTCATTATGATTTACTATACTGAGGTTGGTGTACCACCCATGGATTCTAGGGGCTTATTTTTGGAGCTCGAGTGATCTTTATCATGTAAAATAACTAGGGATGGATTCCAATAAATTGTAATATAGGAAAAAATACATCTATATTCTTCATTTATATATACATTTAGATACCATCATGGATAGATAATAAATATATAAAGGTAGGATTCAACTACCAAGATCATATAACGAACCCCACAAAACCCATCACTGGTATGAGATCAATATTCTATGCTTTATTAACATGTTTAAACTATATTGGGATGAATAAAATGATTATATTGAATAACTAGATTCATCCAACTTATCATTGTATTTAGTTTCAACATAATGTTAAGTATTCTACCAAAATTTACATTGAATGAAAATACAACCAGATTCATTACCTTTTGAGAAAACAATGAGTTCCTATGTAATTTAATCAATTATTTGATGAAATATTAATGATATTATATATTACATGCAGGATCATGACATTAGGTCAAAATATTAATTCGATTTCATTGGTTGATCACATCATCCATTATGGGATAACATATCTTACATCCACGTTGTGGATGATAGAGTATCATAGTTGCACTGCATAACACTATATTGAGTATCAAAATTCTATAAGATATCTCTATGTTATTATATTGGGTGATATTTTAGTGTGAGGCTTGTACAAGACATTATATTGTGAGAAACTAGAATATTAGGTGTTGTATTCCAACTATGAGAATGTGTTGTGAGACAACATAGTATAAGGAAATGACTTGACAATATATTGTCTTAAATTCAATATCAAGTAGAAATATAAAATGTAAAAAAAAAATTGTATATTTAGATATTTTTAATTATTGTTTATAATTTTATTATAAATTATAAGTGGTAGATTTAATAAATAAAATTATAGTTAAAACAATATATATTAAAAGTTCATATTTTCCTATCATGTTATGGAATATAAAAAATTTATTTATTCTCTCATTCATATAATATTATTTTTTACTAAATTATTTATGAAATACAAATATTAGTTTAAAAAATTTATACTCTAAATTTCTTATCAGAGATATATACTAGAATGATATGCTAGTTGACTATGTAATATTTAACATCACTCTATCTTTACATCAGTTTGTTTAGTGTTATAAACACGAGAATGGATTTTTATTAGAGATACCTCATATTTATTATTTGACATCCAATGAATCTTGGTTTATTTCTCCTTTGGGATATGGAATTGGGTACAGACTACTTACCATCCTGGAGGGTGATTCCATTTCATAGAAATGTGAGGGGATTGATATCTATCACTGTAACACCCCAGGTAAATAAAGAATATGACATTTTAATATTTATCCCTATTTGTGAATAAAATGTCAATATTAATTTAAATGGAACGCTATGCTCGATGGCTTACCCAATACGCAACAACGAGTTCCTTTGAAATCTTACGATGCACTCTAATAATAAAATAATTTTATTTTAAATGGTAGTTAACACCTAGCCGTTGTAATGAAGGGAATGAACAAAACTAACTAAAAAATTATTATATATGTTTTTCAAATATTTTTACGTTTTACAATAAATGTTAGAGGATTAAAAATGCGAATGAATCCAATTTTAAGCGTAAACATTCTAATATTCTTTAAATGGTCGATGAACCGCCTTTTAATGGAGAACCTCTTTTAAATCCACTTTTTGGCAATTTTATGTGATATATTGGACAAAATAAAATTCTTCTTTAGAATCGGGACATCAAAATTTACTTTGTGTAAATTTTTTGTATTTTTCGGATAAAGTTCATTTTTTATGGAATAGTGAAAAATGTAGTATTTTAATTCAAAGCCTCTTTTTAATCTAATTTATTTATATGATTAGATTATCTTTTTAATTGGTTTTAAAGTGAAAGTAGAATATATTTTTACCATTTAATCCAATGGTGGTCATTGGAATTAATATCACTTTGAGATTGGATATAAACGAGTGTCAATCTTTTGATAGATATTGTTTCTTAAAAATACGCTATTTGATTTGACGGTAGAATTTAATTGTAAAATTAATTACTTAAACTCATATGTTATGAATTTGGTAAAAAATACATCTTTTTTTAATTCAGAATATAAAATATATCTTAGGTTGAATTTTTGGTAATTTTCTGAAAAACTTTAATTTTTGATGAATAGTGAAACCACAAAGTGGTAGTTACAAATAATGATTTTTCATTTAAATGGAACCTTTCCACTTTTTTGATTTGAATTTAAAAAATCCAATATAAATTATTTTCCTTATTATGTAAAATTTGGTTCAATGGGTTGAAAATAATTTTTGATTAAAAGTAACTTTTAAGTTTTATTAATCGCGATTAAAGGTAATTAGTGTGATTTAAGGTAAAAATGATTTTATAATAAAATGAAAATATCATGACATTGTCCTAACCCTATTTTATGAGTCATTTCAGACCAAGACAATCCATGGGTTTATTTTTGGACCCCATGGAGCCACTTGGGTAAGATAATGACATTTATGCCTTTTATTTAAATTAAAAGTAAAAATGACACAAACATGTATTGTTTTACTAAAACAATTTTTACATGGGGTGATAAAAGTAATATTTTTGACTATATATAGTCATTGGAAATATAAAAAGATTTTCTACATCATAGTATTTTTTCTATATTTTTAAGACGTTAATTAAATTAAATTATTTATGACATCATGATGATGCAGTGATTACCTCATTATTTAATGATTTAAATAAAATGAAAGAATAATTTAAAAAATAAGACCTAAAAATGAAAAAAACCAATTGTATGGGTGTATTTCGAACTATTATCACCCCTCGAAATACATCAATGTGGGACCTTTGAAATCCGAAACACATTTGAAAATAAAGTAACATTTTATACCTTTCCAAGAGTACCCCTCCTATCCTCTTATAAAAGGCCACCACCTCTACCTCCTTACCCACACCGCTAAAGCCTTTGTCTCGGCCAATATCTGATAATTTTGTCTCTCCACATACCTCTCCTAATTCTAGAAGCCTTACCTTAGGCAAGATGCTCTTCAATAATCTCTTTTGGTTCAAACCAAAGGGATTTACCCGATTTTAAGGTAACGTCTTCACTTGTGCTATTTTGTATTATTTTGATTCTCCAACCCCCTAAACTCTTTTTATTCATTTCTTTTGTAACAACACCAGTATATTTCATATACTAGTATGTTTTTATAAGAAGGATTCGAGCAACACATACACACACCTACATCTAATGGTTAATGAACATACTGTTCTTGTGGATGGTGAATTTCTGCCTCACAAAATGATGATTGTTCAATATTCTTTTAACACCTTCAATGGTGGACATTAAGATGTCACTATATTTATATATGATATATAATATGTTTATTTTTTCCTTAAGCTTTTGTATTTTTCATTTATGGCATACCTTTATGGAATCTATTATGGGTAAACACGATATCTTCATTTTAGGAAGTGCGGACTACCTCCCCCTCAAAGTGATTTAATTCGCTAAAACCATATGTGGTACGTATAAAGGATAGATTTAATTATATTATATATGATAACATACTGTAATTATAATACTATTATGTATAAATATGTTTTAATTCCATTAAATATGAAATAGAAATGGAAGTAGCATTCATGCGTACGTACGGCTTACCGTCTCCATGAACGGTGCATTTCATTTCTTACCTCTAAATGTTATGTATTATTATAAATTCATGTATAAAATGGATATATATTATATATATTATATCTAAATAATGAATATAATTTTGTATATAATGGATATTTTACCCCATGAACAAACATGTAATTATAAAGAGTTTATTTTTTACTCAAGTAGCAATGATCGTTAAAACGACCGTTATTAACATAAATAATTACATAGTTTTCATGACATGGTAATAAGTGATATAAAAGGAATAATGAACTTGAAAAATGTTCTTAATCAAGTATAAATTAACTATAGTTTATTTTTCAGGAGATTAAATAACGATCGAGTCATGTCGGATACGAGGTAAGGGATCCTACCCCCTCTCTTTCTTTTTAAGTACACTCTTTAATGTCATTCCTTTTAAGCTCATCTTTCTTATGATTGGGATGTTATTTTATATTACTATTACTGTAATTTTTATGTTTATATGATGATAGACCCTATTTTCTCTCATCAATTCATTTTGGAAGTTTTGATCGGCGCCGTTAAGCTGCCGAATTTTCGTAAGAGATCCAACCTCTCTCTTTCTTTTTAAGTACTCTCCTTTATGTAACTTCTTTTCAGCTCCTCTCTATTATGTTGGGGGATGTTATTTTATGTTCCTATGTCTATAAATTTTATTTTAATATTATTAGAGACCCTATTTTATCTCATCAATCCATTTTTGGATGTTTTAAGTGGCGCTGTTAGGCTGCCATGTTTTCATAAGGGATTTTTCGTCTCACTTTTATTCCGGTGAGATTTATGCTACATTTTCCACCATTTCCTTTGAGTGGTATATGTACTGCCCATTAATCAACTATTTTTTTAATATACTTTTGTTTATGAATATTTACATCAATTTTTTTTCATCTTTCTTTCATGGGGTGTATGTTTCGAAAGATATCCAAGTCGGTAAGGGAACCATTCACCCTCCTCTTTTTAAAGACTTCTTTTATTGGGTCTTTTAATTTACATATTTCAATGTTGGGATATGTTCTTCTATATCCTTATTGATGTAAATTTTATGTCCAAGTGATGAGATACCCTTTTTATCTCTCATCAACACATTTTCTTAATTTTGAAGTGACGTCGTTAGGCTGTCAAATTTTTGTAAGGGAACATCTTAACCCAATTTCTGTTCTTTGGGTTAATCTCCTACATTCAAATTATGTCATTATATTATTATTTCCTGTCTTTTATTTGTACTTTCTTTATGTGTAATTATAGTGAATACACATAATATATCTATTTTATTTAAAAAAATGATCTTTGTATGGGACTTCATCTCAATCTCATTTCATTGAGGCATATTTTGTTTTATATACAACTTTATTTTATACAGTGTATAAAACCCCTTTGACTTTTATGTTTATTCAAAAGTAATCTTTTTTATACAAAGCGTTTTACTAAATGACAAAAGGAAATGTTTTTGTCGTACGTATGCTGCGACAACGAATTCAATGTCGTCGTGACCATTATTTTAGTTTCGGCTTCTTCTACAAGACATAACATTTTTTGAATGAAAAATAAATACCATGTTTTTCTTTTCTTTTATTTTGGTATTGAAAATGGTTTTCATACTGTTTTTATATCAATGTGTTGTATTGATATCTTGTGATTGAAAAGTGGAAATGTTATGTTTTCTTTATGCATGTTTTATGTGATACGATTATGTTATGGTTCTTGGGCATTGTTATGAAGATGGGTGGTTCTGTGATAAACTAAGGGTGGGTGAGCCCAATATAGCTCTCCAATGCATTGGTTAATGCGAAGGTGTTAAACGTGAAGGTTTCTCCGAAGATATTTAGGGAATATATTGTGATGGGTATTCCAAACGTAACCATGAGGGTTACTCCCCACGTAAGAATATAATGAATGACTCATGTTACCTTTATGTCATATTATTTCTATGATTTATTCATGATTTGATGATGTATGTGATTATGTTTTATGAGTAAAGTATGATTTCATGCATGGACTAATGTTTTCATTTCGTACTTTTATATCCCATACTGAGGTTTTATGCTCATCCCCTGTTTTTGAAATGTTTTTCACAAATCAAGGGAAAGGTACATGATGTGATGATAGTGTCAAGGAAGTGTCAAGAGAGAATCCATGTTTTATTTTGAATATGTTTCTGTTGATGGGAAAAATGAGTACAATATTTTATGTAACCACTTTGTTTAAATGTATAATGTAATGCATGTTTTATGAAATAATTCTCTAAAACTCGAAACCTGAAAATATCCTCAATGTGTATTCTTGAAGTAACTTAAGATTAAGTAAGGCTTAAGGTTAGGGCCTTATAGTCGGTATCAAAGGTCGGTATAGACAACTTTAGGGATTATGAGTTTTTGTTAGACACATGGTTAGTCCCTATATCTATTATTTCAGTTAAATCCTTGTTTTATAACTTTTTTCAGGTCATGTAAAGTCAGTTACGAATGGACGGAGGAGGATCTCAAATAAAATTCTTATATCTTCCTGATGACATGATTGCAATAATTATTGTAAAGTCATGTTCGGATGGTTGTGAAACTTTTTCTAGCATACAACTCTCTTGCAAGCAGTTGTTTGAGATATCAAACACCTCCACTACAACTCGTTATCATCGAGGATCATGGGTTGTATTTAGACAAATAATATTTTGACAATATAATCATATTTCCAAGAAAGGTAAATATTATCAAGGTATTTTCAAATATTTTACCTTATCACAAGAATTTGAAGCATATTGTGATTTTAAAAATAGTACTGAGGAAGGAGACCATTGTGCAACCTATTTATATTTTCTTTTAAAATATAGTCTCTCAGAATATACTTATGGTATTTTAAAAGGACCAATAATAGAAAGTTTCAACTCAAATTCTGTCCGACTATTTTATAGAAATCATGTTTTATCAAATGTTTTGGAATTATATGTCATACATGATTATTTTCCAAAACTATTTTTCGGTGGATACCCATATGACCTATGTTGTACAAGGTGTATTTGGATGGAAGAAGCAAATGATTTTGAAGGATCTCTAAATCATTTTTGTAATACATGGGACTTATACCTATTTGAACAAGATGACGATGAAACCGAGTAGACGCCATGATCAAGGTATGTTGTTATTCATTTTGGGAATCGTTTTATTTTATGGTGGTGAAATAAGACTTCAAGAATTAAGATGTTGAGATCGTAATGAATTTGGATGAAAATTAGAGGTATAAGGAAACTATTGAGGTTAAAACATGTTAGGGTTATTTTTGGAGTTTTATAAAAGGACAACACACAGACCGTGTGACAACCCGTCGTGTCGGACAAAGTTGCGGGAATCGAACCCACAACCAATGTGTGACTGGTATTTATCTCCTACCACTGGACTACGTGAAGTCCCTGGTTAGTATGACTTATTCTTTTAAGTTAAATTATTTTATGAATTAAGAGTAAGTTTATTTTAGGGTTATCTATTGAAATTATTAACCTATCATGGAGGATATGTTATTAGGTTAATTACTTTTCAGTATGATACTTTTAGAGAAACTGATGTTAATTAGAGATAAGTGTTAATTTGTACCTTGGAATACTATGTGACTAAATCCTTCAAATAGTTGGGTTTCGATCATAGTTTTGTTTACATTGAAGAATTTTATGGAAAAATTGTTTATCAAATGGTCCTCGATGAACTTTTGGTTTTGTTGGACAAATTTTGGAGATTAAGAGTATATTTTCTTTTTATAAAGGGTTATCCTTTTCTGGTTTATTTGATCTTGTTCTAACAATTTTGGTTTTGGTAAGGGTCTAATGACATGGGAAATATATAGTTCTCTTTTGTGGATTAGGCGATTCTCAAGAAATTTATTATAGTACTCTTAATGTGAACAAGTCTTCCTAAATACTCACCTTTTGTAGAAAGTATGAGTTTGTGTAAGAAATCTAGTAAACGTTGAAAGTCAACATGACAAGTAAGAATGTTTCCTTAAGATCAAAAATAAATTCCTCAATGAAAAGTAACTTAAAACAAAAATGTTGTCTATTATCTTTTCCTACTGGGGAATCGAAAACTGTTTGACCCACCACATGTTTGTGATTTTCTTGTGGTTAACTTTCTCATAGACATGTTTTTTATCACTCTCCCTCAAAACATGACCTTTTTCTTTTTATTCCATATCCATGTTTTCCTACATGGAATCCTAATATGGGTTAACTCAGGTGACCTCTGTACTTCTCTTTCTTTCTTTTAATGTGATTGTTTTACCAACTCTTGTTCCGATGTGGGACTTTCAATGATGTTTCCGAGCCCAATTTTAAAATTGTGAGGACTCATTTCCCAAAAGAAGGGAAGGATGTAACACCCCAGGTAAATAAAGAATATGAAATTTTTATATTTATACCTATTTGTGAATAAAATGTTAAAATTAATTTAAATGTAACTCTATGCTCGATGGCTTACACAATACGCAACAACGAGTTCCTTTGAAATCTTATGTTGCAGTCTAATAATAAAATAATTTTATTTTAAATGGTAGTTAACAATTAGCCATTGTAATTACGGTAATAAATAGAACTAACTACAAAATGATTATATATGTTTGTAAAATATTTTTACTTTTTACAATAAATGTTAGAGGATTAAAAATGTGAATGAATCCAATTTTAAGCATAAACATTCTAATATTCTTTAAAAGGTCGATTAACCGCCTTTTGATGGAGAACCTCTTTTAAATCCAATTTTTGAAAATTTTATGTGTTATATTTGAAAAAATAAAATTCTTCTTTAGAATCGGGACATCAAAATTTACTTTGTGTAATTTTTTGGTATTTTTCCGATAAAGTTCATTTTTAATGAATAGTGAAAAATGTTGTATTTTAATTCAAAACCACTTTTTAATATAATTTATTTATATGATTAGATTATCTTTTTAATTGGTTTTAATGTAAAATTAGAATATATTTTTACCATTTAATCCAATGGTGGTCATTGGAATTCATATCACTTTGAGATTGGACGTAAACGAGTGTCAATCTTTTGTTAGATATTATTTCTTAAAAACATGCTATTTGATTTGACAGTGGAATTTAATGATAAAATTAACTAATGAAACTTCTATGTTATGAATTTGGTAAAAAATGAATCATTCTTTAATTTGGAATATCAAATATATGTTAGGGTGAATTTTTGGTATTTTTCTGAAAAACCTTAATTTTTGATGAATAGTGAAACCACAAAGTGGTAGTTACAAAAATTGATTTTTCGTTTAAATGGAACTTTACCACTTCTGTGATTTGAATTAAAAAAATCCAATATAAATTATTTTCATTATTATGTAAAATTTGGTTCAATAGGATGAAAATAATTTTTGATGAAAAGTAACTTTTATGTTTTATTAATCGCGATTAAAGGTAATTATTGTGATTTAAAGTAAAAATGATATTATAATAAAATTAAAATATCCTGAAACTTGTCCTAACCCTATTTTATGAGTCATGGCAGACCAATAAAACCCATGGGTATATTTTTGGGTCCCCATAGAGCCACATGGGTATGATAATGACATTTATGCCTTTTATTTAAAGTAACAGTAAAAATGACAGAAACATGTATTGTCTTACTAAAAAAAATGTACATGGGGTTATATAAAGTCAGATTTTTTACTATAAATATTACATGGAAAGATAAAAATATTTCCTACATCATAGTGTTTTTTATATTATTTTTAGGCATTAAATAAATTTAATTATTTATGACATCATGATGATGTAGCGATTACCTCATTATTTAACGATTTAAATAAAATGAAATTATAATGTAAAAGATAAGACCTAAACTTGTCAAAAACCTATTGTATTGGTGGATTTAGAACCATTATCACCTTATCCTCTAAATAAATCAATGTGGGACCTTTAAAATCCGAAATACATTTGAAAATAATGTAACATTTTATACCTTTCCAAGAGTGCCCCTCCTATCCTCTTATAAAAGGCCCCCACCTCTACCTCCTTACCCACACCGCTCAAGCATTTTTCTCGGTCAAGATCTGATAATTTTGTCTCTCCACATCCCTATACTAATTCTAGAAGCCTTACCTTAGGCAGGAAGCTCTTCAATAATCCCTTTTGGTTCAAACCAAAGGGAGTTACCTGATTTTAAGGTAACGTCTTCACTTGTGATATTTTGTTTTATTTTGCTTCTCCAACCCCCTAAACTCTTTTTATTAATTTATTTTGTAACAAAAACAGTATCTTACGTATACTAGGATTTTGTTATAAGAAGGATTCGATCTACACTTACTCACACCTACATTTAATGGTTAAGGAACATACTGTTTTTGTGGATGGGGAATTTATTCCTCACAAAATGATGATTGTTTAATATTATTTTAACACCTTCAAAGGTTTCCATTAAGATTTCACTATATTTATATATGATATAAAATATGTTTATGTTTTCCTTAATCTTCTGTATTTTTTATTTATGGCATACCTTTATGGTTCCCATTATGGGTAAACGCGATATCTTCATTTTAGGAATTGCGGACTACCGCCCCCTCAAAGTGATTTGATTCGTCAATACCATATGTGGTACATATAAAGGATATTTTTAATGATATTATATATGATAACATACTGAAATTATAATACTATTATGTATAATTATGTTTTAATTCCATTAAATATGAAATTGAAATGGAAGTAGCGTTCATGCGTACGTACAGTTTACTGTCTCCATGAACGGTGAATTTCATTTATTACCTATAAATGTTATGTAATATTATAAATGCATATATAAAATGGATATATATGATATATATGATATCTACATAATTAATATATTTCTGGATATAATTTATATTTTACCCCATGAACAAACCTGTAATTATAAAGAGTTTATTTTTTACTCAAGTAGCAATGATCATTAAAACGACCGTTATTAACTTAAATAACTACATAGTGTTCATGACATGGTAATAAGTGATATAAAAGGAATAATGAAATTGAATAAGGTTCTTAAGAAAGTATAAATTAACTCATGTTTATTATTCAGGATATTAAAGAACGATAGAGTCAAGTCGGATACGAGGTAAGGGATCATACACCTCTCTTTCTTTTTAAGTACACTCTTTTATGTCATTCCTTTTAATCTCATATTTCTTATTATTGGGATGTTATTTTATATTAATATTACTGTAATTTTTATGTTCGTATGATGATAGACCGTATTTTCTCTCATCAATCCATTTTGGAAGTTTTGATTGGCACCGTTAGGCTGCCAAATTTTCGTAAGAGATCCAACCTCTCTCTTTCTTTTTAAGTACACTCCGATATGTCACTTATTTTAATCTCCTCTTTGTTATGTTGGGGGATGTCCTTTTATATTTCTCTTTCATTAAATATTATTTTAATAGGATGAGAGACCCTATTTTATCTCATCAATCCATTTTTGGATGTTTTAAGTGGCGTCGTTAGGTTGCCGAGTTTTCATAAGGGATTTTTCGTCTCACTTTTATTCCCGTGAGATTTATGCTACATTTGCAACCATTTCCTTTCAGTGGTACATGTACTACCCAATATTCAAATATTTGTGTAATATAATTTCTTTTATGAGTATTTACATCAATGTTTTATTGTCCTTATTTCATGGGGTGTATGTTTCGAAAGATACCCAAGTCGGTAAGGGAACCTTTTACCCTCCTCTTTTTAAAGACTTCTTTTGTTGGTTCTTTTAATTTACATATTGTAATGTTGGATATGTTCTTATATATCCTTATTGGTGTAAATTTTATTTCCATGTGATGAGATTCCCTTTTTATCTCTCATCAACACATTTTTTGAATTTTGAAGTAACACCGTTAGGGTGTCAAATTTTTGTAAGGGAACTTCTTAACCCAATTTCCATTCTTCGGGTTAATCTCCTACTTTCAAATTATGTCATGATATTATTATGACCTATCCTGTATTTTTACTTTATTTATTTGTAATTATAGTGAATACACATAATAGATCTATTTTATTAAAAAAATGATCTTTGTATGAGACTTCATCTCAATCTCATTTCATTGAGGCATATTTTGTTTTATACACAACTTTCGTTTATACGGTGTATAAAATACTTTGAATTTTATGTTTATTAAAAAGGAATATTTTTTATACGAAGCATTTTACTAAATGAAAAAAGGGAATGTTTTTGTCGTACGAATGCAGCAACAACCACTTCTCTACTGTCGTGACTATTTTTTGAGTTTCGGCTTCCTCTACAAGAAATAACTTTTTTTGAATGAAAAATAAATACCATGTTTTTATTTTCATTTATCTTGGTATTGAAAATGGTTTTCATAATGTTTTTATATCAATGTGTTGTATTGATATCGTGTGATTGAAAAGTGTAATTGTTATGTTTCCTTTATGCATGTTTTATGTGATACGATTATGTTATGGTTCTTGGGCATTGTTATGAAGACGGGTGGTTCCGTGATAAACAAAGGGCGGGTAAGCCCGATATAGCTCTCCAATTCATTGGGTAGCGCGAAGGAGTTAAACTTTAATGTTTCTCTAAAAAGATTTAGGGAATATACTGTGATGGGTATTCCAAAAGTAACCATGAGGGTTACTCCCTGTGTAAGAATGTTATGAATCCCTCAAGTTACATTTATGTCTTATGATTTCTATAATTTATTCATGATTTGATGAGGTATGTTATTATGTTTTATGAGTAAAGTATGATTTAATTTATGGACTAATGTTTTCATTTCGTACTTTTATATCCCTTACTGAGCTTTTTATGCTCATCCCATGTTTTTAAAAAAAATTCATAGGTCAAGCGAAAGGTACATGATGTGATTATAGTGTCACGAAAGTGTCAAGAAATAATCCATGTTTTATTTTAAATGTGTTTCTATTAATGGGAAAAATGAGTACTATCTTTTATGTAACCACTTTGTTTAAATGTGGAATGTAATGAATGTTTTATGATCTAATTCTCTAAAACTATAAACCTGAAAAGTTCCTCAACGTGTATTCTTGATGTAACTCAAGATTAAGTAAGGTTTAAGGTTGTGGCCTTATAATCCCTCCATTCTTACACATATTGAGATGTTCAATCATAAATAACAGGACACTTGTACAAGAAATGTTTATATACATTAACAATAATATAAATTCAGATATGTATGAATTTACATGGAATCATTCTTTTGGAGTGATTAATAGTTACTATGGTTTGTATAAAGAGTTACACAATAATGTGGTGTGAAAACAGTAATTTTTTTGATTGAAAAAGTATTCCAAATCTATATCTTTTGAATCTTGCATTCAAAAAGAAATAAAACATTATAAGATAAAGATTTAATATGATATTAAATATATGTAATTAAATATTAATTTCATGTATATTTTTATGATACTTTGAAAGTAAATCCCTCAAATACTAATTGTGGGATTTTTTCAAAATAATCTCTTTTCAAGAATTAAATCATCCAACTAGGTAGGTCATGTTTAATTTGGTTTCCAAAGGATTATATTATGTAATTAAAATATTAAATAAGAGACATTGGATTGTCCTACAAGGTATTTCATGTTAAATATAGACATCCATTGATTTTCCATCACTAGATTGTTATTGCATATTCCATTGGGAAACACTAGTCAAAAGACCCTAATTGGATTAGGTTATGATTAGATTAACGATATCTATATATGTAAAGATAGATTTGGATAAATGTTTATACACATAACAATCCATGAATCCAAACTGATACGATTGGACAATAAGCCTACTGGAATTGCTATGAGATTGAAGAAATGATATATGGACATGAAACATAGAGAAATATGGATCTCCACTCAATAAATAAATTTTATGTATAAGGAATTAATTTTCATTAGGATACCATTAATTTATAGTACTTGATGAATATCTATAAAATAAGATAATCACACTCGAATATATCATTTTTTAGATTATGACATAATTATGGATAAATATATTTAAATACTTAATAGAAAGAACCTTTAAAATAGTTAGATATTAGTTTCTAGTATTTATTTGAGTTTAGAAATATAATCATTTTAATCATAAGAATGTTAGTTTTATAGAGATCAGTTTCTATATTGACGATTCAATGGAATATGATATTGGATGTAAAAAAAACATTGTGATGATAAAAAAAATATCATAGATAATAAGTAAATAATAATGTGTGAAGTATATATTTATGGAAAAAATAAATAAATTTTTTCTAAATTAGAAGATATAACATATGATCTGATTTTTCTAGGTGAATTATACGTGATTTTGGGAACTGTTATTATGTTCCCTCCTTAAATAGAAAATTTATTTCTTTGTATTATCTTGTAAAGAACATATTTTTTCATTATTAAGAACAAATTTTGTTCTCTGTATTAGAAAGAAATATTTTAAGGAATTGGGATTATGGTAAATGTTTTATAAATTCAAGATATTTGGAGCCTTTTTTATAATATTTGGAAAAAGATATTCATGTTTAATTCTAATCAAAATTTATTTTTTCATTATCATCATAGATATATAATTGAAAAAACAATTTTAATACTCTAAAAATATATTTTTGGTCTCCTTAAATATAATTCAATTTAAAAATCATGATTATTATTTATTAATTAATATGAAAAAATAACACTTATTAGAATGGGTGAAATTAAAAGTGGACTTTTTGATCTTTCACATAGTAATTATACGGATTAATGAGTACAAAATAATAAATTTTTTTAAGTACATAATTACATTTATCCATTAAATTTGTTAGTATGGACATATTTTTATAACGAAACAGATGTATAAATTTTCTGAAAAGTTAAAAGTATCTTAGAACGAAGTACATAATAAAAAAGGAAAAAATATTAACATTCTATAAAAAATTTGGGTGTTATAATACATGGTCCAAAAATCATTGATCATATAATGGATTATTGAATTGTTCAATACTCACTCCTAATGAAACACCAACATTGAATTATTTGTTTATGGGTAGGAATTATACAATATTAGACATTGTTTGATCAATGAGTATTTTCTGTGACCTTCCAATTTAATTATGATTTCATGATTTAGAATTTACTACATATCTAATAAACTGTGATACATATAATGCATCTATATAGACATAATATATGATATGGCATGTAAAAAATCCTAAAAATTAGTTTATAAATATTTGATTTTGTAAATAATTCTTACAACTTTTGGCTTCGTAAAGGCTTAACTATTAATCTAAAATGTTTTTATTTATTCGTTATACCATAAACACTATGAGAAAATAATTCTATTATAATACTGGAAATAAAGGGTTTATATTAAAACTTGGTTTATTTCCTTAGATGGAAAAAATATTTCAAGTAGTGTGTGGGAGAAAAGATTAGTTAGGGTAATATCAACAACAGAAAAATTATTTTCTTATAATATAAATGTTAATCCACCATTACTAATATTTAAACTTTAAAAAGTTACACAAGTACCATGAAGGATTAATATGAATCTTGTAGAACCTAGGAAATTTTTTCTTCACATTGAAAATTATAATGGAGTTACTTTTAGAGAAGATGAACCAATTTCCTATAATTTTTCAGTAGAGAGTAATGATTTAGAGAAATGGATAAAATGATAGGAATCTAATGCGGAGTATATGTATACTAATAATGATTGTAACATGGTGGATTCATTTTAAGGGGCAAGACCCATTTGGTAGAAATGAATTTTATATAAGAAAACACATATATATAGTTGAGTGTCTACCTATAAATAATTCCCGGTGGACTATGGTTATAAATAAATACATTATATTAACTATGATGACACATTTTCCCCAATTGTGATGGTAAATTGTATTGGAATTTTTCTTTACATAGTAGATAATTTATGTTCAAAAATATATTTGATGGATATAAAAACTACATTCAATAGTTAGAATTTATTCAAAGATGTGTATATGAAAAATACTAAAATATTTGAAATAGAAAATGTGTCTACTATAGCATTAAATTTATAACCATCTCTTTATATATTGAAGTAATATTCTAGAACATAGAATATCGGGTTTTATGATTTAATAAAATGGTTTGGTTTTATTAAGAATGAATATTACTCTTGATTATATTAATGGATTATTGGTAGTATAATAGTTTTTTTAACTTTTATTCCAATGAAATAGTACTTGTTAGAAATAATATATGAATACTTAACTTAGTGAAGATGAATATGGGATATTTTTTCATTATAAATTCCATTGGAGGAACTACCTACATATATTATATAAAAGTATATAAATATAGATCTAAATGATTTATTTGAATCATTGAAGATACTTAAATTGGATGATTGGAAAATTGTTTTATCTTGGAGAAATAAAAAAAGGGCATTACAAATGATAAATGTAAAAAAACCTTGGAATATTTAGGATCCTACTAAAGATATTTAACAGATGGAGGTAATTTTCAATGCATCCACCTTTGGTTCTATAATATATGACATATTTCATAATCAACGTGATGTCACCTGTGATTTAATAATTATAATTAGATACCAATATATTTGTTGTTAAAGTAACTATATTTCCATGAATAAAATTATTACGTACTTAATAAGGGCTAAAGATAAGTTCATGATCATTATAATAGGGGATTTTCTCTGTATAAAATGTTACAGATATGTAAGCCTTCAATCTAATAACGATGACTGGAAATCTCAATCTTTTTTTATTTTTTTCTTCAATAGTGATGCTATTAGTTATATTAATTTTAAAGAAGAAATCATATATGACCCAATAATAGATTCCATGTATGTGATTAAATAAATTATTGAAAAGGGCATAGTTTTGGATTAAAATGTAAATCTATAAACTACGCATGTATCTAGGAATTTATAGTTAAATCAAAACTAACTGATATTAGTAGAGTTGTTTCCAAGGATAAGGAACCAAATTATAACCAGGTAACAAATTTATTCCTTCAAAAATACCATATTATAAGATTTATCATTGATAGGGGTGATTTAAGGATCAGTTGGGTGGCTAGAGATCACATTTCACTTAATCTGTTTATAACAATACGAGGTTCATGTAAGGTCTCTTAGTATATCATTCTTAAGGGTTTAATGCAATGTTTATAAATATATCATTTAAATATTAATAATTTCTCTATTTATCATTAAATCATGTGTGATGTAGTTTACTCTTAATGAGTAGTGGAATGATAATATACCATCCATGTATGAATTTGAGTTATCTCGATTTCATGTTCAACACAATCTGTTATGGTTTGTGATGATATGTTATGGTTATCCTAAATTTAATATTATATTAATTAAAAACACTGTATTTGAGGTATGTAGAATAGATACATTAGGTAGTATATATGGACTTATTATTTCGGTAAACCCACCAAAGCCTATCCCATGGAATGTCATAAAGTCATCGATATAATTGGAGGTTTTTGATTATAATAAATACTTATTAGCATAACATGGGGAGATATCTGTCATTATATCCTTAAAACATTGCTACATTTCTTAAAATTATAATAACTGAATAAGATAATTTGGGTTTCTTGGTAATTTTTCTATTCATGTAATTGATAGGAGTGTAACTAATATGAGATTTATCAATTGGTATGATAGAATAAATAAATTTTTACATTGGTTGAATTAGAATATAAATAAATATATTATTATTTAGGTCATATATGATTCATTCAGGTTCTTAATTGAAATACTTCTGATATTCTCATCAATAAGGTGAATTAAATGTAAGGTATTCATCCATATGGACAATAAATTTCAGATAATCACAAACATTTTAGATAAGAAATACTAGATTGACATGATCCATTTCTATTTTTATCTATACGTGGTAGAAAAAGGAATTATATAGGAATATATATTATTTATATGAAACATATTATGGTGAAAATGTTCAGATTGAGGTATTAGCATGTTTTTTGGACTTCACATTAGACCACATAGTATCTTGAGTTGCATTGATTCATTACATGATACCTCTATTTTCCTATATATATGAAATATGTATTTCAAATTGATTATAAATAATACTATAGAAGGAATGGTCACACAATTTTGATTTTAGATATATTTATATTTTTAAATTCTTTCTTTGAAAATTAATAGAATTTGACGAAATGATGTCCAAAAATAAATTATTAATGATTAAAATAATGTAGTATGATTGGTAAAATGTTTGTATGATTTTTATTATAATTGTGAGATAGTTTTATGTAAATTAAAATGATATTCCTTTGATACAGAACATAGTAAATAATATTTTTTAGTCAACATATCCATAAGTGGTTTCTCAAGATGAAAATTATGTTACATCCTCTATCTAATTTCAATGAATAAATAAAAGAAAAATTATGCTCATTTTCATGATATACTAATTGAGACTACCTTACTATAATTAACTGGCTGTGGTTAATCCAACATGTGAACATAATTATCTCCCCACTAGGCACGAATGTTATTCTAGATACTGATGAGATGGAAACTATTTCTTCGAAATCAAGTAAAACACATTTGAGGATGATTTCTACCGTAAATCAATGTTTAGGATAATTACGAAATTACTAATAATCTGGCATGGACCATCCACACATCAGATGAATATTATAAGATTCAACTATTTCTACGTATTTCCGTCTTTTAGTTTTTCATTAGACTGTGGCGGATGGTATTTTTTCGGTGATGTAGAACATTTTTTGGGAAAAATTAACTAATGTTCTTGGATTATTTTTGTTTCAACTAATGGGGTTTGGGTTTGAACAAGTTAACCTTTTCATAAAGCTTTTACATGGTTTTGAATTGTTTGGAGGTGTTCGGAGATCTTATGGATAAATTTGTCTAAGAGATGCCTCTTGGATTTTTACACATCGAGAATGTGTTAAATTATGTGTTAATGAAAAGATAGATGTTGGGAACTAGTATAAGTCATGAGTTTATTACACATAGTGGAGACTATTCATTTCATGTAAAAGTAGATCAGGGTAAAATATTATTTAAGAAGAAATAGATGACCTAGAAATGTATTTCAACCCAAGTAAATATTGAGAATAGAAGTGTTAAGTCTATCATGAATTTTATTCTCCTAATTATTTTAGTGCATCCCCTCCTCATCCTGAATGCAATGGTGCAATAGGGTATTTTGGGTCACTTCCCTCCATTCTAGAAGTCTTGTTTCAACATCCCTTCCCTGGTGAGTTTTTTTTGTTTTCCCCTCTCTTCAATTATTCACTATCATATAGGTTGAAATTTTTTGAAAATAGTTGTATATTGTTTAACCTATATTTTTTGTGATATTTTATCCCTCGTTATCATCCATATACTTCTATTCTAATGGGGTTACCCATTGTTTGTGGGGTTAAATCACACAATAAAGGCAGGGGTTCTAAACATAACCCTATGGTCTGTTTAATCATGAAGTATATGAAATATTAATATTACAAAAATGTAACATGAACTCTAATTAACATTTTTGTTTATAGTAAATCATGGATTTTAATATTGGTTGAATAAATTTTGATTCAATTATTGATGAGACAAGGATTATAGCTAACTGTGGGATGACAAAATGATTGAATAATAAGAAAATGGATAATGGTTTAATGTGTGTTTAGAATGACATGATACCTTCTTTGATTTATTGATATAGAATACCAAGATAACAAATTATTTCTTATTGATATAACTATTGATCATTTGATATATAAATGAATGTGTAATTGATTTAAAATGGAAATATTCATAATTAACCCTTGTGGCTTATGATGTGATATTTTGGTATCTATATTTCTATAAAAAGTGTCTGGGTAACTTTTTGTAATGCTTATATTGAGTGTGATTTTCCCAGTCCCACACTATATGCTTATATTAAGAAGGTTATACCTAACCCTCTATGGTAAATCTTATATTGAGAAGGATCTACCTATTCCCATGATGTAATGTACATATTGAGTAGGATCTTCACATCCCCATGCTGAAATTATTATATCACCGGATTTCCCAAGTGATACCTGCTGAACTGATAATATATAAATAATTTCATAGAGGCAGAAATGCCTATATTGACGAATATGGCAGGTTGATTTATTATTCAATGGTTTTGGGATACGGTTGGAATGGTCTTTTTACTTGATTGGAAACATTCTTACATAGGTCTAAGGATGGTTGATTGATTTATTATATTAATTAATTATTTAATTAACCTATTATTTACATTATTGAATATAATTTTTATTATATAGGTATTTTTAGAAATAGATTTGTTTACCTAGTTTGTTTTATAAACACCCTATTTAGGTATCTGTTTCGTACCTATGACTATTTCATGGATGCGGCTTTGGATAATTTTGTGGGACCTCGTTAGTGAGTTTTTTATTTCTAGTTGGGATAATGATTAGAGATGGGTCTGACCATGGGTTTGAGACTAAAGATATTTTAGTTTATTTTGATTCATTGATTCTTTTGGTTTTATTATTTTCAGTTTGACAATTAAAAACATCTAATGTTTTCATTACATATATCTATATTGTTGGGTTATTGGTTTTTCCATTTATTTGTCAATTATTCTATATATGGTTTTATCTATGTCTATTAGAATTATTATATTTATTTATATTTCTTATTTCCACTATTATGTAACTCAATAATGGGGGAATATTCTCCCCCAATAATTTTTTCATACCCCAGATGCTATTAAGAAGCCTCTGGAATATGAGGAGGTGTGCTTGAGATCTTATAACTAACCCTTTTTGTCCCATTGAAATAGTTCCAGATTGAAGGATTTAACAATGAGGAATCATTGGATAAGGTTTTATTTTCTATTTTGTTAGTATTAGGGATAGTTAAAAATGAGACTAGGATTTTTTGGGACTAGGTAACAAACATCTGCATGGGAGTATCTAACCCTTGTGTAATAGAAAATATGACTTCCTAAGATGGGATTATTTGTTAATCATTTCACTAGTTATAGTTGAATTTATTTCACTTTAGGGGATTCACATGTTATGAAATGTTATTTAATATTGATATTTCTACTCATGGACTGATATAGAACCAGATGAGTATGCATTCATCATGATAGGAAGATATGGATATATATTGAAAAGAATTGTTCCAGATTAGGATATAATTATTTCATGTTTTATATAATGTACTATATAAAATTTGTTATGATATACTAGATATATTTTATCAATTGAAGGAAATGAACAGTTATGTTAATCTAAAACACATGTAAGCCACACATAGAGATATATAGAGTAGGTTTTCTATTTTTTTGTCACCTATTGAGGTCTACCTAGTTTATTATCAAGTTTTCTTAGGTGTGGGTTTGTCTTGTAGAAAACATTACTCCACATAATCATCGAGGTTAGATATAGGAGAGTAGAAGTCATCATGCACCTATCAAAGGTAAACTAGAGCGTCTGGTGGATTCAATGGACCTGATAGATGTTCATCATCATGATATATTCTTGAGGGTCAGGAGATCCATTTAAAGAGATACTATTGACAACATTCCTTTGATGTCGGAGCCGATGAAAGAGTTTTAGCTACATCATCCTCTTATGATCACTGAAGATGGATGTCCCTAGAAAGATGTGTTTCGAAATGATTCATTCCATAAGATCTTCAATCACCTTAATAAACCCATAAATCTGTGGTTCAAGTTTTTTTATATATTCCATGTGTACCAATCAAGAATTGTTGTGATGTTTTATTGGAGTTATGGTAGTAGGAGGAATTATAAAGGAAAGAATTATTGGATATGTTCTTGAGCCACATCAATCTTGATACATTGATTTTTGAAGAGTCTTATGAGTTCATTCATGTGATACTAGAGGGAATATCAGTGATGGAATGCAATGAACATTTTTCCATCATGAAGTGATTTTCACTATTTTTATCTTCTGATGATATCTCTTAGGTGAGTCATTTTCAGGATGGGCTTCATTATGAGATTAAGACATAGGTGTAAATCATTCATTTGAGTATATTTCCAAATGTGATGAATTACGAACTCATAAATAAAGTGAATTTAAGAGAGACCCCGATTTGCGACCATGTTGTTTTTTTGGGTGAACATGGAACACTTCTCCAAGAAGAATGAAGTTCCTCTAAGATTATTTTCACCAAGTAAACAATAAAAAGTTTAGTCAGGTAAGTAAGAATGAATCTCAGGACCGTGTTCTATAGTAGTTCAGTTAGTGTGAACATTTGGGCCACATGAGTTCTATTTTTTTGTTACATTCATTGTAGATCTTTTCTTGCAGAAGGATGTGATATCTTTATATGTTTTGTCATAAAATTATAGAGAAGAGTAGTGGAAGGGGATAAAGATAGTTATAAGTGACAGAAAAGTTCTCGGCTACTCCTCGATAGGCATGTGGATATAATTCTATAGGATGTTTTGGTTGAGAGAGGGTATTTGGTACCCTAGTGCATAATGATAGAACCAAGAAGATGCAATAGATTAGGGGATCCATGATAGCGCCCTGGGTAGAGGGGCTGGTATATTTCATGTTATGCAGTCTACTTTTTCTATTGTGGATGTAGGTTCAACTACCATCAAAGGTATTATTTTGTTATAATCTATCCTTTCTTGTGTTATTTTATACAAGAGAATAATATTCCTTTTTATCTTCTCTTTTTGAAAATTATTTGGTCTTAGTTATGGAATATTTCGATGCTACATTGTGTAAGACCCTAAAATTATAAACTAAGAACCTAATATTCAATAAAGTACATTACATGCAACTACAAGAGAATAAGGGAATTAAATATCATGATAGTTATTTATATATTCCTTATTTTAATAATATAAATATATTTTATAACTTTTAAAATTCACATTAATGAGGTAGCTTATGTTAAACAAAACAAAAAGTTTCTTCGACGACTTACATTACACGTACGAACCATGTTTTACAGGAATAACATATTATTAATATATTATTACTAAATATAATATTATATAACCTAGACATTGAATTAGTAGTTATGAAAAGGGGTAACTAATTTATGAAAAATTTTAGTTTACACAAATTTTAAAATAATTCATCAATTATAAATTAATTATAAATGAATATGAAAATCGAATGAATATAAAAGAAAATATTATAATTTTCAGGTAAGATGTTTCACCCTAATAAATTTAATTAATAAAAATTAGTGGGTGATACTCATGTAATATATATATATATATATATTATGTATCATATAATTTATGTTCATTCAATATATTTTATAATAATGAGAAAAGAACAAACCAAATATTTACCATTAAAGCCTATATTTTTTAAAGGCAATTTTTCTTCCTTTTTATAGAGAACAAATTTTAAATATGGAATTAGACAGTTGAATAGATTTAATATGTCGAAATAAACTGAATATTTGAAATGTAAACATATAAATTAGTATTTGGTGATTTTGTTATTTTTTTAGAAGTAAATCATTTTTAATGAATAGTTAAAAACACTGAATTTTAGTTCAAAGCTGATTTTTCATCAATTTAATTTATAAGGATAAATTATGTATTTCATTTTTTTATTTTTATAAGGTAATATTTTTATACATTTATATAATTTAGGATATTTTAATAAATTTCACATTGAAATTTACTATAAAACATTGAAAATATTTTGACATTTTTACCTATGAAAACTACATTGTCTTCTAGTCAATGGGATTAATTTAAAATTAATTTTTACCACTTATATTAATGGAATTTGGAGAAATAGATTAAATATTTGTAATTAGCATAATTTATAATTTCTAATAAGTTTATATATTTTTTCAATATTATCACTGAATGTAATTAAAAATAATAACAATTATTAATGTAAAATTAATCTTCATAAAGGAGTAAAACATTTACATAATCTCCCAAATGACATATAAATGTGCCCAAAAAACATTTTATAGAAATAATTCAGAAGATAACCTTATAGTATTGATTTTTTGGCTTCTGAAAAACAATTTCATGTAAAAACGTGGGTACACCTAATTAATTTTCAAAAATACCAAGTGATTCCTTTTACTTCTATATAAAAGACCACAACCTCTCTCACTTTCTCACAACACTAAAACAATATTGGGTTGGAGAATATCTTCCCAAAAAACTTATGATCATCCATAACATCCTCTTATAACTACCTCATTGGGTAGAAATAAATCAACAGAAGCCTTTTGGTACATACCAAATAAAGATTTCTATTTTAGAGTTGACGTCTTCTCTAAAGCACACTAGTTTCATCTCCATTATACAACCACTAAAATCACTTTATTAAATGATTATATAAAAACAAAAGTATCAATAAAATACCCTAATTTTTTATTTAAAGGTTTTTACCAACACATACACACACATCCATCTAATGCATAACAGACATACTATTTATGGGTACGACGAACTATTGCCTGATGAAACGATGATTGTTCATTTTTCCTTTAACACCTATTATGGTAGAAATTATGATGGATAATAATTGTATATATGTAAAATATTATATTTATAATGTATTTATTCATTGGTAATTTTCATTTGGAATATAACTTTATGCTTTATTTCTTTTGTACATATGATAATATCATTTGAGGAAGTGCGGACTACCACCCCATAAAAGTGATATGACTCATCCATTCCCAACATATAAAGTATAAAGTATGGTTTTAATACAATTATGTAACATATATAACATAGTGATGATATTGGAATTATAATATACATATGTGTCATTTATTATTCATTCATTTAATTTGATAATGTAATTAAAGTATCATTAATGTGTACCTACATCCTATCATCTCCATGAATGGTGAAATTCATTTATTATATCCAAATATTATGGAAAATTTTAAATAAAAATTTACTGAATATAAAATATAATTATGTTGTGGAGTAAATTATAGATATGATCAAATAATGATCTTGGAAAAAGGAACTATATGTAACAAGTCAAAAGATACTTAATAAAACTCATGAATTAAAATCTGAAATAGCTAAAATAATGAATGAGTGTTAACATAAGTGTAATAATATATTTTATGAAGTTAATATATGATATTATAAACATGATTATGGTTTTCTAATAAGTTTTTAACATACTTTAAACATTTATATAGGAGTATAATTACCACCTCATAAAAGGAAGGATAAGGTAAGGGATTTCATCTCAATTTATATTCAATTGAGACTTATTATCATTAAGAACCAATTCAATTTTATTTGGTGTATTTTATAAAATTTAAAATGTTATATCAACAATATACTTATTTTCATGATATTATAAGTTTCATTTAATATTATTCTTTATTGGGGTTTATGATTAAAAAATTTCACTATGGTATGTGACAAATTAGAATATTTAAAATTTTATTTACCTCATGATTTTTTATTATCTTTCTATGATATATCAATTAATTAATGTAAAAATTCCCTATTGTTACTTGTCCTCCAATTGGTAATTATTGATGAATCTATATCTTTTATTCAATTATATTTTTTGATAAGGAACATTGTTGATGAACATGTAGAATTATTGGGAATAGTACAACATGGTTGCGAACTGGTTATAGATAGACTCTCAATGCATCGATAGTCTGATGAAACGAATCATTTTGAAAAATCAGATTGGTTTCTGCATTATTTTTTATAATTCATCTTGTGAATAATCTTGACGGTAAAGGTAATATGTTCCTATGAAAAATTGTTTCCAATAATTATTCATTTACAATATTTAGATTCAGTTATTATTCATCCAAGAGATGTTGAGTAAATAAATATATTTGGATACATTTCATTTATAGTTTATTGATTTGAGTGTTATGAGTTTCAATATAATACCTTTCAATGATAAAAATTCTTTATCTAGTTATTTTAATGGAATTTGTTATCAGTGATTTAAATTCCCATGTGGAAATATTCTCAATGATTCATTATTAATTTCATGTTACATACCCCTAATGGGTATTTGAGATAAACCCTTTTATGTTTCATTTCCATGTTAATAAAAATCAAATAGTTAAATAAGAATTAAAGAATGTTTTTTTGTTATTTTTTTTTTGTATCATTTTTATATTTATTATTTATCAATGTATTATGGGTATCATGTAAGTAATTTTTCGTTAGAATACTACTAATATAACTAGTCCATTGAGATTTGTTTCCTTGTAAACATTCCAATGTAGTAAAATAATTAACCAACAAAAAGATTATAGGGTCAAGGCGTTACACATTTATCATTGATACAATTTCTGGATTTTATTCAGAGAATATAAAACATTAGAAGTCTTGTTCTCAAGAGAATGACCTTTACAATGTTTTGTGGGAATCGTTAATTCTATAAATTACCGGTTTCACTTTTTATCTTGGAATGGATTGGTTAGACCTGTAACAAGATAATTTTGACTATTGTCAAAGTATATGTATAATTATATCTCCAAAAGAGAAATATATTTTCCTTAGTGTGTGTGGGATCTTTAGGCTGGTCATGCTGGACCAATTTAGGGAAAATTTTATTGTATCACAGATTATATAGCAATCCTTGATATATATTTTGGATGAATGAAACAAGATTTCTTCCTCTAGTGGTAGTCTTATTTCATGATTTATTTCTTGATGACCTCTATATCATACCTCATGACCGAGAGATAGATTTCATGATCGATTTGGTTCATGGAGAACAAATAGTTTCAATACCCATAAAAGAATAATGCAAATAGAAATTTGGGATATGAAAGTATAGTTGGTAGATCAAGAGGCCAAAGGTTTCATATGACCTAATACATCTCCAAGTGGTTATTGAATTCTATTCACCACGAAGAAAGATGGTACCTTGATCTTATGTGGATATTATCAAAGATTGAACAAGTTGATGGTCATGAAATGATATCATCTTACACACATCGATGTTCTCTTCAATCAGTTGATGGGTGAAAAGATTTTCACTAAGATAGATTTGAGATTTGGATATCACTAACTAGGGGAGAGACCTAGAAAATTACATCAAACTTATTTTAGGAGAAGATATGTATTTTATAAACTCATAGTGATACCATTTGGGTTGATAAATGTACCTCCAATATTCATAGCTTTGTTGAATTTGATATTCCATCCATTCCATTATCCATTTGTGCTGTTTTTTGTCAATGGATTCTTAATGTACTCCCATTCAGAAGAGGATCATGCCAATCATCATGATATCCACTTGAGTAAAATTAGGTAAAATCAAAATTAAACCTAGATAACTAAATGATGTTTTTGGATTGACAAAGGGCCCTTCTTGGGACATGTCATCATATAGGTTGGAGTGTTAGTGGACCCAATGAATGTTTCATCCATTTTATATTGGAAGAGTCCTAAGAATGACATTGATATTTTTAATGATCTAGGTTTATCTAGTTAGTATCAGTTTTTTTCTAGGATTTATCCCATCTAATAACATCGATGTCAGGGATGAACCAGAAGGGAGTTACTATTTATTCATCAAATTCAAACAAGAGAGATATTTTTGAAGAAAATAGTAGGATGACGTCAGTACCTATCCTCACCTTAAAAGTGCGAGGTAAATTATAAACCAATTATTGTGAAGCATCCAGAGTTAGGAATGTAGTAGCTATGATGATGTAGGATTGAAAGGTTTCATATGGCTCCAAAAAACAGACACCACTTTAGAGGGATTTCACTACTCAAGATATGGAGTCAGATGTAGTGTTACATTCCATCAAGTGAAATCTAATCATCGGAGGCCTTCTCTATTGTTTTAGTCTCTACCAATTCATGAGTTTCAATGGCATACTATCACTATGTATTTTATGATATTATTACCTAGTAAAAACCTTAATATTGGTTTTAGTATGGGTGATAATGGATCAATTGATGATGTTAACACACTTATTACCTATTAGGGATACCTCTATAGTCCATGATCTAGGTAGTCTGTATGTGCATGAGATATTTAGGTACATGGTGTTTTAAGGATTATCATTAAGATATAGATCCTAATTTAACATATTACTTTAGGTAGTGTCTTTATAAGGTTCTTGTATTAACAATTATTTTGAAAAAAACACATCACCATTAGACTAATAACAAATCTAAGTAAAATATTTTTGCATACATGATATGTTACAGACTGGTATTTTTTATTTTTTTGGTTATATAGAGAAATATATGGAAGTCATGGTGTTTTCATATAATAATAGATTCAAGTCATCGATCTAGGTGGCTACATTTGAGGAATTGTATGGATTCATATGATGTTCATCGATTTTTTTGGATTCTGGAAGGTGATTTAGTTCTAGTTGTTCCTAGTCACGTGTGGGAGACATATGAGAAGTTTCAGTTGATTAGGAGGTAGTTGGTGACTATGCAACAAACGACAAAAGGATACAATGACTATCGAAGATGAAATTTGGAGATCAATATTTCACTACATGTTTCCCTTATGGTGTTTCTATAATTAGGGTAAACCCATATCAGGAAACATGGAAAGCTATCATCCAGATTTGTCAAGATGTTTTGAGATAGTGGGTAGGGTTTTTCATGTCGCATATCAATTATCCCTTCCACAGTGCCAAATTGCTATGAATGATGTTATTCATGTTTAATAGCTTGATAGATATTATCCTAATACATCACATGTGGTATAAGTTAAGGAAATTGATATTTTTTATGATGTGTCGTTTGAGGAGAATCTGATATGGATTGCATACCGTAGTGAGAAATATCCCTAATGTAGAATTATTCATTCAGTTTTAGTGTTGTGGTTCCATGGGAGTTTTTAAGAGGATACAACGGAGTGGGAGTCTGATATGCGATCACACCTTCCATAATTTTTTTCTAAGACCCCATAGTGAATCATGCAGCTGCTCTGGTATGATCTATTTTATAGGAGGGAGGTTGCAAGATCTCAATATTTTAGGTACATCCCAGTTTGAGTTTTTTGATAATCCTTGGTGGCTGGGTCTTGTTCAAAAAAATAGACCGCTTATTAAACAAATAACATAAAGATCATGGATGTATTTTTTTATTTAATTTTGTTAGGTTATAGATGTGAAAAAATGATTACTGGGGGTTTCTATATTTTATAAATTTTCGGAGGATTTTCGAGCACTTATGAATAGATTGGCCTAAGAGAATCCCTCTAGATGTTTACACGCCGTGAATGTGGTACAGAACATATTAATTCTTAGGATGATGTTATAAAATTGTGTAGGTCAGAATGTGATTATATGTCATGTAAATTTTACATTCTATGTAAAAGTAAATCAGGGTTAAATATAAAACTATGGTGACATATTTCATTTGTATCCCTTTGTGAAGAAATGGATGATGTGTAAATGGATTACACACCATCTAATAATCATTATTAGTGGGTTTTTAGGGTGTCATTCATTTTATTCTCCTAATTTGATTGGTGCATCCCATACTATTTTAAAAAAAATAAGGTTCTCTAATTGATTTTGGGTCTCTTCCCTCCAATATGGATGTCTCATCTCTACATCTGATCCATAGTGAGAAGTTTTTTAGGTATTCCCCATCTCTTACATTCATCACTCTCATTTTGGAGGGAATCAATAGACCACATTTGGATGTTTTAACATTGATGTATTGTGATCATGGTTTCCCTTTTCTATCATTATCACATTCATTACCATTTTCATTTCCTATTGTTAATGTGGAAAAATCACTCGATAAATGTAGGGGGTATAAACCTAACCCTATGGTCTATCTAGTTATGAAATATATGATATATTTCAATTGTAAAAATGTAACACGTTCTCTAATTAATCAGTTGTTTTATGGTACATCAGGGTTTGGAAGATAGGTTGAATAATTTTTTATTAAATTATTATTCAAACTTATGTAATGGCTACCCATGTGGTGGGAAGACTTCGGAATAACATATCAAGGCTTATAGTTTATGTTTTCTTTATCCACGAAATGATAAATTCATAGATTTATTGATATTGAATAAATTGGAAACATATTATTGGTTTTTTATATGACTATTGATCATTTGAGATATAAATGAATGATTAATTGAATGGAAAATTGTGTGATATAGTTATTTCTATGACATGTGTTGTTATAAATGTTGTGATGCTTATATTTAGAGGGATATGCCCAATCCCATGTTGTAATGCTTATATTGATTGGGATATACCTAGTCCCATGATTTAATGTGTATACTGGGTGGGATCCTCCTATTTCATGGATTTAATGCTTATATTAATGTGGGAGTGAGTTCCCTTTTATAGTTTAGGAATGGAATCATTGTAAATACTCAAAAGTATTTCCTATTTGGAGGTCATGGTTACCTAAATTCTCTCAAAAAATGATAATTAAATTTTTATAGGGATTATATGTACACTAAAAACCTCTACCACACATTAATACACATTTTTTATACATTTGGTTTGTTAACTCTTTTGTTTCATTATTTTTACACTTATGTTTTTCATTAAGGAAACTAATTTCTTAAATGTTGTAATGTATCAATTAAACATATATTAATGTGATAAATATATGAAAATTTATACCAAATTATGGTAAAACAATTTATCTAATTTATAAACTAAAAAAATGTGTTAGAAATTATCTTTAAAACATGCGCATGTAAGACATAAAAACACAACTTAAACCCTAACTATGCTAACTGAGTTGTTACTATTTAACAGTCAATATAGTCATTATAATAAAAAAATAGTATATGAATGGACCATTTTTTATATTTATTGATAATTAAAATTCACTTTACAAAATAAATCATTTTAAATAATTTTAAATATATTCATAAACCACCCTTTATTATAAAATAGCATTATGCCAATTTGGTACATTTCATTTAACTAAATTTATGAAAAATGATGAAAATGGTGGAATAAAAATATATAATTAGAAAAAAAAAATTAATATGTTATATTAATCCATAATTAAAATTTATCCCAATAAGTCATTCAATTTATATCAATTTTAATGTTTTAAGTATCAATTGATTTATCTTCTTATTAACTAAATATTTCAACCATTGATGTTTCATTAATATTTCATGTAATTATTTCATCTAAAAAAATTTAAAAAAATTATCATGATAAAATAATGTGATTTTTATTCCAAAATAATATTTAAAACAAAACATACAATTTTTTCCCTTTACTAAATATTTATTGAAATTAAAAGGAATAAATGTATATTTTTTTATCTTTTTCTTTACAAAATGTATTATATGGGTCACGTTCATGGAAATGATTCCAAAAACCCATAAAAGTTTTTAATAAGTTCATAAGGGTCTAAATATGTGAATAAAATGGGTTTTAGAAATGATTTGGGTTATTATTACCCAATATATTCTACGATTATCCCTTTATAAATCATATTTTTAACTTATTTACTATAATTAATTTTAATGGAATTCACTAATAAATTTGGTTAAAAAAATATATTGAACATATTAGAAACTATAAATTATTATCATTCCAAATGTTGAATCCATTTTTACAATTTCCATTTACCAAATTGGAAAAATATAAATTAAAATTAATGTTGTAGAGATGAGAGGAAAGCATGTTTTTAAAGCATAAATGATAAAAAGTTTACAATGTTTTTATTTTCAATTTCAAGATGAAAATTATTAAAACTAAATAAATTGTATTAATAGATATATAATTTAACTTATTATACTTTAAAAACAATTTAAAACATAAATTATCTGTATAAATAATTCAAACAGAATGATAATTTTGAAATAAAACTTGGTATTATTCACAAATCATCAAAAAACGAAATTTTTCTAAAAAAGGAAAAAAAAAGACCTAAATAAAATTTTTTTATTTCAATTTCAAAAAATTAATTATAATTTTTTCAAGTTGAATTTTTAAAAGTGTCAAATTTAGTTTTTAAAAAAAGTGTTCTATTAAAAGGAAACAAAAATTCCATCTAATAAAAAATATTTTTTCTGTGTAGAATTTGATTTATTCTTATCTTTTATCTAGAAAAAATATAATAGGAACTTTAAATAGTTTATTTAATATTATATACATATATATCATTAAAAAAGTTTAAAAAAATTCGTTTATAATTTATTGAGATAAAACATGTTTTCTCATAGAAAAAAAAAATTTTCCAAAAATTAATTTAATCATTTTAAAATAGTATTGAATCTCATTTATAATTATTTAGATACCAAATAATTCTATTTGTAACAATTAAAGAAGCACATTTTCATAATTCATTTAATCCTTTTTCTACCTTCCATTCCAATGGCTTGGTGATAACTATATTAATATTTTAATAATATGTCATGCTTCGTTTGAACGCAGTGTTGCATATTAAAAATTTTTAACATGGTGTTGTGTATAAAGCAAGATTTAATTAGTTTATAATGAAATGTAATATATTGAGGAACTTATATTCATAATCCCCTTGAATACGGGGTTGAATTCTGGAAGTTTCATGAAGAACTATTTCTGGGCATGTGAGGTTGTTTCAGATCGGTGGACGTTACACCCATGAGACATTGAATAATAAAAAGAAAAATATCAACCTAAAAAATGATTTTTAGTAAACAATTATAATTAAAAAACTCTTTATTATATTTATAAACATCATATATACACAATCAAACTATAATTATAACAAAATACTGTAGAAGACGTTTAAAACAAAATCAAGTATTGATAATTTGGCCAATACATCATTACTCAAAATAAAATAGTATAAACTATCCCAAATCCAACTCCATATAACAAATCATTTCTAACAACATACAATTTTACCCATATTCAACCCACATAAAAACCCTAATCTAGATGAAATATATAACCTTCCCTATATATGTGTTAGCAATATAGCCTTATTGGATGCCTCTCACCAAGCCTATGCAATTACATTCATATGGAAACTCATAGATTTTAGTTTTGAAATACCATTATAAAATATTATTTTAAAACATATTTAAATTGAAAATATTAATTATTCCATATCTGTATTATAAATTTTCAATTTTAATTTTGGAATTTAAAAAAAATCCCTTTTAAAATGTTTCTTTGTTCTAATCCTTCGTTAACAAAACACCCATTCTAAAACACATTGAATGATATTTAAAAGGAAATAATTTTATTCCAAACATTTTTTAAAATGGTATTTTAAATATATAAAAAGGATGATAAATAAAATTTGAAGGTTAGATCACACTACAATATAGGCACGAAAACTGAAGATATAAAAAAATAATTTAAATAATATAATAGTTCCACAACTATACAAGGGGAAAATATAATCGACCAAGAGATAATAATCACATCCATATAACTCCAATAATAGAGTATGTGTCATGGTCCCTACCTTATTTCTTAACATGAGATGATATAGTGTTTAAAAACCCGATGTAGAAAAATGGTCTGTCAAATGTTACATCCAATTAAAACAATCCATCCAAATAGACCACACTAAAATCATTGAGATGTGACTAGCCATATAACCATTTATCAAGATAAAATGGACAATAGAGACATATTAACCTACTAAAGAATCATAAATATAGATCTCCAAAGTAGTTACCTAGGTTATCAGGATTAAAAAAAGTGGACATGATTGAAAAATTCATCCAAGATCAACAAACCCAACCCAAACAATATTTATTTCCCTCATATAATAACCTTGTATATAATATCTCCATGTCAATATCATA
Source organism: Viscum album (assembly GCA_963277665.1). NCBI lineage: Eukaryota > Viridiplantae > Streptophyta > Magnoliopsida > Santalales > Viscaceae > Viscum > Viscum album. The sequence goes on along the minus strand of OY728127.1, from coordinate 1,149,632,051 downwards.
CACCCATAAAATATAAAAAACTACACCATCACGTGGTGAAAAACATGCAAAATAAATTAGGAACTCCTAAAAAAGAAACCAATCACTTTTTGAACATCCAAACAACCCATCATAATTGTCGACTCTAATTTTGATTCAAGGAATAAGTTTTAATAAAATAAATTTCCCTCTTTGAAAACGAAATATTTCCTATAACCCATTTAAATTGAATAAATATTATTAAAAAATCCTTATAGGAATTTTTCATATGTGGATCGACATTGATGAACACGTATTTCAAAGGACCGTTTGAAATTCAAAAAATATAACTTTAATACAAGGTAAAAATACATGGTTGTTATTTGGAAACCCTAGTTACCCATCACATATAGAAATAATTTTATTTAAATGGAATTTATAAAGATTAATTACACTTTTAATTCCAAAATAATTAAATTTCATAGAAATGAATACCTAAAATAAGTCTAAATTGGTCTATGAAAGTGATAAATATGTTTCATTTAGTGTTTAATGCCTATAATAGGATAGAAATAATGTCTACAAGACATATAAATCAAAATGTTTAAATATAGGTTCACTTTCAACCCTAAATAGACTAATAATACCCCTAGGTGTCCCAAGAGAAGGTGAAACTATGTGAAATATGGTAAAGAAAAGAATTAAAAGTGATTATATGAGAATAACTTGTGAAAACAAGATCGAACAATTAATATATCCTTATGAAATTTCATAGGATTGTAGTTGAATAAGTAGAGGTGTGTAAAAGTGTAGTAAAATGTGATGGAGGATGAGTGTGGTTCATGGGATTAAAATTAGTGAGCATGGATATAAGGTATTTAAAAAAATAATGAGCCATATAGTTTTTCCTCGTAGTTTGAGTCACTCTGTTCAAATAATGCATGATGCAAGTACACCCTAAACTGAGTTACACAGTATATTGGGAATGTTAACATACATGTGAAAAACATTCATGGACAATGAAATATAAAACTATCTCTATAAAATTCCCCTTTCATGGTTTCCACGTGGGCACTCCCAATAGAGATGGATGACCATGAGATACCTAAAAAACTTTAAAAATATATAATTTCATGCCCATATATTTTTAAAACTCATGGAAACCAATAAAATATAAGAAATATAAAAAAATTCGTACAATATCATTTTGTTGTTACAATTCACCCCACCATTTCATTTTCTTTAAAAAGAATTTACCTTATTAGAAATGAAAGATGATATGAGATGAATGATTCCAAAATTATCAAAATATAGATTACACCTCAACATGATCCTTAAAATAGATAATCTAAATTCTCAAAAACATCTATTATCTAAAAATTTATAGATTTCATCGAGAAAACTTTTAACACAACCATGGGTATAGGAATCCTATATGGAGAAAAGGAGTCCTATAATTGTCTCTACACAATTTTTAATTTCTATAATGTAGTGAATCTAATGGAAACTCTAGAGAGTCCCATCCTCAAAACATTTATCAACCCCAAAAAACTATACTCAATCCATAAACACTTCCAACCCAAGTAAAATTGGAACAAAAAATAGAATCCAAAATGAACAACATGAGCTCTATCCTTGTGCCATATTACATAAAGAAAAACTAGGGTACCAAACAAGAACATCATCTAATTTAGAATCAATAAAATTACAATCCAAATGTCTAATAGTGTGCAATATGAATTTTTTATCCACCAAACATAGTTACCTGATTACACACCTTAGTCCATTCCTCATTTATAGTTGGTTATATCCTCAACTATGATCACAACTAACCACCAACAAAACAATTCTCAAATTAGGCACACTGAAATAATGAGTCACACCATAAATATGAAATCATAACCATCTATAAAAGAACCTTAAACAATATTCTCAAAAAATGCTTCAAAATCCAAAATTTTGAGGTTGTATTATATCAATAAATTAAAATTCCCAAAATAAGTCATCATAAGAATCCAAATCACACTGAAGACTTCCTCTGATAGTTTAACCTTAAAATTTTATGATGATGACCTAGATAACCACAATAAAGGAATGTCATTGGAGTTTTATGACATGAAATACTTGTGTGACATAGAGCCCCCCAATAGAAGAACATAAGATGTATTTTCCTCATATGAGGTGGGAAATTTAATTCCTATTTGGGTTCATCTATCTCCGAGTCCATAAATTGGGATATAACATTTTTCCCATATGTGGTAACCATAGAATCACGTATAATTTGTTTCCTTCACTTTTCCTATTACACCAAAATTCCTTCCTCAACAACATCTTTTAAGGACGGGTGGACAAAAACAAGAATAAATAAACCATGATTTTGTGAAAGACCCCTATTAATGAAATTTTTATTCATAGATTAATTTATAACAATCTTTAGAGAGATGATGTTAGACCTTGTGAAGTAATCTATGTACTCCCTCAATTATCCCTCACCCTGAAAGATCCTAACAAACATATGATATCTCTTCACTTTAGAGGATTGGAATAAAACCCTTGGATAAAAATTATCAATAGTAATTTTAATCATATACCTTCATGCAGATGAGAAGTTACCATGGACCACCACCAAAATAAACTTTTCCAAATAAATAAAACCCACAATAGCTCTCACCCATTATAATTATAGGGATTCTATAGAATTTTTGATCCATTTTGTCCATTACATCCACCCCACCACATTGGTTGATCATTTTTATAACAATATAAAGACGGTAGATAATAATTTAAAAAATATAAAATAGGATTATATAGTGGATAAATATTTTATACATCCATTTTCTTCATATTATAATTAGATTAATCTACTAGATAAACTCTTTTCATGTAATGAGAGGATTAATCAATGATTCGCCCCTTACAACAGGCATTCTACATTCTCTTTTTACAATTATGGAAGTCTTACTACAAGAGACATAGGACATGAACATCATCAATTTATGAATCAAAACGTAAATCAAAAAATATCGCCATTAACATAGGAGAAAACCCAAAAAATTAAACACCACTATAAAACAAATCAATTTTATACAATGAAATAATTTTTTTTTTCAAAATCCTAAAATTCAACCAATGATTATATAAAACACATTACAAGTGAATACAAAATTATACCATTTTAATTGTGCGATTAAATTTAAAATAATTTAAAAAATAGTTAAATTAATTTCCATGAATTTATATATAACACCACCTTATTCATAAAACACATCCAAATTACCAAAATTAAAACATCCCTTTCAAAAAATAATTTTACAAAATCAATGTAAATTATTTTTAAAACAGTCCATTAAATATTTTTAGGGATACTTTCATAAAATTCTCCATTTTTACCCAATAAACGTTAAAAATAAAACATAAATAACTACCAAACAATATATATAATGAAATAAATTATTGTAATAACACTACATCAACAAAAACACCACATATTTAATCTCAAATTAGTGGAATCCAATTTATGAGAATTTTTTAATAAAACAGAGTAAAAAATTGAATCAGGAGAAAACAAGGTTATGCATAGTTTATCTTGGAAGTTTGGGAAGAGTTGTTCCCACCACATAATTGGCTATGTAAAGGTGACCAACCTAAGGTTCGTGATCACTACATGTTTTCCCATACCATGTAAATTAACCATCCATGCGAATCTATCATTAATTATCAATTAGACCCCGAGGATATATGCCCAAAATCATCATCATACTCATATATGATCAAAATAACCACATTCAACATCAAAATACAATTAAAACAACTAAAAACACAAATTAACAATTCATAACATGACTATTCCTGACAACATGAGGCTCAAGACAAGAATGAGCATGTTATAGTCTCTTTTCCCTTACCTATCATGTATTAAGGAACCTAATCTTCATTAGAAAATGGCACGACCCAAATATCAAAATTAATAAAAGAAACTACAAAAATAACAAGTATGGTAATGTTGTTACATACATTTCCACTCAAAATAAATAAAACGACACTAGCATAAAGCCAACTGCATGTAGTATCTAGTTTCACACTATATCCCATATCATAGAAAATCATCCCATTGAATAAAACCTCAATATTTTATAATCCTAGAACATGAAATATATAAGAGTTAGCTATAAATTCTTGTAGGTCACTACATAAAAAATATATGAAATATCATTCGTATGGAAATTCATAAATTCTAGTTTTGGAAAATAATTAAAAATAAGTTTTTAAATAAATAATCTCATGAAAAATTATTATATATATATCTAAATTGAAGAATATTCAGTATTTCATCAAATGAATACAATAACATTAAATTTTTTTCCTCAAACCAATACTTCTTTAGGAAATGAACCATTCTATACCATAAATAAATCCATTCCAATTGAAAAATTTTGATTTAAAAAAGTTTGTCTTGTTATATTTCAAAATGTTTGAATGAAAAAAAAAATTGTTAGAGAAGTATTGAATACATGCCCTAGGATTTATGTAATTACTATAGGATGAATACATGATATGTGTGATATAAAAATAAAGTAAATGGGAAAATAAATTAAATCATGATATAAGAATACCACACATAAACCTCTAATTAAAAAGTTTGTACAGAGGCCTCTAACCTAGGACCTCATGTTAGATGATCCCGTCTTTAACAATCCAATGTAGAAAAAATATTGGACCGTTGTTATATCTAACTAATATTTGATAATCCCATTTCCAGCACCAACATCATCCAGATGAAAATCACCACCTAGCCATATCTCATGATATAGAGGACACTAAAAGCATTCATAATAACTAGTTTAATATAAATATATATCTCACACATTGTTAAAGAGGTTACCATGACTGAAAAAACTATAGGTGAGTGAAAAAGACAACCATGATCAGTAAACATGGTGCACAAAATATCTTTCACACATATCCAATTCACTCATATAGAACAACCCATTTTATATCCATAAACCAATCACAATTAAACTAACAACACATAAATTTTTAGTGAAATCATTGAGGAACTCTAATAAATAAACCATTTACAATAAAATGTTATAAATTCTCCTTTAAGATCTCACACACCACTTTCATTTCAAAAAAACACCATCTAAATAATGGAGTTTACTCTTTCAAAAGTAAAACTAGACTAAAAATCCCCTTAAATTCCATTAAACATATAAAAAATCACTCTAAGAATTTTTCATATAGGGATCAAAATGGTGAAATAAATATACCATTGTACCATATGAAATTATAAAGATAATCCTTATTAAAAAATACAAAAATTAATAGAAATATTTTTGAATCCCCACATACCTATCACACTTAGCAATATTTTTATTCATATTATTTTTTGAAGATCAATAATGACATGAAATAGAAAATAAATTCATTACATAGAAACATTTACCAAATATAATTGGAAATCATTTTGAGAAAGGAAAAACATGTCTTCTTCTACAATGAACACCTAAAAATTGAATGTGAAAATTTCCACAAAACCTAGAAATCATAATTCTTTTTACTAGCCTCACTAAATAATATGAATTGGAAAAATAGTACCCCATTGTTCATTAGAGAAGATTGAATAAGAGAAAACATGTATGTTATGTATGGACAATAAATTAGAGTTGATAACCATGAAGAATCATGCTTAAATAAGGAACTTTTCATTGAAAAAATAGAGTGTAGATGAGAAAAAAAGGGCAAGGAATTTATAATGGTGGTAAATTGATGCATTTAAAAAAATATGAACAAGGTGAACCATGTCGTTTGGCAGCATATTTAAGAGTTATTATTTTGAAACAATATGAGATACCCAAACACTAAAAATTGAGCCATCTAATCTTTTATGAATCTATATAGTGTTTTAATAACTACGTAGAGAATATATAAAATCCAACTATCAACATAAAACACCCTTTGAATAGTTCCACATGGTTACTATTACCCATGTGGGATAATAGTGAAACACCTTAGAAACTTCAAATAAATAAAATTTAAATCCCAAAAAATACTAAATCTCAAAGGGAAAAATAATATAATCAATAAAAATAAACCCCAAACTATCAATTTGGTGTTAAAATAACTCCCCTAATTATATAAGTTCTAATTATTCACTATAATAACATTATCCCCATAGGGTCTTATTAGTTATAATCAATTAAGAAAGTATTAAATATGGATTAAATGTTTATTGAATGAGTTCAATGACTAGTTACAGTAAACCATTACTTTATACATTTAATCCATATTTTAAGTCAAATATATTTAATATTTATAGTAAAACATTCCTCAATACATTCCATGGGCAGTGTGAAAAAATCAACTCACTTCGCGAGGTGGTAGTCAACTATAAACACGAACAACACTATCGAATTACCAAAAATAGGAAAGAATGAATGACTGTGTTATATATAAATATAATGATCATAAATACCTCATAAATATTATATATATCATATATAAACATAATTTCCATCATTATGACCACCATTAAGAGGTTGTAATGGAAAAACTAGGTATATCGGTTTGTGAGGAGGTAGTCCTACTCACACACAAATATTGATTTTGTAACCCATTTGATGAATGTGAGAATGGTTGTAGGTATATCCTTATTATAAAAAATATAATAATATTAAATATATTGAGGTAATTTTATATGAATTTTATAAAAATATTAAAGGGTTTTGAGGATGAATAAAAAACGTTTGTTGATGAACATTACCTCTTCTTCGGGTACCTGTTTTCAGTTTAGAGGAAAGGAATTCTTTGTTTTGGACTTATTCACAATGTAAGTATTCTAAAATCTGGTTATGGGATTTGAGATGTGATTTTATCTAGGTTTGGTCAATCCAAATTTCTTTATAAGGGTGATGAAGGGGGGTGACTTCCCTTTAATAGTTGAGGAGTGGTATCCTTGTAAATACTCAAAATTATTTACTATTGGGATGCCATGCTTTCCTCAATTCTCTCCAAAACAGGTAATTAAATTTTTATAGGGATTATATGTACAATAAAAACCTCCACCACACATTAATACACATGATTTATACATTTGGTTTTTTAACCCTAAAGTTTCATTATTTTTACATTTTTGGATTTCATTATGGAAACTAATTTCCTAATTGATGTAATTTATCAATTAAACATAATTAAAAGTGATAAATATTTTGTACATTATACCCAATTATTCTAATATAATTTATATAATTTATAAACTAAAAATACCAAATGTGTTGGAAATTTACTTTTACACATGTGCATGTAACGCTCAAAAACACCTCTTAAACTATAACCATGCTAACTGAGTAGTTACTATTTAATTGTCAATATAGTCATTAGAATAGAAAAATATTCTATAAATGGAAATTTTTTGTTATTTACTAATTATAAAAATTTATGATATATAATATTTTATTTTTATTAATTTTAAATATATTAATAGAATATCATTTATTATAATATAGCGTTATACTAATTCGATGCACTACATTTAACTAAATTTTAAAAAAATCATGAAAATGGTGGAATTAAAATTTATTGTTTTAAAACATTTTTATTATTTTATATTAATTTAAAATAAATTTTTTTCACATTAATTAATTCAATTTACATAAATTTAAATGTTTTTAGTATCAAATGATATATCTTATTATTAACTAAATATTTCATACATTGATGTTTCATAAGTATTTAATTTAATTATATTAGCTAATTTTTTTTTACAAATTATCATGATAAAATAAAATAATTCATAATCCAAAATAATATTTATAACAAAACAAAAAAAATCATTTTGCAAATATTTATAGAAAATAAAATGAAGAAATGTATATTTTTTGTCTTTTCCATTACATAACATATAAAATGGTTCACGTTTGTGGAAATGTTTCCAAAAACCCATAAAAATTGATAATAAGGTCATAAGGGACTAAATATGTGGATGAAATTGGTTTGGGAAATTTTTTGGGTTATTGTTACCCCATATATTCTATGATTTACCCTATATAAATCTTGTTTTTACCTTTTTTATTTTATTTAATTTTAATTTCATTCACTAATCACTCTGGTAAAAATTTAAGTTTATTATATTAGAAAATATATATTATTATTATTCCAAATATTGTATCCATTTTTACAAATTCCATTTACAAAAAGTAGTATAATATAATTTCAAATTAATCCCATAATGATGAGAGGAAAGGGGGTTTTAAAGTCTTAAATGTTCAAAAGTTTACAATGTTTTTATTTCCAATTGCAAGATGAAATTTATTGAAATTTACAAAATTATATTAATATATATATAATTTAACTTATTGTACTTTAAAGAAAATTTAAAACATTAGTTATCTGTATATATAATTCAAACAAAATGATAGTTTTGAAATAAAACTTAGTATTTTTAACTAATTATCAAAAGTTAAATTTTTATGAAAAATACAAAAAATTAACCAAAAGAAAATATGAAAATTTTTATTTCAAAAATTAATTTTAAATTTTTCATGGAGAATTTTTAAACATGTCAAATTTAGTTTTAAAAAAATTGTTCTATTAAAGGCATCAAAACTGCCTTTTAATAAAATACATTTTTATGTGTAAAATTAGATTTATTCTTATCTCTTATCTAGAGAACAGATAATATGAATATTAAATAGTTTATTTAATATTATATATATATATTTATTTATTTTATAAAATTAGTTCAACAATGATTCTTGTATAATTTATTGAGAGAAATCATGTTTTATGATTGGAAAAAATATTTTTTTATAAACATTATATATAAACAATTATTCTATAATAATAACCAAATAATGTAATAGAAATTGAAAAAAATTCATTGATTGAAATTTTTGGCAATACATCATCACTCAAAATTAAACAGACAAACCGATCCCTATTCCTACTCTATATGACATCTAGTTTCGCCTAAAAAATTGTATTACCCACTTCCAAACCACATAAAACCCCCAATCTAGATGAAATATATATCCTTTAATATATATGTGTGAGCTATATATCCCTATTGGATTCCTCCTACCAAGCCAATGCAATTTCATTCATAGGGAAACTCATAAATTTTAGTTTTAAAATACAATTATAAAATTTTATTTTAAAACATAAGTATATGAAATCTAATAATGTTTCCACAACCAGATTATAAAATTTCAATTTCAATTTATTTAAATGAAATCAATCAGTTTTAAAATATTTCTTTGTCCCAGTCCTTCTTTAACAAACAAATCATTCTAATCCACTTTTAATGATATTTAAATTGAAATCATTTCAATAAAAACATTTTTTAAACTATCTTTTATATATTTTAAAAGGAAGGGAAATAAAACATGATGGTTAGATCAGACTACCAGATGGGCACCACTATTCAAGTTATAAATATATAATTTAAATAAGTTAATAGTTATATAACTATAAAAGGTGAAAATATAATAAACCATGAGATAATAATCTCATCCATATACCTCCAAACATAGAGTATATATCATGGTCCTTAACTTAGTTCTTATCATGGGATAATCTGGAGTTTAAAAAATGAATGTAGAACCAACATTCGTTATATATTATATCCATGTAACATAATACATTAGAATAGACCACACTAAAATCATTGAGATAGAAATATCCATATAGCCATTTCTCATGATAAAAGGTATAGTATAGGCATGTGTACATACTACTATAGCATAAATATAGATCTCCAATGTAGTTAACTAGGTTCTCATGACTAAACAAAGTCGATATGATTGAAATATTCATCGAAGATAAAAAAACACATCCCAAACAATATTTATGACCCACATATAATAAACTTGTATATAATTGTCCCATTTCTATATCATACACCCACCATATATAAATTAAAAACCCATCCCTGGGTGAATAAAAATATATAATAAATGAAGAACTGTAAAAAAATAAACCATTAACCTTACAAAGTTCCAAAAATCCCATAATAATCGAAGACTCTAATTTTGATTCAAGGAAACAATTTTAATAAAATAGATTTCCCAGCTTGAAAACCAAAACAAGTATATAATTTTTAAAATTCCATAAATATTATTTAAAACCCCTTATAGGCATTTTTCTGACGGGGATTCACATAGATTAACATGTATTTCAAAGGACCATTTTAAATTTAATAAAGTTTCTTTTTAATACAATGTAAAAATACAGGGAAACAATTTTTAAACCCTAGTTTCCCATCATATAATGAATTAATTCGATCAAAATATAATTTATAAATATTAATGAAACTTTTAATTACAAAATAATGAAATTTCATAATAATAAATACATCAAAAAAAAGTATAAATTGGTCCATGAAGCGCCAAATATGTTTCCTTTACTATAGAATGCCTAAAAATGACTGAAATAATGTCCACAAGCCGTATAAATCAAAATAACTAACATTAGGTTCACCTAGAACCCTAAATTGACCAATAAGACCCCTATGTGTTCCAAGATAAGTTGAAACTATATGAAAAATGGGGAGTAATGGAATAAAAAGGGATTGTAACAGAAAAACATGTGAATTGAAGCTCAAACTTTTAATGTATCCTTAAGAATTTTCCTAGGATAATAGAGGATTAATGAGAGGTGTTTAAAAGGGTGGAAATTTGTGTGGGGGGATGAGTGGGGTTCATGAGATTAAAATTAGTGACTGGGAAAAAGGTATTTTAAAAAACATAATGAAACACATGGTTTGTGTACATGGTTATGAGTAACTCTGTTCCAATAATGCATGTATCCATGACACCCCAAACTGAGTTTTATAGTCTATTGGGAATGTCAACATTGTTTGAAAAACATAAATAGACAATGAAATATAAAACTATCTCTCTAAAATACCCCATTCATGGATTCAACGTGGTCACATCAAATAGAGTTGGATTACCATGAGATACCCAAAAAACATGAAAATCTTCTAATTTAATACCCAGATATTTCTAAAACTGAAGGAAACCCAAACTAATATAAATACTATAAAATATTTCATACAATATCATATTGGTATTGTAATTCACCCCACCATTTCACTTCCTACACATATAATTTCCATTTTCAGAAATAAAATATGATAGGAAATGAATGATTCAAAAATAATAAAAAACATGACAGCCCCTCAACATGATCCTAAAAACTAATCATCTAATGTCTCAAAAAAACTATAATCCAAATAATTAAAGATATCTTTGAGAACAATTTTTACAAAAACGTGGGTCTCAGAATCCTAAATGGTGAAAAGGAGTCTTATCATGCTCTCTATACCATTTTGAATATCTCTAATGCAATGTAACTAATAGAAAACCTAGATAGTCCCATCCTCAAAACTTTTATCAACCATAAAAAACTATACTAAACTAATAAATACTTCCAACCCAATATAAAAGGAATAAAAAAATAGTATCCAAAATTAACAACATGACCCCTATCATTGGGCCATAACCCAAAAATACTATCTAGGGTCACAAACTAGAACAGAAACTAATGTATAATCGATAAAATTAAAATCCATACATCTTCATGTGTGTAATATGAACTTTTTAGCCACCAAAAATAGTTACCTCATTACACTCCTAGGTTCATTCATCATTTATAACTCGTTATATCTTCAAATATGATAACAACCATCCACCAAGAACTGTAATTATCAAAGTAGGTAAACTTAAATAAGGAGTAACAACAAAAATATTAAATAATAACCATATATTAAATAACAGAAAACTATATTCTCAATATATGATTCAAAATCCCAAATTCTTAGGTTATATTATATTAATAAAATAAAATTCCCAAAATAATTCATCATAAAAAAAAATCACACTGAATACATTCTCTGATAGTTCAACATAAAAATTTTATGATGATGAACTAGAAAACTACAAAAGAGGAATGTTCATAGAGTTTTATGACATGAATTCTTTGTGTAACCATGAACCCCATACTGATATCCCATAATATGTATTCTTATCCTATGAGGTGGGACCTTGAATTCCAATATGGGTTCATCCAGATTCTAGTCAATAAATTTTGATATATAATTATTCTTATCTGATGGAACAACAGAATCACCTAGTATAGGTTTCCAGGACTAGACTACTTACACCAAAGTGGCTTCCAAAATAACATCTTTTAAGGATGTCTATCCAAAACCAAGAACATCTAAACATTGTTTTGGTCAAACACCATGATTAAAGAAATTATTTTTCATGGATTCTTTTAAATAAAACATTGTAGAGATGATGTTAGACATTGAGAAGTTCTTTGTATACTCCCTCACTAATCTCTCACCCTGAAATATCCCCGCAAACGTAAGGGATCTCTTCACATTAAAAGATAAAAATAAATTCATTTGATAAAAAACATCTTCAATAACTCTGAAGATATAAATTCATGCAGATGAGAAGGTACCATGGACCACCACCAATATAAACTAGGCTTCATAAAAAAACCAACAATTTCCCTTAACTATTATAATTATGGGGTTACTATTGAACTGTTGATTCCTTAAATCCATTCCACCCCCCCCCCCCCACCAACACATTGGTCAATCATTTTTATAAAAATAGAACATGGGTAGATGCTAATATACAAAAATACAAAAATACGATTATATAAGAGATAAAGATTTAATACCACCATTTTTTTATATTTTTGGTAGATTATACTATAAAACTAACTCTTTTCATCGAATGAGAGGATACATTAATGAACCACCCCTTCTAAAAGTCCTTCTACGTTCTCTTTTTACAATTCTGAAAGTCTAGCTATAACTGACACATGACGTGAACATCATCAATTCATTAATTGAAATTTAAATGAAATAATCCCCTGAATATCATAGGTGAAAACCCAAAAAATAAATTACCAGTTTATAACACATCAAGTTTATTCAATGAAATGAAAATTTTATTTCAAAATCAGAAAATTCAACAAATGATTTTATAAAAATCATTACATTTAATGGCACCATTGAACAATTTTAATTGTGTGATTAAATTTAAAATCATAAAAAATTAATTAAATTAATTTCCATGAATTTTTATAAAAAACTGATTTCATCATAAAACACATCCAAAACTCTAAAATGAAAACTTATCCTTTATAAAACAATTTTATAATATCAAGGGGAATTATTTTAAAGACAACCCATTTATGTTTTTTTAAATTTTCCTTGAATAAAAGTCATCATTTTTACCCAAATACCATTAATAATAAAACATAACAAAACTACCACACAATATATATAATGAAATTAATTATAATCGTAACACTACATCCATAAAAACACTACATAATTCATCTCAAATGAGTTGAATCCACATTAAGAGAATTTTGATATAAAGAGGAGTCAAAAACATGAATTAGGAGAAAACAAGGCTAGGCATAGTTTATCCCGGAAGGTTGGGAATACATGTTCCCACCACACAATAGGCTATGTGAATATGACTAACCTATGGTTAATTATCACTCCTTTTTTTCATACCCTATAAACTAACCAACCATGTGAATATATCCTTAAGTATCACATCAAAACTGAGGAGAGATGCCCAAAATCATCAACATACCAAGTGAGGATAAAATTAACATCATTTCACAACAAAATACATTTAAAACAAATAATAACTCTAATTAATTATTCATAACATGACTAATCCTGACAATATAAGGATTGAGATAAGAGAGAGCTTACTAGACTCTCTTTTCCCTTTCATATAATGTCTTAATGATCCTAATATTCTTTAGAAAATGGCACAACTAAAATATATAAAATAATAATTGAAAATAAAAATAATAACAAGGATGTTAATCAAGTTCCATACATTTCCACTATAAATAAATAAAATGGTCCTACCATGAATCCAACGGCTTGTAATATCTAGTTTCTCACTATAACCAATTTAGAACAACATAATCCCAAAGAATAAACCCTAAATCTTTTATAATCCTTGAATATGAAATATATAATAGTGAGCTATAAATCCATGTAGATCACTACCTATAGAGTATATGAAATAACAATCTTAGAAAAATTCAAAAATTCTAGTTTTGAAAAATAATTAGAAAATATATTTTTTGAGAAAAATAATCTCATCAAAAAAATATCTTATATATAACTACATTATTGAATTTTCATTTTTTCCTCAAATGAATACAATCACTTTAAAAATGTTTCCTCAACCTAATACTCCTTTAGCATGTGACGAATTCTAAACCTCCTTGAAATAAATTTTAATTTAAATAATTTTATTTCAAAAAAGTTTTCATTTAATATTTTAAATTGTTTAAATGAAAAAAAGCACAATTTTTAAAGAATTATAGAATATATTCTCTAAGAATTATCAAATAACTATTGGAATAAAAAAGATATGTGGGATATAAAAATAAAATAAATGTAAAAATAAAATTAAACATGAGATAATATTATCCCACCTAAAACCCTAATTAAGGAGTATGTTCCAGGGACTCTACCATGGGTCCCCATGTGAGAGGATCTAGACATTACAAATACAATTTTTAAAAAATAGTGGACATATGTTTTATCAAACTAAAATATGCTACTCTCATTTCCAACTCCTACTTATTGAAGATGAAAATACCTACCTAGCCATATCTAATGATATATGGGACATTAACCGCAAGCATACCAACTTTTTTAACATAAATATAAATCTCACACATAGTTACTTAGGTTCCCATGACCCAATATATGTTTAGGTGATTGATCCTGATGACCATAATCCATAAACATGGAACACACAATAATTATCATTCACCTCCAAGTCCCTCATATAGAACATCCCATTTTCTATACCATAATCCAATAACATTTAAATAATCTACACATAATTTTTAATGTAAATTATTTAGGAACTATCAAAAAAATAATCCATTAACATTATAATCTTTGAAATAGTCCTTTAAGATATCACACACCCCTTTTATTTCAAAGAACCCCCTTCCAAATCATGGATTTTAATCATTGAAAACTAAAACTAGTCAAAAAACCACTTAAATTCCATGAAACATATAAATATTCATTATATGAATTTTTTATATTGGGATTGGAATTTTGAAATACCTTTATCAATGTACCATAAAAAAACTACAAATAATATTTTTTTAAAAATCATAAAAATTAGAAGAAATAGTTTGGAATCCCCACTTAACTATCAAATTTAGAAATAATTTAATTCAAATTTTTTAGAAAGATAAATAATGATATGAACTAAAATAATTCCATTTTATCGAAACTTTTACCTAAAGTAATTGGAAGTCAAGTCGAGAAAGAAAAAACATGCCTTCTTCTATAATGAAAACCTAAACAGTGAATGGGAAAATCTCCACAAAAACTAAAAATAAATATTCTTATTATTAGGATCACAAAAAATATAAATTGTAAATACAGTTTCCCAGGGTTCATTAGAGAAGCTAAAAAAATGGAGAACATGGAAGCGATATGAGGATAATAGATTAGAGGGGATTACTATGAAAAATCAAGCTAATATAAGGAAGATGTCATTGAAAAAATATAGTGGAGATGATCAAAAAATGGTTGTGGAATTTATAATCATGGTCAGACCCAGTTGGGGGGAGGATAGGGGTAAATGAGTTTAAAATCAGGAAGGGGAAAATAAGAGTGTGAAAAATGGTGAGGAATTTATATGGGTGGTTAAACCAAGTGAGAGGAGGATAGGGGTCAATGAGGTCAAAATCATGATGGGGAAAATAAGGGATTTGAAAAAATTTAAGAACTAGGTAAACTACATGGTTTGGCCACATGGTTAGGAGTAACAATTTATAAACTCTCTAGGATACCATAACACTAAAAATTGAGCCACCTGATCTCCTAGGAAACAATATAGTGTTAGAATAACTACATAGATATTATATAAAATCCAACTGTCACCATAAAAACACCCCTTGAAAGGGTTCCACAAGATTACTCTTACCCATGTCGGATAATTGTTAAACACCTAAGTAATTTCAATAAATCAAATTTAAATCCCCAAAAAAATACTAATTCTCAAGGGAAAACTAACATAAAATATAAAAATAAACCCCACAGTATCAATTGGGTTTTACAATTAGACCTATAATTTAATAAGTTCTCATTTTTCACTTTTAAGTCATTATCCCCAAAGGGTCTTATTAGTTATAATCCTTTATGAATATATTAAATATGGATTAAATGTATATTGAACAAGTTCAATGAAAATTCCATTTCGTGTATTAGGGTCCACTCATTACCAAATATGATCCTTAGTTTGGCGTACCTACCTTATGTGGAAGAGGATTTAATCTACTGTTATGGTGATATCCATCATGAGAAAAATATGGAGATGTAGTATACTCTATCTACTATCCAGGTTTTCATACTTTTATGTTCCTTGTTTATATATACATTTTTATATATGTTTGGATAGATGAATCATATATATGGGTTTAATTCCAATGCCATGTTCAAATGATGAATACCAGAAAACCCATCACTATCAGGGCTAGGCACTAAAACCCCCAATGATTTATGACATATATATATGTATGTGTGTTAGGTGGATCCATGGATGGACACTTCCCCCTAGGTTGGGAGCTATCATGACCAATGATTTAAACTAACATTAGAAGGGGGTATTTACACACCCAGGTGACTATTATAGTACATGTCGTCCTAATAGGTAATTTTTATATAGATTATTTATTTACTCTATGAATATCACAATATCCTAAAACTATATATCATTGTTATGTATGGAATATTGTTGTAAATGGCCCCATGATTTATAGTCAAAGATTTCTCAGGATATGAAAGTTAAAATACTTTTATATATTTCATAGAGTATTTTATTTATTTCAATCCCTCCATTATATCAATCACTATATAGTTATCACATGTATCAATTATAATAGTATTTAGGGATTTAGTGAGAAAGTAGAATAAATCATGAGTTTTTATATTTAAAAATTATTTTAATAAATTTTATATTTATTATATTTCATTTTTACTATTATGTAATGGGAATATATGGAATTTCAAAAAAATCAATCAACATATAAGAAATCATTCATTTCTGCAGAAAATGGAATGTTTCTTGAAATTTCATAAAATAGTTAATAAGAATAAAGAATGATGTGGATATCTTGGAAGTCAAAATCATAAAATAGGAAAGATCAAAGGAAAATGGATTTTAAAAAAGAGAATAATTCATATATTTAAAAAACCACAGAATAATTTAAGAAAAAATATAGGAAGAAAAATCTTGTTTCTTATATATAAAATGAGTTAAATGTTGGATAAGAGACTTTTTTCTTAGATCTACCCATGTGATTTGATAGAAGATTTTTTATAAAATATTTCTATTTAAATATTATTTATTTTCTTATATTTTATAATGTCTTATTCTTCCCTCATATTGGTTACTCATCAAATAGAGTTTTATACAAAAGGTGTTGGGGAAGTAGTGGTTCTATATTTAAATTCACGTATCCTTATATATTAATGAATAAAATCACTTGCCCTTTTAATTTATTTTTGATATCAATATTAGTTTAATTATTTGAATGAAATTTTGATTAAGGATTTAGTGTTGTTCAATATTATAACATAAGATGAAAATATTTAATCTCCCCCCACTCTATTAAACTTTTCTTGAAAGAGAATGTTATATAAGGGGGTTAGTGTCTCATAATCATTGGCGTGTGTGTGAGGATAGTGAATAACATTTATATTTCGTTAGAATAACATTATAAAATTATATTGTACCAAGGTATTTTTATGAGTGGCATGCTGATTTTTCATACAAAAATTATAGGTTATTGAAGATGTAGTATTCACTTATAGGTCAATCTCACCAATATCTATTATGTTATTATTTTTAGATAAATCAATAAGGGAATATTTTCAACATAATTTATAAAATTAAATAAGAAAAAACAATTTTTTGACTATGAAAGAATCAAAAGGGGAAATCCTAACCTGACCCATTTATCCTTATCTTCTACTTTTTATATCATTAACTTATTCTGTTTTCTCGAATATTCACATTTATATAAAAAAATCTAATTTATTTAAATAAATTTAGAAAACATGTTTTTGTGAACATTTCTCTTAGAAAAAAACCATGATTTATAATAATACTACATTAATCCTCTGAATTACTTTTATTTTTCCATGCCCCATGATTGGTTTGTTTAAAATCATTTCACAATTTATGGGGATATAGTTACAAAAAGAATATAAATGTTAATTTTCATTACCCATTCTTCTAATATCAAACTAAAATAATTTGTTCAAGAAATTGAATATATTTTGTGAAATGTGATTAGGAATTTAAAATTTTAAAAGAATTTTTGGAAACATCCATTTAAAACTAAAGTGAAACTACAAGTGTTTATCTAATTAATTACATTATGGATATAACTCCCAACCAAACCATGATATAATTCTGTTCACAATAATTTTTTAATCAAATTAGTTATATATATGTATATATATTATTTTTTCACAATGTAATTGAATTGAAAATTTTTCGAATCCATGTGTTTCATAATCTCTATGGTCTTGTCCGTGAAGACCCCAAATGACACAAAAACCCATTAAATCATTCTTTCATTGCTTTGACACCCTGAGGAATTGATGAGGATCATGTAAAATAGGTGAAATTCACCTTCATAGATAATGGATATACAAAAGAAAGGTTTCATAACCTATAACCAATTGATGTGAATACTAAGGATAATCTTTAACAAATATTCATGTAATGATTTTCCCCACACCTAGGAGATACATAATATGGTTTGAGATTTATCCTAGTATAAAATCTTATAGAAAGATTCACTAGTATTGTTGGGATGGAATTATGAATATTTTATATAGTTTTACGATAAGGCCCCAGCCTTAAACCTTACTTAATATTGAGTTATTACACGATTACACATTGAGAATCTTTTCAGGTATAGAGTTTTAGATAATTAGATCATGAAACTGGCATTACATTCCACATTTAAACAAAGTGGTTACATAAAAGACAATATTCATTCTTCCCATCAACGGAAACATATTTAAAATAAAACATGGATTCTTTCTTGACACATCCTTGACACTATCATCACATCATGTACCCTTCCCTTGACCTGTGAAAAACATTTCAAAAACTTGGGATGAGCATAAAAAGCTCCGTAATGGATATAAAAATATGGAAAGGAAACATGAGTACATGTATACATAAGAATGAAATCGTACTTTAACCATAAAACATAAGCACTTTAACATGCTTCATAAAATCATGAATAAATCATAGAAATCATATGACATAAAAGGTAACTTGAGGGATTCATAACATTATTACGTAGGGAGTAACCCTCTTGTTTACGTTTGGAATACCCATCACAGTATATTCTCTAAATCTCTTTAGAGAAACCATAACGTTTCACTCCTTCGCGTTACCCAATG
The DNA here is from genome assembly GCA_963277665.1 of Viscum album. Taxonomy (NCBI): domain Eukaryota; kingdom Viridiplantae; phylum Streptophyta; class Magnoliopsida; order Santalales; family Viscaceae; genus Viscum; species Viscum album. The sequence continues at coordinate 1,149,612,583 of OY728127.1, read as the reverse complement.
CATTGGAGAGCTATATCGGGCTCACCCGCCCTTAGTTTATCATGAAACCACCCGTTCTTCATAACAATTCCCAAGAACCATAACATAATCATATCACATAAAACATGCATAAAGGAAACATAAAATTTCCACATTTCAATCACAAGATATCAATAAAACACATTGATATAAAAAACCTTATGAAAACCATTTTCAATACCAAAATAAAATAAAGGTAAAACATGGTATATATTTTTCTTTTAAAAAGAAGGTATGGCTTGTAGAGGAAGCCAAAACTCAAATAATGGTCATGGTGGCGGAAAAGTCATTGTCTCCGCATACGTATGACAAAAACATTCCCTTTTGTCGTTTTTTAAAATGCTTCGTATAAAAAAATTCCTTTTGGATAAACGTAAAAGTCAAAGGGGTTTATACACCGTATAAAAGAAAGTTTTGTATAAAATAAAATATGCCTCAATGAAAGGAGATTGAAATGAATTCCCTTACAAAGACGGTATCCTTGGTTTAAGGATAAATCACTTACATAATTATCTGTGACAAATGAATACACAAAATATAAGTGGATATTAAGTGTAAAAAAATAAGAGTATATTAACAAATATTTATAGAACGACATATTCAAGGACTGCATTTTTATCCCGAAGAATCAAATTTGGGATAAAAAGTTCCCTTGCAAAAATTTGACAGCCTAACGACGTCACTACAAAATTCAAAAAATGAGTTGATGATAGATAAAAATGGTATCTCATAAAATGGACATAAAATTTAAATCAATAAGGATATATAAGGACATATCCCAACATAATAGTATGTTTATTAAAATACATAACAAAAGAAGTCTTTTAAAAAGAGGAGGGTCAAAGGTTCCCTTACCGACATGGGTATCATTCGAAACATACGCCCCGTGAAAGAAGGACAATACAACATTGATGTAAATACTCATAAATGAAAGTATATTACACAATGAGTAAAATAATGGGTAGTACATACACCACTCAAAGGAAATTGTGCCAAATGTAGCATAAATCTCACGGGAATAAAAGGGAGATGAAAAATACCTTACGAAAACTCGGCAGCCTAACGACGCCACTTAAAACATCCAAAATGGATTGATGAGAGGAAATAGGGTCTCTCATCATATCAACATAAAGTTTAAAAAAATAGGAATATAAAATAACATCCCCCATCATAACAATTAGGATCTTAAAATAAGTGACATAAAGGAGAGTACTTAAAAAGAAAGAGAGAGGTTAGATCTCTTACGAAAATTCGGCAGCCTAACGGCGCCACTCAAAACATCCAAAATGGACTGATGGGAGGAAATAGGGTCTCCCATCATATGAACATAATAATTAAAGTTGGATTAATATAAAATAAAATCCCAATCATAAGAAAGATGAGCTTAAAAGGAATGACATAAAAGAGTGTACTTAAAAAGAAAGAGATGTGTAGGATCCTTTACCTCAAGTCCAACTTGTCTTATTCATTTCTTTATATTCCTGAATAATAAAATTTGTTCAATTAATAATTTCATAAGTACCTCATTTATATACTATTATTCAGTTCATATCACATATTATAATGTTATAATAATTGTTTAATAATTTTAGTTCATATCAGACGTTTTTGCTGATGTTTGGTACATGAGTCAAAAATGAACTTGTTCGAAAAAAGATTTCCCATGTAGTTATAAGTAAATAATTTCCAGAATAGTATTAAAGATTAAAATATCATATATATCCAGTAAATATTCATTTTATACTATTACATATCATTTGGAGATAAAAAATGAAAAGCACCGTTCATGGAGACAGTAGGCTGTACGTAAGCATGAACGCTACTTTCATTTTTTTGTCATATTAATGGAATAAACACAAAATGAGAGAGATATATATATGTTATAATTCCAGAATTATATCCATCATTTATATGTAATGTATTACATATATAACAATTATATATATGTACTTATAATATTACATAACATTTTGAGATAAGAAATGAAATGTACCGTTCATGGAGACGGTAAGTCGTACGTACGCATGAACGCTACATCCATTTCTATTTCATATTTAATGGAATTAAAACATAATGATACATAATAGTATTTTAATTCCAGTATGTTATCATATATAATATCATTAAATATATCCTTTATACGTACCACATATGGTATTAACGAATCAAATCACTTTGAGGGGGCGGTAGTCCGCACTTCCTTAAATAAAGATATCGTGTTTACCCATAATGGAAACCATAAAGGTACACCATAATTGAAAATTACAGAAGCTTAAGTAAAACATAAACATATTATATATCATATATAAATATAGTTTCATCTTAATGGCCACCTTTGAAGGTGTTATATGAATGTTGAACAATCATCGTTTCGGGAGGCAGAAATTCACCATCCACGGAAACAGTATGTTCTTTAACCATTAGATGTAGGTGTGTGTAAGTGTAGGTCGAATCCATCTTATAACAACATCCTAGTATATTTAAGATACTGTATTTGTTACAAAATAAATTAATAAAAAGATTTTAGGGGGTTGGAGAAGCAAAATAAAACAAAAGGACACAAGTGAAGACATTACCTTAAAATCGGGTAACTCCCTTTGGTTTGAGCTCAAAGGCTTCCTTGGGAAGACTTCTTCCCAAAGTGAGGCTTCAAAGAGTAATAGAGGGAAGTGGAGAGACAAAATGGGCAGGGGTTGGCCGAGCCAAAGGCTATGGGAGTGTGGTTAAGGAGGTAGAGGTGGGGGCCTTTTATAAGAGGAGAGGAGGGGCACTCTTGTAAAGTTACAAAATGTTACTTTATTTTCAAAAGAGTTTCAAATTTTAAAGGTCCCACATTTATTTATTTCAAGTATAAGGTGATAAGGGTTCTAAATCCACTCATCCAATTGGTTTTTGACATGTTTAGGTCTTAGATATTACATTATATTTCCATTTTATTGAAATCGTTAAATAATGAGGTCATCGCTGCATCATCATGATGTCATAAATAATTTAATTTATTTAATGTCTAAAAATTATAAAAAATACTATGATGTAGGAAATATTTTTATCTTTCAAATGACTATTTATAGTCAAAAATATAACTTGTATAACCCCATGTAAAAATTGTTTTAGTAAAACATCTCATGTTTGTGTCATTTTTACTTTAACATTAAATAAAAAGATATTTATGTCATTTCCCAACCAAAGTGGCTCCATGGGGTCCCCAAGTTTACCCATGTATTTTCTTGGTCGGCCATGACACATCAAATGAGGGTAGGACATGTGTCTAGGTCATTTCATTTTATTAAAACATTATTCTTACCATAAACTACATTAATTACCTCTAATCACGATTAAAAACTTAATAAGTTACTATTCAAAAAAAAATATTTTTATCCCATTGAACCACATTTTTCTTCTTAATGACAACCATGTATGTCAGATTTTTGAAATTCAAAACACAAAGATGAAAAAATTTCATTTAAACGGAAAAATCAGTTTTTGTAAGTACCACTTAGTGGTTTCACTATTCATCAAAAATTGAAGTTTTTCAGAAAAAATCTAAAAAATTCACCCTAAGATATATTTGATATTACTAATTCAAAAATGAAGTCTATTTTACAAAATTCAAAACAAATAAGTCACATTAATTAATTTAATAATTAATTCCCGCTATCAGAGAAAATAGCGTGTTTTTATGAAACAATAAGTATCAAAAGATTGACACTAGTTTAAGTCTGATTTCATAGTGAAATTAATTCCAACAACCACTATTGTATTTAATGGTAAAAATATATTCTAATTTAACTTTAAGCCCAATTCAAAAGATAATCTAATCATATAAATAAATTAGATTAAAAAGAGGTTTTGAATTAAAATACAACATTTTACACTATTCATTAAAAATTGAACTTTATCAGAAAGATACCAAAAATTTACACAATGTAAATTTTGAAGTCCCAATTCATAAGAAGAGTTTTATTTGGTCCAATATAATGTATAAGAGTGAACGAATCTATATTTAATGACGGTTCTCCATCAAAAGATGATAAGTGAACCTTTAGTGAAAACTAGGGCATATATGCCTAAAATTGAATTCTTTCCGTATTTTAATCCTTTATCTTTTATTGGATAAAAGTAAAAACATTTTAAAAAATATATAATCATATTTTAGTTATTTCTATCCATTCCCGCTAATACAACGGCTACATGTTAACTACCATTTAGAATAATATTATTTTATTATTAGAGTGCAACGTAAGATTCCCAAGAAACTCATTGTTGTGTGTTGGGTATGCCATCGAGCATAGCGTCCCCTTTAAAGTCATATTAATATTTTATTCACAAATATGGATAAATATGAAAATTTCATATTCTTTATTTACCTGGGGTGTTGCATCCTTCCCCCCTTTTGGGAATTGCGTCCTCGCAATTTTTAAAATTGATCTTGGAAACATCCTTGAAAGTCCCACATCGGAACAAGAGTTGGTAAAAAGAATCACTTTAAAATAAAGGAAGATAAGTACAGAGGTCACCCGAGTTAACCCATACTAGGATATCATGTAGGAAAACATAGAAATGGAAGAAATATCAAAGGGTCATGTTCTTGAGGGAGAGTGATAGTAAACATGTCTATGAGAAAGTTAACCATAAGAAAATCACAAACTTGTGATGGGTTAAACGGTATTCAATTCCCCAGTAGGATAAGTTAATAGACAACATTTTTGTTTTAAGTTACTTTTTATTGATGAATTTATTTATAAGTAAACATAATCACTTATCATGTTGACTTTCAACTTTTACTATATTCCTTAATCAAACTCATATTTTTTCCAAAAGAGGAGTATTTAGGGAGACTTGTTCGCATTAAGAGTACTATAATCAACGTCTAGAGAGTCACCTAATCCACAAAACAGAACTATATACTTCCCATTTCTTTAGACTTTAACCAGAACCAAAACCAAAAAGGATAGTACAATATTAGATAATCCAGAAAAGGATAACCCTTTATAAAAAGAAAATCTATTCTTAATCTCCAAAATTTGTCCAACAAAACCCAAAGTTCAACGAGGATCATTCTATAATCAATTTGTCCATAAAATTCTTCAAAGTAAACCAAACTAAGATTGAAACCCAAATATTTTAAGGATTTAGTCACATAGTCTTCCAAGTTAAATCGTAACATTTATCTCCAAACAACATCAGTTGCTCCTAAAGTCTCGTATTGAATAGTAATTAACCTAATCACATATCCTCCATGATAGGTTAATCATTTTCATAAATAACCCAAAATAAACTTACTCTTAATTCATAAAATCATATAACTAAAAAGAATCAGTCAAACTAACCAGGGAATTCACGTAGTCCAGTGGTAGGCGATAAATACCAGTCGCACTTTGGTTTTGGGTTCGATTCCCGCAGCTTTGCCCGACGTGACGGGTAGTCACACGGTCTGTGTGTTTTCCTTTTTCCAAAACTATATAATTCTCAAATCATTCCCCACAAAGGGATAAAATCATCAAAAAAACCATAACATAATTTAACCTCAATTTTATCTCATGCTTTTCACTTCAATCATAACATACTGTAACCCATAATTACCTCAAAAATAAGGATCATATAAACCCAAATGGTTCTTTATAACATTGTCCACAAAAGAAAAGATAACTATTCCTTGAATAAAATTTTCATATATTAAACATCAGGGTTACACATAATATAAAAAGTCTTCTAATGTAACCCCATCATCAAAAGAGACTTAATACTCTTAAGAATATCACCATAACTCTTGAAGCCCTTATATGGTGACATCTTACTCATTCAACATTCTTCATGATCCATTATCCATTCCTTTCCAACTTATTCTGAAATACCTCTTTCCTACAAACAAAATCATGAATCATATCTTAAGATTCCAAAATAGGAAAACAATATTCATGAAATAATACATACCTTTGATTGGTCATTTTCAGTTTATTCATCCTCAATCGGAATGGCATTAGGTATTGGTAAACGAACATTTGTACTCTCTTGGTGATCCCATTCATGAAACTTCTTCCTAGGACATGTGTTTGCATGATGAACATGCACACCACATTTAAAACATTCAATTGATCCCTCAGAAAGAACTTCTTTCCCTTTCCTCGAGTCAACTGGATGCTTCCTTTTCCCATGGCAGGTTCTTCCTTTATGACCTTCATTTCCACATCTATAGCATATTTATGTCCCTTTGAAACATTTTCCTAGGTGTTTATTTCCACATCTTTGACACATAGGTTTTTGAACACACTTACCTTTATAATTATTACATGTACTTCCGTAGGGATTTGTTTCTCGCATATATGATTACTTAGAGAAATCACCAAGGTTTAGGTGGTAAATCATGACTCCAGATAGTTTGTTGAGGATAATCAGAAGAGTTCTCATTGCAGCTCCCATATCATTCAGTTGCTTACTCAAAAAACTGTCACAGTTTCCTTCACATCCATTATTACTTTGGTGATTGCTAGATCCAGCCATTTACTAAAACCAAAAAGGTCAGTGTGAGTATATCAACAAATGAGGAAGATAAACACTAAGATATACTTACTCATTCACTTTATCTAAAACTAGGACTCTTTCTGAAATCTTAACCATTATGGTAATGTCACTTATGCTTAAAGAATAACCTAACCTCTAAAGTTATCTAAACCGACCTCTCATACCAACTATAAGGCCCCAGCCTTAAACCTTACTTAATCTTGAGTTATTACAAGATTACACATTGAGGATCATTTTAGGTTTACAGTTTTAGAGAATTAGATCATGAAACTTGCATTACATTCCACATTTAAACAAAGTGGTCACATAAAAGACAATATTAATTCTTCCCATCAATGGAAACATATTTAAAATAAAAAATGGATTCTATCTTGACACATCCTTGACACTATCATCACATCATGTACCCTTCCCTTGACCTATGAAAAACATTTCAAAAACATGGGATGAGCATAAAAAGCTCAGTAAGGGATATAAAAATATGGAAAGGAAACATGAGTACATGTATACATAAGAATGAAATCATACTTTACCCATAAAACATAAGCACTTTAACATGCCTCATAAAATCATAACTAAATCATAGAAATCATAAGACATAAAAGGTAACTTGAGGCATTCATAACATTCTTACGTAGGGAGTAACCCTCTTGGTTACGTTTGGAATACCCATCATAGTATATTCCCTAAATATTTTCAGATAAACCTTAATGCTTCACTCCTTCGCGTTACCCAATGCATTGGAGAGCTATATCGGGCTCACCCGCCCTTAGTTTATCACAGAACCACCCGTTCTTCATAACAATGCCCAAGAACCACAACATAATTGTATCACATAAAACATGCATATAGGAAACATAACATTTCCACATTTCAATCACAAGATATCAATAAAACACATTGATATAAAAAACCTTATGAAAACCATTTTCAATACGAAAATTAAATAAAGGTAAAACATGGTATTTATTTTTCTTTTAAAAAGAAGGTATGGCTTGTATAGGAAGCCGAAACTCAAATAATGGTCACGGCGGCGGAGAAGTCATTTTCGCCGCATACGTATGACAAAAACATTCCCTTTTTTTGTTTTGTAAAACGTTTCGTATAAAAAGATTCCTTTTGGATAAATGTAAAAGTCAAAGGGGTTTATACACCGTATAAAAGAAAGTTGTGTATAAAACAAAATATGCCTCAATGAAAGTAGATTGAGACGAATTCCCTTACAAAGACGGTATCCTTGGTTTAAGTATAAATCAATTACATAATTATGTGTGAAAAACGAATACACCAAATATAAGTGGATATTAAGTGTAAAACAATAAGAGGATATTCACACATATTCATAGAACAACATATTCAAGGACTAAATTTTTATCCCAAAGAATCAAATTTGGGATAAGAAGTTCCCTTGCAAAAATTTGACAGCCTAACGGCATCACTACAAAATTCAGAAAATGAGTTGATGAGAGATAAAAAGGGTATCTCATCACATGGAAATAAAATTTAAATCAATAAGTATATAGAAGGACATATCCCAACATAATAGTATGTGAATTAAAAGACATAACAAAAGAAGTCTTTTAAAAAGAGGAGGGTGAAAGGTTCCCTTACCGACATGGGTATCTTTCGAAACATACGCCCCGTGAAAGAAGGACAATACAAAATTTATGTAAATACTCATAAATGAAATTATATTACACAATGAGTAAAATAATGGGCAGTAAATACACCACTAAAAGGAAATTGTGGCAAATGTAGCATAAATCTCACGGGAATAAAAGTGAAATGAAAAATCCCTTACGAAAACTCGGCAGCCTAACGGCGCCACATAAAACATCCAAAATGGATTGATGAGAGGAAATAGGGTCTCTAATAATATCATCATAAAGTTTAAAAAAAGATTAATATAAAAGAACATCCCCCATCATAACAATTAGGAGCTTAAAAGAAGTGACATAAAGGAGAGTACTTAAAAAGAAAGAGAGAGGTTCGATCTCTTACGAAAATTCGGTAGCCTAACGGCGCCACTCAAAACTTCCAAAATGGATTGATGAGAGGAAATAGGGTCTATCATCATATGAACATAATAAGTACAGTAGGATTAATATAAAATAACATCCCAATCATAATAAATATGAGCTTAAAAGGAATGACATAAAAGAGTGTACTTTAAAAGAAAGAGAGGTGTAGGATCCCTTACCTCAAGTCCAACTTGTCTTGTTCGTTTCTTTATATTCCTGAATAATAAACTTTGGTCATTTAATAATTTCCTAAGTACCTCCTTTATATATTATTATTCAGTTCATATCACATATTATAATGTTATAATAATTTTTTAATAATGTTAGTTCATATCAGATGTTTTTGCCGATGTTTGGTACATGAGTCAAAAATGAACTTGTTCGAAAAAACCCTAACCACCTCTCCTCAAGTCCAACTATCTCATTCTCTATTATTCACACCTAGAAATACATTTGGCTCAGAAAAACCCTAACCACCTCTCCTCCAAAATATTCTCACTTAATCATTGAGTCCATACATTGGGAAAAAGCTAACATAAGGATTCCTTTTGAGAAAATCAAAATGATACACTCGAATAAGAGGTAATTCTTTTACCAACTATTTAAATGTTATTTTCTTATTATAATTCTATTTACAATGTTGTTTCCATTATAATGTAATATATCGAGAATATAATATATACATGGAGGATATTATGATTATGGGGCAACAATATTCATCCCTTTATCAGTCCTATGGAAAATAATATCACCATGCATGCGTATATATGGTTTATCATCTCAAAGTCATGGTGAAAAATTTATTTCAACTAAAATATATATTTATGGGTATATATATGAATATAAAGAATGTAAATTATAAATATTAGATTATATTTTAATTGTATAATTCATATTTCAAACAACTCCTTGTCCTTTACCATTATAGATTGATACCATTTCTAATGTGTTTGTATGACCTACTGTCCCCATGATGGGATGAGATTCATCCTCCACTACAACCATTTGAGAATAATTATGATTTTTTTTATAAAGAATGGATATTATTTTTATGAATTGAATTTAATTATTGATATGAATAAATATACCCTGTACATAAGAAATAAGAGTCACACAACAAAATATACATAAGAAAATGAAGGAGTTCACACCTGAAATAATAAAGGAAATAGAAATGAGTGAATATATTATTTATGAATTTATTATAATTCATGATATGAATGTAACCTATCTTGTGAATACGAAAAAATACATACATGAAAAAAATAAACCTAGGAAACTGAATCTTTTCAAGCCCAAAATAATGATAAAAATTATATATTATTAAGAAAATGATATAATAGGATAATAAATTATATCATAAATAATTTATATGTTTATTTAATTACATAATAAAATTATTTAACCATTATTTGGGATGTTAAAGAACCATAAACTAAATGAGGGTACAAGGTAAGGGTTAATTTTTCAATCGCTTTTTTATCCCGAATTACATTCTTGTAAGAATTTACATGGGTATATTTATCAAACTTGGATATGTTTCTTAAAAATGTATTTCAAAACATTCTTAATATTATTTTAAAATTTTTTAAAGTCATTTTTATCCATGTTTTATTTTATAAAGAGGAATATTTTATTCATTTTACTTAATATGATATTTGATTGAAATTGTCAACAAAGAATGAGAAGAATATTTTTAAACATATATGGCATGAGATACTTTTTCAAACAACATGGTACCATAACATTTTGAAGCATCCGTTATAAGTTTAAAAGATTATTTTCAATGAAAATATTATCTTTTTAAATTTTATGTAATTTGAAAAAATTATTTTAAATAAAATGTGAATTTTTTTTAGGAATGCTTATAAAGATTTTATTAAGAACATTTCCTTATATTCCAACATCCTATAAAGGATGTTATGATTGATAGAGGTTGATTTCTTATGATACGACCTATCATATTGAATTGAAGGGATTATTAATAGTCCAACTATGGATGTGATACTTTTATACCATTCATAGTTTATGGATAAGGTATTAATATTTCCTTTGCTAGTTTTAATAGGAATGTTTATGTTGGTTATATTTTACTCCTTTTATAAGAAGAATTAATTGGATATAGTAAGTGATGGGTGGGGCATGATATAGCCACTTGATGCATCGGTAGGTCTAACGAGAAAGGCTAGTTGGGGTTTTTACACATTTTTATAAGGTCTTGTCTTGAAGCCTTGATGGCATGGTAATTATGTCTGAAATTATCCATTTTCTATTTATGAGATTAGTTGTTAATATTTCAGGTGATTATTCAACTAGTAGAATATCAATGTGACTGTTTAAATGAAATTATTTGATGAATTCATTTCATATTATACTAAATGTAATGTTTAAAAGTGTTTGTTTCAATTTTATTACATTACGTAAATGGTTATACATATTTAAGATTGCTTCCGCTATATTGTTTATCCTTAGTGATCATATAAGGTCACCATATTCTATAGTTTCAATTTCCCCAAGATGGGAAGAGGTATATAATGACTAACATTTCGAGATAGTCTATGAGAAATGAGTGTTTTTATGGAAATTCTATGGATCTTTTCATTTTATGATGTAATCTAAAACATATGTATGTATCTATTTTTTTCAATGATACTAAAACAATTATTTCATTAGGAATTGATTTCCTATGATAATGGAAATGTATTAAAAAAATGCACTAGCTCTGGGCATTTTAGGTCTGGGAAATACACTTGGTATCAGGGGATGTTTCATAATAATCTATTAGTCAATATTTAGAAATGTCATTTATTTGTGAATACTACCTTAATATAGACATTGAGTATAAGTATTTACGAACATCCTAAAATTTTGGTAGTATAGATATTATGTTGGTATTCCATGAAAATAAATCACAATTTGGATATTATAAGTTTAAGTGGTTCTAAAACAGATATACCTAGGAGTAATAACTATAACAAGCTATTTTGGGCTTGACTTGGGGTATCATGGTACAAGACAATGAGCCTTAGTTCACATGTAGTTTGACACTCCAAGGGGATATGCTTAGGAAAAATCACATATTTTCCACAAACTATTATATAGGATTTAAATGTAAATATTTCCACAATGAATAATTTTTTATGATTATGAGATTATATAAGAAAAAAATTCACTTTAGGTTATGTATTTTGAAATTAATCATTATAATTCCTAACCTAATATAGTGGATTACATTTTTTAGACATAGAACCTATTGGTAGAAATAGAAATCGTATCAACACACATAATACATGTAGGGATTTATCTCCTATTGAAGATAATAATGTTGGAGCATGAGTTGTAACTAGTTATGAACAACTTATAACTATACTCGGACAACTGAATCAGGTTATGATTTCTAAATTTACTTGAATGGATTAGCCTGATCCATAATTTGGATAATCAATGTCAGATCTGTTCATGAGTAAAAACCCCCTATCATTGAATTGGACTATAAATACATTTTTTTGTTGATCAATCGATATGTTCCATAGAGAAAATATATCATACATTCAGGTGTAACGTATGGGAAAAATTATCATTGAAGATTATTATCTGTCAGGAGATGCATATCAATGGTTTTAATTAATTCAAAACACAAAGGATGATAATGAACTATAAAATATATAATTGATTGAATTTAAAGAACACATCCCAGAAAAATATTATCCTCATGATCAGTGAGCAGATATGAAGAGGTAATTTCTGAGTCTGAGGTAGATGAATGGTGATAATTTTTCAATGTATGAAGCTAACATCACTATGTTATTAAGGAATTCTATAGAATATATACTTAACCCAATAATTATGTTTGATCAATTCATTGTTGGGTTTAAACCATTCCATTAATAAGAACTGGTCTCACAATATTTATCATTGTATGAAGATATAGTATAATGTGATATCATGACTGAAAACAAATTCACTACATCTTATGGATTTAAAAGAAAACAAGATAAGTGGAGGGATTATGAACACTCTAGAAAGAGAAAAAATGGAAATGGGAATAAGGGAATAATTTAAATTCAATCCTACAATAAATATGGAATGAAACATCCAAGAACATGCCTGTTAGGAATGAATGTTTGTTACAAGTGGGGAGAAAATTCCCACCAATCCCACAATTCAAAAGGAATGAAAGAAGATAATAATGATCAATTCTAAAGTTGTAAATATATGGTACATTAGGAAAATGATTATCCTAAGATTAATGGAATCATTCCTTGTAAATGTCCATCAGAGAAAGGATAATCATTTGTGATCACAACAGCTGAGGTTAATGATTCTAATGATGTGGTGGTGTGTAATTTAATTATATCCTCAAATTTAGATTATGATTTATTTGATTTTCTATTATAATCATAATTTATATATTCACATTTTTCATTTAAAATTATATATTTCCAATTCAAATTAACATTGGAGTTTTCAGTCAAACCACCATAGGGACGTCTCATTGCTACAAATATGTATTAGGATGTTCCCATTTTAGCATAAAAACAAGCTTTATCAGCTAAATTTATCATCATACTTATGGTAAAAGTTGATATAATCCTTAGTATGATATATCTATCGAAATATAATGTAAATATTAATTTCACGAAGAATTGTTTTTTGAATTTTGATGAAGTTGTAGTATCCATTATCTCTAGAGGAGAAACTTAATCATACGATTCTTATCATGATCCACATCCTAGAGATCATCTAAATGAAATTAGCGAGGAATAAGTGAAGATAACACCTAAAAATAATCCAATTTATGAAGTACCTATTGTACAAGAACACATTTATTTATTTCCAGAGGACTTATATGGGCGTCCTCTATGGCGGGATGTTGATATTTCTATTGATATAATCCCTTGTGTAAGACCAATATCAAATACTCCATATCAAATTTCCATTGTGAAATTAATAGAGTTGAAGACAGAACAAGAGGAGTTTATTAATAAAGTACTTATTCTCCCTGTTGTTTCTCCATATGGATCCATAGTTAGTTTCGTTATGCAAAATTATGGATCAATGAGTATGTGCATTGACTATAGATAAATCAGAGATATTACAAAAAAAAAAACAAGTAGCTTATTCCTCGCATTGAATTTTTTTTGGATCAACTTCATGGAGCCCAATATTTTTTTAGATTTAAGTTCATTCTAGATATCATCAATTGTGTGTAAATAAAGATGATATTATAGAGAAAACAATCTGAACCAAGTGTGGACATTATGAGTTTATAGTAATGTTCTTTAGACTAACTAGTGAACCCTCAATATTCATGGATCTAACATACAATGTGTTAATGGAATATCTTGATGATTTTTTCTCAAAATTTTTTTATTATTTCATGGATTACTCCAACATCTACTAAGACCATTCAATCCAATTTCAGAATGTTCTACTGAATCTGAAAATAATTGAACTATATGGGAAATCTAGAAAGTGTGAATTCAGGATTCAAGAAACTTCTTTTCATGGAATTATTGTCTCAAAATATGTATTATATATTTTTCCTATAAATACCAAGAACATTAAATAATGTATAACAATGACAAGCATAACTAAGGTATACAATATTATTGGTTTATTAGGTTACTCTTAGAATATCTTATAGAATATTTCTCGATTGGCAAACCTGTTAAAAAAGATCACATGTAAAGGGGTGAAATTCAGTTGGAAAAAAGAGTGTGAAGATTGTTTTGAATAATTGAATTGAATAATATTAAATACTTATATATTGACTTTACCGTTTAGAAATAATGGGTTTGTGATTAATAGTGACGCATCAAAGAAGGGTATTGGTTGCGTTATTATGCACAATGATAGAGTTATTGATTATTCATCAAGGTAATTAAAAACCTATGAACAAAACTAACCAACCCATGCTCTTGATTCACCTGTAGAAATATTTTCTCTTACAATATGGATAAACTATCTCTATGATGAAATTTGTAAGATATATACTGATCACAAGTCATTGAAATATTTTTTCTCATAGAATGAACTCAATATGTGACAAAGAAGAGTTCTTGAATTACTCAAGTATTATGATTTCGAAATAAACTAATTCATATGGAAAGTAAATAATGTATTAGATTCATAGTGTAGGAAAGACCACGGAATTATAAAAAAAAGAGATTTGGAAGGGTTACAATGTTCATAGATACTGTAAAAATGGATATGGGAATTACCATGGAAGGTGTAACATCACTACTTTTTCAAATGGTTACCAAACCATTTTTACTAGAAACGGTAAAAATTTCTCATTCAGATGATGGGGATATTCAAAAGATAAATATAGTTGTCAATGATTGGAGATGGATTAAAATATTAGCTGAAGATCATATTCTGAATTTTCTTAAGAGGCATTATGTTCCATCTGTACCTAAGATAAAAATTGAATTATTTGATGATGCACAAAGCTCAAATTTAACAATACACCCTTGTAACAATATAATGTATAGGTATTTGAATGAATCTTTATTATGGGCTAACATGAGGTGGGATATTAAGTATTATGTGTGAAGATGTTTGGTTTGTCAATAGGTAAATGATATAAGGAAACATCCTAGAAGATTCATGAAACATCATGAAACACTTATGTCTAAATTTGATGATATTTCGAAGGAGTTTTTCAATTGGATACAAAATAATTCTAGAACAAATGATTTGATATTGGTTATTGTTTATTTTCTTACCAAATTAGTACATTTTCTTTCTATAAGAGAATTTCTACCACTTGAATGATTAGAAATACATTAAATTATTTAGATTATAAGATTACATGATATACCAAAATCTATTTTTTATGACCATGATCCTAATTTTACATCAATATTTTGGAAAATTATTTATACATCCCTAGACACTAAGTTTCGTTTGAGAACTACCTACCACCCTCAAACTAATGAAAAATTGGAATGAATTATTCAAACATTATAAGATATGTTGAGATCATTTTCCCTGGACTTTCATAGTGCATGGGATCATTATTTACCTCTAGTAGAATATTCCTATAACAATTTCTTTCATTCAATTATTAATTTGGAGCCACATGAATCAATATATGGAAAGAGATGTAATACACCTACTTGTTGGGATGATGATTGTGTATGAAAAATAATAGGCCAAAAAATTTTAAACTAAATAATAGAACATTTTTATATTATTCCAACACAAATCAAGGTATATCTGTATAGGAAAAAGAGCTATGTCAATAACCAGTGGATGGATTTGGAGTTTCAAGTATGATATCTTGTTTTTTTGATTGAATCTCTGTGGATGGGTGTTATAAGATTCTATAAGAAAGGTAATATTAGTCCCTTCTACATGGATATTTTGAAATTCTTGAATGAATTGGAATTGACGATTACTATTTAGCAATTCCATCAAGCCTCTCAAATGATCATGATGTTTTCCAAGAAACACTATTAAGGAAATACATGCCATACCCCACACTTGTAATCACCTATAAATAAGTAGAACTGGAAGATGATCTTTATTATTTTGAAGAGATTATAGAGATTCTGCACACTAGAGAACAATTGTTGAGGAATAATATGACATGTTTGGTAAAGGTAATTTATATAAACCATAAAATTGAAGAGGTGGAATGGGAACATAAAAAATGATTGATGAAGAACAATTATAAAGATTTTATGAAGTGATATTCATGAAATTTATCAGATGGATATTTTGAATGTGGTAATAATGTAGTGTCACATTCTTCCCAGATACATTTCACGGCATGTAACATCGAGTTCGAGTGCACTGTGATCTGTGAGACTAGATATTTAAAAGGTAGTTCTGAATAGTGTTAACCATTTTATGAAAATTAAAAATTTTATTCTTCAAAATAGAATTCATTTTGGAATTCTTAATAACAAAATTATTTAAGCGTGGAATTTATTTATTTTTTAAAAAGATTAAATTTTTTGATGAATAGTTAAAAAATAATACATTAATGTTAAAAACCAACTATTTCATTTACATACTTATATTGCATTAAATTTATCATAATTTCACAATAGATAAATATTATTTATATTAATATAATATAGATAATTGGAATAATTTTTATAATATAATTACAGATAAAAATTTGTCGATATTTTTAATGTCATTTTTACCCACCTTCCCACCACATCTCCATGACTAACATTAACCATAATTTTCTCATTTCTGTGAATTGAATTTAGAAAAACATAAATAACTTGGTTTAACTATTATAATTTTTTTGATCTAATAAGATCATCTTAAATGTTTTGTGAATCGTATATTTGTTAATTTTTTATTAATTTACCACGGTTTGGGATAAAACAGGTAACTAATTTTCAAAATAATTTTATAAAATTACCCTAACACATAAAAAAACATTTTTTATGACTAAATTATTCCCCTTTCACCGATTTTAGAAATTGTAAAAATTTAATGGACACTTTTCCATTAGTATGACATAGATTTTATAAAAATCAATGAATGTGACAATATAGCATACTGTCATTTTTTATAACTATATTAATTTTAATATAAATATCACCAAGAGATAACATCATCTTTAATTTTTTTATATGAGTATCAATGAATTACTTAAATATTAGTAATTTATTTATAATTTTTAGAGATTAAATTATTACCATTAATGATTACAGAATAGTGACCCAACAATTATTTTATTAATAGAATAATCAAATAAAATCATTAATAATATAAAAATAAATATAATATGAATTAAATAAGGCGATACACGAATTTTTAAGGTTACTATGACATGTTTTGACTATGTTAAATAGTTTTTTTAGTTATAATTCTGTTTTAATTTTTATAAAATTCAGTCATATGAATAGTTTCAAAATTGACACTATTGATATTTTATAAAAATAAAATGTTATTAATTTATTTCGAAATCAAAAAATATTTAAAAACTATGAATTGATAATTAAAAGGTCTAAAATATCATAAATAGTCCATTTATGGAAACTTTTCACCATATAATCATAGACGTATAACCTTTAATATTTTGAATATTATTACCCAAATTAGAATTTAATAGATTAACTAAAAATTAATCCAAATATTATGGTCAATAATAAAATCTAAACATGTCTAAATTTTATTTTTTGAGATTATTTTTACAAAATCCTATTATTATCCTTGAAATAATTCAATTTCTAGATATTTTAAATACAAAATCAATTTATATTAAATTAATTGATTTGGAGATTACAAAAGTTCCTCTCCACAATATTATAAAAGGGAACCTCACCTTATCTATTATTAACAACCAAAAATCCATTTGTCTCAGTCAAAACCTACTAATTTTTCTTCCCAGTATCTCTCAATTTATAATAGTGGCCATAGCGTGGGTAGAAATCTAGCTGAAGGAGTCTTTTTGCATAAATCAAAAGGATAAACATGAAGAAGAGGTAATTGTTTAATCAACTCTTTCAAACTTATTTTCTTCTACTACTTAATTTTACAAAGTTTTTTCCCAGCTAAAGTAATAAATTTACCATATAATCTATTTTGAGATATTTTTATTATTATAGGAAAACCATATTCCTATTTTTACCCATCCTATGGAAAACACTATCACAATGCGTGTGTTCGTACGACTTACCTTCTACAACGAGTGACATAAACATTTTTTCATCTATAATTTATTTTGATGGGTATAAATATGTTAATAAAGGATGTAAAAAATAAATATTACATTATATTGTTAATTTATCATTCATATTCTATCCAAATCCTTACCCTTTAACATTATGGAGTGATACCATCGCTCGTGCATACGTACATCCAATACTCTCCACGATGTGATGAAAATGATCCTCTAATATAACCATTTAAGTATGATTATTAAAATCTATATAATAAAGGAATATAATATTTATGAATTTATTATCATTAAGGATATGAAGGAAATATATCCTGTGCATAATAAATAAAACATACATGACAAAATTAACATAAGAAAATAATGCACATCAAACCCAAAATACTGATTATAATGATAGATTATTAAAAATTATATAGGAGGATCATATATGATGTCATAAAAAGGGATATAGTTTTTAAATAACATATAACATTATTTAACCATTATTCATGAATTTAACTAACCCTCTACTAAATTATTTCATGAGTTAAGGGTTAATTTCATAATATATTTATTATCTAGGATGTCTTTTTTATAAGAATTTATTTGGAAATATTTATCATCCATGTCCATGCATCTTAAAAATGTATTTCATAAACAATAATATTATTCGTTTACAATTTTTTAATGAAGTTTTTACCTATATTTATTTTTATTAAAAGTAATATTTTGTTTTTTTTTCATATAAGGAACATTTTTAGACATATTCGACAAAGTAGTAGAAGAATTTTTTTTAAAACTTATATAGAGTGAATATCTTTTTCTGACGTCATGAAACCATAAAATTTTGAATATTACATTACATGTTTACAATATTATATTCAATGAATATATTTTCTATTTAAATTTTATGGAATGTGAAGTAACTATGTTCAATTAAAAGGGTTATTTCTCTATAGATGCTTCTCGGGATTTTATTAATAATATTTTCATCTATGTCAACAGACTTTATTAAATATCATGTATAATTGAGGTTTCATTTTTATGATGCATCCTATCTTATTTAATTTAAGGGTTTATTAATATTTTGACTATGATGTAATGCATTTATAAAATTCATTGTTTATGGATAATGTATTACGATTTTGTAATATTCTTTTAATATGAATGTTTATGATGGTTATGTTTTATCCCTTTCAAAACATGAATCCATTGGACATAGTAAGTGATGGGTGGTGCCCACTGTAGCCCCTGGATGCATTGGTAGGTCTCATGAGACAAGCTAGTTTGGGTTATTACGAGTTAATGCATGGTCTTGGAATGAGACCTTGATGGTATGTTTATGATGTTGAGAATTATGCATTCCCACTTTAGAAGATTATTTGTTGAAATTACATGTGAATATTCTACTATTAGAATATACATGTGCATGTTTAAATGGAATTATTAGATTAATTATTTTCATACTAGGCTAAAGGTTTTATTTAAAATGATTTTGTTTCAATTTTTACCTTCACGTAAATGCTTATTTTTATTTATGACACCTTTCTCTATATTGTTTATCCCTATTGAGCATCTGATGTGGCCACATTATTATGTCACATTTTCCCTAAGATTTGATGAAGTGTATTATAAAATACCTATACGGATGTTATAGGTTATGTGAGTATTTTCAATGGAAATACTATGTTAGTTTTCATTTCATGATGTAATATAAAACATTTGTTTGTATTAAGTTTTTTCAAGGCTACTAAACAGATCAGTCGTTCAGGAATAAATTTTTTAGGATCATGAAAACGTAATAAAATAATGCATAGGCTCTAGAAATTTGGGGTTGGGGTGTTATAAGACATATGTTTACAATTATTTTTATAGTATCTCTAGTTTCTCAATTTATCATAGGAACTACTAGAAATTTTTTGATAAATATTATAAGGATATTACTATATAAATAGTAGATGAAAAAAATATCAACACATTTATGTTATGAATAAATCATGTATAACTCACAGTATACATGATGTTGTAATTGAAAATTATTATTCATATTGGGTCTTGAGTGACCACTTTTTGAAAAACTCCCTCTTGCTGAAATACCAACTTTCTAACTAAACTTTTAATGTCTTATAAGACAATATCATACATCTACAAAGATATGAATTTATTATTTGGTACGTCCCTGGCCCTATATTGTGGCTACTCAATTTTATGTGACTTTACCTCCTTAATTAAGATGGTTAAAGAGATGATACACCCCTTTATAATAATTTTCTCATATATCTAAATTTAAAATCATAGATAGAATGATTATATTTTTTTCATAATTTATATTATGATGATATACCTCATTTATTTTGTGTGATTCGCTGAATTATATCAAATCATTTCATATTTGACACTACTTCTCTCTTTGTATAATATGATGAAACACACACAGTATTTTTAGATATGGAAACATCTTGCTTGAATGATCTTATATTTCTCATTATAATTGTTTGAATATGATATTATATCACATTGAACCAATGGAGGACTATTTTTCTATCATGACCCATCCCCCAGGGCATGTGTCGTGACTACCCCAAGTCTGTCTTCCATAAGATAGGGGATGACTGCTAGCAATGAAATGGAATATCCCAAAAAGGTAATACATTTCCTTTAAACCTATACAAACACTGATAGAGCATACCTCATAGAGGAAACCACAATGTAGAGAAAGTAGTACAAAACAACAATGTAACACTACTGAGAGTAAAGAGTGTAAACAGAAAGCAAAAGGGGATAGAATAAAACCCCAATTAAAAAAATGTAATGTAAAAAAAATGAAGTACATGATTTAAATGTCATCTTCCAAGGATCCTAGCTGAAGGGTAGGTACAACTCTATGTCAGATGTCACTGCAGAACACCATTTCTATCGACCCTCCTCTGAGCACCGTCTGGTCCTAGCTCCCCAAAGTCCCAGTCAATGTTTTCTATCATCAGAAAAAGGCACAACAGGTGTGGGAAAATCCAGTGTAGGGGTAAGTATGACAATACATAGTAAGGACCCCAAGACCCCCTAAGGTCTCTCAGTAATCTATGAAGGAAGACACCATAGAAAAAAAACAACATGGTTAATACCACCAAGAAAGATATCAAACACATAGCACAAAGTAAATAATGTTTCCAAAACAAGTAATAACTTAAGTAAAGAAGTATATATTATTATTCATAATGATAGATCATCTTATTTTTTCATGAAACTCTACCGTTGACCTGCACAAGGCCACTAGGTGATGACCCATAGAGGATCACTAGGTGATGACCCATAGAGGAATGCTAGGTGCTAACCCATAGAGGATCACTAGGTTTTCACTCACATAAGATTTCTAGGTGTTGACCCACTCAGGATCACTATTCATTCATCACATGAAAGCCAGCCATTGGATTCTCACATTTAGCACACTTGATTTACAAAGGATGTTCTCCTCAATCCATCACCCATACATCAGCCACCACGAAGTCACACATAGAGTAAACCCGAAGTGTTGTCTCGTCGTAAAGGTCCCAACTCAACATAAAGTGCATTGATCGGACACTCGATATGTATGTTTTGGGGTTATTAGTAAGAAGAGACTGATTTTATTTGAGCCTGATCCAACCCATCCATACTCCAACTTATTTCAAAACATTAGTGGGGTATATCTTAAGAACTGCCCCATCACAAATGCTCCAACACCACTAATGGAACGTCTATCGGACTTGTGGTTATCATGATATGAGTGTTTTAGTAAACATTGTTTCGGTTGTGTCTGGGCTCTGTCCAACCCAATCAGACCAACCAGACCGACCCGACTGAGGGGATCCAGATACCCATGGTTCAATTTGATAGACTCGAACTAACTGGTTCTGGTTTGGGTTGGTCTGGACCAGCCTAGCCTGTAGGCCAGGCGTAATGGGCCTCGCTGTAGCTTGCTCTGTTTGGGTGTGGGTTCAGCCTTTCGGGTTGACTGGGGACCCAGTCTCATCCATCCAGGCCTAAATCAGATGGGTCCATCCCGCCAAAGTAGGTTCGGTCGGCTGGGCTAAGTCATGCCCACCAGCGTGGGTCCGGCCTACCTGTTGGCTGGGGGGAAACCTTCCAGCCCACGACCGACTCCATGTGGTGGCATGTGTGGTGTCGTCATGCCGGGATGAGGTAGTTGGGCTGCATATGGCTCCCCATATAGCCCTTCAGACAAGGGACCTCTTCCAGCTATGGTCGTTGGTCCACAGCTCAGTGCGTTTGGGTGTCCTAGACACGGGCCTCCCCATCCAACCGGCTCTGCGTCTCCTCGCTGATGTGACCCTCCTGATGCGTCTTCCTGCAACCACGACGCGCCGACAGGAATGCTGCCACCCTACACTCATGGTCACCACCTCTATCTCCTACAGGTCTTTGGATCCTTTGACAAGCCACTGGAGTCGCTCTGGTGGTCTGTTTCTCGAACCTCTTACGTCCTCGGAATTTTTATGTTGTCTCATTCGTTGTGACGACCTCAAACATGCCTTGTCTCCAACTTCAGAAATCAACCATGATGAATGTTCAATAAAAAAACATGGTGGTGGGTCTGTTCTATGTTCTTGTTGACCCTGACCACTGCATTAGATTCCATGCATGGTGGGGGATGTATTAATCCATACACCAAGAGTAAACACCAAATTCAAACCCACACAAAATATCCACCAGCCAGAATGAGTGATTCATGGGTCAACCCATTAGTCAGTTGATCTGTATTAATTGTAATTTTTTCATGAAAGAGTAAGAAATCATCAAATAACCAGAACACGAAACCCCTACCTCTATGTCGTTCATTTTCGTTGTGTTATGTCCTCGAGGTTTCAAGAAGTTGACATCGATTCTAGCTCTATTATTCTTGGAACGTCGAAGACGATAAAGTCTCGCTGATTTTCATCACTTCATTCTTCATTCTTCAATTGGGAGGGATTTCTTCGGTGGTTCATCAAAAATTTCCCCTCATTTGTTTATATCCCAAACTCCAACGCGATGGATTTTTAAATGAAATAAAAATAATAACAATGATGCACCCATTAATTATTCTCATTAAATGAGCCAGATTTGATGAGCTATTTAGATAACTATGTCGTGGTTTTGAATGATCCATTATTGACCCTCCATTAATGTTCCTCGTCACTACACTATAGTGTCGTTGTCCACCAATCAATGGTGTGGAAGGAAATAAAATAATTCCATTAAATTATTTTATTAATATTCTCAATTATTATGAAAAATAACTTTTCCTCTTGGAACTTTCTGGTTGAGGTTAAGTCATTTCTAGGTGAATAATGAAATTCATTGTTCAACAGTGCCCTCGGATTTTGGATCTGGGTCCCATTTCAAATCTTAGAAAAACATTCTCACGTTTTATTAGAATGTACCTTAAAAAATGGTCAAAAAAATTAATATTCACACTCGATGAACAGTGGTTGAGGTTAGGCTCCCCCAATGGGGAACACGCCATCATGAACTCAATATTACTCTTAGATTTTCAATCTGAGATACCTTTTAAAAGTTATTAGGATTTGACAATAAAATAATTGTTAATTAATAATTTTATTTGAAAACCAAAAACTAACTTCCACCATTGGCCCGCGCTGACCAATGATAGGATCTGCCTAAGGAAATTATACCCACATGGGGTTAGCAGTGATCACATATTTCAATCCAAGTCATCGTTCATGAATTATAAGCATTTTAAAAGTAAATAATTGTATATAATAATTTTATTTACAGTTATTCCATTTTTGGGTTTTCTCGCCCAGGAGATGCACTAACTAATCTTATTTTTCACCTAGAGTAAACCTGCCATCCCTAACGCAACAGTTCCCTCCGATATCTGATCCAGGATCTTATTTAATAGTTATTTTCCTTTTACAGAATAGCCGCTCATGCGTAGTATTTAATTATTAACATATTTTGATTGATCATTCCAGGCCCTCCAGGCCTCAGAATCATGTGCCAAAAAAACATTCATTCTTGAAATAATTCCATATAACCGAAAAAAATATAACGATATTTAGGGACATTTCATTCTCTACAACATATGGCATCTCATCCCCGAAATCCAAAACAAGGGAAAATCAAACAAATGTTGGTGTTGAGCATGAATTTGAGCCTCCAACTCTCATGTTCTCTAGTAAAGATACTTGTATAGACACTAAATGTATACAATAGGAAGAAACCATCGAAGAAGGCCCACTCCTGGTGATCCTTTATCTCAACCCAGAACTCAACAAATGTTGTCTCATCTTTAATGTCCATCTTTCTCCAATAGATGATGTGTGTTTGATCCTGCACGTACCTCCTCAACTACAACACATGAAAAACAACGTTAACCAGGCACATCTCTGGTGGAAGCGCTATGCAGTACTCCAACTCGCCAACTATGCTCAGAATCTAGAAAGTTCTGATGAACCACAGAGATAACATATCGCCCTGGCAAAATCTCCATAGTCCCCATTGGGGTGAGACCCAAAGGAAGACATGGTCACCCTAATAAAACTCCACGGGTATCAATATCCTATCAAAATAGGACTAATGCCTACTCTGTGCATCTGTCATCCTCTTTTGGATGATCTGCACCTTCTCGGTGGTAATTCGTACCTACTCGGGTACCATGAGTGTCGATTCCCCTAGGTTTGTCCATCTTAGAGGTGATCTTCATGGCCACCTGTACAAGGCCTTGGACAGTGTCATATAAATGCTTCATTGATATCTTTGTTCATTTGATGATTCCACCAGTGATAGTGGGTCCTCCCAACACTGACCAAAATCAAGGATGCAAGAATGAATCATTTCCTTGAGGGTCTGTATCGTCCACTCTATCAAGCCATCCACCCGGGGATGAAAATCTGTGATCAAGTGGAGTAGATTCCAAAAATCCTCATGTAATCCCTTCCACTATCAGGAAGTAAAGTGTGCATTAGTGTATAAGACAATTGTAGATGTCACCCTAGGAACCCGCACTCTTTCTTGAACATTGAGTCGTCCAAATCCCTCTTCCAATCCCTACTCCTAGATGTGTAAGAAGTGAGATGACTTGTTGAGTTGGTCAACAATCACCCAAATAGAATTGTGGTCCTTGGGTGTTCGTGGGAACCCTATCATGAAGTCCATAGAGATACCATCCCACTTTCCCTTCGGTACCTCAAGTGGTTTTGAAAATCATGTTAGGTCTTAATTCTTGGACTTCACTTGATAAAATGTGATGTATCAAAAGAACTTGACCATATCATTATTCATCCCCACCCACCCATACCAACATCGAAGGTCATGTTACATCTTTTCCACATCTGGATTGACTCCCAAGGGGGATGTCTGGAATTCCCTCAACCACTCTTCCCATAAATCAACTGGTATTGCAGTGCATCTTGTAAAAAGGAAAACATTCTCCCGTCTTATAGAAAATCTAGCAGGAGCTTATCATGAGGATAATTGAGGATGCAGGGCCTCATAAATGCCATCCACAAGTTGTTCATCACTGAAATGTTGTAAGAGTGGTGGATGGAAAATCATTGATAGATGGTATGTTGCCCCATCACTATCCATAAAGGATATTTTCCTCGCGACTAGCAGCTCTGTCACCTCACTCATTAGCTGAAAACCAAATCACCAGCTAAGAGCATCTTCCACCACGTTCACCTTCACAGGAGTACAGACTCTCTCAATGTCATAGTTCTAGAGGAACTCTTACCATCCCCACTATCTCAACTGCTAAAAATACAATATCCACCATTCCATCCATGAAAAAGGACAACCCTTTTAATAGATTGATGTGAACATAGACCCTTTGGTAGTGTTTAATAATTCTCCACTACCTCTTAGATAATGTTACGGTAATCCACACATAACATCAAACACTGTGAATTACTAAGACCTTACTCTATGATTCCCCCACCTATGCCCCCAACTCATGAGGCTCTACAAGATCCCTTCTGATATCTTGAGGCTAATATTGGTGCCATATCTTGGTGTAGAATGATATATATGTCCCTCTACCTGCAGGGAGGTAATCTTGGAAGCATATTTTGGAAGGACGTTACCACACTCTACCACTTATTTTGGTAACTGAAAACTCAAAACACCTGATGCCACTAGGGTAAGGCTGGCCAACACAAGAGTGACCGGTTGTACCCTCCTTTACATTAGTTTATCATGGACAGCCTAGGTTACCGTCTTCACTGAAAAAGGAAAACCCCATTCCAATACTACATATATACCACATTATTTTGCCTAAAAAAATCCATCCGAGAATGAATTTTGAATGACCAGTCTATTCCAAAACTAAAATTGTAAGTCCTAGATACTTTTACCAATATTTTCCAACCCAAACTCTCACCTCATGGGTCAGATATCACCATCGACAAAAGTGTGATTATGGAGTCTTCTCCCAGAGGTATCTCTAGATGTATGGTTCATGTCAACGATTTATCCGAAAACTCTAGGTATTGAATAAGATTTGTGTAATACCAAAATTATTACTACCTATATCTACTAATATGACAAATTTTATTAGACACAAACCATACCTTGAATCACTCATGTAGCCCTAGGGTCATACTCCTTGACCTCATGTAGCTACTCCCTTCTTCTGTCCTCTAGCTCCATGATCCTTGTTTGTACAACTTTGGGTTGGTGGTTGTAAAATGGCAAAATATATACCACCTCATGTTTCTCTCCTAGATCCTCTTCCACGTATTCAGCCTTGAAGACTCATCTATCCATATCACATCCTCTTCCAATACTATTTAACACAACCATGTCTTCGAGAATGACTTCATTTTCTATCTTTCCAACTACTGACAATAATTGGTTGTATCTGCTCATCCATAGAACATTCAACCACAATTTTTCTCTCTAGCACCATAATATAACTAGGAATGCACAGTGGGATAGTGCTGGCTCGAATTTCCTAAAATACATCTTTCTCGGAGGTCTGTGCCTTGTAGCAATGGTTGTATCGTATTCATCGAGTACATGAAATGGTTGGTAAGCCTCGATGAATAATCAGCTTCTGAAATGTCATCCTACCAAAGCTATGTAAGCCCTTTGGAACACATACCCCTTATCTTTTTATGGAATGAGACAACTTCTCCGAGAAAGGTTCTCAAGATCTGTTCCTGGAAAAGTAACCTCATCGTAAGATCATGGTAATCTAAACCCTTTAATCACCCTGTTGATCCATGTAGAAGGATCCCTGCTAGGAATTCCATCTGATCTAATGGTGCCTTGGCTAGATAGAAACATGGTCACCACCTCATGATAGTCCTTATCTCACCGTGAGTTAGGCACTACTCAGAACTAGAGGGGTATTTTTGGTGAAAGCCGTGTAAGGCACTGAGCCAACATGTGTCTCTTCCAGTTGTGCCGGTAGTAAATGCTAACCAATGGGTTGTGGTATTGCAGGGACATCTCCAAAATGTACCATTTCAGGAAACAATCCTTATATCGAAGCCTCATCACTCAACATACCGTACTCATGGTCACACAATAGAATCATGGCTGGATATCTGCATGGAGGCATCTTGAAAGAGAATAAAGATGAACCACAATCATTAAGTTATACCTACTGAGCTGACTCAAAATAGATAAAGGGAAAACATTTTGAAAACACATGGAATCTGTGTTTTCATGTACCGAGTTAGAAAATCAAATTCAGGGTCATGTTGTAGGGATACATCAGTCGTTGTACTAAACCTGGCCACCCCAGACTGAAATCCAAGGTCAAAACACTTAAAACTATTGTCCCCATCAAAAATACATACCAATGGTTCTTGTGCTATATCCAACAACCCTCTAATACCACTTTTTCAAGACCCTTCCCCAGGGGACCTTGTTTTAACTACACTGAGACCACCATCCATTGGCCAGGGGCTAGTGAATAGTACGGGAAATGAATATCCCAAAAAGGAAGGCATTCCCTTTAAAACTATACACACACAGTCAGGTCATACCACCGAGAAAAACCACAAAGGAAATAATGTAGTACAACCACCACAATGTAACACTACTGAGAGTAAAGAGTTTTAACTAAAAGGAAAAGGGGCTAGAATACAAGCCGAACAAAAATAGGAATGTACAGAAAATGATGTAAAATATCAGGTGGTCTTCCACCAAGGATCATACCAGAAGTGTATATACAGCTCTCTTTCAGGTGTCACTACATCACGCCATGTCTATCGACCCTTCTCTAAGAACTATCCAGACCTTCCTCTCTATATTCCCAATCAATGTAGTTCATCATATGCAGTAGAAAAATTAGGTGCAGGTGTATCCCGTGAAGTTGTGATCATGAAAATACACACTATGGACCCCAAAACATGTGAAGGGATCTCAGTAATCTGCGATGTAAGTAACCATAGTGGAAAAATACCACCAAGGAAATACCACAAGGAAATTTCTCAAACTCATAGAAAAAAGTATAAGAAACAGACCACACCAAGTATAACTTATGTATAGAAGAAAATATGATTAGTCGTAAAACTAGATCATCGTAATATGTCGAGAGGATCGGTTCTTAACCAGCATAGGGTCTCTAGGTGCTGACCAACATAAGATCGCAAGGTGTTAAACCTGAAAATATCTCAACCCTTTGACCCATAGAGGATTCCTAGATGCTAAGCCACAAATTACTTGTATGTGCTGACCCACCCCGGAACACTATTCATTCTTCACGTCACAACGAGCCATTAGATTGTCGCACACAGAACGCTTGATTTATAGAGGATCCTCTAATCATGAAATAATTCATACCTCAACCTAATCTAAGTCACACATTGAGAAACCCCAAAGGTCCATCTCATTGTGAGGGCCCCAATACAATAGAGGATGCAACAATCAGATGCTCAGTCTGTATGTTATGGGCTTCTAATTAAAAAGAGATTGGTTGGATTCGAGTCTGATCCAACCAAGCCATATACAAATTCTTACAACACTCAAGAAGAGTATATCAGAAGGAACACCATGTTTCAAAGGTACCAATTCCATTGATGGTGAATCAATTGGATGCACGGTTTTCTAGATACAAGTATTTATGAAAAAGGGGGTTTGTTGTGTCTGGGCTAGGTCCGAACCAGTCAGGCTGTCCGGACCAACCCTTCAAGGAGGTTCCAAAGACCCCTTATTCAATTAGACAGACTCGATCTGACTCGGTTTGGTTTAGGGAAGGTCTAGTCCGGCCCAGCCCATCGGCCAATCACAATGGGCCTCACATTACCCTGCCTAGTTTGGCAGAGGGTCCAACCCGTCGGACCACCCAACAACCTGGTCACATCTGGCCCAGCCTGATGGGGTAGTTCTAGCCCACTAGCATTACTCCAGTGCATTGGGTGATTTTCAGTCCTTCTGTTCTGGGTCTGGTCTATCGCTCGATGGGGCACGGCTTGCCAGCCAATGACCGGCCACACGGTGCAGCAGGTGCGGCATTCTCTTGCCATGACACAGTAGACGTGCCATTCTCAGCTCCTTAGTTGTCCCTATAGACATGGGTCCTCCACCATCTTTGGTCGATGGACAATGGCTTACTGCGTCCTGGTGGTCCAGATGTGGGTAACCCCCTCCACAATCCACTAATGGTTGTGGTGTCTCCTCAACGTCGCGGTCATCCGGTTCCGGCTTCCAACCGTTGTGGCACGTAGACGGGCACACTTCCACACTCTGCCTACGGTCGCCATCGCCAATGTTGGCGGGCCGGCTATGACTTTTATGGGCCACCGATGTGGATCCATTGGTTCATTTCTCGAAAATCTTGTTTCCTACGAATCATTAGTCCATCACATTTGCAATGACGACCCAACACATGATTTTCCTCCATCTTGAGAAATCACTAATGAAGAAAACACAATAAACAAAAATGGTGGAGGGTCCGGGCCATTTCCTGTCAGCCATCACCCTCCTCATTAGATACTAACTATCGAGGGAGTATTAATCCACATGGTAAAAGTAAAATCCCAATTCAATCCCTAGCACAATATCTACCTATAAGAATGATCTATTTGCGTATCAACCCATTATTCCGTTGATCCATGGTGGTCCTAAATTTTCAAGAATGATGAATAAATCATCAAATACATAGAACACATTAACCCCTACCTCTTTGACGTTCGTTACCGTAGTGTTATGTCGGCTAGGTTTTAAGAAGTAGATATCTCTTCCCGCAATGTTCTTCGAGGTATGTCAAAGACAATGTAGTTTCACCAGTGTTCTTCGTTTCGTTCCCCATTCATTTTAGGGGAGGGATTAAACTGATGGCTCTTTAGAGAGTTCCCCACGTTTTTTTATTCCCCCAAATCCAAAACATTGGATTATTAAAAGGGAAAAAAAGTTTAGATACCATGTACCCATAAATGATGTTCATTAAATGAGTCACATTTAATGATCCATTTAGATAACCACATCGCTGTTTCGAACAATCCATTATTGGCCCTCCATTAATGCGCCTCATCACCGCCATGTTGCTCCAATATAACATCTATGTATGCCTCTCAATGGTGTGAAAATAAAATAAAACAATAACCATAAATTATTTTATTAATTTTAACAAAAATTCCGAACAAATTACTATTCTACTCAGCCATTTCTAGCTGAGGATAAGTCATTTATAGGATAATCTCGACATTCTGAGTTCAACTTTGCCCTCAAATTATCAATCTGAGATTTGGATCCAATGTTAGAAACACCAGCACACACGTTTACTGAATGAACCTTCAAAAATGTTTAAAAAAATTAACATTCACCATCGTCCCGCACCAGTCAAGGTTAGGCTCTTCCTAAGGTGAACACACCATCAAGAGCTCAAAATTACTCTCCTAGTTTCAATCTACAATACCATTTACGATTTATAGTTATTTTAATATAAAATATTTGTAACTTAATTATTTTATTTACATCCAAAAACTAAATTTCATTGTTGGCCTGTGCCGGTAAATGTTAGTGTCTTCATAAGGAAAGAATACCCTCGCAAGCTTAGCGGTGGTCTCAAATTTCTAATTCGAGTCATCGTTCACGAGTTATAAGAATATGAAAAATTAAATAATTTTATTTTATTATTTTATTTATGGTTATGCCATTTTTGAGTGTTCTCACTGGGGGGAATCCCTAACAAAACTTATATTCCACCTTGGGTAATCCCACAATCCTGAACACCACAGTGCCCTCCGATTTTTGATATAGGAACCCTTTTAAGAGTTATTATACATTTACTAGAAAACTGCTCATATGCACTATTTAAATTTTTTTGACTGGTAATTTCGGGCACTCCTTGCCTCATAATCATGTACCGTCAAAGCGTGAAGTCCTGAAAAAATTCCATATAATTAAAAATAATATTAGATGTATGTTTTTGAAAATTACATTTTCCCCTACTATCACTTATATTCTAAATAAAATGAACATATATATCGTACTTCCTCAACTACAATGAGATAGTTATGACTCCCTCACATGCAGTTCTACTGGGTTTTACTATTATTAGCCTACAATAATATATATATATATATTTGTGTGTGTGTGTGTGTGTTTATGGGAAATAATATATCTACTATATATAATTTAATTGGTTATAGATCCATTGTATCTACTTATGTAATTATACTCAACATATAAAACTCATCTATTTTCTCATATATATCTACATTGAGTGATTTATGTAATGTGACATTGGTAAATATTTTCACTCAAATAGTTCCAATTTGTATATTCCAATACCATGCCAGCATATTAACTTTGAATTGTTATAAGTAACCAATTATATTTACAATAGTGTATCTCATTCCTCATAAAGGTATTCTTGACATCCAGTTCCAAATTAAATGATCATATAAATTAGATAAGACCTATATAATTCTATTAGACTAAGGCGTAATTAATTGGTATGAACAATTGATCCATATTGGCACCATAAATGTATTACCCATGTATAACCACAATTGAATACCCACCAACAGCATTACAGAAAATATTGAAACTACAAAAATTACTAATTGATTTGTATACATGGAATCTATTTTAAAAATACATATAATTATATAATTCATGGATGATTTCAATTTACTACTTCCTTGATGGATCCACTATTATCAATAAATAATTCATTTTCTACCATGGTGAATATAAAACCACCACTATGGATTCATTTTCCAAATCATTATGAGTATATAGAATATTCATTTTCCAATATATCTTGGGGAACATATTTTTATTCCCACTATTTTTTCATGTTATTCGTTAACATAAACCCAGTAAATAATTCTACCACTACTGCAAATAGAGATGTATAACCCTATTTAGAAATATATTTTATTACATAACTACCACTTTTCATTATAATGGATTTCAATATTAACCTTTTATATATTTAGGTTAATTACTCTAGATTGACATTTTGTTTTTCATGAACAAACGTTGTTTATATCCATAACAAATACATTCCATAAAAACACTTTTTATTATGACATGATTGATTTTCATTGAACAATAACTCATATTATATCCATTTTTCAATATATTAGGCTTATGGTTATGTGATAATTACAATATATGTGAAGCATGATTTGAAAAATAACTGATGTGTCTAAAATTCATATGAATATTAACATTAAACTTTCTTTTTTTACTTATATCATGAATCAAATATATATATGTAAATGTGTTTTTAAGATTTAATACATTCTAAATAATAATTGTAATTGTTTTCAAGTTATAATCATCATTATTTCTATTTAATAAAATAATATCTTTTATTTTTATAATTATTTTTTTAGTTTATGAATAATTAAACTCCACATTTCATGATCAATGAATTATTGGTCCAGATATTTTTCAGAACTCAAGGATAAAGTAATTCATATCCTCTAACCGTGCATATTTTGTACTTTACTTTTACATTCCAGAATACACTTAAAAGAATCATGTAAGGTTCATTTACCAAAATATTATCCTTAGAATAGTTTATTCTCCCTATATTAACTTATTCTGAATTATTCGTGGCCTACCATAATTTATAAAGGATTATTTATCCCAATATAAACAAGTATATGTGTTGATATTACCGGGGTATGTTAAATCTAAATATTCCAACACCGTAATAGGTATATCATTAAAAATTATTTTTCTTCACTAGAAAAAAACATATGTATCTAATGCTTGTTATAATAGAGTCTTACATTTTATTTTCATTGTTTGTCGCTACTGATTCAAGAGTTACTAAATAATTAGTTGAGTGTGAGACAAGAAAAACAACATTCTTTAAAAAATGGAATAATTTCACCTTATGTACAATGAATATGTGAGACAAATATTTTTGTAATAATGAATATAATTTCACCTAGAATCATTAAAATTATTATATTGATAATGTGTACTTCTCACCACTATCTTATGAATAACCATTTCTCAATCGCTTGATGAATTCATCTTAATTATTATAAAGTTTCTATTTTTACTAGGTCACTATATTTTGAATAAAATGTGTGACATGATTTCAGTATAGATTACACAAAAAATAAAATAGAAACATCACTTATAATTTATGAATATACATGAATAATAAATGAGTACATTTTTCTTAAATTTAGTTCATTTCATTTATCTCACATTGAATTATCACACAACCTGGAAAGAAAATTACCAATAGTATGAAGATATTCCTCCATTCATTGAAGGATGTAGTGATGTTATCTTTAGAATTATTTATTCCAATGGAATTATCAAAGTTTTCAACTTGTACTCCAAAATTAAAAAATATTAATAATTTGGTATGTTATTATTTTCTTGGATACTCTAACCCAAAAGAAATTAATGGTTTTTTTCAATTTATTGTTCATTTTTGTAATCACAATAAAAAATATTAATTGGGAGATAAAGATATATAAGTTGGATGTATTGAAATATTTTGATCCATCAATAAATTTACACATATTCAATGTGATCATTAACTCATTAATTTCGCACACCTATTTCTCCTCGCAAGCTTCACAAAAATGAGATAAAATGTGAACTCATCCATTTACTAATGTAGTTTCTTATACTCATTTTAAATTGATTGTATCATTCTGATGTAAACATAAATTGTTTCACACCAGAGTCTCATTTAAGTATCCTTCACACCCTCATTTGTCGAGGTGGTTCAACTTGTAGTGGGGACTCAAGAACAAATAATTTACAATATCATAGTGCATTTAAAAATACCCCATTATTCAATTGGAAAATCATGTTTAATACTAAATTTTATTTTTCTATAATCTATAATAGAGGACATTTGGAATTAAAAATATTTGTTCGATAAAAATAAAACATAATTATATTTTTCATTTATCTAGATTAGTGATTATAAATTGCAGATTAATTAAACCATTATATGATCCCTGATATTTTATTGAACACTAGTAACCCTAACTAAAAGATTCAAAATTCCAATTCACTTAAGTATTCATGTACAAAGGATCCAAAAAAATATCTCATCGTGGTCGAAACATTTCCAAAACCACTAATCATAGTGTTGTAATATACATGTTTGAGGACACAACCACATTAACTCAAATATAATTAAACATTTGAGTGGTTTCCTGTTTCAAGAAATTATAGCCTTGATTTAATCAAAACATTGCCTATAACAAACCATATCTTTTTTACAAATTTATTCATTATTTATTACATAATATTACACATAATACAAATTGAATGATTGATAATTATAGTTTATTTGGGAATTTGGTTCATTACATAAAAACATATAACATGAAATACATTATCTTTATCGAAAACATCCTTATGAATCCAGTACTTAAATCATCATGGGATAACAGAGGGAGATATATAAAAAATTGGTTCTCTATAATGCCTAGTAAGGGAATAAACATGGAATAACCTTAAAAAATAATAAATGATAAATTATAGGCATATCAATAGGTTATAAAAACTCTTAGATTCAGAAAAATTAATGATGAGGCATGATATATCATGATAATCAAAAAACAAAAAGGGAAATTTAACAACAACTTAAAGAACTTCATCATAAATATAGGTGATGGAAAACCTCCAAGACAACATCATCGAAAAAGTCATATAATGGAACCAGGTTTACTCCTTTTCCCAATATGAATTCTCATAAGGAAAGGAATTACCCAATGTGTTGGAGAGATATATAATTCCTGGAATACCCATCACTTTCAATTCATTCTCATTGTTAAGTGTTTCCCATAAATCCTATAACATGGATTCATTCATCATTATAATTTATTCCATGATAAAAGAGTATAGAATACATACATATACATTATAATTGAAATCATTATAAGTGTATATTAATGAATACCATTGACAGGAAATTGGTGGGGTATTCACTACATTTTTTGCTGTCATGGAAAATCATTGTGAAATTTTTGTAGCATATCATTGTCACAAAAAAAAATTCTAAAATGGTTTGATGAGAGATAAAGGGTTATCTCATAATTCAGACATAAATTGGGAATTAATAGGGGCGTGGAATGAAATATCCCAACATTATGAATTGGAAAAAGAAGGCATAATAAAATAAAGAAACTTTAATAAAGTGGAGGTTTAGAGGATCCCTTACTCGATTTTCTTACTAAAATTTATTAAGTGGAAATTATTAAGGGATTGGGGTTGGCTTGGGAGGAATATTTATATTGAAGTGAAGTGTATAGAAATTCTCCAATGGTTTTTTGTGAAGATAAATTTGATCTTTGGTGAGCTTATATAGGAATAGAGTTAGGATTTCATTAATATCTCTAAAATATAGGTTATGGACTCAATATAATAAAATAACAAAAAAACCATAAATTGGGTTTTCCATTGGTTTTAACAAAGTGGAACAATTTTAATAAGTTTATATGTTCATTGGATGAACATAATAAAAAATACCCTCTCTTATGAAGAAGTGATTCACAATTTTAATGAAATATTTTTTAAACCATATTATATATTAATGGATTTATAGGATTGTTAATGGAATTATAAAATTTATCCAAAACAATTTTTTAAAGGGAAATCATATATTTATTAATGGATACCATTTATTGTATTTCTTAGATCAAATTTGGGTCATTATGAATTCATAATACATGAAGTATATTTATACCACATTAAATTTTTACTCGAAAATTCATCCCCCTTAGAAAATTATGAAAAGTTAACCAATGGATAAATTTGATGTTATGAATCCAAAATGGATATTAATTTGATCAATATATTATTTTAAATATGGTTATTTTTCCTTTGCCAATAATAATGGAAATGTATTGATAAATGTATTTATTTTTCACAATAACTGTTTTGGATCCCTTATAAAAAATACATTTGAAATCATAAAAATTATATGATCACTTATAAATAATAAAAATTATTTAACAATAAAATTATGTTATGGAATTCCTTGATGTATTATTAGATGATTACACTTTTTCCATAATTTATTTTCCTTATTTAAGATATATAAATTTATGTTTGAAAATATTCATTTAAATATAATATTTGTTTGAATTATTTAATGATTCACATTTTAGTGGACAGGCAAATAGTCATATGGATTTCAATATCCATGATAGGAATTGTGGTAAAAAAGTCAAAAATATGTTGTGGTATTTATTTACCTTATCCAATGTGTGATAAGGTATGATATTTTCTAGGACATGTAATGTTTTAAAGAATGTTTATAAAGGATTTTAGAAAAAATTTCCACCCTCTATCTTGGTTAAATATGAAATTTGAATATTTTGATATTAATATTGACTATAGAGAAGAATCTGAAGAACTAAATAGAAGATTAATCACCCATGAGGGATGCAAGCACTATGCCGTGGGAATCCATTGGGGATAATTTTTGTACTTCCAAAGATTATTTTAGATAAGTTCATTTGAAAATAAATTATGGTGCATGAAAAGTAAAATTTTATGCCTCGTTGACATAGGATGATGTCCATATTGACAATACTACTTTTGAAAAGGATTTTTTCCCATTATTGTTTAAATATAGATCTTTTTTTCTTGAAATTAGGAGAATTTTATTTTATAAAAATGATAAAAAAAAGATTATTTATTAATAATGATGATTCCAAAACATGTCCAATTAGATGGTTATAGCTAAATAATGATCATAACATAGTGATTAAGTAATATAAGGGAGTTGAAAATTAGGTATATGATCACCTCTGAAGATTAAGCAACACTAAATAATACAATATTTTAATTTTCATTGAAAAAAGATTTCACGAGTTTAGTGGGATCCCTCAGAAAAATAATGAACCACAAATTAATGATTAAAATTTATAAATCATCCCAAATTCAAAAATAATCAAAAAACATTCAATTTACTATATTTTAAATGAAAATTTATTCTTTGTAATTACTCAAGATCAACTCCAGCTTCTAGACCAACAAAATTGAATTCATTTCATAAAAAATATAATAATTAAATGGCTCGAAAGATAACACCCTTTGATATTGAAGATATCAAATGCTTCCCCCATTTCCATTTATTACATTTCAGTAAGAGTACCACTTCAACCATTATTTTGTTTATTTGAGAATATAAATTGTGAAATAAATAAAAAAATTAGATGGTCAGAAAAACATATTCAAACTAAATTTTAAACAAAAAATAGCATTACTATAAATATATTTTATCCATTTTGATGAAAATAACATAATATAATCTGATAAAATTATCATTTACAACATTAAGGGGGGTAGAATGTAACACCCCGATATTTTATGAAAAATATTCTTTTAATTTCATTAATGTCTTGTGTTGTATGCTACACCAATATTACCTTGCGCTATACGCAACACCGTATTAGCTTGCAGTATATGAAACACTATTCTTGGATCGTGTTACACACAATTTTGATAATAGTTATTCTACGCAACATTGAGTATATATATATATATTCAATGTATAAATGAAATATGGTTGGATTCTGTTATATGAAACAACGAAGAATTCCTTCACAACACGCAACCCTGACTTGGCTTGCATTACACGCAATCACGACCTTCCTCGATAGCGTGTGTTGTACGCAATACCAGGTTTTACTAAACAATGATATATTATTATAATATAATTATGAACTAGCCGTTATGAATAGTATTAAGTAAATTTTGAATTTTATAACATTATTATTCATCTTACACATTTTCTAGAACATGGTATAAGAACAAAATAAAATTTTCAGGTAAAATAAGTATTTTTCAAAAAATGCAGTTTTGCCGCCTTTTGATGGCGCACCCACTTTAAATCTAGTTTTTGAAATGTTTATAAGTTCAATTTGACAAAATAAAATTCTTCTTTGGAATCAAGAAATAAAAATTTACTTTGGATAAATTTTTCGTATTATTCTGGTAACTTTCATATTTTGATGAAAAGTAAAAACACGGTATATTTTAATGAAAAACAACTTTTTTCATCGTAATAATTTATATGGTTAAATTATAATATTGAGTGGTTTTAAAGTATAAATGGAATATATTTTTACCATTTAATCTAATTTATGTCATTATCATTGATTTTACATTAAATTCGTAGGTTAAATCAATTCAATCTTTTGCAATGTTTAAAAAAAAACCTATTTTCATTCGACAACGGGATTAATTTTAATATAATTTCTGCAACATATGTGTATTGAATTTGAAAAAATGGATTCCATATTTGGAATCAGTTGGTCCAAATTATGTTAATAGTCTACTTTTTATTTTTGGGAATTATGAATAGTAACTACGACAAATTCTATTTATCATAGTTAATGGTAAATCGGGTAATTAAGGGTAAATATAATATTATAAAATTACCCTAACACATGAAAAAATTCTATTGGATGGCTAAAAGTAAACACATATCAACTAAGGGTCGGATTATATTGATTTTATGGACTTTTGACCATGAAAATAATTTAATTATTATTAAAACCAAAGAAAGTGACAACATGTCACTCTCTTAAATCTTATAAGTATAATAATTTTAATTTAGTGATAAACATCATAAAACTTGGAACACGAATATTCTCCAAAAATATAATAAAATTATCTACATCATGATAATTTATTTATAATTTTTAGGGATTTAATAATTGTCATTAATGGTGATACATTAATGATAGAGAAATTATTTATTAAGTGGAAACTAAGTAATATAGTTTTTATTGAAATAATAATACCCCTTAAAAGGCCCAAAAACCTGACCAAAACTTATTATTAGTGTATATATACACCTTAATCATGCAATGACCTCATATATAACCGTTTGGATCCTTAAAAAAGTGATTATGACACTTATATTATTTTATTTTAAATGATGCCAAAGTTGTCACCTTCATAATTTAATAAATATAACAATTTACATATTTTGATTTTAAGATGATAAATTAGAGTAAAAGTATTATTGTGAAATTTAATAGATTTATCTTCAGCATAGAATTTTATTTTAAATTTTATGCAAAAATCAGTATATTAAATAATTATACAAAAATGTTGTAGTAATTATTTTATAAAGAGATAAACCAAATAAATGGTTTTAAAAATATTAAAATAAATATTATATGAACTATTTAATGTGATCCACTAATTTTATAGATACATATGGCATTTTATTAATCTACTAAAGCTTTTAGTTCGAACATATCTTCTGTATATATTTTATTTAAATTCAAATAATTGAATAGTGTCAAAATTGACTCTATTGTTATTTTATAAAAATAACATATTATAAAATTGTTTAAAAATCAAAAAAATATTTAAAAATTATAAATTTAAATTTATATGGTCTATAATGTTATAAAGTAATCAATTATGGAAAATTCACAACAAATAAGTAATTATTTGTTATAATTTAAAATTTAGAATTTTATTACCACAAATAAAATTAATAGATTAAATAAGGATAAATAAAAATGATAAGGTTTGAAATAAGATCCAAACATGTCTAAATTTGATTGGTTGATGATATTACAACCCTATCTCATCTAATATTCAAATATGAGTCATTTTTTGAGGGGTTTATGTGGGGTTAGATTTATTATAAATTAATATTTTTTAGAATTCCAAAGGTGCCCCTCTCCTCCCTTATAAAAGGGCACCTCCTCCCTATCCTCCTCACACCAATTTGAGCCTTCAAGCTCGGCCAAACCCTGCCAAATTATCTCTTCCACTCCCCTAGAAACATCCTAGAGGTTCTGGTCTACTTTAAAGACCAATCTTAGTGCCCTAAGAGGAGGTATCAAAGAGGCGTATCGAAGAAGAGGTAATTTCTTCTCCCAACACTTTCAAGCTTCTTTCTTATTCAACATATTCTTCTTTAGTTTTTTCATTATAAAGTAATAAAATCAGTATCACTAATATACTGATTTGTTATTATAAATATGAAACAACCCCATTTCACCTTCTATCCATCCTACGGAAAACAAAATCACCGCGTGTGCGTACGTACGGAATACCGTCTCCACGCCGTGGTGTAATCTGTTTTTCAACCAACACCTTACATGGATGGGTATAATGGTGTAAATAATAACTATACATAGTTATTATAAAATCATACTAATTCTGATATATTGTATAATCCACTCCAATTCAATTCAATAATTATGGAAATGATATCATCGCTCGTGCGTACGTACGGACTACCGTCTCCACGACGTGATGAGATTCATTCTCCATGTTAACCATTTAAGAATGATTATAAAGTATATATAAGAAATAATAATGAAATATATGACATTATACAGCTACTGGATATATGTGTATATGTATTTCATCTACTTAATTCCATTCAACTCAATAAGGAAACGAAAACAGCGGTCATGCGTACGTACGGCCTACCGTCTCCATGAACGGTGTATTTCATTCCATTTATCAATCTATTATATATATGTACATTCTGAATATATATTATATATAAATCATGTTTTATATTCTATAATTATGTAATCGTGATCTAAGTAATCATATGAATAATTACAATTCAAAACAAGGATGACAAATGAAACGATTTTACCCAAAACACTCTTTAACATGGAATTTACAAAAGAACGGATAATATAAAGTAATAATTGAACCATATATGATATCATAACAATGAATATGATTTTTTAATAAGTGAATGACATTATTTAAATCAATATACAGGAGGTTCGGATACATACGAAACCTATCGGACATAAGGTAAGAGGTAATTTTGCAAATCTCATTTTTATCCGAGATTTCTTATTCGTAAGTATTTAATGGGGTTATTGCTATCATCTATGTCCATGTTTTATAAAAGTGTATTCATGTATGTTTAAAGTAATTTTTACCCATTTTGACTTTTACCCCATGGTTTGGAAGGAATCTTTCTTTTATTTACCCTATAAGGTACTTTTTGACTTTTCCGACAAAAGTATGAGAAGAATGTTTCTTTTAACGAATACGGAATGAAAGTATTTTTACGGTTTTGTAAAGCCTTATTTTCGTGAAGCTTTCTCCAAAATATTTCATGACTATTTTCAACAAAATACTTTTCTTTTAAAATTTCATGACATTTGTGAAAAAAGAATGATTTTGAAGAAGAAATGATATTTTCCTCAAGAATTCATTTCAAGTGTTTTATAAAAACCATTTTTCATCTAAGATGACATTATTTCATATGTGTATGTTTCAAGTATCATGTCTCTATTATTAACACGGTTTCACTTTTCTTATTATGAAATGATATCCATTTCTTTTATATGGATTTTGTGATGATGGGATGATGTTTATGGAACCCATTTTATTCTTTGGGTTATAATGAATGTTTTAAGTTTATTTTATGGTAAAAGTAAGAATGATTTCATTATGAGATGGGTGGTACCTATATCTCCCTCCAATTCATTGGGTAAATATTTTATATCTCATGAGATGGACATGGATGGAACGGTAAGTTAATCCGGTTCAGTGTTACTGGGCTGAAACGAGGAGTGAACTCGATTCAGAATGGGACTTTGTCCACTAAGATGTTCTTGGAAGA
The DNA here is from genome assembly GCA_963277665.1 of Viscum album. Classification (NCBI taxonomy): domain Eukaryota; kingdom Viridiplantae; phylum Streptophyta; class Magnoliopsida; order Santalales; family Viscaceae; genus Viscum; species Viscum album. Next base: position 1,149,570,360 of record OY728127.1, on the reverse strand, counting down.
AATTCCTTGGATACTATGGAAATCATTACATGTTCTTAATGGATTCCATAATTACATGTTTTATTCCCATGCTATTTTATCATGGTTTATGTTCCATTATGATCTATCCCTTATGTACTTCCATGTTTTATGTCGTTGCTCAAGATTTTAATGTTTAAACATTATGTTCATGTTTTTATGTTCCAATGTATATGGTATGTTTTATTTTATTCATTCTTACCCTTAATGAGAATTTGAGATCACCGTTTTTATGTTTTATTTTCCCCCAGGATCAAAATAAAGGTTTTAGGTCAGGAAACAAAAAGTGGAAGATATTTATGGGAGATGTTGAAGATCTTTCACCACGATTAGAAGATTACGTTCCATGTTTCCAAAGACACTAAACTATTACGGTCCTTGTGTGTCTGTTTTTGTTATGTATTAATTATTCCACAAAAGTAATGTAATGTCCATGTATGTCAAGCTTAGAGTCTCTACATGGTTGATTTGGTGAAATTATAGGGGAATAATTATTTTATGGAGGGAGTAATTTTAACGCCATAACATCAAATTTTATTTTATATTAATATTTTTTTATTTCATGATCATTTTGTTCATGTTAAGGTTTAGTTCCCAGGGGGTGTTTTTGTGTTTTGGGGGTTTAATAATATTTTTGGACATCTTCACAGTTAGTGTGTATAGTTTGGGGAAAAACTGTGATATAGTGGAAGAAAAATAGTGTTTCTAGTTAATTTTATTCTTATACAGTTTTCCATTCCTCGTTTTTCATTTTTATTTTCAAAAAAAATGTGTGGAAATAGGGTAACTATGAAACCATCAGAAGGTGTATGAGACCTAGATCATGCCTTGTTCATCATCCGTAGTGGAAACTATCTAGCAATTATGTAAGGGGTTCTTTAATTTCATGAGACCTGATTTTCTCATTTGGGACATGGTTTCTAAAATCATGACTCTATCCCACAAAAGGTAAGCTTACCTTCCTGTACAGTGCACTTGTTTAGAATTATAATGACCTATATATTCACTAGTTTTATTTTTATAGATTAATTTGGACAAATATGAGACTAGGAACTAAAACGGCGTGCAATTATGATGCCCGGTTTTCCCTGAATGATTGTTTGAAAAACCATTACGTTTCTAATAGCACACATGCATGAATTTTCTGAAAAAGTGAAATGAATCTAAAACAGTTTCACAGATCCAAAATTGTAGGGCACCATTGATCATAGATATGTGGAATTACCCTAGTTGTGTCATGTCATTGATCAACGTGGGTCATCTATAGAAAAAGTCATTAGGTGAATAACCTTAAATAAAAACCCAATATAAATTATAATATATTATAATGATTATAACTCATAAAAAATAACATTGATTGAAGACTTGTGACCACAATTGAGTTCATAATGGGGTGCATTATTTTGTAAATTCCTAACATCAACCAGCACAGGTCTACTACAACAGTCTGTGTTTGGATTTGAATGTCATGAAAATATTTAATAAAAAATTATAATTAATGTCTAATTGATTTTATATTTAAAAAATATTTTTTAGAAATCATGGGCTATCACCATAACATTGTATTTTTTCTATGGTACTGAGAGAACAAGGTTCTCCAATGGTTTTGGAGAATCAATATTGGATGTTTGATCAAAGCATTGAGGATCGACGAGCACTTGAGGATCGGGGATTGAAGATGACATGAAACCCTGTTCATTGCCAATGATTGATCCAACCTTAGGGTAGGGTTTCAATTTAATCCAGATTTATTTTAACCTTCATAGAATCAAATGAATAACTTGGACCATCCCACAAAATAGATGATATGTGGTTCAGTCATTTTTTCAAGAGGGATAGTTATTGGGTGATTAAAGCGAAAATATCATGTAGATTAATCTGTAGATATTTTTTTGTGATTCTGATAACATTAGAAGATCATGGCTTAAATAATGATTCCAAGATCCATTCATTGGGTTTTCATGTTCTCAATCTATCCACCATTAGTATATCATGTTCTTCATGCATTCTTATCCCTTTTAAACCCTGTTTGAACGATCGATCGTTTCACCCATGAACCATGGAACAACAATTCGAGACCAATTTTTGGGATCTGTGATGTCTTTATGGAGGTGATATAGGGGCGTTAAAGGTTGGCACCAACTCTTGGTGGAGGGAATGAATAATGGATGGTTGTTGGCAGGGTGGTCGGTGGCAAGGGGAGTGTGCGGCCAGGGAGGAGTTCGGGTTCTTATGGGGTGCACATCTGCAGTGTAGTGGGACCATGACAGAAGGGGAACCCATGGTAGCACATGCCATGGGTAGCGGAAAAGAGCCATGATAGTACACCACACTAATGTATGCGGTAGTACATGGCTCGAAGGATGTGTTGGTCGGATCCTATGGCGATGGGGAGGCCATAGTACTAGATGGGGAATGTGTACAGGGGTAGATAACTGGCCACGTGGTTGGGGGACCTCATTGAATAGAGGGGTGCGGCCAGGGCGGGGCACATCTGGCAAAGCTGAACTGGCCGACATGACATGGGGTGGTCTAAATATTTGGGCCAATCTGGAAACCCTACGGCCAAATGAACCGGCCCTGACTAACCAAGTCAGTTTGGTCTGTCCTTTTTATGTTAGACCAAAACCAGACTGAACTCTTTTTACTAAATTAGTCGTATCATTCAAACTGGGTGTCTGTTTGATAGTCTGTTTTTGGCATTGGGGTCATCAAGAAGAGGAGTTCCTTTTGAAATACTCAAAATGATCTTTTTTGGATGTTGGAATATAAATCAGTGGCATGTGTTGTATATTTTCGTAGAATAGGAACGCTACCAGCTGAATCTTCTTGCTAGGCATGACTAGGTGATCATGGTGACTACGTTATCTTAGTGGCTATGTAACATGCGGGACTGATTGAACCATCGATGCTCTATGAACCTTAAACACTCTATATTCCATAGACGCTCTTTTTTTCATCGATTCCACATGTGCCATCAATGCTCTGGGCACTGTCGACACCCTTTGCACCAGCGATATCCCAGAGGCCATCACCACTCTGGGAAACATAAAACCCTCCATGCACCACAGATACATTGTACACCTTCGATGCTCTATGAACCACTGACTCTATGTGCACCATTGATACACTGTGAACTGCCTACACTTCTAGTGTCATATAGACTGGGAGATTTATGGATTGAAATTGGAAATCCTTCCGTTCATGCTTTTGACATGTACATGTGCCAGATGATCATTTTGATTGTAATCTTTGTGCTTCAATTATGGTGTTATTCATGTGTTACTACTGGTATTTTCCATTGTGGTTTCACGGCCCCTACTGTGTATTTTTTTACACAGCATTACCTGGGTTATTCCCACTCGTGTTGTGTCTTCTATAGGCGATCAACACTTTGACGAAGTCCTTAGTGGTCCAGGACATGTGTTCTTAATGATATGCCCAATCGACGAAGTGTGATTCCTCATCTTCATACATCTATTTCTATACCTTTCCTTTAAGTATATCTTTTTACAGATGAATTTTAGGATCTTGTACTTTTCATTTTTGGTTGGGCATGTATTCTGGCCCTATTTACTTTTTCAGTTTTTGTTCTCTCGCACTTTGTTGTGGGAATCTTAGTGGTACACGTTATCATTTACATAGTGATATTAGTTTCTTTATTTTGGACATGGGGATGGGTTCATGTGTATATATAATAAGATAAATCATCCCATTTTAGGGATATTCCTACTCTGTGCTAGTTTCTAGCCATGGCCTATTGAAGGCGAGTTTGGTGTAGTCATGACACGGGCCCCAGGGGATGGGTTGTGACATAGTGGTATCAAAGGAGTTTGGTTCTACATAATGAACCAAGGGTATTTTAGGTTGGTCTGGGGAAATCGTGTTATGTGTTTTGAGTTTATTTTTTTGACCATGGACTCTAGTGTTGCTGCAACAACCAAATTATCCACTCAATGTGAATCTAAATTCAAATTTTTGTTTCGGTACATGAATACACTAGTTCAAATGAAAATAAATAATAACGGCATCATATTGGATGGAGTGTGTTCTCATGTCCTTCTTGAGTCAGTGAAATCTCACCTTGTATACTCTATTGACTATGGAAATTCTTGATCTATTTCAGGATGCCTCCACAGAGAAATCCATCCATGATTCCAATGTGTGATCATGAATATGATCCGCCTAGAAATGAGGTGTTATTATAGGGTCTGATACCATATATAGAATCATCGAGTGGTGTACCAGTAAAACCACCGCCTAGAGAGAAGTAATTATGACCATCACTACTTCTAGAGTATGCATTCATGATGACTAAATTGATTGAGGTTTGGAGGTAGCATCCCCCATGTTTATGGGTGAGCTTGACCCCTAAGAGATTGAGGATTGGATAGAGGCGGTTACACATGTTTTCCACTTAGCAAGGATTCCTCTCATCCAGATGGTAGTCCTAGCTATAAGTAATCTACAAGGATCAATGGGGAGAGGATTAACCATTGTGATATATACACATGAGGATAAAACCCTCACTTGGAAAAAAATCACACGCATATCTTGAGGGAGGATTTCTTCCAAGAGACGTTTTTCTCCGTTTATATACAAGATGTATTAAAACTGTAGTAAGAATCCAAAAGTAGAGGGGTACTCAATGAGATTTATATATCATTATTGTTACTCTATGGATATGTTGTGGGACCCATTTTTCAAGGCCCATACCTTAGAAAAAGTGATGTGCTTGGAGATCATAGAATCCATGATGTACCTTATCATTCAAACATATTCTATGGTACTGAAGAGATAGTTACTTGTAGATAGCTATCTTGAGGACCATAAACCTATAGTAAGAGCTATCACGGGGAATTAGGTAGAAATGTATTTGGGAGTAGGTAGCTAATAGTTGGTGAAGGGTTCCAAACAGATCATATCATTCATGGGATGACCCTAGGATATGAGTTCAGTGGTGCAAGGCTCCCAGGGCAGAGCAAATTATCCAATGGAGTGGTTATGCTACATGTGCAGCAGTCAGGGAAACATGATTTGAGATTGACTAACTCATCGTAAATATGTTATGAAGATTGTTGAGGGACCTACAAGGTAGAGGAAAATTCAAGAACAAGGTAGTCTTCTAGGAATAGGACGTGGAAGTGGAGCTGGATGGGTAGCAGGAGGTGGGTGGTGGTTTGAGGTACTATCGCCACCACCCCCAGGTGGTCCACCATGAGGTCAGGGTGCTGGTGGATAGGGAAAAATACATCTTCATGTGATGGGGTATTATTCCCCTAGTTCTCCATAGATGATTATAGGTATGATCACAGTCTTTCCCATCCTTGATATAGTTTTGATAGAGCCATGTTTCTGTCACTCCTTTCTCACCATGACCATTGTTCAAGACATGGATATTATAGTGGAACTATTTCCTCGAACCCTCTTAATAGAGACTTATAAAAGAGGATAATAAATTATCACACACTAGTGATAATAGATTTCACATACTCTTGGGTGTGAGTGTTTCAGTTGGGATCTCTTAGTGTCAGCATCAAGGCCAAATGATGTAATTCATGGTATGGACAGGATGTCCATAGTTCATTCCTAGACTGACTGTTTTTGGAACACATTGTAGTGTTTCTATAGAGAAGGGACTTTTTTATCCAATTTTAGTGAAAAGGAAAAACATGTAGTGTAGGATGGAAATGAATGCAAGAGGGTGCATCCAATCACACACCAGTTACCAGAATGACCCTCGGTGTAGTGGATGAGATGAGACCTTGGGTTTTTACAATGGCGGAGGAGTATGAGGAAATCATTACAGAAGATGTTTCCAGATCACCTCCTCAATGGGAGATGTATTAAAACATTGATCAATACCTGGATATGTAATGGATATCTACATGTGAATATCGGATGGATCCTCTGGAGCTTCTAGTATTAAGGGTATAGATGGTGGACATGTAGATTAAGGGAATTGTGAGAACTACTGTTTCATCCTGGGTGTCCCCATATTACAACCATGAGTGGAAAATATGTATCAGGACAACCAACATCAGATTGGGTGACTAGGCATGAATAAGAAGGAGGAAGAGTTCATTTATCGATACCTCACTTGTCAACAAGTGAAGGAAAAACACAATATTCCTTTGGGAATGACCCAACCATGTGAGGTGCTAGAGTGGATGTGGTATGGGATATAAATTGAATTCATGATGGGTTTACCATTCATGTCCAAGGGATATGATACCATACTGGTTATCGTTGAAAACTCACCACATATTCCCACTTCATACAAATTTATGAGAAGTGTTTAGTAGACATCTTGGGATGCCTCTATGTGATGGAGGTAGTTTGACATTAGGGAGTGCCATCAACAATCGTCTCGGATAGTGGTTCTCGTTTCACTTTTCGGTTTTGTATGGGATTGTATGAGGTGATTTGGACTTAGTTGCACCTGAGAACATCATTTCATTCCTAGAAGAATAGTCAGATGGGGTGATCCATCCAAGTTCATGAGGACATTATATAAACATTCATCCAATAGAATGTCCATAGATGGGAGGACCCCCTACTTATTGTGGAGTTTTCATATAAAACAAACTACCACTAAAACTTGGGTATGGAACCATTAGTGTTCTTGTATGAGCGACCATGTAGGTTACCACATTTACAGGAAGAACCAAGGTGAGTCTGTACTCATGGGTCTTGAGATTCAAGGAGCTACTATAGAGAAGGTGCAGGTCATCTAATAGAAGATGAAGACTACACAAATCTAGATAAATTAATATGTTGATTGGTAGAAGAGGCCTCTAGAGTTCTAGGAGGGAGACCATGTGTTCATTTGTGTCTCACCTTGATGGGGGTTGCATAGACATGGATGAGGCGACAAGTTATCTCTAAGATACATCGGTCCTTGTCAAAATCATGGAAATGTTGGCGAGGTGGTTTATCACCTTGCTCTACCCCTATAGTTGCAATGGGAGCATGATGTCTTCCAAGTGTCATAGTTGAGGAGTCACATTCATGATTCCTCACAAGTCATTGACTGGGGAGAGTTATAAATTGATGATGGGGTGACTTTTACAGAGTAGCAGGTGGATATTGAGGATCAATAGGAGAAGATCCTTTGTGGATGGTTGACTCCAATGGCGTGTGTTCAGTGGTATGAAAAGAATCTCAAGGAGAGCACTAGGGAGAAGGAGGTTCAGATTCGTTTTCAGTACCTTCTCTTTTTTTTTGAGTAGCCCTTGTTTTTATTTTATAGAAATAAATCCCTATGGTGATGAGAATGTAATGACATAAATTTTCTCCATTTTTATTTTTATAAATTAATTAGAAAATTTCTAAGACCAGGTGCGGAGAGGGCATGCAATTCCGAAGCTCAGGATTCTTGGAATTATTATTTGAAAAATAATATTTATTTTAATTGAACATGTTTGTGGATTTTCTTAATAACTAAAATTACTCTGTAAAGGGTGACCGAATTAGAAATATACAGGACCAATTGAGATCAGAGAAGTAACATTACCCTAGGAATTACCTAACATTGGTCGGCATAGGTCATCTGAAGAAAAAGACACCTGGGGTCTAACCATAAATAAAATTATTAAATAAAGATTATTTTATTTTTAAATCCTAATAAGTCATAGATGGTAAATAAAATTTGATATATGAGACCACCTATTATTTTTTAAAGGGGTTATACATTAGAATTCGCCTAAAATCGACCGGTGTAGGTCATCTGCAAAAGATAGTTTTTGGAAGTGAACATCATTAGAATACTTAATAAAAATATTTCAGTTGATGAAGAGGATATTATATATTTTAAAACAATAATTTTCAGAAATCAATTTTTATCTCCATAACCTTAGAGTATCCTTGAGGTAGTGACATAAGAAGGATCTCCCAATGTTTTGGAAAATTATGATAAAATTATGATCAACGCAGAATTGATCCATGAACATTGGTGGATCAAGGATCGATGATGACACGGAACCCCATTCTTCATCAACGATTGATACATCCTTGAGGTAGGGTGTCCACCCCATTGTGATTTATTTTCCCCTTATTAAAATCAAATGATGTATAATGACCAAACCACAAATAGGATGATCACCGGTTCGATCATTCTTTTTCGAGGGATAATTATTACAAGATTGAAGAAAATAGATTTTGGTGATTATTATTATATTATTTTCATCATGATCTCGATAAAATGAAATGGTTAAGGCTAAAAAAAGTACATATCCACTTGTTGGGTGTTCATGTGATCAATCTATCCTCCCTAAATATATTACATTCTTCATGCATTATTCCCCCTTTGAAACCCTATCAGAATGATCGATTGTTGAACCCACGATCCATGGTGCAATGATTTGAGACTGAAGGGTTTGATCCATGAAAAAATTTGTGGGGGTGTGATGGGAGCACAAAATGCAGGCAGCGAATCATGGAAGAGGGACCGACGAATGGCGGGCCACCGACAGGGTGGCCGGTGGTGAAGGCAGTGTGTAGCCTGGTGGAAGGCCAGGTTCTTGTGGGGTGCGTAGCTACAGTCTAGTGGGACCATGCATGAGTAGGATTCCATGACAGCATAGGTTGTGGGAAATGAATAGGGGTTGTGGAAGGCGGTTGTAGGATTGGATGCGACCGAATGCGACACAAAATTCATGTCGATGGGATATCACGGTGGTGGGGAGGACGCAGGACTAGGCACGGAACACATAACAGCTGTGTGAATCAAGGTTCGACTGCGTTGACTGAGGGAGACTATTGGCCACAGATTTGGGAGACCGCATGGACTAGAGTGGTGCGGACAGGGAATGCCATGTCTTGAAGAAAATACTATCCCATGTGAAATGGTCTGGGCTAGAGAACTGGGCTCCTAAGGCAGCCCAGACTGATAGGGACCAGTAGGGTTGGCTGGATTGTTTTGTGTTAGACTCAGACATGAAAGACCCCTTTTTTCTAAATTGACCATATTATTCAAACCATGTATCTATTTGATGAGTTGATTGTGTTTTTGGGACCCTTGTGTCGAGACAGTCATTTTTTTATACTCTAAGTAAGTTATTGGGGATGTTTTCATTCGACCTATTTGAATGATGAGTAGGTTATCCGAGAAAAATCACTCTACAAATGTTATCCAGTGGCTAGCTGTGATGAGGTGATATTTGTGAATATGTGATTTTTTTGACTACATGACTTGCGGGATAGCTTGACCCATTGATAATCCTCTCTCCATCCATGCTACATGATCTATCGATGCTCAATGCACCACCAATGCCTCATGCACCATCAATGCTCCATGCGCCCCTAACACTCCATGTTCTTTATATTCACCTTGCAACACCGACGCACTGGGTGCCATCACTGATCCATGCACTACTGAAACTTCTTCAAGCATAGAGATTGGTAGATCTACAGACATCATATATAAATACTTATCTTCATGCTCAAGAAATTATACACTATTATCTACCCATATGGATTTCACTTCATGTTTTTCCTTTGTGGTGTACTTCATTTGTTACTAGTGGTATTTTATTTTGTGGTTTCAGAGTCCCTAGTGAGTATTTTTTACTCACTCATACATGGTCTATGCCTTCATGTGTCCTATATTGTGAAGAAGATCGACACATTAATAGAGTCCTTGGTGGAAAGGATCCAAGGGGTTCTTGGAGAGAGGGATATTAGACGAGGTGTGCTTTAGCAACATCATACCACTATTTTTGTACCTACCCTTCAGTTAGGTTTTTTTATAAATTATTTTAATCTCATTATAATTTAACTTATGGTTGGACATGAATTTTGGCCCCATTTACATTTTTTTTACTATTGTAATATATTGTTAGTATCTTAGTGGTACACATTATTTTTTACATAGCGTTTTCAGTTTCAATTTTATGGGCTTGGAGATGGGTGCATGTGTACATGTTCTTAAGAAGATACCTACCATTTTTGGGATATCCAAACTCAGTACTAGTCACCAGAACCTAGCCGACTATATGTGGGATTGGGGTAGTCATGGAACAAAACATGGGTGATGAGTTGTGATAGGTATTCTGTTTGGCCGTACATGCTATTAAATTTTGTGACATTCCCAAGTACATAAAAAACTAATAATCCAATTTTCCCTTCTTATGTTTTAACCCCAAATCGATCCATCTCATATATTAATAATTTCATGCCCACTTAGCTTCCTTTTATGGATTCCTCCTTTCATCCACATGGATTTATGTTCCTTACTCATCAATCTTAGAAAATTATCTTTTTATCTTAGCCATATTTTCTATTTCTATATTCTTCCACAATTATTTATAGGATATTATTTTTCTGGGGTTCCTATTTTCGGTACCCTAGGGGTTGGGTGGTGATTTTGGATTATGTTTTTTATGTATTATGGTGTAAGGAGTTTATCTTTTTGTTTTTTCTTCTATCTCCAAGAGTTTCGTCGCATTCACACATTATTAGGGAAGGTGTTTCCATTCATTTCATTTATAAGTTGTAGTTTTAAATGATTACAGTTCAATATTAATTTAAAATTATTTTCTTTATCCTTATTATCTATTAACATGATATATTTTTCATTTACATGTGGATTATTCTTTGAATAATGGGTTTTCATAAGGATTTCTAAATTTATTTCTATATTTATTAATGTATTTTTATGATACGTGTTTGATAATATTTAATGTGATTTTAAGAAATATTTTCAACATTTTGAAATGGGGTTTTTACTTTATTGAGTTTGTGAAAAAATTTTAATTGTGTGAAATGGTCATTTGAGTGGTATTTGGGTACATTATTATGGTTTTATACTAATATGGCACTCTTTGGGATTCATTCATTGGACCCATGGAAATTTTTTTGGTTGCCTACATAAAGTCTAGTGGGTTTCGGAATATAAATATGTTAATGGGGTGTATATATAGATTAGAACATGTATATAAATGTTTTTTCAATAAAATAGTTTTTTTGATAACATTTTTTATCAAAACACTCTCCATACAATTTATCATGTTGTCCTTCTTTATTTCAAATGGTTTCTTCAAAACCTCCAAATGTTTCACGAAATGGATTTCATTTTCCAAATAAATTTTTTTGAGTTTTGAATATCTTTTTATAAAAATAAATTATCCTATGAATCCTATGAATTTTGGTTTCAAAATAATCTTGGTTTAAGAAATGGTTTTTGGAATAATGGTGTTTTCATTAGAAATGGTTTTGTTTTTGTAAAATTTAATGCTCAATTATTACCTTGTGATTTATTAGAATTTTTCATTGAACACACTTGATGTGTTGGAATAGTAGGCACTTGAGGATATTTTTTATGGGAACCCCTAGGATTTTCTCCTTTTAGGGATGGTATTTTAATATTTGGTATTAGGAAGGGTAAAGGAATTAATTTTGGTATCTAGAGGAAATATTTAATTCTAGGATTTTGATATCCACATTAATTCCTTATTATACTATTATAATGGGATTCATAGATTTAAACAATGTTGTTGAATAATCATTATTATCTATATCCTGGTTAAACAAACTAGATACCATTAGAAAGGGCTATAATTCATCTTGTATATTACACTAGTGTGGAAAATCAAAACAATGATGTTGGTTAATAACTATTGATTTTTTCATATACCTATAGATGGATTTGTACCAATAATATCATTTATTTCCTCTGGAGATATTTTGAACTTCAACTTTATTACATGTCGTATGATCTGATATTTCATTGTTGAACTTTGGACACTAGTTCTATTAATATTTATCTTCTTGTACTTTTGTCAGTTCCATTTTTTATGGATATGTTTGATATACCCATATTTTTGTACATAACATTGATTTCTCATTTTATTATGCATTTATTTTGGTTGTATATTCTTCGTGGAATGTGATTTCAGCTGGGGTTGAAATGGGAATATGTCTTCAAATCGATTAACATGTTTTTTTCGAAATATAATTTCTAAAAATATATGATTGGTTCTTTAAATAATAAAACACAATTTTTTTATATGTAATTTCAAATTTCCATTTACAAACTATTTCAAAAAAAGGATATGGATGGATTATGTGGTGCTTACCTACTGAGTTGTTTTATGATCAAACCCTACTTTTTGCTGTGGACTTAATTAGACCCAAGTTGCTTACTTGATTATGTTTTATGTGAATTTATTTTAAGGGTTCACCTAGATGTGTGTTGGTCTTGTGGATGGTGTTTAATGAAAGGTCACATGGGGTAATGTAATGTTTTTTTCATTCAACTACTGGTGTTTATTTTACATATTTAATTCATGTTACTTTATATACAAATTTATAGGAAGAAACAATTCCCAATTGGGTAATTCTTTATGAATGGCACTAGATTCCACCTAGGGAGGATCAAGAATGCCTCTTTGGCCTTCCTCAAGGCCTCCTTGGACAGTTGGTTCACGTGAAGACATAGGGAGGTCTGTGAAAAATCTTATAGACATCCTAATTCAAGATAACTACATATGTTACCACCATTACACTACATCACTCTCTAATAGTCAAATGTATCACCATTTCATAAATCTAATGCCAATCACATATGATCTGGAGGTCCTATGGAATGAAGAACAAATTTTATTTTTTGAATGCCCTTTTTTATGAATAGTTTTTATTATATAGTACCCCTCTAAATTACATGTGACACTACCCACACTGCTTATGTATGAAAATACGATTACAGTGCCATGTAAATCACTTCCACATAGTTTTAATTCTGGATTTGTTTCACAATTTCCTATTATAATCTATAATAGGGAATAAATCCAGATGGTAGATATTCTATGGGATCCCCTTATGATGTATTTTTCACTTAATTCCTATTCATTATGTTCATTTTTACACTTTGACGTGTTATTATTCAAATTATTGCAATTTTGATGTAATTTTTTTTATTTGTTTTATTTTTATTTCATCCAATGTTATTTTTTCAATTAATTCCATATAATTGTATTTAATTATATATTATAGAATGATGTAATATTGGGAGTGAGTTAGATGAGATTATGTCTATGTGGATTGGGGTGAATTATTGAGTTTTTAGTACATGATGGATATTTCTCGTTATTGAGATTTATTTTGAATAATGAGATTCAATGTTCCATAGAATATCTTGGTGATTCATATGTGCTTCATGAATGTTAATTTAAGAGACATGGGTGTTAGTATACTCAATGGCCATTTTGTATAGACTATATACTATTAAAACAATATAATGTAGTGAATTAAAGATCATGGAAATAATTCAATGAGTGAGTATAACAGTGTAATCATTTCATTTGATGGAATGTGATTGAATTTAATTTAGAAAACAATAAAATACTGATCAAAACCACTTTTAATGACTTCTTTGTATTAGTTTATATTATTTTTTGTATTCATGAATATATATTCAAAAAATTATTTCAATTATTTTCATTCAAACACATACAAATAAAAAAAATTATGAAAATTAAAAGAGAGGGTGATAGAATTACTCCTAGAAAAGGGAAACATATTTCACTATAAATCATAATTGATTTGAAAAAAAACTGTATTGATAGGAATTTTTAATTATAAATAAACAGTGAAAAACATATTGAGAGAGGATTAAAACACTATAATGGAGGTTGTGTGTGAATTATTTACCATTTATTTGGGATGTAATTTTGTTATACTATAATGAAGAAGATTTATAACAACATTTAAAGATTTATACATCACTTTTAATAAGATAAACATCGGAAATTGAGTTTAAGGAAGTCTCTTATATATTTAGCAGATGTTTTTTTGAATTTGTAACAATATATCCACATAATTATCATGATAATGTTTCCTCATATGGTCATGGTTCATGACATGATATGTTATTTTTTCTATGAGTAGAAAAGATGAATCATTTTCTATATATCATGGTATAGAATTTCCTGGAATACATGGAAAGAAATTGTATATTTGAAGTTATATTATTAGATGTACTTCCTTATAGTATTGTGAAAAATTAGGACTCCTGATTCACAAATCTAATGTAGGGTGTTTTATGGGTATTTGATACCATTCTAATCTGGACGACAATGTTTTATTATAAGAATGATTTTAGGGATGATAAGGTGGTTAAAATACTAGAAGTCGTATATAATGCTTATATATATTATTTTATTGAATCACAAGTAGAAACTTCACTCTTTGTGATGTTCTCTTTCAATTACTTTTCGCACTTTCATATTGAGTTAAATGAAATGTTCCACTATAGTGATGTCAGTGTTGATATTTAGTATGATTTATACAATTTAGTGGGACAATTATTCCAAATTATGACTTAGTATAGAAAATGAAAAATTATTTGTAGATTATTTATGGTAGGAAACATATAACATAGTGTAGTAATATGTATTCGGTGCATCAAATTTGGAGTCTATTAATTTTATAGGTGGAGGATATTATAAAAATGACTATTATAGAAAGTTTGAAACCATCACAATAGAATACAAAATAATGATAATAAATGTTTTTCATAGATTTTGGAATAATGGTATAAAATTCATGAAAATTGGTGTAGTATGTCAACATTTTCAGAACCATGTCTCTAATCATACCCAATTTTGGTAATTCTGAACCATAGATATATTTTAGGAATGTAGAAATGGAATATGGTAATAGATTATGGTCATGATAGTTAGGCCTAAGACCATGTTTTTGAAATCACCTCTATAAGAAATATATAAGCACCATTTATTGAAAACATGAATTTTGATTTTTAAAATATAATGTTAATTTTTTCTAATATATATATATATATATACTGAAATCATATATTTTATATTGTTTTTTAAACATATAAATGTTATTATTTTTAATCAATAAAATCATTTGGTTTATACTAATGTGGAATTCTCCACCCACACCCCCTTTTTAGATCAAGGTAAATTTTTTAAAAAATCTCCACCCAAAGGCCCAAGTACAATTGTCACCAGTAACATAAATTATTTTACTTTTTTTCATTTTTATTTGTTCTTTTCCCTTAAAATTTAATATTTTTGTGTTTTTTTTATTTTTATGTGATTATTTGTGTTTTTTTATTTTTTTAATATATTTCATATGATTATATATATATATGTATACATGTACATATATAGATATATACATATAGAAATGAATTCATGTTTGAATACCTAAAAAGGATACATAGATGACTAGATACATACATAGATAAATAAATACATACATACATACATTCATACATACATAAATACATACATACTTACATATATACATATATACATACACACATCTTGCTCTCAGTGTGTGTATTATATTCAACGTGTTATCATTAATCATATCTAATGAAATGTGTTTATTGTTTTTTTGTGTTTTATTATATTTATATTTATAAATAAATGTTTTATGTTTTGAATTTAAAATTTTACATCAGGAAAATTATATAAATATGACTTAAAGCTGGATAATAGTTGTAAAACATGTTTGATTGTTTTATAACATATAAATTTTTTTATAGTTTGTTTTTTATTTTATTATTATTTTGAATTGTTTATTGATTTTTTTGTTTTTTTTCAAAAATAATTGTGAAAAATTATTTTTTAAAATGATTAATATATCTTCCATATTTTAAAAAACAAATTATCAATATTTAATTTATATATATATATATACATATTGTAAGTATAAAATATATGTATAAAAAGTTTTATTTTCATTTATTATTTTTTAATAATATTGTGTCCATGTTTGATTTTTTTGGGAAATAGTTTGAATATTTAATTTCTGTTAACCAGAACATATGCTTTGTGTTTTCAATAATTATTTTATGTTTTAAATAATTATTATCCATTTTCTAAAATATTATTAGTTCTTTTATAAGAGATAACAATTTTCATGTTATTTTTTCATTGAATATGTCTCAATTCAATAATAGTTGAACATGGTATAGATGTTTGTTGTGCCCCCTAATGATTTGGATAGATTTATTTTTATAATTAATAAAATGATTCATAGATGATAACTATATTGATAGAATAACAAATGAATTTTCATACAAAATGTGTCTTTTAATGTATCTTTTGTGTCATATCTAGGTCTAAGGTATAAAACCAAACATATTCAATACACAATACAAATGGATATTATATTATTTAATTAATTTAGAATATAAAACATTGAGGATAAATACACATAAATTTTTTTGGAATAATACTATGAGACTGTAAAAATTTATAAATAACATTACTAGAATATAAAAATTCATATGGTTGTGGCGCATTGAAACATGAAACTTTAGAGAAACATTGAAAAAATAAAAAACTGCACAAATAGGATCAAAATTTCTTATAATTTGTAGAGAACATTTAGTAAATAATATTTTAATATGGAATGAAATAAATCAGATTCATTTATAGGAAGTATAAATCCAATATGACCGTCGAAACTAAAATATGAACACATGAATAGTAATCGAGTTGTTGGAATAGTTCATGAGCAATTAAAATAGTCAGTTAACCATTATAACAGTACAATGACATGTAAATAATAATAAATATAAATAAATTAATTAAATATTAATATTAATATTCAATAAAATAAAAATTAATAATATAATAATAAATATTATTTCAAGTGTATAATTTTAATAATGTATATTATATCATATTATATACAAACAATAGTTTTTTATATTTTTGTTTAAATTATATAATTCAATAAGTATGTATATTATATTATTAAAACTAACAAATTTTTTGAATAATCCCATTAAAAGTCTCAAGGTTTTTTTATAATTTTCTAAACACATTAATGTTTAGATGAATTCTAAACACCTAATTTTACTAATAATATGTGTTTGTGACATAGAATTTATGTAATTATGCCCTAATAAATTTAATATTGGTGTATTTACCCACAATGAGTTTAATAAGAATATTATTTTTTTAAATAATTCTTTCAAATTTGAATCAAAAAAGTTAATTTCTAAAGATAGAAAAAGAAAAAATAGTCAATTTCAAAACTATTTTGTGTTCATCTGTATCAATTGAATCGACTAAAAAATAATTTTTTCAGTAGCTTAAATTCATTAAAAATGAATATTTTTAATCAGTTACTATTATTATTCACAAATAATATAACTATTTCTATGCATCGTATTAGAATATTAATTTATTTAATTTTATAACCATAAATACCACTCTAACACCCAGAGAAAATCAGAAACAATTCCATTTGATTTACAAATATTTCCTCATTTTGCTTCAAAATATTTTCATTTAAACCTTACAATTTTTTGGTATCTCCTCACTCTAGACCATCAAATCCTTAGATCCTTAAGAAATGAGTAATCCACAAGAACAAGGCAATTTTATTTTATTTTCTTTCATTTTATTCTTCCATTAGTACATTTTTTAATTTCAATCAAATTTTATCTTCTTAAATTGAAATAATTGTTATATTTTATTGAAATTTATGTTATTATGCTACTATAGTGTTTTTATAATCTATTTAATATATATTTATATATATTTATATATATAAATTCTATACATCTGGTTTTGGAACATCCCATTAATGGTCATTTTTATACAACTATAAGGATGTTATAAATTAATTATGTATCAAAAAACTTATAGTTGGATTGTATAGATAATATATTTATATATAAATTTTTATAAGATATTGTATAATGAATATAAAATATAAATAACATATACATTTCCCACTATTTATTATTAAAGATTTCTATTATTTCAAAAAAAATATCCATTAAGGGCATTATCGACACATTAATTTCACCTACCTTGTGGATTTATAGAGTTTCATATATATGATATATAAAAATTTTGTTTCATTTATTTTTATGAATATATAATTAATTTTAGTAATGGAAAAAATGTATTAAAACCATGAAACTGAAATGAAAATGGAAACAAACATGTCATCGAAGGGATCCACAGATAATGATGTTTCATTATTATGTATATTCCAAAATCAATGTCTCCATAAAATGACTTCAATACATTTATGATTATGATCATATGATTATGAATTTTTAATGATTAATATTTTCACAAATGTAATTATATTGATTCACGAATCAAGTTCATTCCTATCATTCCTCCCATATTAGGGCACCTTCTCTCAACATTTCATTGATGTATTCCCCCCAAGTGATCACATGTATTAAGATGATTATGAAATAATATAGGACAACTATCCAAAAATATTTAAATATGAAAAATATTTATGTGTGATTTTGTTTGAGGGATAAAATATTTCAAATATTGTATACATATCAATTTTGGGTGTTGTAATATTATTATATATGTTTAATTTAAAATAAATTTAATAATAACATATGTATGATACATATAGATATAGTTGGTATTATATTATATGTTTGTTAATTTTGAAAAAAGGTTTGTTAAATAAAAAATATGTTAAAAGTAGATAACTTCTCAGTTATGACCATAGAAACAATTAACTTATATGAAAAAGTAGTTTATACATACATTATTTACATATGCATTTTTTTATAACCATATATATTTTAGAAAATTTGGGGAATTGATGAGAACCAATCCAAAAACTAATATTATCGGCAATTTATTGTATGTGTGAAAAATATTACAAATGGGATGTGAAATCGAGTTGAAAACCACATGGTGGGACGTAACCACATCTTCCACAATATGAAAAATAACCAAAACCATGTGGAATGTACACTAAAAAAGATAAATTATCCATTGATTAATTTGGTAAAAAATAACCATTATATTTTAATGTAACATTCAATCCAAATATTATAGAATAATGAATCAAATCCATCGAAAAAATATTTCATGAGTTTAATTATTCTGATCAAGGGAATATTACATTGGACATCTTCAATTTGGAAGGAGAAGTTGACCAATAGTGGACTTTGAAAATCCAAGTGGATAATTGAGAAACACGTAGGGGTTGTATCTGGGGATGTCCATGATTTTACAAAATTTTTATTTTGTATATAATGCTTTTAACTCATATTGAATTTTAAACTAAAATTCTAGATAAAAATTTTACAACATTTTTTTCATTTACCTGACTTACATCTATGTGGAATGTGGCCCTAAAAGAATATATAGCATCTGTTTTTAAAAAAGGATATACCCCTCTAAGTAATCTTAATAATTATTTTTCTTTTTATGTGGATGTAATATATTATATTAAAAAATATTAGTATCTATAAAAGTGGAGTGAATTGTCTCTTTATCCTAACATTATATCACTATATTACATAGGTGAGTTTTTTCACACTATTAATCATTGGAATAATTCAACATCCTAATGATTCTTTTGAAGATACAATTACACAAACTTGATTTTATATACTCTAATACATCAATTATATTAACATGTCTATATTGGATATAAATGAATCAAAAAGTTGATCCAGTTTCTCATGAAGAAAATACCATTTAATACTTGAATAACTTATGAACAATAAAAATGAAACTATATCTCTGAATATAACATAACTACCAAATCCTATTAATTAATTTTGTCATTGGAATTCTCAAACTGGAAATCTTGACCAAAAAATATTCCCATTACCTAATAACATTTTTGTATTTTGTGTCATTATTTTATCTTTCTCTTCCTTATCTTGATCTAACCAGTAATATTATTTATATCTTTATCTTCATATTCTTTTTCAAAAAAAACATGTTTTATATTTATATTCATGTTTAATAACCACTTTATTTTCCTCATAAAAGAATATAGTTTATTCTTACTTATCATTCTTTACCATTATGTGTCTTGTGACTCTCATTTCACATAACATCTCCAACAAATAAGATCATATTCCTTTCTCAAGATGTATATTTTACCCAATAAAATTCTAATTTCTGAAGAGTTTTATAAACCAAAATTATATATCTAGAATCATATTTTTTGTGGGGTGTTCTAACATTTCCATAAATGGGAATCTATTTTAGATAATGTAAATGAATAAAAACATTCATTGTCTAACACATGAACTCTTTTATATTTTTTAAATTATTTTCTTGCTAAATAGTATTTATAAAATACCATTTTTTATTTCTTTATAAATATTGAACTCACAACATATATCTTATTATTTTTTAAAATTACTAGAAATTTATATTCTAATAATATTCTCAACCATAAATCAATGCTTTAATCTTCATAACATGATATATAAAATACAATGAAATAGGAATGACTTAGTTTTTCACAACCTTTATAACATTAGTTATTCATCAACAAACCAATAAAAGTTTATCATCAATATGAATAGAAAAATATCATCCCAAACATATTTCTTCATATAATTTAGCATGGATCGTATGTTTAGTTTATGATATTCTATACTCTATGGGAAGATTTTATACCATCATATTTATTCTTAAATTTCTATATTTAATGGAATCTAGAATTTCCTCATTTTAAGATATATAATATTCCTTGAGGTTCATCCTACCATAGATATATCTACTAATAGATCAGATCCAAATTATTTACACATTTATGAATTTTTTGATATTTAAGTCAACTTTATCTAACAGAATTTCGGAAAATCAGGTCATTTATTTCTCTTTATCCAGATACATATATACTTATTTATATAAAAATTAGTATTAAATAATGTATTAATCATGTATCATGATATTAAAAATGTTAAAATCAACTTTAAAATATTCAAATGTCTTTTCGTCACCATTAAAAACTAAAAAAACAAAATATTTTAGAGGTTAAAAATTCCAATATTTATCTACACTTGATCTTATCTGTATTTTCTAAAATATCATTTCATTAAATTTTTATTGATTCAATAACACACACATTAGAATGTTTTTAATGTTTAGAAACATTTATATCATATTTCCAAACATTAAAATTATTTTCTTTTCCATATTAAAAATTATAGAAATATTTATAATTTTTAAATATTTTATATGGATAAAATGATCCTTACAGGGGCCTCCTTATGCTCATCCTTATACTGAATATGGTAATTATCCCACAAATTGACATCAACCATAATATATAATCATCTATATTGGTATGTTATATAAAAATTCATTCATATTCTTTCATTCAAAGATAAAATTACTATGTGCTTCTAACCTTATGGTCCATATGATCCTTATTTATCTTCATTATTATGAATTAATATGAATCTTTTGGTATCCATAATTATTGGATGACAGTTAATACATAGACTTCCACCCTTAGAAGATGATAATACTTATTAATAGATGAACCCTATAGGATTCTATAGAATTGTTGAGTCCTTTTAATATTTATAGGAACATTTCCACTCCATATTTAGACCCCTTAGACTTCCTTAAATAAGATAAGTACAACACAAAATATTTTGAGGAACTATGTGAATAATTTCAAACCTTCCATAGATTATTCCAATGTCTCTAACATCATTTATGCTCATATTTTATTATTTTCAATAACTCCACTAACTTTAGGTATTCATCTTATAATAATCATTTTTCTACCACTATCCATTGATATTGAATAGAAAAAATTAGTAAAAATCTTTCTCAATTACACTAGGTTAGTTTCCCCTCTTCTTTACTTGTATTTCCTCTTTAACACCAAAAAACTTTATTCCATTTAATAAAAACAATACCACATTTACGGTAAATGGTTCAGTAGAAAACTCTTCATTTCATAGCTATTTTATTCAATCTATTGAATACACGTACTATAAAATATAAAGAAATATTATAGAGATTATGTTTAACATAAATTATTATCACAAGTTATGGTTTTCTCACCAAGAAACCAACTCTATTCACCCTTACCCAAACACATTGGAAGCATTTACACATCCTTATAAAAATGAGATATATCCTACTATCTATATATAATTAAAGAAACTATATTATACATTATAACACATTTAAATTATTTATACTGAAATTAAATTCAAATTAAGCTTCTCCAAATCATGGGGAACTCAATTCTCCCGCTTTATATTTTTTTTCAATATCATTTTACGTCCCAATTTATTGAATATTTTCACTCCCCCTTATTAATAATAAATGAATACCAATGTCAGTTTTCCATTTTATGTCAGTTTATTGTGGATTGAATGATTAATATCCCCAAAAATTAACATACCATAAGTATAATTGTGTGTTTAATATCTTCTCCATATAAATCCAAATGTTTTAAAAACCCATCTTCTCCCCATTTAACCTATGTCAAGAAGGCATGTTCTTTTTTAGATCAATGATAGAAGTGGGAAATAATATATTCATAGGAATGTTCTATAAACCAATAAACTTTATTTATACATGGGATATCCATTTGTAGAAATCTAGAGTACCAAGACAAAATAATAATGATGTCTATAAATTACAATCCTTGTGTAATGAACTCTATATCTCTTTGCATAAGGATTTTATAAATAGATTTTCATGAACATTTATGATTCTATACTCACATGAAGGTACACATAAAAAGTATTCAAATTTCAAGTATTTTTCTCTATTTGTTAGATATCCACTTCCCCTAGAAAAAGATATTGAACAAGAATAAAAAAGAATGTGGATAATTGATATCAAATCCCATCATTTAATCATAAAGTGTAATTATATATTTTTATTATAGTAAAAAAGGAATGATATCATGAAACATTATCATATATGATAAATTCCCTTCGTGGGCGGATTTCATTTCATCACCATGGATATTTCCAGGAATATATAATACTAGTTGAATTTTTTGATACCAATTGGGAGAAGAATTCCAATAGAGGTTATCCATGACGGAAAATACATCTAGTTATATAAAACATGTAGCTTTCACCATTTGTCCCCTTTTAATGATATACCTTTAATTTACTTTATTATAATGCACATATAATAGAATAATGGGATATGGTAGACTAACATCATCTCTTTAATGATAAAAGTAGAGTTGAGTTATCTTTCTCAATCCAAAAAAAACATTATCTGAATATCAAATGTCTCTATCAGTATTTATTCTTTATTTCCACTTGATTTTACAAATCAATGCCTTCATAGAATTTATGGGGTTCTTCTTGATTTAATAATTAATATTAATTAAAATATATCTCTTTATATTTATTGCCATGTCATATCCACTATTCCCAATAGTCTATATTTTTTTAAGCCTCTTTCAATTAGACTAGTCATATTGTCACACTAATTTTTTATAAATAAGGAATTATTTTTATTTGTTGGATCCTTCATTATAGTGTCTTCATTAATAGATGGAGTGGTGGGTTCTTTATATATATTTTTTAATTTGTCTAGAAAACATTCAATCACATTAAAGAAATATGCCTAACTTGTTGGAACCATTAAAATACATTATGATCAACATTTTATGATCCCATTCAAGTAATCAATTAATCCCTTTCATTAGGTATGTTCATTACCATTCAAATAACACTACATTTCAATTATATTTGTTGAATATTTTTATTTTCATAATTTTACCTTCTAAATTTAGATTCAATGTAATATTTTAATGGTATATTATGTAGTCTCTCATTCAAGTATAAAGGAATTTATTTACAATTATTCTAAAAACCTATTGAGCTATAATCAGGGACTTATTGGGAGGATTTTATTTAATAAACCTATTTAATAATTTATATACATGGATGGATTTATTTCCTTTTCCACATGAATTCTTCTCTATGGTGGAATCTTATTCACATTATCATGAGGGTTGTGTCAGATTTTCACATACCAATACTCTTTATAGTAGGGGAAAAAATTCATTAAATTGTAACATAAGGTCTTTAATCATTCAAATATAACTGTCAATTTTTTTCTCTCTCTATATGATGTTTTTTTATAGTGTTTTGATTTATTCTACTTTGATCCCCAAGCTTCATACATTAAACAAGTCACCACTCTTTTAATGAAAAAAATTTATTTTTCCTTTATTTCATTATTTTCATAATTCAATATATTTTTTTTCATATTTGGGTTGAGTTTATAGTGGGTTTTTTTGTTTTGGGGGTTTTGTTCTATTTTTTGGGCTTGTGTCAGGTTAGTGTGAATAGGTTAGGTAGAAACTGTGAGGCTGTTGTATTAAAAGGGTGATTCTATTTGATTTTTTATTCATAGTTTGTATTTAATAGTCTATTCTTCTTTTTCCACAAACCACTCTAGTCTAGGAGTAATCATTAGAAGTTCTAGGGGTGTCTAAGACATGGAGCATGGCTTGCGTATGGATAGATTAAACAGTTAAAAAATCATATGAGGGGCTATATCAATTTGACAAAGCTTGTTTCCACAATTGGAAGACAATTTCTCAAATTTTTTAGCAATCCCATTCGATGGTAGATTCTCATCCATGTGGGTGTTCATGGATGGTGCATGGTTAGATAATCCATAGATCCAAACCTTTAAAAATTTCCAGGTTCATAAAAACATGATAGTCCAATTTTTCCCTACTTATATTTTATCGCTTAATTAATCTATATCCTCTACCACCAATTCCTGAGGCCTTTAAGGTACAGTGGGTGATTTCCTCCTCTACTTCTCTTGTATTTGTCTGCATTATTCATAAATAATATGTATTCTTCTTATAATTTTATCCCCCAATTATATTCTAATATTCATTTTCTATTGTATCCTGGTTTATCATTATCCATGTTTCTTCGTAGAAAAACACTAAAGGCTGGGTGATGATGTTGTCTTCTATATTATTTGTTATTAAGTTGATCTATTTTTCTTTTAAGTCATATTCTTCCTTCTCCTGATGTTTTGTCACAGTCACACAACATTTAGGTTGGTGTTTCCATCCATTTAATTTCTAAATCATGTCATCAAATGGATGATATTTTCAAATTAAAATAATATTGTGTTGTTCATGCCTATGACGTGTTGACATGATTTATTATTCATCTTTATCTTGATAGTTTATTGAAAAATGATGTTTTTGATGTTTTTCAACAGTTATTATTATTTTTATCAAATGTATATGTATGCTATGTGTGTGATCAAATTTTATTTTGATTTAAAAATGAGTTGGGGTATTTATAAATAGTATTTGACCATGACTGAGTTGGTGTAAATGATAAATGAGTGTAAAATGGGGGGTTTGAGTTGGTTTTGGTTACATTTTTATGGTTTTTTTCATATGTGACACTCCTAATGCTTCTTTAATTTGACCCTTATACATTTATATGGTTTTACATATATATAATTGTGTTTATGGGTAAATAAATATGTTGAAAGTGTGTATATATAGATAGGATCATTCATATAAATGGATTTTCTATAAAATGAATTATTTTATAACTTTGGATTTCAAAAAAATGTACATCCATCTTCTCCTCTATTACAACATTAATTAAAATGGATTCTTTATAAACTTGAAATATTTCTCCAAATAGATTATTGTTTCTAAATTACATAAAATGGGGTTTTAATTTGTGTTTCGTAATATATTTTACCTTTATGAAACCATAATGTATGGTTTGAAAAGAAACTTTTTTAAAAATATTTTGTTAAGAAAGATGTTCTCATTAGAAATTGTTATGGATTTTTAAATGGTATTTCCTAGTTGGTAGATTGTGATGTTTTGGAAATTCGAATTAAATAACCTGACATGTTTCCTCGGTTGGAACTTGTGAATTTTTTTATATGTGAAATGAACCCATATGGTTGTACTCCATCAAGGACTATCATCACATATAATGTTTAATGAGTGGGAAATGTATTAATAGTGGTATATTTTGGGTATATTTAATTCCAAACATGTGTTGGCCTCCTCACCATCCAATTATACTATCATTGTGGGATTCCTAGATTTCATATAAAGGGTGAGCGAGGATTTCTCTCTGTGTACCGAATAGATGAACTAGATCACCTTAGAGAGAGTGATAAGACATATGGAATATGTCAATAGAGAGGCTATTTAAAGAATCCATATTGTTTATTTGTTGTGGATTTCATCATATGTTCGAAGATGGTATTGAATCAAGTACATACAGGATTGTATCTCGATATGTTTAGGTCATTCCCATAATTAAATTCTCTATGTTCCTATTTTACATTGAGTCGCGTTGATACTGGTTCAGTTTATATATTTTTATTATTTTAATTATGTTGTTTACATTATTTATACCTTTTTTTGATATAAAATATATCTTCTACATAGTTTTTATTTCCCTTTTTCTTATGAATTTAGCATGGTTTTTTTCTTCATTGAGTTTCTTTCAATAGGGGATTGAAATGGGAATTTGTTTTGAAATGTATAGAATTTTTTTTCAAAAGGGGATTTTTGTAAAATATTTTTTAGTTCCTTAACTGATTAAAATATTATTTTCAATCTATATTTTAAAACTAGTTTATCCAGAATATTTCTAGAATGTAAATGTATAGATTCGGTTGTGATTCCGTACTATTTTATTTTATGCTCACACCCGACTTGAGCCTCTCACAGTCTACATACTAGATATGCATGCAGGTTCATTTTCTGGATTTGGTTGTTGTTCAGGTTCACCCTGGTGAAGATCAGTCTTATAGTTATTGGTGACCAAGATTTCACTAGAGGTTTCTATAGTTTTTTTATTTTGATAGTATTTATTTTATATTAGTTTTTCAGGTTAATACATTTACGACTACAAGAGAAAAAATCATTTCCAATTGAGTTTTGCTTGATTTTTGTCACTTTTTTTTTCCTAAGAGGATCGTGAAAACCACTCATGCCTTAATTCCAGCAATCTCAAGTTCCCAAATTAGGGGTTAAATCATGGTGTTTTTTGATCGAATGGTATTTCACGAGACCTTTCCAATTTGGGGAGTCTATTAGACCAATTATAGGACACTCTAAACACAATAAGTATGTATGGGAAGAGTGTAATGAACTCTTAATATTCCTTAGCATTGAGTTATCAAGTATAATTGGGGATTGATTCATTCATTTGGATTTTTGGTTTACATTATTTTTTATTATTTGTTTTGTAGAGTTTGTTCATGTTTTGGGTGATAATGGAAGTGATTCAGTGTCACATAGTGATATAACATAGTGTAGTGAACCATTTGGTGCCTGAGTGCAAGGTTAAAATACATACACTTGTTTTTTCATGATTGATGATTGTTATGCTAACCTATGTGTCTTGGTTATGACTTACCACTAGATCTTTGTTTTAGGTTTTTGGGTGTGGTTTATGATTTGGATTTACTTTGGATATTGTGAGTGGATTTTTAATGAAAATTATTTTTAATTATGGTTTTGGGTGTGGTAAATGTGTTTTTGAATTGAAAATGATTTTTTAACATGATTAAATTTTAAAAGAGGGATTTGGTGTTTGAATTGTGTTTGGAAATGTGATTTGGTATTCTAAAAGTGGCCTTGGAATAAAATTGGTTTGACATTGGAATGGAGATGGTTGTTTTTGGAAGAGGATATTTTCTTTCTATTTTTTTATACTTGGTTTATGAGTTTATTATTTGGGTTTGGGATGTTATTTCTATTGAATTTTGGTTTTATGTTGACTATGTTTTGTGTTTTTGTATTTTATGGAGTATATCACATAGAAAGACCCCAGGGGTTCCATGAAATTGTCAGGTAGACATCATCCCTAGCCAGGATCCTTATTGAGTGGTAGAGACAAAATAATCTTAGTTGTTTCCTTTTTTCTATACTTATCTATTTTTTCTAGAAGTTTTGTAATGGATTAATATAGTTTATATAGTTTTCATGTCTTTGGGAACCCTTGAAGTCAAGATGGTGTGATCTATATTGTGTTATTTTTGAGGATTTGGTTTTGATTGGTGTATTGTCATTGTCCCATCATTGTTTCATGTTTGGATGATGTTTGAGGCTTTTAAGGCCAACTTAATCATAAGGTTTATGCATGAGGAGGATAAGATACATAAAGTCGAAGAGGTTATGGTTGTCTAAAAAGTCAACAGATGGTGATGTCATATGTTTATCAATTCATATACATATTTTATTATTCAATGGATATGAAATCAATGAATATGATGATATTTCATCTCTTTATTTGGGTTTTTCATAAATAGATTAATGAAAAATTTAACTCATCTAGTTATCATTTGTTTGAGAAGATAGTGAATGAGTAGTTTTTTTCTAGGAAGGTTCCTAGAAGGAATTCCATTGAAGCTATAAATCATTCCTCCCTTGGTTCTCCTGACGGTTCCCCATATTGTGAGAAGTGATAACTAAAAGAATATATTCGTGATAGATCTCTTTCATTAATTCCTAAATCCCATTCATCGGGAAACCAAATAATTTTCTTCTAGTGTGGTTGGTTAGGGAATTCAAAACTATCTTTCTATAATTTCTGGAAGTCATCTGAAAGGTCTGGATATTTGGGTCATATACATAGATTTTATATGGTGTATTTCTAGAAGAAGAAGTCTCAATAAGATTTTTTATATCCAAAATATTGGGATGTAGATGCTTCAGGGCACCATACCTCTAGCCATAGGTCCCATAGTAATGTTTTTCATGTATTTGGGAATTTCTAGTTTTGGGTGTTATCAACCAAACTTTTTTATCTAATGTCATACTGTGAATAGTATATGTGTTCCTTTTTTTTCATGGAAATTCTCTATATATAAATGATCTTTTTAGTCTTATTCCATGAAACCTATAGCCATTCCCAATGTATTTAATAATTTCTATGGTTATACTTCTTATTGATTGATATTGGTTTTGGGTGTTTCTCCATTGAGAAATTTTTGCGTCTCATAAAAATTATGTATCATTGTTTGGTTTGATATTTGGGATGAGATTCTTTGGATGTGATCCCCCTTGTGTCGGGGGTTCGATGTCAGTGCCTTTTTTATAGTGGGGTTATTAAATGATGGGGTGATCCACCATTGATATATTTGGAATCTTTCTCATGTGTTTTTCATGTGTGTTTTGTGGAGTTTAATATTAACAACATTGTTTATGATTACATTTTGTTTTAGTCAATTTTGAATTTTTTTGGAAGTTTCATTTTAGAGGTTCATCTTTTTGGGTTGAGAGTTAAGATTTTTGTCACTTGGTTGATGTGGTGACATTATAGGGGAAGAATTGTTTTATGGAGGGAGTAATTTTAACTCCCTAACATCAAATTTTATTTTATATTATTATTTTTATATTTCAAGATCATTTGATTCATGTTCACGTTGAGTTCCCAGTGGGTGTTTTTGTGTTTTGGGGGTTTAATTAGATTTTTGGAAATATTCATAGTTAGTGTGTATAGTTTGGGGAAAAAATTTGATATAGTGGACAAAAATAGTGTTTCTAGTTCATTTTATTCTTATACAGTTTTCCATCCAAGGTTTTTTCATTTTTATTTTCCAAAACAAAAGTGTAGAAATAGGGTAACTATGAAACCTTCAGAAGGTGTATGAGACCTAGAGCATGCCTTGTTCATCATCGGTAATGGAAACAATCTGGAAAGTATATAAGGGTTTCATTAATTTTGAGAGACCTGATTTTATCAGTTGGCACATGGTTTCTAAAATCATGACTCTATCCCACAAAATGTAAGATCAACTTCCTATACAGTGCAAATATTTAGAACAATAATGACCCATATATTCACAAGCTTTATTTTTATCGATTAATTTGGAAATTTATGAGACTAGGAAACAACGTGCAATTCTGAGGCCCTGTAACACCCCGAGATTCCACGATACGCTTCTCTTTCAATAATGCAATAGCTTGCATTGTACGCAAGTTCGAGATTCTAACACACTATGACCAATAAAAACAGCCATTATGAATAGTAATAACCACCTTTTGAAATTATATATATTTTATATTTCAAAATGGACTTCATTTTTGGATTCGGAATATCGAAATTAGCCTATGTCGAATTTTTGGTATTTTTCTGAGAACTTCAAATTTTTTATAAATAGTGAAAAATACTTAAAAACAACTTTTTTAATCAAAATAATTTATAATAATAAATTATACTATTGAGTGGTTTTAAAGTATAATTATAATATATTTTTACCATTTTATCCAATGGTGGTCATTAGAATTAATTTCACTTTGAAATTAGACATAAACAATTGTCAATCTTTTGATATACATTGTTTCTTAAAAACACGCTATTTGTTGTGATAGCGGGAATTAATTATAAAATTAATTAATTCAACTTATATGTTTGGAATTTTGTAAAATAGAAATTATTTTTGAATTCAGAATATCAATTATAGCTTAGGGAGAAATTTTGGCATTGTTTTGAAAAACATCAATTTTTTATGAATAGTGAAACCATTAAGTTGTAGTTAAAAAAACCGATTTTTCGATTAAATGAAAAATTATCACTTCTGTGATTTGATTTTCAAAAACCCGACATACATGGTTGTCATTAAGAATTAATATGTGGTTCAATGGGATTAAAATAATTTTTGGTGAATAGTAACTTTTACGTTTAATTAATCACGATTAAAGGTAATTAGTGTAATTTAAGGTAAAGATAACGTTATAATAATATGAAATGACCTTTACACTTGTCCTACTCCTATTGGATGAGTCATGGCCGATCAAAAAAATCCATGGGTCAACTTGGGAACCCCATGGAGCCACTTTGGTAGGAAAATGACATAAATAACTTTTTATTTAAAGTTAAAACAAAAATGTCACAAACATGAGTTTTTTTACTAAAACAATTTTTAAATGGGGTTATACAAGTCATATTTTTGACTATAAATATTCATTAGAAATATAAAAATATTTCTTACATCATGATATTTTTTTATAATTTTTTAACATTAAATAAATTAAATAATTTATGAAACCATGATGATGCAGTGATTACCTCATTAATTAACTATTTAAATAAAATGAAAATATAATGTAAAATCTAAGACTTACACTTGTCAAAAACCTATTGGATGAGTATATTTAGAACACTAATCACATTACCCTAGAAATATATAAGTGTGGGACCTTTATAATCTGAAAAAGCATTTCATAAAAAAGTATCATTTCAATCTTTCCAAGAGTGCCCCTTCTCTCCTCTTATAAAAGGCCCCCACCACTACCACCTTACTCACACCATAAAAGCCTTTTGGTTCGGCCAACCTCTGCCAAAATACACTCCCAAATTCCCTCCCTTACTCCTAGAAGCCTCATGTTTGGCAATAGTCTTCCCAAGTAAGCTTCTGGATCAAATCAAAAAGAGTTGCCTGATTTTAAGGTAATGTCTTCTCTAATGTTGTTTTGTTTTATTTTTCTTCTCCAACCCCCTAAAATATTCTTATTCTTTTTTATTTGTAACAACACCAGTATATTAAATATACTAGGATGTTTTTATGAGATGTATTTGATTTACACTTACACACACCTTCGTCTAATGGTTAAAGAACATACTGTTTCTGTGGGTGGAGAATTACTGCATCACGAAACGATGATTGTTCAAACTTCTTTTAACACCTCTCATGATAGCCATAATAATGACACTATTTTATATATATGATATATATTATGTTTATGTTTTCCTTATGCTTCTGTATTTTTCATTTATGGCACACCTTTATGATTTCAGTTATGGGTAAACGCGATAATTTCATTTTAGGAAGCGCGGACTACCGCCCCCTCAAAGTGATTTGAATCGTTAATGCCATATGTGGGATGTATAAAGGATGGATTAAATGGTATTAGACATTATATTATACTGTAATTATAGTATAACATTATATAATTAATCCATTAAATACGAAATAAAAATGAAAGTAGCATTCATGCGTACGTACGGCTTACCGTCTCCATGAACAGTGCATTTCTTTTCTTACCTCTAAATGTTACGTAATATTATGAATGAATGTATATACTGGATATATATGATATATATGATATCTAAATCATTAATATAATTCTGGATATAATGGATATTTCACCACATGAACAAGTTGAAATTATATGATGTTTATTTATGACTCAAGTACCAAAGATCGACAAAATGACAGTTATTAACTTAAATAATTACACAATGTTCATAACATGGTAATAAGTGATATAAAAGAAATAATGAAAATGAAAAATATTCTTAGGAAAATAGAAATTAACTCTATTTTATTATTCAGGAGCTTAAAGAACGATCGAGTCAAGTCGGACACGAGGTAAGGGAATTTCTTAACCCAATTTCCATTCTTTGGGTTAATCTCCTACTTTCAAATTATTTCATGATATTATTATGGCATATCTTGTATTTGTACTTTCTTTATGTGTACTTATAATGAATACACATAATAGATCTATTTTATTTTAAAAATGATCTTTTTAAGGACTTCGTCTCAATCTCCTTTCATTGAGGCATATTTGGTTTTATACATAACTTTCATTTATACGGTGTATAATCCACTTTGAATTTTACTTTTATTCAAAAGGAATCATTTATACGAAGTGTTTTTACTAAAAAAATGTATTTTTTTCTTACATATGCGGCGACATCGACTTCTCCACCTTCATGACCATTATTTGAGTTTCGGATTCCTCTATAAGACATAACATTTTTTAAAATGAAAAATAAATACATGTTTTAATTTTCTTTTATTTTGGTATTGAAAACGATTTTGAAAGTGTTTTTATTATATCAATGTGTTGTATTGATATCTTGTGATTGAAATTTGGAAATGTTATGTTTCCTTTATGCATGTTTTATGTGATACGATTATGTTATATGATATGTTTAAACCTATTCATATGAGGAATGCATTGGACTTAATAAGTGACGGGTGGAGCCCGCTATAGCTCCTCGATGCATCGGTAGGTCTCATGAGACAAACTAGTTTCTTGGCACGAGGCCTTGACAAAATATTATTTGTGGTCATGGCATGAGGCCTTGGCTACATGGTTATGATAGTCTGTCATTATGCATTCCATCATTATGAAAGTGGTTATTGATATTTCATGGGATTATTCGACTAGTAGAATATCCATGTGAGTAAGTAAATGGCATTGTTTAATTTTATTTTTTCCATATTATGTTGAAGTTCCTGTTTTAAAAGGCTTTTGTTTTAGTTATACATTGCCTTAAATTTTAATGTTTATTTATGAAAACTTACGCAATATTGTTATCCCTACTGAGCATATGTGCTCACCCCTTTCAATGTTTTAATATTTTCCAGGATGTGAAGAAGTATTTTATGAATGACCTGCAGGGATAGTCAGAATAGGATATGAGTGTGGACTATGGAGATTTTTTATTGAATATTTTCACTTTATGATGTAATGTAACATTTATGAATGTATCTAGTGTTTCCAAGGCTACTAAACTAATCGGTCTTTTGAGACTTGTTCTTTTGTGATCATGCCAATGTTACGCAATAATGCACCGACTCTGGGTAATTGGGGTCGGGGCGTTACAGTTGGTATCAGAGGCAGTTTAGTACTAACCTTGGAAGCAAGATTTAGATAAACTCTGATTAGAGCACATATCCCAAAGATAGACTTTAAGGATTAGTATAGAAGAACTTCCTAGAATTTTGGTATTATAGAGATTTTGTGAGTTTTCCGAGCAATACATCCATGTCTGGATACGAGCAGGTAGAGGCGGCTCTGAAACAGATGTACCTAGGGGTAAAACACGAAAACACCGCTTTGAGCTAGACTCGAACAGGAACTGGTGCACGACACGGGCCTTGCTGCACTCTTGGTTACGATACTCCTGGGGGATATGCTTAGGATAATTCTCATTTTCTTTACAAACCACTATGAAGGGTTATGAGTATATACATCCTAAAAGAAAACATTTTTATGATTATGGATTATATCCATAAATAGTTCAATTTATGTTAAGTTTTTTACAAGTATGGAATTGTGTATTTTGATTCATAAACTAATCTAGTTTAAGCCATTATTTAGAAATGGCGCCTAGTGGAAGGAATGGAAACTGTATCAATGCACGCACTCTGTGTAGGGATTTCCCTCCTGCTCAAGATAATTATTATGGATCTGGAGATACAACTGGTGCTGATCAACTTATTACCATACTGGGACAACTCACTCAGGTTATGAATAATAACCTTACTCGTATGGAGCACCATAATCCGCAATGTGGAGGATAAATTTCAGACCGCTTCATGAGGTAACAACCACCAAAATTTAATGGGGGTACAAATACATTAGTATCTGAGCAATGGATAAACTCCATAGAGAAAATATTCCACACCTTGGGGAGTAGCGAAAGGGAGAAGGTCATCATGGCAGTTTACCGGCTCACTGGAGATGCCGATCAATGGTGGTCGCTAATTCAAAACACAAAGGAAGATTATGAAGTATCAAATATGGAATGGAGGGACTTCAAAGATCTTTTCATAGAAAAATAATTTCATTGTGACCATCAAGTAGATATGGAAAGGCAATTTCTGAGTCTGAGACAAAAGGAGGATGATAATGTCGCAAAGTATGAGGCTAACTTTACAAGGTTAGCGAGGTATGTTGCAGATTATATACATAACCCAAGAAGTAAGATTGATCATTTCTTTGATGGGTTAAATCCATTTCTCCGTCGAGCTTTAGTATCACAATCCTTCTCATCGTAAGAAGATATTGTCTCGTGTGCTATCAAGACAAAAAAGGAATTCTCTAAGACTTATGACAATAATGTAAAGCAAGAGAAGAAGAGAACGGTGGAACAAGAGACAGATAGAGGGAAAAAGGGAAAGAAGGATTTTCTATTATGCAATAATTGTGGGTAGAATCACCCTGGTACTTTCCTAAAAGGAATGGGAGTTCGTTATAAATGTGGAGAAAGAGGTCACCAAGCTCATGATTTCAAGGGAAAGAAAGAGGCTATCAATGTTGAATGCTACAATTATAGGGAAATGGGGCATTATGCCAATGAATATCCTAAGCGTCAGGGAAACTTACCTTAGAAAAGGCCAAGGGATCAAGTAAAATCTTATGTTGTTACTACAGTTGAAGTGAAATAATTAATGTATTGGTGCTTTTGGACTCAAGCATTATATTCTGGTTATAAGGATAATGTGATATATATATATATATATATAAAAGGATTGTACTGCAGTCATGTTTTTTTCATTAATGATTTAATATGATGAAGGTAATAATATTTTTAGTATGTGACAATAATATAAACTTTACTTTGTTTGGGGAATCTGATGTTACAATTGATTTTGGAATTTAGAGACCTTTTAGATAAAGTCTAGATATAGGTATTTTGGATAACTATAGTGGTTGGAATGAATTAAGATGAACATTGGATAGTATTGTTTAGGGTTAAAACATTTCTGAAGATTATTTTTGGAATATTATAATACTATAGTTTTAGGAAAAGGACAACCTGCAGGGTGGGGCATAACCCGTCGCGTCGGACAAAGCTACAGGAATCGAACCCACAACCATTGTGAAACAGGCCTCTATTACCTACTACTAGCCTACAGGAAGTCCCTGGTTGTTACAAAATAGTTTTCCTAATATAAATGGTATGTGTTAATACTTTGAACCTTGTACGATTAGGATAAATATAATATTTTTTAGTTCCATTTTCTTTTTGAGTGAAAGATGAGTTTGTGGTAGAAATTAGTTGAAGGTTGAAGCTCTACATGTCAAGTATATATATATATATATACCTATCACATATTCTATGAATACATTAATTCTTAAACTTTAGTAAAGGGATATGAAAACAAAAAAATGTGTTATCCTAATACCTTATGTCTTGTTGAACTGATAATATTTTAAATCAACATAGATTGAAGGCTTTGAGGCCCTCAATTTTACACTTGTTTGTGATTGATGACCTCAATCACTCCCTACAAATATTTACGTTTTTCCTCCAATTATATATCTCTAATTGCAACCAATGTTCTCCTTATCGAGATCATAATTTGGTGGTGACATTTTTATTTCCATTTCCCTCTTATTAAGGCTAAATTTTATTAACCTTATTTCCGATGTGGGTTTTCCACAAAGGTATTTTCTATTTTCAACCTTTTATTTTCAAAGAAAATTTCAAATTTAGAGGACACAATTTATTGAAGGAGGGGATAATGTAATACCCTGAGCTTCCACGATACGCTTCTCTTTCAATAATGCAATAGCTTGCATTGTACGCAAGTTCGAGATTCTAACACACAGCGACCAATAAAAATAGCCATTATGAATAGTAATAACTTCATTTTGAAATTATATATATTTTATATTTCAAAATGGACTTTATATTTGGATTCGGAATATCGAAATTAGCGTATGTTGAATTTTTGGTATTTTTCTGAGAACTTCCAATTTTTTATGAATAGTGAAAAATACTTAAAAACAAATTTTTTAATCAAAATAATTTATAATTATAAATTATAATATTGAGTGTTTTTAAAGTATAATTAGAATATGTTTTTACCATTTTATCCAATGGTGTTCATTAGAATTAATTTCACTTTAAAATTGGATATAAACAATTGTCAATCTTTTGATATATATTGTTTCTTAAAAACACGCTATTTGTTGTGACATCGGGAATTAATTATAAAATTAATTAATGCAACTTATATGTTTGGAATTTTGTAAAATAGAAATCATTTTTGAATTTGGAATATCAATTATAGCTTACGGTGAAATTTTGGCATTGTTTTGAAAAACATCAATTTTTGATGAATAGTGAAACCACTAAGTGGTAGTTAAAAAACAGATTTTTTGATTAAATGAAAAATTATCACTTCTGTGATTTGATTTTCAAAAATCCAACATACATGGTTGTCATTAAGAAGTAAAATTTGTTTCAATGGGAATAAAATAATTTTTGGTGAATAGTAAATTTTAAGTTTAATTAATCGCGATTAAAGGTAATTAGTGTGATTTAAGGTAAAGATAATGTTATAATAATATTAAATGACCTTTAAACGTGTCGTACCCCTATTAGATGAGTCATGGAAGACCAAGACAATCTATGGGTCAACTTGGGGACCCCATGGAGCCACTTTGGTAGGAAAATGACATAAATAACTTTTTATTTTAAGTTAAAACAAAAATGTCACAAACATGATTTGTTTTACTAAAACAATTGTTAAATGGGGTTATACAAGTCATATTTTTGACTATAAATATTCATTAGAAAGATAAAAAGATGTCTTACATTATGATATTTTTTTATAATTTTTAAACATTAAATAAATTAAATTATTTATGACACCATGATGATGTAGTGATTACCTCATTAAATAACGATTTAAATAAAATGAAAAGATAATGTAAAATATAAGATTTACACTTGCCAATAACCTATTGGATAAGTATATTTCTAACCCTTATCACCTTAAACTCAAAATATATAGGTGTGGGACCTTTAGAATCCGAAAAAGAATTTCATAATAAAGTAACATTTCAATCTTTCCAAGAGTGCCCCTTCTCTCCTCTTATAAAATGTCCCCACCACTACCACCCTACTCACACCATAAAATCTTTTTGGCTCGGCCAACCTCTTCCCAAATACTCTCTCAACTTCCCTCCCTCACCCCTAGAAGCCTCACTTTTTTCAGAATTATTCCCAAGGAAGCCTCTGGCTCAAATCAAAAAGAGTTACCCGATTTTAAGGTAATGTCTTCTCTAATGCTGTTTTGTTTTATTTTGCTTCTCCAACCCCCTAAAATATTTTTATTATTTTATTTTGTAACACCACCAGTATCTTAAATATACTAGGATTTTTTTATAATATGAAATTGATTTACACTTACACACACCTTCGTCTAATGGTTAAAGAACATACTGTTTCTGTAGGTGGCGAATTACTGCCTCACGAAACGATGATTGTTCAAACTTATTATAACACCTCTCATGGTGCCAATTATAATGAAACTATTTTTTATATATGATATATATTATGTTTATGTTTTCCTTATTCTTCTGTATTTTTCATTTTTGGCACACTTTTATGATTTCCATTATGGGTTAATGCGATAATTTCATTTTAGGAAGCGCGGATTACCGACCCCTCAAACTGATTTGAATCATTAATTCCATATGTGGGATGTATAAAGGATGTAGTAAATGGTTTTATAAATTATATTATACTGTAATTATAGTATAACTTTATATAATTATTCCATTAAAGATGAAATAGAAATGAAAGTAGTGTTCATGCGTACATACGACTTACCGTCTCCATGAACGGTGCATTTCATTTCTTACCTCAAAATGTTACGTAATATTATGAATGAATGTATATAATGGATATATATGATATATATGATATCTAAATCAGGAATATAATTCTGGATATAATGGATATTTCACCACATGAACAACTTGTAATTGTAAGAAGCTTATTTTTGAATCAAGTACCAAAGATCGACACAATGATAGTTATTAACGTAAATAATTACACAATGTTAATAACATGGTAATAAGTGATATAAAATAAATAATGAACATGAAAAAGATTCTTAAGAAAATAGAAAATAACTCTAGTTTATTATTCAGGAGGTTAAATAACGATCGAGTCAAGTCGGACATGAGGTAAGGGAATTTCTTAACCCAATTTCCATTCTTTGGGTTAATCTCCACTTTCAAATTATGTCATGATATTATTATGTCATATCTTGTATTTGTACTTTATTTATGTTTACTTATAATGAATACACATAATAGATCTAGTTTATTTTAAAAATTATCTTTGTAAGGACTTCGTCTCAATCTCCTTTCGTTGAGGAAAATTTGGTTTTATACACAACTTTCATTTATACGGTGTATAAACCCCTTTGAATTTTACTTTTATTCAAAAGGAATATTTTATACGAAGAATTTTTACTAAATGAAAAAAAGTAATGTTTTTCTTACGTATGGGAGACAACTAATTCTCCACCGCCATGACCATTATTTGAGTTTCGGCTTCCTCTACAAGCCATAACTTTTTTTAAAATGAAAAATAAATACAAGTTTTAATTTTATTTTATTTTGGTATTGAAAATGGTTTTGAAAGTGTTTTTATTATATCAATGTGTTGTATTGATATCTTGTGATTGAAATGTGGAAATGTTACGTTTCCTTTATGCATGTATTCTGTGCTACGATTATGTTATATGATATGTTTAAACCTATTCATCTGTGGAATGATTTGGACTTAATAAGTGATGGGTGGAGCCTGCTATATCTCCTCGATGCATCAGTAGGTCTCATGAGACAAAATAGTGTCTTGGCACAAGGCCTTGACAAAATATTATTTGTGGTCTTGGAACGAGGCCTTGGCTACGTGGTTATGATAGTATGGCATTATGCATTCCATAATTGTGAATGTGGTTATTGATATTGCATGGGATTATTCGACTAGTAGAATATCCATGTGAGTTAGTAAATGGAATTATTTAATTTTATTTTTTCCATATTATGTTTATGTTCAAGTTTAAAAAGGCTTTTGTTTTAGTTATACATTTCTTTAAATGTTAATGTTTATTTATGAAAGTTTCCGCAATTTTGTTATCCATACTGAGCATTTGAGATCACCCCTTTCAATGTTTTAATATTTTCTAGGATGTGAAGAAGTATTTTATGAATGACCTGCAGGGATAGTCAGAAGAGGATATGAGTGTGGACTATGGAGACTTTGTTATTGTAGATTTTCACTTTATGATGTAATATAAATTTTATGAATGTATCTAGTGTTTACAAGGCTACTAAACTAATCGGTCTTTCGAGAGTTGATCT
Organism: Viscum album; assembly: GCA_963277665.1. Classification (NCBI taxonomy): domain Eukaryota; kingdom Viridiplantae; phylum Streptophyta; class Magnoliopsida; order Santalales; family Viscaceae; genus Viscum; species Viscum album. Next base: position 1,149,530,694 of record OY728127.1, on the reverse strand, counting down.
TTTGTGATCATGCCAATGTTACGCAATAATGCGCCGACTCTGGGTAACTGGGGTCGGGGCGTTACAGGCCCAGTTTTCCATGAACGATTGTTTGAAAAACCATTACATTTTTAATAGCACACATGCATGAATTTTCTGAAAAAGGGAAATAAATCTTAAATATTGGTACAGATCAGAAATTGTAGGGCACCATTGATCATAGATATGTGGCATTACCCTAGATGTGACTTGTCATTGATCAACGCGGGTCATCTATAGAAAAATCCATCAGGGTTGTAACCTTAAATAAAAAAACCCAATATAAATTATCAAATATTAAAATGATAATAACTCATAAACAATAAATTTGATTGAAAATTTGTGACCACAATTAAGTTCATAATGGGGTTCATTCTTTAGGAAATTCCTAACATCGACCATCAGAGGTCTACTAGAATAGTCAGTGTTTGGATTTGAATGTCATTAAAAAATTTAATAAAAAATTATAATTAATGTCTAATTGATTTTATATTTAAAAAATAAATTTTAGAAATCATGGTTTATCACCATAACGTTGGATTTTTTCTAAGGTACTGAGAGAAGATGGTTCTCCCATGGTTTTGGAGAATCAATATTGGATGTTTGATCAGAGCATGGCGGATCGACGAGCATTGGAGGATTGGGGATCGATGACGACATGAAACCCTGTTCATTGTCAATGATTGATCCAACCTTAGGGTAGGGTTTCAATTTAATCATGATTTATTTTCCCCTTCATAGAATCAAATGAATAATTTGGACCATCCCATGAAATGAGTGATCTGTGGTTCAGTCATTTTTTCAAGAGGGATAGTTATTGTGTGATTAAAGCAAACATATCTTGTAGATTAATCTGTAGATGTTTTTTTGTGATTTTGATATTATTAGTAGATCGTGGATTAAATAATGATTTCAAGATCCATTCATTGGTTTTTCAATTTCTCAATCTATCCTCCCTTAGTATATCATGTTCTTCATGCATTCTTATCCCGTTTAAACCCTATGGGAACGATTTATCCTTTCACCCATGAACCATGGAACAACAATTCGAGACCCTTGTTTGGGATATGTGATGTCTTTATGGAGGTGATATAGGAGCATTGAAGGTTGGAACCAACTCATGGTGGATGGAATGAAGAATTGAGGGTTGTTGGAAAGGGTGGTTGGTGGCAAGTTGAGTGTGCGGCCCGGGAGGAGGTCAGGTTCTTATTGGGTGTACATCTGCAGTGTAATGGGACCATGCCAGAAGGGGAACCCGTGGTAGCACATTCCATGGGTAGCAAACAAGAGCCATGATATGACACCACACTAATGTATGTGGTAGTACATGGATCGATGGATGTGTTGGTCGGATCCTACGGCGACGAGGAGGACATAGTACTAGATGGGGAATGTGTACAGGGGTAGATAACTGGCCACATGGTTGGGCGACCTCATTGACCAGAGGGGTGCGGCCAGGGCGGGGCACATCTAGCAAAGCTGAACTGACCGACATGACATGGGGAGGTCTAAAGATTTGGGCCAATCTGGAAACACTACAGCCAAATGAATCGGCCCTGACTAACCAGGGCAGGTTGGTCGGTCCTGTTTATGTTAGACCAAAACCAGACTGGACTCTTTTTACTAAATTGGTCATATCATTCAAACTGGGTGTCTGTTTGACAGTCTGTTTTTGGCATTGGGGTCATCATTAATAGGAGTTCCTTTTGAAACACTTAAATTGAGCTTTTTTAGATTTTGGAATATAAATTAGTGGCATGTGTTGTATATTCTCCTAGAATAGGAACGCTACAAGCCAAATCTTGTTGCTGGGCGTGACTGGGTGATCATGGTGACTATGTTATCTTAGTGACTACGTAACATGCGGGACTCATTGACCCATCAATGCTCTATGAACCTTAAACGCTCTATGTTCCATAGATGCTCTTTGTGCCATCGATGCCCCAGGTTCTATCAATGCTTGGGGAACTATCGACACCCTTTTCACCAGCGATATCCCAGAGGCCATCACCACTCTAGGAAACATAAACCCTCCATGCACCACAGATGATATGTACACCTTCGATGCTCTATGAACCACTAAATCTATGTGCACCATCGATGCATTATGCACTGCCTACACTTCTAGTGTCATATAGACTGTGAGATTTATGGATTGAGATTGTAAATCTTTCCCTTCATGATTTTGACTTTTACATGTTCCAGATGATCATTTTGATGGTAATTTGTCTGCTTAAATTATGGTTTTCTTCATGTGTTACTAGTGTTATTTTCCATTGTGGTTTCAGGGGACCAATTGTGTATTTTTTTACACAGCATTTCCAGGAATATTCGCACTCGTGTCATGTCTTCTATAGCTTATCAACACTTTGACGGAGTCTTTAGTGGTCCAGGACATGTGTTCATAATGATAAGCCCAATCGACGAAGTTTGATTCATCATCTTCATACATCTATTTCTATACCTTCCCTTTAGGTATATTTTTTTATAGATGTATTTTAGGATCTTGTACTTTTCATTTTGGTGGGGCATGTATTCTGGCCCTATTTACTTTTACAGTTATTGTTCTGTCGCACTCTGTTGTGGGAATCTTAGTGGAACACATTATCATTTACATAGTGATTTTAGTTTCTTTATTTTGGACATGGGGATGGGTTTATGTGTATATATAAATAAGAAAAATCATCCCATTTTATGGATATTCCTACTCTGTGCTAGTTTCTAGCCATGGCCTATTGGAGGAGAGCTTGGTGTAGTCATGACACGGGCCCCAGGGGATGGGTTGTGACATAGTGGTATTAAAGGAGTTTGGTTCTACATAATGAACCAAGGGTATTTTAGGTTGGTTTGGGGAAACCTTGTTATGTGTTTTGAGTTTATATTTTAGACCATGGACTCTAGTGTTGGTGCAACAACCAAATTATACACTCAATATGCATCTAAAATATGATTTTTGATTCGGTACATGAATACACTAGTTCCAATGAAAATAAATAATAAATGCATCATATTGGATGGAGTGTGTTCTCATGTCCATATTGAGTGTGTGATATCTCACCTTGTATACTCTATTGACTATGGAAAGTCTTGATCTATTTCAGGATGCCTCCATGGAGAAATCCAGCCATGATTCCAATGTTTGATCATGATGATGATCCGCCTAGAAATGAGCTGTTAGTATAGGATCCAATACCAGATATAGAATCCTCTAGTGGTGTACCAGTAAAATCACCGCCTGGAGAGAAGTAATTACGACCCTCACTACTTCTAGAGGATTCATTCATGATGACTAAATTGAATGAGTTTTGTAGGTATCAACCCCCTTGTTTAAGGGTGAGCTAGACCCCTAAGATATTGAGGATTGGATAGAGGCGGTTACACGTGTTTTCCGCTTAGCAAGGATTCCTCTCATCCAGATGGTAGTCCTATCTCTAAGTATTCTACAAGGATCAATGGGGAGATGATTAACCATAGTGATATAAACACATGAGGATAAGACCCTCACTTGGAAAAACATCACACGCATCTCTTTAGGGTGGATTTCTTCCCCGATACGTTGTTCTCCATTCATATACAAGATGTATTGCAACTAGAGTAAGAATCCAAAAGTAGAGGGGTACTCAACGAGATTTATATATCATTCTTATTACTCCATGGATATGTAGTGGGACCCATTCTTCAAGGCCCATACATTCGAACAAGTGATTTTCTGAGATATCATAGAATCCATGATGTACCTTATCATTCAATCATATTCTACGGTACTGAAGAGACAGTTACTAGTAGATAGCTATCTTGAGGACAATAAACCTATAGTAGGAGATATCACGGGGCATCAGGTAGCTAGGTATTTGGTTGTAGGTAGATAACAATTGATGAAGGTATCCAAACAGATCATATCATTCATGGTATGACCCTAGGATATGAGTTTAGTGGTGCAAGGCTCCCAGGGCAGAGAAAATTAGCCAATGGGATGGTTATGCTACATGTGCAGCAGTCAGGGAAACATGATTTGATATTGAATAAATCTTCATAAATATGTTCCGAATATGGTTGAGGGACCTCCAAGGTAGAGGAAAATTAATGAACAAGGTAGTCTTTTAGGAAGAGGACGTGGAAGTGGAGCTAGATGGGTAGCAGGAGGTGGGCAGTGGTTTGAGGTAATATTGCCACCACCCCCAGGTGGTCCACCACGAGGTTAGGGTGCTGGTGGACAGGGAAAAATTCATCTTCATGTGATGGGGTATTATTCCCCTAGTGATCCATAGATGATTATAGGTACGATCACAGTCTTTCCCATCCTTGATATAGTTTTGATAGATCCAAGTTTCTGTCACTCTTTTCTCACCATGACCAAGGTTGAAGACATGGAGATTATTGTGGAACTATGGCCTCGAACCCTCTTAATAGAGACATATACAATAGTATAATAAATTATCACACAATAGTGATGATAGTGTTCCATTACTCATGGTTGTGAGAGTTTCAGTTGGGATATTTTAGTGGCAGCATCAAGGTCAAATGATGTAATTCATGGTATGGATAGGTTATCCATAGTTCATGCCTAGACTAACTGTTTTTTGGAACACATTTTAGTGTTTCTATAGAGATGGTACTGTTTTATCCATTTTCAGTGAAAAGGAAACATAAGTAGTGTAGGATGGACATGAATGTAAGAGGGTGCATCCAATCACACACAAGTTACCAGAATGACCCTCAGTGCAGTGGATGAGATGAGACCTTGGGTTTCTAAAATGGCGGAGGAGTATGAGGACATCATTATAGAAGATGTTTCCATATCACCTCCTCAATGGGAGATGTATTAAAACATTGATCAATACCCAGATATGATATGGATATCTACATGTGCATATCGGATGGATCCTATGGAGCTTCTAGTTTTAAGGGTATAGATGGTGGACATGTTGATGAAGGGCATGGTGAGACCTACTATTTCATCCTGGGTGGCCCCATATTACAACCATGAGTGGAAAAGATGTATCCGGACAACCAACATCAGATCGGGTGACTAGGAATGAAGAAGAAGGAGGAAGAGTTCATTTATCGATACCTCACTTGTCAATATGTGAAGGAAAAACACAATGTTCATGTGGGCATGACCCAACCATGTGAGGTGCTAGAGTGGATGTGGGATGGGATATAAATTGAATTCATGATGGTTTTACCATTCACATCCAAGGGACATGATACCATTCTGGTTATCGTTGAAAACTCACCACATATTCCCACTTCATACAAATTTATGAGAAGAGTTTAGTAGACATCTTGGGATGCCTCTATGTGCTGGAGGTAGTTCGACATTAGGGAGTGCCATCAACAATCATCTCAGATTTTGGTTCTCGTTTCACTTACCGGTTGTGGGTGGGATTGTATGATGTGATTTGGACTTAGGTTCACCTGAGAACAACATTTCATTCCTAGAAGAATAGTCATATGGAGTGATCCATCCATGTTCATGAGGACATGCTATGAACATTCTTCTTATAGAATGGCCATATATGGGAGGACCCCCTACCTATGGTGGAGTTTTCATATAACAACAACTACCACTACAACATGGGTATGGAACCATTATAGTTGTTGTATGAGTGACCATATAGGTCACTGCATTTATAGGAAGAACCTAGGTGAGTCAGTACTCATGGGTCTTGAGATGAAAGCAGCTACCACAGAGAAGGTGCAGATCATCTAATAGAAGATGAAGACTACACAAAGCTAGAAAAAGTCATATGTTGATTGGTAGAAGAGGCCTCTAGAGTTATAGGAGGGATACCATGTATTCCTCTGTGTCTCACCCTGATGGGGATTCAATATATTTGGACGAGGCGACAAGTTATCTCTATGATACTTCGGTCTTTGTCAGAATCTTGGAAATGTTGGCGAGGTGGTTTATCGCCTAGCTCTACCCCTACAGTTGCAATGGGAGCATGATGTCTTCCAAGTGTCATAGTTGAGGAGTCACATTCATGATGCATCACATGTCATTGACTGGGGAGAGTTAAAAATTGATGATGGGGTGACTTTTACAGAGTACCAGGTGGATATTGAGGATCAATAGGAGAAGATCCTCTGTGGTTGGTCGATTCCAATGGTGTGTGTTCAGTGGTATGAAAAGAATCTCAAGGAGAGTACTTGGGAGAAGGAGGTTCAGATTCATTTTCAGTACCTTCTTGTTTTTGTTGAGTATCCCTTGATTTTATTTTTTGGAAATAAATCCCCATGGTGATGAGAATGTAATGATATAAATTTTCTCAATTTTTATTTTTATAAATGAATTATGAAATTTCTGAGACCAGGTGCGGAAAGGGCATGCAATTCCGAAGCTCAGGATTCCCGGAACGATTGTTTGAAAAGTCTAATGATTTTAATTGAACATGTTTGTGGATTTTCTTAATAACTAAAATTACTCTTTAATGGGTGACCAGAATAGAAATATGCAGGACCAATTGAGATTAGAGAAGTAACTTTACCCTAGGAATTACCTAACATTCGTCGGCACAGGTCATCTGAAAAAAAGACACCCGGGGCCTAACCGTAAATAAAATTATTAAATAAAGATTATTTTATTTTGAAATCTTAATAATTCATAGATGGTAAATAAAATTTGATATATGAGACCACCTATTATTTTTTAAGGTGGTTTATTCATTGGAAGTCACCTAACATCGACCAGTGTAGGTCATATGCAAAAGATAGTTTTTGGACGTGAACGTCATTAGAATACTTAATAAAAATATTTTATTAGATGAAGAAGATATTATATATTAAAACAGTAATTTTCAGAAATAAATGTTTATCTCCATAACCGTAGAGTATCCTTGAGGTAGAGATATAAGAATAATCTCCCAATGTTTTGGAAAATTATGATAAAATTCTGATCTGTGCAGAATTGATCGATGAACACCGGTGGATCAAGGATCGATGATCACATGGAACCCCATTCTTCATCAAAGATTGATACATCCTAGAGGTATGGTGTCCATCCCATTGTGATTTATTTTCCCCTTATTAGAATAAAATGATGTATAACAACCAAACCACAAATAGGATGATCACCGGTTCGATCATTCTTTTTAGAGGGATAATTATTATGGGATTAAAGAGAATAGATTTTGGTGATTATTATTATATTAGTTTCTTCATGATCTAGCTAAAATGAAATGGTTAAGGCTAAAAAAGTACATATCTAGTGGTTGGGTGTTCATGTGATCAATCTATCCTCCCTAAATATATTACATTCTTCCTGCATTCTTCCCCCATTGAAACCCTATCAGAATGATCGATTATTGCACCCACGATCCATGGCGTAATGATTTGATACTGAAGGGTTTGATCCATGAAAAAAAATTTGTAGGTGTGATGGGAGCACAAAATGTAGGCAGCGACTCATGGAAAAGGGCCCGATGAATGGCAGGCCACCGACAGGGTGGCCGGTGGTGAAGGTAGTGTGCAGCCTGGGGGAAGGCCAGGTTCTTGTAGGGTCCGCAGCTGCAGTCTAGTGGGACCATGCATGAGTAGGAGCCCATAATAGCATAGGCTGTGGGAAACGAATAGGGGCCATGGAAGGAGGTTGCAGGATTGGATGTGACAGGATGTGACACAGAAGTCATGTCGATGGGATCTCGTGGTGGTGGGGAGGGCACAGTACTAGGCAGGGAACACGAACAAGCTGTGTGAAACAGGGTCTGACTGCGTTGACTGAGTGAGCCAATTTGCCACATATTTGGGATACCTCATAGACCAGAGTGGTGCAGAAAGGGAATTCCATGTATAGAAGAGAAATACCATCCCTTGTGAAACGGTCCGGGCTAGAGAACCAGGCTCCTATGGCAGCCCAGACTGATAGGGTCCGGTAGGGCTGGCAGGATAGTATTGTGTTAGACACAGACATGAAAGACCCATTTTTTCTAAATTGACCATATTATTCAAACCATGTATCTATTTGACGAGTTGTTTATGTTGTTGGAACCCTTGTGTCGAGACAGTAATTTTTTATACTCTAAGTAAGTTATTGTGGATGTTTTCATTCAACCTATTGGAATGAGGAGTAGGTTCTCCCAAAAAAATCACTTTACAAACGTTATCTCATGGCTGGCTGTGATGAGGTGATATTTGTGAATATGTGATTTTTTTTACTACATGACTTGCAGGATATCTTGACCCATTGATAATCATGTTTCCATCCATGCTACATGATCCATTGATGCTCAACGCACCACCAATGCATCATACACTATCAATGCTCCATGCCCCCCTAACACTCCATGTTCCTTCTATTCACCTTGCAAAACCGACGCACCGGGTGCCATCAATGATCCATGCACTTCCAAAACTTCTACTATCATAGAGACTGGTAGATCTACGGATTACATATATAAATACTTCTCTTTATGATCAAGACATTATCCTCTATTATCTAACCATGTGGATTGTACATCATGTGTTTCCATTGTGGTTTACTTCGTGTGTTACTAGTGGTATTTTATTTTATGGTTTCAGAGTCCCTAATCAGTATTTTTTACTCACCCCTACATGGTCTATGCCTACATGTGTCCTATCTTGTGCAAAATATCGACACATTAATAGAGTCCTTGGTGGACAGGATCCAAGGGGTTCTTAGAGAGAGGGCTATTAGACAAGGTGCGCTTTTGCAACATCATACCACTATCTTTGTACCTATCCTTTAGTTAAGGTTTTTTATGAATTATTTTAATCTTATTATAATTTAATTTTTTGTTGGACTTGAATTTTGGCCCCGTTTACATTTTTGTTTTTTTACTATTGTAATTTTTTGTTAGTATATTATTGGTGCACATTATTTTTTATATAGCATTTTCAGTTTCAATTTTATGGGCTTGGAGATGGGTGCATGTGTACATGTTCTTAAGAAGATACCTACCATTTGTGGGATATTCAAACTCGTTACTAGTTTCCATAACCTAGACTACTATATGTGGGATTTGGGTAGTCATGGAACAAAACATGGGTGATGAGTTGTGATAGGTATCCTGTTTGGCAGGACATGCTATTAAATTTTGTGACATTCCCATGTACATGAAAAACTAATATTCCAATTTTCCCTTCTTATGATTTAACCCCAAATCGATCCATCTCATATATTAATAATTTCATGTCCACTTAGCATCCTTTTATGGATTCCTCCTTTCATCCACATGGATTTGTGTTCCTTATTCTTCAATATTAGAAAATTTTCTTTTTATCTTAGTCATCTTTTCTATTTCTATATTCGTCTACAATTATTTCTTGGATATTCTTTTTATGGGTTTCTTATCTTCGGTACCCTAGGGGTTGGGTGGTGATTTTGGATTATGTTTTTTATTTACTAGGGTGTTAAAATTTTATCTTTTGTTTTTTTTCTATCTCCAAGAGTTTCGTCGCATTCACAAAGTAATAGGGAAGGTTTTTCCATTCATTTCATTTATAATTTTTAGTTTTAAATGATTTATTGTTCAATATTAATTTAAAATTATTTTCATTATCCTTCTTATGTATTAACATGATATATTTTTCATTTACATGTGGATTATTTTTTGAATAATGGGTTCTCATAAGGATTTCTATAATTATTTCTATATGTATTAATGTATTTGTATGATAGGTGTTTGATAATATTTAATGTGATTTTGAGAAATATTTTCAATATTTAGAAATGGGGTTTTTACTTGATTGAGCTTTGGAAAATTATTTAATTGTGTGAAATGGTCATTTGAGTGGGTTTTGGGTACATTATTATGGTTTTATACCAATATGGCACTCTTTGTGCTTCATTCATTGGACCCACGGAAATTTGTTTGGTTGTCTATAAAATATCTAGTGGGTTTGGGAATATAAATATGTTAATGGGGTGTATATATAGATTAGAACATGCATATAAATGTTGTTTCAATAAAATATATTTTTTGATAACATTGTTTATCAAGACACTCTCCATCCAATTTATCATGTTTTCCTTCTTTATTTCAAATGGTGTCTTCAAAACCTCCAAATGTTTCTCAAAATGGATTTCATTTTCCAAATAATTTTTTTTAGTTTTGAATATCTTTTTCTAAAAATAAATTCTCTTATGAATCCTAAGAATTTTGGTTTCAAAATAATCTTGGTTTAAGAAATGGTTTTGGGAAGAATGCTTTTTTCATTAGAAATGGTTTTGTTTTTGTAAAATTTAATTCCCAATTGGTACCTTGTGATTTATTAAAATTTTTCATTGAACACACTTGATGTGTTGGAACAGTAGGCACTTGAGGATATTTTTTTATGGGAACCCCTGTGATTTTACCCTTTTAGGGAGGGTATTTTTATATTTGGTATTAGGGAGGGTAACTGAATTAATTTTGGTATCTAAAGGATATATTTAATTCTTGGATTTTGATATCCACATTAATTCCTTATTATACTATTATAATGGGATTCATAGATTTCAACTATGTTGTTGAATGATCATTACTATCTATATCCTGGTTAAAAAAACTAGATACCATTAGAGAGGGTTATAATACATATTGTATATTCCACTAGTGTGGAAAATTAAAACAACCATGTTGGTTAATAACTATTGATTTTATCATATTCCAATATATGGATTTGTACCAATAATATCATTTATTTCCTATGGAGATATTTTGGACTTCACCTTTATTTCATGTCGTATGATCTGATATTTCATTGTTGAACTTTGGACACTAGTTCTATTAATATTTATCTTCTTGTACTTTTGTTGGTTCTATTATTTTTTGATATGTTTGATACACCCATCTTTTTGTACATAACATTGATTTCCCATTTTCTTATGCATTTATTTGGGTTATATATTCTTCGTGGAATTTGATTTCAAAATGGGTTTGAATTGGGAATATTTTTTCAAATGGATTAACTTGTTTTTTTTTCAAAATACAATTTCTAAAAATATATGATTGGTTCTTTAAATAATAAAACACAATTTTTTTATAATTAATTTCAAATTTGAATTTACAAACTATTTCAAAAAAAGGGATATGGATTGATTATGTGGTGCTTACCTACTGAGTTGTTTTATGATCAAACCCTACTTGTTGCTCTGGACTTAATTAGACCAAAGTTGCTTACATGATTATGTTTTATGTGAATTTCTTTTAAGGGTTCACCTAGATTTTTGTTGGTCTTGTGGATGGTGTTGAATGAAAGGTCACATGGGGGAATGTAATGTTTTTTTCATTCAACTACTCATGTTTATTTTACATATTTAATTCATGTTACTTTATATACAATTTTATAGGGAGAAACAATTCCCAATTGGGTAATTCTTTATGAATGAAACTAGATTCAACCTAGGGTGGATCAGGAATGCCTCTTTGGTCTTCCTGAAGGCCTCCTTGGACGGCTGGTTCATGTGAAGACATAGGGTGGTCTGTGAAAAATCTTATGTACATCCTAAATCAAGATAACTACATATATTACCACCATTACACTTCATCACTCTCTAATAGTCAAATTTATCACCATTTCATAAATCTAATACCGATCACGTATGATCTGGAGGTCCTATGGAATGAAGACCACATATTATTTTTTGAATTCCCTTTTTTATGAATAGTTTTATTATATATTACCCCTCTAAATTACATGTGACACTACCCGCACTGCTAATGTACGAAAATACTATTACAGTGTCTTGTAAATCACTTCCACATAGTTTTAATTCTGTATTTTTTCACAATTTCCTATTATATTCTATAATAGGGAATAAATCTAGATGGTACCTATTCTATGGGATCCCCTTATGATGTATTTTTCACTTAATTCATGTTCATTATGTTCATTTTTACACTTTGACGTGTTATTAGTCAAATTTTTGCAATTTTGATTGTAATTTTTTTTTATTTTTTCTATTTTTATTTTATCTGATGTTATTTTTTCAATTAATTCCCTATAATTGTATTTCATTATATATTATATAATTATTTAATATTTTGAGTGAGTTAGGTGAGATTATGTCTATGTGAATTGGGGTTAATTATTGAGTTTTTAGTACTTGATGGATATTTCTCACTATTGAGATTTATTTTGAATAATGAGATTCAATGTTCCATAGAATCTCTTGGTGATTCATATGTGCTTCATGAATGTTATTTTAAGAAACATGGGGGTTAGTATACTCAATAACCATTGTGTATAGATTCTATACTATTAGAATAATATAATGTGGTGAATTAAAGAACATTGAAATCATTCCCTGAGTGAGTATAATAGTGTAATCATTTCATTTGATGGAATATGATTGAATTGAATTTATAAAACAAGAAAATATTGATCACAACCACTTTTAATGACTTCTTTGTATTGGTTTATATTATTTTTTTTATTCATGAATATATATTCAAAAAAGTATTTCAATTATTTTCATTCAAACACATACAAATAAGAAAAATTATGAAAATTAAAAGAGAGGCTGATAGTATTCCTCCTAGAAAAGGGAAACATCCTTCACTATAAATCCTAATTGATTTGAAAAAAACTGTATTGATAAGAATTTTAAATTATCAATCAACAGTGAAAAACATATTGAGAGAGGATTATAACACTATAATGGAGGTTGTGTGTGAATTATTTACCATGTATTTGGGATGTAATTGTGTTATACTATAATGAAGAAGAGTTATAACAACATTTAAATATTTATACATCACTTTTCATAAGATAAACATAGGAAATTGAGTTTAAGGCAATCTCTTATATATTTAGAAGATGTTTTTTTGAATTTGAAACAACATATCCACATAATTATCATGATAATGTTTCCTCATATGGTCATGGTTCATGACATGATATGTTAATTTTTCTACGAGTAGAAAACAAGAATCATTTTCTATATATCATGGTATAGAATTTCTTAGAATACATGGAAAGAAATTATGTATATGAAGTTATATTATTGGATGTACTTCCTTATATTGTTCTATAAAATTAGGACTCCTGATTCTCATATCTAATATAGGGGGTTTTATGGGTATTTGATACCAAGATAATCTGGCGGAAAATGTTTTATTATAAGAATTATTTTACGAATGATAAGATGGTTAAAATACTAGAAGTCGTATATAATGCTTATATATAAGATTGTATTGAATCACAAGTAGAAATTTCACTCTTTGTGATGTTATCTTTCAATTACTTTTCGCACTTTAATATTGAGTTAATTAAAATGTTCCACTATACTGTTGTCAATGATGATATTTAGTATGATCTATACAATTTAGTGCGTCAATTATTCCAATTTATGACTTAGTATAGAGAATGAAAAATTATGTGTAGATTATTTATGGTTGGAAACATATAACATAGTGTAGTCAGATGTATTCGGTGCATCAAATTTGGAGTCCATTAATTTTATAGGTGGGGGACTATGATAAAAATTACTAATATACAAAGTTTAAAACCATCACAATAGAATAAAAAATAATGATAATAAATTTTTTTCATATATTTTGGAATAATAGTATAAAATTCAGGAAAATTGGTGTAGTATTTCAACATTTTTTCAACCATATCTCTAATCATACCCAATTTTGGTAATTTTGAACCATAGAGATATTTTAGGAATGCAGAAATGGAATATGGTAATATATAATGGTCATGCTAGTTAGGCCTAAGACCGTGTTTTTGAAATCACCTCTATAAGAAATATATAAGCACCATTTAACGAAACCATGAATTTTGATTTTTAAAATATAATGTTAATTTTTTAAAATATATATATACTGAAATCATATATTTTATATTGTTTTTAAACACATAAATGTTATATTTTTTAATCAATAAAATCATTTGGTTTATACTAATGTGGAATTCTCCACCCACACCCCCTTTTTAGATCAAGGTAAATTTTATAAAAAATCTCCACCCAAAGGCCCATGTATAATTGTCACCGGTAACATAAATTATTTTACTTTTTTCCTTTATATTTGATCTTTTCGCTTAAAATTTAATATTTTTGTTTTTTTATGATTTTTATATGATTATTCGTGTTTTTTGATTTTTGTTAATATGTGATTATATATGTGTGTGTGTGTGTGTGTACATATACATATATACATACATACATATAGAAATGAATGCATGATTTCAAACCTAAAAATGATACATAGATACCTAGATACATACATAGATACATACATATATACATACATACATTCATACATACATAGATACATACATACATACATATATACATACATATCTACATACACACATCTTGCTCTTAGTGTGTGTATTATATTCAACGTGTTATCATTAATCATGTCTAATGAAATGTGTTTATGGTTTTTTTTGTGTTTTATTATATTTATATTTATAAATAAATTTTTTGTGTTAAGAATTTAAAATTTTACATCAGGAAATTAATTAAATATGACCTAAAGCTAGATAATAGTTGTAAAACACATTTTATTGTTTTATAACATATTTTTTTGTAGTTTGTTTTTTATTGTATTATTATTTTGAATTGTTTATTGTTTTTTAGTTTTTTTTCAAAAATAATTGTTAAAAATTGTTTTTTGAAATGATTAATATATCTTCCATATTTTAAAAAACAAATTATCAATATTTTATTTAGATATATATATATTGTAAGTATGAAATATATGTATAAAAATTTTTATTTTTATTTATTAGTTTTTAATAATATTGTGTCCATGTGTGCTTTTTTTGGGAAATAGTTTGAATATTTAATTTCTGTTAACCAGAACATATGCTTTGTGTTTTTAATAATTATTTTATGTTTTAAATAATTATTATCCATTTTCTAAAATATTATTAGTTCTTTTATAAGAGATAACATTTTTCATGTTATTTTTTTAATGAATATGTCTCAATTCAATAATAGTTGAACATGGTATAGATGTTTGGTGTGCCCCCTAATGATTTGGATATATTTATTTTTATAATTAATCTAATGATTCGAAGTTGATAACGGTATTGATAGAATAACAAATGAATTTTCATTTGAAATGTGTTTTTTAATGTATCTTTTTTGTCATATCTAGGTCTAAGGTGTACAACTAAACATATGCAATACACAATAAAAATAGATATTATATTGTTTAATTAATTTCTAATATAAAATATTGAGGATAAATACACATATAAATATTGGAATAGTACTATGAGACTGTAAAAATTTATAAATAACATTACTAGAATATAAAAATTCATATGTTTGTGGCGCATTGAAACATGAAACTTTAAAGAAACATTGTAAAAATAAAAAATTGCACAAATTGGATCCAAATTTCCTATAATATGTAGAGAACATTAAGTCAATAATATTTTAATATGGAATGAAATAAATCATATTCATTTATAGGAATTATAAATCCAATATGATAGTCGAAACTCAAATATAAACACATGAATAGTAATCGAGTTGTTGGAATAGTTTATGGGCAATTAAAATAGTCAATTGACCATTATAACAGTATAATAACAAGTAAATAATAATAAATTAATTTAATTAATTAAATATTAATATTAATATTTGATAAAAAAATTAATAATATAATAATAAATATTATTTCAAGTGTATAATTTTAATAATGTATATCGTATCATATTATATACAAACAATAGTTTTCTATATTTTTGTTTAAATTATAGAATTCAATAAGTATGTATTAAAAGTCTCTAGGTGTTTTTTTATAATTTTCTGAACACATTCATGTTTGGATGAATTCTAAAAACCTAATTTTACTAATAATATGTGTTTGTGACATAGAATTTATGTAATGATGGCATAATAAATTTAATATTGGTTTATTGACCCATAATGAGTTTAATAAGAATAATATTTTTTAAAAATAATTCTTTCAAATTTGAATCAAAAGAGTTAATTTCTAAAGATAGAAAAAAGAAAAAATAATCAATTTCAAAACTATTTTGTGTTCCTCTGTATCAATTGAATCGACTAAAAAATATTTTTTTAGTAAATTTAATTTATTAAAAATGAATATTTTTAATCGGTTACTATTATTATTCAAAAATAATATAACTATTTCTATGCATAGTCTTAGAATATTAATTTATTTAATATTATAACCATAAATACCGCTCTATCACCCAGATAAAATACAAACAATTCCATTTAATTTACAAATATTTCCTCATTTTACTTCAAAATATTCTCATTTAAACCTTACAATTTTTTTGGTATCTCCTCACTCTAAACCATCAAAGCCTTAGATCCTTAACAAAATGAGTAATCCACAAGAACAAGGAAATTTTATTTTATTTTCATTCATTTTATTCTTCCATTAGTACATTTTCTAATTTCAATCAAATTAGATCTTCTTAAATTGAAATAATTATTATATTTTATTGAATTTTATATTCTTATGATACTCTAGTGTTTTTATAATCTATTTAATATATATATATATATAAATTTTATACATCTGGTTTTGGAACATCCCATTAATGGTAATTTTTATACAACTACAAGGATGTTATAAATTAATTATGTATCAAAAAACTTATAGTTGGTTTGTATAGATAATATATTTATATATAAATTTTTATAAGATATTGTTTAATGAATATAAACTATTAATAACATATACATATCCCACTATTTATTATTAAAGATTTCTATTATTTCAAAATTAAATATCCATTAAGGACATTATCGACCCATTAATTTCACCTACCTTGTGGATTTATAGAGTTGATTATATACGATATATAAACTTTTTGTTTCATTTATTTTTATGAATATATAATTAATTTTAGTAATGGAAAAAAATAATGTATTAAAACCATGAAACTGAAATGAAAATGGAAATAAACATGTCATCGAAGGGATACACGGATAATGATGTTTCATTATTATTTATATTCCAAAATCTATGTCTCTATAAAATGACTTCAATACATTTATGATTATGATAATATGATTATGAATTTTTAATGATTAATATTCTCATACATGTAATTATATTTATTCACGAATCAAGTTCATTCCTATCATTCATCCCATATTAGGGCACCTTCTCTCGACATTTCACTGATGTATTCCCCCAAGTGATCACATGTATTAAGATGATTATGAAATAATATAGGATAACTATCGAAAAATATTTAAATATGAAAAATATTTTTGTGTGATTTTGTTTTAGGGATAAAATATTTCAAATTCTATATACATATCAATTTTGGGTGTTGAAATATTATTATATATGATTAATTTAAAATAAATTTAATAATAGTATATGTATGGTACATGTAGATATAGATGGTATTATATTATGGTTTTGTTAATTTTGGAAAAAGGTTTGTTATATAAAACATATGTTAAAAGTAGATATCTTCTTAGTTAAGACCAAAGAAAAAATTAACTTATATGAAAAAGTAATTTATACATACATTATTTACATATGCATTTTTTCTATAACCATATATATTTTAGAAAATTTGGGGAACTGATGATAACCAATCCAAAAAATAATATTATCAGAAATTTATTAGATATGTGAAATATATTACAAATGGGATGTGAAATAGAGTTCAAAACCACATGGTGGTACGTAACAACCTCTTCGAGGGTATGAAAAATAACCAAAACCATGTGGAATGTACACTAAAAAAGATAAATTATCCATTGATTAATTTAGTAAATAATTACCATTATATTTTAATGGAACATTCAATCCTAATATTATAGAATAATGAATCAAATCCATCAAAAAAATATTTCATGTGTTTAGTTATTCTGATCAAGGGAATATTACTTTGGTCATCGTCTATTTGGAAGGAGAAGTTGACCAATAGTGGACTTTGAAAATCCAAGTGGATCATTGAGAAACACCTAGGGGTTGTGTCAGGGGATGTCCATGATTTTACCAAATTTTTGTTTTGTATATAATTCTTTTAAATCATATTAAATTTTAAGCTAAAATTCTAGATAAAACTTTTACAACTTTTTTTTCATCTACCTGACTTTCATCTATGTGAAATGTGGCCCTAAAAGTATAGATAAAATATGTTTTTAAAAAATGATATACCCCTCCAAGTAATCTTAATAATTATTTTTCTTTTTATGTGGATGTAATATATTATATAAAAAAATATTATTATCTATAAAAGTGGAGTGATTTATCTCTTTAACCTAACATTATATCACTATATTACATAGGTGAGGTTGTTAAAACTATTAATCATTGGAATAATTCACCATCCTAATGATTTTTTTGAAGATAGAATTACACAATCTTGATTTTATATACTCTAATACATCAATTATATTAACATGTCTATGTTGGATATAAATGAATCAAAAAGTTGATCCAGTTTCGCAAGAAGAAAATACCATTGAATACTTGAATAACTTAAGAACAATAAAAATGAAACTATGTCTCTGAATATAACATAAATACCAAATCCTATAAATTAATTTTTTCACTAGAATTCTCAAACTGGAAATCTTGACCAAAAAATATTCCCATTACCCAATAACATTTTTGTATTTAGTGTCATTATTTTATCTTTCTCTTCCTTATCTTGATCTAACTAGTAAGACTAGTTATATCTTTATCTTCATATTCTTTTTCAAACAAAACATGTTTTATATTTATATTCATGTTTTTAACCACTTTATTTTCCTCATAAAAGAATATAGTCTGTTCTTACTTATCATTCTTTCTCATTATGTGTCTTGTGACTCTAATTTCACATAACATCTCCAATTAATAAGATCATATTCTTTTCTCAAGATGTATATGTTACCCAATAAAATTCTAATTTTTGAAGAGCCTCATAAACCAAAATTATATATCTAGAGTCATTTTTTTGTGGGGTATTATAACTTTTCCATAAATGGGAATCTATTTTAGATAATGTAAATGAAAATAAACATTCATTGTATAACACATGCACTCTTTTATATTTTTAAAATATTTTTTTTTTGCTAAATTGTATATATAAAATACCATTTTTTATTTCTTTATTACTATTGAAATCACAATATATATCTTATTATTTTTTCAAATTGACTAGAAATTCATAATCTAATAATATTCTCAACCATAAATCAAAGCTTTAATCTTTATAAAATTATATATAAAATAAAACTAAATATGCATGACATAGTTTTTCACAGCCTTTATAACATTAGTTATTCATCAAGAAACCAACAAAAGTTTATCATCAATATGAATAGAAAAATATCATCCCAAACATTTTTCTTCTTATAATTTAGCATGGATCATAAGTTTAGTTTATGGTATTGTATACTCTAAGGAAAGATTTTATATTATCATATTTATTCTTATATTTCTATATTTAATGGAATCCAGAATTTTTTCATTTTAGGATAAATAATATTCTTTGAGTTTCATCCTACCGTTGATATATCTATTAATAGATTGGATCCAAATTATTTAAACATTTATGAATTTTTTGATAATTATGTCAACTTTATGTAATAGAATTTCGGAAAATCAGGTCATTTCATTCTCTTTATCCAGATACATATATAATTAATCATATAAAAATTAGGATTATATAATAGATTAATAAGGTATCATGATATTAAAAATGTTAAACTCATATTTAAAATATTAAAGTGTCTTTTCGTCAGCATTAAAAATTATAAAAACAAAATATTTTAGAGGTTAAAAATTCCCATATTTCTCTACACTTGATCTTCTCTGTATTCTCTAAAATATCATTTCATTAAATTTTTATTGATTCAATAACACACACATTAGAATGTTTTTAATGTTTGAAAAAGTTTATATCATATTTCCGAACATTAAAATTATTTTCTTTTCCAAATTAAAAATTATACATATATTTATAAATTTTAAATATTTTATATGGATAAAATTATCCTTACAAGGGCCTACTTAGGCTCATCCTTATACTGAATATGGTAATTATCCCACAAATTGACATCAACCATAATATATAATCATCCATATTGGTATGTTATATATAAATGCATTCATATTCTTTCATTCAATGATAAAATCACTATGTCCTTCCAACCTTATGGTCTATATTATCCTTATTTATATTCATTATTATGAATTAATATGAATCTTATTGTATCCATAATTAATGGATGACAGTTAATACATAGACTTCCATCCTTAGAGGATGATAATACATATGAATAGATGAACCCTATAGGGTTCTATGGAATTTTTTAATCCTTTTAATATTTATAGGAACATTTCCACTCTATATTTAGACCCCTTAGACTTCCTTAAATAAGATAAGTACAGCACCAAATATTTTGAGGAACTATGTGAATAATTCCAAACCTTCCATAGATTATTCCAAAGACTCCAGCATCATTTATGCTCATGTTTTATTATTTTCAATAACTACCCTACCTTTAGGTATTCATCTTATAATAATCATTTTTCAACCACTATCCATTTATTCTGAATAGAAAAAATTTGTAACAATCTCTCTCAATTACACTAGGTTAGCTTCCCCTCTTCATTACTTGTATTTCCTCTATAAAACCAAAAAATATTTATTCCATTTAATGAAAACTATACCACATTTATGGTAAATGGTTCAGTAGAAAACTCTTCATTTCATAGCTATTTTATTCAATCTATTGAATACATGTACTATAAAATATACAAAATTATTATAGGGATTATTCTTAACATAAATTATTATCACAAGTTATGGTTTTATCACCAAGAAACCATCTCTATTCACCCTTACCCAAACACATTGGAAGCATTAACACTTCCTTATACAAAATGAGACATATCCTACTATGTATATATAATTAAAGAAACTATATTATACATTATAACACTTTTTAATTATTTATACTGAATTTAAATTCACATTAAGCTTCTCCAAATCAAGGGTAACTCAATTCTACCTCTTTATATTTTTTGTCAATATCATTTTATGTCCCAATTCAATGAATATTTTCACTCCCCCTTATTAATAATAAATGAATACCAATGTACTTTTTCCATTTTATGTCAGTTTATAGTGGCTTGAATGATTAATCTCCCCTAAAATTAACATACCATAAGTATAATTGTGGATTTAATAACTTATTCATATAAATTCAAATGTTTTAAAACTCATCTTCTCCCCATTTAACATCAGTCAATAAGGCATGTTATTTGTTAGATCAATGATAGATACGGGACATCATATTTTTATAGCAATATTATATAAACCAGTAAACTCTATTTATACATGGGTTATCCATTTCTAGAAATCTAGAGTACCCAGACTAAAAAATAATGATGACTGTAAATTAAAATCCCTATATAATGAAATCTATATCTATTTGCATAAAAATTTTACAAATAGATTTTCATGAACATTTATGATCATATACTCACATGAAAGTACACATAAAATGTATTCAAATTTTATGTATTTTTTCTCTATTTTTTAGATATCCACTTACCCTTGATAAATATATTGAACAAGAATAAAAAAGAATTTGGATAATTGATATCACATCCCATCATTTAGTCATAATGTTTAATTATATATTTTTATTATAGTAAAAAAAGAATGATATCATTCAACATTATATTATATGATAAATTCGCTTCATGGGCGGATTTCATATCATCACCAAGGATATTTCCATGCATATATAATACTAGTTGAAATTTTTGA
The DNA here is from genome assembly GCA_963277665.1 of Viscum album. Taxonomy (NCBI): domain Eukaryota; kingdom Viridiplantae; phylum Streptophyta; class Magnoliopsida; order Santalales; family Viscaceae; genus Viscum; species Viscum album. The sequence continues at coordinate 1,149,508,998 of OY728127.1, read as the reverse complement.
TACAAATTTTGAGATGAATTCTAATAGAGGTTATCTGTGACGGAAAATACATCTTGTTATATAAAACATGTAGATTTCACCATTTGTCCCCTTTTAATGATATAACTTTAATTTACTCTATTATAATGCACATATAACAGAATATTGGGATATGGTAGACTAACACCATCTCATTAATGATAAAAGTAGAGTTGAGTCATCTTTCTCAATCCAAAAAAAACATTATTTGAATATTAAATGTCTCTATCAGTATTTATTCTTTATTTCCACGTGTTTTTCCAAATCAATGCCTTCATAGAATTTATGGGGTTCTTATTGATTTAATAATTCACATTAATTAAAATATATCTATTTATATTTGTTTTCATGTCATATCCACTATTCCAAATAGTCTATATTTTTCAAGCCTCTTTCAATTACACTATTCATATTTTCACTATCATTTTTTATAAATTGGGAAATATTTTTATTTGTTGGATCCTTTATTATAGTGTCCTTATTAATAGATGGAGTGGTCGGTTCTTTACATATATTTTTAATTTTTCTAGAAAACATTCAGTCAGATTAAAGCAATCTTCCCAACTTGTTGGTACCATTCAAACACATTATTATCAACTTTTTTGTGATCATATTTGAGGAATCAATTGATCCCTTTCATTAGGTATGTCCATTACCATTCAGATAACACTATATTTCAATTATATTTGTTGAATATTTTTATTTTCATAATTTTACCTTCTAAATTGAGATTCAATATAATCTTTTAATGGTATATTATGTAGTCTCTCATTCACATATAGAGGAATTCATTTCCAATTATTCTAAATACCTATTCAGCTATAATCAAAGAATTTTTTGGAGGATTTTATTTAATTAACCGATTTAATAATTTATATACATGGATGGATTTATTTCCATTTCCACATGAATTATTCTCTATGGTGTAATCTTATTCACATTATCTTGAGGGTTGTGTCAGATTTGCACATACCAATACTTTTTATAATAGGGGACAAAATTCATTAAATTATAACAGAAGGTCTCTAATCATTCAAATCTAATTATCAATGGTTTTTTTCTCTCTATATGATGTTTATTTTCTTTATATAGTGTTTTGATTTATTAAACGTTGATCCCCAAGCTTCATGCATTAAATAAGTTTAAAACTCCAGAATTTTACACTATAAATCAAAAACTATATTCCAGAATCTCCAGCTACCATAAAAAATTCCAATAATTCCAATTATTTCTTATTTGTATTAATTATTTCTATATTAAGACCATTATATTTTTAGGAATGAACCCCTACATCTTGGGAACCATTTAGGGGAAGATATATCTTGGAAATCTATAAATTCACCCTTGGTGTTATGGTGTTTTTTTAATCCTTGTACATTTGAACAGATTTAAAAAAAATCAATTAATTATAGAAAAAAAAGATTCATTACTAACATGTAACATTATCCATATTTAAATTCTATCAAGACCCTATGTTGTTTATATTTTATAAACCTATTTTTGGAATAATTAATTTTTATTTATCTAATTCTTACCCATATATAGGGCCCATGATTGGCTTAAGTGTAAAACTTGTTATTTTAATGTTTTATGAGGTATACATGAATTTATAAGGGCTATAAAAAGGTTTGGTGAGCTATTAAGAGCCTACATAATGTTAGTACTTCATTTATATACACTAGGTTAGGATATGTATGACTAGTGTTAGGGTGTGGCCCTTTTTCTATATGTCACGTAAGGTTAATACTGAACTTCATAAAGGTAAATATTTATGTTAAAAAGATGAATAAGGGTACCTTATAACTATGTAACGGTAAAACTAGATTTCATAAGGGTAACTCTTGAATTATAGAGGTTTCATAGTGGCAGTTCCCTCACTTTGTAAGGGTAACTCCTTAATTTCAAATGCTGCAAAATGGTAATCAATTACTATTAATAGATAAGTCTATGTTTAAAACCTATATATTGGTAAAATTTATTATCGTTACCTTATATAAATTATATTTCTATGGGTAAAATAAAGATCCCATATATAGTTCTCTATTTGGGAAATAAATATTTCAAAACCCTTCTTTCTCTTATATGTGCCCTACATGATCATGAAAAATGTTTTTGAGGATTTTAAAATATTAAAATCATTGAAGCCAATTAATTGGTTAATTTAATTATAATGACTCGAGTTAAAGAAGAATCTAAACACAATAAAATTAATAATCACATCAAAAAAAATAAATGAAATATTTTATTTTTGGGAACTAGTGTTGTTAAACCGTACACGAATTTCTCTCTTAAAAAATTCAGATCATTCCCACCATTAGTTTTTAGATGATCTTATTTAGTGTAAGTAGCCTGGAAATTTACATGTTCTTGAATGGTGAATCTTATAAAGATAAATATGTGTTTATCACACACTTTTCATGCTTCGTAAAACCACACCCTCCCTCCACTATTCATGGGAAATTAATTTTCAAATGATAAAACCAACGTATGAGTTTTATAAAATAATTTCATAATCAGTTAGTGAAATTTCATTTCTAAATTCCTTCTAAAACAATAAATATTATTTATTAATATGTTAAAAAAGTAATTATGAAAAATTGACATTATTCTTATCTGTCTCAAATTATTATAGAGAGGGAAAATTATTATCATGTTTAAATTTATTTTAATATAAAATGAAATGTGTGACACATTATTCAAATTAAATAGTTAATTAGGAAATTATCAATGATAGAAATCTAATATCACTTTTGTGGTATTATTTTTTTCAAAATAAAATAATAGAATACATTCTAGGAATCATTAGAGAGTAGTTTGAGCTGATGAACACCTGATGATATTTTTATTGATGATTCCTTGGAGAACCTTATGTTTACATATAAAACTGTGTGGTTGGAAGTTCTATAGCCTAAAGAGGCCATATATGTTATTTCTTTCACAATATGATAATATATGTTGATGGTATTTGAACATTTTTAGTTTTTTCACATATTTCCATGTTTATTATTTTTTTATTATCATGACATTATTTTTCACATTTATATGATACTGCTATTTAATTGTGTTGTATTTTGGTATATTTGTTTATTGTTTTATTGATGTTAAAAAAGTGAATGGTGGACACTTTAAGGCTCGTTTCCCTAGATGGGAGTTATTTACTAAATTGTGTGTAGCTTGATGATAAGACAACGATAAATGATTGTTCATGATGGAAATGTGTGGCTAGATCAAGGGGCCTAATGGTCATACATGATCAGACCCATGAGATGATATTGGGGTATTGATAGTCAAAGTGACCTGACTTGTGTGGTAGTAATGGGTCCTGATGTTCTATGTGACCTTGCATGAGAGATAACAAAAGGGTATGGTGGGGTATTTTGGTCTGACCTAGAGGCTAAAGGCATTAATGAATATTTTGAAACCTTTCGGTTGTCTTAATAATTCGTGACATATCCATGATTATTATGATATTTTCTAGAAGAGAACCGATGTAGGTATAACCTTATTTTTTGGTGTCTTCGTCAGCATATAGACAATTGGCATGATTTTTCACATATAAAAAAATTCATTAATTAATAAATAATAAAATTGTATAAATGTACACTCCTATCAAGGACACATTGGTGGTGTAATACTGGGTTTTATTAGTCACACCATCGCCATGAATCTTGATGATTATATATAATTCATGAGTATGGATTCAACCAAGGGATCAAGGCCCATGGAAGATGGTTTAGCAATAGGGGATGGAAAAAAATACAAGACCATGATAGATTTTATGTGTTACCACAAATTTATTTATTTATATAACTAATGTAATTTTGTAATATTTTTAAATTTATAATTCAAGATATTCTTATTATTGTTTGATATTTTAACCATCTTTTAGTATTTTGATGATTACTCTTAATATTTAATATATTTTTTATTTTTTTTATTTTTACCACTAAATTATACTAAGTGTACACTCTCACTACTAGGGGAAATAAACTCTTAGATATAGTCAATAACATCTTGCACATGGGGAGGCACAAATTATGTTATGTTTCACTTTTGTTCATACATGGTGGTTTAGGATAAAATATTATAGAATTTTATGGAAGGAAAAACTTCTACATTAATTTTATACTGACATGGGACATCGTAGAAATGAGATATCTGTGTGGAAAACTAGTTGAAGTGTTTCCATGTACATGGGAGATACATGTATAAATTACCACTGAGATATCCTGGATTGTATTTCTATGACTATTTTTATGAGATTTTAGGTTTCTCCAGGGATCATGATTAGGCACGCTAGTTCACATGAAATATATATTCCTCTTATTGTGTTTCTTCTTATTTAGTTAATTGATTCCATGAATTATTCTACCTATTCATGATATACTAATATTCTATAATATGTGATATATTTTCTTTTCATGCTATTAGGATATATTTTTTCTGTAATTAATGAGTTAAACATGAGCTTTACTTTTTATTGGTATATATATGATTGTGGGTAACATGATGGGATAGAGAACTCACCTATTGCTAGGATGGATATTCCATGGGTTGAAGGTGTAATCTTTATTGAACCTTTTTAATCCCCTAAAATCATTAAAATATCATTTAAATGTTATAAAAAAATTTATTCAAAAGTTCCCCCTTGGGGAAATTTTATGGGACCTCTAAACGAGGCTTCCCATGATGCTCTTATACCCCCACCCAAAGTATATGAGGATATATACTGACAAAATAATGTATCGAAATAAGTGTTTTTGGATATATAGAAATCACAAATGTGAAAATTTAATATTTTTAACCTATATTGATTATCCATTCAGAAGGCCATGACAAATATTGTTGCAAATTTCTATCTGCAACATCTTCTGGCCTTCCATGGTACTGTATGCTCGTAGGATACTAATGGCTGGATGTACATTATATAAATTATTATTTATTATGTCGAGTCCACTAAGGAGGGTTATTAATTTTATCAACCTTAATTTTCCAAGTTACATCTAGCAGATGATTAATTACTTTGATTCATGTAGGGAGATGAGAGGGAATTACCTATGTGACCCTCAAATATATGTTGCTTGAGAAATAATTTCCTAATATGAGGAATCTATGTTATGCGTATGATTTCCTAGAGTTGTGGAAGGGTTTTATTTACATATTATCATATTCTTTAATGAGGATGGTGATACTTTTCCATACCCCTTTATTCACATGAAACATGGTTTCAAAGGATCATAAGATCAGGATAGGCCTTCGAACATACTTCTGTTTTTATGTTAGGAACTTTCAAACGACAACGTACACTCATGTTCATTGAATGAACTTAAGCTTTGAGGAGGTTGTAATGAGAAGAAGATAATATGTTTATTTATATCCCATAGTAGGAAAATTATTGAGCTTTCTCTCACTACTATGATAGTTAATTTTTTTCTATTAGGAATATGAAGGTGATATTGGAGCAGTAGGGTAGCAAATAACTGGGGTTGAGTAGATTCCCTTATTCACCTTAATCGTTGGAAATGGTTCCACATTGTGATAAATAGGGATTGTGGGGGAATTATCTCAATTCATGACCTAAACCTTATATAATGTATCATCAGTGTGTAAAGATGGGAAATATTAAACCTCTCTTCTCAAAGGAATCATAATTAGGGCCTCATGGGGGTTCGAGATAGATATAGGAATCAATCCATGGGGAATGTCAGGGTACCCAACAACAGTCCCAAATAAAGAAAAATTATTAGAATAATGTTAATTATGGACAATTCCTTGAAGCTGAGGTAGGTCAGGTCTACAGAATGTAGTAGACCCTAGTTTATAGAGGTGGAGAAATGACTACTATATGAGGCAAAATCATGAACACATCTACTATATCAATATTATTGTTTAATAATGGTGTTTCTCATTTTTTCATATATTCATGAGTAGATCCTAGACATTACTAACCATTCATGTATTCATTTTAGTTACTTTACCTTGATACATCATTGGTCATGAATGTGGAATATAATTATTTATTCTCAGAGTATACTATTGTTATCACTAGAACTTGACATCTATGGTGTTTCATGATTATGGAAAAGAATAGATTCAATGTGATTATTATTATGGACTTGATTACTAGATTATGAGGTCAAATAGATATAAATCAATGTCGTTAGTCATTCACTTCTTCGAAGGGAGTTATTATTTTGGGTACTGGATTGTTGGAAAAGGTATTCAATAGGGCTGGTAATGAATTGAGACTACTCAGGATGATCACAACACATATGGTGAGCTTGTCCCTTTTAGCATGATAAGGGACAACCCCCACAAATTTTCATCCATGATTGGACCTATGATTGGAAATTATTATGGATGTATTCACGAGACATCCTTTATAAGAAATAATTTTCATTGATATAAATATCATGTTGTTTTGGCATCCAATTTTGATACACCCTTATCTTATTTCATCATTTTAGTTGAATTTTCTCACTGTTTAGCATAACAACATTGCATAGAATAGATTTATTTGGATAGATCCTTCACTATAGGGTAAACTAGTGTTCTTATCCAAGAAGTATGATCATAAGATTTGAATCATAATTGATTATCGTAATCTCTAGAAACTAATAGTGAAGAGAATATATCATATTCCTAATACCAATACCATTTTCAATCAGTTATAGGGATATTTGTAGTTCTCCGAGATTGATATTTCATCGGGATATCACCAGCTAAGAGTAATAGAATAGGATATCCCAAATAGAAATTTAGAGTAGTTATAGGTTATATGAGATCTGTTTGGATTGAACAATTCACCAATAGTGTTCATGAATTTTATAAATAAGATCTTACAGGCATAGTTGGACTCATTGATCAGGGTTTTGGTTGAAAAACCGTCATATACTCACCAATATTAGTACAAAATGTGGCCCATATTGTGATATTCATTAGTAAACATTGATTACATAAATATTTTTCCAATTTTTTAAATAGAAACTTATATATTTAGTAGTTTTTGTATTTTGGGTATATAGATATGAGACATGTATATCTATGGAGAAAGAGAAATTTGGCATATTGATATCCTTAGAAAACCCACAGACTGTGTTCTAGAATAAGAGATTTATTATATTACCTGGATGTTATTAAAATATTATCTTGGATTTATCCTAATTATCAAATTTTTTGAAGGTGTTGAAGAATATGGGAGTAATGATACTTTGTTCAGACTACTGTGAAGTAGAATTTCTTGAGATGAAGATGAGGTTGACTACAAATATAGTACTAATAATTCATGATCATGTTGTTTGGTACATAATATACTTTGATACGTCAATAATTCGTATTGGAGTGGTATTAATGAAGATAAATAATGTAGTAACTTACGGTGAATGACAGTATTAATCCCATTAGTTGTAATAGCCCACTCATGACCTAGAACTGATAGTCGTGGATCAAGATCTGAAGTTTTGGTGACATTATATCTTTACTGTGATGATTGTTTCCCACACAGATCACAATATCCTCCATTATATACATACAAGGAAGGACATGAACATCAGGAATTGGTAATTGATCATGTATCTATATATTTTTTCTTTTGAGATTATATATGAACTTGGGAAGAGATACATTTTAAAATATATTGTTACCTCTATGATGATAGTAGTTCAAGATCATGGTGAGTGTCTTTCTAAGGAGTATTGTGGCATGATAATATTTTTGGTGAAAACATAATGAAATGATTTTTAGGATCAGGTATTGATGAATTTTACCCCTTTTGTGTTCAGGTATTTTCTTGAAGACCACCTATAATCTGGAAAAGATTATGATTCAGAGTGCACTATGATGTATGATCATATAGTAGTAGGTGACCCTAAACATTGGTGGTCAAAGGATAGTGATAATTTCATCATGTTCATGGGAGAGTTGTAGTCTCTGAATTATTTATGAAATAGAGGACGCTTTGTTTCCATTCATCTATATGGGAGGTACATTCTAGTGCGAAAAATATGTATCACAACATTAGTCGATAGTTTAGGTGGACTATGATAAAAAGGGACATTTCTGGTTTTGTATAATGATGCCTTACCTTCTAGAGGGTAAAATATGAGAACTAAAATGTCTGTTTATTACACCATCAACATATTTTTCTGTTTTGGAAGGGGGAGGAAATACTAATAGAATTTATGCTTGGGTATCATAGGAACCCGAGGTCTCATTCATTCCTTTATGAAATCAAGGAATAAACGAATCATTCCATGTTTCATAGCCTCACAAGAAGACAATTGATGGTATGAATGTCATCAAATATGGTGACACTGACTTGGAACCATTTGAATATTATAATTGGGATATGGGGTAGATTATATAAAAAACTAAGAAGATATTATAGGGGGGATGGTTCCACTTATTTGGATCATGTGGAATCATAGATGGATCCAAGGGGATATGTGGGGGGAGAGTCTGATGTATATGATCTATGGCCTAATTTGTTTGGGTAATATTACTGAATCTACTTCTCGAGTATGTAATGTTATTATAGGGGAATAATTTAAATGTTTTCAATAAATAAATTTTCAATAAATCCTCATTTCTTATTATTATTTATAAGCGTCATATGTGTGAAATTAAATTTTTTTTAAATTTAATTCTTACCCTTACATATGACATGTGCTTCCTATAAGGGTAAAAAATATTTTTATGAGGTTTCATAAATATAGACATCAATTTATAAGGGTTATGAAATGCTTAGGGGAGCATTGAAGACCATGAATAAGGGTATGTTGGGTTTTTAATACACTATGTATTTGTATGTTTGACCATTTTGTGGGTAAAATTGTTTTTCTATTCATAGTGTATGGGTATGATTTGATATAGTAAAGGAAAATATTTTATTTTAAAATATTTTTATGGATACCTAGTTTTCCCATAAAGGTAAAGCTAAGGTATCAAATGGTTAATCCAAAATTATAATGGATGTGTAATGGTACTTCCCATACTGCATAACGGATTCTCTTTGTTTTTAAATTCTACCTAAGTGTAATATATGAATGAATAAATTTATATCTATGTTTATGTAATTTTAAGGGTATAATACATTACAATTATACTATGTATAGGGTCTTCATAAGGTAAAACCATGTTATAGTTACCCAATTATCTTTTTGGGTAAAATATATTTTAAAACCCAATTCTTTCTTCTTCTACCAAGTCATAATTCTATAACATGTTTTTGAAAAATTTAAATGTATAAAATTGTATAAACTAATTATTTGAATTATTTAAGGTTCATAAATCCTTTTAAGGATAATTTAAAAAAATTAATTAATAATCTATTCAAATAAAAATTAAATAACGAATTTATATTTTTCGTTTTAATAATACCAATCAGAATGCTGGATTATTTTCCAAAAATATATGAACATTGAATCCTTTCATTTTTGGGACGTCCTTCTTAATCCGAGAATACCATAAATTCCCCTTTTCATGTTTTTTGAAGAATTTTATAAAAAAAATTATTTTCCTTATCCAGTATCATTGAATAGAGTAATCTCACCCTCTCACTTCTATTCTAGGTTGTTAAATATTCATATGAGAAATACTGCGCCTAATTTCCCAAAAAAAAATTGATAATCAGTTTCTGAAATTAGCTTTTGGAAGCGTTCTAGAAAAATGGTAACTTGTTATTAAAATAATAATTACCCGTACATATTAAATTCAGTAATAAGAATTATTTTTCTCTATCTCGGATTTATCTGGCTATAGAAAACAATTATCTTAAATAGAGTTTTAATTTTCTCTAAATAAGATATGGTTAATGCATCATTTTTCATAAATTGAAAAGGTCAAAATTATTTTGTTGAAATTACATGTTATCACAAGTGGAGTTTAATTTTTTTATGAAATAAAATAATAAAATTAGTTCTATTAATAGTTGGTGATTTGTTTGAGCCAGCGAACATGTCGATGTGGATCAAGTGATGTTTTGTGAAAAACATTGAATTATACATCAACAACCTTGTGGTTGGATGTTACATACCATATGGAGGACATTTATATTATTGTTATAAAGATATAATTAATTGTGTTGAAATTATTTACACTATTTAGAGTTTTTTATGTGTTTTTGTGTTTTGGATTTTGATTATACACATGACAAGCTTGTGTGTGTTGATATGATAAAAATTTTCTTATGTTATATTATAGTGTATGCATTGTTTTTTTTCTCAGTGGTACCAATGTGATAGGTGGAGCCATAATAGATCTATATCCCTATTCGAGGTTATTTTTTCAACAATGTAGTTTGCATGATGATAAGATCGAGATAGAATATGATGCATTATCGAAATGTTGTTCCTAACCATGGGTAATGAATGTCATATGTGATTGGATCCATGAGATGGTGGCCTGGAATGGTGGTCTATTTGACCTAGACTATATGGAAGTAGTGGGGCATGATGGTGTATGTGACCTGACTTGAGAGATAGAAACTGAATATGATGTCCTATTATGGGCTAGCAAGGATGAATATGGTGTATATTTTTATTGAGATTCATCAATGCTAGATCCATAATTTATGACATATCCATGACCTTTCAATATATTTCCCTATGAATCCTATATAGGTACAACTAGTGGTTTTGGAGATGGGTTTGGAGCATGATTGATGGGTATGATTTTATACATGAGTTCACATTTACTTACTATTATTTCATGAACACATAGGATCATAAAATCCTTTTAAAAAAATTGGTGGTGTCATGGTGGGTTTTATTTCCCATACCACGCATGAGCATGTTGATGCAAGTGAATATTTCATTTATATGGATTCGAGAAAGGTTAGGTTGCATATAGAGATGGTTAATCCATATAGAATGGAGCTATATGTGATTTTGTGAATGATTCCAGGAGTTACTATAGTTTAATTTATTTATAAATATTCGATAATTTTTTACTATAGCTTAGCTTGCCTCATTGGGATACGCTTTCAATTATATGGCATGTAATCCATTTTAATAGTTTATTCATGATTAATCTGAATTTTTATTATATTATTTATTATTTTTTATTTTTTATGTGACCTGATAATGAGGTTATAATCCCCCACCAATGGATAGAAATCAGTAATACTTGTAAAAAAACCTCTTGCATATTCAGATACCTGAATAATGTTATGATTCACTCCAGTTCAGACCTGGTGGATCAATTTGGGGGGGTTACATAATTGATTTAATTAGACAATGGGTCTCCTATTTGAGTGATCTGGTTGAGGGAAGATCATGAGTTGATTTCAAGCAATTATTTTAACTATTTAGAGTCATTATTAATTTTATAATCTCATATGATGTTTCTATGTTATATGTTATGTTTAAAATTGTTTGGGAATACTAAATATTTATTGAATGCATATTTATCAAATTTAATCATATTCTCCAAACAGTTAAAACTGAGATTATTTTTTTCATACATAACTATTGTCAGTCTTTCTTCATAATCCTCTTTCATGTTTTGAGTTTTATAACTATTTTTTCTTTAATAAATTATTTAATTCAATATGTTTTCAACACATTATTATTCAACATCTATATAGGTAGACTATACATTGATTGAGACTTCAAATAAATTCCCTAAATAATGGAGCACTTCCTTATATCCCATTTAAAATAAGTATTCCTCACTTAAAAATATTTTAAATTTTTCATTTTATAATGTAATTCTATTATTAGAATAATTTATTGATTCTTAAATAAACTTCAATAACATTATGTGAGGGTTATAAAAACTAATATTCTTTTCCAATGATTTTTTCTTGGCATCATCTTCCCCTTCAAGTTGTGAGTTGATATCTTTTATCCACGTGACATATGAAAAATAGGATAGTGATAAATTTAATTGGTTTTTTCTTACCAATTTTCATAAAATTATTATATAAGTCACTATGGTACTTTTTAAAATAATTTTCTTCACATATTGTTCTTACATTATCAGAGGAATAATAATTACTAAATTCAAAATGATAAGTACTACCATGATTACTTTCATATGGAGGTTGTTACACTTTCATCATTGATGTCCTTATATACCTTTTGACCTATTTTTTATTCCTCTATTGTTGTGTCCTAGAATAATATTTTATGTCATTATTAATTGGGTTGGTAGTCATATTCTTTAACTAAGGCACTACTAAATGATCTTCAATTTTTCACTTCATTTATGTCATGAAAAAATAATAAAAATAGAAATTTCACAACCAATAGAAGATATAACATTGTTCTCTAATTTTAGTTGGGATATAAATCATTATATTATTAAAGGGGAACATAATATTGAATCCAAATTTAATGTGCGAATTTTTTATCCTATCCTACTCTCACTATTTTACATAGTTTAGTGTGTTTATAATATTGTACATGAGAATAAAAAAACCACCTCGATCACTTATTCATGATAGAAACACACCAAAAGATCTATCATTCCCCATCCTCATGTTGTTGATTAGTATAACATTAAACTTTTTCACAACATCACAATATTGATCCACTACCTCAAGAGCCATGAGTTATTGATGATATTTATTTTTTATGAAAAAAAATGTAACTCGATCACTTAATGTTCCACAACTCCCACATCCTCTACATAAACGTCATACTATCTATCTTAACTTAATTATTGTTGACGCACACCTATCTTATGGTGTGGAAAAACAATTTTTAAGTTTTCTAAGTGTATTATAGTGATTAACCCTAGGAAGACTCATGAAGAAGAGTTCGCACAAAATAGTTTGTCACTTTAATGTGAGGGTAAAAATATTGTGCTTTTGAAAGGAAATTTGAAATTTAAATGATTGAAAAACTATGATATTAAAAGGGTTATTAGGTCATGTTCTGTCTAATAATTGTAATGCTATCATGGTTCAATTTAATTCAATCCTCTTCATCTTAGTTGATTAATGTGAGTTTCCACAATCGTTTCCTCTCACTTCTATGGTGAAATTATGATTCTGAGAGAAATCCTTAACAAGATCTCGGTTTGGTCAACTCTCCTTATATGTGAAAATTAGTTGTATTGAATATCCATAATTGACATGGGAAATACTCGATCAGGTCTTGTTTATCCCAAACAATCAAGAACATTCACTACCCATTTTACACGTACTAACGATCGTCGAGTACTTCACCACTAATTGTCGGTCTATTCCATCGTATATAAAACAGAAATTAGTTGAAGGATATAATGATTATTTTACCATGTAAAAAGTCAATAAACAAATTAAAATTTAGGAACGATCGCAATTGATAATAAAATCCTCTATATGAAATTGAAAACAACTTTTAATAAGAAAGAAATTACATTCAATTACATCCAAGAACTCAAGAATTACAATGTAGAAAACCAACCCTACCCCAATCACTAAAAATGTTTACCCCACCAGGGTAAGGGTAATCGAGATGAATAGGGAAGAAGAAGGAAATAAAAAATATAAAAAATAAAATAAATAAAATAGAAATCCAAAATGTTCTTCTCCATGATGTCCCAGACAAAATAGGATGGAATGAGAGATGCTTTGAGGGGGAGGAGCTCTCCTCCTTCTATAGCTAGAATTTTTCCATCAAATTTTGATGCATTGTAGCCCCATTAAATGAAATCTTCATGGGTTTTTCCCTTCTTTAATGTTACTAATAATTCATTTGGGAATTTTCCTTCAAAATCGTATAAGATTTGGACAAAAATTCCAAGAGTTATTCTAATTTTACTCTGACCATTTCTTCTATCCAGTCCGACTATCCAAAACGTGAACCCCCAGATTAGGAAGCTATAATGGCCCCTTAAAAGGGAAATTCATGTGTCCCTGCCTTCATGGATGATATTCCCAAACTAATTCTATTTCCATTAACCAATGTTCACAGTAATTGGGTCCATAAAGAATGATTTATGGTCCCCACAGCAAAAATCAATAGAACTATAAACAGTTCTCTTGAGACAACCTATGAGCTTCATTTGAGCTTTCATATGGTCGATTCAGCTTTCGGTACATAATAGTTAAATGAATTCCTGGAAGTGTAGAATCTGGAAAAGAAATTATTTTTCAATTTTTATTAGTTTATAATATCTTATGGAAAAACTACTGAAATAATTTAAAATAGTTAAAAATCATAAATGGGCCATTTTTGCTGTTCATCTCAAAATAACACCAATATCATAAAAATGAATCAATTCATCTTAGAGTAACACTTTTTTGGGTTTAAAACAATTAAATTAAATGTAAATTTAATTGAAAATATTTTCCCTATCACTTTTCATCTATGAAAATTTGGGAAAACAATATACTGTCATCCCAAGAGAACATCACATTTGTACTCAAATTATACTTTTATTCCCCCTTATATATATTTGACCATTAGAATTTGTCAACTCTTCTTATTCTCTTTCTTCACTTATTTTTATTCATATTCATAACCTAACTCGTTATATTTCCCACATAGTTTCAATAACTTCTTATTTTTCATCACTGAAACATATATTGAATACAAAATCTCCTTAATCATTATGTGGTGTATCAATGTACTTATTTCACTCTAAAATAGGTCCCATCTATTTATTTTCTAGACTGGTGTTTATTAAAGAAGTAAATTTTAATTTTTCATGATTTTTATTCCCTAAAATATATAGGTGTAAATTTTTCTCTTTTTGGGGTCCTCTCACATTAGCATAAATATAATTTTATAATACATTTCAAAAAAGGAAAACCCACATGAATATCGACATCCACAATCTTGTATATCTTTATTTCTAGAATCCTCATAATTTCTAAATTAAAAATTATGGTACAGAAATAAAATTTATTTATTTCATTCTCATTTTCATTTTTCATACATAACCAAATATATCTCAAGATATTTCATATAGAATTGTCAACTTCATTTTTCATGAATATTCTCCCTCAAAATTACACAGTTCAATATTATTCAACATGCATATAAAATACACTATAATAGGTGTGTATTAGTACATCTCAACCTTCATATATTGGGAGATTTAATAAGATATGTGTAGATAATCATCATGAATAATTAATAAATAAAAACATATCAACCCTCTATATTCTTTTCTTTCAAATTGAATTACAATTTATGAATCTGAAATTTCATACACTTATGAACATCACTACCATAGTCATATTTATTCATGAATTTATAGATTTAATTAAATATTGAGTATCCCCATTTTTGAAAAATAATATTCTTTGAGGTTTATAAAGCCTTTGAATGTCATCTTAAAATCTTATAGCATAGTGATTATGGAAGTAAATAATTTTTTGAGAATTAACAAAACATTAACTTCATTATTTATTAAAATTATAAATATTATTCCACTCTGTAAAGATTATCATACTCTTAATCTTCTCAAATTCATGCTTAAATCATCACTTAAAAAAGATTCATGATTTTAAAAACATAAAATTTAGCTTCAAAAGCATCAAATATTTTTTTATTACACTCAGAAATTCTAAAAAATTATTATTTCATACTTTAAAAAAGTATCTCAATTTTTCCTTTATTTGAAATTATCCTTATCCATTGGATGATCATCTTATCAATAATTTCTTACTAGATTCACACACTAATTTGAGTGTTTATAATGTTTAGAAAATTTAATATTAGAATTGATATTATCACAATTATTGTCTCTTCCAAATTAACAATTATAGAAATTTATACAAATTTTAGAAATCAATTAAGGAGAAAATGATCTATATGAGGTCATCTTCACTATTTATCCTTATAATTTAAATTATCCCTATGCTATTACCCATGTTAAACTATACGAGATAATCATCCTTTTGACCATGTCCCTTAGAGTATCATTCATTAATTCCCAAAAAATCATCATACATAAATGATTATATACTTATGGGATGGATGATCGTTAAATATAATCATTATTTGGACATCATATTATCCTTATAAAATAAATACATATAGGCTTATCTTTCTTACCTAACCCAGCATCCTTACAGATTGACAATCCTTAAAAATGAATTATCTTTATGACATTATATATAATTCTTGACAGCCTTAAATAATTATAGGACCATTGTCAATCTATATTAATCCATATCTCACACCTTAAAATCATAATAAATCAAATAAAAATATTCTATGTTGCTAGGAAAATAATTTGAAGCATTTAATAGATTATTCTAAATTATGTTGGAGTATATATACTCACGTTAGAGTATTTACATTGAATCCACTATCTTTACATCTCTAAAATAACATCAAAATTATTAAAACATAACTGAAGTGATAATAGGAACATAAATTAGTAACCTTGATTAATAGTTACACTATGATAGGATTTCCGAAATATCAAATGGATTTCCTCTGTATCCTTGAAAGTTTTTGTTTAATTTAATGAAAACCATACAAGGTTAACTAAATATATTTTTGTTTATCGATATTCCATTCTCATATCATTTACTCAAACTATCAAATAAATGGATTTTTCAAATTCATAACATCTAATAACTATGAATAACATATTATATAACCATAAAATGATATGGTTTCTCACTAGGTATTCAACATCCTACTCTTTTACCCAAATACATGGATATCCATCTCACATACAAAACCAAAATGAGTTAGATCCTAATTTTCATATATAATTAAATTCAATCAATTTGACTTTAAAAGAAATTTAGTTTGATCATATTGATAAAACACACAACTAAATATTATCCAAATCCATGGGCACATAAAAATTGATCAAAAGTAGAAAACAGAAGGATGTAGTTGAATTAATGGAGTAGGAAGACATTGAAACCATAATTTATAAAAAATATTTTAATCATACCCATTTTACAAAAATCAAAATCTATTACCTGGAGATTATGAAAAATTAGAATGAATTCTTCACATAATATAATATGAATTTTACAAGGATTGTAATGTAATCCTATAGTTTCATATCCTTCCATAATAAAAAAACATTATGTTTTATTTAGTGATATAAAACCACATCCCCAAAATAATTTCAACTATTCATGACGTTGAAAATTATTCAGTGTTAGTATTATGAGATCATAATGTATAAATGTTTGTTGAGAATAGTTCCATCGATATAAATAAATGAAATGAAATATGTATTGTTATGCCAGCATACCAAATTATAAATGACATGGTGGTAAGAAAATTGAACTCACCAGAAGCCGATGATAAGGAAAAAAGAACCCTAGAAACAATATCAAAGTAATTAGAAAAATATTCGTGTTAAATAAATAAGGTAATCATGCATAATATTTTTTCTATTTATGTAATCTATCCAATAAATATTATTATAGAAGGGGAGTCTCCCCTAACTGCATCACCACTGGTTTAATGCATCAATTTTAAAATAAATTTTAATTTTTGTGGAAGTAAATGTATTATTCCATGGGTATTTTAGAGTAATAACCAGAAATATTCACATAATATAAGGGAATAAGAAAATAATATTTTTCACTTCCATTGAGGTTGGGAATCTAATGATGTGATGATGAATACACTCACTATTTTCTAAATAATAGTGAAATTTTTATTTGATTTTGGATCAATGAATTCCCTAAATTATTTTTATTTTTCTTGAATCATTGAATCACTTCCTGAATTTCTTCATATACAGATATGTTTTCAAACATCAATTTGATAATTCATTGAAATAAGTGTTGGAATATTCTCTAATTAGTGTATATGTCAATATTTTTATACTAAATGTCATAATTACTCCATTGGAATAATTTGATTCTATATTGGACATGGATTGACCATTCTATATAGATCTCCTATCACCTATTATGTAAAAAATATATTTTCTTAACCAGGACCATTCCATACCCCTATATATATATGTATTATATTATAAATTATTGAAACACAATTTTTTTCTCACAGTGTTATATCATTTTTAACATAAAAATATAATAAATACAACCCAAAGATCATGTGGCCTATTGCTTTTGGAAGACAATGTTTATAATATATCAAAAAAACTAAAATATAATTACTTTTTATAATCATCATATTGATCAAATAACTCAACTTATATCCTAAAAAATCATATCATAAACATGGGAATACTTAAATAAAATTGGTGATCAGAAAAGCCCAGTATGGGAATACACATGTTAATAAAGCATAACATGTTAGTCTGAAGGAAAAACATGATAACGTAAAATATAGGTCCCCTGATTAGTCATATGGAGGAATAACATAATGTAACATGGAATCATAAATTGATGGAATAATATAATTGTGGAATAATATATAACATGGCCTAAGTATAAGTCAAGTCTAAACATCAAGACAATATCACTAGGTGGAAAAAGTACCATCAAGGATTAAGGTTACTCCCAAATCCCATAAATAACATCTCGTGAGATAAAACATTAACCAATTAATTGGAGTGATATCTAGGTGAACAGATAATAAAATGTACATTCTTATGTGGTGAATTAATATAAATCAATCATTAACCATGAAAAAATATAACAGTGGAATTAAATGTGTTTCATAATCATTGTTCATATCATAACAAGGGAGGATTCATAAAGATAGATTCTAGGAAGTGAACTTGAGGATTGTATTACAAAATAAATGGAATGGAGAATAATATACGTATATATGTAATAAAAATATAAAAAAATATATATTAATTTCATAACATCAAATAGATAGAGTAATTGAGTTATATAGAGAAAGTTCTTTAACAATAGGAAAATGATATTTTAGATATATTCCATAGCTTATGATCCAAAATAATTATATACATTCACATAATTTCATTGATAATTAAATTAGATCAATTAATTAACTAATTTAGAAAATTTTCCATATGAATTTTATTTAATTTATTTTTAATGTGTTCATATAGAACCATTTCAATGAGAATTAAAATTAATTTCAATCTTAATATGATGTTGGTTTTAGAGTATCAATGTAATATCACTTGCCAATAATTATTGATGTTTTTTTTTAATGGGAGTATTGGTCTATAAATGAAACAAAATTTTATCCATTTACTTCCAAAAATATATATGGTCCTAAATTACTATTTTTCTCAATGAAATATTGATGATCCATTTAGAAAAATGTTAATGTCATATGTGTAGTTTATTTTGGTTGTTTTAAGGACCATCAAGATCCACATTTGTTTAATTATATATTATGGACACAAAAAAATTACAGGATGTTAAAAAATATATAATATGTATATTTAGATCATTTTAAATAATTTTAAATGAATATAAACCAACCATTAATTTTGTATAGGGAAACAAAAATTCATTATCCATGGAAGATGTGAACAAACATAAAATGGACGAGGTTTACATTCTTACAAAAAGAGTAGAATAGAAAATAATGGATGATATATATTCCCATAACAATGTAACAATCAAGAATACATATGGAACTAGAGTAAATATTCAACATTTTTTATAAGTGATTTAGAGGATGTTGTGTAAGAAAAAATATAAAACACTCATTTGAGGGGAATAATTTTTCTTTTGGATGTATCCTATTGGGATTAATCTTAAGGAACCATTGATTGGACTTATTATTATACTATAATCAATAGGATGTGGGGACCATATATTTAATGTGGACTTGGAAGAACCTATGAAACCTACATAATTTATATGTTTGAGGAGAATGGTTTGTGCTGTTTAGTATTTATAAGGGGAAGAGATGGGTTTTTTTTTAATATTATCTTCAATAGTTTATTATTTTGGCACGAAAATAACAATTGTATTGATTTTGGTGAATATATATATTAAATTATGGTTCTTAGATCAACATGTTGGGATCTTAAAACAACCATGACTTTAAATTTCTTGTATTTTTCTTATAATGACTGGTACAATTTATTACCATATTTCAGTATTCAACAAAAAATCAGCTTCTTTTGAAAATTACCAAAAATTAACCCCAAAACTTTACTTCAATACATATGTAAACATTTATATCTATTTTACAAATATAATTTTCTAAATATAATACTTTTATTTTTTAAATAAAATCTTCAATTATTTGGATGGTATTAATTTTAATATCATGATCAAATTTTTGAGCCCATTGAAAAATTACTTATGGTCACATAAAATTATCATAACATTCTAATAAACCATAATTTTAATTGATAAATCCTTTTTTTGTAAATATACTTCCTTTTAAACCATTATATTTGTTATAAAAATGAAAATAATTCATATATTTTTTACAAAAAATTAACACTTATTTTATCCTCTTTAGGATATTTTCTCAAAATTATCATGACATAAATATTCAATTTTATTAATTTTATTTGACACCAAAATATTATTTTACACTTCCATAAGTGATTATAACATTCTAACATTTGGGTTACTATTACTAATAATTTTATTATTATTTTAAAGGTCATATTACTATTCCAACTTTCATATTGGTAATGGGGATATGGGTTCCAACATCCTCTAAATATGTCATATTTTATTCATTATTAATTAAATTATATATTTTACAAAGGATTTACTTTCAATTTTTATATGATTTTTCCAATATTGATATTTTACTTCATTTTTATATTTTTGTGTCATAGTATAGTTATTCTAGTGGATTGAAAAGATCCAGTTTTTTATATTTTAATTGTGTAATTTTCTAGTTTATAACGCAGTTTAATATTTTCAATTATTATATAAATTTTGATTACATAAATTTTAATTTCTTATAGATATAATTTTTCTATCTTTTAATGAATGTGATTTATACTACCCTACTAAATATTTCAAAAATAGAAGAAGGTAAATTCCAATGATGATATTGTGAGGATGATAAATCCCCACCTTTATGGAATTTCAGCCTCTAAATATTTGTTTACATACTATATTAAATATTGGTTATTGAAATTATACTTCTTGGAATCCTCTGATTCACATGTCTCCTCCTCATATTTATTCTTTTTTATAGAGCCTTGACTAGGTGTTTTATTGTGTCCTGCATAAAAGTATCTCTACTATCCAAGATCATCAATAGATACTCCTCATAAAGATGATAATTTTTTAACTATTCCACCTTTAAATTTATTATATTTAATGAATAATTTATGTAATTCCTTAATATATTGAAATTAAATATGTTGTGTACTTGAGAGAGGGTTTGTGGGAGGGTCAGTTGATATTCAGTTGATCTGATGCAATTAAAAATCTAAAAGGGGTTACTGTAACTAGAACATATTTCTCTATTTTTCCCATGTCTCTTGACTCTCTTCCATTGAGATATGCAGAAGAAAAAATTATCAGATGACTCAAACATTAGGTCTAATCTATGATTATCATCGTAACTCTTATAATAGATTTGAGTATCTCTAATGTCCTAAAAAATGTTCAAGACAATTTCTTTTATTTCCTCAATCATTTAATTTTTCATCTACTTGCGTTCAACATCTCCATCAGATCAAATTGGAGTTCTACATTTCTTCCCATAAAGTGATTCATATGGATCAATTTGGATTCGTGATAAGAAATTATTATTAAATAGGAACATGACTAGAGGAAGATGTTGATCCCATCATCATTTGATGTCCATCGACTATGTTCCCAACATTATTCATGTTTCTAAATAGTCTATTTAGATAAGAATTTTTTTTTGGTGACAATACATAGTGAATTTCTTCTTATTGTTTTGAAAATAATGGATACTTTTCTTAAACATGGAGGTACATCTCAGAGCATTATGATATACAATCCATATTGTGGTCCAATGAAGACTCGCCAATTATATGATGTATATTATAGAATATTGATCAATTGAAAAGTCCTCACAAATTTATATTATGTGATAAGTGTTCATAAGTAGATCCACCACCACCAATAGATTATTATTTCCACTTTATGTCTTTGGAATACCAATGATAAAGTCTATAGTCATGCTTTCCCATTTACATCATTGTATGGATAATGTATATATCATCATCTTAGATGATTTATTTTTAGACTTAATTTTCTAGTATACAATGAATTTTTTTGTGTATTATGTGAACTCATTCTTTATATTATCCAACCAATAGTGCTCTCTAGGATCAAAATACATCACCATAATCACTAGGTGGATGGAGAAGGTCAATCTGTGTGAATCATTCAACAAAAAAATATTTATATCATAACTTTATTGTACACAATTTGGTGACCCATGATTTTTAAATTTTTCTTCAACATTTTTTTATATTTCAGGATTTCTGTTTTCTAAGAGATTACACCATATTTTGAATTTCCACATGATTCCTTTTAGAAGCATTTATTTTCTCCAGATGGCATGGTTGGGAAATCATTTGAGAAATTAATTATGATGTTACTTCATTTAGGATTACCATTTCCATCTACTTAAGAACTCCAAATCTATATTTAAATAGAGAGTTTAGGGAAAATATTTAATGTGAATTATTTTCTTGGATCCAACTCAATCCATGGAATAAATACCCTATTTTAAATTGATGTTCTTGACCAGTGTCCCCTATTGATTTTATTCTACTTCAAGATGATAGATAAACAACATGAATATCCCTTTTCCTATTCATTATAGGGAAGATAATATGTTATCAATGGAGTTGATCTGTTATTCCATATTGAGCGTATCATAGGATCCATGAAATTTTTAAGGCCTTTGTCATATAACGGACTTGACCGAAACTTGTTTATTCTTAGGATAAAGTTTCTGTTCCACATGATCAAATTTATTATTAACATAATTATTAAACTAAACATTTATATCTATGAATTTATTATCCCCCAATCCCATAAATATAGACATATAATTTGTTAAAATATCACATTTCCTATCATGGGGATGGTTTTATTGTGCCTCCCCCCCCCCCATTGAATAAAATTAAGGAATGATTTCACGAGAATAATTTATCCAATAAATATATAAGAAGGAAAATTATGAAATTTGATGGAATATCCTATAAATTAATATCATCTCCTATTATATGAGTATCTATATTTCAATATTGGTTTTACATTGTAATTTCCCTATTATGTTTTATAACCAAATATTTTTTTCAAGCCCTTCAAAATTGTTTTTAAAAAGAATTTGAATTTTGCAAAGAATATACCCCGAGATGTCAAACTCGGTGTATAGAATTGAATATTTGTGATGTACTATAAGATTATCTATTTAATACCCAATCAACAATTTTCATGGTTATTATAATTATTTACAATTTTCCCAAATCTACATCCACCTGTAGTATACAGATAGGGAAATAATTTTTTAGAATCCACACACTGGATACATCACTAAAATATCAGGATATTTTCTAATACATAGACGTATACCCTGTGTTATCAAAAATGTATTATAGTCCTAATATCTAAAAATAACTAAAAACTTCATTGATACCAACTATAGATACACAATCATTTTAAGTATATTATTAAATTATTTATTTCATAAACATCCAATAAAAACCTAGATAACATAAAAACCCAAACATTAAACATTACATAATTTCGAGTTATATCAAGAATTCACATGAGTATATTTTTAGATTTATCGTTTTAGGTAATTAGTCCACAACTATTGCATAATAGACCCAGACATTACCTATGGACAGTTACACTTAGTATCCAATTTTTCCACAAATATAATCCCTTTAAACAAAAAATGATAACATTTTCCTGATAACAAATCTTCTTGACTTCTTCATTTATGTTGACCATGATTATACCTTGTTAATTACATTTTAAAAACAAGGTATGATCATAAAAATCTCATTAAAAAATAAAAAGGGGAATAAAACTTTTAGTCCAAAAATATTTAAAACCCATGAACAAATTATCAAAAAATCATACTTTTTTCCCATAAAACATAAACTACATAGAATACATCATGAAATCATAATATTAATAGAAAACAACATAGAAATTTTAAAAGATAAATGTATCTTGTGGAATCTATATCCTAATTACATTTTTAGCTTTCACTACTACATATGGTGTATCCTTCACAGTTACATTTGGAATACACAACACAATATATTACACAAATATCCTTAGAGAATCCTTATGGTTTACCTCCATCACATTACCTAGTGAATTGGAGATATATCTCTATCTCACCCTCAATCGTTTTATCATGGAACCACACATATACATATGAAATTCCTAAGAACCATAACAAAGTCAAAACATAAAAAAGAAGCATAAGGGGAAAATTAAAATTCCACATGGAAATCTTGTTTCATCATTAAAAGTCCTGTAATAATAAATGAAATAGTAAAATTGTATTGTAAAAATAAGTACTTAATAGAGACCTAAATGAGTTAATTTCATTTCATGATGTATATTTCAAATAAAACATTCCGGGATATCGGAATAATAAATCTATTTTGAAAACACAATAAGAACATTTAAAAAACGATTTTTGGATGAACTGTTTCATTCCACTTTGGTACATTTGAAAGGAACTCAAAAATAGACATTTTAAAACATTCAAGTCTATATTAATACATTCTTGAAAACGTTTTTGAAATCATGGACATGAAAGGGAATTATTTTGAAGATTAAATATTTAAAACATTAAAAATAATGTTTTAGTTAAGGATTCCCTTAACACATGAGAAACAATTATATAAAAATAATGAAAAATTCGAATTAAAAAAACATTAGAGATAAATTGAATATTGTAATAAATTATATTAACTGTTTAAAAGTACATGTATACACATTATAGGATAATAAAGGTTCCCAATATCAAGATATGTCTCAATGAAAGTAGATTGAGATGAAGTCGCTTACAAAGATCACATCATTATATTAAGGATAAATCAAGGACATTATTATGTGTGAAAATAAAAATTAGACAAATATAAGTGGATGTTCTATGTAAATAAATCAGAGGTCATTTGAACACATTCTTTGAAAAACAAAATCAATGACATGGATATTTAACTCAACGAATCATAATTGAGTTAAAATTTCACGTATCTTAAGTTTGACTCGTCTTGTAAAATCATTATGTTCCTGAATAATAAACATAAAATAATTTATACTTGATTGAGGAAACATTTGATGTATATTATTCCATATATATCTCATATTACAATTTGAAGAAAACATAATTTTTTATGTTCATTTTGGATGTTTTGTCAATATTCGGTACATGAGTCGAAAATGAACTTCTTTTGACATAAATTCTCCATGTAGTTCAATGTACACCATCTATAGAATATTTTTCATAATTTAAATATCATATAGATCTAGTGTGTATTTATTTATAATATCCATAATATATGTAGTTACGAAATGTAATGCACCGTTTAATGAGATGGTAGGTCATACGTACACATGAACACAACTTTCACTTATTTTTTATATTAAAATTATATTAATCAAATTATATAAATATACATTATAATACAAGTATTATATTTATTTAATTTATTTATCATATTTTTAATAAGACCATATTTTATATGTTCCTTGTATAATGGGAATGAGGCCCATCACTTTGTGGGGGTGGTTTTCCACACTTCCTAAAACGAAATTATCAAATTTACACATCATGGAAAGAAAAAAATATATTTTCCCAATAAATATTTCATAAAAATAGAATAAATATAAATATAATATATATCATATATAAATACTTTTCCATAATAATGGCCACCATGATAAGTGGTAGTAGATAATTGAATAATCAACATTTAATGAGACAGTTGTTCACCTTATACAGAAACAATGTCTCCTATATCCATTAGATAGAGGTGTGTGTAAGTGTCGGTCGAACCCTTATCATAACAATATATTAATATATTAAGAATATTAATTTTTTTATTATATATAATAAAAATGCGATTCTAGGGGGTTTGAGAAATAATATAAATGAAATGATCTTGAGAGAAGACATTACCTCAAAATTGGGTTATTCATTTTGATTTAATCCAAAAGGATTAATTGATTTTCCTTCTACCAATGGTGAGGCTTATATGAGTAAGGGATGGATGTTTTCATCCTATTTGAGTGGAATTAGGTTGAGACAATCATCTTGAGAGGTTTGAGTAAGTGGGAAGAGGTGGTGGCCATTTATAAGAGGATAGAGGGGCACTTTAAAAAAGACTTGAATTATTTTTTATTATAAATTTATTTTAGATTTATAATTGCTAAAAAGTGATATATTTAGAGTATATTATAAGGATGGATCGATATCCTCTAATATTATAGGTTTTAGTCAAGCATAGGTCACAAAAATAACCTTATCTTTTAGCTTTAACCCTTATTTAAATAATTTAACTCTTACCATGTCTTCTTCTATTTTCAAACTATATGGTAAATATATTTACTATAATATACCAACAGGACATAAATTAGATAATTAATGAAAATTTTAACATTATATAATTCAGTTGTCTGAATCTAATTTATTTAAGACTAATATATCATTTAATAAAATAATATTGGTTTTATAAAATCATTTAGGTCAATTTTCACACTATTTTGTTGTTAATTTTTGTTATTGTCATAAAAATTGATTCATTTAAAAAAACTACATTAACTCGATCATAACATGTCATAATAGTCTATAAGATTCTTTGATGGGATCAAAATATTAAAATTAAATTTATTTTAATATTTATAAAATCCGTTATTTGAATATTTCATTAATAAGGTAATCTTTGCATCATCATTGTCTCATAAATATATTTATTTATTTAATGTCTAAAAATTATTAATAAAATACCATGACATAAGAAATATTATTATATTTCCAATGACTATTTTTTGAAAAAGATATAATTTTTATAAATCCTATTAAAATTGTTTTAGTTGGGAAATATATTTTTTATTTAATATTTTATTTTTATTAAATTTAAATTTATAAAAGGTCATTATCACTCCCAAATGGATCAATAAGGTCCTAAGATAGACCCAAGGATGCTAATGCTCATCCATATCTCGTCCAATGATTAGGACACATGTTAAGGTAGTTATATATTATTATAATATTTGTTTTTACCCTTATTAACGTAATTTTACTTTTTAACCAGGGTTAATCAAAATAATCACGACAGTATTATTAATAATTTTAAAAAAAATAAAAGGTACCTCTTAAAAAAATTTAACCTTATGATTCCTAATATGAAATCCATTTTTATAATTTTAAAACACAGATAGTTAATTAATTAATTTAAATTTAATTATCGTTGTAAAAATAAAAAACGGGTGTTTCAAGAAGTACAAACTATTGAAATATTAACAAGTGTTTATGTCTAATTTAAAGGTTAAATTACTTCCAAAAACAAAAATATTATTTATTGATAAAAAATAATCTAATAAACTTTAAAACATTTAACACAAATTTAATTATATTTTACATAGTTCTATAATTTACCATCTATATAATAGAAATGTGTTAACGTTCATTTAAATTAATATTCTTATTATTTTATTAGTTTTCATTATAACACAATGTTTTGTGAAACGTAAGATTTAAAAGAAACCCAATGTTGCATATAGAGCATGATATTAGAAAAATCACCCCCATTAACGAAAAAATTAATATCTTATTCAAAAATATTAATACTTATGAAAATGAATTATTTTATAAATACCTAGGAAGTTTCATCCTTACCCATTTTGGAAATTACGTCCTCATAATTCTAAAATTTATCTTAGTAATTTAATTGAATATCCCACATCTAAATAATAGGAAATGAAAATAACACATTAAAATAATGAAAGAGGAGTATAAATTTCTCCCAAGAAAACACATACTTGGATTTCATGTATGAAAATATGCATATGGAAGAAAAAATAACCATATAGTTATGATGGAGAGTGATAGAAAACATGATCAAGAGAATGTTAAAAATCCTAAAACCACTAACCTATGAGAGGTTAAAGGTATTTTATTTCCTAGTAGTAAATGTAAACGAAAAATGGTTTTTCAATTTCAATTTTATAATTTTAAGGATTTTGTATAAGAGTGTGACTAAGAACATAAGTAAATATACTTACTTTTCAAATATAGTTTTATCCATTAATAAATATCTTCCAAAAACTCATCTTTTCTCTAATAAATGATTATTCAAGATGACTTGGTCACACCTGAAGCACTAGAATCAACTTCTAGAGAATCACAAATCAAAAAAAGATTAAATATATATTTATCTTATCATAGAACATTAACCAAAATCCAAATTGTTAGTACATGATTAGATAATCCCCATAAAATAATCATTTATACGAAAAAGACTACTTATAATGTCCAAAATTCAAAAGTAATACCCAAAGTCGAACATAGATCATTTAATAAGTAATTATCCATAAAATTCCAAAAAAAATAATCCAAAATAAGTTTGAAACCCAAAATTCGTTAGGATTTGGTCGCATAGTCTTCAAAGATAAATTTTAACATGTATCCCCAAATATAATTGACCACTCTTAAAGTCTCATACCCAAAAGTAAATACGCTAATAACACATTATCTATGTTAGTAGAATCATTTCCATAAATAACATGAATCATAATAACTATACAATAATAACAATGATTCATAAAAAATAAAATTCAACAATTAATCCAAACAAAACCCTATATTATTCTATTTTCTTCATGAATATGGGGTTCCAAAAATATTGTACATCTTCCAAAATAATATTTATCATTTAATATCCAAATAATTTTATTATACTAAGGATATACATTTAAAAAAATAAATGTTCCAAAAATAAACTTATTTTTATTTAATGAAATTTTAAAACTAAAAATATAATGTTATACTAACATAGTTATTCGAGTATTCTATTGGTAAACGATGCACACTTGTCTCCCTTCAGTTGTGGGTTCGATTAGCATGGCCTTGCCAGACGTGATGTGTTGTCACTAATCTTATGAGGTGTCCCTTTTTCTAAAACTATATAATTCTTATATCATTACCAACATGAGATAAAGACATCTATATAACCAAAACATATTTTAATCTCATGTTTATCTCATGCATTACATTTTGTATGCCAAAAAGTAATAACTCGTAATTACGTCAAATTCCAAGATCATATAATCTTTAATGGTTATTTATAATTATATTCACAAAAGAAAATATAATTCTTCCTCAATTATCATTTTTACGGAACAAATGTAAGGGTGGACCATACTAGAAGATTTACAATGCAATCCCATCATTAATACATTTAATCATATCATCATCCATTGATCCAACATAACTCTTCAATTCCTAAAATGTAGAAAAATTAATCATCAAACATTCTTCATGAATTTTACACATGTTTTTATATATTATTATTTAATTCTCATTTCCTAAACACAACATTATATATAATGTAATAAGATCCAATAATGTCAAAACACGATCTATGAAATAATCCATACTTTTCATAGCCTTTTTTAGTTTCCTAATCAACAATTGGAATGGAATTAGGTATTGGTAAACATATATGTGTATGGCCTTAATGCTACCATTCCCAAACCTTCTTTGTAGGACATATATTTTCATAATAACCATGTACACCACATTTAAAACATTTAATTAAACCCTATGAAAGAACGTATTTCCATATTCTATAGTTAACTGAACACTTCCTCTTTCAGTGGAATGTTATTGCTTAATGACCATAATTACGACATATATAACTTATTACAATCCCTTTCAAATATTTTCCTTGGTGTTTTTTTATGATCCTTAACTCAATGGTTGTTGAATATACATACCTTTATATTTATTATCTAAACATCCATAGGGATTCATTTCTATTGTATACGATGCCTTAGAAAAAATCCACATGGTTCAAGTGGTCAATCATGAATGCAGATAGATGGATTAGAATAATCACAATAATTCTCGTTGTAGCTACCATTTAACTCCATTTCTTATTTAGAAAATCACAAGTGTTTCCTTTACATCCATTTTTACTTTTGTGCCTTCAATATTTAGCCATTTACTAAAACCGAAAATAGTTACTGTGAGTATATCAACAAAATAATGATATAATATCATATGAGGAGGATAAAAACTAAGATATAATTTTTCATGTAATCTAAAACTCATTCATTTTATCCAAAATGATTATGAATCTTTATAATATGTTGTCCTTTGTGGTTATAAAACATGTAACAAAGACATCAATAAAACCCCAACCTTTAAAGTTATCTAAACCAACCTATGATACAACCTATACGGCCCCAACATTAAACATCAATTAATATTGAGTTAAGTTAATAATTAAAATGGGTATACATTCAGATTCACTGTTTTTGAGAATAATTACATAACTATTACATAATAGGCCTCGACATTACATTTGGATAGTTACACTCAATATCCACTTTTTCCACCAAAGGAGATCCTTTATTAAAATCATGATTTCATTTTCATGATTAAAATCATCATGAATTCTTAAATTCTCTTAACCAACCATGTACCCTTTGAATATAATTTCAAAAACATGGTATGAACATAAAAATAATAGTATTGAATATAAAATAAGAAATTAAACCATTAGTCCATGTATATTTAAAACCCTAGAAAACATTTTTACAAAGTCATACTTTTCACCAACAGAACCTAAACTAATTATCTTAGATAATTTAATCCTAAAATTCATAAAAAAAATCATAAAATTTTTAAAACATAATGTCAACTTGTGGCATCCATATCATATATAAATTGTATCTTTCACATCTACATAGGGAGTAACCTTCATTGTTACATTTGGAATACCCATCATAGTATATTCTCTAAATATATTAGGAGAAACCTTAACGTTTTCATCAATTACATTACACAATGAATTGGAGAGGTATATCAAGATCTCATGTCCTAAGTTTATCAGGAAACCACCCATAATCATATTAAATACCCAATAACCATAACACAATCATAACACATAATACATGTATAAATGAAAAATATTATTTCCACTTTGAAATCACATATCATCATCTCATCATGCACAATCCTAAATAAAAGAAAATTATTTTAAAATAAAATTATATAATTTTAATTTAAATATCAACACATAATAGTTACATAAAAATGATAAATTATGTTCATTATGTATATGTAAAATAAAACATTCTAGGTTATTGAAATAATCAATCCATTTTGAAAACACAAGTAAAATATAAAAAATGTTTTTTGGATCAATGTGTCCCATACCACATTGAATATTTTTGAAGGAAATCAAAAATAAACATTTTAAAACATTAATGTCTATATAAATACATTCATGAAATCCATTTCTAATGCATGTACATGAAATAGATGTATTTATAAGATTAAATCTTAAGAACATTTAAAATGATGGTTTAGTTAAAGAGTCCCTTAACACTTGAGAAAACATGTAAAAAATCATTAAGGATTAATATTAAAAAAAACAATAAATAAACATTTTATATTGTAATCCAACATATAAACTATTAAAAAGGTCACATATACACCTCATAGGATAAAAAAGGTGCACAATATCAATATATTTATCAATGAAAGGATATTGAGATGAAGTTACTTACAAAGATCATATCATAAGATTAAGGATAAATCCATGACATTATAAAATTTTAAATTAAAAGTACACCAAATATATGTGGATTTTCAGTGTAATACAATCAAATTACATTCACATATATTCTTTTAAGAACAAAACTAATGACATGGATATTTAAATCAATGAATTGAAATTGAATTATGATTTACCTTTTACCATTAGTCTCACTCATCACATACAATCATTTTGATCATGAATAATAAATTTAGGTTAATTTATACATTCTTGAGAACATTTTTCAAGTTTTTTATTCCATTCATATCACTTGTTACCATGTTTTAAAAAATACATAATTATTTAAATTCATATTTAACATTTTTTTATATTCTGTACATGGTTCGAAAATAAACTTCTTTTGATGTAAATTGTCCATGTAGTAAAATGGAAATCATCTAAAGAATATTATTCATGATTTAAGTATACTATATATCTATTATTTATGTATTTATAATATCCATAATATTTGGATATATGAAATTTAATGCCCCACTCAGGAAGATGGTAGACTATACGTATGCTTGAATGCTACTTTAATATATTTGTCATATTAAAAGAATAGTAACAAAATGATATAAATGTATATTATAATACCATAATTATATTTATGTCATATATTTATAATAGGATAAATAAAACCATCTTTTATACATTCCATGTATAATGGGAATGAGTCACATCGCTTTGAGGGGGCAGTAGTCCACACTTCCTCAAAAGAAAATCTCATTTTTACACAACATGGCATGAATAAAGGTATGTTTGAAATAAAAATTATAGTATCATAGAGGAAATATAAATATAATATATATGATATATAAATATAGTTCCAGCATAATGTCCACCCTGAGAGGTTGTAGGAGAATATTGAACAATCATCGTTTTGTGATGTAATAGTTCTTCGTACACCAAAATAGTATGTTCAATATCCATTAGATTGAGCTATGTGTAAGTTTAATTCAAACCATAAACATAAAAACATCTTACTATTTTGAGAATAATGGAGTGGTTATAAAATTATTGAATAAAGGGAGGTTAGTGGGATAGAGAAAGAACATAAATGAAAGGATATTGAGAGAACACGTTACCTCAAAACTGGGTTACTTCTTTTGATTTGAGACAAAAGGATTCATTAAGTTGCTTTATTCCCAATGTAAGGATTCTAGAAGTAAGTAAGGGATTTTTGGGGATTTTTTATCAGATTTAGGATGACATATGGGGATTTATACGTGTGATTTAGTGGGAATAGGTGATTGTTTTTTATAAGTGGGAGAAGGGGCACATTAGGAATGCTTGGAAATATTATTTTAAAATATATTAATTTTGGAATTATAATGGCTCCAATGTGATATATTTTGATGATACAATGAAGATGGGTTGAAATACTCTAAACCAGTCAGTTTTAGACATGTTTATGTCACCAAATTAACCTTTTAATTTAGCATTAATCCACTGTTAAATAATTTAACTCTTACCATGTCTTCTGGTACTTTAATACTATATGGTAAATATAGTTACTATAAATTTAATATAAATCTTAAAGTGGATAATTAATGTCATTTTTAACATTATATAAGTCATTTTTCATGATATAAAATATTTATTACTATTATATCATTTAATAATTTAATATTTGTTTTATAAACTCATTTATGTAAACTTTGAAACTATTTAGTAATTGATTTTTTGTTAATGACTTACCAACATGATTCATTATAAAACACTACATTAAATTGAATATAACATGTCATTATCATCCAAAAAATATGGTTATTGCATTAAATTATTCAGATTAAATTTATTTTGATATTTATAAAATCATTAATTTGAATATTTCATTAATAAGGTAGACATTTTATCATCATTGTGTAATAAATAAATTTATTTATCGAAAGTCTAAAAATTTAAAATAAAATACAATGATTTAGGAAATATTTTTATATTTCCAATTACTATTAATATTCAATGTTATAATTTATATAATCCAAATTAATATTTTTTTTAGTTAAGAGATACATGTTTTTGTTATATTTCCCTTTTTTAGACAAAAAATTATAAAAGGTAATTATCACACCCAAATAGCTCCATGGGGTCCTATAATTGACTGATGGATATCCATGCCCATCCATATCTCATAAAACATGATTATTAAACGTTTTAGGGTAGTTTTATATTATTATATTATTATTTTTTACCGTTATTTACTTGATTTACCTATTAACAATGGTAAATAATAATAATTACAAATGTACTATTCATAATGTACTAAAATAAAAGTGTTCTATTTAAAAAAAATTACCTTATGATTGAAAAAATAGAATCCTTTTCTTCAAAATTCAATACCTAGAAATTGTTATAATTAATTATAAATTAATTCCCTTTGTGAAAACATGAAATCTGATTTTTATGATGTTAAATCTATCAAAATATTGACCTGTTTTTTTGTCTGATTTAAATGTGAAACTACCTCCAATGAACAAATTTGTTTGAATGATAAAAAATAATCAAATTAAAATTTTTGATAAAATTAAAATTATAATCTAACTATATAAATAAATTATACAAAAAAGGTAGTTTTGAATTAAAATGCATTATTTTTCACTATTCATTAAAAATGCATTTTATCATAAAAATATCAAAATTATACCAAATGAAATTTTTATGTCCTTCTTTAAAATAAGAAGGTTTTTTTTAAATTGAACATATAAAAGTGAAAGAGCTAGATTTATAATGGTTTCACCATTAAATGGAGGTAAAACTACCTCTTAAAAATATTAGTGTATTTTATTCATAAAATTGGATTCATTATCATTTTAAGCCTCTAAAATTTCTTAGATAAATGTAATAATAATTAACAATAAATTTTAATAATATATTATTTAGTTATATTCATTCACTCCAATAATAATAATAGGCAATAACTACAATTTAAAAAAATTATTATATTATATTAATATTTTTTTGTAAAACATAGTGTTGTGTGCAATGTGAGATTTTGTATAAACCCATTGTTGTGTGTAATGTACACTATCATAAAAATAACCTCTGTTAATATAAAATGAACATATTGGCATAAATATTAATAAATATTAAAATTTATTATTCTATAAATACCTAGGATGTTACTGATCATGAGGCCTAGTTTCTTTAAAAACTATGTCTATAATACATGAAAAGTAAAATAAAATAAAAAAAACATTATTTTAATCTTCGTAATGTGATACTTAATCTATTGATATCATAATAAAATTTTATAACCTAGTAAATACATAAATAATTTTGGTTAGATAATAATCATAGTAAGGTAATAAACATGAAAATTAAGAATAACAAGTGATATAGAAAGAATAAATTGATATCATAAACAATAAGGCTCGTGATTAGTCATATAAATGTATAAGAAAACAAAGTGTGGAATAATAAAATAAAATAAGCATAAGAATTTGGAAAAACATATAACATAACATAAACATACATCATGGATAATTTTTACTACCATCACATGGTGGAAAATCTCCCATCATGGATTATGTTTACTCTTTAATCCCTTACATAACATCTCATGAGACGAAAATAGTACCCAATGCACTAGACCGCTATATTAGATCACCCATGAAAAAATTTACATTCTTATGTTCCCCATGAAATAAATTAAATAATTTTTCAAAAACATAATAATTACCTAGGAAAAGAAAATGGTTTCCTAATATTTCACAATATTATAATAAGGGTCATTTCATAAAGATGGATTGTGATGATTTAACTTAATTATTGTATGACCCTAGAAAATAATTAGAGAATAAGATATGTATATATTAATGTTTTGTATATTAATAATTCATACGAACTGAATATCATCAATGGTAGGGATTTAGTGGGTGATATAGTGTATGTTCATAACCCAAATAAAATCGGTGGTTCAGATAGATCACTTACCATGTGGTCTTAAATTCTTTTGAACATTAATTTAATATCCTAGATAATAAAATTAGATTAATTAATTACTAAATCCATAACATTTTCAATCATAATTTTATTTATAAAATTTTATTATGTAAATGTTTGAACTTTTTTATGAGATATAATGTTTAATTTCATTGTTTATTTGGTGTTCACATAACGGTATCATGTTCGGATAACCTATGGAAAATCATTGTTCATTATTTAAAATTAGACCACAATTCTACAGGTGAAATGATATTGTATTAATGTACGTCATAATATTTAAATAGAAACAATTATACATTTTTTTATTCAGTCTTGTGGATAATCAATTTCATAAATAATTAATGTTATATGGTTTGTTTTTCGATGGTTTACCAACAATAACAAAATATTTTATTTTATTTTAATATTGTGGAAAAATATTTATTATTGGATGTGAAAAAAAATATTATATAAATATTGGTTTAATTTTATATAATTATTTGTGAATTTAAACCTACCATGAATTCATAACAGAAAAAAATCATCATCAATGAAGGTGATGAATCGACATACAAGGGATGTTGTTTTCATTCTGAGAATATTATGACAATGGAATATAGTGGATGAAACATATTACATAAAAATGATTAATTTCCCACATATATATGAAACTATATTTTTTATTGAAATGTATATTAGAATTATTTTTGGGGATGAGGAGAGAAAAAATATTAAATACTTTGTTGTGGGTATTAGGTTCTTCTTTCGATGTATCCTCTTGGTGTTCCACATAAGAAACCATAGATTGGTATTTTAATGATTCCATAATCTCCATGACATGTGATAGGGAAATGGTAATGTAACTTGGAATAAATTATTAATTATCAATGTGTTATGTGTTGTTAAGAGAAGGGGTTTTTAGGGGTGGTATTTATAAGTGGAAGAGAGAGGGGTTTTTGAATATTATATTTATTAGTTTATTATTTTTGACTAATAATATCATTAGTATTTATTATTATACATATATATAGTAATGATTCATTTTATTTCCAACTAGTGGGTTCTAACATTATCCATGACGAAATAATTCATGTGTTTAACAAATAATATAAAATACCATATT
Organism: Viscum album; assembly: GCA_963277665.1. NCBI lineage: Eukaryota > Viridiplantae > Streptophyta > Magnoliopsida > Santalales > Viscaceae > Viscum > Viscum album. The sequence continues at coordinate 1,149,472,361 of OY728127.1, read as the reverse complement.
TTCTGATTTTACTCTATCAACTAAAAATTCATCTATTTTATAAAAATACCAAAAAATTACACATAAAAATTTCAATGATTAAATTCACAATAATTGAATCTATTTAATGAAAATACTTTTCAATAAAAAGAATTTTATATTTTTATTTGAAATCCTCATTGATTTGGATCGTATGAATTTTAATATTATAAAAATGTTTTTAAACCTGGAAAAAATTAATTACAGTTTCATAAAATTATAATCTAGATATTAAAATTTATAATATTAATTTATAATTCAACATTATGAAAATAATTTTTTATTTTAATTAATTATATTTATTTTAAAAGTGAAAATAAATTTCATAACAATCATTCATTTTTAAGAATTTTTCACCCATATTCTTGGCCCTCGTTCCCCCTAGATTTCCCCCTTCGAGCCTCTTGAGATTTTATAAAAAAATTAATTATTTTGGGTGGACATAATAGGCCACACGGATTGTGTGCATTGTTTATTAAACAATACAGACAAACTATGCATAGCCTCTTAGTCCCCAAATCTTGTCTTCTAATTCCATGTTTTCCCTTATAGGCTTAACCCTAATGTGACACATTCTCTCCCATTTTGTTTCATAAATCCATGGGCACCCTCAAAGATCACTCAACCTCCCTTCGAACACAACGATGAATGGGTTTGTGTTGGCGAAGCATTAATGATTCTGAAGAAATTGATTTCCCTTCCTTATTTCCTCTATTTTCATAGGGTTTATTCTATTCTTCTTGAAGTTACAAATTTACAACATCAAGGTGTTCATATGTATTATTTGATTTTGTGTTTCTTTGTCCAATATTATGGTTTTAGGATTGTTTTTACTCCCTTTTGGTGTGGTGGTAGTGCAGTTGAAGTTTCGCACAAGGATTTGATGTATTTGACACATTTGGTAGGTGATCCCATGTTTATGCATTTTGGGATTAGAAAAATTTGATGGGATTATATTTTTATCATGTTACTCGCTCATTTTTGTTGATTGGAAAACTATTTTTGGTGTAATTTTATAATACATGGATTATTATGTGGCATTTTTCTGTGAAAATAGATGTTTTTCATGTGCATTCCATGTTGTATCAAGTGAGGCTATTTTTTTATTCATGAAATGGTTTTATTAAATTATTTTATGGATGAAAATTATGGTTTGGTGTAATATTGGTATACTTTTGGTATTTATATTTGTTATTTATATTGATTTTATGTACAAAACATGGTTATATTTCCTGAAATTGTTTTATGAAACTTCAAAATGGATTATTGAGTTATACAAAAAATTGAAATCATTTTTAGATACTATTTGGAGTTTTTATGGCCCGAACTAGTATTTTTATGTGTGAATGGAATTTTCTATCATGTGTTACTTGTCAGATCTCAAAGAAGGAATCTCGGGAATTTCAGTGGGTGTACAATGACTAGTTTGCTAGCGATCTAGAGTGGTATTTTCCTTATTTCCCTTAGAATACTTCATGTTGAATATAGTAAGAAAAAATATAATGTTGATGATGGGGACCACCAGGTTATGGGTATGTTCCCTACTAGTGGCTCGTGTATGAGATAGATATTTGTTATGGTTACTTTTATCCCAACAGACGATGTACCTAGGGCCCAAAACAAACTTGTGCCTAGGGGTGTCCCCACCACAAGTGCTCATGGTCTATTTTTTATTTACCAGTGTAATATGATGTAATTGAAATTAAAATTCAGATGAAAATATGTTTTACTTAAATTTGTTCATTCTTTAATGTTATCATTTAGAAAAAAATTTAATTTAAAAACTTTCTTTTTTAGAAACTGTTTCTACCACTCTGTGTTTATAAAAACTTGCTAGTTTTTTATCATACGAAATTTTTTACATGGAATATTTGGGTGGTATCATATTTTTTATAGGGTAACACCCTACTTACACATTTGGGTGTAGGTAAATGTGGTTATGTTTTACATATGTAAGGGAAATGACGTTGGAGATGATAGTTCAAGTTGATAGTTATTTCCTTGGTATAGTGTTGTCAAGAAGGCTTGTGGGTGATGTCCTGTTTCCATGTGGTGGGTTTTATGTTATAAATGCTTATCATTTTTATTTTTGACCACTTTTTTCAGGGAAAAAACCTTTTATTCTATTCTAAATTTTATTTATTGTTTTTTTGGTTGGTAATTTTTAGATTTTGTTTATTTATTTCCCTTTTTTTGTTTATGGATTCTAAAATCGGGTAAATCATTCCCCAATCATTGTTTACCTTACTGATGAAAATTTCCAACCATTGGGGATAGAGAACGACCCTTGGACCTTTCCATGGACTAGGTCGGGTGATGGTTTTAATGGTAACTAGATTTTGTTTATGAGAAAATAGTATCTAATCCTGGTTAATCATTTGGGTCATATAATTATCATGGGATGATTTTGATTAGATGGGGGATCGGAATGTCCTGGCTAAGTGTTCTAGATGTGAGTAGGGTTCATGGCCCACACGTCTGGTGACAGACCTCAAGTATCCATGGTATGTTGGGATTTTTTGTTGGACTTCACTTCTAGGGATGTGAGGGTTGTTCACTTCCATTGGACATTGGGTGGGGGTGAATCAGTTGTTTATTTTACTATTATGATGAGTTCGGTTTATTTATATTTGATGTTGATGATGAAATTTTTCTTAACTATTTTACTAATATTATATTCTGGGAATCATTCTTCTTTACCCACATGCCTCCCATAAAATCTTCCATGCACCCATAAGAGGTATTCAGAGAGTGTTCTCCCTCACTGGTCAATAATAGGTTGATAAAAAATGTGGTCCAGTTTGTCCATGCTCTGGGCTAGGGATTGGAACCTATTCAAGCCCAAGGTAGAGAATATGATCCTGTCACAAGGAAAGATATATCCCAGGAGTTCTAGAATAATAATACCCATTATTTCTAAGGAAGCACATGACCCCAGGAATTGGAGGAGTGGCTAGAAAAGATTAAGAGAATCTTCGAGTTCCTGGAAACTCCAGAGGAAGTCAGGGTAAAGTAATCATGTTTTACATCAGAGGGTCCCAGCCATAGCTGGTGGGAATTACTATTTCAAACTACTAAGAATGCATAGATGAGCGGGAAAGAAATCAGTATTTTTTTTAAAGAGTAGTACTTTCCTGTGGTCTTTTCATGTGCTAGATCTGAGGAGATAATGGATCTTGTATAAGCGGAACATTCAATTATGGAGTTTTCCAATCGTTTTTCTAAGATATTACGGTATGCTAAGAGAATTATATCTCTCCAATTTATTATTTTTCATAGGATTGATAAATTCATACAGACATATATATTCTCCCATGTCTTCTTGTTTAAGTAGAATACCTAGGATGTGGTGGTGGACCAGGAGTGTATGGTGGTGATTTATATAAGGGGTGTGCTGGTTTCTCTAGGACAGTATTATTAATCAGTATTGGTAGTTCTATAGAGAAGAAAAGGAGGCTAGAGGAGTAGTAGAAGAAGGGAGGTGGATTTTCAGGCTAACCTTCTAGGGAATTTTCTTATTTGGAATCCTATGCAAGTTCCATTATGTGCCACCAGTGTGGGATACCATAGAACACATGACCAACATGTACATATCCATTGAATCCTTATTATCAGTGTGTAGTTATAGTGCACGTGCAACTCTTTTTTTGGGTGTCATGTCCACTCTAGTGTAGGGCTGGAACATTGGCATCCTGGGGAGTTCTAGATCCGTTCAATCCAATGAGGAAGTGGTGATATAGGTTTGGTGGATGTGTCAGTAGGGACAAATAATCTTCTAAAAATATCCATTTCAAGTCAGAACCACATGTTAGTGTCTATTCTTAGGTATAGACTAGGCACCTTAATGGTGTGGAGAAACCACCGGTGGGATCAGATGCATGACCTTCGACTGTCTAAGGTACCATTTTGATGGAATCCCTTATAAATGCTCTTATGTTTGATAATTATGATTCAATTTCCTTTATCACTTCCTATATTTTGAAATCACTGAATATTCGAGCTATGTTGTTTTCTTTTTCGATGGAGTCGGTCATATCATTGGGTAAGAAGAAAGAGCTATGTCTAAGGTGTTCATCATGTGCAATTTCCATGTTTTGGGTTGAGACAGTATAGAACCTCTTGATCTTCGATATGGATCTTTTTTATTTAATCCTCAGCATATATGTTCACTTTCAATAGCACATTGATTGCTATAGGTGGCATGTGTGTTTCATGGCACCTGATGGAAGTCCTATGTTTTTTCATGGGGAATGGGATTCTCGGTTGGGTCGTGCAGGACCACCAATCCAATAAATGGAAAATAATATCTTCTTATTTATTGTTTCTCTTGATATAGGAATATTGTTGTGATATAGATGTTGGATTGAATTATATAGTGGATGATTTCCAAGATATAATTCTTGATGTCTTATTATGATTTCCCCAGGAGTAGGATGTGGATTTCTCCATTAATATGTCACTAGGAACATATCCAATATCTATTCCCTCCTATATTATGGCTCCTATAGAGTTGATGGAATTAATGATATATCTAGATGATTTAGAATCCAAAGGATTCAGTCATCAGGGTGTCTTTCTTTAGGCTGCTCTTATTCTTTTTGTGAAAAAGGTGGAGAGATCCCTCTGGTTGTGTACTGTCTACCGGAATCTAAAAAATGTAACCATCTAGAACAAATATAATTTTACTATAATAGATGACATTTTTGATCATTTTAAGGGGGAATTTGGTTTTCTAAAATAAAATTTCATTTGGTTTACCACAAATTAAGGTGAGAGAGGCGTATATCCCAAAAATGGTTTTTTAAAGCAGCCATGAGCACATTGATTACTTGTTCATTCCTTTCGTGTTGACCAACACTCCTGTATGATTATTTGAACTTGTGAATACGGTGTTTCACTATTATCACAACTCCTTCTTCGTGGTATTCATGGATGAAATCCTCATTTACACTTGATCTGGGGAAGAGCATGAGTGTCATTTGAAGATCTTGTTGAGCACTTTTTGGGATCATCATCTTTATGAAATGTTGTCCAAGTTCACTTTTTTAGATCATGGAAGTGAAGTTTCTAGGATATGTTATTTCAAAGCATGGGGTTTCAGTGGAACCCTAGAAGATCAATGCAGTTATGTATTGGGAGCAGCTGAGGAATGTGTTCGGTATCATTATTTTCCTCAGCCAGACAGGTTACTATTGGTGGTTTTTCTGGAACCTCCCTTATCTTTTTTCACCTATGACTTCACTCACCCGTAAATGGGTGATGTTTTAATATGGCCTATAATGTCAACAATATTTTTGAGGAGTTGAAGTGGTGGTTGAATACAACCCCTATGTTGATATTTCCAAAGTCTGGTATGGTGTATATGGTGTATTATGAATGTTATGGTATGGGTCCCACGAGTGTGCTTATATAGGGTCATCACATGGTGGTGTCTGGTTCTCATAAACTCCATCCACATGAATAGAATTAATTGGCACATGAAATTGGGTAGCAGTGGTGATTCATGATTTGAAGACTTGGAATCACTATCTCTTTAGAGGATTTTTTTGGTCTACTCTGATCACAAGAGACAAGATTATATTTTCTTGAAGAAGGTTCTTAATCATAGGGAGATTCATTAGATCGAGTACGTACAGGGGTTCGACTTTGATATTGTCTATACCCAAGGAAATAGAAATGTGGTGGCCAGAACCTTGAGAAGAAGAGTACTAGTGTAGGCTTGGAGGATGTTCAATGATGAGTGAACTCTGATGGGGCCCTTTTCTCAAAAACAATTGGAGACCAAAGTACACAATGGAGGCACGTTCTTGGTGAGCATTCAGTTGAATCATTTTCTTTTAGAGTTTATTTATCAATATCATCACTGTGATGAGATATGTCAGTAGTAAATGCAATTTATTAATGGTGGGGAGATGTCTTCTGATTGGTCTTCATCTCATAAGGTCATCTTGTGCTTCATGGGCCATTCAGTGGTGTCATTGACTCTAATGAAGATGGTTTATATAGGATAGAAACCAATATCAGTTGGATTTCCATCCTGGAGCTATCACGATGTACTAAAATTTTGTTCCATAGTTCTGGTGTCCAGGTATGATAAGAGACATAGAAGACTTCATTTCGAGATGCAACACATGTGACTAGGTAAAAGTAGAGCATCAAAGGCCCTATGGTTTACTTCATACATTAACCATTCCTACATGGATGTGGGATTATGTTTCCACACATTTCATTTTTGGCTTTCCTTGTACACCTAGGGTATGTATTCCATTTTGGTGGTGATCGATCATCTGAACAAATCAGCCCAGTTCATTCAAATCATAGAAATAACTAATTTAGAAGAGTTGGTCCAGTTGTATATTCTGGGGGTAGTAAGGATTCATGGTGTTCTGTCAGTATCTGTCTCAGATAGAGACCCCCAATTCACCTTTCGTCTTTCGGAAGGACTTCAGAAGGAATTGGGGTGACATATTAAGATGAGCATGACATATCATCCTCGAACGGATGGTCCGACGGTGCAGGCGAATCTAATTTTGGGGGAACTTCTACATGAATGAGTTTTGGATTTTAGAGGTTCTTGGGATAAAATTTTGATATTGGTTGGATTTTCCTATAATAATAGTTACAAATATTCGATTTAATGGAATATTTTAAGGCTCTATATGGTTGGCGTTGTCATTTCCCTATGTGTTGTGCTATGGTAGGTGAGACCTCATTGTTGGAGATGAGCCTTGTGCAAGAGAAATCTGAGAAGTTCATGCTAATCAGGATGTGGTTATTAATAGATCAAAGTTACCAAAAAAACTATGTTGATCATATGTTTCGAGACCTAGAATTTCCTGTGGGTGACCGGGTAATCTTGAAAGTGGAAACTCATATAGGTCATCTTCATTTGGGAAATCACGGAAATCTAATGTTGATTTATGTTAGAAATTTTAATATCACTCAGGGCATTTGAAAGGTGTCATACATGTTGTATTTTCCCTCCAAATTGAAATCTATTAATCACATATTCCATGTGTCCCAACTAAAGAGTTACAATCTTGATCTGTCCCATGTTTTGAATATTGAGGAGTTTGAGATGGATCTAGATTTATTATTGTTTGAGCGGCCGATACATATAGTGGAATATCAATAGAAGGTGCTCCGGGTAACATATATTTTTATATTCTTAATCCATTTGGAACCACATTAATAGTGTGAATGAGACATGGGAGTGAATGTTGTGGGTTGAGAAAGGGTACCCATTCTTGTTTTCCAATAAAAATTTCGGCTTCCTTTCCAGGGTGGAATGTCTTTCATTGTGGGGAGAATTGTCACATCATGCCTTTCATTTCTAGAATTTTTCTATCCAATTCATGTCCCTATTTTCCACGTATATTTCCCCTATAAAACCACTTTAATTGCATAAAAATACATGATTTTTGGTGGACATAACATGTGTCATGGTTTGTGTGCTTAGTTTACTAAACCATGCAGGAAAACAGTGTGTAGCCTCTAGATCGTCACCAAATTTTTATAATTCCCTGGTGTGCCTTTTGGTATTAACCATAATTAACCAATTTCTCCCAAATTTCATTCAATACATCAACTCAAAACCTCCATGATCTCTCAAACTCCCCTTGCAACCCAAATTTTAAGGGGATTTTATACGAGAAATTTCAAGGATTCTAAAGTAAGGGATTTCCAATCCTTGTTTCTCCAATGTTGATAGGGTTTCTTCCCTTCTAATTGATGTTGCAAATTTAAAAAATCTATATCTTACAACCAATGGTATGATTTTGAGTTTAATAGTCCAATATTGTATTTTTAGGTTCATTTTTACTCCCTTGTGGTGTGGTGGTGGTGTGGTTGATGTTTCACAAAAACAGTTGAGGTTTTTGATACACTTTGTAGCTGATTTAATGTGAAAGAATTATTAAATTACATAGATTTGATGGAATTGTGTTTTTTTATGTTCACGTTTCGATGTGTTTGGTTCCAAAAATATTTTTGGTTTCATTTGTTAATCGATTGAATTTTAGTGGTTATTTTTTTGTGGAAATTTGTGTTTATCTTGTGTATTACTTGTTTTGTCGAGAGGGGTACTTTTATGATTTAGGGACAGGTTTTATTAATTGATATTATGGATTCTAATTCATGTTTTGTGTGATATTTTTATGCTTTTTATTTTCAAAATTTGGTTTTAGATGGATTTTATTTTCAAATCACAGTTAATTTTCTTGAAATTGTTTAATGAAAATTCGAAGTGGTTTATTGAGTTATAAAAAGGGTCAAAAAAATTTATACTTTTTGGATTTTATATGGGAATAACACATATTTTTAGGTGTAAATGGTTTTTTTAGAAATTGTAACTTGTTTGAGCACAAAGTGGAAAACTCGGGTATCTAGTTGGGTGGACTAGGACTAGTATAGTAGTGATCTAGAGTGGTTTTGTCCCTGTTTCATTCAGAAAGATTGATGTTGAAATCCTTAAAAAAATTATGATAATTTTGGGGACCACTAGGTTATGGGTATGATCCCAACTAATTGTTTGTTCACGATTCGGATATTTGTTATAGTTAATTTTACATCGAGATGTGTTTTCTAAAGGGCCCACACTGAACTAGTGTCTGGGGATATTCCCACGACTAGTGCTCATGGACTATATTTTTTTTGAAATTCGAATATAGGGTGTTTGGCAGGAAAATTTAGTATCATATATGTTTTAAATAAAAGTTTTCAGTATTTAATGTAACCCAAGGAAACTGTTTTCAATTAAAAAGTTGCATCTTTTGAAATTATTGCTACTATTTATTATTTATAAAAACATGAAAGATTTTTATCTTATGATGTTTATAAAATATAATATTCATGTTGTATCCTATTTATATGATGATAAATAACTAATTAAAAAATTGTGTGTAATTAGACATGGTTATGTTTGTCACTGGTAAGGGAATGATCTTGGGAGATGACAGTTTGGGTTGTTATCAATTTCGTTGATGGAGCGTTGTGGAGAATGCTTGGGGTGATGTCCCTTTTCTATGTGGTGGGTTTTTTGTTGGATGTGATTCTCATTTGTAGTTTTGGACCACTTGAGTCTTTTCTATAACCATTTCTGAAATTCTGAACTTTTTTTATGGATTTTTTGGTTGGTAAATTTCTTATTCTGTTAATTTATTGTTTTTGGCTGTTTAGTGCTTCTAAAATCAGTAAAATCCTTCCCAAACCATTGTTTATCATACCCAGGAAAATGTTCTATCCCTTGGGGATAAGGAATTCCCTTCAGGACCTTCCTTTTACAAGGTAGGTTTTGAGTTTTATTGGAATGTAGATCGCATCTGTGATAATAAACCATAGTTGATTTATATAAAATGCGAAATATCACAATAAGGAAAAAATATGCAATGAAATGGATGGATTTTTTTATAAACATTGAATGCTTAATACACCAAAAAAATATTATTCCCATTCTATACATAATATTTTAAAGGTTTAGAGGTCTGATATTAAAAGGGCTTTAATATGTATAGTAAATGGACACTATATGTTAATGGAGATTCCATTGGGACTTGAAAACACCAAAAAATATTCATTAACATGATGAAAATATTTTATTTAGAGTACATAAAATAATTTTTGAATGTATTTATTTATGATACTTTCCTAAAATATAATATCATAAATGAATTTTAGAAACATATATGTAATGTGTCAATTCCATTATGGAAGCATATATTTTTATCTAATTTAATAAATTATTGTTTTTTGATATTTAATGTCACATTATTATGGGATGTGATTATATAAAATGAAATTTATATTAATCATTAACTGATATATTAAATAGAGGAATTTTCTAGACCTATTAGTGTATTAAGGATCTATAGCATTCATGGATCATAGGGGTCCTACCAAAATAGTAAAAAAAATTCTCATTATTTTCAAGCACACAAACATTTATAATATGGATGTGAGTATGTTGGTATAGATAAATAAATGTGAGGAGATATTTAAGGAGATAAAGAAGAGTCTGGAAATAGAATATGCACTCACACTGCCCTTATATACAGAAGAGTTTGTGATAGAATATGATTCATTTATAAAACAATTAGGTCTTTCACTCATGAAAAATGATAAATTGATCTTACATTCAACATGAAAATTGAAGACCAGTTAACACAATTACCCCAAAAAATATTTAGGGTGAGGTTGTATAATCTTATACTTATTTATATTGAGGAATTGCCTGTCTATAAAAAGTGAAATATACATACTGATCAGATGAGTATTAAATCAATATTCAAAGAAAAAGTGCAGATCATGCACCAATGAAGATGGTTAGAGTTAATAATATACTACTAATTATCATCCTTAATATGATAATGATAATTTTATTCTATTATTGTAATGAATTGTGTTACCATATCAAAAAAAAGGGTTTAAAATTACCACATCATCATGGAAATGAAATGAAAGGATCAGTATATCAGAAATAGATGGTATCCTATTAACCTATATGATTCCCCGACCATTTATCTAGTTAAAAATCAAGGACAAAGGGAAGATTTAGTTCTTAAAAGGTATGTTAGAGTAACCAATGTTGGGCTTCTTATTTAAATTAAAATATAAAAAATAGAGTCATTTTAGGTAGAATATGACTTAGTTTGTTGTTAACACTAGAGAAAAACAAGGACTAATTAGATAATACATATAGATCATTATTCCCAATATGGAGTTAGAGCATGAAGATGTAATCTGATTCTAAAGAACACTTCTGTTTGGAAAATGTGATGAAGGATGTTGTCCCTAGGTACAAATTACCCTTTGAGATACTTATCTCCAAAATGTTTTATAATATATACTAGATATTACAATAAAAAATAATCAATTACAATATTTATTACATGTATCTCTCATGAATATGAACATATTTGATCCTTAACATGAATTGAATCTAGAGGTAGTAATGTTTGAGTATGAACTATCTTACAGGAAACATTCATTGATGATTCCTAACTATATGTACAATATTCTATATGAAAATAAATCTCTCCAAATAAAATAACATTAGGGAGAAATAAGTTACATGGGAACTTCAGGATGTAATGAGTAAAAAGTACCCCATCCACTCTACACCTAATGATATATGTAGATTTTTTTTATTAAATTTATAATGTGGGAAGGGGGAATTTACATTTCAAACATATCAATATGAAAATTTCATTTTTTATATATATGACATATATATTAAGGTTGGGTTATAAGAATAAATCCTACAAATGTGAGGATATAAAACATTAAAAAATAGAAAATTTCCCATACATAAGATAACACCTCTTAAAAATACCATTATTATATTTCCTCAAAAGTAAAGCCCCATATAAAATATAATACATATGCTTAGAAAAAAAATTTCATTTTAAATTGTGATAAATATTTTATAATGACACATGATTCAAGAAAATTATCAAAATATAAAAAAAAGAATATTTCATTATTGATACATTCAATAGTTTATTATTTGGAATGTATGAGTTTAACTACCTTATATCATCAGTTTGGCTACTAGATAACCTTGAAATGTTACTGGTCACATCATACTCAGAACCTTGTTTGTCCCCAATTTCCAAGTAAAAATATTATACAAAAAAATCCATATAATATGTCTAAATGATTTCACATTTATATATAAAGTGAATTTCAAAGAGAAATGGTATGTTAAAAAAGATAATTTAGAACCTATTAGGTACTTCCTAAACATTAACAGCGAAAAAATTGTCAAAAACCCCATCTAAATCATGGTTTCATTCCTCTAAGATTTGTCGAGAAAACAAATAGTATAATACCATAGTTATTACCTATTATCATTCCCATATCTTGTTATTGCTCCAAAATCCACATCATTATAATCACATAAAAAATTAAAGGAAATTTCCAATATGATGTATTGATGATGAGTGATAAGTTGATTTTCTCCATCAAAAGACTAAAATGTTACATAAATTAATAATAAAACATTTAATGTGAATCCTTTAAAAAAATGTACATAATGGATATGTATCCTTTGAAATATACTTTATAAATATTTGGTAAAAACAATAATTCCCTTGAAATGTCCTTACACTCTTACCATTTTCATGGGGAGGCATATTTCTTATTACATCAATATTGTCATTATTAATCTCATTTCCACTCCTCGAGAGTATATGTCCATGAAAAATAATTTCATTAACCGTAAATTTTTTTCTCCTACTTATAAAAAAATTTTGTTTTTGAAAACCATTTTGAAACCAATTCTAGATTTTTTTAATATATCTCAGGAGTGTTCCCAATACGGAAAAAAATCCATAAACACCTCAATGAACCTCTCTAATATATTGAACTGGCCTGAATTCAACAGTAAATAGTTCTCTGGGATGGTTGACCATTGGCCCTTAGGCATACCTCAGTATATACCAATGGCTCTTGACATGTTGTTTGGGTAGAGGATGTGATGGTGGGGAGATTAGAACCACATGTTTCGATTATAATAATGTTATATATATATATATATTATCATAATAAGGCCATAACATAACTTAACCAATAAAAATATATTTATAAAATATATACATACATCAAAATTAACAAACAACATTCCCAATGGTAATAATATCATATGTTGAATACTTGATATAATAGACCATACAAACAGTATATGACCAGATAGGGTTTCCCATGTATGGCCATTGTTACATACCTACATAAATGGAGATAAAAGATCAAAAGTAAGCACCATCTAATTAATGAACCAAAATATTCCCTTACATTCCATCCCCCCGAAGAAGGTACCACTCAACCACTAGTCTCCAGCATCTCATCTCAATCCATTATCTTTTCAAATAGTCATAAAGTGTAGATGCATCCTTAGGGGATTGTGTAGGTTGTGAGAACAAATATCAATAGGACTCATGAAACATGTTCCTATTTTACATAAATGATAATGTATACATACAAAATATAAATAAATTTATCGTATGAACATTTAATATATAACACTCTTCCCTTGTGTTGAGAATCCACAAGGAATAGATCACCTTCTTCGGCCAATACCAGCAATCTTAGAACATGTTCCCCTAGTTATATATGTATATATAGAGCATATAGAACCTGTCTATATATATATATATTTATATATAACTATAGTTGTGAGAATCTATGTAATAATTTCCAAGGAAACCCCTGATGAGTAGAAAACTATGTGAACCCTTTTTCTACACCTATAATCATGTCACCAAAACCTCATTCCACCAATAATATCACCTGAAATCTAAATAGTACACCTAATTTAAATGTTCCTGGTCCATACTAACTCTAATAAAATTTCCCAATTGGATAAAATATCATTTTCAAAAGAAACATTGATATCTATCCTCATGTAAAAATCACAATCAGCTCAATATCCAATGTCCTGAGGCATAATGATTTCCATACTCCCATGTCCCGGCCCAACGGCCCCAGGCATCATGGTGAGCTTCAGATCCCAACTAGTTTCCTAAACACCATAAATCAATTTCGCATCCCAATATTGGTGGCTTTATATGATGAGAACTCCCAAAACTCAATAATTGTCAACACAATCAGTTATGCTTCACAGTCTAAGGGTTCCCCCACCCACAACCTGTGGAGAAAACCACCTTGGTATGAGTCCTAATTGAATCAACATGACTCCAAAGGTGAGTTGGATAACAAATGGTGATCTAAAATTAGAAAAAAAATCGATTTCAAATCATTCGGTGCCTCACGCTCCTTTGAGCATGTGGTTAATTCTCTATGGTCTGCACCACCTCAGGTCACATGGGCCATACCCTAATCATGATGACTTAGTCACCTCAAGCCTATGACCATGTCACCCAAACCAATGATAAAAATCACCCATAAAACATTGGGATCTCCCTATTTCATGAATCACTTCATCTCTATACATGAGATCAACATTACATCAATCATCAGGGTAGGCCCATCACATTCCCACATAACAAGAACAATAATAAAAAAATAAATTTAATTTAAAATAAACACCCAATTTAAAATTCCCAAGATAGTCTAATCTCGTTACCAATTTTTCCATGTTTTTTGGATCTATATAATGAATATGGGAGTCTCATATAATAATTTTAATATTTCAATAATCAAGAATAAATTTATTATATGTCTCTCTCAGCAAACACATAGAGAGTATATGAATGAACCCCCGTAACAAACATGAAATCAAGATGAATGATAAGAACCACTAAAAATGTAATAGTAATCATACTGCCATCTAATATCATTCTCAAACTCTAGACAAATTCAAAGAAAATAGAATTTTAGAAAAAAACCAAAAAATAGGGTAAAAGAAATTACATGGACTTAGATTTAATTATGTTGAGATAAATAGAAGAATGTGGCTAGAGGATCAATGGCCTGATTAAGAAAAATCCACAGCCACCAATTGATCAAATACTGGATTTCGTATATAGAGATTGACTCAAATCCTAGTTCAAAGATAACATTGGTGATCACCCTCGACTATGCGGGAGAAATAGAGGAGAATGGAGGATTTTAAAACGTAATAAAATTCATACGAATAATTGTAATTTGACAACATTAAATTGACCATGTTGATTGGATACATGGTTTGGATAACCATGTGCCAACTGTGTGGTGCCCACTACCTGAAAAAAAAAACCCAAACTATCTTGGCGCATTATTTTCCAAATCATGTGTAGATAAAGATAAAACCCCCTATTAAAAACTACATAGGTTCTAACATGTCCATTCCCCCTAAATGGATTGAAAACCCATACATAATGCATCTGGAGGGATGCACAGTTTCTCATGGGATGCAAGATGGTTTATCCTAACTATGTTCCTCTGTTAATGAATTCCCAAAACTATTTTCTCACATATCACAATATGTTAAAGTCACTGAAAACGCCAAGGAAATTACATTAATTTTAAACCCATCATAAAAATGTCCTTGGGTCAATCAAACTCTAGGAATTAGATTCTAAGTATCATGGAGATAATTGGTCACACCAACAAACATGAAAAAATATAATAGGTTGGGAAATTTCTATCTTGCTCAAACCCATCACTATATAATCACCCCACCATAACATAACTCATCCCTGATAAATCAAGAAATTCCTAAATATGGAAATGAACATACACATTCATTTAATAAACCTAGACTACCCCATTTATCATGTGACATTTAAACATACCCCAATGCACTACCCACCATAGGAGTTACCTAACTAGTTTCTTTTTGTTGCAAAATTATATAAGATTTATTTTCCACCCACCATCCCTGTACACAAAATTCATCCCTTGATGCATCCTCATACTTGATCCTCATTAGGTGATCAAATCATGCTCGTGTATTATTTGAAACATGTAAAGTCCCATATCTTATCTGATTCCCATAAATCCTTCATCTAAATATAATCCAAAAATAAAACCACTTCATATGTGCATATTCAGGCTCATCCAAATCTTGATTCTTATGAACCTCATGGGAAACCAACAACTCATCAATGAAAAGATTCCTAAAAACCTCATATTTTATCTACATCACATCGATGATAGGATTCCTACTCACCGCATATACAATAATCATGCATCTTAACGGATTCCAACTGAATAACTAGTGCATGGTTAGTCCAAAATAAATTCATATAAACCTCATGAAACAAAACAGTCCAAATATTTAACCAAAATTATCCCATTCACACCCATGATTTACCTCTAACTGTGTTATGATTGAAATGACCCAAACTTTTATTGAAGAAAATTTTTCGTGATCTAATTAAATGTATTATTATGTGAAATTGTTGTATAACATATGCACTTATATGATTTTATATTTCTAGATTTTAAAATACCATTATGAATTTTGACCGCTTCTAATATAGTTTTTGAACAGTGGTCACATGATTAGTGTTAATATAGGGCATTAAAAAATTCAATTCACCCAGAAAAAGGAAGTGATGGCCTGATCCAGTAGAATTACTCTATACGAAGCCCGTTTTTCATAGCTCATAAAGGGGGTGGTGTCATTGGGAATCACTCTTGACCAAGCCCAAACAAAGTTTCAACATGTTAAGCATGAACAAAACCGCCTACGGGAGAAGTGGATGTTGATAGATATTACAATCTGAGTAATGTTATCCGAGCCACCCAAGAGTTTTTCACCATCACACACCATACACTTCGTTCTTATGGAGGTTTTATAATTAATTATGTAACAATACCATAGTACTATTATTATGTATTTAATTGTTTTATAGATAATATAAATTCATTTTATTATTGTTACATTGTAAATTATTTTTAATAAAAATAGCATTTGTAGTTAATTAATAAAACGATTTTGATGAATTAATTTATTTTTTAATTAAATAATATTTTAATTAAATATTAATACTAAATTATATTTTATATAATATAAATGACCATATAGTTTTTATGAATACAATTGGGATTTTTGTTATGGTTTGGAAGCTATTTTTGTCCAAACCCATTAATTACTGATAAATGCTGGTTTAAATTTTTAAATGAAAAATGCACATATTTAGAAAATAATTTAGATAAAATGAATATTATTTATGTAATAAAGATTTAAAATTTATCTAATTGTAAATTTTTCATAATTTTCTGACAGAGTCAAATTTTTTGTGTAAATATTAAATACCGTTTAAATATATAATGTGTATTATGATATCATACTATGGAAATAGTGATGTAATAAAATAATATAAACATTATGTTCTACAAATATATTTTTTACCATTAAAATAATTTGATTTTATGTTAGTTGGATTTATTTTAAAAATCCTTAGTGGACCCTCCAAGACTTATAAAACATTTAATCTTTATAAATTGATTTCATTATGAGTGTGACTGACCTACACATAACCAACCCTATTATTTTAATACTTTCGTCCATTGGTCTTATAAAATCATTTCTTCCACTCCCATTTGTCTAAAACCATTGTCAAAAACCATGGGTTGGTTTTTAGTTTTGATTATTTTCATGTGTCATGTCCCAAACCTAAATATTAATGAATTCCCTCTCCTTTCCTATATAAACTGACCCACGCTCCAACATTATCTCCACTCAATGAATTTTTTGTTCATCCAACATCTTCCCTCTCATCTCTATAATTCTCTCAAGGCACCCTATTCTCCCATGAAGCCTCTCTCAAGCCCCTCCCAAGCCTTTGGGATCACAATTCCTTGTAAAGGATTTCATCCCCTCTCATTTTTGTCCAAGTTTATTTATGTTTCTATACCATTTTTATTCAATTAAAACTTTTGGGGTATGATTTCACACCTCCCCCATACATCCCTAATTATTTTGGAATAATAAAATACCTCTTTCTCTCAAATTAATTCCTCCCTTATACACATGTTACCATGCTGAAATTCATTAAATTTTTTATCTCTTCTAATTTACATTCAAGTGATTAGTTTTTACTATGAATTTATATTCCATTAAATATATTGGAACAAGTATATATAATACCCCCTTACTATCCATTTCATTTATATATTATGAGATACCCCGTTATCTATCATCAACCAATTTTAGGAATTCTCATGGCTTGTCATTATGCTTCCAAAATTGCACCATGATTTTCCATGCCAAAGTCATTGGGTAGTGAATACAATGCCCATTTCATTATCAAGGGTATTCAACTTTATACACATTTAATTATTGATTAAATTGTTTCATGTATTAATTAAACATTCCATTATTGTAGAATAAATGATAATTTTAATGAATCCATGTTATTTGATCCATGAGGCACAATTATGCATGAAATGAAATGATTATGTAGGGTGTGCCATGAGAGAGCTCTATTCATTGGGTAAAGATTAGTATCATGATACATCAACTAAAATGGGGTTTTACTCATTCTTATTCAAGTGAAATGAGGGTTTACTCATGCTCCATGTAAAATGATCCTTCTATCATTCTAATACCATGTCAAGTGTTGTCACCACATTTTCATGATATGATAATCATGATATATCATGCCTTTATGTTAATGTTTCTTTTATGTTCCATTGATATTCATAATTCCTTACATGTATTTTATTCTTCATGTTATGGATTGTTCACAACCATAATGGTCTATATAGCTCACCCTTTTCTTATTCATGTCCTCAGGTTATCCCATGAAATGCTATGTATGAGGGAATGTAGTGGTCATGTAAAGGAAGTTTTCAATAAAGATGTTGTGTTTTACATTTTATGTTGTTATGTAATGTTCCTAATTTCCCAAGACACTAGTATATTCAATCCTCAAAGTAGAGTTAAGATATGTTTTATGTAATAATTCATGTTTTTGTGTGTAATTAATGATCAGGGTTGTTATACAGATCATCGACCAGTTCTGCACCTACTAGCTCCACTGCATGCAGCTAGCCTAAATCCCAACAACCTAATTCCATGCCTCCCTACAGATATGAACCATCCATCAATCAATTATCCCACTATGAGGTCCCACTACCTCTACCATGAAATCTTAATGAATCTTAATCTTGGATTCTCGATCCTGATACTTAACTTGATCTGATCTATGACCCCTGAGTTCTCCCTTGTCCCTAACTCCCAGATATCCATGAATTCATTCTACAAAACCTCTTAAGGTGCCTGATCTTGTCAAATTCCCAGCACTCCTTTGGAACATGATTGTAGTGGGTCTGAAAATTCACACTCATCCCACATTGGAAGAAAAATTCTAATGAACCACTCATCAATGGTATTCCCAAATCATTGGCTTCATTACCCTTATTATATTCCTCACCACAACATTTAATACTACTTGAAGGACCACCTCTAAGATAACCTTACAACATCACCCATATCGAATGTGATTTATTCATAAGATAACACTAGGATATCAATGACTAATTGACTACATCTGAAAATGAAAACAACCTAAAAATATTTACCTACAACATGATGGTGTTCGACAAGCCATCTTCAAAATGAAACACCCTTGAATTTCCATCTCCTACCAAAAAAGGTGAAAATAATGAGAGGTTACTGATGTTCCCTACATTTTCAATGAAATCTGAATGACAATACTAGAGGTTCATGTACTCATAGGCTCTATCTTCCCACAGAGTCTCCAAATAGAATTTCCCCATGAACATGGTCAAAATTCCTTACAATCCAGTCTCTCATGTCTACATGCATGTACTTGTACATCCCACCAACACTTTTTTGGTCTATTATGTATGTACACCCCTAGCTTTACCAACTTCTATGGGGGGTCTTGAGGTGGTAAAATATAGAATAAACCAAATATATCTTGAAATATACAATATTTGGTCCACCCTCACCCTAGAATGATGGTTGGTGCTATGAATATATCTCACAAGTCATGTACGCCATATACGGAACATCTTGATGAGGTCCTATGTCGATGCACTATATGACACGAACTAGAATCACCCTGAGGTTCTAATTTAGACATGACATAATGTTTTCCATATATGGTTATCCCTCATATTCTAGATATTTTACAGGAGTCTCTGGCATGCCTTTTGGGGTTTCTTCTCGATCCTTAGGGGTCTCATCATGTGCACTTTCTTATTGAACCATATCACCACCCTACAGACGCTCCACCAATTTCCATCTATGAGGAATCCAACTGAACTCAAATCATGATGGGATTATAACCATAAAATACATAAATAAATTTCATTTATTAGGGAATATATAATAGGAAATGCATATCAAAACCCTTACAATCCCCTACTGCATCTAGTCACACAAAATCTGAACTAATTTCCCATCACTTACCCATATCAGTGTTGGGTGTCATGTATATCATTTGGAATCATGAACCCCCCCCCCCTCACCCCATCATTTTCCTA
The DNA here is from genome assembly GCA_963277665.1 of Viscum album. Lineage (NCBI taxonomy): Eukaryota > Viridiplantae > Streptophyta > Magnoliopsida > Santalales > Viscaceae > Viscum > Viscum album. The sequence goes on along the minus strand of OY728127.1, from coordinate 1,149,452,444 downwards.
CATAAAATATATCCCATTGTTATTTCCACATTCCTTCCTATAACAAGTTCATGAACTGTGCTTATTATAAATCAATTCAGGGAAGTTGAGTAGAGTCCCACCAAAAAGGAAAGGAATGAAAACATTGTTTATATTACATTGTCAAGTCTATAAAAATCATCCTATATCATCATACCTACCTTCACATATAAATGTCTGAACCACATATCATAACACATAAAATCACTCATAAATTTCATTGGATCAACATTCCTGGGATGACTAATTATAATTCCTCCAATGAAAATGTTATGTAGGAAATTCCTATTTAACTTCCATTGTGAACAGTTTAATGAGACCTAAACCTTGTTAAAAAAATATACATTTACAATGACATACACATGAAAAACACATCATATGAGGCTAAGTGACTATAATTATTCATAAAAAACCTCCCCTTATAAATAGGACAAGGTAAAAAACCTATATAATAGATAATCATCACACCCAAGTGCATCACATGATGTTGAAAAAAATAAACTATTAAAAGGGGAATAAAGAACATCAATTTTCCCCAATGGAAACATCATATATCCCCCATGAATGGGGATTCAGGAACCCAAACATGATCTCTATACATAGTCTTGACTACATTATTATATCTTGTCTCTCATTACTCAAATGGTATGATAAGAAATAAAAGACTCATATAATACTATTCATAACTAGCTGAAACAATTAATATTTTATATTTCATGGTCTTCATGTAGTGTGATGAATAACTAAAATGAATTTTCTCTAATACCATTCTTAGAACCCTAGCCCTGATAAAACATTATATAGTGATCTGTGGTTGATCCCTGACCTTAGGCATGACCCCCCATATTCAAAAGATTCATGAATAGGAGTGAGAGTCTATGAGGTGATAGTGGGGAGACTATGAACTCTTGTGTTGATAATTATTATGTTATATATATACAATAGTAGAATAATAACAATACATAATGGAAGAAATAACATGAAATAGAAGAAGAAAAAACAAAAATAAGATGTAATAAATAACATGACTAATGTAAATGACACCATATGTAGAAAACATGCTAAAACAGGTCATACAAGGAGTAGATAAGTAGAAAGGGTGTCCCATGGATGCCCAACAATACATGCATACATATAACATACTAAAATATATAATGGATACTCTAACGAATGAAAGAACCACCATGGTACCTTACCATCCATCCATTGTAGAATGTACCACTCAATCACTAGGTTCCAAAACTTGAGCTTGATCCCATACTAGATCAAATAGAAATGAATACTACACACTTCCGTAGGGCCCCTATAGGGTGTGAAAATAATTGTTATAAAGAAACCACCAATGTGTCTCTACCTTTAATCCATGAAAAGTTAGGTGTACTAAATATAAATTAAAACAAAAAGGCACTTTTATTAAATAACCTTGTTACCATGTGTATTGAAGCCACACGGAACCGATCAACTACTTTTTTCATCATCGATAATCTTGGAATATGTTCCCCTAATTATATATATATAATACAACCCCTATATTCATATGTATAACTATAGTGGAAAGGATTCTTGGAAAAATTCCAATATAATCCTTTAATGATTAGCATACTAGGTGAGCCTTTGGGTTCTACATATAATCAAGTTAGTCAAACCTTGTTCTATTAATTATAACACCCAAAATCAAAATAGAATCTCCAAAAAATATGTACTATATCCCAAAGACTACCAATGAAATGTCCCCATTTCCTTGAATCCGGATGTCCCAAGGTAGAACAATATTTATCCTGCTATAAAAATTACCATCGTCTAAACATATGATGCCCAAGGGAATGTGGAAGTCCATCCACCAAAGTCCAATCCCAAAAGTCGTGTGCTTCATAGGAAGCATCTTCCCCCAACTGATGGCCTCAACATCAACAATTGATTGTACATCACCATCCATATGGTTTTCTACATTGTGTTCCTCTAAACATAACCGACGATCAACACTGTAAAAAATGTATTATAGTCTATTGTGGAATCCACCCAAAATGAGTATAGAATACCACCTCAATCTTAGTCATAACTATATGAACACCACTACAACGACCTGTTTGCCAAAAATAAATGAGAAAAGTTCCCCAAAAAACCAAATAAACTTCATCTGAAAACTCATTCCCCTAAAAATATGTCAAGAAATCTAGATAGTCCACAAAAAACCAAGTCACATGGTAAATTCCCTCAACTCAATGCCCTCATTAACCCAATTTGTTGCCTATTCCAACAAAACTAGGGATCAACATGACCCATTGTAACCTATGAATCTCCAAACCTAGTGAAAATTTTCATATCAATATAAATAATTTTGATCACATTAATACTTAGGTAAACCTATCACATTCCCATCGAACCAGGATATCAATATACACAATTATATTTAACATAAAATTAACACAAGACCAAGACATACAATGTTGTTCCAAGCCCCTAACATGGAAGGATCATGTGTATTAAAGAAAGATAATGTTAATATGAATATCATATCATAATTAGAATAATTTAATAATAAAAAGTTAATTTAATTACGGACTCTCTTGGACAACCCAAACAATGTATTTGAATGCACCCACCAAAAAATCATGAAACCTTTTGGAAAATGGGAACCAACTCTCTTGTACTAATTGGAATACGATTATTTTGTATCATCCTCTAGCTCGAGTCGAATAGAAGAAAAATGGATTTTTTGATGAACACAATGCACATGGTGTAAAAGAGATATAACTGATTTAGCATTTTTAATGTAAATATAAACATATAAAACATTCTTGAGGATCCGTGGACATTCTATGAGGAATCCATAGCCCCCAACAGATTGATGATTGTAGTATGGATTAGGTGAATGCTGTAAAGCCTATGAGAGAGGTAAAATGTGTGATCACCCCCTTTTTTGAATGATAAATAAATGATAAAGAAGGTAGATTAATATAAATATAAGGCATAGCCATAATTGTAATTTCACACCTAATAATGGTCTGAATGATTTGGACACACGTTTTAGAAAAATGTAAGCCAAAGATTTATTTCCCACTACCTACCTTAACACCACTCATGTATTTTATAGGCACATGATTATATAAACCATGAAAGGACTATGTGAAATACATATATTAAAAACTACATAGGTTCTTTCAAGACTGTGAGGCCCCTCTCATAGGTTTTGAGAAACTGTGCCCAGTGTATTTTGTGGGCTACACAGTTTGTCTAGAGAGGTCATACGGTTTTTTCAAACCAAGAACATTTGTAAATTAATTCTTTGGATCATTATTCTGGTCCCACCACACCTAAAACTCACCAAAAACACCAAGGAACAATCTTGGCCTTAATACCCATCTAAAATAAGGCCTTGTGTCAACCAAAATCCATTTATTAGGATCCGAGTATAAATAAATTAATTCATTTGACCACCAAACTTTAAAAAGTTAAATAGGTTGGGGATTTCCAACCATTGAAAACCCTGGGTTGTTACATCTATCATGACTTTAAACATATTATTTATGCATCTTTGAATGTGAATGGGGAACCCCAGAAGGTAAAAATAATACACTAATAGTCAAATGTGGAAAATTTTAATGTGAATGTATATTTTTCATGTTCTTCAATAGAATTTAGAATCTTATTGTAACTAGAATAACCATATATACAATAGATAAAATAATCCCCATTGATCCTTTCAATGATTATATTTACAAATGGAATTGTAAAATGATGTTTCTTATTGTCTGATTTATGGTTCCTTTAATCAAAACATACCCTCTATTTAGTTAAATTTCTTATATGAACTTACTCATTATCTACCTTGGTATTTATTGTAAAATCTACTTTATTTGGGTCAACCTGAACTGGAATGACACAAGAATGATCTGAAATGGGATATTTGATAACAGAATCAAACATCTGGATAAACTCTTCCCATATAACATCTTTAATATCAATTTTTATTCAAATTTATTTCTAAACTCTTGATTTTTGAGGTTTTATTGGGATAATATGCATGAAATATGATGTAATTAACCATTTTATGCCATCAATGGAAAAAATTATCAATTTTTTTTATTTTTTTAAAAACACCAAATATTTTCATATATATATTTTCATTATGTAGGTAAGATATAAAAACAAACTATTTTTAGATTCCACCTATACATGATAATTTTAGGTGTTCCTAGAGTGGTTTAGTCTCTAAATTGGAATCTCTTTTACTATAAGTAGTTATATTGGATTGAGGTGGTCAATTCTAATCAATTATTTCAGAAATATTATTATGAAAAATAGTTATATTTTTAATTTGAAAACCAGATTTTACTTTTTTTTCTCCCTATTTCCAACGTGTAATTCCCAATACATTGAATTTATAGATACAAATAGAATAATATGTTCAATGAAGAATAAACATAAGATTCCAAAATATCTTCTTAGTACTTATAAATGTTCTCATTATTTTTTAAAGAAGGGATATATGCATCAATATCTATTTTAGATTCGTTAAAATAATCCTCAACACCACATTTAAGTGTTGGAAAAGAATGGAAATCCAAATTTGGAATACCATCAAGATTCTCATAATGAGAAGTATAAAAAAATATTTGAAAAGTAATTTTCAACGGAAGAAATATTTTGTTTTCATTTAAGGACTATTTATCGAATTTTAATTGATGGATAAAGGCATCGTCATCCTCTAACATTTACACTGTTGTGTAGTTGTCTACCAAAAAAACTCTTTTAAATGTTGAAAATGATTCTGATGACATTGTTGAGTATTCTCAAAAATAAAATATCCATAAATTTAAAAATTTCAAAAACAATTATTCCCCTTCTATAATGTCTGGGTTTTTAGGTTGAATATTCTATATATGAACTTAATGTGTTTTTAGGATACATTGAGGTTGATTTTCCTTCATCAAAAAAAGATGAAAAATTAAATAATTGTAAAAGTGAAATTTTAGAATTTATGATTAATTTTCATTTAAAATAATATTGAAATTTAATATGGAAATTAGTGTAAAAAAATAAAAAATGGTTTTGAAATAAAAAAATACATGTTTTTAAAATCCATGTGTTTATCAGATTGAAGACTTTTCAACACCTCGACCCATGATTATTATATCAAGTGAACAAGAACCCAATTGGGGGGCCTAATAGACTACCAAAAGACCTCAAATAAATTTATATTGGTGAAAACACAACCCTTAATGTTTTTATCACTTTGAAACATAATGAAAATAGAGGTAAAAATAATTTTTTGTTCAAAAATGATCCAAATAGTTATAGTTAGGTCTATAGTTATCATTAAATAGAGTTACCCTTTATATTGGAAGAAATATACCCCTATGTAACCTTTCAAAAAACTAAGAGTTTATGGGAAAATGTGGTTGAATTATGAAATTACAGAGGTTTTGAGAAAATAGTTTATCAAGATGTAAGTCCACGGTTTCTTTTATATAATTTCATATAGCTTATCATTTAGCCCAGTTTATATTGTCCTAAATAATGGATGTTTTATTGTTTTTATCGATGATATCAATGAGAAATACTAGATAGAAAAGGAACCATATATCTGGTCTATAGTGATTAGAGGATGAAGAATGAAAACACTTGTAATTATAATTTTCCAATTCAATTATTAGATCAAATTTGTAAAGACCTGGAAATTCCATGGAAATTTTTTTCATAAATTCATTGGATTTTTACGATCCTTCGAAAATTTATGGGGCTTGATTCTGACGCCCGGTGTGCCCGGAATCAATTTATGATGTTCTATTCAGGTACGTTTAGTAAATGTATGGGCGGTATTTTTAAACTTTTGAACCGGTGCTCAGAATTGAAATCCAAGGGCATTGTTGAGCTCACAGCTTCAATGATTGCTTAGTGAGACCTTCACCTTAGTTGAATTCTCACGAAAATGGATGTTAGATATTGGTTTTTTTAATTAAATTTAATAAAAATAAAGGGTTAACTTTTTTTTATTTGTGGTGGTTAAAAGCTCCCAGAGGAGGTTTGTGGTGGGGGCCACCACACCATAACCTCCCATGAGAGGTTATGGAGGTGGGGCCCACCCGCATATAACCTCCCTTAGGAGGATATTCCTTGGTGGAGACCACCCAGGGGTTGTATCCCCTTGGAACCTGCAATTAAGTGTAGAGCCTCATCATCTTCCTCCACCATTTTTTTGAGCCAACCAACTTCATTTATTTGGTTATGTTTCACCAATTAATTAAACTCCGCCTTTTGAAATCTTCTGAATTTTTTTCCAACAATTAAATAATAGACAAACCTATTATTTTATTTAGGTTGGAAACTTTCATTTGGGTGGGACTGGAGCCAGGACTTGGAATAATTTGGAAACTTCATCACCTCAAAGAAGAATGTGAAGAACGCCTCTTCATCGTTCACTGATGATCGTCAAACTCCTTTATAGATCTTCAACTGATCCAAAAGAGAAGGAGATGACCGTGAAGAATGCTAACGATGCTTCTTCCTCAAATTCCTACCCCAGATGCTTCTCGATGCCTCCTTTCTGTGACTTCTTCAATGATCAACGTCATACACAGTAGGGAGATTTGAGTTGAATTTATTCCCGATCTTCGTTGTTAAATTTATGGTTTGAGAACTGAATGATAACACAATAATGAGAAGGGATTAGAGCGCACGAACAAGGCCTGAACCTAACCCTTTGAATGTTCTGGTTTTTTGACGATTGTGGTGGCGCAACGGCGCCTTCGGAAGAGAGGATCACAGTGGAGGAACAGGCCACGACCGACAGGTCTCAGCGGTACATGCGGCGACTGACAACGAGCCGGCTGTGGAAGAAGCCAGCGGCGCAAGGTCCACCGGGCCACTGGAGGGGTGTAGTGTTGTCACGCCGCACAGAGAATTGGGTCGTTGCCAAGCGGGCCGCGGTGGTGTTGGAGGGGCGTGGTACCATTGCACCCTGCCAGAAGAGGGAGTCGCGGCCATACTAGCCGCGGTGGTCAGACAGGCTGGGCATGGCACCGTCGCACCGTGCTAGAGCAGAACTGCGGCCATAGGCCGCTGTTGATAGAAGTGGGCGGCCGGCTGATCCGGCCGCTAGTTCGTGCTACAGGGGGGCCCAAAGGGTCCCGCGGTTACCAGGGCCGGCGCCACGCGCTGACCATTGCGGAAGGCAGGGCTGTGACCCCCAAAGGCGTGGCCAGCCGGGCCACATGGGCCCACCGCCCTTCCGTCTGCCTGGCTCGCCAACCTGCAGGCCGCCCGCGCCACCGGCACGCTGGCCGTGCGTGCCTCCGGGCCGCCCAGCCACTGGGCTCTACAGTCCGCCGGGCCTGGCCTCCCACTCGGGTCGGGCCTCCCACTTATTTCGGGCTGCCCTCTCAGGTTGGGATGCCCACTCGGGCTGGTCCACTCTCTCAGGTCATCTTCCCTCGGGCTGGGCCACCCCCTCGGGTCGGGCCGAACCCTCGGTCCGGGTCTGTCCCGTGGACCGGGTCGAACCCTAGTCTGATAGCGTTTGACCCGAACACACCTCTCCGCCCATATCTTGGGCTACGGGTGTTCGATCGGCGAAACGTCTAAGTCGTCGGAATGAATATAACAATACAGTTCTTTTGGAATACCCCAGATGAGGTTTGGATATAGTTGGGGTACGGTTGGGTTGTTTTGAACATAAAAAAACCAACATTTCCCCTAGAATGGAAATGGAAATAACTCATAGACCGGGAATCTGATTGACGCGTCGTCTGTTGCATTGTGTCCATTATGACGAGGCGGACCGTTGAGATACATTTTCACGGGATTAAATGAGAGTTGTGGTATCGACCAGTAGCTCGTGGATCAGATCCTCCCAGAGAGGAGCGAGTGGAGTATGGAGACCTAGTAGCTGGCTGAGACCTGATGACTGCTGACCTTTCGACTCGGAGTGTTTCGACTAGCTCAGTGGGAAGCACCTATGTGTGATTCGGTAGGCCCACTATGGTTAGGTCCACTATGTGAGTGCGGCATACCCATGGTACTCGATACGTGGAGTAACTCAGCAGGAAATGAGGGGGAGCACCTCTATGTGACTGCAGCAGACCCCTGGTGGGGAGCGCCTTTGTGTGACACTGCAGACTCACGGTACACAACTGGAGGAGTACCTGAGCATTCCAAGTACAATGGGAAGCACCTCTTTGTGATGGGGCAGACCCACAGTACTCGATAGAGGAGGATTACACCATCAGTGAAGTTTCCGATAGTTTGATTGTGGATGTTACTTGCTATTATTCCTTTAATAAAATCCTGGTTTGAGATGAATCAATGTCTTTTGGGTTTACCTCAAAAATGAGATGGGTTTCTAGATATCTTAGTTATATGTATGGCCATATACATAAGTGATGGTTATCTGTTGAATACATGTTTTGTGGTTATCCTTGTTGGATTTTGTGAGACCTTGAGGGTCTCGGGGTCCCTATTGAGTATCTTTATACTCACCCCAGCACGGGCTATTCCCGCACCTCGTTGTGTTGGTTGTAGATGATGGACAACACTAATCGAGGTAGAGAGTAGTAGAACTGGATGGTACCTGGAGGTGGACCACCCAGCGAGACATACACGGAGCGGATGGTCAGACGAGGAGTACTAAGGAGTCCATCTATACATACCCTTCAGGTATGAACCCCGTAGGATGAACCAGTAGTGGGTTTAGTTATTTTCAACAGTTGTACTAGCATTTCAGTTGTATTGTAATTTATTTTTGGGCTTGTATTTCAATCCCCCTCTACTTTCAACACACTTTTTTATATAGTTTTACATAGTGTTTTCTTCCATTTTCATACTCTGTGGTGTTTTTTTACTGATATAAAGGAAATGCCTTCCCATTTTAGGGATTTACAGCTTTGGTGCTAGTCTCCATCCCTGGCCTATAGAAGGAAGCTTTAGGTAGTCACAGCCCAGGCCCTGAGGATGGGTCGTGACAAATTAGTATCAGAGGAGTCGGTTCTACCATAGAACATAGGAACCTGATCTTTATTTTCTATTAAGCAATAGTGTTAAGGGTACTCAGTGTGGTTATCAGTTCAGGGAGTCCAGTGTTGGTGTGGTGGTAAATGTATCCATTCACTAGGACCGTGACAACTAATGTTCTAACATAGTGCACGAAAACAATGATTGTGTGCGTGTATTTAAAAGTTTTCTTATGTCATATCAACCATGTCAGCTCTCCAGGTATAAATCTTTTGACCGTGTCGCATCTGTTTCTTTTAGGATGCCTCCCCGTGGACGACCAGTTAAAGCCCTGAGAGTCATACACCCTAACATCCCACCGAGCGACGAGGATTTGGTGTAGGTACCTTAACCAAAAAAGGCACAGGCGGTAACACTTTATGTTGTGCCACCGATGCCACCAGTACCAGCAACAGAAGATGCACACCACTTGAGAACATTTCATGAGTTCTAGCGGCATATGATACTCAGGTTCTGGGGAGAGACAGACATAAAAGCGGCTGAGAATTGGATGGAGTCTGTGGTGAGAGTTTTTAGGATGGTAGGGACACAAGAAGACCTCATGGTGATCATTACTACGAGTCTCCTTCAGGCAGCAACAGGCAGATGGTGGAGCCTAATGCTTCAGGTCCACGACGAGTCGACACTTCTCTCTAAAGACTTCGAGAGCCTATTCTAGGTGGAGTTTGTTCCATCCACCCTTTGTGGTTTTGGATATATGATCTACATCATCAGCAGTAGGGCAGCAGGATAGTATCACAGTACTCAGCAAGGTTCACCGACCTCTCACTCTACTCCACAGATATGGTATGGGACCCATTCTACAGGTCCCGAACCTTCTAGCAGGGTCTCAGGCGATAGATCAGAGACTCAATGATCTCCCTCAGCATCCCTAAGTAGGTTGGGGTGTTGGAGAGAACCCTCCTAGTGGAGAGTTTCCTTGCTGAGCAGTCACCAGTAGTGGGACCCACTACTTGTCAACTTACAGCGGAGTCTTCTACAGCTGGCAGTAGACAGATGACGCAGAGGTACAAGAGGACCAGATCCATGGGTGGACAACCTCAGGACTCAATATCAGTTGTGTGGGGCACCTGATAAAGTTACTTACCTGCCATGAGTAGGTAGTGTTACTCATGCAGTGGGTTGGGTCACATGGATCGTCATTTTCCGAACATCCATTGGGATGATCAGTAGATAGTTGGGGGGCCTCCCTAGCAGACATTGAGGTTCGATCGAGGCAGTCCACAGGGAGAAGGCAGACGTGGTAGAGGGGCTGGTTGAGTAGATGGTGGGGGATGAAGTTTCAAGGTGCTACCTCCACAACCACCAAGAGATCCACCCCGACCGCATGGAGCAGGTGGACAGGGGAGAGCTCAGCTTCATGGAGTTGAGGCATATGACTATGGGACTCCAGAGATGATTCGAGGTACTATCTGTGTCAAATCCAACTTAGCTACAGTTCTTATTGATACAGGTTCCAGTAACTCTTTAATTTCCACTGCCCTCATTCGGAGAATGGAGATTCCGACGGAGCCATAGGTTCGATCCTTATTTTTATAGACTCCTACAAGAGGAGACTTGACGATTATGAAATGGTTCCGGTAGTGTGGGGTTATACTAGGAGGCAAGAGAATCAGGTGGGATCTTCTCATAGCGGTGTTGAGGCCTTATGAGTTCATCGTGGGTATGGATTGGTTATCTACAGTCCATGATCAGATTGACTGTATTAGGATAAAAGTGCGGTGTGTCTGCACAGATGGGACTACATTTACCTATACCGGTGAGAAGGGAACCATTACAGCACATGACATACTTACTCGGAGGAGGTTTCAACCAATCACTAATCAGTTAGTCTGCCTTACCCTCGGAGTAGTTGATTTGGAGAGTATGAGTTATCCTATAGTGGTGGACCAGTATGCAGATGTTTTCCATTACGATGTTCCAGCACCACCTCCTCACAGAGAGGTGGACTTATACATTGACATGTACCCCAGGATGACACCGATATCTAATTCATCATATCGGATTGGTCTCTTTGAACTTTGTGAGCTATGGGTACAACTGGTGGACTTATATGGGAAGGGAATAATCCGGACCAGTGTTTCTCCCTAGGAAGCCTCAATTCTGTTCGCCAAGAAGGTGGATGGGAGCATGAGGCTTTGTGTCAGCTATCGTCTCCTGAACCAGGTGGCCATGAAGAATAAGTACCCACTCTTGATGATTTATGACCTCTTTGACCAGATCAAGGGAGCACGATGGTTCTCAAAGATAGACCTCAGATCAGGATATCACCAGCTCAGAGTTCGAGATGAGGATGTGCAGAAGACTGCCTTCAGGTGTCGGTACACCCACTATCAGTTCTTTGTTATGCCCGTCGGTTTAACCAATGCCCTTGTAGTTTTCATGTGTCTCATGAATAGGATCCTCCATCCATACCTCGATCGCTTTGTCATTGTCTTCATCGATGACATTCTGACCTACTTGACTATGGAGGAGGAGCATGCCTACCATTTGTAGGTAGTAATGGACACACTACAAGAGTACCATATTTATGGTAATATCTTGAAGTTCCAATTTTGGATTCTAGAGGTTCACTTCTTGGGACATGTCATCCCGGAGGCTGGAGTTGCAGTAGATCCAACGAAGACTGATGTGGAACTTACATGGGATCCACCCATGAGTGTGATGGAGGTACGATGGTTCCTAGGCTTGGATGTATACTATATGAGATTAGTGCCAGACTTCTCCAGAGTTGTAGAACCACTGTCTTCCTTGAAAAATAATGGGAAACCCTTCGTGTATTCAGAGAGATGCCAGCATAGAATTCAGTAGTAGAGGCAGAGGCTGATTAATGCCCCCATTTTGAGGCTTCCAGAGGAAGGTGTAGGGTACGTAGTCTACTACGCCGCATCAGGGACCGAACTCGGGTGTGTCCTGATGTAGGATCAAGCTGTGATCACATATGGTTCTTGTTATTTGAGACAGCATGAGAAGAACTATTCTACCCATGACCAAGAGATAGCAGCAGTGGTCTTCGCCATGAAGATGTGGCGACACTATCTGATGGGCGAGTGTTTCACGGTCTTCTATGATCATAAGAGTCTCAGGTATATCTTCTCATAGAAGGACCTAAACCAGAGACAATGGTGGTGGATTGAGTTCCTCTAGGACGATGACATCAAGATATTCTATACTCTTGGGAAGGGAAATGTTGTAGCAGATGATCTTAGCAGAAGATCAGGCATTTAGCTGCTAAGAGTGGTGATGGAGAAACTGACCATGTTGTAGATAGCCATTGTGGATTGGGATGGAGGATCCTATCTACAGTCTCTTACTGTCACTTCTTCAAATTTTCAGCAAGTCAGGGAGGGGTAGCATGGGGACACTATCTGTGAGACACAAAATGCTCAGACATCCACAAGGCATGCACCTGATGGGTTTTCAGAAGGTGGGGAGAACGTCATCCTCTTCAGAAGATGTATTGTGGTACCAGTTTCACTCTTGGAGGAAGTGTTGAGGTAGTTCCAAACATCCCCTCTAGCGGTACATCCTGGTGTGGTGAAGATGTATCATGACCACAGATGATAGCATTGGTGGCCAGGTATGAAGAAGGAAAGAGTGGTTTTTGTCTCACAATGTCACACTTGTCAGCAAGTTAAGGCAAAGCACCAGGTACCAGTAGGCTTGGAATATCCCTTAGAGGTCCTAGAGTGAATGTGGGATGACATATTCAAGGACATCGTGATGGGTCTTCCATGTATATCCAGGAGTCACGATTCGATATGGATAATCATTGACCAACTCCCCAAGTCAAACCACTTCCTACCGATCATAGAACAGAGATCAGTAGAGAGCTTGGGATGCCTCTATGTGCAAGATATTATGCAGTTGCATGGTGTACCTTCTTCTATTTTCTCCAACCGTGACACGTGTTTTACTTCTCGTCTATGGAATGGGTTTCAGGAGGATTTTGCGATGAAGCTACGTCTGGGCATCGCCTTACAATTTCAGTAAGATGGTTAGACTGAGCGGACCATCCAGACCCTTGAGGACATGATCCACGCATGTTTCCTTGACTTTGGTCATAGCTGGGATGATCAATTGTCGTTGGTGGAGTTTGAATACAACAACAGCTATCACTCCACCATCGGTATGGAACCTTTTGAGGCCTTGTATGGTCGACCATGCTGATCACCATTGTTCTGGACATACCTAGGGGAGTCAACACTACTGGGACCAAATATGGTATGGTCTACCACGGAGAGGGTGCATATCATCTAGGAGCAGATGAAGACTACACAGAGCAGGCAGAAGTCGTATGCTAATAGGAGATAGAGACCACTGGAGTTTGAGGATGGAGATCATGTCTTTCTATGGGTCTCACCTCGACGAGGTCTACAGAGAACTGCCCGAGGCGGAAAGTTGTCTCTGTGATTCATTGGACCTTTTCATGTCCTCATCAGAGTAGGCGAGGTGGCTTACCACTTAGCTCTACCACCTCAGTCGCATCGGTTGCACGACGTTTTCCACGTATCTCAGCTGAGGAGATACGTGAATGACCCTTCCCACATCATCGACCATGGGGAGCTGGACATACATGATGTGGAGACTTTCAATGAGGATGCATTAGAGATTGAGGATCGATAGGAGTTGGTCCTACATGGATGGTTGATACATCTGGTACTCATATGCTGGTAGCACGGGAACCTCGAGGAGAGCACATGGGAGCAGGAGGCTCAGATGTGTGCTCAGTACCACCATTTGTTCCTTTAGTTAGAGTTGTTGCTTACAGGGATTTAAAGCCTAGAGGTGGGGATAATTTAAAGAAATGGAAATTCCGTGGAAATTTTTTTCCTAAATTCATGAGATTTTTACTAGTCTGTGAAAATTTACGGTGCATGATTCCGAGGCAAGGTGTGCCTGGAATCAATTTCTGATGTTCTTCATGGGTACGTTCAGTTAACGTACGAGCAAGATTTTATAACTTTTGAACCAATTCTCAGAAAAGAAATCTGAGGGCACCGTTGAGCTCACAACATTGGTGATTTCATATTGAGACCTTCACTGTAGTTGTGTTCTGATGATAATGGAAGTTAGATATTGGGGTTTTTAATTTTATTGAATAAAAATAAAGTGTTAACTTTTATTTATTTGTGGTGGTTAAAATCTCCAATAGGAGGATAGTGGTGGAGGGTTCCACACCATAACCTCTCATGAGAGGTTATGGAGGTGGGGCGCACCCGCACATAACCTCCCTTAAAAGGATATTCAATGTTGTGGAAGACCTGGGGGTTATAACACCTTGAAACCCCCAATTAAGTGGAGATACTCTTCCTCTTACTCCACTATTTATTTGAGCCAACCCACTTCATTTATTTGGTTAAGTTTCACCTATTAATTAAACTCCACCTTATGAAATATTTTGAATTATTGCAAACAATTAAATAATAGTCAAACCTATTATTTTATTTTGGTTGGAAACTTTCATTTGGGTGGGACTAGAGAGAGGACTTGGATGAATTTGGAGAACATCATCCTCTCAATGAATAACGCGAAGAATGCCACTTCATCATTCACCGAAGATCGTCGAACTCCTTCATCAATATTCAACGGAGAAAAAAGTGAAGGATCCGAACATGAAGAACATCGTCGACGCACTTTCCTTGATTTCCTAACCCGGACTCTTCCCGATGTATCCTTTCCACGACTTTTTCAACTATCAACGTCATACGAGGTAGGGGGATTTGAGTTGAATTTATTCCCTATATTTTTCTTTCAATTTATGGTTTGAGAACCGAATGATAATACAATAACGAGGAAGGCTCAAACCGCACGAACACGGCCCGAACCTCTCCCTTTGAATGTTCTCTTTTGTTGACGATGGTGACGGTGCAACGATTCCACTGGGAGAGAGGATCGCACTGGAGTAATGGACCACAGCCGATAGGCCGCGGCGGCACATGCAGCGACCGGCAACGAGCTAGCAGAGGAAGAAGCCGGCGGCACAAGGGCTGCCGGAGGGGCACGGTGTCGTCACGTGGCGCAGAGAACTAGGTCGCGACAGTGCTTTTGCACAGCGGAAAAAGAGGGAGTCATGGCCATGCACGCTACGGTAGTCAGACGGGTTGGGCATGGCGCTGTTGCGCTGCGCTAGAGGAGAACCGCGGCCATAGGCCGCTGCAGAAAAAAGAGGGCAGCCGGCTAAGCTGGTCACTGGTGCGCGCTACAGGCGAGACCCTATGGGTCCTGTGGTTAGTAGGGTCGGTGCCACGCGTCAGCTATTGCGGAAGACATGGGGTCTAACCCCCATGGCGTGGCTAGTCGAGCCACGCGGGACATCTGACCAGCTGACCACGTGGGCCACCCCCTCGGGCCGGGCCGGACCCTCAGGCTGGGTTGTACCCTCATGTCGGGTCAGACCCGTGGACCAGGTCAGACCCCAGTCTAATAGCGTTTGACAAGAACACACCTTTTTGCCCATATCTTGGGATACATGTGTCTGATCGATGAACCGTATATGGAGAAAGAATTATTAGAATGAGATGGTTCTTTTTTCATACCCCACTTGAGGTTGGGATACAGTTTGGATACGGTAGTATTGGTTTGATCTTAAAAAATCCAATCGGGCCTCTAGAACGGAAATGGCAATAACTCACAGACCGGGCATCTGATTGACACGTCGTCTGTTGGGTTGAGTCCCCTATGACGAGGAAGAACATTGAGATAAATTTTTGCAGGAATACATTATAGTTGGAGTATCTACCATTAGCTTGTGGAGGGGATCCTCCTGAAGATGAGCTGGCAGAGTACAGAGACCTAGTAGCTGGTTGAGACTGGATAACTCTTGACCTTTCGACTAAGAGTGTTTCTACTAGCCCACTGGGAAGCTCCTCTATGTGACATGGCAGAAACATGGTTGGGAGAACCTCTGTGTGAGAAAGGTAGACCCATAGTACTCGACACGAGGAGTACCTCAACATGCTACGAGGGGGATCGCCTCTATGTGGGCGCAGTAGACCCCTGGTGGGGGGCACCTCTATGTGACACAGCAGACCCATAGTACTCAAAAGGAGGAGTACCTCAGCAGTCCAAGGACAGTGGGAAGCGCCTCTGTGTGACACTGCAATCCCACATTATTCGATAGAGGAGGAGTACCCCATCAGATGATATTCCTACAGTTTGAATTTGGATGTTACTTTCAACTATTCCTTGAATAAAATCCTAGTTTAAGCTGAGTCAATGACTTTTGTGTTTACCTCATGAATGATATGGGTTTACTTTATAACTTAGGTATATGTATGGGCATATACGTAAGTGATGGTTATTTGTTGAATCCATGCTTTGAGGTTATCCGTTATGGATTTTGTGAGAAATTGAGGGTCTCGGGGTCCCTACTGAGTATCATTATACTCTCCCCTACACGGGAAATGCCTAAACCTCATTTTTTTGGTTGCAGACGACAGAAAATGCTAATCGAGGCAGAGATTAGTAAAACTAGATGGTACCCGGAGGTGGAGCACCCGACGAGATGTACACAGAGCGGACGGTCGGACGAGGATTGATGAGGAGGCCATATGTACCTACCCTTCAGGTAGGAACCCCGGAAGATGACCCAATAGCTTCTTAATTAATTTTCATCAGTTGTACTAGAATTTAATTTGTATTGTACATTACTGTTGGGCTTGTATTTCCAGACCCCTAAACTTTCAATATAATTTTTTTATATATTTTTTCTTTTTTTTACTTCCAATTGTGTACTATGTTGTGTTTTTTACTATTCTAAAGGCAATGCCTTCCCAGTTTAGGGATTTACGCCTATAGTGCTAGTCTCTAGCCCATGGCCTATGGAAGGTGGGATTGGGGTATTCATGACACTGGCCCCAAGGATTGGTCTTGAAAAATTGGTATAAGATGAGTCGGTTCTACCGCAGAACTTAGGACTCTGTTCATTTTTTCTGTGAATCAATATTGTTAAGGGTACTGAGTGTGGTTCTCTGTTCAGGGAGTCCAGTGTTGGTGCAGCGGCTGACATATCCATACACTAGGACCCTTAATACTGATTTCCGATATAGCGCATGAAAAAACAGATTGTGTGCGTGTCTTTAAATGTTTTCTTATGTCAGCTCAACCATGTATAAATCTTTTGACCATGTTGCATTTGTTTCTTACAGGATGCCTCCCCATGGATGAATAGTTAGATCCCTAAGAGTCGTAAGCTCTATCATACCACCGAGTGATGAGGCTTCGGTGCAAGGCCCTTTTCCAGCGGAGGAACTAGCAGTACCACTTTCCATTGGGCCACCGATGTCGCCATCCCTAGCAGCTAACGATGCACACTGCTTGAGCGCGTTGCATGAGTTCTAGCACCAGAGGCCACCTTTGTTCCGGGGAGAGACGGACCCATACGGGGCATAGGATTGGATGGAGGCTATGGTGAGAGTTTTTAGGCTGGTAGGGATACCATCAAACCTCATGGTGACCTTTGCTACGAGTCTCCTTTAGGAAGAAACAAGCAGATGGTGGATCCTGATGCTTCAAGCCCACGATGAGGCAACACTTCTCTAGATAGACTTCAAGAGCTTGTTTCAGGCAGAGTTTGTTCCAACCACCCTTTGTGAGGTGCATATACAGGAGCTACTTCATCTGAAGTAGGGCATCATGACAATAGCACAACACTCACGAGGTTCACCGACCTTTCGTGCTACTCCACGGATATGGTAGAAGACCGATTATCCAGGGCTCAGACCTTTGAGCAGAGTATCAGGTGAGAGATCAGAGCCTCGATGAACTCCCTCAACATCCCGACGTAGGCAGGGGTGTTAGAGAGTTCCCTCCTAGTGAATATTTTCCTTACTGTGTAGTCACCAGTAGTGATACCCACTACTAGTCTACTTGAAGTTGAGTTTTCTGCTGATGGCTATAGACAGATTATATAGAGGTCCAAGAGGACCAGTCCATGGGTGGATGACTGTAGGACTCAGGATCAGTTGTGCGGTGCACCCGAGGCAGTTACTTGCCTGCTAGGAGCTGGGAGTGTTACTCATGCGGTGGGAAGGGTCACATGGCATGTGACAGTCCAACCCACCATTCGGATGATCAGAAGATAGTTGAGGGACCTCCCAGGTAGGGGAAGAGGTTCGATCGAGGCAGTTTGTTGGGAGCAGGCGGATGCGGCAGAGGAGCTGGTCGAGTAGCTAGCAGTGGATGACGTTTCAAGGTTCTACCGCCACCACCACTAGGAGGTCCAACCTGACCACATGGAGTAGGTGGAAAGGGGAGAGCTTAGCATCAGGAAGCTGAGGCATACGACCATGGCTCTCTGGATATTATTTGAGGTATTATCTGTGTCTACACCACCTTAGCCGTAGTTATTATAGACATAGGTTCCAATAACTGTTTCATTTACATGGCCTCGTTCAGATCTCAGAGATTCTGATAGAGCCTTTGGCTCAATCCTTACAGGTAGAGACTCCTACAGGAGCTGACTCGATGATTACACACTGGTTTCGGCAGTGTGAGCTGACTCTAGGAGGTGAGAGCTTCAGCTGGGATCTCCTCATAGCTGCGTCGAGGCCTTATGAGGTCATCTTGGTTATGGATTGGATATCTACAGTCAATGATCATATTGAGTGTATTAGGCGAAAAGTGAGGTGTGTCCACACAGATTGTACCAGTTTTAACTTCACCAGTGGGAAGGGAACCATTGCAGCACATGACAGACTTTCTCAGAGGAGGGTACAACCGATCACTCATCAGTTGGTCTGCCTTACCCTTGGAGAATTTGATGTGGAGAGTCCAAGTTATCCTATAGTGGTGGACTAGTATTTGGATGTTTTCCCTATCGATGTTACATGACTACCTCCTCGTAGAGAGGAGGACTTCTTCATTGACTGGTACCCCAGGAAGACACCGATATCTACTTCAACATATCGGATGGCTACTGTTGATCTTCGTGAGTTGCGGGTATAGCTGGAGGACTTACAGGGGAAAGGATTCATCTGGCCCAGTGTTTCTCCACGGGCATCCCTGATTCTGTTCTCTAAGAAGGCAGACATGATCTTGAGGCTTTGTGTCAACTACCATTTCCAGAACCAGGTGACTGTGAAGAACAAGTACCCACTTCCGAGGATTGAAGACCTCTTTGACCAGCTCAAGGGAGCAATATGGTTCTCGAAGATAGACCTCAGATCAGGCTATCACCCACTCAGAGTTCAAGACAAGGATGTGAAGAAGGAGACCTTTAGGTGTCGGTATGTCCACTATGTGTTCTTGGTTATCCCCTACGGCATAACCAATGCTCCAGTAGTGTTCATGTGTCTCATGAACTGAATCTCCCAGCCATACCTTGATCGCTTTGTCCTGGGCTTCATCTAAGTCCTTCTGATCTACTCGACTATTGAGGAGGAGCATACATACCTTTTGCAAGTAGTATAGGACACACTGTGAGAGCACCGGATTTATGGTAAGCTTTAAAAGTGCCAGTTTTGGATTCGAGAGGTTCACTTCTTGGGAAATTTCAACTCAGAGGCTAGATTTGCAATAGATTCGGTGAAGATTGAGGCCGTACATGCTTGGGAGCCACCCAGGAGTGTGAAAGAGGTACGAAGTTTCCTGTTCTTGGTTGGATAATACCAGATATTCGTGCCAGACATCTCTAGAGATGTAGCACCACTATCAGCCTTGATGAAGAAGGGGAAACCCTTCATGTGGTCGAAGAGAAGCCAGTAGTTCTTTCAAGAGATGAGGCAGGGGCTGACTAGTGACCCCATTTTGAGGTATCCAAAGGAAGGTGTAGGGTACGTAGTCTACTACGATGCATCAGGGACCGTAATAGGGTGTTCGCTGATGCAGGAGCGAGCTTTGATCACCTATGGTTCTCGTCAGTAGAGAAAACATGATCAAAGCTATGCTAATCATGACATGGAGTTAGCAGTAGTGGTATTATCCTTGAATATGTGGCGGTACTATCTGATGGGTGAGCATTTCACAGTCTACTATGATCACAAGAGTCTCTCGTATATCATCTCACAGATGGAACTAAACCTAAGACAACAGCAGTGGTTAGACTTCCTCCAGGACTATGACTTCGACATAGTCTATAATCCTAGGAAGGGAAACATTGTAGAAGGTTCTTTCAGCAGGAGCTCAGGCATTCAGCTGCTAGGAGAGGCGACGGATCAGCAGGCCACATTGAATATTTCCTTTGAGGATAGGGATGGAGTAGCCTATCTATAGTCTCTTACAATCACTCCTTCACTTCTTCATCGAGTCATGGAGCCACAACAAGGGGACACTGACTGTGAGACACAATGTGCTCAAATATCCACAGGGCAGGAACCTGATGGATTTTCAAAAGGTGGGGAGAACGTCATCCTCTTAAGAAGACGTACCATGGTACCAAATTCACTCTAGGAGGAAGTGTTGAGGGAGTTCCACACTTCCCCTCTATAGGTACATCTAGGTGTGGCGATGATGTATCAGGACCTCATACGACAGTAATGGTGGCTAGGAATGAAGAAGGTAGTAGCAGTGTTTGTCTCACGATGCCGCACTTTTCATCCAGTGAAGGTGGAGCACCAAGTACCAGTAAGCTTGGTACATCCCTTAGAGGTTCCAGAGTGGAAGTGGGATGGGATATCCATGGACTTCGTGATGTGTCTTCCATGTACATCTAGGAGTCACGATTCGATATTGGTGATTGTTGACTGACTCACCAAGTCGTCCCACTTCCTACCGATCAGAGAGAAGGGCTCAGTAGAGAGCTTGGGACGCCTCTATGTGCATGAGATCTTGCATTTTCATAGAGTACCTTCTTCCATTGTCTCTGATCATGACACATAGTTTACTTCTCGGTTATGTAAGGGGTTGTAGGAGGCTTTCCAGACATAGCTACGTCTGAGCACCACCTTCCATCCTCAGATCGATGGTCAGACTGAGCGGACCATCCAAACCCTCAGGGACATGCTTCGTGCATGTGTACAAGACTTCGGTCACAGCTGGGAGGATCACTTGACTTTGGTGGATTTTTCATACAACAACAGATATCACTACACCATTGGTATGGCACCTTTTGAGGCATTGTATGGTCGACCTTTCAGATCGCCACTGTGCTGGACAGACCCAAGGGAGTCAGAACTAGTGGGACCAGAGATGGTACAGGCTACCACAGAGAAGGTGCAGATCATTCAGGAGTGTATGAAGACTGGACAGAGTAGGCAGAAGTCATATGTTGACAGAAAACGGAGACCCCTAGAGTTCGAGGATGGTGACCATGTCTTTATTCGGGTCTCCCCTCGATGAGGTATACATAGATTTGGCCAAAGCTACATGTTGTCTCCATGATTCAATGGACCTTTTCAGGTCCTCAGCAGAGTAGGTGAGGTGGATTACGTCTTAGCTCCACCACCTCAGTTTCATCGGGTGCACGACGTCTTCCACATATCTCAGCTGAGGAGATGAATGCACGACCCTTCCTAGATCATCGACCACAGAGAGCTGGACATCTATGTTAGGTCTAATTTTACGGAGGTTCCAGTGGAGATTGAGGGTCGATAGGAGCAAGTCCTACGTGGATGGTTGATACCTCTGGTGCACGTACGCTGGCAGCATGGGAACCACCAGGAGGGCACACAGGAGTGATAGGCATAGATGTGTGCTCAGTACCCCCATTTGTTCCCTTAGTTCGAGTCGTAGCTTATGGGGACGTAAATCCCTGAGGTGGGGTGAATGTAAAGACCCAGAAATTCCGTGGATTTTTTTTCTTAAATTCATGGAATTTTTACGAGTCCGCAAAAATTATTGGCACTTGATTATGAGGATCTGTATGCTCGTAATAAATTTCTGATGTTCTATTAGGGTACGTTCATTAAACATACGAGCAGGATTTTATAACTTTTTAACTGGTGCTCAGAATTGAAATCTGAGGGAACCGCTGAGCTCGCAGCGTTGGTGATTTTTTAGTGAGACATTCACCGCAGTTGTGTTCCGATGAGAATGGAATTTAGATATTGGGGTTTTTAATTAAATTGAATAAAAATAAAAGTTTTATGTTTTTTTATCTGTGGTGGTTAAAAGTTCCAAGAGGAGGATAGTGGTGGTGTCCACCACACCATAATCTCCCATGAGAGGTTATAGAGGAAGGGCCCACCCGCACATAACCTCCCTTAGGATGATATTCCATGTTGGGGACCACCCGGAGGTTGTAACCTCTTGGAACCCACAATTAAGTGGAGGGCCTCTTCATCTTCCTCCACCATTTATTTATGCCAACCCACTTCATTTATTTGGTTATTTCTCACCAATTAATTAAACTCCACCTTTTGAAATATTTTTAATTCTTTCCAACAATTAAATAACAGACAAACCTATTATTTTATTTTGGTTGGAAACATTCATTTGGGTGGGACTGGAGAGAGGACTTGGAAGAATTTGGAGAACTTCATCCTCTCGATGATGAACACAAAGAAAGCCTCTTCATTGTTCACCGAAGATCGTCAAACTCCTTCATCGATCTTCAACCGAGCCAAAAAAAAGGATATGACCACGAAAAACACTGATGACGCTTCATCCAAGGATTCTTACCCCGAATGTTTCCCAAAGCTGCCTTTCCATGAATTTGTCAACGATCAATGTCATACGAGTTAAAAGGATTTGAGTTAAATTTATTTCTGATCATCGTCGTTCAATTTATTGTTTGAGAACCGAATGATAAGACCATAACGAGGAGGGCTCAGAAAGCACAAACACAACCCAACCCTCCCCCTTTGACTGTTCTCGTTTGTTGATGACGACGACTGCGCAACAGCACCTCCGGAAGAGAGGATCGCAGTGGGGGAATGGGCCGTGGCCGACGGGCCACGGCGGCATATGTGGTGACCGGCAACGTGCTCACCTCGGAAGAAGCCGATGGTGCAAGGGCCGCCGGGCTGCTAGAGGGGTGCGGTGCCGTCGGATGGCGCAGAGAACCAGGCTGCAGCCAGGCGGGCCGCGACGAAATTAATTACAATTTAGTCTCGTTGATTTGATGACACTATTTGTTTTTAAAGTCAAAATGATCAAATGATAGCTATGTTTTTTTGTATAAAATTTAAATGGAAACGTTTTACCAATTAATTAAATTGTATTAATTGATAAGAATTTAATCTAATTAAACATTTAATCCAAATTAAAATATAATTTAACTTTTAAATAAATTAGATAAAAAAGACGTTTGAATTATAATTCGGTATTTTTCATTATTCCTCAAAAAAAATAAAGTTGCTCCGAAAAATAAAAAAATATCTATAAGAGATTTTTAATATTATTACATAAAAATTATTTGTATTTTATAAAATTCAATTTCTAAACATATCCAAAATTATTATTATTTTTCACAGAAGGACATTACTAGCAGTTCAATCAAGAAAATATTATTGTAAACATATATAAACATTACCAAAAATCATATAATTTGTAATCAATATGTTTTATTTATATAAAAAACTATAAAAATATTTGATAATAATTTATTATTATTCATATTAATATGTTTAACGAATCATTTATAATTTTCTCATTTAAATAATTATAACAATAAAATGCTAGTTTTTTAGTAACATTTGTGTTTCTTGTAATATATGCCATGTTTTTGTTATTCGTAATGTATTCCAAGTAATAGAACTTGTTGGAGTTATGTGAATGTATTGTAAAAATAGTAAATTATATGAAATTAATGAATATTTAATTTATTCCTCAAAAAAGGTCTTGAAAAAGTTGGGTTGTTACCAATGTTAGCATGTTTCATATCTATTTCACATTGTTTCCCCCAACACAACATTAACCTTGTGACACATATTTTAAAAAAATATATATATATATATATACAAAAAGTATGTAAGATAATGTTTAAAAAATTTACGTTAGGAAATACCTTATAAAATATCATGGGTGTTAAAATTTCCCCCACCATATTAAATTCTTTGACCGGAAATTTATCCTTAAGCATGGACAAGGAATAAATGATGTCACTACTCCTTTAAAATAATTTCCCAGTCCCATGTATTAATAGAGTCATTATCCTCTTACCATAACACATCTACTAATTAAATATATATTCCCAAGGAGAACTCTCTTTTAATATCCCAAGATAAAAATTGTTGGATTAGTCATTAATAAATTAGTTTTTAACTTTATATCCATTGAATTTAAAATGTGACAGGGATATAGATAATACATTTTAATTTAGAAAAAATGATGATATTAAGAATATGAAATTTTTGTGATGAAATCCCAATGATTCTTCCAATATCCCTATTTTCTCAATAAACTCAAGGGGCCTGATATACCACAATATGATATCCCTCCATTAATCGATTCATCGACAACCCAACTGATGTGAAACATTTTGAAATTCTAAGTCACCAACCACAAAATCCAAGCGAAGGAAATGAAGATCCATATATTACATTTAGTAACTCAAGGAAATCATTAATTACCATCAAATAGAATGGATATTCAATTTCATCTATCATATATTTATTTTCCAAATTAAGGAAGTCTTACCCACCTCGGTCTTATAGAGGTGAGATCCACTAAGATAACCACACATATCTTTGAAATGTACCACCCTAAATGATGAATTGTAACAATTATTATAAGACATATCAACCAAAAACAAATGTGTAATGAAAATGGTATTTGATAATGAATTGATAGAAAGGGAATACTTATAAATTCAAGAACCAAAGATTGAAGGATTATAATAGAGACTACAAATAGAAAAGGGATCCCATATCAATGTATTAAAACCCTCAAACCCAATGATCATGCAGGGGTGTGGAAAATGGGATTGATAATTATCTTATTAAATCCCAAATGATATTCATAAATACAAAGACACAATGTTTCATGAATATTCAATGTCTAAACCACATGGAAATTATAGAATTCCATCTTTTGACACCAAAGTAAAATCTAGTGTTCTAGGTAATCAAAGTCAATTTTTGAGGGGTTATTGGTGGAAATTCATGTGATACTTTCCCCAAAATTATTTTTTATACTTTATCTTCTTACATTTAAGGGGAAAATGTATTTTTAGACTTTATGAAATTATGGAATTATACCATTAACTATTATATCACCCCAAGGATATATATAGCCACCCCATGGAATTTTATTGTTTTCAATATTGTAACATAGATCATATGATTCATTTCTCTAATTTGTGCGAGGATTGTTTCAATATTTTACAGTTCTCTTTTAAATTTTTCCGTTGTCAATCTACATGTTAGATTGGGGATCCATGATCACATTTTCCCCATTTCCAAGCTAGAAACCAGGTAAACTTTTTCTACATATTTGATATAACTCCCCTTAATGAGTGTGTTTTCTAAGTTGTAGGTCACACATATTATAACATTGATTGTGTACATTTCACCACTATATATAAAAATCATCCACCATATAGAAACAAACCACATCCTTCATCTAATACACTACTTCATGAAGATCGGGCCACCCCATGCATCTTGCACCAGTTAGTATCTGTGCATTAGTTATCTTTGTAGGAATCTACCCCTTCATTTGTTTTAGTTTTACCCATTACCAATATTGTATTTATGTATTATCCACAAATTTAGAAAAATCAAAAAAC
This sequence comes from Viscum album, assembly GCA_963277665.1. Lineage (NCBI taxonomy): Eukaryota > Viridiplantae > Streptophyta > Magnoliopsida > Santalales > Viscaceae > Viscum > Viscum album. Next base: position 1,149,426,808 of record OY728127.1, on the reverse strand, counting down.
CCTCAACATTGAAAACCACAACTATTGGCATATGTTGTGAAATATTGAACTATTTTTTATCGATCCGATTATTTGTCAATATTATTTTCTCATTTGATTCACTATATGTGATTTGAATTTGAAAAAATAAAAAAACAATAAAAATCTATTAATTATTCATTTTTTAAATTCCAAAATTGAGCGCATCCACTCTTTTAGGGAATTGTAAAAAATATTTCTTGTTGTCCTTCAATCGTCTTGTGCTTTCAAACCTAAAGCACCAATTAGTGAATTTATTTCACAAAATAAATAAAATTACTTATTCATTGTTAATTAAATTATCAAAACACTCCATCTCCAAACCCCACATTCTCCATCATTTCACATAATCATTATATCTTATTAAGATTATATTAATATTAATTTTTCATATATTTAAAAATTGGGAAAAACCAACATAACACACCTTTCAACCCCATTTCCACGTTATCCCCATATTTTCTAACTTATTTTCAACCCTTAACCAATTTATAAACCTTGACTAGTGAAAACTTTTTTGGTAAAACATCTCCAAAAGTAATCTTAAATTACGATGGATTAGTGTTATGTGATTTCCCAAAATGAGGTATTATATTTCATAAGTTATTGGGATTCAGATTGAGTGTTGAGAGTTATGAGAAAATACTCATATGTGTGTATCCTTGTGTGTGTGAGGGTTTATATATTGTGTGTGTGAGTGTTTATCCATCTGTGTGCAAGTGTGTACAACTTGTGTACGTGAATGTGTACATCTTTCATGTATGAGTGTGAGTGTGTACATATTGTATTTTTGTGTGTGTAAATATTCTATATGTCATTTTTTATCCTTTATTTCTTGAGTGTTTCTATCATGTGTGTGTGTCATTATCTGTGAGGGGGTGTACATCTTCTGTGTGCATGTGTACATCTCTCATGTGTGAGTGTGAATCCTTGGGTGTGTGAAACTGTGTATATTTGTGCGTCTAGTTGTATCCATTTCAACACATGTGTTTTTTGATTGGGGAATATATCATGGTAGAGTTTCATAGTAATTTAATTGATCAACCAAGATATTAAGTATGTTTAAGTATATCTCCCACACTAAATTTTACACAACCCCTAATGAAAAATTATGGGATCCTTTTTGAGAAACATATTGATAGGTTGTTGGAGGTGTTAGAGGAGATTATAAATGAAATAGAGAATAATCCAAGATTGATGATGACTCATGGTAACCCATGATGTGCACTGACACAACATGGCATCCACATCCTGAAGGATGAGGCCGATAACCTTGATGATGATTTTGTAGATGTACCACAAGGGAGAAAGAGTTTATAAAAACCTATATAATTCCATAAAATTCCACATTATGATGAAATCCTTAGAGGTATCAATGTTTACCACTTTTCATGGAAAAGGTTATCTAGAAACACACTTGGAGTGGGATATGCGGATTGAGAAAGTGTTTTCATGCCATGCATATTGTGTGGAAAAAAGTAAAATTTTATTCCATTTAATTTTCTAATTTTCTTTTAATTTGGTTGAATGAAATGAAAAATGATAGATCCCAAAATTGAATATGTCCTATTAATACCTGGGATGAAATGATTTTTTCCATATTGAAGTAGTTTGTTCCCTAACAATAACATAAATATCTCCATAATAAGGTTCAATTCAATACACAATGGAGTAAGACTACTGAGGATTACTATAGGGAGTTGAAAATTTCCATGTTTCAGGAAGACATTTGGGGAGGATATAAAGGAATCAACGAAAAAGTTTTTGTATGGACTCAATAGGGAAATTGACGATCCAGTAGAGATGTAACACCATGTGAAGAAACATGATATGATCCGAGAGGCCACCAAAATCAAGAAAAAAATAAAAAAGGAGGGGGACCATTTGGAAACCCACTATCACTTTCAATCCTTAGAGAAATTCAATGAAGAATACTTAATTATAATAAAATCTAAAAGGGGTGGTTAATCTTGCAATTCTTACATACTACAAAACCATCTTTGAGGATAACAACATGAAGAATTTATATTATTAATGTTTCAAATGACTAGGAAGGTGTTAAATAGATAGTTATTTCGCAAACTAGCACACAATGTTAATAACCTAGTATGGAGAATGGGAAACCAATAGATAGAACTCACATGAATGTGTAAATTATTCCCTATAAATTGATAACATGGAATTTTCAGAATAAGGTGATCTTCTCATCAGAGGGTGTGTATTGAATGCTTAAATGATGACTAATTAGAAGAAGCAAAGGTATAACACATCCCATACCCAATGAAATATCAATGTTATTTTATATTGTGTCATCATTGATGGTATAAGTTGTAGTTATGTGGTAATCACTCAATTGGTTGATATGTTGTGACTCTTTAATTTAAAGCTCAAATATATATACGGACTCTATTGTTTGAATGATTGAAGGGAGCTTATGGTCACCAAATATGTGAATGTCTTATTTTCCATTTGAATGTATAAGGATAAGGTATTTTTTGTGGAGGTTATAAATAACCCATTAAACATACTTCTAGGTTGGTCAAGGAATTGTGTTCATTGTTTCAAACATTATGGTTTTCTAAACAGACATTAAATTTTACTCCAAGGAGAACTTATATCCCTAATCCCTAACACCCCTAATATAAATTTTCCGGATTAAATTTTGAGTGAAATGAAAAAAGGACTGATGATGAAAAAAAATAGAGATAAAAAAGGATAGAATGATGGGATATGTGGGAATTAGATAAGAATAGATATAGAGATTAATGAAAAACCAATCTATAAAAGAAAGTTCGTTGATTCTAACAATGTGATGATATATAATGGAGAGGTTAGGGAAGATTTTATTTATCAAAAAAAACATTTTGTACTTACGTACACAGAGGTGATGTTGACGATAAATGAGAAAATGTCTTATATTTCCAATATTGTGGAACCTTTTTCGAAGGTTTACAATGGTTTTTTTATTGAGGAGGTTCCACCATGTTTGTACCTAATACACAGAGAAATTAAATTGAATGATCAATTAAAAAATCATGAGTCTAAAGAATAGGAAAGAGTTTCCACCACTTTTTTAGTTTTCAAAAAAACAAGGTCCCACTATAACTCAATTTTATCAATATTGAACTCCTGTTGGAACTCTTTTTGTATTTTAACCCTATTGATCATATTTTTTTTACCCTTATAGGAATGAAGAATAAAAGGAAGATGACTTGTTAAGAAACACCATGGTAAATCAATGAAGATTGAGTGGATTTGAGAGAAATAGAAGAAATTGATCAAGATATATAGAGATGGACCAGACATAGAGATACATATTATTGGTGGAAATATTGAATTGCAAGGTCAATACAATGTTATTTCTAAACTCAATGTTTCTAATCATTCCTTGTATTTGGATGTTGTTTATAAATATTCATGGATTACTCATTTTCAAAAGGGGGAGAATGATATGAAACAATTAGATGGCATTGACTTGATCTAATGTGTGGAGTTGGAGTTTCAAGGACTAATGATGAAATGAAAATTAATTATACTACAAGATGCAATGGGAGTCCAACCTTCTAAATTAAAAGGCACAAACCTAATGTTCATTAATGGAAGTGGAAATGGGATTATTGTTAATCTTATTTAAGACCAAATGAGATACATGAATCCCAAGACACATATTTTGAAAAAAAAATAATGTTATTCCAACATGGATGTTATAGAATAGAATATGTAGAAAAAAAAGAAAGATACATTATTCTAGGTAATCAAATTCAAATGTGATGGGATATGGGTGGAAAGAAATGTTCTACATTTCCCAAATGTATTTCTTAGATTTTATATTTTTAACTATAAGGAAAGATGGTTGGTTTAGCCATTATTAATTTATGGAATTATAACCTTGATTATTATACCACCCCTTGGCTATAAATATACAGACCATAGAATTGTATTCTGATTCATGATTGTAATAGAGTACTTATGATTCATTTATATCCATTGTGTGAGGATTGATCTAATATATATTATCATCTAGGAAAATTTGAAGCTTCTGATTTGGTTATCCCATCATTAATTTCATTCATGATTGATGATCATTCAGAGATTTACTAGACAATAAACACTGTGAACAATGAAATTGAATCAGAGAAAATAGACAATGGAAATTACACCATAACTACACAAAGGATAGTAAAATATTATTTATAACCAATTTATATAACATTGGATCACCTTAATAGAATTATTTATTTGTTGATGGATCAGAAAACATATTCATGTTGCTCTATTGTGTTGAAATAATCAAATGATGATTCCCTCTAGAGGTGCACCACATGTGTTCCATGAATCTCTGGATGTTACCAACAAAATCTCTAGCTTTTATCATGGTATATTCATTTACTATCACTGTATACCTTTGACCACCTTGGGAAAAAATCCCATAGTGTTCTCCTTGATCTAGTAGAGGAATATCAATCTCCATTACTGGTAACATTATTTGATAATGGATCCCTCTATTTCTTGAGAGGACTCTCCAATTCAATTGTTCACAACTATGAAAAATGAATTGTCTCTAAGTGAAAATAATATAACTGTGTTTGTATACTACTAGAGGTAAAATAAAATAATTTCAAAAGTTCCATTTATTATGTTTTTAATCCATGTATAACCCCAAGTCAAATAATTATAATATTATTATTATTTCATGACATGTGCTAAAAATGTGATTTAAATTAAATATTTTTTGGACAAATAATATTCAATATTTATTATTTCTCACCTTACCATTAAACCTGCTCGGCCATTCACCCACAATATTTATCAGGGTTTGAGTAATAACTATTTATTTATTAAATAAAAATATCTAAATTATTTTCCAATAAATAAACAAATATTATAATAACTAAATAGAAAATAAATATTTATTAATTATTCCAATCACATTATGTTTTCATAAATAACAGTTGATGGAATATATGTAATCAAGCATACAAGAATAATTATTAAACCATGTTCGAGAATAATATTTATTCATCTTGTCAAATAATAAATAAAAATATATTATTTAACAAATTTTATGGATACACTTATTTTGAAACCCTCTTGGATTCTTTCTCAGTGCCATTGTTCCAAGTACCTTAAAATCCAAGGTTAGTATTTGGTAGGTCCACTAGGATAGATACCCTGCCTGGGGGTGAATATATGTATGGAATATTAAAAAACACTCCCCCTTTTGATATTTTTTTTATTGGTAGGAAAAACTCTATTTTCTTTCCTTCCCATTATATGGTATGGAAAACAGTAAATCATGCACAGGAGAAGACAATTTTACTATTTTCGACGTTATTGGGAGACATCCAAGGAGCATTCACCGACGATGTTCTGATGTACCAAATCATCTATAAGTGTACTTTTTTTTACAAGTTTGAAGTGGACTCACAATCCCTCCTTGATTAAAACCAATAAAACATTCAAATCTCACTAATCTCACATGTGATGTGTACTCCCTTCTTCTTCAGATTATCCCCTCATAGTTTAAATAATTTTAGGTCATTTTATTATCTATAATAAATGCATCCTCCACTTTAGGGTTACTCTATTTTGACGTCCAATTTAAATCCTTTAATAAATACTCCTTTTCCACTAAACACCGCAAAATAACATTTAAAATAACTATGCAATGCTTCATGCTTCACAAATATCCTTATTTTTCAATGCTCAAACAAGCCTTCGTAATGTTCATGCTTCTTCCTTAAGAACACACCTTCACTGATCTCACTGTTTCGTAGAGAAAACATCTTTATAGAGCACTCTAATTTGAAAATAACACTACTTCATAGAGCTCAAGCCTTCTTAGAGCTCAAGACTTCATAGAGCTCAGGCCGAAACATATCCACTTCCATCGTGAATCTCACTGAGCCAATGCGGAACACCCTTTCTTTGTAAATCTCTCAATACATAGATTCATTGACATTGGTCAAAAGTAGGATCATATTTTCACAAAGCTCAATCCTGTATTTGAATTCTTACATCACAGAGCATCGCATTATTCATGAAATTAAAATGACTTCGTATTTTCTCACTTAAGATAATGTGGAATGAAGAGGTGTGGCCTCTAATTTATATGAATGGTCAAATGCAGAGCTCTTCTACCTCGTCCATTAATTCTGGATCGGTCAAAAACATTTTTAGGGATATCTTCCCTTCCTAAAGCACCACTGAAATTTTTTTTTTCATGATGTTCTTTGTAAAAATATTCACATTGTTTCAATGCTTCATGTCTCAAAATCATATATCCCCCTTCAAAATCCTTTTTTCCACCACAATACTCCCTCACAATTCTCTTCATCTCTATCATTTTGGAAACTCATCATAATCACATAGATCACTATCAACATTCATCATGTCTTTGTGAAATACACATTATAAAACTAATCATCACAAAATTCACACCCTTCCAATATTTTAATGAGATCTTTAAGGAAATCCACGTTTTGTAATGCTCACCGAACTCCAAATTTTTTACCAAAAATATTTGTGAAACTCTAGAAAATGATTAAACCTTGTATCTATTCATTTTGTACCCCCTTTAGATCTTCCTATAATTCTCCATGGTTTGTTATCAATATAGGGGTTCAACGTTATCTATAGAACTTGAAAATTTACCATCAAAACATACATTTTCAAAAAACAAAACAACTCCACAAATGCAGAAATGTTACCTTGAGTAATTTTTTACAGACAATCTCCCCCTTTGGGTTTGTTAAAAACTCTTCTCATAACGATTCATCGCACTTTGATACCTCATTAAAGATCCATCAATAATCTATCATCATTCTCCTCTTGAAATTTAGGTATAAAATGAAGATTCACTAACCAAATACTTTAATCCCACATGAGTAATGCTCGAAGTGAGAAACAAGAGTAGTATGGAAAGTTTATCAATGAATCAATTCATTTTTTACACCTATTGGTGATACCAATCCAACACCACTCTTCCGCGTGCATCACAAACCTAATGTATCGTGATATCAAAGCTTTGATTGATAATTTCAAGCATCACTATATTTAAAACTTTCCCCATATCTCATTTATTTCCATATCTCGTAGCTCCACCTATCATCTTATCCCCATGTAATTTACTAAGAAATTTTATCCCATTAAAAGAAACACTTTCTACCACTTGAACAATCAAATTTCAACCCTTTTTCATTGAACCCAAAAGTCACTACATTGAGGTTTGTAATAGGGAAAAATAGATGAAATTACCTTAGGGAATAACACATTTTACCTCAGCGTGAGGTGGACCCATATCAACACTTTTTCATATCAAGGATGTTGAATGAATTCCAAGAGGCAGTTGATATATTCCAAATGCTTCATTGGGTATGGCCATTATTTTAATTTCAACAATATATGGGTCTATAGGAAAATACTCCAACTTCTCTAGACATTTCTCTATATTCTCCATTATAAAATGATATTTTGTTTCAATGCACTCTGTCCTTGATTGATAGACATGATTTTTTAAGATTTATAGCACTTGAATTGTCACAATGGATTCCGATCAGAGGTTTCACTTCAACTCTCATGTCATTAAGCTTCTACATCATCCACAATAACTGCGTTCATGATTGAGTGGCCAAAATATACTCAAAATCATTGGTTGTCAATGAAATCATATTTTTCTTCTTTATTAGCCATGAAATACACAATCCACCAACATAGAAATCACCTCCCATCATAGATTTACTTTAATCTACTGATCTGGACCAATCTACATCCTTATATCCCAATATCTGTGGTTGAGATTTATCATTATACATCAAACTGAAATCCACAGTTCCCTTATTATGATGAAGTATTAATTTTTACTGCAAGCATGTGGCATTCCTTGAGATTTCTTCAGTGTCTCACTGCTTGGCATGTTGAAATAACAATATCAGGTTTTTTCATTGTTAGGTATTGTAAAAATCCTATAATCAACCTATATTATTTGATATAACTATATTCCCATCATCAAATATTGATAATTTCATCTGTGTAGAAATTGGAGTCATCACCTCCTTGTAATTTTCCATTCCAAATTATATCATAACATCCTTGGCATATTTGGATTGGGAAATGAATGTTCCATTCCTTCCTTGTGTCACATGTACAACTAGGAAAAACATCCTCTCCCTAATCATTGACATTTCTAAATCACATTTCATGTTTCATAAAACTATCATTATTGATATTCATCTGACTCGATAAATATTAGTCCATCGACATAAATCGGCAACCAAATCCATTGATTACATACTTTGTTGAAATTGAAATTGTAATGAAGACCTCCATGTTGAATTTGAGGCTTCTTGAACTACTGATAATTCCTTGAGTAACATGCTCTTGGGGATTGTTTCAACCCATTTTTCACATTCTTAATCAAAAAAACATTTTTTCCAACATCAGGAATGAGAAAACCATATGGATTCCCAAAATAAACTACTTCTAGAATCCCAATCAAAAATAAAAATTTGATTTTCATATAGAAAACATTTTACATCCATTATACTACATTTACTAGAATAATCTGATAGTTTCTTGCCTTGAAAGAGGATAAAATATCTCATTGACATCAATACCTTCCTATCTGGGAGTAGCTTTTACACACTAACTATTCATTGTTTTTAATCACTCGGCTATCTTCATTCATCTTTAGGTGAGAGACCCATTTATTCCTGATGAACTTCTTATCTATTTGACTTCAATCTAATGTAGTTCTTCATTCAACGATTGAACGCAATTCTCATCTCCACCTGAATTGACCAAAAATTTCATCTCCACATGAGATAAGACTGATGTATTCTTTGTTGAATTCATTATTCATGTTTTAATAGGAACTTTCTCACCACTGATGATATTTTTCTTATCAATTTTATTTTGAATCATTGGCTTCATTGTACATATGGACTGAATTCTTCTTTCTAATAATCAGTATCTTCATATGAATCATCATCTTCCACTTCATCTCCCTGTGCTTATCTTTTCTTCTCATCGCTTTCATTAGAAAACTATTCAAAATGTTGTTCAAAATTTTCTTCATTTTCCACTACAGTGACATCATTTCTCTAAACTACTTTTCCCAGCCTCTTATTAAAGCATTTTTATGCATTTCTTTTCCCTAACTAGCCAGGGAATATCCCCTCATCTCAAGGTGATTCAAATTTCCTATGTTTTTATTTGTTGATAAAAATGAACTTACTTCAATGGATTATAAATTTTTTCACTATTGCCTTCTTTACATGAAAACATATGATACGTAGTCTCCTCTTCCTTCGAACACAACATATCATTGTTTGAAATATAGACTGTTGTGAAAATTGATTCCTTCTAAAATTTCATTGTTAAGACTTTTTCAATAATCATTTTTCTTTCCATGTTATCCCATATCATATCCCAGGTTTCTCTACATAGTCGTCTACTTGTCTGTTTGTGAATTAAATATCTTAATTAATATGAAACATTAGAATTTTCTACCCAAGAATTCTTTCTAATTCCCATAAATACAATTTTAAGTAGATGACCACATCAGACTTATGGAAAATGACAAATACCCATGTCATTATACAATAGTCATAAATGAAAGGAACATAATATCTCTTCCCATCAAGGGAACATGGAGGGATAGGTCCATAAATATCACCATGCACCAACTCATTCACTCTTGTTGACTTATTTTCCTTATACTTTTACATTTTTCTAATGATTTTCTTTTGTTGACATGAATCACATGATTGGGAAAAATCACAAGATATCTTAGGGAGTTTTCTAGCTTTATCAACCATCACCATATCTTCTAGGGATGGCGACCATAGATGACCCAGTCGTTTTTGCCATAACAATTTCTCTTATTCTCTAGAAAAAAAGAAAATATATTCATCTCCATAAACAAGGAATATATTTTACTTTTTCAATTTTCACACTAGGTAAACTACACCATCTATTCCTTTGACAATACACATCTTCTTAGTAAATCTTATAGAATTACTTGAGTCACCTTGTTTGACTTGCACTCAGAATATTGTGACTGAGATCTTCTATTACTAGGACATCGACATGTCCCGTATCTTTTCCCCAAAAAATGTCCTTTCCAAGGCCAATAATCATTAGGACTTCATTATTTCAAAATATGAAAACTCCTTAATTATGTTACATTATTCCTATAACAAGATCCTTATTAATTTTCATATGGGAATGAAAACCACTATGAAGGATCTAAACACAAAAATGATATAATGATTTAATGAAAATTTATTTAACCACTGCCTTCTCAACTCTTTTCTTTTTAATTGATGGTTTTAATTAATTCCTATTATCGAATCATGTCCACGGCCTTTGTCAAAATATCATGGAAAACTTCATCCTACAGTGTTGAAAACTGATTCTTCATTTTCAGCTCACTTGTTTATTTACTGATTTGCTGCTTCCGAGCACTTTGGTTCTACTTTGGCACATTCCATTGCGTGGTTGATGTAGAATATATAGCCATGTTCCCAAATATTCTATCCAAAAAACAATTTCCCTCAAAATATGTTCTATAATATTTAGTACTATTCGGCCTCCACTGTGGTTCTAGTGTCCTGTATCTCATTCCTATAGAACACACATTCAATGAATGTCCCATCATTAAAATCAAAAACCCCTGATACAGGTTGCATTCATGTGTGTCACTTATGCACTATTGTTTGTACTTTGGAATCTTTGAATATTATAATTATTCTTCTTCTCCTTCTGCTTCATTCCCAAATCAACCATTAATCATGGAATGGATTCTCGTTGTCTGACTTCAACTTTCACATCTATATGTCTTAGTTTAGACCACACATCAGTCTTAACATCTGAATGTGATTGTTGCCTCTTTTCTGTTGGAAAACTATTCTTTACCACGAAATTTTATGTCTTCTAAGTGGACTACATTTCTGATGTCATATTGGGTGTGAAGATTTTTCCATGATTCGTAATTTTTCACCATATATTGACAAATTCTTCTTCATGTTACTCAATGTGTTTGATTTTTTCTTTTGGTATTTTATTCAAACCATCAATCACCCTTCTCTATTTATCAAATCTGATTTTGTAGTCATCAACATTTCTTGAGTCCACAATCAATGGAAACTTATGATTTTCAATTTCCCTAATCAACTCAGACATATATTCTTCTTACACTTGCATATAAATTTTCACATCATGTACTACTTGTTTTGGTTTTCTTCATTTTTTCTCTCTATAGATCTAAAACCATGAGATTTTTGTCTAATTCATCTTCCATATTGAATCTTCCTTGATCATATTCAAATTATTCATCAGTGTCTATTTCATCCTTCTCCTAAATACTACAGACGACTACCACCATATTATTTTCTCCATGATCTTTATAGATCTCAATTTCATCAACCTATTCAACCTCAGATTAATCTAAACCAGAACATTCTATTGAAAGAAGATTATTTTTTCTTAATGAAATTTCTATTGAATTATTTCATTCCTTTCACATAAGATTAATTATTCTTCTTGGAAATATCAAATTCATTATCCAAATATTCTTGGAACTTCTTGGGACACATTTCTTCAAGATGACCAACCATTCCAAAACTTAATGAAGAAAGTGTACATTTCTCATTGAACATTATTTTCCACTTTGAAGATTCGAGGAAAGTAATGACATCACCTCATCTTTATCTACTTCTTTATGATAATATTCATGGGTGATTTTATTCATGACCTTGAATTCCACCTCTTAGATTTCCCCTTTTACACAATATTGAAATCATAATTTATTATATCATATTCTATAGGGGTGCTATGCAAGTTATCTAGTTTCAGCTCTCTCAGATATTTTCCTTCCAGTAAAGAGACATTCAGAATGAACCGAGGTGGATGTTTCTACAAGATGCACTTCACAATATTTATGACTTCAATGAGTTATCCATGACCTTAAATGTACTTTATTAAAATATGTCCCCTATTAAATAATGTATCCAAGAACTCATTTGGGTTCATTTCATGAAAATCATACATGTTCCAAAGAAAATGTTTTTATTCCTATATGACCATTGAATCTCATTCATAGATATTCATCATATTTTCCCTCATGGAATATAATGTTTTTTATGAAGTAACCTTCATATATTTTCCACATATTTTCACACCAGTAATGTGTCATTTTTCAAGTAATCACCTTCATATTGATAGTATTGGATTGGTCACCCATATGGAATTTATTCTCTTGGTGTCAGAATACAGTTCCCTTTATTCGTCTTATGATAAAGAACAAATGTTCATGTCAGCTGAGACAACATACAGTGCTTCTGTAAACATATCAATTTCCATATATAGGATGTAGTGCTACATCTGATTCTTCCATATGTAAAATTTTTTCCTGTTGAATATCTGAATCCATTTATGATTGGTGACCTTGATATGACAGAGAAACTCCAATATCATTCTTTATCACTAATAACATTTTTTATGTCCACTAGGATAGATACCATGAGATGGATAGGGGATGAATCATGGAATTAATGATTAAAACGACTACCTCTTTTGACCTTGTTTTTTGTCAGAAAAAATTTTCTTTTATCTCCTTCCCATTGCAGAGTATGAACAAACCTTAAATATCACTCAAGACACAAAACTTTTTCCAAGATTTCCATCATTCGGAAATAACCATAGATCACACACCGACAATGTGTCAATCTACCAAATCCACTATCAGCACACTGTTGTTTACAAGTTCGAAGTGGAAGCACTACCTGTCCTGGTTTACAACCAATCACAGTTTGAGATCTCAGTGCTCTCTCAAGTGAAGTGTGCTCACTGCTTCTCTAGATGATCCAATTAGAGTTTAAATACTTGTAGGTCATTTCATTATCTCTAATGAATGAATCCTCCACTATATGTAGATTCTATATTGAATTTCCATTTTCATCGACTAATGAATACCTTTTTTCCAATGAACAATTGGAAATAACCCTTGAAATACTTTTTCAAATCTCACTGCTTGACGAAGACCCCTATTTTTCAAAGCTCAAACAAACCCTCAAAATGTTCCTACCTCTTAACAAAGCACAAACCTTCATAGAGTTCACTGATTCATAGTGAACACTTCTCTGTAGAGATCAAGAATTCATAGATCTCAAGCCTTCACAGGTGTCCTGTCTTCATAGAGGTCAAGCTGTTGCAAAGCATCTTCCTTCACGAATCTCACAGAGCCACTACATAGAAAACATTTTCACAAAGATCTCAATACTTAGAGGAATTGACCTTGGTCAAGACTAGGACATACTTTCACAAAGCTTATAAATTTATAACCTTGCTTCATAGAGAATCCCTTTAATTGAGAAATCAAAATGACTCCAGATTTTATCTGTTAAGATCGTGCCGAATGAAGAGATGTGGGGTCTTATTTATAGGTGTGGTCAGATGTGGAGCTCTGATTCTTCCAGCGTGATGTCTCGAGCAGTCAAAATCATCTCTGCGGTGCATAATCCCTTTGTAAAGCACCACTAAAAAATTTATTTCCATAATTCTCTCCATCAAATGCTCTGCGCCGCCGTAATTCTCTAATTCTTGAAATTGCAGTGCCTCCATCAAAAACCATTGTGCTACAACAATTCTACCTCACAATTCTCATCATCTCTTTCATTCACGAAGCTCATCATAATTGTAGAGATCACCTCCAACTTTATTCAGGTCTTTGAGAAATCCACATTATAAAGCCCAAATTCACCAAATTCTTTCCTTTTTTCAATATTTTTCTGATATCTACAATGAAATCCACTATTTTTAATTCTCACCAAGCTCCAAATTTTGGACCCCAAAAACATTGAAAACATAATAAAAAAAGCCACATTATATATATTTTCTTCACTGATTCCAGATCATCCATTCCTTTTTCCTAGTTTTTGTTCAACATGGGATGTCAACAATATCTCTAAAACGTGATACTTATTCACAAAAACCATATTTTTCAACAATCCCAACCAACCTATAAATTGTGTAATGTTAACATGAGTGATTTTCTACCCAATATCATCTATCAAAAGGTCATGGAACCCATTGATAAAGATGTTAATGACCCAATGACATAATACCCCATAAGAATTCATGTTGTTTAATATATTGTCTTTATCAAGGTATCTCAAATCAATTAGGTTTCATGCAAGTGTGATCAACCTATTTTCTCAATCTCTCAATTTTTGACTTCATGAAAATTAAAATATTCTACAGAACACCATGGCCATGGACATATTTAGGCTATATCATTTCCATAAAAGGGTATGCGATATCAAAATATATTAAATAATAGAAGGGGATAAATAATTTCATACATTATTCATTAATTCAAAATTACTTGTGGCTCACCCAACGCATCCTAACTCACTGTGAAAATATATCATCATTGTTTTTGTCAATACATCAAAGTATGTGACTCATAATAATAATTAATAATAATATAAATGTATAAGGATCAATACTCACGTCTGAAAATGGGAACATTCAATGAGATATATAAATGTTCATTTCCTACTATAATGTCATGTTCTCGTAATATGCAACTAGATATTATTAAAGTCAGACACCATGAGAATGTCACTCAAATTCATATTATTATCCACCCCTAATATCATATTTCATTCGTGTCCCTCAAATGATATCATTCAGCTATAGAACATATATTAAGAATAGTGTTGTATAACTTCAGGCTACTAATCATATCATGGAACTACTATGACCTTTTAGTGTGATATTTATTCTTCGTACATTATCATATTCAATTGTTGGCAAAAACTACTACAAAAGGGCCATTAACAGTGTTAGAAATTACTTTATTAATGCATGAAATTCTCCGACTATAAGAGAGTGGTCAAAATATCTATGCTTTTATCAGTGATTATAAAATAGTTGATAAATTATAGATTTTTTACGTACTTATATACATGCTCATAAAGGACCTTTTGTCAAAACTTTTTGAAGCTCTTATGAAGGTCTAATTTATCAGTTCTTTTAAAAGTACTCATAAAGGGACATACTTTAGTGTTCTATAAGAGCACACTACAATACCACTATAATGTGTTGCTCCAACACACCATAGCACAAAAAACAAACTTGATATTAATAGAAACAAGTACCAATACATCATTTAAATGGAATGAATTTTACAAAACAAACACAAGGAAAGAACATTATATTGTTGGAATTACCAAAATTGGTTTATACAATTACATAAATACAATTTATTATATACACTCACAAACATCATTTTTCCTTTATCTTTTAATCTTGACACAATTAATGAAATTTTAAAAAAACCACCCCTAATCGAACAAAATAAACCAACTATATAAGATAAAAATTATAATGTTAGTAATAAAATAAAGAAATAAATTAACCTAAAGTGTAAAGTTTTCTAAAATTGAGTAAAATTTAAAGTAAAAAGATTCACATAGAGTCATACCTGTTACACCATGCATCAGATTTAGGCGTGACCAATTTCAACAGTGTCTCAAATGTCTTGTTGATCATTATCTCGAAGTATCAAAAGAATAAAAATTTGTTTTTTCGGTTTTGAGTACTTCATTTCACTTTTTTTCTAAATCTCATTTTAAACTGGAATCACACACTTTTACTCATCTTGATTATATCATTTATTGATTTGACATGAAAATGATTCCAACACATTAGATATGAATTATTAATTATTTTCCTAAATAATCATGATTACTAGAGTGCATTTAATTGGTTTTTAGTGAGAGGAACTTTTTGAATTAAAATATTGATTTCATACTAATAACGTCCACTTTTAGTCATAATAGAAAAATTATATATCCTATTGAGGTAGTAAAAATTCTTTCACCTAAAAATGAATAATGGATAATTGTCTTAAATAATCAAAATAAATCAAATGTTTATCTCGATTTTTAGTAGGACAATTGTCCATTTTACTAAAATTGTAGAAAATTTTAAATAAAAAATGTACTTTGGGTTAAAATGGTTACACCATGTGTCAGATTGTGGTTCAGCTAAATCCTACACATCCCAAAAGACATATAGATCATTTTACTTGTGTTTCAAAAAAAATTGATTGTGTTTTCTCGGTATTGAGTATGTCACTTATCATTTGTGATAAAATGTCATTTTAAAATTGAAATACAAACTTTGACTCATAACGATTACGTTGTGTACCATATTGATGTGTGGATGATTCCTATATATAAAAAATGTTTTATGAATCATTGATCTAATGTTGATAACCAAGGTAAATTTTTTTCTCAGTTTTTGAGTAGGCCAGTTAGCATTTTCACTAAAATTGAATAAAATTTTAATTAAAAAGTCATACTCTGAGTCTTAACAGTCACACCGTGGGTCAAATATAGTTTTTAATGATTCTTACAAATCCTGAATGACTTATAAATATTTTTCATAATGTTTGAAATTAATAGGAAATTTTTTATCAACTTTTAGTACATTACTTGTCTTTTTGACTAAAATGTAATTTTAGATTTTATAATAATACTTTTACACATATCGATCACATTTTATATCATATTGATGTATAGATGATTCCTATGCATCACAAATGACATATATACAATTTTCCTAATGTATTTATAAAATTTGAATGTGTTTTCATTATTTTGAGTAGGTCAAGATTACATCTCTAATTGAGAATAGACATCATCATTTCCCTTCCCACACATGGACATAAGCCTTCTAAAATAAAATATGACTACAATGAATAATGAAAATTAATTCAATGTTCCATTATATAATGTTAACATGAAATAGAAAATATATATCGTAGAATTACACTTACTTATTTCCAAAGGGTTTCCTTTATTATTGTTTGTTATTCTGAGGGATTGGTAACATCATCATGTCTAGAAGACGTTTTCTGTTTAAGTGTTCAAACATTTAATTTATATTATGTTAATATAGTAGATAAAATATAATATAATGAGGAAAAATAAAATATATTAAAAAACCCCTATTTCATTCTTATTGAACAACAATTATTTCTTAATGGTTTCAATGATTTGATTCATCTATTGAGGATCCAAATACCATTATTGTGGTCCCCTCTAATGAAAAATACAATTTCTACATTTGGATAAGAATGAACTAATTGTGATTTTCTAACAAAACGATCATCCACAATTTAATTTTCATCTTAGTGAACATTTGATTTTGTCACCAGTTGGAAAATGACCAATTATTTTTTGATGGATTAGAGAAATAAAATACATGGACATATTATGATTACATTATGAATTGCTTATCTTTTTCCCCTTCCACATATAAATTCACCTTGAAAATCCCATTTCATCAACATTCACTCCATTAAAATTTTCAACCCATTTGTAATTGTAAGTAGTAACTTGAAATGTTTTATAATAAAACAAGTATATCTATATGATAATGCTAGAATATGAAATATTTTCATAAATTGGATTTCAATCCTTAGAGAATTATAGGTGCATCACATCATCCACAAGTGTAACACTTCTATTTTTCATCGTAATTAATTCATTATGTTATTTTTTATAGAACATATAAGCATTGATTAAAAAACCAGTGTATGATATAAAATTTTCATTTCTCCTTCAGGATATCCAGTTAAGTAATTAAAAAATTGAATTCGGTTTTATAGAAAATGCCTTATAAATATGATCTCAGAACCATCCTATAAACTATTTATTATTTGTATTTGATATCCATCTCTTATCCCTTGATGGATTCAAATGTATAAGAACTTAATTTTCATCATTAATGTATAGATCATCATCTTCACTATTATGTAATATGTATTTATGTTATTTCTTCCACTCTTTCAATGTATTTTTAACTACGTCTCTTCCGGAAATCCATTCAACCATAAGACGTTCACTTTAAAAATACTTTGGGAGATTGATGCTTTCATATTGAGAAAAGTAATTGGTACAAAATTCAATAGAGTGTTTAATAGTATATCGTTCTCTAATACAACCTTCTATCTGACTTCGATCCATGACAAAACCTTTCAAAATATTTATATTCTGTTCAATGGGGTACATCCATCTATAATTGATAAGACCAAATATTTGATCCTATTTGACCAACTGAACTATCAGGTGGAACATTATATGAAATAATTATAGTGGGAATAAAATCAATAATTCATATAATATGACATAAATCTCTTTATTCATGATGGGATACTTCTTTATTTCTAAATCTTTACAGCATTTGGCTTTGAAAAATATAAAGAGTATTTTTAGTGAAGGTTGTACATTTTGAGGCACAAATCACTGGAATTCAATAGGCATTAAATCTTGCATAAAAACATTTAAGTCATGTGATTTTATTACTTTTAACACCAAATTATTCATTGAAATGACATTCTTGATATTTTATAAATAATACATTAGAACTTCTACAACATTATGTAAAAGGGAAAATTATAATTTATCCGGTTTGGATACAGTGTAAGATGTTGAAGGAAGAAAAGTTTTTTGTTTACCCTTCACCAGTTCTATGTCATTCATTATCCCCAATTCAATCATGTCCATGTTATTCTTGATGACATATTTATTTTTTAGGATCATTTTTTAACACTCCAATAACACTATCAAATATATTTATCTACAATCATGTCATAAATAAAATGTCTTACATGAAAACAATTCCAACATGAAAATTAAAAGAAAATTGATCTCTTATTCAAACTTTATTTTTTATGATTTTTCATGTTTTACCAAAAATAGTGTCAATCATTTTTTCTTTTTTGTACATTTGATCACCCATTACTAGAGACGTTGTTTTACCTAGTTTCGATATTCCCATAAAATGGTGTCATACAAGATCATTATTTATGTCATTATGGTTAAAATTTCAGATGTTCTAAAAACACAAACATTAAGGAATGTTGCAAATTAACTATGTATTTTTGTTTTTCCCAAATGTTACATTCCATAATTACTTTAATTATATATCATAATAAATTTCCACATGCACGGATGTCATTTATTATTCTGTACAACATGGACCTTAATTTGAATTCTTCAATTCTATGGGCAACATACATTGTAACACATGTATCCTACATCAATTTCTAATCATCAATCAATTGATCCAAATAGACATCAATATCATTATTTGGTTGTTTTGGTTCTGATATAATCAAAGACATCGTAATTTAATTGAGCTTCATTCATAACCATGGTTGCAAGTTATAATTCACCAATATGACGGGTCGTGTACTATTTGTAGGATTGAAATATGAATTTAGATGCTCAATATATAAGAGGGGTGAATTGTATACATTAAAAATTCATTTTTAACCTTTAATTTGGGTAAAAAAACATTCCATTTTTACCGTTAAGGAAAACTGTATTTAACAAGGATAAACAAGGTAAATTCACAAGACCTTTTAGTTCTAAAAACATGCTAGGTTCCATAAATATGGTTCCAGAAATGAAACATAATAAAATTTTACAAGGAAAATATTATAATTTAATGAATATAGAATCTTATTAATCATAGTACTCAAATACAAGGATGTATAATATAGTTATACATTCCTTATTAATCAAAATGCAATGTAAATATACTTGAAATGAAACAAGTAACAATTATTAAATCTTTTAACCCAATGAGTAGGGTATCCAACATCCTTGGATAAAGGTAAATTGATTTATACATTGATGAAAGTCTGTATTACCCACAAAAGAGTAATCCCTTGATAGGAGTTTTGGAATATGTCTTTCTATCACCGAACGCCCTCACACTTCAAGGTAGTCGACACCTCTGTCCTCATTATTAAAGAAGTCCTCAAACTATAAGTTAGTTAGCACCTATGTCTTTCTATCCCCAGAATCTCTCGAATGTACTCAGCATCATTCAGAGTCACACTAAGAAAGATGAACAAGATGTTCAGTACTCACAAATCATGAGATTATGTTCTCTCTAGAAATCACTTCAACAACATGTGGTCTCTGGAGTGATGGAACAATCATGTATTTTAGCTCGTTAAAATTAGCAGCTATTTATAGGAACTTATCCATGGTCAGCTCCCTCCTCTAATGGTCATATTTTTTCTTGAATCTTGGAGGGACCTGTAGATGTGTCATTGAAATAATGGTTAGTTAGATATATATTATACGACATCGTTTCATAACTATTACAAGGGTAATCAAAATAGGGTTGCTTAATCAAATCCATTTTTTAGAGTCTAAGAAACAATTAACGTTTGGAGTCTAAGAAATTAGGAATTCAGAGTCTATATTACATGTATAATCAGATTCTTTTTTCATTGAATTCAAAATCAGAATTATCTAGACATAGGAGTTTGAATTCCATGGAAATCCGGAGTTTGAATTCTGAGGAATTTGGTACAAGAATTTGGTGGAATTCAGAACCTGAATTATTAAGAATTTGAAGTCTGATTTCTGAGAAATTCAGAACCTGAATTCTAAGGAATTTGGAGTCTTAATTCTGAATAATTCATAACTACCAATATGAGGAATTCAGAGTCTGAATTTCATAGAATACAGTGTCTGAATTTCAGAGAATTCATAATCTCCATTTCAATGAAGTTGGAGTCTGAATTTCAGTGAAATTTAGAGTCTGAATTTAAAGGAATTCAGTGTTGGAATTCAGATCCTGAAAACAGAATAATCTATATCTAAGTATTTATAGGATTCTGTGGTTTTTGATATGAAACCAAATATTACACTTATAAATAAAATGAGTTATATTTAGATAAAGTATAACATAAACAATGAATATATGGTAAGGATAAATATTCTTTGGGAAAGGAAAATTTTCCTTATTGATGAAAATCTGTGTAATGTGAAAATTTACATGAGGAAGGAAAATATGCATTAATAAAATAAATATTAGGGAAAATAAAATTTTCCTTGCGAGAGAGTGTTTGTGATTTTCTAAAAAAATAGGATTTGAAAAGTCATATGGAAATCTGGTTGACTCAACAATATCCACCATTTTGGAAAGCACAAACATCCTTACGAAAAAGAATATAATGACTTAGATTTTTTATGAACCCAAAAATAATAACTTATATCCCTTTACTTATGGATCATAATGAATATGACTGACTCCCCCTTAGGATTTTTAAATCCTAACGATCATATTCTTTATTTCCTAAATGAGATTTTTTATTTTCTTGCATATGAATATCTTTATGATAAAAACTCATCCTTAGATGAAGTCCACCTTATATAGGAAAATTTATTCATTACTTAGTATTAATTTTAACATTTATTTTCTCCACCTTTTTTATTTCCAAAATGGAATAAATGGAATAGAAAAAAATTTCTACCTGAAATATTAGTACTAAACAACCAAATTAAGAGAACAATGAAAATTTCATTAAGATTGAATGAATTTGTACAATTAGGGAAATAAAAAAATAGTTTAGATTTGGAAAATATTATCCTTATTTATCCTTCAGAATAAACTTCTTCACAATGGTTTTTAGAATCTTTAGCTCCTTGTGACCATCTTCTGAACACTTGAGAAGCTGATACTCCTCATCACTTTTCTTATCTAAGGATTTTATCTTTACTTCCTTAGCGTTATGATTATCTGCGTAAGATTTCAATATATCTTCTTGCTTAATATGATTCTCTTATATCTCAATTCTAAGATTCCTTCCTCTCTTTCAGTTCATGAACACATAATTTAGCTTCTCATTCAAATCCATAACTTATTGCATCCAAGAATTCTTTTCAGGGGTAAGATTTCCCTCAAAACTAGTAGTGAGATCCTGGATCTTCACATATTCGGTGTCAAAAGCTTCCCTAACGCTATCGTGAAATTCATCAAAGATTCACATATCTTCTATTTTATTCTTTGACTAGCATGTAATCATCCTGAATGATCATTCATGATCCTTATAACCAATGAGAGTGGTACTGAAATATGCCTTGAGACTCACACATTTATCCATTACCATGGATACTGAATCTGATTTTGGATTTAATGTATGATGAAGAATTTTGCATCTTGATTCTATACAGGGGAATAATGGAATAGTTCCACAAATCTTTTTTTAAAGAATGAACTAAAAAATCATGTCCAAGAGGGGACGATTCGGAATCCAAGACATTGGTTGGTGATGATTTTTTTTCTATCTTAGTAGCCTACCTCTTTGATGTAGCTCCAACTTCTTTCTTCTTCACCACTGATTTAGTAGTTGTATCTACTACCACATGCTTTCCCTTATCATCTGTCAAAATTATTTCTTATTGTTTAGGCAATTCATGGTCACTATCTGAGAGCTGAACAATCGTATCTTCATCTACCTCTTCCTTCTCGGCTCCTACCTCAACATCCTATGGCTATATGAAATCATGATTTCATCTTTCCCCTTTTGAAAACATAATCACTTCATCCCAACCCTTCTCATATTTTCCTTTGGTAGAATGTTTTGAAGACTCGGTTTTAGATGATCAGATTGATAACTTCTAAGAAGGACTCTCCTGCTTATGATAATATTTTAATTGATTTATCATATCTTTAGTATCACCACACCGTTCTACTTCTTATTCATCTTCCACTTCTTATTCTTGATCTTGTTCTGGAATCACAAACTTCTTTCTCGGAGTCTTAGGGGGAGATTCAATTAAAAATGATTCTAGTACCAGATTTTTCTCAGATGCTCTCTCAACATCCTTAAGAAGAGATTGTACCAACTCAGCCTCATACCTATTCTTCATCTTCTTCTTCTCTTAGTATTTCTTCTCAATGTTCTCATCAGCCTTTTCCATCAAGGATTTTCTTCTGCAAGATCTAATCCAAACATAGGCTCCCCTTACTTCTTATTTTTTATCCTCTCAACACCTAGCCACTACATCATTAGGGTAGGTCTTTTTCTTCTTTAGATATGGAGGTGTTGATTGAGTTTCCTTAGCCACTTGAGATTTTCCTTTCTCTTCTGGTTCCTTGGACTTCTGCTTCCATCCATCTTTCTTAGAATTTTCAGCCACTTCTGGCTTCTTTCAATGAGATTTTACTTCTGCTTCTGGAAAATCATAGAAAACACCAGATTGACTATTAAAGGAAATTTTCATTCTCTTTAAGGTATCAGCGCTCAACAAGATCACTTTGTAATTTATTATAATGGAACTGCATGGGATTCTGAAAGAATGACGGCAAAGCACAATGATCTTTGAATGAATGGCCAAATACATGATAATATGAGACTCAAATATTTATTATTTTTATTCTAAATAGTAACCAGGATATGCTTAACCTTGTTTATCTTTCATAGGATCACCAAAAAATCCATACTATAAATATAAATTTTCATCAGGTTATCCTTGTCCCCTTTTCTCGGAATGAGAAAACCATGAACCCATAACTCAAGAATTAGTAAGATTGTAGATAGGTGAAAAATATTCAGAGTCATCACTTCTTTCATGAAAAGTCACTCTATGGATTTTTTCTTATCAAAAGATCTTATCACATAAGGTAGATTGTGTGAGAAAAACTCTGCTTCACCTTCATACGGAATTCCAATCAGACTTTCTGCCTTGTTGTAAGAAGGGGAATATGTCATTCCATAATAATTGAAAGAAAACTTATTTGTTCCTTCTTTCTTGAAGAAACTTGTTGCCTTGTAGAACTCAATCAACAAATGTGGATACCCTGGATCTTGTGCTCTTGGTTTTGAAACACATACACTCTCCCAACTATTCATCTTGATATTCATAGAAATAATGGAATCATACTTGGAATGAAACTTCAGATCAACTAACCTTTCTCAGTAGATTTTCCATTCAAATATTTCCTTAACAGTTGATATTTTTTTCTAAGTATAGGCTTCAGCAGACATTTAGAACAATGTAATCCGGATGATTTTAAATGACCATAAAAATATAGGTGTAACTTTAACACATGAAGGCAGTATAATTGATGTGGGACAACCATCGGGGGGTCATTTATATATGAAATTGAGGTGACAGTTCAACTTCCCTGATTGATCCAACGGTTGAAAACATCTATAGATGATCTAACAGTTGAGGTGATAGGTGAAGAAGGATTTTTATTGATTATGATCTTTTGAGGTTTTTCATAAAAACATTCGGATTAATAATGAATCTGAAAATTATAAAGTTAAAATACCAATGAGTAAAATATGACTTCGAAAATTTGGGAATAGAAACATAACTTTTAGATTTCCAAGAATATTATTCGTAATGATTAAAATTCTTCTTGAGGATCTTTAGATTTTAAAAAATTTAGACTACAAAAAAAAATCTACTAAAATTTTGAATACACAAAATTTAACTAAGAAAATTTGATTATGAAAATTTTAACTACGACATTTTTTTATTACGAAA
Source organism: Viscum album (assembly GCA_963277665.1). NCBI lineage: Eukaryota > Viridiplantae > Streptophyta > Magnoliopsida > Santalales > Viscaceae > Viscum > Viscum album. Next base: position 1,149,402,413 of record OY728127.1, on the reverse strand, counting down.
ATAAAATTTAAATTACGAAAAATTTATATTAAGAAAAAATAAATTAAATTACGTAAAATTTAGATTATGAAAAATAATTACATTAAGAAAAATTATGATTACGCAAAAAAATTTATATAACGAAAAAAAATTATATTACAAAAAAAATTATATTATAAAAAAAATTAAATTAAGATAAATTTAGATTACGAAAAAAAAATTAGATTACAAAAAATTTAAACTAACAAGAAAATGTACTCCCCCAATGAAAATGTGTTTGTCACTATAATGAGATAGGTTTCAACAGAATGTTAACAAGGAAGATTACCTTACCATTATCATTATTAATTTCTGTTTAAAGTATTCAAGTCTATCTGATGGTAAAGATTTTGTGAAAATAACAGCATATTGATCTTGTGTTCCGATAAATTAATGAAAGATATCTCCTTTTTTTGTGATCCTTAAGAAAATGATGCCTAATATCTATGTATTTTTCATGAGAATGATATGTAGGATTTTTAATTTAGGAAATGTAACTATTATTTTCAAACAAAATTTGTGTTTTGGGAAAAATAATACCATAGTTTTTGAGTGTGTGTTGCATCCACAACACATGAACATAACAACGTCCATCTACTAAATATTCAGCTTCAACAGTGGAAAGTGCTACTGAGTGTTACTTTTTTCGTGACCAAGAGACTAATGAATATCCTAAAAAATGACATGTTCTTGATGTACTTTTCAAATCCATTCTACATCTTCCAACATCAGTATCTGAAAAACTTTTTAAAAATAATCATTTCCAGAAGTATAAATTTGTAATAAATCAGTGGTTCCCTTTTTATTGCGAAAAATACCTTTCACTGCATTTAAATGAGATTTATTAGGATTGGATTGATATATGTTACATAAAAATACTAAAAACATTAAGTCTGGATGACTAGCATTAAAGTATAGTAAACATCCTATCATACCTTTGAATTATGTTTGATCCACTAATTTCCCAACTTCATCAAGATCAAGTTATATTGAGGTACCAACGGTAGTACTAATACTCTTTGTAATTCCATATCCGTACTTTTTAAGAAGATTTTTAATATATGTATGTTGATATATAAAAGATCCTTCAGGTTTTTGAGAAATTTGAAAACCAATAAAAATCTTTAACTCACCCATCATAATCATTTTAAACTCAATTTCATTAGATCTGCAAAGGAACCTGTTAAATATTGCTGGGTTGATCCAAATATAATGTAATAAAAATAAATTGGAACAAATCAAAATATTTTTCTTATCATTCTTTATAAAAATTATTGGATCTGTATTTGCCTTTACATAATTATTTTGAAGAAAAAATCATGTTAGTCTATCATACCAATCTCTAGGAGCTTGTTTATGTCCATACAAATATTTAGTAATTTTGAAAACATGTTCATGTTATTTTGTATCTTCAAAATCAGGTCGTTGTTCAACAAAAACATCATCTTCATCATAACCATTATAAAAAGATCATTTAAAATCCATTTGGAAAAATATGAAATTAAAGAATTCTCCAAAGGAATGTAAAATACTAATATATTCAAGTCTAGCTACTGGATCATAGGTTTATTAATAGTCTATTCCTTCTTGTTGATTATAGACTTTAGCAACAAATATATCTTTGATTCATACTATGACTCCATTTTCATCACACTTATTTCTGAAGACCCATTTTACTCCAATAAAAGAGGTTTCCTTAGGACTTCCAACGAAATTACAGACTATATTCCTTTCTAATTAATTTAGATCATCTTGCATAGCTTTAATCTAATGATCATCCCCTAAAGCTTAATCAGTTCTTTTTTTGTTATATTTTTTAAAGTAATGCTAGATGTTCTACATCATTTATTAAGAAACTTCTAGTCCTTACAGTATACTTTACATCATCAATGATATTATCCCTGGGTTGATTATTAAGAAACAACTAATTTGGGTTTTTTAAATCATGTTCATCAACATATCGTAGGAAATATTCTAGGCTAAATTCATCAGAAACATTTTCTTGAACATTTTCCTTATCACGATGATCTTCTATGAAGGTTTGATAATTAGTTTTAAAAAACACATCCGAGGATATAGGTTGGTGTTCTTATAAAACAAAAGGATCATTTTCATCCAATTTAACAAGTACTATTTCTTCAACATTACATGGGTTTTTATTGAAAACACTATAGGTCTTAGAAGTTGTGGAGTAGCCAAAGAAAATTCCATCATCAAAATTAGCTGACAATTTATGTAAATTATATGCAGTATTCAGAATGAATACTTTACAACCAAATAAATTGAATAAATAATGTCTAGGTTTTCTACAATTCCATAACTCATAATGGGTTTTATTTAGAAAAGGTCTAATTATAACTCGATTTATAGTATAACAAGCAGTACTTACAGCTTCAGCCAAAAAATGATTGGCTATAGAATATACACTCAACATGGTTCTAGTTATCTCTGGAAGAATTATATTTCCTCTTTCAACAACACCATTATATTGAGGAGTTCTTGGTGATGAGAAGTTATAAGTAATGAATTTTTTACTACAAAATGTTTCAAAATCTGAATTTTGAAATTCTCCTCCATGATCACTATGAATAGTTATAAATGGAATGTTTTTCTCATTTTTAATATGAGATCTAAAACTTTTGAAATAGGAAAAATCATCACATTTATTTTCTAGAAAATAGACCCACACAAATCTAGTGTAATCATCAAGTAAGAAAAATATATAATATTTGCCTCCAATGTATCCAGTTTTTGTTGGTCCAAAAAGATCCTTTTGCACCATCTATATAGCAGAAGTAGTTGAGACTTCACCGATTGATATAAAATTTGATTTATGTTTCTTTCCATATGGACAAGGATCGAAAACTTTAGAAGAATAAAATCTAAGCTCTGGTAGATCCTTAACTAGTCTTTTCTTAGAGTGTTTACATAGGTTCCTAATGTTACAATGACCTAACCTTAAATTCCATTAACAAGAATGATATTCCATTGTAATAAGGTGGGGTATGTCATGGCTCCTATGGTCTTTTATGTTTACAGTGTATACATTCTCTTACCTACGGGCAGAGAGAATAACTCTTCCAAGGAATTTTTTACTAAGAACTATTCATTCCTAAAATTCATAAGGTATCCTTCATCACATAACTTACATATGTTTATGATATTTTTCTTAATAACATTTACAAATAAATCATTTTAAATCAATGTTTTTTGAAGGAAAAAAATGTTACCAATACCAATAATTTCTCCCTCACCATTATCTCTAAAAGTTACCTTTCTTCTATTCTTGATAATATTTTCAAAGATGTTTTTCTTACTAGTCATATGTTGGGAACATCCACTATCCATGTACCATGTATTTCTTTTGGTAAAATCATTATTTTCCTACAAATAATAGTGTTAGACTTTTAGAACCCAAACATTCTTGGATCCAGAAATTTTTAGAAAGAAAACTTTTAGGTATCCACATTTTCTTAGAAAAATAATGTTTATGAAAACCTAAAGACTAAGTTTTGTTTAAGGAACTACTTTTTTCTGAATGTCCACCACATTGAAATTGAGTGTAGAATGGATCAATTTGTGGAAGAAAATAGTTATTACTGAAAATCAGTTTTGTATTGGTATAAACAAAACTGGGCCTATTCCTTAAAGGTCGAATTTGAGAATACATTTTATCTAATATTTCCTTAAATATGGTTAAGTTTGACAAACACTTCCTCAAGGAAAATATTTCTGACATCATTTTAATAACCAATTTGTATCCTCAAAAACATTATTTTTATAACTATAGTTAGTCAATACAATATCCTTAATAGAAATTACATTTTCAAGATCCATAAAAAGTGTATCCTTCTCAGAATTTACTTCCATAAAAATTTTTAAAAGACATTCAAAATCAACATTTTTCTTATAAAGATATTTAGAATGATCTGATATTTACATAGTATGAATAGTATTTCTAGAATATTCCTTTTCATGATTTTTTTGTGACTTTAGAATTATCATTATCAAGATGTTTAGAAAATCTAGAAACTTCTCCATAAGTAGAAAAACTATTAACTTCAGCAGAATAAGATTCTTCATCTAAAGAGTTATAATATTTATCAACATTATAATTACCAGTCAAACATACATTTTAGATAGATTCAACATTGTGTACCTTATCCATTAGACAATGAATTTCATTAGGTATATTGGCTAATAGACCAAGATTCATATTGCCTAATGATTCATACTCTAAGGATTGATCAGAAGAATCACCACCACTGGCACTCCAGGTGTCATTGGCTTTCAAAACCTTTATATTTTTTGGTTTATAGTATTTCTATATATTCCTCTTATAATGATTTTCCTTTATATCCTTTTTCTTATCCATAGGAAAATCTGGCCTTATGTGCCCTGATCTTTTTCATTAAAAACAAGTTGCATCTGAGTCTTTTATATCTTTTCTTTCTTTATTATTTTGTTTATATTGAATGTTCTTCTATCTAACAATCTTTTTCATCCTTCAGAAAAGATTGGATAACGTATTTTCTGAAGATTCTCTTCTACTAGATTCAAATTGAATAACAACCTCCTTATATTTGGATCTTGTAACTATCTCAGGAGTCCGATCTTTAATATGATTTTAAGTTGTTGTAAAAGATGCACTTCCATTTCCATTATTCTTATTAATATTATTAGAATCTCTCCTCATTGTAGGTTTATGTTGAAGAAGAGTTACAAATAGTTCATCAAGAGAAATCTTGGTAACTTTCTTATTTTCATCTATATATGTCCTCTTCGATTCCCATTCATTAGGCATGATGTCTTTGATTTTTTCAATAAGAGCTTCATCATCTAATATTTTCTCACCCAATGATTTTAAACTATTAACAATATTCATGAATCATTTTTATAATAACATATGGGTTCTATATATGGAAAGAAGAAACCATGATATTCTTCTTTGAGCATGGCTCTTCTAGTTTCAATGATTCTTGAGGTTCTAAAGTGAGTTACTTCAAGATTCTTCCCAATTAAATTGGCTGCTTCACAGGATGACATCTGGCTATATATATTTCTAATCATATAACCAATCAATGTATCACATACCATATAATTCATTTGATATTCATTCTTTTCATGGTTGGTGATGTATTGACTTCATTGTCGGGGATTTTATATCTTCTAGTATGCATGAAAAAAAATTTATAGTCCATTATTAATAAAAAAGTCTTCATACAATATCTCCAATATTAAAAATCATTCCCATCAAATATAGGTGGTATTTTAGTATTTACGTTGTCAATAGAACCAACATTCATTCCTATCATCTTATAAAAAAATAACTTTCCACAAAAACATTGTTGATAATTAATGTTTGTAAATAATGATAAAATAAATTCCTTAGCAAGGAAAATATGATGAAAAATGAAAACCAATCATGAAAACTTATATGTGAATATATGTATTTCAGATACCTCCTTTGATACCAATTGTAGGATCGAAATATGAATGTAGATTCTCAATATACAAGAGGGGTTGAACTGTATACTTTAAAAATTCCTTTGTAACCTTTAGAGTTGGTAAACAAAATTCCTTTTTTAACCTTAAGGAAAACTATATTTAACAAGGATAAACAAGGTAAATTCACAAAACCTCTTAGTTCTACAAACTTTCTAGGTTGTAGAAATATAGTTCCAGAAATTAATCTTAAGAAAAGTTCACTAAGAAATGATTCTACCTTAAAGTGTATAGAATCTTATTAATCAGAGTATACAATTACAAGGACGTATATGATAGTTATACTTTCCTTATTAATCAAAATTCAGTAGAAATAAACTTGAAACAAAACAAGTTTCACATATGAAATCATTTAACCGAAAGAGTAATGTATCCAACAACCTTGGATAAAGTTCCTTTAATTTATACATTCAATAAGGTCTAGCGCACTAGGGTAAGCCCTCTATAGGTGTATCATAATTTCTATTGATATCCTCACATTCCCTCAAACTTCAAGGTAGTCATAACTTATGTCTTCTTTATCAAGGAAGTTCGCGAACTATAAGGTAGTTGGCACCTCTGTCTTCATATCCCCGAAAGCCCACAAATGTACTCAGAAACATTCAAAGTCGCACCAATCATGATGAACAAGATGCTCAAAATGAATAAATCCTGAGAGTCTCTTCTCTCAATAAATAACTTCAATAGCATGTGGTCACTAGAGAGTTGGAACAATCATGTATTTGAGCTCATTCAAATGAGAACCTATTTATAGTCACTTCTCCAATGGTCGGCTCCTTCCTCCAACAGTAATATGTTTCCATGATTCTCATAGGGACCTATACACGTTTAAATCAAAAAAAAAGATAGTTAGAAATAGATTGTACGACATCGTTTCATAACTATAATAAGGGTAATAGAAATTTGGTTTCTTATTCAAATACATTTTTCAGAGGCTACAGAAAAATAAAAGTTTGGTGTGTAAGCATGTAAGCATTCAGAGTCTATAATACATGGATAATTAGATTTAGTGATTCAAGGATTTTAAAATCAGATTATATAGACTTCGGACTCTGAATTCTAATGTAATTCGGAGTCTGAATTCTGAGGAATTCAGAACCTGAATTATATGGAATTCAGAGTCTGAATTCTAAGGAATTCGAAACCTTAATTCTGAGGAATTCAGAGTCTGAATTTTAGAGAATTCAGAGTCTAAATTTCATAGAATTCATAGTCTAAATTTCATAGAATTTGGAGTCTGAATTTCAGAGAATTCGAAGTCTGAATTTTATAGAAATCCGGAGTCTGAATTCAAAGGAATCCAGAGTCTGGATTCAGATCCTGAAAATAGAATACTCTATATGTAAGTATTTATAGGATTGTGAGAATATATGTCACGACCCGTCCTCGGGGCCCATTCCATGACTACCCCAAGCCCGCCTTCCATAGGCCAGGGGATAGAGACTAGCACCAAAGGCGTAAATCCCGATAACTGGGAAGGCATTGCCTTTATAAAAGTAAACAAAACACCACAGAGTAAAAGTAAAAGTAAATCACTAAGTACAAGGAGAAGTGATGAAAAGTAAATGGGCCAGAATACAAACCCAACTGAAATTACAGCTATAACTGAACAAAAGTACAACAGGAAAAGACATCAGCTGGAAGAATAGAAGCGGCTCATGGGTCGTCCTCCTCAGATCCTAAATGAAGGGTAGGTACAGATGGCACAGCTCTTGGATCATCCGCCACGGATCCTACCTGAAGGGTAGGTACATATATCCTCCACAACGCTCTCTCCCGTCAACCACCTCTGAGTGTCGTCTCTCCGTGAAGTCCACCTCCAAATGCTGACTCGTCGTCTGGTCCACCTCCGGGTACTGACTCGTCTTGTGGTCCACATCCGGGTTCCGCCCAGTCCTCGAACACTCGGCCTCCGCCAGCGCTGCCCGTCGTCTGCAACCAACACAATGAGGTGCGGGAATAGCCCGTGCAGAGGTGAGTATAACGATACTCAGTAGGGACCCTGAGACCCTCAAGGTCTCACTAAAACCAACATGGATAACCACAAAGAATATCTCAACAGATAACCTCTACTTAGGTATATTCTCATAGATATACCTATGTTCTCAAGTAACCCATCTCAATCATGAGGAAACACAAAGATTATGAAATCAACAGATAACCACTACCCAGGTACATTCCCATACATATACCTAAGTTATCAAGTGACCCATCTCAATCATGAGGTAAACACAAAGGTCATAGACTCAGCTCAAACCAGAATTTTCATTATCGAAACCGTAACTACTGAAGAGCCCCGTCTCTGGAGAGTATAGTGATCATTTCACGACTCCGAGGTACTGCTCACTAACCTAAGACTACTGAGGTACTCCTCCTGTCGAGTACCGCGGGTCTGCCACCTCACACAGTAGTGCTCCTCCACCATGGGTCTGCCACCTCACACAGTAGTGCTCCCCCTCATATCCTACAGAGGTACTCCTCCTGTGGAGTACCGTGGGTCTGCCACCTCACACAGTAGTTCTCCTCTGCCATGGGTCTTCCACCTCACAAAGTAGTGCTCCCCATTGGGCTATGCTAGTCACTCTGAATCGAATCAGACAAGCAGTCATCGGTCACAGCCAGCTATACAGTCTCTGTACTCTGTATGCTTGTCTCCGGGAGGGTCCGCTCCACGAGCTACAGGTTGATACTCCAAGTTTCACAAGTCCCACGAAGAAGTATCTCAAAGGATGGCCTCGTCATAGGAGTATCAACGAATTAGACGGCGCGTCAATCGGACGCCCGGTCTGTGAGTTATTCGCCTTTTCGTCCCAGGGGCCCGGTTGGTTTCGTGTGCGAACCAACCCGGCCATATCTCAAATGTACCCCGAACACTCATAGGGTATACTCATAGGGACTGTTTCTCAACGTGATCACCAACGCCGCTGACAGTTCGTCAAACGGACGTCCGGTCTGAAAGATATCAGCTTTTCCGTTCCAGGGGCCCGGTTGGATTTCGGGAGCGAACCAACCTGACTGCACTCCTACGACGTCCAAACCTTGAGCAGATTAAGCCAAAAGTTCCATCTCATCATGAGGAAACCAACAAAGTCTACGGCATGTCAATCGGACGTCCGGAAATCAAGATATAAGTGTTTCCGCTCTGAGGGCCCGGTTGGTTTCGTATCCTAACCAACCCGGCTGAACTCAATGTTCTAATAAACCTTGAGTTTAATATACCAAAACGACCGTCTCAATCCAAGGATCGCATCGCAACTGACAGTGCGTCGATCGGAGGCTCGTAGCACATGTTATGGGCAACAGACCGAAAAGGTTCCATAATAGGGGGTTCGGGCCCGGTCCGACCCGGCCCGATACCACCAGGGTCAGCCCGAACCGGGTCGACCCGTCCCGGATCCGGGTTCGGCCCACTTGGGCGCGGCCCGGCCTGGGCGTGGCCAGGCCCAGGCAGCCTGCCAGCGCGCGGCGCGCTGGCGTGCTGGCCAGTGGCTCGGCCGAACGGTCGAGCCATTTCGGAAGTGGGGGGCATGCTGCCCCCGCGTGAAGAACAGCGGCCCTTTTAATGGGGCCGCTCATCTGGTCGGTCAAGGTTTACGACCCCCGGTGGTTTCCTCTGTCCGTCCGGCCCGACTAGTCGGCCGGCTGCTGTCATCACGGGACCAGCAGGGGCTGATCCCTTCGCTCTGACGCCGGTGGCCCGGAACCGGCCGCTGGTTCCCCTGCTCCGCCGCGGCCCAGAACCGGCCGCGGTCTTTGTCCGTCCAGTGCGGCGCGACGGCGTCGCGCCCCTCCACCGTGGCCCCGTTCTGGCTGCAGTGCTTCTGAGGTCCTCCGGCGCGGCGCGACGGCACCGAGGCTTTTGTTCATTTTCTACGGTGCGGCGCGACGGCGCCGCGGATTTGTTGCTTCCAACGGCACGGTGTGGCGGCACCGTGTTTCTCCACTCTCCATTTTACAATTTCCGCGTGGTGCTTTGGCACCGCGTTTCCTTGTTCACCACATCAATATCAACAACCAAAGAGGGGAGGAGTTTCAGTCGTGTTCGTGCGGTCCGACCTCCTCCCGTTAATGCGATAACAGGCGGTTCAATTAAAAGGGGAAAAAATGATGGAAGTAATCACGAAATAGAAACACATAAATCCCATACCTCATGATGTGATACCTCAATGGATCTTCGGAGAGGTATAGTCGTTCGTTGACGTCGTAAGGTGACATCGTCGTTTGCGATTTTCCCACGGCGGTGTCTCCTCCTTCGATGGAGACCGGGAAGCATTCTTCGTCGAAGGTCGTGGAAGGCCCGACGTCGCCCAAGTGTACTCAAGATGTGATGTATCCCCTTTTGTTGCAGAGAAGGAAGAAAGGGGGTACGTCACCGCTCTTTGGTGTCGGCGTTCTTCGTCGGAGATTTGCGTTCTTCGCGTTCTTCAAGAAGGAAGAAGTTCTTCAAAGCTTAGAGATTTCTCTTCAAATCCATTCGCACCATCAACACTTCTCCCACAAAATAAGACTTAGTCTTATTTAATTAACACACAAGACAAAGGAATTCATTTAAAATTCAAACGAATCCAAGAATTAATTACTTGAAAAACCTACACAATTAAGGAGTTGACTTTATTTAAAAAGGGGGGTTTCTTTTTGAGAGTTACAAAATTTAAGTGGGGAAAAGTTATGGGAGGTCAAGGGGGTTATGGGAAGATCAAGGGGGGTTAGGATCTCGTGTGGGCCCCACCTACCACATATCCACACATGGGAAGTTGGGTGGTTGTGGGTCCCATCAACAACTACCCATGGTATAATTTAACTCCCTTGGTTAACAAAAATAAAAGTGTTCACAATTTTATTTATTTCTTCCTTAAACCCAAAAAAAATTAAAAACCACACCTGAGAAAACACAACTTCGGAAAAGGTGTTTCTAATCAATTACCAGCGCTGCGAGTTCATCGGTGCCCTCGGATTTCAATTCTGAGCACCGGTTCAAAATTTAGAAAAACTCGCTCGTACGTTCACTGAACTTACCCAAGATAAACTTCGGAAATTGATTCTGGGCACACCGGGCCTCGGAATCAGGAACCGTCAGAAACTGCGTTCTTGTAAAATCCCAAAGAAAATTAAGAAAAAAAAATTCCCTTGAATTTTATGAGTCTTTACATTACTCCCACCACATGGCTTTACATCCTCGTAAAGCTTTAACACAAACTAGGGATACAAAAGCGGTACTGAGCACGCATATGAGCCTCCCGCTCTCATGTGCTCACCTGGATGTTCCCATACTGCCAGTGAAAGCGCACCTGAGGAATCGACAGTCCTTGTAGGATCTGCTCCTGTCGATCCTCGAGCCCCATTGGAACCTCCGTGAAAGACACCCCACCACCATCGTCCAACTTCCCATGGTCGATGATGTGTGAAGGATCACGCACGTATCTCCTTAGTTGAGATACGCGGAAGTCGTTGTGCACCTGGTGCAACTGAGGTGGATGGGTCAAGCGGTAAACCACCTTTCCTACCCAGCTGAGGACCTAGAAATGGTCCACTAAACCTCGGAGATAACTTCCCGCCTTGGCCATATCTCCATAAACCTCGTCGAGGTGAGACCCGTATAAGAACGTGATCATCATCCTCGAACTCTAGAGGTCTCCAATTCTTGTTAGAACTGGAACTCAAAACGATTGATGCCACGAGGGTAAGGTTGACCGACTCAAGAGTGATCGATCGCACCCTCCTGTGCATGTGTTTATCATGTGCTGCTTGGGGTTTCCTTTTCGCTGACCAAGGAAAACCCATCCCGACATCGTAGTTAAACCACAACCTTTTTGCCTAATACCATCAATTTCTGTATGAACTGTGATTTCCCAGTCCATACTCAAACCAACGTCGTAAGGCCTCGATGCAGCCACCAAGAGATTCCAACCGAAACTCTCTCCTCGAGGGTCTGACCACACTGTCATCATAAGTGTGATTATCTAGTCTTCTCCCAAGGTATCTCCAGATGTGAGGGTCATGTATATGGATTACTAGAAACTCTAGGTATGGGACAAGATTCGTGGAAGGAAGGAATGATTCATATCAACTTCTGTTACTACGGCAGCTAGTAGTGGACACAGACTGTCCCTTGAATCATTTTTTTAGAGCCATTGGGTCGCACTCCTTGACCGCATGTAGCCGCACTTTTCCCTCGCCCTCCAGCTCCCTGAGCCTGGCGGGGAAAACTAAGGCAGGTGGTTGTAGCATGATAAAATATACACAACCTCATGCTGGTCTCCTAGATCTTCCTCCACGTCTGCTGCTTCGCAAACTCATCTCTCCTTAAATATTCCACTTATTGAAACATTTAACATGCCCGAGTCTCTAAGACTGTCGCCGATTTCCCATTTCTTACTGCATGGTGTAGTCTTCATCCGCTCCTGGATGATATACACCTTCTTTGCCTACGATCTGAAAGAGCTGCTAAAATTTCTCCATTTCCGAAAAGAGAAACTCGGTCTCATCCCCGGGATGAACCACACCCATTGCCTAATACAGTCATTCCTGACATGAATGATGTATTCATGCCATGGATAACGTTGTAAGGCCTCGACGTTACTACTAAGAGATCCAACTGTCACTCTCGCCTCCAAGGGTCGAGTCACACTGTGGGAATCAGTGTGAGGTCACTGGGTATCCTCCAGTAGAAATCTCGAAAGTGAGGGTCAAGTCAACAGTCTTAACCGGGACCACTCAGTATCAACCAAACAAAAGGACAGGAATGCAAACATCACAAAGATAAGTGTCTTTTTATTATTGCAGCTCAAAGTACAAAGACACGAATACAACAGCAACATGGAACTAGAAGTACAAGGGATGTATCCACTAGTTCTGCTCATGTCCACCTGCTCCCGGATCTCTACTACCTTGTCCACTACTCGTCTGTTTCTCAAGCACCCGCCGCTGCTTCTGCCTCAGTGGCTCCTCCAAAGCCAGCGGATCAACTGTACGAGGAGTCGGACAGTCATGTGCCAGGTAACCCTTTCTGCCGCATTCATAACAATTCATGCTCCTCGTACGGCTGGCTCTAGCCCTCTTGGACCTCTGCATCATCTGTCTACTACCAACAGATGACTCGGCTACTGATCAAAAATCCTATGGCAAAGGCAGCTGCTCCTGAACACGCTCAGGGTGTAGAGTTGCTGGCACAAACTCCACCCTGAAGAAGGTCTCGAAGTCTTCCCATGTGAAGTTCATCCCGTCGCAAAACTGGAACAAGTTGCTCCACCACCTTCCTGCTACTTCCTGAAGAAGGCTGGCAGCAAAGATCACCATGAAGTCTGCAGGCATCCCCACTAGCCTGAAGACTCTCACCACTGCCTCCAGCCAATCCTCAGCCGTCTGCGGGTTCGTCTCTCCCCGGAACCTGGGTGGCCTCTAGTGCTGGAACTCGTGCAGCGTGCTCACGTGGCGTGCATCGCCTACTACTGGGGCTGGTGGCATCGGTGGCCCAACGTATGGTAGTACCCCTGGTGCCTCCGCTGGTGCCTCAACTGCAAGAGGTCCATGTACTGAAGCCTCGTCGCTCCGCAGGCTGTCAGTACGCACATCCATCTGGGCTCTAGCTGGTCAACCATGAAAAGGCATCCTGAAAGAAACAAGGTGACATGGTCAAATGATTTATAACCGGTGAGCTGACCTGGTTTGAGCTAACTTTAAAAAAAACTTATGGAAACACACACGCAATCAGTGTTTTCGTGCACAAAGTCAGAAATCAGTTGTCAGGGTCCTGGTGTATGGATACGTCAGCCGCCCACACCAACACTGGACTCCCTGAACTGAAGACCACACTTGGTACCCTTAACACTATTGCTTCACAGAAATAAATTATCCGTGTTATATGTTCTGCGGTAGAACCGACTCCTCTGATACCAATTTGTCACGACCCATCCTCGGGGTCTGTGCCGTGACTACCCCAAGCCCGCCTTCCATAGGCGAGGGGCTGGAGACTAGAACCAAAGGCATAAATCCTGATAACTGGGAAGAAATTTCCTTTATAAAAGTAAACAAAACACCATAGAGTACAAGAGAAAGTAAAACACTAAGTAGAAAGAGAAGTGTTGAAATGTAAATGGCCCAGAATACAAACCCAACTGAAATTACAGCTACAACTGAACAAAAGTACAACAGGAAAAGACAATAGCTGGAAGAACGGATGCGGCTCCTAGGTCGTCCTCCTCAGATCCTACCTGAAGGGTAGGTAGATATGGCGCAACTCCTGGATCGTCCACCATGGATCCTACCTGAAGGGTAGGTACAGATAGCCTCTACAACGCTCTCTCCCATCAACCTCCTCCGATTGTCGTCTTGCCGTGAAGTCCACCTCCGGATGCTGACTCGTTGTGTGGTCCACCTCCGGGTACTGACTCGTCCTGTGGTCCACCTCTGAGTGTCGCCCAGTCCTCGAACACTCGGCCTCCACCAGTGCTGCCCGTCGTCTACAACCAACACAACGAGGTGCGGGCATACCCCGTGTAGGGGTGAGTATAACAATACTCAGCAGGGACCCCGAGACCATCAAGGTCTCACTAAAACCAACTTGGATAACCACAAAGAAGATCTCAACAGATAACCTCTACTTAGGTATATTCTCATACATATACCTATGTTCTCAAGTAACCCATCTCAATCATGAGGAAACACAAAGATTATGAAATCAACGGATAACCACTACCCAGGTACATGCCCATACATATACCTAAGGTATCAAGTGACCCATCTCAATCATGAGGTAAACACAAAGGTCATAGACTCATCTCAAACCAGGATTTTCATTATCGAAACCGTAACTACTGAAGATCCCCATCTCTGGAGAGTACAGGGATCCTGTCACGACTCCGAGGTACTCCTACTGTCGAGTACCGTGGGTCTGCCACCTCACACAGTAGTGCTCCTCCGCCATGGGTCTGCCACCTGACACTGTAGTACTCCCCCTCATAGCCTACAGAGGTACTCTTACTGTCGATTATCATGGCTCTGCCACCTCACACAGTAGTGCTCCTCCGCCATGGGTCTGCCACCTCACAAAGTAGTACTCCCCACTGGGCTTTTCTAGTCACTCCAAATCGAATCGGACAAGCAGTCATCGGTCACAGCCAGCTACACGGTCTACGTACTCTGTATGCTCGTCTCTGGGAGGGTCCTCTCCACGAGCTACAGGTTGATACTCCATGTATCACAAGTCCCACGAAGAAGTATCTCAAAGGACCGCCTCATCATAGGGGTCTCAACGCAACAGACGGCGCGTCAATCGGACGCCCAGTCTGTGAGTTATTAGCCTTTTCGTCCCAGGGGCCCGGTTGGTTTTGTGTGCGAACCAACCCGGCCGTATCTCAACTGTACCCCGAACTCTCATAGGGTATACTCATAGGGACCGTTTCTCAACTTCATCACCAACGCCGCTGACAGTTCGTCAAACGGACGTCCGGTCTGAAAGATATCAGCTTTTCCGTTCCAGGGGCCCGGTTGTATTTCGGGAGCGAACCAACCCGAATGCACTTCGATGGCATCCAAAGCTCGATCAGAGTAAGCCAAAAGCTCCGTATCATCAAGAGGAAACCATCAATGTCAACGGCATGTCAATCGGACGTCCGGAACTCAAGATATAAACGTTTCTGCTCCGAGGGCCCGGTTGGTTTCGTATCCGAACCAACCAGGCCGAACTCAAAGTTTTAAAAAACCTTTAGTTTAATATACTGAAACGACCGTCTCGATCCAAGGATCACATCTCAACTGACGGTGCGTCGATCGGAGACCCGTAGCTCAAGTTATGGGAAACAGACCGAAAAGGTTCGATAATAGGGGTTCGGGCCCGGTCCGACCCGGCCCAATACCCCCAGGGTCGGCCCGAACCGGGTCGACCCGTCTCGGGTCTGGGTCCGGACCGCTTGGGCACGGCCCGGACCGGCCCGTTTCGGAAGCGGGGGGCGTTCTGCCCCCGCGTGATGAACCGCGGCCCCTTTAATGGGGCCGCTCATCTGGTCGGCCGGGGGTTACGACCCCCGGCAGTTTCCTCTGTCCGGCCGGCCTGGCTAGTCGGCCGGCTGCTGCCATCACGGGACCGGCACGGGCTGGTCCCCTCGCTTCGATGCCGGTGGCCCGGAACCGGCCTCCGGTTGCCCTGCTCCACCGCTTCCTGAAACCGGCCGTGGTCTTCGTCCGTCCGGCACGGCGCGACGGTGCCACGCCCCTCCGTCGCGGCTCCGTTCCGGCTGCAGTTCTTTTGAGGTCTTCCGGCGCGGCGCGACGGTGCCACGTCTTTTGTTCATTTTCTACAGCGCAGCGCGATGGCGCCGTGGATTTGTTGCTTCCAACGGCGCGGTGAGGCGGCTTCGCGTTTCTCCGCTCTCCCTTTTACAATTTCCGCGCGGTGCTTCGGCACCGCGTTTCCTTGTTCGCCGCATCAATATCAACAACCAAAGAGGGGAGGAGTGTCGGCCGTGTTCGTGCGGTCCGACCTCCTCCCGTAAATGCGATAACAGGTGGTTCAATTAAAAGGGGAAAAACGACGGAAGTAATCACGAAATAGAAACGCATAAATCCCCTACATCGTGACGTGATCCCTCGATGGATCTGCGGAGAGGTAGCGCCGTTCGTTGACATCGGAAGGTGACGTCGTCATTTGCGATTTTCCCATGGCGGTGTCTACTCCTTCGAAGGAGACCGGGAAGCGTTCTTCGTCGAATGTCTTGGAAGGGCCGACGTCGCCCAAGTGTACTCAAGATGTGATGTATTCCCTCTTGTCGCAGAGAAGGAAGAAAGGGGGTACGTCGCCGCTCTTTGGTGTCGGCGTTCTTCGTCGGAGAGTTGTGTTCTTCGCGTTCTTCAAGAAGGAAGAAGTTCATCAAAGCTTAGAGATTTCTCATCAAATCCATTCGCACCATTAACTATTCTCCCACGAAATAAGACTTAGTCTTATTTAATTAACAAACAAGACAAAGGAATTAATTTAAAATTCAAATGAATCCAAGAATTAATTACTTGAAAAACCTACACAATTAAGGAGTTGACATTATTTAAAAAGGGGGGTTTCTTTTTTAGAGTTACAAAATTTAAGAGGGGAAAAGTTATGGGAGGTCAAGGGGGTTATGGGAAGATCAAGGGGGGTTAGGGTCTCGTGTGGGCCCCACCTCCCACATATCCACACATGGGAAGTTGGGTGGTTGTGGGTCCCACCAACAACTTCCCATGGTAGAATTTAACTCCCTTGGTTAAAAAAAATAAAATTGTTCACAATTTTATTTATTTCTTCCTTAAACCCAAAAGAAATTAGAAACCACACCCGAGAAAATGCAACTCCGGAAAAGGTGTTTCTAAGCAATTACCGGTGCTGTGAGTTCATCGGTGCCCGCGGATTTCAATTCCGAGCACCGGTTCAAATGTTAGAAAAACCCGCTCATACGTTCACTGAACGTACCTGAGCTAAACTTCGAAAATTGATTCCGGGCACACCGGGCCTCGGAATGAGGGACTGTCAGAAACTGAGTTCTTGTAAAATCCCAAAGAAAATTAAGAAAAAAAAATTCCCTTGAATTTTACGGGTCTTTACAATATATATATGAAACTGAATTTTACACTTGGAAATAAAATGATTTAGATTTATATAAATTATAACATGTCCAATGAAAATATGGTAAGGATAAAATTTCCTTGGGAATGGAAAATTTTACTTTTATGAAAAATCTGGGTAAGGGGAAAATTTCCTTGAGGAAGGAAAATCTTTCATATTAAAATAAATCTGAGGGAAAATAAAATTTTCCTTGTGATAGATTTATTGATATTTTCAAAACATAGAGGAATGAAAAAGTAAAAAGGAATCCAGGTTGACTCAACACTATGAGTACTACTATGTACAAAAAAAAGGAATTATTCCATCATTATATAATGAAGTACAATAGTTTCTCAACTAATATCCAAATTCAAGAAACTCATAATCAATTTTCTTCTACTGAGTATGTAAGCTGGATGACGTTGGATCCCATCATTATTTCTTATATCAGCATGCCATGATAATTTTCTCACAGTTTTTGACATCCATGTAGTCTTACAAACAATGGTATGATAAGAATATACAATACATATTTCAAAGGATGTGATTCATTTTTCTTCTACCTATTTTCACTACACTTAGGGAATTTTATGAGTGATTCATGGTCCTTGTGAAATAATATGAAATCATTTGGAAAAAAATGAATTTTTTGGAGATCATTATAATTGAATGTAACATTTTTTAGAATTATATGTTTGTTAGGGTTGTTCATTTTCTTCTGGTTTTATATCTATCAGAAGAATAATTAGTTTTGTAAATATGGATTCACTCCATACTCTTATGAAATTGAAATTATGTAACATCTATACAGCTGGAAATATTTAGTATTTATAACAATCGGTATACAATGGTTTCTTAGAATATATATATTACAACTCAAAAAACTTTGGAAAATCCTAAAGGCCATATTCAATTACCATTTTCATTTATCCCATTCAATCTCGATCATATTTTATGAAGGTATTACTATCAAATGATCCAAAAACTGTAGTATCATCCCAATTGATCTCCACATTCAGTTTTTCCCCACATGTAGTCCAAAATTTTAGATTTGATATATTATATGAAAATAAAATTCTCTTACAACTATTCTAGATTAATATTTCATGAATAACAACATTGTAAACAAAGATAGAGTATTTTAAAAGGGTTTTCTAATTTCTCTATTGCAAACCTGGTGAACTCTTTAGCTACATCTTCATATTCATTTGTCAAATGATTAGTTTTCATCCATTTTCAGTTCATATATATCCTATTTGGTTCATAAAATATTAATTTTATACAATATATAAATAAATACATATAATATATTCATTATCAAAATAATCTGAAATTAAATATATTTATAAAATGTTCATTATTATTTTTAATTAATATTTATGGCACAAATTTTTTAAAATTTCTATAATATGTTAATAACTAATTATAAATATCTCATAAAAAATTATATATAAAATAATTACAATTAATTTCAATTTCACAAAATATATTTTGAATAAATTTAAAATCATATTTGAAATTATATTATTATATTTATAAATGAAAATAAGAAAATAATATTAATCCTCAAATGTATTTAATGATATACAATATATCACAATCCATGGTATTGTTTTAAAATAAATCATACATTATAATAGCTGTTCCCTGAAAAGAAATATATAATCCCTAATTATGTATCATAATTTATGATATCGTCATTTAAAAACAAAAATTTCACTTTAATAGTACTCATATTTTCCAATATTGATTGATATAATAAACATGATTTGATTCTCTGTTTGGACACATGAAAATAGTTTATTTTATCACATAATACAATATAATTAGTAATATTTAATGATATTATATGCCAAAACCCAATGAAAAGGAATTTTTTTCTTCAAATGTAATTCATATATCAAATTACATGATTATTCTATTTTTTGCGATATATTAATTAATAATTAATGCAAATGAAAACATTTATGTCATTTCATGTGACATGGGTTAAAACAAGAATTATTTATTCATTTTTTATACAATTTCAAGAATCATTTGCTACATTGAAATCCTTTTATATAAAAGGTAATTTAGTATAAATTTCATAAAACTAATATTAGTAGTGGAATATGACTTGAATAAACCACCTAGTATATCATTTTTTTGAAAAAACCCCTTGATGAATATATAATTGGAGAGCAAGTGTATCCTAAACTTATTATGGTCACAATACATAATTTCAGTCAGAAAATTTTATAAATAGCTCAACGAAGTAGCTAAAGGATCCCTACATGGTGCTCATATATGGAAATATCGTCACCCAAATTCCATTAATAGAAGGATTCATAGGGTTCAAATATTTTATTACACATATATAAAATTTATAAATATGTGAAAGAAATAATACTTATCATTTGGAGAAGTCAAAAAAAAATTAATTCAAAAACAAAATTTAATTTTAATTCCACATTAACATGGAAAATTTCTACTATATGGGATTCCAATTCCCATAAAATGGATTAATGTCATAGCCCAATTTAGGATTTCATTTTTTCATGTTGACATAATATTACTTGTAACATCAATCCTCCCACTAGTACATTTGATGTTGTTTAGAAGCCTTCGTTTTTGAATCAATAAGGTTTTCTTATGACTTTATCATTCATCTATGTTTTGAAAACCATAAACACTCTATATTTATGAAAATTATATTTTCCGTAAGAATTATGTTAATAAAGAAAATATTCTTTTTCCTAGGAAATTTTATCCTTAACAATGTTTTTATTGTTCATTTTTTTCTAAATATAACTCATTTAATTCACAAGTATAAAAGTAGGTTTCACATATAAAACCACATAATCCATTAAATCATTAGTTATAAAGTATTCTGATTTTAGACTCCAAATTCTCTGATATTCAGACTTTGAATTCTCTGAAATTTAGTCTCCAAATTCTCTGAAATTCAGACTTTGAATTCTCAAAAATTCATCCTCCGAATTCAGTATAATTAAGACTCCATTTTCCTCAAAATTCAAACATGTAATTCCTTATTATTTAGTCACTGAATTGAATTGAATTTGACACTAAATTCTTTATCATTCAGAATCTTAATTCATTTTAATTCATACTCTGAATTCCATAGAATTCAGACTTTGAATTCTTCAGAATTCAGATTCCGAATTCATTGGAATTCAGACTCCCGAATTTATTGAATTTAGATTCCAAATTCCTTGAAAAAAAAAATCTGAATATCCATGTGTTATAGTATATGTAAAGACCCATAAATTTCAAGGAAAATTTCTAAAGACCCTTAAATTTCAAGGGATGTTTTTTCTTAATTTTCTTTGGGATTTTACGAGTACTCAGTTTCTGACGGCACCTGATTTTGAGGCCCGGTGTGCCTGGAATCTTGTTCCGAAGTTTAGCTCGGGTACGTTCAGTGAACGAACGAGCGGGTTTTCCTAACTTTTGAACCGGTGCTCGAAATAGAAATCTGAGGACACAGATGAAACCACAACGCCAGTAATTTCTTATGAACACCTTTTCCGGAGTTGCATTTCCTCGGGTGAGGTTATTAATTAAATGGGTTAACTAAGGAATAAAATAAAATATTGTGCTACAAATTTTATTTCTATTCTAAGTAGTGATAACCTAGGCATGGTGGTTGGAGTGGGACCCACTAATATCCTAACTCCAAAAGGTAGGATATTAGTGATGTGGGGCCCACATGAGCCCCACCCCCTTTATTTCCTTTTAACCTCCCACGTGCATTTAATTTTGTAACTCACCAGCAACCCCTTTTTAATGGAAAGTCAACCCTCAAATTAATTTTAATTTTTAACGCTCTTCAATTAAGACAATTAATTGAATGAGATCTTTTGAATTTAAAATTAATGGCTTGCGTGTGTTAATAAAATAAGACAATGACTTATTTTATTGGGTTGTAGTTTCATTGTGCGGAAATGAGAGGACTCTTGCGCTCTTGAGGAATATCTTCATCCTCTGTGAAGAACGCGAAGAATGCCGAGTCTTCAAAGAAGAACTCCATCACCGTAGGGGAATCGTCGTGTCGTCTCCTCTCTTCTCCGCAGCCGGCGAGAGACACCTTCTTCGGAGAACGACGAGGCACCGCATCTTTCTTTGAGCGAATGCTGACGACGCTTACGGAGCACCGATCCGCGATGCTGACTTCCACGACGCCGTCTTTCGCAACGTCGTCTTCCGCGACGTCTTTTTCCTGTGACGAACCTCGTTCGACGACTTCATCGAGGTAGGGGTTTGGATTTTTGTTCGTGATTATTCTTTCCATTCTTCGTCTTTTATTTTGGGCCTCCTATTATCTTTCTAACGGGAGGAGGCCGGACCGCACGAACACGGCCAACCCACCTTCCCCTTTGATGTTGTTCGTTGTGGCTCGAAAGAAGGCGGCTCGATGCAACGACACTGCATAGAAACATAGAGGATGCAGAGAAGAAGTTCGGCGCCATCACGCCGCGCCGTTGAGACTGAAAGAATCCACGGCCGGAGTAGGGTCACAGAAAAGGGGTGCGGCACCGTCGCGTCGCACCAGAGAAACACGAAGACACCGCGGCCAGAGCAGGGCCGCGGCGGAGGCGCGCAGCGCTGTCGCGCCGCGCCGGTCGGACCAAGTCCGCGGCCTGTGGCCGCGGCGGAGCAGGAGAGTCGGCCGAAGCCTCCGGCCGCCGGTGCACAGGGGGCAGGACCGGCTGGTCCCACGCAACACCCTGGCCAGCCGTTTCGGCGGGCCAGATCCAAAAACCAGGGGTCGTAACCCCCAGCTGGCCAAGGGAGCGGACCCCACGTGGGGGTCTTAGTTTCAATCAAGGGGCAACACACCCCCCCCCCCCTTCCGCGGCGGCTCGGACAGTGCCGAGCTGGCCACACCGGGCCACGCCTGCTCCAAGATAATCGGCCGCCCAGGCCGGACAGGCCGCACCGGAATGGGCCGCCCAGGCCTGGCCAAACCATGCCGCCTAGGCCAGGCCAGTCCGCGCCCTAATGGCCTGGATCCAGACCCTGTTTGGGTCTCCCCGGTTCGGGCCGACCCAGGGGTTCTCGGGCCGGATCGATCCGGGCCCAAAACCCCCTAAAACCAGACAGGTTCGTTCTTTTTCCCATATCTTGGGCTACGGAACTTCAATCGATGCACCGTCAGTTGCGATGCGATCCTTGGATCGAGGTGGTCATTATGTAATATTACACTCAAGATTTTGGAGAACTTTGAGTATGTCCGGGTTGGTTCGAACACGAAACCAACCGGGCCCTCGGAGCGGAAACGCTTTTAACATGAGCTCCGAACGTCTGATTGATGTGCCGTCGACTTTGTTGGATTCATCATAGTGAGACGGACCTTTTGGATTAATCCGCTCGAGGTTTGGATGTAGTTGGAGTACGGTCAGGTTGGTTTTGACTTAAAACCCAACTGGGCCCCCGGAACGAAAAACCCAATAACTCTCAGATCGGGCATCCGATTGACGCGCCGTCTATCACGTTGAGTACCTCTTTTCAAGAAGGAACATTGAGAGACATCAACTCTGGACTGTGTGTTAGTTGATGTATCAACCCCTTGGCTCCTGGAGCAGACCCTCCTGGAATTGAGCATTTGTGTGCGGGAACCCTAGAGCTGGTTGCGACTACGATGACGATGATGACTGCACTGAAATCCTCTGTGGGTTTGGCAGTGACGACGACTGCACTGAAATCCTCTGTGGGTTCGGCAGTAATGAAGACCGTACTAAAATCCTCCATGGGTTCGACGACGATGAAGACTGCACTGATATCCTCTGTGGGTTCGGCAGAGATGAAGACCGTACTGAAATCCTCCGTGTGTTCGACGATGATGACTACTGTTCTTGTATCCTACGTGGGCCTGGAAGAGTAGCTGGTTGGTATCCGATGTGGGTCTGACAGCTTAGCTGGTTTAGTATCCTATGTGGGTACCAACTTAGATGAATCAGTGGCTACATCTGATCATCTCTATTACATTACGAAGAAGTATACCTGTGTCAGCAGAGTCTTGACTTTCAATCATTATCTTCGATATGATTGACTTTCTTTACTATGTGGATTGTGTTGTGCTTTCATGTGTGGATTGGGTTGTACTATCCTGTGAGGACGTGATCGAACTTGGTCTTGGATGTTGGAGCCGAACTGGAATTGATGACTTAGGTATGTGTATGGGAATATACCTAAGTAGTGTTGGATGTTACTTCGTGATTGTATCTTTCATTTTTGGATTATCCTTTGTGGATTCTGGGATACCTTCGGGGGTATCGGGGTCCCTACTGAGTAGCGTATACTCACCCCTGCACGGGCTATTCCCACACAACGTTGTGTTGGATACAGACGACAGACAGCGCTGATCGTGGCTGAGGCTTGTGGAGCAGGTCGGTACCTGGGGGTGGACCATTGGGCGGGATGTACACGGAGCAGACGGCTGGACCCGAGGAGTTGAGGAGGCTATCTATACCCACCCTTCAGGCGGTACTTCCAGTGGATGGCTCAACGTTGTTGCTTTACTTTCAGTTTCTGTACTTTCTTTCCAGTTGTACTTTACTTTCAGTTTGGGTTTGTATTCTAGCCCATTTACTTTCCGCACTTACTATTGTACCCAGTTTTACTTAGTGTTTAATTCTACTAGATTACTCTATGGTGTTCGTTTACTCTATAAGGAAATGTCTTCCCATTTTTATCGGGATTTACGTCTTTGGTGCTAGTCTCCAGCCCCTGGCCTATGAGAGGTGGGATTGGGGTAGTCACGGCACGGGTCCCGAGGATAGGTCGTGACAAATTGGTATCAGAGGAGTTCGGTTCTACCGCTGAACTTAGGAATCTGATCTATCTTCTATGTGAAGCAATAGTGTTAAGGGTATTGATTGTGTTTATCAGTCTAGGGATTCTAGTGTTGGTGCAGCGGATGAAGTATCCGTACACCAGGACCCTGACTTCGGATTTCCGTCTCAATGCACGAAAACAATGATTGCTTGTGTGTTTCAAAAGATTTCTTTGTGATTACTTTGTGTCAGCTCACCAGGTATACTTTTTTGACCGTGGCGCACCTGTTTCTTTTCAGGATGGCCCCACGACGATAGAAATCTAGGGTTTCGAGCTCTGTACGAGATGACAACCCACCGAGCAACGAGGCCTTGGTGCAGGGCCCTTTTACAGCGGAGGCACCGACGATACCTCTACCCACCGAGCCACCGATGCTACCAGCCCCATCCGCTGAGAGTGCAAGTCTCCTTAGTGCACTGCATGAGTTTCAGCGTCATAGACCGCCCAGGTTCCACAGGGAGATAGACCCTCAGGCAGCCGAGGATTGGCTGGAGGCGGTTGTTCGAGTTCTCAGGCTGGTGGGGACACCATCTGACCTCATGGTGATCCTTGCAGCGAGCCTCCTGCACGCAGTAGCAGGAAGATGGTGGAGGCTGATGCTCCAGGTGAATGATGAGGCATCTCTCCTCTAGACAAACTTTGAGAGCCTCTTCTGCTCGGCGTTCTTCCCAGCCACCCTTCGTGCGGTGCGCATACAGGAGCTACTATAGCTGCGGTAGGGCAGCATGACGGTAGCCCAATACTCGGCGAGATTTACCGATCTCTTGCGCTATTCGACGGATATGGTACGGGACCCCTTCTTCCGGGCCCGGACCTTCGAGGAGGGACTAAGGCATGAGATCAGAGCATTGATTATATCCCTCAACATTCTGACACAGGCAGGAGTACTAGAGTGAGACCTTTTCATAGAGATATTTATTGCTGAGCCTACACCAGCAGGGAGACCTACCGTAGGGCGGGGAAAACGGCACAGAGCTAGCCTTCCAAGGAGTAGATAGTGCTACGCATGCGGCGGGTAGGGCCACATGGCTCATGACTTCCCGACCCGCCATGCCTAGGAGAAGCAAACGGTTGAGGGGCCACCCAGGCATAGGCAGAGGGTCGACAATGGTGGTCCACAGAGAGCATCCGAACGAGGCATGGGAGCTGGCCAAGTAGTAGGTGGTGGGCGATGCTTTGAGGCTTTACCACCACCACCACAAGGAGGTCCACCCCGACCACAGGGAGCTGGCGGGAAGAGACAGGCTCAGCTTCAGGCAGGGGAGGCCTATGACCATGGCACGCAAGAGATGATTTGAGGTACTATCTATGTCTTTTCCACCCTTGCTGCAGTTCTTATAGACACAGGAGCGAGTCATTCCTTCATTTCTGCTGCCCTTGTTCGGAGCTCGGTGATTACGACGGAGCCTTTGGCTCGATCCTTACGGCTAGAGACTCCTACGGGAGTAGACTCGACAATTAAGCACTGGTGCCGGCAGTGTGAGATTACTCTAGGAGGTGAGAGCTTCCGCTGGTATCTTCTTGTAGCAGTGTCGAGGCCTTACGATGTCATCTTGGGCATGGATTGTTTATCTATAGTCCATGCTCAGATCGACTGTATTAGGCGCAAGGTGCGATGTGTTCACACAGATGGGAGAAGGTTCACCTTCACCGGCGAGAAGGGAACCTTAGCAGCGCAAGATGCACTCACACAAAAGAGAGCACAACCGATGAATCATCAGTTAGCTATCCTCATCCTAGGATCAGTTGACGTGCGGAGTCCTAGTTTTCCTACAGTGGTGGATCAGTATGCGGACATTTTCCCTGACGACGTTCTAGGACTACCTCCTCACAGAGAGGTAGACTTCTATATTGACTTATACCCCGGGACAGCCCTGATAGCCACTCCATCATATCAAATACCTCCTGGTGAGCTTCGAGAGCTACAGGTACAACTAGAGGACTCACAGAGCAAGGGATTCATCCGACCTAGAGTTTCACCCTGGGCTTCCTCGATATTGTTCACCAAGAAGGCGGGCGGGAGCTTGCGACTATGTGTCGACTATCGTCATCTGAACCAGGTGACCATGAGGAACAAGTATCCACTACCGAGTATTGACGAAATATTCGATCAGCTCAAGGGAGCATGGTGGTTCTCAAAGATAGTCCTTAGATCAGGCTATCATCCGCTCAGAGTTCGGGATGAGGACGTGCAGAAGACGGCCTTCAAGATGTCGGAATGGTCACTATGAGTTCTTGGTTATTCCTTTCGGCGTAAACAATTCTCCAGCAGTGTTCATGGATCTCATGAACATGATCTTTCATATATACCTCGATCGATTTGTTATGGTCTTCATTGAAGACATTTTGATATACTCGACCATTGAGGAGGATCACGCCTATCACTTACGGGTTGTACTGGACACACTCTGAGAGCACCAGCTTTATGGTAAGCTCTCGAAGTGTTAGTTCTAGTTATGTGAGGTCCACTCCTTGGGACATGTCATCTCTGAGGTGGGAGTTGCAATGGACCCTGTGATGATTTAGGCAGTGCTATCTTGGGAGCCACCCACGAGCGTGACGGAGGTGCGGAGTTTCTTGGGGATAGCTGGGTACTACCGGAGATTTGTGCCAGACTTCTCTAGAGTTGTGGCACTGATTTTAGCTTTGACTAAGAAGGGGAAACCCTTCATGTGGTCAGATAGATATTAGTAGATCTTCTAGGAGATGAGACAGAGATTGACCAGTGCACCTATCTTGAGGCTACTGGAGGAGGGAGTAGGGTACGTAGTCTACTACGATACATCAGGGACCGGACCCGGATGTGTCATGATGCAGGACCGAGAAGTGATCGCCTATGGATCATGACAGTTGAGGCAGCATGAGCAGAACTACGCTACCCATGACCTAGAGTTAGCAGTAGTGGTCTTTGCTCTGAAGATGTGGCGACACTATCTTATGGGCGAGCGCATTACAGTCTACTCTGACCACCAGATTCTCAAGTACATCTTCTCGCTGAAGGACCTGAACTGGAGACAGCGGTGATGGCTCGAGTTCCTCTAGGACTATGACTTTGAGATAGTCTATACTACTAGAAAGGGGAACGTATTAGTCGATTCTCTCAGCAGGAGGATGAGCATTCAGCTACTTGGAGAGGCGACGGAGCAGCTAGCCGCTTTGAAGATATCCTTTGTGGATAGAGATGGAGTGGCCTTTCTTCAGTCACTCATAGTCACTCCTCCACTACTACAGTAGGTCCAAGAGGCACAGTGTGGGGACGTTGATTGTGAGACGTGGCATGCACAGATATCCTCAGGACAGGAACCTGATAGATTCTCTATAGGAGGAGAGCATGATGTCCTTTTCAGAGGACGTACCATGGTACCAGCTGCTTTACGGGAGGATGTGCTGATGGAGTTTCATAATTCCCCTTTAGCGGTACATCCAGGAGTGGCGAAGATGTACCAGGATCTCAGACGTCAGCACTGGTGGACGGGTATGAAGAAGGTTGTAGCAGAGTTCGTTTCTCGATGCCTCACATGCCAGTAGGAGAAGGCAGAGCACCAGGTACCAGCAGGCTTGGTACAACCCTTGAAGGTCCTAGAGTGGAAATGGAATGGGATATCTATGGATTTAGTGACTGGACTTCCACGTACTTCCAGAGGTAACGACTCTATTTGGGTGATTGCCGACCGACTCACCAAGTTGGCTCACTTCTTACCCATCAGAGAGCAAGGATCAGTAGAGAGAATGGGACATCTCTAAGTTAGGGAGATTGTACATCTTCCTGGTGTTCCATAATCTATCGTCTCTCATCGAGATGCTCGTTTTACTTCCCGGCTTTGGAAGGGGTTGCAGGAGGCATTCGGGACACAACTACGTCTGAGCGGCGCCTTTCACCCAAAGACGGATGGTCAGATAGAGAGGAGCATTCAGACTCTTGAGGACATGCTCCATGCATGTGTCTTTGACTTTGGTCGCAGCTGGGATGACTACCTACCCTTGGTGGAGTTCGCGTACAACAACAGCTACCATTCCACCATCGGGATGGCACCATACGAGGAATTTTACGGCCGACCTTGCAGATCACCTCTATGCTGGAAAGACCCTGGGGAGTCAGCACTTGTGGAACCAGAGATGGTTCAGGCCACGACAGAGAAGGTCCAGGTCATCCAGGAGCGGATGAGGATAGCTCAGAGCCGATAGAAGTCATATGCTGACAGGAGGCGGATTCCACTAGAGGTCGAAGATGGCGACCATGTTTTCTTGCGAGTCTCACCTCGACATGGATTACAGAGATTTGGTCGGGGTGGCAAGTTATCTTCGTGCTTCATCGGACCGTTCCAGGTACTCAGCAGGATAGGTTAGGTGTCTTATCTCCTCGATCTACCACCTCAGTTGCTCTAGGTGCACGATGTCTTCCTCATATCTCAGCTGAGGAGATATGTGCAGGACCCGACGCATATCATCGACAATGGGGAGTTGGACATTGATGATGGGGTTACTTTTGCGGAGTTCCCGGTGGAGATCGGGGATCGACATGAGCGGGTCCTACGTGGGTGGCCGATTCTTCTAGTGCGCATCTGATGGCAGCACGGGAACCTTCAAAAGAGAACTTGGGAGCAGAATGCTCAGATTCGTGCTTAGTAACCACATTTGTTCCCCAAGTTTATAATGTATCTTTACAGGGACGTAAATCCCTGAGGTGGGAGTAATGTAAAGACCCATAAATTTCATGGGAAATTTTTTCTTAATTTTCTTTGGGATTTTACGAGTACGTAGTTTCTGACGGCACCTGATTTCGAGGCTCGGTGTGCCCAGAATCATGTTCTGAAGTTTAGCTCCGGTACATTTAGTGAATGAAAGAGCGGGATTTCCTAACTTCTGAACCAGTGCTCAGAATCGAAATACGATGACACCGATGAAACCACAGTGCCGGTAATTGCTTAAGAACACCTTTTCTGTAGTTGTGTTTTCTTGGGTGAGGTTATTAATTAAATGGGTTAACTAAAGAATAAAATAAAATATTGTGCTACAAATTTTATATCTATTCTAAGTAGTGATAACCTAGGCATGGTGGTTGGAGTGGGACCCACTAATATTCTAACTCCACTAGGTAGGATATTAGTGAGGTGGGTCCCACATGATCCCCACCCCCTTTATTTCTTTTTAACCTCCCATGTGCATTTTAATTTTGTAACTCACCCGCAACCCCCCTGTTAAATTCCAAGTCAACTCTCTTGATTAATGAATTGAATTAAGTTATTCAATGTAATCAATTCATAAATTCATTTTGAATTTAGAATTGAATGTTGTCTTGTGTGTGTTAATTAAATAAGACAAATTCTTATTTCTTTAAGGATTATTTCGTCATGCGAGAAGGTTGGAGAGGAATTGCTAAAGCCTTTGAATATTCATCTTCCTCCTTGATGAACGTGAAGAACGCATTGTCACCGACGAAGAACGCCGGCCTCCGATGAAGGATGACGAATAGCGCTGATTCCATAGATATTGATGATGCAACGCCATGTACCGCATTGCCGATGGTCCTCTTCTCCGTGATGCCGTGTACCGTGATGCCATGTACCGTGACGCTGATGATCCTCCTTCCGCGACGCCGTCTTCCGCGACGTCCCTTTCCCACGACAAACCTCGTTTGACGACTTCATCAAAGTAGGGGTTTTATTTTAGTTCATGAATATCCTTTGACCATCCAAATGTATTTTTCTTAGCCTCTTGATATCGGATTAACGGGAGGGGTGGGACCGCATGAACACGGCCGACCCTCCTCCCACTTTGTGGATGTGTTTGTCGTGCCAGGAACAAAGGTAGCGCGGTGCAACGACACCGCTCAGAAACAAATAAGATTGGGCGAAGAAGCGTGGCACAGTCGCGCCCCGCCATTGAGGCCGAACAAAGCCGCGGCGCCGTTGCACCACGCCGGATAGCCACGAAGAGGCCGTGGACGGAGTGGGGCCGCGGTGGAGGGGCATGGCGCCGTCCCGCCATGCCGGTCGGACAAGGCCGTGGCTCAAAGCCGCGGTGGTGCAAGGCGGGGTGGCCGGAACCGCCGGCCGCTGGCACCTCGGAGGAGCGGGAACGCGGGGTCCCGCGGTGGCAGCACCAGCCGGCCAGACCGGGCTGTCCGTTTCAGAAGGAAGACAGGTGGTCGTAACCACCGGCTGGTAAAGGAGCGGCCCCACGTGGGGTCGCAGTTTCAATCAAGGGTGGTAGCTGCCCCCCCTTCTGCTCGGCTCGGCCAGCACCGAACTGACCACACTGGGTCGCGCCCACCGGGCCAGGCCACGACCCGTTGGGCCGGACCTAGACCCAAGTCGGGCCAACCCGGTTCGGGTCGACCATGGGGTCTTGGGCCGGGTCGGTCCGGGCCCAAAACCCCATAAAAACCTGACAGTTTTTTTAAATGCCCTTAACTTGGGCTACAGACCTCCGATCAATGCACCGTCAGTTGCGATGAGATCCTTGGATCGAGACGGTCGATTCAGTATATTAAACTCAATGTTTCGGATAACATTGGGTATGGCCGGGTTGGTTCTAACACGAAACCAACCGGGCCCTCGGAGCGGAAACGCTTATAACTTGAGCTCCAGATGTCCGATTGATGTGTCATCGACTTTGTTGGATTCCTCTCTGTGAGACGGACCTTTTGTCTTACTCCACTCAAGGTTTTGATGCAGTTGGAGTATGTTCGTGTTGGTTTTGACTTAAAAACCAACCGGTGCCCTAGGACGAAAAGTCCAATAACTCTCAAACCGTGCATCTGATTGACACGCCATTTGTCACATTGAGTTCCCATTTTCAAGACAGAACATTGGGATACATAAGCTCCAGACTAAGTGTCATTTGATGTATCGACCCCTTGACTCATGGAGCGGACCCTCCCAGAAACGATCATGCTGTGTGTGGGAACACTAGAACTAGATGCGACTCCGACGACGATGATGAATGCACTGAAATCCTTCGTGGGTTCGGCAGCGATGACGACTACACTGAAATCATCTGTGGGTTCGGCAGTGACGATGAATACACTGAAATCCTCTATGGGTTCGGCAGCGATGAAGACTGTACTGAAATCCTCTGTGGGTTCGACGGCGATGACTATTGTTCTTGTATCCTATGTGGGTCCGACAGCTTAGCTGGTTTAGTATCCTACCTGGGTCCCAGCTTAGATGAATTAGTGGCTACATCTGATCATCTCTATTACCTTACAAAGAAGTACACCTGTTTGATCTGAGTCTTGATATTCAATCATTATCTTCGATATGATTGACTTGATTTAGTATGTGGATTGTGTTGTGCTTTTTTGTGTGGATTGGGTTATATTATCCTATGTGGACGTGATCGAACTTGGGCTCTGATGTTGGAGACGAACTAGAATTGATGACTGAGGTATATGTATGGGCATATACCTAGGTAGTGTTGGATGTTACTTCATGATTTTATCTTTCCTTTGTGTATTATCCTTTGTGGATTCTGTAAGACCTTCAGGGGTCTCGGGGTCCCTACTGAGTAGCGTATACTCACCCCTGCACGGGCTATTCCCGCACAACGTTGTGTTGGATGCAGACGACGGAAAACACTGATCGTGGCTGAGGCTTCTGGAGCAGGTCGGTACCTGGAGGTGGACCACTGGGCCAGATTTACACAGAGCGGACGGCTGGACCTGAGGAGCTGAGCAGGCTATCTGTACCCACCCTTCAGGTGGGACTTCTAGTGGATGACTCGACGTTGCTACTTTAATTTCAATTGATGTACTTTCTTTCTAGTTGTACTTTACTTTCAGTTTGGGTTTGTATTCTGACCCATTTACTTTCCGCACTTACTATTGTACCCAGTTTTAATTAGTGTTTACTTCTGCTGGCCTACTCTGTGGTGTTTTTTTACTATATAAGGCAATTCCTTCCTCTTTTTGTTGGGATTTACGCCTTTGGTGCTAGTCACCAGCCCCTGGCCTCTAGAAGGCGGGCTTGGGGTAGTCACAGAATGGGTCTCGAGTACGGGTCGTGACAGACTAGGAATGTTTATTTTATTAGACTACAAACTTTATTTATCCTAAGACTCAAAAAATTAGATTTGGTTATGCAACCTTATTTTGTTTAAATTTTTTATAGTTATGAAATGATTGTGTGCAATATTTTTCTTACTAACCATTGTTTGAGTGACACATGTACATGTCCCACTGATATTAAAGGATAAATATGAATTTTGGAGGAGGGAGTCGACCATTAGAGTATTACCTATAAATAAAAGATAATTTAAACGAGATCAATACTGAGAATTATAGTTCCATCACTCTAGATATTTCATGATGTTGATGTGATTTCTAGACATAGAGACCCTCATGCATTGTGCATAATAAACTTCTTTTTATGTTTCATTGTGCGACTCCTATTTTTTTTAGTACAATCGAGGGCTCCCTGGGATAGGAAGATAGAGTTTCTGACTACATTGAAGTTTTAGGGCTTACAGGGATAGCAAGACAAATTCCAAAATTAATATTGAGGGCTTACCATGGTGTGGGTAAGACTGGCTTTCTTGAAAGTATAAATCAATGGACTTTTATCCAAAGTTGTTGGATACCCTAATCTCTGGTTTAAAAAATTTCATACTTGTTACTTATTTTGTTTCATGTCTATTTCCCCTATATTTTTATAAAAGAAGAAAGTATAACCTTATTATACTTTCTTGTATTTTTTTATACTCTGATAAATAATATTCAATATGATTTAAGGTAGAATCTATTCCTTGTAATCTTTCCTTAAGATTCATTTACAGAACCATATTCAGGAACCATGATAGTTTTTAGAATTAAAAGAGGTCTTGAGAATTTACATTATTTGACATTGTTAAACATAACATTCCTTAAGGTTAAAAATGAATTTTTTTTAAATATACAATTCACCCCTATTTTAATTGAGCATATAAATCATTATTTCAATCCTATAATTGGTATCATAGGAGGTCTATGAAATACTTATATTCAGATATATGTTTTCTTCCACATGTCTCCATTTATTCCTTTATTAAGATTATTTTTTCAAGCTTTTACTTTTAACAAGTTTTTGTGGAATGATATTTTCTTCCATAATGGCAGGAATTAATGTTGGTTTGATTGGCAATATAAATCCTACATGACCGCCTATTTTTTAGGGGAATGATTACGAGTACTGGGGAGAATGTATGAAGACTTTTCATATTAATATTTCTGTAGGCAATTTTTTTATTCTTACTAGAGATTAAAATATTTCTGATAAAGAAGTCATAACTTTTACTAGTCATGAAAATTCATCGTATCAACTAAACTACAAGGTATGAAATAATTTGTTATATTCCATGAAAAGGAATATATATAGTTAGATTTCTTCTTGTGAAGTAGAAAATTTTATCAAGAAGAAATTGGAGGTTACACATTTTGTTACTTCCAAAATTAGAGAAACTAGAAGAAATATTCTTAGAGCAGAATATCAGGAATTTCTATTTCCTTATGTAGAACATGTATGTGATTTTCAACAATGGTTTATGACAATTGTTAATAATATACCATATATGGGTGAAAAATGTCATAATGATGAACCTTATGTGGAAAAGATTATAGATATAATGCCTAATGAGTGGGAATCCAAGAGAAAATCTATTGAAGAGAATAGGATAGCATAAAAAATTACTCTTCATGAGCTTTTTGGAACTCATATTCAATATTAGATAAGAATGAAAAGAGATGCTGATATTAAAAAGAAGAAGAACAAAAATGGAATTGTAGCCTTTACTACTACTAAAGATAAGACTCTTAAATGGGTTACAAGATCCAAGTCTATGAAAGTAACTATTTTATCAGAATCTAGTGAAAGTGAACATTGTCATAATGAACTAGCTATTCATGATCAAAGGATAAACAAGATAGAGGGAAATAATGACTTTCAGTATTGATATAAGAAGAAAGAAATAAAATACAAGAATGAATCTGAAGTCACTTGTTATGAATAAAATAGAACATGGAATATAAGGTAGATTGTCTTATTCTTAAGAAAAATATAGAAATGAAAAGCATTCTGAGAGGAATATAAATAAGAAATTCAAGGCTAAATATAAGCATGTTTTGAAAGATAATGACACCTGGAGTGATAGTGGTCGTGACTCTTCTAATGAATCCTCAGACTTTGAATCCTC
Source organism: Viscum album (assembly GCA_963277665.1). Taxonomy (NCBI): domain Eukaryota; kingdom Viridiplantae; phylum Streptophyta; class Magnoliopsida; order Santalales; family Viscaceae; genus Viscum; species Viscum album. The sequence continues at coordinate 1,149,368,317 of OY728127.1, read as the reverse complement.
TGATAAGAAGAATCTTGGTCTACGAGCCAGACTTCCCTTTGAAAATCATTCACTAATGGCCAAGGTACACAATGTTGAATCTATTACCAATGTATCTATGAATGAAAATTATACAGGAGAAAAAAAAGTCTTCAGATGAAGAATCTTCTTCTAATGAAGAGACTTAATTAACTTCTTATGAAATTGGATTCTATATTTTCTAAACATCATGAGAATTATTATTCTAAACTCAGGAAAAATCTTGATAATTCAAATTCTAGATTATCTGTATTAAAAAAGAATTATCTGATCTTTCTAATGATATTGGTAAGAAAACTTTTGATCATGAAAGTATTTCCAAAAACCATGAGGAATTTAATTCAGAGAAGGATAAACTTTATAAGTATATTAAGAATGTAATTTATAATAAAATTATTTTAGATACTAACTGTGGTTCTAAAAAAAATTTGAGAGGATAAAAACATGATTATTGAACTAAATTCAGAAATAGTTTCCTTGACAATGTATTTGTGAAACTATACTTCTGGTAAATAAATTTTTGACAAAATTTATTCCCAAATATATCCTTTAAGAATTATTTCTGGATTTGGTTATACCCATTCTATACTAGTTTTTAGTTGTTTGTATTATTTTCATCATAGTGCTCCAATCCGCAATAAATGAAAGTGTGGTGGACATTGGGACAAAAAAAATTATTTAAATAAAATCTAGTCTTTTCATTTTCATAAAGTTTTTTTTTCTATGAAAATTTGGATTTCTAAATTCTAGCTTTCTGAAAATTATGAATCCAAGAAAATTTGGATTCCAAAAGTATAAAATATTTATTTTCTAGAAAATAAAGAATTTACCAAAAAAATAGTATATGGTGCATAGATAGTGAATGTTCCAGTCATATGACTGGTAAAAAAACAATTTTGAAAAGTTTATCATGATGAAAGGAGGAAAAGTAATTTTCAGATATAATGATCAGGGAGAAATTTTTGGTATAGGTTACATTGTTATTTTTGGAAAAACATTTATTTTTAATGTTTTATTTGTCAATGGTCTTATGTACCACCAAATATGCATATGTCAATTATCTTATTAATGATACCCTGTGAATTTTAGGAATGACCAAGGATTAGTACACAATTCCAATGAAGAGTTTATTATTTTTCCCACATGAAAGAAAACATAAACAAAGTAAACTTTCAAGACCATAGGAGCCAATATCTACATTTCCTTAGTGAAAATAAAGATCAATCATGGTTATGGAATGGAAGGATAGGACACCATAACCTTAGGATCATATGAATACTCTCAATGAAAAGACTTGTTAAGGATCTACCATATAGTATATTTGTTTCATCAAATGTTTGTGATCCTTGTTAATATAGAAATAATATAAATTAGGTTTTAAATCAATCGGTGAAGTCTTAACCTCTATTTAATTACAGTTAGTGCCTGTGGACCTTTTTGGACCAACACAAACTGAAATCATTTGAAGAAAATATTTTTTATTTTTCTTAGTTGATTGTTACATTTGATTTAAATTTTTCTATTTTCTAACAAAAAAATATGTAGAATTTTCCTATTTTAAAATATTTTGAGCCCATGCTTAAACAAATAAAAACCTTCCATTGATAGCTATTCATAGTGATCATGTAGGAGAATTTAAAAAACAGATTTTGAAACTTTTTGTAGAAGAAAAGGCATTACTCATAACTTCTCAGCAATAAGAACTACTCAATAGAATGGTGTTTTTGAATTAAGAAATTTAATTTTTTTTGAAATAACGAGAACCATGTTGAGTGAATATTCTATGGCTAAACACTTTTGGGCTGAAACTCTAAGTACTGATTGTTATTCTATATATAAAATTTTAATTAGGCCTTTTCATAATAAAACCCTATATGAGTTATGGAATGGTATAAAACCTATACCTTCCTAACTCTAGGTATTTGGATGAAAAGTATTAATTCTGAATATTAATGATAATTTACATAAATTATCACCCTAATCTAATGAAAAAAATTTCTAAGGCTACTTGAAAACTTCTATGGTTTATAAAGTTTTCAATAAAAATAATTGTACTATTAAAGAAACTATAATTGTTAAATTTAATGAAACTTATTCTTTTGTTTTTAAACATCCCCAACCTACATCTTCAGATGTGTTTTAAAAAGATGATTATCATCCCTTGGTAGAAGATCCTTTTGATAAGGATAATGCTCATGAAATTGTTTTTAAAGAATTTACCCAAAATATTAACTACCATATATATTAATGAATAGGTTCTAAAAAAACCCAAATCAGTTTTATCTTAAGAATCATCATAGTGATAGTATCATTGGTGATGTAAATCAACCAATAAGGACTATAAGTTCCTTAAAAATGAAGTAGAACATCTATAATTTATTTCTCAATACGAACAAAAAAACTAATGAAGCTTTACGAGTTGATGATTGTATTAAATCCATAAAATATGAACAAAATGAATTAGAAAGGAATAAATTATGGACCTTTGTTGAAAGGCCTAAGGAAACTTATGTAATTGGAGTAAAATGTGTCTTCGAAAATAAGTGCGATGAAAATAGAATCATTGTGATAAATAAGGCTAGATTAGTTGCTAATGGCTATAATCAACAAGAAGGAATAGACTCTAAAGAAACATATTCTATAGTATCTATACTTAAATCTATTCATATTTTAGTTTCATTGTAGAATTCATCAATTTTAATATTTCTCAACTAGATGTAAAATGTTCTTTCCGTAATGGATATGTTTAAGAGGATATTTTTTGTTGAACATCCTCCTAGTTTTGAAGACATAAAAAATCATGAACATTTATTTAAACATACCAAAGAGTTATATAGTCTTAAATAATCCCCTAGAGCATGGTATGATAGACATACCTAATTTTTGTTACAAAAAAAATTATGTTTAGGGAATTAATAATCCAACACTTTTATAAAAAAATATAAGAAAAATGTTTTGATTTTAAAATTTATGTTGAAAACAATATATTTGGTTGAATTTAGTAATATTTAACCGATTAATTCATAAATATTGTGATATATGAAATAGAAATGAGTATGATGGGTGGGTGAACATTTTGTCTAGATTTTCAAATTTCTGAAAAACCAGAACGAACATATATATCTCAACATATGAATATAAAATATCTTACTAAAATGTATAGATATTACAATAATAATAGTGTATGTACTCCCATTCGTACCTAAAAATCACTTGATCGTTTTGAAGCTAGGAAACTAGTAGATCAATCATCATTTAGATTTATGATAGGAAGTTTACAATACATGACATCTAACCATCTAGACCTATGGTTTTCAATATTCTTATGGAAACGATATCAATCCCATCCTAATGAATCTCATTTAAAACCAGTGAAAATAATTTTTCACTATTTAAAGGGAACCAATGATTTAGGACTCTTTTATACATATAGAAATGATGTTGTTTTAAAGAGTTTTTTAGATGTTGAATTTTGTAGGTTGTATAATGTATAGAAAATTTACATCCAGAACATGTAATTTCTTACGAGATTCATTAGTTTCTTGGTCATGAAAAAAGCAACACTCAGTAGCACTTTATACTGCTGAAACTGAATATATAGTAGCATGAAGTTTTTGTGCTCATGTGTTGTGGATGAAACATGTAGTCACAAACTATGGCTTGTGTTTTACCAAAACACAGAAATTTTCTGATAACACTAGTTCCATTTCCCTATGTAAAAACACTACACATGACTCTCATGTGAAACACATAGATATTTGGCATCACATTCTTAGGGATCACACAGAAAAAGGAGATATCCATCTCTAGTTTATCATAACGCAAGATCAACATGATGATATTTTTACAAAATTTATTCCCTCTGGTATATTTGAATACATTAATCAAAAGTTAAGAATGATAATCATAAGGTTATTTTCTATATTAATTAATTGTTTAAACCTATCTCTTTATAGTAAGTGTCTCAATATCATAGGGGGAGTTCATTTTTCTGTTTTAAAAAATAATATTACTCAATTTTGTAATAAATGTTTTTATCAAAATTTCATAATCAAATTTTCATATTTTTTTAATAATCAAATTTTCATTATCAAATTTTCAAAAAAAATTCATAATCAAATTTTCATAATTTTTTTCCTTAATCAAATTCTCATAATCATATTTTTGTATTAATTTTCTATAATCATATTTTTCATAATCTTGTTTTTGTAACCATTCTTTTTCATAATCATATTTTTTCGTAGTTAAAAATTATTCGTAGTGAAACCTAAAAATTTCTAATGATTTCCTTATTTTAAAATTTATTCCAGAATTTAATGTTCTTCAAGAATAATTTTCCTTATTACTGATATTTGTTTCTTAAAATTTCAGATGGTATGTCTAATTTATTAAATTTTTTCAATTATCTTTTTACATGTTGGTATTTTCATCTTTTTTATGAAAATTTGTCATATTCACTTTTCCTAAAATCCAAATTTTTATTTTATAAACCTCAAAAGATCGAAACCTAACAAATTCTTTCTTCGGATAACATTTCAACTGTCAGATATGAACAAAAGTGTTTCCACCATTAGAGTCCTTTGGGATGTTGAATTTTCACCTCAATTTTCTATAAAACGTCTCCCAATGGGTTTCCCACATTGGTTTTCAAAGATTTTTCATGCTGAAATCCTACTGCAGTACTTAAGTTCCATTCCTATTTTATAGGTTTTCTCAATTCAGAATGTCATTAGAAGCCTCTCCTCATAAACAAATACCGTCTGTCATGGAAATCTCAGAATGGAATATCTACAGGTAAATGTTAGTAGATACAAATTTCATTTCTAAATATGATTCTCTTATTTCAATGAACATCAAACTCAATAGTTGGGAGAGTTTCTGTATATCTAAACCAAAGGAACATGATCTAGTTTATCCGGATTTTTTGGTAGAGTTTTAAGAGTCTATAATAATTTTCAATGAAGGTGGGAGAGACATGATTTCTATTAAAAGATATCAGAAAACCTATTCTCATTCCTACAATATGGCATCCAATGTACCTGGAATTCCTTATGTGGGAGAAGCTGAGTTTTACACTCATAATCTTAAAGATGTTTCAAGAACATTTGATAAAGATAAAGCCTAGAATTCATCAGTCTATCTAAGGTGAATGATTTAAAGAATAACCATCTTTATACAAATTTTTTGATCTTAGAGTTATGGGTCCAAGGATTTCTCATTCTGAGAAAAGGTGACAATGATACCCTAAAGAAAAGTGATATTTTTTCTTTGTATTTTCTAGTGAATTTAAGAAATATTAATCTGTAGATGTATATTTTGTTGAAAATTATAAATACCATGTATGGGGCTCTCAAATAATAGATAATTATGTATCTAGTTATTCTATCCAAAATTATTGTTATTTTCCTATTGTCGTTAAAAAACCCCTATAGTTCTAATACATGGAATTTCAAGGTCATGTTGTTTAATAATGTCACCCTTAGAAGGATGAAAGTTGGATTATATAGTGAATCAGGAGATTTTTATGATTTATCTGAATTAGAAATCGAAGCACTTTCAAGGAAACCAGAAGTTTCTAAGACTTCCTAGAAGGGTGGGTAAAAGATTAAGATGAAGGAACCAGAAAATAAAGAAAAATCTCATACTGGTTAGGAAACTCAATCAGCAGCACCAGAAATAAATAAGAAAAAGTCTTTTTCAGATAAAGTGGTTTCCAAGTGGAGAGAAGATAAGAAAAACAGGACTAAAGGGGAGCCTATTGTTGTCTTACACTATGTTGAGGAAAAAATTTAATTTTTAAGGCTGCTGAGTATTTTGAGAATAAAGAAAATGAAAAGAAGAAAAATAATAAAATTTCTATAGTTGAGACTATTCAATCTCTTCTTAAGGCTGGTGAAAATTATTTTGAACAAGTTCAGGTATGAGAATCGTTTTTCATGAATCACTCCGAGTGACTCTGGGAATGAAAATGGTTATTTCACAAGAAGAAGAAGAAGAAGAAATTGTTTAAGTGGAATTTTTGGAAAAAGGGTAATAAGAAGGAAGTGGTGACATAGATTACTTGATAAGGTTATCGATTTATATCATTAAAAGGATAGTCCCTCAAAACAATTGTCAATCCAAACATCTGAGGCGAATTCCCAAAACATGTTACCACTGGAAAGGATGAAAAGGGTCATGAATAAGTGAATAAACCTTCTGAAGAAGAGAGGTGTAATCAAGATTTCATTCAACCAGAGGATCTTCTGGAAGATACAGCGACTGAAAATCATGAGGAAGATAAAATAGTTCAACTGTATAATAGTGAAAATGAATCACTAAAGGCTGCATAGATAATTCAGAAAGATGATAAGTGAAAAAAAGTTTTGGTTGATAAAACTAGGAAATTCGTAAAGAAAAATAATGATGTTGGTGGGTTGTCAAAGAGAAAAGCTGAAGAGGTAGAAAAATAATCCTTACCAACCAAATAATCTGATTCTAAATCATCCTCTGTTGGACATGATGTTGTAGTCTAGTCTTTGATTAAGTTTGTTGAGACCATTCCCTTGTTTCTGATTATATAATTGAGGCTCCATATGCTTCAGATATAATTTAATTAGGATGTAGATTCAGTTAAAATTATTATGGATAAGTTTGTCAGTATTGAGGCTTATTTCAAAACCTTCTTCATTAAATATAAATCCCAAAAAATATCATCAATGGAAGTCAAAAAAGTGGTAAAGGAAAACAATCTAAGAGATGAAAATTCCTGATTATTTTCAAGAAAGTGTGAAGGATGATTTTGACATCAAATATAGAATGTTCAATGATTTTAATAAAAGTTTTCCTGAAAATATATTTCTTGAACAGAAAGCTCGGAAGTAGGAAGTCATCAATCGGAATGTGAGGCTTAATTTAGTGTCTTTTAATTGTAAGTGAGAAATAGATATAAGAATTTAGAGTTAAGAAATTATTTCAATGAAAAAATATCTTTTTATGAATTTGTCATATATTCTTAAGGGGCAGGAAGAAAAGATCAAAGACATGGAGAAGAAAAGTGTAGATCATGATTAGCTACTCAAATGTTTTGGAGAGGATCATAAGGAGCTTAATAAGATGAAAACCATTGTGAAGAAGCTAATGTAGAAATAGAATGAAGGATTATTTTTTCCTCAATCTGGTATTTTATTGTATTTCCATCATTGTATAAATTTTATTCATCATTATGAAATTTTGGTTTTTTATCAAGTGGTTGGTTATTTAGTACTAATTTTTAAGGTACCATATTTTTTCCATTCCCTTTATTTTTTTCTGAAAATAAAAAAAGGGGAGAATGAAATGATAAAAATAAATACTAAGAAAAGAATAGAAATCCCTATGTATGTGGGATTATTATCAATGAATATTTTCTTATATAGGAAAAAAATATTTATGGAAGTCAAGAATATGATCCTTAGGGATTTAAAAACCTAAGCGGGAGTTATTCATATTCAGTATGACTCATAAGTAAAAAGATTTATGTTTTTATTTTCATGTATATGAAGAAAAATTCTATGTCATTATATTCTTCATCAAAATGATATTTTTACTTTCCAAAAAGGGGGAGATTGTTGTTTCAATAAGGTTTTCATTGGACTATTATGTTCCTATATGTTTTTAAAATCACAAACGATCTCCTTTTAGTCAAATTGTATCTTCCAAAAAAATTGTCCTAATAAGGACAATTTTCATTCTCAAAGGAAATTTTATCACTAACTATGTTTTCATTTTTTTATTGTTTTTCTAAATCTAACTAATTTTATTCCTATGTCTAAAAATATGTTTCACATCTAAAACCTCAGAATCCTTTAAATCCTTAGTTATAAAGTATTATGTTTTTAGATTCAGAATTCTCTAATATTAATATTCCAAATTCTGAGAAATTCAGACGACCAATTATCTAAAATTTAGACTCTGAATTCTCTAATATTCAGACTCTAAATTATCTGAAATTCAAACTCCGATTTCTATGAAATTCAGACTCTGAATTCATTAAAATTTGTAATTCAAATTCCTCATATTTAAGACTCCAATTTGGGACTCTGAATTCCTTAGAATTCACACTCTAAATTCCTTATAATTCAGACTCAGAATTCCTTAGAATTATGACTCTAAATTCATTAGAATTCAGACTCCAAATTCATCAGAATTCATATTCCGAATTCATTGGAATTCAGATTCAATAATTTAATGAATTCAGATTCAAAATTCCATGAAAAACAGAATCCAAATATCCATGAGTTATAGTCTCTAAATGTTTATTTGGTTAGGCTCTAAACATTATTTTCCCTTAGACTATGTATATTACATTCGGGTAAGAAATTTTTTTTTGTTTACATTTGTTATAGTTTTGAAACTATGTCTTGAAATTTGTTGCTAACTAACCGTTGTTTTAGTGGAATGTGTATAAGTCCCTCTGAGATTCATGGAAAATATGACTGTTGGAGGAGGGAGATAACCATTGGAGATGTTCCTATAAATTCAGGCTCATTTGAACAAGCTCAATACTGACAATTACCATTCCATAACTCTAGAGATTTCATGATGTTGAAGTGATATCTAGAGAGAGATAATATCATGTGTGTGCATACAGAGCATCTTCTTCATCTTTCTTCATGTGAATCTGATTGTTTCTAAGTACAATTGAGGGCTTTCATGGATTATAAGATAGAGGTGTTGACTAACATGATGATTCAGGGCATGCGGGGATAGCAAGACAGATGATGATATTCCTATCAAGTGCTTACCCTATTGTGAGTAAGACATACATTATCGAAAGTCTAAATACATGGACCTTTATCTATGGTTTTTAGATACCATACTCATTGGGATAAAATATTTCATACTTTTTTCTTTTGTTGATAAAAGTCTATTTCCATTGTATTCTGATAAAGGAAGAAAGTATAACCTTCTTATACTTTCTTTTACTTTTTTATACTATGATAAAAAATATTTTATACGGTTTAAGGAGGAATATTTTTTTTATAAACATTGATTAAGTTTCATTTCTGGAACCATATTTTTGGATCCTTTTCTGTTAGTAGAACTAAATTAGTCTTGTGAAGTTACATTTTTTAAATTTGCTAAACATAATTTTCTTTAAGGTTAAAAACGGATGTTTTTAAATATACAATTCAACCCCCTATTAGTAATTGAGAATATACAAGATTATTTCGATCATAAATTTGTTTATAGGTTGGATTAATATCCACCTGAATGGTGAATCTAAGGGTAACATAGGCCCTTTAGATGTTTTATCTCTTTTGATGTAACAATTGACAACAGACAAAATTAATTCAAAAAATTAAATTAAAAAAAAAACAAAACATCGGTAGTTAATCACATAATGGATCCTAAGAAAATTTTCTTGTTCATAATATGAAATAAAAATCATATATATTTAACAAACCATAAATAATGTAATCATTGAAGAAGAAATCCTGAAAAATACAAAATACAAAAATAAAACTTGAAGGAGTACATTTCTAGGTTGGAGATAATCCAAGTCTGTCTTTGGAAACCATAATTGAAACCAAAAACTAGACACAGAATGAGATGTTCAAGAAACTGGAGGCAGTCATGTGGCATGATTTGATATTTTATTCAATGATGAGGAGTTCTGGTATATGTTAGCTTCCATAGAATGGTTCTGATATCATGATAGGCTCAAAAAATGGATTGTTTTTTAAATAAATTGGGACTATTTCATCAGTGCTTACAAATAAGCACTTATAAATAGTCCTTTTAACATCACATATGTAATAAACATTGATAAAATCAATATATTTTTTCCATAATGTTTTAGCATGGATAAATATTCATTTTATCAGTGTTATGTTTTGTGCTGAGAAAACATCATAGTTATTAGTGATAAAAAATTTCCGATAAATATACTTTTATCAGCAATTATTATGTACGCGCGGATTGAAGATTTATTATTATAAATATAACTAAAAATATATATATATATATATACATAATATGTATATATATAAATATAGTAAATATTTTTCATTCTAAATATATTAATTATAGTTTGATATTTAATTTTTTATAATTATAGAAATATTTTTAATAAATAAAATTTTTATAATTATATATATTTATCTAATTATACATAAATATATATAATAAATTTATTTATATATAAATATAGTAAAAATATTTATTTTTAAATATATTTATTATAAATTTAATAATTATTTAATTATATATAATTCTATAAATACTATTAAAAATGTTAATATATTTTCAATTATAAATATATAATTGTATTTATATAGTAACTGTTCATTTATAAGTATATTTGTTTGCAAATATTGATTCAAATAAAATTTTCCCATTATTAATGAATACTTAATTTCAATAGCAAGTAGATATTTTAAAAATGAGTGAAATTGAATAAATTAAAAATAAATACACTTTAATAATATTGAAATATGTATAATTTTTGTGTGTGTGCATTGTATATAAAAATGCATTAATTTGATATATGTGAAATCAATATGACACACATTTGAACTATGTTAAATTGAAAATCGAAATGACTATAAATTATATGTCAATTACACTATGCAATTGGTCATTATTTTTATTTCATAATAATTTTGAATTATAAACCATTATTCAATAAATGTATGTCTATTTAATGTAAAGAGAAAAAATATTTTTTAATTTAAAAATCATATAAATATACATTAATATATATCTATATATTTAATTTATTAGCATGAATTCGTATAGTTATCTATTTAATAATTTTTTTAATATTTAATAATGTATAATCAATTTATCCACTTTTTACAATAAATATTTAATTAAAAAATTATAATATTTAATTTGTAAACAAATTTTATTTATTTATTTATTTATATTTATTTTTACGTTTATTCATTCTAAAACATTTTTGATAACAAAGTATTTCTCAGTGCTAAACATAAAGCACTAATAAAATGTACACTTTAGCAATGCAAAAAATAATGTGCAGATAGAAGTTACCCTTTACCTCTGCTAAAAATAAAGCACATATAAAACTTTAAATTTATCAACATCTTCTATAGAACTGTTAAATTTGTCATTTATCAGCACTTTTTTCTAGCGTGGATAAATTCACGTGCTACTAAAGGCCTATTTTGTAGTAGTGACAAGAACAATCATGAATTTATTAGAAGTATATTAATATTCAAAGCTATGAATACATATTATCATAAATTACTCAGATGTTGGTTCTGGGGCACCATGTCCAACTGACTCCCTCTTGCACTATAGACAATTACTAACAACCTTTAGTCTGTTGTCACTCACATGATACTCTTACTTCTGCTGAGATATTTTTTTAGACAACGGGTATTCCACATTCTCTTGCATGGGTACTCTTCTCACTAAAATTTCACCTCTATAATAGAAATACCTCAAGAGGTGATACTTATGGAGTATATTCTTTATACATTGGTGATACCATGGCACTTTTTCAAGAGCCAACACTACAGTATAATTAAAATATAATTTGATTGGTTCAGAAATTTTAGGAACCAAATTATAATCCTATACAAAATTCTAAATCCAAACATCTTCCTTGGTTACATCAGAAGATTCAATATACTCAGACTCCTATGTTGAAATAGTTAAAACTAGCTACATTGAAATATTCCATTTCACAAATCCTCCATGAAGACTGAAAACATATAAGGACTATGACATCAGATAAATATAATCTGTCTAAAAACTATCATTAGTAAATGCCCTAATGACCGGATCCTCCTCTCCTCCATACACCATGAACATATCCTTAGTTCATCTGTGATACTAAATGATAAACATGAAAATAGAGCAATTTTATTCTCCCAAATCTATTTGATATCTACCTACCTTTCTCAATGCATAGGAAACATCAATTCGATTATATATAATGGAATACTTGATTTGTCCTATCAGAAATATTTTGAGATCTTACTCATTATCTCTTTCTCCCATTGCGTATGAGGAAACATTTTCATAAAATGATGTCAGCAATGTGACACTCGAACTAATCCCCTGTTGGATTTTTCCATATTAAATATAATTATTATTTGGTCAATATATTCACTCAGACATAGTAAATGTAGAATCGTGGATTTATTATGAATGATTTTTATCCCACTAATATAGTCTTTTTCACCTATGTATTTTATTGAGAAATATGTGTTCAACAAATCATTGACAGACTATATGACTACTATGTTGATTCCAATATGTATAATATCATTCATCTATTATACTATGAGAATGAATTAATTCCCATTAAACCTCTTGTAAATACGTGAATTACATTTGTTCTTTATGAAACCAAATTCATCCAAGGATTCATAGAATCAAATATTCCATTACCTGGATGCATGCATCTATCCATAAATGAATCAATGAAACTTGAAAATCCTTATGGAATCAACTGGACTCACAAAACCCTTTGGTAGTATCATATATACATCTTTATGAAGGTTACCATTAAGGAATCATGTTTTTAAATCCATCAATAAAATATCATAATAATGGTATGTAGTTATAGAAAGTATCATTCTGATTGATTTTAAAATGGAATCTATTGAAAAGGTTTCATCATAATCAATTCCTTGATATTTTTTTAATCCCTTTATCCACTATATTTTATTCATAGGAGTTTTAATTACATTACATGTGATTTTTCCTATTGAATACCCATTTTAATCCAATAGGAATATCATCAACTAGTGCATCGACTAGAACCCAAACTTGGTTCTGATACATGGAATCCATTTCAAAATTTAGGGATTTCTTCCATCATGTATCTTTTGAGATCTCTACTACCTCTTTCTTGTATATATGTTCATCATTTTCAACAAATAAGGTTTCACCATCATCTATTACTAGAAAAGAATATTTATTAGGTTATCTTACTCTTTTGAGCTCTTGCGTAGTACATATGTTTCAATAACTTATTCTTCCATGGGGAACTGTGGAGCCTGTTATTATACCAACTCTTATGTATCTTGAGCATCAAATTCATCACTGTAATTATTTCTCCCAGTTTACTTTTCAATGATTTTCTCCTTTTCAAGAATGATGTCTTGTATCACAATAATCACTTTCTTTTATGAGGAGTTGTAAAGGTAGCATCCCTTTGTTTACATGGGATACCCAATAAAGATACACTTCATGACTCATGGTTATAGTTTGTTTCCAATGAATTCATTAAAAAATTCCACATAACACCATACATGTGTATGCAATAAATTGGGTTTATTTCCACTGCATAACTCGAAGGGAAATCCATTTTACACATTATTTGGAACTTATTTTAATGTGTATGATTGTGTTTGTAATGAATATCATCAAAAGTATAATCAATGATCTAAATGACCCATTATTGACTATAACATGTCAAAAAGATATGTTTCCTTGTTCCACTAAAATAAATCTAGTATGGTGCATAGGGTAGAGTGAGTTATGATAAAATCCCAAACTCCCATAAGAATTCGATAATCTCTAGGTTAAGATATCCACCACCTCGATCTAATTTTTGATCAATTAACTTCTTACCTAGTTGATAATAATCTTCATTAATTAATTTCTTGAATATCTAAAAGGAATGGGACTAATACGTCATTCAATAGACACAGACATATCTAGAAAATTCATCAGTAACAGTTATGCACTAATAATATCAACCTCAAGATTCTATGATAAATGGTCCACATGCATTAGTGTGTACAAATTCTAAAGCTCTATAGACCTATCACCCTATCCACTAAAAGGAATTTGGTTATTTTTTCTTACAAACAATCATGACATCATTCAAGTGTTTTTAGATCATAAGTGTCTAAATAACCATCTTGATAGGGCTTCATTAAATTCCTCTCATTTACAAGCCCATGAAAGTGATGCCAAATATGGGTGTTACATTAGTAATGTGAAATTGATTCATTATAAGGATACAGTATGTAGTTTTTTAATTAATGGTATAAATACCATTAATTAAATGTTCCATACCATAACATATGTTGTCCTTATAAAAGAAACAACTTTAATTTACAAAATAGAAAATAAAACATCTGTATCTAGCCATGATACAAAAATTATGTTTTCCGTAACCATAGTTACAAAATAAAAAAAAATTGAAACCCAAAAAAATCACATTGTTAATGAAATGTGATATTCCCCAATGGCTATACCACCAGTTTTGCATAATTAACCACTCTCTGATCCACATCTCAGCTTGAAATGTTTCAGAATCAACTTCGTTTCTACATTGGGATACAGATGTGGGAACCACAAGCTATATATAATACACAATGTGTAGATATTGAAGTATTGAACTCAATAACGAATGTACTATTAGCTTAACCAAACATTTGTTTTTATTTACTCTTCCACTATCTTGGATTTCGATATGAAAACATACATCCTCATTTTCCTTTCCCTACCTCTGGTTGTTCTTCTTCTTGGAATGACAATTCAAGGGAGATTTAGAATGATTAAAGGTCTTGGGCCCCTTTACCATGTTCTTTCTTTTCATGTTCTCCATAAGGACCATGATTTTATCGTAACCCATGACCTTATCCACTTTTAGAAAATATGTACATTGTTCCAAAAGAATCTTGTAATTAATGATCATATTGTAATTAATAATAAAAATCAATAAGGCCATGGGATGTGATTAATGTATGAAATTTGTATGAAACTAATCATGGAATTTAAACCCTTGGATGTCTATGATTTCAATGTATCAATTGATTTTTACTACATGAGACCCAATTGGAACAAAATATCCATGATTAGTGTTAAACCATGAATTAGAGATATCGTACTTATCTTGACTCTCATTCTCTTGGTAGTGATCCGAAAGGAAAGATATCATGCTATATGCATCCATGTCCTCGTTTTTCTTAAAAATATTTTCGGTCATGGATGATAGAATAAAAAATTAACATATGTGGATTCATTCAAATGTTTCTCATATATTGATGACTCTTCAACACATAGCTCATTACCTGGAACAACCAAACATGGTTCATCCATGACACCCAATTTCATTTCTTGGAAAATCATAACACGTAAGTGCCCTTTCCAATCCTAGAAATTTTAACTTGTGGGATGTTCATCCTTTTGAATTATCAATCGTAATAATATTTTATAAGTCATATTAATGTTGTTTCTAAAATTTAATATTTTTATAATTTTAGTGCTTTATGAGATAAAATTTAGACAAAAAATAAATATTATTTTTATGAGTCTCACATTATTTTATCGAAACCAAATTTCCCTTGCCATTGGATTCTGAATATCATATATTTTGGACATCCAAATAGAAAGGATACATATTCCCCTTTTCATTACCCTAACATTGGTTAACCATGATACTTGAATAATTTTAGTTTAGAATTCCAAATTCCAATTACATTATCTCACAGTTTCTTGATCCGATGAGTTAAATCCATTATCCTAAAATCCTAAAATTGGATTTCCTCATGCTTTGCCTCTCAGTAAAACCAAGTACTACTTTGATAGTCAACCATTGATTTCAGCTATGTTATTTTTACCAAAAACATCAACATATAATTCCCTAATAATTTAAATAACCCCATATTTGGATGTTCAAGCTCTATGAACTATGGTTTGACTTTAACTGAGGTAGTGGAAGGTTATACTCACATATTATATAATATTTATGTATTTTATCCTTTTATGAATAAATTCCCAATTATTATTTTAATCACATTCTTTTTAATATTTAGTTTATTTATATAATTAATTAACCTTGTATTAGATAATATTTTTTCCTTATAAAATATATTTTAGCTATATATTGCATGCTCATTAATTTCATTAATTCATATAATCTTAAAAAATCCTCTATAATGAAATTACCACTGCACTTGAAAAAAATAAAAATAAACCTGCCTGATCATGAGATTTTACTAATCATTAGGTTATCTTGTAGTGGATAAACTAACCATTGACCTAGGGGAAAGACACCATGAACTAATTAAGGTTTATGTTACATATTTCCGCTTGTCCACCTATGTAACTATCTTGGATTGGGTACTCCTGGACTCCATACGTGAGAAACCTCCGGTAACATGAGAGCTCCATCTATTAAATATTATATTACTTACATACAAGTTAGGGAAAAAATATTTACATAATAGAAACAATGGGAAAGAAGGACCTTACAAGAAAAGAGGAGAGAAGGAACACTTGAAATATTATTTATTTAATAATAAATTAATTGAAACTGATCGCATAAAATGGCCTAGTCTATACTCATGGTCAACCCCATGTATGAAGCACATTATTCATTTAATAGAACTAGAATTCAATTCTTAATCATTCCCAGTTAATAGAAATAATTATCGAATATATTAACTACCAAATTTAATTAATCAATTTTTTTTCTTATTTCTTATTTTAATTTCCATGACATTATCATTCATTATAACATTATTAAAATTAAATAATCTCATTTAAAATTAATTGTGTACATAAATATACCTTAGAGGAAATACTATTAATACCCATCCAAATCTACCAAACATGTAATATAATCATATATAGTTTTACCTTTTGTGACATATAACATACATGATATATCATGCTCATTCATAACGTGTACTATCAAATTAATTATCAGATGCTTTACAAGTTTTTTCAGTCATGTTCTTTGCTTTAATGCACATAGAGTAATAACTATTAATACGATTCGTACATGATATGAAAAATGGAACATTAAAAATATATTAATTAAACTTTATATATATATATAAATCATACCACATGGTTTTTTGTACATTTATGACCACATGCAAGTACATGTATCATGTTTTACATTGTATAACAAAAAAAATAAATATGTGTAATTTGGAATAAGTAGATGAGTAGGACATGTAAGCTTCATGGTGTGTACATCTATCACATTGTATCTGAGTCACATGCCTTGGGACTCATCATGAAAATTGTGCCTTATAAAATTTTAGTACATGACATGTACAGTGGGATACAAAACATGTGGACTCTAAATTACATAGTGACCAGTAATGTAGGTCATGTTTGGTAATAAATGACCCATCTATGACTCAAATGGGACAACATTCCATGTATATGGAATACACAGAGTGTACATGGGAGACCCAACATGTACTCTAGTTGACTGTGAACCACCCCATCCTAGTCAACACATGGTGTATGTAATAAATGCATTGAAAGTCATCAAGGCACACAGTTTGAACTAATTGCTGAATTAATTCCCAATACAATGAATACTTGTCTAGGATGTCTAACTCTAGTTACGTGGAATGTACTGAAGTGTTATCTGGCCAAAATCCTTAGCACCTCCAGATGATTTCATCAATTTTATTCTAATCATAATATTAATTTTATTTATTATATATATGATAAACGAAGGAGGAAGT
Organism: Viscum album; assembly: GCA_963277665.1. Classification (NCBI taxonomy): domain Eukaryota; kingdom Viridiplantae; phylum Streptophyta; class Magnoliopsida; order Santalales; family Viscaceae; genus Viscum; species Viscum album. The sequence continues at coordinate 1,149,350,858 of OY728127.1, read as the reverse complement.
AGAAAATATCACTATTAATATTAAAATAATTATTAAAATTGAATATAAAATGAAATTAAAAATGCATAAATCAATCAATGATATTTTAATAATTAAATAAAATAATGTGACAACTCTAATACAAATTTTTGGTTCCGGGGGAATTTGAATCATGTGATGGGGTTATCCCATGATTTATTTTTTTCCATGATTAATGATCAAAATGAGATTTACTTGATGATAAATGATATGATCAATATAATTGTATCAATGAAAACTGAAAATATAAATCATGCCAAAACCAGATTGAGGATTGTCACTATTAATTATAATAAAAATAAATTATTAAGGATCACCTTGATGGATTTAATTCATCATTGATGGTTCTGAAAACATATATGGGTTTCTCTGTCATTTTATTGAAGGAATCAAGTATAAATTCTCTCCAGATATGATCAACACATGTTCCACAAATGCTTGAACAACACTAATGGAATATCTGGGTGCTAGCATGGATGATTATTTCCCTTGCGTCATATGTCTTTTATCTCTGTGATAATGGATTCCTATGTGTTATCATTGATCTGTTGGATGAAGATCACTCTCCATTCATGGGATCATTCATAGAGAAGGGATCCCTCTATAACTTAAGGTGATTCAAAAAATCCATTATTCATAACCAAGAAAAATGAATTGTCTCTAAGAAAAAAAATATAATTGGGTTTACATTCTGCAAGGGTTAAAATTAAATAATTACAGATTTCATCTTTATTACTTATTAATTCCCTAAAAAACACCATGTCAAATAATAATAATAATAATAATAATATTTCTTTACATGTGATAAATATTTGAATTAAATTTAATAACATTTAATAAAATAATATTAAATAATTAATATTGCTCATAGGACCATTAAACTCAATCTACACGTCCTCGCAAATATTTATCTATCCTTTAATAATGAATATTTATATATTAAATATAGATCACTGCATTATTCTCTAAAAAATAAATAATTGTTATATTTACTAAATAGAAAATAAATATGAATTAAGAATTACAATCACGTTATATTCTCTCGAATATCAACAGAAAAAATATATGTAATCAAGAATACATTAACAATTTGTAAACCACATTTAGGAATAATATTTATTATTCATTTTAAAAATTAAACTAAAATTTATTATCCAACTAAGATTATTGATAAAATTAATGTGCGACCCACTAGGCCTATTTTTCAATGTAATTAGGTGGATTAGCCCAATGTACAAGGATAGAAAATAAAAATACACCAAGGAATCCATGGGGAAAGAACATAATACCATAATGACATAAAACCTCATAAAGACATTTACTATCGAACAAATCCCTTTATTATGATATTTAAATCACGAAGGTTGCATGATGGTGCCATCATCCTATGTGCACAATGTCTCTTTCTTTGAATTCCTGAAAATTGAGCTTTCCATTGAACACAATTTCCATTGATTTATTTAATCTATATCAGTTAAATAAAATGGAATAATATATCATCTTTTATTAAATAATTTAATGGAAAAATACGTTCTCACAGTATTCTGTAATCTAATATTACTCGTGGCACAACCAACATATCCTACCTCACTATGGACATATTTCACCATGATTTTCATCAATTCATCATTGTATGAGACTCATAATACTAATTAATCATAATATTAAATTATAAGGATCAATACACACCTTCTTATATAGTAACATCCAATGAAACATATTAATGTGAATTTCCTAATGGGGGTATCATTCCAATAAAATCCTTCTAGATATTAATAAGGGAATACAACATGAGAATGTTCCTCAAATTCCCTTGAGTCTCCACCACTCATACCCTGTATCATTTTTTCCTTCAAATTATATCCATTGTCTATTGAAAATATATTACGAATATTTCAATAGAACATATGCATTCTCATCATAGCGGGGAACTAATATGACCCATTAGAGTGGAAACTACTCTGGGGACATTATCACGTGAAATGTTACACAGAAGAAATAGCATATTTTTTAAGAAGATAATTAATAGTAAAAACTATGAATACATTTTATCATAAAGTACACAGAATTAGGTTCTAGGGACCAACTCCAACATAATTCTCCTTGATCTAGTCCATTCTTACTTGGTCAATCTACAAGTTAGATTTTTTATTTAAGATAAAAAAGCCCCCAATTACGGCCTCAAACAAAGAGTGTTGTTGTGTATATTGTCCATAACCCCTCCATTATTTCAGATTCTATGTATAAGGGAATGATTATTTTAGTGTTGATTGACTACATGCATATACTAACTATATCGATCATCGTCCACTTATCCTCGAACTGTATATTTCATCTGTCGCCCTATCGTATAAAGATCAGGCTACCCCAAGCATCTTGTATCATGATGGGTTTCTAGAAAACCTCAAAAATACATGGTAGAAGAATAAAATATATAATTTATAATTTATATGACATGATACATATAAACATAAGTCAATGGATGGTAAACCATACTCATCCTAACCAGGGTTCTCATTGCACTGTAGAGGCCAAACCTAATATGAGATAAGATCTGTCACGAACCAACCACATACCCTAGACACAAGATAACCATGACATCCTTGAAATATTATGAAGGCCTTTCCCTATCCCCATGTGTCATTTAATAGCACTTGGCATCATACAAACTGAATTTTGAAATATTTTTTACACTAAAAATGTAGAAGTAAATGCAACAAGGGAAAAAAATATAAAAAGAAACTCCACTCGGAGTAATGTACCAAATGTCCAGAAGGAATAAAGAAGCCTAAATTCCTACAACCCATGTACTAAAATATATGAAACAAGCCCATTTACCTAAGGAATCAACTCAACAAATCCAAGGTTTAATAGTTTTATCCACCTCCAAGATATCATTTCCCCTTACTTGAACATGGAAGGAGATTATCTACAAACACACGAATTCATAAGTAGGGTGAGAGATAAAAATACAAATAGGGTCACACCATGGATTCAATAATATAATCCATAAATAAATTAACCAAATTAATGCTTACAAGTTATGAAAAATTAGGTATGAAATTTAAAGATCATACTTAAAGAAATGATGTTATATATTTCAAAAGAACTAAAATACATTAAAAATGTCTTCAAAATGATGGAATTTTTCAATAATAACATATTGAATAATTTAGATATGTAAAATAGTTTATATAAACTCTAAAGGAATTTAAACAATATTAACAACATTTTATTAAATTTTTATCTCAAATATGAACATGCGAGCAATATGGTAATCTTCCAGATATAAAAGAATGATCTACGATATAAGAATCCACACTCTCTATCTGATCCCAAAAAATATGTGGGCACACACATCTTCTACAAACGGTTCATAGATTACTCATCTCCATCACCTATGAGATGTTACATGCTTCATTTATATATTAAAATGTTGTATAATCATAAAATTTGTCCATATTATTGACAATATAACTATGTCATTCATGTTCTCTTACACATTCAATTATTTTTAACTTATTTTAAGACATCTGAAAAAAAAATTAAATACCATTCCACCATTTCAAATTCCAATATTTCATTTAAAACAAAAATATTTTTTTATATGAAAACAAGCCTTTATTACAAGATAAAACAATTTATTTTCTATTAAATAAATTTTATCTATTTATTAAATTTTAAAAATTCCATCAATTTTGTTTCAAATAATAAAATCATCAATTCAATTGAAACAATTTTCATCCATTTGTGAACACACCACAAATCAATTGAATTGTAGGGGTTTCTGAATTCTTAGCTAGAAGCATTTCAATCATCCCAATTCACTGCAACTGGATTTAAATGAAATTTTTTTTATTCAATTTCAATTAATATAATTTAAATTAACTACTAAAATAAATCAAGAAATTTAATGTTAATAAATTTGGTGAAGTGGGGAGAAATCAACTACCTTTGTTTCCAATACTCAATGCCCTCAAAGAAAACATCAAATGAGAGAAAATGTACAGAAGACCTCAAAACTCAACATAGAAATGAATTTCCAAAACATGGAGTTTAGATCTATCAATTTCAAGATGACATATTAAACCACAATGAGTATAAATAGAAAATGATAAAGAAAAGGTTATATCACTTACAGAAAATTCACATTATAAGTACAACGATGATCAAATGCAGAACAAAATGACCAAAAATGGTTTGAGAGCTCCATGATCGCCTGGGATAGGATTCAGTTTGATGGAAATGAATCTTGAGGGGAAGAAAAGTGGGAAGCTATGTCATGATGCTTGTATATAACTGACAGGTGGGGAATTAAATGATGTGTAATCCCATTACAGGTCATGAACTAGTTAAATTTTGTAACCACTGAAAAACTTGTCACATAAAATTAAAAAACTATCTTTAATTAACTATTGGTATGTAAGAACATATCACATCATGTGACTTTGATGATGTTAAACCTTATAATGGTATAAACCGGGAGACCATTACTTCCAATGTCACTAGTTACATGATGTGAATACATTTTGTAGCCTCTTAAAACTACTTGATAAAGATTATAGTCCATAAAATTAATGACATCAGCATTATAGGTATCTTAGAAATTCATTCTCAACCCTACCCATTCAGTGAAAAAGAAACCCATGAATAGGTTAATGACATAAATTTTATCTTTGGAATGAGATGTTACAACCTCCCCATAATAATACATTTCTATCCCCCTAAATCTTATCAAGAAGAATCCATTCCAAAAAGTGGAGGCCACTACATTCTCATTAGTTACTCATATTCCCACATATCATGATTCATAGAACCATGCCCCTAGAAAACACAATAAAAATGTACCATCCTTCCTCTAAGTACCTTGGTTTCAGAATTGACTATATTTTCTGGCTTCCTAGTTAATGAAAAATCATGTTCAATTTCATGAACACTCCATCCCAAAATGTCAGATTGATCAGAGGGATAATATCTCACCTATGATAAATGGAATTCATTATGTATCAACATAATCCATTGTGGATTTTCTAAATGTTATGAAAATTTCACCACCTGCCCGATAACATCAAATGGTCTCACAATACTAAGAGCAAGATTCCCATTCATCCAAAGCCATCGATGACCCAACTAGGTTGAAAAATTCAAAAAAGTCTAGTCACAAACCAAGAACTCCAATGGACTATGATGATGATTGACATAAGTATTATATCATCTCTATGCCATAAAAATAATCTAATGAGTAAAATAAATCTTTTATAAAATATCTTACACAATACTTGGTCTAAATAAAGATCTTTCACTAACCTCTTACAAACACAACTGATATTTGAATGGAAGACATTACAAGGCCTCCCAAGGATCCAATCTGTTCAGAAAATGGTCACTATTTTTATAAGAAAACTCATCCAGCCCCCAATGAGCTTCCAAATCCCCACTGAAGTCTAGAACAAAAGAATAATCCATATCCTCGTGAATTGTTATATCTCTCTATATCTAGACTTGTGAGTACAAGTGGTAGGTCACGTGCAACTAGACCTAAGATCCCATTTCCTTCTAAAGGCCTATCTTAAATGATAAGTGAACTGAGGATCTGTATTAGGGACTATAGAAGATGTTTCTATTTCAAAAATAAAAATCCCTTTCACATAAAGATTTTAAAACTTCTCAAATTTGGATATATCATTAATGGGTAATAAGTGATTCATTATTGTTAGCCTATCGATCACAACCCATATCAAAGTATTATTTCTTTGGTTATGAGAAAACCCAACCAAAAATTCCATTGATATCTCAACCCACTTCCATGTAGGGACTTCATGTGGAAAATAAAACCGTATAGTTTCTAGTGCTCGACCTCATCCTACTTGCATGTGTAGTAATGACAAACAAACCCACCAATGTTGTGCCTCATACATTGACACTCGAACTTACACTGCACGTCATAGAACATCTTTTTGATTCATGGGTGCACATCCCATTGGGAACTATGCAAATAACCAATGACACATTTCAATACCGAAGACGGTACCACCAAATGATTCTGATAGCATAGAATTACCACATTAGAGAATGACCACTAGGAAACTGTCTCCGTAACATAAATATAGTATCTAATTCCATATAACTCATCATCATGATGGTGAACAAACAAAATCATCTCAACAATGGTGGTTGGGAACTAGACACTAGCTATGGAAACTGTAACCACTGATTCTTCGACTCCAACATGAATCCATGAAATGAGATACCTAAAATTCCACACTTATGAATATTTGTTCACTACATTGGTCAAAAGAATCCCACTCGAGGTATCCTCAACAAAATTCACATTCCTTGGGTATATGAAATTGTGAAATGAAAATATCATAGTTATTCTACCCAAAGAATCTTCAGGAGAATTAAATATTTTTGAAAGAAGATATTACTAATGATCTAATGGTTTGAACACATGTTAAACCATTCTCCATATAGGTAACATTTCCCACACTTATGTGTGTGAATCAAAATATCAATTTAACTTTCATGGTTAGGATAATTCTTCGATATGTGGCCTAATCTGACAATATTCATAGTCAATGACATGGTCACCCTGAATAAGAACACAACCCAAGCCCGAACTCGATGAATCATAGAAGACCAAATAGCCCTTCCCAGCCTCTAGAGGAGTCAACAACAATGCATGAGTCCAAATACATTTGCCCTGAACAAATGAATTCTCAAATTTCAGATCTGAATGAAACATTACTCTATTCGAGTTAGACCAATCATTGGAGAATCCTACATTGATAAGTCCTTTAAGAACTGATGATAATATCTGGCTAGTACCATGATTCTGTGAATATTAAAATCATTTTGTGGTTGTTCCCAAGTCATAAAATATTTTACCTTATCAGGATCAACTAATATTCCATTCTCCAAAACCATGTGTCCCTATAATTTCACTTCTGGAATCGAGAAATAAAATTTCAAAATATTGAAATATTATATGTGATTTTTCAGTAGACTCAGAACTATTATCATATGGTTTACATGATCCTCCTCATGCTTGGATTAAATGAGGGCATTATCCAAAATGACTACATTAAAGGTATCTAGATACTCATGGAAAATACTTCTCATCAATTCCATGTAAAATATTGGATCTTTTGTTCAAACAATGGGCATAACATGTTAATCATAATAGACATTCATTTTTCAAAAGGAGGGTTTCATAAATGCTCTATTATATCACCCACAGTTGATGGCAACCAGATCGATGGTCGACAATTGAAAACCCCTTCAACCCTTTCAACTGATCAAACATATCACCAATCCACGGAAATGTCTATGTTTTCTTCACCATAACTCAATTGATATTTTGATAAATAACATATCTGGGAATAGAACCATTATATTTGTTAGAAATGAAAATTGGTGCTTCCTAATGTGACACACTCAGGCGTATCAGTCATTTCCCATGATGATAATTTAATAGGGACATTAGCTCTTTCAGTTTAGCTAGTTCTATACTGTAAGAGGGAATTGAAACTATTTAAGTACAAGGAATTATGTCAATTGAAAACTAAACCATTATTACCAGTGCAAAAAAAAAAGACAAGTCATAAGGAATCACGTTAGGAAAATCGATGAAAATGGACTAAGATAACTACTCAAATATTCCCTCTGTAGATCAAAATCAAACACTGAAATTACACTTCCAAACATCAGATTAGTAGGTATGACCATACTCGGCCATGGATCCCATTCTCCTTGCAATACATGAGACACACCACTAGCCTTAGTAATGTAGACCCATAAATTATAAAAAACAATCTACTATTTATTGGAAATGATCCAATCCATTCAAAAAAATAAGTCAAGAGGATTGAAGTTAAGGAATAGAAAACTCCAAGCCACCTTAACATCAAATATAGAAAATATATAAGTGGGACTACATATACCCTATTATCCCTTCATACTAGGGGGTAGTAATATCCATTGAAAAGGATAAAATATCCTTAGAATAATTTTCCAGATTAATAATTTGGTTTTAAAAAAATGAATGAAATTTACCATTATCAAATAGATCAGTAATTAATGAAAAATGTATATTAATGGTACCTCTCACATTCAATAAACTCATGTACACTTCCACTGGTGACTCGTGCACTTCTTGAAGAGAATTCATTTTAGTTTCCTGTGGATGGATCCCTAATATACGTGAAAAATGTGGTTTCCCTATAGTCTTATGGGGTGAAGATAATCTTGTTCAAATAAATGGAGTAGAATAGATATGAAAAAATCTCTATAAGTGACCTGAATTCCTATATTATCCACTATTTATTGGTGAATAAATGAAAACCCTTATAGAATTTATTTTCATTACATACTGATCGAAAATAAAAATAATTAAACTTTGTACTATAGGAGGTCTGGAATGACCTTGTCATCCGGAACTACAACAATAATAATAATTCTTACACTTTCCCTTGAAGGAACTCATGCTACCACACAGAGAAAAAATGTGCACCCATCAAACCTATCCTTCCATTTAGGTCCATATCAACCATCATCACCATATTTATCACATCAACATAAGTGTGAATATTTAGAAAAAACTTATGAATGGATATATGATCAATGTCCCAACTTGAGCCATCCAACATTCATCATCTAATTAGATTAAATCTTAGACCAAAACTATATGAGTTAAGCATTTCTATTTGAATACTCAATCATGATTCTGTCAGCCAGATCAATCTTGCTAAACTCCATAGCCTTGGCCAACACCATTGACTCTGGAAATAATACGTTAGTTAAAAGAACCTTTATGTATCTTCACTATAATCCATCATGTTTCTTCACTATCCCAATTGTGTCCCACCACCTTCATCTCAATCCCTAAAATATGAAGGTGCCACACTTTACCTTGACCTTGCCTGGTTTTTCCAAGAACCAAAAAAAATGGTTCTATACTACTAAACCATTCCTCATCCTCTTGAGGGTCATTTGATCCTTTTAATGTATGAGTTATTGGTGATGGAATTCATGAAAACTAACATTGAGAACACCCCTCTTAGGTTCCATAGCTCGAGCCTCAATGGGATGTAGTGGAGGTGCTTTTCCCAATGTCTGGTCAATGTGCACAATCCCCTCAATTTAATTTAAAACAATAACATAATTCAATCACGGAGGTTCAACAGAAGCTTCATCGTGGATTCGATTTGTATGTCTTCTCAAAGGCATAATACAGTAAAACATAAAAATACAATAAGGATGACATTACATAATTCTCAGACAATGAAATGGGGGAAATTAATCCAAAATGATGGAAAAAAGTATACTTGGATTTAAATAAATCCAAATAAAAATAGCAAAAATCCTATGAGTAATATAAAATACATCTTTCCAAAATAACATCTTATGACTTAAGGTTCATTGTGGTGACATATGGATGAAAATCAATTAAAAATACCTCCCATGTCTCTACAAGATTTCACAATTCATACTTACTTCAAGATAAAATCTCATCCTAATTCTTTAATAAAATATTGTCACAAAACATCCCACATATCCTAGTTACCCAATAACTGAGAAATCCCAAAAATAGCCATAAGGGAGTTCCCAATCCACATGGGTTGGTGTCTCGAACCTTTCATTATACAAACCAGATTGGGAATGATCTTTCCACTAATAATGAAGAAATAAGTGAATCAAGGATGTATAAATATGAAAATAAACTCCACTGGGGGTAATATACTAGATTCCAACAAGGGATAAATCATCCCAATGTATTGCAACCCAAGTTCCAAAACATAGAAAAACAACCCAAGTCCCTAAGGACTCATCTATCTAAATCCAAGGAATAAGAGATGGATACACCACCATGATATCATTTCCCCTTTCTCAAACATAGAAGGAGATGATCTACAAACACTCGAAGGCACATGTAGGGTGTAGCCATAATTTCATAGTAGGGTCTCACAATGAATTCCATAACCGATGCTAATAATAGATTTACAAAAGTAACAATTTATTTTATTGAATAAATATGTATTTAATTTCAAAAGAATCATTAATAAATCAGGATATACGATTAAAATGATAGGTAAATTCTATAAGAAAAGGACTCAGGGGTGATAGAATATTTCTAAAAAATGTATTAAATAAAAAAATATAATAAATTTGATATAAATTCATAAGCTATTAAAATCAATTTAACAATATGGGAATACATTTATATCTTAGACATAAAAAATAGAGAACCATGGTATTCTTCCAAATATGTATGAATTTTCAAGGATATAGGACTCCAAAATCACTAAGTGATCAAGAAAATATGTGTACACACATTTCCATGGGACACCGGATAGAGATGACTCATCACTATTTCCTAAGGGATGTGGCATTCAAAATTTATGTTTTAAAACGTTGTATAATCATAGAGTGTGTTAAAATAACTCAAAATATACCTAAAACATCAAAGTTCTCTAAAATAATCAATGGTGTGGATTTTTTTAGGGAATATTAAAATAAAATTAAATCCCATTCCCCCATTTCAGAAGATATTTTTCCATTTAAAACCAAAATTGGTTTTACCAAAAACATGGATTTTAAACAAGATACAACCATTGGGTTTCTATAAACGCAATTCAAAAAATCTTCTCAATTTAAAAATTTATATAAATTCTATTTCAAAATTAAAATTCAAAAATTAAATTGAAACCATTTACATACATTTGAAAAAATAACTAAATTAAATGGAATTGGGGTTCTTTACAATTTGTTGTGAAAACGTTTTCAATCCTCCAAATTCACAGTAATCAGGTTTTAATAAAAAAATTGATATGAATTTCAAAAATATTAATTTAAATCAACAATTAAAATAAATCTAGAAATCTATGTTTAATCAATTTGTCCATCTGAGACAGAATCACAAAATATTTCCTAGAACATGAACACCAGCAACGAAACCTTACAACAAGAATCAAGGTGCACAAGACCTCAAAAATAAACCAAGAAATGATATACAACAACATGGAGTATAGTTCCATCAATTTTAGGATGATATTTTAATATCCAAGGAAGATAATAATAAAGGGATAATGAAAAGGGGAGAGCACCTATGTAGGAATTCACTCTTTAAGCGCAATGACGATCGAATACTAAACGAAAGGATCGATAAGTGTTGCAGAGAACATGATCACCAATGATAGGCTTATGTTTGAGATAAATGAAAATGTAGAGGATAAAAAGAGGTAAGTTCATCCATTCTACCTGTATATAACTGGAACACGGGGAATTATAGTATGTTTAATCCCATTATACGTCGTGATATAGTAAAATTTTGTAACTGCTGAAAAACCTACCACTTCAAATTAAAAACTAGTCATTAATTAACTAATGACAGGTAAAAAATAACCATGTTATGTAACATTCATGGTGTGAACCTTTTTAAAGGTAAGCACCCAAAAACCATCACACATCATGAAATCTAGTTACATGGTTGTAAATCCTCTTGTAGCATACATAAATTACTGGTTAATGATGATAGTCCAAAATATATATAAATTCACCTTTATATGAATCCTTCAAATTCATTCTCAACCCTAATGATCCAAAAAATGAAAAACCACAACATGGATAAAGATATACCGATTATATCAGTAAAAATATGATACATGATCTATGGGACCCATCATAAATAATTCCATATGAGATCACATGAAACCACACAATATTTTTAATAGACAACTTTTCAAGATATTCCCCCTTACAGGTTTACCTAATATGAACTCGATGGATGGACATAGTCAAATTATCAATTAAAACCAATAAAAATTTCATAACCTAAGGTGTATGAGGTATCCAATTGATGAAGTCCAAGGACCACTCTACCACATCCATGTGGGTATGGGAGGATACTGAAGTAGACCTGAAGGATTCTAATATTCAAACATTATAATATGGAAAGCGATTCACTAAGATAAGAAGTCTCCTATATCCTTCTTCATACCTAACCCCCATAAAATGTTCTTAGATAATAATACATATTGGTGGTACCTTGGTAGTAAACCCACTTGGAAAAATGAAATTACTAAATCACCACCTTCCATATAGATAAATGGTATATATAATATCATTGGAAATAAAATTCACCCTCAAGAGTCCATGACCACTCAGAAGTGGTCTCCCTAAAATGTAAAATTTTCTTGATACAATAAAAATCCTTATAACATTAATTATATTATATAATGAGACTTATGAGTTAGGGAGTAAACTAGATACTAGTAATAAACACACTCTAATTCACTTCCCTCGCTTCTAAATTAATCTAATAAAATCACCCAATAAAATCTATTCATTACTTAAACAATTTAAATGATAAGAGGTAAAATTTCACCTAAGGGAACCCAAAACTATGTTTCAAATTCCAAGAATGTATGATATATAAAAATTAAACACATATTGATATCCACATATCACTAATACATAATGATAAATTAATTTTATGAGAAAAATTGATTATGATTTTGTGATTTGAAAAGACTAAGAACTTTTACACACAGAGATTGTTGCTTTAGTATTAATATTGTGCGTAAAATCGATGAATTCATCATCATGGGTTGGGAATTTCATTAAATGTGGTTAGGGATATGAATTTACATTCCTTTCTACATGGTTTCCCTATATAATAAAAAAAACATTGGTAATGTATTTGGTACATCATAGTAAAGCACATTACCATGACCAGACTCTAGTAAAATCTGAATCAGATGTGGTGTAGAAGGTTTTTTTAACTCATCATAAGACACATGACACACTAGGTTCGCCAAGAACATCATTCTTTTTTGTGTGAGTTTTTAGGGGTGAAAAAAGCTTGGATAAATCATTCATTAATCATTTGTAGTATTCTTCTATCCCTATGAATCTCATAATCATAAAAAACCATATAATATTCGAAATAAATCACGACCATTTCATTTTTAGTATTCAATGAGTTTAAATATTTCAAAGTTACATTTCCAGGGAACATAATATCTTAAATATAAAAACTGGAAATGTATAATTTTTCAATGTGGTGATGATCTGGCAATTATCCTAGAAAAATTATCTTGTAGACCCCTTTCTGTTTCAATTTCATATATTAAACCACAATTTCATCCAAAAATATCATAATTAAGGTGTTAATATATCTATGGAGTATAGGATTCATATGTTCCAGGATATAATATGTGAATTGGTTAACCTAAAATCCATCACCATGTATTCATATTGGATATACACACATTGAAAAGCAGTGTTAGGTACATATGTCTCTCCAACACTGAGATGGTGTTAACATGAATGAAACATGATATTATTAAATCGTCATAATCCCATCAGACAAAGAATAATAAGTTTAAAATACATTTAAATTGGTATTTATCAACTATTGTGACTTTCTTCAACTTATATTTGTTAATTCATAAATAAATGGCATCATCGTACATTTTTTTCATAAAGCATAAGTGCTTCCCAATGGAAAATTATTTTGAAAATGAATCGAATATCATATAAATTACAGAGCTAAATCATTAACTGCATTAAATTTATGGTGTCTATACATTATTATGGGGGAGATATTAGTTAATTCCCTATAACAACATTGAAAAAAAATTACACATCCCATTTTTGGAGAATCCTTGATAAATCATTTGGAAATAACATAAGAAATTCCATTACCATGTTAGGTAACTTCCTCCCTAAACATCCCTAACCAGATTCGAAAAATATATGATGGTTGTATAATGAGTCTACCGATCTCGGGAAGAGGATCTATCACATGGCTAAATCGTAGGTCATGTTCTCCCTAGAATACATGTGTTCCTTCAATAAAGATGGAGAATGGAACTCAATAAAGGTAACAGTTTTTGTTATCCCTTTTAAAACTCATTGAGTAAATAATAGGGATTCAATATAAAAAGGACCATCTCAAGGATAAGTATGTCTTATACTAGCTTGACATTAAAAAAAAGTGACAGAAAACAATGTTCCCATGAAACCTTTCCCTCTTATTATTCCTAAAGGATTCCTTATCTTTATATTATAACAAATGATATATGATGAGATGTTTTACTATATCATAGAATGAATACATATACAAGGGTGAGATGAATGTTTTAAAATAAATCAGTTGATATTCATTAAGTTATAAGTTTGGTACCTCATAGTATCATATGATCTACATTAGACACAACTGGTAATTGATACACTATATAAAACCATTTCCCAATTGAATTAAATAGAGGTTTTAAACTATCTTGAAGCTTAGTCATAATACCACTCTATCCATATGAGGATACCATCCTACACCTACACCCATTATAATGTCTTACCATTACCCGAGATTCATCAGGAGGTACCATAGTTTTTTTGTGGGAATAATATCCTACACCACTCTTCGAAGGATGGATTCCTAAAAAAACCTATAAAGATAGTCCAATTTTTCTATGAATTAAATTACCAAGATGTAACTTAAAATAAATGCCACATGTTCCAAGTAATAACATAATTTTGGTAGTTGTATGTACCACATTACATAGCTACTACAACTATGAAGGTTGGGAAAAAAACCAAGAGATTCTACTCGTACCATTCTTCAACTCTTAATTATTTATCATATTTCCTGGGAACCATATCCGTATTTATTATACACCATAGTGAATCTATTTATCTTAGAAATATCTTTCTAGTTGATCACCCCAATTTGAGATCAATTAATATTAAAAACATAATTCTTCATCGTTAATAAAATGTCATGATTCTGAATTTCAGGCCACATGACCTTCCTGAAATAACTATCCTTGATCACCTCATTGCACATAATCTATGGAGAAAAGGGAACCAATTAATTAATTTGATACATTTACTCCTTGAATGACTTGTATCCCAACCATATACAGATTAATTCCTACGATTTATCAAATGACAGTGATTCATGGTATAAATTATGTTGAAATATCCCTTCATGACCATTTCACATAAAATTCTCATTATTCATTTCCTGAATGTCTAAATCTCACCATTTTTTTAGTGAATTCAAGAATTAATGTAACACACATTACCATGAGAATGTTTTATATGCCAAGGAAGTCAACGATAATCTAATTCTTCTCTAAACTATCATTGAATTTTTGAGGGATGTTTCATTATTGAAAATAATAATGCATATACTTAAGAAATTTATATGGTTGATCAATATGAATAGATGGATCATATTTTCTTGATAGAGAAGGGATATATCCTACCCCATGGTCCATTATACTGTTGTCATGAACCAATGCTTTGATACTATTTTAATCAACTACTGGATCTTATTTTAAAAATTTATTTACAGTATCACCTAGCGGATTCATATGTTTGTATTGTGGGGGCATCATACAAAATGAAATAAAAAAAGAATTAAAACACTAAAAATAAATAATAAATAAACCTAAAAAATAATAAATCAAATTTAAAATCATTAAACATTTACTAAAAATCCATATAAATCCATAAAATTGATGTTATCAAACCAAAACCTTGCAAGAGATGTGGAATGTGTGAATTGTCAGTGGGACATACTATGATCCCAAAAAAATGGTTAAAAATCCAAAGTTATGGCACATTTAAACCATCTGTGATAATTTATTTCAATAAGATTTTAATCCAAAAAACATTCAAACCTCTTACTTGAGAACCAATAATCCTATATCTATTATACTCCTACATGAAATTTCTAACATTTCTTATAAATATTGCTCTGATACCATTTTATGATGAACCAACTCAATACACTGATCAACTAAGCACTTGGGCTAGTGTATAGAAAGACCAAACGGGAATTACTAATCTCCATGTTCTGGAAAATAGTTCATGTTCATCATAAAACCCTTTCAAGAAACATTTTTCAAATTAAATCTTATATATAATATAATTGTAAATACAAAAGATACAATAATGATCAAAAAACAAAGTAAACAAAAAATCATGGAATAAAGAGCATCGATATCCATATGAAAAAATAGATTAGGTAGAAAATCATTTTCAAAATTAGAGTAATATATTTCAAAATTAAAATGTAAGAAGAAACAAGAACAAGCCACAAATATCTATATGATATTAGGTTCAACATCCTACTATGTCACAAATACCACATGATCAAGGATCCCTAATAAGAATTTACACTTCCATAAAATGACATCCCAAACATACCTAATGTAACACCCTAAGATTTTATGAGAAATATTTTGTTTATGTCGTATGTTATACGCAACACCAACAGAATCTTTCACAAAACACAATACTGACTTGGCTTGCATTACACACAATCGCGACCTTCCTCAATAGCATGTGTAGTACGCAATATCGGGTTTCACTAAACATTGATATATTATTATGGACTATCCATTATGAATAGTATTGACTAAATTTTAAATTTTATAACATTATTATTCATCTTACATATTTTCTAGAACATGGTAAGAGAACAAAATAAATTTTTCGGGTAAAATAATTATTTTTCAAAAAAATGCTGTTTTCATGCCTTTTGATGGAGCACCCACATTAAATCTAGTTTTTGACATGTTTATAAGTTTAATTTGAAAAAACTTCTTCTGTGTAATCAGGATATAAAAATTTACTTTGGATAAATTTTTGATATTTTTCTGATAACTTTCATATTTTGATGAATAGTAAAAATATGCTAATTTTTTAATAAAAACAACTTTTTTCATTGTGATAATTTATATGGTTAAATTATAATATTGAATTGTTTTAAAGTATAAATAGAATATATTTTTACGATTTAATATAATGTTTTTCATTAGAATTAATTTCACATTGAATTCATAGGTAAAAACATTTCAATCTTGGGAATGTTTTAACTTATAAAACCTGTTTTCTTAACAATGGGATTAATTTTAAATTAATCACTGCAAATTATGTGTTTTGAATTTTGAAAAATGGATTCCATATTTGGAATCAGTGGGTTGAAATTATGTTAATAGGCAACTTTCTATTTTTGGGCATTATGAATAGTAACTACGGTAAATTTTATTTTCCATAGTTAAAGGTTAATCGGGTAATTAAGGGTAAATATAAGATTATAAAATTACTCTAAAACCTGAAAAAATCATATTGGATTACTAAAAGACGACCCATATCACATAAGGGTCGGATTAGATTCATTTAATGGACTTTTTTCCATGAAAATAATTTAATTATTATTAAAACCAAAGAAAGTGACAACATGTCACTTTCTTAAATCTTATAAGTATAATAATTTTAATTTAGTGATAAAATTAAGGAAACTTCGAACATGAATAGTCTCCATAAATCTAATACAATTATCTACATCATAGGAATTTATTTATAATTTTTAGTGACTAAATAATTCTCATTAATTATGACACAATAGTGATGTTGAAATTATTTTATTAATTAAAATATCAAATAAATGATTTTAAAAATATTAAAATAAATATTATATGACTATTTAACGTGCTCCAATAATTTATAGATACATATGACTTTTTTTGAATCTATTAATGCTTTTATTTCGGACATATCTTCTGTATATATTTTATTTAAATTCAAATAAATTAATAGTGTCAAAATTTACACTATTGTTATTTTATAAAAATAACATATTATAAAAAAATTTAAAAATAAAAAAAATATTTAAAAATTATAAATTAAAATTTATATGGTCGAAAATTTCATAAAATATCAAATTATGGAAAATTCACAACACATAATGTAATTATTTATAATAATTTAAAATATAGAATATTATTACCACAAATAAAATTAAATTGATAAAAAAGGATAAATCAAGTTGATAATGATTAACATAAATTCCTAACATGTATAAATTTTCTTAGTTGATGATATTACAACCCTAGCTCATCTAATATTCTGATATGAGTCATTTTGGATGTTTTTAAGTCGGGTTGGGATTTAATATAAACTAATATTTCTTATATTTCCAAAGGTGCCCCTCTCCTCCCTTATAAAAGGGAACCTCCTCCCTCTCCTCCTCACACCAATTTGAGCCTTCATTCTCGGCCAAACCCTGCCCATTTCACTTCTCCACTTCCCTAGAAACATTCTAGAGGTCCTGGTCTTCTTCAAAGACCAATTTTAGTGCCCTAAGAGGAGGTCTCAAAGAGGTTCTTCAAAGAAGAGGTAATGTCCGTTACCGATTCTTTCAACTTTATTTCTTCTTCTACTTCATCTTATTTAGTTGTTTCATTATGAAGTAACAACATCAGTATCACTCATATACTGATATGTTATTATAAGTATGGAACAACCCTATTTCACCATCTATCCATCCTACGGAAAACGAAATCACCGCGCGTGCATACGTACGGAATACTGTCTCCACGTCGTGGTGTAATCTATTTTCCACCACCACCTTACTTGGATGGGTATAATGGTGTAAATAATGACTATATATGATTATTTTAAAGTGATATTGATTATCAAATAGTATTCATACACTCCAATACAATTCCACAATCATGGGAACGATATCAACGCTCGTGCATAGGTACGGAATACCGTCTCCACGATGTGATGTGACACGTTCTACATGATATTCATTACATAATGATTATATAAATGAATTAAATGAATAAATATGATATATATTACACTAATACCATTCTGGAAATGAGGTATTTGTAACCTAAAAATAAGAATAAGAATTTATTCGACAAAACACGCATAAGAACAAAAAGCAATAAACACCTGAATAACAAGTAACAATGAAATATTACTAATAAGAAGCTAAGAATATGACCATAAATGATATCATAAAAATAATTATGATTCTGGAATAAGTAAATGACATTATTTAAATCATTATATAGAAGTTTCGGACACATACAAAGAAAATCGGACCTAAGGTAAGGGAAAATCTCACAATCTCATTTTTATCCGATATTGTTTATACTTCAGAATTTACTAGCGAATATTTATCATCCACATACATGTTTCCTCAATATGTAATATTATTCCCATCCAAATACAATTGTCTAAATCCAATTTTACCCTTCGGTCAGTTTTTAGTAAAGAATATGAAAGGAATCTTTTGTCGTTTTTCGTATTAGGTACATTTTGACTTTTCCGGAAAAAGTACAAGAAGAATGTTTTTTTAACTTATATGGAATTAATGGATTTTTAAAACATTATTTCCAAGAAGATTCCTTTACAAGTTTTCAAGATTATTTTTAATCAACTTCTTTTAGTTTAAAATTGTATGACATGTTAAGAAAGGAAAAAAAAAATTGAAGTAGAAAGGATATTTTCCTCAAGAATGGAGTACAAGTGTTTTATCAAAATTATTTTCCATCTAAGATAATATAGGGTTCTGTTTCTATCCCTATTATTACATTGATTTTATTATGTTGTGATGGAATTATTTTTATGAATTCCTTTGTCTTATATGAATTGTTTTATGATGTCACGATGTTTAAGAATCCCATTTTTATTACATGGGTTATGAAATGATGTATGATTTATGATTTTGTGGCACATATAAGAATGGTATCATTATGAGATGGGTGGGACCTATATCTACCTACAATGAATTGGGTAAAGATTTATATCTCATGATATAGACATGGCTAGAATGTCAGGTTAAACAGGTTTAGTGAAACAGGACTGAAACAAGGAGTGAACTCGGTTTAGAAATGGACTTTGTCTGCTAAGATAGTCTTGGTTATGAGTCTTGACTAGTAAGAAATGATTCTCTATGATTATATGTGTATGCCACAAAGCTTCATGTTTTATGTTATGATTATTGTAATTACATTTCACTACTATTATTTACCCCATGTTATGAAATTATGATCTCTTTTGTAGGTTAAGATTTCCAAAATGTTATGTTCTTATTAATATGATGTGATCGATATTTCTTTTTTTTACCCTTACTGAGCATTTGAGCTCACCCTTTTTGTATGTTTTCTTTCCCCATGTTAGGAAGAAGGTTATTAAGTAAGATATTCCAAAAAGGGACTCTAGATATGATGAAATAAATGGGAGACAATGTAGATTCTTTATGAACCAGTTGTTTATGTTTCCCAGTTTCTAAAGACACTATACCTATACGGTCCTTTCATGGTTTTTTATATGTTGTAATAAGTGTACTTCAATTTCGATGTATTAACAATTTATTTAATGTATGGGTCGTTATAGTTGGTATCAGAGGAAAGGTATAGTAATCTTTTGGAAACTAGGATGTGAAATCCTTAGTAAGAAACCTAAGGACATGTCTAAGCATAGAACACAATCTTAGTGTTTTAGAAATGGCCATGAAAAACCTATGATAAGACCTTAAGTGTGAAATTTTATTCTTGATTATGTGGTTTTCATATTATAATTAGTGTTTCTCACACCATTCTTCTTGGTTTTAGTCAATGGCTGAAACCCGAAGGAACCGTGTTAATGCGGAATGTGACGGGAAATGCAATGATTGTCCCCCTGAGCAACCAAACGTTATGGGAGCTGGAATGAAAAATCTTTTATCCATTCTCACACAACTTTCTTACGCTATGAATCATGCAGGACTTCCAAATGAGCAAAGGAAGGAGCAACATTCTGTTTAATCCTTCATGAGGTAGCGTCCACCTTCATTCGGTGGGTCTTCTGATCCATTAGTGGCTGAACAATGGATCAGTACCACTGAAAAGATATTTTCAGTTCTTCAATGTTCTGAACATGATAAATTCATCTTAGCCATGTATCGTTTGGAAGATGATGCTGATCAATGGTGGAATCTTATTAAGAATATGAGGAAAAGGGATGAAATTGAGTCCATGGAATGGGACGAGTTCAAGGACTTATTTTTCAATAAGTATTTTCCTCGTATTTTTAAGAACCTGGATCTTATTTTAGAGGTAAGGGCTTCTAATTTTCCTTTTCTTTAAGTGTTTTTGAGAAAAATTGGAAAATGGGGAAAAATCCTAAATTTTGGAACTACACGCCGTGTACTTTATCCACATGCCGTGTACTTTTGTACGTGTTTGGATGAGTACACAGGACGTGTAGCCATGTCGGCGATGAGGGGTGTTGGAACCGACTACATGCCGTGTAGTGGTACTTACACGCCGTGTAGTCAGTCGGCAGACTTAAACAGTAAGGTGGTGGAGCAGCCGACAGCTGGGCGACAGTACATGCCGTGTACTTGGGAGTACAAGACGTGTGCTCATGTTGACATATGAATAGTGTGGCGGTGCCGCCAAATGAACATTTAAATTAAGGATTTACACACCATGTACTCAGAAGTACATGTCGTGTACTTTGTTTTTTCAGCTTAAAACAGGCAGTAGCCTCCTCATTTGACAGAGGAGGCGTTTGAGCCATTTTGGAGCCAAAGGAGGAGGCCAGATCTTTGAAGATCCACCGGGCGTTCGTCTGGAATCTGTTTCGGCTTCGGACGATTTCGTTGGAACTGCACGGGTAAGCCCTCTCCTCTCCTGGTATCGTTCTTACCAATTCTTCTCCTAATGTAAGTTATTTACGTTTGAATGGGTTTTGTTCTTCGTCAAATCTAAGCCGTTCATAGGCATTTCAGGAGTCGGCGTTCGGGTATAACACTCGTTAACGTATAAGGTAGGTGGCTTTGTGTTTAGTTTTCCAACTGATGTGTGTTTTGTGCATTTTCGTGCCATGAACCCATGTTGGGGTGTCATGTGGCCAAGGCTGTTGCTATGATTAATGCCTATAATTGCATAGGTGATTAAACTATGATAATAAAATGTTGGTTGGGATCATTGCTTAGATGTGGAACCACCCCCGAGGTGTGTTTCACTATTTAGCCGTTTGGCAAGGATACCCGAGGGTATGCCTTTAAAGTAGTAATTGTAGAATTTCCTTGAGAGGAATTGCTTGTAACTGCTTGTTTATCTGTTGGGAATGGCTCGGTTACCTGTTTAGCCTGAGGGCGTTTTTTTATTTAGACTGAGGGCGTTGTTGTGATTAGCCTGAGGGAAATCCACTATTTAGCCCGAGGGCTATAGTTTTTTCGCCTGAGGGCAACCTTTCGTGCCTGAGGGCTTGACTTCTGTGCCTGAGGTCGACACTTCCTATGCCTGAGGGAAATTTCTGTTACGCCCGAGGGCTATACCTGTGGGTTGGATTCTGCTTACCTGAGGGTAAGGTTTTTCTTGTCTGAGGATGTGGACTGCTCACTTAGAAATTCACTGTGGTTATTTCTAGTATATAATGAATTAAATGAAAAATAAAATGGAAATTTAATTATTCAGTTAGATACTTGTCAGTACTGCTTACTTTATTTAATTTTACTATTGAACACTATTGTTGCATGCTTACACGTAGTTGGGAAAGGGCCTTTGGTGGGTGCCTACTGAGATATATTTCTCACACCCTGTTTGGGTCACACTTATCAGCCTAAACAGATTATGTTTCTACAGGTGTTCATAGGGTAAAGAGTCCCTATACAGGTACTTGACTGTTGCAGAGGAGTAGGAGGGCATGGGACTGAGCCTAGGCTCATGATGCTGCTGCCAGCTGTTTTGGTTGTTTTGTTGTATTCTATATTTTTTTGTACTGTATTGACATATATCATGTTCTGGCTGTTTTCATAGATCTTGAAACATGTAGAATCATCACTTCTATACTGTTGGTTATATCCACTACCGTAGTTTATTTCAGTTGTGTATGTTTACTACTTCCGCTGTCGTGTATGTTTATTTTGGTATTCCACTGCGCTACACTTTGACAAATGAGGGCATAGTTTCCCCACTATCAGACCTAGGCCCTCACTGCTAGTCGGCAGCCTCTGGCATTTGGGGAAATGCGCTTTAGGTCACGTGGTGAACCGGGCTTGGGGCACCCGTTGTGTGGAACCCGGGTCCGGGACATTATAAAGTGGTATCAAAGGAGTTTATTTTCCTTAACTTATTATTTGGAGCCGTAGTCAGGGATAGGACGGAACGGTAGTTGGTAATAAGCTGTGCCCGGTCATAGCTAACCCGTGTATAGGGAAAAGCCAGTCTACCTCATATTTTTCATTCTTTTGATTTTGAAATTTTACGGTTGATATGTTTTCACCGTTGGGTGACACACTTGGATTGTGCTGTTTATATTTTATATGTGGGTTCTACTTAGTTGCAACCCGATTAGATGAGGGTATGTCGTCTCATGCATCATATAGGCACATGCCAGATATCACATGCCATGCATAGTTTCCATGCCATGTAGGTTCATTAGAAATTCGCATGTTGTTGTGATAGTCGTTGTGCTAATAAAGCATGTTGTTGTGATAGCTTCTTGATAAATACCTGCCTTGTGATATGGTATGTTTGTTTGAGCTTGTTTATAGAATGGACGCCAAACTTTGGTTTTTCGGGAGTATGGCCCCTATTGACCGGAATTTGGTGGATCATTGAATGTTTATTGGTTATAACACAGATAAGATGTCAAAAATTGATTCGTGGGAGTATGGGCCCCCCATGGGTCATAATTTGACACTTAAGTGTTGTTTTTCAGTATTTTCTGGGTTCCGGGGAAGTTTCTGAGGCATACTGTCTGGAAAACCCAGAATACACGATGTGTAGGACCTCATACACGCCGTGTGTGTTCTTCTGTTCGGGAATAAAAATGAACTTTTTGAGTACACACCGTGTACCCTGAGTACACACCGTGTAGTCTCTTCCTGTGTCATAAATCGTGTGGGAGGTGACACGGGGTATGGAAGGGCTTGGGTAAAACACGCCGTGTAGTTTTTGTGCACGCCGTGTAGTGTGACCTGGAGTCCGGCCGTGTAACTAACAACATGGGTCAGTGAACTCCTTGACAGAACACGCCTTGTCAATAAAAGACACGCCGTGTAGTGTGACCTGGGGACTTGGTCGTGTAGCCAACAACACGGGCCGACGTCACCTCTCCCTGAACACACCGTGTACCCGTGGGACACGCCGTGTAGTCTTGTCTGAGGACAGACCGTGTGGTGTTAATCGTGTGGCTGGGAAACGGGATTGTGTACACGTCGTGTTCGGGTGTAACACACCATGTGGTGTAAAGCCGAGTAGTCGGCCGTGCCACAGACGACATGGGCAGTTGGAAAATAACATCGTACACGCCGTGTAGATATTGTACATGTCGTGTATGTTTTGTTAGACAGATGTCGTGTGGCTTAGTTGTGTAGAAGGACCTGGGCAGGGTAAGGAAAGTTAAGTACACGTCGTGTAGTCAGTGTACACGCCGTTTAGTCTTGTTTTGAAAATTTTTAATGCTTTCTTCTTCTTGTTTCCTTGTGGTTTCTTCGTTTTTCGGTCATAATAATCTGGAATCTGAGGTGTGCTTTTGACCTTGTGGTGTCATGCCGCCTAGACGACTGTGAGTTGTTCGCCAGGAGAGTGGTGATGATTATACTCCGGAGATGGTGGGGCGTGGGCTACCAGTTGATCCACCAGCAAAGCCATATGTGGTGCCAGTTGTTATACCGGACACAGTCATGGAGGCGCAGTTCCGTGAAGGCTTATTACGGTTCATGCAGACCTTTCAGGGATCACCGCAGGCTACCACATCTATGGTCGAGTTGACGGGTATCATTCAGCAGCAGCATCTGCCTATGTTTTCAGGGGATGGCAGACCTCAGATTGCGGAGTCTTGGAAAGGATCGATGCAGACTATTTTCGAGCATCTTGAGACGCCTCCAGGGTGGAGGGTCAAGCTCACGACTTACAGGCTATGTGATTCCACCAAGAGGTGGTGGGATGTTACCACCCAGACAGAGCATCACAGGGACATGGTGTGGGAAGATTTTCAGGCAGTCTTCTATGACTTATTCTTTCCCGAGACATTGAGGGCAGATAGAGCTTGAGAGTTCATGAATCTACTGCAGGGCGCCATGTCAGTGATGGACTATTCTGCTCGTTTTACGGAGCTTCAGTGTTTTGCACCCATGCTAGTGTGTGACTAGACGTTGAGAGCCATACGTTTTGAGGATGGTCTTCGGTATGACATCTGAGTGCTGGTAAATTTTATCAGGTTGCCTACTGTACACACGATTGTGAACCAGGCGCTGATTACAGAGAGGAAGCTATGGGAATCAAGTGGTGTGGGCCAGGGCAGTTCAGCACCCATTACTGGTATTATTTCTACTGGTAAGAGGAAGAGACAGATGGACTTCTATTAGGGAGGCAGTACCATCCAGGCAGCTTATTCAGGTGGACCGGTCAGGTGCTACCAGGGTGGCAGAGAGGGGTACAAGAGACCGTAGTGTCCACAAGACCCAGTAGAGTTTCGAGCTTGTGGAAAGATGGGTCATCTGCAGCACTTTTGCATGGTGTTTCTACCAGTGGCTAGTGAGAGGGGTTCTGTGCAGACTCTGTATGCGGGAGCAGGACCAGATGCTTCTTACCAGTCAGGGAACTAGAATACGTCAGGGCGGGTAGG
This sequence comes from Viscum album, assembly GCA_963277665.1. Taxonomy (NCBI): domain Eukaryota; kingdom Viridiplantae; phylum Streptophyta; class Magnoliopsida; order Santalales; family Viscaceae; genus Viscum; species Viscum album. The sequence goes on along the minus strand of OY728127.1, from coordinate 1,149,325,406 downwards.
CAGAGATGGTAGTCGGGGCTGTGGTAGCCAGACACCAGGATCGCAGAGGCAGTAGGGCGGGATAGCTCAGGGTAGCCAGGCTGTGTCGCAGGGCCGCGGCACTGGTCAAGCATATGCAGTGCAACAGAACCATCATGAGCAGTATCCCAGACCTTCTACAGTCTGAGGTACTATTCTAGTATTTTTTGTCTTGTCTTCAGTACTTTTTTATACGGGTGCTACACATAGTTTCATATTTGTACCCGTTGTTGAGAGCCTTGGGCTCGGTGTTTCTACTTCTTCTGATATCATGACGCTAGACACTCTGTTGGGGACTAGGATGGCTGGTGTGTGTCAGTGCAAGGAGTTCCCCCTTGAGGTTGTAGGGTGTCACTTTATTTGGGACCTCTATGTCATGGAGACTATGATCTACGACGTCATTCTCAGGATGGACTGGTTGGTTCCCTTTTGAGCCTTTGTAGACTGCTATCGTCGCAGGGTGAGTTTCACTTCACCAAAGGGCAGAGAGATTCTATAAAAGGGTGAATGCGATGTTCAGGCGAGTCGAGCTAGACTAGAGCATCATGGGCGAGGTGGAGTCACAGCCCATATTGCGAGTTTATATCTGGATGATCAGGGGACTTGTCAGACATATTTACCTCCAGTTGTCGATCATTTCAGGGATGTCATCTCGGATGACTTTTCATGTCTACCTCCGGTGTGTGAGGTGGATTTCTCTATTGATCTAGTGCCAGGAGCAGCACCGGTGTCCATTCCTCCTTATAGGATGGCCACGCCTGAGTTGCAGGACCTGAAGAGGCAGTTAGAGGAGCTGCAGGCGAAGGGTTTTATCTGACCCAGTACTTCACCTTGGGGTTCTCCGGTCCTTTTTACGAAGAAGGCGGACGGTACCCTTAGACTTTGTGTGTATTATCGGAAGCTGAACTAGTTGACGGTTAAGAACCGATATCCCTTACCGAGGATAGATGATCTGTTTGATCAGTTTCGTGGAGCACAAGTGTTCTTGAAGATTGAATTGCGATCTAGATATCATCAGCTGCGTGTTAGACCATCTGATATACCTCTCACATCTTTTAGGAGTAGGTATGGTCTATATGAGTATACAGTTATGCCGTTCGGACTGACGAACGTGCTAGCAGTTTTCATGGCTCTGATGAATCATGTGTTCCATCCGTATCTTGATTCCATTGTGGTAGTATTCGCGGACGACATCTTGGTGTAATCTCACACTCGACATGACCATGCCACCTATATTGAGATCGTATTGAGTACACTAAGAGAGCATCGGCTATATTATAAGCTCTCGAAGTGCCACTTTTGGATGGACCAGATTCACTTCCTGGGTCACATTATCTCAGAGGCAGGAGTTGCAGTAGACCCAGAGAAGGTGAGAGCAGTAGTTTCCTGGGAGAAGCCTAAGAACATGTTTGATATAAGGAGTTTCTTAGGGCTAGTTGGTTACTACAGACGCTTCATACAGGACTTCTCCTGCTTAGCAGCACCATTGACATGTCTGACTAATAAGTGTGTGAAGTTCGTTTGGCCAGAAGCATGTGAGACACCTTTTCAGGACCTAAAGGGAAGGTTGACATTACCACCGATCATGATACTCCCATAGCAGGGGAAGAGCTATACAGTTTACTATGATGCATCAGGGATTGGGCTAGGAGTCGTTTGATGCAGGGCGACCAAGTTGTTGCGTACGGGTCTCGGCAGGTGAGGCCACATGAGAGGAATTACACGACGCATGATCTCGAGTTGGATGAAGTTGTTCATGCATTGCGCTGTTGGAGACACTATCTGTTGGGAGAGCATTTTGTGGTTTTCACTGACCAAAAAAGCCTCAATTATATCTTTACTCAGCGTCACCTGAATCTGAGGCAGAGAAGGTGGGTTGAGTACCTATAGTCCTTCGATTTTGAGCTTGACTATACGCCTGGGAAAGGTAATGCAGTAGCTGATGCGGTGAGTAGGAAGACTTAGATACAGGCAGTGTAGGAGGCCAGTGGTGAGTGGGAGCTCATGGACTTGTTCTCTAAGATGCATCTGGAGGTTCATGACGTTCAGGGGTAGACTTATCTTTCTTCTTTATATGTGACTTCTACCCTCCTAAACAGAGTGAGGATGAGGTAGCTATCGGTTTCAGAAGGCCTAGCTCTACAGGAGTCGGTGGCAAGTGAGGAACCTCCTCCCGGTTGGACGATAGTTGATGATGTGGTTTTGCGTTTCCATGGATGTGTATGGGTTCCAGGGGATATACGCGAGGAGCTGATGCGGGAGTTTCATGGTTCATCTTGGGAATTTCATCTCGGGGTTACCAAGATGTACAGAGACATGAGACGTCAGTACTAGTGACCGGGTATGAATAGAGAGATAGATGGATTTGTTACGAGGTGTTCCACCTGTCAGCAGGTGAAGGAAGAGCACCAGAGGCCATCTGTGTTGTTATAGCATTTTCCCATTCCAGAGTGGAAATGGGATGATATCACGATGGATTTCGTGACGGGATTACTGAGGTCACCTCGAGGTAATGACGTCGTGTGGGTTGTCGTGGACAGGCTCACGAATGTAGCTCACTTCTTGCCGATCAAGGAGACCTTCGGTGTGGACGATCTTGGAAGGTTGTTTATATGAGAGATCATACGTCCTCATGGGGTCCCTCGTTCCATTGTTTCAGATAGGGATGCCCGCTTTACATCTTGTTTCTAGCAGATTTTTCAGAGGGCGCTGGGTACACAGGTGATTCTGAGCACAACATACAACCCTCAAACAGATGGCTAGTCAGAGCGGATGATACACGTGCTAGAGGACATGATGCGCTCATACGTCCTAGACATTTGGGGATCTTGGGAGAAGCATATAACCTTAGTCGAGTTTGTCTATAACAATAGGTTTTAGGCGACTATTAAGATGCCACCATACGAGGCTTTATATGGTAGGCCATGCCGATCATCATTGTGCTGGTTAGAGGTAGGTGAGGTAGCTTTAGTGGGGCCACAGCTCGTGTAGGAGACATCTGAGAAGGTCCAATTGATTCGGAATCGGATGTCTACTGCGCACTCTCATCAGAAGTCTTACACTGATCGCCGCAGATGACCTTTGGAGTTCGTGGTCGGGGATAAAGTTTACTTACGTGTTTCACCGAGGCTGGGACACAAGCGGATCAGGATACAGGGTAACCTTTCACTAAGGTATGTGGGGCCATTTGAGATTCTGTAGAGAGTCGGGCTGGTTTCCTTTCGGTTGTAGTTACCGTAGCGGTACCGATCCATGAACGACATCTTCCACATGTCTTAGTTTCGTCGCTACCATTCAGACCCATCTCACACCTTTCAGCTAGAGGAGGTTGATCTTCAGCATGATGCGTCCTTTGAGGAGCATCTGATCCGTATCGTTGACAGGAGCACGAAGGTTCTCCAAGACCGGTCAGTTCCTCTAGTACGGGTGCTATGGTAGCATGGCCGAGTGTCGGACGAGACCTGGAAGTGGGAGGCCGATGTACGTGCTCAGTGGCCAGAGCTGTTCTGAGCTTTATCTTCACAACCCTTGGAAGGTAAATTCAGGGACGAATTGCTATAAGGGGGGAATTTTGTAAGAACTCAGTTCTTATTTTAGAGGTATGGGCTTCTTCTTTTCCTTTTCCTTAAGTGTTTTTGAGAAAATATTGAAAATGGGGAAAAATCCTAAATTTTGGAACTATGTGCCGTGTACTTTATCCACACGCCATGTATGTTTGGCCGTGTTGGGATGAGTACACGGGACGTGTAGCCATGCTGGAGACGAGGGGTGTAAGAACCGACTACACGCCATGTAGTGGTACTTACACATTGTGTAGCCAGTCGGCAGGCTTAAACAGTAAGGCGGTGGAGCAGCCGACAACTGGGTGACAGTACACGCCGTGTTCTTGGGAGTACATGCCGTGTACTCATGTCGACGGATGAACAGTGTGGTGGTGCCGCCAAATGAACAGTTAAATGACGGAAGTACACGCCCTGTACTTTGTTTGTTCGGCTTAAAACAGGCAGTAGCCTCCTCATTTGACAGAGGAGGCGTTTGAGCCATTTTGGAGCCAAAGGAGGAGGCTGGATCTTTGAAGATCCACCGGGCATTCGTCTGGAATCCGTTTCGGCTTCGGATGATTTTGTTGGAACTGCACGGGTAATCCCTCTCCTCTCCTGGTACGGTTCATACCAATTATTCTCCTAACGTAAGTTATTTACATTTTAATGGGTTTTGTTCTTCATCATATCTACGCCGTTCTTGGGAGTTTCAGGATTCAGTGTTCGGGTATAACGCTCATTGAAGTATAAGGTAGGTGGCTTTGTGTTTAGTTTTCCAACTGCTGTGTGTTGTGTGCGTTTTTGTGCCACGAACCCATGTTGGGGTGTCGTGTGGCTGAGGCCGTTGCTATTTTTAATGCCTAGAATTGTATAGGTGATTAAACTATGATAATAAAATGTTGGTTGGGATCATTGCTTGGATCCGGAACCACCCTGGAGGTGTGTTTCACTGTTTAGCTGTTTGGCCAGGATACCCGAGGGTAAGCCTTTAAAATAGTAATTTTAGAATTTCTGTGAGAGGAATTGCTTGTTACTGCTTGTTTATCTGTTGGGCATGGCCTGGTTACCTATTTAGCCTTAGGGCATTTTTGTATTTAGCCTGAGGGCATTTTTGTGATTAGCCTGAGGGCACTACACTATTTAGCCCAAGGGCTGCAGTTATTTCGCCTGAGGTCAACCTTTCATGCCTGAGGGATTGACTTCTGTGCCTGAGGGAGACACTTCCTATGCCTGAGGGAAATTTCTGTTATGCTTGAGGGCTATACTTGTGGGTTGGATTCTACTTACCTGAGGTTAAGGTTTTTCTTGTCTGGGGACATGGACTGATTACGTAGAAATGCACTGTGGTGATTTCTAATATATAATTAATTAAATGAATAATAAAATGGAAATCTAATTGTTAAGTTAGTTATTTGTCAGTACTGCTTACTTTATTGCATTTTACTATTGCACACTGTTTTTTCATGCTTACACGCAGTTGGGTACGAGCCTTTGGTGGGTGCCTACTGAGATATATTTCTCACACACTGTTTGGGTCACGCTTTTCGGCCCAAACAAATTAGGTTTCTGTAGGTGTAGATAGGGGGAAGAGTCCCTATACAGGTACTTGACTGTTGCAGAGGAGTAGGAGGGCATGGGACTGAGACTAGGCTTGCGATGTCGTTGCCAGCTATTTTTCTTGTTTTGTTGTATTCTGTATTTTGTTGTACTGTATTGATGTATAACATGTTCTGGATGTTTTCATAGAACTTGAAACATGTAGCATCATCACTTCTATACTGTTGGTTATATCCACTACTGTAGTTTATTTCAGTTGTGTATGTTTACTACTTCCATTGTCTTGTATGTTAATTTTAGTATTCAGCTGCACTACACTTTGAAAAATGAGGGCATAGTTTCCCCACTATCAGACCTGGTCCCTCGCTGCTAGTCGGAAGCCTCTAGCATTTGAGGAAATGCGCTTGAGGTCACGTGGCGAATCGGGCTTGGGGCACCCGTTGTGTGGAACCCAGGTCCGGGACATTACAAATTGGTATCAAAGGAGTTTATTTTCTTTGACTTACTATTTGGAGCCATAGTCAGGGATAGGACGGAACGATAGTTGGTAATAAGCTGTGCCCGGGCGTAGCTAACCCGTGTACAGGGAAAAGCTAGTCTACCTCGTATTTTGCATTCTTTTGATTTTGCAATTTTAGGGTTGATATGTTTTCACCATTGGGTGACGCACTTGGATTGTGCTGTTTATATTTTATTTGTGGGTTCTATTTAGTTGCAACCAGATGATATGAGGGTTTTTCATCTCATGCATCAAATAGGCACATGCTAGATATCACATGCCATGCATAGTTTCCATTCCATGTAGGTGAAATAGAAATTTGCATGTTGTTGTGATATTCATTGTGCTAATAAAGCATGCTATTGTGATAACTTCTTGATAAATACCTTCCTTGTGATATGGTATGTTTGTTTGAGATTGTTTATTGAATGGAATCCAATCTTTGGTTTTTGGGGAGTATGGGCCCCCATTGACCGGAATTTGGGGGATCATTCACTATTTATTGGTTATAACATAGATAAGATGTCAAACCTTGATTCGTGGGGAGTATGGGCCCCCATAGGTCGGAATTTGACACTTAGGTGTTGTTTTTCTGTATTTTCTGGGTTTCGGGGATGTTTCTGAGGCACACTGTCCGGAAAACCCAGAATACATGTCGTGCAGGACCTCATACACGCCGTGTGTATTCTTCTATTCAGGAAGAAAAATGAACTTTTTGAGTACACGCCGTGTACCCTGCGTACACGCCGTGGAGTCTCTTCCCGTGTCACGAACCATGTGGGCAGCGACACGGGGTACGTAAGGGCTTGGGTAAAACACGTCGTGTAGTTTTTGTGCACGCCGTGTTGTGTGACTCGGATTCCGGTCGTGTAACTAACAACACGGGTCAGTGAACTCCTTGACAGAAAACACCGTGTCAATAATAGACATGATGTGTATGGTGACCTGGGGACTCAGCCATGTAGCTAACAACACGGGCCGTTGTCACCTCTCCCTGAACACGCCATGTACCCATGGGACACGCTGTGTAGTCTTGTCTGAGGACAGACCGTGTGGTGTTAACCGTGTGGCTGGGAAACGGGATTGTGTACACGCCGTGCTCGGGTGTAACAATCCGTGTGGTGTAAAGCTGAGTAGTCGGCTATGTCACAGATGACAGAGGCAGTTGGAAAATAACACCGTACATTCCGTATTGATATTGTACACTCCGTGTATGTTTTGTTAGATGGAAGCCGTGTGGTTTAGCCGTGTAGAAGGACCTGGGCAGGGGAAGGGAAGTTAAGAACACGCTGTGTAATTAGTGTACACGCTGTGTAATTAGTGTACACGCCGTGTAGTCTTGTTTTTCAAATTTTGAATTCTTTCTTCTTCTTGTTTCCTTTTGGTTTATTCGCTTTTCGGTCATAATAATCTGCAATCTGAGGCGTGCTTTTGACCTTGTAGTGTCATGCCGCCTAGATGACCGCGAGTTGTTCGCTAAGAGAGAGGCGAAGATTATACTTCGGAGATGGTGGGCCATGGCCTACCAATTGATCCACCAGCAGAGCCAGATGTGTCGCCAACTATTGTGCTGGACACAGGGGCGGAGGCACAGTTCTGTTAAGGCTTATTGCGGTTCATGCAGACCTTTCAGGGAGCACCGTAGGCTGCCACATCTATGGCCGAGCTGACGCGTATCTTTCAGCAGCAGCATCTGCCTATGTTTTTAGGGGATGGCGGACCTCAGGCCGCAGAGTCTTGGCTAGGATCGATGCAAACTATTTTTGAGCATCTTGAGATGCCTCCAGGGAGGAGGTTCAAGCTCGCGACTTACATGCTGTGTGATTCCACCAAGAGGTGGTGGGATGTTACCACCCAGACAGAGCATCACAGGGACATGGCGTGGGAATATTTTCATGCAGTCTTCTATGAATTCTTATTTCGCGAGACACTGAGGGAAGATAGAGCTCGAGAGTTCATGAATCTGCAGCAGGGCGCCATGTCGGTGATGGACTATTTAGCTCGTTTTATGGAGCTTCAGCGTTTTTCACCCGTGCTAGTGGGTAACGAGACGTTGAGAGCCAGATGTTTTAAGGATGGTCTTCAGTATGACATCCCAGCACTGGTAAATGTTTTCAGGTTTCCTACTATTCACGCGATTTTGAACCAGGCGCTGATTACAGAGACGAACCTACAAGAATCATGTGGTGTGGTCCATGGCAGTTTAGCACCAGTTACTGGTATTATTTCTGCTGGCAAGAGGAAGAGACAGATGGACTTCTCTCAGGGCGGCAGTACCAGCCAGGTAGCTTCTTCGGGTGGACCAGTCAGGTGCTACCAGTGTGGAAGAGAGGGGAACAAGAGACCGTAGTGTCCACGAGACCCAGTGGAGTGCCGAGCTTGCAGCAAGATGGGTCATCTGCAACGCTTTTGCAGGGTTTTTCTACCAGTGGATAGTGATATGGGTTCTGTGTAGACTCCGCATGCGGGAGCAGGACCAGTGGCTTCTTACCAGTCAGGGAACTGGAATACGTCAGGGCGTGCAGGCAGAGATGGTAGTCGGGGCTGTGGTAGCCATACACCAGGATCGCAGATGCAGCAGGGCGGGACAGCTCAGGATAGCCAGGCTGTGTCGCAGGGTCGCAGCACTGTGCAGGCATATGCAGTGCAACAGACCCAGCATGAGCAGGATCCCAGACCTTCTACAGTTAGAGGTATTATTCTAGTAGCTTCTGTCTTGTCTTTAGTACTTTTTGATATGGGTGCTACACATAGTTTCATATCTATACCCGTTGTGGAGATCCTTGGGCTCAGTGTTTCTACTTCTTCTTATATCATGACACTAGACACTTCGTTGTGGACTAGGAAGAATGGTGTGCGTCAGTGCATGGAGTTCCCCCTTGAGGTTGGAGGGTGTCACTTTCTTTGGGACCTCTATGTCTTGGAGATGACGAGCTATGAAGTCATTATTGGGATTGACTGGTTGGTTCCCTTTCGAGCCTTTGTAGAATGCTATCGTTGTAGGGTGAGTTTCACATCACCCAAGGGCAGAGAGTTTCTATACAAGGGAGAATGGGATGTTCAGGTGAGTCGATCTGGACCAGAGCATTATTGGCGAGGTGGAGTCACAGCCCAGATTGCGAGTTTATATCTGGATGATCAGGGGACTTGTCAGACGGATTTTCCTCCAGTTTTCATTCGTTTCAGGGATGTCTTCCCGGATGACTTTTCAAGTCTACCTCCGGTGCGTGAGGTGGATTTCTCTATTGATCTAGTTCCAGGAGCAGCACCGGTGTCCATTCCTCCTCATAGGATGGCCACACCTGAGTTGCAGGAGCTCAAGAGGCAGTTGGAGGAGCTGCAGATGAAGGATTTTATCTGACCCAGTACTTCACCTTGGGGTTCTCCGGTCCTTATTGCGAAGAAGGAGGGCGGTACCCTCAGACATTGTGTGTATAATCGGAAGCTGAAACAGTTGACGGTTGAGAACCGATATCCCTTTCCGAGGATAGATGATCTGTTTGACCAACTTCGTGGATCACGAGTGTTCTCGAACATTGACTTGCGATCCGGATGTCATCAGCTGCACTTTAGACTATCTGATATACCTCTCACAGCTTTCCAGAGTAGGTATGGTCTATATGAGTACACGATTATGCTGTTCAGATTGACGAACACGCCAGCATTTTTCATGGATCTAATGAATTGTGTGTTCCATTCGTATCTTGATTCCTTTGTGGTAGTATTCATGGACGACATCTTGGTGTACTCTCGTACTCTACACGACCATGCCACCCATCTTGAGATCGTATTGAGTACACTAAGAGAGCATCAACTATATGCTAATCTCTCGAAGTGCCACTTTTGGATGGACGAGATTCACTTCCTGGGTCACATTATCTCAGAGGCTGGAGTTTTAGTAGACCTAGAGAAGTTGAGAGAAGTAGTTTCATGGGAGCATCCTAAGAACGTGTTTGAGATATGGAGTTTCTTAGGGCTGGCTGGTTACTACAGACGCTTCATACAAGACTTTTCCCGCTTATCAGCACCATTGACAGGTATGACTAAGAAGGGTGTGAGGTTCATTTGGTTAGAAGCTTGCGAGATAGCTTTTCAGGACCTGAAGGGAAGGTTGAAATCAGCACCGATCCTGATACTCCCAAAGCAGGGGAAGAGCTATACAGTTTACTGTGATGCATCAGGGATTGGGCTGGGAGCCGTTTTGATGCAGGCTGACCGCGTTGTTGCATACGGGTCTTGGCAGTTGAGGCCACATGAGAGGAATTACCTGACACGTGAACTTGAGTTGGATGCAGTTGTTCATGCGTTGCTCTATTGGAGACACTATCTGTTGGGAGAGCATTTTGTGGTTTTCACCGACCATAAAAGCCTCAAGTATATCTTTACTTAGCGTGACCTAAATTTGAGGCAGAGAAGGTGGGTTGAGTACCTACAGTCCTTCGATTTTGAGCTTGCCTATACACCTGGAAAAGGTAATGCAGTATCTAACGCACTGAGCAGGAAGACTCAGATACATGCACTACAGGAGGCCAGTTGTGAGTGGGAGCTCATGGCCTTGTTCTCTAAGATACATCTGGAGGTGCATGACGGTCAGGGGTAGACTTCTCTTTCTTCTTTAGCTGTGACTTCTACTCTCCTGGACAGAGTGAGGATGAGGCAGCTATCGGTTTCAAAAGGCCTAGTTCTATGGGAGTCGGTGGCAAGTGAGGACCCTCCTCCCGGTTGGACGATAGGCAATGATGAGGTTTTCTGTTTCCATGGACGTGTATGGGTTCCAGGGGATATACGCGAGGAGCTGATGCTGGATTTTCATGATTCAGATTTGGAAGTTCATCCCAGGGTTACCAAGATGTACCGAGACTTGAGACATCAGTACTGGTTGCCGGGTATGAAGAGAGAGATAGCTGGTTTTGTTACGAGTTGTTCCACCTGTCAGCAGGTAAAGAAGGAGCACCAGAGGCCAGTTGGGTTGTTACAGCAGTTTCCCATTCTAGATTGGAAATGGGATGATTTCACAATGGATTTTGTGACGGGATTTCTGAGGACACCTTGAGGTAGTGACGTCGTGTGGGTTGTCGTGGACAGACTCATGAAGGTAGCTCACTTCTTGCCGATCAAGGTGACCTTCGGTGTGGACGATCTTGGAAGTTTGTATATCCGAGAGATCGTACGTCTTCATGGGGTCCCTCATTCTATCATTTCAGATAGCGACGCCCACTTTACGTCTCGTTTCTGGCATATTTTTCAGAGGGCGCTGGGTACATAGGTGCTTCTGAGCACAGCATACCACCCTCTGACAGATGGCTAGTCAGAGCGGACGATACAGGTGCTAGAGGACATGTTGCGCTCAAGCGTCCTAGACTTTGGGGCTCTTGGGTGAAGCATATACCCTTAGTCGAGTCTTCCTATAACAATAGTTTTCAGGAGAATATTGAGATGGAACCATACGAGGCTTTATATGGAAGGCAATCCTGATCACCTTTTTGCTGGTTAGAGGCAGGTGAGGCAGCTTTACTGGGGCCACAGCTCGTGCAGGAGAAATATGAGCAGGTCCAATTGATTTGGAAGCGGATGGCTACCGCACAGTCTCGTCATAAGTCTTATGCTGATCACCGCAGACGACCTTTGGAGTTCGTGGTCAGGGATCAGGTTTACATACGTGTTTCGTCAAGGCTGGGACACAAGCAGATCGAAAGACAAGGTAAGCTTTCACTGAGGTATGTGGGGCCATTTGAGATTCTGGAGAGATTCAGTCTGGTTGCCTATCGGTTGCAGTTACCGCAGCTGTACCGAGCCATGAACGAAGCCTTCCACATGTCTCAGTTGTGTCGCTACCATTCATACCCGTCTCACACCTTTCAGCCAGAGGAGGTTGAGCTTCAGCCTGATGCATCCTTTGAGGAGCATCCGATTCGTATCGTTGACAGGAGCACGAAGGTTCTCCGAGGCCTGTCAGTTCCTCTCGTACGGGTGCTATGGCAGCATGGCCGAGTGCAGGACAAGACCTGGGAGAGGGAGGCCGACGTACGTTCTCAGTGTCCAGATCTTTTCTAAGCTTCATCTTCACCACCCTTGGAAGGGAAATTCAGGGAAGAATTGCTATAAGGGGGGAAGTTTGTAAGAACCCGGTTCTTATTTTAGAGGTACGAGCTTCTTCTTTTCCCTTTCTTTAAGTGTTTTTGAGAAAATATGGAAAATGGGTAAAAATCCTAAATTTTGGAACTACATGCCTTGTACTTTATCCACATGTAGTGTACTTTTGTCCATGTTGGGATGAGTACACGGGGTGTGTAGCCATGCTGGTGATGAGGGGTGTAGGAACCGACTACACACCGTGTAGTGGTATTTACACGCCATGTAGTCATTCGGCAGGCTTAAATAGTAAGGCGGTGGAGCAGCCGATAGCTGGGCGACAGTACACGCCGTGTACTTGGGAGTACATGTTTTGTACTCATGTCGACAGATGAACAGTGTTGAAGTGCCGCCAAATGAACAGTTAAATGAAGGAAGTACACGCCGTGTACTCAGAAGTACACACCATGTAATTTTTTTTTCAGCGTAAAACAGGCAGTAGCCTCCTCATTTTACAGAGGAGGCGTTTGAGCCATTTTGGAGCCAAAGGAGGAGGCCGGATCTTTGAAGATCCACCGGGCGTTCGTCTGGAATCTGTTTCGGCTTCGGACGATTTCGTTGGGACCGCACGGGTAAGCCCTATCCTCTCCTGGTATCTTTATTACCAATTATTCTCCTAAAATAAGTTATTTATGTTTGAATGGGTTTTGTTCTTTGTTAGATCTACGCCATTCTTGGGCGTTTAAGGAGTCGGCGTTCGGGTATAACATTCGTTTTCGTATAAGGTATGTGGATTTGTGTTTAGTTTTCCAATTGTTGTGTGTTTTGTGCGTTTTCGTGCCACAAACCCATGTTGGGGTGTCATGCGGCTGAGTTAGTTGCTATGTTTAATTCCTATAATTTCATAGGTGATTAAACTATGATAATAAAATGTTGGTTGGGATCCTTTCTTGGATCCGGAACCACCCCCGGGGTGTGTTTCACTGTTTAGCCGTTTGTCCAGGATACCCGAGGGTATGCCTTTAATGTAGTAATTGTAGAATTTCCTTGAATGGAATTTCTTGTTACTGCTTGTTTATCTATTGGGCATGGCCCTGTTACCTGTTTAGCCTGAGGGAATTTTTGTATTTATCCTGAGGGCGTTGTTGTGATTAGCCTGAGGGCACTGCACTATTTAGCCCAAGGGCTATAGTTATTTCGCCTGAGGGAAACCATTCATGCCTGAGGTATTAACTTCTGTGCCTGAGGGAGAAACTTCCTATGATTGAGGTCAATTTCTGTTACTCCTGAGGGCTAAACCTGTGGGATAGATTCTGCTTACCTGAGGGTAAGGTTTTTCTTGTCTAAGGATGTGGAATGCTTACTTGCACTGTGGTGATTTCTAGTATATAATGAATTAAATGAATAATAAAATGGCAATTTAATTGTTATGTTAGTTAATTTTCAGTACTTTACTTTATTGCATTTTACTATTGCACACTGTTGTTGCATGCTTACACGCAGTTGGGCACGAGCCTTTGGTGGGTGCCTACTGAGATATATTTCTCACACCTTGTTTGGGTCACGCTTTTCGGCCCAAACAGATTACGTTTCTGTAGGTGTAGATAGGGGAAAGAGTATTTATATAGGTACGTGACTGTTTTAGAGGAGTAGGAGGGCATGGGACCGAGCCTAGGCTCATGATGCTGCTGCCAGCCATTTTTCTTATTTTGTTGTATTCTGTATTTTGTTGTACTGTATTGATGTATAACATGTTCTGGTTGTTTTCATAGAACTTAAAACATGTATCATCATCACTTCTATACAATTGGTTATATCCCCTGCTGTAGTTTATTTCAGTTGTGTATGTTTACTACTTTCGATGTCGTGTATGTTTATTTTGGTATTCCGCTGCACTACACTTTGAAAAATGAGGGAATAGTTTCCCCACTATCAGACCTGGGCCCTCGCTGCTAGTCGGCAGCCTCTGTCATTTGGGGAAATGTTCATGAGGTCACGTGGCGAACCGGGCTCGGGGCACCCATTGTGTGGAACCCAGGTCCAGGACGTTACAGTATTCTTTGAACAAAGATGGAGAAGGAGTTTCTTGAACTGAAGAAAAAGGATGATGAATCCGTTGGTACCTACGAAGCAAATTTTACAAGACTTGGAAGGTACGCTTCCGAAATTATTATCCAACCTGAGAGTAAGATCGATCGATTCTTTAGTGTCTTAAAACAAAGTCTTTGAAGTGCGTTAGCCATAAGGGACTTCAATAGCTACGTGGAAATTCTTCGATGTGTTCTCAAGGTTGAGATGGAGATTGGTGTAACCCATCAGTCACATGGGTTTGATAAGAAGAGGAAAATGGAATTCAAAGGAAAATCTAAAGACCACACTGAAAAGAAGATGAGTTTTCCCTTATGCTCAATGTGTGGAAAGAAACATGGAGGAAATTGTCTTCAGGGGACAAGAAAATGTTATATGTGTGGAAAAGAAGGTCATCGGGCAATTGAATGTCGAAATAATGGGAAGAAGATGTCTAATGATGCAATCAATGGAAGGGATACAGAGAATGAACCTACTACACTTCAATATCTCAAGTGCAAGGATATGGGTCATTATGCCAATCATTGCCCAAATCCAAGGGTTGATGATGATGATCGATGTCAAAATGCTCTTAAGGCCAAAGACAAAGGAAAGTCACATTCAATTACTATCGGTGATGTGGAGTGCGACAACGAAGTGGTGAGAGGTACACTTACCATCCACTCTAAAGTAGCAAATGCTTTATTTGATTCTGGATCCACCCACTCTTTTATTTCTGAATAATTTTCTAAGGGTGTCTCCGTATTACCTCAATAATTAGATGTTGAGTTGGTTGTGACAACTCCTAATGGAACAATAGTCGCATCAAAAGTTTACAATTCTTCTCCGATTGAAGTTTGTGGGAAAGTGCTTCCTGCAAATCGTGTGATCCTTCCTATAGTGTAATTTGATGTGATTCCTGGCATGGATTGGCTTTCTTTATATGAAGATCATATCAATTTCCAAAGAATGGAAGTCACATTTCATATTCCAGATCAATCTATGACCTTCTATCGATACAAGGATGAACATAACCTTCCAGTGGAAATTTCATCCATCTTATGGATCTTGATTCCACTAAATGAAGGTTATTTATCTCAAATGGTTAGAGAGAATCTCACGATTAATAATATGCCCATTTTATAGGAATTTGATGATGTCTTTCTGGAGGAATTTCTAGGTCTTCCACCAAATCGTGAAGTTGAGTTTTCAATATAACTCGTACTGGGTGCTTTGCCTATTTCAAAGACACCTTATAGAATGGCCCCAATTGAGTTGCAGGAATTGAAGAAGAAACTCCAAGAGAATCTTGATAAAGGATTCATACACCCTAGTGCATCACCTTGGAGAGCACCTGTTCTGTTTGTTAAGAAGAAAGATGGATCAATGAGACTCTATTTTGATTATCGAGAACTTAACAAGATCACTATCAAGAAAAAATATCCTCTCCCATGCATTAATGACCTATTTGACCAACTACGCGGAGCTCAATACTTTTCCAAGATTGATCTTCATTCATGGAATCATCAATTAATGGTCAAAAGGTAGGATATACCAAAGACGGCTTTCCATACAAGGTATGGACACTATGAATTTATAGTGATGCCATTTGGTCTTACTAATGCCCCTTCTATCTTCACGGATCTGATTAATAGAGTCTTCAGAGACTATCTTGATCAGTTTCTGGTAGTCCTTATAGACAATATTATTGTCTATCCAAAGAGCAAGGAAGAACATGAATATCACTTGAGAATTGTATTGAAGACCCTAAGAAAGGAGAAGATTTATTCCAAATATACAAAGTGTGAATTTTGGCTTCAAAAAGTTGCATTTTTGGGTCACCTAATCTCAAAAGAGGGGATATCTGTGGATCCATAAAAAATAGAGGCTATCGAAAGATGGTCGAGACCAACAATAGTAACTGAGATCCGAAGTTTTCTTGGTTTGGATGGATATTACTAACGTTTTGTGAAAGATTTTTCAAGGTTATCTAACCCACTCACCAAGTTTACTCAGAAAGGAGTTATGTTTGTTTAGACAGAGGAATGTGAAGAGAATTTCAAAGAGATAAAAAGAAGGTTAGTCGGTGCACCTGTTCTCACACTACCTTGCAGTGGAGAAAGGTTTGTGATCTACAGTGATGCATCCAAGAAGGGACTGGGGTGTTTTCTCATGAAAAATTATATGGTTATAGCTTATACCTCACGATAGTTGAAAATCCATGAGCAAAATTACCCAACTCATGATTTAGAGTTAGCTGCGGTAATCTTTGCATTAAAGATTTGGACGCATTATCTTTATAGAGAAAGGTGTGATATTTATACTGATCATAAAAGTTTAAAGTATATATTCACACAAAAATATCAGAATATGCACCAAAGAAGTTGGTTGGAGCTGATTATGGATTATGACTGCTCAATTTATTACCACCCTGGGAAAGAAAACAAGGTTGCAGATGCATTAAGTCGACAAGAACATGCCATTTTATCTATGATGAGGACCACAAAAGATCCAATATTTATTGATTTACAAAGGATGGATCTTGGAATTATAATGGAAGGGGAAAATCGTATCTTTCTCAAATGAATGTTCAACCATCTATACACGTGAGGATTAAAGAGGCACAGAAAGAAGATGTAGAGTTACAAAAGAAGGTGAGAAATGTTCCTGAATTCAACCTTGATTGTGATGGGATAATAAGGTTTAGGAATCAGGTTTGTGTTCCTCCCATCCACAAATTAAAGAAGGAACTGCTGGATGAGGCTCATAGTTCTTCATTTTCTATTCTTCCTGGAAGTACGAAGATGTATAGGGACCTGAAAGAGTACTTCTGGTGGGATGGCATGAAAAGAGATGTTGCTGAATATGTCTCTCGATGCTTGGCTTGTCAGCAAGTTAAAGCTGAGAGACACAAGTCAAAGGGGATGTTACAACCATAACCCATACCATAATGGAAATGGGAAAACATCACTATATACTTGGTCGCTGGACTTTCTAAAACATCCAAAGGCAATAATGCTATCTGGGTTATAGTTGATCGTCTCACTAAGTCGGCACACTTCATTGCTATTAGAGAATATTTTTCTCTTGATCAGATTGCCAGGATATATGTAAAGGAAGTGGTATGATTGCACGGAGTACCACTTTCCATTATATCTGATCGGGATCTGAGGTTTACCTCGAAATTCTGGAGAAGTCTTCAGCATGCTCTAGATACGGAGTTGAGTTTCAGCACTACATACCATCCTCAGACAGACGGTCTGTCTGAGAGGACAATTAAAACTCTATAAGACATGTTGAGAGCTTTCTCTATGGATTTAAAAGGTGGTTGGGATCAACACCTAACTTTGGTGGAATTTTCTTATAATGATAGCTTTCACTCCAGTATTCATATGGCTCCTTATGAATCCCTCTATGGAAAGAAATGCAGAACTCCAACTTGCTGGGTTGAATTTGGGGAAAGAAAGCTATTAGGACTTGATCTTGTTGATGAGATGGAAGAAAAGGTCAGATCTATTCAACAACACATAAGATCAGCTCAGAGTCTATTGAAAAGTTATGCCAACAACCGAAGAAAATTCCTAGAGTTTTAAGTGGGTGATAAAGTGTTCTTACGAATATCTCCCTGGAAGAGGGTCATGAGATTTGGAAAGAAGGGTAATTTGAGCCCTAGATATATCGGTCCTTTAGAAATATTGGATCGTGTTGGGAAGGTATCTTACTGATTGGCGCTTCCACCGAATCTCTCCCAAGTTCACGATGTGTTTCATGTATCTCTCCTGAGAAAGTACATACCTGATCCTTCACATGTACTCAACTCAGAAGTTGTACCGCTGGAGTAAGATCTTTCTTATTAAGAAGAGCCGATAGAGATTCTGGATCGTAGAAAAAAAGTCTTATGGAATAAGACAACTCGCTTGGTGAAATTTCTATGGAGGAACCACCAATTAGAAGAATCTACATGGGAACTTGAGGATATGACGAGGGAGAGGTATCCTCATCTGTTTATAATGAAGTGACGAATTTTGAGGGAGAAATTCATTTTAAGGGGGGTGAAATGTAACACCCTGAGATTTTATGAGAAATATTTCTTTTATGTATTATGTTATATGAAACCCCAAAGGAATCTTTCACAAGACACAATACTGACTTGGCATGCATTACACGCAATCGCGACCTTCCTCGATAGCGTGTGTAGTACGCAATACAGGATTTCACTAAACAACTATATATTATTATGTACTAGCCATTATGAATAGTATTTACTAAATTTTTAATTTTATAACATTATTATTCATCTTACGTATTTTCTAGAACATGGTAAGAGAACAAAATAAATTTTTCGGGTAAAATAAGTATTTTTCAAAAAAATGAAGTTTTGTCACCTTTTGATGGTGCACCCACATTAAATCTTGTTTTTTACATGTTTATAAGTTCAATTTGAAAAAACGTATTCTTAAGAATCAGGATATAAAAATTTAATTTGGATAAATTTTTGATATTTTTCTGATAACATTCATATTTTGATGAATAGTAAAAATACACTAATTTTTAAATAAAAACAACCTTTCTCATTGAGATAATTTATATGGTTAAATTATAATATTGAATGGTTTCAAAGTATAAATAGAATATATTTTTACCATTTAATATAATTTATGTCATTATCATTAATTTAACACTGAATTCATAGGTAAAAACATTTCAATCTTTGGTAATGTTTTAACTTCTAAAACCCGTTTTCTTAAAAACAAGATTAATTTTAAATTAATTACTGCAACTTATGTGTTTTGAATTTTGAAAAATGGATTCCATATTTGGAATCAGTGGGTCCAAATTATGTTAATAGGCTACTTTTTATTTTTGGGCATTATGAATAGTAACTACGGTAAATTTTATTTACCATAGTTAAATGTAAATCAGGTAAATAAGGGTAAATATAAGATTATAAAATTCCCTAACACCTAAAAAAATCCTATTAGATGACTAAAAGTCGACCAATATCACCTAAGGGTCGGATTAGATTCATTTAATGTACTTTTTTCCCTGAAAATAATTTAATTATTATTAAAACCAAAGAAAGTGACAACATGTCACTTTCTTAAATCTTATAAGTATAATAATATTAATTTAGTGATAAACTTAATGAAACTTCAAACATGAATAGTTTACAGAAATATAATACAATTATCTACATCATAGGAATTTATTTAAAATTTTTATGGAATAAATAATTATCATTAATTATGACACAATAGTGATGTTGAAATTATTTTATTAATTAAAATATCAAATAAATGATTTTAAAAATATTAAAATAAATATTATATGAACTATTTAATGTGCTCCACTAATTTTCAAGATACATATGTCATTTTATGAATCTATTAAAACTTTTAGTTCGAACATATCATCTGTATATATTTTATTTAAATTCAAATAAATGAATAGTATCAAAATTAATACTATTGTTATTTTATAAAAATAACATATTATAAAATTGTTTAAAAATAACAAAAATATTTAAAATTTATAAATTAAAATTTATATGGTCGAAAATGTCATAAAGTGACAAATTATGGAAAATTAACAACACATATGTAATAATTTATAATAATTTAAAATTTAGAATATTATTACCACCAATAAAATTAAATTAATAAATAAAGATAAATCAATTTGATAATGTTTAAAATAAATTCCTAACATGTCTAAAATTTATTGTCTGATGATATTACAACCCTATCTCATCTAATATTCAAATATGAGTCCTTTTGGAAGTTTTTGAGTGGGGTTGGGATTTAATATAAACTAATATTTCTTATATTTCCAAAGGTGCCCCTCTCCTCCCTTATAAAAGGGAACCTCCTCCCTCTCCTACTCACACCAATTTGAGCCTTCAAGCTCGGCCAGCCCCTGCCCATTTTACTTCCCCACTTCCCTAGAAACATCCTAGAGGTCCTGGTCTTCTTCAAAGACCAATTTTAGTACCCTAAGAGGAGGTCTCAAAGAGGCGCTTCAAAGAAGAGGTAATGTCAGTTACTGATTCTTTCAACTTTATTTCTTCTTCTACTTATTCTTCATTAGATTTTTCATTAAGAAGTAACAACATCAGAATCACACATATACTGATATGTTATTATATGTATGAAATAACCCTATTTCAACATCTATCCATCCTATGGAAAATGAAATCACCGCGCGTGCGTATGTACGGAATACCGTCTCCACGCCGTGGTTTAATCTATTTTCCACCACCACCTTACTTGGATGGGTATAATGGTGTAAATAATGACTATATATGATTATTTTAAAGTGATATTGATTCTGAAATAGTATACATACACTCAAATACAATTCCACAATCATGGGAACGATATCATCGCTCGTGCGTACGTACGGAATATCGTCTCCACGATGTGATACGACTCGTTCTACATGATCTTCATTGCCTAATGATTATATAAATGAATTGAATGAATAAATATGATATATATTACACTAATACCATTCTGGAAATGAGTTATCTATAACCTAATAAAGAAGAATAAGAATTTATTCGACAGAAAACGCATAAGAACAAAAAGCAATAAACACCCGAATAACAAGTAACAATGAAATATTACTAATAAGAAGCTAAGAATATGACCATATATGATATCATAAAAATAATTATGATTCTGAAATAAGTCAATGACATTATTTAAATCATTATACAGGAGGTTCAGACACTTACGAAGCAAATCGGACCTAAGGTAAGGGAAAATCTCACAATCTCATTTTTATCCGAGATTGTTTATACTTCAGAATTTACTGGGGAATATTTATCATCCACATCCATGTTTCCTCAATATGTAATATTATTTCCATCCACCTACAATTTTCTAAATCCAATTTTACCCTTTGGTCAGTTTTTAGAAAAATATATGAAAGGAATCTTTTGTCGTTTTTCGTACGTGGTACTTTTGGACTTTTCCGACAAAAGTACGAGAAGAATGTTTTTTTAACTTATACGGCATGAATGGATTTTTAAAACATTATTTCCAAGAAGCTTCCTTTAAAAGTTTTCACGTTTATTTTTAATCAACTTTCTTTAGTTTAAAATTGTATGACATGTTAATAAAGGAAAAATGTTTTTGAATTACAAAGGATATTTTCCTCAAGAATGGAGTTCAAGTGTTTTATCAAAATTATTTTCCATTTAAGATAATATAGGGTTCACTTTCTATCCCTATTATTAAATTGATTTGATTATGTTGTGATGGGATTATTTTTATGAATTCCTTTGTCTTATATGAATTGTTTTATGATGTCTCGATGTTTAAGAATCCCATTTTTATTACATGGGTTATGCAATGATGTAGGTTTATGATTTTGTGGCACACATAAGAATTGTATCATTATGAGATGGGTGGGAACTATATCTCCCTCAAATTAATTGGGTAAAGATTTATATCTCATGAGATAGACATGTCTGGAACGGAAGGTTAAACTGGTTCAGTGAAACAGGACTGAAACGAGGAGTGAACTTGGTTCAGAAATGGACTTTGTCTACTAAGACAGTCTTGGCTATGAGTCTTGACTACTAAGAAATGATTCTCTATGATTATCTGTGTATGCCACAAAGCTTCATGTTTTAAGTTATGATTATTGGGATTAAATTTCACTACTATGATTTATCCCATGTTATGAAATTATGATCTCTTTTGTAGGTTAAGATTTCCAAAATGATATGTTCTTATGAATATGATGTGATTGATATTTCTTTTGTTTACCCTTACTGAGAATTTGATCTCACCCTTTTTTTAGGTTTTCTTTCCCCAGTTCAGGAAGATGGTTATTAAGTAAGATATGACAAAAAGGGACTCTAGATATGATGAAATAAATGGGAGACAGTGTAGATGATTTAGGAACCAGTTGTTTATGTTTCCTAGTTTCTAAAGACACTATACCTATACGGTCCTTTCATGGTTTTGTTATATGCTGTAATAAGTGTAATTAAATTTTGAAGTATTAAAAATGTATGTAATGTATGGGTCTTTATACCTGAGGCCATCAAATTAATGTATTTATACACCCAATTAGTGTATTTAGGGTGTGGTAATAAAATCAAAATAGTGTACCACCTAGATATCCTAGAATTTCAATTTCTAAACAAATTATTAATTCTAGTTGTAAAGACAATTTAATTAGGAATATGATTTAACATTATTTAAATTTAAATAATGATGAATGATGATAGAAAAACATAACCAATCACAAATTTGAAATTGTTTGTTACCTATGTTTTAGAGTCATCCTTGGATCCTCAAACACTCGGTCTTCTTACCATTATAAAAATTCCTCATTCATGATCCACGGGTACAAAAAATCCAAATTCCTATCAATATCCACATATATATTAATAATTTATTAGAATGGTATTATTTTATTTTAATTTATTTGGATGGTAAAACTTTTCCTTAGACGCATGTATTGTCCACCCCACCTTGGTACTCGGGGTTCCAATGTATTGTCCCTAAGAAATCCAATCCACTTTCCATATTCAACTAACCTTATCAACAAAAATTATCATATTATACGATTGAAATTTTAGTTTCAATGGAATACGATTTTAAATAAACCTATAACAAACATTTATTTATCAAAAATCCAAATTTTCATCAAAATACTTAAAATTTACTTTATATATTTCAACAATTAAATTTCATTCTGCAGTAATTGTTGTAACATAAAACCAACTACAATTATCACTTCAAACCATTGGAAACCTAGTTGAATTGACTAAAAACAAGTAAGAATAGCTAAATGTATAATTATGAAACTACAAACACCAATTTCAACACCATACATTTCATATTTAGATTGGCCTAGCAAGTGATGGCCATAGGAATGAAGAAAAACCCTGAGAAGAGGGGTGAGGATGCTTTGGAAATGAAAGGGAGAGACTAATTTTAATATTTCATAAAATAATTAATTAAGAATAAACTAAAAAACAAATTATTTCGGATAGGAGAAAGTGGTTTAATTAACATAGGTATGAGAAATCATGTTGGAGGGTGAGAGGAAGGATAGAGTGTTAAAATTGTGTAAGGGAGAAGAGGAAATTTCTTGTTTTATTTTTTCTCAGTTGGCCTCATTATTGGGATGTAAGGATTTCAAAAAATTGGGCCTTAATTGTGGGTCTACATAGAGGTACCTATGAAACTACATTATTGGTCTATATAGATTGATAAACCTTTTTCCAACCATGTGAAATATTACTGTCAAATTATAAATATGTTTCACATGATATCATATGGTATTCTGGGGGTGTGAAATCCATGTGCCACCAACTGTTTTAAAACAATCTAAATATTTCAAAGTAACATCACCTATAAAGTATTAAAAATAATGAAATTATAAAATAGGGGGATAATATACTTGAAAATAATATCACTGGTGTGACAGATTCTTTGTGGCATTACTAAGAATCACATTATTTTCCCATGGGTTAGGTCCTATTTATCGTTGATGTAAATTTAATTTCTATGTGGAATAATTAATTATAAAATTATATGATATAAACGGTGGGATTCAGATTATATATACCTCAAATTAATTATGTAACAGATTTTTTATAATGAGATCCTTATGTATCGACATGATGTAATTCTCTAGGTCTAAAATATTATACATTGGAAAAATGATATTCTCATTGTCCATTTTATCACGATGTATTGGTAATGAAACATGACATTGGATGTTTTATTATTATGATATAGAGACATTCCATATATATCCTACATATGAATTCTAATTTTTTATGATAAGGAGTTATTTCTTATGAATCAATTATGATTATTTTTCTCGCCCATGTACTTGTATAGATTCATGTATCAAATTCATTCATATTATTCATCCCTTTATTAAGCTTTTAAGTACACGATTTCTTCTAAATATGTCACAAAGTGATAAAATATAATATAAATACTACAAAATAATTTTTATAACTACAAATAACGTCTTTAAATAATAATTAATTTTTATTATTTTTAATGTTTTTTTTATAATAAATTTCCCAATATATTTAACAAATCAATATTTCAAGTTATTATATTATTTTGTGTGAATATTTTTAAAAATAATGCTATAATAATGTATAGAATGTACGATTAACTATAATTGAGTCTGTGATATATTACATATATGTTAGTTAAATAAATAGAATGTTTGAAGAAGTATCTAGGGGTAAGAGGTTATCTCAAAGGCCAAATAAGGATGGTTGTGTGGACTATCTAAAGAGATGAAATATGATAGAAATATGCATGCATAATTTTATAGTGTACATGAGATTATTCATTGAATCATAGAGTAGTGTATTTAATGTTGAAAAAATATTCTAACATATCAAAATTTGTGTTCAGGTTATATCAGTTGATATAATATAATGATACAAATGGGTGGCCCAAAAATGACTGTGACATTATTAACTATTTTTTATAATAAATAATATATGATAAAAAATGTTGTATATGGAATCGAAAATAAATGAGGGCATTTATTAGGTGATAACATGCATGTATGGATTGAATGTAATGGGATTCCATATCATATATGGTGAAACAGAGGACCAATGGCCATGATATAAGATTTTATTTTGTATGGAAGTGATGTGTCTAAATAGAATAAATAATAGAGAAATATCATTACAAATTGGAATATAAATTCATATTCATATAAAAAATATTAGCACATTATTCCTAGCCATTTATGTTCAGTGAATAGTGAATTGGGATAATGCAAGGAGCATTATCAGATAACAAAGGTGGTTATGGTGAGGAAAAAAATACCACAACCCATATTACATACAACAATATATATATTTATGAACAAAAATAAAGAGAATGAAAGATGAATAGAACAACCTAGGAGATGAAATTTGTTATTAAAGTACAATGCAATTCATGCCAACACAAGATATGTGACATTATTAGTATATCATTACATGAAATCTTGCCACTTGAATGTTATTTATATTATCAGTTCAATATCACCCAAAACAAAATATAAATTACTCTTCATGTAAAATTTAATCAAATAAATTCACCATGATACAAAATAATGGAAAATTATTCTATAATATTATAAATTTTATTTAGAAACATAATTTGTTTCATAAAAATGGAAATAAAAAATTTTAATATGGATCATTACAAATAGTATTTCATGAAAAACATAGAAAGTTAAAGGTATTTTGTGTCCCCAAAAATCAAATAAATTAATCCATACAAATTATGAAATGTATAGATAGAATAAAAGATTTTTTTACTAAAATATCTAAGGGATCTATAAAACATACATTCATGGAATGAGAGAAAGGGATGTTAACTTGGTTGGACTTATGTGACCTGTAGAAGAAGTTGTTGGGCGAAGAATATAAAAGGGAAGAAACAATGTTAATTTAATACAATATATCACATTTTTATATGTATTAATGGTTATCCAGAAGCATCATATATGATTATGAGACGATGAAAATTCAAAATGTTTATATTTTCAGCAATGAGGAAACATCAATAAATAAGTGATGGTTTCCACGTATAAATATCCTACTATAATGTGTATTAGTAAAGGGCACAATGGATGAAGATAAAAGATAAATATTCAACGAAGAGAATTATGAGAGTGTGTATATAATATAAAAGAACTCATATAAAATGGAATAATATCGATGATTCATTTCATATTAGAAAACCCATATAGAAGAAGAAGAAGAGTATGAATGTTTAGTGAAGATCTATGAACTCCCCATTGGTAAGATTTTTCAAGGAAATAGATGATTGGAGGTTTGGTGTAGATCATATAGTAAATCGATTCATAACATGATGATATATAAAGGATCACACATTCAATATTTTTTCAACTACACAGTTGTAAAATTTATACACTCATAACAGATGTAGTGGTTAAATACTTGTGAAAAACTAAATTGACAACTCAAACATAACCATAATACGAAATGAAATTTTACTATGATCTTAATCCATTCCATCAAATGATAACATGTCAAAAGTAATGAAAAAAAATCCAAAATATAAAATGGATAGAAATTTATCTAATCAACACATTCGAGAAACACATCCATATAAAAATTATTTTTAATAGAATCTAGTGATTGTCAATGAAAAGGATATTTCATAGAACATCAATACAAGAAAACTTTTTGGTACTTATAATGTAATAATACAAATTAAAAACATAACATGACATTACGTCATTTAATTTTTTTGAATGAGATATACCAAAAAGTCATTTTATATTTTATATTTTAGGACTAACATATAGTGTGAGATTATATTGTCATATCATAGTTAATATTATAAGATAACATGCTTTTGGTTATGAATATTATAGGGTATGATTGAGTAATATTGCTGGATTTGATATTTCACAACACTTCTATTTCATGGAAGGACTTACATGGAAGTCAAATGTTAATGTGTTATTTTTCATATCTCTTATAATGTAAATCATTTACTATAAGTATTTAATAATGTGGAACAAATGAGGAAAACTGTACATTCATGTGATGAAAGAAAAAATGACCATAACATTACTCATGTGTTATTTAATTCATGATAAAATGTTTAATGGAGATAATGGAATCACATGGCTTATGTAAGGATCCACTTATAATATGTAGTTGTGATTCATTATTTTCCTTGTCAATACTCTCCCTTCTAGTATTTTTCACTCTTCCTCTATTTTTTCCCCAGATACTCGAAAATCATTATTGATAGAGACTCCCAATTATGTCTCATGTGATTAATCCCATGGATACACCATAAAATATGTTTCTAGTTTGAGTGGGTATCTGATGAGTGGTTAAATTGAGTACCCAATAAAAGTTTCAATCAAAATTTATTTCAAAAAAATCCTCAAAATAATTGCAAAAGCACAATTAATCAAAATAAATATTTATAGAAGTTCTAATAATTTAAATCATTTTCAGAAGATTATTTAGGACTAGTTAAAACAATTATGAAAAAAAACATTAAATTTTTAAATAAATTTACTTAATAAAAAAATTATATAAAAATAAATTAAGACAAGTTATAAAAGTAATGGTTTTTTATAGTTTTAAAATAAATTCAGATTAATTCATTGAGAGAATACAAAACAAAAAAACACACCAGAGAATAAACACATGTTGTTCAATCATATCCAGAGACGTAATCCTATCCACTTGTAAATTAAATGCTTCCATTAATATTATATAAAATAATTTTTTAATCAACAACCTCGATCATGCATCAAACAAAAAAGCTATTTAATTCATGTTAACAAAAATTGTGACAATGGTACCATTTAATAGTGAGACAAATTTGAAAGGGATTCATCATAACCATGACTTGAGCTACTGGTAGTTATACCATCAATGAATAATCACATTGGTAGGTCATTCCAATACATTTTCAAATTTCCATACTAGTGGTAATTCATCCTCTTGTAGTAAGTCATATCAATACATTTAAAATTTTCATCCTAGCGGTGACTCATTGCTGATAGTATGTATTTTATAATCCTTTTCAAATTTCCATTTTTTATCTCTCAAAATATGTATTTTCAAAAAAAATCAAAATTTTCAACCAAAATGTTGAGTCATATATGTATATGTGTGTGTGTGTGTGTTTTCAACCCTTTCAAAAAATTTCATTCCAATAAAGAGTCTATCCTAGGGGTGGGTCTTTCCAACACTTGGCGATATTTTCTCTAATCTTCCTTATATTATCAAATGACACCATAATACATTAAAATCGTTAATAACATAATAAAAATAATATTTTCATATTTAAAACAAGGTTACCCAAAATCTCTCAATTTTTAATGATAAAAAATCATGGCATCAATGTTAATGAATATACACAATGTATGAAAGGAAATTATATGTTAAACAATATCATGGAAGTGATGGTATCAAAAGAAGAAACTTAATAATATATGGCCTCACAAGGAATATCATTAAGAAGTGTATCAATGAAATACCAATATAAAATATTTTTTAAAGAGTCTTATACCCCTTTTGTATTTGAGAAAATATAAAAAAAAATAATTAATGTAATGGAATAATTATGAATGAAAATAGAATTTCCAATACGTTTAGCAGAAAAATATACAAAAAAATCGTCACAGAAAAAAATCCCCATCAAATAAAAAATGGGCTAATATAAATATATTTTGGTATGGGTATAGGGATCTTGAGAATATATTACCATCCCTTTTTCAGAAGCATGAGGGTTAGAATCATAACCTGATGTTACTATGGAATCCTTCATTTTATTTCATAAATTTTCATTACATTTTACAAAAGAGGATATTTAAAGTCTAGGGTCTTGGAAATCTGGAACAATATACATGAAAAAAAAATTATCCTAATCCAATTTAAGGCTTCCTCATAGGTTTTTCCTTAGTAAAATTATAGAATCTCACAACCTGGAGACATACTTAAATATAAAGGGTGAGTAGAAGGCCTTGTAAGGAAAACAAGTGTAACAGTGTACATGTAATATTTATTGATAACAAAATGAACATTAGGGATATTGTAATGAAATGATATAGTGGCATATAATAACAATATTAACATGAATAATAACATGAAAATGTGGATACAACATTGAATTTAGACATTTATGAACATATCACCAAGGTCCATCCAGAAGGTGTCATAAAAATTTCCAAGGATATTCACCATGGTTTTATGAAACTTGTCATCTCTAGGTATTAAATTCATTAACCAGTGAATTAGTGAGAAATCTGGTGTCACCATCAAAATTTCTTTATTTTCATGTGATCCCCATAGTTCATAATCAAAATACTCATTTATAACCCATAGAGAAGAAAAGAAATGGGTTTCATTCCAAAATCATGACGTTTTAGAAGTGCTTAAAAACAAGATCGTTATGTCATTTATAACCTCTGAAAAATGAATGAGGTCTTCATGTATGTAAATTTCATAATCCAATATATCATATTTATGTCCTTATGAATACCCCTATAAAACAAATAGGTCTTGGTATTCACATAAATAAAATAAGAGAATTTCTTGAGAAAAATAGAGAGAGATATTGAGACGAAATTTCTACAACATAATAGCTATATAATATGGTTATTGAAAACATTAAAAATAGAGGAGAATAGGGTAAACCTGTCATAATAGAGTCATAATACAGAATAGGGACATATTAAAATATAAATAAGATCATGCTATGGATATTTTAATGACTTACGACATGAAAATCAAACTTGAAAGAAAAGAGAAGATTAAATTTATTTTACAAAAATTCGGCAGCATAACAGCATCCCATAAAATTCAGAAAAATCAGTTCAGGATAGTGAATAGGGTATCTCATAATTTAGACCTAAAATTGATAGTAATAAGAATATAAAATAACATACTCCCATATAATAAAATGGAAACTATAAGACATATCATAAAGGAAGTCATGACTAAAAGAAGAGGTTGAAAGGTTCCCATACCTTGAAGAGTATCATCAAATAATTGAATGTTGTGACCCTGGGGGGATTGAAGGATCCATGGGAGGAATCCATGGGAGATAAAAAGACCAGATATTAATTGAGGATGAATTTTAATGAAATTAATGAAATAATGCGTTTGTATTTATAGAAATAGTGAGGGAATATTTTAAAAAAATTCAAGGGACACCACATTAGTGGTATTTTCATAACCATGGGATTTACCATTGTATTTTTCCCATTTTATTGGAAACATGGGACACAAAATTTCATATAATACTTAACGCATGTCGACCAAATTTGTTAAATCATGATTACATCATAAATGATGTCCTTAAACACACCGAAACTCAAAATTATATTTTTTTACTATTCACTGAAGATCAAAACATTTTAAAAATCTCATAAATTCACTCTAAAATAATATCGATGGACTGAATTCATATATGAAATCCATTTTATGAAAACAATTATCTTATTATGAGATATTAAATTTTTAGGTAAAATAACTATTTACTTGAAAAAATTACAAATACATAACTAATAATTTCTGAAAAAATTATTTACATAAGATGTTATATCACATTACCAAACAAGATTCCTAAAACATATTTATACCTCCTTAGATTATGTAACAATACCTTTAGTATAATTAAAATGTATATGGGTATAATTACTATTTCAAAGGGTAACGATACTATTAACCAAAAAGTTATCTTTAGTTTATTGAACCACATTTTTTCCCTGATTATAACCATGTATATCCAATTTTTGAAAATCATTTCACTGAAAAAGTTATTTAATAATAAAATGTTTTTACACTATTCATAAAAAACACTATTCATCAAATACTATTCATAAAACACTATTCATAAAACTCTAATCATTAAATTGAAACTCGTTTGAAAATTTCCAAAAATCAACCGAAGTTAATTTTGAACATTGATATAAAAAAATGATGTTTATTTTACAATAATAATTCTCTATGTATGAGACATATTTGAGAAGTACAATTTTTAAGTCTAAAATAAATTTGTCAAATTTGTCTTAATTAAACATATACATTATTAAGAAAATCTATACCAAAAATCAGGATTCTTGAGACTCCAATTTTATTTATACCAAGGGATTAAACAAACTGAATATGGCCTCATTAAATAACCCCTTATAACACCTTTATAGGACCTAAGGGTGAAGTGTGAATAGGTGATAGAATCTTGGGGAGGCATTGGCAACATTGCCCGAGTAATGATTTCTATTAACTTGAACTTCTCTCATAGGCAATTTCGTTCAAGCTTCACATGTTGAAGCTCTGATTGGGATTGGTCCAGAGAAAGCCCAGAGATTCTCCTTCCATCCTATGCTCTGACAAATGGGTTTTGTATGACCTGAGCTTAATGGATGAGGCCATCAAATCTTCTTTCTGTATTAATTAACCATGATAATTTTCATTTATAAACAATAATCAGAGTGTTAAGATTATATTTTTCAATAGTCATATTGACCAACGATCATATAACAGTCAAAACCCAATGGTCTCATTTTAATTATACTCACTTCATTAATTAATTGATATATTTTTCTTCAGTAAAAAATAATATAACACAAAAATTTATGAAACAAAAAAAAATTATTCAAAATTACGAGTCGTTACATTCTTCCACCCAAAAGAAATTTTGTCCCTAAAATTTCAACTCGTACCCTCTAAAGAAAAACGTGTGGGTACTTCATCCCCATATACTCCTCTAGTTCCCATGTGCCTTCTCCACATTTTTGGTTCCTCTACAATACCTTAACAAGGTTGGTAGTCTTGTTGTGTAGAACCTTTTCTCTATGATCCAATATCACCACCGACAACTCCTCATAAGAGAGGTCATGTTCCTATTGTACCACCTAGGGATTTATTACATGTAAAGGGTCAGGTATGTAGTTACTCTAGAGATATGCATGGTAGATATCATGTACTTATTCATGATTTTGAGAAAATGAAAACTGAAAGGCCACTGCTCCTACACTATCGAGGATTTAATACCTGCTAATTTACACAGGGCTCCCCATCCCTTTCATGCAAAACCCCATGACTATCTTTCAATGTGAAATTCGATGAAAATTATTTTTCCCCAACATCATACTCTAAGTCCCTTCAACGGTTGTCAGCATAGCTCTTTTGATTACTCTATGAAACAATAATGTGTAGCTAGATTGCATGAACCTTTTCTATCATCTCAACCACAAGTTCAGGCCCATGAAACATTCTTTCACCAGCTTTATCCCAACAAGGATGAGTTCTATGTCACTTTCCATATAGAGCATCGTAGGGTTCCATTTGAATGCTTGAATGGAAGATGTTGTTATAGGAGAACTCAACTAACGGGAGATGTTGATTCCATCCACCTTTGAATTCTTTTGAGCTAGATCTCCGCATGTACCCGAGTGTTTTAATAGTCATTTTATATTGGACATCAGTTTGGGGGGATAGTCCATACTAAAATTCAATTTGGTACTCTAATCATGAGGAAGGATTCTCCATAATTTTGATGTGAACCTTGGATCACGACTAGATATTAAAGAAATTAGAACTCTATGAATACTTATTACATCCTCCAGGTAAATCCCGAATTTTTGAACTACAGATAAATCTTCCCGAATAGAGATAAAATGTGACGTCTTGGTGAGATGGTCCACAATTTCCCATATTGCATTGTTTTCCGTTGGATTTTCTTGAGATTCAAGTGACAAAGTCCATAGTGATATTGTCCTACTTCCCTGCTGGTATGGGTAGTGGTTTCAATACCCCATTAAGAAGTTGTTGATATGCCTTCACTTGTTGACATACCAGGACCATGAAGTGTGTTTAGAAATCTCCCTTTTCATATTATCCCACCAATAATGATCACGAAGGTCACTATAGATTTTTGTACTTAAAGGATGTATAAAGAACATAGAGCTATGAGATTCTCCATCATCTTCTTCTTTATTTCTAGAATAGATGAAACACATATTCTTGTATGAAATTTCAATACACCTTATTGATCAATATTGATCTCAGGAAACGTCCCATCCTTCACAGCCTCACACATCTCCTTTAACAAAGGATATTCTTTCTATGTGTTCTAGATATTCTCTAGTAATGAAGGTTGAGAAATAATTTTGGTTAGGGTTGATGATATCCCATCCCTTATAATTCCCATGTACATCATTACTAGATCATTGATCCAAGTATCTCATTGAATGTTCATCATAGGAAGAACAACTAGTTCATTCCTGCTTATTGCATCAACAACTTTTTTTTCTCTTTCGGGATGACAATGACTTGAACAATCATAGTCATTACATAGATCCAACCATCTCCTTTGTCTCATTTTAAATTCCATTTTTGTGAAAATATACAACACAAGTTGATTGTCTATGTATATATCAAATTTCCCCCATAAAGATAGTGCCTCCATATCTTTCGAGCTAAAATGACTGCAGCCAACCCCAGATCATGCGCAAGATAGTCCTAATCAAGAGCCTTCAAGTGTCACGATGCATAAGCAATGACCTTGAAATTTTTTCATGAGGACATACACAAGACCATTAAGACATGCATTTCTAAAAAAAGGAATCCATCGCCACTTTAGGGAAGATTTTGCATGAGTGTGGTAACTAATCTCTTCTTCATCTCTTTAAAACATTCCTCGCATTCTTTTTTGGAGATGAACTTAACCCCATATGGAGTTAAATTAGTCAATGGATTATAATATCATTATTTTTTTCACCAAACAGCTATAATATCCCTCAAATCCAAGGAACATATGAATCGAAGTTATTTTTGAAGGTTGAGGTCACTCCTCAATATCATTTGTCTTTGCAGGGTAAACTATGATTCTTTCATTGGCTAAAATGTGACATAACAAAGAAACTTTTGTAACCAAATTCAAATTTTTTGAAAATTCAAAAAATCTTATAATTCTGTAGTGTTTTGAAAATATAACTTAGATGATCTTCATACTCCTCGTGAATTTTGGAATATATCAGAATATCAGCAAAAAAACATCCACAATGTTATCAAGGAGGTCCTTAAAGACTCTATTCGTCAAATACATAAAAATAGTAGGTGAATTAGTCAGTCTGAATGGCATACCAACAAACTCATAATACCATTATCTAGATCAGAAGTCAGTTTTTTTAATATCAACTTTCTTCACCCTCAATTTTTGATAACTAGAATGAAGATCAATCTTAGAGAAGAAATGAGCCCACCGAAGATGGTCAAAGAAGTCATCAATTATTTGTTGAGGGTATTTTTTTCTTCTTTGCGATCCCATTAAATTCTCTATAATCAATGCATTACAATATTGATCCATCCATCTTATACACAAAGAGAACATGATCTCCCTAAGGAGACACACTTGATGCGATAAAAGCCTTCTCCAAAAGATCTTGTATTTGATTCATTAATTCCTCCAACTTCACATTTTCCATCCTATATGGGGTCTTAAATATTGGATGGGATCCATGTATGAGTCCAATGGTGAACTCCACCTCTCTTTCTGGGGTAGGTCCAGGTATCTCCTTAGTAAATACATCAATGTATTCTAGGAGGATAGGAATATTTTTTATCCTTAAACTCTCATTTCCTTCTTCTTCTCGACCGATCGACTCCATAAATATGGATATAGGAGGTTCTTCTATACAATGATCAAGTTTATATTTCTCTCCTTAGAAGTTCACTATTGGTTTGCAATTCAAGACTACTGATATTTCCTTTCCTCTACATTTGATCTTAAAATTTTTATTTGAGAGACAGTCCATCCCTAGTATAATGTATAATTCTATCATGGGAATGACTACTATATTTGCAATTTTATTGTGCTCAATAAATTAAATACTATAGTTTCAAAACATTGACGATTCATGAATAATTCGGCCAGGAGTCTTGACTGATAACTCTACTTTTTCATTTTTCATAAGGACACACCCAAGCCCTTTATGAGATGCATCGCTAAAAATAATAAATCCTTATCCACTTGAGTGAAAAGGTAACATAGGTTTAGTAAACAATATATTTTTCGCATATTGGAAACATTCCTCAGACTCCTTTTTCAAGGCGAACATGACCCCTTTTCATGTTAACGTAGTTAATAGATTATAAAATTCCAAAAATATTTCACAAACCTCCTATAATATCTCTCTAATCCACGGAAAAATGAATCTTAGTTCTTGTTTTAGGCTGAGGCCACTCCCCTAAAACATTTGTCTTTGCATTGAAAATTATTATTCCTTCATTGGTTACAATGTTCCCCAAGATTTTAACTAGTTGTAACCAATATTCACATTTTTTGAACAATTAAAAAAGCTTATCCTTCTGTAGAGTTTTCAAAAAAACCGTTAGATGATCCTCTTGCTCCAGACGACATTTGGAATATATCATAGTATAATAAATAAAAACTACCATAAAGTTATCAAGGTAATACTTAAAGACTCTATTCATCAAATACTTTAAAATATCAAGTGCATTAGTCAGTCTGAGGGGACTAAATAACAAATAATTCCCATATCTTTATCAGATGGAAGTTTTTGGAATATCATATTTCTTCACATGAAAATGATGATAACCAGTTCAAAGATCAATCTTGGTGAAGAATTGATCCCCACCAAGATGATCAAATAAGTCTTGAATTCCTAGAAGAGGGTATTTGTCATTACTGTGATCCCATTTAGATTTATGTAATCAATGCATAGCCGCATCGATTCATCTTTCTTCTTCACAAAGAAAACAGTTTCTCTCCCAGGAGACTCACTCGGCCAATTAAATACCATCTCAAAATGATCTTGAAGTTATTTCTTTAATTCCTCAAGATCCTCCTTTTTCATCTAATGTTGGGTCTTTGAAATGAGATTAGATCTAGATATGTGTTCAATGGAGAGCTAAACCTCTCTTTTTTGGGTAGGTCTGGGTAAATCCTCGAGAAAACCTCAATGTATTCATGGACGATGGGGAAATTTTCATTCCATATACTCTCGTTTCCTTCTTATTATTAATCTATAAACTCTATAATGAAGGATTCATGAGGTACTTATATATAGTGATCAGGTTTGGATATCTCTCCTTGTAAGATATTGTAAGTTTTCCATTCAGGACCACTGATATTTCCTTTCTTCAGAATTTGATCTTGGCATTATACATTGAAAGAAAGAGTATCCCTTATATAATGTCTAATTACATCATGGTAATGACTAATAGATTTTTTATTATATTGTGCTCACTAATGTAAATACTAGAGCTTCTAAACACTGACGAATCGTGGATAATCCCACCATGAGTCTTGACTGATTTCCCTACTTTTATAAAATCAGGGGATGAATCAAAATTCATTGAAAACATGGGGGAAATATTGGAATGTGTAACACAAGAATCAAATAGGTTACATTCTACCTTTGAGAGAACAACTATAGTACCTTTCACCACATCATTTGAAGCTTCAATATAAGCTTTCGTGATAGAAAAAGCAATACCTTACTCCTTGGGAATTTGCTGAGGATTACAGTGGTTCCCCTCCACTGCCCTGAGAAATGGATAGTGGTTTGAAAAGTGGCCAAGTTGTCTACATTTAAAGTAATGGACATATGGTAGGGATTATACCATCTTCCCTTTGTCGTTAGTGTTTGGGAGTTGAGGAATCACCTCACTACGACAATTCTGTGCGATATGTACATTTGTTCTTCACTTTTAGCCCTTCCTGCTCCCATGTAGGCAGTTCCCCAAAGAGTTCTTCTCACATTTATTACACAAGGTACATTTCACTTGCTTTCCTTCTCTTCCCTGGTCAATGTTACTCCCTAATATGGGCTCTATTTATCTCTTATTTTCATTGTATTTATGATACCACTGCATCTCACCAAACTCTAGTTCGATATTCATCGCACTACACATGATCTCTTCATAACTATTGTAGTCTCAGTTGGAAGGATTCTTCTATCGATGAGGTATTATTTCACCCATGAATATATCAACCTTCCAATTTGGATCGCTGAAAATGATAGAGGTGTAATGTGAAGTTTATCTCGAAGCTTCCCATTGATTCATTCTCCTTCTACTTCGCCTCCAGAAACTCATTCTCCATTTTTGTTCTCATATTACGAGGAAAATATGTATTCAATAAAATACCTATGAACACTTCCCACTACATATATTCAACCTCCACTGTTATCCTCGTGTATTTAACAAGCTTTCACAACTAATTAGCTTCTCCCTCTAAGAGGTAAATAGCAAGGGTTGCCTTCTCTTTTTCTGAATAGCGGAGCATAGACAAAATCTTCTCGATA
The DNA here is from genome assembly GCA_963277665.1 of Viscum album. NCBI lineage: Eukaryota > Viridiplantae > Streptophyta > Magnoliopsida > Santalales > Viscaceae > Viscum > Viscum album. Next base: position 1,149,288,824 of record OY728127.1, on the reverse strand, counting down.
GAGCTGGTCCACTATTCATAAATCAATGGTTTGGTAGATACACTAAATGATGGAGGTCTTTTCCGCATAACAAACTCAAAAGAATGTTGTTCCCTTCTTGGGGAGATCAGAATCTGATCTTGATTCATGTTATTTCTCACAACATGAGTCAATCGGTTCATCATTCACATGAAATATTCAATTCCAGCTTCCATCAGGGGGTCATTGGCTCATGGTCCATTGTGGTCACTATTTTCAAGGTTCCTCATATTTCCATCCATTTTATAAAAGAATAAAACCATAAAGAGAAGATTATTTCCTCTATGAATCTTTTATCTATAATGGATTTCATGTCTTCAAACATATTGCTTTAAAAATTAAAATTCATTATAAATCCTACATAATTATTCAAAAAATTCTTTTTATTAACCAATAAAATCATCTATGATTTTCAAACGAGGATTGTAGCAATTCTCTGTTTCATGTACAGGGATACCCCGGTTCAAGCCCAAAACTCTATGTCGGAGTTTTCACACCTAGGTTAATATGTGCCAGAGCCACCATCCTCTTGTCCATATCCAGAGAGGGATTTATTTTTTCAGAAACCACTTACTGAATATTTCACCAAACTACAAAGAGGTTTTCCTATATTTATCCTTTTCTACAGGGTTCATTCTAATGTTTTCAGAGCCTAATTTCCACAAATAACTATACTATCCTTTGATACCAACTATGGAATCCCAACTTTTTATTACATAAATTTTCATTACATTTTACAAGTAGATGATCTTTAAATACAAGTGTCATGGAAATTCAGAACAATATAGATGAAAACAATAAAAATTATTTTAATATAAACATATGTCTAAACCAATAGTTCATCCTATGAATAATTACTGCATCTCAAAACATGGAGACATAAATAAAAGGAAAGGGTGAGAAGAATTCCTAGTAAGGGGAAAAAGTGAAATATTTTACATGTGATCCCCGTAGATCATAATCAATCATTTCAAAAATAACCCATAGAGAATAAAAGAAATCAGTTTCAGTTCAATATCACGTCTTTTTAGATGTTCTTAAAAACATGATCTTAATGTCATTTATAACCCATTAAAACAGAATGACGGTGTCATGTACGTCAATTCAATAATCAAATATATAATTTTTATTTGTTTATGAATACCTCTAGAAACTAAATTGGTCTGGGTATTCACTTAAATAAAATAATATAATTTCATGATAAAAAGGGAGAGAGATATAGAGATCAAATATCTACTGCATAACGTCAATAAAACATGGTACTAGAAAACATTAAAAATAGAGGGGGCAAGGGTAACCCACTCATAAGAGAGTAATAATACAGTATACAAACATATTAAAATATAAATAATATTATGTTATTGATATTTTAATGACATATTACATGAAAATTAATCTTGAAATAAAATAGAACATGTTATTACATTACCAAACCTCAATATCATATCAACGTCGCATAAATTTTAGAAAAATTAGTTAATAAGAGTGGATAGGGTCTCTCATCATTTGGAAATAAAATTCACAATAATACGAATATATAATAACATAAACCAACATAATAAAATGGAACCTAGAATGAATTACATATTGGATGTCATGACTAAAAGAGGAGGGTGAAAGGTTCCCTTACCTTGAAGAGTAACTTCAAAAAATCAGAGGATGTGACACTGGGAGATTCAAGGATCCTTGTAAGGACTTCTTGGTAGGTAAAAATAACATATATTCATTGAGGATGAATATTTTATTAATGTAATTATGTAATTGGTTGGTATTTATACATAAGTGAGGGAATATTTTATTAATTTCCAAGGGACACCCCATTAGAGTTATTTGTAAAACCATGGTCTTGCCCATGGTATTTTCCTATGGTATTAGCCACATGGGAAACCTTATAGCATATATTAGTGTACAAAATTATACCATAATTATTACAACATCATTAAATCATTAATAATTTCATTAAACACACTAAAACTCAAAACAGTATTCTAACTATTCACCGAAGAACAAAACATTTTATAAAAAACTAATAAATTCACTATAACCTAATATCGATGATCTAAATCCATAAATGAACTCTATTTTATGAAAATACATTTTCAATTATGAGATATTTAATTTTTATGTTAAGTCACTATTTATTGGAAAAAAACTAATACTTAACTAATAATTTCTGAAACAGTTATTTACTTAAGCTTTTATATCACATTACAAAAAAAGATTCCCAAAACATATTTATACCTCCTTAGGTGATGTTACTATTCCATTGGTAAAATTACCACTCGTAAGGGTAAAATTAATATTCCAAATGGTAAAGTTACAATTCAACAAAAAATTATTTTGATCTTATTGAACAACATTTTTCACCCTAATTAAAACCATGTGTGCCTGTTTTTTTAAAATAATTTCACAAAAAAAAGTTATCTAATAATAAAATTATTTTATACAATTCATAAAAGAAAAAGTATTCATAAAATACTATTCATAATTCCTTATTCATTAAATTGAAACTCCATATAAAATTTCCAAAAATTCAGCCTAGGTTAATTTTGACATTCGAAAATAAAATGTGATATTTATATTACCATAATAATCTTCTATGTATGAGAAAAATTTGAAAATTACAATTTTTACTTCAAAAATCAATTTGTCAAATTTGTCATAATTAAACATATAAATTATTAAGAAATTTTATTCCAAATACAATAATGAAGGAATAACATTTTTATTTATACCAGGAGATTACACTAAGTAACTACGACATCGTTAGATAACACCTTATAACACCAGCATAGGACCTGAGAGGAACGTTTGAAAATATGATCGAATCTTGGGGCAGATCAGACAACATTGCTCGAGTGGTGATTTCTATCAATGTTAACATCTCCCATAGGTGATTTTGTTCAAGCTTCACACGTTGAAGATCAACTTTGGCTTGGTCCTGTGCAAAGCACAGAGATACTACTTCTTTCAGAAGCTCGGATTGATGGGATTCATATGACCTGAGTCTACTAGATGAGGGCATCTAGTATTATTTCTTTATTAAGTATCCATGATCATATGTATTTATAAACAATTATCATAACATTATGATTATAGTTTCCAACAATCATATTGGAAAACGATCATATAATAGTTGAACCCCAATAGTCTCACTTTAATTATACTCACAAAATTAATAAATGTATATATTTTTTTTGTGTATAAAATAAAATAACACACAAATTTAGGAAACAAAAAAAATTATTCAAATGTTTGTGTCGTTACAATAACTGAGGAAATGGATGTAGGAAGAAAACATAGTGAAGGAGTCTCAATGATTTTTACATGGCATCATTGTTGAAATAAATACCTGGGAGACTAACTGATAGACTATAAACAAGTAGGAAAGTTTGCATTTGGATCTCAGGAAACACCATGTCTGTAGAAATATAGAGCATAAATTGGAGGGATTAGATGAGTAGTAACCAATATGGAATCATGATCCACCATTGTGTTTCTAGAAAAATTGATTTTTAGTTTCATAAAATTTATGAATTCCGTGATTATGATTCCTACCCATTCCATAGAACTAAATTAATCATTGTTCTCTTCTAAATATAACATTATCATTGGATTCATTACCTTTTTATAATTCACTTTCTCTTTAAAATCCTGTGTCGCTGGATGCATCCTCATATTTTCAGTTAGGAACATGAAATTATCATTCATATCCTGATTTGTATAAATATGATACTGATAATTCTTTATAGCATTTTTGATGGTCTCCCTACCATCTTTCATATCCTTCATATACTCCATTACCATAAAATATTCATGGTCACTATAATGTCTAATTTTGATCAAAATATGTTGAGGTAGGTCTAGTACATGAACTAAAGCTATAAAAATGTATTTCCTAAAAATTGAAATGATCAATGAAGCATCAATAAGAGAAGGATAATATATTGAAAAATATTTCATGGAAGAAAAATTCTATACCCTCTCTATCGAATAAATAATAGGTTCTCTAATGGAATACCTCATCTCCCCTACTATAGATATCGGAGCATCTATCTCATTTTATAAACATATGTTATCTATATCTTCTTCTCACATGTGATGCATCATTTGTGGATAAAAGTGATGAATCAAATGTCATATCAAATTCCTTACATTTGTCTCACTAAACTTAGTAACCATGGGAGGTTAATCTTTTAGCAATAAATAAAAATCATATATATTGTTTTGTCTTAAATAATCTAATTCATTACTTGTGGCAACATCACATGAACCTAGTTGAATGCGAGGTGCAAAAAATATCTAAAAATAAAACCATTCCAGAAATCCATTTATATATATAAGTTCTACCATTGATCCCTTAGGATCCCTTGCTTCTTGACTAGTAGGTCCACCATGATTTTATGGATTTACATCATCATCTGAAACATAGTATTTCAGACCTAGTATTATATATCTATAAAACATCTATCATTCCTCAAACATTGGCTCTATCCAAACAAGAAAATAATTAGATATTTAAAAATAGAGGTTTTATAATATATTGACTAAAAAAGGGAATGTAAAAACCCAAATTTCTCACCATATATCTACATATAAACTATCTTTTTAAAAAAATAATCCTCTAAAACTATTGTCTCAACATCCATCTAATCATCAACTTACTGATCCACAAACTACTTGCTCAACATCCTCTTTCACATCATCTATAGGCACACTATAACCACAAAGATCAATAGGGTGACTATATAGACATGGGTATTTCTCCCCATCAACTATTGATTCCTTCAATTCTATAGTTGATTTTTCAACATCTTCAACTAGGATCTGTTTATCATTATATCTATCATTAATCAAAACTCTGGGATAAGAGAGATTTTTTTTAGTAATCTCAACATCTTTATATCTAGTGTATCCAACATGACCGTCATGGCTAGGAACTACATCATTTTTACCTACATCCCTATTTTCATCTACATTTTCATTTTCCTCATCATATACTCCACCTTTTTCGACTCCATATTTATCATCACCTTTCTAGCAAAATGATTGTGAAGGGATTTTGAATTTCTATTAACTAGTTACATCACATTTTTATGGACTAAAATAACTAAAGATAGTATCTTGGATAGGTAGAGACCTAGGTCGGCTAGGTGTACCATAAACTATAGTTAGAGAGAATTGAGGTAGATCAAGGTCACTATGTTCACCCATAAAGAATACATCGTCCTCTTCTTCTAAGGCAACAACCTCATCTTCTTCATCTTAATACTGAAAATTATTGTGTGCCTCTATGATAGGACCCACAAGATTATTTGGTCTAGAAGGGTGATCAACAGAATTAAATTCCTCATAAATACATTCAATATCATCAATCGACTACTTCTTTTAGGGGTTCTGACTAATCTTCATCGTTTTAAAAATAAACATATTAATGAAACCCCCCAACACTACTATTATTTCATCAATTTCACTGACTAATCACATGGCCTAAATCATGGCCGATATAAACATAGAATAAATTAGATAATCTAGAAGAGAGTGTGTCTTTCACATCTGTATTTGGTGAAGAATTAGGTTTCTTCCTAGATTATACTTTTCTTCTCTATTCATAAGGTAAAAAAGATATAAATTATGATACATTATTTTGTAAAAGTCACCTTTTCTCAAACACATCATATTTTGGATAATTTTGAAATGAATATAGAATTCCCCATAATGTTTAGTAGTAATTGGTCATGTTAATATTCCATTTCTAGTAAACTCATCCAAACCATCCTCAAAAGAAAAAGTATCACTCTCACAATGTATAGATCCTTCATAATCATTTCATAATCTATTATTATGAACTCTAAAAAATGTATCCCACTTCCTTAAAGAAAAAATAATTTTAATTCCATTGATTATACTACTTATACAGTATTTATTTTTCTCAAAACTAAACTCATTAAACTAATAGAAATGTTGTATTAAACTAGGATAGAAGTGATACAGTTAGAATAATCCCATTATTACCATATATGGAAATTCATAGCTCTAAGAACCAATTATTTTCACAGAAGAATCCATTCACAATGAACTTCTTTTTCGGATATCACAATATTCTCATTAAACCTTGGATTCATTGACTCAATATAAAATGAATGTCTCTACTCTCCCTTCAGCGTCATTGAAAGATAAAAATTATCCAAATAACATATTTATTCTCCCCTCGCTCTGAACATTGTCATCATCTTAAAAAGATAGAGTGAAGGTTATGAGAGGTTGAAAAATTGTAGAGAAAGATTCTCAATAGTTCTAGAGAGAAAATACATGAGGATGTACGTATTATAAATAGACAATGGTCTAAATTGTATCATATATGGATTCATATAAATAATAACGAAATGACATTTTTAATTGAATTAAAAAATGAATAAATAAATAATATGTAAAAAATTATTAAAACAATGGCATGAAAATTAATGGAAATAAATTGAAAATAGAATATTTTTTCTAATGGTAGGTAAAACATAATGGTGTGAAAACACCAACAATGGAAAAAATCAAATGGTGGTTAAAACTCTAATGGTTAGTAAAACTCCAATAGTGTGTGAAATTCCAATGGTTGGTTAAACTACATAAGTGGGTAAAAAAACAACAGTGAGTAAGAATTCAATAGTTAGTAAAACTCCAATGGTATGTAAAACTCCAAAAGTTGTTAAAAATTAAATTGTGGGTGAAACTCCAATAGTGGTAAAAACTGAAATCATGGGTAAAACTCCAAAGGTTGGTAAAAATCCTACAGTGAGTCCCAAAATATTAATCATAACAATAATTAATCATGATTATGTAATGTATTATAGTGTAAATACTCTCAGAATTGAAAGGCTTAGTAAAACTATTTTCATGTTAATATTTAATACCAATTTATTAAAGACTTATATCACCATTTTTAAAATTATCTTGCATAAATTTAGGTCTTAAATAAATTGTTTTTTCATTAGTGAGATTAATGATTTTTAGAAATTTTGTAAAATTTATAATGTCATAATTTATAAGGACATGTCAGAATTGATATCCAAAGTATAGTAATGTCTTTTTCATCCCCAAATTTCATTCATTGAAGCTACCAGTAGTTATGTACTGAGCTTCAACAATTGAAAGTGAATAAATATTCTTCAAACACTATAAGTCTATAGACATCTCTAAAAAATGACATGTTTGAGAGGTGTTTTTAAATCTATCTTACAACTACTAAAATCAGCATATAAATAACTAAATATATCAAATTATTGTGCTCTCATATAGAAAAAACCCAAATTGGTAGTTTACATGTGGTATTTAAAAATACTTCGTAAAAAATAAGTTTGTATTTTATGGATTTTCATGAAAAAGATCACACATACACACACGAAACATAATGTTAGGTCGGATAGCAGTTAAGTGTAGAATACATTAAATCATACCTATATAAATCTGTTGATCCATACATTTCCATGCTTCATAAGGGTAAAATTTATAAGTGGTACTCGTAGGAGTTTCCCTAATCTTATTTATATCCAAACCAAAATGTTCTAAAATTTAGTCAATTTATTTAATTTGATTTAGAATACCAGGAAAGTCAGTCAGAGGCAGGCCCCTGACTATTTATTAAATAAAAGAAAAGTACAGAAAACCGGTTTAAGGTTGCCGGTACCCAATACAATACTTCACCACTGCCAATTCTCCATTTCAAAACATCCAGATCAAAATCAAATCAGTCGTCGTCGTCGCCAAAACATTCTCAAACCACCACCTTCATCACGTCCACCGGAATACAAACAAAGATGCATGATCCACAGACTGCTTCGAACCAAACAGCAAACAAATTCATCCGCATCAAACGAAGCCCGGCTGAGCTCACCAACAACCGTCGTCACCAAACGATGAGAAAAAAACCAAGAACAGAAATTGAACCAAAAACCGAATCACCCCAAACTGTAATAATCCAAAATCAAATAGAACCATCACCAGAATCATGCGCTTCACTGATGACAAGAGGAAGACGACCCTGCCTCCGCCGGATCGAAGCCAACAAATCGTCATCCCAAAATCCATCCAAAACGGAATAACAGATGCAAAGCGAAGAACAAAGAAAACCTTCACAGAACACCGGAAGAGAACACAGAGGGAAACCGAATCCAGATCCCGTCGCCGCCATCCATAACTCTCGCGGAGGCCACGCCCGACCACCAAACTCTTGCATCCGAGAACGGATCGGCTCCGTCATACCGTGAAAGCGGAGCTCAACCTCTGGTCCGACACCGCGCTGCCGAGTAACCCTATCCCGTCAAAGGAGGCGTCGAGCAAGATGGACGGCCAACGATGCGAATCACCGAGACGTCCAAGCCAGAAGGAACCACCGCGATAGAGGATCCGCCGCCACGAATAGCTGAGCATGGGGAGTGAAGTTAATTTGATTTAGAATAATTTCATCATTATTTTGAAAAATATTAAAACCTAGAAATAATTAAAGTACGCACATTAAACTCTATTAAAATACATTTTGATTAAATTTTTAAAAGTTTGTAGATAAATAATTTTTGGAATACACAAAAATAATATCATCAACATATATTTTTTAACTAAAACATCTATTGAATTTTTTATTCATAGTGTTGGATAGGGTGTTCGTTTTGAAAATCATTTTGAAATAAAAAAAAGTGATAATACTATCACAAGAATCTCTAGGATCTTGTTTTGGAATGTATAGAAATTTTTTTAACATGAAAACAGGATTTAGAAAATGATTATTTTGAAAACATGGGGGTTTTCACAACAAAATCCTCAACTATATACCCATTCAATTTTTCACTTTTGAAATCTATTTGATATAGTTTGAAATAAAGATCTATTGTGATAGCTAGCAGTATTATAATGGATTCATGCTTGGATACATGTTAAAATGCTTCATCATATTCCATATCCTCCTCTTGACTATAACCCTATTCTACTAGTCCAGCCTTATTCCATACAATTGTTCTCGATTTATCAACATTGTTTCTAAACACCCTTTAAGCTCCTAAAGTCAATGTGTATTTTGGTATAACAACATGTTCCCAAACATTATATCATTAAAATTTATTATATTATTAATTATTATCCATTTCCTAGAATTAATTATTAATTTCATCATTTATATTCATTTCATTAGGATATAATAAGAGTGCTCGATGTTCAACATGTCTTCTTAGAGTAGCTCTAGTTTTTGTACCTATATATATGTATACAGTCATAGAATCTAAAGGATTGTATTTATGAGTCCAAAAGATGTTGAAAAATAAAGGATAATCACATGAGGGTACACTATAGGTTTAAGTTTAGGCCCTTTATATTCCTCATAAATGGATGATTATTTTTCATGTTTTACATCAAAATCATTAGGTTTTGAATTTATTTTCAAAGAGGAAAAATCATCATCAAGGATTTCAAAATTGGTCATAGGTTCATTTTTATATGGCTCATCAATAATCACATGGATAGAATATTGAATATACATGGAAATTTTGTTAAAAACACTATAAAATTTTCTAGAAGTTGAATAAACATGGAAATTTTATTCATCACTCTTAGAGGAAAGAATTTCGTGATTATCCTTAGTGATGGTAATAATGAATCTTCAACCAAAAAAATCTAAAGTACATAAACTAAGAATTTCATATATTACAATTTTAATAAGGATATTTATTTAAGATACGACTAATTAAAAGACTATTAATTATATATAAGGTTGTATTAACAACCTATTCCCAGTATATGAAGGTAAGACATATTCATTAAAAATAGTTTAGGTTATCTCTTAACATGTATTATTTTTAATTTCTACAACTCTATTCTATTGAGGGGGCCTAAGAGATGAAACTTTATGACTATATGTCTTTTTTAATATAATGTTTCAAAGTATTAATTTTCAAACTCATCACTGTGGTCACTTCATAAGGACATAATTCTCTACCCACATATATTTTCATAGAATTTAGCATACTTGGTAAAATAAGAACAATCATCAAAAATCCATGTTGACAAACTAAAGAGGTTGATAAGATGAAACTTAACTATATCATTTAAAATAAATGTTGGGTTGTTTTTCTTTTGGACAAGGGTTACAAACATTATAATTTGGTAAATCATGTTTCTATAGATCCATAACTAACCATTTCCTATTAAGGTTTAATAGTGATTAAATGTTATAGTGGGATAGTCTCCTATGAAAAATCCGCGATTCTATATGAAAGGCACTTAAGCATGAATCATTTTGAGAAATCAATGAATCCTGATTAACCAAAAACACAATCTCATTTCTCAATGATGTAAATACTATATTATTTTTAGAACTAAAAATATTACATGCATTTTTTTCAAACATCACATGAAACAAAAATTAAATAACTTTAATATTATATGTATATTATATTTTAAACAATGAAAAAAATCAAGATTGAAATTAATTGTTTTTTAGTGTTACTGATTTGACCAAGCCCGTTGATATTATCTTTAGAATTATCACCAAAGGTGACATGCCCAACATCAGACATTATCATGTTCTTGAAACTAAAGTAATGTTATTTCACATTCCAAAAAATATGATGTACATGTACTAAATATTCCTAAAAGATCACTTTAATCCACAAAAAATAAAACAATGTGTATACAAAAATTTATTTTGGTACTGAGATATTCTTGGGTCCAGATATGTTAGTAATTAGGGTTTACAGAACAATATTAATTTGATAGTTTTCTTAAAATAATATTTTAATCTCTTTGAAATGATAAAATTGTTGAAAAAATTTGTAGATACATTTCATGAATTAGAAATAGGAAAAACGGTTCCCTATACAATTCTCCTTTCCCATTTTAGTAACCTAGACCACTAATATATTTAGTAGAAATATATTTTCATAAAATTTTAGTGAGATTTTATCATCTATTTTAAATATATCTAATTATTTCTATAGGTTCTAAATTTAAAATTATAATTTATTATTTTCCTTCAGAAAATATGCATTTTTTTCTTTTTCTTTAGTGACCTAAGTTCTAAAACTAGAAGATAAAACTTGTTGTTTCATCACACATTTATTTTTTTTATCATAGTTTATTAAATTAAACATGAAACATATTTCAATATTATATCATTTAATATGTTTAAATCTCATTATCTTATCCATTTTCATAATATTAAAAATTAAATGCAAGAGATACAATAGGTTTCATAGATATATTTTTCATAAATCTCATGTCTTCTAAATCATAATATTATTCATGTGCTGAGTCTGAGTCACTGGAGATGTTTGTAGAGGCAATACATATGGATTTTATATCTTTCATACATATATTCTATCCTTATACTCGTACTTATTCTTATACTTCAGGTTAAGAATCCCAAATATAACATGTTAGTTTTACCCTCATAACTGGTAATGTCAATTGTATTATCATCTATTTTCAAATAATTTTTCAAATTTCCTCTTCTATAATGATTTCCATTGTAGATAGATTTAACGAATGATTTATTCTTCATATAATACGTTTTTAAACTTATGGCCAAGTGGGACATTTCGTCATCACAATCGACTTGTTATTACCCTTCATTGGATCTTTTAAATTTTATCTTTTCGTTTTATTTTTTCATCTATATAGTTGTATTGAATGAAATAGATTATCCCTAAGTTTTATCATCATATAAATTATTATCCTTAACAAGTTCCTCATACACCATAAATTTACTAACTAATACATTGACATCTTTTTTTCTGATTTCACCATATTCTCTAATTAAAAAAGATGTCCATCTCTATATCTCAAGAAGACATCTCAGTAGTCTTATGATTTTTTCTTATTTAGAAACTGGATTCCCTAGAGAGATCATTGTTTTCAATGTCTAATTGAACCTAAGATATATATCAAAAATAAACTCATTAGGTTTAACTTTTAATGAATCATACTTAATTTTATAATAATTAAATCTCACTTCATTCACATTATTAGTCCCTTCATGAGAAATATATAATGTACCCCAAATTTCATAAGATGTTTTACTATTAGATATCCTTTTAAATTATTCATCACCTAATTAATTTTAAATAAAATTAATATACTTTTAAATATTATTATAAGAAAGTTTTGTAGAATCATCCCATGAATTCCTATAATTCTTGGGTAACTTATACACATCTTCTATAAGAGACCAAATTTCTAAACCTGTGCATTCATTATGAATTTCAATATTTATTTTCCATTAAGAATTGTTATTTATATTAAATAATGATGGTATGTTAGTAGTATACCCATATTTAATATTATCCATATAAAGAACTGAATTTAGAAATTACATTAATTTAAGATCATTAAAACAAAATAAAATGACTTTTGAAATGTTTTGCAAATCCATAGATACCAAATTTTGGTTAGAGTGAGAATCTCAAGATATTATTGAATTTAATACCCAATAAAATATTATAAAAAAATAGGTATAAATTAAATCCCCCAAAAAATTAAAATATCACAGATATTCAAAATAGTTGCATGATATATGTTATTCCTTTATAAATGATTTCTCAAAAATAGATTAAGACCCAGTTAAATTAATTATGAAATGTATTTTATATTTTTAAATAAATATAATTAATCAAAAACTTATATAAAAACTAATGAAAAATAAATATCAATGTTATGTTTTTGTTTACAATTTTCAAATAGATTTAGATTAATGATTTTAAATAAAATAGAACAAACCAAAATACACAGTGGAATAAAAACCAGAGTTTCAGTCTCATATCAAGAAATTATCCTCTCTACTTGGAAACCACTTGATGCCAAGAAGATTATATTAAATAATATTTTTATCCAAAACTTAGATCAGTTATGCATCATCAATGATTTCAATGCCACATAGGGAACTCATCCACAAAACCCATGGGAATAAAATAAACACAGTCCAAACATGGACCTCTTCCACAACACCGTGGGAAAATAAAAGTGAAGTGAGAGTAGAGAAGATATCATGTATCTTCCATTTATTGTACAAGAGACCATGTGTGATTTTTTAAAATATAGTGAAAATAAACACATCTCATATTGTAATTATAATAAAAAACAGAGAAAAAAATGAAAAGAAGATATTTTTGATTGGTCTGATATGATTTGGAGTTTGTGAATCAATGATTGTAGTGTGAACATGTGCTTGAGTCATGTTCTTGACTATCATAGTAGAATATAGTCTCATGAACTTTTATTTTTTCTTAATGTGGAAAGGAACAATGTTGTATGTAGGATCCACTCATTCCTAGTTTATTGATGTTATGGATGAAGTGTGTTATCTTCATAGAAAAAGGCTTTATTCTAGTTCTTACAATATGTTTTCATCTTATAGAACATATATGTGTTTGTCTCTCTTTTACTCTTTTTTGATATCTTTATGAGAATATATACTAATTATTTTCTCATTAGCATACAAGAAGAATCATCTGGATCCCCTAATCCTCATACTAGTAAACTGGAACAATCATTAAAGCACCATTGTAATAGTTTGATAGCAATCATTAAAATAGATCTTAGATTTAATTTTGATTATATAACAATTAAATTTTTTTAATTCAAATTAATAAGAATAGTGATGGTAGCTCCTTTGAAGGGTGAGACAACTACTATAGTGAGTAATACTAACAGTGAATTGAGCTAGCGGTGAGTCTAGCTTACGTTGACTCATCTGAGGGGTAAAACATTCCAATACCCTTTCAAATTTATATCATAAAGATAAGTCATCCTCTAGAGGTTGGTCATATACATACTTCTTAAAATTTACATCATGGTAGTGAGTCATTATTGATGGTATGTATTTTACATACTTTTTCAAATTTCAATGGGTCATCCTCAATGGTAGTTGTTTTCAACATTTATCATAATTTATCATCCTCAATAGTGAGTTATATCTGGCAGTGAGTGTTTCCACAGATTTCCAAAATTTTATTCCAACAATGAGTCTTCCCTTATGGTGGGTATTTCACACTCATATACATATAACCATCCTTATATTATTAAATTCTCCCATAAAAGATAAAAAAAATTAAGAACATAAGAAACATGCTTTTTTATCATTAAAAATGGCTTCCAAAGGAGTTCTGACTTTAGACATCTTCTTTGAGGAACCTCATCATGAATGATGGTCAATGATGGTACAACTGATCCTATATGTTTTATGGTGACTTGGTTTATAAAAATTTTGGAACATTAAATGATATATTGTTTTAATCATGTTTGATCTTGGTTGGGGTTAGTAATTTCCTCCATTGTATAGTTTTATTGTTAAACTATAACTTACAACCTAACAGATATATAAAATCCTTATGATGTGTCTAAAATTAAATTATAATCATTCTAAATGATTATTTGTATAATTCTAGGAGAAAATAACAATATAAATAATTATGATATGGGAAGTATCATAGATTCTATGGAGATTAATATGAAAAATATAAGTTATAAGGCTTCATAAATTAATCAAAAAATGTGTATGATTAATGTTATATAATCCTTGAATTGAATATAAATAATATTTTTTCATTTTTATGTGAATATTTAACATTATATTAATACTATGCAACACGTCATTTATGTTGACATGTTTCAGCCTGAGATATTCTTAGATAGGTTATGGAGCTTGAACGTAATCTTATACAAGCAATTCAATGCTGATTTTAATTTGACAAAGTATCATGTCATAGTATTTTATAGAACAGTTATGCGATCTTAATCCAATGTGGGTGATGAATTATTCTCACATGGGATTTTTAATGTCACAAATAGCATACATCATGTGAATTTAATCCTACGTAGTGCCAATTTAAAAACATAAAAGGGAACTATTAAATCTCACAGATATTCAACCGGAATAGTTTAATCTATAATGATAGAAAGACTATGATATTATTCATACATTGGAATCATCAAATTAATCGGATGTAGGCCACAATATTGTAATCTTATATAGGATTATAAAATGGAAAAAAAAAATTAATATAAGTTAATTAATGAAATGAATTTAATAACATACACATTGTTTATAAATTATGGAAAAATATAAAAAAGTTTTTTTATTAATTTGTAAATATTTTTTTAAATATAATTATTATAATATTTTTAGAATTATTTATGTATAATTTTATCGAAAATATATTCAATGTCTGGTTATATTAATTATTATTTTTAAAAAGGTATTATTAAAATAGTATGACATGACTTAAGGTTTAGATATTAGATATTTAAATTGAAATTACCTGTTAAATTTATAAAAGAATATTAAATTAATAAATTATGGGAAAATATGAAGGAGTGTAAATTAATTATTAATTATTATAATTATTTAATTTTTTGTTTTATAATTACTGACCTTATTTATAGAAATTAATTGAACCATATAAATATAAGTTTGTATGATTGATTTGATATTGGTTCAATTAATATTAGCTATGTGATATTTAAATTATGTATTTTTTATGTCATATATATCAAATAAAATATTATAAGTAATTTAAAATTTTATATATAATGTAAATTTCATATAATGAATAATATGAAACAGTTTATTTTGGGAATTTTATACATAGTGATTATTTTTTGTTAATTACTTAATATTCATAATCAATATCTCTATTGAGAAATATTTAATTATTATTATATTTATGAATTGTTCATATGTAGTTGATCTCATATATAAACACATCAATATTTCATTTATTAAAACTTCCTTATTGAATTATTTGATGAATAAAAATATTATATTTAGAACATGTATATTATTTTTCTTAATTTGTTAAGCTTCTTCTATGTAATCATACATGTATCAAAATATTTTCATATTATGTTTCAAAAAATACTTAGTTTTAATCTATATAAAGTTTCACTTATACTGTGTTAAGAAAATTAATTATGAATTTAATTTTTATTTATAAATAACATGAATTGGTTTCATATTCCTAATACATGGGATTCATTTTGAAATGTTTTTATATATTTGGATTTCAATTTTGATTAATGACACAAAATAAGAGATATGTAATGTTCCAAAAAACATTACGGTTTAATGAATTTTATTTTGGGGATGTTGAATATGATTCTAAATTAAATATTTAAAATAATGCATTTATGTAAATGGAATGCATGATAATGGATAGTGCAATATTAGATCTATATTAAATTATATTGGGTGATTATTAATTATAATGAAAACACATTTTAAGACCATGATCACTAAATTTTATAATCTCTATTAATGAATGGTTATCATGTATTATCTCAAGTAAGTCATAGTTGAAACAGATAACCCTAAGAGGTAGGTAACCAAATACATTTGGGAGATTTGGATTACACCTTGCATGGAATCCATCAAAGTTAGGATACCATATAAATAGTATTGGATTTATCCAAATAATTTATTTGGAAAAAAATTCCACTCAACTATTTTAGATTAATATGTGATATAGGCGTCTTCTCTTGAATTAGTAATTAATGATTAAGGAGTGATGTTTTCTCCATTCATATGGGGGAAGTAATGAGTGTGGACGTGAGAGAACTCTTACTTAGGTGGATGTGAGCTAACCAAAAAATACTGTAAGGGGAGTTTCCTTTGTCTAATTTTCCTTGCCAAATCCATTAGTGATTTTTTTGTATAGAATCAATAGCTTGCATTCCATTGGAATTATCCTAGTTTAGATTATCTAATTAGAATATTTGGTTTCAGGCATTTATTTTTAAATGAACACCACCTGATACAAACAGCTAAAGAAAACATAATGATATCCAGAAATGTATTTTCTTGTAAATTTGTAATTTGATTAAAATTTAATGAAATGAAAAAATAATTATTCCATTTATAATGAGAATTAAATATCATAATATTTTATTGATATCTCTAATTAATAAGAAATAATTTTCAGAATGTATTTTCACACCCTAATTTATCTCCCCATCTCAGGGTATAATCAACTTAAGTCCCTTGAGGGACCTAACAAAAATTGTTAATGAATTCGATGGAAAAAATTTATAAAATAATTAATTATGGATTCTTGTACTTATATAAATTAGAAAAATTTTATTTTCAAAAATAATTTAAATAAATATAAATTTTTTTCACTTTTTATTGATATTCATGGATGGTTCCCCATGTTTTCAAGGAGTTATTCTAATTATAAGGGTATGTTTGGCCCTTTTGAAATTATAGTTGTCATTGGTTTTTCATTTTCTGTTTTATCAGGTTTAGATATTTATTTAATTAATACTTTGAGGGATATGTTATTTCAAATCTTATATCCAAATTATGTTTCCATGGTATGGTTTAAAAGGGATTATGTGTGTCTTAGAATTCCTGGTTTGATATAACGGTTATTTTTATACCATATAAAAAGGGATTAATTGATGTTTATGATACCATTTTCTGATCCCCTTTGTGTTACTTCTTGTATAAAAAATCTCTCAATATTGGATGAATTGAATTATTATATGATGCAAGTATAAATCCAAAAGGGCTACAATCCTAAGATATTGTAGGAGGTGAGGTGAGAGAATTATTTTCACTATTTTATTGTTAAAAATTTTATTCTAATTTAACTTTTTTGTTATCTTATATTTACTCTATTTTTCTTCATTGGAACCATACATAACTAAGAGAGAGATGTAGATTCATACTAAATTATCTTAGATTAATTAACAAGAAACTTTCCCTTAGTATAATTAATTTCCTTTCTAGGGAAGTTTCATTAATGACTATAATAAGGAGTAATTATGGGGGTAATTTCATTAGGAATGAAACATAATTGGTAGTTTGTCCTATGCTAGTATTCTTATGATAATTATACATTATTACCTAATGAGTATTAAAATTAGATTATATATTTCTTTGATCACATATTTTTAAGATCCTTGATTATATTTGATTGTGATATTTTTATTTTTTATCGTGATTACTCGATAAAATTTTTATCTCTATTATAGAACTTACACCATGATTAGAAGGTATTGTGACTATGGTTTCTATTTCTTATTTCCCATTCACATTGTTTTTATTTACTCAAATTATATTTTATAAAAACGGATTTAGATATTTTATTGTATGAATAAAATTAATCCTGTTTTTAAAAACTAAAAATTATAAATTTAATTAGTTTTAAGGTATATTAATTCTAATTTGGGATTAATCATTTAATTTATATGATAAATGGATGTGAAATTAATATTTCAAAGTAAATTGGTATGATAATATTTTATATTATACAATATAAAATAAAAATATATTTTTTAAGATTTATTCAATAAAAATATTATGAAATTTCTTCTCAAAATAATTTCATATACTCTTTAGGGAAATACTACCATGCATGTTTAGCACCAACCTATATAAAAAACTTCATGTAAACTTGTCTTATTTCATTATTTAGGCTCCTTGGTTATAAATTAATGTTTAATGAAACTCTCCCTTTCATGTATATGGGGTTTCTTGATACATTGAAGACATTAGGATATAAGCTCATGGCCTTGTGGAATTTACATTTTTTTGTTTTTTGGGAAAATTTATATACTAGAAAATTGAGCCAATATTTTTTATATTATTTATTATGTTAGTTATTATTATGTATTCTTTTGATTTAGGATATAAATATTTAATTTTAATTATTTATGTTAATGATTCCATGATTGGTATGTAATATTTTTGAAACTATTAATTTCATATGCCAAGATTTTTAATGTGTGGACACCCCATTCCAAACCTGTGTTAAGGATCTGAAATGTATCAATTCTTCATCAAGGTTGAAATCATTCCAATAATGTTTTAATTTGATATAGTAGTGCCTTTGAAGCATGTATTTATTGTGAATCAACATGAGGACTTACTATATAATCATTCAAATGATATGGTTTTTTTACTAAAAAATTATTGTTATAGTTATTATTTTGGATTGAATATGTAGTTTAATTTTACATATGTAGAGTTTAATAGCTATGACTACCATATATTTCACATGTGATTTACCTATCCATGTGGCCAAATTATATGACATCCCATGAAATTGAATATATAAAATTCTATTTTTCCTTAGTCCAATTATTTTTTACCTTGGTTTATCCATTCCCATTTGAATTCCTTATAGTTTCTTCAATGCCATCCTGCTTTCCTCCTATATGATTTTATGGTTTTATTCCCCTTATTCAAGTGAATACCTTCAATGTAACTCCCCATTTCAATTTATTATAATTTTTAATATTCGTCTTATATTTTTTTCTAACATTTTTTCCTTTTTTGGATATAGTCAGAAAGATTATCACTAGATTTGGTTGTAAAATAAGCTTTATTGAATTTTTGGTTTGTTAGGGGTCCCTTTTAATCTAATTTTTTATTATATGAAAATGGAATTAATGTTCCAATTGATTTTATATTGGTGTCCCTATATAGTCAATATTCCCTTAGCACACTCTTAGTGAATCTGTTTCGGAAATGATTTTCTTTACAATATTATTTTTTGACTAAATTATCATATATGGATTTATAATCATTCTTTATGTTTATTTATCTTATATAAAAAGTGAGTGTTTTGAAATTATTTTCTATAATTTTAATCTGAAAACATGTTTTTATTATAAATTGTTTGATAAAATGGTTTAAAGAGACCTTGAATTTTGAACTAATTTTGAAATGATGATTTTGATATATATTTATATATATGTTTTGTTTCTATTATTCATAACCCTTTTCTATAAATAAAAGTTTTTTTGGGTTGTATAATTATTGTTTGGTGATGTTTTATATTTTATTGAGAAAATTATTTAATGATTTTAATGTGATTTTTGGGATTCAAATATATGATGTTGGTTATGTTATTATAATTATTTTTAGTTGAGATTCATATAAAAATACATAGATAGATTTTGGTGTAATTATATGAGTCCTATATTAACATAGATTATATTGTGGCCAGCGCCTATAGAGAAGTTCATTTTCATACTACGTGATTTTAACCCTATGAGGTTGTTAGGGTAAGTCAGTGTGGGTTTTTTTCAAGTTCTCTATATGATAGTAGGTTATTTATATTGAATGTTCATAGGGTACCATTTTATTTACAATACCCAATGTTGGACCCCAAATTGTTCTATATTGGTGAATGTTTCAATTTCACATTCTTAATGAATGTTCTCTTTGATAATTGGGTTTATGAATGATCCTTATAATAATTACTTCTGTATTTTTTTAATTTTCCATTTCATTCTCATACCTAAAATATGGTTTATCTTCATGAAGAACATATATTTTTATTTGATATCAATCTTAATATTTTTAAATTTAACTAAATATTTCTTAAAAATTTTCAATTTAATCTAGTTATAATGGTTTATATATTTTTGGATAATATATATATTCATTGTGTTATCCTCTTGGTTTTTTTTCATCACACTCTATATTAATCAATTGGGTGTGTGTCGACTAGGTAATATCTTTCTATCATAAATTAAATTGAGCCACTATTTTTAGGGGAGCATTGTTATGATTTTTTTCTATTGTGTTGTAGTAATCATTCACGAGTTCAGGTCACAAGGACATTGATAATTTGGTTTATTTTATTAGATATCACCTTGGGGTTATCTTATTTTGGGTTTCTTTTTTATTGGGTACTTTTTTCTTCATCTTAATTTGGTATTCATGTAAATATCATTCTTTTGAATCACAATAAATTTATTTTAAAGAAATATTTTTGTATGTTTCATTATTTACTTCATATTTTCCAGGGTTTGGATTGACTGTTAATTTTCAAAAATATTTATTTATATTCATGGTAATACAATATATGAATATATCTTTTCTGATTCTTATCTGGGGATTTTTATTTGGTCTGTAGTATTTTGATGGTGAAGTTATTCTTAATGATTGTATTTGATACCCTTAGAAATTGTTACTAGAAAATGGTGATTGGGAATGTTCATTGAACTCTATAAAATGGGGTACTAGGAGAAATGGTAGGTTGAGAAAGGATGTTTCATTGGGAAAAGGTATCATTCCATGTTCACCTAACCTAAAATAATTTTTTTTCTCAAATCACTTTTGAGAAAAAGGTGGGAGACCCAAAAAATATCCACTACAAAAGTATTATCCACAAAATGATCCCAAAATGTGGTCAAAAACATGAATAAGGATATTTAAGTCTACTGCGCTATATAGAATCAAATTAATAGTGGTTACCATCATATTCAGATAATTCCAAAAAACAACTTCAATCAATCCTCCATCTTGTCCCAGGTCTGGATAAATTCTTCCACATTGATCTTCTGGTCATTGAATCCACATGATATAATGTTGTTATATTTGGTGACACACTCACTTTGTTCATCGTTAGTTACAAAAATAAGCAACATCTCATTCATTCTATGGATATCCTCATGTGAGGCATTGATTTGGAGGGTTCCATCCAACGTGTCCCCTTATAGTATAGAACTAGATCTAGACATTACCCATTTATCATTTCCACCTAGAATTACACTCTTTTTTCATTACTATCTAGTATTGGTTCCACATACATTACCATGATTCTGAAATTATGGGCCTTGATATCCATATATAGGACTTTCTCTCCCAACTCTTGAAATAACTAATTTCTATTTTAAATAATTTTTGGGTCCCCTGGTCCTTTCTCGATCCCATTTTTCCTAGACTAACCTGAGGATCAAGTAAATATTTTCCTTAGGGTGTTCTAATAGTATTTATGGGGCCTTTAATTTTTCCTTAACTTGTTAACTGTAAATTTCCCCTGAGACAAGGCACCCTTGATTTCCCATTCTTGAGTCAGACCTGTCCATCACCTGAGGGTCTTGCTCATAATATGTCGACCTTAAGTATTATGGTTATTTACCACTAGGTTAAAAATTTTAAGAAGAATATTTTATGATTTTATTGCATTTCCTCCTTCACATGTATGTTTTTCATCCATATGGTTTGGAAATTTACTTCCCAATAGCACTCAAGCCTGTGAAATTATTTTGGATATGAATAGACACTAGAGGTTCATGTAGATGAAACGGTCACAATCATGGAGATGGAACTGTGTTCGAACATATGGATGAAAGAAACTCAACACTATAGTTAAGGGAGGGAATGATCTCATGTCCATTACCCATACCACCAGACTTCACCTTCTCATCATAAGAAGGTCCAGCCTCATGCAGTACCAACTCAGCCTTATTTCCATCAGCTAAATAATGCCTCATCCTGGATATGATATCCCCCCCTCATGGTTTAGGGATCCTATTTCAATATTTAACATGAAGGACAGTAGGAATGAGGTTGTCCTCACAACCCTGAGGATTAGTAGTGATTTCCTCTAGAGCCTTAACCATTGAATCCTTCATTGCATCTCAAGCTTCACCACTCGCATTCCCATCAAACAATGCAGTGACTGTCAGATCAGGGGACATCCGTATTAGATTTTTCAAAACTGATTCACCCAAGCCCACTAGACAATAGGAATTTCTAACCCTATCTTCCAAAACACGTATCTTCCTCTGACTAGAAGCATTACGAAGCCTCTTCCATAGACAAAAGGGCCTCATGTTCCTTATTGCACCATTAAAATTAGAGCCCAGATGACCCAATCGATTGTTAGTCAAGCATAAATCATCCCAGGATTCAAATAAAACATCTTGGATCCACCTAAACTCATCTCCAACCTTAATCCAAAACCACTCAACTTGGGGAAACAATACATCTTCCTCAATACAAAAACATTGATTGATCGAATGACTCAAAAATGAAGTGTGATTATCATAGAAAAGAAATTGTCCCACTAGATTCCCTGACCTTAGAATGATTGAAGGGTTTTGAAAAGGAAAGTGATGTAGAGGGTGACATACCCTTGTCACGATGGATGGTGGTTCCATGTTCATACATATATTGAAATACCAATGAAGAAGTATGATCTTGCATCTGTTTGACCTGCATGGATCTCTAGAACATGCAAATATTAGATGTTATTCTGAATAAAAATGGAACATCAAGTAGAGTTTATCAGGAATACACACAATTTTATGATCCTTCAAGTCCCAATTACCCCAAAAAATGACCAAACACATCAACAAAGGGACTTTGATGACTGAAATAATCAACTAGGGTTAGTCCCATAACACTCGAGGCTTTAGAGAACTCTAGAAATGCAATTGAGAGATTAGGATCACCAAAGTGAAGATATTAATTGTTCAAGCTTAAATAAATCACTAGGAACATAAGGAGAAAGTTATTATTATAGAAAGGGACAAAGGGATTCCATAGAACTGGAGGTGGTGGAACCAGTCTACCCCCTCCTAACTCTGGTAACAGGGGGAGATTCATTGTTGATCATCAATGCTTAGGGTTTTATTGTCATGAGTACCTCTATCATCGAGAAACCCCCATGTGAAATGAATCCTCTACTAAAATATGGGAAAATGGGAGAAACAATTTTGAAATTAACATTATTCTCATTGAACTATCAATTCCATCATCATATTTTTGTTAATTCTAGTATATAGAATATTGTTTCATCATAACTCGAGTGGTGGTTTTCTGGGTTTGTCTAATTAACTATTATTCATAATGAATATTCAGTGTCTGTTGTTTTATTATCACAATGGAATAGAAATTTTGTTCATAATTATGTTTTATTATTTAATTTAATTATAATAACCAAGTTGGGTAAGATTTTTTTAACATTTAAATTGTTTTAAAAAAATTAATGGTTAGTAAATGGTTTGTCCATTTTTAGTATTAACTGTGTAGCCTAATCTATTTGTAATTAACATCTAATGGTTATCTATTATGTAAAATGAAATTTTTCAATGTGAACTTATCTTTGGATTCATTATATCTAGTTTTGGATGCATGGATTTCACATATTTTGCGATTTAATAGTAGTAACGATGTGGTGTTATCTTATGAATATGATTTTCCATTTTATGGATGTCCATGGTTAACACTTGGTTAATGGTAACTATGTGATGTAATATTACATTGGTTCCAAACTATGTGAGTATTTTGAGTGTAATAATTTTTCTTGCACTGGGTTTATAGTGACCCAAGCCTTTTACACATATTATTTCATTATTTTTAGTACAAAAATCCAATAAACACAACCTAATGATCAAGAGCCTTAATACCATTGGAAGACTTATTATAAAAAAGATCAATGTCAGAATAAATAAAGTTATAAATTAAATCTCCATGAGGATCTCCCCAATTCCATTGATCTATTAAATCTATAGAGGAAACATTTGAAATACATAAAATAATGGGTGAGATATAATTCAATGTAAAAGAATAAACATTATAATAAAGCATATAATTTTAGTCAATTTTAAAAACATGGCATCATGAAATAAAAGTCACATGAAAAATAATATGGGATAATTAAATATGGAATATATAATCATAATATCATATACATAAAGGAATTTTATGTAAGAACCCGGTTCTAATTTTTAGGAACATGTTTCTTTTTTCCTTTTTTCTTATGTTTTTTTGATAAAATGGGGGAAATGGGGGAAAATTCTAAATTTGGATGGTACACACAAAGTAATTTTCCACACGCTGTGTCTTTTGACCATGTGGGATGAGTACACAGGGTGTGTAGGCCTGTCAGCGATGAAGGGTATAAAAACAGACTACATGACGTGTACCTGGTATATTCACAATGTGTAATCAGTTAACAGGTGAATATTAAGGTGGTGGAAGTGGCCTCCAACTGAGTGACAGTACATGCCGTGTATTTGAAAATTACACGATGTGTACTCA
This sequence comes from Viscum album, assembly GCA_963277665.1. Classification (NCBI taxonomy): domain Eukaryota; kingdom Viridiplantae; phylum Streptophyta; class Magnoliopsida; order Santalales; family Viscaceae; genus Viscum; species Viscum album. Next base: position 1,149,263,989 of record OY728127.1, on the reverse strand, counting down.
TGTCAGCAAGTGAACAATACGACAGTGAAAAGTAGCCGCCAAAGGTACAGTTAAATGATGAATATACACGATGTATACCAAAGAGTACATGCCGTGTAGCTTTTTTTTGCATAAAATGGGCAGTATCCACCTTTTTGAACATAGGAAGCTTAGAATGCTAGAGGAGCTTGGGAGAGGAGGTCAGATCTTGGAAGATCCTCTGACCGCACACCGGGAATTAGATTCTTCCACCGTCTATCTTTTTAGAACAACGTGGGAAAGAGATTCCATATCCTTGATCTATTCATACCAATTCTTCCCTGAGGTGATGTTAATTGAGGTTGAACATGTAGTTGTTTATCTCAGATCTACGCCTTTCTCATGTGTTTTGAGAGGCTTCGTTCACGTATATTGATCAGCAGATATCGAGGTTGGTGGTATGGTATTTATTTCCAACAATTGGGTTGAATTTGTGTACCGTTGTGCTACGGACCAATGATCGGGGTGTTATATGGTTTTTCCTTTGCTACAAGTTATATAGAATTGCGTATAAAATCTAATGATGAGTTTAAACTACTGTTTGGGATCAATTCTTGGATCCAGGACCACCCTAAGGGTGTATTCCTCTATTTAGCCGTTTGGAAATGATACCCAAGGGTATGCCATGATTATATTGTGAAATGTATTTTCTTGGGAGAATGTCTAAATGAATTGTTGTTAATTATTTGGGGTCAGCCCAGTTCTATTAGCCTTAGGACAATGTTCTATTAGCCTGAGGGTAGTATTCTATTTGCCTGAGGGCAGTGGTTTCTTAGCTTGAGGGAATTATTTGGTTGGCCTGAGGGTAACCTTCGTTTATGCATGAGGGAATTAGTCTATGTTCCTGAGGGAAATATCATGTATTACTGAGGGAAATGATCGTTAATCCTGAGGGAAATCACCTGCGGGTATTTGATTCTTTTACCTGAGGGTTAGGATAATATGTCTGAGGACACAAATATTTAGAATATTCACTGTGTTGATTTTCTATGTTGTACCTACCAAGTTGAAGCACAATCTTATAGGTGAAAAGTAATAATAAAAATGGAAAATAAAATGGTAATGATAGTTAATTTTGAGTACTTACTAGTTTAATGCTTTTACTTTCGCATAATACTGTTGCACAATTTCATTGACAGTTGGGAATGGGTCATTAGTCGGTGCCTACTGGGATTTATTTCTCACACCTTGTTTTGGTCATGTCTTCGGCCCAAACAGACTATATTGTTTTAGGTGTCAACAAGGGAAAGGGTCCCTATATAGGTACATGATTGTAGCATAGGAGTAGAAGAGCATGGGACTGAGATTAGGCTTGCGATGCTGTAGCGTTTTGTTTACTTTGCTTGGTTTTTTTGTCCATACCTTGTACATTGATTTGTTTTGTATTGTATTGTAGTGTATCATGTTCTAGCTGATTTCATAGAATTAGTGACATTCTGCATTTTTAAATATTACTGCTGGTTCTCTTTTTCATCAGTTGTCCATTTCAATTGTATGTTTTTACTGCTTCTGTTGTTGCATGTCATTTTCTTTTCCACTGTGCTACACTTTGACAAATAAGGGAATAGTATCCCAACTATTAGACATGGGCCCTCACTGCAAGTCGGCAGCCTCTTTCATTTAGGGAAATGCGCTTGAGGTCTTGTGACCTACTGAGTTTGGGGCACCCCTAGTGTGGCTTCCGGATCTGGGATGTTACAAAGTGGTATCAGAGGCATTTTCTTTTCTTTGACTTACTATTTGTAGCCTTAGTCAGGGATATGAAAGACATGTTAGTTGGTAATAAGCTATCCGGGAGTAGCTAACTCATGTACAAGGAAAATCCAGTCTACCTCATCATTATAATTATTACTTGTTTTGAAATTTTACAGTTAATATCATTTTCACAGTTGGGTGACACACATGTGATTGTGCTGCTTATATGTTATAAATGGGTTCTATTTAGTTGAAACCCGATCAGATGAGGGTATGTCATCTCATGCATAATTTAGGAACATGTTAGAATCACATGCCATGAATAGTTTTCATGCCATGTAGGTCCATTAGAAATTTCATGCTGGTGTGATAGAGGTGGTGCCAGAAAAGCATGTTGTTGGGATAAATACATGCTATTTAATAGGGTATTGTTGTGTGAGTTTTTTGATCTAATGAATTAAAAACTTTGGTTTTTGGGGAGTATGGGCCCTCAATAACCCGAATTTGGTGGATCATTGATGATTTTACCCTATTATGACATGTATAAGATTCAATGATTTGATTCGTGGGGAGTATGGGCCCTCACAGATCAGAATTTGTCACTTAGGTGTTTGTTTCGTGTTTTTTCGGGTTCCGGAGTTGTTTTTGAGGTTTACTGTCTGAACACCTAGCATACACGCCGTGTAGTTCTATAGATAGATGTCGTGTGTTCTTATATTTGGGAAGAAATGAAAAAAATTTAGGTACACGTTGTGTACCCTCAGTACATGCCGTATAGTCTCTTCCCATGTCATAGACCGTGTGGGCGGGGACACGGGGTAGGGAAGGTCTTAGGAAAACATATTGTGTACCAGTTGTACACGATGTGTAGTGTTGACCCAGTGTCTGCCCATGTAACTAACAACACAGATGGAGGAAACCTTAAGACATACACACCGTGTCTACCTTGAACACGCCTTGTAGTCTGACCTAGGTACCCGGTCGTGTCACTATAAACACGGGTCAGTGTTACCCTACCCTATACACGCCATGTGCCTATGGGACATATAGTGTAGTGCCAGCTGTAAAGGCCACCATGTAGTGAGAAACACTGGTCGGTTTGGGGTTGTTTGTACACATCATGTCTACCTCTGAACATGCCGTGTACTTTTGTTTTAGTTGATCTGTGTGGCTTAATCCATGTAGAAGTAGTCAGGTAGAGAAGGAGGATTCAAGTACACGTCGTGTATTCAGGAGACACGTCGTATGGTTGTGGTGTTACATGACTATCTTTAGCTGGAGTACATGACCATGTTGGTGGCCCATGATAACATGTCGTGTAGTATTTATACACGCCGTGTAGTCATGTTTTTTAAATCTTGAATTCTTTTGTTCTCTTGTTTCCTTCTTGGTCTCCTTTTTTTCAGTCCTTGATGACCATAATATATGGTGTATGTTTGATCTTGTAGAGTCATGCCACTGAGACGACCACTGGTTTTTCTCCAAGAGAGAGGTGACGATTATACACCTAAGATGGTGGGCCATGGGATACCACTGGATCCTCCAGCAGTGCCAGATGCGGTGCCTGCCGTTATACCGAGCAGAGGCACGGATGTACAGTTACGTGAGGGCTTCAAGCGGTTCAGGCAGACCTTCCAGGGAGCACCGCAGGCCGCCAAATCTATGGCAGAGCTAACCTGTATCTTCCAGTAGTAGCATCCTCCTACTTTTTTAGGGGATGGTGGACCACAGGCTGCGGATTCAGGGCTGGATTCGATTTAAAATATATTCAAGCATCTGGAGACACCTCCTAGGAGGAGGGTGAAGCTCGATACATACATGCAGCATGATTCCGCCAAGAGGTGGTGGGATGTTACCACCCAGTCTAAGTATCAAATTGACATTTCATTGGATTATTTTTCATGCATCCTTCTATGACTTATTCTTCTCGGAGATTCTATATGCAGATCGAGCTCGAGAGTTCATGAATCTATAACAGGGAGCCATGTCAGTGATGTATTATTCTGCTCTCTTCATCGATATTCAGTGTTTTTCACCCGTTATGCTAGGTGATGAGGTATTTAGGGCTAGACTCTTTGAGGATGGTCTTCGGAGTGACATCTGACCACTGGTGATTGTTTTTAGGTTGCCTACCATTCATGCTATTGTGAACCAGGCACTGATTACTGATCGGAACCTGCAGGGAGCTAGTGGTGTGGGCTAGGGATGTTTGACACCATTTTCTGGTACTATTTCAACTTGTAAGAGGAAAAAAAAGATGGGTTTCTCTCATGGTGGCAGTACTAGTTAGAAGAATTCTTCAGGTGGGAAAGTCATTTTCTACCAGTGTGGTAGATAGGGGCCCAAGAGAACTCAGTGTCCATGAGACCCAGTGGAGTGTCGTGCTTGCGGCAATATGGGACATCTGCAACGTTTCTGCTGGGCATTCCAACAAGTGTCTAGTGATAGGGGTTCTTTGCATACTCCGTGTGCTGGAGTAGGGCCACCAGCTTCTTACCAGTAGGGAAACTGGGGTACGTCAGGGCGAGCATGAAGAGATGGTCATCGTGGCCATGGTATCCAGACACCAGGATCTTAGAGGCAGTAGGGCAGGTCAGCTTAGGGTAGCCAAGATGTGTCGCAGGGCCATGACACTGGGTAGGAATATGCAGTGCAACAGACCCAACCGGAGCAGGATCCCATACCTTCTACTGTTAGAGGTACTATTCTAGTAGCTTCTATTTTATCTTTAGTACTTTTTGATACGGGTGCTACACATGGCTTTGTATTATTACCCTTTGTAGAGAGCCTTGGGATTCGTTTTTCTTCTTCTTCTGATATCATGACTCTAGACACTCTGTTGGGAGCGTGGAAAGCATGTGTGCATCAGTGCAGGGAGTTCCCCTTTGAGTTTGGTGTGTGTCAATTTCTATGGGACCTCTATGACTTAGAGATGACAGCTTATGATGTCATTCTAAGGACAGACTTGTTGGTACCCTTTCGAGCCCTTGTGGATTTCTATCATCACAGGGTGACTTTCATGTCACTAGAGGGCGGAGAGTTTCTATACAAGGGCTAATGGGATATCTAAGAAAGTCGAGCTGGACCTGAGCATCATGGGAAAGGTTGAGTGACAACCCTGATTGTGAGTTAATATCTAGATGATCAGGGAACATGATAGAAGGATTTCCCTCTAGTAGTTGATTATTTCAGAAAGATCTTTCACGACGACTTTTCAGGTCTACCTACAGAGCGTGAGGTGGATTTCTCTATTGATCTAGTTCCAGGAGTAGCACTGGAGTCCATTCCTCCTTATAGGATGGCTACAATAGAGTTCTAGGAGCACAAGGGGAAGTTGGAAGAGTTGCAGGAAAATGGTTTCATCTGACCCATTACTTCTCCTTGGGGTTCGCCAGTCCTCTTTGCAAAGAAGGCAGACGGTGCCCAAAAACTCTGTGTAGATTATTGGAAGCTAAACCAGCTGATAGTCAAGAACCGATATCCCTTACTGAGGATTGATGATCTTTTTGATAAACTTCGGGGAGCACGAGTGTTCTCGAAGATTGACTTGAGAACCAGATATCATCAATTGTGAATTAGACTATGGGATGCACTTCTTATATCTTTTCAGAGCAGATATGGTCTATATGAGTACTTTGTTATGACGTTCAGACTCACGAACACGCCAGATGTTTTCATGGATCTGTTGAATCTTGTGTCCCATCCTTATCTGGATTCTTTTTTGGTAGTCTTTTTGGATGATATCTTGGTGTACTCTCACACTCGACATGACCATGCTACCCATTTTGAGATCGTACAATGTACACTAAGAGAGAATCACCTATATGATATGCTCTCAAAGTGCCACTTCTGGATGGACCATATACACTTCCTGGGTCATATTATCTCAGAGACATGAGTCGCAGTTGACCCAGAGAAAGTGAGAGCAGTATTTTCATAGGAGCAGCCTAAGAACATGTTTGAAATACAAATTTTCTTAGGGATGGATGTTTACTATAGGCATTTTATACAAGACTTCTCCCATTTAGAAGCACCATTGACGGGTTTTACTAAGAAGGTTGTGATGTTTTTTTGGTCAGAAGCTTGCGAGACAGCCTTTCAAGAGATGAACGGAAGGTTGACATCAGCACCTATCCTGATACTTCTAGAGTAGGGGAAGAACTATATAGTTTACTGTGATGAATCAAGGATTGGTCCGGGAGCTGTGTTGATTCAGGGCGATCGAGTTTTTGCGTACGGGTCTCAGCAGTTGAGGACACATGAGAGGAATTTCCCAACACATGACCTCGACTTGGTTGTAGTTGTTCATTAGTTGTGTTGTTGGAGACATTATCTCTTGGGAGATCATTTTGTGTTTTTCACCATCCAAAAAAGTCTCAAATACATCTTTACCCAGCGTAACGTGAACCAGAGACAGTGATGGTGGGTATAATTCCTTTAGTATTTTGACATTGAGCTTGCATATACACCTAGTAAGGGTAATACAGTAGCTGATTCACTGATTAGAAGACTCAAACACATGCAGTGCAGGAGGTCAGTGGTGAGTGGAAGATTATGGATTTGTTCTCTGAGATTCATTTTGAGGTGCACGATAGTCAGGGAAAAACCTATCTTTCTTCCTAAGATGTGACTTATACCCTCCTGGATAGATTGAGGATGAGACAGCTATCGGATTCATAAGTCCATGTTCTATAGGAGTCGGAGGAAAGTGAGGACCCTCCTCCTGGATGGATGATAGGTGATGATGAGGTAATAAGTTTCCATGGATGATTGTGGGTTCCAGGGGAAATACGCGAGGAGATGATGCAGTAGTTTCATGATTTAGCATGGGAAATGCATCCCGGAGTTTCCAAGATGTACCGTGACTTGAGATGTCAGTCTTGGTGGACAGGTATAAAGAGAGAGGTAGCTGGTTTTGTTATGATATGTTCCACCTGTCAGCAGGTGAAGGCGGAGCATCAGAGGCCTGCCGGACTATTAAAATAGTTACCCATTCTGGAGTAAAAATGGGATGATGTCACGATGGACTTTGTGACTGGGTTACTGAGGTCACCTCAAGGCAGTCATGTCGTGTGGGTTTTTGTAGACAGATATACGAAGCTAGATCACTTTTTTCTGATCAAGGAGACCTTTGGTGTTGACGAGCTCATGAAGTTGTATATCCAAGATGTCGTACATCTTCATGGGGTCCCTCGTTCTGTCATTTCAGATAGAGACACTCATTTTAAATCTCTTTTTTGGAAGATTTTTCAGAGGGAACTGGGTACATAGGTGATTTTGAACATAACTTAGCACCCTCAGACCGATGGCCTGTCAGAGAGTACGATTCAGGTGCTTGAGGACATGTTGTGTTCATGCATCCTGAACTTTGGGGGCTCTTGAGAGAAGCACATACCCCTGGTAATGTTTTCCTACAATAATATTTTTCATGAAACTATTGAGATGTCACCCTACAAGGCAATATATGGTAGGAAATGTTGATCACCCTTGTGCTGGTTAGAGGCAGGTGAGGCAGCTTTACTGGGACCACTTCTCGTGCAAGATACTTTTGCACAAGTCCAGTTGATTCAGAAGCAGATGGCTACTGCAAAATCTCTTCAGAAGTCTTATGCTGATCACCATAGACGACCCTTGGATTTTGTGGTCTGGGATCAAGTTTTCTTATGTGTTTCTCCGAGTTTGGGACATAGTTTGATCAGGAGACAGGGTAAACATTCACTGAGTTATGTAGGGTCGTTTGAGATTCTGGAGAGAGTCGGTTCGGTAGCCTATCAGTTGCAGTTACCAATAGCTATACCTGGCCATGCAAGATATCTTCCATGTATCTCAGCTGCTCCGATATCATTCAGAACCATGTCATGTTTTTCATCCCGAGGAGGTTGAGCTTCAGGTCGACGCATCCTTTGAGGAGTAAATGATTCATATTGTTGATAGGATCATGAAGGTTCTCCGAGGCCAGTCAGTTCCTCTCATACATGTGCTATGGAATCCTGGCCGAGTGTAGGATGAAACCTGGGAGTAGGAGATCGACGTACGTGCTCATTGGAATGATTTTTTCACATATTTATCTTTGTCATCCTTGGAAGGGAAATTCGGGGATGAATTGCGTTAAAGGGGGAAGTTTGTAAGAACATGGTTCTTATTTTTTGGTACGGGGTTCTTCTTTTCCTTTTCCCTTAATTGTTTTTTAGAAAATAATGTAAATGGGGAAAATCCCAAATTTTGAGGGTGCCTGCCGTGTACATTTCCAGACGCCGTGTATTTTGGCCGTGTGGGATGAGTACACAGGGCGTGTAGGCATGTCAGTGATGAAGGGTGTAAAAACTGACTACATGCCATGTACCTAGTATATACACGCAGTGTAATTAGTCGGAAGGTGAATAGTAAGGCGGTGGACGTAGCCGCTAGCTGATCGACAGTACACGCCGTGTATTTAGAAAATACACGTCGTGTACTCATGTTGGCAAGTGAACAGTATGGTGGTGAAATGTAACCGCCAGAGGAATTGTTAAATGATGAAATTACATGCCGTGTACCTGAGAGTACATGTCGTGTAGTTTGTTTTTTCCTTTAAAATAGGAATTATCCTCCTATTTGAATAAAGGAATCTGAGAACGCCCGAGGATCTTGGGAGAGTAGGCTAGATCTTGGAATAGCCTCCGACCGCACACAGGGAATCATATTATTCCAACGTCAATCTTTTTGGAACAACGCGGTTAATAGATTCCTTCTCCTTAAGCCATTCATACCAATTATTTCTCTAGGGGATGTTATTTGAGCTTGAACACGTAGTTTTTTATCTCATATCTACGCCTTTCCCATGAATTTTGAGAGGCTTCGTTGGCCTATATCGATCAGTAGAGTTCGAGGTACGTGGTATGGTTTTTATTTCCAACTGTTGAGTTGAATTAGTGTACCATTATGCTATGAACCCATGATTGTGGAATTGTATGGATGTGGACTTTTCTGAATCTTATCTATAATTGTGTAGATAATCTAATGATGAGTTTAAACAGCTATTTGGGATCACTCCTTGGATCCAGGACCACCCCGAAAGTATGTTCCTCTGTTTAGCCGTTTGGCCAGGATACCCGAGAGAATGCCATGATTATATTGTGAGATGAATTTTATTTGGAGAAAGTCTAAATGAATTGTTGTTAATTATTTCGTCTCGTCCCGGTTCTATTATCTTGAGGGTAGTGTTCTATTATCCTGAGGGCAGTGTTCTATTAGCCTGAGGGCAATGGTTTCTTAGCCTGAGGGAAGTGTTTGGTTGGCCTGAGGTTTACCTTCATTTATCCCTGAGGGTAGTAGTCTCTATGCCTGAGGGAAATATCATGTATGCATGAGGGAAATGATCTTTAAGCCTGAGGTTAATCACCTGCAGGTATTTGATTCTGTTACCTGAGGGTAAGGATAATATGCCTTAGGACATGACTATTTCGAATATTCACTATGGTTATTTTCTATGTTTTACTTGACAAGACAAAGAACAATCTTAGAGGTGATAAGTAATAATTAAAATGGAAAAGAAACTGGTAGTGATAGTTACATTTGATTACTTACTAGTTTACTGCTTTTACTTTCGCACACTACTATTGCACATTTTCACTGACAGTTGGGCACGGGCTTTTGGATGGTGCCTACTGATATTTATTTATCACACCTTCTTTGGGTCATGTCTTCGACCCAAACAAACTATATTGAAGCAGGTTTAGATATGGGAAAGGGTACCTATAGAAGTACATGATTGTAGCAGAGGAGTAGGAGAGCATGGGACCGAGCATAGGCTTATGATGCTGCTGCATTCTGTTTACTCTACTTCATTTTGTTTGGTTGTACCTTTTACATTGATTTGTATTGTATTGTATTTCAGTGTATCATGATTGGATTATTTCATAGAATTAGTGAGATTCAGCATTTTTATATATGAATAATGCTTCTCTTTTACTTCAGTTGTCCATTTCTATTGTTTTTTGTTACTACTTCCACTGTTGTATGTTATTTATTGTTTTTGCTGCACTACACTTTGTCAAATGCGGGCATAGTTTACCCACTATTTGACCTAGGCCCTCACTGCTAGTCAGCAACCTCTGACTTTTGGGTAAATGTGGTTGAGGTCTTGTGACCAACCGGGTTCGGGGCACCCGTGCTGTGGCTTCCGGATCCGGGACGTTAAATTTTACAACAACATAAATAAATTCATGAGCATAAGTCAAGGTTAACTGTCAATACAACAATAGGTGGTGGATATAGTCCAATCATGGATTAGGTTTAGTCATTAATCCTATACATATCATCTCATAAGACATAAGAATTTCACAATTCATTATAATGATATATGGCATACCAATCAGAATATTTATCGTAATTTGTGTCTAAAATATGAAATTAATCATAGGTAATAAAAAAGATAAATATCCAAAGAATGAAATGATCTACATACACTTTCCATATATCAATATTAGAGGAGATTTTATAAAAATTCTATGGGGAATATTGAATTCAATATTTTTCATGTTCATATATCTACAAATAATAATAGTTATGAAATATTCAATAAATTTTAAAAAAATTCTAGAGTAATGCTACATAACAACGTATTTATATAAACATTGAAAATGTATTTTTAAGTAAATAGGGAATGAATTTTAAAGAATGAATTAATTTGGAGTTCTCCATGGAAATCATAGGTAAATTAAAATAGTTATCCATAAAATATTTTGTTAAATAATGAAATCATAAAGGGGAATAAATACATTAAAATTTGTTACATAAAAGGATTAAGGGATATAAGACCCCTAGACAGATTTGATATTAATGAATGTATTGAGTTATGAACATATGATATGTATAATCCCATTAATGGAATGGAGAATAAGATAGGTATATATACATTCGAGATACATATATAAGTAATATGAGTCATTCTATACCATCAAATTCAGACAAAATATAATAAGCCCAGCTCCAGTTACCAAGAGCATGTGTCTACATTATTACATAGACATAGATACAATGGATATAATCTAAAATTATGAATCAATTTAAATGTCTCAGGGAAAATAGATACCTACATGATACACATTTTACATAGGGAACAATGTATAAACATAAAAAATAGAAAATTAAGTATTATAAAACTAATTCAATGAATTCTACTTAATATCTGGGGGAAATGAAAAAGTAACGGCTGATCCTTGATGTTTAGTAAGGGTTAAATACAGTGGAATATATCAAGGGTAAATAAGGAATAATCAATATATAATGGTAAGATATTGAAAGCATGTGACACATAATTAATAATTTGAGTAAAAATGTATCCATAGATAAAATCAATGTAGTAATATCATGGATATTAATTACTAAATTATCAATGAATGAAATGCATACTATTGTACATAATGATCTCATACATAATGATATGTCAACTATCAAGACATTGTTCAGTCACTGTTTAAAATAATGGGTAAAGACCTATTTAATTTTGACACCTTATTAGACTCATGATACCTATAAATTTGAAGAAGAGATATATGATTTAGGAAACCACCAATAATTTCATGTATAATGAGATCCACGTATATTAGATGGTTGATTTAAGTCATGAACAATATGAATTATCAAAAAAATGTCTATATCGAGTAATGAATAAAAAATATAAATAATTCCCATGATAATAAAATAAAATTTATAGTACAAAATTATTTATAATAATGGTATATTCTTTATGTAATATCATTTCCATGGTACAAATAATAAGGGTATTTAAGGAATATGTAAAGTTTAATGACTATAAAAATGTGAATCTCTTAGGAGAAAATTAATAACCATTAAATTATGTATACACAAAATATAAACTTTAATACATTATAATGAATTATTTATAATTCAATATACATATTTGGGGGATTAAAAAATGATGATAAAAAATTTATAAAAAGAGTTCTTTCTGTAATACCATTTAAATCATATATAAGATTCAAAATAGTTTAAAATGGTTATGGAAGTGGGAAGGTTTATTAATGATATATATGATAAAAAAGAATATTTTTTCACTTTTTATAATGAAAGATAAATATGAACCCTTTTAGGGAAAAATTGAAACCATTTAAAATGTATGTGATTGTAAATAATGTCTTTAATCAATCATTTGAGTAAATAAAAAGGACTTTTGTAAAACAATTGTGAATAATATGGACATAGAATAAAAATATACGTATCAAGAAGAGAAATTAGAATGACATTAATTTGAAACAATTTTATTGAAAAAATAACCGAAAAAATATATAATCATTGTGAATATATATATATATATGTTTAATATATCAATGTGGCTGTATATACACCACATAATAATTAAATGGATCATATTACCAATTGTCTCTTTGGAATGGATGTTGAGACGATATACCATACCTCAAATTTATTCTTAGGTGAAAATGATTTGAATTATTGTAAAATAGTTGAAAAATGATATTAATTTATACCAAAATCAATTTAATATTTTTAATATAATTTATGATCCTCTTAGAAAATCATATCAGACATTTATGAATAATCATTCATTATTATCATTGGTTTTGGAATTCATGAATTAATTTTTCATGCATGTTTTATCAAGGATGTTTCTATCATTGTACCTTGATTATGAATATGTATTATAAAAAATATTAATCATGATATAAATATCATAAATATATATATAATCAATCATTATTACTTTCCATGTAAAGAAGAAATGAAAAACAGTTCACGTCAATTTGTGAAGGTAGCAGTCCACACATATGCATGAGTGATGTTATCCCTTTCCAATGCATTGTTTGTAAGGATGTATATTTGTTATTAAAAATATAGAATAAATTTATTTCATATATATAATCTATATATCAATTAGTTTCATTTTCGTATACATCCATGTAATCTAGTTATGAAAAATGAATTTCAATACTATGTGGGGATGATACATCAGACGTACGCATGAGATTTTTTAGCTTTTTATCGGATAGGAAAGAGAAGGAAAATGGTTGTTACATAATAATAATGTCATCTCATTTATTTTTTAATATATGATTTATTATTTAAGGATTCTTACAACATATTTATGATAATTCTATGAAGAAGGGTATTTCAATGATTCGGTAAAGACGATTACATCTTCAACGAAAGTGGTACTTTTGATATTCTATTAAGGGACATGGTTTTGGTCTCTTATTAATATAAAAACCTACAAAACATAGGTATTAATTTAAAGAAGATTATTTGGTAGTTTTTTCACATTTTTTATTGCTCAAAATTTTGTGAACAATTGAGAAAATATGTGTCATTTTATAAAGGAGGGGAGGGGTATTCATGGAATTAAATATAGTATTCAATTAATATAAATAAATTTTCATGAAAAAATACTGAAAATTTATATAATTAAAATTTTAGGTATGTACATTTCAAAATAATCTCTTAAATTAAAATTTTCTCAATCTTTGGTTGTTTTTTCACTCTTATCTTATTGTTTTAACCCTTATTCTTTTTGAAAATTACCGTACAATTAAAATTTTATATCCATTAAGGGGAAATAATATCACTCTTAAATGAAAAAAGAACCCTAAATGGAAAATGTTTAATATTTTGAAATATAACCCATTAATTTTTCAAAATATTATATTTTAATTAATTTAAATTATTTATATAAATTTTACTTTTTAAAAAATATCAGTAATGTCAATTTTGGAACTACTCATTAAATTTTATATTATATACAAAAATAAAAATTTGGAATATGGGAATAATCCTCTAGAAACAAGTAAAATGTTTCAATTATATAAAATATTCATGTAACACACTAGGTCCTTCAAATAGGTTTACCTTTTGTATTTTTAAAGTCTACCATTTTATTTTTTATTAAATAAATAAAGGGTTTGTCGGTGTTGCAAAATAATTTTAGATTAATATTTCTTCACTAAAAATTATATATAAACTACCATTTTAAATAATCAATTAAATATCAAATTAATAGATTATAATGATTATAATTTTTATTTATTCCTATTATATATTTTTATAGATATTAAAATAAAAAAGAGGAATTTTTTCCTCACCACTCACTTCACTATTATAATGTTCAAAATCATAGATAAATGGAAACAAAAGTTATATTTTTTTAAATATTTAATTATTATGGGTGAAATAAAATACTATAATGAAATATAAGTATATGTTTGTTTATTTTTTCTTCCACATAGCATTCATTTTAACCATAATTAACCAATCTTCCCTTATCGTGGTGATAATTATTTTGTATGGTTACTGATCATAATTAATATAAATTTAAGGGAAATATTTACAAATTTTCTAAATATTGATTAAAAATATGTAATTAATTTTTAAATATTCAACTTCAATAATTAGTTGAAATTAGTTTAATAATAAAACTCAAACTGCAATGAAGAAACTTTTTTCAGAAAAATGCATTTTAGGTATAACATTTTTTTATGAAATTCAAACCTAAAATTTATCACAAAGACAATAGTTTGATTATTAATAACATAATTGAACTAATTTTTCATTAACACTATTTTAAAAAAAATTAAATGTTTAAAAACATGAAATAAAAATATAGGTTTAAATAAAAAATTAGTATTTTTCACATTGATTGAATAATAAAACATAGTAGAAAAATCCCAAAAATTTACTCTATGATAATTTCCATATGATATTTCAATAAATTAGTAAATTTCGTATTTCTTTCTAAAAGTAGAAAATATTAATTTTTTCAGATTATCCCAGAAAGAAAAAAAGATCAGTTTTTGAAGAAACCATATATTTCAAGAATAAAATTACTTTACGAAAAGTTGAGTGTTTAAATCCTAATAAGTAAGAAATAAATTTTTTTAAGAATGAAATTGACTTATATTTAATTATTTGTTTATTACTATTCAGAATTGATAATAAGTCTAGGTTACAATGCTCAAATTTTATTAATAGTATTTTATCATTCATTTAGCCTCGGTTTTGTATGTTTTATATGCTATCAAACATTTTTATGCTTAAAAACACAAGATATTACATTATTTTTTTCTAAAAAATCATCAAGGAAATTTTCTTGGATAGTACCTTTTAATAATGATGGTTGTTCTACTTCATAAAAATCTCGGGTTCCAACACTACTTCCTCTATTTTTTATTTCTCCAAATTAAAATTACTAGTGGATTCTTCTGATTCCTCAACACATTATCTATAGTGTATAGAACATGGATAAGCTCTTCATGGTATGATATATTAGTTTCTAGAAAATTTCTTCAATGCTGAGAATATACATTGGGTTTGACATGGTCTTCCTAAATAAATATATATAAAACATATCAAGAAATTTAGGGAGGCTCGGTGGAATTTCCAATTATTAATACAAATATCCAATTATTACAATAATTTTAGATGGTATAATGTACGTAGGACTCAATTTTCATTTTTTATTGAACCTTATAACACCATTATATAGAGACACATTCATTAAAATTTTATATCCTATATTAAATCCCAAATATTTCCTTCAGTTATTAGCATAAATATTTTTTCTATAATGATATATGTTAATATAAGTCTACATTTCATTTACTTATTACATTGTCTCCTCTAAAAGATATAGACACAAAAGTTTTCTTACACCAAAATATTCCATACATGTTGGATTAAGACAACTCTTTATTTATAAATCTATATTCAGTGAAATATTAATACTTCAATGGAAAATGTTGTTATAGGAAAATTAACCTTAGGTTATTATAGATCCCACATACCATGAATGTCAAGTAATCATAACCTAAACATATCTCCTAATGTTTGAATACTCATTTATAACTATCCATCAGTTTTAAGGTTATATAAATTGATCTTATAATGCACAATATCCATATCTTTTTAAATACATTCCCTTAATATTTATGTATATAATTGATTATGATCAAACATAGTTGGAAAAGCAGAACCATGAAATCATAAAAATTTATTTAAATAAGCGGTAGAGGGAACTCAGGTAGTATGTCTTCTCTTATAGTGAGAAAATTTATAGATTTGTTAATACAATTAAAAATAAACAGGATTTAATCATTTTTTGTATGTGTCTTTAGAAGGAAAGTGACAACGTCTATAGTAATGTCATTCTATTTCCTCATAGGTAAATTTAATAGTCACATGACTTCTATTGGATTCTATCTTACATCCATCACCTCTAGAAAAACCAAGATTCTTTATAAATAGTTATTAATTTCCTAATTCATTTTATCGCAAAAAAAATCCATCCACGTCACTATACATCATGGTCATTCCAACTCGTATAGATAAATTAAAGATATTATATTCATCCAAAATTTCCCTTTTCTGCTTATGTATAGATAAAATATATAGACTCTTTCGAAATTTCTTAACTCTATTTTCTTATACAAATTCATGAAATTTACCATTATTTAAGGAATCAATTTGTTTTTAAAAAATCTTAATCCTCAGGCTCAAAAATTTTGTTATTTTTTAATAAATATGGGTTGGAAACCCTTCTAAAAAATATTGTTGTTTCTGCTTCCTAAATAATTCCCACATTCATATTTAAAAAAAATATATGAAAATATGATCCATCTAAATAATAATTTTTTTCAAAATACTATCATCCATCCTTATAAATTCATTCCCTACATTATTTTCCTTCCCTGGGTGGTAGTGTATTGAGAGATCACAATCCCTGAGTACCTCAAGCCACCATCTATGCCACATGTTAGGAACAATATGTGACATGTTTTACTTCAAAATCTTATGATATGTGTATATATTACATCTTTCACTATAGAGGTAATGTCTCTAGATATTAAATGAAATTATTATGACTACTAACTCAAGATCACAGTTTAGATAGTTTTGATCATGAATCTATATCTATCATGATGCATATGAAAACATTATCATTCTATATATGGAAAAAAACAAACTCCTTTATTCTATGAATCAATATATATCAATAAACCATCATTTACTATTATTAGTGTCAAAATTAGTTCATTGACCAATCTTCTCTTTAATTCAATAAAAAATATTCACATTCCATTTTCCATATTAACATAAATTCATTATGTAAAATCTTGGTTAAAAGGTTAGCCAATCTAGAAAATTTATTTCCAAATCAGAGATAGTAACCTTCCAACCGAAATTTACTATATTCCTCAATTATTTTTACTGGTGTAGGTGGTTCTTTGAATTCTTTATTCTTTTTTGGATCAACTGATATTCCTTCAATGTAGGAAATACATACCATTAAAGAAACATTCTAAATTCAAAAATCATAATTTGTTTTTTCTTGTATAACCCTTTTCTCATATGACTATAAAGATTACATGCAAGTGATTCTAATATTCACCATAGATTTTAGAATATTCATTGATTTCATCAATAAACAAAACAAAAAAAATCCAGACATTCCATGATAAAATCTTAATTAGGACAATAAAATTAGAGGGTTCATTATTTTATCCAAATGGAATTTCTATGAATTTGTAATTTCTAATCGTCTTATGAAATTACATCTTAATAATATATTCCTTATTTACTAGAAATTTGTGATACCCACAATGAAAATCGATATTTGAACAAAAAAGTCACCATTACATTTATCAAATAATTCATCAATGAGAGGTATATGATAATTTTTATTTATAGTAATAGCATTTATTTCCTTATAATTAATGTAGACACTTGAAAATCCATCTTTCTTCTTAACCAATAGAAGAGGAGTTCTCTAAGGTAAAGAATTGTGGTGTATAAATCCATTTTCACAGCACACCTATAAAAGTTTAATCCATTCCACGGATTCTATAGTGTCCTTTCGATAGGCATTACTAGATATATATGTCGTTCATCAAGGATTAAATCAATGATAATATCAACATCACACACTACTATATAACCTAGTAATTTATTAAGAAATATATGATTGTATTCATGTAATAAAAAAGAGAAATTTTTTATTTACCACTCACTTCACTATTATAAAGATCAAAATCATATCTAAATGGAATCAAAAGTTATATTTTTTTAAATTTTTAATTATTATGGGTGAAATAAAATACTATAATGAAATATAAGTATATGTTGGTTTATTTTTTCTTCCATATAGCATTCTTTTTAACCATAATTAACCAATCTACCCTTATCGTGGTGTTAACTATTTTGTATGGTTACTGGTCATAATTAATATAAATTTAAGGGAACTATTTAAAAATTTTCGAAATATTGATTAAAAATATATAATTAATTTTTAAATATTCAACTTCAATAATTGGATGAAATTAATTTAATAATAAAACTCAAACCGCAATGAAGAAACTTTTTTCAGAAAAAATCCTTTTAGGTATAACATATTTTTTACGAAATTCAAATATAAAATTTATCACAAAGACAATAGTTTGATTATTAATAACATAATTGAACTAATTTTTCATTCACACTATTTTAAAAAAAATAAATTTTTTAAAACATGAAATAAAAATATAGGTTTAAATAAAAAACAAATATTTTTCACATTCATTGAATAATAAAAAATAGTAGAAAAATCCCAAAAATTCACTATATGATAATTTCCATATGATATTTCAATAAATTAGTAAATTTCAAAAAAAAAATTCTAAAAGTAGAAAATATTAATTTTCTCATATTATCCTAGAATAAAATAAAGATCTCATTTTGAAGAAACCATATATTTCAAGAATAAAATTACTTTACTAAAAATTGAGTGTTTAAATCCTAATAAGTAAGAAATAAATTTTTTTTAAGAATTAAATTGACTTATATTTAATTATTTGATTATTCCTATTCAGAATTGATAATAAGTCTAGGTTACAATGCTTATATTTAAATAATGATATTTTATGATTCATTTAGCCTCGGTTTTGTATGTTTTATATGCTATCAAACATTATTATGCTTAAAAAACACATGATATTACATTATTTTTTTCTTAAAAAATCATCAAGGAAATTTTCTTGGACAGTACTTTTTAATAAGGATGGTTGTTCTACTAGATAAAAATCTCAGGTTCCAACACTACTTCCTCTATTTCTTATTTCTCAAAATTAACATTACTAGTGGATTATTCTGATTCCTCAACACATTATATATAGTGTATAGAACATGGATAATCTCTTCATAATATGATACATTAGTTTCTAGAAAATTTCTTCAATGGTGATAATATACATTGGGTTTGACATGGTCATCCTAAATAAATATATATAAAACATATCTACAAATTTAGAGAAGATCGGTGCAATTTACAATTGTTAATACAAATATCGAATTATTCCATGAATTTTAGATGGTATAATGTACATAGGACTCAATTTTCATGTTTTATTGAACCTTATAACACCTTTATATAGAGACACATTCATTATAATTTTATATCCTATATTAAATCCCAAATATTTCCTTCGGTTATTAGCATAAATATTTTTTCTTTAATGATATACGTTAATATGTTTCTACATTTCATATACCTATTACACTGTCTCCTCTAAAAGATATAGACACAAAAGTTTTCTTACACCAAACTATTCCCTACATGTTGGATTAGGACAAATCTTTATATATAAATCTATATTTGGTGAAATATTAATACTTGAATTGAAAATTTTGTTATAAGAAAATTAACATTAAGTTATTCTAGATCCCATATACCATGAATGTCAAGTAATCATGTCCTAAACATATCTCCTAATGTTTGAATACTCATTTAAAACTATCCATCAGTTTTGAGGTTATATAAATTGATCTTATAATGCACAATATCCATATCTTTTTAAATATATTCCCTTAATTTTTATATAAACAATGGATCATGATCAAACATAGTTGGAAAAGGAGAACCATGAAATCATAAAAAAAATTATTTAAATAAGAAGTAGAGGGAACTCAGGTGGTATGTCTTCTCTTATAGTTAGGACATTTATAGATTTGGTAATACAATTAAAAATAACGAAGATTTAATCATTCTTTGTATGTGTCTTTAGATGGATAGTGAAAACGTCCCTAGTAATGTCATTCTATTTCCTCATAGGTAAATTTAATGGTCACATGACTTCTATTGGATTCTATCTTACATCCATCATCTCTAGAAAAGCCAAGAATCTTTATAAATAGTTAGTAATTTCCTAATTCATTTTATCCCAAAAAAATTCCATCCACGTCCCTATATATCTTGGTCCTACCAGATCTTATAGATAAATTAATGATATTATATTCATCCAAAATTTTCCTTTTCTGCTTAGGTATAGATAAAATATATAGTTTCTTTCAAAATTTCTTAACTCTATCTTCTCATAAGAATTCATGAAAATTTCCATCATTTAAGTAATTAATTTATTTTTAAAAAATCCTAATCATCAAGCTCAAAAAATTTTTTTAATAAATATGGGTTTGAAATCCTTCTAAAAAATATTGATGTTTTTGCTTCCTTAATAATTCCCACATTCATCTTTAAAAAAATATATTAACAAATGATCCCTCTAAATAATAATTTTTTTTCCAAATACTATGATACATCCTTCTAAATTCATTCACTACCTTATTTTCCTTCCCTGGGTGGTAGTGTATTGTGAGATCACAATCCCTGAGTACCTAAATCCATCATTTATGCCTCATGTTAGGAACATTATGTGACATGTTTTACGTCAAAATATTATGATATGTGTATATATGACATCTTTCACTATAGAGGTAATGTCTCTAGATATTAAATGAAATTATTATGACTACCAACTCAAGATCACGGTTTATATAGTTGTGATCATGAATCTATATCTATCATGATGAATATGAAAACATTATCATTCTATATAAGGAAAAAAACAAAGTCCTTTATTCAATCAATCAATAAATATCAATAAACCATCATTTAATATTAGTAGTGTCAAAATTAGTTCATTGACCAATCTTCTCTTTAATTAGATAAAAAATATTCACATTCCATTTTCCATATGAACATAAAATCATTACATAAAATCTTGGTTAAAAGGTTATCCAATCTAGAATTTTTTTTCCAAATCATAGATAGTATCCTTCCAACCCAAATTTACTATATTCTTCAATTATTTTTACCAGTGTAGGTGGTTCTTTGACTTCTTTATTATTTTTTGGATCAATTGATATTCCTTCAATGGAGTAAATACATACCAATAAAGAAACATTCTAAATTCAAAAATCATAATTTGGTTATTTCTTGTATAACTCTTTTCTCATATGACTATAAAGATTACATGCAAGTGATTATAATATTCCCCATAGATTTTATAATATTCATTGATTTCATCAATAAACAAAACAAAAAATATCCGGACATCCCATGATAAACTCTTAATTAGGACAATAAAATTATAGGGTTCATTATTTGATCCAAATGGAATTTCTATGAATGTGTAATGTCTAATCCTTTTATGAAATTACATCTTAAAAATATCTTCCTTATTTACTAGAAATTCGTGATACCCACAATGAATATCGATATTTGACAAAAAAAGTCACCATTACATTTATCGAATAATTCATCAATGAGAGTTATATGATAATTTTTATTTATAGTAATAGCATTTATTTCCTTATAATTAATGTAGACACTTTCAAATCCATCTTTATTCTTAACCAATAGAAGATGATTTCTCTAAGGTGAAGAATTGTGGTGTATAAATCCATTTTCACACCACACCTATAAATGTTTAATCCATTCCACGGATTCCATAGTGTTCTTTCGATAGGTATTACTATATATATATGTCATTCATTATGGATTAAATCAATTAGAATATCAACATCATACACTACTGTATACCCTAGTAATTTATTAAGAAATATATCATTGTATTTATGTAATAGTAGATCTTCCCCAATTCAAATGATTAATTTTTCGTATATAGATTATGTGAGAACTTCCTCCCCAAGAATATTAGTCAATAGAGCTACTAGAGGTAGATCTATACATGAATCATATAATGATTTCTCTAAAAAAATAAAGGAATTCTATATCTTCAATATTAATAACAAATTTATTCTATTTAAAATTTATATTTTTTTATATTTTAAATGAAAATACATTCCATTGATTACATCAAAATCATCCCCATTTATAATAATCATTTCTAGATGTATGGTTTTTTGACATGTTGTAATGGGAACTGACTAACACATCCTTGTAGTAGTGAAACATCCTCATGTATTTTTAAATAAAAAACACCCTTGTTATGGTTATAGGGAAATATATAAATTTTTTGAAACAAGGATGATATAAATGCAAGTGCGGATATAAAAAAATAATGCTTTAGAAATATTTGAGGTTATTATTAATGTACCTACCACTATATATTTGGGACCTTCAAAACCTGTTGTAATGATCACATAAAATTTTCCTTCACCAATTTTGGTAATCATAAATATATTCCCTTGATTGTTGGGAAATATGTTTGAATAATTCCATATTTATATGCAGTTAAAGTATTCAGAATAATTAATTTTCTTACTTATATTGAATTCATTAAAAATATAACCATTATTTATAAACTTGTAACAAGCTCCCATGTAGTTAAATCATTTTCATGGATATTTATTATTAAAATATTAACTTGATGGGAATCACTTTGTTCTGTTATTATAATTTTATAATTTCCATATTTCATGGTTCTCATCTGAACTCTTATTCTCTTGATTTCAATTAATGATATATGATCTTGAAAAACAATTCTCAATTTTATGGAACATAATACTATTTCATAATATGATGATTTTTTTTAAACTAAGTTCCCCATAGAGATTTTCCTTAAGTCCTTTATAGAAATGGTCAATATTTCACTTGGGATAACCTATACAATCTCTAACATGCCGATATATCCTTGTAAATTCAACATCATAATCCATAGTAAATTATTTCTTCTTTTGCATTATGTTGATAAACATTATCATCCTTTCAATTCGTTTCCCATGAGGGAAATGATAATTGAATAAAATATCATTAAAATCACTCCACTCGAAATGTTCAATTTCTTATTTCTTGCTAGTAACCTGGATGAATGAACATAAATGACATGTATTACCTCTAAGATAATACATTTCCTTCATAAAATTTCCCTTCCATTTCATCCCATGGTCCGAAATATATTTTCATTGGACATGATCCATTTCTTAGCTACTACTGGATTAGTAGTTAGTCTAAAATATAGAGGCTTATGTCACATAAATGATCAAATATGGGGGTATAATTATAGGTAACCTCATTTTTCTCTATAGGTGAATGTTTATTAGGCATAACTGGGTAATAATTCCCTTATATGGTCATGATATATTTAGCTCCAATTCCAATTTTATTGATTTATTAGTGGGTAAATCCCAACATTGATTGTGGGTATTGATTATCTTTCTTCCATTAGGCTTCATCACTGAATAAAGGAACATAATGAGTTACTTTATATCAGAATCGCATTGACTATTGAGGGAAAAGAATAATCACTGTAATGGTAATTGTTTTCAAATAATATAATGGATTATCATAATTCTCATGTTAGCTACATTAATTTAAATTCTATATCCCAATGTTTCAAATAATGATTATTTTGATACCAAATGTAAAAACCCCAACACTATTAAACAAGATTTGATTACTATATTAATAAATTTTCATAAATATAAGGGATATAATCCCAATGTATCAATTAGTTTACTTTTATTAGAAAACCATATAAATATATGATATCTATTTTAAATTGGAAAAAATATATCAATAAAATAATAAAATGTTCTGAATCTTTTAACTAATTTAAATAATTTTTATTCATATCTTTGAGAACAGAATATAAATAATGAATGATCTCAGTTTCTCAGTATAGGTTACATAGATTTAATTTTTCATGAGAAATTATTATATAATATATATATCAAGGTAAACAATTGAATACACAATCCTTTTAATCAATATTTTGAGAAAAATAATAAATCCATGGATTATATTAATGTTGTAATATAAGGATAATAATAATTAAATTATGAATGATGAAAAGTATTCTATTGTACTTAATGTTTTCAGAAATCTTGATATTTCTATTTTCAATACATTCCATTAAGACTGTTTGAATCTAGGGGTAAAGAATAATTTTATTTTCAAAATAGATTTGTCTCAATAGACCTATCGATGTATAGTGGGGAAGCATAATTCCAAGTTCACATTTTATTTAATATAAATTCATTCCTTATATATCAAATGGTTGATTAATTCATGAATAATATTCCTCATCAATAAATATTATATCAAGTAATGAATCCAAATTATCAATAATTCCCCAGTTAATCAATGAATTTTCAAGGTAAAACATTTTATGTAATGTTGGTATATGGTTTTGGAAATAATAATACCAATGGTAAAAAGAATTTGGATATTATTGAAATATGTAAAATTCAATTATCACAATGAATTTAATGTTTCAAGATAAATTTAATAACCCAAAAAATTAATAAAAGATAAAACATTAATTTCAATTAATCCTAAATAACTGTTTTTTAAAAAAACATTCCTTATGGAGAATAAATTAAATGGATGATAAAACATTCTCAAAAGGGTATTCTTTGTGAATATTTTTAAATCTTGTATAAGAATATAATGGTGGCAAAATAGTTCTTGTGGTGGTAATTTCAATTATCCATGTATATTCTTAAAAAGAACAATCATATTGAGATTTTTTTAGTAATTACTGGAAATGAAACATTTTGGGAGAACCGTAGAAATATTTGTTTCAAACAATGTATAAATTAAATTAGAACAAAAACATTAATTAATAATCATTTGAGTAAATAAAAAGGACTTTTGTAAAATAATTTTCAAGAATAATGATATGGAAGAATAATATTCCTGAGCAAGATGATAAAAAAGATTACATTTTTTTCGAACATTCCTCTGGAAATTGTAACTTAAATTGAATCATTAATCATCCTAAATAAATATATATTCATGTTAAATAACATATATGATATGTATATAAACAAATTTAAACCAAATAGGTTCATATTAGAAAACATTCCTCAATGGAATAAAATATTAACCGATATACCTTACCTATGATTTCATCATAGTTTATCCGGATTTAACATTCTATATAATGATTTTAAACATGTTATTAATTTATAAAATAATTCTATTGATTTTTAAATTTTATATATTATCCTCCTATTGTAGAATCCCACCCTGAAAGACACATTTTGGTGCCCTGATGTGGTGGACAGAAGACCTCACACATGCCTCCCTGAACGTTAGAGGCTGCCCCAAGCTGTGAGGGACTAGGGTTTGTCAATGGGGAGAAAATTAACTCATAAATCAGAGTGAGATAAATAGTATATAATGATAAAAAATAAAAGAATCAATGATATTAAATAGATGGTAGAAGAATAATAAAATTAAAACATGGCAGCAAGATAAACCATGAGAAGAAGCTGGGTAATAAATAGATAATACTAATAATGGTGGTATACAAAAATAAATTTTCAAGTGTAAGGGGATATAAAAATATATCACAAGCTAAAAAAATAAAAAAACTTCTAGAACTAGATATTATAGAATATTCTAGCTCATATACCTCATAATATATCCTAATGTTGTAAATCAAGCGTCATATTCTAGATGCATCCCTTTATCCAAACTTTTAACCATAAAGTCTACTCGGGTACAAAAGTTATCCCAAATATTGTGTGAGATAAAATCCAAGTAGGCCACCACCTATGGTGTATGTATAAAACCTATGTTTCGATAAAATATAAATAGTGTGCCATAATTAAGGAATTAAATGAATAAATAAATAAATAAGTCAATTGCACTGGGTTTCACTTGGAAACCCTTCTAATTTACATGCCTCAGCCTATGTCGATGAGCCTGAAATAAGGGATCCTACAATGATAAAATCAGTTATGAATAGTTAAATGTGGAATATCCCCAATATTATGATTGGTCGTAGAGTATTAGTCCATTCATTTTCAAAATAAATGGACCAATTATAATTTAAAAACATTCATTTACTTATTAATTCAATTAATGTACTATTTATAAAAATAAATATTCTCCCTAAGTCCATTCAAAGGAATTTAATGAGACTATCCATGTGTCACTCGAAGGACTCTTTGTATGTCCAATTCTTAGGTATTCCATACAAGGAATCCCATTAATTATTTCCCAGGTGTCACACTAGGAACAGTTTGATTATTTCAATTACCAAACTCGGAGTCTGTAATTAGTATATCATGTAGGGACTTGAGTCCCTCTGAAGGAATGGTACAACCATTATGACATCATACATGTACTAGGGTTCTACCATAGAGAACTAGTGTCACTCATATGGAGGTAAAACACAAAAGTAATTGTGATCCCATCCAAGAAATGTATCATGTCGCCCACAACATGTTTACAATAAATTTACAATTCTACGAAGAAGGCATAACTAGTTCTTCCAAGGGGTCCATATTTTAAAACCCACTGTATATCTATCTACACTAAGGGGATATAGTTAAACATTGATTATATATATATATATAAGCCAAAATTATAAGACATTTAATTTAATTTAATCACCCATGTGTATTTAGATAATTCTTCAAGGAATTCCATATAGCAATAACTTTTTTCATAAGTAAAAAAGTCAAAATGCCTAATCACATGGACAATTCAATTAATTCAAATTGATTCATTTACTTTGGTATAAATTATGATTCAATACACCTCAAGGGTGTTTAGCGAGACTAGATAAATGGAAAATACCTCTCAATGGTAGAGAACACCAAAATGGGTAATATAACTCAAGGTGGAAAACAAATGGGTTGATTCACCATTAGCTCGGGTCATAATTGGAAAGGTAGGGAGTTCAATTTTATTTAATTGGAAATTTGGATGTGTCACCGAAAGGGTTTGGATTATGGAATACTAGTCTATTTTATGTAAAGTAATGAAATAAGGGGAAAGGTCCCATACCACATACCATAACCTCATCGAGAATCCCTCATCCAATGTCAACCACTTATTTGTGTACGATCAAAAGAAATAGAAGTAACTATCAAATTCCATGAAAATGGGGAAAATGAGCATGCATCGCAATAGTAAAAAAAT
Source organism: Viscum album (assembly GCA_963277665.1). Taxonomy (NCBI): domain Eukaryota; kingdom Viridiplantae; phylum Streptophyta; class Magnoliopsida; order Santalales; family Viscaceae; genus Viscum; species Viscum album. Next base: position 1,149,237,120 of record OY728127.1, on the reverse strand, counting down.
GGGATGAAGAACATGCAATAAACGGGATATGATTTAATTACTAACCATCATCTTTCTTATGGGTCTGATGGAAGGATACATGGTCACTATATGAGGGAGATAACTTGGAATATGGGTGGAGGAGAGGTGAAAACAACATGCATTGGAGGAGGAAGATTCCACTATAAAAGGTGAGGGGGAAATAAATTTTTTTAAATATTTAATATGGAAATTTTTTCAAATTCACCCTAAAAACAAGGGTTCATAGTTTGGTTTCATGGTTGGATAAACCACGCATCAACTATGAAAGAAGACACTTCTTCAATTCCCCACCCCCACATGGTTAGGTGCACCGTCTATCTAACCAAGCACAAGCCATCCATAGGCCACTATAAAAAGATTATTGATGGTTCACATAGCCATGCGCCCTCGATCACCCAGTTTCAGACAACCCATGTGGCCCCCCTGTCCCAAATCCCTATAATAGAATAGTTTCAGGAAACCGTTCAGGTTGGGGGGGCACTATCTCTCCTAATTATTCGGTCCAGTTTTCATATTCCCATTTCCAGGCTCAAGGTTCCAAACGAGCCCATGATACACCAGAGACCTCATAGACTCTATTAGGAATCATTATTAGGTCCTAAAAATGAATCTATTCTGAAAACAAGCATTCTATACATTGAAAAAATATGTGACGTCACAACCTTCCCTCTATAAGAAAACTCGTAATTGTGTATCCCTTCCATGGGTGGTGGAACTTCATTAGAGAATATTTTTTTTCACTTCACACATAAAGCGGTGTCCCATTCATAGGTATCATCATGTATATGTCTATACATTATAGCACTCAGACCATAGGAACTATCCTTCCATAGAGAGCCCTCCTTCTCAGATCAACTATATGTACTATATGCTCATTGATGGACATATCCGCCTTTAGCTCGATATCCACATGGTCAGTAGAATGAGATGGGTAAGGATGATACTTTAAAAGTTAAGGTAGATGGAAGACGTCGCACATGGAATGATACCACTATGTTAACAACAACTAATAGGATATTGACAAGACACTCTCCATTATCTAAAAGGGACCAACATATCATGGTGATAACTTTTTCAGTCTCTGGATGCATCTATGACCTATCCTATGAGATAAACTTAGAAATAACTGATGTCCCACATTGAAATATATAAGTCTACCAGGATGACAGGTATATCACTTCTCCATAGACTAGTATATAGACCTATGTATTTAAATCTGTTGGGAATTATCAATGGTCTCATTAACGAGATGAGGAACTATTAGAGCTACCTCACTTGCCTCAATCAAACATAGAGTTAAACAAAATGTAAAACCATAAAGGGCCTCATATAGAGCCATCTGAATAGTTTCCTAAGATCTATTATTGTATGAAAACTCAAAAAATGGATATCCTTTACCCTTGAACCACCAAAATCATTAATGCACGATCAAAGAATATCCTCCAACACTCATATTTATAGGTCAGAATACATGACAATCTATGGGTGATATCTTGTAATCATAAGCACTTGTGATCGTAGTGAATTTTCAAACCCTTTCTAAAACCATGATGTAATGTTTGTCTCTCTGTCCAATACGATAGAATGGAGAGAACCATGAATGAAAACATTCTTTTAGTAGTATAGCCTCCCTTGATTATCAACAGAGAAGGACTGCCAGATTGGTATTAATTGTTAAACCTAGGTAAACCTATCGACAATCACACATATGACATCACAACCTTGAGTGGTTATTAGAAATCCCATCACATTACCCAAAGTGACGTCATTCCATTTCCACTCTAAAATGGACATAGGACATAGAATTTTCCCAGGTCACTCATTATCTACTATGAACTATAGATAGGTGGGTCACAGAGTTATAAATCATTCAATATGCCTCTTCATACCAAGACAAAATTATTGGTGATGCATATATATGTACATTTTGGTGAGGCTAGGATAAACTTCCCTTGCAGAAGCATGATATTCCATCAACTGCTATTAATTTATATATAATGTAACCCAAACACACTCATGGAATAGTATAGACTCATTTCCATCAATAACCCATCTAGGAGGTGGCTTCTCACATGTTACTCTATCCCACAAGGAAATGACCAACGAATCATACAAATTCCACATCCTAACCCACTATGAAATGGAGTATTTATCAAAAAATCTATTATAATTGGATGAATTTGTTGTTCTTAAACCTCATTGTTCATCTTAGAGAATAAATCCATCAATTTTCACTCACCGATGGCCTCCTTGACAGATTGTGTCAGGGTATTCTTTCTCAAGGAATCACCTATGACATTACCCTTTCAAGGTGTGTATGTAATATCGAAATCGAATGATTGTATGTGTTCCACCAAGTTTATATAATTTACCTAGCCTTTTAAAAATATTATTACATGATTTTAAGCAAAATTAATGATAAAATACAACCCTTTAGTCATACATTCTAGTCTATTTGAATGGTTAGGTACACTAAAGTGAAAACATTAAAAAAAATAAAACACAATTATATTTAAAATCCACAATAATATCCTAAAATCCGTTGATCACTTACATCTATATATGATAACCTGGGGAATAAATCGATAAAATGGATGTTTTAAAAAGAAAAGTAAGGGAATAAACATAGGAATAATTCATAAGACATGGCTTAGAAGGCATAACATGATGATGTACAAAGGCATGGAAACTGAATAAACATATGGAATCATATAATATTAAATATATGATCATGTAATAATGGAAACAAAATAATTTATAAGCAACAGATAACATGTAATAAAGATTAGTAAACACTAACTACAAATACTATATCACATGGTAGAAAAATTCCCATAATGGAATCAAATTTACTCTATATACCAACATGAAATCTCAAGAAACTAAACATTAAAAAATGAATTAGAGTGATATCATGGATAAACCATCATAACATATTCATGCATATGTGTACCTCATTAAGATTCAAACATAAGGAATAAATAAAAAGTTTTTTCATGTAAATAAATGGGTATTGTAATCATCTTTTAAGGAATAACAAATGGGTGTATCATAACAGTGTCCATGAAAGAATGAATTTAAATCATACATGGAAAATAATAATGGAAAATAGGAATATTAAATTATAAATGATGTCTACTAGAAGTAAAAACATATAAAAAGAGTGTTTATGAATCTTTAAGGATGGTCCACTTCAGTGTTGTTTAAGGGAAAAAATAAAAGATTCTTTAAAACGATCAAAGGAATGATTGTTTATATATAACTAGATATGAAATAATATGTTTTTTTCATAAAATATTTATTGATTTTATAAAAATATTGGTTCCTTAAAATAAATTATAGTGTGTACTAGAAAATGGGCACAAAATTATGATGTTCCATTTTATCGAGCATGCCCATTGGGCAGAATTGAAAAGTGAACCATTTAAAACATGTTTTTACACATGAAAGAAAGTATAATTGAGAAATGTAATTTTTTTGGAACATACACAATAAATTTTAGATGAATATATTATATTAGTTAATTATTACACTAGGATAAATATAGAGAACGTGTAACCTGAAGGAAAATTGTTTTTTAGAGAGAAGCCCAAACATTATGTCTGAAATTGTTCTGCATCTATTCTTAATTCCATGGATAATCAAATTAAATCCAATAATTAATTTATTAATAATATATTATGATATTTTTAAATTTAAAATAATTTTTTTACTTTCATTTATGGTCATTTTATTGACTTATAATGTATAATATAGTCATTTTTAGAGTGTTTGTTTCATGGTTGGTTTTCATGTGTATAATAATGAATGTTATTATAAAATAGAAGAAAAACTATAGAATAATAATTTGATGTTATTAAATTATTTCCATTATTTTAAATAGTTCCATATATAAATTTCTCTTTTGATAAGAGAATTATTATATAGATAAAACATTGATGAAAAAAGATGAGTTTATTTTTGCAGTGTTTTACAACTATCTTGAATTAGTATCGTTTTATTAAATATAAGGTTTATACACCAGTCCCAGAACATTAAATAACAATAATAGACATATTAAAATATTTTTTAACCAAAAAATGGTTTTATTAATACCCTTTAAGGTAGTAATAATGAATTATAACTTGTCATCCATGAAGGTGATGAATTCACACTTCATAGACAATGTTTTCATTTTTAGAAAAAATGGAGAGGAGTATAGATTTGATAATTATTATACCATTAAAATAATAAAATTATAGTATGTATATTCTAATGTATTTAACATGTTACTTTGGATATTTTAGATGAGGGAAGTATAAAAAATAAATAAAATTAAATGAGAAAGGGGGAGGGTTTTACCTTTGGTGAATTGTCTCCTTGAGAACCTCCTTAAGGAACTAGGATATGATCTTTTGGTGAGACCATAAATACTAGAACGTGGGTAGGAGGTTTGGAAGATCAATTGGAATAATATAAAAAATCTACATGGATTAGAAGGTTTTAGGAGAAGAGGTAGTGAGGGGTGGTATTTATTGTGGGAGGAGAAGGGTGTTTTGATTATTTTATTGATTTGTATATCATTTTTGATAAAGACTATCAATAGTAATGATTAACAAGAAAGAATATATTTAAAATGGAAGGATATATTTAGATAATGGTTCTTAACATATTAATAAATCAATTATGACTCAAAAATTCATTTCTTTACTTATAATGTTAAATATCGTAAATTACAGTATTTCACTATTCAAAAAATTCAACTAATTTAGAAACATCCCAAAAATTATCCCTAACCATTTTGTGATGTGTATATTTATGAAAGGGACTAAATTTTATGAAACTAATTTTTAAATTTTATAAATTTGATATTTTATTAATATCATCATTTGTTCTAAAAGTTACCTATTTAAAAATTAGGACTGATTTTATGTCACATAGAAAAATTATTTGAGGTCTCGTAAAGTTAGTTTATAATCATAATAAAAAAATTATTAAATTATTAATATATTTTTGGAATAAAAAATTTCACTGTATTCATTATATTAATTATAAAATAGTATATAAACTATTACATTATACAAAACTACCGACACATAATATAAAATTTTTAGAACATTCATTTACTTATACCAGGATATAAATTTTTCATATTTTATTTTAAAATATATAAGAATTTTAGTTATATTTTCATGGGTGTGCTTACTATTATATTTGAGTGTTTACTCATCCTAGTGGTTAGATACTATTCCAATGGTCATGTTCCTATTATGTTCTTAAAGGGTCCTCAATTTCAATAAATACCAATTATTTCATTCTTATTTTATGTAAATAATTTTTTTATTTGGTTCTCTATGTGATTTATGTGTTTTATACAATATGAAATAATTACAAGAAGGGTAATTCTATTGATAACAATATGGGTAACCACATACTTCAACCATTATGAAATATTTTCCTTAAAATTTCATTTTAGATTCTATATTGAAAATAGTTTGGGGTACTTTTAGTTTATCACTTCATATAGTTCCCATGTAAAATCATAATACTTATAGTTTTGTTATTGTATATTGACCATGTCATAATATATCTTTTTCATAGATTGTTTTTTCTATGGTCCATGATCTTCAGAGTCTGTTTTTCCTAAGAGATATTATTTCGCAACTATACCACCTATGAATTTAGTAGATGTGAATAATCTAGTGTATAATTACTCAATATGGATACATGGAATACATCAGGTACATTGAAAAATTCATTGTGTATTTCCAAGTCAAAAGGCCACATCTCTAATATGATCATGAATCTCAAAGGGGCTACTCTATCTGGGACTCAGCATTCTATTCTTCCAAAATATCATGTTCCTCTTCCATGGATATATGAATTGGAATACCATGTATCCAACAATAAAATCTATGTCCTATTTATTATTTTCATAATAGATTATAGGTTGACTTTGGGAAAACCAAATATGATACTGAATGGTTTCCACATTTTTCTAACATTTTATATGACTATTTCCAGTCCCAGTAGATTGCGTTCACCAACTTCATCCCAGCATGTTTCTTTTCTACATCTTCTTCCATAGAGGAATTCATATACTCTATTAGAAACTAATGTTGTAAGAGAACTCAAAAAGTGGTAGATGTTGGTACCATTCTCCCTTCATGTCCCTGTAACGTTTTATCATCATGCCTTATAGTTTCTAAATATTCTCCTCAGATTATGAATAAGTTTGATGATGATAAAATGATCTAAATATCTACTTAGTGATTATGCTACGTTGTTTTCTTTTTGAAAAAATTCATTTAAATCTATGATCTTGATCAGATATAATCTATAGTTGTACACCTTTCAATATTACACTTTTTATGATGTATATCTTTTTATATTGATCCACTCTAAAGTCCTCTCAAATTATGAAAATGTGAGATTTCTTTGTAAGATGATGCAAAATGAACCATATATAATTATATCCAATGGATATATTTGGATGTCCAATGACAATTTCTATGGTGATGTGTCCCAATTTCAATGATAGTATGTGTAATGGTTTCATCATTACATCATACTTCTTCCTTTTATCCTTCAATTATTATCATACCAAGCACATTGATGTATATCCAATGATATCCTTCTTCAAATTGTCCCACTAATAGTTCTCTTGGAGATCTCAATACATCCTTGAGCTTCGTGGGTGATTTGATAATGTTGAGTAATTTGCGTCATTTAGAAGATATTTATTTATCTATATATTGTATGGAACACATAGTCGTAAAACAAATATTATGATCCCATACTCATCAATTTTGGACACTATGTATTTCTTATTTTTGATAGCTTCCACAATATTCTGAAATTGAAGATCATTTCTTTGAGCATCATTTATTTTCTCCATGAGGGGTAGTTATAAAAATAGAAAGGATTTATTATTTTACTTCTTTAATGATACCAATTTCTATCATTTGAAACCCAATGAATATTGGATCCTTCAGTATTATCATCATTGATAATGTTTCAAGATGATTTTTGCATAGAGAATCTACCACATTATTTTCTTTACCGAGATGGTTATGGATTGAGAAATTGGAATTCTTGATGATCTATAACCATTTTCACTGGAAAATATTATGATTATTCATGATGAATGTATATTTGGGGAACTTATGATCAGTATATATCATGCACTTCTCCACATAGATATAATGATACCATATTTTTAATGTAATGGTCACAGTATCTAACACTGGATAATGCACAGGATAGTTCGGCTAATTAATTTTCATCTGAATTAAGGTGTATTCTATCACGTTAAAATTTTCCAGAAGTACTAATACTAATCCCTTTTTTGAATGATCATTGTACACGTGAAAGAGTTCCCACTTTTGGGTAGTGTGAGTACTAGTGAAATGATATGTATCTTCTTCAATTATTTAAAGTTTTCTTCACATTCATTGGTTTGGTGAAACATTACTCCCTTATGAGTAAACATTATTAGTGTGTTTTACCATCATCATAATATCATCATAAATTTTTAGTAGTACCCAGCTGGACAACAGAAACTATGGATATCTTTTATTGATGTTCGAATGTTCCACTCTTTGGTTAGCTTAATCTTTTGAGGGTATAAAGATATTCCTTTACTGCAGATAACATTCCCCATGAATTATAATTCATCGATCTAGAACTCACATTAACTATACCTTTTATAGAGTTTCTCCCCTTTCAAGGTTTTTACCACAGTATTCAAATACTCCACATGTTCCTCCATGATATCTAAGAATATCGGAATATCATCAATACAAACTACCAAAACAGTTTTGAGGTAATCTCAAAAGAATTTATTCTATATTTCCATGAATATTTCTAATGAATTAGTGAGTCTGAAAGGAGTCACTATAAACTAAAATTATCCGTACCTCATTTTAAATTTAGTCTTTGGAATATCTTCCATGATCACCTTTAATTGGTGATATCCTGACCGAAGGTCCACCTTAGAGAAATATGTGGACCCACATATTTTTTCAAACAATTATACTATCCCTGAAAATGTATAATTTTACTTTATCATTATTTGTTTCCAGCTCATAATAATAAATGTCAACGCCAATTGATCTATCCTTCATCTTGATAAAGATAACTAGTACACCCCATGGTGAAGCACTCAAGTGTGGAAAACCCTTCTCCAAAATCTCTTATAACTACATCTTCACTTATTCTAACTCAATGGTGACCATTCTATAATTTTTCATTTATATATGATTAGATATATGAATAAGATTAATTTATAATAAAACCTATTGGTTAGGGAGAGACTAGGTAGTTCTCTCAGGAACCCATCTCTATGGTCCTTCACAATGGGAATGACATGGATCATGATTCTCTCCTTTATCTCAATATTTTGAGTGTCATATGATTGATCATATTACAAATATATTCAAAATTTATATGATGATTCTAATGTAGATTCATCTACCTCTTTAAACGTGTATAGTATTGGAGGATTTTTTGGTATTTGAAGAGTGATCTCCCTTTCCCTATATTTGATGTTTTCTTTATATTAAAATATCCAATCCATTCCGAAAAAACATCGAACTCCATTAATGTAGTTGAATATGATTTTGAAGAACTAAGTTTCCCCAAAATTTAACATATGACAGGACAATCATTTATGTTCTCCCTAATGAAAAAAAGATAATATTAAGTGGTGACTTTATGTACATCAAAAGAATACAGATATAATAATATGGAAGGAATGGTATTACAAACCCTGTTGATACAACCTGTATGATCGAGGATCAATGAACTGAATAGGGAGGTCCCACAAATTCCACAAACTCCTCCTTGTGGTCAAAGGATGATAGAGGATTTCTCTCCAATCACATTGAGGGACACTACAAATCTATTTGGGGTCGTGCCTCAAGAGGGTACCATAATCCATCGATATAGATATAATACAACATATTACCATTGAAGGAATGGTTTGAAATAAATAAAATCAACCTATAATAGTATACAATAAGAATATTAAGAGCCATAATTACTATTTAATTGGGTACATGGTGCGTGTTAGTGGGTACATGTCATGTCCAGCTAACCCTAATTCTTGACAATCTGCAATATCCTCACAAGGAATGTTGTGTTAACATTCAAAGCATGTATAAGGAGTGCACAATGTGTAGATATAATTGGTATCATGCATGTGTTCACGATACATGTCTGTATACATTGGTATTTATTTTTTACTAGCCCATGTACACAAATTTGTGTCCGTGTATATGAACACAACATGCCATCTGGACTTGTACTTTCTAACATTTCCATGTACTCGTTTAAATACACACTGATCCACATGGAAGGGGTCATAGGAAATTGGACAGGGGTTACACAATATGAAATGGAGTTTACTTGATTGGTGTTCCTTAACTATGAAAAAACATTTGTGTCACTTCCTGGGGGCTAATGTGGTATGTAACCCAAAGTACACCCTGTATTTCTCGAAAATTTTCAAAACCCTCAGGTTCATTTCCACATCGATCCATGGGCTACATGAACATACAATATAACTGTAAATAGAAAATTTGGGGTTGGATTACCTTTATATCAATGATCACAATGATAGGGGTTTGATTTAACACACAAATCATCTACATCGAGCCATTTGTTGCCTTGCATCATAATTGGGTCGACCAAATACTGAAAATCCATTCTGATCCACCACTTGCCATCCATCTGTGTCTACACATCTCGATCGAACCAGTGATCATGAACCACACTCATGGTAATGATCTATTGGTCCAATGAATGGTTGTGAAATTAACAAATACCTAGAATTCATCGAACAACGGGGAAAAAGAAAATTCCTAGGATGAACAATAAAAGAAAAGAGGTTTAAATACATAATCCATAAAACTATGGAATGAACCTTGTACATTTCTCATTTTTAATTGATTATTTTTCATAGAAAAGGATGAAGGAAGTTAGATAATCAATGAAGAAAACAACAATTCAATTAATTTAAATCTACCAGTTACATGGGTATTAATTCTATTCATGGAATTGAACCACATTCTCCAAGGATTAAAGAAATAGATGGAAGTCAAAATTCACAAAAATCCAACCATGATTTCAGATTGATTGCTGATGAGGAATACTTGAGTTACCATTTCTGATGAGATCCTCAAACTATTTTTCTAAAATACTCCACTATTGGATATCGATCTATCATTATCTACCCAAAAATCTCCCCAATGGTTCTCTAAACCTACAGCATTTGTGTGTCCAACCATGAGCCAGAACCTTTAAATGTACATTTAAAAGAGATATATGTCACTAAGTTGAAATAAATAAATAAATAAATTGGTTAATTTATTTAATTTTATTATTCTCGTAATTTCATTTCCCAAAGGGCTCACATTGACAACAGTTATCTCTCACCAAGCATAAAATTCACGTTCTAAACTCAATGATGCCATCATATTTATGATTTAGTCCTCCATTCCAATGTTATTTAACTTTTTTCGGAACACTACATATTTGTGTAATCTAATATATATAATATATTTCAAAAAAATATTATGGTCCCACTGGACTTTTGAATCACACTCTATCTCAGTGTTTGGCCTCAAATATAATCCATTTAATATACCAATATAATACATGTGATATTCGAGACATTACATTCTCCCCCCTTATGGGATTCACATCCCAAAAAGCTAAAATAACTTCTAAAAAAATGTTATTTTGGTAGTGGGAAATAATATGAGCCTCCCACTACAATGTACTCTCCTAAATATTCCCAAGATACCACTAGACATGCACAAGAGGAATCAAACACCAATGACAGATCTTATCCTACCCATGCTCAATCTCTACCAGCTACACTAAAAATGTTACTCCATCATCGATGTCTAGAACACCCCATTTGATAATGTGTGATGGGTTGTGCACATACCTCCTAAGCGGTGACATGTTTATGACATCATATATCATGTACTATTGTAGTGTTAGAGCTATGTGGTACCCCCACCTCCCAACATTATGCAGTACATTGAAGGAACCGTTGAATCATGGAGATAACATGTCGTACAGACAAAATTTCTTTAGTCCATGTCATTTTTAGACCCATATGAACAAATAGTCTCCTTCCCCATACTACATAGTAAATCATTGTTAGTATATGTAGGAATTATAATGGCTTGGTGCAGTCCTCATGCACTCTTGGATAACCTGAACCTTCTCTATAGTGGATTGTACAAACATTTTACCCCTACGTTCTGATTTTCTAGGATCCATCTAACAAATTGTAGACTGGAAGGGCTGACAATACAAAGCATTGAATGTTCCCATACCAATGATCACATGATTTTTATTTTTTAGGAAAACTCCACCCTTGTATGTTATCCTCCCAACTATGACCAAAGTCCAAAAATCTAGCCCACAACATTTCCACCAATACAAAAAGTGTTTTCTCTATTTGGTTAACCATTTGGTGGTGAAATTCTATGATTTAGGGTAATTGAGTCCAGAAGGATTATTGTAATCCTCTTTATAACTGATATGTGAAGTGATCATCATGGATAGAGATGATTATCGACGTAACTCTATGGAGTCTAACTATCTCCAAAACATGGATGTGACCAAAACACTCAAGTAATCTATTATCTAAAATGACTATGAAATGGTATTAGGTTGTGAGTTGATATATGATCACCTATAAGAAATCATGAAACCTAGATTTATGTGGTAATCCACTCTGGATCTCCAGGTATATCCCATCCCACTTCCACTCTAGAACCTCAAGGGGTTGAGCTAAACCCATTGGAATGTGGTGCTCCTCCTCCACCTGTTGACAATTTAGGCATCAAGAGAAAAATTTTGTAACTCCATTCTTTATTAATACCCACCAAAAATGACATCAATAATCTTTGTACATCTTTTCCACACCTTGATGCACTGCAAAAGTAGATGTATGATACTCCCACAATACTTCATCCTACAGCGTCAAAGATACCATCATCCATCATATGAAAATTTTAGTGTGATCCCTACCTTCATAATATCCCTATAGATCATGTCAAATGGAGATCTGAGTACAGAAGTTCTCACAGTTGGTATCTCTATACTAGGCATCACTAACACACTATAAAAGTGGTGGGGGTAACAACCATCGACTAAAGATATGATGCAATATCTGTTTCCATGAAAGAATAATACAATGAGGATAAAATTTTTGATGCCTCAAACAATAAATTGGATCATGATATTCTTTTGGGGGAAACTTCAACCATGTCACCCATCCCTAATGTAACGAAAATATTGAATACATAGAATTGGAAGAACTATAACCATCGCCACTATCTCAAGTAAAGATCATCATATATGAAGATGTATTGGAATCTCTTGTCATCATAGTAGCCACCAAACTACTCACCAATTAGGTAGAATCATCACATATTCAAATATAAGACTACCATTGCTAACTCAAGATCCGGGGTAACATAGTTCTAATCATGTGGTATCAACTATTGTGAACCATATGAAATAACTTCGTGCCTCTACATCAGCATAAAAGTATGTATGGTCCCTAATGAATTTCATAACACTACATAATCAATAGCCTAATAAAGAAATCAGAAGATGGGAGTGCTCATAAAACTTTTACTTAGAACCTTAAATCACTATTGGAATATATATATCAATAGGAATGGGTTCCCCGTAAAATTAAATACTATTAATGGTGATTCTACTCTGGAGAAGTTGGGTAAAAACATCTGATAGTACCCTGCCAACCCCAGGAAACTCTTCACCTCACTAATACATTTTGGGGGAACCCAAACAAGATCAATCTCATCATTATCTATGTCCACTGCCAGTCTATCCTATGAGATGATGTTTCTGAGAAATTGGACCTCTCAAATCCAAGACCGACACTTCAAGATCTTCTATAATGATGGTTCTCTTGGATTTTGTATACTACCATTCCCAAGTGTCTAATGTTCTCCTTTTCAGAAAGTGGGTACAATTGGATGTCATCAATGAAGACCACCATGAACCATACTAATAAAGGCTTAATGATTTAGTTCATGAGTACCATAAACACTATTTTGGCGTTTTCCTAGATGAATTGAATCCCCATGTACACATAGTGTCTATAGAGACATCATAATGTCTACTTTGGTATATCCTCATCCCGTACTCATAGCTTCAGATAACTTAACCAGAGTTCAATCACTATGAACTATAGAAACCCTCTCAATTGATCAATGAGATCATCTATCCTCCGTAGTGTATATTTATTCTCCACAGCCACTTGATTCAAGCACCAATAATCCACACATATTCTTAATCTCCAATCCACCTTCATGGGAAACAACACTTGGGATTTTGATGGGGAAACACTGTGTCTCTCTAATAACTTCTCATACAAGTAACCCAATATCATCCTAATCTCTTGAATCTCCTTGGGATACATAGGATTTGATAGTGCATATATCGATTCCATACTAGGATGAAAGTCGATGTAGAGGTCTATAACTCTATGGGGAGGTAATCATGGAATGTCCTTAGGAAATCCATTCATATTATCCACAACCACTGTAGGAAATGGATATCCCAAAAAATCTAATGCTCCAAGAGTAATTCTATCCAACTATTGAGTAATTTTCTATACACCCCTATTCCTGAGCTCATCATACTCTTCCAAGTCAACCTTTTCACCCACAAAGGAAAACCTTTTTCCATCACTGTAGACACACCACATCTTATGAATAAAATAGTAAATATGGGAAATACATATGGTCAACCAATCCATACCTACAACGATTTAATAAGGAATCCTTACTAAAATGAAGTTATCCAATTAAACATCTCCCACCTTCAAACATCAGATCACATTGTCGACACATGTGCACAATTTTTGAGTCACCACATATAAGACTCCCTAACCTCAATGGTCGATCCAAATCCTCAACAGAAATATCTATGTCTCAATATAGAGAAGTGTAATGGGTGGAATGTCTAACAAAAACCTTTATAAATACTACCTCTAATGAAGAAAAGACATATATCATATTATTTATCATCCATATAGAATTAGGGATACATTCCTCCATATCATGTAACTAGCCTTGATCGAATCAAACAACTCCCTAATACTGGTACGGACCTCCTTGGGATGTTGTTCATAGTAGTTTAAACTTCCAACCACCTCCTTTTTCAATTCCGGAACCTCTTCCACATCCACTGCCCAGTGGACCATCCTTCTACTACCTATTCCTCTACATTAGAGGTCCCTCAAATGGCTCACAATCAACTATATGTAGGGTCAAAAACATGAAGACGTATTTCCCTAACCGTCATAGGAGAAACAACTCTAGTCCCATTGCTAATTCAAGCTAACCTGAGAGTCCTAAACAATAGGATCTGATCCCTATGTTCTCTTAGGGAAGGTCGTAACATTCTTGGATCCCCATGAATACCATTTGATGAATCCTTCCGATTTTTCAGCCATAGGGTTCCCATTTCTAGCTCCCACAACTGAGGTCCTTTGTTACAAAAATATCTCCCCTGACAAGTATCAATCAAGAACCCCAATATAGATGGGAATGAAAAAGGAAACCATTAATTCCTTGATGTCCAAGTATAAGCCCTGATCTCATGTATTGGATCAAAATAATTGATATCACACCATATCTATTGAGTATAATGGGAGATCATTATACCCTGATGAGTACTCCATGAATTTAATATTGTCCTAATGTATATATAGAAGAATCCCTTGTATGAGAACTGATATCAACGTGGCCGAATTTAACACTTCTCTAATGTGACACTTAATGTCTATTAATAAGTGAGTTTCCTTGTCGTGTGACCAAGTCACCAATCTCCTCCATCATGCAACAATTCCCTAAACAATACTTTTTTTGAGGACTATAGTCTGATCTGTTGGAATCCTCATTAGACGAAAAATGAGAGTGAAAACCTCTAGCTAGTTATCAGCAACATAGGGCTCTGTAACACCCCAAACTAAGAGGTTGCTGGCAATGAAACTAATTAACCACAATCAAACATCATGCATCTATAGCTAGTACCACCAGATCTATCTTGAGCTTAAACGGTGGTGGTATAGTTGGTATACCACACATTGGTTATATCTTAAGTACATACCCCTAAATTATTGCCTCATCCCTAGGAATATCATCCACATGATCATGCAGTGGAATTCTAGCTGGATGTCTGCATGGAGGAAACCTGAAATAAAAATATCACACCATGTTCAATAAAGAATATATTACGACATCCCTCATTTTTATTAAAAAAAATTCATAATATTTTACAAACAGAGGATCATTAATGTCTAACATCTTGGAAATCTAGAACAAAATACATGAAAAAAATATTAAAAATTCATCTAATTCTATTTTAAGGATTCATTGTAAGTTTATCCTAAGTACAATTACTTCATCTCATAACCTAGAGACATACAGTAAAGGAAAGGTTGAGCAGGAGGCCCTATAAGGAATTAAAGTGAAATAGAATACATGTGAACTTGAGCAATATCAATAAGAAGATAGAGATAAAGAGGAATATCATTATAATAAAAACAAGAATCATAAATTCAAAATGTGGCTAAAAAATTTAATTTACACAATCATGAACATATAGCCATGGTCTATCACGAAGGTTTCATAAAAATTACCAATGTTATTCACCAAGGTATCGTGAAACATGTCATATCTAGAGTTTAAATTATTTTACCAATGCATTGGAGATCTATCAGGGTGCACCCTTAATATGTATTTATTTTAATGTGAGAAACATAGATCACAATAAAACATATCTTTAATAACAAATATATAAAAAAAGAAATCGGTTTCATTTCAAAATTGTGACATTTTAAAAGTGATTAAAACATGATCAATATATCATTTATAACCCATGGAAAAGGAATGAGGGATTTATTTATGTAATGTAAAGAATAACATATAAATTTTTTTATGTATTGATGAAGAACCCTAGAACTAAAATATGTTTGGGTATTCACATAATGAAAATAAAATAATTTCATCAAATGAATGAGAGAGATTTTGAGACGAAAATTCTATTGCATAACGACAATACAACATGGTTTTTTAAAACATTGAAAAGAGAGGGGACAAGGATCAACCACTAATAAATAACCCATATTACAGTATATTTACATAACAAAATGTAAATAAGATTAGGTTATGTATATTTGAAAATCACACCACATGAAAAGAAATCATAATAGAAGAGAGAATATGTGATTTCGTTTAGCCAAATTTGACAGCCTAATGGAGACACATAAAAATTCAGAAATATGAATTGATGAAAGAAATGGGGTATCTCCTCATATGGACATTAAGAGGACAGTAAGAGGGATATATAATATAATAAGCCAACATATGAGAATGGAAATTAAAATACATAACATATATGATGTATTGACTAAAAGAGGAGTGTAAAAGGTTCCCTTACCTTGAAGAGTAACATATAAATAATGACGGTTGGAAACATTGGGGGATTTATAGAACCTTAGGAGGACTCATTGGGAGGTAAATAGACCAGAGCATCATTGAGGTGGATTTTGGAATCAAAGGAATGAGGAAATGAGTTGGTATATATAGAAAAAGTGAGGGAATATTTTATTAATTACTACGAGACACCTCATTGGTGGTATTTTCAATACAATAGGCATGCCCATGTTATTGACCACATGGGACACCACATAACATATCATATTATTCACATGTTGACCAGAATTATTACATCATAAATACATCATTTATGATGTCATTAATCACACTGAAACTCAAAATTGTATTTTTACTATTCAGATATAAACCAATGATTTTATAAAAATATAATAAATTATCCCTAACCTAATATTGATGCACTGTTATCAAAAACGAACTCTATTTTATAAAAATAATTTTCTAATTCTTAGATATTTAATTTTTTGGTTAAAACACTATTTACATGAAAAATAATAATACTTAACTATTGATTTCTAAAGTAGTTATTTTCTAATGATATTATATCACATTACCATTCAAGATGCCTAAATTATATTTATACATTATTAAGTGAGGTTACTATTACATTTTTCACATTACTTTTCATAAGGGTAATATTTCTATTCATACATTATTATTCACTAAAAAATAAATTTGATCTGATTAGACTCTAAATTTCATACTGATCACAACTGTAGAAGACCATTTTTTGAAAATAATTTCACATTTTTAATTATTTAAAGTAAAAAAATATTTTAAATTATCCCCTTTCCCAAATTCACCAATAATATGGAACTTCTATAAATTCATCTTATATTTATTTAATCATTTGAAAATAGTATTATTTATACAAAAGGATTACACAACGTAACTAAGGATTTCTTACATAGCCTCTTATAACACCTTCATATGACCAAATTGTAAGATGTGTTATGGTGATAGAATCTTGGAGCGGCTCAGACAACATTTCACGAGTGGTGCTTTCTTGCAGCATGAACTTCTATTGTAAGATATTCTATTAATGATTCTCATGTGGAAGCTCAGCATGGGCTTGGTCCAGAGAAAGACCTAGTGACGCAACCTCCTTCCCAAGCTCCGACAGATGGGATTCATAAGGACTGAGTCTTCTGCATGAGGTCATCAACCCCTCTTTCTATATTATTTAAACATGATCACTTGTATTTATAAATAATAATCATAATGTCAAGATTTTAGTTTCCCACATTCATATAATAGTATAAACCCATTGGTATTATTTTAATTATACTCACTTAATTTTGTAAAGGATATATATTTTTTAGTATAAAATTAAAAAATACAAAAATTTAGGGAACAAATATTATTCAAATGTTTGGGTTGTTACATTCTTCCCCCATTAAGAAATTTTGTCCAGAAAATTTCAAATCATACCCTATTAAAATAAAAGGATTGGGTACTTCTGCCTCGTAGATTCCTCAAGTTCCCTCATGGATTCTTCACATTTTTTGTTCCTCCGCATCACATTGACATGGTGGGTAGTCATGTTGGGTAGAACCTTGTCTCTACAATCCATGATCTTCACTGGCTACTCCTCATAAGAGAGGTCATGTTCTAGTTGTACCACCTATGGATTTAGTAAATATGAAGGTTTAGGTATGTACTTTCTCAAGAGGGATACATTGAAGACATCCTAAACATGTTCTAGATTTGGAGGGAGTGCAAGATAATAGGCCATTGATCCTACACGATCAAAGATTTCATAGGGTCCAATGTACTTAGGGTTGAGATTACCTTTCTTCTAAAACCTCATGACACTCTTCCAAGGTGAAATATGAAGAAATAATTTGTCATCGACATCAAACTACAAGTCACTTCAGCAGTTGTCGACAAAGCTATTTTTTTCAACTCTGAGAAGCCTTAATGCTTTGATGGATGGCATGAACCTTTTCTGTCATCTACTGTACAATATCAGGCCCAATAAAATTTCTTTCACCAACGAAATCCCAACATTTAGGAGTTATACATTGCTTCCGATAAATAGAATCAAAGGGTTCCATTTGAAAGCTCAAGATGATGCTGTTTTTGTAAGAGAACTTGTCTAATGGGTATTGTTAATTGCATCCAAATTTAAATTCCATTGACCATGTTCTCAATATTTCATCTTGTTATTGAATAGTCCATTAATATTGGCCATCATTTTGGGGGGATAGGACATAATGAAATTCAATTCAGTTCTCAGAGAATGCTGAAAACTTCTATAGAATTTTGATGTGTACCTTGGATCACAATCAGATATGATAGAAACTAGAACTCGATGAAGCCTTACCACTTCCTTCATGTAAATACTGACTAGTAGATCAAGAGGGAAATTATCCCAAAAAGAGATAAAATGGCATTTCTTGTTGAGACACTACACAATAACCCATATCTCATTGTTTCCTTTGGAATTTCTTGGGAGAACAGTGAAAAAGTCCATCGTGATATTGTCCCACATCCATGATGGTATGGGTAGTGGTTGTAACACCCCTTTTGGAAGTTGTTTCTCTACCTTCACTTTCTGACATACCAAGATCCTTATAGTGTAGTTAGCAATATCCCTTTTCATATTATCCCACCAACAATGATCATGAATTTCTCTACACATTTTTTTAATCCCATGATGTATATAGAAAGTAGATATTTGATCCTCATCCATCAGTACCTTTATTTCTCGAATAGATCGAAGACATAGTCTTTTATGAAATTTTAGTACACATTCTTCAGAAATATTGAACACATGAAACTTCCCATCCCTCAGATCCATGAACAACTTATGTAACAAAGGATCTTCTTTCTAAGATTTCTTGATCTTCTCTAGTAATGATGGTTGAGAAATCCTTTGGTTTAGGGATGATGATATCCCTCCCTTTATAATTCCCTTGTACAGCTTTACTAGGTCTTTAATCAAAGGATCTCTTTGAATCTACACCATGGGAAGAACAACTAGTCCATTCATGCATAATGCATCAGTGACTTTGTTATCTCTTCCGGGATGATAATTATTTTAAAAACCATACTATATGAGAATTTCAAAACATATCCTATGTATCGTGTTCAATTCCTTTTGTTTGAAAATATACTTCAAACATTGATTTTCTATGTATATAATCACATTTCTACCCATAAGGATAGTGCCTCCATATCTTTAGAGAAAAAATAACTGCAGCTAGCCCCAGATCAAGTGTATGGTAATTCTAACCATGAGTCATAAATTGTCGCGTTGCATAAGCAATTACTTTTTCATTTTTCATGAGGACATACCCAAGACCATTCAGAGATGTATCACTAAAAATAATTAATCCTTCTCCACATGAGAGTAGATTTAGCATGGGTGTGGTAACCAATCTCTTCATCAACTCTTGGAAACATTCCCCACACTCCATTATTGAGAAGAACATGACCACATTTCGAGTTAATTTGGTTAATGGATTAGAATGTCATGAAATATTTTTCACAAACCTCATTTAATATCGTACTAATCCAAGGAAACTATGAATCTCAGTTATAGTTGTATGTTGTGGACACTCCTCTATAACCTTTTCCTTTAAAGGGTCAACTTTGATTCCTTCATTGTTTAAAATGTGCCCCAAGAAAGAAACTTATTTTAACCAAAATTCCAATTTTTTTGAACATTCAATAAATCCGCTCTATTCGTAGATTTTTCAAAATAACCCTTATATGATCTTCATTCTCCTCACGACTTTTGGAATATATTAGAATATCATCAGAAAAAAAACCACAATGTTTTCATGGAAGTCCTTAACGAATCTATTCATCAAATCCTTAAAAATAGTAGGTGAATTAGTCAGTCTGAATTGCATAAAAAAAGCGCATCATTGCCATATCTCGATTGGAAGGCAGTTTTTGGAACATCTTCTTTCCTCACCCTCAATTGATGGTAGCCTGAATGATGATCAATCGTAGAGAAGAATTTATCCCCACGAAGATGGTCAAATAATTCATAAATTCTTAGAAGAGGGTATTTTTTCTTTATTGTGATCCCACTCAGACCACTACAATCAATGAATATATGTATTGATTGATCCTTATTCTTCACAAAGTGAATAGGTACTCTATAAGGAGACACACTCGGTTGGATAAAACCCTTCCCCAAAAGATCTTGAAGGTGTTTTTTAATTCCTCCAGCTCTACATTTTCCATCCAATATGGGGTCTGTGATATCGGATTGGATCTAGGTTTGATTTCAATAGATAACTCTACCTCTCTTTCTTGGGGGAGGTCTGGGTAACTCCTTAAGAAATATATTGACGTATTCTAGGATGATGGGGACATTTTTTATCCGTAAACTATCATTTCCTTCTTCTTCATGACTGATCAACTATATAATGATGGATATAGGAGGTTCTTCTAGACAATGATCTGGTTGAGATATCTCTCCTTGGAAGATAACTAATGGTTTCCCATTCAATACTACTGATATTTCCTTACTTATACATTTTATCTTAGAATTATACATTGAGAGAGAGCTGATCCCTAGTATAATGTCAAATTATAGAATGGGATTGAATACTAGATTTTCCATAATATTGTACTCAATAAATTATATACTATAGTTTCTAAACACTGATGATTCTTGTGTAATCCCACCATGAGTTTGACTGATAACTCTACATTTATCAAATTGGGGGTTGATTCTAAATTCTATGTAAACTTGGAGAAAATAAAGGAATGTGTAGAACCAGAATAAAACAATGTACTTGATAGCTTTGAGATAAAAAAAAGAGTAACTTCCTCTACATCATTTGGAGCTTCAACTATAGAAATAGTGATTACAAAAGTACGAACTTGTTCCCCTGGATGTTTCTGAGGTTTATACTAATTCCCATCCACTTCACATGGATTTGGACATGGATTGGAAAATTTACCAAGTTGTCCTAAATTATATAATTGTAAATCAAGTAGGGCATGAAAAATTTTCCCCTTGTCGTTAGTGTTGTGAATATGAGGCTTCACCTCACTATGAAAATTTCGTGCAATATGGTCATCTCTTCCACAATTTTTTCACTACCCACTCCCAATTAGGTAGTTCCCTAAATGATTCTTCCAATATTTTTTGCACGTGATACGTTGCACTTGAATTATTCCTCTTACTTAATCAAAATTCCACAATAAGATGGGCTGCATCAATATTTTCTTGTCATTGTACTTATGAGACCCTTGCATCTCACCAAAATCTAGTTAAATTTTCATCGCACTTCACAGGATCTCCTCATAGCTATCATAGTCTCGGTTTGCTAGATTATTCTGCAGATAAGGTCTCAGTCTACAGAAGTATCTATCAACCCTACCATTTGGATCCATGACAGATCTACAGTTGTAACATGAACGTCTGGTGAAGTTAATCTCGTAATATCCCACATATTCATTCACCTTCTGCTTTAGCTCGAGATAGTCATTCTACATTCATGTTCTCCTGGAATGAAGGAAATACTTACTGAAGTGGATCCTTATGAACTCTTCTCACTCCATAGCTTAAACCACCCCTGTTGGTCTTGTGTTTTTAATTAGTTCACACCACTGATTACATTCTATCTCTCAGTGATAATCAGCCAGGATGACCTTCTCTTGTTCCGAACAGCAGAGCACAGAAAAGAGCTTCTTCATAGCGCTTATCCACTGTTCAGAAATCAATGGGGTAGTCAATCCACATAAGGTTGGTGGTCATTGAAAAATAAATGAATCAACATAATGTTGTTCCCTTCACAATGAGATCATTCTCTCATCTTAATTCTTGTCATTTCTTATAACATGAGTCAGTTGGTTCATCATTCTCATTAAATTTTCCATTCCGGCTTCCTTCGGAGGGTTTTTGGTGCATGGTTCATTGCTGTCACCATTTTCATGGTTCCTCCTATTTCCCACCATTTTCTAAAAAAAATAAATCCTTTGTTATATTCTTATTTCATTTATGAATATTTTATAAATAATGTATTTTATGTCTTATAGCATCATTCTTAAACAATTACATTTCACTATAACTCCTTCATAATGATTCTTAAAAAGCTAATGATTAAAAAATCATGTCCCATTGGAGAGTCCAACCATGAGTGCAGCAAGGCCCGTTGTATTGTACCAGGATACCCTAGGTCCATCCCAAAACTTCGTGTATGAGTTTTCACTCATAGGTACATCTGTTCCCGAGCCACATCTACTTGTTCGTATCAAGACAAGGATTTATTTGTTCAGAAACAACTTACCTTAACATTAACCAAAATACTAGGAAGTTTTCATATATTTAAACTTTTTTAATGGGGTTTTCCTAATTTTTTCATAGAATAATTTACATAAATAACTAAACTATCCTTTGATACCAACTATGGAATCCCCCATTTTTATTACATAACTTTTAATTACTTTTTACAAATAGAGGATCTTTAAATAAAAGTGTCTTGGAAATCAGAAAAAAAAAATACATGAAAACAACATAAAACATTATTTTAATCCTCTTTTAAGGCTTCATAATAAGTTAAACCTATGTACAATTACTTCATCTCATAACCTGGAGACATACATCAATGGAAAGGGTGATCAGGATGCCCTGTAAGGAAAGCAAGTGAAACTGTTTACATGATAACTTGAGCTACATTAATAAGAACATGGATATATAGAGGCATATCATAATAATAAAAATTTGAAACATAACTTGAAAATGTGAATACGGAATTTAATTTTTACATTCAATAAAATATCTCCATGTTCTAAACACAAGATGTCCTAAAAATTATGAAGTTCATTCAACAAGGTATCGTGAATCTTATCATCTATAGAGGTTGAATTTTCTACCCGATGCATTGGAGTAATATCAGGTAACACCCATAATATGTATTTATTTTAATTTGATCGACATATATCATAATCAAACATTTCATAAATACCCTATAGATAATAAAAGAAATGGGTTTCATCTCAAAATCATGACATTTTAATTGTGCATAAAAAGCATTCTCGTTGTGTCATTTATAACCCACAGAAAATGATTGATGGTTTTATGTATGTCAAATATAGAAAAAAAAAATACCATTTATATTTCATGATGAATACCCCAAGAATAAAATCGGTCAGGGTATACAAAAAGTAAAAATAAGATAATTTTATTAAAAGAGATAAAGATGTTTTGAGACTAAAATACTGCAGCATAACGGCTATACAACATCGTTTTAGGAAACATTAAAAAGAGAGGGGGAAAGGGTCACCCACTAATAAATAACTCATAATACAGTATAGGAACCTAATAAAATGTAAATAAGATCATGGTATGGATATTTGGATAACATACCACATGAAAAGGATTCTTAACAGAAGAGAGAATATGTGATTTATTTTTTGAAAATTTGGAAGCCTAATGGCATCACATAAAAATTCGGAAAAATGATTTGATGAGAGAAAAAGCGTATATCATCATATGGACATAAAAATAATAGTTATAGGGATATACAATATAACACGCCAACATATGAAAATGCATTTTCAAAGACATAACATATATGAAGTGTTGACAAAAAGTTGAGCGTGAAAGGTTCCCTTACCTTGAAGAGTAACTACGAAAGATTAATGTTTGGGACGTTGGGGGGATTGATGAAACCTAAGGAGGATTCATTGGGTGGTAAAAATACCAGATCATAAATGAGGGGGATTTTGGAATCAATGGAATGAGGGAATAGCATGGTATTTTTTGAAAAAGTGAGGGAATATTTTATTAATTTCTTAGGGACACCTCATTAGTGGTATTGGAAAAAACATTGGATTTTCCATGGTATCTTCATATAGTATTGGAAACATGGGACACCTTCTATTATATATTACTATTAAAAAGGCGACCAGAATTCTTACATAATGATTACATCATTTATGATATCATTAATCACAATAAAACTCAAAACTGTATTTTTACTATTCACTGAAGAACAAAACATTTTATATTAATCTCATAAATTCACCGTAACTTAATATCAATGATCTGAATTAAAAAATGAAATATATTTTATAAAAAAATTTATAATTATGTGATGTTTAATTTTTATGTAAAAAAATTATTTACCTGAAAAAAATACAAATACTTAACTAATTATTTCTGAAACATTTATTTACTAATGCTATTATATCACATTACCATTCATGATTCCTAAATTATATTTCTACATTATTATGTGAGGATACTATTCCATTGGTCAAATTAATATTTATAAGGGTAATATTAATATTCATACTTTACTATTCACTAACAAATTAAGTTCATCTTATTAGACTCTAAATTTCATATTGATCCCAACTATAGAAGACCATTTTCTGAAAATAATTTCACATTATTAATTATTTAAAGTATACAAAAAAAATTTTAAAATACCCATTTTCTAAAATTCTTCAATAATACGGAACTTATATTAATTAATCCTATATTTAATTTAACATTTTAAATCTAAAAATTTAACATAATAAGAAATAAAAATTGTATTTATACAAAAGGATTACCTGACGTAACTAAGGCCTTGTTACATAGCCGTATATAACACATGCATAGGACCTAAATGTAAGATGTGCTATGGTGATAGAATCTTGTGGAATCTAGGACAATATTGCCTTAGTGGTGATTTCCATCATCTTGAAATTCTCTCGTAGGAGATTTCGTTCAAGCTTTACATGATGAATATCAGCTTGGGCTTGGTCCAGAGGAAAACCTAGTGATGCAACCTCATTCCCAAGTTCCAACAGATGGGCTTCGTATGGCCTGAGTCTACTGGACGGGGCCATCAACTCCACTTTCTATATTAATTAACCATGATCACTCATATTTAAAAACAATAATCTTAACAACAAGATTTTAGTTTCCAACAGTAAAATTGACAAACGATCAAATAACAGTCAAAACCCAGTGGTATTATTTTAATTATACTCACTTCATTTATTAAAGGATATAGTTTTGTTGAGTATAAAATAAAATAATACACAAATTGAGGGAACAAATATTATTCAAAATTTTGGGTCGTTACATATATGGGGATCTGGAAATAATAAGGAAATGGAAAATAAAACCATCCATATATGATGCATGTACCAAAAATTTTCTAGGAAACCAATGCTTACATACATCAAGTCCAAATGCATGTTGTTAGAGTTATGGTGTATGGATATGTTAGCTACTGCACCCACACTAAAGTTCGTTGTCTAAAATCCAAAATCAAAAAAATAATAATGGTTTCCTCAAACCAAAATCATTAACATTGGGACTTTGGTAGAAGATGGTTTTGATACCACCTTTTCACTAACCAACCCACAGGTGGTCCAACCCGTGACTACCCGAAGCCCACCTCTAAAAGGAAAGGGTCTGGAGACCAATGTCGAGTAGCCATATCCCACAAATTAATGGAATTATTCTAAAGTACATAGACACATGTGATATCTCTAAGCCCACACCATGAGGAAATATAAAACAACTAAAAAATGAATGCATTCATCTAAGATCCAATAATAGTGTACCACAATAAAAGTGATGAAAATGAAAAAGTACCAAATACAAGCCCAACCAAAATTGTAAAGAGTCAATTCTACAAAAAGGTAGAGGAATAAAGTCAATGTCAATATATTAGTAAAACTCTTCAGTCTTAAAACCTTCAATTATGCTCCACCCACTCCCTATCCTCCCCGGACATAATCAAAAGGGACATCGTCAGCATAACACATGACATCTGAGGAAAAATCCCATGAAGGGGTGAGTATAACAATACTCAGTAGAATACCTAAAAAACACTAATGATGAAACACCCAGTATAGTAATCTCAATATTAGATATAACAATAAATGTATAATAGAAACACCTAGATATACTCTGGAAAGAAAGAACCCCACTAGGAGGTTGTGGCCAATTTCAAGCCACAATACTCTATAAATAGTTATGATAATTCTGGAAAAATACACCCCTTGAGCCATGATATCATTATAGACTCTCGATGAAGAGGTCTAGATGATTTATACCTGCATAATGAAATCCCACTAATCTAGGTAGTCCTTGAAATATAGATAAGGGTCACAACCAGAACCTCTTTGAGACACCACAAACCAATTCCTGATAAATCAGTTTTGTAGGGGATCGTATTCCAACAATTAAAATAACCCAACAAATATGGAATACCTGATGTAGGACCAATTCCATACTCCAAGAGGTAATACCGATTCTACAAACCATTCCTAGTGTTCAAAGGATTATAGAGGATCAAACAACAGCCTCATAGAGGTACACTACAACACTATCTAATACACGGCCTCTAGTGGGGTGACAACCGTGTCTCGATTACAGCACAGACACCCCGCCTTAACATGGTCGTCGGGTCCTGGACCACCAAGTACCACCAGTTGCCCCGAAGACACGTGGGGCCCACCCCACGGTCCACCCACATGCCTGAATGGGTCATCTGACTAATGACAGTCCCCACAGGCCAACACTTGTCCTTTACAGTGTGCTTTTTCCTCACTCACACACACCCTGGGAAACTTCCCAGAAGGTCACCCATCCTTATCACTAGTCCAGGCCAAGCACGCTTAACTGTGGAGTTCTAATCAGGTAGGCTCCCGAAAAGGAAGGTGCACCTTGTTGACATGAGTCATATCATTTAGTCATTTAACCCTTTATCATTTGGGGATGTTACAATCACCCCCCCCCCCTAGAGCACAACTCCCTCGTTGTGGGCCCTACAACTCAACCCAGGCAGTGCACCTCACTTAAGGCTGGGTTCCTCCTCTGATACCAAATGTGACAACCAGGTCCCGGTTACAGCACAGGCACCCCGCCTTAACATGGATGTCAGGTCCTAGCCCACCAAGTACCACCAGTTGTCCCGCAGGCACGTGGGGCCCACCCCAGGGTCCACCCACCTACCTGAACGGGTCATCTGACTAATGATAGTCCCCACAGACCAACACTTGTCCTTTCCAGTGTGCTTTTTCCTCACTCACACACACCCTGGGAAACATCCCAGAAGGTCACCCGTCCTGATCACTACTCCAGGCCAAGCACACTTAACTGTGGTGTTCTAATCAGGTAGGCTCCCGAAAAGGAAGGTGAACCTTGTTGACATGAGTCATATCATTTAGTCATTTAACCCTTTATCATTTGGGGATGTTAGAAGTGGGTTTCACAATATAATGATATGGAAGAAATATCTCACATTAACATAGAGGTAAAAGACAATTGGAATCACAAACAATATATTTTATTTGAATATTTCAAAATAACGATCCATAAGAACACTTTGAATTGGTATGTGGCATGTTCGACGGGGTACATGATGTGTCTAGTTATCCACAAGACTACCCATGTGGAAGAGCCTCACAAGGAATTTGGTATAAATATTCATTGAATAATGAAGGGGTACATGATATTCAGAGACATATGGTATCCTAACATTGTCTACTTCCTTTGTCTATGTGAAATGGTAGTGTCTATGTACCAACCCATGTACAAAAAATAGTGCTTGTGTATAAGTACATGGCATGTTTTTCCAGTCATTTACTTTTTATCAGGTCCATGTAATCTCCTTTGTATATTCCAGTCCATAAATAATGGATCAAAAAAATGTGAAAGGGGTCACACACTATGTGATCCTAAACTGTGGCTGAAATTCTGGCACTACATCCTAGGGGGTCCACACGGTGTGTAACCCGAGGTACCCCCCATGTTTCTCAGGAATTTGAAGAACCATTAGGTTTACCTTCCTCATCAATATATGTCCCACTAGAACCATTGAACTCATAAAAAAGGTCAGATCTAGGGTCGGGCTACCCATCTGGTCCTTGATCACCATGATTCACATTCAAATCCACTCGAAAATCGTCATTGTTGACCCATCTAGAACCATGTGTAGTAAACAAGTCGAATGGATGCCACAAATACATTCTGATCCACCACCGGCTATCCTACTCCTTCTTCATATCTCTCTCAAACCACAGATGATAAGCCATAGCTATGGTATTGATCCGTTGTTTGAGGGAATGGTCACATAATGATCAAATTCCAGTATTTTCTAAACCCTGGTCCAAAATAAAACCCCCATGATGAACATGGGAAGAATTTATTTATAAATCCGTAAGCCATAAAAGTGGGGAATGAACCATGACCATTGGCCATTTTGTGTTAATTCATTTTTGTAGAAAAATATGAATGGATATGTATAATCAATGAACAAGTAAAAAATTCTATAAATATAAATCTACTTGTGATGTGTGAAATAATTCTATTCAGGGAATTGAACCGTATTCTCTTGGGAATAAAAAACATGACAGAAATCAAAAATCACAACATCCTACCTTGAGTCAGGATTGATTGTTGATGAAGAATAGTTGTGTTTTCATCATTGATGAGATCCTCCAACTCTGTTGACACAATTATCCATGATCCAATCCTATTCTATAACCATCCTCCATGAAAATCTCTTAAACAGTTTCCTAAAACACCTAGGATTGAGAGGACAACCTACAGGAAAACCATTAACTATACATTTAAAGGAGAGGCAACTTTCAACCTCAAAAAAAAATTACAATTTAATTTATTCATGATAATTATGACCATGATGTATTTTTCACAAACGACCCTCACAGGAAAAAGGATTTATCATGCCTATCATAAAACCCACATTTTGAACTCAACGATGCCCTGAGACACCTGATCTGGGCCTCCATTTTGTATTTATTACATTTTTTTAAGAAAAATATATGTGTGTTAAATCTACTATACTGAATATATTTCAATACATTATTCCATGGATATAGGGATCATAATCACACATATTCACAACATCTAGTCTTGAAAATAATAAATATAATAACCAAAAAAATACCTCAAATATATGATTCATTACACCTATCTAGTAATTCCCCATGCATCAATCAATGTTATACACTATGATAGAATTATCCCTAGGGTTCGTAATTAAGTTTTTTAGTAATAATATTCAAAAATAACTAGACTATTTTCTAATACAAACTATAATGACCCTATATTTTTACACAAACTATTACTGTATTTTAAGAATAGTTAACCATAAAATAAATACCATGGATCATATAATCTAGTGTCTTTTTTATAATAGGTACATTAAACAAAAATCTTATAAATAGAATAAAAAATATCCATATTAATCATCCATATTGACCTCATAACATCCCCAAAGGTATTACATGTATATAGGATAACTTTCATGATATATATATATAATGGATGTGTTAAAATCTCAGTAAGGGAATATAGATGGAGAAAAATCATAGCACAAAAGATAGAAATAATAACATGATAAAATAAAAAGGTAAGAAACATGATTTAAAATTTGGAATAATAACATATATAACATGGGATCATGTAACCATGAAACCATAAGAATGTGAAAGATACATAAAACATGGAAAAACATGAATCAAGGATAACTAGCAACACTATAACACATGGTGGACAATGTCCCATAACGGAATCCGATTTACACCTTTTACCAACATGATGTCACATGAGACTAAACATTACCCATGTATTTGGAGTTATATCAAGGTTAGTTAATTATAAAATATTCTTGCATATGATATTCACATGAATAATCAGTCATAAGTAAAATAACATAATTGTTACCCATGAAAGGAAAAAAATTCGTAATCTTCTCATAAGGAATAAACAATGGGTGTATGGTAATAGTGTCCATGAAATAATGGATTTAATCATAATTGAACATTAATAAAGTAAAATAAGAATATATCACAAGCAATTATTTCCAACTAATGCTAAAGATTGTATTAAGATTTTTTAAAAACCAAAATAAATGAGCCACTTTTCTACGGTTTTTGGGAAAATATAAAATAGTCTTCAAAACGAATTAAGGAATAATTGTTTGTACACAACAAGAAACGAACTAAGACATTTTATGATGGAAAAAAATTATTTTCAAAAATTTTGGTTGCTTAAAACTGATTATGGTGGGTACATGAAAATGGGTACGAAATTGGGAAGTTCCCTTTAATCAGGCTTTATTATCGGGAGGAATTGAAAAGGGAATCATATACAATATGTATTAAAAAATAAAGTAAATAATAATTTAGCTAAGAACATATATTTGGAACATACAAACATAATATATGAGTTTTAAATATGAAAAATTAAGAATTTTATTAGGGTATAGAGATAGAAAGCATAACCCAATGGAAAAGTTATTCTTCGAAGATAATTCCTTACATTATG
The DNA here is from genome assembly GCA_963277665.1 of Viscum album. NCBI lineage: Eukaryota > Viridiplantae > Streptophyta > Magnoliopsida > Santalales > Viscaceae > Viscum > Viscum album. Next base: position 1,149,206,334 of record OY728127.1, on the reverse strand, counting down.
TCTCAAAGTGTTATGTACATGTACATAATGTCATGGATATAAAAATTAAATACATTAATTAATTAATTTAGACCCTATTATTCATGAATTTAATATATTATATATTTTTTAGGTTCATATATGACCATGTTGATGACTTATAATGTTTAATACCGTCATTTTGGGACTGTTAGTTTCATTGATTAATTGTTGGTTTTCTTGTGTATATTTATGTATGTTATTGTGATATGGAAGAAAAATACCGAGCTAGAATTGGATGGTATTAATTTATTTAAGTAAATTTAAGTGGTCCCATATAAAAAAAATTCTTTTTTACTTGAGGAATATTATTTAGATAAAACATTGATAAAAACTGATTAGTTTATTTTGGTTGTTTTCAGGACCACAACAAAAAAGTGTAATTTTATTTAATATTTTATTTATATACTACTTCCATAAAATAAAAAAAGTTTTTTTAAACAGATTATATTACTTATAAAACATAAAAAGTTTTTTCAACTACTTTTATTGAAGTAATGAAGAATGAAAACACATCATCATTGGAGACAGTGAATTAACACCTCAGGGGTGAAGAATAATTTTTAGAACAAAATAATAAGAGAAGATATTTGATGATTGTAATACCACTAAAAAAAATCAAATTACGGTATACCTTTGACACTGGAGTCATAATTCTACTCTTGATAGTTGAGGTTAGGGAATCTATATAAATTAAATTAAATTAAAAAATAATGGGGGAGGGTTATACCTTCATAGAGTCGTCTCCTTGAGAACCACAATAAAGAACGTGAAAACTTTCTTTTAGTGACTCAAGAAATAACAAAACACGTAGATGAGGATAGGGATATGAATTGGTTAGATTAAAATAATTATCCATAGTTTAGACGACATGAGGATAAGAGGTTGTTGGGGGTGGTTTTTCTAGTGGGAGGGTTTGAGAATTTTGATTATTTTAATCAATTATTTTTTATTTAGGATCAGGACTATCAAATAGTGTTGATTTCCATGAATAAATATAGTAAAGAGATAAGGATAGTTCAAGAAAATGGTTATTATATAATCCACACATCAACAATGACTCAAAAAGAAATTTATTTACTTGTGTTGTTAAAAACTGTAAATTACTATATTTCATTATTCATAAAAATTCAACTATTATAGAAAAATACCAAAAATTATCCATAAACAGTTTTCTTCATGTAGGATTCAAAAAAGGACTCCATTTTAGGAAGATAATTTTATCAATACGATAAATTTATTTTTTTAATTAAAATCATCATTTATTTGTAAAATTTCAGATTTTAAAATTATAATAGATTTTCTGACACTTTGAAAAATTAATTAATGCCTCATAAAATTATCTTTTAATCTTTAAAAAAGAATATTAATTTTTTCATATATTTTTGGTAAATTAATTTTCTTTTAAATAAATATATTAAATATAAATGTTTATATAAACAATTACATTTTATAAAAATACCACAATTTAATTTATGAGTTTTAAAACATTTATTTACATATACCTTGAAATAAATACATCATATTTTAATTTTTAAAATTCATAAATTTGATTTATATGTTTATTGTTGGGGTTAAAATTTTATTTTCAAGATTAATATTCCTAATGGACACATTAATATTGAAATGGTCCATTTACTATTCCATTTGTATAGGATCCTTAAATTATATAAACAGTAGTTTATTCATTAATAATTAATGAAAAAAATATAATAGGATTTCTCTGTGATGTATAAGTTTTATACAATATAACATATTCATATGAATTGAAATTTAATTGAAAATTATTTTGGATCATTACACTGACACTGCCTCATATTCAAGTCCCACTAGAAGGAGTTATATTTGTGACTTTTATGGTAATCAACAATGAAGAACTACTCACCAAGAAATTAGTTCCTATAATATCATAATACACAAACCATGGATACTAGCTCAAGGTCATGAATATTATAGTTCCACTCATGAGGATAAGTTGTAAGGATGTATATGGAATGACCACATCACCATATATCAGAATTTCCCTCAGAAATGATTCATCAAGCATCATGACAATCAATATAGCTTCAACCCAGCTCATGTAGAATCAGGATTGAAATATAATTGAGTCTTCCATTTAACTCCAGAAATGTTGTCTCAAATCCTTCGGTCCAATCAAATTTCACACCATTCTTGGAGAATCATGTAGGTGGCACTAAAAAGTGTGATAAATCATGAATGAATCACATGTAACAACATACTAGCCCAAGAATCTATGTATATAAAACACCTTTTTGGGATTCTCCTAGTAAACTGTGATTCTCATCTTCTCGGGGTCAAATAATACACCTGGTTGAGATATGATATAACCCATGAAGTGGACCTTACTGATCCAAAAGTGGAATTTTATGATCTTCTCATATTGATGGTACTCATAAAAGATGTACTTTCTCTAGAATGGTGTTATTAATATGTATTATATCCTCACACACACCTGATGGAATCCTAACCACAAATCAATCTTAGAGAAAACTATATCCCTGTGGAACTGGACAAAGAGATCATCTATAAGAGTATGTGGATACATGTTCATCACTATGAGTTGGTTCAAACAACGATTATACACACTAAATTTAAGAGTATCATCTGCCTTTAGAGAAAAATGGACTATTGAATTCCATGGTGATGTGCTGGGATTGATAAAACTCTTTGCCTCTAGATCTTCGAGCAACATATTATGATCTTGGATCTCTATTAATGTCATCCTATATGGAGGGATCAACATTTGTTTTGAACCTATATTAAGTTCGATTCTAAAATCAAATTCGCCTTCAAGAGGTATGCTAGATATATTTTTATGGAAGAAAACCATGAAATGATCCACCACTAGAAGTAATTATACAACTTGTGTTCCCTGATCACTCAAAATGATACTGGCCATCTGGGATGTGAATCCAGCTATCCAAGTATGCTTGATTCCATCTAGATTAGATTACAGATCACATTTTACCTTATGTAATTAAATGATTCCATCAAGTTATGTGACTGATACCCATTGGAGATAGTAATAAACATGGGCTCAATAAGGCATAAGACAATACATCCCGAAATGACATCGAAACAAATCATCTCGAGAAATGTGAAACTTCATAGAAAATGGTACCCACCTAATTCAATGGGTAACTACATACACACAAGAGTATATCCTCATATTTTAATCATAACTATGTTTCAAGTGTCATAATTCCATTGGAGTAGTCTATTACTAATCATATAATTCCATGGATATATAAGATAAATAAGAGTGTGAAGCATGTGTATCAAACTAGGAAGATACTGATGTAAAGGACATAAGACATATACCTCAAACTCTGGATGGCCATGAAATATTCTTCTATGGAGTAGGTTTTACGACATAAATTCAACCCAATCCATATCCTTGAGATCCCTCATAATCAGCCTGAGTAGGTCCACATTACTAATGATAAAACACTGAAGCATGACTTTATTAGCCACAACCACCTCCTCGATCCAAACAACTAATATAATACTAATATCATCCCTGATGGGGAGTCGATGATCCCTAACATGATGGAGGTTCTGGAATATATCCCCATTCACTAGGCACATTAGGAATAGATTCAAAAAAATGACGGAGGTGAGCCATCATACCACAAGCCCGACACTATGTTGTGTTCCTTGTACACCAAGTATTTTTATGGCATGCCCTAACTCTCTAGTGAAACTCCAACATATATTCTATGAGTTCCACCTGTCAATTATTTCCCCCACATATTCCTTATAAATGTTTCTTTCTTCCTGTGCATAAACCACTATTCTCCTAAGATGCTGAACATCCCTATTTCACATCACCTGATTATCTCATGTTCTTCTCAATAATGAATCTTTGGGTCACTATATCGAAAATGGTGGTTATCTAAAAGACATTCCCCTTCATGAATATTTAATATGAAATACCATCCTTGAATCACCTCATAGTGGCAGCTCCTCAGTAGACATGGTTAGTGTGAAAAGCAACAACACTGTGAAGAGATATGAGTACTCCATCACCAACATGATACCTTGTCAAAGGTTCATAATTTCCCATGAATGATATGTCATCATGGTATGTGGAAAGAGGTATTTGAAGAAGTTTTCCTAGAATTCATCCCTAATAATACCCCAATGTCAACCATCCTGATAAAGTACTTCTCTACAATTCATGGTGGAATCATGAAGCATGTAGGTCGTGAGATTGACCCTCCACCCTAGGGGAATCTCGATATTCTGGAATATTAATAGCAGGGACTTGATCCCTTACTCAACAACGTGATTTCTTCTATCCCCCATGAATGTTGGAGAATGATAAAACTTGAACTTAAAATCCAATTCTTCAATGGTAGGGAAATGGTTGGGGGAACCATGTATAGATTGCATAAGGAAGAATATGTTGTCATATAATTGGTCATCATCACCTAGTGGATGATTTGTAGGAGTTTCCATAGGCGGTGCTATAGGAGGTTTCACAAGTGTTTAAGGGGATAAAAACACAAGATTATTATCATCAATAATTTCCAAGCATACAACATCATCTTAACATGGTATAATAGCTCTAAAATTTCAATGATCATACCATAGATAGTATTCATAACATATAGGGAGTGTGATAAAGGAAGAACATTCACAAGCCTACCTAAGAACGTCAAAACCCTTATCCTAACCCATGAATCAGGTCAAGGTGATCATAAGTGTTTGTAGAAAGACTATATGTTACATGACATACTTACCACTTATAGAGTGGGATAAGTTCAAGGTCTAATATTTCTCATATAAGATATAAAATTCATTTAATAGTTGTATACTATTTATTTTATTTAGGTAATTAAATTCATATTCTAATGGTTGAATTTGATGGACCACCATTTTATATTTATAAGGTCCCATACACCTTATAATTTAGATGGTTGAGTCCATATAATCCTAACCACAATGCATTCTATCCCATGCTACTGATGGTAAATGTATCAACAAGCCACAACTTGCTACTAAAGGCATGTTCTTTAACATATACTAAAAATCAATTTTAGGTTATGAGAGTCTCATTATGATCCAATTATATTTTCTTAGTCCTACAAGGAATATCGACACACATAGACACACAAATATATATATATATATATATAGATATAGATATATATATATAAGATTCAAGCAATGTAGGGAAAAATAATGAAATCCCAATAAAATTCACATAAAAAACATGTGATGAAGGTAGAAAAGTAAATATGGCATGGCATAATTCCTAAAATTTTAATTAAAATGGTTCCTTGTATGATGAATCTTCTTGACGTTCCATCATAGAAATGGTCTAGGTCTAAACAACTCATATGAATCATCTCAAAATTAATAGAAGCAAAAAACATGAGTGTCACCCAATGGTGAAATAAGTGGAACTATAAAAACAAAATCCATGACATATTTTACCCATCCTAGGTAATTTGGGTTTCCCCTATATGTGGGGTATCCAATCACAAGAATAGAATCACTACCAAATTCCAATACCATAGAATCTTGTCTAACCAAAATAGTAATAAATAAAAGTAAAAATGGTATTTGATACAACATTGTAGAATCCCTCCCTAGATTCCGTATAGTGGTGCCCCAGGGTAGTGTGTACATGGCCTCAAGAGTGTAAAACTGAATGAAAGAGGCCACCGAATTACCACAAGGGATAAGGGTGTGTCCATATGAAGACAATTACCTCAAATATCATAGTGAACATAATAGTAGATAATGTTTAAAATTAGAGGAAACCATTATAATAAATAGAAGGAAGTGGAAAAATGATAGTAAAACCTGAAAGATAAATAAACAATATATAGAAGTTGAAAAATTAATTGCTATAATTGTTGATAATTATTTAAAAAAAGGAATATGAATTAGTCAAGGTATTCATACACATACCACATGCTGATAAATTTTTATTCATGTAAAAGACTAATACATCAATAATCTCAGGTATATTATTGGTCTTCTTCACACATACTCTATCCTATAGTTGTAAATACATTATTATAAGATGGTTTCTTCCCCTTATCTATATGTGAAACCATAAGGACAACTCGGGTAACAATGGCATCCCAAGTAGGGTTTGAGATAAAGACCTAGTAGGCCACCACCAATGATTTCTCGCTCAATATAATCATGTAATACAAAATGAGCAGTGTTCCATAATTAATGAATGAAAAATATAAATATATGAAAATTTCCATCGGATTGGGTTCCTCATGGACCCTCATCCAATTTTCTTTCTTCAACCAAATCTGAGGAGTCATAACCGATGGATCCAATAGTGGGGAAATTTGTGATATGATGATCAAGGTGTATTGTCCACATTATTGTGATTGGACTAGGAAGAAATGTCCCTACATTCAAAAAAATATGGTATCAGATCTCTTTTAAAATTATTCATTTACTTATTAATTCAATTAAAATCCTCTTTATAAAATTAGAGAACCACCAGGATCCCATCCATGGAGATTCTGATAGACTATCCATGTGTCTCTTGAGTGGATCAATGAATGCCAAATTCATTAGGAGTCCGTTCAAGGAGACCGATGAATGATGTCCTGAGTGTAACTCCGAGTATTGTGTGTTGATCTAAGAACTATCCTCTTAGTCTATACCCAGTATCACACATAGGGTCCCGCATCTAACTCGTAGCATGATTCAATAATCATGTCATTGAGCCCATCCAAGGGGTCTCAGCTATTGAACCAGTTTCACTCCTTTGGATGTAAAACTGAAACTCATAGATAGATAATCCTAGGATTATGTAGTGTCACCCTCTTCCTATTATCCAATGATTTACAATTCTAGAAAGGATGCAAAAAGAGTCTATCCAAAGGGTCCTAAATATGGAATCCCCTGTATGACCCTTGGCACTACGGTGAAATAGTTAAATATGCATTACAAATATATATATATATATATTATTCTAAAAAATATTTATTTCATTTTATTCTATAATTCAAATGTATAAGGATAATTGGTCAATTAATTCCATTTTTAAATCAATTTACTTCATAAAAAATAAGGAATATGTCCTAATCACGTGGCCAATTCAATTAATTCTATTTAATTCTTCACCAAAAGCGTTAATTATGATGAAACACACATAAAGCGTGTTTTACCAAACTAGATCATGGGAAAATAAGTTACAATAGTGGAGATCACCCTATGGGACTGCATAACAAATGGAAACAACCAAATTAGTTGATCCCCCACTATCTCGAGTCATAATTGAATGGTAGGGTGTCCAATTTAATTTAATTTGAAATTTAGAAGCACCACTGGAAGGGATCATCTTACGGCACAAAAACACATTTTATGGAAAGATAAAAAATAAAGATAAATAGACTAGAAAAACTAAGTCATCCTCTTAGACGTTCTATCATAGTGTTTATACCTTTGATTCAATCAAGAACTAAATAAATAAATGAAATCGTCAAATTATCTAAAATTGGGGAAAATGAGCTTGCACAAAGATAGTGAAAAATATGGGGAGAACATGAAATAGATGGGAGAGTATAGATTTACTTATAGAGAGAATTATGATGGATAAAATGGTAATATATTTTTTTATAGATGAGGTAGATAGAAAGGAACATATAAGGAGGAGAGTATCAAATTTTCATGCATGGGAGAAGGAGGAGTTTTCAAGATAGAGAGAAGGGAAATAAAAAAACAGAGAAATTATAAAAGTCACCCTAAAAATGCAAAAAAAATTGGATGAACGGTGTTCCAATCCTTGTGAAAAATATGGAACACTCCACAAAATCAATTTGTCACCCCCACACAATTTGGTGCACAGTTGTTCAAACCACACAAAAACTAAGAATAACCACTGTTAAAAAATGAACATGTCTTGCATGACCATGAACCTTGGGTTAAAAGGTTGTAGAGAAACCGTACGGCCCCTTGGTCCCCACTATCTACAACTAAATTGTTTAGGGAAACATTGTGGCTATGTTACACATTATCTCCTAATAGTGTGACCCAATCTGCCTCTTCCCCTTTCAAGGCTATGGCCTTTAAACAAGTCTCAGACCCACTAGATAATTCCTTGACATGGTTAGGCATCATTATTAGGTCCTAATATCGAATTTAATCTAAAAACATGTGTTTTGAGACTTTGGTAAAATACTTGATGTTACACTTATAAGATCTTGTCACCATTTTTTCAACAGTCATTCATTATTATCATCATTTTGGATGTTAACTGTTTTATATTCTCATGCATGTTTTGTTTGGGATGTTATAGTCCATTTTTATTTATTATGGTTCCATATTCTCCCTAATTTTTTCTATGATATAAAGATCGCATATATACATAAAATCTATCCTTATTTCCTTTCATGCAAATAAGAAATGAAAAATAGATCACATCCTTTGGTAGAGGTGGTATTCCACACATATTCATGGGATACGTTATTGATTTCAAATAGATTTGAAATAAAGGGTTTATATATTATATTAAAATTCAAGAGGAATATTTATATAATAACAATCTAAAATATTATTTATTTCATTTTTATAACAATATATGCAGTAAAATATCTCTTTTATCGTTAGAAAATGAAATTAATCCTTATGATACTGAAGATAATTATCTGGTTTGATTCGCATCTTTTTGGGATATGTAGGAAAACTGAGCAATTAGCCATTATGTCCAGCCCCTAGTTCTATTAGACTTCTTTAATCCCAAATTATCTTCATTTACCTTTGTCCACTAACATTCCATCTCCAGGAACCCTTTTAAGTCTTCTTCCATTGATAAAAGGTTCAGACACCCACCATATGATATGCCTAATTGACATTATCTGATTCATTGCGTTGTAGAACATAGAGTATTGGGTTTTGCATGGGCATTCTTTAATTCTATTTCCTTACTTAATATTCCCATTTGTATTGGTCTCCATCATATTTAATATCTGAATTGATCCCTAATGGTGTGGATTCTGGACCTTATGGATCGCCAATCATCTTGGTCCAATACCCTATAAGATTTTGGAATTCATTTTGAGATAGGATCCATTATTAAAATATGGTCATCAACCGACCCTTATTTGACTGCTCCCATCCAATGTCACATGACATGGAAGGTATATCTTGAATTTGGACAATTGTTATACTCCATCATTTTCCACCCCCATTACGTTACAAATATCGGAGGCTATTATTCACATCCCTTTCCATATCTTTATGTCCAGACGGAACATCAACTCCCTCGGTGTTATCCCACAATGCACCATTACCTATTGAACTTGCCGATTGGCATCGTTGGGACATCCATAACCTAAATTCCCATTCACATAATGTATATTTCCATGTGTCTTGTTAATCATATCTTTCCCTTATTTCCCAAATTAATCATGGTTCTTGTTGTCTAAGGGTCCAAGGTATGTTTTTTACCCACATAAAAAATCACGCCATCTAATGGTCCAAACACTATTACCATAAAATAGGTGTTCAAATCCAATGGTCATGAAATTAAACTGAGCATATGGGTCCAAGATGAATTACATTAAACTATACAAATGATTCTATAGGAAAGCATATGTGTACCATGTAATACTATTGTGACTAATACACAATGGGTTTGTTATTCTACCACCTTACACAAATTCATCTTGAAAAACCCCTTTATGGTCAAAACTCTATAAACCTAAACTGAGATATCATGAATCATATTATCTTATAGAATATAATTCATGGTATGTACCTCTTTGATCCTCATTCTTTAAGGGACTTTTAGGGTGTCACATAACATACACCCATTATGAGATTCCATTATGGTAAAAGTTCTATGACATTAAATTGTGATCTATTTCATCCATGAAATATAACAATAAACACCGATGCCCCATACCAAAAAAATATTAACTATTTATTCATTAAATAATTATGTTAAAATGAATAGTTTGGTCCAATCATACAACCATAAACTGAGAAATCATCATGCCTCATGTTGATACATGTACACAGCTTGATTCCCATAGTGACACCTGAGATTTTTTCCTAGCCCGACCACTCCAAAAAAGATGAAATATGAAAAGAAAAAAAGAAAAACCTAATTCCTCTTCACTTTGTGCATGGGTTAGACCCACATGATGAAATTACCTTTCAAGAACTACACGTGTCTCGATTATAATCATTTTTCAATAAATATTGATGCATGAATCATTGCTCTTGGATCCAAACAAATAATTATTTCCCCTACCCATGTTGAACCATCTTCCTCCTTACCACATTAAGTTAAAGTTCCTGAGATTCAAAAATTGTGTGCATCTTGATTACCCTCCTTATGTGATATGTAGTGAGGCCCATAAACTCTTTCTTTGGGCCCGATCACAAACTATGTGGTCCGAAATTTGTGGACTTTGACTATAAGCCCTATTTTCAAAACACTATAACCTTAAACTAACATAAAATGTCCTCAATGAATGAAATTAAAATGCGACCCTACCCGGAGCATGTTCAGGATTTCCCATGATAATTATGCGATGCTTCAGCTTCCTCGCTATAGAGGTTTTCCCCAACCAGTGTTCGTCTCTCAGCACGATGTAATTAAAGAACTACATTTGGATTGATTCTGATCCTTTTGGTATATGTAGTGAGTCCCGGAACTATTTTATTTGGTACCATCCAAATTTTCATTAATTTTTTTCGCCCATTATCCCCATTTATGGTTGAAAAAATATGACATTAAACTTGGAGCATCATAGGGATATTTTTTTAGTGGTAGGTTACCTTGGACTTCAATCATCTCGAGTTATTTATCTCACAGAATTATATATTCCTCCTTCCAGTATGTTAATTTGTATTTGATTGGTGAAAAAAAATCATGTGGCTCATTTATGATTGGATTATCTCTTTTTTTCCATGAAAAATTATAGAAATAGAAATAATAGTCTATTTAACACGACATAAAACTATTTTCTAGGGTCTAAGAAGTATAACCTTAATATATAGGAGAATTATTAGTAATATGATGCTAATCTATTACTTTCATCATCCTCACTTTATTATGTTAAAATAAATGATCATAATCTTCTCCATATAAAGAGAAAATACATGTCCATATTCCTTATTTTCATGATTTAAAACATCAAGGAATATAATCCCTCTTTTGAGGGTATTCATTTGTGAAGATAGGTTTGATATTTTTTCAATTTAATGTGCCTTCACTCATGTGCTCTTAGTCTTGGTGAAATAATTTCAATAGTGTTGGAATCCTTTTGAACATTTCCTCACTCCATCACAAGATTTTTGTGGCCCTTATTTGGATCCCCATCATACATCATGTTGGAAAGGGACCATTAATTGAATGGCATCATTCCATTTCATCTCACCTACCATTCTGGTCCAACACCCTAGAAGGCTTTGGACGACACGTTGAGTTTGGCCCCATTTTTTTGAATGTGGTCAGCAGTTGACCCTCATTTGTTTTTTTCCATCCCAGGCTAATGAAAAACAGATGTAGTTTCTCGAATAGGTTTATAAATTATCCTAAATATTTATTCCACCCTCATTTTGTACCTAATTTGGGGCATGTGATTCACTATTTTTCATCCCCCTTTTTCCGATTGATTCCATCCCCCATGGTGTTCTCCCTCTCTTACACAAGTACAAATTGGGAAATCACATTGTCTATTTTTAGATCCCTATTCTCCATCCATAAAAACTCTTATCTGGAATTCTCTGGATGGTTAGTTAGTAATTGGATACCCCGAGTACTTGATGATTATCCATCACTCTTAAATAAAATGATAAATTACATGGTTGACCATTTTTTATCACACCAAGCATGAACTATATGACCTTAGGGATTGATAATAATTTTTTTCGTACATATGATGGAGGTTCGATAATTTAAAACAAGTAAGAAATGTTTATTCAATTAAAAATAATCATGAAATCATGAAATATGTTGTACGAATTCATAAAAAACACATACCCATCTCTCTTGATCTAAACTCGATCCCATTCAGGTCGGAGATCAAACACTTCATGAGATGGTTGCCTCAACCGCTCTTCGGCCTCTTCCCACTAGAACCTTAATCATGATATGAGTTAAGATTGTGTTTTAGTGATGGAATAACACTCATTCATCCACTCTTACACATTTTGGACATTCTCTTCATCCTCCTGGAGTTTTTTAGTGTGGAAGGTCTTCTTTCATTACCATGAAACATCCATTAGATAACCTATCTTCCATATTAATTTAGTGAGTTAATCCCGGATAAGCATATGTGGAACCCATTAATCCACCCCTCCAACGCATAGATCATATAACCAAGAGTTATGTGATCCCACATAGGTTATACACTCTGATTATGTGGGTATTGTTGATGATTCACATCATCATATTCAATAATAAGTGATGGAAAAATCATTTATCCTCCATGTTAGATTTAGACTCATACATATCCTTTGGTTTAGTGGGTTCATACTCTTGAAACGCGACCAGGTTTTCAGTTGTAGGTCCTCCATTGTCATTATATCAGATATAATGGGCTCAAAATTATGTGGTTGGTCATCATAATCTAATACCACTTTGATGAGATTTTTTCTATCAGTTTTGGGTTCCACATCACCAGGGAATCTACTCATAGCCATGATATTCATGGTCTGATTTGGTTGGGTGCCTGATTCTACATAAACCGACATTCCGAATGGGAAAGGATCCCCAAGAAAACTGAAAATCTCCACCAATAGTACACCCACTGATTTAAGGACTGTACGGAAAAGGATTATGTTATGTAACATGGTTTAGGAATCAACATGTATGACATTGTGAGGAAGGTTGTTTACAAGGGTCAACTGATTGTTGCTCGTATCTTCATGTAGTTATTGTTAGAATTCCAGGATGTGGCCCCTATATATGGTTGGGAGATCATTTAATTCCATAGAATCCACCAAGGGTTTCAAAGAACTACTAGAATTTGTATCCCTAAGAACTTGGTCCTAAACACCATTCATCAAATCATTTCTACCCATGAAGTTTTCACCCAGACATATGTCCCAATTGTCGGTAAATCCTTTCTCCTAGTTCCCCAAACTTTTCTTGAGAATGGTATGATAATTTCATGGAGATACATCCATTTTAAATATTTATTAACGATGTACTTGACATTATTGGAAGGAATTTCAGTGCTGATAGGTGTATGATTGCTCTAGGTATGGTCATTAGTAGCTTTAAACCTATAATATTGACATGGTGTTCCCCTGATCAAGTAATATGGTTTCTACCAACTTTCTTTAGAGATGAAAACATCATATCAAATTTCTATGTTTTACAAAAAAATCTTTTTCTTAAGGGGTAATCTATTTTCCCTTCTACCAGTACCACCATTAATTATTCATGGTCGAAATGAATCTACACATACTCCCCTATCTAGATATTATTCATCATTTCTTCTCTTTGAGAAGCATCCATGAGAACCTCTCTGGGGAGCCTCCAGATTTTCCATTGGTCCAAGAGTTTACTGATTTTTCTTATCTATTTATGAAGGTGATTAACTATGATTATTATAGATCACCACATTGTGGAGCTCTGATGGACACTTTGTGTTTCGTTGCGGGACAAAGGATCATGATGCAAATGTTCACAAAGAAGAATTCATGGAGCATAGGTTAGAGTAACTCAGTTCGCAGTTAGAATTCATGGGGGGTGCAGGAACCTCATGATTTGAGAGCTCAAGAACAATTTTAGAAAAGGAAATATGCACAGAAGGGGTCCCCTTACACATAATTTATAGGTGGAAGCCCTTTCAGATTCATGGTGCCCTCAACAGTTGAAATATTTTCAGTGATCTTGTCCCCATTCTCTATACACCATCATTGTGATCTAGCTTGACGATTAGCCAGTTTTCAGTGATTTAACCTCAGAATCTGACCCTCCTTTTTTCTCAGCTCTTATTATGAGGTTCCATGGGAATTGTTTGGAATATAAATTCTTTGGATGAATATGTTGAGGAAGGAAAAAATATTTGTGGTGAAATTCTAGCATCACAAGTCAAAAAATAACCAATAGGGTCTACTTCACAAAGCCCCTCCAACAATCCACTCACCACCATGAATGGTGCATAGCCTAGTTCATGAAATCCTCAAAAAAATCTAACGATCTCTATTAACTCCATAACGACCAGTTGATTGAAGCCTCCCTGAGTTTGAAAATATTCGTGAAAGCTTATACTAAACTTGATGACCTACTTCGCAGGTCTGACAGATCTGCCTCTATTCGTGAAGCTCAATTTACTTCACAATTACCCTCAAATTGTCAGGATTCCCAATGCGTAAAAATAAGTTGTTCAACTCCACCTCACAATATAATTATCCTAACTATTCACCTTCTATGCTCCCATTTGGTGAAGATCCATTATCTCCAAAAAACAGAAAGAAAATTACCCAACAGAGGTATTCCAGGATCGTGAAATAGTTTTCCCTTAGTTCCAATTTTCCTCCACACAATGCATGAATTCCCTTTGTGAAGCTCCATTTCTATCTCGAACGAATGAGTCCCTCTTTGTATCACTAGACATTGTGAAGCATTCAGCCTTCACAAAGGACCCTAAAAATACATGGAGACACCCATCCTTGGTTTGGTCACAATGATTAGCGATGCACCATCATTTTTTATTCTCCCCCAATTCACAAAGCACCTTGGATTTGTAAATATACTCTCAGTGAGGCCTCCTACATCATGACCCTCATTTCTGTGTGGAATACCATTCGTGTACATGGAAATTTTTTGATTCCTCATTCAGTGTCCATTATTTCATTAGCATGCCTCAATATTTTTTTATATATATGATAATGGATCTTGAATTTCTGAATAGCCTCACTAACATGGACTACATGACTATCCATTCCCCCAAACCCCACATTTCGGGCCTCACTAATGCCTTCCCCACCAACAAGTAATGGTAGGTATCTGTAATGTATGTCTATGGGGTAAGGAGTGAATCCTCATTATCTGAGTTGTAGGAAAATAAATTTCCATTCACCATCCTCCTTAGGACATGATATTAAACTATAGTCCCACCCCATGTAATTCACATGGGTTGTTCCACATTGGCCATTCACCACACCCACCAGTCTCCATGGGAGTGAGATATTACTCAGCATACTAGCATGAAATGAAATCTTAATCTCATCGGACTATATCCTCCTTAGGAAATTCTCCTACAGTAATTCTCAACCTCCATCTACTAGGGATGTTATCCATGCATATTCCACACAACATCCCTCCTCGAAAAACCTTTCTTGACAGGATTGTTAGGTCTACGACTACCGGTTTCTTCTCACACTAAGTATGAATCACATGGGCGTAGAGTTATAGTGACAATGACATCCTCTTTGAGCAGCTAGCCATCCGTAATCCCCAACCATTAGTGGGACTCTAACCATGTGTAAGCCACGACACGTATTTCACACTCTAACCAAGCGTATGACCCAACTTGTTTCTAAGTCAATGTCCTTGTGTAGTCACAAATTCTATATCCCATCCCACCAATCTATGTTGACTTCGTTCCCTATCATTTAAATAATGTAAGTAGGATGCCTCTCTATGGATTAATCCTATCACCCCCCATAACCTATTTTTCCCATTTTTTCAAATCAATTCACTCATCTTGCATAATGTTAAACTGCATGCTCCTAACCACATGGGTTATGATCATATTATGGTATGTAAGAATCATGTTTGAGGTTTATTCCCAACCAATGGTAAAATATAGTTCTCCCTCCTAGGGAATTACCCTCATGATGTAAGATCTTCAAATTTTGGGACACATCTCCCTGATCCACCACCTATGTTGATATTATCCATCCACTTGAGAATCCATCTTTGAATAATACCCATGCAATTCACATTCATACAACAAAAATTTATCATTTTCTGATGGGCTTATAATCATGTCTAAGACCCTGTAACTTCTTTAGTTCATTTTCTATGTGTACACCCTGATTATCTACCGTTATCCAGTACTACATGTACATTGATCATGGTCTACTAAACCGGGTATGTAAAAAGCCTCTATGAGGTTCAATCCCATCATCCATTCACATCATAACCTTTCCCCTAGGCCGCTATGTCACTAGTGGTTCATTACCTAACCTAGAGGTTCCTCTTATTTCAGGTACCTATACATGAATTCATTCATGTGGGTCGTGTCCTTAGGTGACCACAAATCCCCTTGTTGAACAATGTGAACTTTTATTCCCATCAACTTGGATATGTAGGAAGCCACACAGAAGTCATTCCCATCACTTTCCATACTCCATTCCTTTTACCATCACCTTATCTGTACACATCCCGATTTCTTCACGATCCATCACAACCCGGTGAGACCTTTCCATCCACTTCATTGCTACGTCTAGGAGCACTCGAGCAGCTAACCATGAACAATCCTAACCCAATTTATATTCCTCCAACCAAGATTAATTCTCTTGGGAAGGTCCTCTTTCTATGTGTAATCCCCAAATCACCCTTTTGAACAATATAGGTTTTTAACCTTGTCTTCTACATAGGTTACATAGGAATCCACTCTGAGGATCAATCCCAACAAATGGTAAGATTCGGTGTTCCCCTATTTGGGGTGTACCTACCTCACTTGCGCTCAGTTGTGTTCAGATATGCCTTAATAGTGTGACATCTTCCCAATATGTGACAAGGCACTCTGGGATCCATCCTCATTAGGTGTTCTAATCTACTCATCCATTATACCATCCAAGTGATCCCTCCAAGGGACATACCAATATGATCCACCATTATATGTTATATGATCAGTTCAATAAATCCTCTCAAGAAATTAAAATAACAACATATCCAGTTTTGAACTTGGGAATCCTATGAAAACCTTGGAGGTAATCTTCTAGAATAAGATACCATGTGATGGAAGTGGTAAGCCCCATGTGTTTGTGTCATTGAGAAGCCATCTGACAAGGAAATATGTAGGTGTCCACTTGTTTCAACATTCAAACATGCCACTGATTCCAAATATGACTACCTATCTTACGGAAGGTTGGTGCCCTAATTTTAAATCTTTTATTGTCCTTGTAAAAGTATCATAATTTACTGGTTTCAACATAAATATGGCACTTGGAACTAGGTTCATGAAAAATGAATCAAATCTATGAGGGAGACCCATACTATGCAATGAATTCCAAGGAGGAATCCATGGAAGGAGGGACTAACATACCATCATAATATTTTTTGATGTAGAATACATTTCGGAATAATCTATTAATTCTACTGTAACACCCCTGGTAAATAAAGAATATGACATTTTTATATTTATCCATATTTGTGAATAAAATATTAATATTACTTTAAAGGGAATGCTATGCTCGATGGAGTACCAAAAACACAACAACGAGTTCCTTTGAAATCTTACGTTGCACTCTAATAATAAAATAATTTTATGTTAAATGGTAGTAAACACCTAGCTGTTGTAATGATGGGAATGAACAGAACTAACTACAAAATGATTATATATGTTTGTCAAATATTCTTATTTTTTACATTAAATGTTAGAGGATTGAAAATGCGAATGAATCAAATTTTAAGCTTAAACATTCTAATATTCCTTAAAAAGTCGATTAACCACCTTTTGATGACGAACCTCTACTAAATCCAATTTTTGACAATTGTATGTGTTATATTTGACAAATTAAAATTCTTCTTTAGAATCAGGACATCAAAATTTACTTTGTGTAAATTTTTGGTATTTTTCCGATAAAGTTCATTTTTTAATGAATAGTGAAAATATTGTATTTTAATTCAAAACCACTTTTTAATATAATTTAATTATATGATTATATTATCTCTTTAATTGGTTTTAAAGTGAAATTAGAATATATTTTTACCATTTAATCCAATAGTGGTCATTGAAATTAATTTCACATTGATATTGGACTTAAACTAGTGTCAATCTTTTAATAGATATTGTTTCTTAAAAACACGCTATTTGTTTTGACAGCGGGAATTAATTATTAAATTAATTAATGAAACTTATATGTTTTGAATTTTTTAAAATAGACATAATTTTTGAATTCGGAATATCAAATATATCTTAGGGTGAATTTTTGGTATTTTTCTGAAAAACTTCAATTTTTGATGAACAGTGAAACCACTAAGTGGTAGTTTAAAAACTGAATTTTTATTTAGATGAAACATTACCACTTCTGTGATTTGAATTTCAATAATCTGACATACATGGTTGTCATTAGGATTCAAAATGTGGTTCAATGGGATTAAAATAATTTTTTGGTGAATAGTAACTTTTAGGTTTTTAATCATGATTAGAGGTAATTAGTGTATTTTAAGGTAAAAATAATGTTTTAATAATATGAAATGAGCATGACACATGTCCTACCCTTATTGGATGAATCCTGACCAACCAATAAAATCCATGGGTAAACTTGGGGACCACATGGAGCCACTTTGGTAGGAAAATGACATTAATACCTTTTTATTTAAAGTTAAAATTAAAATGGCACAAACATGTGTTGTTTTACTAAAACAATTTTTACATGGGGTTATACAAGTCATATTTTTGACTATAAATATTAATTAGAAATAGAAAAAGATTTCATACATCATGATATTTTTTTTATAATTTTTAGACACTAAATAAATTAAATTATTTATGACACCATGATGATGCAGCAATTACCTCATTATTTAACGATTTAAATAAAATGAAAAGTTAATGTAAAATATAAGACCTAATCTTGTCACAAACCTATTGGATGGGTGAATTTCGAAACCTTATCACCTTATACTTGAAATATATCCTTTTTGGACCTTTAAAATCCGAAAACCATTATATAATAAAGTAATATTTTATAACTTTCCAAGAGTGCCCCTCCTCTCCTCTTATAAAAGGCCCCCACCTCTACCGCCTTACACACACCTCTCAAGCCTTTGGCTCGGCCAACCCCTTCCCATTTAATCTCTCCACCTCCCTCTCTTAATCATTGAATCCTAACCTTTGGCAGAATTCTCTTCAAGAATCCCTTTTGGTTCAAACCAAGAAGAGTTACCCGATTTAAAGGTAATGTCTTCCCTTGTGTTCTTTTGTTTTATTTTGCTTCTCCAAACCTCTAAACTCTTTTTATTACATTTTTTTGTAAAAACAAAAGTATCTTCAATATACTAGGATGTTTTTATGTGAAGGATTCGAGATACACTTACACACACTTCTGTCTAATGGTTAAAGAACATACTGTTTCTGTGGATGGCGAATTACTGCCTCACGAAACGATGATTGTTCAATCTTCTCTTAACACCTTTCATGGTCGCCATTATGATGTCACTGTATTTTATATTTGATATATATGGTATTTATGTTTTCTATATTATTCTTAATTTTATATTTAAAACATGCCTTTATGTTTTTCATGTTGTGCGAATGCGATAATTTCATACGAGGAAGTGTGGACTACCGCCCCCTCAAGTGATGTGACTCGTTAATGCAATACATGGAATGTATAAAGAATGAAATTTATGAACATATGTGATCTATATAACATATATATTATTATGGAATTATAATATATACATATCTATCTTCTATTTTTACTTCCATTCATGTGCCAAAGAAATGAAAGTAGCGTTCATGCGTACGTACGGCTTACCGTCTCCATGAACGGTACATTTCATTTCTTATCTCCAAATTTTATGTACTATTATAAGTACATATATATAATGTATATATTTTTCATATATTACATCTATGTTATGGATATCATTATGGAATTATAAAATATATATCTCTCTTTTAACTTTAATTCCATTAATATGACCATAAATGAAAGTAGCGTTCATGCGTACGTACGGCCTACCGTCTCCGTGAACGGTGCTTTTAATTTTTTATCTCCATATGTTATGGAATAGTATAAAATGAATATATACTAGATATATATGATATTTAAAACATAAATACTATTTTGGAGATGATGTACCTATAACTACATGGAAAATTCTCTTCCAACAAGTTCAATTTTTACTCATGTACCGAACATCGACAAAAACGTCTGATATGAACTCACTTTATTAAAAAATTATTATGAAATTACAATATGTGATATTAACTGAATAATAATATTTAATTTAGTTCATTAATAAATTATAAATTGACCAAATTTTATTATTCAGGAGATTAAAGAACAATCGAGTTGTGTCAGACACGAGGTAAGGGATCCTACTCCTCTCTTTCTTTTTATGTACCCTCTTTTATGTCATTCCTTTTAATCTCATATTTCTTATGATTGGGATGTTATTTTATTTTAATCTTACTGTACTTTTTATTTTCATATGATGAGAGACCCTATTTTCTCGCATCAATCCATTTTGGATGTTTTGAGTGGCGCCGTTAGGCTGCCGAATTTTCGTAAGAGATCCAACCTCCCTCTTTCTTTTTAAGTACTCTCCTTTATGTCACTTATTTTAAGCTACCCTTTGTTATGTTGGGGGATGTCATTTTATATTTCTATTGCTGTAAATTTTATTTTAATGTTATGAGAGACCCTATTTGATCTCATCAATCCATTTTTGGATGTTTTAAGTGGCGTCGTTAGGCTGCTGAGTTTTCGTAAGGGATTTTTCCGCTCTCTTTTATTCCTGTGAGATTTAAGATACATTTTCCACCATTTCAATTGATTGGTGTATGTACTGACCATTATTATACTCTTTATGTAATATAATTTAATTTATGGGTATTTACATATTCATTGTACAACCCTTCTTCAATGGGGTGTACGTTTCAAAAGTTACCCAAGTCGGTAAGGGAACCTTTCACCCTCCTCTTTTTGAAAGACTTATTTTGTTATGTATTTTAATTCACATACTAATATGTTGGGATATGTTCTTCTATATCCTTATTGATGTAAATTTTATGTCCAAGTGATGAGATACCCTTTTTATCTCTCATCAACTCATTTTCTGAATTTTGATGTGACGCCGTTAGGCTGTCGAATTTTTACAAGGGAACTTTTTATCCAAATTTTGATTCTTTGGGATAAACTTTTAATCCTTGAATATGTCATTCTATGAATATGTGTGAATAACCTCTGATTTTTTTACAATTAATATCCACTTATATTTGTTGTATTCATTTGTCACACATAATTATGTAATTGATTTATCCTTAATCCAAGGATTCCATCTTTGTATGGGACTTCATCTCAATCTCCTTTCATTAAGGCATATTTTGTTTTATACACAACCTTCTTTTATGCGGTGTATAAACCCCTTTTACCTTTACGTTTATCCAAAAGTAATCTTTTTTATATGAAGCATTTTACTAAATGACAAAAGGGAATGTTTTTTTGTCGTACGTATGCGGAAACAACGACTTCTCCACCCCCGTGACCATTATTTGAGTTTCGGCTTCCGCTACAAGCCATACCTTTTCTTTGAATGAAAAATAAATACCATGATTTACTTTTATTTTATCTTGGTATTGAAAATGGTTTTCATAATGTTTTTATATCAATGTGTTGTATTGATATCTTGTGATTGAAAAGTGGAAATGTTATGTTTCCTTTATGCATGTTTTATGTGATACGATTATGTTATGGTTCTTGGGAATTATTATAAAGACGGGTGGTTCTGTGATAAACTAAGGGCGGGTGAGCCCGATATATCTCTCTAATGCATTGGGTAACACGAAGGAGTTAAACGTTAAGGTTTCTCTGAAGATATTTAGGGGATATACTGTGATGGGTATTCCAAACGTAACCAAGAGGGTTACTCCCTACGTAAGAATGTTATGAATGCCTCAAGTTACCTTTATGCCTTATGATTTCTATGTTTTATTAATGATTTGATTAGGTATGTTAATGTGCTTATATTTTATGAGTAAAGAATGATTTCATTGATTCTTATGTATACATGTACTCATGTTTCCTTTCCAAATTTTTATATCCCTTACTGAGCTTTTTATGCTCATCCCATGTTTTTGAAAAGTTTTAAAGTTGAATTGAATCAAGGATGGGATCAAGGAAAGACATGCTATCTAAAACATGGAACTAGACATGTTTCTTTTAAGAGTATTTTATTTATGGAAACTTAGTAGAAGTGTCTACTTTGTATTCTTTTGATATGTAATAGTTATGTCCTAATTCTCTAAAACTCTAAACCTGAAAATATCCTTAATGTGAATTATTCAATTTAATTCAAGATTAAGTAATGTTAAAGGTCGGGGCCTTATAGTTGGTATCAAAGGTAGGTTTAGATAACTTTAGAGGTTAGGGTATTCTCTAATCATAAGTGACATTACCATAATGGCTAGGATTTTAGAAAGAGTCATAGTTTTTTACATAAAGTGAATGAGTAAGTATATCTTAGTGTTTATCTTCCTCATTATTACATGATAATTTTGTTGATATACTTACACTGACATTTCTAGTTTTAGTAAATGCATGGATCTAGTAGGCAACAAAGTGAGAATGGGTTTGAAGGAAACTGTGGTGGTTCTCTGATTAAGAGACCAGATGAAATGGGGGATTCAATGAGGAAACTCATGCCTGTTCTAAACCAAATATCAGGGAGTCATGATCAACCACTTGAACCTTGGTAAGTTCTGTAATGCATCATGTACAAGATGACCAATCAATGTGGGAGTTCAGGTAATAATTATAAAGGTAACCATTAGGGTTTATATGATCCTTAATTTTGAAGTAATTATGGGTTACTATATGTTATGATGGAATATGAACGACTTGAGATAAACTTAAGGTTAAAAAATGTTAGGGTTATTTTTGGAGTTTTATAAAAATTACAACACACAGACCGTGTGACAACCTGTTGCGTCGGACAAAGCTACAGGAATCAAACGCACAACCAACGTGCAACTGGTATTTATCACCTACCACTGGACCACATGAAGTCCCTGGTTAGTTTGACTAATTCTTTTTAGTTAGATGATTTTATGAATAAATAATAATTTTATTTTGGGTTATCTATGGAAATGATTAACCTATCATGGAGGATATACGATTAGGTTAATTACTTTTCAATATGAAACTTTAAGAGAAACTGAAGTTATTTGGAGATAAGTGTTTCCATGGAAGACTATGCGATTAAATCCATCAAATATTTGGGTTTCAATCTTAGTTTTGTTTACTTTGAAGAATTTTATGGACATTTTGTTTATCGAATGGTCTTCGTTGAACTTTGGGTTTTGTTGGACAAATTTTGGAGATTAAGAATAGATTTTATTTTTATAAAGGGTTATCCTTTTCTGGATTATCTGATCTTGTACTAACCTTTTTGGTTTTGGTTTCGATTAATTTCTAAAGACATGGGAGTTATTTAGTTCTCTTTTGTGTATTAGGTGATTCTCTAGAAGTTTATTATATCTCTCTTAATGTAAACAAGTCTTCCTAAATACTCATCATTTGGGGAAAGTATGAGATTGTGTAAGAAATCTAGTAAAAGTTGAAAGTCAACATGACAAGTAAGTATGTTTCCTTAAGATCAAAAATAAATACCTCAATGAAATGTAACTTAAACCAAAAATGTTGTCTATTAACTTTTCCTACTGGGGAATCGAATACCGTTTAACCCACCACAAGTTTGTGATTTTCTTGTGGTTAACTTTCTCCTAAACATGTTTTCTATCACTCTCCCTCAGAACATGACCCTTTGATTTTTCCTCCATGTCCATGTTTTCCTACATGTAATCCTAGTATGGGTTAACACGAGTGACCTCTGTACTTCTCTTTCTTTCTTTTAAAGTGATTGTTTTACCGACTCTTGTTTCGATGTGGGACTTTCAATGATGTTTTCGAGCCCAATTTTAAAATTGTGAGGACGCAATTCCAAAAAGGGGGGAAGGATGTAACACCCCAGGTAAATAAAAAATATGAAATTTTTATATTTATCGATATTTGTGAATAAAATATTAATATTAATTTAAAGGGAACTCTATGCTCGATGGCATACCCAATACACAACAACGAGTTCCTTTAAAATCTTTTGTTTCACTCCAATAATAAAATAATTTTACTTTAAATGGTAGTTAACACCTAGCCGTTGTAATGACGGGAATGAACAGAACTAACTACAAAATGATTATATGTGTTTGTCAAATATTTTTATTTTTTACAATAAATGTTAGAGTATTAAAAATGCGAATGAATCCAATTTTAAGCGTAAACATTCTAATATTCCTTAAAAAGTTGATTAACCGCCTTTTGATGGAGAACCACTTTTAAAAACAATTTTTGACAATTGTATGTGTTATATTTGACAAAATAAAATTCTTATTTATAATCGCGACATCAAAATTTACTTTGTGTAAATTTTTGGTATTTTTTTGATAAAGTTCATTTTTAATGAATAGTGTAAAATGTTGTATTTTAATTCAAAACCACTTTTTAATCTAATTTAATTATATGATTATATTATCTTTTTAATTGGTTTTAAATTGAAATTAGAATATATTTTTACCATTTAATCCAATATTGGTCATTGGAATTAATTTCACTTTGATATTGGACTTAAACTAGTGTCAATCTTTTAATAGATATTGTTTCTTAAAAACACACTATTTGTTTTGACAGTGGGAATTTATTATTAAATTAATTAATTCAACTAATATGTTTTTAATTATTTAAAATAGACATAATTTTTGAATTCAGAATATCAAATATATCTTAGGGTGAATTTTTGGTATTTTTCTGAAAAAGCATCAATTTTTCATGAATAGTGAAACCACTAAGTGGTAGTTTAAAAATTGATTTTTCATTTAAATGAAACTTTACCACTTCTGTGATTTGAATTTAAAAAATCCGACATACATGGTTGTCATTAGGATGTAAAATGTGGTTCAATGGGATTAAAATAATTTTTTGGTGAATAGTGACTTTTAAGTTTTTAATCGCGATTATAGGTAATTAGTGTAGTTTAAGGTTAAAATAATGTTTTAATAATATGAAATTACCATGAAACATGTCCTACCCTTATTTGATGAGTCATGGACGACCAAGAAAATCCATGGGTCAACTTGGGGACCCCATGGAGCCACATTGGTAGCAAAATGACATTAATACCTTTTTATTTAAAGTTAAAATTAAAATGTCACAAACATGTGTTGTTTTACTAAAACAATTTTAACATGGGGTTATACAAGTCATATTTTTTACTATAAATATTAATTAGAAAGCTAAAAATATTCCCTATATAACGATTTTTTTTTTAAATTTTTAGACACTAAATAAAGTAAATTATTCATGACACCATGATGATGCATCGATTACCTCATTATTTAACGATTCAAATAGAATGAAAATATAATGTACAATCTAAGACCTACACTTGTCAAAAAACTATTGGATGGGTGTATTTCGAAACCTTATCACCTTATACTCGAAATATATCCTTTTTGGACCTTTAAAATCTGAAAACCATTATATAATAAAGTAATATTTTATAACTTTCTAAGAGTGCCCCTCCTCTCCTCTTATAAAATGCCCCCACCTCTACCACCTTACACACACATCTCAAGCCTTTGTCTTGGCCAAACCCTGCCCATTTAATCTCTCCACATCCCTCTCTTCATCATTGAAGCCTAAACTTTGGCAGAATGCTCTTCAAAAATCCATTTTGGTTCAAACCAAGAGGATTTTCCCGATTTAAAGGTAATGTCTTCCCTTGTGTTCTTTTTTTTATTTTGCTTCTCCAAACCCCTAAACTCTTTTTATTACTTTATTTTGTAACAACACCAGTATATTAAATATACTAGGATGTTTTTATGTGAAGTATTCGAGCTACACTTACACTCACCTCCGTCTAATGGTTAAAGAACATATTGTTTCTGTGGATGGTGAATTACTGCCTCACAAAATGATGTTTGTTCAATCTTCTCTTAACACCTTTCATGGTGGCCATTATTATGTCACTATATTTTATATTTTATATATATAGTATTTATGTTTTCTATATGATTCTGAATTTTATATTTAAAACATGCCTTTATGCTTTTCATGTTGTGAGAATGCGATAATTTCATACGAGGAAGGGTGGACTACCGCCCCCTCAAGTGATGTGACGCGTTCATGCAATACATGGAATGTATAAAGAATGAAATTGATGAATTTATGCGATCTATATTACATATATATTATACTGGAATTATAATATATACATATCTCTCATCTATTTTTACTTCAATTAATGTGCCAAATAAATGAAAGTAGCGTTCTTGCGTATGTACGGCTTACCATCTCCATGAACGGTACATTTCATTTCTTATCTCGAAATTTTATGTACTATTATAAGTACATATATATAATGTATATATATGTCATATATTACATCTAAGTTATGGATATTATTCTGGAATTATAATATATATCTCTCTTTTAACTTTAATTCCATTAATATGACCAAAAATGAAAGTAGCGTTCATGCGTACGTACGGCCTACCGTCTCCATGAACGGTGCTTTTAATTTTTTATCTAAAAATGTTATGGAATAGTATAAAATGAATATATACTGGATATTTATGATATTTAAAACATAAATACTATTCTGGATATGATGTACCTATAACTACATGGAAAATTATCTTCCAACAAGTTCAATTTTTACTCATGTACCGAATATCGACAAAAACGTCTAATATGAACTCACTTTATTAACAAATTATTATAAAATTATAATATGTGATATGAACTGAATAAAAATATTTAAAGGAGGTCCTTAAGAAATTATAAATTGACCAAATTTTATTATTCAGAAGATTAAATAATGATCGAGTCATGTCGGACACGAGGTAAGGGATCCTACTCCTCTCTTTCTTTTTAAGTACCATATTTTATGTCATTCCTTTTAAAATAATCTTTCTTATGATTGGGATGTTATTTTATATTACTATTACTGTACTTTTTATGTTCATATGATGAGAGACCCTATTTTCTCTCATCAATCCATTTTGGATGTTTTAAATGGTGCCGTTAGGCTGCCGAATTTTCGTAAGAGATCCAACCTCCCTCTTTCTTTTTAAGTACTCTCCTTTATGTCACTTCTTTTAAGCTCATCTTTGTTATGTTGGGGGATGTCCTTTTATATTGATCCTGCTATAAATTTTATTTTAATATTATGAGAGACCCTAGTTGATCTCATCAATCCATTTTTGAAAGTTTTAAGTGGCGTCGTTAGGCTGCCGAGTTTTCGTAAGGGATTTTTCATCTCACTTTTATTCCCGTGAGATTTAGGCTACATTTTCCACCAGTTCCATTGAGTGGTGTATGTGCTGATAATTATTATAATAATTGTGTAATATAATTTCATTTATGGGTATTTACATATTCATTGTACAACCCTTCTTCCATGGGGTGTATGTTTCAAAAGTTACCCAAGTCGGTAAGGGAACCTTTCACCCTCCTTTTTTTAAAAGAATTCTTTTGTTATATCTTTTAATTCAAATAATAATTTGTTGGGATCTGTTCTTACATATCCTTATTGATGTAAATTTTATGTATGAGTGATGAGATACCCTTTTTATCTCTCATCAACTCATTTTCTGAATTTTGAAGTGACGCTGTTAGGCTGTCGAATTTTTGCAAGGGAACGTTTTAACCAAATTTTGATTCTTTGGGATAAACTTGTACTCCTTGAATATGTCGTTCGATGAATATGTGCGAATAACCTCTGATTTTTTTAAACTTAATATCCACTTATATTTGGTGTATTCGTTTTTCACACATAATTATGTAATTGATTTATCCTTAATCCAAGGATATCGTCTTTGAATGGGACTTCATCTCATTCTCCTTTCATTCAGGCATATTTTGTTTTATACACAACCTTCTCTTATGCGGTGTATAAACCCCTTTGACTTTTATGTTTATCCAAAAGTAATCCTTTTTATATGAATCGTTTTACTAAATGACAAAAGGGAATGTTTTTTTGTCGTACGTATGCGGCGACAACGACTTCTCCACCGCCGTAACCATTATTTGAGTTTCGGCTTCCTCTACAAGCCATACCTTTTCTTTAAATGAAAAATAAATACCATGTTTTAATTTTATTTTATTTTGGTATTGAAAATGGTTTTCATAATATTTTTATATCAATGTGTTGTATTGATATCTTGTGATTGAAAAGTGGAAGTGTTATGTTTATTTTATGCATGTTTTATGTGATATGATTATGTTATGGTTCTTGGGAATTATTATGAAGACGGGTGGTTCTGTGATAAACTAAGGGTGGGTGAGCCCGTTATAGCTCTCCAATTCATTGGGTAACGCGAAGGAGTTAAACGTTAAGGTTTCTCCGAAGAGATTTAGGGGATATACTGTGATGGGTATTCCAAACGTAACCAAGAGGGTTACTCCCTACGTAAGAATGTAATGAATGCCTCAAGTTACCTTTATGCCTTATGATTTCTATGTTTTATTCATGATTTTATGAGGTATGTTAATGTTCTTATATTTTATGAGTAAAGTATGATTTCATTGATTCTTATGTATACATGTACTCATGTTTCCTTTCCAAATTTCTATATCCCTTACTGAGCTTTTTATGATCATCTGAAGTTTTTGAAATGTTTTACACAGGACATAAAGATGAATAGGGTCAAGGATGGGATCAAGGAAAGACATGTTATCTAAAACCTGGAACTAGACATGTTTCTTTTAAAAGTTTTTTTTATTTATGGAAACTTAGAAGAACTGTCTAATTTGTAATCTTTTGATATGTAATAGTTATGTCCTAATTCTCTAAAACTCTAAACCTGAAAAGATCCTCAATGTGAATTATTCAATTTAATTCAATATTAAGTAATGTTTAAGGCCAGGTCCTTATATGTACCCTCCTTTGAAATGTGGGAATACAGGTCACAACACAACCATACTCAAGGGTCAATGATAATGACTCAGGTTTGTGCGCCCCTACACAAAGTGTCATGAACATATATACAAAAAGTTAATTATGTAATGAATATAATATATATGTTTTCCATGTCACACATGATTAACTAAAACCATAATTTATAAAATTAATGTATCGTGTGATCGATTCACATCAGTTTTAGGAGTCGATAGTCCACACTTCAACAAATCATGCTATCGTTTTTACACAAAAAATAAAAGTGTAATGATTTGTGATATAAAATATTTCTAAATCCCCAATGCCTTAGTAATTATCATATATAATATATTTAAATGGAATTTCCATTATAATGACCACCTTTAGAGGAGTCATAGGAAGAATGAACAATCGTCATTTTGTGAGACGATAAGTTTGAGTTCACATAAACAGTATGTTCATTCCCATTAGATAGATGTGTGTGTAAGTTAAGGTTAAAAAATTATCACAAAAATAAACTTGTGTATTGAGGATACGTGTTTTGTTATATAATAATTGAGTAAGTATGGTTTACGGAGAGGATAACGGAAATAAATCTAAAAATATTAAAGAAATATTTTACATCTTAATCATGAAACTCCTTTTGGTTTGAACCAAATCCAAACATGGGTT
Source organism: Viscum album (assembly GCA_963277665.1). Taxonomy (NCBI): domain Eukaryota; kingdom Viridiplantae; phylum Streptophyta; class Magnoliopsida; order Santalales; family Viscaceae; genus Viscum; species Viscum album. The sequence continues at coordinate 1,149,176,777 of OY728127.1, read as the reverse complement.
TCTTTCATCCAAAGGAGAGCATTCTAGGATGAGATGAGGGTTATTGAAGAGCTATTTTGGAATATCATAGTCAATATAATATTTATTGATATGTATGAGGAAGTGGGAGGATAATAGGGCTTTCTATACTAGTTGAGGAGTGGAACATCTGTAATATTTTGACAAAGGAATTCCTTACAAGATTTTCACATTGAAAATTTCCCTAATAATGGACCAATTATATAATATGGATTCTAGTGATGAAATATGGCTATTAAATGGATCTTGGACAAGTTATTATGTCATTTAGGCCCTTAATATTAATGTATAATCCCTTATTAATCTTAATTGTACCTTAATCATTATAATTAATTTTAATTACATTCTTTAGTATTTTTTTTGAAAAAATAATTTGAAATTATTATACATTATTAATATTTATGATTCCAAATATGGAATCCGTTATTTATATTTATAATCACATAAGTGACCTAAATTGCTTTAAATTTATTCCCATAGAAGGGACAACCATGCATGTTTGTAATGTAAAAAAATCCAAAAGATTGCTAGGATTTTATAGTCAATTTTAAGGTAACATTGATTCTAATGAACTATTTTAGATTAATATAATTTTTTTTATCTATTTTAACTTAAAAAAATAAAAAAATCATTATAAATAAAATTGATGAAAAATAATTTTTGAATGAATATTTAGTATTTCACACAATTTATTGAAAAATGAAACATCACCAAAAAATTACCAAAAAATTTATATAACATATTTTTTATGATTTAGAATCCAATATAAATTTTATTTTTACATATATAATCTATAAATGGTAAAAAAATGAGATTTAAAATTTGTTTTCAATTAAGAGGCAGTAAAAGTTATATATTAATAATATATATTTTTATCTGTAAAATTGGGTTTGTTCTTATATTATGCTTATCAAATCAATTTCATGAATATGAAAAATATTAATTGAATATATAATGTAAATTAAAAAAATATAACTCGATAATTTTAACTAATTTAATCTATTATATTAAAAATTAGTTTTGAGCAACAAAAATGTTTTTCTTTAAAAATATTCACTTTTTATTCATTTGCTTCTAATTTACATATATAATTAATTTATAACAAATTAATTAATTTAATATTTTTGTAAACCCTAGTTTTCATAATCTATCATGAAATATTAATAACTAGTAATGTAATATCACCTTTATGTCTCATTATATTTTATTAATATATTGTTGTTCGATAAGACTTGTTCTTGTGCGTAACTCAATCCATCAAAGATGTTATTTATTTCTTGTAATACATGGTAACTCAGTGTTTTATGCATTTAAATATATAGAATATATTTTAAATATTAAATATATTATAATGTATCCATATATTCTATTACCTTATGTGCTTATAGTCATGTGTCATACATGATATCAAATACAAGGTTCTTGCATTAGAATTAGGTTGTGTTACATTCTACCTAACATAAATAAATTACATCCTGAAAATTTAAACTTGGTCTAGGTCATTGATTTTTTGTTATTTAATAGTGTTAAATTCTTCATTCGGAGAAGGAATTAGAAAACATCATCTATAAATATGATAATAGGAATTAAGAGTTTTATATGGAATAACTTATAACATTTTTTCTAAGTAGGAGAAAATTACTGGAATGTTGAGATAAATACTTGTAGGAATAGCATAAATATTTATGGCAACTGATTGTTGTCCTAAAAAAATAAGTGACTGATCTATGTAATTATGGGTTCCATAGAGACATACTTTATTGATTATCTGAGAGACCAATGGTTCAATGGAAATTAATGTATAAATACAATATTTTATTTCAATGACATTTTCAAAATGTTGGGTAATTATTTTCCTGAATGAAATATTATCCCTTGATAGGTTTAAATTTCATATGAAAAACCTAATTTTTTGTGCTTAAATAAAATATAATTCATCTATTTACTCTTAAAAATTAATTACCAAAAATGATTTTTTACTAGAAGAATCAAAAGTTACTTATAAAGGATAGTAAGTCTTATTAATGAGTGGAAAGTATAAATATATCACTATTTTCAATCATCTAAAACCAATATTGTCTATATATTAATTTCTAATACTCTAAAGTTATACTTCTGGATCATCATTAACATTTATTCACAAATTGGTTGACTAAAAAAATGAAAATTTGACTAGGGAATTGTGTAGGTCTATGGTTGGAATACTACCCTTATCATCCATTTGTCATGGGTTCAAGACCCGTGGCCTTTCTAGATTTAATTTTCTATCACCCCTATTATAGTGTTTCCTCTTTTAAAACCATATTAATATAATTTAAAAAATAAATATTAAGTATATTAATGAAATAAGGTTATTCACTAAATTTTATTTTAACTGATGTTTCCAATACAACTTTAATAACTAAATACTTCATCCAATTATTTCTACATAGATCATTCCATATCATAGAGTTCATCCTCTAGAATTGGGAATTGACTTAGGTAATTCCCATGCCCCCCCCCCCTTATGAAAAATAACTATAAAGTATTTATTAATATGATCTTTATTTCCTACCATCAAATACTTTATTTTTACTTAGAAATTATTTTCCTTGTGTACTTATTTCCAAAACAAATAATGTTTCTTCATTCTATTGAGACACATTAATATTTGTATCTTTCAACATATATTATATAACATAATTATTCCATTATTCTATTTATGGTCTCCATCACTTGAGGTCTTAGAAACCACCATACTTCTCGCCTTTGGTGAGTTTAAGAGTTTTTTAAGGTATATGTTGTTAATAATATTTTGGGAAAACTGATTAGGAATAAACATGAAATCAATAAATCTTGTAAAAACCTAATTTAGTTTCTCATTATCACCATCTTTTCCATCATATTAAATGTTTACATCAATCTTTTGGGTTCAATCCATTGAATAAAACAATAAAGAATAGTGTGACTAACAATATTAAAAGTTAGAAAATTATATAAACATATTTCAGATATATAAATTTGAATTCCTTATTTTCAAATATAAAACACCTTAGTTGTGACCATGACCATTTATTTTCATTATCTATTCAAATAAATCAGAATGGTTTATAACAAAAATATAAATTTTCATAATCATTTCCTCTGAGATTGTTAAACTAGGTGTGTTGTATGGCCTGCTGTAGTGTACTAAGTTATGATATGTTTTTCCAAAAATATCATGTCAGAGATGTAACTCATTATTACATCTATTCCAGAACCATGTCCAGTTGTAATATCTAGACATGGGTGTATTTCTTGAATACCCATATAATATCCACCTTAAAAAAATTCTAGAATGTTTTTCTATACTTATCATCAAATTCTGTCTTACAGTTACATAATTTTAACATTGATTTCATAAATTTATTTCCCAAGGTTTCTAATAAACTTCCTTAGATACCTATTATAGCAACCAAACCCCTATATCCTGGAGTTTGTGTCTGCTATCAATTATATTAGCATGATTATAAGGAATCAAATCCTGAATGTCTGAGAGTTTTTTATTCATGATAAACCAGATATATACATGAGTCTAAATTTACCAATGAATTGAATATTTTCAACATAATCGTTTTTCTAAATAAATATCATTGAGGATAACTTTATTAAATTGAGCACATAATTGAATATCATTCATATTTAACTCCACGGAATCCTGGGGATATAAACATAATAAGGGTGAGCTGAAATGTGCAGTATGGGTAATGTATAATGGAAGAAATAATGAATCATTGGTAATAATAATTATGGAATGGTAAATAAAATAACACACATACCATATAATCAACAATCTATAAAGGATTTTATTAAGAATTATGTTAAGATAATAAATAGAAATGCATGCCATTTAAATAAAAATATAAGGAAAACGAAATATGGAAATGTTATAAACTAAAAACACATTCCATTTAATCAATAAGATAAGAATGAAATGAATATATGTATTTTATCTTTTAAAAATTTCATTGAAAATATATAATTAAAAATAATGATTGAAATACTTAATTATTGGACATCATGTCTAGGGCATTTGAAAACCTCTACTATCAAGATCCATCCTCCAAAAAAATTAAATCTATGGATAGAATCCTATTCAATTTTCACAATATATATTTCTCATGAGAACCTATCAATGCCTCGATGAGCTATATAATTTCTAAGCTCCACCCATTATTGTATGTCCATTGTATTATTCGTATAATGTAATCAGTTTAATTAATAAAGAATATTCCCCATCAAATATCCACATTGGAAAAGAATATAGAATTTTCAATATTTCCCTAATTAATCAAATAATAATCAAAGTAGAGACCATATATGTAAATGAGTATATGGTTTAGGCAGTATTAATATCCATTATAAATAAAATAGATAATTTACGGAAAATGTAGTGATCAATGATCGTGGGAGATTAAATATTTAAAGTGGATTAGAAAATGAAACAAGGGATTGAATGTGAATACTATACTAGGAAAAATAAATATTAAACCTACCCAAGGAAGAATAAGTACGGTTTCAGTAAAACATATCCCAAGTGTAGTAAAAATAATTGTTGTTGTCATTGATGAATATAAATATGATAAAATGTTATTCTAAAAAAACATTCTTGAGGGAAATAACATTTTATTATTAAAACCCATTTAAAAAACAATTTCATTTAAAATAAATTATGAAAAAAATATCATTAAATTTTATAATTTTAAGACACAATGCAATATTCAATGAAATGTTGGTGGTTAAATCTGTACATGATGTACTAGGTAAAAATAACAATCATTTCTCATGGTTAGAGGTTAAAAAATTCATTTCTTGGAAAGAGATAAAAATATTACTTTGAAAAAATTAATAATATAAAAAATGGTAAAAATAGATTTACTAAAAAAATTTAAAAACATTTATGAAATCATTTAAATAAAAAATGGGTTTTAAAAGAAAACAAGTTCTATGACTAAAGAGAGAAATAATGTCATGTTTTCTGGAAATCATTTTCTAAATAAATAGTTCCAAAGAGGAAAAAATGGTAGTAACACCTGAAAATGATAATTGATAACCAGAAGATAAAAAATTATAGGATTTATTGGAAAATTGATAGGTAATTTCCTCTAATTTAAATACCATGGAAATATTTTTAAAGTTATTATAGAGGAAAATAATCATTAAATATTCCAAAGTGTCCCATACAAACTGAAACATGTTAAATAATAATCCTCATGAAGGAATAAAATAATATGAAAGAATAAAATAGGATGAATATAATAGTATTAATGATATAATATAATTAATTTGGTAGCAGATACACCACAAAAAAAGAAGTAAGTGGTGAACATGACATTTATCTCATGGATGGAAAAACTGATACGAGAATCCCTTACATCGAGCCAGACATGTATCATGTTTCTTTATATTCAAGAGTAATAAAATTATATTGATTTTATATGTTCTTTATAACATTTTTATCTTTTATAATTTAATATTATTTAATTTAATAATATTTTTATACAACAACTTAATCAATTAAGTTTAAAGTGGGTGTCGTCACCAATTTCAGTTTATCTATCAAAAACAACATCGATAGATCAACTATGGATGAAGTGTGAAATATATAACATATAAAAAATAATAATAATGACATAATTATAATATTTATTAACGAATTTTACTTTTCAAAATAATCATTAAATATGGTCATGATAAATTTGTAAAGACCCGCAAATTTCAAGGAAATTTTTTTCTTAATTTTCTTTGGAATTTTACAAGAGCGCAGCTTCAGACGGCACCTGATTCCGAGGCCCGGTGTGCCCGGAATCAATTTCCGAAGTTTGGCTCGGGTACGTTCAGTGAACGGACGAGCGGGTTTTTCTATCTTTTGAACCGGTGCCCGGAATCGAATTCTGAGGGCACCGATGAAATCGCAGCGCCGGTATTTGCTTAGAAACGCCTCTTCCGGAGTTGCGTTTGCACAGACGTGGTTTTTAGATTTTGCGGCTTTAAGTCAGAAATAAAAATAAAGTTTGTGCGACAACTTTATTTTATTTCACTTAAGCTGCTTGGAAGCCACTTAAAGTCACTTAAAGGCGGCTTGAACTGAGTTGAACTGGATAGGATACTATCCAGAAATATCCTACCCCCTTGGTAGGATATTTGTGCGGTGGGACCCGCACGAGCCCCGCCGTTTCTTTCGCTAAGTAACGCACCCGCGAAAACCCGTCAAAGTAACTGAAAAGTCAACCGACGCGTTTTCTTTAATTCTTAACAGACCATTTAATTGGGCGGTTTATTTCGTGAATTAAATGGACTGTTTCTTCGTGAATTAAATGGGTCATTTCTTTCGTTGAATTAATTCAACGAATTGATGGATCGTTTCTTAACCGGTTTCGTGTGTTGGCATGTTTATAAAATAAGACCAACCCAAAAATCCTTGGAAAGGATTTGAAAGAATCTTCGTTCCTCCACCCTCTCCGCGAAGAACGCGAAGAACGCGAAGAACGCGAAGAACGCGAAGAACGCGAAGAACGCCGGCGACCGGAATTCGACGACGCACACCAAGATCTGCGACGTCGACGAGATCTACCCGCGACGTTCTTCGGCGACGCCTCTTCTTCCGCGGCCGATCCTCGTTCGGCAACTAAGGTGAGAATCGGATCTTTTCTTCTCCCTTTTTAATTTCAATATCAACGGAATTAAACTAATTAAATCCGTTGATCTTGATCCGGAGATTGGCGACGCGACGAGCGATTCCGCGACGACGCGACGATCTCCTTCCTCCGCGACGAGCGATTCCGCGACGACCTCTCGTCCGACGACGACGATAAGGTAAGGGATGCTGGATTTGTTTTATCTTTTTCCCGTGTTTATTCTTTTTAAATAAAGAACATAATCTCCGACAATTTTAATTTAATTAAAATTGTTGTTGATTTTCCCTCCCGGTGACGTTTATGACTAACGCGGAGGGTGCGGGTCTAACGAACAAGACCCGGCAACCCTCCGCCGATCTTCTCTTTGTGCGCGGATTTGGCGGACGACGACGAACCGTGCGGCAAGGGCAATTTGTTGGTTCCGCAGTGAAGATCGTCCCCCGGGAGGAGCATCGGCGCAGACGGGAAAGAAATCGGGCCACCGGAGCATCTCCGGCGGCCCGCGGAAGGAGGCGGCGGCGCGGGTCGCCGGCGCGGCGGCGCCGGCGACCGGAGGCGGCGGCGCCAGGCGCGCCGCCGTGGAAATCTTCCGCCGCGGCTGAAGCCGCGGCGGCGGCGGCAGCCGGTTCCGCGGCCGCGCGGAACCGGGACGGACGTGGCGGCCCGGCCGCGTCCGCGTGACAGGCGACCCCCCGCGGGGCCGCGGTTTCTCTCAAGCCGCGGGTTCAACCCCGCGGCGGCGGCAGTTCGGCCGCTCGGCCGAGGCCGAGCCGGCCGGTCCGGTCGGCCGGGCCGCGCCCAGGCCGGACCGGACCCGGCCGAGCCGGTTCGGGCCGGGTCGGGCCGACCCGGTTCGGGCCGACCCGGTTCGGCCGACCCCAGGGGGGGGTTCGGGCCGGGTCGCCCCGGGCCCAGTACCCCCGTTTTGGGCCCTCTACGGTCTTTCGCCCATATCTTGGGCCTGGGACCTCCGATTGACGAACCGTCAGCGGATACGCGATCCTTGGATCGAGACGGTCGTTTCGGTATATTATACTCAAGGTTTCGGAAGACTTTGGGTTCGGCCGGGTTGGTTCGTACACGAAGCCAACCGGGCCCTCGGAGCGGAAACGCTCATAACTTGAGCTACGGACGTCCGATCGACGTACCGTCAGCTGTGGTAGTTTCCTCTAAGTGAGACGGAACTTTTGGCATACTCCGCCCGAGGATCGGATACAGGCGGAGTACGGTCGGGTCGGTTTTTCCCTAAAAACCAACCGGGCCCCTGGGACGAAAATGCCAATAACTCTCAGACCGGGCGTCCGATTGACGCGCCGTCTGTCGCGTTGAGATCCTGTTGTCGATACGGAACTTTTGGATACATCAACTTCGGACTACGTGTCAGTTGATGTATCAGCCCCTCGGCTCGTGGAGCGGACCCTCCTAAACGAGCTCGCTACGTGCGGGAACCCTAGTGCTGGCTGTGACCTCGACGACAGAGCAGAGATCCTCCGTGGACTGCGACGACGGCAGAGCAGAGATCCTCCGTGGACTGCAACGACGGCAGAGCAGAGATCCTTCGTGGACTGCGGCGACGACTGTGCAGAGATCCTCAGTGGACTGCGTCGACTACTGCACTCAGCGATCCTACGCGGATCAGTGCCCGATCCTGTGTGGGTCCTACTACCGGCTCTGTGTGAGCCACTGCCTACCGGTTCTGTGTGAGCCACTGCCTACAGGTTCTGTGTGAGCCCGATCCTGTGTGGGTCTTCTGCGGGGGTTAGTACCTATCGATCCTTCGTGGGTCCGACGGCTTAGATGGATCAGTGATCATCTTTGACGTCATCTGGAAAAGTATACCTGGTTGAGCTGAACCTTATGTCACCCTCCTTTGTGGATTGTGTTGAACTATCCTATGTGGATTTACTATTTACTCTCCTTTGTGGATTGTGTTGAACTATCCTTTGTGGATTTACTGTTTACTCTCCTTGTGGATTTGAGTCTTGCTTTCCTTTGTGGATTGAGTTGTTCTTGAGCTCGTGAGCAGAGCTAGAATTGGGGACTTAGGTATATGTATGGGCATATACCTAAGTCGGGTCAGATGTTACTTCGTGATTGCATCTTTCTTTTGTGCTATATCCCTTGTGGATTTCGGGAGACCTTCGGGGGTCTCGGGGTCCTTACTGAGTAGCTTGTACTCACCCCTGCACGGGCTATGCCCGCACCTTGTTGTGTTGGTTGCAGACGACGGACAGCGCTGATCACGGTTGGGGCGTGGAGCAGGACGGTACCTGGAGGTGGACCACTGGTCGGGACGTACTCGGAGCGGACGTGGGACCCGAGGAGCCTCGAGGCTATCTGTACCCACCCTTCAGGTGGGATTGCCAGTGGACGACACGAGGCCGCCGTCTTTTCTTCAGTTGCTGTACTTTACTTTTCAGTTGTACTTTACAGTTGGGCTTGTATTTCCGGCCCCTTTTCTTTTCTGTACTTTACTTTCTGCTTGCTGACTCTGTGTGGTTGTTACTTATAAAGGCAATGCCTTCCCTGTTTACTGGGATTTTACGCCTTGGTGCTAGTCGCCAGCCCCTGGCCTATGGAAGGCGGGCTTGGGGTAGTCACGGCACGGGCCCCGAGGACGGGTCGTGACAAATTGGTATCAGAGGCGGTCGGTTCTACCGCAGACTCTGATCGTCCTTTCTTTCTATGTGAAGCAATAGTGTTTAGTGTATTGAGTGTGGTTATCAGTTCAGGGAGCCCAGTGTTGGTGCGGCGGCCGACGTATCCGTACACCAGGACCCTGACTCCTGATTTCCGACTTAATGCATGAAAACATTGATTGCGTGTATGTTTCAAGTTTTCTTTGTGATTGCTTGTGTCAGCTCACCGGGTATACTGATCTGCTTTATGAAAGTCTCAAGTTTTCCTTGTGATTACTTGTGCCAGCTCACCAGGTATACTGTTCTGACTGTGGTTCTCTTGTTCTCCTTTTCAGGATGGCCCCGCGACGACAGCCAGCTAGGGTTCCGAGTGTAGGGCGCGACGGCAGCCCACCGAGCGACGAGGCCTCGGTGCAGGGCCCTTTGCCAGCAGTGGCACCGGCGGTAGCTTTACCCGCCGAGCCACCGATGCTACCAGTACCAGACGCTGACGATGCACGTCGCCTCAGGGCACTGCATGAGTTTCAGAGCCAGCGACCGCCCAGGTTTCGCGGTGAGGCGGACCCCCAGGCCGCCGAGGACTGGCTAGAGGCGGTGGTACGGATCTTCAGGCTAGTGAGGACACCAGCGGATCTCATGGTGATCCTCGCAGCGAGCCTCCTGCAGGCGGCGACAGGACGATGGTGGAGCCTGATGCTCCAGGTTCACGATGAGGCATCCTTGCTCTGGGCGGACTTCGAGAGCCTCTTCCGCTCTGAGTTCGTCCCGGCCACCCTCCGAGCGGTGCGCATCCAGGAGCTTCTCCAGCTGCGCCAGGGCAGCTTGACGGTCGCTCAGTACGCGGCGAGGTTCACGGACCTATCTCGCTACTCGACCGACATGGTACGGGACCCCTTCTTCCGGGCCCGGACCTTCGAGCAGGGCTTGCGACAGGAGATTCGGGCGTCGCTGATCTCCCTCAGCATTCCGACCCAGGCGGGAGTGCTGGAGCGAGCCCTCCTGATCGAGAGCTTCCTGGCAGAGCCTTCTTCAGCAGCGAGACCTAGCACAGGGCGGCAGGTAGCTGAGTCATCGGTAGCAGGCAGCCGACGGATGACTCACGGGTCCAGGCAGACCAGACCCCCACGCAGACGGCCTCAGGACACCGGCTCAGCAGTACGAGGCACACAGCGGAGTGCCAGCCTTCCGAGAGGCAGGCTCTGCTACTCCTGCGGCGGGCAGGGTCACATGGCTCGCGACTGCCCGACTCGCCGACCAGAGGAGCAGCAGACGGTGGAGGGGCCACCCAGGCAGAGGCAGAGGGTCGACCGTGGCGGTCCGCAGGGAGGAGGCGGACGAGGCAGAGGAGCTGGCCGAGCAGCGGGTGGTGGGCGACGCTTCCAGGCTCTACCCCCACCACCACCAGGAGGGCCACCTCGACCACAGGGAGCTGGCGGGCAGGGACAGGCCCAGCTCCAGGCAGTGGAGGCCTACGACCCCGACTTGCCAGAGATGATTCGAGGTACGATCTGTGTCTATTCCACCCTTGCTGCAGTACTTATAGACACAGGAGCGAGTCACTCTTTCATAGCCTCTGCCCTTGTTCGGAGCTCGGAGATTCCGACTGAGCCGTTGGCTCGATCCTTACGGCTAGAGACTCCTACGGGAGCGGACTCGACGATTACGCACTGGTGCCGGCAGTGTGAGCTTACTCTAGGAGGCGAGAGCTTCGGCTGGGATCTCCTTGTAGCGGCGTCGAGGCCTTACGACGTCATCTTGGGCATGGATTGGTTATCCACGATTCATGCCCAGATCGACTGTTTTAGGTGCAAGGTGCGATGTGTTCGTACCGACGGGAGCAGGTTTACCTTCACCGGCGAGAAGGGAACCTTTGCAGCACAGGATGGACTTCCGCGGAGGAGAGTGCAGCCCATCTCTCATCAGTTGGCTAGCCTCATCCTAGGAGCAGTGGACGTGCGGAGTCCGGCTTTTCCTGCAGTGGTGGACCAGTACGTGGACGTCTTTCCCGACGACGTTCCAGGGCTACCTCCTCGTAGAGAGGTAGACTTTTACATCGACTTGTACCCCGGGACAGCCCCGATATCTACTCCAGCATATCGGATGGCCCCCGCCGAGCTTCGAGAGCTGCGGGTACAGTTGGAGGGCTTGCAGAGCAAGGGGTTTATCCGACCCAGTGTTTCACCCTGGGCTTCCCCGATTTTGTTCGCCAAGAAGGCGGACGGGAGCTTGCGACTATGTGTCGACTATCGTCGCCTGAACCAGGTGACAGTGAGGAACAAGTATCCGCTGCCACGGATTGATGACCTCTTCGATCAGCTCAAGGGAGCGCGGTGGTTCTCGAAGATAGACCTCCGGTCAGGCTATCATCAGCTCAGAGTTCGAGACGAGGACGTACAGAATACGGCCTTCAGGTGTCGGTATGGCCATTATGAGTTCTTGGTTATGCCGTTCAGCGTAACCAATGCTCCAGCAGTGTTCATGAGCCTCATGAACAGGATCTTCCAGCCATACCTCGACCGATTTGTCGTTGTCTTCATTGACGACATTTTGATATACTCGACGACTGAGGAGGAGCATGCCTACCACCTGCGAGTTGTGCTAGACATACTCCGAGAGCACCAGCTTTATGGCAAGCTCTCAAAATGCCAGTTCTGGTTACGTGAGGTCCATTTCTTGGGGCACGTCATTTCTGAGGCGGGAGTTGTAGTGGATCCCGCGAAGATCGAGGCAGTGCTAGCTTGGGAGCCACCCAGGAGCGTGACAGAGGTGCGGAGCTTCTTGGGCCTAGCTGGATACTATCGGAGATTCGTGCCAGACTTCTCCAGAGTTGCGGCACCACTCTCAGCTTTGACAAAGAAGGGGAAACCCTTCGTGTGGTCAGACAGATGTCAGCAGAGCTTCCAGGAGCTGAGACAGAGATTGACCAGCGCACCTATCTTGAGGTTGCCTGAGGAGGGAGTTGGGTACGTAGTTTACTGCGATGCATCAGGGACTGGACTCGGGTGCGTCCTGATGCAGGAGCGGGCCGTGATCGCCTACGGATCACGTCAGTTGAGGCCGCATGAGCAGAACTACGCCACCATGACCTGGAGTTAGCAGCAGTGGTCTTCGCTCTGAAGACTTGGCGGCACTATCTGATGGGCGAGCGCTTCACAGTCTTTTCTGACCACCAGAGTCTCAGGTATATCTTCTCTCAGAAGGACCTGAACCTGAGACAGCGGAGATGGCTTGAGTTCCTCCAGGACTATGACTTTGAGATAGTCTATACTCCTGGAAAGGGGAACGTGGTAGCCGATGCCCTCAGCAGGAGGACGGGCATTCAGCTACTTGAGGAGGCGACGGAGCAGCTAGCCTCCTTGCAGATATCCTTCGTGGATAGAGACGGAGCAGCCTTTCTTCAGTCTCTCACAGTCTCTCCTCCACTTCTACAGCGGATCAGAGAGGCTCAGCGTGGGGACGCCGACTGTGAGACCCGGCGTGCACTGATATCCTCAGGTCAGGCGCCTGATGGTTTCTCCCTTGGAGCAGAGCATGACATCCTTTTCAGAGGACGTACCTTCGTACCAGTCGCTCTACGAGAGGAGGTGCTGAGAGAGTTTCACACTTCTCCCTTGGCGGTGCATCCCGGAGTGGCGAAGATGTACCAGGATCTCAGACGACAGCACTGGTGGCCGGGCATGAAGAAAGCTGTGGCAGAGTTCGTTTCGCGATGCCTCACCTGCCAGCAGGTGAAGGCAGAGCACCAGGTACCAGCAGGCTTGGTACAGCCCTTGGAGGTCCCGGAGTGGAAGTGGGACGGCATATCTATGGACTTCGTGACTGGACTTCCACGCACTTCCAGAGGTCACGACTCCATTTGGGTGATTGTCGACCGACTCACCAAGTCGGCACACTTCTTACCCATCAGAGAGCAGGGCTCAGTGGAGAGCTTAGGACGTCTTTACGTCCAGGAGATCGTACGGCTTCACGGTGTGCCATCGTCTATCGTCTCCGATCGAGATGCTCGTTTCACTTCCCGGCTCTGGAAGGGATTGCAGGAGGCGTTCGGGACGCGGCTCCATCTGAGCACAGCCTTCCACCCTCAGACGGATGGTCAGACGGAGAGGACCATACAGACACTCGAGGACATGCTCCGTGCATGTGTTCTCGACTTTGGTCGCAGCTGGGAGGACCACCTACCCTTGGTGGAGTTCGCGTACAACAACAGCTACCACTCCACCATCGGGATGGCACCATACGAGGCGTTGTACGGCAGACCCTGCAGATCACCGTTGTGCTGGACAGACCCTGGGGAGTCAGCACTCGTGGGACCAGAGATGGTCCGAGCCACGACAGAGAAGGTCCAGATCATCCAGGAGAGGATGAGGACAGCTCAGAGCCGGCAGAAGTCATATGCTGACAGGAGGCGGAGGCCACTAGAGTTCGAGGATGGCGACCACGTCTTTTTGCGTGTCTCACCTCGACGTGGATTACAGAGATTTGGCCGAGGCGGCAAGTTGTCTCCACGCTTCATCGGGCCTTTCCAGGTCCTCAGCAGGATAGGAGAGGTGGCTTATCGCCTGGCTCTACCACCTCAGTTGCACCGGGTGCACGACGTCTTCCACGTGTCTCAGCTGAGGAGATACGTGCACGACCCGACGCACATCATCGACTTTGGGGAGCTGGACGTGGAAGATGGGGCGACTTTTGCGGAGGTTCCAGTGGAGATCGAGGATCGACAGGAGCGGGTCCTACGTGGGCGGTCGATTCCTCTTGTGCGCGTCAGATGGCAGCACGGGAACCTCCAGGAGAGCACTTGGGAGCGGGAGGCTCAGATGCGTGCTCAGTACCCCCATTTGTTCCCCTAGTTTTTGATGTATCTTTACGGGGACGTAAAGCCCTGAGGTGGGAGTAATGTAAAGACCCGCAAATTTCAAGGAAATTTTTTTCTTAATTTTCTTTGGAATTTTACAAGAGCGCAGCTTCAGACGGCACCTGATTCCGAGGCCCGGTGTGCCCGGAATCAATTTCCGAAGTTTGGCTCGGGTACGTTCAGTGAACGGACGAGCGGGTTTTTCTATCTTTTGAACCGGTGCCCGGAATCGAATTCTGAGGGCACCGATGAAATCGCAGCGCCGGTATTTGCTTAGAAACGCCTCTTCCGGAGTTGCGTTTGCACAGACGTGGTTTTTAGATTTTGCGGCTTTAAGTCAGAAATAAAAATAAAGTTTGTGCGACAACTTTATTTTATTTCACTTAAGCTGCTTGGAAGCCACTTAAAGTCACTTAAAGGCGGCTTGAACTGAGTTGAACTGGATAGGATACTATCCAGAAATATCCTACCCCCTTGGTAGGATATTTGTGCGGTGGGACCCGCACGAGCCCCGCCGTTTCTTTCGCTAAGTAACGCACCCGCGAAAACCCGTCAAAGTAACTGAAAAGTCAACCGACGCGTTTTCTTTAATTCTTAACAGACCATTTAATTGGGCGGTTTATTTCGTGAATTAAATGGACTGTTTCTTCGTGAATTAAATGGGTCGTTTCTTTCGTTGAATTAATTCAACGAATTGATGGATCGTTTCTTAACCGGTTTCGTGTGTTGGCATGTTTATAAAATAAGACCAACCCAAAAATCCTTGGAAAGGATTTGAAAGAATCTTCGTTCCTCCACCCTCTCCGCGAAGAACGCGAAGAACGCGAAGAACGCGAAGAACGCGAAGAACGCGAAGAACGCGAAGAACGCCGGCGACCGGAATTCGACGACGCACACCAAGATCTGCGACGTCGACGAGATCTACCCGCGACGTTCTTCGGCGACGCCTCTTCTTTCGCG
The DNA here is from genome assembly GCA_963277665.1 of Viscum album. Lineage (NCBI taxonomy): Eukaryota > Viridiplantae > Streptophyta > Magnoliopsida > Santalales > Viscaceae > Viscum > Viscum album. Next base: position 1,149,161,652 of record OY728127.1, on the reverse strand, counting down.
GCCGATCCTCGTTCGGCAACTAAGGTGAGAATCGGATCTTTTCTTCTCCCTTTTTAATTTCAATATCAACGGAATTAAACTAATTAAATCCGTTGATCTTGATCCGGAGATTGGCGACGCGACGAGCGATTCCGCGACGACGCGACGATCTCCTTCCTCCGCGACGAGCGATTCCGCGACGACCTCTCGTCCGACGACGACGATAAGGTAAGGGATGCTGGATTTGTTTTATCTTTTTCCCGTGTTTATTCTTTTTAAATAAAGAACATAATCTCCGACAATTTTAATTTAATTAAAATTGTTGTTGATTTTCCCTCCCGGTGACGTTTATGACTAACGCGGAGGGTGCGGGTCTAACGAACAAGACCCGGCAACCCTCCGCCGATCTTCTCTTTGTGCGCGGATTTGGCGGACGACGACGAACCGTGCGGCAAGGGCAATTTGTTGGTTCCGCAGTGAAGATCGTCCCCCGGGAGGAGCATCGGCGCAGACGGGAAAGAAATCGGGCCACCGGAGCATCTCCGGCGGCCCGCGGAAGGAGGCGGCGGCGCGGGTCGCCGGCGCGGCGGCGCCGGCGACCGGAGGCGGCGGCGCCAGGCGCGCCGCCGTGGAAATCTTCCGCCGCGGCTGAAGCCGCGGCGGCGGCGGCAGCCGGTTCCGCGGCCGCGCGGAACCGGGACGGACGCGGCGGCCCGGCCGCGTCCGCGTGACAGGCGGCCCCCCGCGGGGCCGCGGTTTCTCTCAAGCCGCGGGTTCAACCCCGCGGCGGCGGCAGTTCGGCCGCTCGGCCGAGGCCGAGCCGGCCGGTCCGGTCGGCCGGGCCGCGCCCAGGCCGGACCGGACCCGGCCGAGCCGGTTCGGGCCGGGTCGGGCCGACCCGGTTCGGGCCGACCCGGTTCGGCCGACCCCAGGGGGGGGTTCGGGCCGGGTCGCCCCGGGCCCAGTACCCCCGTTTTGGGCCCTCTACGGTCTTTCGCCCATATCTTGGGCCTGGGACCTCCGATTGACGAACCGTCAGCGGCTACGCGATCCTTGGATCGAGACGGTCGTTTCGGTATATTATACTCAAGGTTTCGGAAGACTTTGGGTTCGGCCGGGTTGGTTCGTACACGAAGCCAACCGGGCCCTCGGAGCGGAAACGCTCATAACTTGAGCTACGGACGTCCGATCGACGTACCGTCAGCTGTGGTAGTTTCCTCTAAGTGAGACGGAACTTTTGGCATACTCCGCCCGAGGATCGGATACAGGCGGAGTACGGTCGGGTCGGTTTTTCCCTAAAAACCAACCGGGCCCCTGGGACGAAAATGCCAATAACTCTCAGACCGGGCGTCCGATTGACGCGCCGTCTGTCGCGTTGAGATCCTGTTGTCGATACGGAACTTTTGGATACATCAACTTCGGACTACGTGTCAGTTGATGTATCAGCCCCTCGGCTCGTGGAGCGGACCCTCCTAAACGAGCTCGCTACGTGCGGGAACCCTAGTGCTGGCTGTGACCTCGACGACAGAGCAGAGATCCTCCGTGGACTGCGACGACGGCAGAGCAGAGATCCTCCGTGGACTGCAACGACGGCAGAGCAGAGATCCTTCGTGGACTGCGGCGACGACTGTGCAGAGATCCTCAGTGGACTGCGTCGACTACTGCACTCAGCGATCCTACGCGGATCAGTGCCCGATCCTGTGTGGGTCCTACTACCGGCTCTGTGTGAGCCACTGCCTACCGGTTCTGTGTGAGCCACTGCCTACAGGTTCTGTGTGAGCCCGATCCTGTGTGGGTCTTCTGCGAGGGTTAGTACCTATCGATCCTTCGTGGGTCCGACGGCTTAGATGGATCAGTGATCATCTTTGACGTCATCTGGAAAAGTATACCTGGTTGAGCTGAACCTTATGTCACCCTCCTTTGTGGATTGTGTTGAACTATCCTATGTGGATTTACTATTTACTCTCCTTTGTGGATTGTGTTGAACTATCCTTTGTGGATTTACTGTTTACTCTCCTTGTGGATTTGAGTCTTGCTTTCCTTTGTGGATTGAGTTGTTCTTGAGCTCGTGAGCAGAGCTAGAATTGGGGACTTAGGTATATGTATGGGCATATACCTAAGTCGGGTCAGATGTTACTTCGTGATTGCATCTTTCTTTTGTGCTATATCCCTTGTGGATTTCGGGAGACCTTCGGGGGTCTCGGGGTCCTTACTGAGTAGCTTGTACTCACCCCTGCACGGGCTATGCCCGCACCTTGTTGTGTTGGTTGCAGACGACGGATAGCGCTGATCACGGTTGGGGCGTGGAGCAGGACGGTACCTGGAGGTGGACCACTGGTCGGGACGTACTCGGAGTGGACGTGGGACCCGAGGAGCCTCGAGGCTATCTGTACCCACCCTTCAGGTGGGATTGCCAGTGGACGACACGAGGCCGCCGTCTTTTCTTCAGTTGCTGTACTTTACTTTTCAGTTGTACTTTACAGTTGGGCTTGTATTTCCGGCCCCTTTTCTTTTCTGTACTTTACTTTCCGCTTGCTGACTCTGTGTGGTTGTTACTTATAAAGGCAATGCCTTCCCTCTTTACTGGGATTTTACGCCTTGGTGCTAGTCGCCAGCCCCTGGCCTATGGAAGGCGGGCTTGGGGTAGTCACGGCACGGGCCCCGAGGACGGGTCGTGACAAAATTAATCAACATTACAATCCTGGAGATTGTAGGTTGTACGTACGCATGAGTAACATTACAATTTTTCAATGATCGTTATGGAAAAAATATAGGTAGCACTATATAATTTCATAGGTATTATTATATATGAAGTAATTAGTTATATAATATTTAATAATTATATATATAACTCTTGTCGTGTAAAAATAATCACATCGTGTTGAGGAGGCGGTAGTCCACACACCCACAAACGATGTTATAACTTTTAAATGTGTGAAAGTATAATAATAAAAATGATATATATAATATTTCTTGAAATTTAATTATGTCTTGAATATATTATATAATTTTATATGTCACATATTCTTAACTAAAAACATCCTCTATAAATATCATTTAACGCGTGATTGAATCACATCCCTTTTAGGAGGTGGTAGTCTACAATCCCACAAATGATGTTATTGTTTAAAAAAAAATAGAATGTATAAAGATATTTGTTGTAAAATAATTAAAGAAGACTAAAAATATAATAAATTTAACATATAACATATATAAACCATGTTTCTGTAATAATGACCACCATGATAAGCGATAAAGGATGAATTAATAATCATCGTTTCATTGGATAGTATTTCTCCATTCCCCTAAAGTGTATATTTGTTAACTTTTAGATTGATGTTTTTGTAAGTTTTGGTAAAATACTTATTATAAAAACACAATATTATATTTATGATACTATTTTTTGATATAATAATTGAAGAAGTAGGGTTTAGGGGTTATTGAATGGAAATAAATCTTAAAATATTACGGAGAGATGATACCACTTAATCTGGTAACTCCTTTGGGTTTGAACCAAAAGATTCATTGGATTTAATTCATCTAATGGGGAGTATTATAGTAGTATGGAATGGTTTTTGAGTATCTATTTATTCATATCTTTCCTTGTTAAATTACAATTTATAGGTTTGAGTAATTAGGTGGAGAGGAGGCCTTTTATAATGGAGGAGTGACACTCTTGTAATATTTTGACAATAGAATTCCATACATGTTTTTTTCATTTTATTATTCATTAATAATGGACATTATTAATGATAATTTATGATAGGGTCTAAATATGTCCAATAAATTTCTATTACATATGTTTCTGGGTCATTTTAACCCTCAAGAATAAGGGTTGGTCCTTTATTAAGATTAATTTTACCTTAATCTTGGAAATTAATTTTAGTTACATTCAGCAATATTCTATGTAAAAAACTATGTTGAAATCATAATAAATTATAAAATATTCTTTTGAAAAATATTTAATTCATTTTGAAAAAATATAATCACATAAGTAGAATATTGATTTAAATTTATTCCTATATATGGGACGACCATGCCGAGTTTTAAAGTAAAAACGTCTAAAAGTATGATATGTTTTTATAGTAAATTTAAAAGTAAAATTGATTCCAAAGAAATAAGATGGATTAATTGATAAAAATTTATATAATTTTAAATTAAATAAAATTTAAAATATATTTTAACCATATAAATACATTAGATGAAAAAGAATATTTAAATTAAAACTCAGTATTTTTCAATATTCAGTAAAAAATGAAACTTCACAGAAAATTACCCAAAAATTAATCCTAAGATATTATTTATATTTTTATATAAAATATACAGTTTCTTTGGAAATATATAATCCATAAAAAAGTCAAAAATTATATTTAAAATGGGTTCTCTATTAAGAGGAGGCAAAAGTGCATTAATAAAAATATCGATTTTTATGTGTTAAATTAGGATCGTTATTCTCTTATTCTTATCAAATATATTCGACTAATATAAAAAAATTATTCAATAATATATATATATATATATATTTATTTCATTAATATCACTCAATAATTATAATTCTTTTAAAAAATTTGATTTAAAATAATTTTTGAGCCTAAAATTTATTTACTATTAAAATATTCACATTATGTTCAATTTCTTCTTTTATTCATTTAAAATTATATTCTACCAAATTAATTAGTTTTATATTATTGTGAAATATAATTATTATATGATAGTTATTACTATTCATTACGACTAATATAATTTCTAGTTTATATATCATTTTATTTTAATAATATATTATTGTTTGATAAATCTCGGTCTTGCGTGTAATGCAAACCAGCGAAGAAGGTCTCTCTTATGTATACACATTCTAACTCTTTTTATAATAATTGAAAAATATATAAGATATTATAAATAGTAAATATATTATTAAGTATCCATATATTATATTACCTTATATGCTTGGTTTTTCATGTCATACATGCTATCAAATACATGGTTCTTACTTTATAATTTTGGGGTGTTGCACTTTATAGATATTGGATACCCTTTTTAGTCATTCCAAATATGGGGACATACTAGGGTGTGATGTGACACTACCTTATGGATCTTATATTTATTCATGTCTGTTTAATATTTCCATTTCTTATCCTAGCTTTGTTTTTATTATCATGGTAATATGAATTGTTTCATAACTATTTTCACACTATAACATAAAGAGTTTCACATTATATGTATTATATTTCTTAAGTATCCTTATTACTGATCCTTAATTTTATTTTAAATTGTTACTCTAAAACAAGTTGTAATATATTTCCATATTTCTTCTTATGGTGTGTTGTAAAATAATTTTATGATTTAGTGCCACTTATTTTTAACAATTGTGGTCATTAAGATATTTTGGATATTTGAATTACATGAATCATCATTTCTATATCATTCATATTTATTTTTACTCCATATTCATCCTTATATTTTTAATTATTGGTTATATGATATGGAACATTAAAATTTGTCTCAAATGGGGTTTGGATTGAAAATGTGGTTCAAGTATAATTTTATATGAAATAAAGGTATTTATTTTTAAAAAAATTTAATTATAAAGGGAATTTCATGATTGATTTTATATTATAATAGTAAAAGATATAACAATGGTGTATTAATTTCATTTATAAATTTAATTATATCATTTTTGATAATTTGTTTCCACAAATTTCATAGAACCATAGTAATACATTGTTTATAAAACTATCAATTATGAACATACAAAATAACAAAAATGAAAGGCATATTTACTTAGTGGATATCTATACAGAAATTTTTCCAGACACCCTTTATTAAACAATTGGTTTAGAAAAACATTTTTTAGTATGGAGATCAGTGGTATGATATTTTAAAATCCATTTTTTACTAGGGGTTGTGTATGTATCGACCATTTTAGCAATTTTTTTTTTATTTTGGGATCATCATTAGAATAACTGCATCACTTTAATGTAATGTGAATAGTGAGCGGGAATTTGTTTTATTTGAAATAATTTAGTAATTAATATATATATAGTTGACTAACATTTTATATATGAAACTCAAATATATGGTTGTGACATAATTGATTCTCAAAAAGAATAATTTTCATATTTGTTAATTATTTATAATGAAATAATTTCCACATGATCATAATTAGTACCCCTGACACTCAACACCGGACTACGGTGATTTAGAATGAATTTAAAGCCCTATAATAAGTCATATATTGTATAAGGTTAGGATATCCTAGGTTTTTTCTTGAAAATTACTGTCAGGTAGCCCTGTTATTATTTGTGGAGTAATGGAATATGGGATCTTTAAATTTTAGAACATGAGTGGTAGATGTTGGGAGATCCTAAATACATCATTATAATTATGATCATTGAGTTTCAATGGGAGGTGCAGTTGGGATTCACAAATTTTGAAATAATTTTTATTTTTTTCTCATATATTTTGATCTAGATTGATGGTGATAAGTATTATATTGAAGTTATATGGTTTATTTTGATATTTAAATGTTAATGGGTGAATTTGAAAGTTCAACTGAGGGTTTATGATTATCTCTCCTGGCCTAAAAATTAATGTGGTGCTCATTTAAATTATTCTGAAAACAACTTGGGTGAGTAAAACAGTTGGTGTATGGTCCACCAAACCATGTGAAAACCCATACATAGTCACAAACACCTTTAAAAAGAATTTAAACCCTATCTACTTATGTAGTATCGATTGGTTATGTATTTTTACTATTTATGATGAATTGAATATTTATTCTATGAAGTGTTAATTTTACATGGTTGAATTTTGTTAATAGTTTATATGAAAATATTAATTTTAGAAGGAAAGTGATAAATATCTACGTAAATATTTTTTTCCGACGGGTATAGAATTTAATTTGATATTTTTTAGTTGAAAATGGATTTTGATGATGAACTAAAGATATTTCAATCTGATTTTTATGTTTTATTTATTGATCGTGTGACAAATGTATGTGATTTTGAACTTCATTATTGAAGTCATTTCAAATAAAATATGATTTTAATCATTTATTTTTGAGATATGAAATTTTCTTTGTCTTCTAAAATAATATAGATATTTTCAAAATGAGTTTTAATTTATAAATAAATTGATTTTATTTTTATTATGGTTGTGGGTACTAATGGAATATTTCATTAAATGAATTAAAATTCATGTTTTTCAGATTGAGTTTTAGGTACTATGTAATCTAGAGTATTCCTATTAGAAATATCCTTATTAATCATTGGAAACTAGTATCACTAGGGCTTCTTCATGTTATAATTTATTATGGTTTTGATTTAGTAACTCCAATTGTTTTCACTACACAAACATCATTTTGAGTTATAGAGTTGAATCCTTATCAATACATGGACCTTTCCTATGTATTATTAACATAGAATTCGCTAATATTCCATGGGGAAATGAACCTAAATATGTTATGTGGTATCGTGATATGATTGAATAAATAATCATTTAATTAAAAATTATTTATTTTTGAACTGTAAATCCACCTCATAATTGTGGGAAGGACTACTTATGAAAAGTTAGAATACTATCTTTCAACTTTTTAGAACAATGGGATGTATTGGGATTTATTTATGTCCATGAATATTTAGATACATTTCCCAAAGAGGTGATATTTAATAATTTGATGAAACTCATAATTCCTTTGTATAGTGAGTGAACATTGAAGGAATATACTAAGTTTTCTACTGAATTTGTACATTTTACCTAATTTTATTATTGATGACTAGATGAGTGATTGATTCTTATAAATGGAAATTTTTTAATCATATGTTTATAAGTGTTTTTAATTATCCTATATTCATTTTGGAATGAGTTCAGCAAGTCTATGAGTGTTTAATTTACCTCTATAATAAAGAAAATAATATTTTCTCCATTTTTTAGTTTGTAATAGTAATGTTTCATTAACTTTTGAGTGAAAAAAATTTTTAATACACTAATTTTATCTATGGAAACTAACTTTTTATAATTATTTCATATAGTATAATTAATATAAATCACATAGTGAACATAATTAAAAAAATTTAAATTAATAATCACTAAAATAAGAAGTTTTTTATAAATTAAGGATCCTTTACTAGTTGAATAGTAACAAGACCATTACAATGTTAATATGAATGATTGGAATAGTAATTGGGATAATAGAATAGTAACCTCAAATAAGAACGTAAAAGGAACATTTAAGCATCTTATAAATAAAAATGATATGTAATTATATCATAGAATAAATAAATAACTTCTAAAAACAATTATTAATTATTTTTTGGTATTTTTATAAAACATAATTAATTATTTATAATTTTATAATATATATAATAATTTAAAATAAATTTTTGTTTCTTTATATAGAATCATAAATCACAACATTTTATCTTAATATTATAAGGTAATTTTATGAGAGCATGATTTATTTTTTAATGTGTTATAAAATCAGTTATAATTCTAAAGGCATTATTTTTGATGTAAATGAATATTTTAAAAAAAATTAAATTTATAATATTTATAAAATATTTTTTCAAAAAATGATATTTTTTTATTATAAAGGTCAAAAAACGGGTTGGGTGATTTTTTTCATTTTTTTCTAAAATACATGAACTTTGATGAATAGTAAAATACGATTGTTTCTTATAAAATAAAAATAAATAAATTTTTAGTCATTGTTTATTTAGGGATTATATATGAACCAAAATCTCAAAAAAACAATAATTATCCTATTACTATATTCAGTTATGGGAAATAAAACTATTAATATTTATGAGCAAAAACAATATACTAATTAATAAAATAATGAGAAAACACCCCTCTCCTCGCCTATAAATACGAACCCTCACCACTTCTTCTCCTCACACATTCTATGAATTAAAACCATTAAAAATTAGGACTAATCCGCTTCTCTAGACCCTTATCCACGTCCATGAGGTTATTTTCCCAAAAATAGACCTATCCTGGATGTCATAAGAAGGTTCTAAAAGAGGAGAATTCAAGAGGTAAGCCCCTCTTTCGATCCCTTGTAATTTGTTTTAATTTTCTTCTCGTTTCTTATCCAATCATAACCTAATCTATCCAAATGTCAATGGAATAACCAATATATTTTATATATTTTAATTCTATTAGGTTAGTTGAATATCCATCATTAAACTCTTCTCTCTCTCAGTTTTTTCTAAAAATGAAATCATTGCTTGTGATGTGTTAATTTACCGACATTGTGGATGATGCCCATTCATATTACATTAAATACTTAAAGGATGTTAATAAAAAAATTATAATGGTTGAAAAATATTTTAAAATTTATTTTAAAACCCTTTTTTGGTTCTGTAGTTGACATATATACATTATATAAAATAATAAAACTAAACAAGTTCATTTTGATCGATGACAACAAAAATTAATCTAAATGAATATCATTAACATATTATCTACTAATTCATCCCTATAACAGAAAAAAATAATAATATATAAGATCCATTAGACATATGTATTTTCATTAATAATATATAATTTCAAATAATTTTAATTATACTCATTCTACATGAACTTATATATTCATATTCAAGTGAACCGATCGTGAAAACTTGAAAATGAACACTCACAAACGATAAAATTAAGGTCTATAACTCATCAAAATTCACATAACTGAATTCAATAAAACTAAAATAAATAACATATTGTGACATTAAAACCCACTAACCGAGATAAAACATATGAGATAAATGTTTTTCTGGACCAGTTAATGTGAATACTATTTCAAATAGTTGAAAAAGAGGATTATCATTAAACAAATATTCACACTTCCAACATGTGGGGAACTCTTTGAGGTATAAAAATATTCTAAATATAATGTAATAGGCTATATAATAATGAAAAATGATTGTTTGATGGCCTATTCCTCATGGAAGTTGAAAATTCTAGAGAAAAACTATTCTGTGCATGATCTAGTGTTAGGAGCTATGATCTTTACATTGAAAATATAGCAGCATTATCTCTATCGAAAGAATTATTAATTATATAGTTATTATAAGAGCTTAAAATATATGTTCACAAAAAAGGATATTAATATTTTTCAAAAATAATATTGTTAGAGATAATCATATATTATGACTTCTCAACCCACTATAACCCAACTATAACAAATAAATTATTGGATGCTCTTTGTAAAAAGGATCCTACCACATTGGAACTCCTTGACCCTAGTTACCCAGAGACAATTCATTATATTAATACATTTTCATGATTACAAGGCAGCATGTCCTGAAGGACTGATTAGTTTATCATTATTGTAAAATAGATTACATACATGAATGTTACATTACACATATGAACATAAAACACAAAAAAAATATTTTGATAATTCCATTATTACCCTATCTTAACCCTGTATATCAATCATAATAAAATTCTGGGATCCTAGGAAAAAACATAATAAAGGGGTGAGCTTATATGCTCAGTAAGGCTAAATAATTTAGCAGAAGCTATAAAATTTTAAGGAATGATTTTTAATAATAACATATGCATTTTAAACATAAACTTGAACATAATATTGCAAATATAAATCACAAATTACCATATAAACAAGCACAATGATTTTCTAATAGTCGAATAATCCCATGAAATAGTAAATTTCATAATGAGGTAATTCATTATGTCGGACATCAGAACCATATATTCAAGGCCTCATGCCAAGACTACAAATAATAATTTTGTCAAGGCCTTATTCTAAATCACTAGTTTTCCCATAAGACATACCGATGCCTCGGGGAGCTATAGTGGGCTCCACCTGTCACATACTATGTCCAATGCATTCCTCACATGAAAATGTGGAAGAATATCATAAACCTTCATATTAAAACTAGAATCCCAAATGTGAATACATTAACCATAAACCATGAATGGTATAAAAATATCACATTCACTGTAAAACATATCATAACTCATTCAATACAATATATAATATTGTATTATAATAAATAAACCTCAATAAAGAATAATATCCAGTAAAGGATGTTGACATAGTAGAAAATGATCATTAAAACTCATGAAGAGAAAAAACCCTTTTTTCATGAAATCATTTAAAAGTCGCAAAATTTATTAAATAAGTAATTTAAAACAGATTTTTGAATTATTGTGTCCTATAAAATATTAAATCTTCTAAAAGTAACTAACATTTTTAAACAATTATGTCTATATAAATAAATCCTTTAAGTCGTTTTGAAAACAAGGACATTAATTAAAAATATTTAGTAAAAATAAATATATAAAAAAGTTATAATAATGATATAGTTAAATATACCCTTCAATAAAACCTTAAAATATTCATTTTGAATAATTTTTTATGAAACATGGACATGGATAATGAAAATTTTGTAGTATATAGTTAAACATAAACAATCTCGGATAATAATGGAATTGAAGAATAGACCCTTACCTTGTACATTATTTTGGTCAAGGGAATGTTTAACCTCTGGTATAATAAATATAGTAAGTTTTCAAATTATAAGAGAACCATATTCATATTTTTGATATTATACTTGATGTATTTATGGCTTTATACTACCTATTTAACAATAATTTCTATGTTAAAACAACATTTTGGGTAATTATCTCTTTCTTTATCATATGCATTTTAGCATGTTATTCTTGATCATATAATGTATATAGTGATTTAATTTCTTACAGAATATAATACATTATTTATATATCATATATATTCAGAATATAAATATATATAACAGGTAGATATATGAAATGGAAATACCGTTCATGGCGACAATAGTCCGTAGGTACGTATGAACGTTGTTTTTATTTTTTATCGTATATTATGGAAGTAAGTAAACAAAATTTATTTATATACATAAATATATATTATTCAAGTATAGATATTATTGTATATACCTCATAATTAATCAATTTATTTTTTTATATAAAATTTTTTTAAGGGTGATCGTTGACGATTAATCTCATCGTGTCGTGGAGAAGGTAAGTCGTACATACGTACGACTGATAATATCATTCCATTTTTGGTGAAATGGTGTTTAATTGGAGGGTATATTACATATACGCAATCATTAACATGATATATTGACTATTTAAATTTATTATACTCATTATTATTCCCATACAAATAATTTAGTGTTGAATAACAAACTAAACCACGACATTGAGACGATAAGCCATACGTACACACATATGGTGACTTTATCATTCATAAGATTGATATAATAATGAATATGGTTGTACGATATTTATAATAATATAAAAGTATGTATAGGGTACTGGAGTTATTATTTTGGTATGGAAACAAAAATTAAAGAGGTGGTGGAAGAAGAAATGCACCTTGAAAGAGGTTATGAAATAATTACCTATTCTTCGGGTGATTCCTTTTTATTTGAACAAAAGGGCTCATTAAGTTTATATTCTAATGAAATAATGCCCTCTAGGTCGAATTGAAGATAGTTTTAATAATATTTTACCATGGTTTGGCTGATCCAAATTGTATTGGAGGTGTGAAAGTAAGAGAAGTGGAAGTACCCTTTTATAAGACAATAGAGGGTCACTTTATGAAATGCCAGAAATTTTATTATATAATAAAATAATTTTCTATTTATAAAGACTTTAAATCAATTTATTTAGAGCCTAAGGTGGGTAGGGGTCTAAATCCTCTCTACCAATAGGTTTTAGGCATGTTTTGGTCACCATATTCACCTTATCTATATGATTTAACCAATAGTTAAATAGTTTAACTTTTACCATGTATTCTATATTATTATAATTCATGGTTTTTAATGATACAATAAAATGACAAGAGAGCCTAAAGTGGTTCATCAATAACATATATATCATTATATAAGTCCTTTGGTTGAACATTAGATTTTTTGGAATATTATATCATTTAAAAATTTTGAATTTGTTTTAAAAACTCATTTATGTAAATTTTAACACTACATAGTAATTGACTTTTGTTAAATTCATAAAAACTTGATGAATTCGAAAAAAAAATACATTTAATCATCCATTAAATGACATATTCACCTATTAAATTAGTGTATGTCTTCAAAAAATTTAATTTACATTTATTTTAATATTTATAATATCAATTATTTTAATATTTCATGAAATGGTAATCCATGAATCATAATTTTTCCAAAAATAAATTTATTTATTTAAAATTTAAAAATTATTAAAAACATTCCATTATCGATAAAATCATTTTATCTTTCTGATTAATATTTATAGTCTAATTTAAATTATTTTTATCCCTATATTAAAAATGATTTAGTTATTAAATTTTGAATTAAACACTTTTAACTCTGATTAATATAAATATAATAAATGTACTAATCTAAACTTATCCAAATGAATTATGACATGTGATGGGGTAATTTTAATATTATTTTTACCTTTAATTACCTTATTTACTTTTAATGGTGGTAAATAAAATTCAAAAGTTAATATTCATCAAAATTTATTTTCATCCTATTGAACCAAATTTTACTTACTGATTTAAACTATGTCTCTCATAGTTTTGAAATTCAATTCATAGAAGTGGTGAAATTACATTTTATGCAAATTTGGAAATTTTCATAGAAGGTGGGTAAAAGACGTTAAAAAAATTCAATAAATTTTTATATGTATAATCTTATTATAAAATGACTCAAATGAATTTCATTGGACTATTTTATGTATTATGTGTCTATAATTACTTTATGATAAATTTTTAATAAAAAAAGACTATTTAAATGATAATTTTGGTTTTTATCAATAACGTTGTGTTTTTCACAATTCATCAAAAATTGAATGTTTTTAGAAACATTCAAAAACACAACCCAATGATAATTTAGAAATTAAAAATTCAAAAATTACATAAAATTCAAAAAATATATGTTTTATTAATTAATTTAAAATTAATTCTTGTTGTCAAAACTAGAAAACGGGTTTTTTAGAAGTAAAAACTATTAAAAGTTTGACATGTTTTTATGACCAATTTAAATTTGAAATTACATATAATGACCTACATTATATTAAATGATTAAAATTTAATCTAATTATAATTTTAATTAACTCAAATGAATAATTTAATACATTAATTTATTTCGATAAAAAACATTGTTTTCAATTAACATTTAGTATTTTTTTATTCATCAAAATATGAATGTTATCAAAAAAGTACCAATAAATTATCCAAACAAATATTTTTCGGTCTAATATCTAAAAAATAATATAATTTCATTATATTGAATATATAAAAGTGTCAAATATTTTAATTTAAATGGGTTTTCCATTAAAAGGTGTTATAATTTCATTTTTAAAAAAATATTAATTTTACCTAAAAAATTAATTTTTTTCTTATATTATGTCTAAAAAACACATTATATGGATGTTAAAATTATATTGAGTATATAAAATTCAAAATGTAGTTAATACTATTCATAACCACTTGTTAATGGCTATTTTGATAAGTTGTGGTATGATCGAACTCATTGTTATGTGTAGCAAAATCTATTGAATTACATTAAAGATATAACGTACTATGAAATCCTAGGTTGTTACATTCTACCCAACTTTAATAAATTTTGTCCTCAGAATTTTAAATTATTAATTGAAAATAAAAGGTTAAAAATTAAAGATATCTTTGTGTAAAACCCATATCGGAACTTGGGTTAATAAAATTTAGTCTTAATAAGAGTGAAAGGGAAACGAAATAGTTACCACCAAATTTGGATTTTGAATAAGAGTACATTGGTGAATATTATAAGTGGTGGAAAATGAAAATATTTATAGGGAGTGATTGAGGTCATCAATCAAAAACAGGTTAATGGAAAATTTATGGGTGTAAAGCCATAAAAATATGATGATTTAAATTATCATCTGTTCAAAAAAAACATAAGGTATTAGGATATATCATTTTTGGTTTTAAGATCCTTTCCCTAACGTTTAAGAATTCATTTCATCATAGAATAAGAATAAAAATACTTATCAAATAATGTCCCATCCTTTAACTAATTTGTACCCAAACTCATCGTAGAACTCATAAAAATTATATTTATCTTAATCATATAGGGTTCCAAAGAATTGAATTTATAATTCATATGTCATAACATTTTTAAAAAAATATACATTATAGAAACCAAGACATCACAAAGGCTAGTGGTTAGTGATGCACCCTTGTTGCCCTTCGATTGTGGGTTCTAGTCTCGTAACCTTGCCAGACACGATGAGTAGTCACATAACCTCTGAGGTTACATTTTTAGAACAATCCAAAAATAAACTAATGAGATATTTTAACTTTAAAAAATATCCATAGTCAAAATTATTTCATTCCAAACTTTAGACTTATCCAAAATACTTTCATCCAAACATGCAGTCCAAAATTTATAATGATGGTAAATATAATGAAGATATACTTTTTCACATAATAACATCTGAATACCTTTATCAGGTATCCTCTTAAAATTTTTTATCACCCTAAATTTCCTGTAAACCTTATTTAATACATTCATTCTCCCTTATTCCTTATAGAATACTGGATATAATCCTAATATCTAAAAATTTTGAATACACCAACAATGATATAATAAACAATCCATTAATCAGTTCCATGGATGTCAATAATACCCAATATACTTTATCCAACTCAATTATCTCTTATTCCAAAAAATAACTACCTCAGTATCAGTACAATATTAAAGTTTATATTTCACTCAAATATATATTTTCCAGAATGTTTAACATGAAACTTTTTCACATTACATGATACCATAAAATCTCAAATCCTTGATTAAAATGTACTTCAGTAAAATAATTATATACTTTATAATTATTTTAACTAGTACATCATTAATAAAATACTCAAATGAAACAATTCATTAATTACAACTTAGCATCACTACTCATTCATCTTAATCTGTTATAGTATCATAACATGATTATTATCTAATAGCATCATTTAGGGTGTACTATGATGATAGGTACATTAATTCACATAGTTTCTGAACTCCTTGTAGATGAATCATTGTACATTCGAAACCTTTTCTTACCCTTGCAATCACGAATGTGGTTTCCCTTTTCTCCACACTTATGAAAAACACCCATTACAATCAAGCACATCCTACGGTGATTCTTTACACAGTTATCACATATGGGAAGCTCCTTCTTTACCTTATTCCATTTATCCATTTTTCTATCTACCATCCTCTTCTTCTATGGTTTCCCTTCAGGCCATACGACTCAAATAATTCTTTAATTATCTTATTTATACATGATACTATTTCTTCATATGATGATAATATGTGGGATACTATTTCCCTTCTAAATGTTGTCTTAAGACCACAAAAGATATGATCCTTCTTACTCATTAGATCATACATATTGCTGAAGTTATCATTCCTTCTACTGGGTGCCATTTCTATGTGATGAAATACACTAGGTTAAATAATATCATAATTTATAATCCAAAAACTATAAAAATCATCCACATTAGTTGAAGAGTTTAACATATATAGTCTCATAATCATAAAAATGGTTTCTTTGGTGACATATTTACTCATAAATCCTTCAAAATAGTTTGTAAATAAAATGTGAATTATCCTAAGAATATACCATAGAGTGTCATAACCAAGAGTTCAGCGAGGACCATTGTCAGGCACCAGTTCCCATTCATGTCTATCTCAAATTAGTGTTTTCGGGTTTTACCCCTGGATACATTTGTTCTAGAGATGCCTCTACCTTCACATATCTAGACATGGATTTATTTCATGGAAAATTCACAAAATATCTACATTTCCAAAATTCTAGGATGTTATTCTTTACAAATCATCAAATTTTATCTTAGGCTAATGTTATCTAACTATATTTTATGTAAATATATTTCCAAGGATGTTGCTAAACTTCCTCTGATAACAACTGTATTGCACCAACCCCAGTTACCTATAGTTAGTGCATTATTTTAATACATTGCCTTGATTAGAAGGAATCATCTCCCGAAGGACCAATCAGTTTAGCAGTCTTGGAAAATATATTACATATATGAATATTACATTACACATTCAAAAATAAAACACAAAAAAATAATCTTTTGAGAGTTCCATTATTCACCTATCTTAATCATGAATATCAATCATAATACACTTCTTGGAATCCTGGAAAAAAAACATAAGAAAGGGGTGAGCTTAGATGCTTAGTAAGGGTAAATAATTTAGCGGGAGCTATAAAATTTTATGGCAAGATGTGTAATAAAAACAACATCCTTTTTACCATAAAATTGAATATAATATGGAAAAAATAAATATAACATTACTATATAAACATTCTCAATGATATTCTACTAGTCGAATAATCACATGAAATAACTAATTTCATAATGAGGTAATGCATAATTCTAGACATCATAACCACATAGTCAAGGCCTCGTGCCAATATTAAAAAAAAATTGTGAAGGCCTTGTGCCAAGACACTAGATTGTCTCATTAGAAATAATAATGCATCAAGTAGCTATAGCAGGATCCACCCGTATCTTACTATGTCCAATGCATTCCTCATATGAAAATGTTGAAACATAACATAATCATTCGTATTAAAACTAGTATACTAAATGTCAATACATTATCCATAAACCATGAATGTTATAAAAATATCACATTCACAGTCAAAAATATCATAACTCATTCAACACAATATGGAAGATTTTATTATAATAAATTAACCTCAATAAAGAATAATATCCAGTAAAGGATGTTGACATAGTTGAAAATGATCTGTAAAACTATTTGAGAGAAAAATCCATTTTTTTATGAAATCATTTTAAAGTCAGATATTTTATAATGTAATTAATTTAAACAATATTTTTGAATCAATGTTTCTCATACCACTTTGAATATTTTGAATGTAATTACCATTTTATAACAATAATGTCTATGTAAATAAATATTTAAAATCATTTTAAAAACATGGACATTAATTAAAAATATTTATAAAAAATAAATCATTAAAACATTAAATTGATGATATAGTTAAATATAACATTCCATAAAATCTAAAAATATTCATTTTTAAAACATTTTTATTAAACATGGACATGGATGATAAAAATTTCCCAATAAATACTTACACATAAACAATCTCAGATAATAATGAGACTGAGGAATTAACCCTTACTATGTACATTCCTTTGGTCGAGGGTACTTTTAACCATCTTTATAATGACCATAGTAGGTTATTAAATTATAAAAAAAACCATATTCATATTTATGATATAATACTTGAATCATTTATGGATTTATACTACCCATTTAATAATAATTTCAATGTTAAAATAACATTTTACGTAATAATATCTTTCTTAATCATTCTCAGTTTAACTTGTTATTCTTGATCGTATAGCATATATCTAGATTTAATTGCATCCAGAATATTAAAACTGATTTATGTATAATATATATTCAGAATATTTATATTTATAATAGGTAGATATATTAAATGGAAACATTGTTCTTGGAGATGGTAGTTCCTACGTACGCATAAACGGTGTTTCTTTTTTCCTATCATATAGTATTGAAGTAAGTAAATAACATATATTAATCTATATAAATATATATAATTCCACTAGAGATATAATTTCATATACCTCATATTTAATCAATGAATTTATTTTTACAAAAACTCTTGAAGGGTGATCGTTGAAGATGAATCTCATCACGTCGTGGAGACGGTAAGTTGTACGTACGCCTGAGTGATAATATCATTCTACTGATGGGGAAATAGTGTTTAATTTGACAGAATATTATATATACTGAATCATTACCATGTAATATTCACTATTTAAATTAATTATACTCATTATTATACCCATCCAAATAATGTAGTGTGGAATAAAAAACTACACCACGACGTGGAGACAATAATCCATACGTACGCATGTATGGGGAAATTTCCATTCATTGGATGGATAGAATAATTAATATAGTTGAACCACTGTTATAATAAAATCAATGTATTTATAGGGTAATATAGTTATTATTTTGGTATGGAAACAACTAAGAAAGAGGATGTGGGAGAAGAAAAGAACCCTGAAAGAGTTGATGAAATATTTCAATCTTCTTCAGATGTTTCCATTTCATTTGAACAAAACAGCTCCATAAGTTTTCTTTATGGTCAATGTAATGACTCTATGTTTATGTGGGGATAGTTATAAGTATATTTCATTAGGCTTTTTCTGAGCCAAATTTATTTGGAGGTGAGAATTTAAGGGAAGGGTAAGTACACTTTTATAAGAGAGGTGAGGGTCACTTTTGGAAAAGCCTAAAATATTATTATATTATAAACTCATTTTCAGTATAAAATGTATTAAAATGGATTTATATTTGTGATATAGTGTGGATGGGTCTAAATACACTCAAAAAATAGGTTTTAGACAAGTTCAGGTCACATAAAATCACATAGATAACACAACACAAGATTTTTAAATGAAGAATCAATGAAATAATGAGAATTTCTAGAAATTAACGAATCATTTACAATGTAATAGATATTTGACCTTTAGAATAATAATGTGACCACTAGGAACACTATTTCAAAGAATATAATAGTAAACTCATATAAAAAAGTATTAATATAATTTAGGAATCTTATTAATGATAATATGGTATAATTATTTCATATTATAAGAAAATAATTTTTTAAATAAAATAATTAATTAATTTTCTGAACTTTTATAAAATATAAATGATTATTTATAAGTATATAATTTATATAATTAATTTTAAAAAAATTATTTTCATAAAATAGATTAATAAATAATGTTTTTGTCTTATGTTTATAATATAATTTTATAAGACCTTAATTACCATTTCATTGTGCTACAAAATCAGTTATAATTTTAAAATTGGAATCTTCCAAGTAAATGATGATATTATTTGAAAATTGAATTTCTAAAATTTATAAAAAAAAATTCATAAATTTTAGTTCTTTTTTTAATTCTATATTTCAAGAAAAGGTTACGGTGATTTTTTTGGATTTTTCTAAAATACATGTTGTTTTTGTGAAGTGTAAAATATGACAATTTTATATAAAACATAAATAAATGAATTATTGAGTCATTGTTGATGTAAGGATGATGTAATAATGATAATGTCTAAAAAATATTCATTTTACTATATACTGTCAGGATTACAAAAACAATTCAATTTTTTGAGCCTAAATAACAAAATAATGATTAATATAATGACAAAAAAACCCTCTCCTCCCTTATAAATACCAACCACCACCACCTCATATCCTCACACATTCCAAAAATTGATCCATGTCCAAATTCATCCAAAAACACATCCTGATCCACTTATCAATATATATACGGTTCTATTCAAAACAAATGACCAAACCAAGGTTCCTTAATTTGGTTTTCAAAGTGGATAATTCAAGAGGTAAAACCCTCTTTCAACAACATTTAATTTACTTTATTATCTTTTTCATTTATTATCCTCTCAACGTCTCCTCTTTATAAATGTTCCTAATATGTCCTGTAAGTTTTTTATACTATAATTATATCATTTTTAATGGAATATCTATCATTAAACATATCACTCTCTCCCTTTTATTTTAAAAATTAAATAATCAGCTATGTTGTGTCAATTTATCGACATCATGGATGATTCAATGTCATTTTACTTTAACATATTCAACGCAGTTAATAAAAACAATATAAGGGTTGAAAAAATTATAAATTAGATTTAATAACCCTAATTATGTTTTGGAACTAACGAATATACATAATATTAAAAAATAAAACAATACACATTCACTGTGATCAAAGACCAAAAAGATCAATCAAATTGATTATCATTAACTTATTATCTAATGATTCATCCTCATAAACAAAATCAAAATAATATATATAAACAACTACACATATTTATGTTAATTAATAATATATAATTTCATTTTTTTGAGTAATTATACCCATTAAACCTAAATATGAATTTTCATATTAAAGTGAATCGATCAAGAAAACCAAAGAAAAAAACACTTCTGAACGTTGAAATTAAACACTAAAAATAATTCAAAATCCCATAAATGAACTAAATAAAACAATAATTAATCAAATTAATTTATACAAGGTTCTATATTTTTTAATTATGTAATTTATTTTGATTATCTGGGATACTAAAATTAAGTGACCTTTCAGAAATAACGTTTCAGGATTCTCAAACCGAAATATATTCCTTCAGGTTTTCCCTCTCTCACCCAATTTTCAGTATGAAAGTTAATTAAATGTAATTTCTATTTATTTTCAGGGTATTTAATGTTTATAAATATTTTCAATCTGGTTTTATGACACTTGAAATTATTTTTCCAAATGAATTTTTATTTCAAAAAATACATCATTTACTCCTCGTGAAATTCTATCCTATTCACTCAAGATTGATCGTTATTAAAAAAAGTATATTTTTACATCGTTCATTTGGGAAATAAAAGATTTATTTGATAAGTTATGATTTAATAAAGGAAAAACCATTTATATCCATGGGTTATTTTTTGTCCATGATTGGTATACCTTCTCTGTGGGATGCATGATATTATAATTGTTTTTATGTGATTGGTGAACCCAGAATTATATAGTTCATGTAAATTTTTGGATGTAATGGTTTCACCGATAATTATATAACTCTTTGATTCATTGGTAAATGTGATATTTTTCATGAGATATATTTATATATACATGAACATAATTCAATATTTGTTCACATGTATTAGTGGTATTAGACAAATAAGACATACTGTTTCATTTTTATGCTTTGGAACATCCATACATTTATCTAATGCATCATTTCTTGATTATTTGGATGATACAATGATTATGAAATAATGATGATGATTTTTCTCACCCCATGTTATATTGATTCTTCTTCTTATATATCCTATTGTGAGGCTTTCTCTTGCTCATTCTTTTGATGTGTATCATCAGTTGAATACTTGTCTTGAGGAGAACAAGAGGGACAATAAGAAGGTAGGGAATAAAAAATTAAATAAATATTTATGTTTTATTAAGAAAAAGATATGTATGGTCCCGATTTTGCCATGACACCAAACAAAATAATCCTATATTTTTATTAATATTATGTTTTTAATCATTTAATTTCCAAACTAGTCATGTAAAAAAATGTAGGGTTGCTATAAAAAAGTAGGATAATCCCAAGAAATAGAATTATGATATATTGGTAGATTATAGATAATATATTAAAATATATTCATTCAGGTAGTGGGAAAATATTTTCTTCTACTATGGCCATCCATGTCATTATATACTTCTTGTTTTTATATTCCATTGACCTTTCATTAATGTGGCCGATTGGGCCACCATTAAAAAATATATAACATGATGTGATAAAAAATTTAAGAAATACCAACCATAACCAAGATCTATGTAGAAATATGATGGATCAAAATTAAGGAATCAGTTTTAATTTCCATTAATGAGATTAATATTTTACGTTCACTATTTTGTAACTTCATCTTTTGGGATAATTGATATTATATAATTTTTATTGAATTTTATATTCAATTAAATATGCTAATCGATAAACAAATAAAGTGGGTTTTCCAATTTGGCCTCATCACCTATTGGGATTGTGTGGTTCTGTTTGGTGATTTACCTATGACAACCCAATATTTCTTGATCAACCACATTAGGATAAACAATAAATAATGGGTACATCTATAGCAGGTCATATAATTATGATCAACATATCTGGGTTTATTCTTCCATTTTTTTGGGGTGATTATTTTCCTTGTTATGAATTATTTTGGTTTTTATATAATCTAATATTTCATATTTTATATAATTAAATCTATCATTTTATTCTATTAATTTATTATTTTTTCATTCCAAAAAAAAATTTATGGCTTTTTATATAATATAATGTGATATGTTAGGGAGGTATTTTGTACCAAATATTACTTTTATTCATTATGTTGTTCAATTATTTAATTTAATAGTATTAATAAATTCTGAATATGAATTAATTAAAATATTTAGTTTTTTCCCAGTTTATAGTTATTAAATGGTGGGAACATTGTTTTGTAGTAACCATGTATCCTTATCTTTCATGTGATTGACCTAACATTCTTATCCCAAACGTAATGTGAACTTATGAAGAGTAGTCATAAATAGGATGCCATTTTATCATGTGTGTCCACATGGTCCAGGCACAGTTTTCAATTAAATTATTGTAATTTTTATTCTTCATCAAACATAATGTATTTCATTTTTAGTGGTGGAAAACACTTAGTGATTGACTAAGGGAAATTTTATAATGTAATATTAAATAGTTTTCTACCTATGAGTGAGTTTTGAGAAGAGTTCAATATCATGTGCATGATTGGTGCATGATTTCATAAACATTGAGGAAATACCTTTAATCTCTTCCTATGTGATATAGTGGATCTCAAATGATCATTCCATGGTTTAGTAAACCATATAGCCAAACTGTGAAACCATCCTTGAATATTAATGTTGTTAATTATTTATTCTAACTTTATCAAATCAAAACATAATTTTCATTATCATCCCAATACATAATCATTCATAAACAAAATATTTATATGGGATACTTTTGTATCTTATTCACTGAATTCATGGAATGTATTTATGATTTCAACTGAATCATCATTGTTAGAGCTTTATTTTTTTATGTTTTCTTCAAATATTCTTCTATTTCATTCCCTTTTTCTCTATATATGTCCTTGTAGCTGAAACCAATGATAAGGGATTGTATAAACCATAAGTATCATGATTTCATGGTGTGAGGATTTCTTCATACATCATCTTGTTTCTAAAGTTGATGGTTTTGGTTCATCCAGGATGTACATAGTTTGGATTTTCATTATGATTTAAATTTTCATGACAAAGCAGAAGATAATTATTATTTTATTATTCATTTACATAAATCATTCAAATTCATATAACCTTGATGAATAAATAAACATTTTATTAAAGTTTTATGTTCACATATCTTAACAAAAATGGATTTTCATTTATTCCCACTTATATAATTTTATATGAAATAATGAAATATGTATTGTTTTTGATAAATTTCCTTAAAAGGTCTATCCATGAAAAAGTATAATTTTTACAGGGAGTATTTTTTTAATGAAATTTAATAATGATGTCTAATATAATTTTTTCTTTTATGTGGATAAATTATTTTATTATTATTATTGAAATTTTATTATTATTTATGCATTCAATTAATATTTTTATATTTTTATAACTTATAGTTTTAACTTATAATAGATAAAATGTTGTCTAAATTTGTGAATTATACCATTATACATTGTTTTTATATATTGGATTAGAAAATGTAATAATTTAGGTTCATTTTGGTAACAATAAGAATCTCATTCCTATTTTTTTTTTGAAAAACAAAATCTCATTTTTAAATATTTGAGTTATTACTTGATTCATGAATGGAAAATAATTATGAAAATGATTCAATGGATTTTATATTAATAGATCTATGGAGACCTTTTTTCTTCATAAATTAATGTTTTCATGACACATAATCACCCATAGTGTTTAGTTTTGTTAACTTATTTTTTTATTTAATACTTCAGATCATAGGAATATTAATATTTATAATATATTTATAGTAGGACTTATATAACATTGGTATGTCTATATCAACCTGAACACAAGTTATCCCAAGAAGATTCATGGATAGTGGTAATTTCATTACTCTTGTGCAATGTGTCACCTACTTGTAGACACACCCCAATCCCTAAATTAATGCATCGTTGTATATCCTAATCCCTTCCCCCATTAAAGGAAATGTGTGTATAGCTATAGAGACCAACCTTATCTTGATCTACTTTAAATTTTCTATTAAATCACATGTCCAAAGTAACATGATTTCATTAAAAGTAAACATGGATTGTGGTTTCAACATTTATATGAATTTTTTCATATGTTTCAACAATATCTAGAAAATAAAATAATACTATGTATATCTATTATAGTTGTTGTCCAATTCATATCGTTCTTTTATTCTATAATTGGAGGATTCATTAATATACCATCTATTTTTTCTATAATAACCTTTATTGATACATTATTTATCCAGAATATATACTCCGTGTATTTGGAATAAATTCTTTCTTTTCTGGAGGAATTCCTGAACATCCACAAATAATATTTATAATATTATTTTACATTAGAATATTTTTGTTTATTGTCTATAAATACTACAAAAAATTGATCAAGATAATCTCTAAAGACTGTATTGATCAAATCTAGTAATATAATAGGGGAATTTATAAGTCTAAATAATATAACGTTGACGTCAAAGTTTATATATATTGTTTGGATGGATTTCATGGGTATATAATCCCTTTTCATCCATAGTTGATTATTTACAAATCTAATTATAATATTTTATATCTTTTGAACCCATAATAGTTGATGAATAAGTGATCAATAATTTTTGGAGGATAATACTTAATTACAGTGATTTTTTTAAATTCATGATAAAAAATATTAAGACACATTGATACATTTTTATTTTTAATAAAAAGAACCAGTTTATCCCATGGTAAATCGCATGGATATATAATAAACTAATAGAAATTCACATAGATTTTTTTTAATTCATATTTTTCAATTGGGTTCATTTTATAATGAGTCTTTAATATTGGCATAACACCATGTGTGAGTTTTTTTTGAAAACTCAACATCATAATCTGGGGGAAGACTAAGAAACAATTATAGAAATACATATATATATTAGAAAATATACATTCCATAAATATTGTGTTTGTCTCCAAATACTTTAGTTAAATAACGTTCTTTTCTTGGTATCTAGACTGATACAATAAAAGTAACTTCTATAGAGAGTTCATAGTCTACATTGCATCAATAAATGAAATTGGGTTAATTTTGGAATATGGAATTTGATTTCCCTAGTCAAGGAATTGACATGGGATATATGTTTTATGATATAATCATAGAACAAAATAAAATCAAGTCAATGTAATGGGAGAATAAAAATATTTTTTAGGAAGCACATTCCGAAAAATATCAATTGAAGATTAATTATAGAAATTTGAGACAATAATGGAACCATTTGGTGTTTTCAATAAAAATTAAACTTCCATATATTGTTCTAGTTATTTTATGCTATTATAAATATTTGCAGATATGGTGGAGTTGGTATAACTAGAATAAAAAATTTTGATGTCAAGATAGGGAGATGAGTGTACCATTTATAAATTTGGTTTCCTGACCCACATCCTCTATTCATATTACATTGGTTTTACATTTCTCCCATTATTTTATAGAATGCATACATCTATTTTATTATATAACCTAGGGACTAGTGTATTTTTGGTGTAATTTCAATACATATTATAGTTAATGAATTAATGTGTTGGTTTTTTATTAGTCTATGATTTCTCCCCATCCATTTCATCAGTTTGCCTCTTCATATCTCTTTGGCATTCATCTTATAGATGACCTTCTCATCCACAAATAATTATTTTATTCATCCTTTTAAACAAAATTCCACATTATTATATCCATATTTTAGGAATTATATAATATTATCATTTCATTATCTATTAGTTTTACTAGATTAATATCCAACAAATTTCATTTCTATCTTCTTATCCCATTTTTTTGAATAATTGGATTATATAATTTATATTTCTATCTTAAGAGAATATTGAGTAATTTAATAATAAATAAATTTTTTTATTATTTTATATTATTCTTGGGGAATTATTTTTAATACATTGAATAACCTGTTAATTTCAATTTTAGGGTCTATGATAAAACTAGAAGCATTCATTGAAAGTATTATGATGTTTTTTAAATAGTTTCCGACACAGTCATCCTACTTTTTTTTCTATAAGTCAATATATATATTTTTCTAAAGAGTTAAAGGTATATAATTATTGAAAAGTATCATTCTTAATTTCCCACATTACATGATTTGGATTTATTACTCTTGAATCAGGTTTGTAACACCCAGATGTTTTTATAAAATGTTTTCTTTATGTAATTTTTATTCTTTAGTAGATTGATTTTCACACAATAGTGAGTTTAAACAAACCGAGAGACACCATTATTATAAAATTACCATTATATCATATCTTTTTGGTTAGCATGAATATTTCTAACTAACTTATGAAAAAGCATTATGAATTCATTTCCTATAAAATATTTATGAAATACATAAATAAAGTATATCTTTTTATTTTTGGGTGAATTAATTTGATTAATGGAATTAATCTGATATATATGGGTTATATATTTAATAAAATATTTTTGATATTCATCCAATGGATATTTTCATCATAGGTTATGAATAAAACCATATTCGATGTATAAAAACCAATATTTAAATAACATTAATTTTACACCTTTAAATAGAGAACCCCTTTAAAATTAATATTTTGACACAGTAATATTTTTTATATGATAACAAAAACATATTATTTTGAATTGGTATATAAAAATTTACATTGGATGAATTTTTGATATTTTTCTGATAACTTTCATGTTTTGACAAATAGTAAAAATATGCTAAATTTTAATTAGAATCAACTTTTTTCATTGAAATAATTTATATGGTAAAATTATATTATTTAATGGTTTCAAATATAAAAAGAATTTATTTTTTCCCATTTAATATAATATATGTCATTTGAATTAGTTTTACATTAATTCATATGTAAAATCATTTTAAATCATTGCAATATTTTACCTTTTAGAACCCATTTTTTCATTTCAACATTGGGATTTTTTGAAAACTAATTACTAAAACATCTGTGTTTTGAATTTTGAAAAATGGATTCCATATTTGGAATCAGTAGGTCCAAATTATATTAATATGACACTTTTTTCATTATCAATATTAACTATGGAAATTATTTTCATTACCATTTTTAAATGTAAATCGGGTAATTAAAGGGAAAAAAATATTATAAAATTACATTAATCACTGTAAAAATACTATTGGATTACAAAAATTTGACCCTTATCATTTATATTTCTAGATTGAATAAATTAATGTCCACTTACCTATGAATATGAGATGAATATAATAGAAACTAATAAATGTGTCAAAATGTCACAATCTCATTTTTTAAATGTTTATTAATTTTAATATATGGATAAATTGGAGATAATATCGAATATATATATTATTTGAAAATATAAAAGAATTAAATTTCTCATAGAAATTCATTAATTTTTTTAGATTAAATAATTACCATTAACGATGAAAAAATAGTAATGTGGAAATTATTTTATTAATAATATAAAAAATTTTGTTTTAAAATATTAAAAGAAATATAATATGAACTAATTAATGTTATCAACTAATTTTCTATGTAACTATTACAAGTTATAAGTGTATTAAATAATTTTTTTCAAATTTATCTTCTGTGTGGAGTTTTTTTAATGTCAAATAAATGAATAGTGTCAAAATTAACACTGTTGATATTTTATAAATATAACATTTTATTAAAATATGTAAATATCATATAAATATTTAAAAATTACAATATGATAATTATAAGGTCTAAATGTCATAAAATATTCATTTATTGTCAATTAATACTATATGATTAAATATTTATAACCATTAAATATTTAGAATAGTATTATCATATTTAAAATTCAATTCAATATCTTGGTGTCAATTAAAATTGATATTGTTTAAAATTACAAAAATAACTTGTCCAAAATTTATTAGTTGATGCGAGAACAACCGAATCTAATATAATTGAAGAAATTGGGAAATTGTGGTGGTTTTTGGGTATGGTTTTATTTTATTATAAATTACTATTTATCGAATTTCTAAAAGTTCCCCTCACTGCTATTATAAAAGGGAACCTCCTCCCTCACCTATTCAATTCATTAGGGTCCTTCAAGCTCATCCATAACCTACCATTGTCCCTTATAAATATCACTATTTTCATTCTATAGGTTATGGAAATCTTCAATGACCAACTCAAAAGCTCTATGAAGAGATTCAGAGGAAGCATGTCGAGGAGACTGTAATCTCTTCTAACGATTCATTCAAAATTAATTCATATTCTAATTTATATTAATTATTTGTTTCATTATAAACTAATCAAATAAATTTCACTCCAATACTGATATGTTATTATAAAAATTAAAAAACCATATTTCACCTTCTATCCATCTTATTAAAAGAGAAATCACCGCGTGTGCGTATATATGTCTTACCATCTCCACACTATGATGTAATATGTTTTTCACCACCATCATACATATATTGTTATAATTATGGAAATAATTACTAAATATTATTATTATAACATGTTACTAATAATGAAATATTGTACACCATCCACTTCAATACCATTCCAAAAAATTTGGAATGATATCATCCCTCATGAGTACGTACGACGTACCGTCACCACGGTGCAATGTGAATAATTTTACATTATATTTATTAAAAGATGATTATATACATTAATTACATGAATAAATATTATATATATTATACTAATATCATTTTATAAATAAATTAAATATAACATATTATGTGGAACATGGACTTATCTGAAAAATCATTCATAAGAACATGAAGTAGTTAATATCCAAATAATGAGTGATAATGAAATGTTACTAACAAACAGATGATAATATAATTATATATGAGATCATAAAAATTATTATTATTAAGGAATGGGTCAATAAAATTATTTAAATCAATATTTTGGAGGTTCAGATATATATGAAGGATATCTGAATAACGTAAAGGATAATTTTCCAATATCCTTTTTATCTGAGATTTTTTATACGTAAGTATTTAATGGGGTTTATTTATAATACACATCCATGTATCCTATTTATGTAATATTATTTTGATTCTTGTATAATTGCTTAATTTTAATTTTACCATTTGATGAATTTTTATTAAATGGTAAGAATGGAATCTTTTCTCGTCATTCAATACGAGGTACTTTTTGACTTTTCTAGAAAAAATACAACAAGAAGGATTTTTAACTAATATAGCATGAATGGAGGATTATTGGTTCATGAAACAATAGTTCCACAGAGATTCCTAAACAATACTTCCTGATTATTTTCAACTAAATACATTTTATTTAAAATTGCATGGAATTTTTAAAAAAGATCATTTTTTTGAAAAAAATATGATATTTTCCGTAAGAATTGAGATCAATTATTTTATCAAAATTATTTTCCATATATGATTACACAACATTAGGTTTCTATCCCAATTATTAATTTTATTTTATTGTTTTTTTTATGGGATTATTTTTATGAAATCCATTAATTTTAAATTGATTATGATGGAATGATGTTTAGGAAACTAATTTTATTTCATGGGTTATGCAATGATAAATGATTTATGTTTTTGTGGAACACATAAAAATGGTTTAATTATGAGATGGGTGGGACCTATATCTCCCTCCTTTTAATTGAGTAAAGATTCATATCTCATGATATATACATGACTGGAATGACATGTAAATCGGGTTCCATAATACAGGGTTGGAATGAGGATTGAACTCAGTTCGGTAATGGGATTTTTCTTCTATGATGGTCATGGAGATGACCCTTGAATAATACGAAGTGATTTTCTATTATTATGTGTATATGAAACGAAATTTCATGTCTTATGTTTTGACTATTGGGATTACATTGCAAATTTATGATTTTTCCCCTGAAATGATATTCTGATATTTTTATGTTGGATAAGATTTTCAAATGTTATGTTCTTATGATTATGATATGATTGATATTTCCCTTGTTTACCCTTAATGAGCATTTGGTGTCACCTTTTCATATTTTTCTTTTCCCCAGTTCATGTAGAATGGTCTTAAGAAATATATATCAAATAGGAGTCTAGTTTTGAAAAAAAATAAGTATGAGACAATTTTGATGTTTTAGGAACTAGTTTTTTATGTTTCCGAGTTTCTGAAGACACCAAACCTATGCAGTCCTTGTGTGGTCATTGTTATGTTATGTAATAAATATTATTCAATGTGGAAGTAATATCTACTACTAAATTATGGGCCATTATAGATTGTATCAGGGAAAAGGTATAGTTAACCTTAAGAAACTAAGACGATAGATCCTTAGTAATAACCCTAAGTATATGTCTAAGTATAGGTTACAATCTTATCCTAGTATTTTAGAAATATTCATGAATAACATAGGATAAAACCTAAAGATTCATTAATTCAAATTTTATTCTTGAATTATGTGGATTCTCAATTATGATTAGTGTTGATAACACTATGCTTCCTGGTCTTAGTCAATGGTTGGAACATGAAGGAACTGTGTTATGGTTGAATGCAACATGAAGTGAAAGGATTGTCCCCTAGAGAACCCAAATTTTAGAGGGAGATCGAATGAAAAATATTTTAGACATTCTCACAAAACATTCTCAAGCTATGAATCACGACGGACTTCCAGAAAACCAAATAAGGGAGCAAAATTTTGTTCAATCCTTCATGAGGTAGTTTCCACCATCATTTTCTGGGTCTCCTGATCCATTAGTGGCTGATCAATGGATTATTACCACTAAAAAGATATTTTCATTTCAAAAATGTTATGAACATGATAAATTATTCTTAGTAGTCTATCGTATTGGAAGTGAAGACAATCAATGGTGGAATCTTATCAACAATATGAGGAAAAGAGATGAAATTGAGTCCATGGAATGGGATGAGTTCATGAGCTAATTTTTTCAATAAGTGCTTTATTTGTATTCTTCGAAAAAATATTGAGAATGGGTTCCTTGATCTTAAGAAAAAGAATGAGGAATCCATTGGTTTATATAAATCCAATTTTCAAACACATACAAGGTACACTTATCGAATTATTATATAACAATAGGGTAAAATTGATCGATTATTTTTTGGATTAAGACCAAGTCTCTAAAAGGAATTATCCATAAGGGAATTCAATAGATATGAAGAAATTTATCGATGTGGTCTCAAGTTTGATATGTATATTAGAGTAACCTAGAAGTAATATGGGTTTGATTAGAAGAGAAAAATAGAAATCAATGGAAAATATAAAGAGCACACTGAAAAGAAAATGATTTTTCCATTATTCTAAATGTATGGGAAAACATTGGGGGTGTAAAGACCCGTAAAATTATAGGAAATTTTTTCCTTAATTTTCTTTGAATTTTACAAGAACGCATCTTCTGACGGAACCTGATTCTGAGGCCCGGTGTCCCCGGAATCATTTTCCGAAGTTTGGCTCGGGTACGTTCAATGAGCGAACGAGCGGGTTTTTTCTAAATTTTGAACCGGTGCTCAGAATCGAATTCTGAGGGCACTGATGGAATCAAAGTGCCGATATTTGCTTAGAAACGCCTCTTCTGGAGTTGCGTTTGCTCAGGTGTGGTTTTTAATTTTTGGGAGTTAAGTGATGAAAATAAAATAAAGTGGTGTGACAACTTTATTTTATTTCACTTAAAGAGACTTAAAGCCACTTAAAGCCACTTGAGCTAAGCTGAAGTGGATATGGTGCAATTCAAAATAACCTACCCTCTTGGTAGGATATTTGTGAGTTGGGGCCCACACGATCCCCATCGTTTCTTTTCCTATAAGTAACGCACCCGTGAAAACTCCTCATTAATGGAAGTCAACTGGGGAATTTTCTAAAACTCTTAAACGCTCCTATTAATTGGGTGGTTAATTCATTGAAATTAATTTGTTCATTTCTTAACCTGTTTTTCAACTGTTGGAATATTAATAAAATAAGACCAACACACATTTCTTCTTGGGTGCGATTTGTTGAGAGGATTTGGATATTATGTGCCTTCATCCTCCTTCGCAAAGAACGCGAAGAATGAGAAGAACGCAAAGAACGACATCACCCTCAGAGATCGACGACGTGACGCCGTGTTCTGTGATGCCGACGATTCTCCTTCCACGATGCTTCTTCCGGGACGTTCTTCCCCGCAACAATCTCTGATCACCAACTGCTTGAGGTAGGAGATTTCCAATATTTTAAATTTCCATTGTGGATTTTATCCTTAACATGGATTTAATTCATGAAATTAAATCTGTGTGTTTCCTTTAACCCTAGGAGATCGTCGACACGACGCCCTTCCACGACGACGCGATGCCCTTCCGCGACGCGACGGTCCTCTTCTTCCGCGACGGTCAATCCCGCGAAGAACACACATCCGACGACTACGAAGAGGTATGGGTTTCATTTGTGAATAATATTTATTCCCATGGTTGTTTCTTCTAAAACAAAGAACCCGGATCAAAGTTCAATTTTAATTTTATTAAAATTGTGCCTTGTGTTTTTTTCATGTGTTGAATATTTATTATTCCCGATTGTTATCACCAAACACGGAGTGTGCGGGCCAAACAAACACGGCTTGATAACCCTCCGCAGTTTTTCGTTGATGCGCGGATTGGCAAGCTACGACAAACGGGGCCGCAAGTTAATTTTGAAGGCTTTGAAGTGAAGTTTGAGTCCCAGGACGAGCACTGGCGAAGACCGCACGCAAATCAGACCACCGGAGCGCGTCTGGTGGTCCGCGGAAGTCTCTGCCGCTGCACCACGCCAGCACGGCGGTGCTGGCGGCCGCCAGCGGTGGTGCCTGGCACGCCGCCGAGAAGAGCCGCCGCAGCTGAAGCCGTGGCGGCTCTGGCCGGTCCAGCGGCCGCGTCGGACCGCGGAGGAAGGGAAGCGACTTAAGCTGTGTCCAGTGACACGGACCGGCCCCTTCACGGGGGCCGCGAATCCCTTGGGTGCAGCCGCTCGGCCAGCGCCGAGCCGCTAGGCCAGCCATCCGGGTCGCGCCTAGGTCGGGCCGCGCCGCGCCGCGCCGGTCGGGTCGGTCCGGGCCCAGACCCCCCGTTTCCGGACCATTTCGGTCTTTTTCTCATAACTTGAGCTGCGGATCTCCGAACGATGCCCCGTCAGCGGCGATGCAATCCTTGGATTGAGACAGTCGTTTCGGTATATCACACTCAAGGTTTCGGAATACTTTGGGTTCGGCCGGGTTGGTTCGTACACGAAACCAACTGGGCCCTCGAAGCGGAATCGCTCATATCTTGAGCTACAAACGTCTGATTGATGTGCCGTCAACTTTGTCGGATTACTCTTGGTGAGACGGATCATTTGGCATACTCCTCCTAAGGTTTGGATGCAGTTGGAGTATGGTCGGGTTGCTTTTGCCTTAAAAACCAACTGGGCCCCTGGGACGAAAAAGCCAATAACCCTCAGACCGGGCGTCCGATTGACACGCCATCTGCGATGTTGAGTTCCTGTTGACGATAAAGAACTTTTGGATACTTCAAATATGGACTACGTTTCAGTTGATGTATCAGCCTCTCAGCTCGTGGAGCGGACCCTCCCGAACGAGCTTGCTGTGTGCGGGAACCCTAGAGCTGGCTGGGACTGCTACTGTGACGGCGACGATTGTACAGTGATCCTCAGTGGATTCTACGGCGATGACTACAGCACTCAGCGATCCTTTGTGGGTCAGTGCTACAGATCCTGTGTGGGTCCGATCCTGTGTGGGTCTTTGCGGGGGTTAGTTACATATCGATCATTTGTGGGTCAGATCCTTTGTGGGTCATTGCGGGGGTTAGTTACCTATCGATCCTTTGTGGGTCAGATCCTTTGTGGGTCATTGAGGGGGTTAGTTACCTATCAATCTTTTGTGGGTCAGATCCTTTGTGGGTCATTCCGGGGGTTAGTACCTATCGATCCTTTGTGGTTCCGACGGCTTAGATGAATCAGTGGCAATATCTGGTCATCTTTATCGTCATATGAAGAAGTATACCTGTGTGAGCTGAAACCTTGTTTTTCATTCCTTTGTGGATTGTGTTGTGCTATCCTTTGTGGATTGACATTTTTCTTTCCTGTGTGGACTGGGTCGTACTTGGGCTCGGATGTTGGAGCCGAACAAGAATTGATGACTTAGGTATATGTATGGGCATATACCTAAGCAGTGTCGGATGTTACTTCGTGATTGTATCTTTATTTTGTGGATTATCCTTTGTGGATTCTGGGAGACCTTTGGGGGTCTCGGGGTCCCTACTGAGTAGCTTATACTCACCCCTACACGGGCTATGCCTGCACTACGTTGTGTTGGTTGCAGACGACGGACAGCGCTGATCGGGGTAGAGGCTTGCGGAGCAGGACGGTACCTGGAGGTGGACCACGGGGCGGGACGTACTCGGAGCGGTCGGCTGGACCTGAGAAGCAGTGGAGGCTTTCTGTACCCACCCTTCCATTGGGATTTCCAGTGGGCAGCTCGACATTGCGGCTTTACTTTTCAGTTGTTGTTTTCCCTTTCCAGTTGTACTTTACTTTCAGTTGGGGTTTGTATTCTGGCCCACTTACTTTCTGCACTTACTGTTGTACTAGTTTCTTCTTAGTGTTTACTTCTGCCTGCTTACTCTGTGGTGTTTTTTTTACTTTACAAAGGAAATTCCTTCCCTTTATCGGGATTTACGCCTTGGTGCTAGGCGCCAGCCCCTGGCCTATGGAAGGCGGGCTTGGGGTAGTCACGGCATGGGCCCCGAGGACGGGTCGTGAAAAATTGGTATCAGAGGAGTTCGGTTCTACCGCAGACTCTGATCTTTTTCTATGTTAAGCAATAGCGTTTATCATATTGGGTGTGGTTATCAGTCCAGGGAGTCCAGTGTTGGTGCGGCGGCCGACGTATCCGTACACCAAGACCCTGAATTCTGATTTCCGACTTAATGCACGAAAACATTGATTGTGTGTGTGTTTCAAGTTTTCTTTGTGATTACTTTGTGTCACCTCACCAGGTATACTATTCTGACCGTGGCGCATCTGTTTCCTTTTAAGGATGGCCCCACGAAGGCAGCCAACTAGGGTTCCGAGAGTTGAGCGTGACGACAGCCCGCCGAGCGACGAGGCTTCAGTACATGGCCCTTTGACAGTTGAGGCACCGGCGATACCATTACCGCCGAGCCACTGATGCTTCCAGCACCAGCCGCTGACGATGCACGTCGTCTCAGTGCACAGCATGAGTTTCAGCGCCAGCGACTTCCCAGGTTCTGTGGCGAGACGGACCCCCAGGCAGCCGAGGACTGGCTGGAGGCAGTGGGGCGAGTTTTCTGGTTAGTGAGGACACCAGCAGACCTCATGGTGATCCTCACAGCGAGCCTACTACACGCAGCAGCGGGCCGATGGTTGAGCTTGATGCTCCAGGTGCACGATGAGGCATCTCTTCATTGGACAGACTTTGAGGTCCTCTTCCGCTCAGAGTTCGCCCTGACCACCCTCTGTGCGGTACGCATCCAGGAGCTTCTCCAGCTGCGGCAGGGCAGCTTGATGGTCGCCCAGTACTCGGCGAGATTTACCGATCTCTCTCGCTACTCGACCGACATGGTACGGGACCCATTCTTCCGGGCCCGGACCTTTGAGCAGGGTTTGAGACATGAGATCAGGGCATCTCTGATCTCCCTCGGCATTCCAACTCAGGCAGAAGTACTGGAGCGAGCCCTTTTGATCGAGAGCTTTCTTGCTGAGACTTCTTCAGCAGCGAGACCTACCGTGGGGCGGCACGTAGCAGAGTCTTCTGCGGCAGGCATTCGACGGATGAATCATGGGTCCAGGATGACCAGACCCTCACGCAGATGACCTCAGGACACTGGCTCAGCCGTGCGGGGCACACAGCGTGGAGCCAGTCTTTCGAGAGGAAGGGAGTGCTATACATGCGGAGGGAAGGGCCACATGGCTCGTGACTGCCTGACCCACCCTGTCGAGGAGCAGCAGACGGTTGAGGGGCCACCCAGGTAGAGGCAGAGGGTCGACCGTGGTGGTCCGCATGGAGCAGGCGGACGAGGCAGAGGAGCTGGCCGAGCAACAGGTGGTGGGCGACGCTTTGAGGCTCTACCACCACCACCACTAGGAGTTCCACCCCGGCCACAGGGAGCTAGCGAGAAGAGATAGGCATAGCTCCAGGCAGCGGAGGCCTACAACCACAGCGCGCCCGATATGATTCGAGGTACGATCTGTGTCTATTCCACCCTTGTTGCAGTTCTTATAGACACAGGAGTGAGTCACTCTTTCATAGCCGCTGCCCTTGTTCGGAGCTCGGAGATTCGGACAGAGCCGTTGGCTTGATCCTTACGTCTAGAGACTCCTACGAGAGCAGACTCGACGGTTACGTACTGTTGTCGGTAGTGTGAGCTTACTCTAGGAGGCGAGAGCTTCGGGTGGGATATTCTTGTAGCGGCGTCGAGGCCTTACGACATCATCTTGGGCATGGATTGGTTATCTACAGTCCATGCACATATTGACTGTATTAGGCGCAAGGTGCGATGTGTACACACCGACGGAAGCAGGTTCACCTTCATTGGCGAGAAGGGAGCCTTCGAAGCACAGGATGGACTTCCTCAGAGGAGAGGACATCCCATCACTCATCAGTTGGCTAGCCTCATCCTAGGATCTATTGACTTGCAGGGTCCTAGTTTTCCTTCAGTGGTGGATCAGCATGCGGACGTCTTTCCCGACGACGTTCCAGGACTACCTCCTCACAGAGGGGTAGACTTTTATATTTACCTGTACCCCGGGACAGCCCCGATATCGACTCCAGCGTATCGGATGGCCCCCTCTGAGCTTCGAGAGCTACAGGTACAGTTGGAGGACTTGCAGGGAAAGGGATTCATCCGACCCAGTGTTTCACCTTGGGCTTCCCAGATATTGTTCGCCAAGAAGGTGGACGGGAGCTTGTGACTTTGTGTCTACTATCGTCGCCTGAACCAGGTGACGGTGAGGACCAAGTATCTGCTACCGAGGATTGATGACCTCTTCGATCAGCTCAAGGGAGCACGATGGTTCTCGATGATAGACCTCAGGTCAGGCTATCATGAGCTCAGAGTTCGGGACGAGGACGTGCAGAAGAGGGCCTTCAGATGTCAGTATGGCCACTATGAGTTCTTGGTTATGCCATTCGACGTAACCAATGCTTCAGCAGTGTTCATGGGCCTCATGAACAGGATCTTTCAGCCGTACCTCGATCGATTTGTTGTAGTCTTCATCGAAGACATTTTGATATACTCGATGACTGAGGAGGAGCACGCATGTCACTTGCGGGTTATGCTAGACACACTCCGAGAGCACCATCTTTATGGTAAGCTCTAGAAGTGTCAGTTCTGGATGCGTGATGTCCACTTCATGGGACACATCATCTCTAAGGTGGGAGTTGTAGTGGATCCTGCGAAGATCGAGGCAGTGCTAGCTTGGGAGCCACCCAGGAGCGTGACGGAGGTGCGGAGTTTCTTGGGACTAGATGGATACTATCATAGATTTGTGACAGACTTCTCCAGAGTTGCATCATGACTCTCAGCTTTGACGAAGAAGGGGAAACCCTTTGTGTGGTCAGACAGATGTCAGCAGAGCTTCCAGGAGCTGAGACAGAGATTGACCAGCGCACCTATCTTGAGGTTCCCTGAGGAGGGAGTAGGGTACGTAGTCTACTGTGATGCATCAGGGACCGGACTCAGATGTGTCCTAATGCAGGATCAGGAATTGATTGCCTATGGATCACGTCATTTGATGCCGCATTAGCAAAACTACGCTACCCATGACCTGGAGTTAGCAGCATTGGTCTTCGCTCTGAAGACATGGCGACACTATCTGATGGGCGAGCGCTTTACAGTCTTTTCTGACCATCAGAGTCTCAGGTACATCTTTTCTCAGAAGGACCTGAACCTGAGACAGCGGCGATGGCTCGAGTTCCTCCAAGACTATGACTTTGAGATAGTCTATACTCCTAGGAAGGGGAAAGTAGTAGCCGATGCTCTCAGTAGGAGGACGGGCATTCAGCTACTCGAGGAGGCGACAGAGCAGCTAGCTGCTTTGCAGATATCCTTCGTGGATAGGGATGTAGCAGCCTTCCTTCAGTCACTAACAGTCACTCCTCCACTACTGCAGCGGGTCAGAGAGGCACAGCGTGGGGACGCTGACTGTGAGACGCGGCGTGCACAGATATCCTCAGGACAGGCACCTGATGGTTTCTCCTTTGGAGCAGAGCACGACATCCTTTTCAGAGGACGTACCTTGGTACCGGTTGCATTACGGGAGGAGGTGCTGAGAGAGTTTCACACTTCTTTCTTAGTGGTACATCCTGGAGTGGCGAAGATATACCAGGATCTCAGATGACAGCACTGGTGGCCAGGCATGAAGAAGGTTGTGGCGGAGTTCGTTTCACGATGCCTCACCTGCCAGTAGGTGAGGGCAGTGCATCAGGTACCAGCAGGCATAGTACAGCCCTTGGAGGTCCCGGAGTGGAAGTGGGATGGGATATCTATGGACTTCGTGACTGGACTTCCATGCACATCCAGAGTTCATGACTCCATTTGAGTGATTATTGACCGACTCACCAAGTCGGCACACTTCTTACCCAGTAGAGAGCAGGGCTCAGTGGAGAGCTTGGGACGTCTCTACGTTCAGGAGATTGTACGGCTTCACGGTGTACCATTATCTATTGTCTCTGATCGAGATGCTCACTTTACTTCCCGGCTTTGGAAGGGGTTGCAGGAGGCGTTCGGGACGCAGCTACGTCTGAGCACCGCCTTTCACCCTCAGACGGATGGTCAGATGGAGAGGACCATTCAGACTCTCGAGGACATGCTCCGTGCATGTGTCCTCGACTTTGGTCACAGCTGGGAGGACCACCTACCCTTGGTGGAGTTCGCGTACAACAATAACTACCACTCCACCATTGGGATGGAACCATACGAGGCGTTGTACGGCAGACCTTGCAGATCTCTTTTGTGCTAGACAGACCCTGGGGAATCAGCACTTGTGGGACCAGAGATGGTCCGGGCCACAACTGAGAAGGTCCAGGTCATCCAGGAGCGGATGAGGACAGCTCAGAGCCAGCAGAAGTCTTCTGCTTATAGGAGGCGAAGGCCACTAGAGCTCGAGGATGGCGACCACGTCTTCTTGCATGTCTCACCTCGACGCGGATTACGAAGATTTGGCTGAGGCAGCAAGTTGTCTCCACACTTCATCGGACCATTCCAGGTCCTCAGCGGGATTGGCGAGGTGGCTTATCGCCTGGCTCTACCACCTCAGTTGCACCGGGTGCACGACGTCTTCCACGTATCCCAGCTGAGGACATACGTGCACGACCCGACGCACATCATTGACCATGGGGAGCTAGACGTTGATGATGGGGCGACTTTTGCAGAGGTTCTGGTAGAGATTGAGGATCGACAAGAGCAGGTCCTACGTGGATGATCAATTCCTCTACTGCGCATCATATGGAAGCACGAGAACCTCCACGAGAGCACTTGAGAGCGGGAGGCTCAGATGCGTGCTCAGTACCCACTTTTGTTTCCCTAGTTTATGATGTATCTTTATGGGGATATAAAGCCCTGAGGTGGGAGTGATGTAAAGAACCATAAAATTCCAGGAAATATTTTTCTTAATTTTCTTTGTAATTTTACAAGAACGC
The DNA here is from genome assembly GCA_963277665.1 of Viscum album. Classification (NCBI taxonomy): domain Eukaryota; kingdom Viridiplantae; phylum Streptophyta; class Magnoliopsida; order Santalales; family Viscaceae; genus Viscum; species Viscum album. The sequence goes on along the minus strand of OY728127.1, from coordinate 1,149,121,165 downwards.
AGTTTCTGACGGCACCTGATTCTGAGGCCCGGTGTGCCCGAAATCATTTTCCGAAGTTTGGCTCGGGTACGTTCAGTGAGCGAATGAGCAGGTTTTTCTAACATTTGAACCAGTGCTCGGAATCAAATTATGAGGGCACCGATGGAATCTCAACATCGGCATTTTCTTAGAAACGCCTCTTTCGGAGTTGTGTTTGCTCGGGTGTGGATTTCAATTTTTGGGAGTCAAGTGAAGAAAATAAAATAAAGTGGTGCGACAACTTTATTTTATTTCACTTAAAGCCACTTAAATCCACTTAATTCCACTTGAGCTAAGTTGAAGCGGATAGGGTGCAATTCAAAATGTCATACCCTCTTGGTAGGATATTTGTGAGGTGGGGCACGCATGAGCCCCACCGTTTCTTTTCCTCTAAGTAACGCACCCGTGAAAACTCCTCCTTAATGAAAGTCAACTGGGGCATTTTCTAAAACTCTTAAACGCTCCTATTAATTGGGCGGTTAATTCGTTGAAATTAATTTTTTCATTTCTTAACCTATTTTCCAACTGTTGGCATATTAATAAAATAAGACCAACACACCTTTCTTCTTGGGTGCGATTTGTTGAGAGGATTTGGAGATTCTGTGCCTTCATCCTCCTTCGCGAAGAACTCGAAGAACCTGAAGAGCACGAAGAATGCCATCACCCTCGGAGATCGATGACGTGACGCCGTGTTCCGCGACACCGACGATTCTCCTTCCACGATGCTTCTTCCACGATGTTCTTCCCCGCAACAATCTCTGATCACCAACTGCTTGAGGTAGGAGATTTCAAATCTTTTAAATTTCCTTTGTGGATTTTATCCTTAACATGGATTTAATTCATGAAATTAAATCTGTGTGTTTCCTTTAACCCTAGGAGATCGTCGACGTGATGCCCTTCCATGACGACGCGATGCCCTTCCGTGACGCGACGGTCCTCTTCTTCCGCGACGGTCAATCCCGCGAAGAACACACGTCCGACGACTACGACGAGGTAGGGGTTTTATTTGAGAATAATATTTATTCCCATGGTTGTTTCTTCTAAAACAAAGAACCCGAATCAAAGTTCAATTTTAATTTTATTAAAATTGTTCCTTGTTTGTTTTTCATGTGTTGAATATTTATTATTCCCTATTTTTACCACCTAACGTGGAGGGTGCGGGCCAAACAAACATGGCCCGACAACCCTCCGCATTTTTTCGTTGATGCGTGGATTGGGGAGCTACGAAAAATAGGGCCACAAGTTAATTTTGAAGGCTTTAAAGTGAAGTTCGAGTCCCGGGATGAGCACTGGTGAAGACCGTGCGCAAATCGGACCACCAGAGCGCGTCCGGTGGTCTGCAGAAGTCTCCGCAGGCGCGCCACGCCGGCACGGCGGCCTGCAGCGGCCGGCCGCCAGGAAGCGGCGGCGCCCAGTGCACCGCCGGGAAGACTCATTGTGGCGGCGTTGGCCGGTCCCGCAGCAGCGCGGTACCACGGAGGAAGGGACGCGGCTTATGCCGCGTCCGGTGACACGGAGCGGCCCCCGCCCGGGGGCCGCGGCTCCCTTGGGTGCGGCCGCTCAGCCAACGTCGAGCCGCTAGGCCGGCCAGCCGGGTCCCGCTCAGGCCAGGCCGGGCTGGTCCGCGCCGGCCAGGTCGGACCTGGACCAGGGTCGGGTCGACCCGGTTCGGGCCGACCTAGGGGGGTTGGGCCGGGTCGGTCCGGGCCCAGACCCCCCGTTTCCGGACCTTTTCGGTATTTTGCTCATAACATGATATGCGGATCTCCGAACGACGCGTCGTCAGCGGCGATGCGATCCTTGGATCGAGACGGTCGCTTCGATATATCACACTCAAGGTTTCTTAATACTTTGGGTTCGGCCGGGTCGGTTCGTACACGAAACCAACCGGTCCCTCTGAGCGGAAACGCTCATATCTTGAGCTACGAACGTCCGATTGACTTTCCGTTAACTTTTTCGGATTCCTCTAGGTGAGACGGATCTTTTGGCATACTTCGCCCGAGGTTTGGATGTAGGTGGAGTATGGTCGGGTTGGTTTTTCCTTAAAAACCAACCGGGCCCCTGGGATGAAAAAGCCAATAACTCTCAGACCGGGCGTTCGATTGACGCGTCGTCTGCGGCGTTGAGTTTTTGTTGACAATACGTAACTTTTGGATACATCAACTCTAGACTACGTGTCAGTTGATGTATTAGCCTCTCGGCTCATGGAGCGGACCCTCCCGAACGAGCTTGTTGTTTACGCGAACCCTAGAGATGGCTGCGACTGCTACTGTGATGGCGACGACTATACAGAGATCCTCAGTGGATTCGACGGCGACGACTACAGCACTCAGCGATCCTTTTTGGGTCAGTGCTACAGATTCTATGTGGGTACGATCCTATGTGGGTCAGCGCTCAGCGGGCATGTGTGGGCCAGCGCCTACAGATCCTATGTGGGTCTTTGCGGGGGTTAGTTACCTATCGATCCTGTGTGGGTCAGATCCTTTGTGGGTCATTGCGGGGGTTAGTTACCTATCGATCCTGTGTGGGTCAGATCCTTTGTGGGTCATTGCAGGGGTTAGTTACCTATCTATCCTTTGTGGGTCAGATCCTTTGTGGTTCATTGCGGGGGTTTGTACCTATTGATCATTTGTGGGTCTGACGGCTTAGATGAATCAGTGGCAATATCTGGTCATCTTTATCGTCATATGAAGAAGTATACATGTGTGATCTGAAACCCTGTTTTTCTTTCCTTTGTGGATCGTGCTGTGCTATCCTGTGTGGATTTATGTTTTTCTTTCCTGTGTGGACTGGGTTGTACTTGCGCTCGGATGTTGGAGCCAAACAAGAATTGATGACTTAGGTATATGTATGGGCATATACCTAAGTAGTGTCAGATGTTACTTCGTGATTGTATCTTTCCTTTGTGGATTATCCTTTGTGGATTATGGGAGACCTTCAAGGGTCTCGGGGTCCCTACTGAGTAGCTTATACTCACCCCTTCACGGGCTATGCACGCACTACGTTGTGTTGGTTGCAGACGATGGACAGCGCTGATCGGGGTAGAGGCTTGCGGAGCAGGACGGTACCTGGAGGTGGACCACTGGGCGGGACGTACTCGGAGCGGTCGGCTGGACCTGAGGAGCAGTGGAGGCTTTCTGTACCCACCCTTCAGGTGGGATTTCAAGTGGGCAGCTCGACATTGCGGCTTTACTTTTCAGTTGTTGTTTTCCCTTTCCAGTTGTACTTTAGTTTCAGTTGGGGTTTGTATTCTGGCCCACTTACTTTCCGTATTTACTGTTGTACCAGTTTCTTCTTAGTGTTTACTTCTTCCTGCTTACTCTGTGGTGTTTTTTGTTTACTTTACAAAGGCAATGCCTTCCATTTATCGGGATTTACGCCTTGGTGCTAGTCGCCAGCCCCTATCCTATGGAAGGCAAGCTTGGGGTAGTCATGGCACGGGCCCCGAGGACGGGTTGTGACAGGGGGAATTTTCTTAAAGGGACAATTAAATATTTTATGATTGGATTATATGGTCATATGGAAGTTGAATGCCTATGTTATGGGAAAAATATGTCCAATTATGCGAAAAATGAAAAGGCTACATAGAATGCACCTCCTACAATCCAATTCTATAAGTGGAAGGAAATGGGAAATTATGCTAGTCAATTACATAATCCATGGGTTATTTATGATGATCTACATCAAAAACTCATAAGGAAAATTAATATTTAATTTCACATTCAATCACTATCGGTAACATAGAATAAGTTAATGAAGTGTTGAAAGGTACACTAACCATCCAATATAATGTAGAAAAATGTTTTATTTGATTTTTGATCCACCCACTATTTTATTTCTGAAGAATTTTCTAAGGGTATCACAATATTACTTCAACAATTCAATGTTGAGTTTGTTATTACAACTCTAAATGGCACAATGGTTGCATCAAAAGTATATAATTCTTCTCTAGTTGATGTTTATGGAAAATTTCTTCTTGAAAATCTTATGATCCCTCTTATAGTGGAATTTTATTTCATTCTTGGCATAGATTGGCATTCCCTATATGGAGTTCATATCAATTTCCCCAGAACAGAAGTCATATATCATATTCTAGATAAATCTATGATCATCTACTGTTCAAAAGTTTAATATAGCCTTAAAATAGAAATTTCTTCCATCTTACGGGTCTTGATTCTGATAAATGAAGGTTATTTATCTCACATGGTTGGGTTGAAACTCACGATTAAGAATACACCCATTATACGAGAGTTTTATGATGCCTTTCTGAATGAATTTCTAGGTATTCTTCCAAATCATGAAGTTGAGTTTTCAAAATAACTCATAACTAGTGTTATTAATATTTTAAATACAACATATATAAGGGCCCCAATTTAGTTGCAATAATTTAAGAAGAAACTCCAAGACAATATTTATAAGGGATTCAAACACCATAGTTTGTCTCCTTGGGGAGCACCAGTTCTGTTTGTTAATAAGAAAGATGGATCAATGAGACTCTACATTGATTATAGAGAATATAACAAGAATGTTACCAAGAACAATAAACCTCTTCCCTTCGTTGATGATTTATTTGACCAACTACACTGAGTTTAATACTTTTCAAAGACTGATCTTAATTCAGGATTTCATCAATAATGGGTCAAAAAGGAGGATATTCTACAAACATCATTCCATACAATGTATGGTCAATATGAATTTATAGTGATTCCTTTTAGTCTTAATAATACCAAATTTATCTTCATGTATCTAACGAATAATGTCTTTCAGAGACTCTCTTTATCAGTTTTTGGTATTATTTATATAAGATATTGTTTTCAATTCAAAGAGGAAATATGAACATGACGACCATGATAGAATTGGACTGATGACCCTAAAAAAGGGAATATTTATACCAAATTTTCCATGTGTGAATTTTGGCTTCATAATGATTCATTTTTGGGTGACAGGGGATATCTGGGGTTCTAGAAAAATAATGTTATTAAACGATGGTGGAGACAAACAATGGTAACTGAGATCTGATGTTTTCTTGGTATGGATGGATATTATTGATGTTTTCTGAAATATTTTTCATGATTATCTAATCCACTCACAATGTTTACTCTGAAAAGTGTTATGTTTGGTTGGATGGTGGAATGCGAGGATAATTTCAAAGAATTAAAATTAATGTTATCTATTAAATCTATGCTCACACTTCTTTATAGTGGAGAAAGGATTGTGATATATAGTGATGCATCCATGAAGGGGCTACGATTTGTTTCCTTGAAAAATGATATGGTGATAGCTTATTCTTCACATCAGTTGAAAATACATGAGAATAGTTACCCCACTCATTATTTGGAGTTAGCTAGGGTAATCTTGCATTAGAAATATAGAGGCATTGCCTTTATAGATAAAAGTGTGATATTTAGACTAATCATAAAATATTAAAGTATATTTTCACACAAAAGGAGTTGAATATGCACAAAATATGATTTTTGGAGTTGAATAATTATTATGACTGCTCAATACATTACCACAGTATAAAAGAAAACAAAGTGGTTGTTGCATTAAGTAGATCACACAATGATAGCCTATCCATAACGAGGATCACAAAAGATCCAATATTTATGGAATTTAAAAGGATGTATCTTGAAATTTTAATGGAAGGGGGAAATCTAATAATTCTAAAATGAATAATAAACCATCAATACAAGTGATTAATAAGTAGGAATTGAATAATGATTTAGAGTTACAAGAAAAGGTAAAAAAATTTCCTGATTTCAACTGGGATTATGATGAAATAATAAGGTTTGTGAACTAGGGTTTTATTCCTCCAAAACTTATAATGACCCATACTTTACATAAATTGTTATTACTTCATAATTGAAGCATAATTATTACAACATTAAACAAAACCATGGCAGGACGGTATAGGTATAGTGTCTTTAGAAACTGTTAAACATAAACAACTGGTTCATAAAACATCTACATTGTCTCTCATTTATTTAATCATATATAGAGTCCCTTTTGGCATATCCTACTTAATAAACTTCTTCCTGGCCTGAGGAAAGAATACATACAAAATGGTGAGCTCAAATGATCAGTAAGGGTAAAAAAAGGAAATATCATATTCATAAGAACATAGCATTTCAAAAATCTTATCCTACAAAAGAGATCATAATATCATAACATGGGATAAATCATAGTAGTGAAATGAAATCCCAATAATCCTAACATAAAACATGAAATTTTGTTTCATACACACATAATCATAGAGAATCATTTCTTAGTAGTCAAGACTCATTTCCAAGACTATCTTAGCGGACAAAGTCCATTTTTGAACCAAGTTCACTCCTCGTTTCAGTCCTGTTTCACTGAACCGGATTAACCTGCCATTCCAGCCATGTATATCTCATGAGATATAAATCATTACCCAATGCATTGGAGCGAGATATAGGTCACATCTATCTCATAATGAAATCATTCTTATGTGTGCCACAAAATCATAAATCATACATCATAGCATAACCCATGTAATAAAATTGGTATTGTTAAACATAGTTCCATCATAACATAATCCATATAAGATAAAAGGACTTCATAAAAATAATCCCATCATAACATAATAAAATCAATGTAAAAATAGGGATATAAACTGAACCCTATATTATCTTATATGGAAAATAACTTTGATAAAACGTTTGAACTCCATTCTTGAGTAAAATATCCTTTCCACTTCAAAAACATTTTCCTTTCTTAAAATGTCATATAATTTTAAACTAAAAGAAGTTTATTAAAAATAAACTTGAAAACTTGTAAAGTAAGATTCATGGAAATAATGTTCTAAAATTCCATTCAGTCCATATAAGTTAAAAAAACATGTGTCTCGTACTTTGGCTGGAAAAGTCAAAAAGTACCTCGTACTAAAAACAAAAAAAGATTCCTTTCATATCTTTTAATAAAAACTCACCAATGGGTAAAATTGGATTTAAAAAAATTTTGGTGGATGGAAATAATATTACATATTGAGGAAACATGGATGTGGATGATAAATATTCCCTATAAATTCTGAATTATAAATAATCTCAGATAAAAATGAGATTGTGTGATTTTCCCTTACCTAAGGTTTGATTTTCTTCGTACGTGTCCAAACCTCCTGTATAATGAGTAAAATTATGTCATTTAATTATTCCATAATAATACTCATTGTTATGATATCATATATGGTCATATTCTTAGCTTCTTATTAGTAATATTTCATTGTTACTTGTTATTCAGGTGTTTATTGCTTTTTGTTCTTATGCGTGTTTTGTCAAAGAAATTCTTATTCTTATTTTTAGGTTATAGATACCTCATTTCCAGAATGGTATTAGTGTAATATATATCATATTTATTCATTCAATTCATTTGTATAATCATTATGCAATGAAGATCATGTAAACGAGTCGCATCACACCCTGGAGACGGTAGGCCGTACGCACGCACGAGCGATGATATTATTCCCATGATCGTGGAATTGTATTTGAGTGTATGTATACCATTTAAGAATCAATATAACTTTACAATAATCATATGTAGTTATTATTTACACCATTATACCCATCCAAGTATGGTGGTGGTGAAAAACAGATTACACCACGGCGTGAAGACGGTATTCCCTACGTACGCACGTGCGGTGATTTCATTTTCCGTAAGATGGATAGAAGGTAAAATATGGTTGTTTCATGTTTATAATAACATATCAGTATATGAGTGATACTTATGTTATTAATTCATAATGAAACAACTAAAGATGAGGAAGTAGAAGATTTTTTTTTTGAAAGAATTGGTAATGGATATTTCCTCTTCTTCGACACGCCTCTTTGAAACCTCCTCTTAGGGCACTAAAATTGGTATTTGAAGAAGCCCAGTACCTCCATAATATTAATAGGTAAGTTGAGAAGAGAAATTTTCAGGGGTTGGCCGATCTTGAATGCTCAAAGTGGTGTGAGGAGGAGATGGAGGAGGTGCCCTTTTATAAGGGAGGAGAGGGGCACCTTAAGAAAAAATTTAAAATATTATTTTATTATAAAGTCATATTGGGTTTTTAATAGCTCCAAATTGATTTATTTAGAAGCTTAGGTGGGTATGGGTAGAAATAATCTCAACCAATAGATTTTAGACAAGTTTCAGTTACTATTTTAACCTTATCATTTATATTTAACTCTAAATTAAATAATTTAGCTTTTACAGTGTCTTCTTGTTTTCTTACACTATATGGTTAATAAACTTACTATAACAAGCCAAAATAACCCCAAGTTGTTAATTTTTAATATATATAACCTTATATAAGTCATTTGGCCGAAACAATATTTTTAGGAATAAAATAACAATTAATAATATAATATTTGTTTTAAAAAATATTTTATGTCAATTTTGACACTATTTGGAAATTGATTTTTGTGAAAATCATAACAATATTATTAGTTCGAAAAAAGTTAATTAAATCAATAATAATATGTCATATTAACCTATAAAATTAGGGTAATTTATAAAAAGTCTCAAATTACATTTATTTGGGTATTTCTAACATCAATTAGGTTAATATTTCATTAATAATTTAATTACTGCATCGTCATTGTGTCCAAAATAAATTAAATTATTTAATGTGTAAAAATTATAAATAAAATATCATTAGGTATGAAATAATTTTATCTTTCAAATGAATATCTATAGTCGAAATTATCTTAAGTATATCCCTACATTAAAAATGTTTTTATTTATTAAACTTTGATTTTAACTATTTCAACACTTCATTAAATAAAATAATAATAAGTGTCCTAATATAATCCAAGTGGACCTAAAGGATAATATTTTGTTTCTAAGGTTGTTTTTGGTCTAATTTTACTTATCCAATAGAATTAGGATGTGTGTTAGGGTAACAATAATATCATTTTTACAATTAATTACCCTATTTACTTTTAACCATGGAAAAAAGTAAAAAGTCACTATTCACCAAAAATTATTTCTATCTTATTGAACCACATTTTAATCCTTGATATTAACCGTTTCTCTCGGATTTTCAAAATTCCACTCAGAGAAGCGGTAAAATTATGTTTAATGTAAATTTTCAAATTCACCTAGGAGGTGGGTAAAAGACAGTGAAAAGTTCAATAAAATTTTTATATATCTAAAATTATTATAAAATGACTCCAATTAATTAAATTGAAATTATATACATATTATGTATCAATTTTTACCTAAAATAAATTTAAATAAAATTTGGTTTTTAAATAGTTACCAAGTGTTTTCACTATTCATCAAAAATTGAAAGTTTTCAAAAAAATAAAAAAAATTCACCCTAGGCTAATTTCGATATTCCGAATCCAAAAATGAAGTCTATTTTGAAATATAAAATTTATAAAAATTCAAAAATTGGGTATTACTATTCATAACGGCTAGTTTATATAATATTTTAATAACATACCGTTGTTTAGTGAAACTCAGTATTGTGTATAACGCAAGCTATCGAGGAAGGTTGCTCTTGCGTGTAACGCAAGCCAAGACTGTGTTATGTGTAGTGAAAGATTCCTTTATATAACATTGTATATAAAAACAAAATACTTCTCCTTAAATCTTGGGTGTTGCATTCTACCCCCCTTAAAATGAATTTCATCCTCGAAATTCGTCACTTTGTAACAAATAGATGAGGATACCTCTCCCTCATCATATCCTCAAGTTCCCATGTAACTTCTTCTAATTGGTGGTTCCTCCATAAAACTTTCACCAAGCGAGTGGTCTTGTTCCGTAGCACTTTTTTTCTACGATCCAGAATCTCTATCGGTTGTTCTTCATAAGAAAGATCTTGCTCCAACAGTACAACTTCTGAGCTCAGTACATGTGAAGGATCGAGTGTGTACTTTCTCAGGAGAGATACATGGAACACATCCTGAACTTGAGAGAGATTCAGTGGAAGAGCCAATCAGTAAGCTACCTTCCCAACACGATCCAGTATTTCAAATGGACCTATATACCGAGGGCTCAACTTGCCCTTCTTTCCAAATCTCATTACTTTCTTCCAAGGAGATATTCGTAAGAACACTTTATCACCCATATCAAACTCTAGGTCTTTTCTTCGGTTTTCGGAATAACTTTTTTGTCGACTCTGAGCTGATCTTATGTGTTGTTGAATAGATCTGACCTTTTCTTCCATCTCATCAACAAGATAAGGTCCTAATGGCTTTCTTTCCCCACCTTCATCCCAGCAAGAGGGAGTCCTGCATTTCTTTCCAAAGAGATCTTAACAAAGAGCAATATGAATGATGGAGTGAAAGCTATTATTATAATAAAATCTCACCAAAGGTAGGTGTTGATCCCAATCACCTTTTAAATCCATAGAGAAATCTCTTAACATATCTTCTAGAGTTTGAATTTTTCACTCAGACAGACCATCTGTCTGAGGATGATAAGCAGTGCTAAAACTTAACTCTGTATCTAAAGTATACTAAAGAATTCTCCAGAAATTCGAGGTAAACCTCAGATCCCGATCAGATATAATGGAAAGTGGTACTCCATGAAATCTTACCACTTCCTTCACATATATCCTGGAAAGTTGATCCTGATAGAAATATTTTATAATAGTAATGAAGTGTGCCGACATCGTAAGACGGTCAACTATAACCCAGATAGAATTATTGCCTTTGGATGTTTTAGGAAGTCCAGTGACAAAGTCCATAGTGATGTTTTCCCATTTCCATTCTGGTATGGGTAATTGTTGTAACATCCCCTTAGACTTCTGTCTCTCAGCTTTTACTTACTGAAAAACCAAGCATCGAGAGACATATTCAGCAACATCTCTTTTCCTGCCATCCCACCAGAAGTACTCTTTCAGTTCGTTATACATCTTCGTACTTCTAGGATGAATAGAGAATGAAGAACTATGAGACTCATCCAGTAGCTCCTTCTTTAATTCTGGGATGGGAAGAACACAAACCTGATTCCTGAAGCTTATTATCTCATCATAATCAAGGTTGAATTCAGGAACATTTCTCACCTGCTTTTGTAACTCTACAAATTCTTTTTGTTCCTATTTAATCTTCACATGTATAGATGGTTGAACTTTCATTTGAGAAAGATAAGATTTTTCACCTTCCATTATAATTCCAAGATGCATCCTTTGTAAATCCATAAATATTGGATCTTTTGAGATCCTCATCATGGATAAGCTAGCATGGTCTTGTTGACTTAATGTGTTTGCCACTTTGTTTACTTTCCCAGGGGGATAATGAATTGAGCAGTCATAATCCTGAATCAGCTCCAATCATCTTCTTTGGCGCATATTCAGCTCCTTTTGTGTGAAAATATACTTTAAACTTTTATGACCAGTATAAATATCACACCTATCACCATAAATTTAATGCCTCCAACTCTTTAATGAAAAGATTACTGTAGCTAACTCCAAATCACGAGTTGGATAATTTTGCTCAAGAATTTTCAACTGTCGTGAGGCATAATCTATCACCATATCATTTTGCATAAGAACACACCCCAATCCCTTCATGGATGCATCACTATAGATCACAAACCATTCTCTACTACAAGGCAGTGTGAGCACATGTTCACTGGATAACCTTTTTTAACTCCTTGAAATTTTCTTCACACTCCTTCAAAATGAACTTAACTCCTTTTTGAGTCTACATGGTGAGTGGATTAGATAATCGTGAAAAATAATTCACAAAACGTTGATAATATCCATCCAAACCATGAAAACATCGGATCTCAGTTACTGTTGTTGGTCTCGACCATATTTCAATACCTCTCCCTTTGATAGATCCACAGATATCCCCACTTTTTAGATTATGTGACCCAAAAATGAAACATTTTAAAGCCAAAATTCACACTTGGTAAATTTGGCATAAAGGTTCTCCTTTCTCAGGGTCTTCAATACAATTATCAAGTGATATTCATGTTCTTTCTTTCTCTTTGAATAGACAAGAATATCATCTTTAAAGACTACCACAAACTGATCATTATAGTCTCTAAAGACTCTATTCATCAGATCTATGAAGATAACAGGGGAATTAGTAAGATCAAATGGCATCACTATAAATTCATAGTGTCCATACCTTGTACGGAAAGCCATCTTTGGTATATCCTCCCTTTTGACCCTTAATTGATGATACCCTGAATGAAGATCAATCTTGGAAATGTATTCAGCTCTACGTAGTTGGTCAAATAAGTCATCAATGCTCAGGAGAGCATATTTGTTCTTGGTTGTGATCTTGTTATGTTCTCGATAATCAATGCAGAGTCTCATTGATCCATATTTATTCTCAAAAAATAGAACAGGTGCTCCCCAAGGTGACACACTAGGGCGTATGAATCCTTTATCAAGATTCTCTTGGAGTTTCTTCTTGAATTCCTGCATATTAATTGGGGCCATTCTATAATGTGTCTTTGAAATGGGCATAGCACCCGATATGAGTTCTATTGAAAACTCAACTTCACGATTTTGTGGAAGACTTGGAAATTCCTCTAGAAAGACATCATCAAACTCCCCTACAATGGGTGTATTCTTAATCGTGAGTTTCTCTCCAACCATTAGAGTTAAATAAACTTCATTTAGTGTAATCAATACCCATAAGATGGAATAAATTTCCACTGGAAGGTTATATTCATCCTTGCATCGATAGAAGATCATAGATTGATCTGGAATATTAAATGTGACTTCCCTTATTTGGAAATTGATATTAGCTCCATATAAAGAAATCCAATCCATGCCATGAATCACATCAAATTCCACTATAGTAAGGATCACAAGATTTCCAGAAAGCACTTTCCCAAAAACTTCAATCGGATAAGAATTATAAACTTTTTATGCGACTGTTGTGCCATTAGGGGTTGTCACAGCTAACACAATATCTAATTGTCGAGGTAATACGGCAATAACCTTACAAAATTCTTCAGAAATACAAGAGTGGGTGGATCTAGAATCAAATAAAACATGTGATACTTTAGAGTGGATAGTAAGTGTACCTTTCACCACTTCGTTATCATACTCCACATCGCTGATAGAAATTGCATGTGAATTTCCATTGTCTTTAGCCTTAAGAGTTTTTTGACGTCAATCATCCTCAAAAACCCTTGGATTAGGGTATTGATTAGCATGATTCCCCATATCCTTGCACTTGTAACATTGAAGTATAGGAGTTTCACTCTGTGTATCTTTTTCTCTGTTCGCATCACTAGACATATTCTTCACATCATTGCAGTATTCAAATGCCCGATGATCTTATTTTCCACATTTGAAACATTTACTTATCCCTTTAAGACAACTCCCTTGACGATTCTTTCCACACTTTGAGCATAAGGGAAAAATCATCTTCTTTTCAGTGTGCTCTTTATATTTTCCTTTGAATTCCATTTTCCTATTCTTATCAAACCCATATGACTGATGGGTTATTCCAATCTCCATATCAACCTTGAGAGAACATCAAACGATTTCCTCGTATCTATTGAAGTCCCTTATGGATAACGCCCTTTGAATACTTAGTTTTAAGCCACTAAAGAATCGATCGATCTTACTCTCAGGTTGGATAATAATACCAGAAGCGTACCTTGAAATTCTTGTAAAATTTTCTTCGTAGGTACCAACAGATTCATCATCCTTTTTCATTAGTTCAAGAAACTCCTTCTCCATCTTTGTTTCAAGAATATGATGGAAGTAATTATTAAAATATATGTTCTTGAACTCGTCCCATTACATGGACCCAATTTCATCTCTTAGCCTCGTATTCTTGATAAGATTACACCATTGATCAGCTTCACATTCCAAACGATAAACTGCTAAGATGACTTTATCATGTTCAGAACATTGAAGAACTGAAAATATCATTTAAGTAGTACTGATCCATTGTTCAGAAAATAATGGATCAGTAGACCCGCTGAATGAGGGTGGACGCAGCCTCATGAAGAATTAAATATAATGGTTCTCCTTCCTTTGCTCGTTTGGAAGTCCTGCATGATTCATAGCATAAGGAAGTTGTGTGATCATGACTACAAGATTTTTCATTCCAGCTCCCATAATGTTTGGTTGCTCAGGGGCACAATCATTTCATTGCCCGTCGCATTCAGAATTAACATGGTTCCTTCGGGTTCTATCCATTGACTAAAACCAATAAGCATAGTGTGATAAGCACTAATAATAATAGTAAAACCACATAATCAATAATAAAATTTCACGCTTTAGGTATTATCATAGGTTATTCATGGACATTTCCAAAACAATAAGATTTTTTCCTATGCTTAGACATATCCTTAGGGTTCTTACTAAGGATTTCACATCCTAGTTTCCAAAGGTTGACTATACCTTTCCTCTAATACCAACTATAATGACCCATACTTTACATACATTATAATTACTTCAGAATTGAAGCATACTTATTACAATATATAACAAAACCATGGTAGGACCATATAGGTATAGTGTCTTTAAAAACTGAGAAACATAAACAACTTGTTCATAAAGCATCTACATTGTCTCCCGTTTATTTCATCATAGCTAGAGTCCATTTTGGAATATCCTACTTAATAACCTTCTTCCTGGCCTGGGGAAAGAAAACATACAAAAGGTTGAGCTCAAATGATCAATAAGGTTAAACATAGAAAATATCATATTCATAAGAACATAGGATTTCAAAAATCATATCCTGCAAAAGAGATCATAATATCATAACATGGGATAAATCATAGTAGTGATATGTAATCCCAAGAATCCTAACATAAAACATGAACCTTTGTGGCATACACACATAATCATAGATAATTATTTCTTAGTATTCAAGACCCATTTCCAAGACTATCTTAGCGGACAAAGTCAATTTTTGAACCGAGTTCACTCCACGTTTCAGTACTGTTTCACTGAACCGGATTAACATGTCGTTCCAGCCATGTCTATCACATGAGATATAAATCTTTACCCAATTCATTGGAGTGAGATATAGGTCCCACCCATCTCATAATTAAACCATTCTTATGTGTTCTACAAAATCATAAATCACAAATCATAGCATAACCCATGTAATAAAAATGGGATTCTTAAACATCGTGCCATCATAACATAATCCATATAAGATAAAATGAGTTCTTAAAAATAATTCCATCACAACATAAACAAATAATTGTAAAAATGTGTATAGAAACAGAACCCTATATTATCATAGATGGAAAATAATTTTGATAAAACGCTTAAACTCCATTCTTGAGGAAAATATCCTTTCTACTTCAAAAACATTTTCCTTTCTTAAAATGTCATATAATTTTAAAATAAAAGAAGTTGATTAAAAATAAACTTGAAAACATGTAAAGGAATATTCATGGAAATAATGTTCTAAAATTCCATTCAGACCGTATAATTTAAAAAAATATTCTTCTCATATTTTGGCTGGAAAAGTCAAAAAGTACCCCGTACTAAAAACCAAAAAATATTCCTTTCATATCATTTACTAATAACTCACCAATGGGTAAAATTGGATTTAAACAATTTTAGGTGGTTGGAAATAATATTTCATATTGAGGAAACATGGATGTGGATGATAAATATTCCCCTTTAAATTCTGAAGTATAAATAATCTCAGATTAAAATGAAATTGTGAGATTTTCCTCTAACTTAGGTCTGATTTGCTTCATACGTGTCTGAACCTCCAGTATAATGATTTAAATAATGTAATTGACTTATTCCAGAATCATAATAATTTTTATTATATCATATATGGTCATATTCTTAGCTTCTTATTAGTAATATTTCATTTCTACTTATTATTCGTGTGTTTGTTGCTTTTTGTTCTTATACGTGTTTTGTCGAATAAATTGTTATTCTTCTTATTTAGGTTATAGATACCTCATTTATAGAATGGTATTAGTGTAATATATATCATATTTATTCATTAAATAAATTTATATAGTCATTATACAATTAAGATCATGTAGAACGAGTCACATCACCGCGTGGAGACGGTAGGCCGTACGTACGCACGAGCGATGATATCGTTCCCATGATCATGGAATTGTATTGGAGTGTATGTATACTATTTCATAATCAATATCACTTTAAAATAATCATATATAGTTATTATTTACACCATTATACCCATCCAAGTATGGTGGTGGCGGAAAACAGATTACACCACGGCATGGAGACGGTATTCCGTATGTACCCACGCGCGGTGATTTCATTTTCCGTAGGACGGATAGAAGGTGAAATAGGGTTGATTAATATTTATAATAACATATAAGTATATGATTGATACTGATGTTATTAATTCATAATGAAACAACTAATGAAGAGGATTTAGAAGAAGAAATAAATTTGAAAGAATCGGTAACAGATATTACCTCTTCTTCGATACGCCTCTTTGAAACCTCCTCTTAGGGCACTAAAATTGGTCTTTGAAGAAGACCAGGACCTCAAGAATATTACTAGGGAAGTGGATAAGAGAAATTGGCAGGTTTTTGCCAAGATAGAAGTCTAAAAGGTGTGTGAGGAGGAGAGGGAGGAGGTGCCCTTTTATAAGGTAGGAGAGGGGAACCTTAGAAAAAACATAAAATATTATTTAATTATAACATCATATTCGGTTTTTAATAGCTCCAAATTGATTTATTTATAAAAATGAGGGGATGGGTCTAAATCCTCTCAAACAATATATTTTAGACAAGTTTAGGATACTATTTTAACCTTATCATTTAGATTTAACTCTAAGTTAAATAATTTAACTTTTACTGTGTCTTCTTGTTTTCTTACATTATATGGTTAATAAACACAATATAACAAGCTAATCGAACCCCAAGTTGTTAATTTTTAATATATATAACCTTATCTATGTAATTTGGACGAACCTCATATTTTTATGAATAAAATAACAATTAATAATATAATATTTGTTTCAAAAACTATTTTATGCCAATTTTGACAATATTTGGTAATTGATTTTTTTGAAAATCATAACAGCATGATTAGTTCTAAAAAAGTTAATTAAATCAATAATAATATGTCATATTAACCTATAAAATTAGTTTAATTCATTAAATGTCTCAAATTACATTTATTTGGGTATTTATAACATCAATTATGTTAATATTTCATTAATAAGGTAATTACTGCATCATAATTGTGTCAAAAATAAATTAAATTATTTGATGTCTAAAAATTATAAATAAAATAAAATTAGGTAGGAAATATTTTTATATTTATAATTAATATCTATAGTCAAATTTATCTTATGTATAACCCTACATTAAAAAAATTAGTTATTAAACTTTGATTTTAACTATTTTAACACTTCATTAAATAAAATAATAATAAGTGTCCAAATATAATCCAAGTGGACCTAAAGGGTAATATTTTATTCCTAATGTTGTTTTCAGTCGAATTATACTTATCCAATATAATTAGGACATGTGTTAGGGTAATAATAATATCATTTTTACCCTTAATTACCCTATTTAATTTTAACCTTGGTAAAAAAAAGTAAAAAGTTACTATTCACCGCAAATTATTTTTATCTTATTGAACCACATTTTACTCCTTGAAAATAACTGTGTCTTTCAGATTTTTGAAATTCCACTCACAGAAGTAGTAAAATTATGTTTTATGTAAATTTTCAAATTCTCTTAGGAGGTGGGTAAAAGACGGTGAAAAGTTCAATAAAATTTTTATATATATAAAATTATTATAAAATTAATCCAATGAATTACATTGAAATTATATAGGTATTATGTATCAATTCTGACCTAAAATAAATTTAAATAAAATAAATAATTATTTAAATAAAAGTCAGTTTTTTAATAGTAACCCATTGTTTTCACTATTCATCATAAATTGAATGTTTTCATAAAAATACCAAAAATTCAACCTAGTATAATTTCGATATTCCGAATCCAAAAATGAAGTCCATTTTGAAATATAAAATTTATAAAATTTCAAAAATTGGTTATTACTATTCATAACAGCTAGTTTGTATATTGTTTTAATAACATACCGTTGTTTAGTGAAACTCAATATTGAGTATAACACAATATATCGAGGAAGGTTGCTCTTGCGTGTAACGCATGCCAAGACAGTTTTGTGTGTAGTGAAAGAGTCCTTTATATTACATTATACATAAAAACAAAATATTTCTCATAAAATCTCGGGTGTTACAAAACTAGAATTAATGAATGAGATTTTAGAGGACGATCATAGTCCTTAATTCTTTTTTCACCCTAGAAGTATAAGGATGTACAGGGACCTGAAAAAGTACTTCAGGTGGCATGGAATGAAAAGAGATGTCACGGAATTTTTCTCTCGATGCATGGTTTGTCAACATGCTAAATATGAGAGATAAATGTGTAAGGGGATGTTAAAATCATTACCCATAACAAAATGGAAATGGGAAAACATCACTATGGATTTTTTCATAATATATCCCAAATCATCCAAAGTCAATAATGCAATCTAGGGTAGAATTAATATCCTTACGAAGTCGACACACTTCATTACTATTAGAATGTATTATTCTCCTGGTCATATTTCCATGATATATGTAATGGACGTGGTAAGATTTCTGGGAGTACCACATTTTATTATATCTTATCATGATCCATGTTTCACATCGATGTTCTGGAAAAGTCATCAGCTTCTTCTGGATACATAGTTATGTTTCAATAGTTTTTATCACCCTCAGACAAACTTTCAATCAGAGGGGACAATTCAAACTATAGAAGCCATGTTTAGAGCTTTCTATATGGATTTAAAAGGTGGTTGGGATCAACACCTACCATTGGTGGAATTTTCATACAATAAAATATTTTACTCCATTATTCATATAGATCATTATGATGTTCTATGGACAAAAGTGTAAAACTCTAACATGCGGGGAAGATGTTGTTTAATGAAATCTATTGGACTAGATCTAGTTGATTAAATGGTGGAAAATGTTAGATATATTCAACATCACAAAATAGAATCTCAGAGATGACAAAAAAATTATGTTCACAACTGAATAAAAGAACTAGATTTTGATATTGGTGATAAGGTGTTGGTACAACTATTTCCCAAGAAGAGAGTTATATGATTTAAAAATAAGGGAAATTTTGAGCCCTAGTTATATCGGTCCTTCAGAAATTTAGGATCGTGTTGGGAAGGTAGATTACTGATTAGGGCTTCCACCAAATCCCTTTTAAGTTCATGACATGTTCCGCTTATATCTCCTAATATTGTACATACCCATTTGTTCACAAGTATTAAGATCATATGTCATACCAATGGAGAAATATCATTCTTTTGAAGAACTACCGTTAGGGATTCTGCATCGTAGTGAAAAAGTTCTATGAATCAAAACCACTCTCTTGGTTAATGTTTTATTATGGAACCACCAATTTAATTATGATTAATGAGAACTTGGGTATATGATGAGGGAGCGGTATCCTCATCTCTTTGTTTCCATGTGATGAATTTCTAGGGTGAAATTCAGTTAAAGGGGGTTAGAATGTAACACCCAAATGTTTTTATGAAATGTTTTCATTAAATAATTTTAATTCATCCATTGCATGGTTTTCATGAAATTGAGAGTTTAAATAAACTAAAAGGTTCCCTTATTATTTAATTATCATTATATCTAAGTAGTTATGTTAGGAGTAATAATTATAACTAACTTATGATAATGAATTGTGAATTCATTTGCTATCAATTATTTATGAAAAATATAAATCAATTAGATATTTAAATTTTTGAGTGAATTAATTTTTTTAATGAAATTAATGTGATATACATGTGATATATACTTGATAAAATATTTTTATATTAATTCAATTGATATTTTTGTCATAGGGTATGAATAAAACCAAATCTAATGAATAAAACCCTATTTTTTAAAACATTATTTTTAAACCATTGAATGGTGAAACAATTTCCAATTAAGATTTTGACACACTAATAATTTTTATACAAAAAATAACATTTTATTTTGAAGAATGTTATAAAAATTTAATTTGGATTAATCTCTGATATTTTTCAGATAACATTAATGTTTTGAGGAATATTAAAAATACGCTAAATTTTAAATGAATATTTTTCTCATTGAAATAATATATATGGTTAATTTATATAATTTAATTGATTCTAAGTATAAATATAATATATTTTTACCATTTAATAAAATTTATGTCACTGTAATTAATTTTAAATTAAATTCATATGTCAAAACATTTCAATCTTTTGCTATATTTTAACTTTGAGAACCCATTTTCTCATTTCAAAAATGGGATTAATTTTATATTAATTACTGTAAATTCTGTGTTTTGAATTTAGAAAAATGGATTCCATATTTTGAATCAGGAGGTTCAAATTATTATAATAGGCTACTTTTTTATCATTATGAATAGTAACTTTGGTAATTATTTTAATTACCATCGTTAAAGGTAAATCCGGTAAGTAATGGTCAAAATAATATCATAAAATTACATTAACAACTGTGAAAATACTAGTAGATGACTAAACGCTAACCTTATAATTTATTGTTCAAAATGAAATAAATTAATGGATAAATACTTATGAATATGACATGAATAAAATAAAAAATTAATGAATGTGTCAAAATGTCCCAATATCATTTTATATAAGTATTTTAAATTTAATATATTTCTAAATATGAGATAATATCAAATATAGTTATTCTATATAAATATAAAATAATTATACACATTGTAGAAATTTATTTATATTTTTTAGAAAGTAAAAAAATATCCTAAATGATGATGCAATAGTGATGTAGAAATTATTTTATTAAAAATACCAAAAAATGGTTTTAAAAATATTATAAGAAAAATCATATGAAGTAATTAAAGTGATCCACAAATTCTTTGTGTGAATATGACATGTTATGATTGTATTAAATTTTTCTGATCCAATTTATCTTCTCTGTGGATTTTATTTAATGTCAAATAAATGAATAGTGTCAAAATTTTCACTATTGATATTATATAATAATATAATTTTATTAAATTATTGATAAAACATTAAAATAATTAAAAATTTCAAATTAATAATTATAAGGTATAATATGTCATATAATATCCATTTATGGTCAATTGAAACCATATAATAAAATTTTATAATAATAAAATATTTAGAATGTTATTACCATAGTAAAAATTAAATAAAATATCTAACTTTCAATTACCCATATATGGTTTAAATTGACAAAACTAAATTGTCCAAAATTTTTTGTTTTTTGTTATTAAAACCGTATATCATCTCATCTTAAAAAATGGTACATTTTGGAGGTTTTTAGTTATGGTTTTATTTTATTATAAGTTATTATTTATGGAGTTTCCAAAAGTGAAACTCTCCTCAATTATAAAAGGTCGCATCCTCCATCACATATTCAATTCATTTTTAGCCTTCAATTTCGTAAATTCCCTAACCTTTTTCCTTCTCAATGTTATTATTTTCATTGTAGAGGTTATGTTCATCATCAAATACCAACTCTTGTGCATTAAGAAGAGATTTAGAGGAATCACGTCGAGGAGAAGGTAATCACTTATATTGATTCTTTCAAACAACTTTCTTCTTATAATTCCTCTTAATTTGTGGTTTAATTATAAATTAATAGCATAAATATCACTCATATACTAATATATTATTATAAATATGAAAAAACCATATTTCACATTATATCTATCCTATGAAAAATGAATTCACCACGCGTGTGTATGTATGGCTTACTATCTCCACGCTGTGGTGTAATATGTTTTCCATGACCACCTAAATTGGATTGGTATAATGTTGGAAGAAATAAAAATATATGATTATTATAACATGTTACAGATTCTTAAATATTACACACCAGCCACTCCAATACCATTCATCAATTTTGGGAATGATATTTTTGCCCGTGCGTACGTGCGGCCTACCGTCTCCATGTTGAGATGTGATTTTTTCTGGATGATCTTCACTAAACCATGATTATATAAATGAATTGAATGAATAAACATGATATATATTATAATAATATCAGTATAAAAATTATTTATCTATAACCTAATATCTGGAACATGAACTTATCAAACAAATCTTACATAAGAACATAAAGCAGTTACTATCCAAATAACGACTGGAAATGAAATGTTACTAACAAATGGATGATAATATAATCATATATGTTAAAATAAAAGAGGTAATGATTCTAGAATAATTAAATTACATTATTTAAATCATTATAATGGAGATTCAGATACATATGAAGGATATCAGACCAAAAGTAAGGGATAATTTTACAATCTCATTTTTATCCAAAATTGTTTACACATAAGTATTTACTGTAGTGTATTTATAACCCACATCCATGTTTCCTAATTCTATAATATTATTTAGATTCTTCTAAATTTTCTAATGAAAATTTTATACTTTGTTGATTTTTTATTAAACATTATGGAATTAATATTTTTTCGTTATTTGATTTGAGGTAGTTTTGACTTTTCTGATAAAGTACAAGGAGAATATTTTTTTAACTTATAGAGAATCAATGTAATTTTACAGTTTCATGACACTATATTTCTATGAAGATTCCTCTAAATTATTTCTAGAATATTTTCAAATGTATTCATTTCTTCTAAAATTGGGTGGCATTTTTAGAAAATAAAATGTTTTTAAAAAAGAAAGATATTTTCCTCCGGAATTATGTTCAAGTGTTTTATCAAAATTATTTTCCATCTATGATGAAATATAATTATTTTTATATCTCTATTAGTAAATTTTTTTTTATTGTTTTAATGATGGAATTATTTTTTTGGAATCAATTTATTTTAAATTCTTATTTATGGAATGATATTTATGAAACCAATTTTATTTTATGGGTTAGGTTATGATAAAAGAATTATATTTTTGTGTAACATTTATTAATGGTATCATTATTAGATGGGTTAGACATATTTCTCCCTCCAATTCATTTGGTAAAGATTTATATCTCATGATATAGACTTGAGAGAGACAACAAGTAAATCCAGTTCAGCAATACCTGGCAGGAATGAGGAGTTAACTCGGTTCAGTAATATACTTTCTCCGCTATGATTGTCTTGGTGATGATACCTAACAAATATGAAATGATTTTCGATTCATATGTGTGTATTCCATTATATTTTATGTTTCATGTTATGAATATTACAATTACATTTCACTTTTATGATTTATCCCATGACAAGATATTCAAATATTTTATATGTTGGATAATATTTTCAACTGTTATGTTCTTATATTTATGATATGAAATATATTTCCCCTATCTACCCTTACTGAGCATTTGATCTCACCCATTCATATGTTTCTTTTCCCAAGTTCATGGAGAAGGTTAAAAAGTAATATATGTCAAAAAGGAGTATAGTATTCAATATATAACTGGGAAACAATGTATATTTTTTATAAACCAGTTTTTTATGTTTCCCAGTTTCTAAAGACACAAAACCTATATGATTATTGCATGGTCATTGTTATTTTATGTAAGAAATATTCTCAAATGTTTATTTAATATCTACATGTAATGTATCGTCCATTATAATGTTCATTATTATAATACACCATTGATCTATCGCACAATCCTATTAATAACTATCATGAAGAATATTTTCATTCATTGAGCATCTGAGAATGATAAATATATTTTCTATTGTGTTACATCACCACTCAAAAGTTTGTGTATGATAATAGACACAAATTTAGGGTATAAATTTCCATATGAAGGACTCAATTAAGAGCTATTAATTCATTTTGGAACATTTTATTTCAACATTTTTGGCATTTTTGTCCATATCAAGAGAGATTTGGGTGATAATATCAATGTGATGTTATGTCCCTACATTATCCTTTATCATTTATCATTAGAAAGATTATTAAATTATTCATCAAACTGACTGTTATCATGATTCCTTTGGGGTCATGTCATTTATTAAAACAAAAAATGTTGATGAGAGAATCATGAATTAATAATTATAATAAATAATCATATGATAATGAAAAAATCCAAATTTATTTTTAAAACATTATCATTTCTATTTCAACTATTACATTTTTTGTTAATCCTATATAAATCTTGGTTTTAAAAAATATTTTTTTTCATATAATATTATTATTAAATTCACATCCCCAAAAACAACTAATCTCTTCTTTGACTACAACTGAGAAAAAACACAGTATAATATTTATATAAAATGATATTTCAAATGATTTTTCACAAAATCTCATTGGAAGACTCACCCCAAAACTTGTTTGTTTAGTTTTATTATAATAATTATATATAATTAAATTATTTTATGAATGTTAATCAATATAAATGAAAATAATCCACACCTAATACCATTTTAGACACATCACACATAATACACTTCATTATAAACTATAAAATTAGAAACATAAGAATGGGTGAGATCAAATATTTACTTATGGGTGACCATAAGACATTTCAATAAAAAATAAAAAGTGAGAAAGAGATAAACATTTGTTTTTGAGAAAATAATGATGTTACATGAATATAAAATAAAGAATCCATATCTAATAACACAATGAATATAAATGATTAATCATGGAATAAATACATGAAAAAAACATAGGACTTGTGATATGGGATTGTGCATTCATGATTTAATAATCACAAGTCCTAACAACATGACATATATTTGTGTCATAGTATAATTATTTTGTAAAAATAATAAGTACATAAATGATAAAATATGTCATCTTTAATCAAAAATACATTCATATCATTGGGAACAAGGATACCACTTTCCCATAATATATTATAAATGGGATAACCACATTCACCCCAAAACATTTTGGGTGTGGGATAACCACTTGTGTCCCATCATAATATCTTGAGGTATAAAACATTACTGAATTAATTTGAGGGATATTACAGACCCAACCATCACATAAAGATGAAGCAAACATATTTTTTTCATAGAACATAACACATTCATTACCCTGTCAAAATTTAATTAACCAACTAGAAATAAATATTTGTCAGAAATATTTCAACAAAATATGAAAATAATGCATCATGAGAATGATGGTGGATGGTATCATTACATAATATACCCGTTCAGTCGTAATAAAAATTAAAGTATGTTTACCATGATAACAATATATTTATAATAACAATAGAAAAATAAATAAAATTAAAACAATATTTATTTTTTTTAATAAATTCCTTTTCAATAGATAATTTTTATAACATATTGGGAATTATAATTACTTTGGAAACCCATAAAAAGAATAAATTAAATATTTTTTGGAATAAAAATAAATGAGAAGGTTTGAAGAATTTTTTTATTAGGATTAGTAAAAAAGATATTCCTTTCACACATTTGTAAATAAAATTAACAACAGTGAAAAATGACATTTAAAAAGAAACATAAAAATATATTTATTTTATAATTTTTAGGGAAATAATAGTAAAACATTAAATGATGATAATAAATCCTATTAGATTAGATATTAAAATTTATGAATGAAAATAAATAATATTATCATTGAAGAGATTGGATCTGGACAAAGAATAGATAAAATATCGCGCCCACATACAATAACATTTTTAGTATTAATGTCAAATAATTGTTTGTAAAATTATATATATAAAATATAGGAATAACCAGATAATAATACAATGAATTATATTTATTTGATAAAATGATAAAAGTTTCTCTAATTAAAACTTCAACATAGATAATCTTTATATCATTGGTAGATTTAAAAATAAACTCTAAACTAATACTTAAAGTAAGTTTGGCACACTCTAACTCCAGATATATTTAATTTTTAATAATATAAACATTTATAAGTACATTATTAATATTTATTTAAACTAATACCATTAATTTATAATTCCTTGTTACATAGACATTACTTTTTAATTCTTGTAATAATTATTCTTATGTTAATTATTTTGTTTTCCACGCCTGATTATGTTTGGTTGTTCTCATCCTTCCTGGTTATTCATTATTTAATAATATTTAATTTAATTATTAATATTTATTTTATGTAATTAATATAAATATTTATTCTCACCATCATTTCGTGTAACCCATTTGTATGGGTTCTTAGTAACTCTTAAAAATATATTTTTTTCATCATTAATGAATTAACAGAGGAGATGAATTGTTTGGATATTATAAATTGAAATGTTAGCACAAAATAAAATTTAATACATAATAATTTGATAATAAGAAAATTATGAAGAAATTATTTATGTTTTAGTATTCACCCATGATATACATATTATATCAAATTCCATGTACGTGGTAAAACAAACTCAAAGAAGAATGGGTTGTAATGACCATATTATGTAATTTAATATTATTTTATAGAAATATTATCTCTTTTTTCATATGATAAATCATTTAAAAAACATTTAATCTTTGTGGGAAATTTTATTTAATAAGAGTAATAGGTTTAAGATAAATATAAATTATTTTGGGTAGTATCAAACATATATTTAATAGTTGAATATCCTTTTAGAGAGACTCTTGGGAATAAGAGATTTGTGTATCCTTAAGACATAAGGTCATGGAAAGTGAAATAATACTGATATGGATATAATTTTAATTTTATTAAAGATAAATTTTATGGAATTTTGTGTGTTGAAATGGGTATGTGAGGATTCCATTTATATATTACAAGTTGTGATATTTTTTTACATATTAAATTCTTAATATAAATAGAAATTAGTTTTCATAGAAAGTATATTCAGATTGATTATATGATAAGGATAGGTCTATTAGGGTAATAAATAACCATTTACAAGAAATTCATTCTAATATTTCATGAAATTATCACAAAATCGTTCCTTTCCACCACATATTAACATTTCCATTTCTAACTAACATTTTCCTAATTAACATACACTCATACCTACAAATGAAATTACACATATTACAAAATTTCACAATGATCATTAAAAATATCTAATCCACTCAACAAAAATAAATTTTTCAAAGTGAATAAAACTAATTTTAATATAAAAATTAATAACACATATTTTTTTTCATAAAAATCTATTTATATACATAAAATGAATAAATTCTTATTTATTATGAAATTATAATCATTAAATTATCAATACATTGTTCTAATATATAAAAAATATATATTTTATTAAACATCAAACTCTAAATAAGGGAAATGAATCTTTAAAATAATATACTTCTAAAATATAATATGAAAAATATGTTTTTAATAAAATTAGTGTTGTTTAGCCATGAAAAAGTTAATTAGTATTCCTTACAAATTATTTACTATTACTTGCATATTTTTAATTATTTTTACTCGCAATTCATTTAATGTTATCAATTCATTTAATTTATTTCACTACACAAAATAAGGAATTGAAGAAAAAAATAAAATTTAAAAAACAACTTCTCTAGAATTAAATGTATTTTACTTCCTGAATTAAAACCTTTTAATTTTACAGACTATTTAATTTTGTAATTATTTATCATTTAATTATCTCATAATGTACCCAATTATATATTATCACATTCTACTATATTAAAGAATGGTTCTCTTTATATTGGTTTTGTGTGTAGAAAAATCTATTGAAAACTCAAGATTTTTTTAAAGGTAAATACATACTAAAGTGATGGGGTATTAAAAGACAGTCCCTTCAAGGAAATACATCATGATTTATTGAGTTTTTTTCAAAGGCTTCTCTATAAATAAATAGTTTAAAATATATAATTTTTCCAACATGTTATAAGAAAATAAAAATAAACATTCTTCCCAACTATCACATTAAAAAAATAAAATTATCATGATATAAAAATAATTTTATATCAATGAATACCAAAATATGGTCAAGGTTTTAGTGGTTAATACATAGACATGCCACAAAACTCTTTTAGTATCACCAAAATTGTTCACAACATCCAACACTTTGTGTCCATCCATCACCACTAATTAGACCATCAAAATAAGAAAAATGAGTCAAAATAATCCACTATAGATACAAATATTTTCTCATTTCATTAATTATATCACATAGAGTAAACATATATCTCATAGGTGTATATAGGGTGTAATGGATATTTCTAGTATGATACATCCATGAATCTAGAGAATACCTTTAATAATTAAAATCAATATTAATTGTTTTAAAATTCATTTTTTAAGAAGAATTAACAATCTATTTTATAATAAGGGTCATGGAAATTAATTTGTATCCCTTTTCTTATATAAGGTTATTTTATAACAAGTATAATGGATACGATGTAAAATTTAACCATGAAAATTCTAAGATAATCATCATAAAAATAATAACATAATGAATAAGAAAATAAAATAGAAAAATGAAATGTAAACATTCCCCCATAGTGAATAATTGGAGATCTAGCCATTAGGATTATAAATGAATAGAATGGATAATTTAGGATCGCTCTCTTAGATCACAAGATATACTATGTGAACATAATCGAAATTCCACCCCATCTTACCTTCATGGACTCAATGGGAGATAATAACCTATTCAAGACTTGTACATAATTATGGCTACAAGGTAGTATGCTAATACAAGCTTTGGTTCCACAAAACCAGATTTCCCCAGAACATACTGATGATTTTTCTTTTTCATCACAAAAATAACCCATTATCATTAGATACCTAACATTATATGAAAATTTTCGAAAAAATATCATAATAAATAATTCTTATGTTAAAAAAATATACCACATGATGTTAAAATAACCATATAACTAAAAAATAATTTTTATGAAACAATGCTCTAATATCAAAGAATTATAATTTTTATATGAATCCAAATTCAAATAATACATTGTAAATCCACATGAAATAAATAATAATCTTTATAAAAATTATCAAATTCATTATAAACATTAAAAAAAATTATAAATGTTATGTCAATATATTGGAAAACCCTCACATTATCCAAACCAAATAAATAAATAATATATGTATAGAATAAACTAGTTTTCTATAATTTATTTCAATTGTAATGTGGTAAGGAAAACACTTTGAAAATTAAATATTTAAAAGAATAAAAATTGATAGCTAATTAATTATATAAACCCAACTAAATATATTTTAAATATTACTCACTAATTCATATACAAAAATATTATAGAGACAGATAACAATCACCAAAAATAATGTGTTCCAGGAGTTTCAATTTGTGATATAACCCTATCAATAGACATGGAAACCTTGGTCTAATAGGGAGAGAATTCAAGGGAAACATATAAGAATAATAGATTAGTGGAAAAGGGAAGAAAAAATTAATTATAAATGTGGTTTTACATAGATTTGTTTTCCTCTATAAGTCAGGGAAGATCACCAGGTGTGCTTGGAGAAGGAAAGGATAAATCATTAAAGGAAAAGGGTAATTTCAAATTTTTTATTTCTAGGTGGATCATATTGTTTTTTTAAATGGATTATGAAATAACCCAACCACATTTTACTAGTCACTATGATGAAATCACATTATAAATGGGTTGATTAGATGACCAATCCAAACCATGAATTAATTTTGTACCATGTACACTTTTTTTCTGAACATCAAGATCAACATATATAATTGTAATCCCATATAGTTACCCCTATTTTAAACATACAAGTCACTAACCATGTTAATTTACCTTACATAATATGAATTTTTCTACCATTTGGGGAACTATGAACTATCCAAAGATATCACATTGGAATTATCCTTCCCCAATAACACAATTTCGGTACACTATTATAACTAACTCTATGAAAACAATGCTCATAGTCTTACTTTCTCAATTACACACTCTTAAAACTATATCTCCAAAAACTATAATGAATTATATAGATAAATTAAATAGTCAATATTATTATATACCACTAACCTAGGGGTTTAGAATTTATCCCTGTCTTTACATTTATACTATAGAAACTCCCCAATTATCTATATTTGAGAATAAGTGATGCCACTATTCATATATCAAAGAATTATGATCCCAAGTATCAAGGATATGATTACCATGATTTATTAGATCAAATACTAATGGAATAAATTTTCCCCAAATCACTTTATCCATGTTATTTATAAACATATGCTAACTAACTATCCTAGGATTTCCCTATATTGAAAAAAATGCAAAACACCAGATCATAAGTGGAAATTCAAAATAAATAATGAAAAAATATGCATAAGAATTATTGTGAAATTAATCAATCCCCATTATTTTCAAGATTATGTTATCCTTACTAAGATAATCTAAATAATGATGTGTCCTTAAAAAGTACATTATTCCAATGCAATCCAAAAAAGATTGTACTAAATTAATTTCCATAATGATCACTAATGTTTTCCATCTTTATCAAAACTGGTTAAAAATTATTATGAAAAAATTAAAAAAAGTAATATATATTTCTCTCATTCCCATAAAAATAAAATCATATAATATAGATAAATATACTCCGAAATATGAATTCCCCACTCAATTTTACTATTTTTTCTGCTGGTGATTTTTCATTATAATCATTAATCAAGAACCCATTACTTCTTGAAATTTATTAAAAAACAGGAAGTAATATATGGGTCTCTATTTGAAACAATATCTAATTAAAATCAACGAATCATCCTAATTTCTTGAACAGAGATATTCCTAATCTGATCAACATTGATCAACTCTTTTATAGTATGATTGTGAGTCAATTTGAACATTCAATATGTAATTGTCCATATAATATTCTTTCCACTAGGAATATAATTTATATAAAAAACTATATATCTCATCCATATTACACATAATAATGGAAATAGACTTCTATAATCCCCTTGGATTTGGATTCTTGGCCTTAATATTTTTATTTGTAATTTTCTGGAAATAATAGTTAAAAACATCCTTCTTCATCTTAATCCACAAATTAACACATTTGAGGTTATAAATGATCGTGGTGGAACCATAGTGAATAGTATAACTCAACTGGTTCCCATATTTCATCATCTTTAACCTCATGATTAGTGGAACCACCAACCTCTTCCTATAAGTAGTAGAACTATAAGGAGATTTATACCAATCAGTGAAGATCAACTTACGATTTATAATTCCTCCTAAATAGTAAAAATTATAGTCCAATAAATTCTCTCATAAAATATAATAATAAAAATATTGTGTGACCTTTTAACAAATAATTAATTACTATCCATCATCCACTCTCATATTAAAAAGGAACTCACAAATGTGATCATCCAAATCAATTAATCCAAATATTATTTCACCGATTGTGTTAAAAAAAATCATACTCAAGGAAACAAAAACTAAATTCAAATTATAGGGGATATAGGGTAAAACAAAATAAAATGTATTGGGATACTCCAACCAATCCATCCCTCAATTATTAATATACTTCTACAAGAAGATAGAAATTAGACATTAATGATTAGTTTATGTGGTTAAATTCTCCATAAAGTGATAGTGATTCCATGTCATTAATTAACACATAACAAAAACCAAATATATATTATGGGTGGGGGAAGTTTTTATCATATGTTTTTATGTGGAGGGAAACATATTGTAACACCAAATGATTTTAAATTCATTACTTTCAAATAAATTTTATGTGTTTGACAGCTTTCCTTACAGGAAACCCGAAGTCTTAGTAAACCTATGATAAATAATACCTTTATAACATCAATATTTTATTAGAGTATACAAATAATATTATCCATGCTTGGAATTATATAATTAAATTATTTTTAAAAATTAAATTATATTAATTAATGATATTGTAATAATTATTAAATTATTATTAAAATCAATTTAATGATTAAAACCCATTTTTTTAAACAAATTTATTTTTCTACATGTTAGGTATTTTATTTTAAGAAATTAATTTTTATATCTATTAAAATGATATTTAAATTAAATTTATAAGCGCTTCATGAACAATCATACATAAATTAGTTATCTAGTGGTTATGAATTAATATAAAAATAGTTGAAGTTTAATAGTGTTACTGTAATTTATAAAATTTCTATGTGTGCATTGACTTGTTATCATAATAAATATAATAAAAAATTAAATAATTTATCTAACTAAGTGTATAGTCTAAATAATATTTAAAATATTTTGACATTAATTTGGTTTTTTAATTGGATTTTAAGGAAATTTAATTCAGTTTTATGCAAAGGAATTCATTAATCAACAACATTTTATTAAATATGTTTTACAGGATTATAATAAAATTAATTTCTAAATTTTATAGAAACCTAATTTCATAAAATAGTATATATATTTGATATAATCATTTATATATTCATTATTGATTCCACATTAATTTTTGTTCATAATGACTAATAAAATTAGTAATAAAATTATCATAGATAAGGTTAAAAAGGGTTTCTTGGGGGGGTAAAACAAAAGATAAGTGTATGGTTTGTATATAAACATGGATAAATCTTATTAATTGGAGAAATATTAATACTATATTATACTATTTTGATTTATTGGCCATTTGGATCCAGATACTCAAGAAATGTACATTATATTATTTGAATATTTTACGTAATTCCATGTGTGTCGTCTTCTTCACTTATAAAACGGAACCTCTAATTCATCGGTATTAAAAAAAATTAAAAAATTTTGACCCCCAATACCGAAAATAATACCATAAAATATTCATTAACTTCATCCCCGATCCCTTGGTATTCTCTTATGATCAATCAGTCAAGGAATATGTTGTATGGTAAAGGAGGTCTCTCAAAGAATAGGTATAAATCATAACTAAGCCCTTTTGATTTCATTTATTCTTATGACTTATATAATTTATTTTATCAATAATAAAATAATGATTCTGTTATCACCAAATAATTTACAAGTTATTTTTATGGTGGAAAAACATTTTTCTACCAATTCTCTACATAATGATAAATAGATGTATCACTCATGAATACATTCCAACCACATGGAGATATGATTAACATTCCATAACCTTTTTACATTAATGGATTTTATAATATATTAAATATATATATATATATATCATATTTTTATATAATTATATTTATATAATTTTGAAATATTATTTATATTCATTACAATATTTTCATTAGAAAATAAAAACAACATTTATGTGTATGTGCATACTACCATCTCTACAAATGTTGTATTTAATTTGTCAATCACTATATTTCATATAATAATATAAATAAGATAATAATGAAAACATCTATGGATTATATCATCTTTAAAATTATAATGATGATGGATCCAGGATCATTGTATAAGGACAAGAACTTATCAACTGACTCCATCGTGAAAGACGAAACATTTAACAATGAGAAATGACGATTTTAATAATGAATTCTGAGTATATGGGTGTTGAAATTTTACAAGTTAATTTTGTATGGTATTATAGGTATTAATATTGTTCAGGTATATAATTATAATATATTCAAATATATTATATAGTAGATTATAGAGATTAGAATGAAATATTGACACGCATTCAAGGTTTTAGGGTAAAATCTCATTTTTATTGTGATTAATTATCTATACATTTTTTCTAATGAAATTATATGGTATAAAACTAAAAATTATCCTAATATTTATTCGTCAATGTTTATTTAATGAAAATACATGCTTTCCTTTCATTTTTCATCAATTTATAAATTGAAGAGACTAATGTTATATTATTATGTAAAATTGTGTTTACATCTCTCATTGGTCGAGAATAAATTTTTTTTTCATTTATATATTTTCTAAAATAAGTTCATGGATATTATTAATATTCTATACTGATTTTAAAAATTCATAGGTACCCATTTTTCAATTTATATAATTTTTTTCAAATTTATTCAATTTTTAAACTAAATGAGTAATCTTTTACTAAAGTGGTGGACGTAATCTTTTTTTAAATATATAATTCACAAATAAAGTTTACTTTTATCATGGATATTCTTTTATTTGATGATTTATTTATAATATTCCATGGGTTTTTGAATAAAACATTTTCAAAAATATTATGGATTTTTTGGAATTTAAATTTCTTATTTATAAAATGAAATTGGAATTTACCTCTTGAAATTTCCCAATGATCATTTAAAATTATTTTCATCTATGATAACATCAATTAATATCACTTATACATTACTCGGGATTTGAACCCGTGATACCATATTTTTTTATTTTATGGATAATTTATGATTATCAATATGGTAAATTGATAAAACCTATTTTGGTTACTATAGGTTATGGTTTAAACTATGGAAAAATATATTCCTCCTGTTAAGTCCTACAAATTATTGGATAAAGATAATGTGATTGGTGGATCTGTTATGTACCTCCAATAAATATGGTAAATATTAATTATTTATAAACTGAAAGTGTATAAGATATGTATTCCCAATCTGAAATTATGGTACATGGTGGTTATCACAATCCCAAAAAAATGTTATTCAGTAGTTTATCCTAATAATAAACAATGTACATGGGTGTTTAGACAAATCCAAGAATTTGATGAATGTCTTTATGTGTTTCCTTGAAATAAGATTTTGATGATTAAGCCTATAACAAGCTTTATTCCAAACAATTATGACATGATCATATTCCAATGTTATTAGTTCATGGATTGTGTTCTGTGATAAATTTATGATTCATGTCTTATAAAA
This sequence comes from Viscum album, assembly GCA_963277665.1. Classification (NCBI taxonomy): domain Eukaryota; kingdom Viridiplantae; phylum Streptophyta; class Magnoliopsida; order Santalales; family Viscaceae; genus Viscum; species Viscum album. The sequence goes on along the minus strand of OY728127.1, from coordinate 1,149,086,519 downwards.
AACATGATTGATTCCTTGGATAATTATTATGATCTATGAATTGTTGGGTATTTTAAAATGTAATTATAATGTTGTCAAAACCATATGATCATTTAAATGAAAAATGATCATTTATATCTCCCTTACATACCCTTATTGATCATTTCAGCATAAAATTTATTATGATCCCTTTTAGTTGGGATATAAATAAAGTATTTAAGTGTGATATATCTATGATGGATGAAATTTTTTATAACATAGTGGTAGTTGATATAGATATTTTATGTACTAGTCGTTTATGTATGCAAGATTATGAAGACTCAAAACCTTTATCATTAAGGCATTGATCATAATGATATTTAAGTAATACTCATCAATTACGAATAAATATTCATGATTGAAATTATTAGGTCACATCAGTTGTTATCAAAGAATGGATTATTTATTTTTTGAAAATAGGATGAGATAATTTTAGAAAAAAACCATATGAAAATACTATGTATATGATAAAATCATATGATATGGAAATGAAAGGGGTGTTGTTTTATTATAGAATAAATCATTGTCTAGATACTACAAAGTATATGTATCTATAATAGAAATACACCTTGGGGTGGAAACTCTAAATGGGGTATATTGGGTATTAACTCAATCATCACCAGTGCATGATGAGTGAGTCTAATACTATCCACATGTAATGAATATATAATGGGATATCATTATATTAATTTTCAATTCCTTCAGGATCCATTATGAATTATTTTAATCGATGATAATTATTGATGACGTTGGATCAAAAAAATGTTCCACAGAATGTGGTTAAAATGTCATGATTTATACTTATTATAAATTGTTTTCATGACTATAAGATTTCCCAATATAAATATTGTTGATTATACAGTTTTTTTAATTTATTAAATTGTCTGTAACCAGATGTAATCATGTGAATACCTAATGTGAAAGACAACGAAATGACTACACATTATAGAAATTTAATATTATGGGAACTGGATTAAAAAATATTTTTTATTTTTTTATGTAACTATCTCAAGCGATTAATCATATATATTTATCATGAATGTAATTTAGGGAATACAATACTATAGTTTACTTTATGAAGAGGCATCCACCATATTTTATTGAGTTTTCTAGTGCACTAATATTTGAGAAATGGATTAGTACCACTAAAAATAAATTTGTTATTCTATAGTGCTTAAAAAATGAAAAAGATGTTTTGTATTTTCATCCTTTGGATAGTGAATCAGATCAATGGTGAAGTATTATTAGAAGTATGAGGTAATGAAAATAATTTGACTCTTTGAAGTGAGATGATTTGAAATATAATTTTTCAATAAGTATAGTACTTTGATTCATCATATGAAAATGGATAAAGTATTTTATAAGTTGAAGAATAAGTATCATGGATCAATTAGTAAATATGAGGCAACATTTTAAAGACTTAATAATGTAATATTGACTGATTCTTAAGTGTAATAAAACCATCTCCCCAAATGGTGTTAGTTATAAGAGTCTTCAACTTATATAATGAAATAATTTCAGTAACTATCAATGTAAAAATGGATATTTGAGTTTTATTATAAACTGTTTTAATGAGGCTCATTCAGTGACTACCCTTTTCCAAACTCCCATAGGCCAGAGGATGGTGACTTTCACTGAGTAGGAATTTCACATGCATGAGAGGCCTTAGAATAATGTACATGCACACACACACCCACACACTTCTCCATACCCATATACTAATGAAATCTAAGACAACTAAAAAATATGCATTCATATATCTAAAATTCCACCCTAGAGTATGAAAACATGTACAAGAACAGAAATTCAAAATACTACCCCACCATAATGAAATTGAAAAAAAAGTATAACCAATAGTGTGGTGGTTTATTTATATCAATTAAACTATAGAAACACACCTCCTTCTATTTGGCTCACTACGCTCTTCTTGTACATGGCCCATCAAGGACTCTGTAAAGAGGTTGATCATCTGCATATGACATGAAACATGTAAGAAAAGCCTATTTCATGGTGTTAATAATAATACCTAGTTGGATACCCATAAATCACAATAATATAACATCAAAATTAACAATCATCTCACGATAAGTATATTTCAATAGCACATATAAAAATAATATCAAGATACACTAATCATACACACACAATCTCAAGTTAAAGTCACAACTGTAATACTATCCTTGGATTTCATACTTGAAGGATCCTCATATCAATCATCCAATAAGAATTTATTTATGAGTCCCATGGAATAGATGTAATCCTTCTGATATGTCATTCTCAATGGTTCTCTCCACAATAACTACATGATGGGTTTTTGAAGGGAATAATACATAGAATGAGGATCACTCCTAGATCCATGGGGTATACAGACAACCCAGTATAGAATATTCTACTATGTAGGGGATAAATACATGTGTTTTGTTGTTAAAACCGATACCAAAAACAACAAATAGGTAAATGGTTATTGAATATCTCACTTAGGGCCCCACAAAAGGATTACCCAACTCTATCCAAGACAGTAGTTACTCAAATGGGATCACCATCTTATGCATTGGATGTTATTTCATATACCACAGAGACAATATAATGGAATATACCCTAATGAATCATTTCCAAGCTAATTATGATAAGGAATCTAAGACATCTTTGAAGAATTACAGGTCATGTAATGGAATTATTTAATGTCTCCACTCTGTAATGGGTAATACCTATGTATAATGACTTGTGTTGGTTACTGTGTCTGTGTCTGATTACATGGTGTGTCTAATCCTAGTTACTCCTAATCATTTTCATATACCCTCTGAGGTACACATCGACCAGACATGTAAGTATCTCGTAGTGTGTTAAATGAATTACATTATGTGTGATATATATTTCACCATGGAATACCCAATTCCACACAGGCTATCAAACAATTCATATTATCTCGGATTACAAGTCATGTAACTCAGAATTCCATGAAACTAGTAGATCATCCTAACACATCATCATCCACTCCTTCGGCCTCTGATTCAGCTGAGTATCATGTTGTATAGTATGAATCTAGTCTAACTAGACCTCACTATTGCATATCTCCAGAATCCAACCAAAAAACACATAAAATGTCTATTTTTGGTCCCTTTCATCTTCAGACACCCCACATGAATCTAGGGTTCCAAATAAATCACCAATCTAGGGGAACAGTTATTGATTATCAGGTATTTTTTAAAATCACTGGTCAAATGAAAAACCAGTTATAAACACATGAAGACTAATGGTGGTTATCAAAGAAAAAAATAATAACAAACCTCGACCACATTCAGGATTTCATCAATCCTCCTCCATTTGAATAAAAAAAAAATATCCATATTAAAATAATAAATACCTCCCAATAATCCCCATAATACAATCACATACCCATTATATGACCAATGCGAGAATCAATTCATTGGTCAACTGATTCAAGTTCTTCATAGGATATGAAAGTTGAGATTAATACCCATAATAAAAAAATTCATCCTCAATATGGATCTATAACTGATGATGAATGAATATATGTCATTATCATTTACGAGATCCTCTTGTTATGTTTCACACTCAACAAAAATCCCTGATATGGACATCATTTGCCCATGGAATCACCCCAAATGCTCTATTAAACAGATCTACTATTATGTTGATAACCATAATATTCCTTCAAAACCATATATATATAGTCAAAATTATTTCATATATTTTTAATTACATAAATTATTTTAATCGGTTAATTTATTTAAATGTTATCCCATGACTGTGCCCAACCATAAAATCTAGATTTATCAAAGATAAGGTCACGCCTACGTTAAAAACCATTCTATGAACTAAACAGGTCCCTATGATTTTTTATATTATCCTATTTTTAGAATTTTTTACACATTTTCTAGAAAAATGTTCCTGAATGATATTTAATATATTTAATTTATATCCAAAATTAAATTCAAAAATAACAAGAATCAATATCTGATGTCTCCTAAGTCCCTTTCTCTGAAAATAAATCATATAACATTACAATGAAATATCTTAAAATATATTATTCCTTAAATTCTCCCATTAATCCATAACAAAATGATATGTAATGAGACGTGGGTACTAAAAATGCATATGGGTCTCCTAATCCATGGTTCTCTCCAGAATATTCACATACTACCACTATAAATGTTGTAAAGGAATCAATCTACCATAAAGGATCCTCCCCTATAAATCCTCAATCCTAACTAGGTATTAAAATTTTAATCTCAACCCTCAAGGTCTCGCACACCACAATAAATAACATATAACAGATGGGGAATATACCCCCTCAATAGTGACACATGGATCAAGTTGTGTATATGGTATGACTTCATTGGTAGAGAGAAAAAATATTAAACCACACAAAATCTATGAAGGATCTAGAATGGTCCAATGAATAAAGGAGATGACATTCCAAACCATCCAAATCTCTACAACCCATGTTAATGTGAGACCATCAAGAACATTGATCTCCCACTTGATCTCTAAAGAAAAATTTCCTTGGATTGAATATGGATTATGAAAACTCTTTTCAATCCTCATATACTCCTAGGTGATCATCACATTCTATATAGTGGCTCAAACCAACTCTGTACCCATATGTGCTAACTCATCAAGGTCAGTGAATCATAGGAGTGACCTTGAGGGTTACCCATACAAGGCCTATAATGTGGACATACTAGTGGTGGAAAGGTTGTGGTTATTGAAGTTATACACTACCAATGGTATATTATTCTCCCAACTATGGATGATTTCTATCATTCAATCCTATAACAAATCCTTCAAGACCTGAATGGTCCACATAGTCTTGTTTCTAGTCTCGAGGTGAAACATTGTGCTAAAATGATATTTTGTCCCAAGGGCCTCATTTAATACTCTCCAAAATCATTATTTTAAGTTAGGATTATAGTGAATAACATGTTCAAGGGGACTCCATTGGGTTATACTATCTCTTTTATGTAAAGGCATCCCAATATATCAACTAAAAAATTTTCTAGAATGTCTAGTATGTGGGCCTACATGGATACTCGGTCAATGATCTCCCGGATGGAATTGTGTCAACATGATGAATGTGTTAACTATGTCCTTAAGTACATGTAAATTCTATTCCACAATCACTATGAAATCTCTAGGGTTTGAGCTAAACCCATCGGAACCTAGTGATTTTCCTTCACTTGGTGACATGTTTGGAATTGTGAGTCAAACATTGAAACTCCCTTCATCATTCTTGACCACTAGAACATAATTTGGGGTATTGGTACATCCAAACCACCTTAGGATATACTACTAATGGAGATGTATTACACTCCCTTAGAACCTCCTCCTGTAATGTCATTGGAACCATCAAGTGTCCTATGAAAAGAATTATATGCTCCCAATATTCAAACTATTCTCTCAGGAGCTTGTCCAGTGGACATTTGAGTGTTAAAGGTCTCATAGATGGTATCCCCAAGATGTGACTTTATGAATCACCTTAAAATTGGTGGGGTAAGAACCATATATGTAGATAAGATACTTTATACCCATCCACGGAGGATAAATGTACCAAGGATAACTGGTCGGACACCTCTCTCAATAACAATGAAAAATATCCCCTTATGATGGAATCTTCTACCACTTTCCCCTTGCATGGAGTATAGAAAATATCAAAGTCATAATCCATGTGGATCCCTATCCATCACCTCTATCTCATGTAAATATCCTTTATAGAGAAGAAATAATTGAGACTATTGCGTTAATAATAGACAATAAAAACTTTTCTATCAGGTAGCCTGACAACATATTTAGTGCAAACACTATTTCCACTAACTCAATATCATGTTTTTAGTAGTTATGAACATGTAGTCACAATTGAAGTGAACAATAAGTAGTCACCGCTCACCTCTACATCAAAACCAACAATGTTCATTCCCTACTGAATCCCTAAACATTTGGTACTCGAAAACCTCCTCTATAAATCTCATGATGCAAGCTCTCATCAATCTCTACCTAAACTATTGGAAAGCCTACTAGAACCTCTCTTTATATATGGAAGGATACCCCTTTCTGCTCAAAGACATCAAGGAATATGTTATCTTATATAATTCAGTTATTTATGTATGTTAGTATCTTACAATCCAAAGGAATCTCCACACCTATATCATGGTCTTGGGGCTCCCAAGCTAACACCGCCTTGATCTTTTCTTAGCCCATGGACACACTATATGTTGAGACAACATTTCCCTAGGAGATGAACTCCTGAATAAAAAATTGGCATATTAAGATAATTCTGTAAATCTGGTACTATCAGAGTGAATATGAAAACAAGCTCAAGTTTCTCTAATGCTCATCCTCGAATTTGGAGTATAATATACTATCTTCAATGAAGACTATGTGACACAATTCATGGATACACATAACCATATGGTTCATGAGTACCATGATCAATTTTAGGGATTTTTTCACAATGAACAACATCATCAATTACTCATTGATACCCTAACAAAATTGATAATCCATCTTTAATATATCCTCATCATGTACTCCCAAATGTTGATAGCCTGATCTGAGGTCAATATTCGAGAACTATCATTCCTCTCTAAACTAATATATGTGTTCATAAATCCTTGGTAGTGGATAATTTTTCATTATAGTCACATGGTTTAGATGATGATATTCCACAAAAAAATCAAGATCCGATCAGAATTCATGTTGAACAATACTTGGGATGCCTAGGGTGAAGCATAGGGTCTAAAAATGACCTCTATCTATATGTCCTACAAGTGCACCCTTGATTATTGATGTTAGACAGGATCCATATAATATTCTTGTCTAGATATTAGGGTCATCTTACGGTGTAGTTCAATTTATACCTCTATCTCACAGCAGGGAGGTAATCATAGACCATTCTCTAGAAATACATCTTTATACTCTGCTACCACAGCATGAAATTGAAAACTCATAAATTCTACAACAACAGTGGTCATGTTATCCAACTGATAAGTAAACATATACACCCTTATTTACATGAGTACATCATGATCTTACATGGTTTTCAATTCACCCCAAATGGATATCCATGTACCACGATGGAATAAACAACAAATCATTATCCTAAAACAATATATCTAGGCATGAACTATAGATAACCATTTCATACCTAAGATTAAATAAAAATGCCTCACAACTACTACAATGACATAACAAAATAAAGACTTTCCTCTAAAATTCATGTCATATAATTGGTTAAAATATGGGATTGGTGATTCACCTCCAGTAGGAGTCACCAAGAACAAGGATTGAGCCAAGTGCTCAACCAAAATCTCAATGTCTTGATCCAAATAAGTTGAAATTAATGAATGACTAGAATCTTTGACAATTAGAACCACATGTATGGTAGAAAAGATGCATATCACACATTGTATCAACACTAAATCCCCTAGCTCATATTCCTTGAAATCTTATAGTTTCCCTTTCCCCTGATAGTGAGTTCCCTAAGAATGGTGTAGGAAACCAGAGGGTGGGGGTGGAAATAATTCAAAATGTATTTCACCTCCACATACTCTTCTACCTACCCTTCCATGTCATCCCCGCATAAGAGCTCCATTATTATATAGCTACATCTTCCTAGGAATCCCAACCACTATCTCTTTTTTAGACATATTGCAGGTTAGAAAATCCTATGCGATATTCCCCCCCCCCCCCATCACAAGAGTGTCACCACCTCTCCCTAGGATGACAAGATCTATCCTATTAGAACTACACCACTGAACCTATATCCTAGGATATTCTCATAAAAAATCAGACATGTATATGTATTTATTTATGATATCGAAAACCATCTTCTAGAGTCTCTTGTCCCATTTTCCAATTATCAACACTGACTATCTGAAAATTATCATCCTGGGAACTCTCTACCACCAAATAACTCTCTAGAACCCCATAATTGATAGGAATTCATTATGTTATCATGCTAGCTTGTATTTCTTTATCAATTCCTTAGTTTATTTTCTATGCCTGGGGGAATTTATTGTGCACCATATCCATCATGTATCGAGAGAGGTTAGTGAATGTCAATGAATACTCAACCACATGCATACTACTCTTCTAATGTAGTATAAGATCCTAGGTGAACATGACCCGAAACATAGAGAAAAATCATATCCTAAAAGGTTTTTGAAGTTTGACAATACTAGAGTCAACTCATGGTTGTACTAGGTAACTATGACCCACCATCATTCATTCAGATCCATGGAGACTTCTTGCTTCCAAGAACAGCATATTGTTTGTAGCTGTCTGGAAAAGAAATAATACTCATGTCACTACCTCATGAAAGCCATCATACTCCTATGGGATTGGTTCTCCTTGGATCCTAAGGGGTCCCTATTACTGATACTCATGAAGCGTGCTAAACTTTCACACCTCATCCGCTGGTACTGCCAGTACAAACTACTTATCAATTGGTGGTGGTTTAACTGGTGCACCATCTGGAGGTAAAAACATTTAAACAAGTCCCTATATCAAAGAATCATCACTGAAGGGATCATCTGAATGATCTTAATATTGGATCCTAGATAGAAAGCATTATTGAGATAGCCTGAAATTGAAATCTTTTACCACTTTCAATGAGTAAATTTGGAGAGATAAATCAACAAGGACATTGTAACCACATCTCATTATTATATGTCATATGTACTAATTTTTTCTCTAAAACTAGTGTACACATGTACCAAGTCAAAAAGTATGTTTTCAGTGTCTTGGTGTAAGGATACATTGGCCGCTGCACCAACTATGGATTCTCTAGCTGAAATTATGAACATGAAACAACCAACATTGTTTCTTAAAAACAATCTTAGAGGCTCCAGTAATATGGTAGAACTATTTTCATTGATACCACTCTATCCCAATCCATCCAAATGGGTCCCATGTCATTACTACCACAATACCACCTTCAACAGGCTAGGGGATTTTGACTAACAAAGAGTAGTCATATAACACACATGGTAGGCCTTAGTGTAATATAACAATATTCATGAACGAATCACCAAAACTATAAAATGATTAAATGTAAAACAATTGATCACCATGCATTTATAAATAAAAAATATCACCCTAATAGTATGAAAATAAGTACACAAAAAAATGAAAAAAATACAAGCCCAACACAAAAAATCAAAAACTTGTCCAACATATAGAGTCCCTAAGGATAGTTGTCAACACAACCATAGGTATACAACATGGTATATCCAGAACACTACTCTACCCCTGGTCTTGTTACCTTTATTACTCCTTCAAAATTTTAATCATCTACACAAGATATGACACATGCGGGAGAAGAACATGAATGGATGAGTATAATACTACCAAGTAGGACAAATCAAAATCACTAAGAATATAACATCAAGAATAATATTCATCACATCACTATTATATTTAAACATCACATATAATAAAAATATATATACACACTCAACCTAGACTCACAGTCTCAAGGTAAAGTCGCAACTATAATACTAGGATCAGATTTCATACTGAAAGATTCCACATAACACTCATCCATGAGAACACACTCAATGAACCACATAGCATCGATGGAATTCATTTGAGATGTAATTATAATCCCATCACATTATAATAATTACACACTAGACGTATAAATAGTACTATACACATAAAGGGTATCAATTCTAGTTCCATGGGTTATACCAAAAACCCCATATGGTTTAACCCACTAATTAGAGAATAGACGCTCATATATTGTTTATCATGAAAATAACAAGAACCACAACTAGGTAAATGATAATAGAGGATATAACATTGGAACTCAAAAAAATGTTTCCAAAAATCTCTCTATGTTTGAATTTCCTTAGTGTGGATCACCATTATATAAACTGGACATGATTCCATGACCCTTATGAAATGGATAAATGGAAGGAATTCTAATGAAACATGTCAAAGCTTAAGAGTACATGGGATATGAAATTTCTTTTGAGGATCACATAGTGTGTAATTTATATATATGGTGTGCCCACTAGGAACCAGTTTCTATCCATATCACAACCAATTCTTATGTCCTTGTTCATGCCTAAGTACATAGCATTTCCAATCCCATATTCTCCTAGATATTTCTATGTACACATTGAGGTACACATTTAGACTCCATTTAAGTGTAACAGAAATTGTGACATGATCCATATGACATGTGATACTTTTATTCATAGTGGAATCCTAGTAACGCCTCTGTGATCCCTAATTACGAGTTGTGTAACTCATAATTTACATGAACACATTGTTCTTCCTGAAAAATTTTCTTTTGATCCTCCGAAATTATATCCTCCCATGAATCATAACAGTGAGTATGGATCCAATCCAACAAGACCACACTATCATAGCTAACTGGAATCCAACCACCAGAACACATGGAAAAAGTGATCATCATTGGTTCCTATCACCATTGCATGCCATGCTTGAAATGAGGGTCTAATATCTATCTTCAATCCATTATAACAAATTTCACAGCTTGAGCCCTTCTTTGATCCTAGCCTGGATCTATGATATCAATCCATTGGGAATAGAAATGGGTACACAATGATTAATTATTTTAGCTTCTTTCATACAATTCGCCAAAAATAACACTAGTGATGAACACATAAATAATTATTGGGGTTAAATGAAGAAAAAAATAAAATAAGAATGAACTTTTATCATATTTGGGTTGGCCATGATCTATTTCTGTAACATAGACGAATTATGATCCATATAAAAATAAACAATATCTACTAACAATCCCTAATAAATAAATGCATATCCACAACACAACCAATACAAAAATCAATCCATTGGTCGATTGATTCATATTCATCATAGGAAAATAAAATGGGGATAAATAAACTTAATTAAAATTTTCTAACTCAATATGGATTGATCAATGATGATGAATGAATCTGTGTCATTATAGTTGGTGAGATCCTTGAGTTTCATCACACACTGAATGATGATCCATGATCTCGTCATCATTCTCCCACACATTATCTTATAATGATCTCTCCAATGGATCAAGGGTAATATAGGTAACCCTAAATTCCATTATAACCATTTTATTATAGAAAAAATCATTTCATGGTGTTTAAATTAAATAAATAAATAAAATTTATTTATTTATTTACATTTTCACTGTGTAAAATGACTGACCCAGCTTTCTATCACGCTTAATGGTGAGGTCATCCCATGAAAAAACACATGCACTAAATGCAATGTTGGCCTCATATTTCTTATTCGAGCCTCCATTTTGGAGTTCATCCTTTTTTCAGAAAAACTGCACAACCAGATATTCAATATATTTACTATATTTCAAAAATAAATTTTGGGTACATCGTTCCACAAAACCTCACACCGTCTCATAGCCTAATACAAAAAATAATCAATATAATATACTAATGAAATAAATGGAAAATTTAAGTCATTACATGTTCCCCATAAAACTCATGGTATTGATAGGAAATGAAATTTTGATTTCAATGGAAATTCTAGTAACAACGACCATGGATGGAAGATGATGATCTATCCTTTATGCTAGGAGTAGAATGAAACATTGATCAAATTATATAATGGGGACTAATAAATTATTTGATAGTTGAAATGAAGTTCGGTAGGAAATCAAATGTCAATGTGATGGGAGATAGATAGATAATGGGGAAAATATCCATAGAATGCACTAAACATAATCTATTATATCAAATGTATAGATTTTGGAAACTATTATAAATAGTGCTTTGACTGTGAGGATTAATGATGATAATTAACATCAGCAATCTCTTATGCCCAAAGATATGGGGAAAATATCATGTGATCTTTACTGTTGATGTGGGATATGAGAATCATCTGGTGAATGTATACTTAAAATCCAATCTGGAACATCAACTCTTTTATTTTATCCTTGATCTACCCACACTTTTATATTTAATTAATTTGTTAAGGGTATCGTATTATCACCATAATAATTCGATATTTCGTCAATGTGAAAAAATATAAGACTATGATGATCACATATCATGTCTATGACTTTTCATTGATTTATGTTTATTGGAATATGCTTCATTTGAATCACAATATTCTCACTCTAGGTGATTTTTATTTCATTTCGGGAATTAATTCTATTTATTTATATAAAAACCATAACAATTGTTGAGGAAGGGATGTAATATTTTATATTCTGAACTAACCTATGATTGTATAATAATTTGAGAAGAAATATGATCCTAAAATGGAAATTATATCAACATTATGAGTTGTGATTCCAATTCCATGGGGGTATTTATTACATATATATAAATTGAAATTCAATATAAATGATATTTATATTGAATTGGGGTTTATTGATTTCTGTTAAAAATAGATTCATAGTCTTCTTAAAAAATCATTTTGATGAGTTATGAATATAACTCATATATTTTATAAACATTATCAAGGAATTTGTATATAATGTCCACAATTTGGTTTTAATAATTTTAGAAGAACCTATAAGATAATATTGACTAGGAATTCATTCATCTGTGTGTTTCAGCATGGGTTGAACATAATATTTTTTTAATGGAAATATGGAACAATGTGTCTCGTCATTGATTTTTAGGAACTCAACAAGGTAAAAATAATGAGAAGGTATCCTCTCAAACATATATATGATTTGTTTGATAAAATATAAGGAGTTAGTATTTTCTCCAAGATTGATCTTCGATCTGGATATAATCAATGGATGGTGTAAAATGATTACATACCTAAGATTACCATGCATATTAGGTATAGACACTATGAATTTATAGTGATTCCAATTTGTTATATTAACCCCCACCCCCACAATTGTCATGTATATGATAAATTGATTCTCTAGAGATTACATTATTCAGTTTTACATAGTATTTACATATGAAATTATTATATTATCAATGATAAATTAAGAGAATTAATATCACATGAGGATTGTACTAAAGACCATAAGAATAGAGAATATCTATGTTATGTTTCCCATATGTGCAAAAAATAGTTTTACTCATCGGATATATAATCTCAAGAGAGGATATATCAATGGATCCATCAAATTAAAAAATTATTTAACATTACCTAGACCAACAAATGTGACTGTGATCATTAATATTTTTGTATTGGATTGATATTAGAAATTATTTAAAAATAAATTTCCATGGGTATCCAATGTACTCATCATGTTAAATTATATGGGATCGATGTTCCTTTAGACTAATTAATGTGAAATGTTTTTCAAGGAGATGAATCTTTTGGTTTTTAGACTAGTACTCAAACTACCATATAGTTGATAATGGTTTGTTAGTTATGGTGATGCCTCATAAAAGGGGTTCATACGTTTTCATATGAAAAATTACATTGTGATATCTTATTACAATTGTCAATTAGAGTTTCATGAGATTAATTACTCATCCCCTGACGTAGAGTTAGCAGTTGTAACATTTTAATTAAGGATAAATAGGAATTATCTTTATAGATAATGTTTTGACATATATACTAGTAATAAATTTTCAAATTATATATTCACCCATAAATAGTAGATTATGTTTTATGGAATGAGGATGGAGTTGTTTAAGGATTATAAATTCTAAACACAATATCACATTGGGAATGAAAAAATGTAGTTGATACTTTGACACCAAAGGATCGTGATGTTTTATCAATTATTAGGATTAATGAACTGAATATTTAAGAGTTTACCAAGGATGGCCCTCCAAATAATAGAGGAATGGAAAAAATATAATCCTTATCAGATTAGTATTCAACCATATATCATTGAGAAGATCAAATTATAGTATAAGGAAGATGCAATTATCTAAATGTTGGTTATAAATTTTATTGAGTTAAATACTGATTATGATGGAATGACACGGTTTAAAAAATAGAGTATGTCTCTTATCAATACCTGAAATTAATAATGAGCTGTTGGAAGAATCTAATGCCTCATCATTCAATATTTATCATGAATGTATAATGATTTATAGAAATATAAAATAGTATTTCTAGTGGGAGTAACTGAATAAAATTATTGTAGATTATATATCATATAGAATGATATATTTACAAAGATAATGATAAGAAACAAAATTTTAATGGTAAGGTACAGCCACTGCACATAACAAAATAAAAATGAGAAATCATCACCATGGATTTTTCCACCAGAAACCCCCACAATATCCAAATTATATAATTTTTTTGGGTTGTAGTTGACCTGAATATGATGTTAAAATGATATATTACTTTTAGAGAATATTTTTACATTTATTATATTACATAGATGTACATTAACGGGTGTGTAACTGTTTCATAGAGTACCACACTCAAATTTATCGGATTGTGAATCATGTTTTACCTCAATGATTTTTATATGACATTAGGAATATATGGCTGCTGAGTTTTTTTAAAACCACGTATAATCCTATGAAAAAATTCTAGATAGATAAAACTATCCAGAACATGGAGGATATTCTATGATAAAATTCACAACATTTCAATGGTGTTTTCTGTTAATAAATTCCATAGGATTAGTTCCTTTATAGCAGTAATATTCACCCATGAGTTGAGATTGAACCTTATAAAACACTCTATGGATGAAAGTGTAGAAATATATTATTATATTTTTATTCTTGAGAAGAAATGATATTGTGACTGAAGATAGTAGAGAAAAATTTAGAGAAGGATTGATCCAATCAACAACACATCAACATATCTCTAAGTTAACCAAAGTGTTACGTTGATAATCTCAAGTAAAATATATAATTCAATGTTAGAGAGATATTATTCGTAATAATTTCTCCATGGTTTAATTTTATGAGATTCATAATGAAGGAAAATTGTATCCCTAGTTATATTATAGACTTTATGATTTTTGATTGAATTGGGATTATTATATATCACTTGTAACTACCATTGAACATCTATTATGTTCTTTATATGTTCCATGTATCTCCCTTGATGAATATAGTAACCAACTTTGAAAATGTACTTAACATAGAGGTTTTACCACTAGAGAATGAGAATTATTATGAAGAAATAAAAGTTGAAATATTATATCATAGATATAAAGTTCTACAAAAAAAGACTACAAACCTTGTCAATGTGATATAGAGGAATAAAAAAATCCAGGATGCTACTTGAGAACCTTTGTATGTGATGATGTAGATGCATCCTATTTTTTATAGATATTAAATATATAGGGAAAAATTAACTTTTGGATATAAAATGTATCACCCAAATAAATTATATGTATTCCAATGAAATATATTTTATTTAATCGATAGATCTCATTAAACATAACCCAGACTCTAATTGAACATGGAATATAATATACATTTATAACCTAGTCATTGAATTGATGAGTATGATTAGAATTAACCACATTACCAAATATATATATAATTTTTTTCCAAAATTAAAATTTACTAATTAATTCTGTATAAATAATCTTAAATGTTCTAATAAAATCATTTGACTATTAAAAATAGCATTTTTCAATGAAATTTATTACTCTACATGTTATGTATTATTAGATAATATGTTATATTGATGACTATTAAATTTATATTTTAATTATCATTATTATTAATTTATCAATAAACATCCAAAAATTTTACCTCTATAGAATAAGAATGAAATAAAATCATTTAAATGTAAAAGAAGATTGTTTCCAAAAACTAAATTTTGGAGAAAAACGTGTTTTTATCAAAATAAATTAATGAAATAATTATATATTAATGGTTTTAATTTTTTTATAGATTATTTATTCTATTAAAAAATATTAAATTAATTTGGTTGGTTTTATTAGGTAAACAATGAATATAAATTCTATTTCTAGAATAAAAATGCATTTATTAAAAAACATGTTTTCATTGAAATCCACACATTTATATTTAAATTAATTTTTTCAATTTATAAGAATTTAACTTGATAAAATTGTAACATTATTTTGAATAATAGTTACCAAAAATTTTAATTGAACCTATATTATATATTTTCATACTAAATAGTAAAAACAACAAAAAATTGTTCCCTTGGTTAAGGACAAAACTGTGTCACGGGGGGGAGGGGTTGTTAAATGAATAGATAAAAGATATTTTTTATCAGAATTTTTTTTCCTTTTGGATTTAATTTTACCCTCTATTATATGTACATCAGATCCTTGTCCATTTCAATATACCTTCACAATAGTTTTCATTAAAGTGTTTAAATCATTTATGTAATTCCATGTGTTTATTATCTGATAATTATGAAATGGTACCCCTCCCCACCATTATTCGTGAATTTAATGTCATCTATATTTTCCAAGACCCGCCCTAATAAAATCCTAGTTTCCTTATATTCACCCTATATCCCCTGGAATTTTCTTAGGACAAATATTTCAAGGCATATGTTGTAATACAAAAGAGGTTTCCAAAATAAGACCCATAAATCTTAACCGCTCTCCTTCCATGTAATTTCTTCCCAAACCTTATATAGAATTATTTAATAAATATTATTATGTTGAATAAATTATTATATATATATATACATAGATGATATCATGATGATTACCAAACATATTTCGTCTTCGTTTAGCTGAAATGGGAAATGAAAGTATCACTCGTTCATACATTTGTACTACCGCTTACTCATAGTGATTTGATTCATCTTCCACACACACCTCACATTGATTGATATTAATAATGATTTATTAAATAGATATTATAAATTTGATATTATTTTTATTTTTATGAATTTTTTTTATATTTATCTTTATGTTTTTATTTGAAAATTTATACAACATTCTTGTGTAAGTACGGACTACTGTCTCAAAGAACAGTGTAATTCATTTTTATATCTCTACATTTTATGGATGGGTATAAATATGTATACAATGAAAACATATTATCTTTATATCCTGATTAAAAAAATTATATTATGTAACAATGATCAATGTACACGGACCTGATCTTATAAACACAATTTTGAATGAAAAACAGAACAGATAACTCATGTAAATGATGAATTTAATAATGAATTATAAACACATGGGTGATGAAAATTTATAATAGATTAATATATGGTATTATAGGTTTAAATATATCCCTAAAATACAATTATAATAAATATTAATTTATTATAACCTTGGTAAGATCTCCTCTAATGAATGATAGGCTTGATGTTAGGGTTTTATCTTACAACCTCTTTTATCAAGATTGCTTATGCTTAAATTTTTTATAATGAAAATATAGGATATATATCTAAAAAATATAAATAAGTTTCATATAATCTATTTATTTATAAAGAATACATTTTTTTATTTGATTTTCCTCTATTTATGTACTCAAGTGACTGAGTGGTTGATTTTCTGTATAATTGACTTTATCACTCTCTTGAATTGAAAAATTTTTTGTTACATGACCCCATTTTAATAAATGTTATTTTGATACTTTTTTAAATACTGTAAAATAAATTATATATATATTTTTTATCTATTTTTTTATTTTCATAATATATTTTAAAATTAATCTTTTTATCATTCTAGAATTTATGTACTTTTAAACAATGTAGTGAACCTAATCATTGTATAAAACTCTTTTCCATGAACAAAATTTCCTTCAATTATTAATATTATTTTCATTTAATATTCTATTACTTGTTAAAAATAATGTTTTAAATGATATTTTTTAAGAAATATTCAAGAAATTATTATATTTCAAATTGTTTATTTCAAAATGAAAATTCTTTTTTCCTTATGAAATATTCCTACGATCATTTAATGGTATTTTCATTTCAGAAAATATCAACTGATTTCACTTATTCATCACTAGATATTTCATCCAATGATACCAGTATCTTTCATCCAATTTAAGGAATATGACTATGAATATGAGATATTAATGATTCTAATTTTTTATTCCATCGGTTCTGATATGTTTAAATGATAAATGTTTTCATTATCATATGGAATACATGTGAATTGATTAGGATTTTCATGACAGGTGGATCTGCAATGAATCTTAAATTAATTTTTAATGTATTAATTTTATATGTGATAAATGGGTACATGTATGGTTATCCAAATCCTAGAATAGGTTATACAAGGGGTTATCTCATGCACAAAATATGGTACACTAGAGGCTCTTCAAAACCTAAAGCTAGTACATTTGTGGTTATCCCAAATCTAACATGTTGTCAATACCTTGAGGTGTATCCTACACGTAATATATCATTGATTATCATTATTTCACACTTTATTTAAATCATTTATGACATTATGTTTCTCTAATATTTTTCTCTCAGGTCATATTTTATTTGATTTCATTATGATTCAGTCATATAAACTCCCATGATTTATGCCAATAATCAGGATTATGATCTATGGATATCTCTGTATCATTTTCCAATGTCATTATAATGTCCCCAATACCCATATTATAATGTAATTCTTAAATGATCATCTATATATCCTTTATTTATCCATACCAATCATCTTATATCACCCTTTATTATGTTTTCTATTATCCAAAATATGTAGAAATATTTTAGATATGATATGTATAATAAGGGATATAGTTGTGAAGAACAATATTTTAGTTAGGGTTGATTTATTATGAACCATTTTTTATGTATCCATGCTTCCAAGGACACTAAAACAATACTTCTTTGGATTATATCATAATAATATTTAATTAAAAATCAAATCATAAGATGTAATATTTCTGTATTAAAATCATAGGTCACTGCACATATTCCAAAAAATGGTTATGATGCACTAAGACATATCCCAACACTATACCAAAGAAAAAATAATAATATTGAATATCCCTCATATGATTAGGAAGAATCATTAAAGGATCCCCCATATTCCTTAATTTACATTCTTTAAAAAAATATCTATAATTTCTCTCCCATAGAAATATCCCTTCCATCCGATTAAGAGATTTCATGAGAGATACAAACATAGGGAATTTATGAACATACATTATGTAATGATATATGAAACCAATATAGACATTCATCTTCAATACACTTCTAGTTATTTCCCACATATATAAATATTTCAATCATCTTAGGATCTAAAAAATAATTTCAATGATACAACATGACCCAAATTTTCAATTCATATATCCATTGACGAGACTTATAAATCTTGGTATATATTCTATGATTCAGTAAGGTTCACGAAATAACGTCTAGATGGTTATCATGCTTTATTTGACCTAGTATTATACAATTATATTGTCCAAAAACATGATCATGCATTTTTCACGATACTGGTTGAAAAATTTAATTTACCAATTCCCAAAAAACTATAAGACCATTAGTATGGATAAATTACATAAAAATGTAATCATAATGCCCATACCTTTTCCTAAATAATATTATTAATTTATACCTCCTTATTTCTTTATTATAAGTATTCTAATCAAAGTATAATCATTTAAATCCATATTACTCCACTTAGTTGACAAAATAGATCATAAAACCAAGGTATTTTGTATTATTCATTATGGTCACATGATTTAGATTTTGATAATCAATGAAAATTTAGAGGCTTCAGTATTCTTTCTATGAAAATAGAACTACTATTTCCCATGATGACGTAATATGAATAAAAAACCCTTAATATAAAGTGAATTGATCTATACATTGAACTATTTTATCACGGTGGGATATATTCTATAATGTATAAGGAAATGGTGATCAATAGTATAAGTATATTAATATTGAATTCCACTTCCTACTCAGGTGTAAAAATACTAAAATAATCAAAACATAGTAGATACCTCCATATATGAATTAAAAAGGCCATATAAACTGTGTCTATAATATCTAAGAGTTTAATGGATATCAAAAATGATATTGAAAAAATATCTTTCATTATAATTTCTACGTGACCTTATCTTGGACCCCGCAGACCGTGGATGACTTGATAGATTCCATCAGGAGAACAAAACATAACTATATGATGATAGTAATCAATATGATATTTAGATATTACAATATATTCCATACTAATGATTTATTCAAATAAATGAAAATAATGAACATAAACATATCATATGATCAAAATTTCAGAGACAACCACAGGGAATGAATTAAACCATAATCCCTACTAATTATTATTCCCAAATATAATTGAAGGAACCATATCATATATTATCAAAGAAAATAATAATCCACATACATAAATATATTTAGATGTAATAAATAAATATCATGATACCATGTCAATGAAATATTATAAGATAGTTAAAGAAATATACATCATACCTTTAATTACCATTCGGTTGAACCTAGACTACAAATTTATACACTCTTTCATATATAAAATCTGTAATTCAGCATCATTTTGAAAATTAATGGATATATTATAATCTACCAACTTTAACTAAATTACTAACATATTTTATGGTGATACCATTTACCCTTTTTTACATCTATCTACACTTGATATCCCATAGTATAAGAAGTCTAATACATACAACTCTATACTAGTCACCTATAAATTGTTATAAATGGAATAATTTCTTACACTAATTAAAAAACTTTATATATTACTAGTAATCATGTTTATAGTGAGTTATACATCAAGGGGAATGGTTTGGAGATCCACCTCCACCTACATTTCAAAAATTCCCTACGCAGCGATGGTCGCCGCCATCACCCCCTCCCCATTAACAGGGGGTTCCCTTATTGAATGGATGTTCCTCACTAATTCGTTATGTTTCCTAACCCAAATTTCCTACATCATTTTGCTGAATTTCATATCATCCATATGGTCCTATATCTTTGTAATATATTCCCCACGGTTGATCTTTTGACCTCAAAGTTTACTAATGCTTCAACTCTTCTTTCCCAGACCATGGTTGGTCACTTAACCACGTGGTGAAAATCCATTAATAGCTTTGACATATTTTTTTTTCATGTTGGGGACTCCAAGAATGGTGTACGTTTGGACTCCTTAATAGGAAAAATCTAATTATTTTCATCTCATCTTTGGAAGACATGGTCAATGCATGGTCAGTGGCTCCTCGATCTTTCCACGGCTTCCATTTCAACATTCTAAGACTGTATTTATATATTCATATGAATTGGGGAACACCATCAATGGATATATTTTTAATATTTTCTGAGCTCTCCCTTATCTTTAAGAATCCTTATGTTATTCAAATGTTAGGGAACTTGGTTGGTCTCTATCTCTCCATGAAATCGGGGACCATTTCCATTTGTCAACCAATATCTCTGACAATTTGTTTTGAAGTCGACATATCAAATCCTCAATTCAGATGGATTTAGATCTCAAATGTATATGAGTTTACATGGAAGAAACTGTTTGTGTTTCAATCTTGGATGCACTTCTATTTGAAATTCTCTCCACTCTGGAATCTTTCTCTTTCTTGTTAGCAAGTAAACTGGGCTTCATAAGGGGAAAAGAAAACAGGTACTTGTTGAAATCATGGTCCCCTGTGCTCTATTGGGGCTCCTCTTGATCCTGGATTCCCGTTTGACATGGAAGGTACAGAGATGGATGAAGGTCATCAATAGTTAGGGGAGGTGTGATCGGTACCTTCTAGTTCTAGGATTTAAGTATTTGAGGCACCTCAGATACTTGCAAAGGATAACTAGCGTGACCCTATATTCTGAAATTTTTAGCATACTGAAATTTTGTTTGGGTGTTCAATTCCATTCTGAGGTTGTGTGTACTCTTGGAGGTGTTGGGGTTATCATGAATGTTGGACTGGTTTAGGGGAAGTAGAATGAACATGACAAGAGGGAGCCGCACTTGAATTCTTATATGGTTATGCAGTTGGATTCATCAAAGATATTTAATGATTACTTTGTGAGTGAGGTCGTGGGAGTGTATCCATCCACTAGTGGAGAAGCCTCTATGAATTCTCAATACATGGTCAGTGGATATATGTAACCAAGGTGTTCAGACATGGTATCCCACGATGTGGCTATGACATAACTACTGGCTACAACTAGCACAATCGAGGGAGGTGAGGTGAATTTGATAGTCATTGATTTCCATGGTCTCAGTGGCACTCAAGGTCAAGGCAGGTAGTACACTAACAAGAAATCATAGATTAAGGGACACATATATGAGCATCCCAAAGGCTCTGACATGTTGTAGGGGAAGTCGTTCTTGATGTATGCAACTAATTCTAATCGTGTTCAAGGGAGGTTGGGCGATGTGATTTTCTTAGGGCTCCTAGAACAAAACACCCTCGGTGCTAAAAACACAATACATTTGAAGGCTAGGAATTGGGGGAAAAGAGTGGATTATTGAATAAAGTAAGAAATCGCATGGCGATTAATTTGTGGAACCAATTTGAAGGGATGGATGTTCAAGAACCATCATTGACTGAAGAGGAGTACACATTAGTTGATGAAAGATATACTCAAATCTCAGTTGATATCATTATCCAAATTCAAGGGAATGGTCCTCAGAACACTAGAGGGAAGAAATGGAAAAATGAATTAAAGTCTCGGTGAAATGTATATTGTTCAAGGGAAAACCCCCAAGGGACTCAAGGATTAATCCCACTTTCCAAAACATATGGAGACATGTTCAGCCATGATGGGTAGAAACAAGGAATTAAAATCCCTAAAAAATGGGAAATGTGAAGAATTGAGAAATAATACAAGAGACATGGATGAAGATGATTTAATTTCTAGATACTTATCCTCTAGACCATTTATAAAATTCTAGATAAATCTATCCATCCTAATGTCTCACAATAGGATATGAAAAGAATTTAAGATATAAGTTTTCATGTTGATTCCAATGATGGTCAATAAGGGTTGATAGATAAAAAAATCGAATCATGTCTCATGGCTTTAACCAGAGAAAAATCAACTCTAAAGAATTAATTCATACAATTGACATAATGATTAGTCACCTTGAATAGCTTATGAGAGAGGATCCAGATATCCATGTTACTATGCTATAATGGTAAAATTATAGAGTAGATGATTCATGTAATCTTAGCATAGTGTTTTATAATTTTTTGAGCTATTTTATCACGTAGTGTTATCTTTTTTGTGAACTATGGATTCCCATTTTTCCTTAAAATGGATTAATAAACATTTAAATTTGGATTGATGTTTAGAGTGACATAATTACCATTATTTGATGTACCCCAACATCATACACCTCAAGGATTTCAGTGGACTATAATTTTTTGGGGGTTTTCACACTATCATGAATACAACCACAAGATTACTTAATCTTCATATTTTAACATGATAAGGAATTTTGAAATCCTATATTAGTAGTGGTGGAACCACTCAATCCGGTCATCCATTCATATATGTCTTGGCCAATATTACTTTGTAATCCACAAAAAAATTGATAGGTAAAAAATAACAATTCTTAATCTTACATAATGATTCAAATCTGTATCATATCATTTAGATTTGAAGTAATCACTCTTGAAAATCACTGTAGATAACTAAACTAACATGAAAACCCAATTTTCATATCCTATCACTGAATTATTTCATTTATTTAGATTAAAAATCCCTATACATTTTCATCTTTAGATCATATGGGTAAAATTATTAGTTTAAAATCACTTTAAACAAGACTATGTGAGGTCCCCAAGAATCTTCATATTCATGATGGTTTCCTACTATCAACATCTACTTCCCAGACATATATTTTGTAAAAATTAATTTATAAGTCTCAAGGGTTAACTGAAAATCAAGGATCTACTAAATTTTATCATTCTATTCATTGGGTTACTCATAACATTAATTATAAAATAATAAAATTTGGTTCTTATTTGAAAATTATTGATCATGATCTACCACTCGATATTGATCTCACTCCCCTTTCCAAAAAAATACTCAATTTTTAAAATGAAATAATCAAAAAGATATGTCGTTACAAGTTGGTTTTCGGAAAAACTATATTTACAACTTCCTATCCATGATTCAATGGAGCCTTTCTAGGAGTCCTCATATATAAAACATAGAATAATGAAATCAATCAATACATAACTCAAATTAATTTAGACTAATAAAAAAATCACCTAATTATCAATAGAAAAATAATATTAATATGAATCAAAATCAACAATAAAAAATTAATGATAATACCATAATTTTGATATTTTTATCAATATTTGTGGTTTGTTCACATATAATAGTATATCATCCTTCAACCATTTCATTGGAATTGGTAAGGCTTCTAGGTCAATTTTGTAAAATTTCTATATAGTTTTCTATATTGTTCACCTAAACCATGTGCCACTGAATTCCTTACCATTTTTACTCTAAAACATGACATTTAAGAAATTATTCACTATATTCCCCTGAGACCAATAAAAGATTTAAATAATTTCAAATAATTCAAAATTACCAAATATTTGATCCCAAATTTAATAAAAAACTGAAGAACACCCTTGGTAACTTGATTCCTATAAGAAAGAAGAGGTTGCGAAAAAAATCCTCCACACCCACCACTCTTTTTATGAATGAATTTCCATTGATATACATAGATTACACGAAATATAAATTGGTTTCTATTCCAATTTTTTTTTAAAATAATAGGCGAGGTCAACATACTAAGTCACTCGAAAAAGGCCAACATAAGGTTTGAAGAGTGTTCCAAATCTCCACCAACTAGGGAAACACAATAATGATATAAATTAGAAACATTTAGAATGATTTCAAAAACAAAATCACATAATTCACATAACATACCCCTTCATAGAATTCCAAAATATATATCAATATATTGGGAAACCATGTATATAAATAAATAGTTTAAAATATTTAAATAAAAATGACAGTGGAATATAATACTAAAAATGGCCAAACATTCAAACCATTACTTTATAAATGGAAATTATAGTGATTTAGAAAGCATCTTATGTACATGAATTTGAAAATAATATAAATATTTGAGTAGCTCATAAATAATAAATAGAAAAAATTTTATAGGGGTTGCCTAATATTTTACACACTATCCAAATCCTCACGTACCATGATCTCCTCCATTCACCATACTATTAATATTAGGAATTTATTAAGACATTCCACCAAAAGATGTGGCTCCATTCACTTTAAGTACATCAGATAATTCCAATTCTACATAAACATAAGAGGTGTATGTTGGTTGTGAGAAAAAATAATAGTAAGATGCCTCCCTGAATGTAAATAAAAAAATTTTATAATGAATGCAATTATCAATAGTTTTCTCATACTAGTTTTAAGTAAAATTTATTTTATTGATTTATAAATTTAGATCATAAAAATAAATACACATCCCACTGGTTTTATAAATAAAAAATAAATTTTGAATAATTTTAGATCAGAAAAAATAGAAAAATTTACAATGATAAATATAATATATGATTAAATAAATATCCATATTAGTTTGGAATAACAAAAAAAGAAATAAAAAAATTAAAATAGGCCTCAATAATACATGGCATGGACTATAAAATTGAGATCATGTGAATGAATGGAATGTGTAGCCTAAGAAATCACTTGTAGAAAATTTTTCAAAATATAATAACCTAATACAAACAAAACCTCAAAAAAACTAATTTAATCATCTATGTAAAGTCCCTAGTTACTATGTTGACTTCACAAGGGTCACTCACAAGTGTAGTAATCGGAAAAATTTTGAAACGCCTCCCAATTACCAAAATATATACCCATGAATTACCATATTAAACTCATAGATAAACCATTCTCATATCATAGATGAAATAATATAAATTTCACAAATAAATATGTCCAAATCACTATGGTATGTTATCAATAAAATATATGACATAAACATCAAATAAAAACATAACCAAATAAGACTTTATATGAATCCAATCCTTAAAAATCAATGTGAAAAATGTTTATAAAAATTAAAATATAAAACATCCTTTAAATAATAATTTGAAAAAAAAAGGTTCTTTAAATAATTTTATCATGTTTTTTCATGACATAATCCATGATTTTCAATGAATGTTATGTAAAAACTATGTAAACCCCTCGCCTTTTACAACTCAACATCAAGAATCAAAAAACGAAATGTATAATGAAACCATTATAAAATTTTATCAATTGGTTTATAGGATATAAAACCATAGAAAATTCTAACAATAAATGTATGTCAATGGAATAGTCATTATAAAGAGGCACCTACCTCAACATCATTATAATCTAATCACATTATTTATATATAAAAATTTTAGAATGATAAAGAGAGAGAGAGACCATCATCAAAATAATGATTCAAGAGATTAAACTTTATAATCATATATAGTCAAAGACATGTATAACATTGATATATTTGGAAATAAGATAAGGGAAATCTAGAATGAAAAGAGAT
The DNA here is from genome assembly GCA_963277665.1 of Viscum album. NCBI lineage: Eukaryota > Viridiplantae > Streptophyta > Magnoliopsida > Santalales > Viscaceae > Viscum > Viscum album. The sequence continues at coordinate 1,149,060,133 of OY728127.1, read as the reverse complement.
TATAGGAATATGTATGAAGATTTTAATGATAAATGAGGTTATACCATTATTTATTCCCCTAAAACTCATGGAAAATTACCATGTTACCTTGTAGGAGGAGAGTTATGGATAGAGGAGCATAAATTTACATCATAAAAGATAAGGGAAGTCGGGGAGAAGATAATTGATGGATAATAAAAGGTTAATTTCCAAACATTATATTTATAGGTTGATCTTATGGTTAAGACACATGGTACACGAAACTATTTTCCAACCATAAAGTATACCCAATGAAGTAATCACCATATATAAAAGTATATTGTATAGTTACACCCACCTATGAAATAACAGCAACCCATTTTCATAAGTAGCATGAAAAACTACCTATGCATGGGTAATGTTCAAAAATTTATCCAATCCATGCACTATCTGTTTAGTAACTATGTGGATTTACTATAAGAATCATTCCAGATTTCTTGATTTGGTGAATTTTTCTCAATCCATCAATATTGAATTAAAAAATTACTCCCCTATTTGTAAAACAAGGGTGATCAGTTGCCACTAACTATGCACTAACATTTCATTCAATCCCTCATTAATATTTTATTCACTATCAAACTTCTGTCTTATAAATCTCCCATGTAATAATCAAAAAATTAAATAATAAAAATGATTAAATTCTATTGACTAAGGGGTTTCATAAAAATATAATTATAGACCATACACTTATAAATTTAGTAATTAAATGTTTTCCAAAACATGTCCAGATTTGTTGGTGGGATAAAGCATGATTGGTTGACCATGCTCAAGAGTATACTTATAATATCCAAAATTTATTAAATAATGAGTGTGTTTCTCAGGATTTTATTGATTTTAATGATAATAATGAGTCAATATTGTGTTTTTAGACCAATAATACTTATTTGGTTAATTATCCTCTTATATTCAAGAAGAATATATCTACAGATGTGAAGAATCCATCTCAAAGACTAACCTATATGAGTGCCTAACATGGTACATGTTTAACAAAATGTTTTACCAGTAATGCTACCCAATTATATTATTCATAATTAAGGTTGAATACATTTTTATTGTATAGGATGTGAGTAATTTATTGATATAATATTCCACTCGATTATGTGATTTGATATAATTTTATTAGGAGAAAATATAAAATAACTAAATTAGGGTTAAAATATATGACGTTGGTTTGAAGCTAATGAATTTATTGGTATTGTTTTTGTATTATTAATGATCAATTATCAGGTGGAAAATAATGTAGTTATGCCCATGGTGGAAATAATAAGGGAGACATAGTTAAATGGTTCCTCCATTACTGTGGGAGAAACTAAATGTTCCTTATTTTATAAAAATATTACATGTGTGGAATCACGTTATAGTAGTGATGGGAGTGTAAAACACCCAAGGATTCCATCCCCGTGATACCTTTGGGGCATAATATATTGATGTCCTTATAATGTGGGGATTTTTGTCTCTAATATATACTTTTTTTAATATCCTACAACATTGTATCTATGTGGGAGATAAGGTCATTTGTGATGCCATTGTAGGATTCTTTCTCAATGTAGTAAGTATGGGTAGTCTTTTAGTAGAATCCCCTAGGTGTAGTTGTATGAATCTAATGGTGTAGAGTATTATCCTTATTTTATGAAGAATTATTATCATTTAAAAAATTATTTGAGAGGATCCAAATAGAAATTTTTATATACAGAAGATCATGTGCCTAACAAATCCAAATAATCACTAAAACCCCTAGTTGTAAAGTGTTTTATTGTACATTATTGAAATTATCTATTTGAATCAAGTGAATCACATTTTTTCCTCTCATAAAATATTATTAACCTATAGGAACTAAAATATATGATTATTCCATTTAGTAATAGATCTATCTACACCTTAAATAAAGTACAAGGGCTTTGGTTCTTTGTGATCTTGATGTCATGTTATAGTTTTCAATATTGAGGTCATATGGTATTTTATTGTTACTTCAATAGTTAAAATTTATTTTATAATTATTATGACTATTTTATTATCTACAAAGCCCTGATAAAATTCTGTCATAATAAGGTTCTTTTTCATTCTCCTGATTCAAGCACTCACATATTCCTAGGATAATGTGATCTATGATAAGTCAATGTGGGTCTATTGATTTTTGATATGGGGATGATATATTTTATGATATCTATTATTTTCTTGGATGATCTTAAAGAGATATCAAATGTTTAATATACATTATAGGGGGATATGTATTCTAAAAACATATTGATGAATCTATATGTTTTCTATTAAGTGATAGTTAGAATTATATATTGAACTAATTATAAGGAAATGTCCTGTTTAATTTCTATATTATAAAATGAATCCCAATAGGATAATGGAGTTGAATCTCTAGATGGAAAGTCTCAAAATTAAAATTTTTATTCATACTGGCAAGTCAATAAAGGAATCATAGATTCTATTTGTTATTAGGGAAGATAATAGTCTTTGATTTTTCAAAGATTATTTGAAGATTAATTATGTTTCTTCCAAGAATAATTCCCCATTGACCCAAATCGGAAACCTCTTTAATTAACTCCAGGGAGATTCATGGAATTCAATGAATAACCAGAGATCAAGGTAAAGCCAGTTGAGAGTGAAGAAGGGTGAAACTCTAACCATCATTTTTAGTTCACTAAATCATTTTTAGTGGTTTTAGTGGATGATATCTTGGTTTAATTTAATACTTACTATGATTATGAGATCTATAAATATATTAATTTAAAAAAAATAAGGATAATATCATAGAATCCATGATGTCTAAGTGATATTTCTATATTCCAGAATTTATGATTTTTTCTATTATGGCCTTAGATGAAGGTAATTAACCTGATTTTAAGATGATAAAATCATTAATATATTGGAAATGTACATGGAATATATTTTGGATCAAAATATTTATAGGTGTGATGTAATATTATATGAAATTTGTTTATGAATTTTCCATGTTATCATATCCCATGATGCATATGACTCATAGAGGAGGGAAATATAAGAGGGATAAAAATATTTTTAGATATTATGAATAATGTAAATAATTATTTTCATTTTAACCAATTATAATTATTAATAACCATGGTAGGGGAACGTTTTTTCCTTCTAATGTCGCAGATATGGATTTTTAGTGTTTTGTGACACGATGTGACCTGGTTTTAGAGTATGGCCCTTTCTAGTTATAAACTCATAAGAGGAACTACAAAACAAATGACTAAGGATTAGACATAGTTCTATATGCATTGAAATCAAGAAATCAAAATATCCTCAAGTATAATTAAACCATGTATATGGATCATAATTTTTTGATTTAAACCTTCTCTAATAAATATTTGAATTATGTAAAGAGACATTGGGTTGTGAATCTCTAGGACATTGATATTGATTCATCTGACACCACATATAAAGGATTATGGTAAGTTATTCCTTGAGTATGATGATTAATACACATATAGTGATGAAATATAATGATGTGTGGAATTTTATGATCCTATTTAATGAGATTCATATGAATGGAGGACGATCAGGTATCCATGGTCGGTATGCAAGTCAAACCTTCAATGGATGATTCAATTATAAATAAAAAATTACAAAATAAGGATATCATACTATAATAAGAATTATCAATGGTGGGGATATATCATGTGATAGTTCAATATATATAGATGTCTCCTTTCACACTAGAAAGTAGTTGGTGGTCCCATTGAGATTATGGTTAGTGGTGAGGATTGATTGGAACCATTAAAGTTGACAAGTGAAATCGGATTCCACCATGTTGTTTTATATCCTCACATGTTAGTATTTATAGTTAATAATGGAGTGAAAATTTAAAAAAAATCATTTACTAGTTCCTTAAAAATGATAATATGAAAACTGAGCATCATAATCCCACATGATTACTAGAATAGTTCTCATTTTTATGTAGATGTGGGATGAGTTCAAAATATAACTTGTTATTGGATAACCTTTGTATCATAGTGGGATTAAATCCATATGGTTTTTTATTTAATAATCTATTAAATCATAATACCAAACATGTCCATTCATGCGAAATGTCACACACTATTTAGTAAGAGTAGAAAAGAATTACATAAGAAGAGTATGTGGGGTTGAAAACATGCCCAAATCCATCTAAATAAATATTAAAAATCATAATATGATAAGTAATTCTCATAATTGTATTCTTCAGTACATTCCCATTCAGATGGAGATTTACCTTGGTTGATGTATTTGAATTCCTCAACATTAGTCATTATTGATAACTTAGATGACAACTCAGAAAAAATAGTCCTTGGTATGTGGAGTAATCTCTCATTGGCCTTCCCTTCAAGGGAGGAGAGATGAAACCATCACTATTAATAATCTTATTCTTCTCGGGTGTGATGATTTATTTGAATTAAACTTTAACACAAATGAAATATTATTTTGGGATGATTCTAATCACCTTTTCATCATTAGAAACGTTATCACACCTATCAAGTGGGGGGTTACAAATAGGTTTGTTTTAGCATCACTACATCACCTGAATTCACAAGACCACAAACATTGCCAGAAATTTGAGGAGATCCCTCACATCTCTTAATTGAAATATTTCAATCCACTAGGATCTTTGAATTATAAACATTAGTACCAACTGAGGTATGATTCACCCAATCACCTAGAGTAGATCCCCGATGCTTCAACCTCCTATACATTGAAGTTGTGAAACTATGCACTAATTTCCTTCACAACAATAAAAATCGCACCATTATTCAGAAACAACCAACTATTGGTAACAAAACTCCAAACTGAAAACAATCCATAAAGATTCAACAAGAGCATTAGATACATCAACTTTAATGAAAAACATTAGTGTAGTCAGGTGACATATTGTCCAAGTACTACTATCAGATCAGTGATAACCCCCTACCATATTTCCAAGAATACATAAGATCGATGGATTAATAAAAGGTATGAGAGGTTATAGAAATCATATTGAAACACCACTGTTGGTGAATCTTGCTTCATATAATATTCATATGATAACTAGAATAGAAGAAAATGGTATCCTTCACACGTATGAGTTGTGTTTTACTAGGGAAGGATCATATCATCTTTATATGAAAATAGGATCATTATATGCTAGGAATCCATAAACCATATAGTAACTCACTCTAGTAGACCCCATGATATAAAAATAAATAAATTTAAGGATTACACTAATGGTCGTAGGCATTTGAAATGTTCAATTAGCATTAGATTCAGTAGAGTGGAAGCATCAGTGAATTGTAAGGTTTAGAGAGAAAATTTTTGGGATCCGTTGAACCATTTAGGGACCATCGTACAGAGGGATAACTAAGGGAATTATGAAAATTAATTAGGATTCTAGAAATTTGTAATGTGTGATGGTAGATCCTTATGTAGGGATGGCAAAGGACCCTCCCCAACCGATGGGTGAGGGGTTGATGTGGTAACCATCGCTGCCTAGGGAATGGTTGTAAGAGGCACCATGTGAGTGGAGATCAAGATCTCTAAAATGATAATCATTCATTCATATAGAGGTTTTTTCCAATGTAGAATAACTTATATACCTATATTTTTATAGGAATATAAAAAATCATGGAATATCATCAATAATTGTTTTATATCAAGGCCCATGCATAACATAATTATTATATAGGGAACTTCTTGTTATAATGATGTTATAATTGGTATTTATAATAAATTATAACCTATTTATGGTTGGTTAGAACATGTAGTCTATTTTTATTTTTCACGACATTCATAGGGTATGTCTAGTTGAATTTTTCATACCATGGAAGAAACATGTTTTATTTGTTGGATTTTATTATAATAACATTTTTCAAGTATTAAAAAACATGAATCCCTTTAAGGATCATTATGAGAGACCATGTTCTTCCCATATTTTTTAGTCAAAATTGGCTTAACATTTCATGTTGAAGAATATAATTATTCATGAGAAAATTATTAATGTAAAATTTATACATAAAAATAAAATTATTGAAATTATATAAAAATAATATATCAATTACACTTTTTTTATTATAGTTCACCAATAATGAAATGTGGGATCCCTAAATTAATCCTCAATTAGGACACTGTTAATTGGGTATTCATGGAAAGATGATGTCATAATATGTCAGATTGTTTGGGATTTTGTATCATCTGTAGATAGAGGAACAGTATATTCCCTTACTATACAATTTGACATTTTTCCATTATGTGTTTAACATATCCAAACTAAATAATTATCATCCAAACCCATATCAAAAGGTTTAATAGGAGGATTTTTATTTTTCAGTAAACACCATTATGATTGATTTTCTTATCCATATTATGGAGGATCATAATAAAGTGTACTGGGTTAAATCAATTCTATTAGGTTGTGTGCAAAATAATCATGGTAAAAATAAAAATAAGGCATGGTAGTATTATATATTGATAAAATATCATTTACCTCACTTACTCTATTTTCATTAACTCTAAAAACATTTTGTGGGAAGAAAGTGGCATGGGGGGATTTTACACTAATCTGGTCAATAGAATTGATTTATTTTAATTATTTCAATTTTTTATTTTACATTTGGGGAGTTTTTGGAGTTTTGAACCAAGATTTTAGAAAATGGGGATTAAATTTTTTTCTATATGTAGGGAATTCATATTATTATACATTAACATGAACCATACGATGGTTAGAGGATATTTCCACTCAAAAAAGCATAGTTAGCAGAATGTTCCAAAAACCATGTTTCCATGGATACATTTTGAAGTAAGCTAAAACAATTAGTAAATTACTATAGAATGGTTGTTAGTAGCCATATGATTTAATCTTATTTTATGAGAGTTTTATTTTAGTGGATATAACATTGTTTAGCCATTTTTTATGAAATTGAATGGATGAAGTGTGAGACTTTCCCAAAAAGATAAAAAAAAAATTTTTTACCTGAACTAATTTATTCTCCCCCAAGGATTCTATTATAGAATTTTCACTTTCTTGAATCTCCACCAACCGAAACCCAATTACTCCTTCAAGATCCCCTAGTTCTATTTTCATGATCTAATCCATTCACATAGTGGTAACACCACATTTCTCTTAATATTATACCCCCAATTATTCTATTCCATTTTTATTCCATTTTCATCTTATATCCAATACATATTTATCTATATATCAAATCTTGTAGATTTGGGTGGTTCTAAAATTGAATATCATGGATCTTAGTGCCTTTGAGGTTCCCTTTTACTCAAATATCATAGTATTTTATGAATTTTATCGGAGTTCAAATGATTTGTGTTATGTGTATCTACATAATCACCTATACATTCACAAACTCTAAGTATTATATAATTATATTGGATTTTTTTACTATATAAATTTTTTGAATAAATATTTATGGAATGATTTGTACTTTTTATTTGTATTTATTGATATTATGTTTGATATACAAGGGTTCTCCATTGATTTAATATTATATTAATTCTAAAAATAGTTTTAATCATAAAATATGTTTGATAAGAAATTTCAAAGTAACTTTGATTTTACATGGATTCCCAAAAGATATGTTTTAATAAAATTAGTATATAAGTTATGTTTCAAAGATTATTAATAGTTTTCTTCATATAAATTAATTTTGGGTTCATTAGTTTTTTACTGGTGATTTTTTATAATTTCCCAAGAACATGAATTTTGAATTTTGATATGTTTATATAGATTCAAATATATGATGCTCTCTATGTTATAATATTTTGTCTTATTTTAGATGAACTTGATAATACATGGATGGAATATTATGTAATTATATGTGTGATAAAATAGCTCAGATTACATATTGGATATATCCCATAGTGAATTAAAGACATTAGTGAGGAATTATCACTCGATGATCCCTATAGGGAAGGTCAGGGTTGGGTTTCATTTAGGATTACCATAGGTTGATAGGTTTTTTATGAAGTGAAATCCTATGTGACCTTTCATTATTAAAAATAACCAAGGGTAGACCTGAGATTTTTCATTATTGAGTCATGTTTTAATTCCAAGTTATTATTTTGTTATCTCTTCTTTAAATGGGTGTTATTAATGATTCATATACTCTATTACATTTGGATAGGTTTTTATTTTCCATATTCTAACTGAACTCTATATTTTTTCAGTTTATAAATCATATTTAATAATATTTTATTTCAAAAATCATGTCTATAAAAATAAAATGGTTTTATTCAAAAACAAATTATATCTTCACACTATTGATATAAGGTTTTATTATTAAATATATTATATGGATAAAGACTTTTATCCTTCTATTATTTTTCCACACACACTACATACATCTAATCATTACGTGTATTCTAATTACGATCGGATGACATTAAAAGAAAGGGATTCATTATAATTGGTTGTTCATTGTGATTCCTTTTTTTATGTTGGTGTTACAATCTGTGGCAATAGTGGGTTATGATGATTTTGTGCTTGTGGAGTATTTTTGGGGATCTTATTAGGGTTATATAATTTTTTGTTTCTTATATATTTCCAACTCTTATCCTAACATAATTTTAATCTTCGTGTATATATTATGCTTCAATATCATATTAATTTTTTATTATAATGTAATATTTGGATGTTTGTATTTTTAATTTATACGTAGTTTGTATAAAATTTAATTTTTAAACAATTAATTAATATTCCTAGTTAAGCTATACATTAATATATCATACTAGAATATTATATGAGGTTATTGTGATATCTATGGTGATGTATGTATAAATATATATTTTTATAATTGCATGTTTCTATATGTTTATGTCTGTGTTTGTGTGTTATTGTTTTTGTATATGCCTATGTTGGTTTTTGTTTTTGTATCTATGTTGGATTGCATGTGTGTGTCTATGTATCTATATGTATATCTCTCTCTCTCTGTGTGTGTTTGTATTTATGAATGTGTGTATGAATGTGTGTATTTCATTATGTGTAATTGTTTGTGTCTGTGTGTGTGTTTAATGTGTGTATGAATTTAGGCTTTTGTGTGTGTATTTATGTATGTATATATGTATAAATTTATATATATATATATATATATGTGTGTGTGTGTGTGTGTGTGTGTGTGTATTTCTATATTTTTATGTTTTTAAAAAATTATTTACATAGGAATGTAATTATGTATGTCTATTTGTATGTATTTATAAATTTATGTATGTTTTTTTGTATATATTTATATATGTGTAAATATATGATTGTATGTATGTATCTACATATTTATGTTTTAATGAATTTATGACTATATATATGTGTTTATATATATCTTTATGTATTTATGTATGTTTATATTTATATATGTTTATGTGTGTGCGTGTGCTTGTATATATGTATGTATATATATTTATATAAGATTCTATGTTTTTGTATTTAAATGAATGTTTGTAAGTGTGTATATTTATAAATTATAATGTATATGTTTTTGGTTTTAGTACTATTTTGAAATGTTTTCAAGGAAAGGGATTTCTTAAAATCCTAAATGTAGTTTTATGTAAATGGAAAAACTAAAAGTGTTTGTCAAAATCCAAAATGAGATTTAATGTGAATTAATTTTGGTTGTTTCCTAAAAATTAAAAAAAATATTTATCATGAATTTATTTAATATATTTAACTAAATATTTTATGGAAAATGGGGATTTTTTTCTAAATTATTCATTGTCCAAAGTATAATTTGGGTTTTGGTTAATAAAATTTTTTCAATCGAATACCGCTTGTGAAATAATGTTGATAAATATTTATGATGTGTTGAAAATCAAATATTTTACTATTATTGTATGAGAAATATGAAACATGTAGATTTATTTAAATCCTTCTAGGTTGTCTTCAATTCATAGGCGAATATGTATATTTAGCATGCGGGGAATATGGGTTATGTTTCTAAGTGGATTTCATTTCTTATTCCTACAATGGGAAAATGCTAGTTCATGGTAAACCTTGGATAATAGATATCCCTTGTGATTTTTATTGAAACGAGACCATGATGGGTCATGATAAAACTATAACTAGTAGATCATGTTTTCTATTGGATATATTACTATGATGACCCTAGATTTATCACCATTAGTCCCCTACTATTTACCATAAGGTAGTTTGTCATTTTTTTATCCATTAATTTTTAAAATGATATACTTGTGATTCATTTGAAAAATCTTTCATCTTTCATTCATTTTGAGTATTTTTTAATGTATCATAAACCTGTTACATAATTAGTTTAAAAAATTCATATTTTAATATTTAAATTTCATCCAATGAGGTATAAATTTCTATTGTAATTTTAATTTATAGATTCATATGGAAATTCTACTTATCATTATCCCACAAAAAACATTCACTCATTAACATGCATATTACCATCGCTTTTCATAGTATATTATATATATGTGGTTGATGTCACCAATTTATAATTGACAAGAACTAATTGGTTTTAGAGATACATAAGATGTATAATGTGGGGTTGTTCTTGTGTTAGGAGGAATTTTATGTGTATTTATATCATTATGTTTCCTGACATGGTCATGTAGGCTTTATTTGTATTATTATAATGAGTTATTATGATATAAATTATTATTTTAATAGAAGTTTGATCCAATAATAAACCATTCATCACAATTCAATATATGATACCATAGTCAATATATTCTAGTTTATTTTTGTTAGTAATGTGCCTTGTGATATATTGTATTCCATTTTTTGTTTAGTGACCATATACACAAAAAAAATTGTGGTAAAATGTTACGAGAGTTTCAACAAATGTTTTAGTGGTAGGTGAATGTATATTCATTAGAACATGTTATGTATTCCATGGAATGACATAATCAACCCATTCGTGGTGAAAACCAATGTTACCATTTAGATATAGGATGAAGCTTATTGTACACCAAGAATAAACTTTTGTACATAAATATACATTAAATATCATAATAAATCACACCATTGAACCTATAATTACATGAATATATTGTAAAAAATTATGTTTTCAACATCTCAAACGAAATTTTCCACACATGATATCTATCTCAACAAACTAATTATTATAATCAATATGATTAAAATTGGAATGGAAAGATAATAAAAGGTTTATCTCAAATGCATAATTAGGGAAAACATATGAGTCATCAATCTAATTTCATAAGTGAACTGAACAAGAAGATGATGGAATGAGAACATAATCATGTTAAATGAACATATTGAAAAAAATTCATACTACATAAAACATGGATAAAAAATAATTAATAATAACATAGAAATTTTTTAATTACAGAAGAAATGAGGGATTGAATAGTGAAAACATGATTCAATAATTGTGATCCATGGGAAAATAACATATTAATTTGTTATAACATTTAAATGAATAATAAAAACATTGAACATACATAAGTATATAAAATTATTTCATATGTCATTTCTCACTACCAATACCATTATCATATAGTGGAAAATATTGAAAAATGTAGTTTATCAGGTTCAATAAGTATTCCCATATGCATCACGAATTGGGTTTACTAAAAAGTACCTTATATTCAATATCATGGAATCATTTTAATGGAAACAAAATAAAATATTTGGGGAATCCAGATGATTGTAAAATTTAAAACATATTTATTTCAAATTATTATAATGACAATTAAATATAATAGAAAATAATATTATGAAATCATATATATTTAGATAAGGATATCAATAAAAGAATATAAAGAATATTTATAGTTTATTAAATGATTCCTAGCCAAGAAAATATACTGATAGTTTTACATACATGAAACCTTTTGAATGAATTATATGATAAATGGTTGTGAAATGGTATGTGGAAAAAATTAAACATGAAATATATATAAGAGATTAAAATAAATGGGTATTAAAAATGTATGGTTTAAATAATTTTCCCTTAAAAGGATTTATACATATAAATCCATTATTTGAATGTTTGATTGGAAAATAAATGCTTACCTTTACTAATACATTCAATGAATTTTCATTTTCTTTATATATAATAATTATGACCACATTAATAACATATTTCATAATTTTATTCATATTTATTAAATTTATAGATAAAAACCTACATGAGTAGTTGTTGAAACCACATTGAGATATGGATGACACTACCCATGGGTCACCTTCATCTCACATACCTTGGGGCACTATTGTCCACATGTTATATTCTAAAACATTGTTTCGATGGAATGGTAATCAGATTAATTACCAATAGGAATATATGGTTGTTATATTTTATTGGGAGGATAACTCTCAAAAAAAATATTCACCCAAATATTCATGTGAAAATAATATTCATTATCAATGTTACCAAGATAGTCAATAAAAAATATATAGTTATCTACAAGCACATATGTTACTCCCTCAAGAGGGAATCCATTGGGTGGGCTAGCTTTGACTAATGAAACCATTTGAACAAGGATATATTTGTCCCTAATGTAAATATATATCACATGGAATTGAAACATTCATTGGACGCATTAGAAACACATTGTTTTCAAACAAATTAAACTAAATATAAAAATTGTAGTATCCAAAAGGAAATGAAAACATGGAACACATTTATCAATCATCATTGGAATAAATGTCAGGGAATTATCCAAATATTTACCTTTGTAGTCAAAAATAATCATAGTTATGGGGGAGGGGTTCATTTATGTTATTATAACAAACCAGGTATGATAAGGACTAATATCAAAAAATCTAATAATATTTTATTTCCATGTAAATAAATTAAATTCCCATTCATTTTAAGATTTTTTTGGTCAAAAAATTTATAGAATTAGGCCATAACTATTCTATAATTAAATATTACATCACAGATTTAAAACATCTATTTAGTATCCATTTTTCCCATAATACAAAAATATTAATATATACCCATTTTTTGTAAAAAATCATTAAAATTATCTTCTTTACCTCATACTTATCCAAAACCATCCCCAAAACACATTTAAATACATTTCCAAATATTTTATGAGAATAAAATTCTTTCCATGTTTCATATAAAAATAACAAGAAATTATTTACTCCTCTAATAATTATAAAAAAATAATAATCAAACTAATCATTGGATGGAATATAATATTTTTCCTACCCAATATATATAAAACTACTACAGAATATTTTCAAAAAACATATCCTAATAAATAATAAAGTGAAAATAAAACTCATGATTTTTTATTAACAGTTACAAACACCTAATAATAAATTATTCAATGTGTTTTGCATTCCACCCTTATGATGTAACATATAGTTTCCTTTAATGATATTATAATTATCTTACCCTATAATATCATAAGAGTTTTGTAAAAACAAATATAATGAATTAATATATCATGTAGGTTACTTGGTACATAGATTTTATATCACTCTTACAACCACTCTTATAAGTTGAATATCAAATATAGCCTAATTCTAATATAATTCTTACACAATGTATTCAATATTCATTATAGGGATATATTAGACCCATCCATCCTTGTATTATAACAGTAATACTCATCCTTTTCTTATAATATGACAACACATCCTTGTTTATAACAGAACCTCCGATCATCTTATGAAATCCCCACGAAGCATAACATAATCATAAGAGATTAAAAATTGTGTAAAAAAAATTTTTATGCCGATAAGAAATAGATTTTTCAATATTAAAATATGTATTCCATTAATATATCTTATTATATATATAAAAACATAGTAAAGGAAGACTAAATGAATAAAATATCAGTTATGGTAGTAGGGACAAATCATCACCACCTTATACATTAAAATAGAAAAATATTTTTTCTCTTCTAAATAAATACAAAATATTATTTATGAAAAATAGAAAAATATTACATTTGATAACCTATGAAAGATATAAAAATGGGACATAAAATTTCCATTTTTTATTGATATATAAAATCAATAAAACAATTTTTTGAACAAGAAAATGTATGAAAAATATTTATAAAATTAATCCTTAAAACAATTAATATAACAGCCATATATTCCTATTGGTTATTAATCTGAATAAAATTTACCATAATTGAATCTTAAGGATTACATTATTCCATCCTTCACAAAAAAAATCATCATTAAAATTTATATAACGTAAATTCATGAAAATTTCTATGTATTTAATTACCCTAACATCTTTAGGACCCCATGTTTCCTCTTCTATTTTATAATTTCTCCAAATAACCTTCACTAATTGAGTCGTACAATTCCAAAACACTTGTACTCTAGAAAATATAACATAGATAGGCTCTTCATAGTAAGAAAGTAAATATCTGATTCTATTTTCTTATAGGTAACCATATGAAAGGGTTTTGGTATGTACTTTCTAAATAAATAGATATAAAACACATCAAGAACATTTGAGAGACTATGTGTCATTTCCAAAAGGAATGCTAAATATCTAACTCATTACAGAATTTCAAATGACCCAATGAACCTAGAATATATTTTTCCTTTCATGTAAAACCTTATAACACAGTTTCATATATATACCTTCAAGAAAACATGATCTCCAACTTGAAATTATAAATCCTTCCTTCAGTTATCCTCATAATTATTTTTCCTTCTTTGAACTACCTTGATATGACCCAGAATAGTTCTCACTTATTCCATTGTATCCTTAATAATATTTGGGCCTAAGAGATTACATTAACTAACATCATTCATATAAGTTTGTGTATGGAGTCATTTCACATTCAATGTTTCCTACCAAACCATTGGAATTATCTAATGGAAACTATTATTTTATAAATATCCCACAAAAGGTAAATAAAGGTTTAATATACCATGAAAATAAAGTGATAAAAACCACAAAATGTCTATTAATGTATGAATAGTCCTTTTAGAAAATCCATCAGTTTGAGTATGATAAGTACTTAAATGTAGCTGGTGTTTAGATCTTTATAAATTCTCTTCCGAGATTTTTATGTAAACTATTGGTCATGATAAGACAAAAAATAAAATTAGCGCACCATAAAGTCTAAAAACATCTTTAATATATAGTTATGCAAGGTTTTCAAGAGTTAAATCTTCCCTTATAGAAACTAAATGTACATACTTGGTGATTAAATAACTAATAACTCATATGAATCATTCTTTCTTGGATTTTTGGTAATCCAGTTACAAATTCCATAGTGATGTCATCCCATTTTCAAATAGAAATGGGTATGGGTTTCATTAATCCTCTATAATGTTGGGTCTCAAGGTTACCTAATGAAAACACATTCATCTTTATACATAGATTGAAATTTCCCATTTTATATTATCCCAAAAAAAATTATTTCAAATCCTAATACAATTTTTTGTCTACTAGGGTGGTTGGGAAAATTTTAACTATGATATTCATCTAATAATTATATTTTATACATAGACATAGATGAAACACATATCCTTTATCAAAATTTTCAAATACCATTTTTATAGTTGAAGTATACCAACATCCAATTATTAATGGGGTTGATTTTTAAAACAAACTTATAATCATGTTCAGAACGTTTTATTTTCTCTAATAATTGTGTATTGTCAATAATTGAATATATTTATTGTTTAAAATTTATTTATGATTCCCATATCAATAATTATCAAATTTGTGAGTATATGATCTTTATTAATCCTTAATTTAGTCCAAAATCCATGATCATTATATCTAATTTCATTAGAAACCTTGTTTTACTTCTTAGATTGGTATTATGTTTATAAATCATAATCCTTGAGTAGACCTAGTCATATCCTTTACCTAATGTTGAGATATTTCTATGAGAATATGTATTTCAAACATCTGTGATCCATATATATTTAACAATTTTCCATATAATGTTAATGCCTCTCTATCTTTGGTGAAAATATTACAGATACTAAATCTAGATCATGGGTTGCATAATTATATTCCATAATATTTAACTTTTTTAATTCAAAATAAATAATGTGAACATTCAACATAAGAAAAATCCATGTCCATTATTTCATGCATTGTTAAATATAAAAAATCCATCCTTTTCCAACTATAAAGTTAATAATAGTGAATTAACCAATCTCTTATTTAATCCTTTAAAACATTCATTATATTCTTATGACCTTGTGAAATTAATACATTTACATGTTAACATGGTCAACGGGTTACGTAATCAAAAATATTTCTAAAAATTCATCTATAGTAACCCATTGATCAAAGGAAACTATGTATCTTGGTTATAATAGTATGCATTGTTAATTCTATTACTACCTTTTTTTAAAGATAAATTCATATTACATACTTTTAGATAATATTTTTATGAAAAAACATATTGATTCTATAATTTTCATTTGATAACATTTCAATATAACTCCTATTCTCTAAGAGACATAATAATAATTCAAAAATTACACTTATGCTTGTACTATATTTTATATTACATCAATATATCATTAATAAATTCTAGAAAAATTTTATCAAGAAAATCCTTGAATACTTTATTAATAATATCAATAAAAATAGTGGGTTCATTAGTTGATTCAAAAGGTTTTAATGTAAATTAATATTGTCTATACCATGTTTGAAATATCATCTTTGGAGTATCACAATTATTATCTCTAAGTTAATGAACCCCATCATGAATATAGCTCTTTGAAAAATATTAAACTCCTTGAATTGATGAAACGATTCATCAAAGTGGTATACTGATATTTATTCTTTATTCTAATGGAGTGAATTCCATGAAATAGATAAAAAACATCATAGATCCATATTTATTCTCAACATAAATAAGATTGGATCCCCATGGTTAGACACTAGGGAATATAAAACCCCTATCACAAAACTCATAAATTTTTTATTAAGTTACCCTAATTATAATGAGTTCATCCTATAGGGTTTAAAAACCAGGAATTTCAATGTAAATTTTTTTTTAAATAAATGGGAATTTTACAAGCCTGTGAAATTTGACGGCGCATGATTCTAAGGCCTGGAGTGCCCGGAATTAATTTCTGAACATTTTTTCAGGTACATTCCATAAACATGGGAGGAAGTTTTTCTAACTTTTGAACTGGTGCTCGGAATTGAAATATGAGGGCACCGTTGAACTCATAGTGCTGGTATTCGCTTAAGAATACTTTCACCTCGATGACAGTTGGTTGAGGGTGAAAGATAAATTTTGGGTTTTTTGAGGAAATAATGAAATAAAATAAACACACGTTTTATTTTATTTTATTGTAACCACCCTCTATGTAGAAGTTAAGAAGTTGGGACCATCAGACCTTAACCTCCCATGAGAGGTTATGGTGGTGAGGCCCACCCGAGGTCTAAGCCTCTTCAACTCCCTCATTAATGTGGAGGATCCTTTTGAGCTTCCTCTACATTAATTTTTCCAACCCTCCTTAATTAATTGTGTTAACCCTTGGTATCCTCCAATTTGAATTTTATGCCAATGCAACCCATTTATTGTTGCCAATTAATTAAGACAACTTTTATTGACAACAAATTAAATAGATAAACATATTTTATTTGGTTGGGTATTCATTTTTTTGGAAAAGTATTGGCAAAGGAGGATTGGGAGAACTTGGGAGAACTCTCTACAACTAAGAATGCTCTTCCAACGAAGAATGTCGACCTCCTTCGACCTTCTTTCTCGGTACTTATTCCGACATGGGACGTCCTCATCTATAGAAAATCAATGACCGTACTACCTTATGGCGCCAACTTCATCAAGAGAACGAGGTAGGGGGTTTATTTGCCTGATAATACTTTTCTCATATTATTACCTTGGTTTCTTTTGTGGTTTGGGAATGAAACATTGCGGGAAGTTGTAAGCTTGACGTTCTTATTTCTTGTTGAGCCATATTCTACCCCCATAAAGCAGAGGGTACAGGACAAACCAACATGGCCCGACCCTTCCATAAATATTGTGGTGTTCTTAGTAATGGAGGAGGATGGAAACCATCCATGTTTGGGGCATGAGAATGGCGGTCGGCACCACCATCGGCCGCGACGAAGGTGACGGTGCAACGACGCCACCCCGTGGTCACCGCCATCGCCTTGCAGCCTCCGCATTGACCACGGCCGGCCGACCCACCAACCCATGGCCGGACTTCCGACCTTCAGCCTGTCTGTTCCCTCACATCCGATTTGTGCCCTAATAGCCGGTCAATCTCCCTCACGACCGGTCTTCACCCTCGTGGCCGTTCCGCCGCCCCCGTGGCCAGTCCGCGCCCTCGCGGCTAGTCTGCCACCCTCGCAGCTGGTCCACGCCCCCGAAACCGGTCCACTGATCTCACGGCTAGTTCGCGCCCTCGCGGTACCCTACGGTTTGGGTCAACCCGAGCCGGGTCGGTCCTGGTCCGTCCGACCGGTTCGGACTGGACCTGGGCCCACTGCGACCCATTTACTTCTTTTTTGCCATAACTTTGGCACCCGACGTTCGTTTGATGAATCGTCAGCAGTGCTGGAAATCTTGGAGCATGATGGTCCCTTTGCGTATACACCACTAGAGTGTTTGATTAAGATGGGGAATGGTCAGGTTGGATCGAGCATGAATCCAACTAGGCCCCAGGGACTAAAAGGCTAATAACTCACTGACCGGGCGTCCGATTAACGCACCTTCTGTTGCATTGAGACCCCTATGACATGGTGGAACTTTGAGATACTTTTTCATGGGAATTCTTGGAAGGTAGAGTATCGACCAGTAGCTTGTTGAGTAGATCCTTTTGGAGACGAGCGAGCATAGTATCGGAACCTAGTGGTTGGCTGAGACTTGATGACTACTGACCTTTTCTAATTGGAGTGACTCGACAATCCCAGTGGGGAGCACCTTGGTGACGTGGCAGACCCACGGTGGGGAGCGCCTTGGTGACGCGGTAGACCCACGGTACTCGATAAGAGGAGTACCTCAGCAGGCCCAGTGGGGAGCTCCTTGGGGACACGGTAGACCCACGGTGGGGAGCACCTTGGTGATATGGCAGACCCACAGTACTCGATAGGAGGATTACCTCAATAGTCCAATGTTAGTGTAAAGCACATCTGTGTGATGAGGAAGGCCCATTGTACTCGATAGATGAGGAGTTCTCCAGCAGCCGAGTTGTTTAATGTTGTGACTGGGAATGTTACTTGATACTTCCCTAGAATAAATCCTAGTGTGAGATGAGTAAGTACCTCTGTGTTTTTCCTCATGATTGATATGGATTACTTGATAACTTTGGTATATGTATGGGAATATTCCTAAGTAAAGTTATCTGTTGACTTTATACCATTTTATTTATCCTTGAAGGTTTTTGTGAGACCTAGAGGGTCTCGGGGTCCCTACTGAGTAACTTTATACTCAACCCTTCATGGGCTATGACCGCATCTTCTTGTGTTGGATGTAGACGACGGACAGTGCTAACTAAAGCTAAGAGTACTAGGACTAGACGGTACTGAGAGGTGGACCATATGGAGTGCCGGTACACAGAGGAGATGGGTGGACATGGAGTGTTGAGAAGGTGATCTGTACCTACCCTTCAGGTTAAAACCTCAGAGGACGATCCAATAGTTGTCTTTGTCTTCCTTCAGTTGTACTTGTACTTTCCAGTTGGGCTTATATTCTATCCCCTTTTTACTTATTGTACTCACTTGTTTATTATACAGTTAACTTGTGTTTGTATCTTTTTGTGTGTTTGGTTGTGTGTGTTTACAGGTTATAAAGTCAATGCCTTCCCAGTTTTAGGGAATATGCCTTTGGTGCTTTTCACCAGCCCCTAGCCTATGGAAGATGGGATTTGGGTAGTCACGGCATGGTCCCCAGGGATGGGTCGTGACATAGGGAGTCTTATATATTGGTTTTTCATCATGTATAATATAAATATAAAATTCAACTTCATACTTAGGTATATTTCCTTGTAATTATTTTTTAAACATGTCAATGTATTCTTATACAATAGGTATATCATCTATCACGAGGATACCTTTCTCATTCATATGGTATTAATGTTCTTATTATCAATTAATTACATTAAGGGTGGGTACTATTGGTATATCCAAACAATATTCAGATGATATACTCTCCTCTCTAAAGCTTATTGATTCTACTTTATCCATCGTGAATTGTAATATCCTTCCCTTTGAAGTAATTTTTTCATTATAATTTTAAATCCAATCCATATCATAGATTATGTAAAATTAAAAAATATGAATAATAATCATGTTTTAAAAGAGGTTATGTCTATGTTTCAGAATGGGAACAGAGTGACACATCCTTGTTTCAACAATATTTCCTCAATGAGTTTTGAAAGAAAAATATATTTTTATGGTGCAAGGGATATTCCTAATTTTCTGAAAAACATGGAAGTTATAAGAGTGTGATGATCTAGAATAAAATAAATCATTAACTAAATTTTATGTAATGATCAAAGTACCTACCACCACAACTTTGGGAAATTCATCTTTAGTTGTAGAAATTTCATAGATTGTACATCTCCCTTTGGCCTCTTCTATGGGTGGTTCTCTTAATGCTTTGGAAATTGGTTTGAATAATTCACCATCTATTTGTATTTAAAACACTAGATACTAGTAGTTAATTTATTTTCATTATATTCTAGAGCCTTATGAACCCTTTTCCAACACATTAAAAGAACTCATATTCCCATTAAAAAAGTAATTGTGTATTTCATTCCAAAATTATAACATGTTAAAAATAAAATCCTCCATTTCTTCTTCTTTGACATACTTATTTTTTATTTTTTATTATTTGACCTATTATTTTATTGATTTTTATTAATGATATAAGGCTAAGAAATATATTTCTCCTTTTTTATGGAACTTGATACTATATAGTCATGTGATGAAAAAATTTGAGATACCAGTTCCCTTTAGATACTCAAATTAATACAATAAAATAAATGGAAGATATTGATTTCATGATTACATATGTAGTCCCCAAAATTCAAAATAAATATTGTGACATTAGCCACATATTCTACAACACATTCTTCTTCATTCTACTTTAATATGTAGAAATCCCTCCCTATTTTACATTGTTTCTTAGAAGGAAATTATTTCTTCAAGAATACCACTTTAAATTTTATTCAATACATTCATTCTATTCCATCAATATCATTAGTTTTTTGGATCAATGAAAAAAATTTATTACCATATCCCTTTAGTAAATACACTTCCATAATAACATTATCGATTTCATTACATCCCAATTCAAAGAATATTTTTTCTAGGGACTTAATACATCATTTAGCTACCAATGGATTAGGATTTACATTAAAAGATAAAGGCTTATATCACATGAAGTGATCCAACATTTGTGAATCACACTATGTAACAACATGTTGCTGCACACAAGGAAATTTATTCATAATAACCTGAGTCAGCTACCCTAATAAGGTCAATATCTACTTCATTCTACCACCAATTGTGTTGGATTTCTCTACAAGACAATCCTTACATTTAATATGGGTCTTGATTCACTTTATTCCATTAGGATCCATCTCTAAACAATGTGACATGCTATGTATACTCATTATAATCATAATTATTAAGCCATAAAATTAAAAATCCCTATAATGGTAAAATTTCTCTATACCCTAAGGAATTATTATAATTCTCATGCTAGATATATTCATTAAAATTATCATTCTAAAGGATCATACTAAACTTGCTCAGATTCCAACTATAATACCCTAACTATAGAAACCCAGAGTCATTTTTTACTTTATTACATTGGTATAAGATACAATAGATATCACCATGTTCGATTGATTAGTTTAGAAGTCTTGGAAAACTATATAAATACATGATTCCCCAAATAAATATAGAATATAAAAGGAAACATAGTATACAAAAATATTTCTTCTTTAAACACATTCATAAAACATTTATTCACATTATGGGGAAGGTAAAAATAAAGGGTGAGATTAGATGCTTCGTATGGGTTCTATAAAGTGGAAGTTATAATGATTAAATAAGGAATAATCAATATAGTAGAGTTGATAATCAAAACACATTCCATTAAATCAATTAAATTATTTTAATGAACATTTATCAATAATAACCACATATAATCACATGAATAATAGAAACTGAATTCATAATAAATGAAATGCATAATTATAGACATTCATGATCAAGTCCCCTCAACCAAGATATCATAAATCATACCATCAAAGCCTGTCTATGAAGAAATAATTATTAATAAATGGGTAGGTGTAAAGTGAATAGCCTTAAAATATAAAATTCATACTATTTTGTATCCTAATTCATTTTGATGTATCAAGGGACTATCTATAACTGGGATTCATCTATCACTTTTATTTAAATTTCCTTTCTCATATTATAAATGATCAATATAATTAATTCTGAAAATTCATTATAAGTAAATAATTAGCTGTATTGAATCAAGATTTTAAAGCATCAATATTTCATCACCATAATCATAGGCCATATGGAGAGAGAATAAATATTTATCCATTACAGTATATCCCTAGTAATATCAGTTTATTTTGTTATACATGATAATTCCATTTAATGGTCACTAGATAATTTCTTGATGAAAATGAAAGTTTAATTTTTAAAATAAATTATTTAAAATCTAAAATTTTCTAGAATATTATGATTATCATTTTATTTTAAAATCACTATGAAAACATATAAATTAATCTTAAATAAAAAGAGTAATCATGATGGTTGGAAAATAGATTTTTATGGTGTATATTAAAAAATATTTCATTCATACATTTAGCAAAATATTACCTTGGTTGAAAAATGGAAAAAATATTCCTTTTAAATATTTTTACAAAAATTAAAAATAAAAATAACGTTAACCGATCTTGTTAGAATATTAAAAACAATCATAAAATATTTTCAATAAAATATGGACATGGAATAAAAATTGTTAGTAAGAAAACATCAAAACCAATATATTTAAAATAAAATGACTTATATTTAACATAATTAGTAATTTTTTATCCAAAAACAAAAGAAATGAATAATAAACATGACAACCCCAATAATAACAAGAGTAAAATAGAATATATATGGTGTTTATGAGAATAGAATCGTATAATTTTCCCAAATGAAATCTAATCATAAACAATCCTTAAATAATTTGATATTATAAAAGAAATCCCTTAACTTGGGTCTCAGATTATTCATACATGTTTGATCCTCCCGAATAATGAATTTATAATTGTTAAATACTTTTATAATAATTATTTATCTTTATTACATTTTTTAATGTCCCTTTACAATCATTTTAAATACATTCATTGAATATTTCTTTTTTATTCCAATCACTTTATGATTGTTCTTCAAATTTTTCCAATATTGAATTGGTATATTTTCCATGGTTAAGGATGTCATGAAATGGTTTAATGAACACAAAAAAAAATTAATAATGATATAAATATATTATATATTAATTATGTACATATTTATAATCATCCATGGAATTCAATGATGAAAAATGAATCACACCACTTTGTGGAGGTTGTAGTCCACATGTACACATGAGGGACATTATCATTTATAAATGGATGGAATATTAATAAGATAACAGATATGTTATATTTATTGAAGAATATTTATTTTATACATATAATATATATTTATTTTTTATCTTTTTAAACATAAAAATTAAATTGGTGATGAAAAAAGAATTACATTGTTATTTGGATACAGTAGATCGTGCATACAGACAACCGATGTTTTAATTTTACATAGGATGGAAAAAAGTAGTAAAATGGTTTTACCATAATTATAAAAATGTCTAAGTATATTTATTATAATTAATTCATTATTATTGGATGGATATGACAAATTTAGATTATGTATAATGAGAAATAACGTTTAAAAAGATTTTAAAGATGATTACCACCTCATTGAGAATCCTCTATTGACTTACACCTTAAGACATTATAAGATGTTCTTAGAATAAGACTATAAGATCTAATAAAAGTGTAAGGAATAAATGATGGTATTATGTAAGGTACTGTAAAGGCTCAATTTTTTTGAATATGTAAGTAGAGATAGTGCCATATTATAATTGAGAGGAGGGGTGCCCTTAGAATTTCCTCAATTATTAAATGAATATTAATTAATTTTCATGTTTAGGTGTGGAATGTAACACCCCAAGATTTCATAGTATGTTAGTTCTTTGATGTAATTCAATAACTTACACTACACACAACATCAAGTTTAAGCGTACCACGACTTACCAAACTAGCCGTTCAAAAGCAGTTATGAGTAGTATTAACAACTTTTGAACTTTATATAACACTTATAATTTTAGAATCCATATAATGTGTTTCTTATACATAATGTAAGGACAAATTCATTTTTTTTAGATAAAAGAAGTATTTTTCAAAAAATGCAATTTTACCGTCTTTTAATGGCGAACCCTTTTTAAATCTGATATTTGAAAATTTTATATACTAAATTTGACAAACTAAACTTCTAATTTGGGATCAGGACATAAGAATTCAGTTTCAATAAATTTTTGGTATTTTTCTGATAACTTTCATATTTGGGTGAATAGTGAAAAATAATATTTTTTAACTGAAAAAACTTTATTAATCAAAATAATTTATAGTTTTAAAATATACATATGAATGGTTTGGATGTATAATTAGATTATATTTTTACCATTTAATCCAATATTTTTCATTGAAAGTAATTTCACTTTGAAATTGGACATAAACAAATGTCAATCTTTTGGTAGTAATTATTTCATAAAAATACGCTTTTTGGTTTTGACAACGGTAATTAATTTTAAACTAATAAATAAAATTTCTAGGTTTTTAATTTGGTAAAATAGACTTCATTTTTTAATTCATAATATCAAAATTAGCTTAGGGTGAAGTTTTGGTATGTTTCTGAAAACTTTTAATTTTTGATGAATAGTGAAAAACACTGAGTTATAGTTTAAAACTGAATTTTTATTTAAAAATTTATTTATTTTATTTAAATTTAATTTAGGTAAAAAATAGATACATAATACCCATATAATTTTAATTTAATTCATTGGATTCGTTTTTTAATAATATTAGATATATAAAATTTTATTGAACTTTTCACCGTCTTTTACCCACCTCCTAGGAGAATTTAAAAATTCACATAAAACATAATTTTACCACTTCTGTGAGTGAATTTTGAAAATCAAAGAGACACGGTTAATATCAAAAGGTAAAATGTGGTTCAATAAGATAGAATTAATTTTTGGTGAATAGTAACTTTTTACTTTTATTTACCACAGTTAAAAGTAAATAGGGTAATTAAGGGTAAAAATGAATTTATTATTACCCTAACACATGTCCTAATTATATTGGATAAGTATAATTCGACCAAAAAACCTTATGAATAAAATATGAACCAATTTGGTCCACTTGGATTAGATTAAGACATTTATTATTATTTAATTCAATGAAGAGTTAAAAGAGTTAAAATTAAAGTTTACTAACTAAAACATTTTTAATATAGGGTTATAAAAAAGATAAATTTTATTATAAATATTAATTAGAAATCTAAAAAGATTCCCTACATATTGGTATTATATTTATAATTTTTAGACACTAAATAATTTTATTTATTTATGACACAATTGAGATGTAGTAATTACCTAATTAATGAAATATTAAGAAAATTGATATTATAAATATCCAAATAAATGTAATTTGAGACTTTTTATGAATTAAACTAATATTATAGGTTAATATGACATATTATAGTTGGTTAGATGAATTTTTTTCGAAGTAATAATGCTGTTATGAATTTATAAAAACAAAATACCAAATAGTTTCAAAATTGACATAAAAGAGTTTTTAAATCAAATATTATATTATTATTTGATATTATATTTCTGAAAATATAAGGTTCAGCCAAAGGACTTATATAATGATAGGTGTATCATTAATGAACCACTTGTGGTTATCTTGAAAGTATATATTATGTTTATTAACCATATAATATAAAAATACAAAGAGACATGGTAAATGTCAAACTATTTAAGTAAGAGTTAAATCTAAAAGTTGAGGTTAATATAGTGACCCAAACCTATCTAAAACCTATTTTTTGAGTGGTTTTCGAGCCATACTCACCTTATACATTAAATAATTCACTTTGGAGGCATTAGAAACCGAAAATAGTTTTATTATAAAATAATATTTAATGTTTTTCCTAAGGTGCCTCTCTCCCCTCTTAAAAAAGGGAACTTCCCCTTCTCTCAAATTCACACCTTCAAATCCTTTTCGATTGGAAAAAACCTTCTCAAATACTATAGAAACATCCCTACCTTAATCCTAGATTCCCTACATAGGTCATAAATCCAAATTATGGAGCTCGTTTGATCAAATCAAAAGGAAGAACCCGAAGAAGAGGTAATAATTTCACCACCCTCTTTCAAGTTATTTTCTTATTCCACATATTTTTTCTTTATTATTTCCATTATAAAATAATAACTCCAGTATATTCTATATACTTTGATGTTATTATAAATAAGGTATATCCATATTCATTATTCTATCCATCCTTCGAATAACATGTCACCATACGTGCGTACATACGGATTACCGTCTCCACGTTGTGGTGTATTTGTTATTCAATACATTATTATTTGGATGGGTATAATAATGATGTGTAATTCATGTATATAAAATTTATGACATGATAATGATTCTGTATATATGTAATAAGATCCAATTATATATTATTTTAATATCAAAATAATGATATTTTCGCTCATGCATAGGTACGGATTATCGTCTCCACGAACACGGTGAGATTCAATCCCCATCGCGTCCATTCAAGACTAAATTTCATTTGATGATTAAAAATAATTTTTAGAGACCTGATATCATTATGGATATTAAAAAAATACATCCCATACACAAAAAATATGACTCACATAACGAATAATATAAAGGAAAACGAATTCGTTAACACCTGAAATGACGATATTACTAAGATATTATTAACAAAGAAATGTTAAAAGATCAAATATGATATCATATTAATGTATATAATTATTTTATAATTTAATAAAAAATATTTCACCATTATATAGGAGGTTAACCTACCCTCAACCAAGGCATACAAATGATGGGGTTTCTTATCTCACTTTTAATTCCGTGAGATTTCCATTGTTCACCACATATTTATTGCATGTGGTGTGTGTACTTTACATGATTGTATTCATTGTTCAATATAATTTAATTTATGGATATTTACATAATCATTTTAGTATCCTTCTTTCATGGGTGTATGTTTCGTAAGTTACCAAATCGATAAGGGAATTTAAAATTTCAATTTCCACTCATTCGGCTTTACAAATACTTAATTGATTATTTTACTCCAATATTATGTGTGGAACCACTATTCATTTGATTATGTCATAATCTCCACTCCCCTTTCTGTGGATATACTTTTTATACACATAATCCATCCATTGATAAATTTTCAAGTCATCGATATGAACTTTCTAAGAGTAATTTTAACTCAATATCCATATGTTGAGTTAAATATCCAATTCATTGGTGTTGTTTTTACAAGAAGAGTGTGAATGTCCTCTGATTTCTTTAAATAGAATATCCAATCATATTGATTGTATTTATATTTTTCACACATAATTATGTCATTGATATATCCTTAACCTAAGTATATGGTCTTTATAAGAGATTTCATCTCAATTTACATTCCACTGAGATTTATTTGTGGTCATACACCAATTCTCTTTTATATGGTGTATATAATGTACTTTGACATAGTATATCATTAATCCCTTTATTCTCGTGATATTATAATGTTTTGATTACCTAAAATATTTATATTCATGTGTCTCTCTTTTAGTTTGGAACTCTAACTAAAATATCATTTTAAATGTTTTAAAGATTTATTATTCAAAGTATTTCTCATTAATGTCCATGTTTTAAAAATGGTTTTAATGTTTTGTTTATATGGACATTAAACTTTTAAATTTAAAATTACATTTAAAATATTCAAAGTGGTATGGGACACTTTGATTCAAAAATATTTTTTTAAGGTTTTATTGACAAATAGTGTGACTTTTAAATGTTTTCAAGAAAAAGGGATATATTTCTCTCAAATAGTTTTGAGGATTATTTTCATCTATGTAAATATCCTTCATTATTCTCGATTGAGGTTAATCTGTTACTATAAAATCTTCCATATTGTATTGAATGAGTTATGTTTGACTATGGATGTGATATTTTTATACCATTCATGGTTTGTGGATAAAGTGTTGACATTTCTTATGCTAGTATTAATACAAATGTTTATGTTATGTTTCAAAAATTTTATATGATGAATGCATTGGACTCAGTAAGTGATGGGTGGAGACCGTTATAGCTCCTCAATGCATCGGTAGGTCTCATGATACAAACTAGTGTCTTGGAACAAGGCCTTGAAAAAATCTTATTTATAGTCTTGGTAGAAGGCCTTGACTATGTGGTTATGATAGTCTGTCATTATGCATTCCATCATTATGAAAGTGGTTTTTGATATGGCATGTGATTATTCAACTAGTATAATATCCATGTGAATAAGTAAGTGGAATTATTTCATTTCGTTTTTTCCATATTATCCTGAAGTTCAATTTTAAAAGGATTTTGTTTTAGTTATACATTGCCTTAAATTTTTATGCTTATTTATGAAAGTTTTAATTATATTGTTATCATTACTGAGCATCTGATATCACCCCTTTATATGTTTTATTTTTTCTAGTATGTGAAGAAGTATTTTATGACATTCTTGTAGGGATAGTCTGAGGGGATATGATTGTGGACTATGGAGACTATGTTGTTGTATTTTTTCACTTTATCATGTAATGTAAGACTTATGAATGTATCTAGAGTTTGCAAGGCTACTAAACTAATTGGTCTTATGAGACTTTTTCTTTGGTGATCATGCCAATGTTATGTAATAATGCACTAAATCTGGGTAACTGGGGTTGGGGTATTGAAGTTGTTATCAGATGATGTTTAGTAAAAACCATGGAAACTATATTTAGATAAAATATGATTAGAGAAAATAGCCCTAAGATAGACTTTGAGGATTAGTATAGAATAACTTCCTAAAATTTGGTATTGTAGTGATTTTGTGAGTTTTCTAAGAAATACATCCCTGTTTGGATACGAGCATGTAGAGATGGCTCTGGCATAGATGTACCATGGGTAAAACCTGAAAACACTACTTTGAGCTAGACTCGAACGGGAACTGGTGCATGACAACAGGCCTTGCTACACTCTTGGTTACGACACTCCATGGGGGGTATGCTTAGGATAATTTAAATTTTCTTTACAGACCGATTTGATGTATTTTAATATAAGATGAGAATAAATGACCTTGGTTAATCCTAAGGTGTTTCAAATTGAAAATATGGTGTCATGATATTCTCTAAATGATTTTGTGACTACTATTACTCACACAATGTTTTATGGTTTTGTTCAATGGCTAGATTACAAGGAAGTCATAGTAACTTTGAGAATGATGTAAAACATATGAACGATGGTGAAAATGAGCAAAAAAATGGAATGTTGATAGGCATAAAAGATATCATGTTCATTCCAAATCAGTTTTACAAAAATATTATCAACAACATATATATTAACCACCTCCCGGACTCAACAAAGAAGAGAAATGTGATGAATGATAAGAGCTCCAGCAGTGGAGACCATGGAGAAAAGAATCCTCAATTTCCATCATGCAGGAAATTTAGGAGACACCTAGGAAAGTATATCAATGGAATGAAGAAATGCTTTATGTGTTGGAAAGAAGGACATAAAGTGAATAATTTCCAAGGAAAAATGAAGAGTACTATGTAATAAAATAAAAATGGTCCCAAGAATCCATTTACAGTCATTTTCTATAAATGTAGGGGACCTGACCATTACCCGAGTGAATTCCCTATTCTATAGGATATTTTCTTGGTCAAAGAAGAAGCTTTGTGGAAATAAATGGTTGGAGAAATGTTTAAAAGTATTATTTCTCCTTATTGATGGGATTACTTTGGAATAATTTTCTATTGTATTTGTAACCCTGTAGTTTTTCATGTGAAAATGATATTTGAGGAAGGATTATCTTTTCTCTTGTGGATATAGTTATAAATAGCCATTTGGTTTTATATGATCATTGGGTTTGAGGAAATTACAAGTTATTATATTTTGGGATGAAAAGGAAAGGTATGAGATAACATTTGTGGTTAAATTATGTTATGGTTATTTTGAGAAATTTATCTCATTTTTGTAATGTTATAAAATATAGTTTTTGAAAATGGAAAACATACAGACCGTGTGACAACCCGTAGCGTCAGACAAAGTTGTGGGAATCGAACCCACAACCAGAGTGCGATTGGGATTTATCGCCTACCACTGGACTACGTGAAGTCCCTGGTAAGTGCGACTAATTATTTTTTGTTAAATGATTTTATTGATCAATAACAAGTTGATTTGCGATCTTATATCTTATCAAATTAATACCCTTAGTATAGGAAAATGATTTGTTAATTAAGTGATAATTGTTATTTTGGAAGACGTTTGCTTTGTTGAGAACTCTATATGCCCAAGGAAAATAGAATACTATGGGATTTAATTTGATGATTAATGGAGGTTTTTTATATAAGTTTTTATTGTGTATTTATAGTGATTTTGGTTATTTATGGAAATGATTAACCTTTAATAGAGAATACGTGATTAGGTTAATTACTTTTAAGTATGTGACTTTAAGAGTAGTTGATGTCATTTGGAGATACAATTTAACGTGGAAGACTACATAACCAAATTTTTATAAGTTTTGGGATTCAATATTAGTTGGGATTATACTGAAGGATTTTAAGGACAATTGTTTATCGAATGGTTTTATTTAACTTTGGGGTATTGTTGATTTAATTTTATAAATTAAGATTAGTGTTTATTTCTCTAATGGAATATCATTTTAGGGGATCATCAGATCTTGTACTAACCATTTTGGTTTTGATTAATATCTAAAGACTAGGTAAATATATAGTTTATCCTTTGTGGATCATGTGATTCTATAGAAGTTTATTCTAGCTCTTCTGGTGTGACCTAGTCTTCTTGAATACTCATCATTTAAGAAAAATGAGTTAGTGGTAGAAATTTATTAAATAATGAAACTCTACTTAAAAAGTAATTATATCTCTTTATGTTCTTAGTCAATATCATAAATGAATTCCTCATCTTTATGAAATGTAACTTAAAACAAAAAAAATGTTGTCCATTTACTTTTCCTATTGGGAAACTAATGATTGTTTGTCTCATCACAAGTTTGTGGTTTTATTGTTGTTAAATTTCTCCAGATCATGTTTTCTATCCCTCTCCATCAGAACTTGACACTTAGTTTATCTTGCATATCCATGTTTTCCTACATGGAATCCTAGTATGGGTTATCTTGGGTGACTATTGTACTTATCTTTATTTCTTTTAAAGTGATAGTTTTATTGACTCTTTTTTCGATGTGGGACTTTCCATTATATTCCCAAGCCCAATTTTAAAAATTCTGAGGATGCAATTTATTGAAGGAGGGAATAATGTAACACCCCAATATTTCATAGTACAATAGTTCTTCAAATTAATTCAATAACTTACACTACACGCAACATCGAGTTCAAGCGCATCACGACATACAAAACTAGCCGTTCAAAAGTGGTTATGAATAGTATTAAAAAAAATTTAACTTTATATAACCATTATAATTTTAGAATCCATATTATGTGTTTCTTAGACATAATGTAAGGACAAATTAATTTTTTCAGATAAAAGAAGTATTTTTCAAAAAATGCAATTTTACCGCCTTTTAATGGTGAAACATTTTTAAATCCAATATTTGAAAATTTTATATATTCAATTTGAAATAAACTTCTTCTTTGGGATCGTGGCATAATAATTTAGTTTCAATAAATTTTGTGTGTTTTTTTGATAACTTTCATATTTGGGTGAATAGTTAAAATAATATTTTTTAACTGAAAACAACATTATTAATAAAAATAATTTATAGTGTTCAACTATACATATGAATGTTTTGGATGTATAATTAAATTATATTTTTACCATTTAATCCAATGTTTGTCATTGGAAGTAATTTCACTTTGAAATTGTACATAAACAAATGTCAATCTTTTGGTAGTTATTATTTCAAAAAAATACGTTCTTTGGTTTTGACAACGGGAATTAATTTTAAACTAATAAATGAAATTTTTATGTTTTTAATTTGGTAAAATAGACTTCATTTTTGAATTCATAATATCAAAATTAGCTTTGGGTGAATTTTTGAAATGTGTTTGAAAACTTTTAATTTTTGATGAATAGTGAAAACACTGAGTTATAGTTTAAAACCAGATTTTTATTTAAATAATTATTTATTTTATTTAAATTTATTTTAGGTCAAAATATATACATAATACCCTTATATTTTCAATGTAATTCATTTGAGTCATCTTGTAATAATATTATATATATATAATTTTATTGAACTTTTCACCGTCTTTTACCCACCTCCTAGGAGAATTTGCAAATTCACATAAAAATTAATTTTACCGCTTCTATGAGTTGGATTTCTAAAATCCTAGAGATACGGTTAATAAAAAGAAGTAAAATGTGGTTCAATAAGATAAAAATAATTTCTGATGAATAGTAACTTTTTACTTTTATTTAATACGGTAAAAAGTAAATAGGGTAATTAAGGGTAAAAATGATATTTTTATTACCCTAACACATGTCCTAATTTTATTTACTAAGTATAATTCGACCAAAAACAACCTTAGGAATAAAATATGAACCTCTTTGGTCCACTTGGATTAGATTAGAAAATTTATTATTATTTAATTCAATGAAGAGTTAAAAGAGTTAAAATAAAAGTTTAATAACTAAAACATTTTTCATATAGGGTTATAGATAAGATAAATTAGAATATAAATATTCAAATAAAAGATAAAAATATTTCCTACATAATGGTATTTTATTTATAATTTTTAGACATTAAATAATTTAATTTATTTATGGCACAATGGTGATGCAGTAATTACCTAATTAATGAAATATTAAAAAAATTGATATTATAAATATCCAAATAAATGTAATTTGAGACTTTTTATGAATTAAATAAATTTTATAAGTTAATATGACAAATTATGGTTGGTTAGATGAATTTTTTTCGATGTAATAATGCTGTTATAAATTTAGAAAAAACAAAATACGAAATAGTGTCAAAATTGGCATAAAAGAGTTTTTAAATGAAATATTATATTATTAATTGATATTATATTCCAAAAAATATAAGGTTAGACCAGAGGACTTATGTAATGGTAGTTTTATAATTAATGAACCACTTTTGGTTCTCTTGGAAGTATATAGTATTTTTATTAACCATATAATATACAAAAACAAAGAGATATGGTAAATGTCAAACTATTTAACTAAGAGTTAAATGTAAAAGTCAAGGTTAATATAGTGACCCAAACCTATATAAAACATATTATTTGAGTGGTTTTAGACCCATTCCCACCTTATCATTTAAATAATCCACTTTTTATCCATTAGAAACTGAAATTTAATTTATTATAAAATAATATTTTAGGTTTTTTCTAAGTTTCCCCTCGCCCCTCTTATAAAAGGGAACTTCCCCTTATCTCAAACTCACACCTTCAAAGCCTTTTGGGTCGACCAACCCCTGCCAAAATATCCTCTAAACTTCCCTCCCTTCATCTTAGAGGCCCTATTTTGGTCATAAATCCAAATAAAGGATCCATTTTGATCAAATCAAAAGGAAGAACCTGAATAAGAGGTAATAATTTCACCACGCTCTTTCAAGTTCTTTTCTTCTTCCACTTGTTCTTTATTTTTTATTTCCATTCTAAAATAATTACTCCGGTATCTTCTATATACTGTGATGTTATTATAAATATGTTACCTCCATATTCATTATTATATCCATCCTTCAAATGACATGTCACCATACGTACGTACGTATGGATTACCGTCTCCATATCACGGTGTAATTGTTATTAAATAAATTATTATTTGGATGAGTATAATAATGATGAGTAATTCATGTAAATAATAAATATAACATGATAATTATTCTTTATATATGATATACCATCCAATTATATATTATTTTGATATCAAAAGAATGATATTGTCGCTCGTGCGGATGTACGGATTACCGTCTCCACAAACGTGATGAGATTCATTCCCCATCATATCCATTCAAGACTAAATTTAATAGGATGATTAAAAATAATTTTTAGAGACATTATATAATTCTGTATATTAATAAGATACATCCAATCCACAACAAATTTGACTCACATAACGAAGAATATAAAGTAAAATGAATTCATTAACACCCGAAACGACGATAATACTAAGATATTATTAACAACGCAATGTTAAAAGATCATATATCATATCATATTAATGTATATGATTCTTGTATAATTTTATAACAATTTTTTAACCATTATACATTAGTTTAACCTACTTTAATCGAAGTAAAAATTACCAAGTAAGGGGTTTCTTATCTCACTTTTAATTCTGTGAGATTTCTATTGTTCACCACTTATTTATTGCATGTGGTGTGTGTACTGCCGATGATTGTATTCATTGTGTAATACACTTTAATTTATGGATATTTACATGATAATTGTATTATCCTTCTTTCATGGTTGTATGTTTCATAATTTACCAAATCGATAAGGGAATTTGAAATTTCAATTTCCACTCATTCGGCTTTACGCATACTTCATTGATTATTTTACTCCAAGATTATGTGTGGAATCACTATTCATTTGCTAATGTCCTAATTTCCACTCCCCTTTATGTGGATATACTTTTGATACACATAATCAATCCATTTATAAATTCTCAAGTCATCGATATGAATATTATTAGAGTAATTTTAACTCAATCTTTATTTGTTGAGTTAAATATCCAATTCATTGGTGTTATTTTTACAAGAATATGTGTGAATGTCCTATGATCGATTTACACTAAATATCCAATCATATTGAGTGTATTTATATTTTTCACACATAATTGTGTCATTTATTTATCCTTAACCTAAGGATACGGTCTTTATAAGAGATTTCATCTCAATTTACATTCCATTGAGACTTCTTTGTTATCATACACCAATTCTATTTTATATGGTGTATATAATGTACTTTGACATAGTATATCAGGAATCCCTTTATTCTCATGATATTATAATGTTTTGATTACCTCAAATATTTGTATTAAAGTGTCTCTCTTTTTCTTAGGAACTCTAACAAAAATATCATTTTAAATGTTTTAAATATTTATTATTCAAAATCTTTCTCATCAATGTCCATGTTTTAAAAATGGTTTTAAGGTTTTATTTATATAGACATTAAAGTTTTAAAATTAAAATTCCTTTTAAAAGTTTCAATGTGTTATGGGACACTTTGATTCAGAAATATATTTTAAAGGGATTATTGACAAATAGTGTGAATTTTAAATGTTTTCAAGAAAAAGGATGATATTTCTCTCAAATAGTTTTGATGGTTATTTTCATCTATATTAATATCCTTCATTATTCTCGATTGAGGTTAATATATTACAATACAATCCTCCATATTGTATTGAATGAGTTATTTTTACTGTGGATGTTCTATTTTTATACCATTCATGGTTTGTGGATAAAGTATTGACATTTCGTATGCTAGTTTTAATATTAATTTTATGTTATGTTTCAAACTTTTCATATGATGAATGCACTGGACTTACTAAGTGACAGGTGAAGCCCGCTATATCTCCTCGATGCATCGGTAGTTCTCATGAGACAATATAGTGTCTTGAAACAAGGCCTTTACAAAATCTTATTTGTATTCTTGGAACAAGGCCTTGACTATGTGGTTATGATAGTCTGGCATTATGCATTCCATCATTATGAAAGTTGCTATTGATATTTCATGTGATTATTCGACTAGTAGAATATCCATGTGAATAAGTAAATAGAATTATTTTATTTCATTTTTTTCATATTATGCTGAATTTTAAGTTTAAAAGGCTTTCATTTTAGTTATACAATGACTAAAATTTTTAGGCTTATTTATGAAAGTTTCCTCTATATTGTTATCCATTATGAGCGTCTGAGCTCACCCCTTTCTATGTTTTATTTTTTCCAGGATGTGAAGAAGTATTTTATGACTGTCTTACTGGGATAGTCTGAGGGGATATAAGTGTGGACTATGGATACTATGTTGTTGTAGTTTTTCACTTTATCATGTAATGTAAGACTTATGAATGTATCTAGTGTTTCCAAAGCTACTAAACTAATCGGTCTTTAGAGACTCGGTCTTTTGTGATCATGCCAATGTTATGTAATAATGCACTGACTCTGGGTAACTAGGGTCGGTGAATTATAGGGTAAACCATATATTTATAATATATAATAATTATGAGTATAAATAATATCGTATATAAAAATTTTAAAAAGTATAGGTGATGTTTTAACCCTTAAATTTTAGTTTTAACACCCTATTAAACCTTTTGAAAATTACCATGATATCAATGTTTTATACACTGTATGGGTAATTAAAGTTTCTATAATAGGTAATGTGACCCATTAGTGTAAAATGGTTGATATTATAGACCATATTAAATTCACTTTGACAACAATAATATTTTTATGGAATTTAAATAATTTAATAAAATATTATTTAACATAAGATATCATTAGTCATATTCTGAACACATCAAATAGATTGACTTCAAAGAATATAATATAGAAATTTAATTTGAAGAAAAAAATTCAAAACATTTATAATATGTTATATTTATCTACATAATTCATGGAAAACAATAATTCATCCATATTTTATTAGTTTTAATTTTTTTTAAATTCATTTATTTTGTTTTTCTATTGGGTAAGAATTGTGTCGGCATTGAATCATCATTTATGGAAATTATTCAATAACTAAAGATTAAAAAAACAACCCGGATAAAAAGTATTCATTCATTTTTCAAATAACCATTTATAACCAAAAACAAATTATTCGTATGAAAAAAATATAAGATAAATTAATATCAATATAGTGACCTTTTATATTTATAATTTTCTTGAAATAATATAAATCCTATAATCAAAGAAAAATGTCACTTAAACAACTAAAAATAGGATATAAGGTGACAAGGGTTGAAAAAATCTCATGAAACAATAATTTGGATGATATTTTTTACCCTATCACATACTTTTAACATTAATTAACTCATTTTACCCTTCACCGTGGTGAAACATTTTTACCATCATCACTATTCATAATGACAAAAAAAAGAAATTAGTCTTATTATTAAATTTGAACCTCATGATTCAAAATCTGGAATCAATTTTTCAATATTCAATTTGTATAAATTTTATAAATTATAATAAATATATGTGTGAAAAACACAATGAAAGAATTTTTTTAAAAATTGTGTTTTTAAACATACAAAAGAGCATACCAAAATAATACATAATGTTGATTACTAAGGAGTTATTTATATTATATTTAGCTCGAATGGCCTGAAGGCCTTCTTTTAATTTTATTATGGATAATCCCCCTTTTAAGGGTTGAAGGGGAACTCGTACATGACACGTGGGCCCAAGGCCCAAGGCCCAACATGACTTGTAATACATGAACCGAAGGCACAGAGGCATACCATGCCCAATACATGACCCATAGGCCCAACCCACTATAAATTCCCCTCCCTATCTTATGCATCATTGATCGCCTAGCTCCCCACCTTGCATTGCTGATCGTCTAGCATTTTCCCGTACAAATCTGCACGGTGCCTGGTCCCAATGGTGGTTTTCATACCCTCTCATTCTTCCAATCCGGTCATGAGAATATGTCTATTGGATGAATATTATTATTTTAAAATTATAAGGGTTCTATAATTAAAAATTGGTCAAAATATTAAAAATATATAATATATAGATATTAAATTTAAATTCAACTTTCCAAAAATTCTTTCTATGATAAAAAAAATCTTCATACAATGAAAAAACATCATATAAGTTTTCTTATTCTTATACTTCCTTATAATTATGATATTTCACAAAAATAAACAATTAATAAGATCATTATACTTCTATTATAAGGATATTACAACTAAACAACCATATAATCATCCTTTAATAACAATATGTTCGTGTATGGGTTTGTTTAACCATCTACTTGAACAATGTTATGAATTTATATCATGGATGATGATAGGAGATTAATTACTGGTATAATATGAAATATATAAGTTAATAATGATTTTTTTCTATAATGTTATTATAATTATTAAAGTTATTGATTAATAAAACACCTCTAATTCATTATGAATCATCAAAACCGGATAATCGATGATTTTATCTTCATGGTTTGTAACCAAAGCATCATGGAATGAAATTATACATTTATAAATAACATGAAACTTAAATTATAGTACAATCAATGATATTTTAATAATGATCTTTGTAACAAAAATTAATACCAACACTATTTTTTTGAAACTAATTCAAATCAATAAAGATTACTTACACATGATATTGAAAATGAATAAGAAAACTATATTTCATAACTAGAATGATTTTAAATGTAAATAATAAATGTAAAAATATATAATTAAATTTATAAAATAATTTATGAAGATAGATATTCTTGTTAAACATTTTTTTAGAGTGTATTCATGGAATCAATAATAAAAGGTATGGGTTTCTTTTATCAATTTTCAATTCCATGGGATATAATTATAATCTATAAACCATGTTTTCATTGGAATGGTTTATATACATACCCTTTAATTTTTTCTATTATGATCCTATCATTATTCATTTTATTTAATTTTTAATTTTATATCCAATCCTTTAATGGGTTTTGACATGAAAGTCACTAATTTTATAAGGGTTTTCTTAGTCTAAATTCTAATTACTTGAGACATGTTACATGTTATAAACCATGTTTACTTTTTATGGTGATCTATTAATTTACAACCCCATGACTATTTTATACTATATTTTCTTTTAATTCATGGGATATACTAAGCCAAAAAAAGATCTTTTCATGAATTTTTTTTTACTTAAGAGTTACCCCAGTCGTAAATGTTTTTGGTAACCCAAATTTCCAGTCATTAAGTTATAATTGTACTATTGAATGTATTTCATATATGTTTGATGCATTCTATCCTTTTTTTGTATTATGTGGAATTTTATAATTGTTATATTTTTAATCAAATTAATCCATTTTCAAATATTCCATCCTTTTTATAAACAAAACAATTTATACTCATGGTATTTATGTGACTTGATTTTTTATCTAATAAATATTTATATTTATAATTTGGGGGATTGAACTCATAGTTTCAAATAATTCAATTATTGATTTTTCTTGTGTTATACCATTCAAATAATTCTTTTCCATTGATTTTTTTCATCTATGTCAATATCCTTTTGAGTTTCTTTTTTTATATTAGGGATGTATTATTTTGTATACATAAACCTAATTTCGTCATATGGAGTATATAATATCATTTTCTATCAAATTTATTATCTTTCATTTCCTTTTTATTTCCTAACAATCCACTTTTAATAGAAATAACTTTTTTACGATGCCTTTTCTTTGTGAATACCTTGTTTTAAATTCCTTTGATTGATGGGTGTTCATCGGGATTCCATACTTAAATTGATTAGGGAAGTTAAAAACTTAACCATATATCATTACTACATAATGTTTTATCTTGATTAATGCTTATATAGAATTATATTCTATTATTTTTTGGGTAACTATTGAAAATAAATATATTTTTTATTCCTATATGATTTTTATTCACTACTCATGAAATTTAACTATGTATTGTTTAACCAACTATTTTATTTAATTGGATGGATTATCATAATATTATTTATTTTATTAAAGTGGTAAAATGTATTTGAATTTCTTTAATTCCATTTACTGAATCACCGGGTCTAAACTGGACTGCCACATGACATCATGCTCACCTCACTTTATTTAAGAACATGCCGACTAGTAGTGAGGTTCTATGTTTGTGAGTGGGGAGACTATACCCTAAGTATAAATCCTTTCATAAATAAAATATATAAAAAATATAATAAATACAACAAGAATAGAAAACATGTGGAAACTATCTAGAAAGCATATAATTCATTCAATAAGTAAACATGTTCAAAAAGTAGAAATCTAAACTAGAGTATAATGAGAGAAGTTAGTAAATAAATAAAATAGTGACAATCCTATAGATTTCATCCTATTACCACTCCCAACATCATGTTACTCTACTAAACAATCTTCTATGGGGCCTTTCCCCTTAGTGAGATTAACATACATGAATTTTGGGCATGCATCGAGTTTCTAATGCATTGTGTGAGTAATAAAACCCATTATGACACCACCTATTCGTACATAAAAAGATAACACAGGTATAATAGTTTTATTCCAAGATAATAATACATTTTTAAATAAGAATAAGAAAACACAATAACATACTAAGTGGTTATTCACTAACCAAGCTACTATAAACCCTTAGTTATAACTTCTTTATCCATATACTGGAATAATAAACAATGTGATTTCAAATTGGTCATGTATACGTCAAACATGAAGGATCCAGCCTCGAAGATACACAATAGAAATATAGGAAGTATGCCTCTAGGTCAGACCACAATATGTCATTATACCCTATTTTTATCTCTTAGGTCATGTCAAATAGACCATCATTACCCACTTCTACAATGTAGTTATGTAACATATACCATCAAGACTCACTATCATCTCATGGGTATGATAACTTATAACCATCATACCACTATGTTAGGTCACACAAGACTATCATGCCTCATCATCTATCTTAGTCTTACCATCCAGTTTTATACAACATCTAAACAAGCTCCCCTCTAGTTTTACCAACCCACAACATGTCCACATATCACTTTGGTACCATGCATAGATCAACAAAAACATAGCATGCACTAAAATTTAACAAAAGGAAATAGTTTTATCATATCAAGTAAAACATAGTATATTTTCTTCAAAATAAAGAAGTGATATACAAAAATGTGATCAACATAAAACATGAAAAACAAGATATAATCTGACTCATGGAATCAAGAATCACAATGGATTTCATGGCTACACTCACACACCCACAAGTGATCACAATCAAGAAAAGATATCAAGTTATTCCAAAAAAATAAATATAACAAAGAAAACATGTGTATCTGAGATCCTTAAATGGTAAGGAATTTATTACCTCATGTATGTTGATGTCAACATTATGGTTCATCATTGAATCCTCACATGAACCACGTCCATGTGTTCATAAACTCAATCTTCTCTCCAAGGATTCTTAAAAATGATTCTATTGTTTAATTTCCAAAATAAATAAATCACCAAGTGAAATAATATATTCTATATCATAGATAATTTCTAATTCTTGATTAAACCAAGGAATGTGATGACCATTACATACTTATAGAAAATTATATTTCTAACTGCTATAATAATTTTCTCTCTCTAAAATAATTTGAGATTTAGAAGAATTATTATTTTTATTATTTTACCTATTTTTTAGTTATTATCATTTTAAGAAAACATTATCATTTTTTTATAAGGATTAAAAATTATAATTTAATAAAATAAATATGTAAAGATTTTATGTAAATATTACTAGTTTTTTATATTTTGAAAATTAAACACCTAGGAATAGAGGATAGAGGGTGGGGTTCTACCACACCTAGAAACCAAATGAAGAACTCATATTGTTTGTAGATAGTTTCACAAAACATGAAAAATGAAAACATTGGTCTACCAAACCACAATATAATTACCAAAAAACAAGGTATCAAGGGTTCATATATATTTTTAAATAAGACTACATATAGATCCACATCATTAAAATCCCCAAATTTAATTCATCATTTAATTTATATTTTATATGATTCTTAATTATGGTGCATTTAAATTATTCCATAATATGATTCATGAACTTTAAATGATTTAATGAAATTATTTATATGATTTTATTATTTAAAATTTTTAAAAAAATGTTAAATTTTCATATTGGGAAGAAGAAACAAAAAAAAATTTGTTTTTAAAAACATTTTCCCCAAAAAGGGAACTGTGTAAGGGTAACATGATTTTACCCTTATAAGGATCTTAAATGTCATGTTAGAGTGTTAGGTCACCCCTATGTTACCCTTATAATGAAATATTTTCCCTTAAAATACTCTACCCTTCCCTTACATTACCTTTATAAACTAGTAGT
This sequence comes from Viscum album, assembly GCA_963277665.1. Lineage (NCBI taxonomy): Eukaryota > Viridiplantae > Streptophyta > Magnoliopsida > Santalales > Viscaceae > Viscum > Viscum album. The sequence continues at coordinate 1,149,017,829 of OY728127.1, read as the reverse complement.
TACACTTACGCATCCTTTTGGAAAAAGAAGATACCCTTATATAGTGAGGGAACTACCCTTACATAACCATTAAAAACTAAGATCTACCATTACATAACTCCAATGTTAGCCTTAAAAAAACATATATGAATTTTTTTTACCTTCAAATATTTTCTAGTTACACTTACACGGCCTTTATACAACTAGTTTTACCCTTATTTATGTAGAGATCTACCCTTAAACAGTGTATAGAAATTAACTTTACCATTAAAAAGTAGCTTATGTACCATTAAAAATCATATTAATAAGTAATTATCCTTATTAAACTCTATAAAATCCTCTCTTAATATTGTTAGAGTGTAATTCCATTTACGTATTCCCTATTTCATACATAATTTTAAAAATAATGTTTAAAATTAGTATATTTTCACTAACAAGAAATTTTCAATTAATACCGAAAATGGTTTATAAAAATGAGGTTGTTACAACTCTCCAACTATAAATTATTCTCATCGTTGAGATATAACTTCAATGGTTTTACTCAATCAACATAGTACATTGATATTGAACATCTAACTCTCACTCTTCGGTTGCCTCTTATATCCTTCCAAGACATCATAAATCTAGAATAATTTTAAGCATCTTTCCTTGCAATACCTTTTCACTCTGGTCTGTAATCTACACTAATAACACCACATAAGATACATCTGGCTCTAAATAAAATTCCTCAGAGTCTATAAAATATGTAGGATCATGTACGTACCTCTGTATATGAGAAACATGAAACATATAAATAATTTATTGATAAAATGTGGGAGGATCCAAATGGTATGTTGCTTTACCTACTCGTTCTATAATCTCGAAGGGTCCAACAATCATGGTGTCAGTTTCCCTTTCTTCTACAAATAATGATTCCCCAACTGAGGTGACACTCAAAATAAAACCTAGATTATAATAGTTAACTATAATGATCATCCCTTATTATCTTCATATTGTTATTTCTTTATATGAGTAGTCACCAACCAATTTTTTATCAATAGGACCCTCTCAGAATTATCATGAGCCAAATGATGCCTTACCTGACTCATGCCAACAGAATGGTGAATGAAATGGCCTCCCATAAATTTTGTTATAAGGTGATATATAAATTGAATCTGGGTAAATTTTTTAGGATATGTGATCTTACCGAGATCTTCCAAAGTCATAAGCACAAGACCGAAGCATATCCTCTAGTATGTGAATTTTCTGCTCAAACTGACCATCTATCTAAGGATGGTACATTTTCTGCAATCTTAGATGAGTCCTTCGGGCCATCGTTAAGTCCCACCAAAATCTCAACATAAATCATATATATCTTTCATATATAATTATCATATTAAATTTATATAATCATATAATCTAATGGTCATAGAAATTTCCCAACTCATCCACTATGTGAGTCTCTAGGATCGATAATAAGTTAGAAACCTTCGTCAGTCGATCAACACTCACCCTGATAGTTTCTTGAATCCTATTATTCTTGTTTAACCCCATTAGAAATTAAATAATGAATCCCTCCCACTTAAAAATGGTAATATTACGTGGCTAGAGAAAACCACCAAGACATCGGTTCTCGGCATTTAAACTGTGGCAGCTTAGGCCTTGGAAAAAGACACAATGATGTCTCCCTTAATTCCTAGACACTAGAATGTATAAGTTGTTTTCAGTGTTCTTTTTCCTCACTCACAAAAACCATGGAATACTTCCTAGGATGTAACCCATCCTAATAACTACTCTAGTAATAACCTAATTAAATATGTAATTATAATTAGGTAGGATCCTAAAAGGGAAATGTGAATCTTGTTTACATGGATAGTAACATTTACCCTTTTAACCCTTTTATCAATTTTTGGGTATTACAATCACCCCCCACACATGGAGCACAACTTCCACATTGTAGACCCAATACCTCAACCCAAGCAGTGCCACTACGTATCTTGATGGATTCCTCCTTTTATACTAATACAATACCTAGGCACCATTGACAACCCAGTTTCCCCATAAACATGTATTGTCCCATACTTACGGCCCACCTAGATGCCCAAACGGGTCATCACACTAATGATTGTCCCCACAGGCCAACACATGTTCTTTTAAGTGTGTTTTCTCCCCACTATCAAATACATGGGAAACTTCTCAAAAGTTCACTGATCCTAATCACTACTCAAGGATAATCCTCTTTAATTGTGTAGATCTAATCAACTTGGATCCCAATAAGAAAGTTTCACCTTGTTGACATGGGTAGTAATCTTAGAGAAACACCATCAACCTCAATTATCACAGATTAAGATATCAATGAAAAAAAATATAAATCAGTAAATTTTGATCTATAAGGACTATAAATATATCAACAATGTGGTAATATTTCCATATCATTAGAGAAAAAACAACTATTCACAATTAGAGATCATTGGTTGAATATTTATGATTATGGTGACGTAAATTCAATAAAATATCACTGATCTCTAGTGTGACATGATAGAACCCAAATTGAAATAATATACACCATATAATACATAAAATATATCCTCGTACTTTTAAAACTAATTGATGAGAGTAACAATAATCCTCTGAATCTAGTAGTAAAAATATGTATAGCACTGATCAGTCTATAAAAATTCATGGTCTTTTTTGGTCAAGGATATCAATGGGGAAGTGAACTAAGTGATTTCAATCATGAAACTATAATAATATCATGTGTGACCAAGGTAACCATGGACCTATACAACATTATTGGGTAATTCCCAAGAAACATCTACAACATCATCAACATATCCACTATCACTCGATGTTGAGACACCACATGTACTCGGAATTTATCCTCTCATATCTAGGATATAAACATGGACATATTACTATAAATATGATTGTATCAAAGGACTGATAAAATGACCCTATATATATTTCATCATGACCCTCCTCTAAACATTAGTACTTGGTGATTTCATAAAAAAATTACAAAAAACTGTTATAATAACTCAAGGAATACGGAGTTTATGATTTCCATGAATATGGATAATGAAATCATGGCACAGAATTATATGAACATTTTGGAGAAAAATTACTTGAATATGTCCTCCTGATATGTTTTGGGTGAGATTGTGTTTGTTGTGAAATCCAAATGACCACAGATGAGTATGGTTTGTATTTTCCAAATATAGGTTTTTATGGTGGCACAGTTTCCCAGTGATTTCAACATTTTTGGGCCTCAAAATTGGGAATTTGTGTTTAGAAATGTATGGTTTTCTTCATAGTACTAAACGATGTAAAGAGAAGAGAATGAAATTGTAATGGAATAGAAATATGGAGCCTATGACATTGACCATGTACTATGTTCGGGAAGGGTTCACAGCCACATACTAGGCAGCGAGAACGGTTCATGGGATCGGTCTGTGAAACAAAAAATGGTTCATGGTGGAAGTCAGTGTGGTACATAGATGTCTTCTCATTAGAAAAGAAGATTAACTACATAGTATCAAAGGAAGTACATGAACCGTGGTGGAAAAATGGTATGTGTAATGGTAGTGGTTCATGGAAGGAGGATCCGTATGTGGTAGAGGTTGTACCGAATCAAAGATTTGTTAAATCATGGATTAGCATATTTTGATGGTATCTTTTCCTATATAAGGAGCTCTAATATCACCAATTTTATGAGAGATAAAATATCATTATAGAAAATATATTTTTTCTGTGAATTCAGTGAAATACGAAAGTGGATCGTGAGGAGGATTTCTGCAAGGAGAAGTGGTTTACACGGAATCAATTCAGACAAAGGTTTTTGCAGGGAACTCAAATCTAAAAAGGTAGTAGTATATGGAGAATAAATTATGGTATGCATAGAAGGAATTCAGGTATGCATAGGAGAGACAGTCTATAAAATTTAAGGATTTCTGCATACAGAGAACAGTTCACAGACATAGGGTGATTCGTAGAGGAGGTTTGTAGAGTTGGTATGCGAAGGGGGTATGTGAAAGTGAAGGAATAGGAGTCCATTGATTAAGGTAAGTCTTCATAAGTGTAATTGGTATGTGGAGGAGGTGTTTCGCATAACATAACCAGTACACAGTATGTAGGAGGAGCAGGTGGTTCGCAAAACACTCACGAAATCTTGAAAAATCTTTAAATCAGTTTGCGAATGTAATTTCCAGTATCTAAAAGTACTCAAGAAGGTGAACGTAATATGTGGGTGAAAAAGGGACTTAAATAGAGAATCTTCCTAAATTTAAGGATGTATGAATTCATGAAAATGAATGAACATACAAGTATATAAACTTTTTTTGACCTAAAAGTCAATAAACTGTGAGTGGATTGTTTTTCAAGAGTAGTGAGAAGAGGAAGAGAAATATATTGACCCTTTCTACTGGTATTGAGCCTGAGAATGAGGCATAGGGAGTGAAAAATGGGAATGTAGTGAGAAGACCCTAAACCTTTAAAAGGTATTGATAGTGGAATAGAATATTTATCAAAAAAAATATACTCATTATTTTCCATGAGCCTTAGTTAATTTTGTACATCGACACACCGTCATTGTATGATTCTTAGACATAGCCCAGTGAAGCTGAACCATGTAAAAATTTCTGTTTCTCATGCAAGATTTTAATTATGTTCATACATTGCAATGAGAATGAGAGAGAAAACAGTTTTTTATAAAGATTAAAAAATAACTGAAGGGGAAGAAATCTTAATTTTTCATACCCCGATTCACCCCCCCCCCCCCCCTCAGGGTATTTGACCTTTTGAACCTAAAAACTGGTATCATAGGGAATGTGGAGATTCAGTGTTTCTCCCTCAGAATATGATATAGAGGTGTTCAATCATAAAGGAATCCTAATCTTTTATGGAATTAAATTTCAACTATGGATCTGATCAATAGATATGGATGTCTTCACATTAGTTATGCATGGAATATCAACTGAAATCAGTAGTGGTGCTTTATCATAAGCTAAATAAAGATAATTGTATAATGATGCTAAAGGGATCAATGTTTTAGGGGGATCCCTATCAAATAAAATTTATGAAAAGGATATGTCCTTTAAAACATCACATGTTATGTGTGACAAATTGATGAACATTTATGAGGGTGACACAAAAGTACATGAAGAAAAGCTATAGGTTTTGTGGATCAAGTATGAGGATCTCATAATGAACCCCAATGAGACTTTTGATGAATTATCCAACATGGTAACTGTTATTGTGGAATACATTCAGGGTATTGGAGAAGTCAATAAAGATATAATGTTTGTGAAACATATCTTGAGGAAACATCCCATGTGGTTTAGTCTAAAAGTTTCATTGTCGGATGAAAAGGACCCAAAAGAGCTGACACTAGATAACAAACATAGTACCCTTGTAGAATATGAAATGAGAAATGATGATAATTATTTAGTGGAAAAGGGGATGAAAAAAGAAGTAGAATTCAAGCCCATGAAATATATCTCAATTGAAGATAGTCCTGAGGAGGAAAATTGGATAATGTCATTTCAGTTCTCTCCTCAAATGTACAAAGGGGAAAATATAAGTTCAATGGTAAACTTCCATTTGCATGATTTTGATGCAAAAGATTGGTCATTTTGTAGTAAAATGGACTAAGAAGTTTGATGGTGATAATGAAGGAAATGATGAAATTCCAAAAAATAAGTATTCATCAAATGTGAAAGGTAGTATAAGTACTAAGATAAATTTCTTCAAAAAGAAAAATAGGCTTTCAAAAGCTAATGAATGTTCAGAAGAATATGAGGTAGAAGAGTTGGAGGACTAGAAGGATCATAAAGTAGATGCTTTGGTTGTAGTTTATGGAAATAAATTAATAAGAAAATAAAGTGACAATGAAGAAGGAGAAATTTAAAGAAGATTTGATCTTCATGCTGAATTAGAAGCTACCCTTTAAGTGGTAGATATTTTGAGATCCAAAACTAGGAAAGATAAAAATGTTGTTCATGATGAAAAACTATATATGCAGCAACATGAATAAGTGAATTATGAGCTGAATATAGAAATTGAAAAGCCAATGTCCTCAATTCCAAAAATCTCAGAAGTGGTGATTGATTAAAAACTCAATATTGAAGGAAAAAATAGAAATTGATAGTATTAATAACACTTGAAATTATCAAATAAAACATATTAAGGAACAAGAATAGGAATTTGTTAGTCTATAATGAAAATTTAAGGATTAGGAAAAACTATTAACTCTTGGTTTGACATTCGGAAAGAAGATCATACAGGAAATAGAGAAGATGAGATTTGAGAAGAGTGGTCCAGTAGAACATAATAAACAATAAAATCTGAATGATAAGGCTGGTATGGGGCTTGATCTAAAAAATAAATCGGTTATTGTTCAAATTAAACCACAAGAACCTGCTCCAATATTGAATATTGATTTGGGTACGAAGAAGAATCCTAATATTTTGAAAATCCAAGGCACAACTAGTGTTGCATCATTCCCACATAGTAATGTACCTCACATAAGATTCTATTGTTGTGGTAATATGGGACTCTCTCAAAATGTTTGTTCTATAGAAAATAGGTATCAAAGGGAACAAGACCAACAGAGGTTGTCATACAGATCTAAAAATTATAGGTCATCATTTTATGGTCATAATTTCATGTGTAAAATACTTGGTCATATGTCAAGAAATTGCACATCAACAATGCAGAGGAATGTGCTAAGGCAGACTTAATTTCGTCATAATAAGCATCCAAATGTATCTTCAAGAGAGATAAAAATTCTAAATTTATTTGAATCTCTTCATGTTGAAGATGTATATCCTATACTAAGGAATATCAATATTATCATTCCATGTAGGATATTAAGTCAAATACTTGGGTCAAAAAGAAAAGGGTTGAGTAGGAATTGGTTGCAGAAATTGCATTCAAGGCATCAGATCATAATGGGATATGGATCATTGACAGTGGATGCACATCCCATATGAATGAAAATAAGGATCTAGTGACTATAATCTTGTACAATAAAGAAGTTATCATATGATTTGGTAATCATGATTGAATGAAATTTATTGTTTCAGAAAAATCCATGTTTGGAGGGAAAGACCTGAGACAAGAAGATGTCTTGGATGTTGACGGGATTAGTCACCACTTTCTTAAGTGTTAGACAATTGTGTGACTCAGGTCATGCCATAAGTTTTTCCAAGAAATAATGTGTCATCAAGGAAAAGTTTGGTGTTTTTGTGTTGTAATGAAAGCATACAAAAGGGAATCTCAACCTTATGAGTGGAGAAGAAGTAATGTGATTTCTTTCCAATGGTGAAGAAAACAAGTTATGGAATAAGCATCATGGCCACATAATCTAAGCATGTTTGGAGGATCTAGTGAAATATGATGTTTCTTGATATCTCCCAATATTATCACATGATTGTACTCATATATGTGATTCTTTCCTATAAGGTAAGATCATTCAAACGACATATAAGAAAAATGAGAAAAAAGACACACGATTACTTGAGTTGGTGCATATTTATATGACTAGGACATTTTTTTCAAGGGATATTGATGGGATGAGATATTATGTTCTCTTCATTGATGAGTATAGAAAAATGTCATGTGTTTCAATAATCACCAACAAATATGAAGTTTTTAACTACATTAAAAGATATGGAAAAAAATGTGAAAAGTTTCTTGGTACGAAAATTAGAATGATTCAAATAGATTATGGAAATGAGTTCATAAAAATATGAGTGGAGGATTATCTTGATAAACATGGGATAAGGCGTCATGATTTAGCAGTAAGAACTCCACAGTTGAATGGAGTAGTGTAGATAAGAAATTGGATTGTTAAGAACATGGTGAGAAGAATTCTCATTGAGAAAGACCTTCCAGAGAAATTTTAGAAAGAAGCATTGATGATAGTAGTCTACACTTCAAATAGAGATTTACATTGTCTAAAAGAGGAAAAGATTATATACATGTTATGGTATGGAAGGAATATGACATTGAAGTAATTTTTAGTCTTCAGAATTAAGTGTTTCATTGTCAATAAAGAGAAACATAGGATGTTTGAATACCATGGAGATGAAGGGATATTTATTGGATACTCAAAAAAATCATATAAATATGTCAATAAAAATCTAGGAAGGATAGTTGAAAGTCATGATGTTACTATAGTGGATATTGAACAGAATATTTAGCAAATACCTGATCAAACTCAAGAGGATAGTGATGAAGTGATGAGAAGGTCATGAGACTCTCCAGCTCCATAAGTTGATTCAAAAGAAGACTAATATAAAGAAAATAAATCTACGACTTCCTAGAGACCAGCATGATGAGATGAAATTGATAGGTAGAACATAATTGGTGATTAGATAGCAGGAGTGTAGATAAGGAGAATGAACTCTCTACAAAAAGCATCATACTTATCACAAGTGGAGACTAAATGCTTTGATTAAGTAGTTGGAGATAATAATTGTGTTCTGGAAATGAATGAAGATCATGACAAAATTGAGAAGAATCAGACAAGGGAAATTGTTTCGAGACCAGGAGAAAAGAATGACATCGGTACAAAATTGGTCTTTCGTAGCAAAAGGAATGAAAATGGTGTTGTGATTAGAAATATAGCATGACTGTTGTGAAATGAGTAATCCCAGATAGAGGATAATGGTTCTGGTGAGCATTTGAACCTATTATAAGGCTGGAGACTATCAGATTATTCTTGGCTATAGCAGTGAAAAAAAATCATGGTTTTCCAAATGGATGTCAAGTCATCATTTTTGAATAGAGTACTAGAAAAAAAGTTCACATTGATCAACCAGATGGTTTTCTCATTCATGAAGATGAGAACATATTTTGTTGGTTAAATAAGGATTTATATGGTTGGAATCATGTACCAAGAGCATGATATTAATGTATTGATCAGTTTATAAAGAATCTCAGTTTCTAGCATGGTAGAGTTTGTTACAATATGTATTTCAACAATGATAGTTTCCAAAGGATGATGGTTCTAGTTTATGTTTATGGCATAATATCTGGTGGATCATATGAACCAAAATGTAGATAGTTTTTGGAATTCATGAAATTCAAGTTTGAAATGTTGATGATTGGTGAGCTAACGTTTTCCTTGGCTTACAGGTGACACAAGGAAGGAATGACACTTTTATTTCTCAATATAAATATTCCAATTAATATTTGAGAAGGTTTGTAATGGTTAATTAAAAAAATATGAAGACTCTAGTTGCTACATGGTTTAAACTTTCATGAGAAGAGGAAGTCAAGACAGTTAATATCACAGAATATAGCCAAATAATTAGAATTTTGTCGTAACTGATAGCGAAAAGGCCTGATTTGTATTTTCCACATGCCAAGTAGCAAGATATCAAAGAAAACACAAGGAGATCCACTTGATTTTAGTGAAAATAATACTTCAGTGTATCAAGGAAACTGTGGATTTTGGATTAATGTATCATGAAAAATCTCAACCAGAGTTATTGGGATATACATATGTATATTGTTCCGGATCAGCAGATAATAGGAAATAAACATCCATAGGCACTTTATATATTTTAGGATTGTGTATTTCTTGGTTGAGAAAGAAACAAGATTTCATTTCATTGATCAGTGAAGAAGCTATATATATTTTAGCTACTCAGGCCTGCACATACCTATTGTGCATGAAGCAGCAGTTTAAGGATATGGGAGTTACTGTGAAATCACCAATCAGAGTTCATTATGATAATTCAAGGGCTATAAATCATAGAAAAAATACATCTCATCACTCAAAGATAATGAATATTTAAATATATTATCATTTTATCAATTAGAAGGTGAAGCAAAGGCTTGTGAAGTTGGATTATGTGCTAACAGAACAACACGTTATAGATATCCTTATAAAGGTTTTATCCAATGAAAAATTTGAAAGACATTGACTAGCTCTGGGAGTACAGTAAACTCCTTGCGCTTGAAAAAGGGTGGATGTGGGACTCCACCTCTCCTAGAGTTATGATGTATTTTCCTTAACGTGCTGATATCTGTCCTTTAACATGTTTTAGACAACCTCGAAGTTCCCTTCGTGTTCATTGAGAAAGGGGGATAATGTGTGGTTATTAATGGGGAGAAAATACATGGGGAGAATATGTTAAGTGGAGCAGTGAGATAGGGGGATTTGAAGTTAAAATAAAGATATTTGGAGTAGCTGTCACATAGGCTGATTATTAAATCTTCCAAGGCTAGAAGTGTTCGATCAAAGTTTACATATCATGACAGATAAGGTTTGTGATGAAAGTAGTTGTGGTTTCAAAGGACAGTGTTAGAAATGAAGAGATTAATTAATGAAAATTTAATTATAAAATTGTTTCTCAGGATGATCGTGGCTCCTATGGTCTTAGATTATGTGTTAAGTAAATACTTGATCACTATTTTAATATCATGAAGAGAATGATGGTTGAATATCGAATAAGTTTTAACAAGGTATCAAAATGAAATGAATTGTTATGAGAATATTTTTCAACTATAACAAAGGGAGATATTGTTGGTAAAACATACCTCAAGGGGTCCTATAGGTATGTATTTGGTGAGATTGTGTTTTTTGAAAAATCTAGATGACTCGATTTAGTATGGTTGGTATATATTGAAGATAGGTTATTAAGGTGGTGTAGTTTCACAATTTTTTCCAAATTTGTTGGGCATCAAAATATGAAATTTGTTTTATGAAATGTATCTTTTTATTCATAGGACTAAACTGTGTGAAAAGTGGGAAATGAAATCATAAAAGGAAGTGAAATGAGGATCATGGGACATGGTCTGCATACCATGTCTTGGAAGGGTTTGCAGTTGCGTACCATACAGTGGGAATAGTATGTGGGAGTGGCCCATGAAACTGAAAATGGTTCATAGAGGAAGGTAGTACAGTACGTGGATGGATTTTTATTACTGTAGGAGATAAAATATGTAATAGAAAAGGAATTACGTGGACTGTGGTGGAAATGGTATGCAGAAGGGTAGCAGTACATGGAATGAGGATCGGTATGCTGTGGAGGCTGTACCAAATCAAAGATTTGGTAAATCTTGTATTATCATATTTTTCATATATCATTTTCAATATAAGGATTGCTAATATCACTGATTAGAATGGAGAGGAAATATAATTATAGAACATCTATTTTCTCCGTGAATTTGGTGCAATATGAATCTGGTTTGTGAGGAGGACTTCAATGAGGAGAAGTGGATCTCACATAAGCAATTTCATTGAAGGTTTTTATAGGGAACGTGAACCTGCCAAGTTAGTAGTACGCGGAGAAGGAAGACTGGTACATGGACAAGGAATTATGGTATGAAAAGGAGAGACGGTCTACAGAAGTGATAGTAGTCTGTGAATAGAGATCAGTTCATAGATAGAGAGTGATTTGTAGTGGAGGTTCACAGAGAGAGTATGCGAAGGTGGTACACAACAAGGAAGGAAGAGGAGTCTGAGGACTAAGGTAGGTTCATAGAAGTAGAATAATTATGTGGAAGAGGTGTTCCACATACCATACCTAATACATCGTATTTTAGAGGATCATTTGGTTTGAGAAACATTCAAGAATGATTGAAAAATATTTAAATCATTTTGTAAAATATTTTCTAGTACCTAAAGGTACCCGGGAAGGTGGACATCATCTGCGAGTATAAGGGACTTAAATATAGTGTCTAACTAATTTTAAAGATGTAAAAAAAATTGAAAATGAAGGGACCTACATGTCCATAAACATTTTCTGACCTAAAAGTATATAAACTATGAGTGTATTCCTTTTCAAGAGAACTGGGAAAAAGAAAATGAATATGGTGATCATTTCCACCGTGAGTGAGATAGAGAAAGACTCATAGTGAGTGACCCTTGGGAGTGTAATGAGAAGACCCTGAACCCTGTAAAGGTAGTGAGCCTGGGAATAGATGATCTAGCCCAAACATTGTACTCATTATTGGATGTGATCCTTAGTAAATTTGGTACATCAGCACACCATCATTTTATGCTCCATGGATATAGCCCAGTGATTGTGAACCAAGTAAAAATATCTATTTATCATGCATTATTTAAATTCTGTTCATAATTTGAAATGAGAACTAGAGAGAAAAGTGTTTTGTTTAACAATGATACAAGATCCAAAGGGGAAGAAATTTTAATTTTTCATACCCTGATTCACCCCCCCCCCCTCGAGGTATTTTACCTTTTTCACCTAACAAACATGAACACAAAGTTAATATTTAGACATCAATATAGTGTCTTGAGGATTTACTCATCCATAAATCTCATCTAGTGATATCTAGACTATAAATTGATCTTGAAAACCCAATTGGATCCCTTCAACTAGTAAAATTTATCATCAAACCTTAATAAAGTGTAATGATTCTTAATCTTCATATGATTCAACCATCGATAGTTTATACAAAACTACATATTACCATCCACATTCTTATTGAATAAAATATGTTCACCCCATAGTAACACTATGGGCCAAATAAATCCTTTCTTCATCTTATCATCAATATAAATCCTCATCTCCAAAATTTTAGAAGGTTTCATATGATAATGATATATTTAAATCATAGAGTCTCCGTGATATAACTGGATATAAAATTTGGTATCACACAAAAGGTTTCAACCAACAACCTCCTCAATAAAAATCAAGAAACTCATCCATGGAATTAGGAAACTCCACCACTTTTTCCTCCACTAAACCCCATGAAGAAAAATACTAACTGATATCAAAATAAACTCCAAACATATTTAACCCATCCTATGCTCCTTCTCACTAATTAAAGAAAGATTTTGGACCTCTTCTCCACAGAAAAAACTCTCCTTCAAAATTATTCAATAACCATGTGTGAAGAATACAACTAGTTGGTTTTGAGAATTACATTGTATGTATGTATCTGAGGAAAAAAAATTCAGAGATGATTTATGTTTCCCCTTATTCACCTCACAACCTAAGTACACATCAAGTAGACTTATCTAACCATAAACTAGTGTACTCCACACCAAGTGCACTTGAATCCTCCCCAACTTGAGTTTCAAGGCATTTTTTGAGGTGTGTGTAACAAAGGCATACAACACTCGAAAATAAAATAAGTTTTAAACCATGGTTAAATAAAAACAATGGTACCCGGGATGATCTCTAGTCCCTATAGAACTAGTACATCTAGGTAATTAAAATATCCATATCTAGATCCCCTTCTTCACTGATAACGTGCAACACCTCAAAATTTTTGGAATATATTTTTAATCTAAATTAATATTATATTCTATATCTTTCTTAACATGAAACATAAAACTAAAACTATTAGTGACACATAAAATTAAAATTATTAATAAAATTTAATAATAATATAACAATTAAATAAAAACATTATAATCAATCAGAAATTCATACAAAATATAAGTAAGAATAATTAATGTTTTAAATGGCATTTTTCAAAAATAAAATATTTTCATTGTATATTGTATATTAATTTAAATATAAATTTTAGAACATTATAATTTTTTTAAAATGGAATAAATTTTTAAATTTAGAATATCAAAATATGCTTATAGTGATTTTTTTCTTAAGTATTTTATTTTTAGGTGTATAATGACAAAATACTGGTTTTCTAATATCGTCACTATTATGAAATTATAATAACACAAGAATGAATTTTAATTTTCTGAAAAAAAAATATATATATATAAATATATAAATTTATAAATAAGAATAAAATACATTATTAAATTTATAAAACCCATGTTTATCTTTTTGGAAACTTAAATAATATTTTCTCTAAAAACTATTTTTAGCTTATACGTAAAAAATAGATTTCATAAATATTAGAAATTAAATATAAAAAGATAGATTTAATATTTTAGATCAACGTGTTCATAATATTTAATATGTTCAATTTCATTTTTAGGCATAAAAATTTTATTACTGAAATAAAAGTTACTGAAAATTAAAAGGGTTATTTTCAAAGAATTGTTTTATTAATGTTATGTAATTTTTATCTAACAACATAACATGATATATTTAATAAAATTAAATTCATATTATTTTTACACATATCTAGAAATATGTTATCACACATTTAATTTTAAATTAATGTTAAATAATCTCAGGAACACATAATGGTGATAACAATATTTTTCTATAAAAAGTTTCTTCTACATATTAAATTATTTCATTTAAATTTTATTTTTATCTTGTTTATAAATTGTATTATATTAAATAGAGCTTAAAATTTAGTTCCTAACATAAAAATTTAGTATTAGGGGTTACCTTATATTTTTATTAAAATTTAACTTACTTGGGTAAAAACTAGTTACAATGGTATAACCCCAAAATCATAAAATGTAAAAAACCAATGGTAAAAGAGTTGAAAAATGATTAAAAAATGTGTGAAATTGAATGGTAGAGGATTTATAGACTATATATCACTCTACACTTTATTATTTCCAACATTTTGAGACACTAAATCTTTGATTCTGTATGTAACGACCCGAAATTTTGAATAAATCTTGTTTCCTAATTTTGTGTATTATTTTATTTTTCGTACTCAACAAAACTGTTTCATTTGATAACATGAGTATAATTAAAATGAGACTGTTGGGTTTTGACTGTTATATGACCATTGGTCATTATGACCACTGGAAACTAAACATTTTTATTATTGTCTCTAAATACAAGTAATCATGGTTAATTAATATAGAAAGAAGATTTGATGGCCTCACCCAGTAGTCTTGGACCGATCGAAGCCCATCTAATAGAACTTGGGAAGGAGGTAGCACCATTGGGCTTTGCTCTAGACCAAACCCAAGCCTAACTTCATCGTGTGAAGCTAGAACGGAATTTCCTTCGTGAGAAGTTCAAACTGATAGAAATTACTACTCGTGCGATGTTGGTCGAGCCTCCCTCGGATTCTCTCACCTTAGCACACCTTACACTTAGGTCCTATGCTGGTGTGATAAGGATCTATGTAAGGAGATCGTAACTGCCTTATGTAATCCTTTTTTTTAAATAAAAAATTGGGATTTATTCTTATGATGAAGTTTATGAATTTTCAAATGACCGGATAAATAGAGTATGCTTATTTTTGATGAATTTTATAAAAATATATTTTAAAAATGTTTATGTAAACCTTAAATAATTAAAAACGTGTAATGATATTCAAAAAATGGTCTTCTATAATTATGTCCAGTATGAAATTTAGATTCTAATAAGATCAACTTGATTTTTGATGAATAGTAAATTATGAATAGTTATTTTATGATTAGGATTAGTAATGTGTCCAAATGGATTAGTAATCTCACTTAAAGAAAGTATTAAAATAATCTAGGCACCTTGATTAAGTAATGAGATTCAATAAAATGGTTAAATAACGGTTTCATAAATTATTATTCAAGTATTAGTTTTTTCAGGTGAATAGTGTTTTTAATTAAAAATTAAATTAAAAATATTTAGAAAATTATTTTTATAAAATGGATTTCATTTTTGAACTCAGAGCATCGATATTATGTTAAGGTAAATTTTGGGGTTTTTTCTGAAAAAAATGAATTTTCGGTGAATAGTGTATTTATTTAAAAATTAAATTAAAAATATTTAAAAAATTATTTTTATAAAATGGAGTTCTTTTTTGAAATCAGAGCATCGATATTTGGTTAAGGTGAAATTTTGAGATTTTTCTGAGAAAGTTGAATTTTCGATGAATAGTGAAAATACAGTTTTTAATTTACGGGTGTTTAATGACATCATTAAATAATGTATTAAGTATGTAATCAATATGGTCGACTTATTAATAGTACGATAAGGTATTAGGTGTCCCAAGTGGCCAATACCATGGTCAAATACCATGGGCAAGCCCATGGTTTTTCCAAAACCACTAATGAGGTGTCCCTTGGCTATTAATGCCTTGTCCCCTCACTTTCCCTATAAATACCAAGCCATCCTCTCATCCATTCGACTCCCAACTCTTCCGCAACATATCTAGGGTCTCATTACCTCCCATGGAGTCTTCCCAAGGTTCCCCCAAGCACTCAAGGTCCAAACCTTTGAGTTTTAAGAGTTACGTTTTAAGGTAAGGGATCTGACCTCTCTCTTTCTTTTCAAGTAATCTATTTTATGTCATTTCTTTTATTCTCCATGATCTTATGTTGAAGTATGTTCTTTTATATTCATATTACTTCCCTTTTCATGTTCATATGATGGTATACCCCATATTTCTCTCAACATTTCATATTAGGAAAGTTTAAGTGGCACCGTTAGGCTGCCGAATTTTTAAGTGGTTCTTTCACCCTTCTCGTTTTCAAGCTCTACTTTCATGTCAAGTCTTTCAAGTTTCATTTTATTATGTTGGGGTATGATATCTATATGTATCATACTGATATTTTATGATCATATGATAAGATACCCCATTTTATCTCTTCAATTCAGTATTTTGAAGTTTTAAGTGGCGTCGTTAGGCTGCCGAATTTTTAAGTGGTTCTTTCACCTTTCTCCTTTTTCAAAGTTCTAGTTCCATGTCAAGTCTTTCAAGTTTCTTTTTGTTATGTTGGGGTATGATCTCTATATCTATAATACTGATATTTTATGCTCATATGATTATAGACCCCATTTTATCTCTTCAATTCAGTATTTTGAAGTTTTAACTGGCGTCGTTAGGCTGCCGAATGTTTAAGTGGTTCTTTCACCTTTCTCCTTTTTCAAAGTTCTAATTCCATGTCAAGTCTCGAAAGTTCCTTTTTATTATGTTGGGGTATGATCTATATATCTATCATACTGATATTTTATGTTCATATGATGAGAGACCCTATTTGATCTCATCAATTCATTTTTGGATGAAGTTTATGTGATGTCGTTAGGCTGCCGAATTTTCATAATAGAAATCTTATTTTTGTCTTCCTTTCATGTTCTTCATTTCCTATGGTATATTTTTAAATTTCATTACCATGTTCTTAAATCCCTTATATTCTGACCCTCTACTGTTTTATGGGTCATTTATGAATGTTTGACCCATGTCCCCTCTCATTTCAATGTTTTCTAAAACCCCGAAACATAGTCGTTATGCTGCAGAATTTCCATCTCAAAATGTCTCTCTCTTGTTCTAATGTTATTTTATTTTATTAAGTGAATACTCAAAGATCTATCTTCTATAGGGGTATTCACACATATACCAATTTTTTCTATTTTAAATTCTGGGATTTACATACATGAGACCCGCTCTCCCTTTCCACGGGTTTAAAGTGACATAAAGATCATGTCTTTAAAGCAGTTTTTAAAACATTATGATTATGAAAGGAAACCAATTTATTTTATGCTCTATGGGTTTTTTTATGAAATGTTTGATGATGATATATGTGGATCACATGATGATAAATAAAAATTTAAGGGTGCTCCCTGATAGCACTCCAATACATTGGGTAATGATGTAACCACTAGATATTACAAATTTTCACGATATCTTGGTGAATAACCTTGGTAATTTTCAAATGACACCTTGGGGATGGACCTTGGTGATATGTTCATGATAGTATATGTTAAATGATGTATCCACATCTTAAAGTTATGAAAAAATTTATTTTTATTATGATATTCCACATGATTTCTTTCTCATGCCTTAATGTTCTGTTTCATGACATAATTGATGTATCTCAAGTTCACATGTTAAATGTTTCTCTTGTTCCCTTACTAGGCCTTCTGCTCACCCTTTCTTTTGATGTATGTCCCCAGGTTATGAGATGCAGTAATGAACCTAGGATGAACTAAAGGAGAAGCCTTTCAAGTGTTTAAGAAGAATGTTTTATGTTGTTTTCATGTATTATGTTCCTGGTTTCCAAGACACTAAACCTTAAAGATCCTCAGTTTTTTGTAATGTAATGAAAGTTTATGTTATAAAAAGGCGGGATTCTATACTTTAATTCCATCATTGAAAATGTAATGGGTATTTAAAAAATATACAATTTCTTTAATTATAAAAGCATATCACTTCATCCACAATTATACTCCCATTAAAAATACTTATACAAATAAAAACTCTTCCCTTAGTATCTTCTCAACTCTTCTAAAAATGTTCTATAATCCTTGTTCTTTCCAAAATACAAGTCTAAGGATCCTTAATATATTACCCATGGGATAAAATCCAAATCGAGAGGAAGCGTTCTTAACTAACCTCTATTAATTATTTTATTTTTATACCCCCTCAAACCAAGTCTCTCTATGAAAGTGTTATAACATCAGTATTAATAATATAGATAAAATTTATTATAATAGTGTAATATATATTTCCCACCATCCTCCAAAACCATTTCAAAAATGAATTCATTGTCATACTTAACTGTGAACTACCGCCTCTATAAATGACATTATTGGTTTTTCATCACCACCTTAAATGAATGGTTCTAAAATAATATTTGAAGGATCTATATGATATTTAAAAAATTATTCTTATATAAATTTAATCTATCTCACTCTCTTCCAAATGATATATAGAAAACAAATGCGTCATTTGTGCTTATGTGTGGGATACTACCTCCATGAATGTAAAATATTTCAGTTCTCACTCAATTATTTTTTATATATCAAATTATCTTAAAGTTTTATTAATCACCCTAGTAACATCTAAATAATATCATTAATAATATATAATAATTATATTATTACAAAATAATCAATTTACCAACCATACTCACACATATATTATAGCGTGTTCTTGTTTGGGTTGGTTTAACCACCTACTTGAATATTGCAAAAAATTTCTATTCAAGAACAATATGGAAACTAAACTATCTATGTTGTTATATATTAATGTGAAAATAATTATTGGTTTTTGTACCATTTCAATACCATAAATAAAACATTTTTTTCACATTAAATAACTACTGGTACTGTTATAATTTAATTAGAAAGAAATTTTTGGTTTATGGTTCTAAAATGGTTATACTAATATAAAACTTATTACTATTATACAGAATTTTTTGTTCTAAATTATAGAAACAAGATCATCACCAACTTCATCATCAATAATCATAACCAAATTACATATGAAATAAATTTAGAACTTTATAATTATTTATAAAACATATATTTAAAAACCTATATCTATCTTCTAAAGATTATCATTGAATCTATAAACAAGAATTAACACTGCCATTATGAAACTAGTATTAAACAAAAAAAAAGCTAAAAACATCTGATGAAGAAAATAAAATATAAATAACTAATGTATTTATAAAAAATGATTGTAAATGTAGTTCATAAAATTAAATATTTATGAATATGTTTCTAAATTAGGTGATAAATATTGTTATTTTTTATATAGGATTTTTATTCAAGTTTAGAAAAGAGGAATTAACGGTAAGGGTTTTTGCATCTCAATTTTTCATCATTGAGATATGATATGTATTAACCACTTATTACCTATTTTTCATGTATATATTGACTATGTATTTAATTTTGACATTATTTTATTAAAATAAAATGGATTAAAATATCTATATCATGTTCTATGTTCTATGGGTTTTCAATTTGAAAGAGAGTAATGATGTAAGTGTGTTTAATAACTCAATATCCTATTTTGAGTTACAATGATTATTCATGGACTCCATTATTATATGTTAGTTAAATTTGACATTATGAATGTATTATTTTATTTTTACTATTTTTTAAGGTATTTACATTTTTTCTTATAGAATCTATCAAAAAACATCTTACTTCAAAATTATATTTTTTGTAAGGGTTTTTTCTTTACTCAACTTATTTTATTGAGTCATAATGATTACCTTTTTACTATGGATTCACAATATGTTTTTATTTTGTTCCATAATGATTTTTAAATTTATTTCGGCTTTCGTTTACTAGTAATTACATTCATTAGTTTATTTATTTATAAAATTTTATGATGTTTACAATAATTAACATCCTCTCCAAATAAGATCTTTTTCTTCCAAGTTAATATTTTCTCTCCCCAAAAATATTTTCCTTTTACCTTGGAAGCCCAATTATGTGTTGTCATATGTGTCCTCTATATTTCCCTTCCCCTTTTTTTAAAAGGAATTTTTTTATTCTTTTTATTATGCGGTTTTTCATAAATTTTATTTCAAAATATTAAAAAAAATCCATCATGTCACTATATAATATTTTATCTTCCACACAAAATTACTTTTTAATAATCATTATATTTTTACAGAATCTCTTAATAAATATTCTTTTTAAAAGTAAATTTTTCCTATATTCTCACTTCACCTTTTTGAAAATGGAATTTTAATTTTTTCAATAACTCTTTCTCTTATGAAAATTTAAAAAAAAATTATAAATATACTCTTTTACAGTCTCTATAATGATTTCCTCTTTATCTATAAAGTATTTATTTCCTTGGAAATTATTTTTCTTAAATCACTTTATAAATTTTACAATTAAATACTCTTTTAGGGTGATTTAATTTTATGTATTGAAAATTTACATTATTGATGAAAGTTTTTCTAATACCATGTGGAAATGTTGTGACAACCATTTTTCATTCTATTTGTTCTTTACTATGTAATAAATGATTATTATAAAATGGCACATATTTTTATGGATTATTGATCAGTGGGGTCCTATATCTCCCTCCAATTAATTGGTTATGGTTTTATATCTCATGAGATAAAGAAGAATGTACATTATTGGATTTGATCACAATATAAAGCATGGACATGAATGGATTTGTTCACAACCTAAAGGGTGGACATACTTTCATTTTTTTATAATGTAATGATAATTTTTCCCTATGGATTTTTCAATTTTATTTTTTATGATATATCATGGGGTTATATTAAATTTCAATTTCATATTCCTATTATTTTATTTTATATATCATGTTTATTATTTCATAATTATAAAATCCTTTCAATGGTATATTTTCATTCATTTGAGCTTGAATGTCCTTCTATCTATATTTATAGACAAATATTATTATCCTTTATCAGGTTTTATCATATGATTATGATATAACCCTTGATAACATATTAATAAATTTTTTCCATATTGAGCATTTGATTTCAACCCATTATAATGTTTCAGTTACCCATGAAATGAATAAATGTGTTTAACATTAAATTTCTAGAATAAAATATCTTATAGAGAGAATTTCTAGGAGATGTTGTGGATTTATTATGGATCATGTGTGTAATGAACCAAAGTTTTCTCAATGAAATTCCGCTATTATAATTATGTGTTATAGTATAATTGTCACATACATGACTTATTTTAAAGTTAAATTTCATTTAATTTCCATTCATGCTTTGTTTTGAGGGTTTCCCATGCATTTATGGAGGAATGGGGGAGTTTTATGAATTGGGCCAAACCGTGAGCCCAATTCCAAATTTAAAAATAAATTTTGATTCCTTTATAACTCCTTCATTTTTCAACATTGTTCATCCATTCCAATTCCTAATTGTCATCCCCTGACCTATTAACACCACCATATTAATTTGGACCATTTATAAATCCATAATCATGGTGGATATGGGTTTTTATGTAAGGTATTGGGCCTGCCCGAAAGCCCAATTTCTACATTAAAAATATATTTTAATTCTTTAATATATCCTTCACTATTTGCGTTTTTTTGGTGATTCCAACTCTCACCCGAGCCCACGTACCTAAAGCGCGACCTCATTCCATCCTCCCACAATTTGGAGCTCTATAGAATCGCGAAACTGGTCGAAGATTCACTAGATTTCGGAAATCGTCCAGATTTGGAGAGGTAAATTGAGCCTTTAATAACTTCTTCTATATTTACTCTTTTTCCCCATTAAAGTTCCTAAAATATCTCCCAATCTTTGTTAGAACCTGCCTTTAATGGTTGGATGTTTTAAAATTCAGATACAGGTGGATTTTGGGTCGTTTTCTTCAATATTATTTAGGGTATGTGTTTTTCTCTTCAATTCTTTCTTTCTCTTTAGGGTTTACTCCCACTTTCATAAATTTATAGAGTGTCCAGAAGTTAGGGTTCATGCATAGGGTTTTATTAGGGGTATTTTTGGTGAAATATTATGGTTTAGGGTTTGTTTTCACATCCTTTTGGTGCGGCGGAGGTGCGGTTGAGGTTTCGCACCAAGATTCAAGGGTTTTGACTCAAAAAGTAGGTGGTTCCATGTGTAAACAATTATTGATGAGTTAGATTTCTGTATTTAACCATTTTTAATATTCCTCATATATTGGGTGTGGTGCGAAAACTTTTTATGATTGATTTGGTTATGTGTTAAATTTTATAGTCGCTTTTTAACAGGAAATTGGGTGTTTTCATGTGTAACTCATGGGGTTTTATTTGGGTGTGGTTTATAACTTATGAAATTGGTTTATTAAATCTTGTTTGGAATGGAAATTCTGGTTTGGTAATTTACTAGTGTCATGTGGTCCTAAAAAGAAGGTTTTTGAATAGGTTTTATGTGTAAAACATTGTTATACTTCTTGAGGTCATTTTAGGAAAATGTGTGTTTTCATTTGTATCTTTTGTGGTATTATTCATGGTTATTTTATAACACTTGAATGTGTTTTTATAAATGTATCTAGGGCTGATAATTCTATTTTTTATAGGAATTGGTATAGTTTTGGTCTTAAATGGGGGTTTTGAAATGAGTTTTGTGTGCAAGACATAGTTACACCCCTTGAGTTGTTTTATGAAAATTGTTAATGTTTTGTTTGGTTAAACAAAGTGGATAAAGGGTGTATATGTACTGTTTGGGGGGTGTGTTCACCTAATATGGGTTTTTGAAAGGTATGGTGGTTATTTAAGATTACAAATATATTTTTTAGAATGTCTTATAAAGTGTTGAGATGTTTTAGAAAATGGAAAGAGAGCTGCAAAACATGGTTGTGGGCTGTTTTGTGTGAGTGTATTGTGAAAATTGAATTTTGTTAATGAAAGTGGTATTATATGTTATTTGAGTGGTCTGTCCCTATTTGTTCTTTTACATTTGTAATGGTCTTTAAAAATAGTTTTAACTTATGTAATTTAGTTCTGAAATTTTGTAAAAGATGGTTTTAGTTGAAAAATCCAGATTTGTTTTATTGAGTTTTTTTTGTTTAATGTTTATAAAATTGGGAAAATCATTCCCAATTATCATTATATGATACCCAGGAACTTGTGCCAGCCCGTGGGGATAGGGAACGCCTTTCGGGCCTTGTCACGTGCTGGGACTGGTGTCGGTTTTGGCGGCGACCAGATTCGGTTCGTGACAATAATCACATTAGGAAGCACAGTGAGATATCATGAAACTAAATACTCTGTGATAATTATACATAATTTTTCCACTTATATGTTTTTAATTGTAAAAATCAGACATACACAGTTGTGATCAGTATGTTTTTTGGAGTCTAATAGAAAAAACATAAATTTTAGTGAATAGTAACATACCCTTATGAATAGTCACTTATCCATATGAACAGTAGTATGAACCTTATTAATAGTAAATATTACAAAATAATAGTCACCTTACCCGATGAATGATTAAACAAAATTTATTCATTTTATATGTGAAAATTTATCCATAGTAAAAGTTTTGGTATTTTTTATGTAATAAATAATTATGTATAATTAATTAATTAATTTAAAAGAATATGTATTTTCCTAAAATGTTTTCCTAAATCAACAATTCTATTCCTTATAGTTTTAATATAATTTTATAAGACCTTATTAAATTTTTGAAAGCATTATAAAATCCGTTTTAATTTAAAAAACTGTATTTTTCAAGTAAATTATGATTTTAGAAAAAAAAATAATACTTATAAAATTATTTTGAAAAAATGGGATTCATTCTTGGATTCTAAATTTTGAAAAAAAAAATAGGGTAATGTTTTAGGATTTTTCTGAAATACATGAATTTTTTTGAATAGTAAAATCCATTAATTTACAGTATAAATACATTATAATTTAAATCCAATATTCTGGACATCACAAGTGATTTAAGAACCCACATCTCGAATTCACATGCCCTGTTTAATATTCTTGGTCTTAGAATCATCACTATTTTATATCTTTGTATAAATTAATATACAAATGATTAAAATATTAAGAGACCCCTCTTCCCCCCACTATAAATTCAACTCTTCGCAGCGCCATTTCCTTAAACCTCTCAAGCTTGAATCCTTGACTAAAATCTACCCAAAAATCATCCCTAGCCCCTCCAACACGTCCAAGATCTTCTAGTCATAGAAAAATACCATTCCTAGGTTCCTTAAGGAGGATTCCAGAGGTAAATCCCCTCTCTCTTTTCCTTTAATGTCCTTTCAATTTCAAGTTATTTTCTTAATCTCTTCCCACCTATCCTCATAAAAATGGTATGTTAACTCCAGTAACTCAAATAAACTATAATGTTAATATACTTATGGGATAATATATCTTCCAAACCCCTTCCCCTCTTTTTTTATTTTATAAAACAAAAAATTGTTTGTGAGGTTTTAATTTAGCACATTCAAGAATGACATATTTTATTTTTTTTCCTTTATCAGCTTCAGATCTAGCCATGAAACCATTTTTATTGTTGAACAAGATTAAATTATATGTATTGTATCCTATTTAATGTTCTGGGAACAACTTATGGACATATTACTAAATTATTAAATAAAACAAGTTCGTTGTGGTTGAAAACCCGCCTGAATTAACCCAAACGATCTTCATTAAATTCTTATATAATGATTAATTATCATGGTATATAAAAAATATTTATAAGATAATTTCATTATCTGTAACATCATAAATAATATATAATTACAATTTTGGATGTCTATACATGTTTTAAATGAACTTCCATTCATTAATACTAGTGAACCATTCAAGAAAACTATAAAACAAACATTCCCGAATAATGAGTTTAAACACTATAACTCCTCAAAAAGACCATAAATGAACTTAATAATACATTAATGAATATTATTAATGTATAAAAGGTAATTTATTAGTAAATTAATGAGTATAATGTCATTATATAGGAAATTAAGGTGAATAAAGCATTCGGATACAAGGTAAGGCGAAATTCTCGAACCATACTTTCTTTCTTCGGGTTCTCCCTCTTTCACTCCAATTTTCTTGTGGTTACTCCTTAAAAATCATTTTTTCATCATTTTACTTCCTTTTCTAGGATATTCATGTTCTATAATTGATTTTTTAAAAAACCCATTGTTTTCCAAAAGAACTCTTCTTTCAAATAAACACACCCTTTTTACTTATTGAATATTTTTTAACTCTTCACTCAAGGTTAATGGATCAATGTAAAGAATGTTATTACCTTCTTATTTTGGGGAATTTTTTTTAGGACAGTATAATTTATTATATGGAATTCATTTCTTTCCATGCGTTATGTTATTTTCAAGTTTTATATATTTTTAATGTGGCGTGCATGATAATTTAAATATTATGATGTCATGGGTGTGTCCGGAATTTTATTGTGCAATATGAATGTTTGAATGTCAAGGGTGCACCCAGAATTATATAGATCTCCAATGCATTGGGTAAAGTTATGAATCTAATGACTAAAAGTGAAATCATTCATGAACATGATGTTATCATTGTTCACAAACATGTGTGGTAGAATACCACTAATACGTGATCTTTCATTTTATGCATTTCCACATTTCAAGTCTTTTATTAATATTTCCTCTCATGATTTTGATGATGATGTTATAATTATGCTCACCTGATGCCATATTGTTCTTATCTATCCTCTTATTAGGATTTTAGCTCACCCATTTTTGATGTATATCCTCAGGTGAATACATGTACTAAGGAGAGGTCAAGTTTCAATAAGAAGCTAGAGAAGAAGGAATTAAATAAATTTTTATGATTGATGTTGTAAATGTTATGTTTCATACTAGTTTTCCCAATACACAAGCCCTCTAGATCTTTATGGTGTAACTATATTATTTGGATTATCTTTATAATTATTTAATATTAATTTAATAAAAGTTAGTGTCTCTATTGTTGGCATTAGAGACATGGTTTAGTCAATTTTCAAATTAGGATTAATTAAACCCTTGAGAAATCATCTAGTATTAAGCTAAGCACAAATATGGATACAATAGGATTTTCTAAACATAGGGATACCATAAGTTATTCATTTATTACAAATTGTAAAAATGATTAAGTTATTTATTCATGACTCGATGACTTATGTTTTGTTTTAACAATTTCTACTTTAGAAAATGGTGGGAACCAGGAGAAACCGGGACAACAACTCATATGAGGGCCAATGCAACGATTTCCCAAATGACATCCCCAATGCTTTGGTAGGTGGATTTCAAAACTTTATGGTGATTCTTACACAACTATAGAAGGTTATGGACAATAACAATAATAATGGGTAATTTTCTGCTCCTCCAAAGAGGGAGGAACTGGCTATCGAGTGTGTTATGTGGAAACAACCACTGACATTTAGTGTATCTTCTAATCCACTAGTTACAGAAAAGTGGGTCAACTCCATAGAGAAGATATTTTATGTCCTTCACTGTTTGTAGACGTAGAATGTGACACTATTCATTTATCATCTAGATTTATAGGCTAATCAATGATGTGATTTTATTAAGAACACCAAGCCAAGAGATGGAAAGGGAATACTTTAATATCATGTTACATAACAAGTATTTCCCACAAAATCATCATATGAAGATAGATAGGGTATTCATAGTGCTTAAGAAACGAAAAGGAGAATTTTTCACGATCTATGAAGTGAATTTCATAAGGCTTTCAAGGTATGCTTTCGGTTTTGTTATTAATAATGATAGAAAATTGATAGATTCTTTAGTGGGTTAAAACCACACTGTCAAAAGTATCTTGCAATTCGAAACTTTGGGAGTTATGAAGAATTTGTTTGGTGTGCTCTCAATGTTAATATGGAGTTTGTATAATGTTCTCATGGATATGTAGATAAGAAACAAAAGATGTAGTTACATGTTGTAGGATCTAATGATAAAGGTGGGAAGAAAGTTCAATGACCCGCATGCCAAAAATGTGGGAAGTTTCATCATGGGAACTGCCTCAAAGGGATGGGGAAATGCTTTAAGTGTGTGAAAATTTTCCACCATTCTCAAGAGTGTTGAAAAGGCTTGACTTAGAAGGAAAATGTGGTTGAATAAAGGGTATCACCACCCATGGTTCAACGCTACAACTGTATGGAGCAAGGGCACTGTGCAAGCTAGTTCACTAAACCTTGATTCCTTAAGGGTAATCATCGTCAGTAAACACCATATCCAAAAGAACAAGGGAAATTTTATGCCATAACAACTACAGGATTAGTTCAATATAAAGATGTTTCATAAGGTACACTTCCTATTCACTCAAGAATGGAAAAAGTCTTATTTGATTCTGGTTCTACACAATCCTTTATATCTTGAATGTTTGCTAGAACTATAGAATCGCAGCCTCAAAACCTTGAAGTTGAGATATCTATAAAAACACTAAGTGGTAAAATCATTACAACCCAAGTTTTTGTCTCTTATCCTCTTGCCGTATGTGGGAAGATTCTTCCAGAGAATCTCATAATACATCCCTTTGTGGAATTCCATGTTATAATGGTAATGGATTAGCTATCATTATATAGAGCACATATCATCTTTTGGGAAAAATAAATATCTTTTCATATTCTGAACCATCCCATACTCCTCTAAAAATAGAAGGAATATAACGAAACTCCTTTTAAAAATCCTTCAATGGTGTGGGTGTTGATTCCCTATGAAGATGCATACCTCTCCCAAATGGTTGAGTCAAAGAAAATTGCCAACCTTGAATAAATTCCTATCATAAGGGAATACAGGGATGTATTTTCTGAAGTGTTACCTAGACTCCCCCTAGATTGTGAGGTAGTGTTATTAATAGAACTCATACACGGAGCTACTCTTATCTCAAAGTGTCCCTATAGGATGCATCCTATCAAACTGAAGGAGTTAAGGAGAAGTTGTAAGAGAATTTGGAAAACGGGTTAATACAGACTAGTACATCACCTTGGAGTGTGCCAGTACACTTTGTGAAGAAGAAGGATAGAACAATATGGAAATGTAACAATTATTAGTGACTCAACAAGTTCACCATAAAGAACAATTATCCTATTCCAAGGATAGATGACTTTTTTGATCAGTTAAGAGGAGCTCAATACTTCTAAGTGGAGGATCTTCTTTCTGGATATCATCATATAATGGTGAATAAGGAACATATTCAAAAGACTACCTTCCATAAAAGGTATGGGAAATATGAGTTTCTGGTGGTTCCCTTCAGACTTGCTAATGACATTGTAATCTTCATGGTTTTGATGAATAGAGTCTTTAGACATTACCTCAAGAAATTTATGGTAGTTTTTATCAATGATATTCTTATATACTCCAAGATCAAGGAGAAAAATCAAGAACATCTAAGGGTTGTGATGGTGACATTGAGAAAGGAGAAGTTGTACGCGAAGTTCAGAAAGTGTGGCTTTTGGATAAAGAAAGTCAAATTCTTGGGACATGTGATCACATGTGATGGAATTTATATGGACCTTTCAAAAACAAAGGAAATTTAGGAATGGCTCAGGCCCTCTCCTTCCATAGAAATCTGTAGTTTTCAAGGATTTGGTGGGTACTACTGACATTTTTTGATAAATTTCTCACTATTGTCAAGCCTACTAACTATTTTAACAAGAAATGTGGTAAAGTATGTCGGGATGGAAGAATTTGAGGGAATCTTTAAGGAGATAAAGAGAAGGATGATCACTGCACCTGTACTCACATTACCAAAAAATGGAGAATTATTTTTGATATATAGAGATGCTTCAAATAAAGTATTGGGTTCTGTACTAATGAAAAATGATAATGTGATAGCCTATGCCTCACAGCGGTTAATGATCCATGAGCAGAACTACCCGACGCATGATCTAGAGATGGCAGCTTTGATTGTTTCCTTGAAAATATAGATGCACTAGCTTTATGGTTAGAAGTGTGACATACACACCAACCACAAGATCCTAAAGTATATATTCTCATAAAAGGATCTCAACATGCATCAAAGGATATGGTTAGATCTAATCAAATATTACGATTACTCTATTCACAATCATCCTGGAAAGGCGAACAAGGTTGCTAATGCTATAAGTAGAAAAGAACATGCTACTTTATCCATGTTATGGATTGAGAAAGAACCTATCTTATTAGATATTATAAGGATGGATTTGGAAATCATAAGGGCAATGGATATGTCGTACCTTTCCCAAATGATTTCACAACCACCTATCCAAGAGATGATTAAGGGGGCACAAAGGGATGATCAAGAGTTACAAATAAGGTGAATGCAATAAATTAAGGGTAGCTACATGAGTTCCATATCGAAGATGATGGTGTGATTCAGTTTGGAATGTGGCTTTGTGTGCCTTCATCACCTGGGATAAATAAGGAGTTATTGGACAATGCACATAGCTCAACTTTCTCTATCCATCCTGGTAGAACCAATATGTACTGAGATCTCCGAGAACACTTCTGGTGGGATAACATTATGTAGAATATTGTAGAATAAATCTCAAAGTTATTGGTATGTCTTCAAGTTATAGTAGAGTGAAACAATTCCAAAGGGATGATGCAACCATTTCCTATAACCATGTGGAAATGGGAGAATGTCATTATGTACTTTTGCATGGGTCTCCTAAAGACATCTAAGGGAAATAATGAAATATGGGTTGTGGAATACCAACTCACCAAGACTTCCCATTTTATCTCTATTTGGGAAGATCTATCCCTTGAATAACTTGAAATGATATATGTAAAGGAAGTGGTGAGATTGTATGATGTTCCACTCTCGATTGTCTCTAACCATGATCCAAGGTTCACATCTAAATTATGAAGGAGTTTTCAACATGATTTAAGTACTGAATTATATTTTAGCATAGCCTATCACCCCAAACTAATGGACAATATAAAAGAACTATTTAGATGATTAAAGATATGATAAGACCTTTCTCTTTAGAATTACAAGTTGGATGGGATCAGAATATCCCATAGGTTGAGTTATCATACAACATTAGCTTCCACCCAAGTATTTAGATAGCTCCATGTGAATATCTATATGGAAAGCTATGTATCACTCCAACCTATTGGGATGAAGATAGGGAAAGAAAACTATATGGACCCGAACTTGTTTGACAGATGATAGAGAAGGTTCAAGTCATCCAAAAACATATCAAAGATGATCAAAGTCAACAAAAGTGCTTGCTGACAATCGTAGAAGGGACTTGTAGTTTGACATTGTAGATAAAGTCTTCCTCTGAATCTCACCATCAAAGAGAGTCATGCGGTTTGGAAAGAAAAGGAAGTTAAGCCAAAGGTAAACTGTCCCCTTTCAGATCCTTGACTTCATAGGATCCATGACCTATCGGTTTTCACATCCACCGAATATGGATCATTTTCATGATGTGTTTCATATAGTACTCTATAGGATGTACTTAACAGACCCCTCACATGTACTGAACTCAAAGGTGGTATAGTTTTAAGGTGATCTCTCTTATGAGGAGCAGCGAGTAAAGATTCTGGACCAGAGAGATAAGGTTATACATAAGACAACCCACATTTTAAAAGTGTTTCGGAGGAACTATATGTTTGGAGAAGAAACTTGGGAACTGGAAGATGCGATGAAGGAGAAGTACCCACACCTTTTCGTGTAAAATGAAATTTCGATGGCGAAATTTTTTAAGGGGGGACAATGTAAAGAACCAATGTTTTATCAATAGAATTACCCTATTATAATTATTCCTTATAGTATAATCACATTAGGAATAAAAATGAAATATCATGATAATAAATTCTAGGTGATTATTAAACATAATATTTCCACTTCTATGTTTTTAATTTTGAAAATCTTACATACACTGTTGGGATCAGTAAGATTTTTGGAGTCTAATATAAAAAAACTAAATGTTTGGTTAATAGTAACCTACCCTTATGAATTTTAACCTACCATTATGAATAGTATTATAACCCTTATTAATACTAAATATTCAAACATAATATTAACCTAACCCCATAAATGATTAAATAAAATTTAGTCATCTTATAAGATATAATTTGACCAGAGATAAAGTATTAGTATTTTTGTAAGTCATAAATAAATAATTATAATTAATTAATTAATATAAAAGAATATTTATTTTTATATAATTTTTTCATAAATGAAAAATTATATGTCTTATGGTTTTAATATAACTTTATAAGACGTTATCCAATTTTTGAAAGCATTATCAAATCAGTTTTAATTTTAAAAACTGTAATTTTCATGTAAATTTTGATTTTAGTTAAAAATTAAATTAATAATATTTGAAAAATTATTTTTTAAAAATGGAATTCATTTTTGGATTCTACACGTATAAAAATGGTTAGGTTAAATTTTTGGTATTTTTTTGAAATACATAAAAGTTTGGTGAATATTAAGAGACGTTAATTTACTGTATAATTACATTATAATTTAAATTTACTATTCCTACCATAAAAAGTGATTTAAGCACCCAAATCATGAACTAAAATTCCCTATTTACTATTATTAGTCTTTTAATCATCATTATTTCATATCTTGGTAGAAATGAATAAACCAATGATTAAAATATTAAGAAGACCCCTCTTCCCTCCACTATAAATTCCACTCTTCACACCCTCATTTCCTCACACCTCTCAAGATTAAATCCTTTTATAAACTCTACCCAAACATATTCCCTAGCCCTTCCCCACATCCAGAAGCTTTTGGTATCATCAAAAGGCCAAGCCTAGGTTTCTTAAGGATTATTCAAGAGGTAATTTGTCTCTCTCTCTCTTTTCCTTTAATTTCCTTTCAATTTCGAGTTCTTTTCTTAATATATTCCTATTAATCCTCATCCAAATGGTATGGTAACTCTAGTATATAACATATACTTTAATTTTATGATACTAATGGGACAATATATCATCCATCCCCCTTCCCCTATTTTTTTATTATAGAAAATAAAATGTTGTTCGTGAGGTGTTAATTTATGATATTCAAGAATGATATGTTTTATTTTTTCCTTTACCACCTTCATATCTGGTCTTGAAACCATTTTTATATTTCACCCAAATATTATTATTTGTATTATATCCTATTTAATGTTCTAGAACCAACTTATGTACATATTACTAAATGATTAAACAAAACAAGTTTGTTGTGGTCGAAAAACCGCCCGAATTAACCCTAACGATCATCACAAAATTATTATCTAATGATCCGTTCCCATGGTATATAAACAAATTATTTATAAGAACATTTCAATTTATTTAAAAATATCAATAAAATATAATTAAAATTATATATTTTTATCCATGTTTTATATGAACATCCATTCATGAATACAAGTGAACCGTTCAAGAAAACATTAAAAACAAACATTCTCAAACAATGAATTTAAACTATATAACTCAACAAAAATCCCATAATGAACTTAATAAACCATTAATGAATATTATTAATGTATAAAAAGTTATTTATTTGTTAAATAATTAATATAATGTCATCATACAGGACATTAAAGTGAATAAATCGTTCGGATACAAGGTAAGGGGAAATTCCTGAACCCAACTTTCTTTCTTCGAGTTCTCCCTCTTTCACTCCAATTTTGATATGGTTACTCATTAAAAATAATTTTTTATCATTGTATTTAATTTTATATGATATAAATTTTCTCTAATTGATTTTATGAAAAATACAATGTTTTCCAAAATAACTCTTCTTTCAAATAAACACATCCTTTTTACTTCATAAATATTGTTTCACTCTTTACTCATGGTTAATGGTTATATGTAAAGAATGGTATTCCCTATTTATTTTGGGGAACAAATGTTTATGATATATTGATTTATTATTTGAAACACATTTCACTCCATGAATAATTTTTAGTTTAATTTTTACATATTTTTAATGTGGCATGAATGATAATGTAAATATTTTGATGTGACAGGAGTGCCTGGAATTATATTGCACAATAGGAATGTTTGAATGTGACAGGTGCACCTAGAATTATATAGAACTCATATGCATTGGTTAAAGTGATGAATCTCATCACTAAAATTTAAATGATTCGTGAACATGATTCTATAATTGTTTACAACCATGTATTGTAGAATACTACTAAGATAAGATGTTTCATTTTATGCAAATCCACATTTCAAGTCTTTTATTAATGTTTCCTCTCATGGTTTTGAAGATGATGTTATGATTCTGCTTACCACATGAAATAATATTCTTATCTATCTTCTTACTAGGCTTTCATATCATCCTTTTTTTATTTATATCCTCAAGTGAATACATGTACTAAAGAGAGGTCAAATTCTAATAAGAGTATAGAAAAAAAGAAATTAAATAAATTTTTATGCTTGATGTTGTAAATGTTATGTTTGGTCCATGTTTTCCTAAGACACTAATCCTCTGGATCCTCATGGTGTAACACTATTATGTTTTTTTATCTTTATAATGCTATAATATTAATGTAAGAAAAGTCATGGTCGTTATAATGTAGTTCTAAATGTAGTTGTAAAAATATACATAAGTTGAGAAGACATGGGATTTATTAGTTAATGTTTTTTGCAAATTCTCTAAATTTTAAAACATAAAAGGATAGGGGATTATATGAAATGATATATTTTTTATAAGTTAGTTAATTATAGGTAACTTATGTATGGGTTATTATAGTTTTTATTTGAGTAGTTCTTCGTTATTTTTTAGGATAAGTGTTGTTGTTTTAGGAATTATAATAAGAGAATGTTAGTGAAACCACTAGGGATGAGTCTGAGTGTATGGTAATAGTTTTATTTTTTATAATATAGATACTATATGTTTTCATAGAAATTAAATACCTATATAGATACTAAAAAGTGGATATGTATGTGGAACATATGCACCTAGGGATAATCCCCTTGAAAATGGGTTGTTGCGTATCAAATCAATATTCACTCGATGTACAATGAGTGAGCATGAGATTTATCAACTGGATAGAAACTTTTAGGGGATATTCTTTGGTCAATCAAAATATTTTTATGATCTATTATGAATGATTTATTATATTAAGTAATTAGGTTAAGAAGTATGAGAGAAACCAACCTAATGAAACCAAAACTGAACCATTGGTGATTTCGATTGAACTAAAATGTAATGTGAGTGTCTCATAGAGTAATATATTTCAAGGTTGTGTTTTTCGTGAAATCATTTATGATTATTCCATTATGAATTTAATTTTTCATAACTTAAATTAACCTATTTTGGTTTTTGTAATGGATAAATCCCAAATAAATCAAGTTTTTAACCAATTCCATGCACAATGAAGAGATTTTTCCAATGATAATCTTAACAGAATAAAATATGGACTGAGAAATATTACGATTTTACCTAATCAGCTATCAAAAATTATGATCAATATTATGAAATTATTTTATTTTCCAAACAAAAAATATAATAAAAGTATAGAGTCTCATGGGATATTAGGTGATAAAGATGATGATGGAAATATTATTCAATTTCCTTTATGTCAAAAATGTAGGAACATGCACCAAATGGAATATCTCAATGAAATGGGAATATGATTTATCTATGTTGATGGAAGGAATTAATAAATAATATAATGAGTAAAAATGAATAGTCCAATTATCACAATGGTTGGATATAATTTTCTTCCTGAAGATTCAATATCAATTTTATATTTTATATATGAGGAATTTGGGAACTATGAAAACTAGAGTACTAGTCAAAGGGATTAAGATGAAAATCGACACTGATAAACTCCTACACCAAGGGGATTAGTAAAAATCTATGTAATTACTAATATTTTAGTTTATATTGATAATTAATTTTAATAGGTATAGTTATTCTCCACTCTATATTTTCAGATGTCTTATATCATGTAATTTTTCCATAACTATTATCTATTTAATTATAATTAAAAACACATGGTTATAGAAATAACATTTCATGCCTCAAAAAAACACATGATCATATATCATTGCAAGGATTACTATGATATCTCATGGAAAACTAATTATATTTTAGGTTTCATGATTCCAAATCATGAGGTTTATTTTTCTCCAACAATTAGGGAAAAGAAAAATATCAAGAATAAGCCTATTCTGAGTAAAAGGATATGTTCCCAAAGATTATAAGGCTGATAATTATTTAGAAATTACACCTTAAGTCATGAATAAATATTAAAAACAATATATATTTTCATTATTATTTTATAACTATAATTTTGGGGATGGTCTTTATTTAATCGAGAGAATGTAAAAGCCTAATATTTTGCAATATATTTTTTTTCTAAATTAATATCATGTTTGATAACATACTTCACATGTAATATTGAACTAAAATTGGTTGGGAATATTTGGATGAATATTATAAGTATAATTAAATAATAATAAAATTTTAGTAAATAAAAATATTTTTATCAATTATAAATGAATTAAAATAGAATTAATAACTCTTATGGTTTTGAAAGGTAATTTTTCAATAAGATAAAATTTTCTTTTCACATTGAATTTTCATTTAAAAGAAAAAATTATAAATATTACAATTTTATTTTTATAAAATTGAATTAATTTCTGAATTTAGTGTTTCAATATTATCTTAGAGTGTATTTTTGATATTTTTCTAAAATAATTTATTATTAGGTTAATAATGAAATGTTGTTATTTTGATAATACTATCTCTTTTTGACATTACCACAATACCATAATTAGTTAAAAAAATTATAAACATTTATTAATATAACAAATATATATTTATAAACTCAAATAAATCATTTAAAAAACAATATGTTGAATTTATAAAACCCATATTTAAGGTTTTGGAAACATAATTAATGTTTTACTCTAAAAATGGTATTTTTTTATTATATTAAAAAAATAATTTTCATAACTTGTAGAAATTTAAAATAAAAAAATGGATTTTTTATTTTGGATCAAATTTTTTTATAGTTTAGTAAGTCTAAATTCATTTTTAGGCATAAAAATGACAATTGGGTTTAAATTTAATCACCATGAAGAGGATGAAAGGGTTAAATTCCATGAATTGTTTTATTATTATTTTTTAATTATTATATAATAAATTAAAATGATATATGTTATATAATGACTTTGGTATTATGTTTAGGAATATATAAAAATATATTATCACCCATTTAATTGGTAATTAACGTTATATAAGATCATGAACACTTATTGGTGAATACAACATTTTTTTACAAAATAGATTTCTATATATTAAATTTTTTATTACAAAATATATTTTATATTATTTTGAAATTTAATTATATTATATGGATATTAAATTTATACTTATTCTCTAAAAAATTATCAATATGGGTAACCATATATATTAAATAAAATAAAAATTATTTGTTTCAAAACTTGTTATCAAGGTAAAATCAAAAAATCTAAAATTTTAATATATAATGTTAAAAGATTTTATTTTAAAAAATGTGTTAAAATCAATGGAATAGGATTTATTGACGTTATCTCACCACACACATTATTATTTCCTACTTTTTGAGCTATTAAACATTGAATAATTTCATTCCATCATTTTACAAGTAATGAGTATTTACAAAAAAACCATTTTCTTCACTTATAAAAGAATATTACTTCTGAAAAATTTATCCACCAACTAAAAAGACGTAGATTAACCAAAACTATACTCTATTATCTCATAAACTATCTCCAAATGTTCTATAATCCTTGATATTTCCAATAGACAAAACTATATAGCCTTATGGTGTTACCCAAGGGAGGTCATCTAAATAAATAGGTAATGTTCTCAAACAAGTTATCTTGTTTATTTTATTATTCTACCCCATTAACCCTAATATATCCATGAAATTATGATAAAATTATAATTAATAATATAATTAATTATTATTATACAAATAGAATAACCATTTTATACCATTTTCCAAAAACCACTCTATAAATGAATTCTTCATGTGTATGTCTGGCTACCACCTCCTTGAACAATATGGATAATTTTTAATCACCACCATAATTGAAAGGTTATAAAATAGTATTTAAAGAACTAATATGATATTTATAACATTATTAATATTCTTGAATTATAAACCATTACACATCTTCATCCTAATCAATGAAAAAAATATGTTTCTTGGGTGTACGTGTGGACTTATGCCTCCACAAAAGTGACATATTTTTTGTTTCACTATGTTATTTTTTTATATAAAAAATATATTAAAACATTTTTCGAAACATTAAATAACTACAAATAATATCAGTAATATTCTGTATAAATATTATTATTCCAAAAAAAAATCTATTTCTTAACCACACTCAGCCATAGATAATAATTTTTCCTTGTTTGGGTCGTTCCAACCACCTACTTGGACATTTAAATAAATATATATCTTAGATTAAAATGGAATCTTATCTAATGGTGTTATTATATATAAATGAAAAAAATAATTTATTATTTATTATTTGAAAATTTTATACTAATATTAAACATATTTTTACTATATGGCCTTTTTTCGTTATAAATTACCAAAAGAGGCTCATCGCCAACAACTTCATCACGAATCATAAAAAAAATTAATTTGAAATGAAATTAAAAAATTATAAAAAATTATAAAATAGGTAATAAAGTACCTTTTAATATAGTACAATTTTGTACATTTAATTTATAAACATGAATCAACGTCATCAATATGAATCTATTACTAAACAAACAATCAAAGATAATAACATCTGGAGATGAAAATAAAATATAACTAACTTCTATATTTGTAATGGATGATTATAAATGAAGTTTATAAAATAAAAAATTTATGAATATGGTTAGAAAATATGTGATTAAGATGTATATTTTTATTATATATTAGGTTATAAAACGTTTGACTAACAGGAAATATAGGTAAGGGTTTTTTTCATCTCAAATATTTTTCATCATTAAGATATGATGTGTATTCACCACTTGTGTTATTTTTATTTTTTATATATTGGTCAGGATTTATTTTATTATAATTTTTATTGGAATATAAGATATTTAAAAATCCATATCATTTTATTCCTTTAATGTTTTTTTAATTCAAAAGATAATGACGATGTGAGGGCGTTTCTTAACCCAATATCCTTTCATTGAGTTATGATGATTCTTTTTGAAATCCATTATTATATGTATGCTAAATTATTTCTTTTGAATTTATTATGATATATTTTCCCGTTTTTATTGGTATTTACATTTATCAGTGGTATTCTAAATTTTAAATGATTCTTACTTCAAAAATATGATTTTTGAAAGGGGGTTTTCTTGAGTGAACTTCATTTATTTAGTCGTAAAGATTAATTTTCTACAATGATTTTACATAATTATTTTCTCCTATTATATGATTATATATTAATATATTAATTATTTATTTTTATTTAATTAAATAAATTTATTTTTTTCACCATAATGTTTTATGATGTGAAAAATAATTCTCATCTTCTCCAAATAAGATCTTCTTCTTCCATGGTAATATTTTCCCTTTCTACAAATTTATCCTTTATATTTGGAAAACCATTATTTGTATCCCCATGTGGACATTATACATTTCTTATATTCTTTTCAAAAGTATGTCTAGGTTACTTTTTAAATTGAATTGGTTTTTAAAAATTGTATTTCAAAATATTAAAAAAAATCCATCCTTTCATAATCAAATATTTTATCTTCCACTCCACATTCCTTCTTGATAACCTTTTTATTTTTTAAAAAGTATATTATTTAAAATTATTTTTTAAAAAAACTTATTTCCTAATTTTTATCATCACCATTTCAAAAATTACTTTTAAATGTGATCCTTAACTTCTTATTTTATAATAATGTTCAAAATGTTTTCTTAAAAATCTCTTGTATAGTTTCACTACCAGTTTCCACTTTATCTATAAAGGATTTGTTTACATATAAATTATTATTCATAAATCATCCTCTAACAATTTTTGTGAAAAAAAATTATAGATATTGAAATTTATGTATCAAATATTTACATTCTTGAGGTAAATTTTTGTGATATCATATGGAAATATTGTGAACCCAATTTTTCTTTCCATGGGTAATGTATGATATGATGAATTATTATTTTCAATTCGAATACATATGTATGGTTGAATTATCAGTAGGGTCCTATATCTCCCTCCAACTCATTATTTATGGTTTTATATTTCATGAGATAATCAAGTGAGGATATGATATGATTTGTTTACAACATAAATCGTGGACATTATTGGATTTGTTCGCAACTTAAAGGGTAGAAATGCTTTGATTTATTCACAACGTTAAGGGTGGAAATACTTGGATGTGTATAAAATATGATGTTACCATGTACATATGTTTTTTCCAATGTTCATTGTTATGCTGTGGTTCAAGGGAATATTACATTTCTACAACATATGTCTATGATTATGCTCCATCACTCTGGTTTATAATTTCATGATTTCGCGTTCTTTTTCCATGTTATATGTTTTTTCATTTAATATTTCATTTAAATATATCATGATTTATAGACAACTCTTATTTTACCATGTTCTATTAATAAGATATCTCTCCAATACTAATGTTTTCTTATATACTTATAAACTAATCCTTAATAACATGTTGATGAGTTTTTTCCTTACTGTTCATTGGAGATCACCTCTTTTATATGATTCTATTCCCTAGGTTATTAAGAAGAGTGTAGACTATGAAGAGTTTGGAATGGCGTCTAGTATGGTTTGATTATAGATAAATGTTTAGAAGTATCATAAAATAAGTTACTTACATAATAGATCATCAATTAAAATAAACCTTTTATTCATTGGATTGTGTGATTATTTTGAGATGTAATGTTTAAACTATTTAAATATATATTGGTTTAATTTTGGATATCTCTCTTGGTATTGAAGCTAGTGTTTTTAGCAACGAACCTGAGAGTACGGGTCTCAGGTTCCTTATAATGACTATATCCATGACCAATAACATCTCAATGTACTTATGGTAAAGGAGCATCATAGGGGTATACCTTACCTACTCCAGCTAGTCAAGTCATAACATAATACTTATACACCTATTGCTGATATGACCTTGGAAAAAATTACTAATATTGGGGATGATAAGGAACATGGTCAACCAGACCTTACTAATCCCAGAAGATGTTCTAGAACTGAAAGGATCAATGATAATGCCTACTTGAAGCATAGAACATGGTCAAAAAGTAGTTGTTATAAGTATATGATCAATTGTCTCTAGTGAAACATGTTGAATAAAACATTTGAGGCTGACTCCCAGCTGGCTGAAACCTTAACTACCCATCACCTGTAATCCACCACCAAAAACCTATCTCATTAAAGAATCATAAATAATCCTCTCTCAAGATGATCTCAGTTGAGAATGCATAATATCAATAACCTCATCCTTCTTTTACACCTCCAATTACATAGTCAACATATATATGGTGACTTTATATCATATCATCGGGTGAATATCCCCCTAACTGTGTTAAGTTATAGAATCCACATTAGGGAATGTATCATGATTGATGTAAAGGATGTCCATAAACTTGATCCTGATCTTCCACTATAACAAAACAAACCTCATAAATTAAAATATCTTTTTAATTACTAAATTACTTATTAATAAATTTATTAATAGAAAACACTTTCACTAAATTTCATTTTGTTAAAAAATATGGCTTTGATTTTCATGTCGAGATTGAAAGACCATTAATCATCATAAATATTTATAATATAGTCATTATATAGTGACCATTATGATTATTATATATTATGGTTTATGATAGACTATAAATTACATTTATGAGAGAAGTCATGTCCTTGATCAGTATGATCATACCATATGAAGCCCATTTATCAGAACGTATAAGGGAGATGGAATCACTATGATTTTCCCTTGACCAAGCCTAAGATGTGATTAAAAAACTAAAACTTGAGTGAATCCATTTACAATATAATTTTAATCTTATAAAGATCATGATTCAAGCAATGTTCATAGAACCACCCCAAGAATGAACCATCATTAGAAACCATACCCTTAGGGTGTATGCTAATGTAATAAGGGGTTATGTATCTTGACCATATTAGTATGAATTTATATATTTTATTATTAATAAAATAATTATTATATTTATACCTTTTTCATTATTAATTCATATATATGTGACTAAATAATGAGTCTGATAAAAATTATATTTTGATAGGAAAAAAATAAAACTGTTATTTTGAGAAATATATAGTTTCAATTAATCCACTTTTTTTATATATTGAACAATTTTTTAAATAAATGAAATTTTCATGAAATATTCTTAGTAAATTATATTTATTTAAATATAAATGATAATACAATATAGTGAATTCAATTTAATTTTTATAAGGATCATAAAGTGGTTAGTGTTGTAAAAATTAATATTTTTTTGGTAAATACATATGTTTATTTCAAAGTGTAAATTATCATATTTAGAAAAAAAAGTAAGATAAAAATTATTTTTTAAATCAACCCATCAAAATTAGTCAATGGTTAATCTTTCAAAAATTTAGGAGAAATTCGAATTTTTTGTAAAAAAAAATAAATATGGTATAAATAGATAGTATGTATTGTGACATCATAATAGCCCAAAAGTCATGAAATAAATTCTATAATGGGGATCCATGACAAAAAATTATTTAAAATTTAAAATATTGTTTTTTTGAAGTTTTTTTTATCAATTTTACAACCCTATCTGAATCCTCAAAAAACCATATTATATTTTAATATTTTAAAATGAGTTAATTATGAACCCGAGTCACTTCCACATAAAAAATGGAATTATTTTAATGATTTCAATTTCTATCATAATATAAGTTTTAAAATCACTCCTATTTGGTAGAAATGGTGGGAAATAACTGTTTGATGTTGTTTGGTTTTGATTATTGTATCACATAGAGTCCAAAACCATTTTTTAAGAATTAATGGAGAATTACCCTCTATTTTTCTATAAATATCAACCCAAAATCCATTTCAACCTCTCTAAAACCCCATTGAGCACAAATTTACTCTCCTTATCCCCCTATAAATACCTCCCAAGTTGTCCACAAGCTCTTAGGAAGCTCCTCCCATGCTATTATAATCTCCCACTCAAGGTAAGGGATTCTCTCTACTTTTTTATTGATGTACATTCTTTTCACTAATCCTTTATATTTCCAAATTATCTTGTAGAAATTTTTTTTACACATCCATTTACTACCATTACAATTCATAAGTAATAAAAAACAACTATTCACTCTCATTAAACCCTTCCT
Organism: Viscum album; assembly: GCA_963277665.1. NCBI lineage: Eukaryota > Viridiplantae > Streptophyta > Magnoliopsida > Santalales > Viscaceae > Viscum > Viscum album. The sequence continues at coordinate 1,148,975,581 of OY728127.1, read as the reverse complement.
TGAAACTTTATGTACTCCTGTTATGCTGCTGAAATTATCCCATGATTTTCCTTGAGAAAATTTAGTGTTGTGAATACTCAACCTCATTTCCAATAAAGTGAATTAACATGGGTGTATCTATCCTTCATTGATCGGGTACTTACATGAATTTAACCCACACTCTATAGTACTGGGATTTAAAGTTATTAAATATGTTCGTTTGCTGTTTGATCTATGTAGCACACAAATTCATGCACATAATATGAATGTGATTGGTAGTCCTGGAATTATATAGCTCTCCAATGATTTGGGGAATATTTTTATATCTTGATATACCATGTGTGGTGCATGTTATGTTAGCCTAAGATTACTATGTTATGATGTATATATGTTTATTTATGACTTAATAATATGATTTCACGTTTTATGTTGTTGTTGTATTTTATGTTTCCATGATATCATCATATTATATCATGATTTTATGTTCATGTTTTATATTCTCACCCTTTTATGTCACCTTGATATTCCTCTTGATGCACATGTATTACTTTCATCGTGTCATTCATTGATTATTCCCTTAGTGGGATTTACAATTCACTCCTTATATATACCTCCAGGTTATCACATAAAATTTTAAAAGATAAAGGGATTATAAGATCATGTTATGGATTTTTAATTAGTGTTGTTTTATCCCTATTGAATTTTATTTTGATATTTATCTACTTACCCAAATATGTTATGCCTCTGGATATTTTTTTATTTTAATTTCATTATATTTATATAATAAATCATGAGTTATGGTTTATAAAATATTTTTGTTGTCATAGATGGTATCAAATAAAGATCTAGTTATTTTTGGGGACTAGGAATAGGAAACATTAATTAAATCATTATGGCTGAAAATAAACATATGAAAACAAAGCTAAATTTTTTCAAAAGTATACAGAGATTGGTTTCAAAGAAACAAAATCCATGTCAAGATATTACAATTGGGTGTAGCTCTAGCATTGTTATTCTAAAGTGTAATATCCATAAAAATAGTGAACTGGGTATTTGCTCTATCATAATATAGTTTAGGACAAATAGGACTTGTTACACGGCCAGTTTAACACTCCTATGGGATATGCCTCGATAAATTCATATCCTCTTTATGAACCATTGTGATGAGAAAAATTAATATGAAATTTAATATTATAAAAGAGACCATGGATAAAATAAATAGAAACCTATAAATTAAAAGTTTAAGGAATATATTCCATTAATTATTTTACCTTAAATTATCATGGTTTTTATTTTATGTTTTTACAATTTTAAAAATTATAATCCCTAATTTTCCCTTTATTTTATTCTATGGTAGTAAATAGGAGGAACTGAGTCAACAACTAGTGTGATGGGAAATGTGATGACTAACAAAAAGAGATTCACATACCAATAAGAGTTGGATTTGAAAGCATCAAGATAAAAATTACTCAATTAACTCAAACATTTAACAGAAACACGAATTGGGGAAAACATACATCACCATATAAAAATAATTTTTCAATTAATACTTTAATTTGATGAAGGCCTCTTACTTTTAGTGGGTATTTTGATCCCTTAATCATAGAATAATGGATAAACTCCAAGGAAAATATATTCTTTGTCCATTAATGCTTTGATAAAGATATGATCTTTCTAGATATTATTCACGTGGATGGATAATATTACCAACGGTGAACATTTAACAAGAATATAAATTATTAGGTGGATATTGAAGTGATGGTGTGGAAAGAATTCAAGAAAAAGTTTTTTGATAAATATTTTTCTCACACTCTTCAACATAAAATGGAAAGGGAGTTAATTAGACTCAATAAAAAGGAGGATGAATCCATAATTTAATGCAAATAATAATTCACAATACGTTTAGGATACACCTAGAGCTTTTCCATTGACCCCTAATGTAATTTTGACCACATCTTCAATGGGATAAATCAGAATCTATGAAATGATTTGCTGATTTATGACTTGGATAGGTGCATATAAATTTTTTGATATTCCCTAAATTTTGAAATGGATATCGATGAAACTCAAGGGTCTCATGGGTATGGACATCGGAAGTGGGGTGTACATTAATTCTAGAAGAGTGATCAGGAAATCTCATAGTGGGAAGAAATTAAAACATCACACTTATCAAAAGTGTGGGAAGAAACATCCTAAAAATTTAATGAAGTGGATAAGGAAATGATTTATGTGTTGGAAGTTGGGAACCCAGATAAAAAATTATTATAGTAGAAACTCACTAATGTGAAGGAATAATGGAATTCTCCAATCAAAAATTAGCATATTATCCAATGCTACAACTATAAGAAGTAAGAACACTATACGATCTAAAGTATTAAAACCTGAGTTGTTGAAGATAATCGATTATAACAACCTGTAAGGACTAGAGAGAATATAAAATCATATTCCATAAAAATAGCTATAGTAGATCCTGATAATGAATTTTAATGGGTATTCTAGTTATTCATTCAATGATAGTAAACATCATATTTTATTCTTTTTCATCACATTCTTTTATATCATGTAAGAATAGTAGAACTAATCAAACACCACCTCAAAATATGGAATTAGAGATATCAATGAATATAAAAATGGGTTAATTATTGAATCTTAAGAATATAACTTTTCTGTTATCAATATTTGTAGGCTGAATTTTCTATCAAGCCTTTTGATACTCCCTTTAGTCTAATTTTATGTTATTTTAGGTATGTATTAGCTTTCATTGAATAGGGAAAACATAAATTCCTGAAAATGGAATTTCTCTCTTTTCCATGAATCACCCTCTAATTCTATAAAAGTGAACATATTAGAATGAATCTCCTTTGGAATCACCATCTAAAGCATAGATGTTATTTTATTATGAGAAAGTATATCTAGCTAAAATTATTTAGTTGAAGGAAAATATTATCTTTGGAAAAATGACCATTATAAAAGAATATGTTGATGTGTTTTCAAAATAATTATATGGTATTCCTCCTAGAAGAGGGGTTGAGTTCTCGATCAAACTCTTTCTTGAATCATTTCCAATAACCATGATTCTATATAAAATTTCCCATATTAAACATGATGAGATGATGAAGAAACTAAAAGAGAATCTGGATAAAGGTTTTATATTCCTAAGCACTTCATTGTGGGGTGCACCAGTCCTCTCTTTCAAGAATAATGAGTTTTAAATGCTCCTATGAATTGATTATCGTAAGGTTAACATTGTCACGATAAAGAAAAATAATCGGTTTCCATGGATTTATTACTTGTTCTATTTGTTACATGGATCCCAATACATATCTAAGATGTAAATTCATTCGAGATATTATAATGTAATGGTAAAAAAGGTGGATATCCCCAAGACTACTTTTAATCCAAGGTACGGACACTATGAGTTCATAGTAATGCTATTTCAAGTCACTAATTCTCAGTCTATTTTCCAAGACTTAATGACTAATGTCTGAGATATTTTCTTGATAAATTTTTGGTAGTCTTTGTAGATGATATTCTTGTCTTATCTAAATGAAAGGAGGAACATGTGGAGAATTTCAATGTTGTATTAAAATCCTTAAGAAAATAAAATTTCTATGAAAAGTATAATAAATGCGAGTTTTGTTTGGATAAAGTAACATTACTGAGGCATGTTATCACTAGTAAAGAGATATCAATGGATCCTTAAAAAAATTCAATTAAAGGGTGGTACGGACCAAAATATTTGATAGATATCGGTAGTTTCCTTGGATTAGTAGGATATTATAATTGATTTTTGAGTAAATTCTCATGATTTTGTATCCCAATAACCAAGATAACTCAAAAGGGAGTAATGTTTTTCTAGGATAATGAGTGAAAGGATAGATTCAAAGAGTTAAATAAAAGTCTAATCATTGCACATGTGATCACATTACCCACTAGTGGTGAATGATTTTTGATCAATAACATTGTGTCCAAAAAATAATTGGGTTGTGAACTCATGTAAGATGTCAAAGTGATAGCTTATTCCTCTTTCAAATTAAATATCCATTATATGAAATAACCAACCCATGATCTATAATTGGTTGTAGTGATCATTTTAGATAATATTTGGAAACATAGTCTATATGGGGAGAAAATTGACATATTTATGGATCATTAAATCATCAAATATATATTAACACAAAGGGATCTCAATATGGTACAATGAAGGTGGTTATATTTGATCATGGATTATGACTATTCTATTCATTAACATCCTAGGAATGCGAACACAGTGGTAGATTCTTTGAGTGGGAAGGATCCTTCAACCCTATCCATAATGAGGATTACAAGGGATGTAATATTCTTATACATGAAAATGATAGAAATGGGAATCATAAAAAGAATTTCATCCTACCCTTCTTCAATAACTACTCAGTAAACCATTCTTGAGAGGATAAAAAAGGCAAAAAAATTATAGAGAGATACACAGAGAGGTAGCAAATATTCTATTGTTCAACTTTTCTAAACATAGATTTATGAGCTAAGAAACCCAAATATTTGTCCAATAAACACTATAAATATAGAGAGAACTTTAGGATGATTTGTAGATTCATCCAAGAATAACTAAGATGTATATATATATATATATATGAACAAAAACTTCTAGTGGTATAACATGAAGAGGGAGATTGTAGAATTTTTATCTCAATGCTTAGCATGCCAACATTTCATGGAAGAGATATAAAAGTTAGAGGTTCTGAAGTAATGATTTACCATACCATTATGTAAATGGGAAAACATAACCTTGAATTTCATTATAGGACTCCCAAGGAAATATACAAAAAATAACTCCATTTGGGTAGTATTCAATCATCTTACAAAGTTAGTGCACTTCATTTCTATCAAGGAATATTTATCTCCTGGCCAACTCACTGAGATTCTTATTAGAGATGTGGTAAGTATGCATGGATTAGTAATCTATATTTTATATGATTGAGATATTTTGTTTACAATAATTTTCTAGAGAATCCATCAAGAGATGTTTCATACAAAACTGTGTCTTAGTATAGATTATCTCCCTCAGAAGGGTGGTCAGAATAATAAAACCATTCAAAATCTAGAGGATAAGTTGAGATCTTGTCTAATGGACTTACAAAGATATGGGGATCAGTAACTTACCCTATTGTAGTTATCATATAAAAATAGATTCTATTCTATCATTAAAATGGAACCTTATAAGGCTCTTTATGGAAGAGGTTTCCAACTCCAACATACTAGGATGAAGTTGGAAATTAGAAGTTGATGGGGTTTTATATTATCCAAGATATGATATAGAAGGTTCAAACCCATAACATAACATGAAATACACAAAAATTGTATAGAAAATATATGCATACAATAATCAATGAATATTATGGTTTAAATTTATAGGTAAGGCTTTCCTTCATATTTCACAATGGAAGAGAATTCGGAGGTTTGGGAAAAATGGAAAGCTTAGTACTATATAGATATTTCCCTTTGAGACAATAGATAATATCAATGTTTTGGCCAATCATCTACCACTCCCACTTAACCTATCTCTATTCCAATATCTTTTCAATGTATTTATCCTAAGTAAGTATATATCATACCCCTCACATGCACTGAATCTTGATGTGGTATGCTTGGAGAATTATCATTCATATGAGGAGCAGTTAGTGAAGATATTAGATCATAAAGACCAATTTATATGAAATAATAAAACTCATCTAGTCAAAGTATTATGGAAAAACCACAAGTTGAAGAAGAAACATGAGGACCAAAAGATGAGATGAAACAAAATTACCCTCATATACTTTATTATATCAAATTAAATTTCATGTGTGAAATATATGAAGGGGGAGAATTTAACGGCCTAAATATATTTAAAAGAAATTCCATTTTAAATAATAAATTCCATATTATGAATTGTAGTTTTATAAATAAGCATGGCCTATATATCATTTTGTTATAAAATATGGCCATAATTTGTATTTTAGTATTAAAATACTATTATGAAACATAACCACTAATAATATATTTATTATATAGATACCATTTTGATTTGTATATATTACGGGTCATGATAAAGTCTAATAGACACATACAGGAAAAGTGATGTCCTTAACCAGTAGGATTTTACCCGATAAATCGTATTTATCGGAGATTTAAAGGGAGATTGAATCACTGGTTTTCCTTTGACCAATATCATGCTGAGATTTAAAAACTAAAACCCATTAGAACCCATTTTTAGGAGAAGTACATGTTGATTGAGATCATGACCAAAATAATGTTTATCAAACCACACCATGAAAGTTCCACTATCACACACCTTACCCTTCATGTAACACCCCAGAATGATAAAGGGTTAAATGACTAAATGATATGACTCATGTTAACAAAGTGCACCTTCCTTTTCGGGATCCTGCTTGATTAAAACTCCACAATTAAGCATGCTTGTCCTGGAGTAGTGATCAGGATGGGTGACTTTCTGGGAAGTTTCTTTGGGTGTGTGTGAGTGAGGACAAAGCATACTGGAAAGGACCAGTGTTGGCCTGTGGGTACTTTCATTAGTCAGATGACTCATTCGGGCATGTGGGTTGACCCTATAGTGGGGACCACGTGTCTGCGGGGTAACTCGGGTACCTGATGGGTCGGGACTCGATGTCCATGTTAAGGTGGGGTGTCTATGTTGTCACTGGGGCCCGGTTGTAACATTTAGTATTAGAGGTGGTACTCAGCCTTAAGTGCAGTGCAATGCCTGGGTTGAGATGTAAGGCCTACAACGATGACATTGTGCTCTAAAGGGGGATTATTGTAACACCCCGGAATGATAAAGGGTTAAATGAATAAATGATATGACTCATGTCAACAAGGTGCACCTTCCTTTTCGAGAGCCTACTTGATTAAAACTCCATAGTTAAGTTTTTTTGACCCTATGGGGGGACCACATGTCTGCGGGGTAACAGGGGTACCCAGCGGGCTGGGACCCGACGACCGTGTTAAGGCGGGGTGTATGTGCTGTCACTGGGGCCCGGTTGTCACATTTGGTATCAAAGGTGGTACTCATCCTTAAGTGTAGTGCAATGCCTGGGTTGAGATGTAGGGCCCACAATGTTGACATTTTGCTCTAAATGGGGGTGATTGTAACACCCCAGAATGATAAAGGGTTAAATGACTAAATGATATGTCGCATGTCAACAAGGTGCACCTTCCTTTTCTGGAGCATGCTGGATTAAAACTCCACAGTTAAGCATGCTTGACCCTATGGTGGAGACCACATGTCTGCGGGGTAACAGGGGTACCTGGCGGGCTGGGACCCGATGACCGTGTTAAGGCGGGGTGTTTGTGCTGTTTTCGGGGCCCAGTTGTCACATTTGGTATCAGAGGTGGTACTCAGCCTTAAGTGTAGCGCAATGCTTGGGTTGAGATTTAGGGAACACAATGAAGACGTTGTGCTCTAAAGGGGGTGATTGTAACACCCCAGAATGATAAAGGGTTAAATGACTAAATGGTATGACTCATGTCAACAAGGTGCACCTTCCATTTTGGGAGTCTGCTTGATTAAAACTCTACAGTTAAGCAGACTTGGCCTGGAGTAGTGATAAGGATGGGTGACCTTCTGGAAAGTTTCTCAAGGTGTGTGTAAGTGAGGTCAAAGCACACTGGAAAGGACAAGTGTTGGCATGTGACGACTGTCATTAGTCAGATGACCCATTCGGGCATGTGGGTTGACCATATGGTGGAAACCATGTGTCTGCGGGGCAACTGGGGTACCTAGTAGGCCGGGACCCGACGTTTGTGTTAAGGCGAGGTGTATGTGCTGTCACCGGGTCCCGGTTGTCACACTTAAGGTGTATTCTTGTGTAATATTGTGTTATGTATCTATACCCTAGTAGTATGAATTTTAAAATTTTATTTTTAATAAAATAATTATTATATTCATTCATTTTTCATTTTTTACTTCATATATATAGGTGATTAAATAATTAGATTGATAAAAAATATATTTTAATATGAATAAACTAAAATTATTGGCTTGTGGCGACTGTCATTAGTCAGATGACCTGTTTGGGCATGTGGGTTGACCCTATGGTGGAAACCACATGTCTGCGGGGCAATTGAGGTACCTAGTAGGTCGGGACCCGACGACCGTGTTAAGGCGGGGTGTCTGTGCTGTCACCAGGGCTCGGTTGTCACACTTAAGGTTTATTCTTGTGTAATATTTTGTTATGTATCTATACCCAAGTAGTATGAATTTTAATATTTTATTTTTAATAAAATAATTTTTATACTCATTCATTTTTCATTTTTTACTTCATATATATAGGTGATTAAATAATTATATTGATAAAAAATATATTTTAATATGAATAAAATAAAATTTTATTTTTGGAAAATATATAGTTTCAATTAAAGAATTTATTTAAAAAAATAAATAATTTTATAAATAATCATAGTCTGGATGAAATATTCTTATTAAATAATATTTATTTAAATATAGATAATAATATAATTTAATGGAGCTCAGTGTAATTTTTATAAGGGCCATAAAATGTTTAATGTCATAAAAACTAGTATTATCCAGTAAATAATGTTTTTATTTAAATGTTAAAATTCTAATATATAGAAAAAAAATTAATATAAATATTACTTTTGAAATCCTCACATCAAAATTATTCAATTGGTAATTTTTCATTATTTTTAGATACAATCAAATTTTTGGGAAAAATTTATATACAGTATAAATATATAGTTTGTATTATGACATCATAATATCCTCGATGTGATGTAACAGATTCTATAAAAAGAATCATCGACCAAAAATATATTTCCCCTTTTAAATAATATTTTATTATTTTATTTCAATAATTTAAAAAGCTTTTAATGGGTCCTCCAAAACCTATGTTATATATTAAGATCTTAATATCTATTCTTTTTCAAGATAACTCAATTCCAGACCATGTGTGGTATTTTATTAATTAATTTTATTGTTAGAATAATAAAATATATTAAAACACTCCTATTTTTTAGAATCCATGGGAAATAATCATTAGAAGGTTTTTAGTTTTGATTATTTTATCACTCAAAATATAAAAAAATGTTTAGAAATTAATAAAGAATTCTCATCACTTTTTCCATAAATACCCACACAAACTCTCATTCTTATTCACTAAAACACATTTATAATGAATTTAATCCCCATGTCAATCTATAAATCACTAGAATTGTGTTCTCTATCTCTTAATAATCTCCTCCAATTTTTTTAATAGCTCCCTCTCACAGTAAGATATTTTCGATTCTTCCATTATATTATGGAACATTATTTATAATAAGCCTTTTGATTTCCAATTTCTCATGTTGTAATTTTTTTTACACATTCTTTTACAATACTTATGATTCCCTAGTAATTAGATACTATCGTCCACTCTCATTAAATTCTTTCTATAACCTTTATGTACACCTGTTATGTTTCAAAAATTATCCTATGATTTTCTATGCCAAAATTTTGTGTAATGAATACCAATACCCATTTCCACTCAAGGTTATTATCATAAATCTACATATCCTTCATATATTTTGGAATTTCATGTACGTAACCAAATATCCATAATCATGGGATTAAAATTTATGAAAGTAAATCCTATTTTATATGATCTTTGTGGCACACAAATTCATGTACATAATATGAATATCACAGGTGGACCAGGAATTATTTATGCCTCCAATGCATTGGGTATTTTTATCTGATATGATACCATGTATGGTGCATTGGAAATCTTCATAAGCACACTATTTTACTATGTATCTATAGTTATCCATGATTTATGCTTATGATGTCAGGTTTTATGTTGTTTTCAGATTCTTATGTTACCTTGATGTCATCATCTTATATCATGATTTGGAATTAAAGTTTTTTATTATCACCCTTTTATGTCACCTTAATATGCCACTTGACTTTTATGTACTACTTTCATCATGTTAGGATTTTATTATTACTATTCTAGGATTTATAGTTCACCCATTTCCTATATACACTCACTCGTTATCCCATAAAATTTTAGACGATGAATGAAATTCTAAGGGCATGTTATGTTGATTTAATTAATTTTATTATATCCCTATTGTAAGTTATTTTTATATGTATCTAATTACTAAAATAAATTAGGCAAATCAATAATTTTATATTTTATTATGTGTATATATATGTAATAAAACATGACTTATGGTTTATAAATTATTTGGTCTATCATATCCACAAAATCAGTCTCCCCTACTAATTGGAGAGAATCTTATGCATCTTATCCTACCCCATAATCAATGAAAGAAACATAATGTGATATTACCCTCTAATATCATCCTAGGGATCATATACTTCATTTATTTACTCCTTACATATCATCCACCACTTCCATGATGCTCCTCATATGTGATTTCTGACAATGGAACTTGATACTCAGCCCTAGCTTGGATCAAAACAAAAGCGATCTTAAGCTCCTCCAAAAATATCTCTATCTCCAAATCAGATACACTCCCCTATTACATAACCATACCACGACACTATAAACAACTCATTTTTTTCATCAATAATTCATCATCCTTGTCTGGATCAACCCCCGTTGGATTGACTGGGTTTGCCTACTAAACCTTACTAACTTAAACTATGCATGGATTACTACCATCTATAAATCTCTACAAATAAGAAACCAAATTCCAAATTCCAATAGTAACAAATTTATTTAATTTAGTTTGTTTAATTGTATTCATTGAATCTCCCACCCCCCCAACACCTCATTTCAAACACAAGTGTAATCAAGTATGATGCTTGTACCTAACCTTGGTATAAACCCTCCAAAATGAACTATTTAACTTGGTAATTTAGTAAACTAATAGTCATTGTGTCTGATCCTGGGGAAACCAAAATCCCATATCCTAGCTGGCCTATTTGGAATAAATCAATCATCAAGATCAACTATTACCATTACTCAACCATCCCATGTAACCCTTACCTATTCCAAACTCTGATATCCACCCAATCACTTGACCAAAAGATCTAATACATCATTTTCATGACTCATCCCCACTAGGATACCCACCTAAGGCTATAGTGAATATGAGAGTATCCCTTGAGTTCCACATCCAATAGGATTTGGTTTGGAATCTTGAATTGAGGGTGAAAACATATAAATTAAATTCATTTCCCTCATATAACTTAGATATATAGAAACAACTACTAATAAATAGTTTAATATAAATAAAACCCCATAATAATCCCATAATTCATGAGTAATGTCCGTAAAATAAAAATCCAAAGATAAAATATCAATAAAACTTTTAGATTGTGACTCTATATAAAAAACCCAAGATCAAAGTTAATATTATCTTACACAGTCACCAAACACTCCTTTAAAATAGTAAACACTATTTATATATATATGACTGAACATAACATGTATTCTTATTTGGATAATAAAAACATCTATAATAAAAATGTGGGAATAACATGCAGATAAATCAATAAAAAAATAAAAGATAAAACAATAACCAATCAGGTAAACTACTACCTCACCTCACCAAGAACAATTCTCTAAATTTCACATCCTAACATAACAAAATTTTCTTGAATAATATAATAATAGGATACATAGAAGACACTTCCCCACTATATTTTCACTCCCATTTCCCAACTTTAAATTACTTGTGATCCCAATCCTAAGTTTGGTCGTGTCATAGTATACCATGTCTTATTCACACATCTCATATATGATATAGTAGGGTATCATGAACATGAATGAAATAACCCTAATGCCACCCCACCTTGCATGACCCCCACCATATAACGTCATATAATTCAATACAATGGATGGTCATATAGTACATCATAAAACACTTCATAAATATATCATAGGGTCTTCCAATGTAACATCACCTCCTCACCCCAACCCTATAGGGTATTCTAGTACATAATGTACTTTTCATCAAACTAATACCCCCATAGGGTCTTCCAGTACTCCATATATTATGGTAGTTTTATCATACCTACCTCAATCCATTGTATCCCATACTACTCCTAGAATGGAATGTAGAGAAGAATATTTTTTCACCAATAGTTTCCCTCATCAACCAATATTAAATGGGAAACACCTTAATTCTAATAATTTTGGGAGTCGATAAGGATATCCAACTCAAGTGGGGTGTATATATAAATCATAAGGAAAATAAAAGTATAGTAAATCACACCCAAGATCATCCTATGGTTTCACACAATGCATTAAAAGAATAACCAAAAACACATTTCACCCCACTACTATCACAACTGAATATTTTTTGTCATCTATTAAACCTCTTAACCAACCCCAATTCCCATTTGTAACAATAAAACCAAAAATGTTCAATTTCTAGTTTATCGTTACATTAATTCATTCCGATTATTAATAATTATCATCCCATTTAAATTAATTAGGTCATTTAAATCTATATTTAATGACAAAATACTCAATAAATCACTTATACTAATCTTAAGCAATTAATCATTCATTTAAAGAAAAAATATTTTGTCATTATCCATTGAGATATCTAATTTCAGCCAATATTAGTTCTAGTTTTTTTACTATCAATTGTATTACAAACCACCGATCATATACAAAGATATTCAATAAAAAAAATAAATCCATCACCTACAATAAACCACATATCCACTCTTACAAACCATGGTTATCCAACCACAATGCTACTGAAAGAGCTACAACCTCCATCATAACCCCTAATTCTAATCATGGAACCTACCAAAATACCTACTATATAGAACACAACCTCAACTTTAACCCACTATTCCACCCCTGGAATATGACACATCACCTAATTCATGAACTTATGATCAACTCAAAAATAATGATGAAAATATATCCACAACAACAAACATTATAACAACACATTACTACAATAATTCATGACTGAACACTATCGCACTTTTAGATATTCAACATGATTTAATACCAATTTACTCCTTCCACAAAATCGGTATGTTACCATATTTATGTGATTATCCTTTTAGGAAAGGGGAATCAAAAACACAATCATAATAACAATACACAATGCTCAATAATGATTCTTCTTTTTAGAAATAGTAGTGAATACACATAAATATCATAGTTAATATCTAAGAATAAATTGAACACATGTGACACACCCCCTTCAGATCAATTTTTTTAGTCTAGTTCATTATCTTCATTAGGTAAATATATATTTCATGCCCAAAGATGACAAAAACATGTTAATTCAACATTATACACAAGCGGAAGAGAGTTCTACAATCCCCTGGCTCAACCAGAGCTTCACAATCCAATGTGAAAAGACAAGGAAATGAAGATATTAACCTAAGTTTGATATTAAACTAAGGGAGCCCTTATAATCTTAAATCACAATATCTATAAAAAAATAATAGTTGTATCCTAAAAAAATCCAACCATCTTCCATAAACACAACCTTCACCAGATGAGAAAATAGAAGAAACCCAATGTGTAAGAGAAATAAATCACCTCATATGTAAAAATTCTCAGTCTTATGAATCCAATGGAGAAGATAGGCAGATAAGGGGCTCTAGATACTCAATAATACACCATAGTTTACCATAAATTTGAGAAAATTTGATGTAAAATAGGGCAAAGATGGTGTGGCTGAAAATTTTATATCTATTTTTAAAAACATTGGTACATGGAATGATAGGTAATAATTAGGCTGTGATCAACCCAAAAACATTGTCTCATGGTGAAATAAATTTTTTCACACTTTGACTAGTTCATATATTCTAAAGATATAAAATTCACATCATAAATGCACCAAAATTTTCCAATTTAAATCCAAACCATAGTATCTAACCCAATCCAACCATGGATAGGTATCATCATGATATTTAAAATCATGTTGTGACATTCTCCAAGATAGAGGCACCAAGAATCCATCCTCTTATCTACATTTCAAAATAGGTATAGTTACACTATAATGATCTACTACATAAAAACTCCACCACTACAAAGAACAAATCACACTATGAATGTAAGATACCACGCCATCACGCACTAGGTAGAACTACTGAAATAAACCTTGATACTCTATGACATGACATTAATTACTTTAAACATGAATAATTATTTTCAATCTTCACATCTTCGGCTACATATCCCACACATCATAATCCTAATGATCACTATATGGCTTATTTTTTCAAGATGAAATATTTTCTCAACCGGCATTGATCATTCCTTAACCATTATCATGATATCTCTATAATCTACAATAATAAAAATAATGGTCCTAGAATCTTAGGATGATTATAAATTTTTTTCACATCCAATAACTATCAATGCAAAACATTGATTTGGGACAACTCAAAGATTTCCACCTGAGGGGTTAATTTTCATTCCACACTCATATAATAAATTTATCTCATATGATAATGTAGAAATATAAATTAATAGTAAAATGTTGATAAATTTTGTAATACTAATATTTACACCATATGGAAAAACAAAATTTATAAAAAACCAAATATATTAGATTAAATCACTTTCATACCAAATAAAAATGGATAATACTTTATAATAATATTGTTAATATGAATTTTTTTACCAATGGATCAATCATATTACCCTCTGTAGACGTATAATAAATCTTTACATTTTCCATCTCAATTACTTCTCTAATCAGATAGTAATTTTGATGTATTTTCTTGGCCCATGGGTGTTATAGGGGTTCCTTATCTTTCTTGAAAACTCTATTACATTAACAAAAAAACTATAGTAGGCCTAATATTCTCTAAACTATCCCCTATATAGAAAGGAACATTTTTATATAAAAAACATAATTCATTAAATCTTATTAAATGATGTACTCTCATTATATTATAAAATAATCCTCTAATGGATTCTTAGAAATCATACACCTAATAAGACCACCATTGAGATATAATACAAAACCCCATTTAGATTTTGATGTATATTTATCAATTTGAAATCTATTATTCATGTATCCATTTAAAATGGTTTGTTCCTAACCTCCATAGAATAGTAATAAATCTCTAATCATCCTCAAGTAAATGAGGATATTATTTATGATAATCTAGTTAATCTTAAAAATATTTTATTACCATCCAATTTTCATTCAAAGAAAAATATAAATTGGGTAGATTATATAACATGGAAAACATGATTGATCGAAATTCCAAGTCATATAGAATCACATTCATGAATCTAATTTATATCTTAATAAATGGTCATTTTGGCCATCATATGATTCACCCTATATAACACAAGGTAAAATAATATTTTGAGTTATCTAATCTAAAATAAATTATTAATACACTAATATAAATATTCTAACATATACTAAGAATACTTTTATGTTTATCTTAATAGATCTTTTTAAATGTCATATAACCTACTTTATCTATGACTTTCATTGATAATCCTTTTCCAAACAAGCATTGAAAAACATTAGAGTTGGGATATCATTTTCAATGATTAGTATTTAATCAGCGTACAATTTTAGAAATATAAAAAAATACCTCTAGATCACTTATCTATAGAAGAATCAACTTCATTTTTAATGAAACCAAAATCTATGACAACACCATAAAAAAATATTCCTACTTCCCAATGATTATTTAAATACTTAAATGGATCATTTAAATTTTCATACCTTAACACGCCATTTGGATCTAATAAAACTTTATTTTGATTTATAGAAAATCCACCAAGATATTTAAATTAATAAAATAAATTTTTATATAAAATTGGTATATATGATAAAAACAATAATTTTATATATATATATATATATATATAATATGAATATAAATTATCATAGATACTAAATAAATGGTTTCTTCATAGACTATTCCATGAATATTTTTATAAAATTTCCCCACCACATGAGCTCTATTAGAATAAAATCAATCATCCATGCAGTTTTTCCTTTAGAAACCCCACTTAAACACTATTTGTCTTAGTCAACGAGGTTCTTCAATGAAGGTCCAACACTGATTCATGTACATAAATTCCATTTATGATTTTATAGCCTTTATAATTTTCATAGAATCAAATCTCTTATTAGCCTCTTGATATGTAATAAATACTTCTTGTATAAACTCAACCACATAATCATTTTCCTTAAGAAATAAGTATCCCTTAGGATCCTAAATAATTTTACCAAACCTATTAGGTTATTTTTATATAAGAGATATTTTAGTTTCTAAAATACCATTAGAATCATAACATATTCCATCTATAAAAATATTCATGTTTGTTGATCATGAACATCACTAAGTTATACTTTCTTCCCATTGATTCCTCAGAAAATAAAATTTCACTTAAGAAATATTGTATATTCATCCAAAATATATATATCATAGGGGTGATAAAAATAATTTCCCATAATTTCTTCTGGATACCCCACAAATATAAATTGATTCTATTTATGTCTACTTCCTTTCAAAAAATTATGTGTCCTATTAAATTCACAACTCAAAATTTTCAAATATGATAATTTGTGATATTTTTCAGTTCATATCTCAAATCATGTCCTTCAAAATTAATTTGATATAATTTTATAAATTATTAAAGAATTAATTTCAAAATTATATCCCCAGTTATATATATTAAGGATAGAATGACTCATAAATGATTGAACAATTTCTAATAATGTATAATTTTATTCAGATACACCATTACACTATAGTGTACATGGAGGATAGAGTTTAAAAAATTATAATCTCTCATATTATCATTAAACTCAAAACATAAATATTCCCACATAAATCTAACTAGTGTATCTTAATACCTTCTTAAATCTGATTTCCTAATTCCTATTTAAATACTAATAATATTTCAAAGGTTCCAAATTTTTTCTTCATATGAAATACAAATAAATATCATTTATTGACTTTATAATTGTGTTAAAGGTATTTAAAATTCATATTTTCATGTATACTCAATTTTCCACATATATATCTATATATTAAGACCAATATATGACTAACTTATTTATATTTTTCAAAGAAAATATATTTTGGAAATTTTTTTAATAAATAAGATTTTCATGTGACTAATGATTCATAATCAGATGATTTCAGTAGTCCATCTCTATTGAGTTTTTGGATACATTTCTAAATTAAATTTCTAAGGTGAAAATGCCAAAATTAAGAGGTATTTGAGTTATCTACTTTGAAATTCTTACTTTAAATATTAAATAATTGATTATCCATGTCTAGAGTATATAAACCATTAATCACATTTCATATTCCATAAAAACTTTCATTCACATATATATATAAATATTTTTCTTAATCAAAAATGAAAATATTATCTTGTCCAAAGAAGAAATAAAAATCAAATTTCTATTTATATTAAGAACATGGTAACCACATTATACTTCTAAAACTAAGAAAATAGGTATATATTGATCATATATACCAACTAAAAATGGGAAAACCTTTTATAAATTCCTAACATATAAATATAATTATCATTTAATAAATTATCTTATATTTCCAAGTATAAGAATATAAATAGAATTTTGTGGTCCACAACTAGTATCTAATACTCATGAATTGGAATTAGGAAAATCAATTTTTATAAAATTAAATTATTTATGCTCTTTTTCCTCCATGTAGGTGATAAATCTAATCAAATTATAAAAAAAATCTATAATGAATCTCAAAATGAAGTTTTTATTTAATACCATTTTTATCTAAATAATATTTATCAATTGAGTATCATGTTTTAAAATGTATCCCATAAAGTATTCTATTAAATACTCTCCAACTATAATTATAACCCAACACATTGTATCATTTAGTGTGATAAGATATATATTTCACTATAAGTTGTGTCCACTTTTATATTCATATAAAAATAATATTATTTAAGTTAAAATTAGATTCATTTATATCTTATATACATCTTGAAAATTTAGGTGGACCAAAACATTCCCATATTTATAAAATAAATCATCTTAACTCCATTCCATTCAAAACCAGACTTTTATGGTTAACCACCTTTGTAACACCTAGTGATCATAATTGGATATTATTATGTAATGATTAGGGTTATCCATACCCATCATAATATATGTAAGATAATTAATAGGAACCTAACCTTTATAGTTACCAATATTGAATGATTGAGGCATTCAAGAATGTTTACATTGTATGGAATATAAAATTATCAATTTTTATATCTTTTTATGTATCTCAGCATTTAAAATATGTATCCCGTGAATTATATTTATATATGAATTCTTATAATCATTTAATTTATAAAATATCTTATCTTTAACAAAATTCACATGTTTTTGTCATGTTAATGCCTAACTCTTATACAACTAATGAATTTTTTTTAAATCCATAGTGAAAATATTTCTTATAATATTTAATTAATATTTATATGCATCATAATAGAAAAGAACATCAAAGACATTAATTTAATGAATTAAAATCATCTGAATAAAATATCATACTCAAGGGGTTATATGGAGTGAAAAATATCCCATAAAACCTCTCTAGATAGAACTGTACTCCCTAATCCAATGTAATTTTGACACAAAATCACATTATCAATATTTCATTAATAAATTTAAATTTTAATTTTGATAAAATAAAAAACCCAATTATGTACTGATATTTTTTTAATAAATCACTATTTTATAATTATAATAAGTAAATAATAATATTTGGTTAACCTAAATTAAATACTACATTACAACTAGCATGAAACTCTAGGAATTTATTTCATAATATGTTATATGAATTAATTAAAACATTTTAAATTAAATCATACATATATTAAAAATGATATTTTATATAAATGAATATTAAATTGGGAATTTTAATAATAAATATATTTATCAATAATGTAAATTTTTTAAAATACTTAAAAATAAGATATTCATTGATATGAAATATCATATATACTAACATAGAAAATATATATTAGACTAATATTATAATTTATAAAAAATGTTACAAATTATAATTTTAATTCAAAATTAAAAAAAATATCATAGATAAAGTTATATATATATATATCATTGTTTGTGATACAAGTGATCCTATATCACAATTTATGGTTTTTGATGGAAAAATGTAAATAAAAAATGTATTATAATAACATTTCAAATCCAATTTCAACGTGATCTTCCTCAAGAGTTTTACAGGAATAATGAAAAAACACAAATAACATGAAGGAATCTAAGGATGTTTGGAACACCAAAATAATTTTTGGAAGTAATAAAATACATTATACATTCCAAAATTATATATAATATAAAATTCATAATCTAAAATAGAAAAAAATACATATTATGTGATATAAATCATCTATTATTGTGAAAAAAATATTTTTCACAATACATTAATGTTGCAATCATTTTTCATGTTCTTGAATAAATTCATTGAGGAATATAATTTTTCTCATTTTGAGAGTATTATAAAGAGAAATGGCTCCCATTCTAATTATGATGGTATGAATTTCCTCTTAACCTCTTCATCATACAATAATTTAAATCCATGGTGTTAAGGAATAATAAATGCATAGAATTCAATTACACATTATACACATAATGTTATTATGAGTTTTAATTTTTAAATACAAACCTAAAATGGTTGACTGATTTAGAACTAAATTCTTGAAATATTAAAAAATTTAGAATAGTAGAATAAATAATAGTCATACATATTTCATTGCAATAATATGTAGAATAATATATATGAAAATATTTTTTTATATAATATTATTTTTAGTCTTTATATTTATAGTTATATATATTGACAAAATATTAATTCTATTAACATTATTATAAATATATATATATTATATAATTCTTGTAAAATAAATTCTATTATTTGTATTACAATTTTTTATCAAAATAAATCCCAATTTTAATCAATAAATTCATTCAAATATATCCAAAATCTTTAGATAAAAAAAAATATAATTTTTCAACGGTCAGTATTATGACCATTTTGACATTTTATATTATCGATATCACATATGGATCCTTTTTATATTTTTTGAAATTTTAATAAAGGGTTCAAGACAATCCAATAACCAGTTTCTATGTATAATAATTGTCAATTTTTTCCATGACATCATGTATGAGCACAATAAATTTATCAAGGCAATATCATATACTCATCTAAAGTGTATATTGATTCCTATAGAATATTAAGGATATATATATCAAATTTTTTATCCATGGTCAATCACTTTTGTGGTTCATGTAAATTGAAGTCCATTATGTCCTACCATTTTCAAAGGTGAAAAATATCATATAGTCATTCAGTGATGTCCTTCTATGATCTCAAACATACCCACCGAGCATTTAATTAGCTCATACATTGAATGGTGTAAGATGGATGTCAAAATATGAATGTTCTCTGACCAAGATTACCTTAATCCTTAAAAAATGGATAGATTAAGAAAACCCTAACATAGAAAACACCAAAATATTAATGGTAAAATCCATGTGGTGAACATTAATTCAGTCACATCATGTTCAGTAGTTACAACCTGTAACCCCTGAAAAAACTTTTTAAATATAACTATATAAAAATACTTAACAAACTATAATCATAACATATATCTTATTTATGTCATTATTCAGCTAAGGATATAATCTATTTTTAGATTATATCATGAGGTTTATTGTTATATTATAATGTATAAAATTTTTATATAAAAAGGTAGTGATAATGGGTGAATTCTTCTTTATAAAGTGACATCTGATTAAAATATTAAACCACATAATCAACCATTGATTTGTATCTGGAGAAAAAATTCAAATATAATATACCTTCTATATTGTATAATCATCTCTTATTGTTGCTGAAGATGATACCTCAGTTACAATAAATGAATTCTCATATTTAAATGAATCCTTTAATTATATGAATCACCATAAACAATTCATGATTATTTTCCCTCTAATTACATAAAATTATATAACAATAATACAAAAAAAGAAATACATAGTTGAGGGATGTGAATTTTATACATGAACATGATACAAATCATGTATATAACCTCATTGTTTGATCTTATATTTTGAGAATACTGTAGACTCTCTTTAAAGTGAATAAATTGAAAATTTAGAAAAATTTCAATATGTTATAATCTTTTGAACTATATATTAACATTAATCCTTGTCAAAATAAGCAAAATTAACATTAAAATATTCAATATGATATGTTAGAAATCAATAAATATCATCTTGTAACATAATTTTGATCATTTTATAGACTAATATTAAATAACCAGGCTAGAAGAATGTGATATCTTATATCACATGTGCATTCCACCATACAATATTCCTCTATCCTAACCATTAGTAGATGGAACTCAATCATATCACTCTAATAGATATATAAAATCACATTAAACACTGCAATATAAAATATAAAAATAATAATATAGTTTATCTTATGATATAATCATTTAGTACATGAAATGTCCTTCAATATACCACTTGTTGTCAAGCCTCCCATATATTATTTATATTTAACCTATGTAAAATTACATATAAAACATATGAAAACATTCCCTAAACACTTTTGAATACCATTGAAAACTCATTTTGTATAAATTATCAAGTAACTCTCTTTTTGTGAAGACTTTTTGTAATAGGACAAATCCTCATTCGCATAACCTTTTATGTGACCTCTTAATACATTATAAGATTGGAAATGATTATAAAGTCCTTATTTTTATTCCTAATTTAATAGTGACCATAATAAAATAATCAATTAAATTAAATCTAAAAATGAATCCAGAATAATCTCAAGTAAACACATGTGTATGTATATAAATTTATACCATGTATATTTTACAATCACACATAATCATGTAATTTATTTATTTAGGACATCATGTAAAACCACAAGTCATGAAACATTTGAATCTCATATAATCTATCCCACAAATTTTCAAATTTAGTGCTTTATAATTGATACTTCCTTATCAATAAATATCACATAATTTATCCACATGAACGCACCATAGGTCATTCGTCTATATAGGTTAGTACATCTTATATCACTCAATTCAGTATGCCCATATAAATCCATATTATTTCTCATCAAGGGCTTCGATTTCATATCCACCATAGAAGTGAGAAAATTTAATTTTTGCAAAAAAAAGAAATGTTTTATAAAAAAAACATACTTAGACACCCTCTAATTAGATCAAATATAAGTCTCTTATAAGAAAATAATCAACGTATGAGGGTTCACATGCAAGGTACATTTTCATCCTCATGTAATGGGTATTACTAGGAAAAATACACCCTAAGTATACAAATGAATATATTTTTGAATTTATATGTGTTATACTTAGTGAGTCCATCCAAATAAAAAGTCACACCTTTATTTTTTGGGTGAACTACATATCTCCATACAAGCCCTTAGACATTTTGATATTAATATCTCATTATAACTCAAGACATTCCCTGATAATAATCGACCAAGGAAAACAAGATTTTTTTAATGTGTTAATTATTAATTTATTCCCATTTTATATGTGGTATACATAAATAAATTCCAATGTGGAGATACATTTTGAATAAAATTATTTATTTTAATATTATTTAACACTATTACAAAAATAATAACAAAACTATATATATAACCATTAGTCAGACTACATCATAATATAGATAAACCACAAAGACCATATAATTTATAATATTTTCAGTTTGATCAAAACATGTTACATAAAAATGTAACACCTACTACATACCCATGCTAGATTATAAAAAATTAATACTCATACTGAACTATTTATTATGTCAAAATATTTTTAGAATTAATATTTCGATGTAAATGAGATTATAATTTTTAATTATTAAGTTTAACACTTAAAATGAAAATCTAGATAACTTTAATTCAAAATTTCAAATATTATAATATTTTTAACTTCATTTAATAATAAAATAAATAAAACCTACAACATTACTAATTTTTTTTAATATAACCCATCTTTGAGATCACTTTTAATAATAACTAATTTAACCATTACATTAAGTCCATACATTAGCAATATATATATCCTAAATTTTTCTTAAGTTCATAGGATATATCATTCATAGGTTTAATTTATATTAAACTAAATTCATAGACTTTAATTGTTATATTAAATTTATATTTCTGTTTAAATTTAAACTCTAAAACCTAAATTTAAACTCCCACAAACATCCTAGAAAACACATTTCTCAAATATATTGTTTTGAGACACAAACACTTTGTGCACCACTATAAAAATATCATATGATTTTCATTATAATTTTTTAATAATAAAATTTAAAATCATACCTCAAATTATTTTATAATATCACATTTAATATTTTATTTAAACTAGAAACATGAATTAAAGAATAATAATATGAATAATTTTAAAATTTTATCATTAAAATTATTTATTTCATTTTAATATCCTTTAAAATTGAAACCCTTAATTATATATCTTATTTTCTAAACTATTTTTAGAATTAATATAATATTATAAACAATTTATTCCATATATACTTTTATTTCATTCAATAATTTTTTTCTTTTCAATTGAATTAAATATATTTCAAATATCATATAAGAGTGAATAAATTAAAATAACACATTTTCATTAATACTTTACAACTATATTGATGTCCCTTACTTTAATAATTTATTCTTTGATGTCTTTATATAAATCAACCTTTATCTTCTTTATTTAATTATTTATCAATTTCAAACATTTTCTTTCATTTATAATACTTTTTCATGTAATGTTTGAATAATATATACCCAATAATAGAATAATTGATCTTATAACATTGATAGCGGTTGTGGAATATCTATGATGTTTTTTAAACTCCTTGATGTATTATAGAAATTTTATTTCAAATATCAAAAATTCCAACTAAGGAAACATTTTTTTCCTTGGATACACCCCCATTCATTTTTAAATAGAAATTTTTAGAATTTACACAATCATTCTTCATATTCCTCTAGTAAAAAAGTTTTCCCTTTTTATTCTATTCTATAGTAATGGAACACGATCTTGGTCCTCTGATCTCATTATTAAAATCCCAGAACATATCATGGTGATTTTATAAATTCTTTTGAAATCACTCTTGTTATAGATTAAAAAATTAAAAAATTATCTAAAAATGATTACTAGATAATGTTTTTTACCAAATCCATCCTGAGTGGAGACCTATGTTTCCCCAAAACATTTGAGCCCACAATATTATTGAGTATATGAGTTGAAAATAATGTACCCCTAATTATATTTCACCCAAATATAACCTTAAAATATATATATATCTCATTTATTTATTTTTCATGAATGTTAATTTTATAGATTTATATTATCCCATAATAATCTATATTATTATACAAATTTTGAAGATAAGGATCTTTGGAAACAGAAAACACTATAGATATTCCCATAAAATCCTTTGATTTATTACAATAAGCGTTCATTTATACCTGACTAGCTTCCTTAGAAGGAGTGTCAGGAAGTTTTTTCTCTAACATATTTAATTTTTCATCTTATTTGAGAAAAATTATCTTATTATGTTATCCCTAGAGTAAATTTATACAACATAGATTTTTATTTTCTAATATTAACATTATATATAAATTAAATTCCATATTTATAACCATTTTAGTATTAAATATCATCATTTATGAGATGTAAATCATGCCTAAAAATTATTCAATATGAATTTTTATTAAATATACTCCCATAAAAATATTGATGATGTACATCATAAATGTTAGTCATATAAGATCCATATTTAACACATTTTTGAATTATTAGAAGCTATTATGAATTATCTTTTCTATTTTAGTAGAGAATAATTTCAATTAAATCACATATAACTATTGTATAGTTTAATTTGAAACACTATTACATTGTCTATTTAAACTATTATCTAAACTTTATTCTTTTGGACACCTAAGAGTTTGGGTCATCCATCAATGTGTATCCCAAACATAAAATTAGATAAAGACACATAATTTTTAGGGTAACACATATTCAACTTTACTTAAAAAAGATAATATATATACTTGGTGTTGTCATGAACCACTCATTTAAGTGATTAAATTCTTAACAAGTGTTTACCTTAAAAGGAATCTAACACATAATATTTTTTAGGGGTTTTAAATTACATCACTATAATAACTAGTTATACATCTCATATACATTTCATTTTATGCTATCCCTATGTGTATTCATATATATATATTATTTAATTTATATTTACATTGACTATTAAGTAAACAAACATATTATGATCATGTTAATATATAATTGTTTATACGTTCAATGAATCATGTCACGAAAAAGCCCGGGTACCCTGGTACCACGATAACCAAGCCGACTCGGACATAGCTCATAGGGTTTTCCCGATCCCCATGGTTCAACGACTAGCACCTAGCACCGTACCACATGCAAGTGGGAACAAATTTTCAAAAAACAATGTAAAATCAAATGAAACAAGGAATTATGCATAACAAAAGAAAATCTATTAGGGGTAATGTACTATAAGTCAACAAGACATTAAATCTCAATGTACTACAACCCATGTACCAAAACAGAGGGAAAACACCCCAAGTACCTAAGGAAATTACTCACCAAGTCCAAATTTCAATAGCTGGATCCACCTCCAAGAAATCTTTTCCCCATGCTGAAACCTGGAAGGATATAATATAAAAACACCCAAAGTCACAAGTAGGGTGTGAGATAAAAATCCATGTAGATACACACCAAGGATTCTATAACAGTTTCCAAATATATATTAACCAATATAATTTTTTCAATTTTAAAAGTAAAGACATTTGTAAATTTAAATAATATTTAAGGAAATAATTTTATATAGTTTACATGATGGAATGTACTTTGCCAATGCGCCTGTACCCAAGTGGTACATTCTCTTACTTGGCATCCAAAAGGCCCAGATTCAAATCTGGGTAGGGGAGGAATTCCTGAGTACTGTAGCAGCACTATAGTAGGGTACTGTAGCAGCAGAAGACTGTAGAAGCGGTGACACTATAGTGGTAGAGGGTATTATATCATGCATTGTAGCGGTGGTGGTACTGTAGCAGGTAATGTAGCAGCCTTGGTACTGTAGAAATAATATTCACCAAAAGGCCATTTGGGTAAAAAATGGGCTTTTAGGCCTTGTATTCAGACCAATTAGTCTTGGGCCTTCGGGCTATGTAACGGGTCTCCCTCTATCCAGTCAGAAAAAGGTCTTTTCTTTAAATAATAAATGAGGATTCAACCTCAACCTTATAAAAAATGTACTTTAAGAATAGTATTTACAAATGTTGTAATATTTCAAAAAAATGTATTAAGTAAAACATTTATTGAAAATAGTTTATATAAATTCAGAAGACATGTAAAGTAGTTTTACAACATTGGAAAACATTTATATCTCCAATATAAATTACAAGAGAGAAACATAGTCATCTACCAAATATGTACAAGAGTATTTCAATCTATAAGACTCCACACTCTCAATGTGATCTTAGCAATATGATTATACACAGGACCCCCTAACACTAGCCAAAGGTGACTCATCACAATCCCAATGGGGATGAGACCCATTTCATGTATGTTTTAGAATGTTGTAATAGTGTATACTAGATTCAAATAACTCACCAACTAAAATAGTCATTCAATCTATCTTACACAATCAATGACCGTAAATTTATTTTAAGAATTCATATAATAAAATTAAATCTTATTCTCCCATTACAAAATGTAATTTTTTCATTTAAAACAAAAATGTATTTTAATAAAAAAAACCATGCCTCTTTCATAATATAAAACCACTCGGTTTCTATAAAAACATATAAATCCATTTACACAAGTTTTAAATCCATTAAAAACCAATAGCATCAATTTCACAATTCATTTTCACAATTAAATTCAACAATTTAATTGAAAACCATTCCATCACATCTACCATTTATATTTATTAATTTAAATCAACCAATTTCCATAAACAGACCCCAATCCAAGGTAATTGGGGGTTTCCCAAATTTTCATGCTAAAACCATTTCAAATCCAACAATTTAATAGAATTTTTTTTATCAATTCAATTGAAATAAAGTTTGAGCAATTGAGTTTAAATCAAAAACTGAAATAAATCAAGCAATGTAAGGTTAATCAATAGGATAATCAGGACAAAACCACCCACCTTTTCCCAAAACAAAACACTTTCAATGAAACCTGTAGACAATAACTATGGTGTTGTGGTCTATGAAACTCATCCTAGAAATTAGATCCAACATAATGATGAATAGATCCATCAACTTCATGATGATTTATTGAAATCCCAAAGGCGGGAAAAGAGATAAATGTGAATAATGATAGATATAAATTTCTCAAGAATTACACCTCAATAACAATAATGATCGAATGTTAAGAGAAAGGATCCAAAAGGGTTTTAGAGCTCCAAGATCTCTTAGGGAAGGCTTTGGGTTGAGGGAGTTGAAACTGGAGTAGAGGAAAGAAAATATCTCAACCGTGATGCCCATTTAAAAAAAAGGCCATTGAGGTATTTCACAATGTGTAATACAATTTCTCATAGTGAAATAGTTAATATTGAAAACCATCAAAAAAAATTCACCTCGAATTAAAACCCATCGATTAAATAACTCACGACGTGTAAAGGCTAGTCATGACGTGTAACCTAGTTACACAGCATATAGCCCTTCTATATCCTGAAGAAAATGTTTGTTAAAGCTGAGAGTCCAAAAAATATCTAACTTCACTGTATTAGGCATCATTCCAACTAATTATCAACCCTACCTAGTCAATTAAAAGGAAAAACTATGATAATGTTGAAGTAATACCTGTTAGATTAGAAACAGGAAGTTACAACCTCCCCACTATAAAAACATTCTATCCCTAGAAATCCAATGAAGATGATTTCATTTCAAAAATATGAAGAAAATTATCTCTCATTAGTGCCTCTCATTCACACATCTCATGACTATTAGAACCATGATACCATTACACACTAAACAAAGGTATTTCCCTCCCACAAAGTAATTTGGTCTTAAAATCAACTATTCTCCATGGATGCTTAGTAAAAGATAAATTAGGATAAATATCAAGATCACTCCATCTCAAAACATGAGATGGATATTCTCGGAAATGATTCATCGAATATGTTAGGTATCGACATCATTTTTGGTTGAAGTGCAAAATTATAAGAAACTTTCCCCACCTACTCAATAACCTGAAATGGTCCCACAAAAGCAGGTGTAAGATTACCTTTCCTACCAAGTCTTTGATGACCCAACTGGGGTGAAACTCACAAGAACACCTAGTAACCAATTGATTACTCCATAGTCATATGACGTCGATCAGAATAAGCCTTATATCGGCTCTTTACTATCAACATTATCTTATAGATTAATTCAATTTTTGTTGTCATCTATTGCACTAAACAAGGTCCAACTAAATAAATTTCCCCCATATTCAACCACCACAATAGATATTTACAAGGCCTAAAAAGTATCTACTCTGATTGTGGACTGGTAACTATTATTATAATAATACTCAACCATCCCCAAATGATCATCCTAATACCCAACAAATTCGAGAACACAAGAACAAAGCATATCCTCATGAATTTATATAGATCTCTCTATATGGTAATCCGACTGTGGATGGTAGGCCATGCTCAAATAGACTTGATATCCCAGTTCCTTCTGAAGGCCTCTCTAAAAGTGGTAAATAAACCTAGGATCCCTATATGTCACTATAATATATGGATCTCCATGAAAATGAACAATTAATTTCACATAGAAATTTCCCAACTCCTCAATTTTGGTTGTATTGTGAATGGTTATGAAGTGATCTGACATGGTTAATTGGTCAATCACAACCCATATCACATTCTTTATTCTATGGGTATGAGGAAACCCAACCAAAATGTCCATAGAGATTTAATCCCACATCCATGTAGAAACTTGAAGTGGATGAAGTAAACTCAAATAATTTTTATGCTCTACCTTCACCTTTAGGCACATGTAGCAATGTGCCACAAACTATTCAATGCCTCATCTCATAAATAACCACCATAACATTCACCGCACTTCATAGAACATATTAGTTATTCCTAGGTGAATATCCCACTAGGAATTATGAAAATATCCCATCACATCTATCCTTTCCATTGAAAGAACAAGGAAGTGATCTTGATAACATATAATGCATTCTTTGGAGAATAACCACTGGGACATAATCTCCACACCATAAATATAGTCTGAAATTCTATTAAATTAATCATCAATATCTTTCTTATGAATAATCATCTTGGGAAGAATGGGTGACAACTGAACATTTTCTAGAGAAACTCCATCCCCTTTCTCCTGAACTCCAATATGAAACTGTGAAAACATTGACATCAAAATATACTCCTTCGAAGATTCTTTCACATTCTGGGTTTGAAGTTTCCTACTCAATGCATCTATAATGGAATTCCATTTCCTTGGGGTTATAGTATATATCAATTTCAAAATATTTCAGGTACTCCACCAAACGCCTCTAACAAAGATTCAAAAAAATAGAATATTTAAATCAATCTATTGTGATCTGAATACAAAAAAACATTTCTCAAAAAAGATAATTCCACCAACTCTTAACTGCATGAATCATAGCCTCATGTTAATGTTCTTGGGTAGGCTAATTCGTCTCATGTGTCCTAAGCTAACGATATATGTAATTGTTTATATGATTTACCTGTATAAGAACACAAACCAAGCCTAAACCTGATGCATCAAAAAAGACCACATATCCCTCCCTGGCCACTAGAAGTGTCAACACTGGCATAGTAGTAAAAAGTCATTTAAAATAAAAAAATAACTTTGTACATTATCATTCCAAAAAACTTCACCCCCTTCTGAGTTAGAGAAATCATCATATAATCCCACTTAGAGAAGTACTTTATGAACTTACGGTAATATCCAGATAAACCCAAGATGCTCTAAATCTAAAAGAAACCTTGTGGTTGTTCCCATGTCATAATAGACTTATCTTTCTCAATATCAAATGTTATACCCTATTTAGATACCACGTTTCCTAAGAATTTTAGTTCCATAATCCATAAATCACACTTTTAATTCTAGTCTTAGAGCTGATGATTCCTCATCATAGTCAGGAATGTTCTCATATAATGCACATGATCCTCCTCATATATAGAGTAAACATGGATATCATCTATAAATACTAACACAAAGTTATATATATACTAATGGAAAATAATGTTCTTTAGACCCATAAAAATTGAAGTATAATTTTTCAGACCAAAGGGTATAAAAAGGTACTTATAATGACCGTACATGCTCTGAAATGCGATTTTATAAATGCCATATTATTTTTCACTCAACTGATGGTAACTGTATTGAAGTTTGATCACTGAAAACCACTTCACTCCTTTCAACTGATCAAATAGATCATCAATCTGTGACAACAGTGATTAATTCTTTACTATAACACGATTGTGATTTCAGTAATCAACACACAAGAAAAGTGAACCATTAGCCTTTTTACTGAAGAAATGGGGTTTCCTATGGTAAAACACTTGGGCCTCTAAATCCTTTATCAATAAGATCATCTAATTGGGACTTCAACTCATTCATTTCATATGGTGTCATGTGGTTAGAGGGAATTGAAACATGTTGAGTAATAGGTATCTAGTCAATGGAAAATTCGACTTCCCTTACTGGTGGAAGACCATAGAAATCAGAAGGAAACACATTAGGAAACTCAAAAATAATTGGAGGGTGATAATTACTCAAAGATTCCTACTCTAGATCAAAATAAAACACTAATATTACTTTCCACAACATTGGATAAGAAGGTTCGTCTCTTCTCGACCTTGGGTCACGTTCTCTTTGAAATACAAGAGACACATGACTGAGTGTAGTAAGGTAGTCCCATTAAAGATAAAAATCAATCTGATCATTATTTTAAATGTTTCAATCCATCCCAAATATTATTTAAATATGCTTCATGTCTAGGACGAGAAAACTACAAGCTAGATCAACACCTTCTAGAGAGAAGACACATGCATGACTATGTAAACCCAACTCTCTCTTTTTACCAAGGGGTCTACTAATATCCATTGCTCAAGATAAAATCTCTATATTAATATTAATAATATTAACAATACGGGTTGAAATAAACAAGTGAGATGAACCCGTATAAAATAGAGTAACCACTAATGATGAATATATAGTAATGGTACCTCTCACAGTGGATGGACCAATATTCACCTCATCTGGAGACTCTTCTTCTGAGTTAAGTTCCTTAATTCTAGATTCTTGTGGCTGGAGCCCATTTATACATGTAGCATTCGATTGCCTCAAAATTTTAGGGGTTGATGAACCTATTCCCCTACATAGAGTATAAAATTTATGGAAGAATATCTCTAAATGTCTTGAACATTTGAAAGAGTTATAGTTATTGGGTTCATCATTTGAAACCATCATAGAATTTATCATCTTGTCACATTGATATAAATCCAATGGACATACCCCTGGTGCTATAGGAGGTCTAGAATGACCCTTCCATTAAGAACTATCACAATAATCATAACACATCTATTTTCTCTTGATGGAAATGATACTACTACATGAAGAAAAAGAAACTATCTTCAACCCTGACATTCTAGCTAGTTCCATTTCAACCGTCATTTATATATCCATTACATCATTATAAGTGTGCCCCATTACAAAGAAAACATGATAATGAATATTTTATAGAAGTCCCAACACAAACCATTTATCCTTAAACCTTTTATTAGATATTATATTAGGTGTAAAATGAAAGATCTCAACAAAGAGATTCGAATAAACAGCCATGGTTCTCTCATCATTCTCAAGCATGAAAAAAATCCCTAGGCTTGGCCAACACCATTAACTCTGTATAGAAAATTTTGGTGAAAAGCAACTTGAAGTATTTCTACTCTAAGACCTCATATTTCATTTTCTTCATTATCATGTCCCACCATCTCTTACTCGGTCCTTCGATCGCGAAGGATACACACTTCACCATGATTACATCCGGTGTCTCCAAGAACTCAAACATATGTTTTATATTTCCCAACCATTCCTAATAATGTTGAGTATCAACTGAACCATTGAAAATGTAGTCTTATGGTGAAGAAACTCTTGAGAATAATTTTAATGAACATTCCCATGAGAATACATAGACATATCCTAAATGGGGACTACAGGTGGTGCATGTCCCATAGATTGGGAAATGTGCACAATCACTTAATCATGATTTGGATCCATAATAGGATTTTCTTACTGAGGTTCAGCAACAGCCTCATACTAGAACTGATTCACTTGTCTTATCAAAGGCATGATGCAACAAAACATCAGCAAACAATAAATAATACATCTGACTACCACTCAAATTAAGAAAAAATGTAAATTATTTCTAATAGGTAAAACTATGATATTTGGATTATACTCTATCCAAATAACAATAGGGAAAATATTATAACTAGTCCTCATTAAAAAATTCCCAGACCACAGTTAGTGACATAATGTTCATTAAGTTTAGTATTGGCTAGAAACTCAATGACTCTTACCTCCAAATTCACAAAAATACATCAAAAATGCATATTGACTTCAAGAAAAAAGATAAACAAACCCATCCTCTGATACCACTTTTTCAGGAACTAGCTTGAGTAATGTGGTAACCCGATAACTGAGTCAGCCCTAACCTAGCTTTAAGGGAATTCTCAAACACCATGGTTCAATTACTAGCACCTGGCAGCAAACAACATGAAAGTGGGAACAAATTTTCCACAAACAATGTGGAAGAAAAATAAACAAGGTAGTATGTAAAACAATAGAAACTGAACTAGGATTAACTTACTAGAATTCAACATTGCATTAAAGGAAAATTTAATACAACCCAAGTACAAAAATAGAGGGAAAACACCCCAAGTACCTAAGGACATAACTCACCATGTCCAAATTTAAGTAGCTGGATCCACCTCCAAGTGATCCTTGCCCCTTTCTCGAACCTAGAAGGATATAATCTACAAACATTTGAAGGTACAGGTAGGGTGTGAGCTAAAAAACCTAGTAGGGTATCACCAATGATTCTATAAAAGTTTCAAAATATGGATTAACCAAAATAATTATTTCATTTTTAAAAGTAATCAGGTTTCTCATTTTAAAGAATATTTAAAAATATCATCCAGGATAATTAAAATGTTGGAATGTACTTTAAGATAAATCTATAAGAATTATGGAATATTTATAAAAACATTGTCTTAAATAAAATATTGTTATAAAATATTTTATACAATTTCATAAATCCTACATATGTTTTATGAAGATACTATGAGGTTACCCATTCTTAAAATCTTCATTCTCCCTCTTTTAATGAAAAGATTAGTCTGTATTTATAGGAAAACCCATACCTTCACTCAAACCTTCACACATATGGAATTAATGTAAGGTTTTTCCCATAGATCAAATTTCATATCATCAAACATACATGAAACTTAAAAATAATAATTATTCCTGACTAGCATGAAATAGTATGACAAGGAAAAAAATTTGACAAGTGGGATGCCAAACAGACACAATACCTAACTAGAGTGAAACTATTTCCATTTCACCAGAATCATATTTTAGCTTCCTTTAACTAACTTCTATAATTACATCATTTTTTCAAACCCCATCCTTTACTCTGAATACGAAAATACATGTTGAAAATTAACATCCAAAAAGTCTCTCCTTAACACATGATCAGTGTGAAAAGATTCATTCTCAAATTATCAATTTGAAAGAGTAATAAAAATAATAATTCTTTTAAATGATCTCTATTTCACTCCAAAATCCCTTTTTTTCAACATAGGGTAGTCAAAATGTGGTATATTAACAAACATAAAATAACCAATACCTCCACCATGATGGATTTTGTTCCCTAAAACAAAGATCTGTGTACTTTTTGATAATATGTATTTATATTTTTAATATTAATAAAGTATTTATCACATTAGGAATGTTCTTATGCGTAACATAGTACATGGTAATTTCCTAAGAGTATTTGTCGCACTAAAAGGGAATAACATATCCCTAATATGATAAGGACCAAAAAGTGATACAAAAATACTCTTCAATATATTTTCTATATCCAGATCATATCATTTGAGGGGCACAAATAATACATACTCTTAGTGGTGGATACATATAATAATTTGAGGCACATTCTCAGGGTGTACACCTTTGGTAATATACATTGTAGGATATTATGAGAATAAGACCCTCTAGTTGGAAATCCACATTTATATGTGTCACTAGATGTTTCTAATTGCTGACATGTGTATATATCCTTATATATCAATATTATTATTAATAAATATTATATGTCATGTCATTTGATGTATTGATCAAAATTATGATGACATATGTTCGTGGTGAGAAATGATATGTTAGCTACGCCACAAGTAATATTCCATTAATAAATAATGAAATAAATGTTTTTTCCATCCTGTTCTTTAATGTAAGTTGATATCTTATTCCCTTTGATGGAAATGATATATGTTAAATAAATCCAAGTTCTTAGTTTTCTATGGGAATGTTAGATTTTCAAAAATCAATAAAAGAGTCATTGAGGGAATAGGTTGATGGAACCATCCTGAAACCTACTTTATTAGAGATATCATGATAAAGGTATTATATTAAAAAATGAGAATTTTTATGAGTTATTATGTCATTACATCATTATCTTCTTTATTTATGTGTTCCTTAGCATGTTTCTAGACACTATTATTGGACTTTATGGTACATTGCCTAATGCCACTGAGAAAGATGCCTAGAGGGTCACACACTAACTGTATCTAGTATCTTTGTTAAATAATATATTATTATTTATTATTTAACGAGTTGAAAAAATATTATCCCCACATGTGGATTAATAATTATTCATGTTTTCTTGATTTTATATATTCCATCAACAGTTATTCAATAGAATATAATGTGAGCAGAATATTTCATACATTTTTATTTTCTATTTGTTGAATATAATATTCATTTATTTATTGTTGAATAATGTAGTGATATTTATTAAATAAATAGTCATTATTAAAGTCATGATAAGTATTTTGGAAGAATGGGTCAATGGGTTTTTAGGTCCGATGAGAAATATTATATATTGAATATTATTTTATTAAATTTTATTTTATTTTATTCACAAGTTAAGAATATTTTGAGAAAATAATATTATTATTATTATTAAAGACATGGGCTTACATAAGGGATTAAATTAATATTAAAGGGAACTTTTGAAAATATTTATTTCTAAAACCCAGCTGTATTTAAATCCTGTTGTATTATTTTTCCAAGCTAACCAATTAATTTGTTTTGTGAACAGCGAAAACCAGATAGAATCCTCTCAAGCCATAGAGAGAACCCTCTCCAAGAACGCTCCCAATAATGAAGAGTTATCTTCCTCCACTATCCACTGTAGAGTCAAGAGATATCATGGAGAATGATTTTGAATCGATTATCATAGTGATCAAAAGAAAATGACATAAGTAATAGGGTCTTCTATGCTAGAACCTAAAGAAGCTTACAGTGAAATTCAGATATTTGTGGAATAAGTGTGGATTACCACTAGAGGGAATCTTCTCTTAATTCATAAAATAAAATGATGGTACAACATAGATATGTTGTTAGATCCATCAATAAAGAAATAATTCATGAAAAGTAATTATTTAATTGATTAAATTAATTATAAATAATATGTGATGATCCTATGCTTGGTTCTATTGTTATTTCCCTTATCTTTTTTAATTGATTAAATTCCATTTATTAAGGTGTTCATCATCATGTAAATCTAGTATTGATCATTGATTATGAAAAAATAATATTTAGGCATAAATCCTCACACGCTTCTGTTATTCCTGGAACATACAAGTGGTATCAGAGCAGTCACATTATTATTTAAAAAAATTTAATGATCATTGATGGATTTAAACATTTTTCATTTAGTTTTAAATTGATGCTAAATTTTTCTTTGAACCAAATTTTGAGATCTGGTTATTCCTATTTCATTTCTCATAGATCTAATCCAATAAATTAATTTTATGTACGAAATAAAATAAAAGAACTCATCTAGATGTTCTGAGGATTCTTGATGGATAAAATAAGAGTATACACCATGTACCTAGAGGTATACTATGTGTTCAACGGTTCAATTCACCAATAATTAATTTAGAATTAATTCAAATTGTGTGCATTGAATACATGCAGTTCATTTAATTATGCACTGCTTGTTGACCAGACCAATGTTGACCAGACCAACATGGAACACAGTCATCCAGAGTACATGTCGTGTAGCCCACATACATGGCGTGTTGTCCTTTAGTCATATAGGGAGCATGTATCTTCATAATGGGCATACCTAACTGGTGACCATGTAACTTAGAGACCATGCACTGTGAAGCCCATTTACACTATGTGTACTCCAATTTTTCCATGGAACGGTTTATATGCAGATTCCCTAGGTGTGTTTCACAGATAAACAGTGATAAGGTTACATATCATGTACTTATAAAAAATTACATAAAAATAATATTAATTTATTATACTTTGTAAATATTATCGACATGTTCTTGAGTGTGGTCAAAAAATTTATAGGACACACCATATGATGGGTTTTAATATATATATATATATAATTAATTCTTGTATAATAATCAGATCTACATATCATGTGTGAGTCATATTACAATTATTAATCTACGTGTATTAAATTATAACACATGATATAAAATTCATGTAATTCATTTAATCATTAAGTTGATAGTATAGTTAATAAAAGTATGTGATATGTCATGTATGAAATATTTCACATGAGTAAATAGTATAAAAGTATAATACATGTGGGGTAGATTCTAATGGGTATTCTCAATGTTGTCACCAAGGTGAATTTATATACACAATTAATTTTTAAGAAATTTATTTAATTTGTTTATAATTATTATTTAGGACAATATCAAGAAATATGGATGAGAAAAAATATAAATTAATTGATTAATTAAATAAGAAAATTAATTTATTTGAGGGCGATTTATCTTAAAAAATAACGACTAAGAATTGAATGATAGTTTTATTAAATTATTAATTCATTGAATTCATGTGGATGATCAAGAAAATAAATTAGACCTTTTTATTTGATTGGTTTCATTTTATTTTTTTTGTAAAATTAAGTTTTTGGCCTGGATGTCATCTCTCCACATATTATGAAAGTGTTTGTGCGCCTACTGTTTATTTTATGTAAACTGCTTGCCCTCACCAACATGTGAGTTAAAAGCATATTTAAAAGATGCATCTCCCAATCTAGTGGTGGTAGTTAAAATTAGGAGACAATGTGAAACCAATCCTAGACATATACATAGGTGGGATGGTGGAAATCTGTAACACAATCCTTAATCGGTTCAATGTTTTTTTACCAAAGGTCAACAATTTATTAATCAACCGCTTGAAAAAATTATTCATTAGTAATATCTCATGATAATACTACTTTATTATTTTATTTATATCAATATTCATGCTTATTTCATTATAGATTTTTTTTCATGTCCACGTGAATTAATGAAATTAACAATCATGAAAGATATAACTAAAATAAATTTTATTATTCTTAAATATTATCTAAGACATGGTTAATCACTTAAGTAAATCCACTTAATATTAATAAGAATTTAATGAATATAATAAATGTAAATTTATGCATAAAATAGAAAACCTCTAAATTATATATATTAAGACAGTGTAGTCATCCATTACTTCAGTTATAATCAAACAATCGTTCAATGTTCATGACTAGACCATGTTAGGGTGCTATCAATTATAGGGGAATTATAACTTGGTATTTTGGGTTAACATAACTTAGTTCACATCATGGATTGATAGCCGAAGCAATACATAGTGTAACTGAGGGGAAAGTGTTGAGGAAATCCAATTTATGGATTTTAGGATTGGGGAGTCCACTCGACAGTTTAAGGAACTTTGAGTTAATACAGTTCGAATTTGGAATACCAACTTAAAACCATTCAAGTTGCTTGACCTACAAAATTTAGTGTAATGAGAAGGGGAATATGGATCCTTTACACTAGAATTTCAAAACAACATGATATTTAGAAGCCAGTGGTGAGGTTTATTGGGATTCGATAAAATAGAGGGATATTAATAAATAAAATACTTATTTATTTCTATAAATTTTATCAGATAAGGTACTGAAATTATTCTTATCTTATTTGTACAAATATAAATAAGTTTACTTCAAACTTATCACTACAATCCATAATTGATAAGGATAAAATTATCACTGGAACAAATTTCCAAGAGTGGAAAAGATGCTTATGTGCTATCCTTCTCTATGAAAATAAATTGTATGTGTTGGAAGATATTATTCCTAAACACCTAGAAATGAGTCTACTGATGAAGATTTGTCTCTCTATGAGAATAATTTGGATGACACAACATATATTTAGTGTTTCATTTAATTATCCATAACCAATAAGAATTTGAATCAACATGAGGACATGGATTCATATAACATGATGTATCACCATCAGGATCTCTATCAAGATAAATAGAGATGGGATAAATATGAGATTTATAATTCTTTGGTTATAACTATTATTAGATATAATGCACCATCAAGGCCTTATGTTTTCAATCTTATTGGATTTATTAAATTCTTAGACATATTTGGGATGAAATTCCCACATGAGTTGCACACATAACTCATACTTTCATTACTACCAAATACCTTCTCCTATTTTATTGTTAATTACAATATGATAAATAATGATAAAAGTCTTTCATAACTTTTTACTTTGATTCTCCAAGTCGATAAGGATATGGGACATGATAAACCCACAGTACTTATGGAAAATAAGAAAATAAGTAGCATGAAGAGGAGACCCATGACTCGTAATAATTATAAAGCCCCTGAGAACCAACCATTCATAAAGAAGAAGATCTAGATATAGGGAAATGAAATAGAGGTAGTATGTTTTTCATGTACAAGAAATACCACTAGAATTAGAACTGATCCCAAAATATAGGGGAAGATAAAGGTTCATTATTTTTCAAATGTGGTCATTCCAAATCTACACATTGTTTATTAGATACAGCATTTGGTGCTCACATTTATACCCAAATGTAGGAACTGAGTAGATTACGAAATATTGATATAGGATAGGTTAATCTGCAATCTACCA
This sequence comes from Viscum album, assembly GCA_963277665.1. Lineage (NCBI taxonomy): Eukaryota > Viridiplantae > Streptophyta > Magnoliopsida > Santalales > Viscaceae > Viscum > Viscum album. The sequence continues at coordinate 1,148,936,290 of OY728127.1, read as the reverse complement.
ATGGTGTGAGAATGGATTATCAATACATTTGTGAATATCACCTTTCACTGACAATGGGAATGATTTTGCTTTTAAAATATTATTATTTTGTACCAATTGTTACCAAGAACATAATTTTTATATCATTCCGAGATGCAGATGGTTTTATTTTTGAGTTTAGAATTAAAATATGTTTCTTCTATAAAAACAACTTATGTTATGGTATGGAACATTTAAATAATATTCTTTATGTACTAAATTAATAAACAAAAGTATTGTAAATTGATAACGATTCTTGTTCACATGACTCATATAACACCTAAATATGGTATCCCTATATTATACATGTAAATAAGAATATGTTGAAAAAACATGGTCAATATGTCTATTTAGACTCATCTAAGATAAAACCACTTGAAATATACCATGATTTTTTACAAGGAAAAATACCAAACTTCCATTCAGTGTATTGGGTGAAAGGGTCACATAGATTCTAGTATTCATTCACACTAATGTGTGTGGACCATTTCCAATGAAATCTATAGGTGTGTATTATTACTTTATAATATGTTCTGATGACTAGAGTATATATGGTTATGTCTACATGATGAGGTGTTAGTATGACTCCTTTATGAAATTAAAACGTTAAATAATGAAGGAATAGAATAAACATGGGAGGAAGATGAATAATATTTGATCAGATTTAGGTGGAGAATATCATAACCAAGAGTTTATCAAAATTCGACTGGATTTTGGGATTCTATCTCAACTGACTCCACCTTATACACCATAGTGTAATGGTGTTAGTGAGAGGAGGACCCATACCTTGTTGTACATGGTATGGTTTATGAAGAGTCATCCCGATATTCAGTTATCCTTTTAGGTATATACATGGGAAACTACAACATACACATTAAACTGAGTACCTACAAAAGTAGAAAATGAAATTCCCTTCATGTTATGGAGTAGAAAGAAACATGTTTTTTCGCATAAATGTGTATGGGGTTGTGAGAAATTTTTTGAGGCCTTCTTAAGAAATAAAGTTTCACCTTAGGGAATAATTTGTATAATTATAGGTTATCCTAGGAAATAAAATGAATACTACCAGCACAACCCCTCAGAAAAAAAAATTTGATTGTCATTGGAAAAGCTATCTTTCTTAAGAGGGAGCACATTCTAAAGAAGGATAATGGGAGAAAGATTTAATTTAATTATGTTGATGCCAATATATACAAGAGTTGGTACAATAATATATTCTACAAGCCCCCATGGAAGAATTAGTTCTTGAGTCATAAGTACTGGGTAGGAGCACAAGAGAGGTAAGAAAACTAGATAGGTGTAGTTTTCTAGTCACCAAATATGGTGAATCATTATTGGTTGATAATTATGAATCTCTCTCCTATAAAGAAGATGTATAGAGATCAAAAGATTAAATATGTAATGATGTTATGAATTCTTAAATGGATTATTTGATTCAAAACCATGTTTGGGTTATGGTCGATGTGCCAGTTTATGTAAATCCCATAGCGTGTAAATGGGTATTCAAGAGAAAACTAGACATGGAAGGTAAATTAATTACATATAAATAAATGATACTTGATAAAGGGTTTAAACAGTGTAAATGAATTTACTATAATGAAACCTTTTCACCAATTTCCCTTTTTAAATCCATCAGAATTCTACTTTCTATATCAGTATATTATGCCTATGAGATTTGGAAGATGGATGAAAAAACCCAAATTACATATTAGTAACCCTTACAAAGATGTCTATATGACATAACCAGAAGGGATTGTGACTCTATGTTTTGAAAAAAAATATTTTCATGTTGTAGATATCCATTTATGGATTAAATCAAGCATCTTGGTCATGGAACATTCTATTCGATGAAGCTATAAAATAATTTTGTTTTATTAATAAAAAATGTGATCCATGTGTTTACAAGTGGTTTAGTGGTAAAACATTAATTATCCTAGTACTATATGTTGATTAAATAATTACTTATTTGAAATGGAATACAAATCTTACTGTCTGTTATGGACTAGTTAAACAAGGGTTTCTCAATTAAGGACTTAGTTGAAGCAACCCATATTCTAGGGGTCAAGATCATTCATGATATATCCAATATGCTTCTTGGACAAATTCAAGGCACATATACTGACCAGATACTAATGGGATTTAGTATGTAATAATCCAATAGGGGATTGGTTCCAGTGTCAAATGTTTTATATATTTCAATAAAATGATTCCTTACACATAATAGGAGAGATAATGACTAAGTAATATCTCATATGCATTAGCGATTGTATAAATCATGAATTCCATATTATATAATGTACATGATGTTGACTATGCATTGAGTAGTGTAGTTAGATATAAATAAGATCTAGGAGAAAAGCATTGGTCAGTTGTTAAGGATATCCCCAAGTATCTGAGAAGAACTAATGATATGTTTCTGGTGTATGGAGGAGATGAGGAGTTGGTCATCATGGGTTATACTAATGCTAGTTTTTAAAAAAATGATAATGATATGTAGTTGATGTCGAGAAATGTTTTTTGTCTCAAAAGAGGTGTTATGAGATAGAAGAGTTCATAGCAGCCAGTTATCGCTGATTCTATAGTAGATTCCAAGTATATAGTGGCTTCTGATGCTATCATGGAATTCTTTTGGATTTGAATCTTTTTCCAAGAGTTGGTAACTAGCAGAAAAGACCATATCACATTGTATTGTGATAATAATATGGTGGTGAATCTTGTAAAAGGGACAATGTCATACCAACAGACAAAGAATATTCTCTATAAGTATCATCTATTTAGGTATTTTTATCAAAGGGGTGAATTTGAAATAAGAATAGTACCCACAGAAGAGAATGTGTAGAACCCCTTTACTAAAGGACTATGTTAAAAAAATCATGTGTATCATGTGAGAGATAGCAGACTGAAGGTAATTAGTGGTTGTCTCAAGGGAAAGTGGGGGTATGTTGGAGTTGGTTCCCTAAAAACAAATTTTGTGTATATTATGTTAACATATATTCATATTTTCATATATTAATAAAATTCTTATCAAATCATTATTTTTCTTATGTGTAACATAGTATGTCATAATGTCCTAAGATTAGTTGTCGCACTAAAAGGTCATAGAAGTTCCCCGATATGATGATAACCAATAAGTTCTACCACAATATTCTTAAATATATATTATATAGACAGATGATATCATTTTAGGGGCACAAATAATACAGACTATCAAGGATGGTGAATCAAAGGACATTGAGGCACTTTGTCATAGCGTACACCCTTGGTAATATCAAGTGTATGATATTATGAGATTGATACCTTCAAGTAAGAAATCCAAATTTATATGTGTCATTGGATGTTATTATATGTGGTCATGTGTAATGATCCTTACACATTAATATTATTATTAATGAATATTATATGTTGTGTACTTTGATGTATTTATTAAGACTATGACAACATATGTTCACAGTGAGGTACGATACATCAGGCGAGACACGAGTAATATTGCATTAATGAATGATGTTAGAAAGGATTTCCCCCTTATTTTCATTAATGGAAGTTAATATCTTGGGCCCTTTGATAGAAATAATATAGCCTAAATAAATACTTGGCTATGGTTTTTGATGGGAAAGTTTGATTTCTGTAATTTCAAATAAAGAGATATTGATCAAATAGGTTGATAGCACCTTCATGCAACCTTATTTATTAGAGATATATTGATAAAGGGATTATATTACATAGTGAGCATTCATATGAGTTATTATGTAATTTTAGTATTATCTTCTTTCAAAATGGGTTCCATGGCATGTTGTAAGGCACTATCCTTGGACTTTAGGCAGCTTCACCTAATTCCACTAAGAAAGATCCCTAGAGGTTCATACACTAAATGTATCCAAAATCTTAGTCAAATAATATATTATTATTTATTATTTAACATGTTTAATTAATATTATTATTTTATTTGGTTTAATAATTATTCATGTTTTTATCACATATATTCTGTCGCCAGCAACATAAGAGAATATAATGTGAGCATAATATTTAATAAATATTTATTTTTTATTTAGTGAATATACTATTTATTTATTTATTGGTGAATAAAGAGTTGGTATTTATTTTTTAAATAAATAGTCATTATTAAAGGTGCAATAAATATTTTAGAGGAATGGTGGACATATTTTTTAGGCCATGTGAGAAATAATATATATTGAATATTATTTGATTAAATAATATTTAATTTAATCCACAAGATAAGCACGTGTCAGGGAAATAATAATATTATTGTTATTTCAGACATGGGGTTCTATATAGGATTAAATAAATATAAAAATTCACTTGTGAAAATATTTATTTCTAAACCCTACCAGTATTTAAACGCAATTATAATATTTTTTTAGACCTAGACAAATAATTTTTGTTATGCACAAGGATAGACAGAGAGAATCCTCTTAAGCCTTAGAGATCTCCCTCTCCAAGAACATGCCCAAGAATAGAGATAGATCATCCTACTCCCTCCACTATCAAGTAAATAGTGATAAAGTAGAATGATTTGGAAGAAATTATCATGGAGATAAAAAGAAAAATATGCAAGTGTTAGGATCATCCATGCTAGAAACCATATAATCCTATGGAGACATTCGAAGGTCTGTGGAACATGTGTGGATCACTACTAAAGAGAATCTACTTGTGATTCCTACAATTCAATGATGTTACAATATAGATCTATTGTCATGCCCATCGATGAAGAAAGAATTCATGCTAGGTAATTATTTAAATGCTTCAATTAATTATAAAAAATATGTCATGATCCTTCACTTGGATCTATCATTTAATCCTTTGTCTATTTTCTATGATTCAATTCTATTGGTTATGGCATCCATCATAATGTAAATATCAGAATGATCATCGAGAATGACAAAAAAGAAAAGTTGGGCATGACCCATTACACCCCACCACTATGCCCAGAACCTATACACCATCTATGAATTCTCATCCTCATATTTTTGGAATACCCTAGAAAATGACATGGATTCATTGACCCTTCATCACAGATAACCTTTGTTCTGAAATTCTCTCCATTTGGCTTTATTGGAAATCCAAAGTAAATTTCAATTCCACAAATACCAAAAAATCATATAGATGGAAGCAAAATAACTTATCCATCATACTAAATTTATGTGACCAAGGATCAGTGTTGAAAACAAGAGGTTAGGAGATAACCCATTGTTGCATTCCATTCCTCACACCAGGACTCAACCTGTATTCATGTTCGATTAAATTAAATTCCTCGTTGATCATATTTCCCCAGACATTCACCATCATTGGAACCACTTAATAGTAAACACCATAGATAATTGTATTTTTCTCCCCCATTAACACTTAATTTCACCATAGACTTCCACATAATCTCAATAACATTATATTCATTCTCAAAATTGGATAATAAAACCAAATAAAATGCAATTAAATCAATTAAAACCCACAAAAATAGTTATATTTAAATGGGGAGAGTGGATAAACCAATCCTCTTGAAGTAGAGGGAGGTGGCTGAACACTAAGGTTCAACTGATGTTTTATAAATAAAAGAATGGAAAACTTCTTATTCATGAATTCTACCACTTACTGATAAGTTCCAACATGTTCATTTTTGATCACTCCTTACTTCTCCTTTTCAATTATAAAGTGATATCTAATATCAATATGTTTGGCATAATATTTGCCTCAAATGCGTTTACATGCTTTTAGTCACACTCTTGTTATAAAAAAAATATCATCATAGGTTGTTTCACTTATTCACCAATATTCTACAACTGTTTCTTTATCTATAGAAGATGATTACATGATTTGGTTACTGAGATATATTATATCTATTTAATTATCAATTAAGTTAATTCTTTCATTTTACTTAACCAAAATTCACATTTAAATCCAATTAAGAATTCACCACCACTTTTGGTCTTTTGTTTCACCACATAACTAGCCCAATCCACATCAAAAAAATATTAATAACACATAATCCTTTCCTACTCCAATGAGAAATCCAAAATTAAGAGTACCATAGATGTACCTCATGATACATTTCACTACTTCTAGATGTTCTTCATTCATAATAATTTTGAAAATGAGCCACCAAAAATGTTTCCCATATAATATTCAGCTGTGTTATATTCAAATATAACAAGATTCAGATAAACCTCCATTATAAGGAAGGGTCCATAAATTTCACATCCTCATCCTTCCCAATATTAGTTTCAAGAAAAATAAAAGTCGAAATTGGTTTGTAATATTGTATATAAAATTTATTTATCATCTCTTTTGAATACATAGCATGGTATATAAAAGTATATATCTCTTTTTGAACCAATTATCGACTTGGAAAATATGTGAGTTCAAAAAAAATAGAAATTTTAAATTTTGAACTCCTGAGAATATAAAACTCCTCCATGTATTTTTTTTGTTTCTTCCCCAAATATGATATAATCCTAATAGACAAGTACTGTGAATTATTCTTCCTTTGATGTATTCACTTAGATATTATGATCAATATTTCCCATTTTAAATTCTAGATTCATTAATTATGGTTTAAGATAATCATACTATGATCATGTTGCTTATTATATACATGGCCATCATTAATTTTCATACCTTGGTTTCAACATTTACAATTAATAAGACAAGAAGTAGTCTGGTATAAACCTCCTCTTTTAGTACACCATTAAAGAATTACATTTTTATATTCACTTAATAATTCTTGAATCCTATTTTAATCTCCGTCTCCATTAAGATCCTGATGAACTCATGTCCTTCCACTAGTGTAAAAATTTCATCATCATCAAAACCTTAAGTTTGTGTATAGCCTTTACACATAGTTTTCACCTTATTTCAGATGACATTTTCATGCTCAATGAATTTATTTATAAAGATCCTATTTTTTCCTAATCATGTTGTGATATTTATTATAATTTACATGTTAGAATGTTTAATTCTTATCAATTAGATCCAATTCCTCATTAATTGCTTTAACCCATGATTCATCTTCCGTTGCTTCTTCAAATGATGTTGGTTACACCATTGTTAATAGAGAACAAATCTCTACATTAATCAACCTTCATGTTTATGTTGTATCATATAAATATCAAATTATACAGGATGGAAGAACCACCACTCTCTTTTTTCTATTTTGAGTTGAAGGAGGACATTCTTCAGAAATTATTTCTTCCTCTGAATTATCATAAAATCTTCATCATTTGGGAAACTTTATGAAATATAAATATTTTTACCAAATTCATTATCATGTTTACATAATTTATTAAATTATATGTTTCTACAATTCTTCCCATATTTATCCCAAAATGACTTTGACATAGTTACATATAACAATTATATTTTATCATTATTCTAGAATTTTTTAGACATACTCTTTATTGAGTAGCATAAAAATACTCCTTCATCTATTACATCATCATAATTAACTTGATTTACTTATTTATTTTGGATATAACATTTTCTTATAAGGGTTAGAAAGGGTTTTAAGGAGGTATTCCTTCCATTGCCCATTTTATAGGTTTTTCTTTCTTACCTTGGGATTAGGGAATACTGTTTTTTCCATAAACATCAAATTTTATTTAATTCTTCCAATAATGGAGAGATACACCTCTCTCGATGAGAAATGTCTTATCCAAATTTCCTACCATCAGATATCATTTCCATGAAACTGGATTATGCTGAGGAGTTCTTAGTAAAGATACTACATGAATAACTTAATGTTTCTCAAGGTTATTTTCCACTTCAATAGATGGGAATTTCGTTCCATTAATGGATTGAAATATTTCGATTCTGCATCCATTTGAATTTGAAACTCTCATTCGATAGATATTAATGCATTTTATGACATCTTTTATTCTCTACATAAAAATATCACAAACTTTTTCAACTATAATCATCAAAAAAAATGATGAAATACCAATTTCCACCTATTCCAAGTTGATCTATGTTTCCATATATGTTTGTGTGAGCCAGATAAATTAAATTGGGTATACATTTCTTATTCAATAAATACTGATTTCATACCATCTTCCACCACATACATGTGTCACATGTTTTTTATGATCTCTATTCATGTTCAGAAACTCAACCGTATATTTTAGCATGGATAAGTTATTTATTATTTTTTTTGATGAAGGTGTAATATCCACCAAATCCACAAGTTTTTATCATAATGAACCTATATGAATACCCTCTTAGGATGGTACCCAACCCGATCTTCCACATACCAGAAGGGCGTTCCCAATCCCCAAGGGTTGGAGACTATCACCTGGGAATCAAAAAACAATCAGAGTGAATGATTACACCCAAACTGAAACAACAACATGACACATATATACAACATTGTCAACATCAGAAGAGATAAATATATTCCATAATTGAAAACAATGAGTAGAAACTAAACAACTCAAGAGTAGAAAAATATCCAAGCACAAGTTCAACCACAAATCACTACCAAAACTAGAAAACCAACCACTCCAAGTTATAGTGTGGGAAGAATCCCACCATATCACCACTAGCTACATAGATTATCTAATAGAAAACCCCATTGTCTCACTACATCACCTTGCATTTCCCTAAATTGAAATACATATTCAAGTCTACACACCACTAATTGGGTACATAGGTTGATAGCTAATAGGCTCAACAGGGTTTCACTCAGGTGTTCCATATTTAGTATCTGAACAATAATCCAATCATGATCAACTTTAGTGACAAAAAGGAATGATAATAGTTTAACATTTTTATATCAAAATCATGGGAAAAAAATTTAATTTCCCCTTTTACATATTTCCAAATAAATCAGGTAAATTAGTTTCAAAGCATTTCATATCCATATGTACCAAAAAAGATAAATCATATCAAAACAAAGCTTGTAACCCATGATATATAAATCCATGGTAGTACAACCAAATATTACAATCCAAAAGAGGAAGTGTAGGTAACATCACGCCAACTATCACACTAGGTCAGGATAACTAGGACACTCATACCTAACATAGAAAATCTCATACCATCAAGCTTCTAGAAATATGCATCAAGTCTAGAGAGTAGAGAAACACCCTAGAAAGTAAACCCCCTAGTAGATCTAACAGGTCCCAAGAAAAAATAGACCTAGGGATAAGAGTAAATCCATAAGAAAAAACACCCCTATAGTGGATGATACTTATTATTATACCATCCACCTAAGTACCCAAGGATTCACAAGCACTCTATTTTTTCAATCAATTAATCAAATAATTTTCATCAAACCATTCTTTTAAACCATTTCAAAAAACCATTTCATAATTTTTTAAAATCCCATTTCCATTTACCAAAACTAAGGGAAAACCATATTTTATAAAAACATAGATCCACACACAATAAAAAAAATCAGTTATATAATTCCATTTAATTTAAAAAACAATTCATCAAAACATGATCAAATTAGTTCACCAATGAAGACTATAGACAGAACCACCTACTTAAAAACGTGTGTCACACATGCTTGTAATAGAACCCACCACAAGAAAGGATTCAGAAATTATAATGTAGACCCTTGAATAAATTAACACATCTTATAATTGATTCAATTTAACAAAATATCTGGTGAAGAATAAGAAACAACACTAATATCAAGAATGAATACAAGTCGCACCACAACCTACCAAGGAAACAACCCCTAGGAAATGTTCAAAAAATAGATCTAGAAGGAAATTAGAAGAAACATCACCACAGGTCAACAGATCTGATAATGCAATGTAACAGTGCTACCATGATCAAATAGATGAATAAGAAGAAAGGATTACTCACTCTGGGAGATGTAATCCAACCACAATGTTGATCAATCGCCAAATAATAAATCTTAAATGAAATGATGCTCCCAAACTCACTAGAGAAGATCCCTACATCAAGAGAAAGGAGGGATATGGAAGAATGAATGAAAAATTAGTAGATACATCACCCTAAAACCTTACCACCCGATAGTTACATGACGTGTAACCCCTCCACATGTTGGGTAATCCATGTTGATTACATATGCTGAAAACCCCCATCACCTTTTTATTTATAGCCCTATTTTTAACATTACACATCATGTATCCATTACATGGAATGTAATTATTTCACGTTGTGTAAAAAATTCACAACATGCATCTAGAAACAATTTATAAGTCATCTAACAGATTTTCATGCCATGTAATCTCATAGCACATAGAGAAAACCTAGATTCGTACACAGAAATACCAAACCAACATGGATGTTCTTCAAACATATAGAGAACCCCATAAAACCATTAACATATTTATACCTAGACTTCATTAATTCAAAAAAATCATCCCTGAACAGTTGTCATTTTTTAGAAAATGTTCTCTATCCTCGGGAGTCCCAAGATACACCAAATTAAAGAGGAAAACTAGAAAAGGGAATTGAAATAGTTGGAAGTGGGTAGTGGGGTGTTGCAGACTCACCATCATAATACTTTTCAACTCATGGAAGCCATGTGGTAGAATGAAGTCCAATAAAGAGGTCAGTCTACTGCTCCCTCATAAATGAATAGTGCACCAAATCCTGGTGAGATTCTGATTTGTTCCGCCATAACACTCTGACCAATAGAATCAACTTCCCATGAAATAATTTCACTTCAGAGTCAATGATCTTAATTATCTACTTAATAAAAGAGTTGTCTGAATGTAACTCCATCACTTCCCAACTAAAAACATGAGTGGGGTTAGGATGGTATTTCTTGAGTTGTGATATATGGAATACAAAATGAATCCATGTCAACTGAGCATAAAATTACAACTAATAAGAAACCTATCCAAGATTTTTAATGGTCTTAAATGGTCCAATATATCTCAGAGCCATCATTCCCTATTTTACAAAGATGATAATAACCCAACTGAGGAGAACCGTTCAAGAAAACATGATCACTTGTAGAAAACTCCAAAGGATGACATCGTTGATCAACATAAGATTTCTATTGACTCTTCAACATAAAAAAACACCAATTTATATCATGAATCCTCATCGACATATCCTGAACCAAACCTTCTCCAACTAAATAATCTTCATCAACCTCTTCCAAAAAAAGAGGTGATCTGTATGGGAGAACATAGAAAACCTCAAAAAGAGTCATTAGTTTTTATGGATGGTAAAAATTATAAAGAAACTCAACCAATATGAGATGTTTATCCCAAGATCCACCAAAATACAGGACACATGCATGGAACATATCTACCCAATCTGAATAGAATTATTCCTCTGATATTTTTTTGTGGATGATATGTTGTACTCAATCTGAACTAAGTCCTCATATCCTCCTAAAGACTCCTCTAGAACATAAATATAAACCTAGGATTCTTGTTTTAAATAATACCACAAGGAACTCCATGTGACCTCATAGTTTCTTGCACACACTGCTTACACAGATCTTCTACTTTTTTATTTCATTGATCATAATAAAATGATATTAATTTGTGAACTGATCAATCACCACCCATATATAAATCCTCCCTCGAGGATTCCATAGTAAATACCAAAAAAATCCATGGATATATCATCCAATTTACAAACTGGAACTGGAAGACACTAAAGAAAACCAGAACGTTTCAGATGCTCTATATTAATCATTTGGCTGGTGTAAAATTGGGAAACAAAATTTGGAATTCCATGATTTATAACCACCCACCAAAATTGTTTTTCCATGTCATAATATATCTTTATAGTTCCCAAATGGACATCCCATAATGATCTAAGAAAATCAAACAAAATTGAGCTCCTCATAGGGTCTGAGATGAGAACTCAATCACAAAAACAAATAATACCATCTAAAGAGAAAGACTAACATGAAATGGTCTCCCCATCCTATAGGGTTTCTCAACTTCCTATGAACTCATCATACTACTACTGACTCAGTATAATAAAATCAAGGATATTTTTTGATAACTGAAAACTGGTCAAAACCATACATGGAACATATTTCTGATAATTCAGATACAACTGTGAAATTCCTAATAATATTCCACTCTTCATTATATTCCAAAAAATATTGTGATGGAACTTTCTTTTTAAGAGAATATGCAATGAAATTCCCCTTCCTCAGGGTGTAGGTGATGTCGAAGAAAACGTTTAAAGGTATTCTACTCATCATCTCTATCTAAGATTCAATACCTTTTTGAGAAAATATATAGATCAAACTCTTATGATTGGATAAGACTATAAATTTTTCTCTAAAAAGATAATTTCGTGAACATTTAAGAACATGCATAACTGCAACATTCTTGAAATAATGAGTGGGGTAAGTATCCTCATGTGGTTGAGGCTGATAAGATTTTTAAGCCACCAGATGATCATCCTACATGATTACACAACCCAATATAGCACCATATGAATTATAGACAACCGCATACCCCTAACTGGGCTTGGGTAAGATTAGAATAAGAGCATATGTCAGAATTTATTTCAACTCATAGAAATAAAGTGAAACTTTGTATCCCATGAAAAATTCACCCATTTCATGGTATTATAAGTCAAAGGTGATGGAAAATAAAATAAATCCTTGTAGATCCGTTTATAGTGTCAATAAATACTAAGGAAGCTATAAATTTCAAATACATTTTGTTGTTCTTCCCATGACAAAACAACCACTACCTTCTTAGGATCAACTGATAAGTCATGATAAGAAATCATGTGCACTAATATTTTTAATTCATGAATCTAGAAGTATCATTTAAAAATATTTTCAAACAGAATTTTAATCCTCATATTTCCAAAACCAAACTGAGGTTGTACTCGTTCTCATGCTCAGATCCTGAGTAGACCAAAATATCATCCATGAACACTCCCACAAATGTGTGGAGATATTGATGGAATATTTTACTCATAAAATCCATAAAAAATGAAGAGTTTTATTCAGATCAAATGGTATCAAAATATATTTACAAATTTCATACCTTTTCAGAAATCCATATTCAGTTTATCACACTCTCAAACTTTGAGCTGATGATAACCTGGCTAAAGATCAATCATTGAAAACTAATTTTCCACATATAACTGATCAAAAAAATCATACACATGAGGAAAAAGATACTAGTTCTTAACTTTTACTCTATTAAATATATGATAGTCTACAAAAATTCAAAGTGAGGTACCTTCCTTCATGGAAAAGGGAATCTGGGCTTCCCAAGGTGAAATGCTAGGGAGAACAAAACCCTTCTCCACAACATTATCAAACTGAATCTTAAGATCTTTCATCTCTACTAGTTTCTTATGTTTATGAGGTATTTATATTAGATAAGTCCCTGTAATGAGTTCAATCATAAAATCTATCTCTTTATATGGAGAAATCCTAAAAAATCATCTAGGAAAATGTCATGAAAACCCCGAATAATAATAGGAAGATAAAAAAAATAAGAAACATCATCTGGATTGACCACAAAAATAGACAAAAAAACTCTAGATATATTGGTAGGAAGGCCCTACATGACCAGTCCTTGGATCCAACACTCCTTAAAAAATCATGTGAGATCCCATTGGCTAAAAGAAATGAGACACAAGGATAATAATAATCAATCTCATATTGATGATATATAAGGAAATCCTTTCTAATGATGACATCAAATAGATCCACATCAAGAATAAGAAAATCCCAGACTAACTCTACAACATCTATCAATATAAAACAAGGAAAATGAAACCTCTGGCCTTTCCTCTTCCCAATAGGTGTCTCTAACTCCCTAAAAATGACATAAATTTCATTGGAAGTTTAATCATATAAAAAACTTCTAGATATAAATGAGTGGTAATCACTAGTATAAAAGAATGAAATCACTACTGAGGATGAAATAAAATGGTACCACTCACTATCACTGGGCCCACATCCACATCTACAAGAAAATAATTTAATCCATGATGGTGTTTCACTCTTGGGCCTAGTGGCTAGGGCCCTATAGTCTTAGAAATATCTAACTACACAATAGTGGCCTTTGGATTCAATGATCTCGTACCATATAGAGGTGTAGCCATAGCATAACCAAAACTCTACATATAACCATAATGTTCACAACTGTTACACATATTTTCAAGTGAAGAAAAATAATTTCATGTGTGTACAACCTTTGAACACTACTATAAAGTCATATGCACACCACTAGCTATAACTAGAGGTGTTGGAGAGGCCTGCTATTGGGACCCACCTCCACCACATATGTGGTGATCCTTCCACTCCCTTTTTTGCTGCACGATCCACTGAAGCTTCTAGAAGGTGGAAGATAAGGTGTAGATTATTCAACCCCATATGTTGTATTCATTTCTGCTATCATATCCCTATCTACTATCTCCACATAGATCAAAAAAATCAGCACAAATATCTATGATCTGACATCCAGTCGCAAACCCTGAATGTAATTTTGAGCTTTAATATAGTCATTCTTCACAACCTATGATGAAAAATGAATCTACTCAGCTATTTGATTGGTGTACACAAAAATTAATGCTCCCCAAGCTGTAATGATAGGAGATCCTCATACTTTTCCATCATCAGTGAAACTAGACAAAAGTTATTGAATAAGAGTCTTAAAATCCTTCCAATACAAGCTGACATGCTTATCTTCCTTTAATATGGAATCCCACTGACACTTTCTAGGTCCCTCAAGACTTAATGTTTCAAACTTCACCTTGATGCTCTCATGTGTGTGCATGTGATGTCCTGAAACCAAGTGTCACTCAACCATGCCCTAAGACCGGGTGTCCACATCTCCTTAAGCACATCATCCTAAATTCCCAAGGTTATTGACAAGTATTTATGTCCATGGTTGTTTCCTTGGGGAGACTATTCTCTGATTATCATAGTATCACATCGGTACAACAATTGATAAATAGAAAAAGTTGTCTAATCTTGAATAAGAAGTGGAAAAAATGTAACCAACTGAGTAAAAAATATCATTAATAAAATGTAGTAAACTGAATCATATACAGAAGGATGATAATGTATGTCATATATCTTTAAAGCAAGAAAACATGGATATAAACATCAGGCAGTTGTAATATTCAAAAAGGTTAAAAAATGGAAAATTTTATCCCAACATCCCGATATCCATGTTTTTCATCCTCTACCAAACATTATCCTAATATATGACAAAACATTCATGCATCTGTAAGAGGATTCTTCCCCTTATCTACACCTACATGCATATAGTCTGCTCAACTGACATTGTCAGAACAGATAGGGTGTAACATAAATCATTGTAGGCCACCACAAACAGCATCTATAAATTTCCTATATGTGTATAACATATGTAATTGTGCATATACAATAATGTAAATTAGTAATAACAAATAAAATTTGGTTATCGGTGGTTCCGGAACAAGAACCAGGTTGACACTACCTACTTCAGCCCATGTCAGAATAACTCTGAACATGTATCACAGGTCACAATTCTCAGTATCACAACAGTAGTATGGGACTTCATGCCAAGTATCATAGTAGTAAAGGGGATTTGATTCCTTGTATCACATAATAGGGATTCTATTCCATATATCATAGAATAGGTAAACCATGCCAAGTACCATATAATTGGGATTCCATACACAGTATTGTAGTAGTAAGGGACATAAAGACTAGTATCATATAACAAGGGGCATCATGCCCATATAGTATCACATGGGACATTATGATCATATCACATTTATATAAAGGGAATCCATAAAAATTTAGTAATAATTATAAGGGTTTTCATGCCATTATATAATAACAAAGGTCTCTATGCCCATTTACCTTAATTGGAGAGGGTTACCATGTACATTTAGTACTAAGATGAAGTACAACCATGCCCATTTATATTAAACATGCATAAGGTTCCTCATACCCAATTTCCATAATTATCAAGGGTTATCAAGCCCATTTTTGTAAGTTATTATATGTATTAAAGGATTTCGGAAGTTCCTAAATTAATTCACAACTCATTTACACTTAATATTAACGAGGGTGTAACCATCGTTCATTTTAGCCAATAGATGTGAGCTCAACACTCACATCAATTCAATTAATTTTAATTTTCCAAGGCACTAGTTGTTCTACACCACAACTTTAATTCCATTTCAACATGGTATCATCATTTTAATTTAAGCCTAAACACAACATTTGGTGTTTTGGGCATAAGATATTGGAGGGGAAAATGGGAATATTTGAGGGAACACCCCAAAAGAATGGATCGCTCTGAGGTTTTCCATATCAATATGGGGTTGGATTCTAACAAGTATTTAGGTTCTAGGTAAGGTAACCAAGTTAAGGTAATTACAATTTAAGGGAAACATATAGTGAAACTGGCATGCAGAATAATGAAATATATAATAAAACAAAAAACATGAGGGATAAATTATAGACAACCTACCTCATACTTGTAAAACTATCCTCATCGAATATCTACCTTTAGTTCATCCCAGATTGGAATAAATCTAAATTATGGATCAAAACCCTGAAAATATGGCATATGATCCTACACCTCAATAACTTTTTCGAGGAGAAGAGAAATGAAGAACGACTAAAAGGAATTAATACTTTAACGGTGTTTATCCAATGAGACTGTTATCAATTGAATCAAACATCAGATTATAGATTTATAGAATTAAATAGGTTATCCATTGTGGGAGCTTAATGGGAGAATAAATCCTCTAAATGCATGAGATTGAGGAAAAAGAATTGGATAGTTAAAATTATAACTCATTAAGGAAATTTTGGTAACTTTTTTCCAAGAAACTAGAATCGCATAGTTTGGTCGCATGGTTGGACAAACTGTGAACCAACTAGCATCTACCACTACTTTAGGAGGGAACCCGCATGGTTAGAATGCACGGTTAGGGAAACTATGCACCAACCATGTGAATATTCTATTCTAAAAACTACAGACACTTCGCATGGGAGTGAGGCCCCTGGCACATGTTTATGGAAAAAGGTGTTCCCTAATTCACCCAATTTCCCATTCCCATATGATTAGGAGATATTTTGTAGGCTAGGTTGCAAAATTTCTACTAACTAGGTGCCCTTGTGATTTTCTCCACCGGTTGAGGTTCTGAGCTCCAAATGAGCCTAGGAAACCACCATAACCATTATAACCTCAATGGGAATCCATATTAGGTCCATAAAAAGTAATTAGAAAAACTTTTATAGGATATTTACCGGATACAATAGTCGGTATCCTATAGTATCCCCCCTTAGAAGAATTTATCCCCAAATTAACCTTCCTTGGGCATAAAAACATCATCCAAGAATAATTCTAGCCACTCAACACATATGTAGGCCTCATGCTCCAAAGTCTCATTCATGATCCGATAAACGATGTGTACATGATAATACACAGGGGATGCTCCACCATTGCGCTCAATATCCTCAGGATCAAAAGAAGGAGACGAGTCTGTATGATATTAGTGAAGATGTGAAATACAGAAGACGTTGTGCTTGGAATGATACCTCTGAGGTAATAACAACTGATAGGGTAGCAGGAAAACTCACTCCAAAATCTCAAAAGGCCCAAAAAATTATTTTGGTAGTTTCCCATTCCTCGGTATCCATCTATTCCCATGTTTGGGTGATACCTGCAAGAATACATGATCCCCAATCTCAAACTCCATAGGCCATTGATGGTGATCAATATATGATTTTTGTCTAGAATTAGGAGTATACATATGATTCTTGATTATTTAAACCTTCTCTGATGTCTCATGAATAATATAAGGAACTAGTAGCACTGCCACTCCATCCTCTAAAAAGCATAGGGGTGAATGACACAGCCTACTGTAAGTGGCCTCATAAGGATCGATCATTATTGTCTTTTGCTAACTTTTATTATAAGTAAAATCAATGAGAGGGATATGATTCTATTATAAATCATGGAAATTAAGGGAGAATTCTTGGAGAATGTCCTCTATAACCTTTATAGTCTATTCCAAAAAATCATCGGTCTGAGAGTGAAAGGGTGTATTCAGAAGCACCTATGTAACCCTATCCTTCTGCAACCCCTACCAGAACCTTGATGTAAAACAATCATCCCTATCTGAAATGATAGTATGATGGACCTCGTATATCCATATGATCTTAGGGACATATAATCTTCCCATCTCATCAACTCAAAAAATCTCCCAAATAGAAAGGAAGTGGTATACCCTTATCAATCATTCCACGACTACCCAAACTATGTAACTACCATCAGGCGACATCAGTAATACGATGACTGAATCCATCGGAACATCCTCTAATTTCCATTCCAGAAAAGGTTACTCTTGTAGAAGTCCAGTAGGTCACTAGTGATTTACCTTCACAGGCTGATAGGAGGACCACCTAGTGAAGAATCATGTTATCTAATGCTTCATCCTGGACCACCAATACCATTGGCGCATGTCACAATACATCTTGGTGATACCCAGGTGAAAATCCCACTATGAAGCATGTGATTCACGCATCAACTCCTATCTCATATATGTGGGAACATAGATATGAATATGTATAAATTGGTTATCATCATCATCAATAGTCCAATCCAAAGTCAGTTCCTCACTACTAATACTATCTCATAATCTAAAACCCTCTGGATCTAAAAATTGTCTCATATTCACCTTCTCCAGAAGTGAAGAGTCCACTAATATCCATACAAGTACAGACTATACAAGATTTTCCTGCGACTCTATATTCATCTTAGAAAACATAGTCATATATTTTCATTCTCTACTGGCCTCATAAACTGCATGAGTCTGGCTCCTCATGCTTAGAGTATTGGCAACAACATTTCCCTTCCCAAGCATATAGGCTTTCTCAAAGTCAATGAAATGCAAATATTAAACCCATATTCACTACCTAAGATTTATTCTTTGCTATGTGAAAATATTATTGAGTCTCTTGTGGTCTATAAAGACAAAAAAATGCTCTCCCAGCATGTACTGCCTCCAACAACGTCAGGTATGTGCAATAGATACCAACTCGAGATGATGTTTCGAGTAATTTTTCTCCTGAGGCCTCAACTATTGTGAAATGTACGCAACAAATATATCTTCCTACATTAGAAATTCTCCAAGCCCAATACCTAATGCATAATAATAGGTTTTATATCTCCTTCCCAGCTCTAGAAGAATGAAGAAACACGCTGATGTCAATCTCTCTTTCCACTCCTCAATGGGTATCTCGTAGGATTTAATCCATATAAACATCACACCCTTCTTAGTCAAGATAATAAGAGGTTCTTATTAGTATGAGAATTCCTGTATAAAATGTATATCATAACCATCCATCCCCAAGAAAATATGTATGTAAAATAAGTTCTTGGGATGCTCTCAGAAAACTGCAGGTGGAAACTTCTTTGAGTCGACTAAACCTCTTTCCCCTAAGATAATGTGACCTAGTAAGTTTACCTTATTGATCCAAAAATTGAATATGTTGAGATTATTAAACATTTAGTGCTCTATCAGTGTTTTCAAAATGATCTCAAGATGAATGGCATGGTCAGTTCAATTATGAGACTACACCAAGATGTAATCTATGAATACCATTAAAAAGAATCCATAAGGGGATGGAAAACCCTATTCATCAAATCCATGAACATGAAATTCACATTCGTAAGACCGAATGACATCACAAGACACTTATATAAGTCATTCCAACTACAAAAATCCATATGTAGAATATCTGAAAGTCCAACTCAAACATGATGATAGCCCGATCTCAGGTTGATCTTCAAGAATACCCTCGCTCCTCTAAGTTGGTCAAAAAATCATCAATATGAGGTAAAGCATATCATTTTTCCCTATATATTGATTCAACATTCTGTAATCCACAAAAAGCCTAATGCTTTCATCCTCCTTGGTAAAAGGGCTGGTAAACCCTAGTTAAATGTATTGGTCCACAAAAACCCCCTTGCTTCTAAACCCTCTAACTACCTCTTGAGATCCTGCATCTCAGTAGTAGTAATAATATAGGGAGGAATGGATACTAGTGTTGCTTTACACACTATCTCAATACTAAATTCTACCTCTCTCATGAGGTAGTCCCGAATTTTTTTTTGGGGAATACATACTTGAATCGATTGACTATATGAGGTAACTCAATCTGATATAGACCCTGATCCTCTATGTAAAGTCTATCAAACTAGGTGTTCAGTCTACCTAGATCGGGATTCTCTTGTCTAGCTTCTTCATTGTGGACATTCCACTCACCCTTGTGAATATATGCATCACCCTCTAATTATGTAAGCAACACCATCCCATGATTGAAATACACATAGGCATAATAGAGAACCAACCATTCCATCCTGAGAATGAAGTCAAAGCCTATCATCTCACAGAAAAATAGTTTTCTTGTAAAATGATGGTTTCCTACCCCAAGAGGATAGTCTTTACAATGGGTTATTCTCTCTAATCATATACCCAACTGTGTATCAAGTTCCAGCACTCCATAATAGTTCACAACATAAAGTCTAGGACTCTCCACAATAGGCACATAGATGAAGGATTGTGATGCACGTGTGTAAAATAAGGAAGAAATGAAAGAGTAGGCTACTAGAATAATACCTCAAACAGTAGATGGCCGAGTGTCCTGATCCTCCAGTATAGGTTTCACTAAAAAATATGGCATGATCCATGGCCAGTGCTATAACCTAACTACCAAGAGCAGTTCCTCTCTGTTGGCACTACAAATATAAACTCTAGATACCAAGGACATGATGGTATCCTCAACCTATATGTCCAGTAGCACTCCGGATACCTTCCTAGTGAGGTGCTATGGAATATTTTGCTAAAGGTGGAGCTAGAACAGATCTTACCCCACTCGAAACAGATGATAAGTTCTGGAATAATTGCTATAAATTTCTCAATCTTCCATGAACTTGGAACTCGATGGGTTCTCAAAGACACTGGTGCCTATTATTCCCAGGCATCCCACTCTGGTGACATATAATGTGGATGTCTATGGGTTCCATCTGGATACCTCTTCTCACACGCATAGTCTCAAAACATTGCTTCCAACCACTTGTAGAACCACTAATATATTTGGGTTCTGAACCGCAATAGATCACACTATAAGCTTCCCTTAGGTTTTTCTCAATAATAAGGGTCTGGTTTAGTATTTCATAAATGTTTGTCAACCAGAAAACATTTTCTTGAGAACAAATATGATTCCTAAGACCATCCTCAAATCATCTCACTTTCATTGGATCATACGAAGTGTATAAAGACATGAAGTTGTGAAGCTCTATAAAAAGAGATAAATAGTCCATGACTATCAGTGAACCCTATTTTAGGTTTATGAACTCCCTAGAATGATCATACCTCATGGTATTCAGAAATAAATAGTCAAATAATATCGATTAGAAATACCTCCATATTTCTTCACAATACTGACTAGTCTGATTTAAAATATTCCACCAGCATTTCGAGGATCCTCATAGCATATAAGTAGAAAGTTTCACTCTCCTCTAAATATGTGTATCTATATTCTTTATTATTGACATAAAGGTCTTGATCGATAACTCTACAGCTTGGGGTATGTCATCCCCTAAAAATTTGGGTAGATGTTGCTACTGGAACTCCCGAGTCAACTGTCTCATAGAAGGGGTAGAGCACGGAGCTCCTGGTATGGTCTGCATAAGCCATAAGAAATCCACTAAAAACTAGGCATCATCACCTATGTCCAAAATCAGTTGAGGTGCTTCATGAGTCACTAATAAGGTATAACTGGTGGCTTAGGTCCCACCACTTCTGGGGCATGATCGTCATTGCCCTCCCAGCGTACTACCAGAGGAAATCATGGTTTCATTGCTCTACAATTTCCAAAAACACTCCTTATATAGGATTTGATAATGGAATAAGACACATATATTGAAATAGAATAGGTAAAAAGCCTTTCAATGTAACATTTTAACCCCTATTCTATCTTAAAGAGTCGGGTATGGGTGATATGAACATTTATATAGCACAACATAGATGTTACCTACATCCCACTACAATGGTTGGGACTGGGTCAAACTCTGATCTTGTGAATTTTAATTTCATTAAAATTTATAAATTCAAATTTATATCCTCATTTTCAATAAATGGTTCACCCATATGATTTACCACTAAGGATCCATAAGGTCCCATACACATTATGAACCAAAGTGTGGTGTCCAACAAATCCATACCCTAACATGTTCAATTCCATGTGACCAATGGTCTATGACTCAACATGTCATAATTCAATGCTTATGGTTTCTATTATAGTCTGCGTAGGAACACACTGTTAGGTTATAGTAGGCACTCTATGTATCAATTATGTTTACTCAATCATATACAAGAATCATTAGTAATTAGCAATTATATTTATATCAATCAAATCACATGTGGAAATCATAGGCAATTCAATCTAAACAATGTTCCTCTATCACATGGTATATGCATGGCATGTCAATTTCCTACAAAGTGCTTAATATGATCCATGCTCAATGCTTCTCTTCCCTCATCTCATCGGACCATGGATATAAGATAACCTTCAATTGTATCAATAATAATATTACAATTCATCTTCATCACCCAATGGTGGAATCATATATACTATAATAAGAAAACAATAGAAAATATAAATTTCCATTTTAGGATATTGGGATTTTCTCTGTAGATGGGTTAGCTACTCCCAAGAACATATCATTACCAAACCCCATAACCTTTCTAATATAATGTCTATTGGGTAAAAAGAGTAAATAAATAAAATAAAGTTATGATACTACTATGTGACATCTGAAACCCACATGAAATTGAGAGTTTCTCCACGCCTAGTGGGCCACATGGCCTTAGGCACATATCCTTGAATTACAGAGGCTGCTGACCAGCAACGAGGTCCATGGGTATGTCTATGGGGAGACTATTCCATCATTAATAGAGTATTACATTTGTAAAATCAATAGATAAATTGAAGAATAAGTATAAAAGTGAATATTTAGTGGAAACAAATTTAACCAACTTAGAAACTGATATCAATAATCAAATGCAATAAACTGAATCATATAAAAAGGATGATGTTGTAAGTCAAGTATCTATAAATAGGAAATCATGGATTCAAAAAGTAGGTAGTAGTACTATAAAAAAGGTAAAAATAGAATAATATATCTCGGTATCCTAAGTTATAGCCTAGTCATCTACTACCAAACCCCATCCTACGACATATCAGAACGCCATGCATCCATAAGAGGACATTTCCCCTTATCTACACCTACAAGCATATAGTCTTCCCAGGTGCCATAGGCAATCCAAATAGGGTGTGACATAAATCTTAGTAGTCCACCACCAACGACATCTATAAATATCTATCCTAGTATACAATATGGAAGTGTGAAGATTCAAAAATGTAAATCATTAATAAAAAGGTTAAATGGATCGACTCTAGTTCTTGAATGGAAACCAGGACGACACTACCTGCTTCGGCCTATGCTTGATTAGCTATGAACATGTATCGTGGGTCAAAATTCCTAGTATAATAAGAGTAGTAAGGGACATCATTCCTAGTATCACATTAGTAAAGGGGATGTCATACCTAGTATCATGAAATAGGGACACTATGCCCAATATTGCAGAATAGGGACACCATACCCAGTATCAAAAAATAGAGATGACATGCCCAGTATCACAATAGATAGGTTTTTCATGCCTGGTATCATATTAGAAGGGATTTCATGCTCATCTAGTATCACATGGGATTTCATTTTTATCATATTTATATAAAGGGATTTCATGCCCGTTTAGTAAAAAGTATGAGGGTTGTCATGACTATATATAATAATAGGGGTTTCCATCCCCATTTACCATAATTGGAAAGGGTTTTCATTTCCCATTTAGTATTAAGATGTTGGGTCACCATGCCCATTTATATTAAAAATGCATAAGAGTATTTATAAATGGTTTTTATTCCCACTTTCATAAGCTATTAGAAGCTATAAAGGCTTTAGGAAGAGCCACAGTTACTTCACAACTAATTTAAACTTAATATTAACGAGCGAATAACCATCATTAAGTTTATGAAAGTGACATGGGATCACCAGTCACATAAAATCTATTAATTATAATTTTAAATAACACTAATCATGATATTCTACTACATTCATTCCATTTCAACATGGTATCATCATTTTAATTTAATTACAGACACACCATTTGGTGTTTTGGGCATAAGAGACTAAACAAAAAAATAGGCATATTTGAGATTATATTAAAAAGGGATGGAACACTCCTATGTTTTCCATCTCAATAAGAGGTTGGGTTCTAACAAGTCATTAGGTTCCAAGTAAGGGAACCAATTTATGGAAATTACAATTTAGGGGAAATGCTTGGTGAAATCATCATGTGGCACAACAAAACATATTATAAAACATAAAATATTGAGGAATAAATTGTAGACCATATACCTCATTCTCATAGAACTATCCACATACAGTGTCTACCATTAGTTCATCCTATATTGGAAGAAATATGAAGAACATAGAAATGCACTAAAAATAGGGCATATGATCCTTCACATCGATAACATTGTCGAGGATATTAGAAATGAAGAACATATAAAAAGTAATGAATATCTTATCAATGGATATCCAATGAGACTGACGGTGCTTGAATCATACACTAGATTTTTGAGTTATCAAATTAACTAGGATAGCCATGGTTGGAGCCTAATGGGAGATGAAATCCTCTACCCACTAGAGAATAGGTAAAAATAAGAGGAGGATTAAAATTATATCTCATTAAGGGAATTTTGATAAATTTATCAAAGAAATAAGGGTTTTGCAGTTTGGTTACACGGTTGGCCAAAACAATCACCAACTGTGCACCTACCACTACTTAAAGAGGGAACCCACATAGTTAGAGAAATAATGCGTCAACCCTGTAAATATCCTATACTGAAAATTAAAGACATTTTATAGGGGTGTACGGCCCCTAGTGCATGGTTAGGAACAAATGTGTGCCCTAATTCACCCCATTGTCAATCCCCACATGGTTGGAAGAGACCATGTGGGCAGGGTCGAATGATTTCTACTAATCGGGTGACATAGTGATTTTATCCACAAATTGGGGTTCCGAGCTCTGAACATTCCTCAGACACCCTCATAACCTTTTAACCTCAAAGATAATCCATATTAGTTCTGTAAAAAAAGAATTAGACTGAAATTTATAGGATTATTATCTAATATAAAAGTTAGGATCTTATAATATAGGATTTCAAAGATCTAATTGATCTTGTCAAGCTAGTCCTCCGCCTCTTGAGTTTCATTCATACCTTTAAAAGATGGTGGATTCTCATGAAAGAACTCTCATGATCAATCTTTTTTTCCAAGAACTCTGATTTGTACCTTAAAAACTATGTTCTGATCTTGTGGTACATTCTCATCAACAACATGAAATACATGCATAAGAGCCTTGATAAAGTTATAATCCATCAAAGGATTCCCTAGAGGAGGATCGGTTGCACCCTCCTAAGGAACTCGGAGGACATGTATTAGAAGAATACTACTACACACCAAGACAAAAGAAATGATCAGACGGTAAAACAATATTAGTTTAAAACAGAAAAATAATCCTCAAATACTGAGATTAACATCAATAACTCAAAATAGGAGATGCACATCCCAACATCCCATGGTTACTTGTGTCTCATCATAATAAGAGATGGTTAGGCACTCGCCGCAATCTACCTCTTAAGCCCTGAAAATCCCCTCTCTAGTGTATCAAATGTCACAAGACAATGAATCATATGGACCTACCACATTTGATACCAATTTCTAATGAAACGGCCTGAATAACCACTCAAAATGGTTCTCACCCAAATCCTTCACATACCTAAAGGGCGTTACTGATCCCCATGGGCTGGCGACTAGAACCCTGGCATTAGAAAACAAAGGGTATGATTTCTACCAACCTGAAACAATATCATGGCACATATATACAATAAAGACAACAACAGAATAGATAAATATATTTCATAACTGAAATCATACAGTGGAAACCAAACAACTCAAGGGTATAACAATATCCATGTAGAGGTCCATCCAAAAAGGAAAATCAAATAGGAAAATCAACTACTTCTTGAGATACTGTGGGCATACTCCCACCATCTCACCCCCATCTACTAAACTCAACTGACAAAAAAACTTGTTACCTCACTGTGATGCCTTTTCTTTCCGAACATTTATAGACATAACCAGGTTTACACACTGCTGAAGAGGTAACTAAGGCATGAGTTAAGAAGATTAGTAGGGTCTCACCCAAGTTTTCCATAGAAAGTCTCTGAACAATAATCCAAGAATGATAAAATTTAAAGAAAACAATTCATGATAATAGTTTAACAATTTATATATCAAAAGCATTGAAAAATAATACAATTTCATCTTTTTCCATATTTCCAAATAAAACAAGTAAATCAATTTCAAATCATTTCATATCCTTATATACCACAATAGTTAAATTATATCAAAACAACACATGTTACCTATATCATATCAAATCCATGGTAGTACAATAGAACAGTACAACCCAAAAGTATAAGCACAAGTAACATCACATCAAACCACTAGAAATTTGCATCAAGTATAGAGAGCATAGGAACACCCCAACTAGTGAACCCCAATAGGTGTAACAAGTCCCCAGAAAAATAGGCCTAGTAAGTAAAGGAAACCTCATGAGAAAACACTCTGACCGAGGATAACACCTTTTACTATACCATGTGTTGAAGATTTCCCATGTGCTCTATTTTCCAAATAAATTCATCAAACCCTGATTTAAAAACCATTTAATAAATCCATTTCACAATATTATGAAAACCTTCTCTATTTACCAAAACTATGGAAAATCCATCTTTTATAAAAACACAGTTCCACACACACAAAAAAAATCAGTCATATCATGACATTTCATTTAATAAAACAATTTCTCAAAACATGAGAAATGTAGTTCACCAACACCGACTATAGATGGAACCACCTAACTCAGATCTCAGTTTTCACATGCCTGTATTAGAACTCATCACAATAAAGGATTCAAAATTGACAATGAATGCCCTAAAATTAATCAACACATCTCACAGTTGTTTCAAATTAACAAAATGGTCAGAGAAGAAGAGGAAAAAACACATAACTCATGAACATACAACCACTTCAACACAACAAAAAAAAGGAAACAGACCCCATGATAAGATCACATAATGGATCTTAATGGAAATAAGACATCACCACAGTTCTATGGATCCAATAACACAATGCAATGGCACTGCCATGATCAAAGAAATAAAGAAGTAGAAAGGACTAGTCACCTTGAGATATGAAATACAACTTAAATGGTGATCAATCACCGAATAAATCAATATGGATTGAATAGAGCCTCCCAAAATCACCAGAGATAAGCCCTAAGATCATAGGAATGTGGGATGCAGAAGAATGATTGAAAAATCTATCGATATAGCACCCTAAAATCTGACCTTCTAATGGTTAAATGATGTGTGGCCCCTTTTCATGTCATGTAATCCACTAGGATTACATAAGCTGGAAAACCCATCATATTTTCATCTAAAGCCTGATTTTTAACATTACACATCCTGTGACTATTACACAACGTGTAATGATTTCATGTTGTGTACACAGTTCACAATGTGTGTTTAGAAACTATATACACAGCATGTAACCCCTTTACACACCATGAAATCTCTTAGCACATAACTAAACACAAAAAATCTAATAAAAACCCCAAAACCAACTCAATTGTTCTCAAAAATTGAGGAGAACCCCACAAATCCAATAAAATATTTATACTCGGACACCGCTAATTCAAACAAGCATGCTCCCTCGAAATTTAGGTAATTTTGGTCAATAAATGTTCTCCATCATCTTGAGTCCCATGATGCACCCAATTAAAGAGGAAAAATATAAAAGATAATGGAAATACATTAAAGTAGGTAATGATTTGTTACATTTCTCCTCTTCAGTAGTTATAAGTTTTGTGTTTACATTTCTATCCACTTGGTATTGACTACCATCTATCCTCCAACCTTTCTTGAGATAATTCTAGACCATCCCATTGATTAATAACCCCTTTTAGTTAAATTTAACCTAAATTTCATAGTAACAAAGTTAACTCACACTCTAGAGGTTATTGTATAATCAATCCACATAAATAATTTTTGTCGTTTTCAACTCATTTTTTGATATTCAGGTATTTCCACTAAATTTTAATTCCATATCTCCTTCAATTGAAATTCAAATCACATCATCATCTCTTCCCATCATGTATTTCTATTGGTTCGTATTTCTATTCATGTGGGTTGAACATCCACTCTCAAGTATCCTAGAGCTATATTTCTTTGTAGAATTTATAGCGATTTCATAAATATTAGTCTTATCTTTATTCTTATTTTCCTTTAATGAGATTCTTATTTCAGTTTTGCAATAGAATGTTCTATCCTACTCCTATTATTCATAGATTGTGTAATTAGACTCATAATCCTCATACAAAATATAGTATCTATTTCCCATCAAAATCATCTTGGGTTGCCCTGTATTCTTATACCCTTAACATTTCTTTTCATCTATTCCATTTCTTATTTTTCTTAAATCAACAATTTTATACAAAAAATTATAACAATTAATGTAATTATCATATTAAATAATTTCTTCTATGATATGGTAGATACAATGTCATTATTATTTTCCGACTTGCAAGTGATTCTCTATTAAAATGCTCCTTAATTATTCAAAATATGGCATGGTGTCTCCAAGGGTTCCAAATATTTTACACTCCATAGGAGAAAATGTCATCCATTTTTTCTTCTTGTACATGTATTAAACCATTAAATGGCTCCTTGATTCTTTATTAAACCTCGGATGATAAGTATTATTTCCAACCCTATGTTTTCCAATGTTTGTACCTATGATTATCTATGCTTCCGGTGTCTTTATTTTTACACCAAAATCACCAACCATATGCTTCCCTCTATTTTAATATTTCATTATTGTTTCTTTTCATGACTTTTAATCACATTAAATTACAATTTTATCCATAAATATAGGTGTTTTTTCAATCAATATTTTCTCAATACCTCTTTATCCTCATTTTTTCCTTTCAAATAATAATTTGTATGAGAACTTCTTGATGTGAAGCTTATTCATTGAATCTATGAATTTAATTTTTTTCTTAAAATTTATTTACAATTATAAAAACCTATTTATATAGGGATTCTAGCTTCCTTTCCCCCTTCCTTACATGAGAATTATGGTCCTTAATCACCTTTGATTGCTCTTAAATCTAAATCTTGAGATTTCCAACTAATTCTGAGTTTAGTGAATTGACTAATTAATCTTGTAGTTATTTTTTTTGTTTTTCAATATCAAATTAATGGTGTTACTTGGGTTTAGATGACTCTTTTAACAAACCACTAATCCTTCACCTTTTCATTCATTGAGATTCAATCTCTTTAAGATCCCCCTCAAGTTCCATCTTGAGATCAACAACATTGTCTGGTTGATAGTCTTCCTTCATTTCATATTCCTCTCTTTCAACTATATCCATCATGGGATCTTTAGAAACTAGATTAAACTCTGTTTATACTTTCTCCAAATAATCTTCAACATCTTTATCTTCTTTTCTCTCCAAAATCTTCCACTAAAACATCATTCTAGATAAATTACACACTTTTAGTTCACTTTTTAGAGGGAACCTCATTCGTGTCTTATGTATAATATCGATTTTACCTTTATCATTATCAAATATTCTTATAATCCTTATTGTAATATTATCTTTTTTACAACATCAGAAACATTCCAAGGGTACTTTTCATTTGAACCTATACTTTCCTCCATATATTTTCCTTTCCATGAGGGATTGGAATTCCTCACTCACATCATTTTCCTCATTTTCATATTTAGTGATGTCGTGATATTCAGTAGATTTAAATGCTATCTCCTTGTTTGAGTAATTATATGTTTATTTCAACTTTTCTAGCATTTCATATATGACCAAACTACTTTACAATTATCCAATGAATGTCCTACCAAGTTCCTCTCTTCAAGAGATGATGCATTTCGATTATAAAGAGGTGATAGTCATTGCATGGTTTTCTTTACAATATCAAAATCATGTATCCCTTCACCAAGTCCCAAAATATCCCTAACAATATTAATGATTCTTTTGAAAAATATATCAACATTTTTACCAGGGAACATTTTCAAGTCATAGAACTTGTTATAAAGGACTTGATTATTTTCCTCCTCCACCTAGAATTCACCCTTATATATATTGTACAATTTCTTCCACCTGTCCTTGACACTAGTAAAAATAGACAATTTTATGTATATCTAGTTTTATAAAGCTCTAGATAATGAATTTTGGGCATTATAAATAGGATCATGTAGAATCCTATATAATTCAGTCATGGATTATTTTTTAACATTACATACATGTGTTACATATATGAATGTTGAGAAAATATGATTCTCAAGAGATCATAAAGGTGATGTCATTTTATTCATATATATCTAGTAATTTTACCCATAGAATAGAGGTATTACCTTCATAGAATATAGTTATTACCTTTTCATTTATTTTGTTCTCCATAACAACTAATGATAGACTAATCACCTATAACTTATCATTGATAATTATTTTTCTAAGGGAACCCTATGGTGAATTGGGGTGTAAAATTTTTATTTCATAATATATGATTATGGTCTCATGTTGGTAGAAACATGTTAAACTTGTTGTGGTTATTCACACATCCATCATAAAAACATATGCAGAAATTAAAACAAAAAACAATAATTTTACACATTACACCACTAATGGTTATGTTCAAGAATCCCATGTCGATAATGTTTCGATGTTCCAAAATCCACTATGATGCACTAGTTTGGTGGATACAATTTTTTGACCGTGTTAACCCTATGTTAGACTCACTACCTTTACAAATGAGTTTAGGTAATAGAACATTGTATCTCTTAGAAATCTTCTATAGACTCCTACCTTGATAATCACTTCAGGAAGATGACTCCTTAATTTATCAATGTGATGGTTGCATCCATATCAACGAGAATGTGTTGGGTGCTTTTCATTATTAGAGAGAGAATACGATTCTCCAAATAAATACTTGATCTCAAGAATAACCATTGAAAATAAGTGAATAAGTTTTATGATATATATTATTCATCATATAAATCCTTTTCTCAAACATTGACTTTCACATAACTCATTCATGATATTTTCATAGGCATTTTCACTTGAGCATTATTCATGGAAATTCATTCAAATGAATTATCGTGGTATGTTCTATTATGTATTATTAATGGAAATTCCTTCAGTCAATTTTATTCACTTAGTCATTTCCACTCAAGTATTGTTCAAAGAACTACCTTTGTGCACTTTTCTTTACAGTGATATCATTTCTCACTTACGATTCATAGAACTATCTTCGTACTTGTATCTTTTCTCAAGTATCCTCACTCTGGTTTTGTTTGTTAAACTCTCTCATATGTCTCACAAGAAGACTAAACATTTAACCCTTCTCAAAATCTTCATGCTCCCTCTTCTAAAGATGGAATTCACCGGTATTTATAGGAAAACTCAAGACTTTTCTTAGCCCTTCATAATTCAGGATTCCATAGCATACAGTTTGTGTAGGTCTATATTAACGACTCTTGAATAGTATAAAAATCATGACTAGTGTGATGCCTAAATAGTGTGAAACTACTTGAAGAATGTGAAACTACATAACCTGTGCAATTCTTCATAAGCATTATGTCGTACTTAGAGAATACTCATTTTCACCATTATAAATATTGAACAACCTCCAACTATCTTTTATACTTCAATACTTTCTCTAAACTACACCCTCCATTTTGAATGTTAAAATAATTACTGAAAATTTACTCCTGGAAAAGGCTCTTCTTCACACCTGATCTGCATGCAATATTTAAGCTCTAAAAGTCTCTATGAAAGAATAATCATGATAGTGATTCCTATAAACCATCTCCCTTTGAATTCAAACTCATTGATTAGCCAGGTAGGGTATCTTGAAATTTGATTGAAAACCAACACAAAACACCCACTATCTTTACAAGACCTAAAATATCATCCTCTTAGTTCTATAATTCATCACAAAATTATAGATATTTTATCATCCATCATAACATATAACATTGCTTCCAACAATAACTATCCACACCTTATACATAATAATCCCATGAATATAATGTTTTACCCAATGTATTAAAGGTGTATATAATTTTGGTCTGACTCATGATATAATAACATGTACTTATATATACATGATACATATGAAAATGAATTCAATTATATATCCCTTTAAAATTATAACATTATTAAAATGTTAAAATAAAACAGGTTACATAATAATTTTCTCAAGGTATAAAAATCAATCAATGAAAAACAATTGATGTAACATGCATATATATCCCCAATGAATGAAATAAAATAAAATATGAGTGTTAAAAAAATTATCTTATTTTTAAATTTACATATTCAAATGGATAAATGAAATTATTTGAAAATTCAGAAGAGATATCTTACGCATTTTAAATTTTAAAATAAGGAAATTGTCAATAAATGGTGTCCAATGGAAGGAGAAAGTAAATAAAACATATTTAAAGAATATTAAATAAAAAATACCCATTTTAAGTTGTGAATTTAATATATAATAATGTTTTTTAATCCTACCCATTTATTAAAAAATGTTTCATTACATTTTATAGACAGATGATCTTTAATGTCTAATGTCTTGTAAATAAGGTACATAATACATGGAAAGTATAAAATTATTTTAATCAAATTTAAAGTATTATTTATATCTTCATAATGTATATAATTATTTAATCTCATAACCTAGGGACATACATTAGAGAAAATCATGAGCTTAAGGCCCAGTAAGAGAAAACTGGGAAAACAGTTTACAAGTGAGCTTGAGTGAATACAATAAGAAGTTGATGAAATATCATAAAGGCATGAGAAATATTCATATCATGATAATAAGAAATCAAATCATATATTTATAATGTTTATAAAACATTAATTTATACATTAATAAGAATATCACTATGTTCCATCCCCATGGTGTCATAAAAATTACCAAGGTTATTCATCAAGGTATCGTAAAACATGTCATCTCTAGAGATTAATTTCTTTATCCAATGCATTGGAGTGACATTAGGCCAAAAAATTAATATGTATTTATTTTCATGTGATCCAAATATATCATAATCAAACATTTCATAAATAACCAAAATAGAATAAAATAAATGGGTTTCATTTCAAAATCATGGTGTTTTTAATAAGTGCTTAAAAACATGATTATTATATCATTTATAACCCAAGGAAAGGGAATAATGGTTTTATGTATGTAAATTCCAGAATAAAATAATTCATTTTTATTTATTTATGAATACCCCTTTAAATGAAATATGTTTTTGTATTCACATAAAGGAACTAAAATATTTTCTTGAGAAAAATAGAGATTTTGAGATGAAAATTCTGCAGAAAAATGGGTATGAAACATAGTTTTATAAAACATTAAAAAGAGAGGGTACAGGGGTAACCCATTAAAAAAATTCATAATGAAGTATAGGGATAAAATAAAATTGACATAAGAACATGGTATTAAAATTTTAAAGACATACCACATCAATGTGAACTTGAATGGAAAAGAGAAGTTGGGAATTCCCTAACCTTGAAGAGTAACTTATAAAACTCTATGATCGGGACCTTGAGCGATTGTGGAATCCTTGGGAGGAAACATGGAAGTTAATACTATCATATCATAGAAGGGGTGATTTTTTAATGAATAGATGTGAAGGAATGGCTTGGTATTTTTAGTAAAAGAGAGTGGGGGGGTTTATTAACTTCTGAGGACACCTCATCGATGGTATTTGAAAAACCATCTAATTTCCCATGTTCTTTTCCCATGGTTTTATCCACTTGGAACACGTCATATAATATTTTAATCCACGTGATTTGACCAGAATTTTAAATTACATATTACAACATTATGATGTCATCAAACACACTGAAAACTCAAAAAACTGTATTTTTACTATTCACTGAAAAACAAAACATTTTATAAAAATATCATAAATTCACCCTAACCTAATATCAATTTTATAAATTAAAAAAATAATTCCATTTTATGAAAGTAATTTTTTAAAAATGTGAAATTTAATTTTTAAGTAAAATTACTATTTACTTGAAAAATACTAATACTACTAATAACATCTAAAATAGTTATTTACTAATACTATTATATCAAATTACCATTCATGATTCCTAAATTATATTTATACTTCTTTAAGTGAGGTTACTATTCCATTGGTCATATTACTATTCATAAGGGTAATATTTTTATTCATAAGTTACTATTCACCAAAAATTATGTTGATCTTATCAGACATTAAATTCCTACTGATCACAACTGTGTATGTTTGTTTTTTCGAAAATCATTTCATAGTATCAATTATTTAAAGTATAAAAAAATAATTTAAAATACACTTGTTTCAATATTCATCAATAAAATGAGACTTCATAGAAAAATACTAAAAATTAACCCTAAATTAATTTTGAAATTTGAAATTCAAAAATGATGTCGATTTTATAATAAAAAGAAACAACAATTTTATTTATACAAATGGATTACCCGAAGTAATTAACACCTCATTACATAACCCCTTATAACACTCACTTATGACCTAAGATTAAGGTGTGCAGTGGTGATTGAATCATTGGGAAGTTCAGACATGATTTCCCAAGTGGTGATTTCTATCAACATGAACATCTCCTGTAGGTGATTTAGTTCAAGCTTAACATGTTGAAGTTCAGCTTGGTCTTGGTCCAGAGAAAAGCCCAATGATGCTACCTCCTTCCCAAGATCTAACAAATGTGCTTCATACTGCCTGAGTCCACGAGATGAGTCCATTGACTCTTTTTTTTCATTCATTATCCATTATCATTTCTATTTACAAACAATAATTATAACATTAAAAATTATTATGGTTTTGAATGGTCATATTAACCAACGGTCATATAATAGTAAAAACTCGATGGTCACATTTCTTTTATACTTATATATTTTTATTGATTATGATATAGTAATACATACATTTTCAAGAAACAAAATTTTATTCAAATGTTTGGGTTGTTAAAAATGAAGAGTGAAAAAGAGATCAAATGGGAAATGAAAAGGAATCCACAAAAAGATTACTATTTTACATTTAAAAACAATTTTTTAAAATAAAATACTCTGAATACATAAGATAGGTTCTTCTCGATCCCATTTCACTACACTAACTCCTCCATTTAGTGCTAGGTGTCGATCTCACACTATGACAACCCTGCTTTTTATTACAACTTAAACATGATTCATTACATAAAACTTTACTTGATACAACAAATAAGATTGAGAGGTTTAGTGTCTTTGGGGCTTAGGATCATTACATAAAAAACTTAAAACATGAAATACAACAACTTTATTGAAAACTTCCTTTACATGACCACTACATTCCTTCGTACTTAGAATTTCATGGGATAACCTGAGGACATGCATAAGAAAAGGGCGAGCTATAAATCCCAGTAAGCGAGTACACATGGAATAACATGAGGAGTACAATACATGTTAGAAAATAGGCATATCAATAGAGCATAAAAGAAACATGAACAAAAAGGCATGATAAAGCATGATAATCATAACATGGAAATGTGGCAACAACACTTAACATGGAATTAGCATGAGCCAAGGCTCATTGCACATAAAGCATGATTAAACCCTCATTGCACATGAAGCACAAGTAAACTCTCATTGAACTTGAATTAGCATGAGTCAACACTCATTGCACATGACTTATCATGATACTATACTTTACCCAATGCATTGGAGCGCTATAAGGGCGCACCCTTCTTAAACATTTCATTTCATGCATAAGTGTGCCACATGGATCATAAAACATGGATTCATAAAACATAATAATTTATTCCACAATAAATAAATGTGGAATTAATACATGAATATTTATAATAAATAAGTAAATGTGCATGAATTTGAATACCCTTTATGGAGAAATGGTCATGGTATTCACTACACAATGGCATTGGCTTAGAAAATCGGTGAGATTTCGGCAGCGTAACGGCGTGACATAAGAATTCATAAAAAAAGGTTTGATGAGAGAGAAAGGGGTTACTCATCATATTTACATGTAATGGATAGTAAGTAGGTCATATAGATACATGTCCCAACAATTGTAATGGAATTTAGATTCATGATACAGAATTATTGCTTGAATGTAAAAGAAGAGAGAGAAGTTCCTTTCGGAATTTCGGCATTGTAACGGGTGTACATGGGAGGCATTTAGTGAGAGAGAAAGGGGTCTCACATCATTCAAAAAATAAAAGTTCATTATGGGGGAGGTGCGAAACCATACCCCAACATTCATAATTTAAATTAAAAGGGCAATACAACTTAATGAAAATTGACAAAAATGAGAAAGGAAGAAAAAACACTTACTTGGAAGTGTGCTTCCAACGGCTAGAGAGAGGCTTGTGAGAGGATTCTTGGGAGCTTGGGGCACTGTAGGAGGATTCTAGAGAGAGTAGGGCAGAGGTTCGACGAACTCCAAAGGATTTTAGTGAGGAGGAAGTGGGAGCTTGGGTGGGTTTATATAGGAAAGGTGAGGGAATTCTTTATTATTTAGGTTTGGGACCCCTTATATTAAATTATTTCAAACCACAAACCATCCCATGGTTTTTGCCCATGGTTTTTGGAAAATGGAAGAGGAAAACATTATTTTATAATTCCAAAGTCCGAACTTCTTAAAATAATAAGGTTACTTATGTGGAGGTGAGTCACACTCCCATGAAAATTAATTTAAAAAGGCAAAGTATTGAATATGTCTTGAGGGGTCCATTAATGATTTGAAAAGTGAGTCAAACAAACCCAAAATCACATTATTTTAATGATACAACATATATTGGCCGAACATAAGTATTATGGTATTTTATTACATCACCATTGGGTCATTATGATGTCATAAAACACATTATATATTTAAACGGTATTTAATTTTTACCCAAAAATTTGACTGTCTCAGAAAATTATGAAAAATTCACCGTTGGATAATTTCGACATACTGATTCCAGAAATGACATTTATTTTATCTAAAAAAATTCTAAATATGTTAATTTTTACTTTTAAAATAAAAACTGACATTTATCGAAAATTCGCGGGTTTTGACAAAAATGGCTTTCAAACCTTAATAAAAAAAATTTAATTGCATTCATAAAATTATAAGATCATTTATATTTAATAAAAAAAATAATTTAATAATAATATTATTATTTTATTAAAATATTATTTAATTCAAAAATCCCTTAATTTAATAAAATAGTTTTCTTAATTAAATAATAACTAAAAACACCATTTGTACTTTTAAAAACTATTTACAATGTATCAAAAATGACTAGAAATTATATTCATTATTATATAGAAAAATAATGTACATGAACATAGTACTACTTATTTGTTACA
This sequence comes from Viscum album, assembly GCA_963277665.1. NCBI lineage: Eukaryota > Viridiplantae > Streptophyta > Magnoliopsida > Santalales > Viscaceae > Viscum > Viscum album. The sequence goes on along the minus strand of OY728127.1, from coordinate 1,148,898,705 downwards.
TAACCCCTTAAAACAGCCACATAAGACCTAAGAGTAAGGTGTGCGATGGTGATAGACTCTTGGGGCAGCTCAGATAACATCGCTCGAGTGGTAATCTCTATCAACTTCCACTTTTTCCGTAGACGGTCCCGTTCGAGTTTGACATGGTGAAGCTCAGCTTGGGCTTGGTCAAGGGTGAAGCCCAAGGATGCCACCTCTTTTCCAAGCTCTGACAAATAGGATTCGTATGGGGAAATTCTACTAGATGACGCCATCACTTCTTTTGTCTGAGTAAATTGGATTTGTTAAGGTCCTATATTTATACTAATCATGTGATCACTGTTTAACGGGTATATTAACAATGGTCAAAATTATTAACATAAAACCAAAGAAGTTGACATCTTATAAAAAAAAATTTCATAAAGAGACATTTAACTGGATCAAGAGGGATTTTCCATTAATGAAACTTTGGTTCGTTACACCCACATCCTCACAAGCTGCCATAGTACCCTAATTTTGGGATTCCTTGAAGCCCACAGATTTTCCCATTGACCTTGTCAACATAATCTTAAGTAGGAATAATCCTTCCACCAAATTTTATTTCCTTTCATAAGTGGGTAATATCCCATATCATAATTCCTTTTCCCCTTTTTACATTCACAATAGAAATATATTCTCTACCTTAGTTTCTTCTACAAAATAAAATGAATCCAATGAAGGGAATCTGCACCTGAAGCATCCTCAAAAGAGGAATTATTTCCTAGTGTGTACAGACCCACTTGTTCCTATCCTACATCCAAGGAGGAATATGATCCCACTAGTCTTATGAAATTTTTTATAATTTCTACACTCTACTACCTTCCATTCTACACTGGTTTGGTCTAGGAAATTCTTTAGTTCTAGAAAACTATTAACTCTCTTTAGCATATGAGAAACATATTTGGAACTCAACCTCCTCATGTGAAAATCAATCCTTTCCTTCCTAAGCCATAGTGGGAAAAACGATGGGTGATGTTGTAGAAACACTAAACCAACCTCCACTAGAATAAAAACATGCTTCTAGACTAAAAAGAGACAAATCATTGCATGAATAATGACATATATGAATAATAAAATTTATGTACCTATTGAAAGAGTCGACCGAGGGTGGTGACTAGAAAAAACAATCCTCTATGAATGGTTCTACAAGAGTTGAGGATTTTTTTAACTCCAACAACAAGATTGGGAGATGGGGGATGTCATTGTCCAACAACTGAACTCTAAGGAAAAAATTATTCTTGGAAATGGAAGGATATAATCAAGGTAAGTGAATGGGTAATGGTCAATGTTGATGACACATGGAATTTTTTTAATGGGTTTATAGAGTGGGAGAGAGAAAATTTAATGAAAATTTTGAATGAAAATGAAAAATAATTTCCCATATTTATAAAAACTACAAAATGTTTTCAACATCCTAGAAATAAATTTTTTAAACGTGTTTTAGGATATTAAAAAATTCAAAAAGGTGAGAGACCATCTGCCTTTTTTAGGAAGCTTGAATGAGGTTTACGCTTCTTTATTAGAATTTCTAAAGGTAGAGTGAACATTATTCACTTTTCCTCCATTTTTTTAATAATAAATATTACTATATATATAATTAAATACTATAATAAAAATTAATAAAAATTAATTAAATATTAATCAATATTAATTAAATATAAATAAATACTAAATAAAAATTAATCAATATTAATAAATTACTAATAAATCTTAATTCATTATTTATAAATATTTAGAAATATTAGAAATATTAAAAAATATATAAATAAACATTAAATATGTTTTCATAAATTTTCATAATTACATATTAATATTAATAAATATTGATTAAATTTTGAATAAATATTCAAAACAAATTATTAAATATCAATAAATACTAATGAATAAAAATAAATGTAAATAAATGTCAATAAATGTAAATTATTATTTAAGAGATAAAAAAATATTAATTAAATATTCATAAATATTATTTAAATATTCATAAATATACATAAACACAAAAAATATAAATAAGTATTAGCATTTATTAACAAATCATAATAAATATTAAATATATATTCATCAATATTAATAAAAATTAATTAAATTTTAATAAATATTAACAACTATTAATTGAATATTAGTCAAATATTTTAAAAAAGTAATAAAAATTAATTAAATATTCATACAAACTCATAAATTTTGATAAATATAAATAAATATTAATTAAATATTCTTAAAAATAAATACAATAATAACAAATTTTAATAACTATTTATAAAATAAATTTCAATATTTATAAATATATATTAAAAACATAAATATTAAAGAACATTAAAGAAATATTAATAAATATTAATTAAATATTTAGATATATTAATAAATATTAGTTAAATATTAAGGAAGATAAATTAATACTAATAAAAAGTAACTAAATATTAATAAATGTTAACTAAATATCAAAGAAAATTAATAGATATTAATAAATATTAATAAATAATAGAAAATTGTTAATTAAATATTATTAAATATTAAATAAATATTGTTAAATATTATTAAATATCTATTTAATATTTATAAATATTAATAAATATTAATAAATGTAAATAAATATTTATAATTATCAATATTTACTTAAATTTAGTAATATTTATGAATATTTATTTAATGGTTATATGGATATTTAATATTATTCATTTAAGATATATTTATATTTAATTAAAATTTATTTATATTTATTAGTATTTAATGAATATTTTTGTTATTAATTAGAGTATGCCTGACAATCAACCTGTAAAAAAATTATTGTAATTTATGATTATTTTTTTAATATTTATTTATATTTAGTTGATATTTATTATTATTTAATATTATTGATTAATATTGATTTATATTTATTTACTGTTTATTATTTTTTATTAAATTTTTATTAATATTTATAAATATTTATAAATGTTTAAAAACAATTGTTTCTTATTTATTAATATTTATTAGTATTTTATTTATATTTTTGAATATTTAATTAATATTTATTTATATATACAGAAATTTATTTTTGTTTATCTATAATAATGACTATTTATGAATATTTAATAAAATTTTATTATTGGTTATGAATATCTAATTAATATTTTTTAATATTTAATTAATAAGACTAATTTTTTAATTAATATTTATAAATATTGAGAATTATTTCATTACTATTTATTACTATTTTTATTATTTTAATTACATTTAAGAATATTTAATTAATATGTATTAGAATTCAATTATATTTATTTGAATTTATAGGAATTTATTAATATTTAATTAATATTTATTAGTATTTATAAATATTTTATTAAATTTTATTAAATTTTGTAAATATTTGATTAATATTTATTAAATTGTAATTAACTTTTAAAAATATTTAATTGATATTTATTAATATTTGTTAATAAATAAAAATATATATTATCATTTTTAGTGTTTATGAATATTTATTAATATTTGTGAATATTTAATAAATATTTATTGATAATTTATTAAAACCTATTCATATTTGTTAAAAAAATACATTTATTTAAGTTCATTAGTATTTATGAATATTTAATTAATTGTATTGAATATTAATTTAACATTCAATTAATATTTAGGAATATTGATATGTAATTACGAATATTTATGAGTATTTATTTCATTTTTATTAATATTTTCAATATATATAAATATATATATATATATCTTTAATTAATATTCACTGATATTTTATTAACATTGATGAATTTTTAATTAATATTTATTTATACTTAATTAGTATTTATTAATATTTTAATTAATATTTATAAATATTTATTCTAATATTTAATTTTATTTATTTATTTATTTATTATTAAAAAAATCAAGGAAGGATGAATAACGTTCAATCTTTATAAAATTCCACACATGAATTGTGAACCCCATTCACGCTTCCTGGTGAGGGCAGAAGCATCAATAAGGTTGACGATTATTGAGATCCATTTTTTAAAACATTTCATATCCTATCTCATTTTTAGTTTTTTTAAAACCCATTAAAAAATCTCTCCCAAAAATGATATGCGTTAATTAATTTTGTATATTTATAAAAAAATAACTTGTTTCATATTTAAAATTGATAAATTAATTTAGGGTAGATTATTAATTTATTTTTTAATCATTTGGAAAAAATATTTATTTTGAAATTATTATATGATTTTTAATTATAAAATAATTTCCATATTTTCTAATGAAACTATACTATAAATTATTGAATAATTATTTTTTAGACAATGAAAATTATTTTTTAAAGTTATGAAAAAATATAATTCTTTTTTCAACACACATATTTTTTAAAACATTTGAAAATTTATTTTTAAATTTATAAAAATTTTATTAATCATCTTAAAAAAAATATAAGTAAAAATGCATTAAAAATATCTTTTTTATAGAAGGATATATAAACTATTTTTTATAAACATATAACATTTTAATTTTTTTTTAAATCGTTAAAATTTTATTTTAAAATTTAAATTGATTTTGTTATTCATCATAATTTTTTTTACAAAAATATTAAAAAATGTGTTTCTTTGAAAAATAAAAATATATTATTTATGTAACAAAAATTCAGAAAAATACAAAAAAAGTTTAGGAACAAATTTTAATTCATTTCTCTAAAATTCCTCATGAAATTTTCAATAAAAAATAACAATGATAATTTCACTAAAATTTTCAGTAATAAATGTTAATGAAAAATTTAATTGGAAATGTCAACCAAAAAATAGAATTGCATTGTAGTCGTGGATAAAATTGTGAAAAGGCAATTCATTTAAATTTTTGACTATATAATTACTATTCAATTATCTAATGGAATCTTGAAGTGAAAATTTATGTTCCATTTTCCAATCAAAAATTATCATGAGAAATTTATAATGAAATTATTTAGGAGAATATTTCTGGGGAAGCATCGACTGAAATTTTCCTATGAGCCCTTTCAATTGAATTTTCTATAAAATGTTATGACTAGAATTTTCTAGTTAAATATTTATCTATGTTTATTCTATGAATTGTTTTACATGAAATTTCTAAAAGAATTAGTGTTTTCAGCTTTAATATTTGAGTGAATGTTTCTAATTGAATCACTGAAATTTACAAAGATAATTTCCTTTTGAGTTATTAATATCCCCAGAGACATTGTTCATTCCCATCAAGTTACCAAATTTAGAAATTTAAAAATACGTAAAAAAAGCGCAAAACTACAATGTAGTTCTGTATTTGTATGTACGAGGTCAAAACCACATGGATGGGGTTGTAGAAATTGTTATTTAAATAAAATAACCTAATATAATTTTGGGTTGTAGAAATAAAATATATACTATCGAGAATTTTATTTAGGGAAGAAGGTGGGAGAAGAAAACAAAAAATGGGTGTTGGGAAATTAGGATTTTAGGTTCATGATATGAAAAGGAATGAAATAATGAAATAAAAATCATGTAGATATCTTAATTAAGTCCTAGTGAGTCCATTGGTCATGATAAACGCACTCCATCCCAAACTCTCTTTTTCTCATGGTCTAGTACTTTAGATTGTAGAGTATGGGTAACCTGAAACCTTATTTAAACATAGGGAATAAACAAACCCAATGGTCATGGTGGAAGTCTATAACTTAGATCGCATATTAAACAAATATATTCAATCAATTTAGGAAATGGTCATTCTCCAACAAAGAATGAAATTATACCCAATCCCTAACCCGGCTCACAATGGTCATACAAGAAGAAACCAAGGAAGAGATATAAATAAAGATAAAATATGAAATCCCAAAATGAATTGTATTAAAATATAATATACCTCAGAAATTCAATTCCCTTTCATCACACATTATCCAGCAAAAATAAATCACCTGCTCATGCTAACCAAGAGTGGTTGTAGAAAAATAATAATGAAAAATCCTAAAGAAAGTGGTTGTAGCAGGTAGGCATGTATCTCTATTGGTGTCCCTTGTTGAGCTCCATCCAGAATGTTCCAAGTGGTGTGGCTGAGGGGCTTAATTTATACGTGTTTTGGTCCAATCTCAGTTGTTCAGTAGATCATCATATCATTATTTGTTTCTATTTCCTAATCATGAAATGGCGTGTAATGGACTTACATGTTTCATAGCCCCAATCTATGTTTTCATCTAAGTGTGTGAATCTTGTATGTATATTTGAAACTTTGACTGTATTCACGAAATGAAATCAGGACTCATGATGTGTAACTCACTTTCATAGTGTGTAAGCTCTTCATGAAATTTAATGTGTGGAAAATTCCTTTTTAAAAAGTCATTCTATGTAATGGAATTACATGATGTGTAATAATTCTTCTTCAGTTTCTAGCTCAGCTTTATCTTCAAAAACATGATGTTTCACCCCTTTAATTCGCTCACAGCACGAAGTTTCTTTTAGATCCAAATATTTCCCATATTCATTATTTTTTCTTATATCCATCATACCCATCCATAAACATAAAATAAGTCAAATAATTCACATATGGTCAAGATTAATAATTTAAATACAAAAAATAACACATTAAAACACTATAAAATATATGCAAGAGATACACTTATTAGTCATATAATTTAATTTCTCAATGAATTATTCCACCAAATTTCATAGTACATATCCATTTAAATTTTCTATTAGATGATTTAATTGGATTTTTTAGTGGAATTTTGAAAATGAATTTTCCATTTGAAGTTCCAATTGGAATTTTTCCCTGGAACGGTTCCCCTAAAAATTATCAATGAATGTTTCTAATTAAATTTTACAATGGAATTATTTATTAATAATTTTTATCTAATGTTGAAATTGAAATTTATAAGTGTAGGATTTCACTACAATTTTAGTAAAATAATACATTGAAATTAGTAAAATTTCTAATGAAACATTATTTTAGAAATGTTCACTGAAGATTTTCAATGAATGATTTCAATAAATCTTCCAATGAATGTTCTAATAGAAATTTCCTTGAAAGTTTCAACTAAAATTTTTAATAGGGATTTCCACTGCAATTTTTAATGAATGATTCGAGATTAATTAGTGAAATTTCCATTGGAATTTTTTAAATGAACTTTATTTTGGGAATGTTCATTGAAAAATTCTATTGAAATATTTCATTGAAACTTCAAGTGAATGTTTTCATGAAAACTTTTGAAAATATATTTTATAAATATTTAAATTATTTCTAGATCAATATGCAACATTTCAACTAAAATTTTTCAATGAAACATTAATTTAGAAGTTTTCATTGAAAATTTCCAATAAAATTTCCACTATAACTTCCGATAAACATTTTACATAAACTTTTAATGAATTTTTTCACGAAAAATGTTTAATGATGATTTTCACTGTAGCATTAATGAATTTTAGTAATAAATATTTCAACAAGAACATTGAGTGGAATATTTCATTATAAATTCATGTTGAACTTCTCATTGGAATTTTCCTGTAGGGACCATATTTTTTTCTCTGTAAGACTTTGAAATATTTCTATATATATATATATATTCAGAGCTAAGAATTGGGACGGTGTGCGATTTTGAGACCTAGTGTGTCCATAATTAAGTTTATAAAAATTATTAAATATATTTTATATTACACACACATGTTTTATTAATGAAAATAGGATAACTCTTAAATATAATCTCAGATCAGAAATCTCAGACCATGGTTGAGTCCGAAACTCTGGTTTTCCCTTGGTGCAACCTAAAATGGATTGGTGTAAGGAATTCAGATAAAACAGCCATTGGAAATATATTTAGTTGGTTAATTAAATAATTTATTTATTTAAATTATCAATTTACCTAACTAAAATATGTCGATTAAAACACCATTATAGAAGGATCGCCAGGGTTACCCACATAACCCATGGATTTTTGCATAGATACTTATTCCTCGCCTCAATGGGAATTCAGATTTAGATGACGATGAGACTCCATATTTAAGAAGATCAAGACGTAGTGGACACAAATACTTCTCTCTTTTATTATCAATCACGTTCCTCATCAACAAAAGATCCAAAACCAGGTATGAAAAATCAATTTTTGAATTCTCCCCTAATTGATTAAACTGTTTGAGCATGATCATTCTATTTCTTTGAGATGTTCCAATTGTAAGCCCTTTCATGTTCCTGTGTATGGATTTAAATTGATTATTTAGTTGCATTCCCACCCAAATACAACCAATTGAATTAAATGGCCATGAAATCTTAGACAATGATTGTTTCACTCGTTTTTATGGTGCTTTCAGACACTATTCTTCACATTTCCACCTATTATACTACTAGGTGTTTGTTCGATGTTGTCGGGAGGTACTGAGTCTGATCAGACACCCCAGATTCCATATGAATTTGAGTGAGAGGTATGGATTGAGGAATCAGTGGCATAATTTAGTGGATAACATGATATGGGTGATTCCACTGAGTTTCAAATTACCAATGAGGTGATGGGAGATGAATGGAGGTGTGGCAGTGTGAGGTGGTTTGTGTGGCCTTCTTACGGATCAATGAATGTTTTATTTAGGATCATTTAAGGTCTAGAAAAAATGAGTAGAGTCTTTTTCCATCGATTTCAGGAGTCCTAGAGGTGAAAACCAAAGTATCAGACTCATATCTAGACCTTTCAGTTCATATCTAACTTCTTAGAAAAATCCTTAATACATGCTATGTAGTTTAGAAGACCAAATTCTATATGACCCCATGGCTGTGGCGGTTAGGGTTTTATGTGAGAAAAGTATCACATAATGTGTGAGACCCCCACACACTATGTGATCCTTTTTTTGGTGACCTAAAGTGTACTACGGGAGTACATGAGCATGAGCATGACCAAGAATACCCCATGTTCCTAAGTTCATGTACACAAGTACATTTATACGGACATGACCACAGAGCTTTGGCAGGACCCCAAGTGGCTCAGACACGCTATGTAGTTCCCTTACACACCAAATATGACTATATGGGCAGCGATATATGTGTAATTAAGGACGCGTCTAGATGTTAGAGCAAGACCACACATTGTGTGCTTCCCCTTATATGTCATGTACCCCATATATCCTTTTGAGGAAACATCAAACTCTTATTCTATTTCATTTGAACTCAAATTTTGGGCCCATGAAAATCCTATATTGAGTGTTTTTTTATGTACAAATCAATAGTGTACTCTATTATGTATTGTGAGATACTATGTGAAATGGTCCAAGATTTACTCTTATTTAGGTGATGCTCAATGAAAATAGTGATCAGGAAGGATCACCAGGGGATTTAGAGTGGAACCCTCTATCTAGGCTGAGTATGATTCCTCTGCTAACCTATAGACTAGTAACATCCCATGAGATAGGGAATGGGTCCTATATCTACATTCATAGTGGCACCATCCTACTTGGATAGGGTATGATTATTATACCTATCCATAGAGTGCCACCCTCCAACAGAGATAGGGTATGGGTGCTCAACTATGATAGTGGAACCGTCTTACTAGGTTTTATCTATTATTTTAGTGGAAACCTCCTATGGTATTAGGATTTGGATCTTCAACTATTAGATTTTCACCCTCTAGATAGGTCGGTCATGGTCCTCTAATGACCAATAGAGTGGCACCATCCTGCTGGGACAGATAATAGGTCCTCTAGATATCTAATGAGTGGAACCCACTTATTATATCGGGTCATGGTTCCTATAACTAGAGATCATTCCCCTTGACATTGAAGCATATTTTCAAGTTGTTGATTGACTTAGATGTTTTCTCTTGGGTAGACATGTGAGATTCTAAGCATCATTGATGGACTTCTGGAGCTGATGAAACTCTTTTCCTGGGATGGGCCGTGAGATTGAGATCCCCTTCTCTATAATTTGAGTTTATTTTGTTGGATTATATATATATTTGTATCCATGTCAGTATATTTTATTCTCTATTTATTTAGGTTGAGATTTCCACTATCTATCTATTCCCGTTATGTCTTTTACTGATCCCCTTTTATCTTTTAGAGAATCCTATTGGGTATGTATATACTAACCCTTGTATGGTATTTTCTCACACGTCTTGTGTCTTATGAAGATAGAGGAAAGGTAGGCGGTGACTATATAGGAGCATAGAAAAACATGGTGCATTGTACCATGTACAATGATTGGATCTGGGAGATCATGAGATAGGATCTCTTAGCACATTACATTTTTAGTTTTTCAGGTTCATACATATTTCTGGTTAGACATGTATTTTACCTTTTTTTAGTTTACACTATTGTACCCTTATACACCCTATCTATTTTTCATGTATATTTATTACCTTAAATATTTCATCTTTTATTTTATTACAATGCACTTATTCATTGAGATTTTTGGGTGTGTATGTACAAGTACATTATGAAAAGAACTCCCATATTAGTTATTCCTTTAGCACTAGTCACCACCCCCAGCCTTTGGAGGCAGGCTTGGGGTAATTGAGGCTGGAGCCTCATTGGGTTAGGTCATGATATATTAGTATCAGAGTACTTCATTCCATAGGATAGTGTTTGGAGTAGTCCCCTTATGAGTATTTGTTTGCGATTTAAGTAAATAGTGTCAAATTATATTAATTAGGGAATTAGGGATAGAGAATCCAGTGTTGGTGTGATGGATATTTGTATCTATTCATTTGGACCTTGAAAACCTTCTTTTCTACTTGTCATAATAGGATATTGATTGGAAGGATTAGTGTTACATGCATCATATAAGACTAAGTATTTCACATTCTTTCTTGAGTAAGCTCCCCATTATGTGTTTATATATAAACTAATTTTACTATGGTATGTGTTGACTAAATTTTTAGGATGCCTCTGTGATGAAAACCAGCCAGGTTACCGGTTCCAGATCGTGAAGATGATTTAATGACCAATTAGGCCTCACATTAGGGTCCATCCTACAAGATCATTCCTCTAGGTGGAATGGTATAAGCACCCCTACTTTTTTAGTAGTAGATCATACTAGAAGTACATGTTGAAGATGCACATAGTCTTAGCGCACTATGTGAGTTCCTATGCCAGAGGCTGCTGAGGTTTATGGAAATCCAGATCCCCAGACAGTGGAGTATTGGATAGTGTCAGTGGTCCATATATTCAGACTTATCCGTACATTGGCATACTAGGTGGTAGAACTGGCAGCAAGGCTCTTCCATGATGTAGTTGGGTGCTGGTGGAGTCTTGTTAGCTATATGCATGATTATTCGATACTCTAATGGTCCATCTTCCAATAGTTGTTTCATGAGGAGTACTAACCCTATTTCTTGTTATTAGTTTGGATTTAGGAGCTTATGGAACTACAATAAGAAGGGATGATAGTGGTTGAGTATGTTTTGAAGTTCACAGACCATATGCGGTACTCTTTTAACATGACACAGGATGGATACGTCCTATGATGAATCATTGAAAAGGGAATTTGTAGAGATATCCAAGCTAGTGTGGTAACCTTGTGAATTTTCACTATTATGGGGTGTTGGAGTGGGTGTTGGTTACAAAGAGATTCTTGTTAGAGGGATGTCAGGAAGCTAGAGCTGGCAGTAGGTGTTATAGGGTTGAGTCATCTATAGCAGCTAACAGAAGCCAGTTGGCATGATCTCAATGTAGGAGATATTCCTAGGATCAGGCTCGAGAACATGGTTCGGGACAACACAAAGGACCATGGTAACATGGAGAGGGGAGGTTCCATGCTTGTGACTTTTGAGGTCACATGGGATGATACTACTAGACCATATGTGATGAGGAGCGCATGAAAATAGTTGAAGAACCACCCTAGATGTGGCAGCACCATGATTTGGGATCTCATAGGCATGGACATGGTGGCCCCAATGGAGGAGGAGCTAGAAGAGGAGCAGGTGGAGATCTAGAAGGAGGATATTTGGGTGGTGGATGATGTTATGATATCCTTCCACCACCAACACTAGGAGTCTCATTCCATGCTTAGGGAGTTGGAAGTCAGGGCCTCAAACAGCTGCATGCTATGGAGGTTTGTGACCCATCAACCCATGATATGATTATAGGTATGATATGTGTTTATTCTACTCTTTCCCCATTACAAAAAGACATAAGTGTGAGTAATTCATTTATATATTTACTCATTATGTGAGATATGGATCTCCTAGTTGAAGTTTTTTCCTAACATCATTTTCTTGAGGTTCCTACAGGGAAAACTTCCTCTATATCTTTTATCTACCGGTTTTGTGAGATATCTCTTAGTGGAGATATGTTCATGTGGGGACTTTTTGTAATAAATATGGAACCCTATAAAGAATATTGGGTATGGATTGATTTTCCATGGTTCGAGCGCATATTGACTATCATCATAGATGATTTGTATTGCTTCGCACTAATGAGTCAAGACTCTCTTTTATTAGAAAAAGAGATCTCATGGTGGGATGAGTGGGTTTTGTGAGAAGGAGATTGCTTCCCATCACTCATTAATCATTGAGTGTATCTCTTTCTATAGTAGGATATTCAACCATCTAGATTTCTTTATACATGGAGGATTTTATGGACGTATTCCCCAAGGATGTCCTGAGACTACCTCTTATGCAATAGATGGAGTTTTTCATTAACATGAATCTTGGGATTTCTCTTATATCTTATGCAGTATATCGGATTTCACCCAATGAGATCTGGGAGCTATGGTTTTATTTTTATAATCTTTAATATAATGGTTTTATCAAATCTAGTGTATCCCCCATGGGTAGTGCTAGTTTTGTTCATGAAAAAGTTGGATGAGAGCTTAAGTCTTTGTGTGAATTATTATCTTCTTAACCAGGATATGATAAATAAAAAGTAACCCTTACCAAGTATTGATGATCTCTTTGATTAGTTGTGAGGTAAGAGATGGTTCTTGAAGATCGATCTTCGGTCCGACTACCACTAGTTGAGATTTCACAAGGAAGATATTCTGAAGCTAACATTCTGATGTCACTATGAAAAATATGAGTTCCTGGTGATTCCCTTTGGTGTGATGAATTCCCCAGCCATGTATATGGATTTGATGAACCTAATACTCTATCTATAATTAGGCTAGTTTGTGGTTGTATTCATTAAATACAAAATCATATACTCTACTTCAGAGGAGGAGCATGCAGAGAACATGAAGATGGTCCTATATTTGTTTCGAGAGGACCAATTTTATAGAAAACACATGAAGTGCCAGTTCTAGATTTGGGAGGTTCACATCCTTTGGAATGTCATTTTTAGCATTGTTTATCTATAGACCCAGTGAATATTGATGTAGTTCTTTATTGGGAGAAACCAAAGAGTGTGTCAGAGGTGAAAAGTTTTCTTAACATGGAATAGTACAACATGAGGTTTGTGGAAGAATTATATAGGAATGTAGGCCCTTTGACTTCCTTAATATGGAAAGGGAATCCTTTTACCTAGACAGATCCATTCCAAAGAGCCTTCTAGGAGTTGTTGTTGAGGATAAAGAGCCCTCTTATTTTTTGACTACTAGAGGAAGGTGTGCAGTACATAGTGTATTGAGATGCATCAGGAGGTAGGAACAATGATGTATTAAGGAAGAGACATGTAGTCATCACAAATGGGTTAATGTAGTTTGAGAGCCCATGAGAAGAACTAGGTGACTCATAACCAAGAGCTAGAAGTGAAATTATTCACTGTAAGTATGTGGAGGCAATATCTTTTAGAAGAATGCCTTTTGGTTTACTCATACCATCAGAATCTCAGGAACCTCTTCAAATAGATAGACTTGAACCTGAGATATATATTTTGTTTGGAGTTCCTCTAGGACTATTAATTGAAGATATTTTGTACTACTAGAAAGTTAAACATAGTAGAATATTCCCTTAGCATGAATTACCATGATAGTTCAGTGTAGGAGGAATCTGAGCAATTAGCTTCCTTACAGTTGACCCTTATTGAGCAGGAAGGTGAAACATTTATTTAGTTGATTGAGTTGAGTCCTCCACTTCTCCATTGTGTGATAGATTCCCAATTTAGTGTCATCAACTATTAGGTCTTGCGTGATGGGATATCCTTAGGAGATTCAACTGATGGATTTTCAAAGGAGGGAATTATGTTAACCTTTTAGGGATAAACGGTGGCCCAAGTCATGATGTGAGTGGAGGTGATGAGAGAGTTTCATACCTCTCATTTTGGTGTACATCCTAGTATGGAGATGATGTATATAGACCTTTAGTTAATGTTTTGGTGGGATGAAATGAAATGGAGAATTTCTAGGTTTGTCTCACAGTGCCTCGCCTGTTAGTAGGTGATGGATGAGCACCAAGTTTCAAAAGAGTTGGTGTGGCCTCTTGAGATCTCCGAGTGAAAATGGGATAGTATATCCATAGGCTTCGTGAAATGGCTTATGTGGGTAGTGAAGGGACATAATTCAATCTGGGTGATAGTTAATAGACTAATGAATTTGACACACTTTCTTTCTATCTGGGAGCAATTTTTGGTGGTGATTTTGGGGGAATATAAACATATGAGATATTTTTCACCTTCATGGGGTTCCCTCGACTATTATCTTCATTCTTGATTCATATTTTATGTCACGGCTGTGGAGAGTCCTGTAAGAGACATTCAGTACCTAGACGAAGATACCTATATACATTCACCCCCAGACAGATGGGTAGGTAGGGTGCACTATCTAAGTGTTGGAGGATATGATGATGGCATATGTGTTAGACTTCAGCTGAAGCTGGGGGGATCACTTTCCCTTGGTATAGTTTTCATTAATAAATAACTACCACTCTACTATCAGCATAAAAAATTTCTAGGGCCTGGATGGGATTCCCTTCAGGTCACCCTTATGCTAGATATATATCAGCGAGATATCTCATGTGGTTTCATAGATGGTGCGGGAAATGATATAGAAGGTCTAGGTCTTCTTTGAGCAGATGAGGAAAGCTAATATAAGTCAAAAATCATATGTAGATTGATGTTATAGGCTCTTGTAGTTTGAGCAGGGAGACCATGTTTCCTAGATAGACTTCCCATGATGAGAAATTTGTAGATTCAGTCAGGAAGGAAAACTATCCACGAGTTCCATTAGGCCATTCTAGATCTTGTATATGGTTGGTGAGATTCTTTAACACCTCTCCCTACCCCCACAGTTAGAGAGAATTCACGGTGTCTTCCATGTGTCACAGATGAGGAGAATCATGCATGACCCCACACGCATTTTTAAATGGGGTGATATGGAAAATGAGGATAGATCCACTTTTCCATATCACTTGGTGGTGATCAAGGATCTGTAGAAAAGGACCATACACGAATGGAACATACCCTTGGTTTTGGTGTTTTGGAATCATGTGAGCATGTACGATGTAGGATCGAATATGTTTAATGAGATGCTCAAATACAAGAGGGGTGAATTTTATACTTTAAAAAATACTTTGGAACCTTTAAAGTTGGTATAAAACTTTCTTAAAGAAAGTTTCTTAACCTTAAAGAAATCTATTTCTTAAGGTTATCTTTTAACATTAAGAAAACTTATTTTAACAAAGTTGAAAAAATATTCACAAACCCTCTTAAAGAAACCTTTTCTTGAACTTTACAACCTTAAGACAGATGCTTAAGAAATATTTTCTTAAAGGAAAGATTCTACCTTAAAGCGTATAGAATATTTAATATAATTAGAGTAATGGAATTTGAAATTATAAGAAATTTATACTTTCTAACTTTAACAAAGTTAAAATAGCAGCAGAATAAAAACAAATTTAAATAGAAAACAAGTAACAATATGATTCTTTTAACCCAAAGAGAAGGGTATCCAAAAACCTTAGATAAAGGTTCCTTGATTTATTCTTTAAAGAAATTATGTCTTACCCAAACCCAGGTAATCTCTCAATCTGAAGATTAGTATCTATATTTCTATCCCCGCAATTCCTCGATTTAGAAGGAAATAACAACCTCTGTCTTCCAAATCTGGAAGCCCATGATCAGCACAATCGGAGTCTGCACAATTCAAGTTTAAACAAGTTATTCACACCTGAACAAGTTTTTCACGACATCTGCACGAAGCATTGAGAGTTTTAAGAGCCTCTCTCTCTAGAAATCACTTCACAATTTTGATCGCTTTTCTATTCACTATTTATCATTGCTGATTTTCCAAAAAGTTGTTTTCACATTCAAATGAACTTTTATTTATAGGAAGAACTTCTCAACGGTCGGCTCCACTCGAATGGTCATATTTTTCTTAAATTTCGGAGGAACCTAGAAATGAGTCAAACATAAAACAGTTTTTTTGTAATAGATTTTACGACATCATTTCATGAATAAGAAATGATGTTATGTAAGAGATAAATTTTAAGTATAATAAAAACATTGAATCTGATAATATTGGAATGATACATTAAAAAAATCTAACATTATCAAGAAAATGGATTTTAAGAGAATACAACAATTGGATTAAGTTAAATGTTATCACGATTTTTGGGTACCAAAATCGATATTATGAAATCAGTATGACTTTTGTATCGGATTTGGTATTATGAAAAACAGAATGACATTTGTACTAGAATTAGTAACATAAAACAGTGTCACATTTGTACCCGAATTGGTATCATGAAACAACATCATATTGGTACCAGAATCGGTATCATGAAACAACATCACATTTGTACTGAAATCAGTATCATGAAACAACATCAAATTTGTACCGGAATATTAAGTACTCCATTCAGTTAAAGAAGTTAGTGGAAAATAATGAAAAATATATCTTAATGAAAAATCTATAAGTAAAACGGAATGACAACTCTGTAAGTATAACGGAATAAAAAAATCAGAACTTAAGAAAATTTAGAACTTAAGAAAAAAGTATTTGTGATTTTAAAAACATAAAACCATAAGTAATGGAGAAATCATAAGATAACCTTATTGAATCAACAATCTCCCCCTTTTTTGAAAACACTAGAAACTTTGTTAAGGAAGAATATATTGACTTTGATAATCAAGTATGAAAAACTTATCTCCCTTTCAGAAATATATTTAGGATGAATACGACTAACTCCCCCCTAGGTTATATTTCCCAAGGATCATATTCTTGATCATTAAAATCCAGTTTTCTTTTTTAAGAATGTATCTCCCCCTTAGATAAACATTTCTTCTTAAGAGAAACTCGTCATTACTAGATTCTCACCCTTTGGAGTCTTCATTAAATTCTTCCTTAAAATAAATTCTCCCCCTTTGTGATTTTCAAAAAAAATGGAGAAGTATAAGATGTACCTATAAGGTTAAGAAAACATACAAGAGAAAACAAAAGGAAGATATAAAAGAAGTTTCTTGAGGAAATTTTGGAAATAAAGTTTAGATTACAACAAAACATCGAGAGAGAGAAAAGAATCCATCCTTCTTCTACTCAGATAAAATTTTCTTTATCAAATATTTAAGTTTATTCACTTCTTTTTGATCTCCTTGAAGCTTCTTTAGCAAGATATTTTGATCCTGGTTCTTCTTTTCTAAGGATAGGATCCTTTCTTCTTGAACTTTGATTCTATCATCTTGATTCTTAATGAACTCTTCTTGAGCATCCACCTTTTTCACTATTTCTTCTCTAACTTCCTTCTCATTACTTACAGATCGGGCAACATAATTTTGTTGTATTACCTTCTCATTAATGGATGCCTTGACCTTGTTGAACTCAGTTTCACAAGTATTTAAAGCTCTGTTTGTAGAGTCCATGAAATCACTGAACTTTTTAAGCTCTTCATTAATGGTTTTAGTGAGGTTAAATACTTTCTTACAATTCGCCTTATGAGATTTATAATCAATCAAAATATTATTGAAGTCTACTTCCTACTTGACCACCATGTCCAAAAGCATATTGTTCTATTCCATATTTTGATTCAGGTTCTCTTGCATCATTTGACTCTAAGCATCTATATTTGAAGGAACTAGAATGGTGCCGACAAACTTCCTTAAAGATAGCTTGACAAATTTATGCTCAACAGAGGATGGGGATTCAGAGCCTGAAACATATTTTCCTTTCTTAGTTCTTCTTGGAGTTAATGAATCTGGTTTCTCTATCCTTTTTTAATAATTCTGAGGTGTTTCTTTTTCAGATAAGTCAACCAAAACATTCTTTCCTTTGGTAGTATTTCGAACTGGGGTTTTTTCATCAGATACTTGGATAACATTAAGATCTCCATGTTCATATTATTCCCCTTGAATATATTATTCATGTGTTCCTTCTTTTATTTCTTCTTCCTAGATCTCTTCCTCTTCATCATTTTTTTGTTCAACCTCTTCTTTATCTTCTTCTTCCATTCCAACTTCAACTTCTTCTTCAACTCCAGCTTTTTCTTTAATTTCTTGATTTTTAGAACCGAAATTAGAATTTGAACTCTGAGGAGTTCCAATGTAATCTTCAACTTCCATTAAAAATCATCATTGTCTTCTTGAATGATCTGATCTTCCATTTCTTGAATAGGTTCTAATAAATTTAGGAATTTCTTTTCCTTCTGGATTTTCAGAGTGGAAACCGGTTTCTTATGAACAACTTGTTGAGATTTATTCTCTACATCTTCTAGTATAGACTGACACACTTGAGCTTATGAGGATTTCTTCTTCAAGATCTTCTCCATCTTTTATTTCTCTATATTTTCATATTTCTTGATTTTTAAGGCCTTAGACTTTGCAGGGTTTAATCCAAATGAAGGATCACCTTCCTTTCTGGTAGCTTCCATTTCTCTCCACTTTGCAACTATTGCATTGGAATAGGATTTTGGATTCTTTGAAGGAGGAGGTGCTGATATTGGGACATTAGGAACCAGTATTGGCAAGCTTGGTTCTTCATGTTTCCATTTCTTAGGTGCCGATTTTGAAGATTCTGGAATATCAGCCTTGTTCTGGACACCCATTTCTTCAAAAAAATTGGATTCGGGTTTAAAATCTGCCTTAATCCTCCTTAGAGTATCATCATTGAGAAAAAAAATGAATGGTTTAGAAACTGATCAGCAAGGGACATTCAACTCTTGTAGGCACAAAACAATCATCCTAGAGATAGTTTCTATATACATAAGAATCTGAGATCTGATGGTTTCACCTTTTCCTACCTGGATAGTGAGAAATATGTACTTAATCAAGTTTATCTTTCTTATATTGACAAGAAATTACAAAAGAAAGATATCACATATCTTTAAATATTCCTTATCCCCTTTCCTTGGAATAATAAATCATTGCATACAAAGAGCTACCAGCTTGTGATTTGTTGTAAGATTCATAATCTTTGGATTCTTAACATACTTAAGACCACGGTAATCCAAAGCCTTTTCTTTTTCAAAACAACCTTCCTAATCATGAATTTTATGAGAGCATAGAATATATTCTCCTTCATAAGTTATGTTGAGAACATTTTCTAACTTCGTATAAGGAATTGTATAAGTCTTATCATAAAATTTGAACTTGAACATGTCCTTTCCATCCTTTTGGAAGAAAGAAACGGATTCATAGAATTGAATAACCATGCCAGGGTAAACCGGATCCTGAATTTTCTCCATATCCACACAAACACCTTCCCATATATTAGTTCTTATTACCTTATAGATAAGGGATTCAAACATTAAAAAGAAGTTAGGGCATGCCCGACTTTCCCTAAAGATCACCCAATCCTTTATTTCCTTGCTAATCGGCATCTGATCTGCTGAGGATTCAGGAGTCATTCAGAGTGAAAGAGACAAAGGAATAAGTACGAAGGCTTTCATGGGAACATAAATTTGACACAGAGATCAGTGAAGATGGTGTGGTGATCATAAAAAAATCACCCGTTATATAGAAAAAACTATGACTTTTCATCTTCCATAAGATAATCAAACGGTTGAACAAAAAATCTCATCTGATCTAAAGGTTTAGGATGGATGTAGAAAGATATTAATTCCAATCTTTTGAATTAAGGTAAACCAGGAATTGAAAATTTTGAAATACCAACAATTGAAACTTAAAATTTGACGATGAAGAGTAAAAAAGTGTACCTTTTGGAATAATCTAAATAATTTGTCGGTATTATAAGAATTCACTTGGAATTTTTAGATTTTGGGATTTCAATTTAGAGAATATCAATTAATAAAAAAAAATTAACTATATTTTATTAAAGAACAGTGTAATTTCTTATGGAAATAAAATTTTCTTATAAAAATAAAAATAAATAAAATAAACCAGCATATGTAATCCCCCTAAAATAAGAAGTAACTTAATGTTAGAAGATGATTTAAACAAGAAGAAGATATGAATGATTACCTCACAGAGATCATTCCTAGCTTCTGTTTAATGTATTCAAATCAATCGAAATATAAAGGTTTTGTAAAAATATAATCTATTTGTTCTTGTGTTTCGATGAATTGAAGAATAATATCTCCTTTGAGTGTGTGATCCCTAAGAAAGTGATGTCTAATATCTATGTGCTTTACACGAGAGTGATGTGGAGGGTTTTTACATAGAGAAATGGAACTTGTGTTATCACACATTATTTGAGTTTTAGTAAGACTCAACTATATTCTCTGAGTGTGTGTTGCATCCATAAGACTTGAGCACAACAACTTCCAACTGCTACATATTCAGCTTCAGTAGTGGAAAGTGCTATAGAATGTTGTTTCTTACAAGACCAAGAAATAAAGGAATATACTAAAAAATTACAAGTTCTGGAAGTACTTTTTCTAACCATTTTACAACCACCAAAGTCTGCATCTGAAAAACATTAAAGTTCAAAAACATTTCTAGAAGAATAAAATAGTACCAAATCTAAAGTCCCCTTTAAATACCAAAAAATTATTTTTACAGCCTTTAAATGGGATTCTTTGGTATTTACTTGGTATCTTGCACATAAGCATACTAAGAACATTAAGTCAGGTCAACATGTTATTATGTAAAGTAAACTTCTTATCATCCCTCTATAAGATGTTTGATCCATAGGTTTTCCTGATTCATCAATATCAAGAGTATAAGAGGTTCATATAGGAGGGATTATACTCTTTGTGTTTTCATACCCAGACTTTTTAAGAATATCTTTGATATACTTATGTTGAGATATGTAAGTTCCCTATAGTTTTTGAGAAATTTGAAAACCAAGGAAAAAAGTTAACTCACCCATCATACTCATCCCAAACTCATATTTCATAACATTCACATTTGTTTCTAAAAACCCATTTTACTCCAATAACAGAAGTTTCCTTAGGTTTTTCAACCGAGGTCCAAACTTGATTCCTTATGAATTCATTGAGTTCATCTTGAATAGACTTTATCAAATCTTCATCACCCAAGGCTTCTTCATGAGTCTTTGGTTCAAATTGGGAGAGAAATGCAACATGTTCAACTTTATTCCTTAATTAACTTCTAGTTCATACTAGTTGGTTAACATTACCAATGATATTATCACAGGGATGATTCCTAAGTAACAACTGGCCTGGATTTTGAAAAACTTGTTCATCAATATAGGGTATAAAATATTCAAGGGTAAGTGTTTTAGAAATATTTTCTTGAACATTATCCTTAACTGAAGGATCTTCTATCAAGGGTTGGTGATCAGTTTTAGAAAGTATATCAGAAATAATTTTGGGTTGTTTGAAAACAAACGGATCAGTTTCATAAAAATTAACATGTACTATTTCTTCCATAGTAAAAGTGTTTTTATTAAAAACTCTATATGCCTTAGAGTTAGTAGAGTAGCCTAAGAAAATTCCTTCATCAAATTTGGGTTCAAAATTATGTAATTTATCTTTAGTATTCAAGATGAATACTTTGCAACCAAAAACTCTAAAGTAAGAAACTTTTGTTTTTTCTTCAGTCCATAACTCATAAGGTGTTTTATTAAGAAAAGATCTTATTAAAACTCGATTTATAGTATAACAAGTAGTACTTGCAGCTTCAGCCCAAAAATGTTTAGCTATATAATATTCATTAAACATAGTTATAGTCATATCTTGAAGAATAAGAATTCTTCTTTTTATAACACCATTTTTTTGAGGAGTTCTTGGAGTTGAAAATTTGGGAGTAAGACCTTTTTTACTACAAAAAGTTTCAAAATCAGAATTTTCAAATTCTCCACCATTATCACTATGGATAGTTATCAACGGTAGATTTTTCTAATTTTTAACTTGTGCCCTAAAGGTTTTAAAATAAGAGAAATCTTCATATTTCTTTTCAAGAAAATAGACCCAAGTAAATCTAGTGTAGTCATCAACTAAGAAAAACACGTATTATTTGCCTCCAATACTTCCAGTTTGTGTTAGACCAAATAATTCTATGTGCACTAACTATAAGGCATTAGAAGTTGTAACTTCACTTATAGATTTAAAGCTAGATTTATGTTTCTTTCTATATTGACAAGGATTACAGACTTTTGAGGAATCAAACCTATGTTCTGGTAGATCCTGAACAAGTTCTTTCTTAGAAATTTTACTAAGATTCGTTAATTTACAGTGTCCTAGTCTTTTATTCCAAAGCCATGATTGATCTTCAAATTCACTAAGGCAAGGTAGATCTTGACTTCTAAGGTTTTCTAGGTTTAAGGTATACACATTCTCGTGCTGAAGGGAAGAGATAATAAATTCATCCTTGGAATTGTGAACTAAACATTAATCATTTCTAAAATTCACAAGGTAACCTTCATCAAATAATTTTCTTATGCTAATGAGGTTTTTCTTAAGGCCTTTTACAAAAATAACATTCAAAATAATAGCTTTACCAAGAATAATAATGTTACTTATACTGACAATTTCTCCTTGATAGTTATCTCCAAATATTACTTTTCTACCTTTATTATTTAAAATCTTTTTGAAATATTATTTGTTACCAGTCATGTTCTGGGAACATCCACTATCCATGTACCATAAATTTTTTGTACTTCCTTCATTATCCTGAAAAAAAAAAGCGTTAGATTTTCAAAATCCAAAATTTCATGGATTCAGAATTGTTAGATAATAAAATTTTGGGTATCCACATTTGTTTAGAAAAGTAATCTTTATGAAACCCAAGGGATTGAACTTTATTTAAAGAAAATTTCTTCTTCCAATTCCCACCACTTTGACATTTAGTACAAAAAGGGTCTCTTGAAGGAATAAAGTAATTGTTTTCTAAAATTGTTTTTCATGAGAATAATGTAATCCTTGATTATTACCATGAGGTCAGATCTGAGAATACATCTTACCAAAATTTTCCTTACCAGAAGTAAAATTTGCAAGAATTTTCTTCAAGGATAATATTTCATATTTTAGTCTCAAGACTAAATTGTTATCCTCCAGAATAATAAATTTGGATTTAAGTTTATCCTCTAAAATATCTTTTTCTAAAAACATATTTTTAAGTTCCTTATAAAGTTTATCCTTCTCATAATTAACTTCCTCAAGTTTCTTGGAAATATTTTCTAACACATCATTTTTATTATTAATATCTTTGGTAAGATCCAAAATTTATTTAGTTAAAATAGATTCTCTAGAATTTTATTTTTCATGTTTCTTAGAAACTTTACAATTTTTTTATCTCACGCAACTTAGAAAATCTAGAAACTTCCTCATAGGAAGGAAAATAATTATTATTATCTGATCAAGTGGATTCTTCATATGAAGAAAAACCTTTATCCGGAAAATTTTCACTTAAATATATATTGGTTAAGGATTCGGCAGTTCATACATTAGCCATAAGACAATGATTTTGAAATGGATATCTAGCTATTAGACCAATATTCTTTTTCTCAGAAGATTCATATTCTAAAGAGTCATCAAAAGAATCTCCACCATTGGCACCCCAAGTGTCATTGTCTTTCATGAATTTCTTATGCTTTGATCTATAGAACTTATTATTGTTTCTCTTATAATTTCTACCTTTCTTGTCTCTTTTCTTAAGTAA
Source organism: Viscum album (assembly GCA_963277665.1). NCBI lineage: Eukaryota > Viridiplantae > Streptophyta > Magnoliopsida > Santalales > Viscaceae > Viscum > Viscum album. The sequence goes on along the minus strand of OY728127.1, from coordinate 1,148,874,871 downwards.
GGGATAATCAGGTCTAATATGATCAGTTATTTTGCATTCATAACATATCACTTCTCCATCTTTCTCATCTTTTTCATCTTTATTCTTCTATCTATATTGAAAGTTATTCTACCCAACAATCTTGTACATTCTTATAGAATGATTTGCTAACTCATTTTATAAAGTTTCACTTTCACTAGATTCAGATTGAATAACAACCTTCTTAGATTTAGATCTTGTAACTCTCTTAGGAGTCTTGGCTTTCATATGATTTAAAGTAGTTGTAAAAGAAACACTTCCATTTCCATTCTTCTTCTTAATATTATAAGAATATATCTTAATTCTGGTTTCATGTTGAATAAGAGTTCCAAACAATTCATCAAGAGAAATCTGAGTAACTTTCATATTTTCATCTATAGCTATCCTCTTTGATTCCCACTTGTTAAGAATGACGTCTATAATCTGGTTTACAAGAATCTCATCATCTAAACCTTTCTCACCCATAGATTGTAATATGTTGACAATAGTTATGAATCTTTGTAGTACCTTACTTATGGTTTATCCATAAGGGAAGCAAAAACCATGATACTCAGCTCTGAGTATAGCTCTTTTAGTTTCAATTACTTTGGTAGATCTAAAGTGAGTTACTTAAATCTTCTTCCAAATACTATTTTCAACTTCATAAGATGAAATTTTTCTATATATATTTCTTTTCATGGAACAAAGAAAAGTATTTCGCACCTTAAAGTTAGGTTGTTATTCCACCTTTTCTGGATTAGTAAAGGTTCTAAGTTACTTATCAGAAAACTTATAATCTCCATTTAACATAATATAGTTCTCTACACCTGTGTTTATTACAAAGGTCTTAATTCTATCTCTCCATTACTCATAGTCATTTCCTTAAAATTTTGTTGGTCTAGTAGGATTGATATTATCTATAGATACAACATGAATATCTGCCATACTAAAAGAATATTTCTTTCCACAAAGCGTGTTATAACTAAAAGTTTGTAAACAATAAAAAAAATATTAAGGAGTTAAGAAAAATGAAATTTTGAGAAAAAAAACATATATGTGAATATAAGTATTTAAGAGACCTACTCTGATACCAATTGTAGGATCTAATATGTATAATGAGATGCTCAAATACAAGAGGGGGTGAATTGTGTACTTTAAAAAATTCATTTTGAACCATTAAAGTTGGTATAAAACTTTCTAAAGGAAAGTTTCTTAACCTTATCGAAATATGTTTCTTAAGGTTAGATTTTAACTTTAATAAAACTTAGTTTAACAAATTTGAACAAATATTCACAAACCCTCTTAAATAAACCTTTTCTTAAACTTTACAACCTTAATAAAAATACTTAAGAAAGATTCTCTTCAAGGAAAGGTTCTACCATAAAGTGTATAGAATCATTAATATAATCAGAGTAACAGAATTAGAAAGTATAAGAAAGTTATACTTTCTGTATTTAACAAAGATAAAATAGCATTGGAATAAAAACAACTTGAAATAGAAAACAAGTAACAATACGATTCTTTTAACCCAAAGATAAGGGTATACAACAACCTTGGATAAAGTTTCATTGATTTATACTTTCAAGAAATTTTGTCTTACCCAAACCTAGGTATTACCTCAATCAGAAGATTGGTATATGTCTTGTTATCCCCTCAAGCCCTTGATTTAGAAGGAAATTGGAACCTCTGTCTTCCAAATTTGGAATCCCACAATCATCACAATCGTAGTCTGCACAAGGCAAGTATGAACAAGTTTTTCATGCCCGAAAAAGTTGTTCACGACATCCACATGAAGCACTAAGATTTGTAAGATCCCCTATCTCTAGAAATCACTTAACAACATTGATTGTTTTTCTATTCATTGTTCATCATCAAAGTTTTTCCACAAAGTTGTTTTCTCGTTCAAATTAACTTTTACTTATAGGAAAAACTTGTCAACAGTCGTGGTTCTTCTCGGCGTATTCCTTCCTTTTATTTTATGGTTTCATCCCACTGGTTTTCCCCTTTGTTTCATCCTGTTTCTTCTTTGATGGTGGTTTTTTCTTTGAAAGAATTTTCTTTTATGGTAGTTTCTGTGTTTGGTAGTGTTGATTTTGTCTCTTGGTGATGGAAATTTCTGGTGAGTCTCACCGACATTATAACTGGTCTATGTCCACTCGTTTCTCTGCTCTTTGCTCCAAAACTCTACCTCTCTATCTGAGGGGGATCTGCGGGGTAGTCTTGACGGTGACTTGGGTCGTGAGTTTGAGATTATCGGCGTCATGGTTATCTCATCGGCATTAGTTCTCTAGTGATGGTCATCTCTGGTGATTCTTGTGTTGATTGGATAGTTATGTTGAAGGCGATGTCCTTCCAGCGATGTGATAATGCGGTGATGGGGTAGGTTTTGGTTCTGTAACGGAGGTTCGTCGGCGTTGATGCATTGATACAGCCTCGGTCATACTTCAGTGATGTTTTGGTGTTACTAGCATGGTGTAACGTTTCCAACGACGATGGTGTCAACATCCACTACAGCGGTGATGTAGATGTACTGGGAGATGTGTGGCCTCTTTTCGCGCAAGTTTCATGGCTCGAGGTTTTGAATTTTGAATTTTGAATTTTGAATGTGGATTTTTTTGGTATTTTTTGAATTTTCAATGTGGATTTTTGGATGGGTTCGACTTCTGACTGGTGTTTGTAATGGTTCCCACTTCTCTTTAAAGTTGATATTTTGAAAATGGAAAAAAAATGGATTTGGTAAAAGTATAATAAAAACTTATAATCTGATAATATAGAAATGATACATTAAAAAACACTAACATTATCAAGAAAATAGATTCTAAGAGAATAAAATAATCAGATTACGAAAAATGGTATCATTGTTTTTGGGTACCAAAATCGGTATTATGCAATCGGTATGACTTTTGTACCAGATTTGGTATTATGAAAAATAGCATGACATTTATACCGGAATTGGTATTATAAAACAGCGTCACATTTCTATCGGAATCGGTATCATGAAACACCATCATATTTGTACTGTAATCGGTATCAAGAAACAACATCATATTTGTACCAAAATCGGTATCATGAAACAATATCACATTTGTACCGGAATCATAAGTACACCATTTAGTTAAAGATGTCAGTAGAACATAATGAAAAATATATCATAATGAAAAATTTGTAATTAAAACAGAATGACAACTCTGTAAGTATAACGGAATGACAAATTTGCCACTTAAGAAAATTTAGGACTTAAGAAAAAAGTGTTTGTGATTTTCAAAACATAAACCCATAAGGACTAGAGAAATAATAAGATAACCTTATTGAATCAACACTAGAGAGATCTTGGGAGAAGGAGAGCTAGATATGGGCTCAATATCCCAAACATTTTGCTTATTTTTTTGGGGGGATGAAAATATTAAAATAGGAAATGATATTGAGACCCTATTTTTTCATTTTAAGACTTTAAAATATTTTTACTTTCAGATCTAGGCACTGAGAAGGAGTGAAACTCAGACGGCCTGGTTTTCCTAGAATTAATTTTATAAAAATATTTTATATATTTTCTATTACACACACAAAATTTCTAAAATAAAATGGGATAGATCTTCAAGGGAATATCATATAATAAATACGATACCATGTTTGAGTCTGGAATGTGATTTTTTTTTACTTTGGGAATGACCTAAATTTTATTTATGTGGGGTGTTCAGATAAAACATTCATCAGTGGTACATCTAGTTAATTATTTAAATAATTAACTTATTTAAATTACTAATTGATATAAACGGAATATATCTATTAAAATAACATTATGGTAGAATCTATAGGGTTATCCGTATAATAATGGGATCTTTGTGAAGACACTTCTTTCTCTTATAATTGTCAAATCAGATTCTAATGATGATAAGACTCCGGATAGAGGTAGATCAAGACCCAATTAATGCAATAACTTCCCTCATTCATTGGTAAGAATGTTTTTCATTGAAGAAGGATCCAAAACTAGGTAGGACTCATCAATTTGGGGACTCTACTCTAATTGATTAAACAGTTTGAGTAGGATCATTCTATTTCTTCGATCTATTCCAATTATAATCCTTCGCATGTGTCCATGTACAAATTTAAATTGGTTATTCAGTTGATTTCCCACCCAAATATCCCTAACTAAATTATTCGGAAAATAATTATTTACTAAATATTTTTTCACTCATGTTTCTATTGATTTACCAATTATGTTTTTTTCATTCTTTAATGACTGGCCTATGAGGTTATGGTTTAACTTTGTCAGGCGGTACTGAGCATGATCAGACCCCCGGAGTCATGGAATATTCGCATGTGAGGGATGGATTAATGAATTGGTGATATATTCAGGTGGATAAAAACATATGGGTTATTCCACTGAGGATTATATTACCAATGATGTGACAAGAGAATAACAGAGGGAAAATAGTGGAAGTTGGTTTTTTTGGCCTTCATACAGATCAATGGAAGTTCGATTTCTAGCCATAGAAGGGCCAAAAATGATGAGCATGATAGTTCTAGGTTTATCAGAATCATGAATTGGTTGTATATATATTAAAAATTCATTTAATAATTATTTCCCAAAACCATGAGATAGGATCTTTGATGTCAAATTTATAATTAATTTATTTAATATATAAATAAATAAATAAATACCAATATAAAATTTCTTTATTGATGATTGTTGGTCATCTAAAATCACCCTTTTATATTTCCTTCATTTCACTCTTTGGATCCACGGATAGAATCCCTATAGCGGTGATCCAAAAATCCTCCAATGATCACTGATCAACACTACTTGATCATTGAGTTCTAGCATAATGAATTGAATGTCATGTATTGTTCATTCTTGATTAATTATTCTTCAATCATGACATATCTATTACACTTATCATTCTTGAGAGGGTGAGAGAAGGAGTATTTGAGGGGGAATTATTTTTTTGAAACAAATATCTATTTTTAATTTTTTGATAAAATATATAATAGACAAAAATTTCTACCTATTAAGTAAGGGTTTTGGGTAAAATGTTATTTAAATTCATTCCGGCCATTAAATAATATGTAAGACCTTTAATAAACTCTATGAAACATAATAATAATATCATTATTATTATTTTGTGGCATGCACTGACTTGAAAAATTAAAAATAATATGTAATGATTATTAATTAATATTTGTAACCTCACTTGGTTTTGGTCTATTCGAATTCCTATAGAATTTATTGAACAACCTAATAAAAAATTTATCATAAATAAATATTTTTGTCACAATCTAATGAATAAATATTTATTAAAATATTCAATGAATAAAATAAATGTTTTATTCTGAATCCAATGAATAAATATTTTATATATATTCACATAATCAAATAAGGTATTTATTAATAAAAAATAATTATTTATTACCTTGTGAGTATTATAAATCATTAAAACTTGAAGAAAAAATTTCCACAAACTTGAGAATAATATTTATTCTAATAATTATATGACAATAGAATATAATCGAGATCAGCCGAAACACTTAGTGTGTGAAACTTTGGGATTATTTATTGTTGATAATAGGTGGGATTCCATAAAGTCCAAGATTACTATCTCACAACATTTCAAGGATATTGAGAAAAAGAACTTAATGTCACAATTTCAACAAACATATAAAAGCAGTCACTATGTAATATAATCCCTTTGTCATAATATCTCATCAAGCAGTTTTCATAGTGGTGTCATCAACCTATTTGGTTGAGATGTCTTTCGTTGACTATCTGAAATAAACAAATTGTTACACCATGTCCATGGAATTTATGTGATAGTCATATTGCAATAAAAGTAATGAGTTATCAACTCCTATAAATAAGGAAGGGACAAATCCTTCCTCAACTTATCCATTAATGAAATTTCAATCATGATGCACCCATCATACCCTACATCCCACCAACATATTCCATGATAATTTTAGTTAGTATATCTATGTGCAAAAGTCATGACATGCATCAATGATAATCTTAAATTCTAAGGATCATTACACAAACTCACAAATATGAATATCTGATGGCACCAGAACATGAGGAATTCATACTGGAAGGTTTGTTATCATAATCTCCCCTCTTAGAGATTACCATATAGGACCTTCATGATAATAATCCTAATCTACTTATGATTACCCGCACCTGATAGTCTAAATAATATGTTTCCCATAATAGTACATTATCCTACTATAAAATTATATTATGAATATTTTCATATCACTTAAAGTTTATCATCATAGTAGGGAACTACAATGACCTTATCAATGCAACAAATACTCTAGGAAATTATTATATTAAAGACATGAAGAATAATGACCATTATGTAATAATAAGTTTAATAAATATTAAAATCATTGAATATACACTTAATCAAAAAACAATCAGTTGGTCCTAGGACACCAACACTCTCAAAATACAACTTTTAATAGAAACAACAATCTACTAGTTTCATACATCTATACCTCTCATGATAATCCTGTTTTTGTTGATTCAAATATTTAGTAAAGGGGTTTGTCATGTGAACTTCCATGAAAATACTACTCACTGCAACCTCGCCTCTCTCAAAAAAATCCCTCAACAGATTATACTTTTGTAGGATGTTCTTCATTCACTGATGTAACCTTGGATATTATATAAGAGACATAACTTTAGTATTACCACAATATAGTGTGATAGGATATTTATTTTCAGGAACCACGTCAAGGTCTTGGATGAAGTTTTGCATCCATACTTCATCCTTAGCTTCCTGAGAAGCCGTAATACACTTTGACTCAATTATAGAATCTATGACTACAGCCTATGTTGACCTCTTCCATCTCACAAAACCTTCATTAAAAGTGAAGATGTATACCTTTTGTGACTTTAATTCATCATGATCAGTTTGTAAACTAGAATTTTCATATCCTCTAATGACTAATTCTCCATCTCCTCCATAGACTAGGAACATATACTTTGTAAGCCTCAGATACTTATGGATAGTATTGAATTCCATCCAATTGCAGTCTCCTAGATCAGCTTGATATCTTCCTACCATACTCAATGTGTATACAAAATCTAGCCTAGTACGTAGCAATCCATACCTGAATAATCCAATCACTAATGTGTAAGGAATCCTTTTAATTTTGTTTCATTCCTTATGTGTCTGAGGGAACGTTTTCTTGGAAAGATGAATGACATTTGGTGTTGGAAGAAATCCCCTCTTGTATTGTTCCATATTGAATCACTTTAGTATATTGTAAATGTATATACTTTGACTGAGGCAGAGAAAACTCTTGGATCTATCACAATGGATCTTGATCCCATGAATACATGATGCCTCACCTAATTCTTTCATAGAGAGGAATTTATTCAATAATGTCTTAATAGACTTTAAGATTGGTATTTTGTTTCCTATGATAAATATTCCATAAACATATACTTTATGAAAATGATCACACTTCCACTAAATTGTCTATAGATACAAGGATCTTATTCATTTGTTATGAAACCAAATTCTGTTATGACTTAATCATAACACATATTACATTACCTAGATTCATTCTTTAATCCATAAATGGATTTTTTTCAATTTTCATATCTCATTGGAATATTTTAGAGTCACAAAGCCTTCAGGTTGTGCCATATATGAATATTTCTAGAGGTTCCCATTATGGAAGATTATTTTCAAATCAATTTTAAAAATCTCATTGTAATGGTAATTTGAAATGGAAATTATAATTTTGATGGATTCCAGCAATGTAACTGGTGAAAAGGTTTCACTGTGGTCAATTCCATGATGCTTTTTAAAACCTTTTTCAACCAGTAACACCTTATAGGTGATAAATTTTCCTACCATTTATAGTGTCTTCCTGAATTCCCATTTTCAAATAATAAGCTTTACATATATTAGAGGGTCTACCAAAATCTAGATATGGTTTTGGTACAAGGAATCCATTTCAGAAGTCATGGATTCTTTCCACTTGGAAACTTCTGTGCCACTTACGACTTCCTTGTAGGTTAGAGGATCATTATTATCAACTAATAATGATTCACCATCATTAGTGGATAAAAAAACATGACATTATAGTTCTCTAACCTGTCTTGAACTACTAAAATGTACTTCTATCACTGGAACAAATTCTTCTTCCACAGAGCATTGTGGAATCTATTTATGTATCAACTATTGGGTTCCTTGAGCCTCAATTTCATCAAATTCAATCTCACCCCCACTTTCTCATTTAGATATGTTCTCTATGTCAAGGAATATGGAATGTCTCACCAATATAGCCTTTTTTTCTAAGGGTTTGTATAGGTAATATCCCATTGTTTCCTTGGGGTTTCCTATAAAGGTACTTTTTTTTGTCTCAGGGTGAATGTTTGTTACCAAAAGAGGCCTTAAAAACCCTTAGATTCACCACACATGTAAATTTGATAAAACCATTTTTATTACACTCCAAAATTCAGATGGAATACAATTTAATAATTTTTTTCCCCTTGGTTTAGTATACGTACTATTGTTTATAATGTGTATCCTCAAAAGGATAATGAAATACTCACAAGAATCGTCATTAATATCACAATTTCCAATAAGGTACAATTCCTCCTTTTACAAACAAAATTACACTAATCTATTTAAGGAGGAGTGAATTGGGATTGGATCCCAGACTCTTGTAAGTAATCAATAGATTCTTTATTAAGCTATTTTCGACCATGGTCTGGGAAGAGTTTCTTAATCATATCTATAAGATGGTTCTCAACTTCATTCTTGTATTCCATGAATTTATCAAATAAATCTATCTTATACCTCATTAAGTATACATATCCATATCTACTAAAATCATAAGAAAAAGTTATGAAGTATGAGTACCCATCCCTTTCTTCATAATGAAATGGTCTACACACATCGGTATGAACAAATTCAAGAAAATATTTTTTTCCCTTTCACCTTCCCACTAAAAGGGACATTGTTCATTTTTTCTTGTAAAAATACGTGACATAGACCAAGTGGTTTTAGTTAAAAAGAATATAAATATCCATCTTGATATAATTTTGTCAATCACTTTTCTTTTACATGACCTATCTAGTGATACCAAAGTTGGTAGTAGTATGATTCATGTGAGGTTACATCATTATCAATTTACATCACCTGGTTTGTGAAATATAACACATAAATATTGTTATTTAAAAGTTCCTTTCCATAAAAAATGAAATATTTATAAAATAGGAAACATGTATTCCCAAATATAAAAATAATTACATTTGTATCTATTGACCCAATATCTGTTGAAAAGGGTCAGCAGTTGTTTGAAGAGTTGGGCAAGCAAATCCCATGAAAGGAATTCATGACCTCCGATGGAGGAACCATGGTTCCATACGTGGAGCCAACCCCGGATGGTACCGAAAGCAGATTGGAAGAGGAGGTGGAAGCGGGGAATGGTGGAATACTGGAGGTAGTCCTACATTATGAGGGGGACAAGCTTGAAGAACCTCTCAAGATCAATGCCTCGCCGGAGGTTTTCTGTAGAATTTATCAGCAGATGCTAATTGTTGAGACTAATGAAGAACAAGGTGAGTAGATCACCAAACAGGACCACATCCTGGCATGGGGCTTCAACAATAGGAGGATCAACATGGAAGAATTTATCCAAACCTGGGAGAAGATGGTAGATTATTTATAAGATCTTCTCAAGAATGATCCAAATACTCAGGTAACAACACTTAATTAGAAGCTTTATAGGGTGGTAGACTCAAAAATCCTTAGTCTTGTTTTTTAAAACATTATGGGATCATTTTGTGGATAACCCATTGGATATGGACATTGTGCGGGTTTCCCACTTTTTCCTTAAAAGTGTTTTGAAATAAAATTTAATTTTCAGTCAATTACATTTGTATCTGAAAGCACATAATAACAACCCTTTAAAACTGAGATCATTCTAGTCATAAACCTGAGGTGGTAGTCCCTGATAGATACAAAAAGAAGTTCATATTAATTTACTAATCATATATCTACATCCCCTTCATCAATATTTATTAATCTACATGGTTCCTATATTTTAATACATATGTGGGAACCAAAATCTATATCTAATACCCAATTTGTCGAAATAGATAAATTGCACTCGATAAAAAAACACCTAAAGATTCCCCTTGCATCTTTGGTTGGGATTTGTTTTTCTAATAGTTTCCCTTCTCACCACATGAAAAATAGATAACATTAGGTTCCCTTATATTCCCCTTGATCTTCCTCTTCTTGGAAGGGAATAAAGAATATTTGATATTAAAGCTATTTTTGTTCCCTTTCCATTTGTTCATCATATGGATAGAAGTATTTTCAGCATTAATATCCTTATCTACTTGGTATAGAAGAGTGAGAAGATCTAGGAGAGGCTTCTCAATGTTGTTCATATTAAAATTCACAACAATTTAAGAGAATATCTGAGGGATTTATACTATAATGAGATCGGTGTCTAGTTTTTCAGATAGTTTAAACCCTAGAACCTATAGGAACTCAATTGATCCAATTAGAATGACTGCATGAGGCCCAGCTGGGTAACCCTCTCCAAGCATGTTTTGAAATAACACCATGGAAATATCAAACCCTTCTTGTATATCTCTACCCTGGTAAAAACCACATAGGTTATCAAGCGTGCTATAGACATCCATGTTTTCATAAGAATTCATTATTTCACTAGAAATATAATAAAACATCAAACATTGAACTTCATCATTATAGTTTATATGCTTCTCATAAACTAGGAACTTTTCATCACTCACCCCCTTAAAAGGTGGGTCAAGCATTATGTGTAAAGTCGCGGTTCCGGAAGCCACCCAGAGGCCCCCCGTGCCCGGTTGGTCACATTGCCTCAAGCGCATTTCCCCGAATGCCAGAGGCTGCCGACTAGAAGCAAGGGCCTTGGGTGTGATAGTGGTGAAACTATTCCCTCGTTGGAAGAGTAACACAGTGGAAGTAAAACAAATTGAAATGGAGGAAGCAATAATAATAATAACATTTAGCAGTAAATAGTGGAAGACTGAAAGTAAGAAACAATATGAACACATATATAAATGATGCATGATATATATGTCTAGGAAAGAATCCAAACAAAACACAATGCTGGAATACCATACAAAATCAAGTACAAAATAAAATAGATAAACTCCTCAGCATCGCAAGCCTCGGCTTGGTCCCATGCTCCCCAACTCCTCAGCAATCAAGTACCTGAAGTAGAAGGGTGCTTTCCCTTATCTATAACTACAGATATATAATATATTTGGGCCTAAAAGCATGGCCCAAATGGGGTGTAAGACTAAATCCTAGTAGGAAACCACCAAAATGTATGTTCCCAACAGTCAATGAATATATAAGGAATGCAATAAGTAAAAAAGAAGTAGTAAACAAGGAATTACTCAGCAGTAAACATTCCTAAATTCAAGAATTAAATTCACATATCAAGTAAGAATATAATAAAAGAAGGTAACCCTCTGGGAATTACCCTTAGCCTAACCTCTCTGGTTCAACCAAAACAACACAAACAACCATCTGGGAAGTACACACAATCTAACCCCTCTAGTTCAGCTTAAGCATAGACTCTATGAGGAAGCACTCACCATAAATTCCCCCTATAGTCTCATATCAGTAACTAAATGGAGGTCTGGGGAAGCACTTATTCCACATTCCCCCTACGACCCAAGTCGAGGAACTACAGACACTCTGAGGAAGAACTTACGTCAATTACACCAATGGTCTTGCATCGTAAAAGTAAAACAGACACTCTGGAGAAGCCTTTATGTCTATTCTCCCTATGGCCTACTACACCAGGTTCTCATGGCCCTGTGTAAGTCAATTGAGCATATAAATTCAATATAGACAAAGTAAAACTCAATAAATACTTGGCTAAATAGTCTGCAGCATAACAGCATGTCAGATAATAAACACTCTATCCTATAATACTAGGCATGGGAAATAACAAGAAAGCCTAACAGGATAATCTAGACCAAACTGTCATAAAAAACATGCATGGGAAAACACTTCCAAATCATATAAACTAAACCTATTCACATTCAATTAACCTCTATTCAAGCATACAAGCATAGTAGGAAAAATAGGGCTAAAAACGTAAACACACAATACCCTATTCAAGTGAATTTGGAAATTTTTCACATATAACTAAAATACTTTCTATAGAAAGGCACAAACCACCTACCTTGGTGTTTTAGGAACAATATATGTGAACATAAAACCTTCAATCTCACAAGAACACCATCGATCTACAAAAACATCTAAAACGTTCAACCGAAGATAACTCTTTAAAGAGGAGGAATCAGGAAACGAAGCTCTATAAGAAGGAAGAGCTTACCGAGGTGATCCCAATGCAATTGACGACGGTTGAATTGGATAATGGGTGATAGATAGGGGCTCGGGTAAATATCATGGTCGTATGGATATTCTATGACAAACTAGGTCGAGAAGGAGGTGTTTTTTTCCATCAGACGCAACCCCGGTACGTTTAATGAAAAAAAAGTACATGGTTTGTACATTTGAAGTACACGTCATGTACTTGCCCTTACTGAGCCCCTCTTTAGGTGGCCTCTAAGTCACCACACACAGTCATGTGCATGGATTCTACATGGAAAGCACACAGCTACTCACGGTAACCAATTACACGGTGTGTACTTATAAAGTACATGGCGTGTACTTCAAAAATTTCCAAAAACTCCTCTTTTCCTAAAAAACACCAAAAAAAGGAAAACATACCTGAAAAGAAGATCCTAGTTCTTAAATTATTCAATATAGCACGTAATATTTTTTTCATGGAATATAACAACGCGAAGGCATCTAAACCACTCTTGGAAGTTACTTCCATTACGGAGGTTTTTTCTACAATATTGATCATAGGGATAATGTGAATGACAAGATTTCCATTTTATTCTACAATTAAAAGATTAGATTATTATAAATTTTAATTTATTACAAATTATGTGTGAAATAATAAATTAATTTGTTTTATTAAATCCACCACTCTTTTTTCATGTCTCAATGGCCCACACAATTATTCTCAAAATGTCTATTTCCTTTAAAATTCTAGTGGAAAAGATCCATCTGACCCTTCTTATAACCCTAACAAGGTTTGGTCAAGCTAATTTAAGGAATTTAGGTAGGCAGGTCTTTTCCAACTACAAAAAACAAACTCCTTGATCCGTTTAGTGGATTCCCCAATCTTGAAATATTAATAAATATTTCCTCAACATGTGCCCACAAATTATACAAAGTCTATATAGGGATACTTCTCTTGATGTAAAATAGTTATGTAAACCCAAAACCTTCATAAGAAATCCCCATATAGAAGTATGTGTCCCAAAAAGGGTTAGTCAAATATGTAGTTCTATTGAGGTTTATTCCAAATCTAGTAATGGAAGGTCATGTCAGATTTAATTTTTGGTTAAGGGATTTTAATTAATTATGCATAATGTTTATCCTGTTTTATCATTTACATGTCTTTTTGAATAAAAAATTTACACATAATTAATTAATTTAATTTATTATTCATAAATTATATCTTGTTTTATAATTTACAGTTATTTTTAATATTAAGTGGTTATTACTTAATTAATTAACCATGATGTATAAACCATTTAGGCATAATACATTTATTTAAATTCCATCCATTCACATTAATTCATTTATTTATGTAACTATGAACTTGCATCCATAAAATAAATAATTACATAGATAGAAATAATTAATTAATTAAATGACCCATTCATGAACTTTTTATAATGATCAATTTAATGAGAGAAAATAAAATCAACCAATTATATTGGGGAAATAACTCAATTTTGTAGTCTTTTCAGGAGTTCCAACATCCACCTTTACACCTATGTATCACCTAAGTTGGAATAATTATGGTTCTATCCTGAACCACCTCCACACACCTTAGGATACTCCATTAATTAAATGTATTTATGAATCACACATAGGTGGGGTGAACCAAAAGACTTGTTAAAAATGAATTAAATAAATATACATGGACATGTAAGTCCAACACAATAATGGAGGGAGGGATGAAAAGTTGGAAAACAAATCTAATTTAATAATAAATAATTTCAAACTCAAGAAATAAATTAAATTAAAATATCCAATGTATACATAGGTCTTTCTCAAGAACATTGATGGTCATACATACAACTAATATGAAAATTTAATCATCTAACATTCATTTATTTTTGTGTTCTTTATTATTAAGATAAAAACACATTCATTAATTAATAAATTAATTAATAAATTAATTCTCTTTTATATTAATGAGCATCCAAACTTAATTTTAGATACCCATCATTTATGGAATTCATGACAAATAATTATAAGGATGAATAATGAAACATTTATTAAAATAAATATATAAATAATTTAAAATATTTTAAAACCAATATTAAATTTTCAAATGCATAATAGGTTCCAATAAATAAATTAATGTTTCAATGATGCAATTGTAAAATTAATGTTATATAATTATTCCATTAATTGGGAGACTACACATCTTGTAAAACTTAGTTATACATTGTGTACCATGGTTGTTATGTATTCAATTCACACGACTGGGTTTTTAATGTGTTAAATCAGTCAGATTACATGACACGTACATTCAAAATACATGCCATGTATCTACTTGTCACGTTTCAGATAGGCTTGTTCAATAGGTAGTGTGCAATAAATGAACCAAGTTTAATTAATTGCTCGATTCATCTAGGTGAAATACACATGGGTACATGATGTGTACTCCTAAAACACACCATGTAACTCATTTTTACTGACCAAATATATGGTACTCCTCAATGATATTTAGTCATTCATCATTTATTCTTAATCCTTTCAGAAAATGAATCACTAAATGAACAAGATTAATATGCCAATAACATGTTAATTCATATATGATTAAATAATGAATAACATGAAAAAAAAATACCAGAATTTCATATAGACCAACAATAAAATAAATTTTTATAAATTTAAATGTGACTTCTCTGCTACAAATTGATAATTCTAGGCATAGCGGAAGCATGTAATGGTTGGTGATATATTAAAATTACTTTTAATAATTTTTTCTCGAAACCATGAGTGAGGATCTTCCACATAAAATTTACAATTAATTTATTTAATATCTAAAGAAATATATACTTGAGCTTCAAAACTTTCTTTTTTGATGATTTTTTATTGTCCAAAAATACGCTTTAAGATTTCCATCACTTCACTGTGGATACATGGATAGAATCCCTCTAACAATTATCCACAAGTTTTCTAATGTTCTCTTAGAAACACCACTCAATCACTAGGTTCTTGTGCAGTAAATCGAATGTCATGGGTTGTTCATTATTGATTTCTCTTTCTTCAATGTTAATAAATTCTCTCATGCACTTATCATTCTTGAGAGGGGGAAATAGTGAGGTGTCAATAGAGAATTCGTTGCGTGAAACAATTCTCTATTTTCAATTTTTGGATATAATTTACAATAGATATAACAGTATATATATATAGTTAGGGTTTAGGTTAAAATATTATTTCATTGAATGACAATCGTTAAATTACATTTAAAACCATTAATAAATCCCATTACATAAAATAATAGTATAATTATAATTATTTTGTGATGTGTTCCATCTTGTGAAATAAAAATATTATGTAATGGTCTTGTTAATTAATATTCATCTCTAGACTCGATCTAAGTCCATTCGAACTCCTATAGAATTTACTGAACAACTGAATAAATATTTTATTCATAAATATATATTTCATTCACAATCTAGTGAATAAATATTTATTATAATATTAAATAAATAAAAGAAATATTTTATTCACAATCTAGTGAATAAATATTATATATATATTCATTTAATCAAATAAATTATTTATTAATAACCAAATAATTATTTATTACCTTGTGAATATTTGCGATCAATAAAACATGAATAAAATTATTACTCAGTAATGAGAATAATATTTACTCCAATAGTTTAATTCAAATAGAATTTAATTGAGATCGACAAAAACACTTGGTTCATGACCTTATAGGATTATTTCTCATTTGAATTAGGTGGGATTCCTTAAAATTCCAACATTACTGTCTAGTGAGGGGTGAAGGAACCAAAGAGAAAGAACTTAATGTCACAATAAAAAAACCACATACAAATTATCATTGTGTAATTTAATCCCTTTTTCACAATATCTCATCAAACAGGTTGGATGATGGTTTAATTAACCAATTTACTCTATACGTCTGTCATTGACTATCTAAAATAAATTTTTTGTTACACCATGGACAAAGAATTTAGGTGACAGTTATATTCCAATCAAAGGAATGAGTTATCAACTCTCATAATGATGGAAGGGTCAAATCCATCCTAGACTTATCCATTAATGAAATTTCAATCATGATGTACACAAAACACCCTACATCCCGCCAACATATGGAATGATGGTTTTTTTAGTAAATCTAAGTGTACGATTCATGACATGCATCAAAGATAATCTTAAAGTCTAATGGTCAATACATATGCTCGCAGATAGGAATATCCAATGACATCAAAACATGTTAAATTCCAATTAGCGGGCCTGTTCTCATAATCTCTAATTATGGAGATTACCAAGGGATAACTTCATGGTATGTAGCCTCATCTACATATGGGTACTCACACATGACATTCTAAATACTATGGGTCCCATCATAGTACATTATCCAACTGTAAAACTATATTAAAAATATTGTCATAGAAATTCATGGTTCTCATTATAGCGGGGAATATATATGACCAAATCAATGAAAAAATAGTCTATGAAATTATTACAATAAATTAATTTAGAGAAATGAACATTAATAAACATGTAATATGAAAAACTAGTTAGTCTTAGGACACCAACTCTAACAAAGTGGAGATAATTTCCTTCGATTTTGAGAGGCTTGGTGATAAGATAAAAAGAATTGAAATAAGATCTGGTTTTTTGGGTATATATCTAACATTATGAAAAAAAATCATTACAACATGCCATGTAGTTCGGAAGAACACATGTTGTGTGACCCCTTGGCTGAAACAACTAGGGTTTCCAGTGAGAAAATTACCACACACCATATGGGACCCCCACACACCAAGTGTCCCTTATTTAGGCAACCCATATTGTACTATAAGAATACATGGGCATGGGAATGACTTGGAACATTACATGTTCCTATGTACACACACGCATTCATATTAAAATGGAAACAAATAGGGAGAACAGGTTGGACCCCGAGTGGCTCAGCCACACTCTATAGTCCCATTACACATTGTGTATGAATTGATGACCAATGAGTCATGTACTAACAGTGACACATCTTGAAAATGGTGTGGGAACACATATTGTGTGGGTCCCCTTACATGCTATGTACCCTTTTTCCTTTTGAGGAAACTTCAACTTATCATAACTCCTTTGTCTGGACTCAGAATTTGGCCCACGAGTAGCCTATCCTGAGTGGTTTTTCAAGCAGAATGTGAAGGTGGCATATTTTGTGGATTTTGATACATGATGTGATATTTTCTAATAGTGATTCTTATTTAGGAAATTATCAATGTTAATAGTGATCAGATAGGATCACTATGGGATTTAATGTGGCTCCCTCTACTTGGGATGGGAATGGGTCCTCTACCTAGCTATAGTGAAGTACCCTCATATAGAACATAGAATGGGTCCTCTATCTATGTTCATAGTATCACCCTCCTACTAGGATAGGTAATGGGTCCTCTACCTATCCACTGAGTGTCACCCTCATGTGGAGTCAGGGCATGGCTCCTCAACTACAAGAGTGGAACCATCTAGTTGGGTAGGGAATGGGTCCTTTACCTACAATCTGAGTGGTACCATCTTGTGGTATCAGGGTATGGAACCCCGACTATTAGAGTGGAACCCTCTAGCTAGGCTAGGCATGGGTCCTCTACCAACCATTAGAGTGGAACCCTCAAGTTAGGATGATCATGAGTCCTCTTCTAATTAATTTAGTAGCTTCCTCGTACTAGGACAGGGAATGGGTTATCTAAATATATACTAAGTGGAATACTCATATTGTATAAGGTAATGGGTCCTCCAGCTAGATATTATTCCCCTTGATTGTGCGTCATAATGTCGAGGTGTGGATTTACATAAAATATTTTCTATTGGGTATATGTGTGAGATGATGGGAAAAATTGATGGACTTGTGGAGATGATGAAACTACTTTCCTATGATTGGTAGTGATTTGGAGATCCCATTCTCTCTCATTTTAGTTTATTTTTTATTATAATGTATATATTTGTATCGATTTCATTAGATTTTGTACTCTCTTTCTTTGGGTTGATCTATGTACTGTCTATCTATTCTTATCATGTCTATTACTTCTCCCCCTTTAGATTTCAAGGCATCCTACAAGGTTTTTATATACTCACCCATGCATGGACTTCTCTAGCACATGTCATGTTTTATATAGACGATGGATAGGTCAGTGATTATTATAGATAAGCATAAGTATACTTGGTTTATTGGACTACGTATGGTAGTTGAATCCTAGAGAATAGGAGTTGGGCTCTCTCAACATTTTACTTTTTGAGTTTTTTAGGATGATACAACATTCTAGTTGGGCATATATTTTTCCATTTTTTTTTAGTTTACCCTATCATAATCTTGTAAAACCTTTAGGGTTATCATGTATGGTTATTACTTTAGACATTTTACCTTTTCTCTTATTCCACTGAAATTCAACATTGATATGGTAAGGTGTTTGTGTACAGGTATATTATGTAAAGTCCTCCAATATTAGTTATGAATTTTAGTGCTTATATCCACCCATTGAACTATAGATCAAGGCTTGAGGTAGTTGCAAATAAAGCCCCATTGGGTTAGGTCATGACATTTCCAGTTGATGTTTCACTTTAATTTTCTAGTTGACATGGACAATGGAATTTTCCAGTGAATGTTTATGGTCAAATTTTCAATTAGAAGATTCAAGATGTTTTTAATGGATGTCCAAACTATAATATTTTAGTGAAGGGTTAAATTTAATTTTTTTAGTTGATGTTTTAACAATATTTTTTATCAGAAGGTGACACTATAATTTTATTCTATTGTAATTTTTCAACAAAAGTTGCAATAAGAGTTTTCTAGTTGATTTTTTCACTTGAATTTTCAAAAGGGAGTTAATCAGTAAAATTTTCTATTGGATGTTTCCATTTTATTTTTCTAGTATAATTTTAACCCAAAATTCACTAGTGAAATATCTGACTAGATTCAAAAATAAACACTTTAATTTATCATCTGATTATTCCACTTGAATTTTCCATTGGAAGCTTCTAGTGTAATTTTTCGTTCAATGTTGAAATTAGATTTTTCTTGTGAAAGTTTCAATTTTAATTTCCTAATGGATGCTCCGACATCATTTTTACAAAGGATTTAGAGTTTCCACTCAATTTTTTTATTGGAAATACTATAAATTTCATTTTATTTTTTAAAAAATCTCATATGTAGTGTTTTTTTTCATTGTAAATTTTCACATGAATTTTTAGTTAAAAAATCGAGTAGAATTGTATACTGTGAATTTCAAAATAAAATTTTTATCTAGAATATTGGAATGAAATTTTATAATAAAATTATTTTGTTATTATTTTCTAGTGGAACTTTATACTATAAAACTATATCTAAAAATTATTATATAATTTTTTAATTTATTTATTGGAATTTTTATGTACAACTTTTTAGAAAACAATTCTAGAATTAAATTTTAATGAAAATTTTCATTATAAAATACAAATATGTTTTTTGATGTTTTTTTTCAATTTTAATGTATTTTTATGAATTTCATTTTATTTTTATAATATAAATATATTATTTTCTTAATAGTCATAGTAAATTATTAATTATTTGTAAATATTAAAAAATATTTTATAAATGGATATATTTTTTTAAATTTTTTTATATCCATTTCCTGATTTTTATCATTAAAAATATTTTTTTTCATTTGTTTTGAATTACATATTGAATTATTATTTCCATATTAATAATAAAAATTATTATTTTTATATGGTTTTAAAAAATTATTATGAAATTGAAATAAGAAAGAATATTTTTTTACAGTAATATAAAATTCACTAATTTTTCAAACTATTTAAATTTTTAGGTATTTTCAAAATATTTTTTCAAATTTTTATTAATTCATTTTTAAATTTTTAAAATTATAATTAGAACTTAATTAGTTTTTAATGTTTTCAAAAAATAATAGTTAATTTTAAATCTATAAAATATTTACCATATGGATGGACAATTTATGATATTTTAAGTATTTCAATTTTCTAAAAACATTAAAATTATATTTTCCCTATTTTTTAAATATTAAAACACTAGTACCCTAGTAAGAGTATAACCCGATTTTTGAAAAAAATGAAAATATCATTCATAGCTCCATTGAATCTAATGGACAATTTTTTTGATAGACATAGAATCATCAATGGTATACTAGATATTTTAGTTAAATGGTTTAACCAGAGACAATATTGATCCCCCTCCAATGGGGTATGGACCAGAGTGTCCACCATTTTTGCATAACCCATGAGTGACCTATGAGAGATCTTACTTATAAACTATCCACTTATAAGCATTATAAAAATATTCCATTTACAAATTTATAAGTAAGCATGAATCAATTGAAGAATACATGAAACATACATTGAAACAATGGAAATGGAATATGATATATTTATCAAATGATATAGTTATATAAAGAATAAATGAAATGGATATGGAAGATAGATATCTAATTGAAATGAGGTCTAAAGAAAAGTTCAACTTACCTTAATTCATAGATGGCTCAAACATGAACTTTATCCCTTTATAACCAACTTTTGTTTTTAATTGAGTATTTTGGACACTTATTTATATTTATATATTTTAAAAATAATTTTTTATTCATTTATTATTTTTTTATTAGTTATTCATAGTTATATCAATCAACTGATGCTAGTAGTTTCAATCATTTCGTACTTGTTTTGGTTTGGTAGTTTCAATCATCAATCCTTTTTCATCCACTTAACATCTATAAAATTGTCTTGGTGATATAATGAAAATATTATAATGATTAATTATGTTCCCCGCCATTGGAGGTGGGGAGGTAAGGGCTTGGTGGGGTGAGGGGTAGGTCATGGGGTCAAGTCTCTAGACCAGCGTGTTTGCTGGAATTTATTTCATTGTGTTGTGTTTCATGGTGGAAGATTCAATAGATGTTTTATAATGATTCATTAAGTCCAAAATTTATTCTACATAAGGTACATTAATATTCCTCCTAGAATAATTTTACAACTCACTCATTTTTTATAATTTTCTTAAACATAAGGAGTTGATAAAGAATAATTATTTGCGTATTTATATTCCAAAACCAAAAAACAACTTAAATTCAAAGTAAATATCATAAATATATATTATTTATGTTTTTTTAGATCTTCGTGATATTAATTAATAAAATATAATAGTACCATTTATGTATATGGTTGTACTGACCCAAACACAAACAATATACAAAGAATGAATGATTATGAATGAATCCATATATAACTATTATAACATTATTTATGAACTGTAATAACATAATTATTATGTTATTAAAGATAATAATTTTTTTAATAAGAGTGAGTAAAATATGAGAAAATAATTATACTTAGGAGAAGATGTTACTTACATTGAAGAATCAATTATTTTTCTTATAGTCTTTCAATGTTTTTGATTAAATAATTCCATACATGAGAAATGATTTTATTTGAGGTAATTAGGGTATATTATGGGGATAAAACCAAACTTGTGGTGAGGTTTGAAATGGGTGGAGGAGGGGTCCTTTTAAAAAATAATGATTGAGTGGCAATTTTTTAAAATAACCATTTATTAACGGTTCCAAATTGACTCATAATTAGACAAAAGGAAAGTGGGTCTGGAATTACTCATCTAAAAAAGTTCATAATAATTTTTTTATTATTTTTCAATTAATATATAGTTAATTTTTAGAATTTTTACCATGTTTACTATTTTCTAATAAATTTCACTATTCACCTTAGAAAATTATTTTTCCACAAAAATGATTTTGAAATTATTATATAATTTTTGTATAGTAGTTAGAAATATTATATAAATTTTTTTAAATTTATACTTAAATGTGAAAAATTTCATTTTTAAAATAAAAAATAATATATAGAAAATTAAAGTATTTTTATATAAAAAAAATATTTAACAAAGAAATATTATATTTTTATTTATTATTATTACTATATTATTTTGTAGCTTTCAATTAATTATTTTACTCTTATAACCAATGATTATTATTCTAAATTATTATTAATATTATTTTCCTAATGATATTTATAATAATCATCATTTAAAATGAATAGATTATCACATAAATAATTGAATACGAATAACATTCCAACTCTTACTTACAAAACACCTTAATACATCAACATATACCCTAATGGTGATATCATAAATGGGAGTAATTTTAGGTTATGATTAAACTATAATGGATCTCATAGCTATCTCTAATGTCCTGAACTTCTCCCGTACATGATTTCATTAAAACCAAACTTATAAAAGTTCTTCTATGGTTTGGTTAAGGTAAATTCATAGTAATTAGAACTCCCTACCAATCCTAGATAATTTTGCATCATATAGAAGTCTTATACTATATGATGGAAGTCCATGTTCATTTTTATATAATTTTCACAATGTTATTAAATTAATTTATACACACCATATCAATGACTACATTATTATAGTTACATCCCATGATTCCATCATTTGAGTATCAAATACAATTAAACAAACCATATAATGAAATAATTTATCCCGTAAACCACTTTAACATAATATCAATCTGTATAGTCATTATATTTTAATACCTAATGACTATATATACCCATAGTTTATACCCATGTGATATATATATATATATATATATATACTTGTACTAAAAAATAATTCTACCAAATTATCAACCCAGTCACTTAGATTTACATGAAATGTCTACATAATTTCAAATATTTTCCATTCATTATATAATTATAGTCGATGGTATGATTTTCAAGGGAGATCACAAATAAGAATATATAAATATTAGTTTTTTTATTTATGGATATTTATTACCCTTTTATAATTTTGATAATTATTTATTATGTATGTTTCCTATAATAAAAAATTTCAATTCATTTTATATTATAATATTTTAACATAAGGAGATAATTCCTTATTTATTTGATATTTACATGGTGTGAAAATTAATTTATTAAACTATGACTCATATAAATATTATTGATGGAATATTCCTTTGAAAATCTTGGTGTTAAATTCTTCCCTCATATCAAAAAATAACTCTCAAAATTCCACTACTCATATAAGAATATATGAGGTATATTTTTTTTAATATATCTTGGGGATCCAATGTCCCTTCCCCATAATTATTATTTTACTATAGATATTTGATGAGGTGAGTGGTATTTCTTTGATTAACTTTATCTAAATGATTTAAAATATCTAACAATTATTCCTCATAATAGATATAATGGTATAATTATAAGACAAACATGTTTTTTACTTATGATGGATTAGGGATGTACCTCTTCAAAAGTGATAGATGTAACACATTGTGACCTTGCGATAGGTTTGGTGGAAGTTCTAGTCGATAAGATAGAGTTCCAAAATGACCAAGAATAATGAAGATAGTGATGTATCATAGGCTTAAGATTACATTCTTATTAACAATCACAACCTCCTCCCATGGTGATATTCCAAGGAATAACTTTTCTCACATATTTAACTCTAAATATTGTTGTTGATTATCAACATAGATCTTATATCATGTTTGTGTTACGTTAATATATCACAGAATTAGGTAGATACTCTCCCTCATTTCTATAGAATTTTCAAATCCCAAAAGCATTCACTCATTAATATTATCCAAAAATGTTATAATTTTGAATCTCCTTCAATAAAAATCCAAATATGATTCTATTTATATTATTTAGTGGAAACAATTGTAAGATAATAACTCAACTAATTAAATATGTTTACCCCTAACACATTTTTTATCCATTAAGAAATATCTCATGATAACATATTGATTATAAATTGTCCTTTCATATTTAAATTCATTTTTATGGTGATAATAAGTATAAATTTTAATTTTTTATTTAATTATTATAATAAAAATTTAAAGAAAAATATTGATAACCATTGATCTTGATTAGTAACAATTAAAAGTGGTACACCATGTTGCCTTACCAATTCCTTTATATATAATTTGTAAAGCTGGATGAGAAATAAATACACTAACATTGAAATGGTGTGAGGTAAAATTATAATCCAATCAACTATATCTCAAATGAAATTATTATATTAAGAGGTTATAGAAAAAAACTATGACAAAATATATGGTTATGATCTCTTATTTCTATATGGTTATGGGTTATGAATTCGTTATCCTCTTAGAATTCTATTATTAATCCATGAAAATATGGTAGAACATGAATCATGATATAAAATATAAAATCTATATTTTAATGTTTTCCCACCCAAAGAGAACTCAATAATATATGTATATTTTTTTACTACATGGGTGTATAGAGAAATATGAGCTATGTGTATAATCCAATGAAACCTATTTCCATTTTGGCATGGATTATACACGTATTCATATTCTAAATCATATAAATATAACTTTCTCACGTTAAAACCATATAATATTTACCATATTATTTATATCCCATGTTCTTCCTTCTGAGGATCTTTGATTGTTAGATAGATATATGGTTGAGAAATCATTTTTCCAAAGTATGAATTCATATCTTCCCTTATTTGTTCCATGTCCACTAATTTCATATAAATGAATGTTGAGTATCTTTCAATCCTCATCATTGATAAGGTAGTATTATCATTTATACTTATAGCATTATAAACTATTTTTTGTTTCCTATGATGGTTATTTTTTTAGAAATCATAATATATTATCAACTCTAAACCACATTTTTTCCACAAGTTCATCTTATTCTATGGGAATATATACTTCATGATTTTTTTATCAGTATATATATCATAGTTCTCTATA
The DNA here is from genome assembly GCA_963277665.1 of Viscum album. Classification (NCBI taxonomy): domain Eukaryota; kingdom Viridiplantae; phylum Streptophyta; class Magnoliopsida; order Santalales; family Viscaceae; genus Viscum; species Viscum album. The sequence goes on along the minus strand of OY728127.1, from coordinate 1,148,849,736 downwards.
TATAGATAATTATTCATGTTAATTAACATACATTCTCTTTTTATTAACTCTAGAGGATTTTTTAGATTATTTTTCATAAGGAGAATTAATTAAGTTGTTGAATAATTTACTACATTATAATTTGGTATTAGAACACTAACCCAGAACTTATATAACATCCCAACATCGACTGACTAATCATACATAAACCTGATCCAAATATGAATACTAATTACCCCTTGAATTATACTCATGTTATAGATGCTTGATAGTGAACATAAAATTTCTAATAAAATAAATGGGGGATGGCATGATAACCCAAAATGAACACCAACCACATACCTACAATCCTGTAAACAGTGGAATCCATTAATGTAATTCATAAAATCATTATATGAAATAATACCAGAGTAAAAAAAATAAACAACTTAATATAGATCCCACCCTTAACCTTTAACCAACCCACCATAAATAATTAATCCTATTCCTATCTCTTCAAGACAAACTCTGTCACTCCATTAAATCCAGTGAAGAAATATCATCCAACCGGTGACTGAAGAAACATCAACTTCATAAGGTTCAGGATTCCGATGTAGTTTGGGGGGTGGGGAGTACAATACCCAATACAATATCCCAAATACTCCCCATGCAACTCATGTATATGAAAATCCAATGAGCATCTTTAAAACAAAAAATCCAATGAACATTATTATCAATACAAATACCATGATCCAAATACAATATTATAAATCAAAATCATATTCACAAATAATGAAAACTCCACGTACCTATTTATCCAACCAAATCTCAAGGGTTCCCTAAGACCACGAGAAAATAACCATGAATAGTTACCACTTAATCATGATAGGACCTACTACCCCTAAACCTCACCATGTTTTTACCAACAAGTTCCCCAAACCCAAGAGGTATTTTCCACCACATCACAGTTTTGTGAATAAAAATGTCCCCATGATCAAATTGGAGTTTACTTTAGATCATGTCAAATCCCTAATAAAAACATATAAACAACATTGATACAAAAAAACAACATAAATCATAAACTAGAAACTCAATTCCACCCTTTAAAATATTACAACAACACAATATCAAACAATCATAATATTCCAACTAGTTTTTGAATTCAAAATAACAATGAATACACAACAACAAAATTTCCCCCTTTCCACACATTATTATTAATGCACTCAATCACCCAAAAATAGACATTTTGGATTCCCAAATAACATAAAAAATAAAATCATTTCTCTCAATCCCAAAATATCAATCAGGCTAAAATTTTTATTCTTAAGGAATAAATTAATTAAATCACTACACCACTCATATGATATTTTGATCGTAAAATAGAATAAAATAGATTATACCAACCTCAATCATGATGTAGATTCCATTACAACATTTTTAAATGAATATTTATTCTTCATCTAACAATAACATAAATATAAACACATAATCTCCAAATATTTATCCTTAATTTCCCACTTAGAATCTTCAAATCGATGATGAGTGGAGAAAAACTTACTTATCTTTAATCTAATATGAGAACCACCATCATTGACTTGGAATCCACCTACTATAGAAACATTTTTCATATATGATAAAAATAAATATCATTTTTCAGTATTTCTCCATTCCTCGATGAAACCCTCACACCCAAATCTCTAGATCCCACAACTAGTGACAGAGAAAACCAAGAAGAAGAAGAAGAAAGATAAGTGAAATAGGACTTACCTTAGACCTATTGATCATAAAGGGGATGAATGTTTCCCAATAACCCTGTAAAATTACTCAAGAGAACCCTATCCATAGTTAGGGTAAACATGGGGGATGTATGTTGGAGTTTTGGATTAATAATCATGTTTTATGTTGTACCCTCTATGATATAGTGGTTTTTATAATCACAAATAATGTCATTCTACAAATTCTATTATTTCATGCCATATAATATCTATAAGTAAATAAATTATGTCATACAGTACAATATATTTAGATAAGTCCATAAACTATATTTATGCTAAAATATGTTTACAAGTGTATATTTACATGTATTTTTGGATGTCAGTTAATATAATAGTGTTATGTGTAAGACAATCACTTCATAAGTTTCTCAGAGTCCCTGGAACCGATAGTTCAATCGGCACACTGATGTTCGACACACCGATGTTTGACACACCCATGTTCGACACACCGATGTTCGACACACCGATGTTCGACACACCGATGTTCGACACACCGATTTTCAACACACCGATGTTTGACACAATGATGTTCGACACACCGATGTTCTACACACCAATGTTCGAAAAACCAATGTTCCACACACCGATGTTCGACACACCGATTTTAAACACACCAATGTTCGACAAACCGATGTTTGACACACCGATGTTCGACACACCAGTGTTTGACACACCGATGTTTGACACACCGATGTTCGACACACCGATGATGGACACACCATTGTTTGACACACTGATGTTCAACACACCGATGTTCGACACACCTATGTTTGACACACTGATGTTCGGATCACTGATAGTTGATAGACCGACGATGACAAACCGATGATGACGGACCGATGACAGACAGATGAGAGACCGATGACAGACCGATGACAAACCAATGATGGAAGACCGATGAAAAACCGATAATGAGAGACCGGGGAAAATGAGTCATCGATACTATGACTCACCGATAGTCATAACAAACTATTTCAAATTTATTAATTCAAATTTATTTTTAATGGTCATATTTAGACAAATTATTATTTTTGACATTATTTAATGTTGTCTGTAGGACTATCCGTAGACAGTACAAGGTACACGCACAAGGGTATATCTTCATGCCTATTGTACCTTGAAGTAAAAAATGATTACAAGATCAACCAAAAAATCAAACCCCCCAAGAAAAAGAAAGTAAAACCATGCTAATGTGAAAGATCTTGAAAATATAAGAACTCGAAGCTTGAGTACACAAGGAGTTCAATATTACAAGCAACAACCTATTGAATCTCTCTGAACATCCTAACATTCAATAGCTGAACTTTTCACTCCTGGAATCTAGAGTACTGAAGCTGTGATACTCTATTCTGAATCCAACTTCTAGAAGAGGACTCAAATATCATTATCACTACATCCATTGAGTCCATAGCTTAACTGCATAGTAAACAAAGATTTCTAAACCCTATTCTTCACTTATAACTTTGTTGTGATCCTGTGTTCACTTTTTGAGTAGTGTGTGCATCTATTTATTTCACTCACACTATCTCCTCTGCATAACTGGAGGATACTAAATATCCTCACACTCAATATATTTTTACACTTGTATCCCACGTAGAACAGTAGAAGAGATCCTGTGTGATCTGTTTGTTATTTTTCCCACGAATAACTGTGGTAGATGTCAAGTGTGGCTTGGAAAGCCTTTTATGTTGTTGTGAACCCCAATCCAAGGTGTGGATCAAAAAGGTTTATTAATATAAATTGCTTGGTGGATGGTGATCACCAAGTCGAGAGGACTAAGTCTCAGCTTGATACTGAACCTCTTGTTTTTATCCACTGTGTATTTATCTTTTAGTTTAATCTTATCTGTGTTTATGTCATTTTAAATAAAACTAAATTGAACTTTGATAGTTAATGTAGAATGTGTTTATATCTATTTTGAATCAGTATATTATTTTCAAAAGTTTGAATAATCTTTAGATTGGTAAAGCTGAGAACTAATCAATCTTTTGAGAAATTAATTGAACATTTAGGACTTTCATAAATTCACTAAAAACTGACTTTGATTATTTTTTAATTGGGGGATATTATTTTAAATAACCAATTTTAATAAAAAAAATTTATAGATACTCAATTCACCCCCCTCTTGAGTCATCTACCCTGACCAACATTTAGTATTAGAGGCTAAAAATTATTTTTAGTTTTCAAATCTTGTCAATTGTTATTATAGTTGTTTTTCAAGGATCTCAAAATTTCTGTTATTTCTAAATTTTTATATCTTCAAAATTATTTTACAATCTATATAATGGATAATATATTAGATGGGGCTACTACCAATATACCACCTTTCTTTAATGGAACTAACTATGCTTAGTGGAAGCTTAAAATTAAAATACATCTTGAAAGTATGGGATTCGAAATTTGGACTGATATTGAAAGTAAATATGAAATCTCTGAAATTGCTAGAAACACTTGGGATAAACATACCAAGAATTCCTATAACAATAATTTTAAAGCAATAAATGCTCTGTACTATGAACTAGTAAATGAAGAGTTTAACCATATCTTTTTTTGCAAAACTACACATGAGATTTGGGACACTATGTCTTTTTTTATGAGGGAACATTTAATATTAAAGAAATGAGAATAAATAATTATACTATTAAATATAAAAACTTCATAATGAAGCCCGATGAATATATTTATGATATGTATCTCATGTGTAATGAAATTTTGAATTCCAAGATTTTTTTAGGAATAAAAGTTACAGCCAAAGAGTAGATTATGAGAATTATGTGATGCTTACTAAAAAGATGGTGTGGTACATCTTTATCTATTTGGGAATCATTCGACATTGATAATATTCCAGTGAAGGAATTGATTGGAAACTTAATGATGTATGAAGAGGATGCACCCAATAGAAAGTATGTAGCTTTCAAGACAACTGCATCTAAAAGTAAAGACAAGGATAAAGTTCAAGATTCTATTGAGAGTTATAGTAGTGAAGAATTAGCTTCGAACAGTGATGAAGAAATGGCCCAGGTAGATAGAAGATTCAAGAAATTTTATCAGAAAAAGAAGTTTTTCCTAAATCCCAATTACAATGGAAAGTATAATGACAAGGGTAGTTGGAAAAAGGATTGGAAGAGAAATGATAAGTTAGAAGAGATAATTTTCTACTAATGTAAAAGTAAAGGACATGTCAAGGCTGACTATCTAAAGATGAAATACAAGAAAAAGTATGAAAATAAGGATATAAAGTATAAGAAAGCAATAAAGGCCACCTGTAGTGCCTCTGAGGATAGCTCCAATGAATCTTTTTCTTCTCAAAATGAGAAAGATGATATGGATAATATGTGTTTTATTACGAACAAAACTAAGGTAACCTTAGAATCTCCTTTACATAATTATTATTATTCTGAAAAAGAAAGTGAGTCTGAGAATATGAAAAATGATGAATTATTCGAATATTGAAACATGCTAGAAGAAACATTTAATGAGTTGAAATATAAGTATAAATCTTTTAAGAAATATAATGATAAAACTATGATTGTTAAATCGGAACATAAAACTGAAAAAGGGAAAAATTCTCAACTACTTAAGGAGAACAATAAGTTAAAAATGTCTAATGAGAAATTAAAGAAAGACTAAGAAAGTTTTACCAATGTGAAAAATACCCTTAATAAAATTCTTAGTAGAAAAATAGATCCTAAGAATACTTCTAGGATAGGATATAAACTAGATCAAAGGAATTTATCTAAACAACTTTTTTGTAACCAAATCTGGAAAATATGCTACTTTTTTTCAAAAACCAGAATTTTACAACATGTTTCAATTCCAAGAATTATTTTACTGCATCCATTTCTTCAGGAAAAAATAGATTTTCTTTTTTAAACACTATATATTCTTCATATAAGAAACCCATAAGACAATTGTGGGTTCCTAAAGCTTATATCACTAATGTATGTGGACCTAGACAAATATGGGTACCAAAGTCATTTCTTGGATGAACTGTTTTGTAGGTAAACTACCTAAAGAGATCCTGTAGAAAGTTCTAGTACTTAGATAGTGGTTTTTCAAGACATGTGATAGGGGATTATTCAATCTTTAAAAGTATTGTCATGATTTATGGAGGACATGTCACATTTGGTGAAAATGGTAAAGGATAAATCATCAGCCTAGTCCAGATTTGTAACCCTAATTCTATTTAAATTTATAAAGTATTATATATTGATGGATTAAAGTATAACCTACTTAGCATATCTCAATTGTGTCATGATGGTTTTAATGTTAAATTAAAAATTGATTCATTCCATGTTTTTTATTCCAAGAATAACTTAGTATTTACTACTTTTAGAAATGATAATGTATATGCTATAAACCTAGACACACTAACCTCACAGAATGTCTCTTGTCTAAATTCCTTTCACAGAGTCTTGGATCTGGCATATAAGACTAGGAAATTACAATATACTCTCTCTTAAGAAGTTAACTTGATAAGGTTTTGTTAAAGACCTACCCAAATTAGAGTTTCTTGACAATAATGTGTGTAATCCTTGTCAAAACGGAAAGCAACATAAAATCTCCTTCAAACCAAAGAAATAAGTAACTACTTCTCAACCTCTTGAGTTGGTTCACATGGATTTGTATGGATCATCTAGAGTTTTGAGTCTCAATGGGAAGCATTGTGTTTATGTTCTTGTATATGATTTCTCTAGGTATGCTTGGACCTTTTTCTTAGCTCACAAGAATGAAGCTTGTTCTCACTTTATCTAGTATTCTAGAATTGTAGAAAATCTTAGTAGACTTAAGATTAAATCCTTAAGAAGTGATCATGGCCATGAGTTTGAGAATCAAGATTTTGAATCTTTTTGCTCACAAAATGGCTATAATCATAACTTATCTTCCCCTAGGATACCTAAAAATAATGGTGTGGTAGAAATAATAAATAAAACTCTATAGGAAATTTCACGAACTATGCTTAATGAATATGCCCTACCGATTTACTTCTAGGATGAAGTTGTTAATACAACTTGTTACATAATAAAAAGAGTCTTAACCAGACCCATCCTTAAGAAAACACTTTATGAGATGTGGAATAATAGGAAACCCAAGGTAATTTATTTTAAAGTGTTTGGATGTAAAGTTTATATTTTGAACACTAAAGATAATTTAGATAAATTTGCCTCCAAAAGTGATGAAGGAATATTTCTTGGATATTATACAACAAGAAAATCCTATAGAGTCTTTAATAAGAAAACCAAGTGGATGGAGGAATCTGTACAAGTCATGTTTGATGAAACATATCCACCTGAGTCCAAGACCTCACTAGAAAATATTTAAGAGGATATTTCCAATATGGACATTAATGATAAAGTCTCAAATCATCATGTGAAGGAATCTATGAAAAATTCCAGTTCTGGAAATTCTCCAAATTCTAGCCATAATGAACCAGATCAAATTTACCAACCTGAAATAACTACTCCTACCTTTTCTAGACCAACAAGGACCCTTAAAAATCATTCCTCATATGTTGTTGTTGGAGATTTAGATATAGGAACACAAACTAGATCTTCCTTGAGAAACCAGGTTGAATATCAAGACTTCTTATCACAACTTGAACCTAAAAATATCAATGATGCAATCAGTGATGAATTTTAGGTAATTTCCATTCAAGAAGAACTTAACCAGTATAAAAGAAATAAAGTTTGGAAACATGTAGATAGAACAAACGATACTTTGACCATAGGAACCAAATGGGTGTTTAGAAATAAAGTACATGAAGCTGTAAATATAGTTAGAAACAAAGAGAGATTGGTTGCACAAGGATATAATCAAGAATAGGGAATTGATTATGAAGAGACCTTTTCACCAGTAGCCAGACTTGAAGCAATTAGAATCCTACTTTATTATGCAGCACACATGGATTTTAAACATTACCAAATGGATGTCAAAAGTGAATTATTAAATGGTTATATAATTGAGGATTTTTTTGTTGAACAACCCCCAGGTTTTAAAATTCCACATTTTCCAAATCAAGTGTTCAAATTATATAATGATTTATACGGTTTGAAACAAGCTCTAAGAGCTTGGTATGAAAGATTGAGAAATTTCCTTATTTCTAAAGGCTTTACAAAAGGACTTGTAGATCCTACTTTTTTTTAAAATAATATCAAAAGAAGTTTTAATAGATCAAATATATGTATATGATATTATCTTTTGATCTTCTAAAAATTCTTTATGTAATGATTTTTCAAAAATAATGCAAAGCGAGTTTGAAATGAGTTTGACGGGTGAACTTAAATATTTTCTTGGATTTCAAATATTTCAAAATAAATAAGGTATTATTATAAATCAAAGTAAGTACACTAAAGATATTTTGAAAAGATATGTTTTTATAGCATTAAGAGTAGTAAAACCCCTATGATTTCTGCATGTAAGTTAGATCTTGATGAAAATGAAAAATCATTTGATCAAAATGCTTAAAGAGGAATGATTGGGAGTTTGTTGTACTTAACTATTAGTAGTCCAAATATAATGTTTAGTGTGTGTATTTGTGCAGGATTTCAAGAAAACCCAAAAGAGTCACATTTTAATTATGTTAAAATAATTTTCAAATACCTCAAGTATACAGCTAATTTCATATTGTTTTATCCTAAAGTACAACCTTATGATTTAGTTAGTTATTCATATGCTGAATTTTGTGGATGTAAGTTAGATATAAACAGTACCTCTAGAACATGTAACATTTTGGGAAGGTCTCTAATATCATGGTGTAGTAAAAAGAAAAATTCAGTTACATTATCAACCACTAAAGTAGAATAAATTTCTACTGGTTTTTGTTGTTCACAAATTTTTTGGATGAAACACACTTTATTAGACTATGAATTCCAATTCAGACATATCCCCATACACTGTGACAACACAAGTGCTATTAATATTTCTAAGAATCCAATTTCTCATTCTAGAATAAATAATATTGATGTAAGACGTCACTTTTTGAGAGATCATTATCAGAAAGGTGATATAAATCTTGAGTTTATCGAGACTGAGCATCAACTTGCTGACATTTTCACTAAACCCTTAAACTATGAGAGAATGAAATACATCAGACATGAAATAGGAATGGTAAATATCTAAAGTCTTGTCAAACCTTTTTGATCTATGAAACTGATCTCTTGAAACCAATCTATGAAAACCGATCTCTTGAAACTAATCAGTGAAACCGACCTCTTGAAACTGATCTATGAAACTTATCTCTTAAAACCAATCAATAAAACTGATCTCTTGAAACTAATCTGTGAAACCGATCTCTTTAAACCAATCAGTGAAAACGATCTCTTGAAACTGATCTATGAAACCTATCTCTTGAAACTGATCTGTGAAACTGATCTCTTGAAACCGATCTGTGAAACAAATCTCTTGAAACTGATCTATGAAAATGATCTCTTGAAAATGATATGTGAAACCTATCTCTTGAAACCAATATATGAAATCGATCTCTTGAAACCGATCTCTTGAAATAGATCTCTTGAAACTGATCACTTGAAACAGATCGCGTGAAAAGGATTCTATTAAACTGATGTATTTAAGGAATATTTTGTAATTCTGTCTGTTTTAAATAAAATTACATTGTTTTGTGTTATTTTTTCTATGTTTAAATTTTATGCTTTATGATTTTACAATCCCTAAATGATAAATCGAATTCAATCTACTTCAACCTTTCACATTCCCTCCACCATAAAACCTTCAACCTTTTGTCACTCTATCTCTTGGCCCTCGTCCTTTAAACTCCTTTGGAATCTGAACCATCGAAATGGAAAGGGCGAAGCGTGCGATAGAAGATCCAAGAAAATCTCCATCAACTAAGTGTCAGAAGGGTGAGTCCAGTGGGACTACAAAACCAATCTTGGAAAGCTGAGTGGTTACAGCTAAGAAAGAAGTGTCTGATAAGTGGCTTCTATCAAGAAAGTCGTTTTTGTTGAGAGTACTGGAATCTCAAGGGTGTCTAAGCTGGTTCTCAAATAATGAAAGGCCTTATTATCCCCAGCTAGTACATAAGTTTTATCGATATTTGAAGATATCCCTGGATGGAGCTAAGGAAGTAAGGATGAATTTAGTGGTGAAAGGAAAAGGGATATATTTTTCTTCTAAATAATGGGATGAGTGCTTGGAGATGCCTTGTGAAGGTGTGTTTATACTGATTATCAGGTTAATATTCCAACTTCCTCTGAGTTTTTTTCGTATGAAGATGCTCCAAAAAGTAGACTGGAAGTGGAGAATCTTGGAGGACTACTTATAGTGAATTTTACGGGGAGGCAAGGTTACTCTTTAAGTTTATTCAACATCAAATATTCCCAAGGAAGGTATATTTATCTGTTGTAAAGTATCAGGATGTATTCCCGATATGTCTATTGAAAAATGGGATAAAGGTGAACCTTTATAGGTATCTAATGGTGCATGTTTTTGATATGATTAAGCCATCCAAGAAGGAAATATGTTTGTTCTATCCCGGGATGATCTCTACCATGTTAAAGAAGTTGGGATGTGTGGAAGATGGAGATGAAGTGATAAGTTCATGCAGTGGTTTCTGCCTTCAAAAAGATATTTTCAAGAGAATAAAGATATTATGGAACCCATGGAAGAAATGTTGGGTAGGAGATGAGGAAAGGCTGTATGAGGAATTCAATATGACTGAGCATCCTACCCGACCAAAGTATCAAGTTGATCGAGGCCTTAAACCAGGACAGGAACCTTTTTTCAGATGAGGAAGATGAGGCTAAGTTGTTGAGGGAAGAAGGATCTCCTTTTGATGATAGGAGTGATCTTGATGTTGCTGAAAGTCCCAAAGACATGTATTATGGACCTGGAAGTCCACCTTTTGATATACCCTTGAGGGAACCTTTGTTAGGTGATGAGGATTAGGAAGAGATAGAGGTTACTGGTGTGGAAGTTTATGTGAGTATGTAACATGAGGAGTCTGATGATGATGAGGAGGAGGATGAAGGTGGAAATGATGATCATGTAAGTGATTTGTTAAAAGTGGGACAATAAGTAGTTGACAGATCCAATGAGGAATCTGTACATGGAGCTACTGATAGTGATGATCCGGTTGAACTGGAGGCCGTTGATTATGGAGATGTTGGTCATGAGGACAGACCTCCCCATCCTAATGTTTAAAATAAATAAATCATTCAGTAATTGAATGAACTTATAGCTGGTGTCCATGAGGAAGAGGATGAGGATCAGGTTCCTCAGATTGAGGAAGTTCCTAGAGAAGTTGAAGTGGCTAGAGCACATGCAGAACCTCAAGTTAATTTGGTACCTATGCCCATAAATGTTATTATGGCTAGAGGATGGGATGAAAAAGTAGATAAAGATGAAGTCGTACCTGAGCCTCAGGGAAGAAGGGTCAGGATTGACACTGTTGAGCCAAGAGACTGGACCTATACTCGAGAGTGAAATAATGATCCAGGATAAATTCCTTTTTGGATATATTATGAATATGATGAGGATAGGGTGCCTCCTCCTCCTAATCCATAGGCCTGAGCTAAAGTAGAACCTATTGCACATGTTCCATCAGTTGCACCTCCAGCAGTAGAGCCAGTAGCACAAACAGTGCCTAGTGACTATGTCACTAAGGTAGATTTAGAGAGATTTAAAAATTATATCTTTGAGTCAGTGAAAGCCTAATTTGGATCCAGAAGTGAAGCCTCTACTTCAATAGGTATTTCAGATGTAGATATAGCAAATATTTTAAGGATTTTGATCCAGGAGATTCAACCAAATCTCATTACCATAGCTGAAACCATCATGATACATAATACCTTGCTGATAGAGAAAGTAATGAAGATGAGAAATGAGTTAAATTCTATAACCTCTGATTTCAAGACCTCCTTTAGTGGTGTTCTGGAAGTTATTAGGAACTTGGTGACTCATCTATAGAGTGTATACTTGAAAAAGTTGAAAGAAGAGATTTTCAAACTTATTACTGGCCCATCCAGTTATAGAAGTGGGAAAGGTGTTGTTGCTGATGCGGAATCTCTCAAGGCTGTGATAAGAGAAGAACTCAAAAATCTTCAGAGTGTTTCAGACAAAGAAACTCTTGAAAAGGTACATATAAATACAGACCCGGTGTACAATATAGTAAGTCAGTGCACAAATGAAGCCTCTACTGCTCATAAAGAGATTATAGAGAAAGTGGATAAGTACTTTACTAATATCTATTCCAAGCATGATCTCATCAATAGTTTCAAGTTTTTAGCTGAAAATCTCATAATTCCTCCAGTAACAGAAGACTTCAAGAAGCAAGTGACTCTATTGAAGGAGTTTACCCCTCTGCTAAATAAATTCATGGAGAATAAGGATGTTTTTGAGAAGGCCGTGACATATGGTGGTGAAATCATTAATGATTTCATCAAGCTCCTCAAGTTGTATCTACATGTTCAAGATAAAGCAATTGTGGTTCCTTTTGCTGCTTCCATTGTCACTACCTCTCGGCCTCCTTCTCTAAGGACTATCTCTTAGGATATTTCCCAGATTATACTGGTCATTACAGAGAAATCTCCAAGTTGTGTGTTTTCTGAAAGAAGGGCCAGACTTACAGCAAATGTCCCTATAAGTGTTGCATTTCCTGGTGTTATCTTCAAACCACCTCTTCCATCTGCCACTCTCAAACCTTCTAATCCTACTCCTGATCTTTCAGATAAAGGAAAAGCCCCTCATAATCCAAACCCTTAGTGGTGGATGGTCTATTTGATAGGTATTTTTCTCTTTCTTTTGTTAACTATACTCTTTTTTCTCTTAATGGAAATCCTTTTGTTCTTCTCTATATTTCTCATTTTCTTTATGATATTTCTCTTCTTTGTTTCTCCTTTTTTTTCTAATCCCAAAAGGGGAAGAAAAGGCATAAATTATTAATTTTAGGGGGAGAAACTCTATCATAGGACACATGGAATATACTCAACATAATCTATATACATATAGTTTCTCTGATCCAGTAATTGAGGGTGGGGCTTTTTTTTAAAACACAACCAAGGGAAAGCTTTAGTTATATTAAACAATCACATTCAGTGAAGTATTCTAAGTCAAGTTATTATTATTCATTAACTTTAAATGTATGCCATAATTTGTGATTATCAAAAAGGGGGAGATTTTTGGAACCTCTATGATATATTGGGTTTCATAATAACAAATAATTTCATTCTACAAATTCTATTATTTCATTCCATCTAATATCTATAAGTAAATATATTACATAATACAGTACAATATATTTCAATAAGCCCATAAACTATATTTATTCTTAAATATGTTTACAAGTGTATATTTACATGTATTTTTTAATGTTACTTAATCTAATAGTGTTCTGTGTAAGAAAGACACTTCATAAGTTTCTCAGAGTCCCTGAAACCGATAGTTTAATCGACACACCAATGTTTGACACACCGATGTTTGACACACCGATGTTCAACACACCAATGTTCAACACACCGATGTTCGACACACCGATGTTCGAAACACCGATTTTCAACACACCGATGTTTGACACACCGATTTTCGACACACCGATGATCGATGCACTGATGTTCGACACACTGATGTTTGATACACCGATGTTCGACACACCGATGTTTGACTCACATATGGACGACATACCGATGATGAAAAACCGATGATAGACCAATGATGATAGACTGATGACAGACCGATGAAAGACCAATGATGACAGACCGATGACAAACCGATGATGACAGATCGATGAAAATGATTCACCAGTACTTATGACTCAGTTATAGTCATAAATAATTTTTTAAAATTTATTAATTCAAATTTATTTATAATGGTCATATTTGGAAAAATTAATGTTTCTGACATTATTTAATGATGTCTGTAGGACCATATGTAGAGAGTATGAGGTATATTCATGTGGGGAGATCTTCATGCCTACTAGACCTTGAAGTATAAAAGGATTACAAGCTTAACCAAAAAATACAACCCTCCTCCCCCCCCCGGAGAAAAAGAAAGGCAGACTGTGAGAATGTTCAAGATATTGAAAATAGAAGAACTCGGAACTTGAGTACACAAGGAGTTCAATATTACAAGAAACAAATTGTTGAAGCTCTTTAAACATCCTAACATTCAAGAGATGAACTTTTCACTCCTAGAATCTAGAGTACAGAGGTTTTTATACTCTTTTCTGAAGCCAAATTCCATAAGAGGACTCAAATATCATTTTTACTACATTCATTGAGTCTAAAGCTTCACTGCATAGCACAAAGAGATTTATAAACTCTATTCTTCATTTATAACTCTGTTGTAATCCTATGTTCACTTTTTGAGTGTTGTGTGCATTTTTTTTGTTTCACACACTATCTTATATTCATAACTAGAGGATACTAAATATCCTCACACTCAATCTCTTTTTACCCTTGTATCCCACTTAGAACAGTGGAAGAGAACCTGTGTGATCTGTTTGTTATTTTTCCCACGAATAACTATGGTAAAGGTCAAGTGTGACCTGGATATCCCTGTGTACTGTTGTGAACTCCAATCCAGGGTGTGGATTAAAAATGTTTATTAATATAAACTACTTTGTGGCTGGAGATCACCAAGTGGAGAGGAATAAGCCTCATCTTGAGATTGAACCTCTTGTTTTTATCCATTGTGTATTTATATTTTAGTTTAATTTGATCTGTGTTTATGTCATTTCAAATAAAACTAAATTGAACTTTGATAGTCAGTTTAACAAGTTGTTATATCTATTTGGAATCAGTATATTAGTTTCAAAAGGTTTACTAATCTTCAGATTGGTAAAGATGAGAACTAATCAATATTCTAAGAAATTAACTGAACATTTATGACTTTTATAAATTCACTACAAACTAAATTTGATTATATTTTAATTGGGGGATATTCTTTTAAATAATCATTTTTAACATAAATTTTTATAGATACTCAATTCACCCCCTATTGAGTCATCTACTCTAACCAATATTTTAAATACATTTATAAAGTTACTTGGTCACCTTGCATGGGAATTGGTATCATACAGTGACAATTCAAGACCTATTACCATGAAAATATAGTACAAAGACCCTGAGACCATACATGGACCTTGTACAGACCATGAAAGTATATCTAAAAAACATTTTCTTATGTTTCATAGTCTTTTATAACATACAATTATAATCTAATATACCATATACCCAAGAAAAACATCACTCAATTTTTATTAAAGACTCTGATTTACACTTAACAAAGTCTCTATGGTAAAAATACCATTCGATATCCATTGGTGTAGTCAAAAATCACTTTTGAGATCATATAGGTATTCATTTTTATAATTTATTCAGGAATATTCTTTGAAACTCTCTCTATGAATCAATTTTATAACCCATATACCTAATCAATGAATCTATAAGACATGAACTTTTGAATAAACCTACCAATATATCAAAAAAAATTAAAAAATAGGTCAAACTAATTGACTTATAGTCTTTTCATTTTATTTAAAAATACATACATTCAAAATTTACCCTCCTAAAACACTTTTCATCCTTGAAGAACTATGCATAAGCCAATCCATATGACCCTAAACAAAAATATAGTTATGTCAACTCTCCTCACCATCATACATTCATCCTCATAAATCTATCAATCATATCGTGATGAAAAATCATTTCTTTCGAATAAAAATAACTTTTTTCTCCCCACCATCAATAATCACTGTTCACTTACAAAAGAAAACAAATCACTCATGGTGATAACCCACTAAATCCTATAACTACAAAAACACAATAACCCATAATCATTCAGCGTGTTCTCCTAGCATTTTCATCTAAATGTAAGGTTTACTACAATAATTTTCTATCATGAAGGCTAAACCACCCAATCCAACATAAAAATAATTTTCAATTAATATATTAATTTCAATCCAAAATAAAAAAAAATCATGTGAACTATTAAAAAAATCATGATTCCCAAAATTGATCAAAACTTAAGGGAACAATTACCATTATTCCTAAATTAATAACCGACTGCTAATATTACCACAAATATGTAAAACCTTCTTTTTGATACAACCACTTACACATTGATTATTACTTTAAGAAGCATACATGTATATACATACGGAACATGAATCACTAAGCTCCCAACTTTTATTCCCCTCACATGGAAAGAAACACATTTACACAATGAAACTAGAATATAACATTTCATTAACATGATAACCTAATGTTAAACTATCAATCAATACTATAATGTCTCATAAACCTAGTGAAAATGAAAAAAGACAAGAAGAAAATCCCCCATATATTTAATGAACTGCACCACTATTAGTATATTAATCCACTATAAAAAATCATCCACAATATCAAAGCCAGACCTGACTTTAGCAAGGCACTAGAAAATAACATTGACTTTATATTTGATTTATGTATTATTAATTTATTGAAAAAAATAAATGTGATAACCATTCCTTAATGGGATCCACAAATAATAAACAAAATCCAACTACTAATATCAAAATATATGTTTGACAAACAACCCAAAACCCAAACCTAGTTCATCACCCATTAATAAATTTCCAACATGCCTCCAACTCTCTTAAACTATACACCCATAAGAAATGTAATGATTGAACAAGATCCACTCTGGCTAAGTCATCCACCACAAACCTACACCTAGGAAGTAAACCTTCTTCACTCTGAACTAACCTTTCCTATATCAACTAATAGATTTCTGTACAAACAATTACCTCTAAATAGAATATTAACTCTCAAAAATCAATAAAAATCAATATTGTCAACAATTTTCATTGAAAACCTAATTTTGATGTCAAAAACAAACATTCTATAGAAATTTAATTTTTTTTAAACAATTTTCATACTATTTCCAATACCTTTAACGATTCTTTATTTTTTTTGAAAAAACACATAATCAATTAAAAATAATTTAAAATTAACTAATTTGAAAAATATATAGTGGTAAAAAAAATATTGATGTTATATACCAACCTATTGTAATAACCATTCAATTTTTAAACCATACCAAGGAATGTTATTTAAAAAATACAACAATATTGACATTCTAAAAGACATATAAAAATATAAAAAAACTATTAGCCCATTAAAAAAATCATTTTAAAGAGTTAGTTCTACACAATAGTAATGAAATACATATGTTTTACTGAAATAATTTAATATACAAAACACTATCAAAACAATTTGGACCCTCTCTAAATTTTTGTAAAAAAAATTATAATAAGTTTTCAAAATACCTTTTTTCCAAAAAAATAAAATCATGAAAAACATTTCTCAGGAAAACAAAACACACTTATGTAACTATTTTTGGAAAAATAAATCAATGGATCATTGAAGAATATTTCTCTCTTTCTAGACTAAGTCCAAACTCAAAAAAACATTGAAAAAACATATTTATTCCAAAATATCAAGAGACATGTAATTTTTTATAGACACCATGATAAAAAACATTTCCCAAAACACTGATTTTCCTTTTTTGAAAATCTTATTAAACAACTATGAATTATCAAAAAATACCTATTCAAAACACTAAATGGAAAACCAAGTTAAAATATCTTTTAAAAATACAAAATTTTCTATTTTTTTGAATAGAACATAAATAAAAAGGTCTCAACTTCAAATTTTCAATACTATGTTAAGATATTAACTCTTCCCAAATACTTTTTTTCAAATATTCACCTTTCACAAAACATCATTTAGCATATATAAAAAAATAAACTATTTTCACAATTAAAAATAATCACAATAGGCTTACATGAAACAACTCACTAAAAGAAATCACTCACATCTCATAAAATTGACTCTTAATATTGACCATGTTTGGTCTCCATCAAATAAAAAATTAGTTATATATGTGGCTTCCTTTGTTTTATTTAAAATTATTCAATGATCATACTTTTTTATGGAATCCATGTAATAATAACTAAGACTCGATACCAATAATAAAGATGACCTATATTGAAATACAAACCCTGAGTAAAGATACTAAAAAATATCCATTCAATAGTCCCAACAAATTCCCACAACTATAGGTACACCTTTATAGTCAATTACAATCACAAAACTTCCTTTCTTATTTTACCGCAACATAATCACAATCAATAACCTAAAATAAAACCTTTTATTATTTAAAATTAAACAAAATCATAATAATCCTTACCATTGTAACATTTTATATACATTTTTTAGAGGTTCACATAAATAATTATATGTAATCAATCATATGCCATGAAATCCAAATTATGGTAATAAAAAAGTAATGTGAAAAAATTATTATCTCAGTCCACTGTGTCCAAGACATCACACCTAGGAACAATAAAAACCAAATATGTTTATGTTTACCATCACCTAACATTTCATTACTTCCCAAAGAACTTAGTTTTCACTCCAAAGATATTGATCAATCATTTTTATACTATATCCCTTGAGTACTGACACATAATATAAACATACCTTTCAGACCCTAACCAAAATAATTATATTCCATGTGCAACATTCAGACCCATCCCAACAACTCAAACCTAACCCTAATCCAAATTTAAAATCGTCTTAAATCTTGGAACCATAACTAACCCCAAAAGTCTATATAATTAAAATAAAATATCTAATAAAATTTATTTGGAAAGGTGTGATAACATAAAACCAAGACTAACCACATACTTTTAAGTTGGTACATAATGGAAACAATTACTAGGAGGCATACAATTATATTTAAACAATTATATATGAGTAAAATAGTACAAAAATAAAATCAATAAAGAATCAAAACTTAACAATAAATCAAGCCACCACCAATGACTCATCCTTTTATATTCCCTACTAGATGACCTCCACTACTCTGTTCACACCAATGACATAATGTGATGACTAGAACAATTATAAATAAAACCCCCCTTATGATTTAATTAAATGTATTATTCTATAATGTGGTTATAGAAAACACATGAACTTAGTTGGTTTTATTATAACCTATCACATTTAAATGACCATTAAGAATCATTACCATTAATAATATAGAATTTGAATAGTTATCATATGATTATTATAAATATAGGGTTTTAACAAATCCAATCGACATAGAAAAAGGAAGTGATGGAATCAAATAGTAGGATCATACCCTATGAAGCCCATTTATCAGAGCTTATGTGGGAGATAGAATCCCTAATATTTTCCCTTGACATATCCTAATCTGATATCCAATAATATAAGCATGATAGAATCTGTTTATGAGAGATGTTAAAGCTCATCGAGATCATGGCCTGAACCATGTATGCCAAACCACCCCATAAAAGTATCATTGTTGCGCACCATACTCTTAGGGAATTTTCTGGTGTATAAAAGGTATATGTATCAATAACTTATAAATATTAGTTTATAAATTATTTTTTATATAATAATTAATATATTTTAATCCTATTATTATTAGTTTATAAATTTTTTTTTTTTGATTCAAAAAAAATTAAATAGAATTTTTGGGTAACATTAAAATTCAATTATATAATTTATTTTGATTAATTAATTGATTTTTTAAATAAATAATATTTTAATAAATTATTATTATTTAATAATTTAAATTATATATAATGATCATATAATTTTTATGAAGTCAAACACAATTTTTATAAAGGTTCGAAAACTATTATTGTCAACAAAAACCTAGAATTTCTAATAAAATGTAAAATATTATGTTAGAAGTGTAAATGAATATATGTAGAAAATTATTGAGATAAAATGAATATTATTTTTGGAATCATAATGTTTAAATTATCAAACGGTGAGTTTTTCATAATTTTCTAAGGCAGTTAAATTTTTAGCTAAAAAATTAAATATCGTATAAATATATGGAGTGTATTATGACATCATAATGAGGATGAGAAGAGGATAGATGTCATGGGTTAAAATATTATCACTCTAAGAACATGGCATATAGGTTTTCCATTTCTAATGAGTTCCTTCTTTTCTTGAGTACTTTGATCTCGTAGATGTCTTTTTTCGTTCCTCGATGAAGAAGGGATCAGGTTTGATACAAATTGATGTGATGGATATGGAACTGTCGAACGGTCATGAACCCTTAAAGAACATTTATTTTGGAGGAAAATATTATTTTGTGTATCCCATAAAATTTTCTGATCAATTTTTCCTTGGATATCAGAATAGAGATTTTGTCTCTCATAATATGATCTCAAGGAATGGTGTTCTTGCAGTTGTTGAAGAAACCCCTCGCATTTTTAAAGAGAAAATTGAAACCTAAAAACACTAAATCCTCATTCTCTTGGGTTAAAAAATGACCAAATCTTAGAAGCATGATGATTTAAGGGATTTCCTTCTATTGATATAGGGATTCAGTGAATGGAACATAGTATTTCTTGCTATAAATTTCTATCACATCACTTTTCATTCAAATGAAATGAAATTGAATGCTTAGAGTTTTGGATTTTCCAATATAAAACATGGTATTTTGAGGTTTTAAAACTAGGATCCTAGTTTTAACCCTCTTCATTCCATGAATACTATTTTCTAGACTTGGATCCTTGTCAAGAGATTAAATTGGGAATTTTGGCATCCAAGTATACTTTGGGTTGTTGCGTTGGACATTTCCAATCCAATAAAACATGATAAGGAGACTGTTTCTATTAGGTATGGTCATTTACATTCATTTTGATTGATTTTAATATATCACTTCCCATTTCTGGGACTATCTACTTGCTTTCTAGTGAGTTTATCTTTGAACTTAACATTGATTTTGATCATGTTCTCGAGTTTTGAGTTAATTTTTAAACTATTGGACATGTTAATGATAATTTTAAAAATGGAATGGGATGTTCTAACTATAAATGATATGAACATCCTACTAAAAAGTGTATGTTTAAAATTCCATATACTGGTGATTTTTCTTCTTTAATGCCTTTTTTTGGGGGAAAGGCTACCTTTGATAGTATGACGGATGCTCCACCTTCATCCATTAAGGGAAACCTAATGAATAACATCAATCATGTATCGGTGAATGATCTCCCTTCTTTTGATGATTTTGTTATTGGGAAAACCCATGTTGGTATGATATGTGAAGTTGATGGTGGTGGGGGTGTGCTTCCTTTAGGTCCATACTTACCCTCCACACAAAATCTTACTATCTTTTATATGATTCATAGAGATACCTCTTATAAATGGGGTGATGTCGATAGTCATACTATTTTTTATGATATGGATCCTGTAATTTTATTAGAAGATCAATTTCTGTCTAATATAAAACATGATTCTTGTTCCATATATCTTAAAATAACATATCCTTATTCCATCGGGCATTAAAATCATTCCTCAGAGCTCCTTTGTACACCCTATGTGCCACTACAGGTTCTTATCTGTGTGTGAAGGCTTCTCAGGCACCTATTGTTTTGGGGGAGGCACAAATCGTCTCTGCAGACATTGTTCACATTTCCAAGGAGGGTGTGGTGCCTCATGCACATACCCCTATTCCTTAACATACAATATGAATGGGGGTGTCTCTTGATGACAATTATCTTGTGTTTATTCCTCTATGCAAAGATACTACATCTCAGAAATATGTCTTGATAGCTAATGTTACATGTGATGATATGTGGGATGTGTAGGATACTTCTTGTGAACCTATACAAGGCATCAATTATTAGGGTAATTTTTTGCCTTCACATTCCCCTAGTTATAAATTTTTATTAGAAGAGGTGGATTCACATGAGAATTAAACACATGTTATTTTACCTAATAATGGTGCTGGGAAGAAAAAATTATTCACTAGGTTGGATTATATAATCTCTCTAGAATTTTATGAGAATTAAAAAGAGATCTGGGAGAGAAAATTTATAAAAAAACTCAACTTCTCACATGACTAATGTATCTCTATTGATGTCCATAAAATATGGGGTAAAGGAGCTGTATACTAGGAAACCCCCAATTGTTGACTCTGTGGATGAAAAATATCTTAAAAAGGGGGGAAAAGAAGTGTATGATGGCCAGGTCAATGCAGTTGTTGATCAAACAATGGATACTGATGGGCAAGGCGATGTGTGTAAGACTCCCAAGAAGTGGATCTTAGGAGGACACCTTGGAGGTTGTGGTGGATTTTTTGGGAGGGGTTGTATAAATAAAAGATGAACTATGATCTTTTTTTTTGTTTTGGGGGTGTGTTTTCCACTCATACCCTTCACTCTATTTATTCAATTTTCATACTTTTTTATTTAATAAATTTCAATGATCATAGAGTCTTTTATGGTCTACATTATTTGGGTGTGATATCATAATGACAGAAACGTGATTTTATATGAACTATAAATGATATCCATGAAAAAAGTTATGTTTTACCTTTAAAATTATGTGAATTTATGTTTATTTTATTAATTTTATAGACCCTTTGTGAATCCTCTAAAACAATTAATATATTTTAAGGTTTTAAAATCAATTCATTAAGAGGATAACTCACTCAAACATAAACAAGGGTATTATTTTAATAAGTTAAAATAATTAAAACCACTCCCATTTTTAAGAAAACATGGGGAAAAACAAATGGATAGTTTGTAGATTTTGTTATTTTATTATATAGAGTCCAAAACAAATGTTTGTGAAAAAATAAATAAATACCCACTCATTTCCAATATACACACACCCATGAACCCATTTTCCTTCACTAAAAACTATATATAATTTCATTACTCTAAATAAACCACTCTAGAGTCCTCCCAAGGTTCCCAAAATCTCTCAAAATGTTCCTCCCAATCATTTGGAGTCACACTCTTAGGGTAAGGGATCCTCACCATCTCTTAATTATTCAAGTGTCTTTGTTATCTTATGATTTCTATTTCCAATTCCCAATGTTGTGAAATCTATTTACATGTCCCTATTATTACCCATTTTATGTCCAAATGATGAGATATCCCTTTCTCTCTAATAAACCTATTTTATGAATTTTTAAGTGACGTTGTTAGGCTGCCGAAATTTCACTGAGATTTTCGATGCCAAAACAATTGTGTAGTGAATACCATACCCATTTATTATCAAGGGTGTTATCCTTTATACACTTACACTTATTTTAAATGGGACTTACATGTATTTATTCCACACTCTTTGATTGGGAAATAAAATATAATTTATAATGAATCCATGTTTTCTAATCTATGTAGAAAACATAAGCATGAGAATGAAATGTAAATGACAGGTGCACCCAAAATTATATAGCACTCGAATGTATTGGGTAATGTTTAGTCTCATGAGATGTTATGTTGGGATAGACAGTAATCATATCTAATTTTTGGGACTTTTTCCATCATGATGTCTTGTTAGTTATCCTTTACCTATAATTATGATGAAATATTTTATGTTATTCCCACATTACCCATGTTTCATTTATGATTATCATGTTATATCATCTCTAATTATTCATTTTTATGATTCTCACTCCTTTTATTCCCCATTAATATACATATTTTTTAACATATAATATATTCTTCATGTTATTCCTTGTTTATTCTCTTACTAGGCTTTATAGCTCAATCCTTTCTTATGTATGCCCCCAGGTTATCCCATGTAGTTTTAAAAGATATGGAATTTTAGATGCATATTATGGATATTTTTAATAATATTTTTGTATCCCATGTTCAAGATGTTATTCTATGTAACTATTTCTTAAATACACTAGACTTATCAATCTTACCAGTTGTATTAAGTTTAATATTATCTAATAAATCATGTATTGATTTGAAATAAAGATCCGGGTTCTTATATATAACATCACTGAAATGTGTAACATGAGAAACATTATATGTTGGTAAACAAAGATTTCCATGTTGGGGGTGAATAAAAGAACTAGTAAATTTTCCAAAAAACTCCCAAATAATCCCACATATATGAAAATATAATAGGATTTGATGAGTTTTATAAAATATCCCCACCTCAAGATATTTTTTAAAACCACCATAATCACTGTATATAACAATGATAATTGATATATATTGATAATTAAAGATTATAATGGACACTATAATTAACACTGATACATTAATCTAAATCCAATATTATTAATGAAAACTAACATAATAAATCCTGACCAAATCCATGAATCTATTTAACCAAAAAAATCTTGAGGGATCACTTAGACTAAGAGTAACTAACCAAGAATGATTATTAGCTAGTCACTGGAGGAAAGACTAACTCAAATTTTCTCCAAATTATCCCCAATGAGATCCCTACAAACATGTGGGGGTTAACACCACTTCACCTTATCATTAATGATGATTTCCCCATACCCTAGTTATAGATTACCATGAATCATGTCTAATAATTCATCAAAACAAATCAATACCATAAATAAAATAATAGCCTAATGGTTACACCCAAATTTACCCTATTGGTAGAAGTGTCTATTGTAGAAAATATAGGGATCAAATTAATTAGAACTGAAAAAGTAACCTTGATACACTCAGATTTGTTGGTAGGATTGGCTATGGAGTGGTCAAATTTTGGGTTGATTGCAATTGGGATACTAAAATACTAAAGTTACTAAGATAATTTTTCCAATTATATAATGAAAACTTAAATATTATAAATATAAAAAATTAAAGATGATAATTTTATCCACGGTTTTCGCTAGGGCTAGATTTGATGTATTTGTTTTCTTATAAAATATGAGATTACAAATTCAAGATGCATTGAAACAATGAGGTGATTAACCAACTCCATTCACAAATTTAATTTATACACAATTTAAATTATAATATCCAATTCACTTATAGGACTATTTTAATGAGAACTCTAAGTAATTTGATCATATTAGCACTCAAAATGTTATATTAAAGTTGGAAAATACAAAGAAGAAAATAACTCAGCGAATGGAATTATTAAAATAATGATATATTGAAAATATTAAAGCACATGAAATAAAATTCAATAAACTCCAACACAACTCCCAAGTATCTACCCATATAAGCTTTATCCATTCATTGATGTAAACATTTCAATGGAATAAAATTGTTGACTTAAAGATGTCGGATTGAAGAATTGAATGTAAAGAAATAACAAAAACTCAACGGTTCTGTAAGGAATTTCACAATTTTTTATGTCAATAAATTCATAACTTGATTCAACAGTATTGATTTATCATAAAAAATGTTTGAAAATGTGATAAAGAATAACTTTTATTAAGAATCTAAGGAGATCTAAAATACATACATGAAAGAAATTGAATATGCGATTACAAAATGAATATGTAACATTCTAATTGAAAGAATAAAACATATAACTAATTAATTAACCAAAACCACCTTAAATAGGAAATATATTATCTTTAGTTATATCCCCCATCATTCAATATCATCCCCTTTAATTATGATAGTCAATGGGTGGGTGAGAAAAAGGGTAAATTCGACTTTTCAATGTTAACTAGAAAAACCGGATCAACATTCTTCCCCTATATGGAAGTGAAAATATGAAATTGAAGATATAAAAATATGGGAGGGTCTCACAAAATAAATATGTTCTTACATATATCCTATAATTTCTCATGAAATTTCATCTGAATTGTATATTCCAATCCGATGTTATGATTAAATTTGTGGGCTGAATTTATGGGCATCAAAATCTGATACATAATTTAAACTTAAAATTATGATGCCTTGATCTCCCTAAAAACCTATAAATTTTCTCTGATTATAGTTTAATTAAATGTTCCCACAATTTTCTATAACTATTGTTAAAATTTGAGTTTTATTGGTCTTGAATTTTGGGCTCCACTTTTGTACGATGGTCTTGAGGCCCATTCTGCTTTGTCCAGAAATTTCTACATCTGTAGAGAAAATTTTCCAAATTCCCATATGAATCTTCCATTGATCCTAAAATACAAAATGTTCCAAAAAATTGTGAACAATAAAATCATGAAATATCAAATTAAAATAGTTAAAATAATTCATCCCACCAGATAATGATAAATTGCATCTAAATTAACAAACATTAAATATTAATTGCCTAATGTGTGAAATGAGGTTCAAATAATAAAATGAACTAAAACTTGTGTTTATGGATACTGAAACCTATGAATATTAAAATATAAAAAATTAATATTATCTTCCTTAAGAGGATAATCACACCCCCAACTTGAGTTTTCTAGTCCTAAGAAAAAATGTATCAAAAAATATGAAATTTAATTCCCCTTTTAGAAAAATTTTGAATATGCAGTTATCTTCAAAATAAATCCTGAAAAACAATCACAAAACCTATAAAAATCATTTAACACACAATAGTTTCACAATAATATCCCAGACCCAATCACATTACCTTCCTCAAATTCATCACCAAATTTCAACCAATTTTATTTAAGCATGATTTTTTTAGTGCATCACAATAGACATGGGGGTTTATTTTCATGTTCAAGGGGAATCATGGAAGTTCTATGTGGTAATAAAATTCAACCTTAAGGTAAGTATCCAATTTGTTTTCATTTTTTATTCTTTTTTCTTAATTCCTTTTTTTGTTTTTTACTACCATAGATATGAAATGATTAACTCCAAGGAAGAAAAATATGGAGTCACAATCCCAAAGTGTTACACACAACACATTTTTTCAATCATATTCTCTAAAATAGATATTTGAATCCAAACTCTAGGAAAGAAAACTATAGTGTCATGATCCCCCAAGTGTTGAACTCTATCCATTTGGGAAAAACATTTCTCTATGTGGTCACCATTTGTTTCATTTTTTTTATACTCAAATTAAACTCAATGTGAACCCAAACCCCATGATATGAAAACTAGACTATAGGAACTCAAACTCACACCCCACAATCAAAATTATGTGAATTATAGAATTTTAATTAAAAGGATGAAAATTTTAATAGTGAAAAATCACATTGAACCATGATACTTTCAAAAAAATATTCTCATGAACATAAACATTAATTAAAATCATAATCAAGCTATGAAAAATTATTTAATATTTTATTTTCATGATTCACAATGTACATTAATGCATTCAAGGATACTGATTTGAAATTTTTCATTAAATCCCAAAAAAAAAATCAAAATCTCTTATGTTAACTCACATAAATTAGATAGAAACTACCCTCAGAGTTGAATGAAAAGAGAACTTAGTGTTCATAATTGGTATGAAAGAGGGGTAGAATGTGATTTGAAATGAAATCATGGAACAAAATCACATGTTTTAGATTTAATAACCCCTCAATAAGTACTTGATCAATTTGGATCCATATTTTGTATAGAATCCACATGGTTGATTGATGATCTTGATCTGAATACTATATTTCATGTGGGATTAATTGTTAATCCCTAACTTCTACAACTCTTAAATCACATACAAAAACAATATCATAGAACTATGTAATTCACAAGGGGTTCCCTTAAAAAATCAACAATTCAAAGACAGATTAAAAACAAACACCTTTTTTTGAAAAAAAAAATAAAATTAAAAAAGTAAAAGAAGCTATATTTCCTCAAATAAAGTTATTATTTTAATGTCATTAGCTCTACTTGGACCTCCCAAGTTAACCAATACCACCTTTAAACATTTTATTGATTTAAGTTTTCACCACTTCTATAATATTTATATTTACAATTTTTTAGAATCTATTTCAAGTACAAACATGTGTTCTATATTGAGTGGGAAAATCTATGTAATTTTAGAAATGTTTGATCTATTTGCTTCTATAGTCTTTCCTAATACATAAATGACTAATCCCCCTTTGCAGGATTCCTGAGAAGAATGAATTCCAACTGAAAGTTCATTTTTATACCCTATGATTTGATACATGATCAGGGAAGGACTATAATTTTGAGTTTGGATTTTTAAAATTTTCAAAACAATATTTTCAAATTGAATCAAAATTAGTTTATTCTCCAAAATTTTAAGAAACAATATGTTATATTAAAATAAAAATGTTTCAATGGCCAAATTTTCAATATCGATGTCAGTGGTTAGTAGAAAATCACATTTCAATATTTTCCTAAGTGGTTTAGTGAGTTTTAGTTTTGAAAAATCATAAATGTAGCAAAATTTAGGACACTCAATCCAAAATATTGAATTTTCATCTTGGGAATATATAAAATCAGTTTCCTATAATTTAATGACACTTTAACAATTCCTTGATCTTATTCATCTTTCCCCAATACAATGTTTTTTCTTTAGTAAAATCATTAGAGTTTTGTGGGAATCTAGACACTATATATAATGTTATTTAAAGAATAGTTAGCGTAGGAATGGGTTCCTCATAAGTTTTATTGATTTGTAGTTCTAATATCAAAGAAGAAACCTTAGAATTCATTCTCTCCATTTGATTACACAATTATTCAATCAATTTCTAAGGAACTTAATGGGTAAGAGGATTAGTGTCCTGGAATTCCCCAAGATTTACCTCTTTTACATCCTTGAGAGGGATATATATTTGTCCTTTAAACATTCTCCAAGCCAATGATTTCATATCTCACTAGGTGTTGGGTAATCGTTTCACGTTCGATCATAGAAATTCACTAAGTTAGGGGATTTCCCAATAATGACTTCCAATTTTATTTGAGCCTGGTCTTATGATGGGGTAATGTTTAAGATACTCTATTGGAGTATATATAAATTAATATTTGATATTTTAGGACACACACAAATATAAAGGGGAAATGATAAGATAAATGAGGGTGATAATATATAATTTTTTGTGATAAAATAATTGTACTATCTAGGATAACTTATATAGGTATATAAAAATGCTACAAAAAATTGGTTATTCCCAAATTTAACCTATAGGAAGAAGAGTTAGATGTAGTATTAGTAGTTATTTAATCCAGTGGGACCAAAGAAGTAACTTTGATACACTTAGATTTTTTTGGAGGATTGGATAGGGAATGGCCAACATTGGGTTTGATTGCAATTGGGATAAAAGAATGCTAATGTTACTAATATAATGTTTTGATTTGGAGAATTAAATAACTGATTATTTTAATGGAAATAATTAATTAGGATGAGTTAATACATGGTTTTCATTAGGGATTGATTGGTTGTTTTTTTCATAGAAAAATTTAGATCACTAAATAATGATGCATCCAAAGAATGCGCTGATTCAAAAACATCATTAACCAATTTAATCTATGTAAAATTCAATTTATAATAACTAATTCACTCATAGGATCACTTTTATGAGCACTCCATGGTATCAGGTCGTACTATCACTCAAAATGTTCCATAGTTAATGTTGGAAAAGATGAAGAAGAAAATAACTCATCGAATAGAAATCCTAAAATAATGAACTAATTAAAATATTAAAGCACATGAAATAACATTAAATCCACCCCCACACAACTCTATAGTATCAACCCATAAAATATTTATAATTACATTGATTTATATCATTCAATGGAAGGTGAGAGTCAACTTAAATAAGTTGGATTGAATAAGTGAAAAAAAAAAGAAATAACGAAAACTCCACCATTGTCTAAGGAATTTCACATTTTTTGGGGTAAATTAATTCACAAAATTATTGAGTGTTATCAATTTGTTATAAATAATTATATAAAAATTGAATAATAATAACTTTTATTAATAAAAAATGTGGACAAAAACCTTACATGAGATAAATTTATTGTGCGATTACAAAATGATAGTGTAACATTGGATTTAAAGGAATAAAAAATATTCCTAATTACATCATCAATACCACCTTAAATAGTAAATATTTAATACTTATCTTGAACCCCCATCATTCAATATCATCCCCATTAATTATGATAGTTAAAAGGTGGGTGGGAAAATGGAAAGAGGACTTTTTAATGTTGACCATAAAAATAGGATCCAGATTCTTCCCCCTATTGAAGTGAAAATATGAGTTTGAATATGGAATAATTTTCGAAGGTATTTGAGAAGTATTTTACTAATTATTTTATATAATTATTGTATAAATTTCATTCCAATTGGATATTCAAATCAGATGTTATGATTAACTTGGTGGTTTTAATTTATGGGCCTTGTTATCTGACACATAATTTAAACTTTAAATTGGATTGCCTGGATCACGATGGAAACCTACAAATTTTTTAGGGAAACAGTTGAATGAAAATTTACCCATAATTTTCTCTATCTGAAGTTAAAATTTTAGATTCATTGGGATATAATTTTTGGATCAACTTTTATTTGATCGTCCAAAGTCCAATTTTTCTTTTTCCATAAATTTCTGCATCCAAGGAAAAAAAATGTCTTACTTCCTGAAAGAATATTCCACTGATCCTAAAATAAAAAATGTTTCACACAAAGTGATAAATAAAATACTGAAATATAAAATTAAAATAATTAAAATAATCTATTACACAAGTTATTGATTAATTGGTCCCAAATTTGCACACTTTAAACATGAATTTCACAATTATGTGGAATTAGGTTCAACTAATAAAATGCACTAAAACCTGTGTTTATGGACATTGAAACACATGAATATTAAAATATAAACAATGAATATTATCTTATTTAATTGGATAATAACCTAACATAACTCATCTACTAATAATTATACAACACCATTTAATCATTTTCAATAATAATATACCAACCAAATACAATATTCTATAAAGTGACTCGATTACATAAAGTAAAAAACCAATCCAATTCAACTAAATGTCCATTTTCATTATATTTTTCAAAAACACTAACTCCTAGAAAACTATGATCAGTTTTTTCCCAATAGTATACCTATGAAAAAATTTAATTTCCAAAACTTACAAAGTCATTCACAAAATGTTTTATATGAAAAAAAATAATTTAAATAAATCATCACATTGAAACTATGATATTTAGACAAAAAATAGGATAAAATATAATATGAATATATAAATAAAGATATTTATTCATAAAAAATATTCTTGATTAATATTCTACCTTATTATGTCTATATTTAAAATATAAGAAAATCTGAATTATTGATCTTTAATTTCCCACATGGAATCTTGAAATTGATGAAGAATGGAGAAGCATTTACCATTCAACAATCCCACATGAACACTACCACCAAAGATATGGAATACAACTTCTAGGTACCTTTTTAGAATCTATGAGAAAAATTAAATATATTAAATTAGTTTTCATGCATGCCTTAATGAAAAACTTAAACCTCAGTCCCTAGATTCCACAACTTATGAGAGTGATAACAATGAAGAATAAGAAATGGAATGTAAATTGGAATAACCTAAGATCCCTAGGGCTGGGAGGGGATGATGGGTTTCCAAGAGCACAATAAAATCACCTATGAAGACCTTATATAGTTTTTTTGTCCAAATTGAGAATATAAAGAGGTCTTTAGGGGTTATAAAACATTTTTTCAAAGAATTTTTAATGTTTCATAATCACCTCGAATGGTCATAAGGACCATACGAAACCTACTACCCTTAAAATATAGTGCATGGTCTCTGGGACCATCTAGAGAACATTAATGAGATAAATTGATAATACCATACACACATAATACATCATATTACATGATCATTATTATATCTCACAATAAAACACAACCCCTAAGATCTATGTTGAGTGTCTTTGGGCACTATATACATTATGAACATATTTTAGAACCATTTATCAAAATCACGCAAAAATATTCTTTATCCATGATATAATTATAGACATATTACACATAATAACACCCTACAATTTTAAGATAATTAAAAATATAAGAAAATAATTAGATCATATTGTTATTAGGGTAAAGAAGAGAGTAAAAAAATCAAAGATGAAAAGTTAGCATAAGATGAGAATGTGGGTATAAGAACAAAATGAAGTTGCATGTATATAACATAAGTGAATCTACTAAATAAAACATAGATAATAAGTTTTTTGTCTTGTAATGTTTATTTTTGAAAAACATAAGGCTTTATAAATAGAATTTTTAAACCATGAGTCCATAATTAAGATCCTTGAAAACATAAAAAATCCATAAGAATGGGGAATGTAAATAAGCAAAGAAAACCATTATTTATTTAGAGGATCACTTATAAAACTATCATCACATAGTGGACATAGTATCATAATGGATTGGGTTTTCACCCCTTAACCTATCATGTTAGATCAGGAGATAAAATGCTTCACTCAATAAATTATAGGGGTATACTGGACCCACCCATCACTTACTGGACAAATTCCAGGAGGGGTTTTAGTTCACATTCATTACTGGTCATCTCATGAGATAATAAACTAACCAATTATTTTTAGGGATATGATAGACTCACCAATCACATAATAATAAACCATACATATGTGTGCCACATGAACATGAAAACATTCACAATTCCATTAACGCATGTAATGGATACAAAATTCATTATAATTTCTACAACACATGATTATAAATCATACATAGTAATAATGTGGATTATATTATTATATCATATACTTATTTATGTATATGAAATATGAAGTCATGTTTTTATAGATTAAATATATTTTTATAAGATTATTAGAATATTTCTTTGAAAAATAAGAAGAAATGTCATTTAATTTTTCTAACTCTTATTTTACATGAAAATAATGAGTAATATAATGTAAATAGAAATTTATTTGGAAATTAATCAAAATATGGAGTGGAATATTAAAAAAACTAAATTAGATAGTGGGAAAATTAATTCAGATGAATGATAGTAAAAAAATATTCCTTTTTCACATTTATAAAGAATATCAAAGTCAATAGAAAATGATCCATGAAAAAAATGTTTAAAATAAATTCCTTTCATTATTATGTAAGGAAAGTCAATTCTAATAGAAAATGAACATAGTAAATCATAATAGTAGATATAAGGATATCCATAAAAAATATAATTAATGTTAACATATAGAATAAATATTCCTATAACTATAAAAAAATCTAGAAGATAATATTAGAGAATCATATAGAACATATGCTTTGTTTGATATTGTTTATCTTTGATATAAATCCTCTAAGGTAAACACGGTAGTAAATTATATCATTGTATTCCTCTTGAAAAAGTTGATTTTAATATTGGACTAGACCTTGGACCTTTTTGGGGTAGTGATATATTTTTAATGTTTTAATTATATACTTTTTAAGTAGTATAAAATCTGTATATTGGTACATCATTGTTATACATCCCTTGTAGTATCAATAGATAGCTGATCTATGAAAAATCATGTTTCTCTTTTTGTTTATATTTTTACATTTAGTTGTGATTAGATGAAGGAATAATATTTTCATGGACAATGAAAATACAAGATCCAATTTAATCTAGTGATTACAGGATGTTTCCTCACCTTAAAAACCCACACAAGTTGTATATTAGTATCGGTGAATAACAATTCATGTTAATAGAAATATCTATTTAACACTTATTAATGTTTAATTCATATATTTCTTGAATAATGGAATAATTATATCCTCTCTAACAATGACTTTTATTTTTTCCAACCAATATATTATCATGTACATTAATGATTTGTAATAATATTTAATGATTATCATGATTATAAACATGTTTGTGATATAGAGTGGCCTCATGAGATAATAAGTAGAACATATTTTCTAGATGGTACCACAAAAGTTTTCCTCATGGAATTTAAAATTTTCATAAATATACATATGGTTGATTGACAAATATGGATTACAATTAAATTTTGTTTAAAATACTTTTATCATATATATAATCATACATTAATATCATTCAAACATCATATTTAAGGTTAATCTAATCATGGGGTGATTATTTTTCTAATCGTGTAATCAATTTAGGTTAACCAGTATTTAATTTTTAACTTTTACGATAAGAAAATACAACATTTACATCTATCAAGTGGTGAATGAAATTATATTCCATTCTATGAAAATTTAATTTTATTTGTATATCATTGATAATGATTTATATGTGATGTAATTATTTGGTATGATCAGTGTACTTGTAATATCAATAATGTATGAGTTGGCCTATATAAAATTAACATGTTCCATGTCTCATAGTCACTCGATGTCATTGAAAAATGGATTATATAAATATATGTATATATTGAATATGATAGATCTTATGGTGGTAATTTTCATACATAGATTTGAGTTTGTTTGATTGAGATAACACTAGATCCCTTTATATCTTGAGTAGCATAGACATTTTGATAGTGGAATGTATTTGATTACATATATGAATTAGGGAATTCATTTTTATATCAACATTGAAAATGAATGTGTATTCATAGAATTAGGCCATGGAATTTGGATTACATTTTGGAAAACTATTTTTCTCTAAAATGAAGATAGTTGGATAATATGTATCCTGAAAAGTTTGGATATATTCACAAAGAGTTGTGTTAATTTTCTATAATGTCCTTAGGTTATTTTAGTACTAGTTGAACATTTATATATGTGCATTAAAACAACATGAATCATATTTCATGATTTATCTATATCAATTTCCATGATATAGATACTGATTATATCATAGAAAAACAACATGGTTATATAACTCAAGGCACATAATGCCTTTATTTTATTAAATTATATAGCCTGAAATGTGAGATATCATGTGTATAATTACTAGAACATATATTAAATAATTTTACTATTGTTATGAATCAATTATTTATTTCATTTATATAATATAAAACACGCAATAATTATTTAAAATTTAAAAATAATAAAACTCTAATAATAATATATTTTGGGAAAGGATTATTGGATTCCAATAATTAGCATAAAATTCTCAAAATCCATAAGATAATGAATGGAGTATATATAGATGATTGGATCCTTCTATTTTATTTTTTTGATGATTATTTTAAGTTATTATAAATCACTCTTCTTCCTTGTTCTACTTTTGTATTTGAGGAGTGAGGTGACCAACCATAACACACAAACATATTACATATTTTTAAATGAATATTCATTAAATATCATTATAAATAAAACACATATAACCTATATATTTAGTTTAATTGTAAATTAGACACATAAAAACATATTTTCCAATAATTCCTTAAAATATCCCATAAATATTATTCACACATGATACCCAAATAGACATATAAATTTTTATGTTCTTATTTATAAACTGAGGAATGTTAATTTAATAAAAGGTGAGCACTGATTCATAGTAAGGGTAAATATAAGAGATAACAATCAAATATCAAATGTGGTAATAGGATGAACGTATGGTTAAGATAACATAATCAAGGTTCAATAAAATAACATAAGAAACTAATTCCAAATAAAAAATAAAAAATAAATCATTTTTAAGGATTTTGTTATAACATAATAAATGTGTCATATGATTGTGGAAACATTATTAAATAATAATTATCCATGAAAAAAATAATCATTTCAATATATTCAGTTTTGGAATAATAATGTGGCACATATACAAGCATAAAAAATTATTTTTTATGTTTATGATTGCTTAATAGACCATCATTATAATGTTTCCAATGTAAAATAGTGGATTGGTTACACTCTACACTCCAATTATCATAGTAGACGAAGTCCTATTGTGGAATGAGTTCACTCCCTAGTCCCTTACATGTCATCTCATGAGATACCAAGATTTACCCAATGCATTGGAACATTGTATAATTCTAGGATCACATATAAAATAATGAAAACCCCAACATATATGGTAACACCTTGATAACTTAAATATTATATTTTCCTTTAGAACTTAATGTGTAGAATAGCTTTCATCACATGTAACTCCAATCCAAAATGAATTAGGAAACACTATATAACTAGTAACATATAGTCATTGAATTTAAGGATAAAAAATATGTGACCAAATTATAAAATATATACAAGGAAATGTAATTATTAATACTAATTCATTGATTAAAATTCAATTAGTGTAGCGATTTAACAAATAAGAATGATTTGTACATTAAAATGTAACCCTTATAAAATTAGATTATGCACTATATTTTATTATACTATATATGTTATGGATAATATATATATTTTATATTAATAATATATTATCACCAATATAATAGTAATTAATAATAAATAATTAAATAAAATTTAATATTTAAAACAAATTTTATTTCCCTATGAATATAGTTCTCATTATTTTTGTTATGTTTTTATATAAAAATTCTATTTTACCACTTTATGAAATTAAACTAGATAATATCATTCACATTTTTATAATCATCATGATCAAATTAATTAATGGGTTCAATAACATTTTGAGTAATAAAATTAAGTTACCAAGGTAAATATTGGCTACCATGTAAACTAATTATTTTTCATGAAAGGATAATTTTGGGAATAATGTGATTATAAATTAATTTAATATATTTTAAAATAAATACTATTACTTTATGTAAAAAAATAGAAAAATAAATCAAAACTCATTTAATTGGTAACCAATGTTAAATAAGATTAAGAACAATTACTCATCTACACCAAATTCTACTACAATTTATTTCCAAAAATTATATTTTTTAATTTAAAAGTTAATTTTATAATATTTAAGAAATTTAATTATATTTAAATGGAGTCCGAATTAATTTTTAACAGTTAGATTCTTGTTTATAAGGGTTATCTTATATTTTCAATAATAAAATAATTTCCATGGTTAAATTTTAATGAAAATTTAGTAGTGTTAAAATGGGTAATCTTAGGTGGCTCAAATTTTACTAAATTAATTAGCCAAAAATAAATTACAGTATAGGATTATTAGGTATTAATTCCATACCATCATGTTTAACCATACTTTACCCACCTAACTCACCTAACTCTCATTTTTTCTTATCCTTTCCCCTTACCCATCATTTTTATCAATGATTTGTGCCTCGTTTTCACATATAAAAAGAGCTCAATTACACCATTTTCAAGACACACCACTATATCAAAACTCCTATGATTATCTACCAAATATAATTCTTCTATATCCCCTCTATATTTTTTTAATCCTATATCTACAACAATGTACCTTAATTCCTTTATTTAAAATTCATATATCAAGGGAAGATCTAAATTATCGATATATATATTACTTTCCCTTTAACATCATTTCATTGTCGTTCTCATCACCCCCCCCCCCCAAGACCCATTATAACCGTAATTATATAACAAAATAAATATAAATATTATAATTAAATGATATTATACTGATAATATAACCATTATATATTCCCCTCACATTAAATCAAAAAAAATTAAAATGTTTCTCATGTGTGTGTGTGGATTTCTGCATCCATGAACGAAACATTTCATTATTTTTCACCATATTTGAGTGATATTTCAGGAAATGGTTTTTTATATAAATGTAATTAATTTCATTATTTTTATTATGTAAATATATATTAGTCCCTCTGTATGTAATATTACAAATAATAAATTATTATAAAACTAATAACATAAAATGAACATACTAAAAGGGAAAGGGATTTCTTTATAAGTGAACAGGTTTTATCATTTACCTTAATATTTTAAATATTAAAAATTATAATTAATCCCCTTAATAACATCTAAATAATTTCATTATAAATTTTTTATAATTGTATTATAACAAAATAAATCTCTTTTATAGTCATACTCAAATACAATTTATAGCATGTTCATATTAGGTCATTTGTACCGCCAACAGGAACAATGCTCTAACTTTCAATTAGGGATGGAACTAAAAACATAAAGTTGAATTTTAATAATTAAGTAATTATTTTATTTTTGGTACAATAATGTTAATATAAATATTTAACTCATTAACTAACGCAACACCATTGAATTGTTTTAAATTACCAAAACAACCCTGTCACTAACTTCATCATCATATTAATAAAAAAAATAATTTTGAAATGAAATTAAGAAATTATAAAAACAAATAAAAAAATTTAGTGTCTCAGATTTTCCATGTATTATTTTTAAATATTATATGGAATTATTATGAGACCAGGCGTAGAGACAGAACATCATTCTGAGGCCCGGTGATCCCAAAATGGTGGTTCAAACTTTTTTCTTAGTTAAGTGAGTCGGTACTTGTGTGTGGCTATGGAAGTTTCCAAATAGATTCTTGGATTAAAAATATGAGGGCACCGTTGTGTCCCAGATGACAACTTTAACTAAGAATGAGCCTAACCTCAATCAGCACGGGTCGAGGGAAAAAGTTAATTTTTGAACGTTTTTAGTAAAAATAAAAATAAAATTAAATTTTCAATGTTTATTTTAATTTTATGGAAACATCCGTTGTAGCATGGCGACGGGGAAGCTGTTTCTTTAATAAATGGCACGTCATAATGACTCAAAAATGGAAAGTTGGACTCATTAATACCGAAACGTATTTTTGAATTCCAAAACATGTTTCCCTTTTTATTAGGATAATCAAACGTCGATAGATGGCGAAAGATTCAGAAAAAACTCTAGAGAGAACTCTCAGCAACGAACGACGATGGATTGAAGCTAAAAATCACTACTCCAGAAAAGTTTAAGGATCTCGATAATGGAAGTAGCATGACCTCTTCATCAGTGATCGATCCCTTCTTGAGGTAGGGTTTGTTATTTCAAATCTCATTTCCCCATTTTTGATTTTAAATGAAGAACGCAGATCAACCACGAACAAGTTGATCCACGGATTTTTACATTCTTGTGGGAGGTTTTTATTTGGGATGATTCGGTGGATTGATCCATGTTGATTATTTTTGTTGATTTCTACTCCGTTTAAGCCTACTGATGGGAGAGGATCAACTCCATGACGAACGATGGCGGAGGTTCATTCCTCGTTTTGTTTTATTGGATTTCTTCCCTTTTTCCTTTCTCCATACGTTCTTCTCATTCTTCATGGGATGATGAACAATGGATCATTTCACATCTTTTTTGCGATGCAAAGATCCCAAATTGAAGAATATACACCACAACGACCTTGCAGAGGTGCGACAACGATGGTAGACGACGAATCGGACCAGATCAGGAAGGGTTGTTCTCTGAGCGTTCTTCACACGGATAGATTGTTTCATGTATTTAGAGCCTATAGGAGGTTCGAAAACAATGTAATTGGCTTCATGGTGTCGGGGCGACCAAAACCTGGGTGTTTCGTGGGGATCGGACGGCCGGATAGACGAACGAAGCATCACAGAAGGCGCGACGGTGGAGGTTCACATTTCTAGAAATTTCCAGAATACATGACATGTACTTATGAAGAACACGTCATGTAATACTAGTGGTGGTGGATAGGGTTTCGGGGGATAGAGAGGGATCACATGGCATGTGACCCTGGTCACACAGCGTGTTTGACTTTCCCGGAATCTCGGTGTGTATTTTGGGAAGTACACGAACACAGGATGATCTACACGGCTTCAGAACACGGCGTGTACGGTATGGTAGAGGTGGCTAAGCAGGACACAGTGTATATCTCAGGGATACACAGACACGGGATGTAGTACATGACCATGTACTCCATCACACGGCCAGGTGAGGCCAGTAACATGGGTCACAGCGTGTACCGATTACACAGGTTGGAGTACATGGGTTGATGACCATGTACAGGCACATGGCTAGCGTACACGGAGCCAACCCCAGTCACTCAGAAAATGTGTGTACACCGTACTATGCACCATGTACTCAGTTTTCTACATGACCAGCCTTACGACACAGGCCGTTGTTCACAGGCAGTACCCGGGGTCAGACAACATGGAGTGTAACTTTTCTACACGCCGTGTACTTTTTGGAAAATGGAATGGTCCTCTTGTTCACCGTATCTTGGACATATTTTGTTTGGGTTAGTGCCCCTTCTTCCCATTACCCTGAAGGTCAGGCATCGTTTCCTCACACAGGAGTATGATCCCTTCAGCAGGACTTTCTGTGATAGAGTCAGGAATCCATCTGAGAGGCCCGGATCGAGATCCTATATCCATTCTTGACCCTAGGTAGAGTCCGGCATCGACTTTACCAACTCCATCGGGCATCAATCCTCTACCTAGCTGGTGAATTCTGGATGAGTCACGGTATCCTCCATAGCCCTAGTAGTGATCCTCATCTGTGTATCGTGATCTTTCCCACTTAGGAGTGTGTCTCCCATAATGCGTGCATCTATCTATCGTAACCTTCTCACTCAAGAGTGTGTCTCCCATAATGAGTGTAACTACCTATATTGATGTTTCCCGATAAACAGTAATTCTCATATGGATTTCATCAGATCTATAAGACTCGTGGAGTGTGTTCTCTAGGAACAAGTGCTTCTTGAAATCTTCAAACTGAACCCCTAGCGGGGGTATGTGGTTTTGCGACCTATCTCTAAGACTTCAGGTCTGGGTTTTGAGTATATCTGGTTTCTATTTTGTAGACATATATTGTGTATAGCTGAATATACCTTTAATTTGTGTACTACTTTGTGGTTTCTAGGGTCCTTTACTGAGTATTGTTATACTCACCCCTGCACGGGCTTTTCCCTCACGTGTCGTGTCTTGTGCAGACAAGCATCCTTTTGATGGAGTCCAGGGTGGACCAGGATAGGACCGAGCTTTTCTGAGTTCCCTACAGGCTGAGGCGTTCCTACGGCTATGAGCAGTAGTCCTAGTACCTTTTGTGTTTACTGGTTGGACTTTGCAGTTTTCAGACTTTTGTTTTAGTGGGCTTATATTCTGTCCCAGTTTAGTTTTAGTACTTTACCTTCTTCCGTACTCTATTGGTTGGGTTTATTGTATGTATTCATTTTGTTCCTTTTTACATTTCATCATTTTTGGGCTTGGAGATGTGTGCGTGTGTACAAGTACTTAGGCAATGCCACCCATGTTAGTAATATTCCTACTCAGTGCTATTCACCAGCCCCTGACCTATAGGAGGCGGGATTGGGGAGTCACGGCACGGGCCCCACTAGAACGGGTCGTGACAAATTGGTATCAGAGGTGGTTGGTTCTACCTTAGGACCAAGAATCTATGAGATTGGTTTGGGGCAACAGTGTTAAGTGTTTCGAGTTCGGCTTTCAGGCCAAGGACTCCAGTGTTGGTGCGGCAGCTGACGTATCCATACACCAGGACTCTAATAACCTTATTTTTGACTTGGTACATGGAAACACTAGTTGCGGGGAAGTAAAAGAATGGTACATGCATCATATAGGAATGGTTTGTGTTTTCCATGTCCTTTTTGTCAGCTATCCAGATATACTCATTGACCATGGTACATCTTGATTCCTTACAGGATGCCTCTGCGACGCATACTCGCTAGGATTCAGCAGCGTGATCATGAGGATGACCCCCTCAGTGACGAGGCTTTGATGCAGGGACCAGTTACCCAGGCGTTGCCACCTGGTGGTGCACCTGCTATGCCACCACCAGTGGAGCATCCCATGGTACCTGCAGTACTGACCGACGAGGAGTGCAGGCTAAGCACGCTCCATGAGTTCCAGAGACAGAGACCCCTCAGGTTCTGAGGCGAGCCCAGCCCTCAGGTGGCTGAGGACTGGCTTGAGGCGGTGACTAGATTTTTCCATCTAGTGAGGACACCTGCAGACCAGATGGTGATCCTAGGAGCGAGCCTTCTTCAGGGTTAGGTTGGACGATGGTGGAGTCTGACCACACAGACTCGCGACGAGGAGAATCTTTCATGAACAGAGTTCAAGCGACTCTTCAGGGAGTAGTTCTCTCTGGTTACGCTGAGATCTATGTGCATCTAGGAGCTTCTTCAGCTCCAGTAGGGCATTATGACAGTAGCTGACTATTCATCGAGGTTTACCAACCTCGCCTGGTACTTGATGGATATGTTCAGGGATCAGTACTTCAGAGATTGGACCTTTGAGCGAGGTCTACAACAAGAAATCCAAACTAGTGTTGTGACTCTATGCATTTTGACTTATGCTAGAGTGCCCAAGTGGACCTTGGTGATCTAGAGATTCTTGGCAGAGCAGAGACAGCCGATGGTAGTCAGCAGCAGGAAGACAGATGCAAAGACCTCGGCAGCAGGGATCAGACGTCAGTCACAGGGATCTGGACGTGGGAAACGTCATAGGAGGACCCAAGACAGAGGGTCGACAATCCAGGGTTATCAGGCTGGATCTATTCATCCAAGGGAGAATTGATGCTACACGTGCAACGGTAGGGAACATCTCGCTAGAGATTGTCTGACCCGTCGAGCTGCTGACAAAGAAATGGTGGATGGACCACCGAGGCAATGGTAGAGAGTGGAGAAAACAGACCCGCCAGGCAGCGGACGTGGAAGAGGAGTAGGGAGAGCTGCGGTTGGAGGAAGATGCTTTGACTTACTTCCACCACCACCCCCGTGAGGTCTGTACCAGGCTCAGGGAGCTGGGGGACAGGGATGGGGACAACTACATG
The DNA here is from genome assembly GCA_963277665.1 of Viscum album. Taxonomy (NCBI): domain Eukaryota; kingdom Viridiplantae; phylum Streptophyta; class Magnoliopsida; order Santalales; family Viscaceae; genus Viscum; species Viscum album. The sequence continues at coordinate 1,148,807,722 of OY728127.1, read as the reverse complement.
CAGTCGAGGCATACGACCCAGGGGTTCCAGGGATGATTCAAGGTACGATCTGTGTCTTTTCTACCTTAGTTTTTGTACTTATAGACATAGGTTCTAGTCATTCCTTCATAGCCATATGTCTTGTATGAAACCTCATGATTCCGTTAGAACCATTGACTCAATCCTTCTGCTTGGATACACCTACGGGAATAGACTCGATGATCACGCACCTTTGCAGGCAGTGTGATCTTACCCTTGGAGGCGAGAGTTTTGGTTGGAACCTATTGGTGGTATCATTGAGGCCTTACAACGTCATTCTCAGTATGGATTGGTTATCTTTGGTCCATTACCATATTTACTATTTTAGGCGAAGAGTGTGGTGTGTCCGGCATGATGGAACGAGGTTTTCCTTTTTCGGAGAAAAGGAAACCCAGGCAATGCAGAATGGGCTTATGCATAGGAGGGTACATCCAATCGCTCATGAGTTGGCTAGCCTTTCCCTCGGAGTAGTGGATGTTGTGAGCTCCCATTTCCCATAATTAGTGGCAGAGTATGAGTATGTCTTTCACGAAGATGTTCTAGGATTACCTCCCCATCGGGAAATCGACTTCTGCATCGACTTACACCACAGGACGGCACTGATTTCCTCATCAGCATATTGGATGGCTCCCGTAGAGCTTCGCAAACTGAGGGTGCAGTTGGAGGAATTCTAGAGTAAGGGTTTCCCAAGACTCAGTGTTTCACCCTAGGTAGCCCCAATCTTGTTTTCCAAGAAGGCATACGGGAGTCTGAGGCTGTGCGTGGATTATTGGCACCTGAACCAAGTGACGGTAAATAATAAGTACCCACTACCGAGAATTTATGACATCTTTGATCAGCTAAGAGGGGCACAATAGTTCTTGAAGTTTGACCTTTGATTAGGCTATCACGATTTACGAGTACGGGATGAGGATATACCGAAGACGTATTTCAGATGCCGCTACAGTCACTATGAGTACTTGGTGATGCCTTTCGGTGTGACGAACACCCCTGTAGTGTTCATGGGACTGATGAACCAGATCTTCCAACCGTACTTGGATTGGTTCTTTGTGGTCTTCATCAAAGACATCCTTGTGTACTCGACATCATAAGAGGAGCATGTGAGACACCTGCAGATGGTTCTGGACGTACTTCGGGAGCACCAGCTTTATGGGAATCTCTAAAAGTGTCAGTTCTAGATTCAGGATGTCCACTTTCTAAGACATGTCATCTCAGCAGATGGAGTAGTTTTAGACCTAGACAAGGTGGAGGTTGTGTTAGCATGGGAGCCACCTCAGAGCGTGACGGAGGTGCGGAGCTTCCTCGGGTTGGCAGGATATTACCGGTGATTCATTCTTGATTTCTCCTAGATATCAGCACCGATGACAGCCTTGACCAGGAAGGGTAAACCCTTCATGTGGATGGAGAAGTGTCAGCAGGCTTTTGAGTAGTTGAGACAGAGTTTGACAGGCACCCCAGTCTTGAGATTTCCAGAGGAGGGTGTCGAGTACATAGTTTTTTGCGACGCATCAGGGACCAGGCTTGGTTGTGTCCTGATTTAGAGGCAGGCATTGATTGCTTATGGTTCGCACCAGCTTAGGTCACATGAGTAGAACTACATGACCCATGATCTCGGGTTGGCAGTGGTAGTCTTCTCATTGAATATGTGGCGACACTACCTTATGGGCAAGTGGTTTATCATCTACTCTAACCACAAGAGCCTCAAGTACATCTTCTCATAGAAGGATCTAAATATGAGGTAGAGGCATTGGCTTGAGTTCCTCTAGGATTATGATTTCGATATCATATATACTCCTAGGAAGGGGAACAAGGAGGTGGATGCTCTTAGCAAAAGTTCAAGCTCACAGCTGTTGAGTGAGGCGATAGAGCTGTTAGCAGCGTTGCAGTTATCCTTCATAGATGGAGAGGATACAGTTTTCCTAGATTTGATGGTTGTATCCCCTCCAATCTTAAAACAGGTTATGGAGGTGTAGCTAAGAGATTTCGATTGTGTGGCATTATGTGCTCAGTTATCCACGTGACATGCTCCTGATAGATATTTGCAAGGTGGGGAGCACGTACCTCTTTTCAAAGGATGCATTGTTGTACCAGTGGCGTTGCAGGAGGAGGTCCTGAGAGATTTTCATACATCCCTCTTGGAGGTACATCCTAGATTGGAAAATATGTACTAGGATCTCTGATGATAGTTCTGGTGGTCAAGCATGAATAAGGCAGTACCAGAGTTTGTTTCTCGATGCCTTACATTACAGCAGGTGAAGGCTGAGCACCAGGTTCCAGTGGGATTAGCTCAACCCCTGGAAGTTCCAGAGTGGAAGTGGGATGGAATATTGATGAACTTCATGACAGGATTACCACGGATGTCCAAGGGTAATGATTTCATCTGGGTGATCGTTGACTCTGGTCACACGACATGTTTGACTTTCCCCGAAGCTCAGTGTGTATTTTGGGAAGTACACGGACACGGGATGATCTACACAGCTTCAGAACACGGCATGTACAGCATGGAAGAGGCGGATAAGCGGGACTCAATGTGTATCCATGGGATACACAGACACGGGATAAAGTACACGACCATGTACTCCATCACATGGCTAGGTGAGGCTAGTAACCTGGGTCACCCCGTGTACCGATTACACGGGTTGGAGTACACTGGTTGATTACTGTGTACGGCACATGGCCAGCGTACACGGAGCCAACACCAGTCACTTGGAAATGGCGTGTACACCGTAATACATGTTGTGTACTCAGTATTCTACATGACCAGCCTTACGACATGGTCCGTTGTTCACGGGCAGTACCCGGGGTCAGACAACACGGTGTGTAACTTTTCTACACGTCGTGTACTTTTTAGAAAATGGAATGTTCATCTTCTTCACCATATCTTGGAAATCGTTTGTTTGGGTTAGTGCCCCTTCTTCTCATTCCCCTGAAGGTCAGGCATCATTTCCTCACACATAAGTATGATCCCTTCAGTAGGACTTTTTGTGATAGAGTCAGGCATCCATCCGAGAGGCCCAGAGAGAGATCCTCTATCCATTCTTGACCCTAGTTAGAGTCCAACATCGATGTGACCAACTCCAACAGGCGTCGATCCTCTACCTAGAAGTTGAATTCCAGATGAGTCGCAGTATCCACCATGGACCTAGCAGTGATCCTCATCTATGTATTGTGATCTTTCCCACTTAGGAGTGTGTCTCCCGTAATGAGTGCATCTATCTATCGTAACCTTGTCACTCGGGAGTGTGTATCCCATAATGAGAGTAACTACCTCTCGTGATGTTTCCCGACAAACAATAATTATCGGACGGACGTCATTAGAGCTATAAGACTCGTGGAGTGTGTTCTCCTGGAACAAGTGCTTCGTGGAATCTTCAAACTGAACCCCTAGCGGGGGAATGCAGTTTTGTGACTTGTGTCTAAGACTGCGTGTCTGGATTTTCAGTATATCTGGTTTGTGTTTTGTAGACATATACTATGCATAGCTGACTGTACCTTTACTTTGTGTACTGATTTGTGGTTTTCGGGGTCCTCTACTAGGTATTGTTATACTCACCCCAGCATAGTCTTTTCCCGCACATGTCATGTCTTGTACAGACATGCAGCCTTTTGATGGAGTCCAGGGCAGACCATGATAGGACCGAGCTTTCTGAGTTCCCTACAGGCTGAGGCATTCCTATGTCTACGAGCAGCAGTCCCAGTACCTTTTGTGTTTACAAGTTTTACATTGAAGTTTTCAGACTTTTGTTTTGGTGGGCTTGTATTCTGGCCCAATTTACTTTCAGTACTTTATCTTCCATCGTACTCTGTCGGTTGGGTTTAGTGTATACATGCATTTTGTTCCTTACTTTTTTTTTTACATTTCAACATTTGTGGGCTTGGAGATGTGTGCGTGTGTACAGATACTTAGCCAATGCCTTCCATGTTAGTAATATTCCTACTCGGTGCTAGTCACTATCCCCTAGCCTATTAAAGGCGGGCTTGGGGAGTCGTGGTGCGGGCCCCACTGGAACGAGTCGTGAAAAAAACAAATTATAGTACCATTTATGATCTATTAATAATTAACTTTTAGATAATAAAGATTAAAAACATAGCTGTCATGAAACTACTTCAAAATGATCAAAATTACTCACACCTGATACTAAATATATAAAAAAACTAACTAATATAAATAAATAGAATAAATATAAATGATGTTTAAAAAATATATAGATATTAATGATTTTTTTAAAAGGTGACCATGTTAGTTATTTTGGTTATACCTAACATACAATCACTTTTGTGGAAGTTAGGAATTTGGGTAAGGGTTTGATGTCTCAAATTTACACACCATGAGACATATTTCTTACTATACTCCATGTTTTACAAATAATGATGTATCTAATAATAAAATAATATTTTGAATCATGATCTTCTCATTTTTAATGTTATTTAATTTTTAATTTTTAATCATATCCATCAGCTGTATTTTAATCCAATGTTTATAAGTTTATAATGGTTTTCTTGGTCACAATTATGATTATTTGAGCCTTGTTACATGTTATAAACCATTCTCCCTTTTATGGAGTTATATTTATTTACAATCACATTAATATATTATTTTATTTTAATTCATGGGAAATAATATTCCAAATCATGTTAATTTCTTCAATAGAATTTTGATTCAAGGGTTACCCAGTTCATAAGAGTTTTTACTAAGTCAATTTTCATTCATTGAGATATGATCTTTCTGTTGAACTTATTTAATATAATTCTCATAAATTATACCATTTTATTTTATAATGTCTTAATCTATAATTGTTTATATTTTTACCACTTAAAATCATTTTGAAATATTTCATTCTTCGTGGAGTATGTTTCCCATATGGGATATTTATGACTCGGATATTATTTCATTCAGTTGTAATGTTTCATCTTGAACATTTCATTTCCATGATTTGTTTATCCCACTAAAATATTTTATTATTGGTTACATTATATACCACTCTTGTAAAATTAAATTTAAGAACACAAGAAATTTTTACTACACTTTTTTTTATAATGAGGGTTTTAGTAAATGTACTTGAAAAGAATATCAAAAGGTTTTTCCTTTCATGATCAAATGTTTTGTGTTCCAAACCAAATTTCCTTGGATAAATTTATATATTTTTCAAAAATAAATTTTTGGGGATTGAATTTAAAACTAAATTCATTCCAATGTTTCACTTAACCAATATAACATGACTTTTGAATGTAAATTGTAACTTCATTTTTATGGTAATGTTAAACAAAATCTAGAAACACTATTTTGATTTCACTTGTATATTCCATTTCATATTCAAAAGGATTTTATCTAATGGGACTTAAGTTATATGATATACCCTATACATAATTTTATTATATTTATCTTTTATAGGGATTTAAATCACCTTATCAAATAATCTAATTGATGAACCCTTCTTATATGGTATTGTTCATATCATTCTTCTTTCAAGGGAATTTTCCATCAATGTTAATTTCAATATTTGTTATTTTTTATACACATGAGACATGATCTTTTTTAACCATACACTATCTTTCATTTGATGTAATATAATCATGTGATTCCATTTATTGATTAGGTAATGTTTCAACATTCTGTATATTTTTTTATCTCTATAAGGATGATTACTGACTACAGAGGTAGGTGTATTTTGCTTTTACATTAAGAATATTTGTTATTATAATATGAATTATTATAGTAAAATTAAATTATATATTCATTAATAATCAATATTATTTATTTTGGATCTATTATATCTATGTTATCATATTAATGTACATGGAATTTTTTGATTCCCTACATGTTTGTGTCTCAATACATATGTTTATTTATTACTAATTAAAGTTTATTATTCATTATATATAAATTAATATCTTTTAAATGATAAATTCATGGGACATAAAGAAGTGAATGGTGGGGCCCAATATTATATACCCCTTAATGAATCTATCAGTATGATGACAAAAAATTCTTGGGTATTTGTTCTATTCCAACCCAATAAAAGCATGATTTCTTAGTTCTGAACACGATGGAATAAATGATGTCTTATGTGTGGGAATACTGAAAAGAATAATTTATTTGATGAGTCCATGATTATAAAAGATATACTATATTATGAATTCCTTCACCATGAACATAGTTAGTGTTGTATGTATGATTTATTATATTATTTTGGCATCAATGTATTTATTTTAGGCTTATGTGGTCAGTTATATGATGATATTTGAATCTTATCTAATCCTGCCAAAATTTTCATGCCATGATAGCTTATGATATGTGTTTTCCTTTACTGAGAATTTGAACACACCCATTTTATGTTTCCATCTCCCTAGGTGATGAATAAATTTTTTACACATTATATTTCTATAATAAAATAATATTTTTGGAGAATTTGAGGGTGATATTTAAGACTTATTATGCATTAAGTATTTTGTTATATAGTTGGAAAATTTTACATTAGTTTAAAAAGTAATGGGTTTTGTTAGTTAATTTTGTGTCTTAATTCTCTAAAACTATAAACCTAAAGAATCATGGGAGTGTATTGTAATGAAATATTTTCCTTATATTATGTTATTGAGAAGGACACATATGGGGGGAATCCCAATTAGTATTTTAATAGGGTTAAGAATACTTTATATGTTAGGATGTTATTTGAGGATTATTTAGGGGTTTATAATTTAATTTTGATCTCAATTTAAAATATATAGAAAACATTTTATGTTATTTTGGATAATATTGATTATTTTTGTGATTAGGATTTGAAAAAACATGTGAAACCCTATGGAAGAGTCTAATGTATATGATTATGTATAGGATAACATCCTAAAATTATGGTAATATAGATATCGTGTGGTTATCCTAGAATTTAAAACCCTTCCTGAATACTTGAATGTGTATGTGGATATGGAATAGATGAACGTATGTGTAATAAACTAAAAAAGGATTCTTGATCACTGAATGAATCTTCAATCTGAAGCATGATGAGGGGTATTAAGACTGAACACCTACCAAGACACTCCTGAGTATATTCATTTGTTAAAAAATATTATTTACAATAAATTATGAAAGATACATCATATTAGTGAATTGGGTTAAAAATTATGACAAAACTCAACCTAAAGAAACCTAGATTGAACCGATAGTGATTTAGGTTGAACAACAATCTAATTTGATGGTTTTTATGACTGGGAAATTTTTATGTTTAATTTTCATGAGATAATTATTGATAAATCTATTATGATGTTATTATTGATCAATTACATTAACCTATTTTGGTTTTAGTAATTTTTAAATCCGGAAGGAAACATGTCAACAATAGATTCCATGGTAATGAGAAGATTATAAAAATGACTGAACTACTCGGATAAGAGCTGAAGTAAGAAAATTTTTTGTTATGTCTAATCAGTTATCACAGATTATGATAAAAAATGGGAACTTATTTGAGTTTCTAAACACACCAAATGAGAGACTGATTTAATCTTAATGAAATTTAGTTGTGGATGATGATCAAGGAAAGAATATTATATTTCCTTTTTGTCAAAAATGTGGTATGAATCACTATAAGGAATGCCTCAAAGGAAGTAAATGATGAATCACAAGTGTAAAGAGAGTTAATGTACAAAAAATCAATTAAAAGATGAATAAATTAGATAACACATTATTGGTAAAAGATGTGTTTCTGAGTTATTCATATGATATTAAGGTAGACATATCATTTAAAAAAATATCATGAGTTGTGTGTATCTTTTAAATACCCCTAAAAAATTTCATTAGTGAGTGAAGATTGGAATTGAAAATATGACATTTATTTAAGTAGAGGAGAATGTAACACCCCCAAAATTTTAAATTATAGATTTTTCTTTAAAACATAATGTGTTAAGTATCTTTCTTCACAAAGAATACCAAACTAAAAAGAACCTAAAAATTTTATATGATCGTTATTATATTGTTGTATAATTGACAAGTAAAAATATATATAATTTATTTATTAAATATATATATAAGTAAAAAAATAGTTGTCACTATTAATATTATGGAATCAATGAAAATTCAATTATTGTATCATAGTAACTAATATGACTTATTTATTCTTTTAAATATATTCCCCTTAAAATTGGATTTTATGTTCCTTATTTTAGGATAATAAATATTTTATGGATAATATATATTGTTGATATAATAGTATATTAAATTTAATTTTATTAGTAATTTATAATAAATAAGAATAAGTATAGGTAACATTTTTTTAAAAAGTTTATTTCCTATGAATACATTTTCCATTATATATTTATATAAAAATTAATTGTTTAAAATTTCTAAAATCAAATATGATAATATATTTTATATATTTTTAATCATCCATACTATATTATGTAATGATTTCAATTTTATTTTTTTTGGCATAAAATTAAGTTACCAACGTAAATATTATTAACCACAGTAAAACATTATTTTTTTCATGGAATGATACTTTTCAAAATACTGTTAATTAAAATTGAATTGATATATTTTAAATTAAAGACACTTATATAAATTATAAAAATATATAAAATTAAATTAACAATCATTTATCTTTTAATCAATGTTATATGTGATTCATAACACTAAATAATGAAAATAATGCTTTTTTGAAAAAAAAAAATTTCAACACATTATATGTTTTAATTTAAACATTAATTATCTCATATTAAAAAATTGAATTAGATTAAATGGATTCTAAATTCATATTCATGATCTAATTTTTTTTGAAGATGTTCCATCTTATATTTTCAAGTAATAAAATAATTACAATGGTTAAATTTTAATCAAAAGTAATAAGGTATAAAATTGGTAATATATACTGGATCAAATTTTCCTAAATGAAATTAAATTTTAGAATATTTCTCTATTGGTTTTAAAAGAAATTAATAAAAAATCCCTATATTTTTTTTTTGGAAGTAGAAATAAACCAATATTTATTTTTGGTGGAATTATAAAGAAACCAATCTCCCTCACTTGTCTATTTTTATCACCCACCCCTTGATTTATGGTTGTGATCAACCTTTTTAGAAATAGTAGTTATGATAGAGATATTTTCATAGCATAAATTCCTTAAAAATATACTCCCTTAACTATCAATTAGAATATTAAAATTGAGTGGAGATATAGAGACGTAATGTATAAGAGAGCCTAATATATTGAGAATTAAAATTAGATCTTGAAAGAAATATTTGAGAATAATAGAAAAGATCAATTTGATTCATCATTGGCATGCTCTAAATCATTATCCAATCCACCAATGTTGGGAGAGCCTCTAAGGCCTTATATTTATAGCCTCCAAAATCTCTTGTAAAATTCAATAATTAGAGAGAGACATTATGCCTCACCAAATACCGATTGAAAATTGTATGTTCAACAAAAAAATCATTATAAAGATAATTTAACACCACCATATAGATGATAGTCCCCACAGAGTAGTTTTTATACTACCTAGACTCTATAGATTATTTAAATATTTCACTGGGTAGTCCATTCTATCCACCAGTTGGATGGTGTGCCTCCTATAGGTTCATTGGTTCTTTTCACTTCTATCGCCTGGCTGGTGGACCTCTATTGGGTATCTTATGGACTCCAACTATTGGAATTATATCCACATGCCACTGAATGGTTAGTTCTACCTATAGTTACCCAAATTACCTTTTTTCCTTTAAGTTTCTATCTAAAACCTTCAAAAGTTCCTGTAACTTCATTCTATAATAATAACACATCTATCAAAACACCAAAATATCTTCAATTTCCTTCCAAAAAACATTTTAATTCCTTTAATAAATATCCTCCAACGACTTTTTATTCCATCAAAAAACCTAGACTTGATATGTAAAATAAACACTAAAACTCACTTAAAAGAAATTATTAGATAAACAATTGAGAGTTTATGACCATGAAAACACCATGACATAGAGATAGGTACAATAATATCCCTCTTTTTTATTGTCAAGAATACTTAATAAAAAGATATATCGAGATTAAATAAAGAGTGAAACATATAAGAATGTATTTAAGATATTTCCAAAATGATATCCAATATGTTCAAGAAATAAACATAACACAATTATACTATAAATAAATCCCAATTTGTGAAATAATGAAACATTTTTCTACCCCTAAACTTGATATTGAAAAAATTCTGCCAATTTTAAAGATATAATAAATAATTTATCCTCATTTTTTACTTGAAAAACTTCTCCCCCTTTGCGATTATCAAAAAGAAAATAAGGGATGGGAAAAGACAAGTACATTTAACGATATTCAAGATAACCTCAAAAATAATTTCAATAATTCAAATAAAAAGATAATATTTAAACTCAATATTTAAACGAAACTAAAAATATGATTTGAAATATAAATAGAAAAATATTTTGAAATGAATTTAAAGATTTAATTTAAAAGAGTTTTAAATTAAAATACAGAGCAAGGAAATCAAAAATTTGAAAGTAATAAATTTGAAAAAACAACTTCATATTTTTAAATAAAGAAAATATAGACAATATAGAGAGGGGTAGAGATCTAGAAATAAAGTTCATTAAGGGAAATAGTGTTTAATACATAGAAAAATTTGAACCACAAGATGAATATAGATCCATCCAAACACCATTGGATGTAAATAAACAAGACTCCCATCAAATGGTTCATTTAAAGAGGAAATATAAATTCACTACAAGAGAGAGTAAGAGTAATAATAATATCAATTATTTCAGGAGAATTAAAAATATTTTCAAAAATATTTGAGATGAATTTTAATAAACTCCAATGAAAAACACTTTCCAATTTAAAAATAGGATGATGAAAATTTTTGAAAAAGGTGAAGTCCCCCAAAGTAAAACATTTAAATATAGGAGTCATGATATCATTTAAAGTAAACTTCCTGTAAAACATATTTCATGCTATAAGGAAATAATTTCATTTAAGAAATATAATAAATTATATTACAATTAATCACATGCACTTTACATATACCAAAAAATATAATTTTACGTATAAACTATAAAAAAATAAATGATAGAAATATAGAATACATAGTAAGTAATAAATAGAGATTATAAACTTAATCATTTTTAGATTAATCCCCACATATAAAGTAGTTAATACTCATCAATAAATTATAAAAATTAAATTAGAAATGAAACACTTTTGAGTTTGATGGATCTTCCTCTTTGTAGATAATAAAAAAAACTTTAGAGTTGAATGGGCCCATTATAAACATTGAGAATCCATCATATGATATAGCGATGAATCTTGGTGGTGTAGTACTAAAAAATATCAATTTTGAGTTCATTTTGGTTACCATGTGAACTTGGGTTGGTTAATATTATATAATAAGGATATAGGAACCCTATTACAACCCACCTTCACTAAGATGAGAGAAGGGACAGCAAACTGCCAAACCCTTTCTTCCACAAGTTGAAGGAGAGAAAATGACCCCCGAGTCCCGCCTTCAATAAGCCCTGGAGTGGCGACTAACACCAAGGGTATAGAATCACATATAATATAGAATGCATTACCCTTTTTATTTAGTAGGATTGGGAGATAAGATAGTAAATCCCAAACAACACCAAAAATGGAAGTAAAAGTAAAGCCAAAATAGTCCATTCCCATATGCATGTTCCAATAATAAGTGCAAAAAGGTACAAGAAAACTACAAAGGGAAGTACCAAAATAAAAGAAATGAATTAACGTCAACGGTCTCGGTGTTCGAGCTAATAGGGTATGGCATGGTCCTCTTAGTCCACCTAGAAACCAGAAAGAAGTTTTATATATGTAGGGTGAGTATGTAGGTATACTCAATAGGGAAAACCAAAAGCTCTCATGCACAAGTGGGGAGGCATTCTAATGCCCCGTGATAAAAGGAGATAACCAAAGCACCTAGCAAAAAAACTATCCACCCAAACCTCACCAAGGAACACTCCCCAAATAATGCCAGTCAAGTAAAGTAATAATAATAACCCATCGATGTTTGGGTACCCCGCACCACTTTCCCACTAGTTATTGAAGACATCCTATGCGTCAAACCTCCCCCTCCATTCTCACCACAGTCCCACTGTCTCCCCAACAACAACATTTTGGGCCACCAAAACCAGAGTAATGCCTGAAAACACCTAGGCCACCACAACTACATGTAACCATGCCTGCATACACCTAGTTCAGAACAATTATTGCCACACCCGAAGACACCTGGGCCCGAACAACTACTACCACGCACGAAGACACTTGGGCCTCATCCTAAAGACACTTGGGAAAACAACCTACCCGCACACACCTAGGCCAAACACCAAAACATACCATGCCCGAATAATATTGGGCTATAATGGACCTCAGGCTATCACATCCTGCCCAAAGAGTCTTGGGCTACTCGAGAATGTGAGCAGAAAAGGAGTTAATAACCAACCACTCATAGGAGTGTTGGGAAAAACACCCTCCCCCATGAAATGGGGGTGTTTGGCGCGAAGTGATCAACTTGGGTGGGGCATGAATAATAAACACAAGAACTAAATTATACATATAGTTAAACAAGCACTCATCCCAACCTAGGGGTTCTAAAACTAGCCCATACACAAACACCCTCATTACTATTCATTCATAAAAAGCACAACAACCACAACCAAGTCATAACTCATTCCTAGAAAACAATTCCCCATTGAACCTATTATTTTTATCATATTAAAGTGATCCCATTTAAATAATTCCTCAATACTGGGCAACTAAAAAACATAGCCACATGACAAGGAAGGAAAAAACTGACAAGCGGCAAATTAAGCATTCACACCCAGTTCTCTTGTAAATTCACAACAAAAAAAGGGATCTAGGAAATCCCTAGAAGTACCGGAACCAAACCAAGCTCCAACATACATCCCCATATGACCTCAGATCCACAAACCAACAAATTCACAACAGGGTATATCATCCCTATCCATGTCACCCCACAAGCATCAATCAGAACAACCACACATATTATCAAGATAGAGAAAGGGAGTTTTTAGATTCAAACACACCATTCATTAATTTCCTTCCTTTCGTTTGGTTAACGAGGGTGATGAAACAAGGATTCTTATTCAATGGACATCCATTTAATCAATTTATTTTACATGATTAACCAATTTTCATGTTACTTCCATTAAATCATCACAGAAGATAGGGATTAATTAGTGCACAAGGAAGGACCACCAATGTCCACTATTTTCAGTGGACATAATCCCATACAATTCATGACATATAAGAATAGATAAAAAAGTACATCAGCATCATCAAACACACCCCTTCAATCTTTAAAAACCATTTATTAACTTCAATAAGGTTTGTTTTCATTCATCCTTGAAGTCAAAATTATCATACCTTCCCCTCATGATACATAGTAAAGAGAGATGAAGGAAAAACCCTACTTGGATGATCAAAGATAGAAGTTTTTTTCCTCGCGGCAAGAACTGGGGATGCACGACTTACAGGGGAAGAACTCCAAGGACTCCAAGAGTAATTTGGAAAGGCCCCATCATAGGTCCACCACTAACCTTGGTAAGGGGGATTCCAAATACCCCAATTAAAGGAAAGATACCATCCAAGAAGAAGAATAAAGAATCCCCATGCGATAAAAGGTGATATCCTGTAGTTACGGGATATGAAGTCTTGACCCACTTTAAAGGAGGATCATGGTTTCTCCATGCAGTTGGGTGGTTACACACGATGGAATTAATTATCATTTAATAATTATCATCAGAGAGGTGGCCATAATGGATATGAGTTAAAGGATTTACTTTAAATAGAGGAAAATGTGTAATAGGGGTGGAATTGGAAAGTACAGGAAAAGGGGTGACACCAAAGAAAAATCCACATGATTTGGTAACCCCAAGGGTTTCCCAACTATTGGGGGATTTTAGATATCATTTATGGGATTTTAATGGATTTCAAATGGGTATTAAAACACTTTTACGTAAAAAGATACATTGTGGGGGCGGAACTGGAAAAAGTCAGAAACTGAAGAAAAACGAACAAGGGTGGGACACCATTTGGTGAGACACCATAACAGTGCCACCATCATGGTGCCATCATTTTGGTGTGCGATTGTGATGGTACGAACGCTACGGTGCCACCGGTTTGGTGTAACACCATAAGCAGTTCCACGGTTTCGGTGTGTGATCATGATAGTGTGACCACTAGGGTGCCACATTCACGGTGCCACCATCATAGTGCCATAATCATGGTGTCGTCGTGACCAGTGTCGCCACGTTGATGTTTTCATGACTGGTTCCAACATCATGCTTCCACCGTGACAGGTGCCAACATTTTTTTGGAACCATGTTTATGGAAAAATCCTTAATGATTCACGGTATGGTCCATTACATCGTATACCTATCAAACTATTCTTGTCCTAAATAATCGAAACTAGAATGAAGAAAAGAGAGGGGTCTGAACAAACACCTCAAAGATACCTATCAAGAGTAAACCTCCTCTACATAAAAGAACACCTCTCCCTCAAGTAACCACACAAACATACAAAGGTCACACCATCCAGTCATATGGATTAGGGAGTACCTTCCTCCATGTTAAGATACCATACACTTTGGGCAGCACTGACTCGGCTGCATGGGTTTAATCACATCCACCTTAATGAGTATTTATCAGGGATCAGTCCCTCCCCTCCCCATAGTTAGGACTCTTCACACACATTCAAAGAACATGGAAAACAACACATTTCATAGTTAACAAGGTCAAGAACTACATCACAATATAGTAAAAAACAAAACAGAACAAAACTCAAAATAGCTCTGGGTACTGGGAGCACATCTATGTCTCCCATTCCCAGGTACTCTCCTAGAAGCCACCATGACTCTATAACACATGAACCAATGGAATAGTTCATCCATGAAGCACCTTCTTCTCACGATCCTCGATCCTCATTGGTCACTCTACGAATGTCGTGTCAGCCTCGATATCCATATTCCCCCAGTTGAGGGCATTTGAATCATCATGTAGATACCAACAGAGCTGAGACACATGGAAGACGTCATGCACCTTCTATAGTGGCGGTGGTACTGCTAGCTGATAAGACACTTCGTCGACCCGCCTCAACACCTCGAAGGGTCCGATGAACCTAGGAGAAAGCTTACTCCTCATGCCAAACCTCTATTTCCCACACCGAGGGGAGACCTTCAAGAACACGTGGTCCCTGACCTTGAACCCCAAGGGTCTCCTCCTTTGATTGGAATATGACTTCTTATATTCTTGAGTCGCCTTCATCCTCTCTCGTATAAGCGGAACCTTCTCCTTCATGATTTTCTCTACCTCCAATCCAAGAAAACCTACTTCCCCAACCTCTGTCTAGCACATGGGTGAGCGACACAGTCTCCTATACAAGGCTTCAAACAGATCCATGAAAATGGTAGAGTGATAGATATTGTTGTAGGAAAACTCTACCAGAGGCAAGTGGCACACTCATGATACCCCAAAGTCCAAAACACATGATCGTAGAATGTCCTCCAACGTCTGGATGGTCCGCTCTGTCTGCCCATCTATTTGGGGGAGGGAAGCGGTGATGAGGCATAACTAGGTGCCAAAAGCATGTTTCAATCCTTTCTAGACCTGTGAGGTAAACCGGGTATCCTGATCTGAGACTATGGACCACATAACTCCATGAAATTTCACTATCTCATCCACATACCAATGTGCTAAGGAATCCACCACACTTTACACCTTGATTGCTAGAAAGTGAGATGATTTAGTCAGTCATTCCACCACTATCCAGATAGCATCACAACCCCGTTTAACTATGGGTATTCCCATGATGAAATCCATCGAGATGTCATCCCAATTCCACTCAGGGACATCTAAAGGTTGTAACAGACCTCCTTGGACATGGTTTTCATCCTTCACTTGCTGACACATAAGGCACTTTGCCACAAACTCCGTCACTGCCTGCTTCACCCCGGGCCACCAAAACTAACCCCTCAAACCTTGGTACATCTTGGAAACTCTTGGGTGTACTGACAGGTGTGAGTTGTGGAACTCACCAAGAACTCTCTTTCACATTTCCACCGGGATGAAAAAATTTCAATGAAATAGCATCCGATTATGGCCATCTTCCAACCATCCTTCTGGAGCATTTCCCTGGATAACCCGACCGCACATCACTTCAGCCTCTATGTCCCCCCAATGAGACTCCTCCACCTGCTGCAATATAGAGGACTATACATTTATCTGAAACAGACAGCCTCTACTATCCTCCACCCTTGCATCCAGATATAGGGAAGCCAACTCTTCCATATCCTTCCAAGCATCTGTTTTTTCTAGAACCGAATCCTTCTGTGACTTCCTAGTCAAATAATCAGCCACCATATTTTCCTTACCTTCAGTGTAAGATATTTTGAAGTCATATTCCTAAAGAAACTCCATCCACCACCATTGACACAAGTTCAGGTCCCTGTAGAAGAGGATATACCACATGATCTTGTGATTCGTGAAGACCACGAAGCACTCCCTAATAAGGTAATGCAGCCACAACTTTAGTGCGAACATGACCACTTCAAGTTCTAGATTTTGGGTGGAATAGTTACACTCATGGTTAAGTAACTACCTAGACCCATAAGAGATCACCCTTGTTGTTGCATCAGTACACACCCCAAGCCTTGTCTTGAAGCATTATAGAAAACCTAAAATGTCACCCCTTCTTCTTGAAACCTCAGTACTAGGGCCCAAACCGGCTTCCCCTTCAGATAATTGATGGTTGCCTCGCACTGATCACTCCATATAAAATCCTGTTCTTTCTTGTTCAAGGCTGTCAAAGGTGTTGTAACTTGGGAGAAGTTGGGAACGAATCTACGGTAGTAACCTGCTAGACCCAAGAAACTACGAACCTCTACTACATTCTTGGGTGATGCCCAAGAAACAACTGCTTTGACCTTTAACGGGTCCACTTCTATTCCCTGCTCGGACACCACGTGTCCGAGGAAGTGCACCTCTCGGGTCCATAACTTGCACTTGGACAACTTCCCATTGAGTTGGTGTTGTCTGAGGACCTCTAAAACCTTACTAAAATGCTCAGTGTGATCCTCCTATGGTCGTAAGTAGATCAGGAGGTCATCAATAAACATGACTATGAACCGGTCTAGATATTCCCAGAAGACAGATTTTATGATTCCGATGAACATGGTTGGTGCATTCATAATGCCGAACGGCATGACCACAAACTCAAAGTGCCCATATCTGCACATGAAGGCAGAATTCGGGATTTCACCCACCTTCACCCTCAACTAGTGATATCTAAAACACAGGTCGATCTTTGAGAACCATCCTTCCCCCTTCAACTGGTCAAAAAGGTCATCGATCCTTGGGAGGGGGTAATGGTTCTTGACCGTCACCTGGTTCAGCCTTCAGTAGTCTATACATAGCCCGACACCACCATCTTCCTTCTTTTCGAACAAGACTGGAGCACCCCATGGTGATGTACTTGGTCGAACAAAACCCTTCTTCATCATATCGTCAATCTGAATATGTAACTCATGCAACTCATAAGGTGTCATCTCATAGGGAGCCATCGAAATCGTATGGGAACCAGGTTGCAAGTCTATCCTGAACTCAACATCACGTTGAGGGGGTAGAGTCACCACCTCTCCTAGGAAGACATCCAGAAACTCACTGACAATCCCCAGGACTTCCACCATCTCTGTATCCTCTAACTCCACTAACAGCTTAGCTAACAAGGAAAGAAGGGACTCCACTCGCTGGCTGCCTTCCTGGAAACCCCAATCGCCGACGAAAGTCACACGTTGTCTTCCCATATCTGAAAACATGACCCTTATTCAGAAGAATTTGATAATGGTACACACATATAACATCCATTTGATGCCTAGAATGACATCATATGGCTGTATATACAGCAATAGAAGGTCCCCACTAGACTGGTGTGGTCTCAACATCAGTTTGCATCCCCGGAAAACATGAGACAAGTTGGTCTGACCTCTGACTGGAATAATTAAAACCAGGTGCATGATAAGTATCTCTACATCTAGACCCAAATCATGGGATATACTGGGTGAAAAAAAGGATTTAAAAGCTTCATAATCCAACAAGGTTCATGTAAGAGTGATAAACAAGCTCATCGTACCTTTAATGACCTCTGGACCCGCTGGAACTACTACCTCTACAGCGTGCAAATTCCCACACCCAACTCCTCTTCCCCTCGGCTATCAGCCACCTCCTCAACCACGCCCTATTTGAGGTCTCTGTGGAGCGTTGGAGTTTGGCCTCCTCCTGCAACGTCTGCTCTTAGAGGAGCGGGAGCTCGTTGTCCCTGTTTTTACTACTGAAAGGGCCTGGATGGAAACTATTGCTACTAGGGTGGGCGCCAAACCCTCCCACCCCTACTGTACTACACTCGGTCCGAGTACTAATTATGAAGGTTCCCATGACTTCCACAGATAATGAATCTCGGTCTTGGGCCCACAAAGAATGAGTGAGGACCATGAGACTGAAACTGGAACTGCTGGGGCCTACTCCCCACTAGCCGAAACTTGGAAGTCCCTGACGCAGGAGGCATGCTGCTGACGGTCATCCCCTTTGATGAGCCCAACTAGCTCCCCACTTGTGGTACACCTACCAGTTTTTTCATCCTCTCCACCACTTTATCCTTCTTCTGAACCTCCAAGTATGTCGGTAGAGTAAATGGAGTAACAACATACAGAAGAGAAGTTCTGAGTGCCTCCTCCAAATATCTTGCCTGAGACTCCTCGTTTGGAAATAGGTCCAGAGAAAAGAGAAGTAGATCCTTGAAATTGATCCCCAACTATATCACTTACATGCTCCCTACTGAAGGGATATTAGCTCCTTCCTATTCTCCACCTTCATCATGGAAGAGAGGAATTCTACTCGAAACTCCCTCTCGAAGTCAGCCCACAAAACTTCATCCTCCCTTTTCTCACCGAGATAGAGTGTCCACCACTGACACACCACTCCCTACATCTGGCTTACATCCATAGGAAACCAGTACTCTATTGGAGCCTAAATCAAGATGAAATCTATCACCAACTCCTTGAGCCAGCTCTCCATCTCCATGTCCAAGACACAGCCCTTGTACTTCCCGAGGTTTTGTTGCTGAAGGGCATAAAGTGTCTTCTGTCACTATTCATCCTCCTATTCTTGATAATCACTCTACGGATCATCCAAATCAGCCTCTTGGGCCTCGATCAGCTACACTACCTGTGGTCTCTATTTGAGTTCCATAACTGTAAGGTAAATAAGGAATGCCTAAGCCTGAGTAGTGTAGAAGATTGATTTTAAATTTCTCTTAGATTTTTGTTTTATTTTAAATCCCCCCAAAATACCCAATAAACACAATAACACAAGTCATTTTGATGCATTTACCTTTCCTGGGGTCTCTACCCTACAATCAGTGTAATCTCACATGGTCATTCAGTATGTCCAGATTCCTTTCATGATATCACGGGGGGCCCTAAAATCCTGCATCCTAACCGGTATTCCCTATCCTATTTCATGAACCAAGATTTCCTAACATTTTTTCCCTACTATACCATTCAATCCTCACTATTCCTAAGCCCGGACTCCATCCTATCTCTCAACCATCACCTTTAATACCATTCTGTCATGACCCACCTTCGCCAAGATGAGAGAAGGGACAACAAACTACCAGACCCTTCCTTCCTCAAGTTGAAGGAGAGATAATGACCCCCTATTCCCACCTTAAATATGCCCCGGAGTGTATATTATCACCAATGGTATAGAATAACACATAATATGGAAGGAATTACCCTTTTTATTTAGTAGGATTGGGAGATAAGATAGTAAATCCCAAAAACCCCAAAACCAGAAGTAAAAGTAAATCCAAAACAATCCATTCCCATATGCATGTTCCAATAATAATTGATACAAGGTAAAAGAAAACTCTAAAGGGAAGTACCAAAAGAAAAGAAAATTTGCAACATCAATGGTCTCAGCATCCGAGCTAATAGGGTCTAGCATGGTCATCATAGTCCTCTTGGAATCTTGAAAGAAATTTTATATCTGTAGGGTGAGTATATAGGTATACTCAATAGGGATAACCAAGAGCTCTCTTGCACAAGTGGGGAGGCATTATAATGCCCTATGAGAAAAGGAGATAACCAAAGCACCTATCAAGAAAACTATCCACCCATACCTCAATAAGGCACACTCCCCAAATAACTAAAGTCAAGTAATGTAATAGTAATAACACATTAATGTTTGGGTACTCAACACCACTTTCCCACTGGTTATTGAAGACATCCTACGCATCAGACCTCCCCCGACATTCTCACCACAGTCCCACTACCGCTCCAACAACAACCTTTTCGGACACCACAACCATAGTTATGCCCGCAAACACCTGGGCCACCACAACCACATGTTACCATGCCCACAGACACCTGGGCCAAAACAACTACAACCATGCCCAAAGTCACCTGGGCCCAAACAAATACTTCCACGCCCGAAGACACCTGGGCCTTATCCTGAAGACACTTGGGAAAACAACCTTCCCGCACACACTTGGGCCAACCACCACAACATACCCTACCTGAATAATATTGGGCTATAAGGGACCTCCGATCGTCACAGCCTACCTGAACAGTCTTGGGATACTTGTGAAAGGGAGTTGAAAAGGAGCTAATAACCATCCACTCATAGGAGTCTTGGGAAAAACACCCACCCCCATGAAAAGGGGGTGTTCGGCACAAAGTTCTCAACATGGGTGGGGTGCGAATAAGAAACATAAGAACTAAATTATACATATAGGTAAATAAACACTCATCCCAACCAGGGGTTCCAAAACCAGCCCATACACAAACACCCTCATTACTATTCATTCAAAAAAATCATAACAGCCAAAACCAAGTCACAAATCATTCCCAGAAAAAAAATTCCCCATTGAACCCATTCTTGTTATCATATTCAAGTGATTCCATTTAAATAATTCCTCACTATCGGGAAACTAACAGACATATCCACAAGCTATGGAATAAAAAATATCCAAGAAGCAAATTAAGAATTCCCACCCAGTTCTCTTGTAATATCACAAAAAAAGGATCTGGGAGATCCCTCGAAGTACTTGAACCAAACAAACCTCTAACATACAGCCCCACACAGCCTCAAATCCACAAACCAACAACTGCACAATAGGGGATCACATCCCCATCCATGTCACCCCACAAGCATCAAGAATAACAACCACACATATTACCAAGACAAAGAAAGGGATTTTTCATATTCAAAAACACAATTCATTAAGTTCCTTATTTCTGTTTGGTTAACTGGGGTGATCACACAAGGATTCTTGTTCACTGGACATCTATTTAATCAACCAAGTTTACGTGATTAACCAATTTCCATGTTACATCCATTCAAACATCACAGAATAAAGGGGTTAATTAGTTCACAATGAAGGACCACCAATGGCCACTATTTTCATTGGACATATGACCATACAATTCATGACATATAAGCAAAGATAAAAGAGTAAAACAGCTTCATCAAACACACCCATAAATTCTTTAAAAACCATTTATTATCTTTGTTAAGGTTTGGTTTCATCCATCCCCAAAGGAAAAATTATCATACCCACCCCAAATGTTATTAATTAAAGAGAGACGAAGGAAAAAACCTACTGGGATGATCAATGATCGATGTTTTTCTCCTCGTGACAAGAACTGGGGATGTGTGACTTACAGGGGAAGAACTCTGTGGACTCCAAGAGTGGGTAGGAAAGGATCTAGCATTGGCACACCATTAGAATCAGGAAGGGGGACTCTAAACACACCAAGTAAAGGAAAGATATCATCCAAGAAGAAGAAGAAATAATCCCCATGCGATAAAAGGTGAGATCTGGGAGTTACGGGATATGAAGTCTTGAACCGCATTAAAAGTGGATCGTGGTTTCTACACACGGTTGGGTGGTTACACACGATAGAATTAATTGTCATTTAATAATTCTCATTAGAGAGGTGGCCATAACGGATGTGAGTTAAAGTTTTTCCATTAAACAGAGGAAAACGTGTAACAGGGGTGGAACTGGAAAGTATAGGAAAAGGGGTGACACCAAGGAATAAGCCACATGCTTTGGTAACCCCAAGGGTCACCCAACTCATAGGGGATTTTAGTTATAGTTTATGGGATTTTAATAGATTTTAAATGGGTATTAAAACATTTTTACATCAAAATATACATTCTGGGGGTGGAACTGGAAAAAGACAGAAACTGGAGAAAAAATAACAAGGGTGGGACACCGTTTGGTGAGACACCGTAACGGTGCCACCGGTTCAGTGGAACACCGTAAGCGGTGTCATTGTTTCGGTGTGCGAATGTGACACTGTCGCCATGGCTGGTGCCATCGTCACATTGTCACCGTGACTGGTTCCACCGTTTTGGTGGAACTATGTTTTTAGAAAACTTCATAATGAGTCACTTTCTGGGCCATTACAAACCCAAACTTGTTTAGTATGATATTTTCTATTAGAAATATGGGAATATATTGATCACTATACATGAATTGGGAAAGAAATTTTTAGAGATATTTAATTTGGGATTAGATATTTTCAAAATTAGATTGATCCTCTAATTTTAAAAAAAAAATATTTTTTTCTTTAGAGATTAGATCATTTTCATTAAAATTTTGATCTTTTTAATTTATAACTTATTTATATTTATTGTTGAGTTATTTTTATTTTGAAATAAGTTGTTCATAGAAATTATAAAGTTCGTTTAGTTAATTATAAGAGAAATAATATGATGATAAATGAGAAGAATAGTAGGGATAAGAAGGAAAGTGATATGAATAACAGGAAACATAATAACTAACCTCATAACCTACCTTAAGATGTTCCATGATGCATTTATCACTTTAGTCGATTGAGGAGGTTGAGGAATTAGAGTTGAGGGAGTCATCACTAGCACTCTAATTCGAAACAGTAATAGATTTATCGCCATGTTTCTTATTTTTCATATTATTTTGTTAAATAGGTAATTATAGTTTGATATAACCCTTTTTTGTTGAATTTATAGCATGTAAATTTTGGTTCTCTATTTTTATTTTCCTTTTTAGCACAGTTGAAGGATTTATTTTTCCTTTATTATTTATTAAATTACATGTTCAAGAATTCAATAATCATATTATCATATAATGATTCATTATCATATATTGATTTGAAATCAATTTTTCTTTTGGATTATTTGTATTCCTTTTCTTCTTTATCTGGTTTATCAGCTTGTCTCTTTATGGTTATTTCATATGTCATAATAGATATGACAAGTTCTTCGAGTGGTATATTTTTTATGTCTTTCACTTATTATATAGTCATCATCTTGGGTTCCCCAAAACTAGGAAAAACCTAAATGATTTTATTTAATATATTTTATATGGAAATTACATCACAATGATTCTTCTATCCATTTAAAATTTTTGTAAAGTGTGTAAACATTTAAATAATATATTCATTTATATGTATATTAAATCTTTCAAAATCTTACCTCTACATATCATGCCTGGTATATTTACCTTTATTTTCTACTTCATGAGTAACTTTTAATAGTTTTTGGATTTCATGAGAAGTTTTTCATGTAGATATAATATTAAATTAATTTTTTTATAATCCAAAATACAAGTTAATCATAGCTTTACCATATAATTAAAAGGAATAAATGTCATCCGGTGTCCATTTTTCTTCTTTTTCACTTATAGGAATATAACCATGCATAACGGTTTTTCATACATGACAAAAAAAATGATATAATAATTTTTAACATAATATTATTTCAATAACTATAATTAGAACCATCAAAATAATGCACACAAGCCATATATTACCCTTTAAAACCACCATGGGTATTTAGAAAATATTTTATTTAAAAAATATCAAACTTTGAAATTGGTTAATGTATAGAAAAAAAAGATTAATTTGGAAAAAAAGTGTACTTTTATAAAACCACAAAGATCCACCCTCATATACAAAATGTTGGTCAGGAATAAAATTTCAAGATGTTGTGAATTGCCTTTGAAAAATAAAATAATTAAAGTGTGATGGAAATCACAAATTAAAACAAAAAAATAGTAACGAGTATGCATAGAGGAATTATAAAATTAAATAATGATAAATATATGATTTTATTTAAATGATAAAATCACTCAATAAATAATTTGATATTAATATATCAATTAAAGAGATTAAAAAATTTATTTTATCACTATAATTTAGATAAAATTTATAAAAGATAATTTCAAAGTTAATTAAGTGAGAATTGTATCTAAATAAGGCATATAAAAATTATGTGATTCGTTATGAATATGCAATGTGGAAATAAATAAAGGAGATAGAGGATTATTTGGTAAATCATTTTGAAAATATCCTGTTTTAATCCTACATATCTCTTCCCCTGAGGTTGAGAGGTTTGTATATTACTCCCTTGGTTTTAATAGAGATCCATAAATTAATACACCTTTCTTTTTGTTGCATGTAACCATAAACCAAGCTCCCTTTCTTTCTGTTGGAAGTAGAAATAAATCAAGATCCCTCAATTTTCCGGATGTGAGAACCTGTCCCTCACTTTATGGTGTTGAGAACCCTTTATAGAAGTGGTGGCGAGGAGACAGATATTTTCTTTGTGCAGATCTATTAGAAATATGCTCCCTTATATCTCAATTATAATAGAACAAATTTAGAGGAGATATGGAGATATCATGTATAAGAGGGCTTAAGGGATTGACAATTGAAATTGGATCTTGAAAAAAATCTTTAAGAATTATGGATAAGATCACAATTATTTATCATTAGAATAATCCAAATCATTGTTCAATACACTATTATTGAGAGAGCTTCCAAGGTCCCCTATTTATAGCCTCCAAAAGGTATTGTAACATTATAGAATGTAAGGGAGTCATTAAGACTCATCAAATTTCAATTGAATTTTGTGGGTTCCACTAAGAAAAGATCTTTGGTAGGCTATTTTAATGTCTCCAGATAGTCAGTAGCCTCTATTAGGTAGCCTATGTGCTGCTTGGGTTTGAGAGATTCTAGAAATATTCTAACATTTTTTTCCACCAGCTAGCCAGTGGACCTCCTATTGGTTTAATGGTTTTTTCTACTTCAACAAGCTATTTGGTGGAACTACATTATGTAGTCGGTGGACTCCTACTACTTTTATAATTCTATATACATGTCACTGGAAAGTTGGTGCCCTGCACCGGCAATCCGTCACTACCTACAACTACCCAAATTACCTTTTTTCCCATCAAGATTACATCCAATTCTTTAAAAATATCCTAGAGATTCATTCCATTATATTAACATGTCTAAAAATAGTTCAAAAGATCTTTAATTTCCTTCCAAAAGTGATTTTTATTCCCTCAATAAATATCCTCCAAATATTTTGTATTTCATCCCAAAACCATGACTTGATATGAAACATAAACACTAAAACCCAGTTAAAAGAAATTATTAGATAAATAATTAAGTATTTGTGATCATGAAAAAACCATGATAGAGAGAGGGGTAAAACAAAAGAAAGATATTTTTCAATAACTACCACATAATAGGATCATAATAATGAAGTGGTGAAAGGCACACTTATTCTTTATTCCATAACTATGAATGTATTATTTGATTTTGGTTCCTTTAGTTCTTTCATATCATGTAATTTTGATATGAATGTTGATTAACCACCTCAAGAAATGGATATTGAATTATTGGAGAAAAAATATTTTGGGTAAATGATTCCATACAATGTATATAAATCTTCTCTGATTGAGGTTTTTGGGAAGATACTTCCTATAGATCTAGTTCTTTTTCCATTAGTAGAATTCAATGTGATTTTTGGAATGGATTGGATCTCCCTACATAGATCTCATGTCAATTTTAAAAATAGTTAATTATTATTTAATATCCCAAATCAACTCATGATAAAATATCTATAAAATTGTGATGATATTCTCCCTTTTTTTTAAAATTACTTAATATGGTTCTTGATACCCAATAATGAGGTATTCTCATCTCATATGTTTGGTGGGAAACTCAACATTAAGACATGTCGATTTTATGGGAATATATTGAATTATTTCTTAAAGTAACTATATTTTCTACCCCAATAACATGAGGCTTATTTTTAAATTTAACTCATACTTGGTTATATGCCTATATAAAAGAGTCCTTAGATAATATTCCCCCATTGAATTGGAAGAATTGAAGAAGCAACTATTAGAGAATCTGGGCAAGGGTTTAATATGGAAAAAAAATTTTAATTAACATGATATTTAGAAATTATAGGATTAATTTTTTGGTGTGGGATTCAATAATACATTTCTCAACAACATTTCATTAACTAACCTCCCAACTCTTAAGTGATTCTCTCTTTACCCTTCACTAAACTTAAGTTTCTAAAGAAATGTCCCTCATTTTCACCTATAAAAGGATATCTATTATACTCATTCTAAAACACTCATATAATTAAGTTATATAATTAATAATTTCCCATTTTTCCTCTCATAAAGTATTATTAGACTTTTTATAGACATTGGTTATAATAAGGATGACTATGTTCTTTATTTTTAATGAATATGTTGTGAGAAGGATTGATTCCATCAAAGTAAGTAATGAGCTCTTATTTATTCATTTCATTTTCTTTATCATATAAACTATTATTAAATCTCATCATCCATTATAATTATGTAATATCAAAATCATTATGTTTCTTTAAAAATATATATTATCATAATATAACTTTGTTCTCTTGATCATTTATTAGTTACAACACTTTTTTGTTTGGGTTGGTTTTACCACCTACAAGAGCGATGTTATAATGTTAACATCATGAATGATTAAAAAAACATAGATAGTGATAATATTCTGTAATAATGATTAATTTAATATTTTTTATAATTTTTTAATAGTATTTTATATAATTATACTCATTAATAAAATCAATTATTTTTATTGAATTGAAATTTACAAAAAAAATGAGATTTTAATCTCTCTTTACAAAAAATCACCATAACATCTATAAAATAAAAATTGGAATTAAGAACTATATAAAAAAAATATGTAACTTACATGAATATTTTTTAGGTGATGAACACATGATAAAGGAGAATGGATTGAAACTACCATACTGAAGCTAGCATAGAACAAAAAGGACAATTAACACCTGAAAATTAATTTTAACAAATCATGATTAATAAATGAGTAATAATAAATTATAACTTAATTTTATAAAGTAAAATAAATAAAAATATGGTCCTTATATATATTAATAATACATATAAATTGATTACATAGGAGGCTATAGCACATCCAAACCAGCAGTAATCCAAAGTAGGGGTTTATTATCTCAATTTTTTTAAATTGAGATATGTTCTATATTCACTATATTATTTATTTGTGGGATTTATATAGTACCTCATGAATATATTTAATAATATTTTTAATGTTATAAATTGGACTTTAAAACCCATGTAATTTTATTTCTTTTGAAGTCTTTTGATTCAAAGGTTACAAAATTCATAAGGGTTTCTTTCAAATATCACATTGAAATCAATATTGCATATGACTAAATTTTAATTGGGGATATTTTATGTTATTTATATCTAAAATCCAATATATTTTCTTATACCATATATTTTTATATGTTTTACATATTTTATTACCATTTCACCTTCCTTTGGTAAAAAATGTAACTATATTTTTTTTATAAGGGGAGTCAACCTTATCTCATCTTTTAGTCAGGAATCTTTCTACTCCTTGTTTATATTCATTATTTTTTTTAATAAACATCCTGGTCTATACTTATATGATTTTTTAAGGACATTTTATATTGGTCTTTAATTTTTTTTAAAATAATTAGAAAAAAACTCTTTTTAATGTTTTCTACATGGATCATTTTCTATAAACTTTGATTTTCTTTACAAAAAGTGTGAAAAGAATAATTTTTTAACAATTTTTAGATAAATTAATTTTATCATCGTCTACTTTAGTGTTATTTAGGAATATTACTATCTAGTTTTTAATGGTTTCAAAAGTAATTTCTATTCCCATGTTTTTATAAATTAGTTTCTTTTAAAATAAAATTTATCAAAAATGAATAGGGCATTTCTCCTTATTTTTCAAAGTAATTTTTTAATGATCCTATAAAAAAAATTCATATATATCAATATTATTTGATTTTTTCCATACTTTAATGAGTATAATATCTAATGATACTATCCACCTTCTATCTCTGAATGTATGATGATCATGTCTTGTAGAAATCATCATGAAACCCATTTATTTCTCATTGGTTAATTAAGTTATGATGGAATTATAAATGTTTTCATGTTTATGTGGAACACATATGTATGGTATATAATTATTTGATTTTTGGGTTTGATATATCCTTACAATGCATTGGGTAAAGCTTTACTTCTGATGAGATAATGCGTAGACATGATTGGGATAAGCTATATTCACAAACTAACTTGTGGAAATGATTACAATAAGATTTTTTAAAAACATAACATTAATAAGTGAATGAAATTTAATATGTTCATAACATAATATGTGGAAATGATTATGATTATATACTTTCACAATTTTATGATTTTTTATGTTTATGTTTACCCAACATGTCTATGTTAAGCTCAATGGTCCATAATTAGTATCTCATGTCTCTATATTCTTCCTCCATGGTATATGTATAAACATTTGTGGTTATATGTCCGTTTTTCATGATTTATAGAAAACTATTATGATTCCAAGTTATTTTTAATCATATATTTCTATCGTGTTCATTTTTTCTTGCATTCTTATTATCTATTCCTTTATGCTATGTTGATGAGTTTTTAACTTACTATGATTTTGGGATCACTCCTTTCTTATATTTCCATTAAAAAATTAATGAAGATGAGTATTAAGTATAAAATTTCTAGAAGGATAATATTTTACCAGGTTATTTAAGGGATATTTTGAAGAAATAATATGAAATAATACATTTATGTATATAATCTCTAAATATAATTCAACTTTGGGTTCTGTTATTATGTGTTTATCTATAAGATGTAATGTTTAAATTATAGAAAGGATGTAAAATATATTCTTGTTATACTTTGGTCATCTCATATAAATCAGTGTAGGAAATATGATTACAATTCAACAACACCAAAGTTTTATATATCAATCACTTAATACAATAAATTCTAGTAGCTTAGTATTTTTTCTATCGTCAACATATCCTATGAGCTCAATCACATTAACACAAAACCATCAGTAGATAAATAATAGATCATAAGTGTGTGATATATTCCACATATTGAACCAAATTGTTCCACATTTTTTAGTACATTAACAAATAAAAATGAGTTACATGGAAAACTAATTCATCATTTAATTTTTCTTCTCCTTTTTAAGGGTCTAATACCACTTGAGATATGGAATGATGTCACTTATTGATATCCAATAATAGCTTAATACTACTAGAATTTTTGAATATATATATCACACAACTTTGACTTTAGATCTATATATTCACCATTTAAACTTCTTTATTTCCACATTAAACTCTACATTTATCTTTGAAAACCACAATGGTTTCATTACACCACTTCTGATCAAGGAATTAATATTATTTATGCTTTTTCTAAGGCATGATATGTAACATCCCAGGTAAATAAATAATAATGAATATTTCATATTTATTAATATTTTTTAATTAAATATTAATTTTACTTTAAAGGGGTTTCTATGTTCGATAGCGTACCTGATACGCAACAATGGGTTTCTTTGAAATATTATGTTGCACACTAATAATATAATTTTATTATTTTAAATGGTAGTTAACTCCTAGCCCTTATATTGGAGGGAATGAATGAAACTAACTAAAATATGATTATACATGTTTGTTAAATGTATTTTCATTTATCCAATAAAATTTAGAGGCTTAAAATTTTAATGAATCTAATTTTAAGCATAATTTACATTAAAAGGTCGATTTACCACCTTTTAATGGTGAACCCTATTTAAATCTATTTTTTTCACTTTTATATGATCTATTTGACCAAATAAAATTCCTCTTTATAATTGGGACATAAAAATTCACTATGGGTAATTTTTTGGAATTTTTCCGATAAAGTTCATTTTTTAATGAATAGTGAAAAGTATTGTATTTTAATTCAGAACTGTGTTTTAATCTAATTTATTTATATGGTTAGATTATATTTTTAATTGGTTTTAAATTTTAATTATAATATATTTTTATTATTTAATCCAATTTTGTTCATTGTAATTAATTTCACTTTGAAATTGGACATAAACAAGTGTCAATCTTTTGATAGTTATTGTTTCTTAAAAACACGCTATTTATCTTAACAATGAGAATTAATTTTAAATTAATTAATTCCACTTATATGTTTTGAATTTACAAAAATAGACATCATTTTTGAATTTTTAATAGCAAATATAACTTAGGCAAAAAATTTGGTATTTTTCTGAAAAACTTCAATTTTTGATGAATAGTGAAACCACTTAGTAGTAGTTAAAAAACTGACTTTTTCATTTAAATGAAATTTTACCGCTTCTGTGAATTGAATATTGAAAATATGACATACATGGTTGTTATTAGTAAGTAAAATGTGGTTCAATAAGATTAAAATAATTTTTGGTGAATAGTAACTTATGACTTTTATTTACCGCAGTTAAAGGTAAATACGGCAATTCAAGGTAAAAAGAATATTATAATAATTAAAAAAAACCTTAACACTTGTCCTAACCTTTTGGATGAGTAATGGGAGACTATGGGAATCTTTAGGTCTATTTTCTGACCCCATGGAGCCACTTATGAATGATAATGACACTTTAGATTAATTAATTTAATGTAAAGGAAAAAATGATATAAACAAAAATCTCTTAGTAACTTAATTTTTATATGGTGTTATATAAGTAATATTTTTTACTATAATTATTAATTGGAAATATAAAAATATTTCCTACATCATGGTATTTTTTTATAATTTTTAGACATCGAATAAATTAAATTATTTATGACACAATAATGATGCAGTGTTTACCTCATTAATAAATCATTTAAATAAATAAGATTATAAATATTAAAATAACATCCAAAACCAGTCCGATTCTTATTATATGATTTTATTTAGACCATTAGTCATCTAATATTCAACTATAATTATTTTTTGACCTTTAGAAACTGAATATAATTATATAATAAAATAATATTATCACACTTTATTAAAGAGCCCCTCCTCCCCCAGATAAAAATATCTCACTTCTATCCAATTCCTCACACCTCTCAAGCCTTTAGGCTCATCCAAACTCTTCCCAATTAAGTGCCATACATCCCTCTCCTCCTCCTAGAAGCCTTACCTTAGGCAGAAGACACTTCAAGAATTCCTTTTGGTTCAAACCAATGGAAGTTCCCCAAATTAAAGGTAACGGTTTCTCTTAACTTCTTTTCTTTTATTTTACTTATCCTACCCCTAAACTCTTTTTATTACATTATTTTATAACAATAACAGTATCCTCAATATACTAGTATGTTTTTATGAGAATTATTCTAACTACACTTACACACACCTCAACCTAATGGGTGAAGAACATATTGTTTCTGTGGATGGAAAACTAACGCCTCACGAGACGATGATTGTTCGATTATCTCCTATCACCTATCATGGTGGACATTAAGATGACACTATATTTATATATGATATATATTATTTTTATGTTTTCTTCATGCTTCTGTACTTTTCTTTTATATTTTACCTTTATGGTTTCCATTATGGATAAACGCAATAATTTCATTTGAGGAAGTGCAGACTACCACCCCCTTAAAGTGATATAACTAGTTAATGACATATGTGGGACGTATAAAGGATGGATTTAATGATATTATATAAGATATTATACTAGAATTATAATATACCTATTTATCATTATGTTTTAATTTCATTAAAACAAGAAATAGAAATGAAATTAGCGTTCATGCGTATGTACGGCTTACCGTCTCCATGAACGGTGCATTTCATTTCTTACCTCCAAATGATATGTACTGTTATAAATATATATATATATACTGGATATATATGATATATATGATATCTAAATAATGAATGTCATTCTGGATATAATGGACTATTGACCACATGGACAACTTGTAAATATAAGGTGTTGATTTTTTACTCAAGTACCAAATATCGACAAAATGGACATTATTAACTTAAATTATTACCTAATGTTTATAACAAGGTAATAAGTGATATAAAATGAATAATAAACTTTAAAAAGTTTCTTAAGCAGGTACAAATTAACTTTAGTTTATCATTTCGGAGATTAAAGAACGATCCAGTCAAGTTAGACACAAGGTAAGGGAATTCATCTCAATCTCTTTTCATTGAGGCATATTTTGTTTTAATACATGACTTTCTTTTATACGTTGTATAAACACCATTTACTTTTCAAAGGGAATCTTTTTCTACAAAGCGTTTTACTAAATGACAAAAAGGAATGTTTCTTTTAACATAAGCGGTGGCAATGACCTTTCTGTTGTCATGAGTATTATTTGTTCTTTGGCTTCCTTAACAAGCCGTAATGTTTTTTTAAGGAAAATAAATACCATATATTCTTTTATGTATTTTGGTATTGAAAATGGTTTTGATAATGTATTTGTTATGTCAATATATTTAAGTGATATATTTTGATTGAAATGTGTAAATTTTTTCTTTCCTTTATATTTGTTTTATGTGTTATGATTTTATAATGGTACTTGGACATTTGACGGGTGGTTACGTGATAAACCAAATGACGGGTGGTGCTGTGAAAACCAGGAAGGGTGGTTATGTTATAACCTCCATTGCATTGGTTATGGAAGTTGGCTGTATGGATATTCCATTTAGTGATATGTGTGGAAGTTGACCATATGGTTATTCTATTTAAGTATGTTTATGTCCCAAGTTAAATTTATATGTTATGTGTTCTTTATATGGGTTTAATGATTATATTTTGGTTACAAAAGGGTAAGTAGTGTTCTTTTATTCAGTGAAGAGTATTTACTACTTCATAAAGGTGAAAAGTATTACTTATGTTAAAGTATTCATGGTTTACTTGTTGTTTTGAAAAAACTAATAGTTTTCCTTCTTTGTGTATCTCTTACTGATCTTTTTATGCTCATCCCAAGTTTTTGAAATGTTTTTCACAGGACATAATGTAGAATAGGGTCAAGGATGGGATCAGGGAAAAGTCATGTTGTCTTAAATATTGAACTAGACATGACTCTTTTTTTCAAGAGTTCTTGTTTTGTGAAAAAAATGAGAACTGAGTACAAGTGACTACTTTGTAATCTTTTGAGATGTAATAGTTATGTCCTAATTCTCTAAAACTCTAAACCTGAAAAGAATTCTCAATGTTAATTATTAACTTAATTCAAGATTATATATGTTTTAAAGTCGGGTCCTTATAGTTGGTATCAAAGGTCGGGTTCGAAAAATTTAGGAGTTAGGGTATTGTTAAATATATGTCCATAAATTAATTTATGGTAATATTGAATTGATATAGCATTTACAGATTACCATGTTTCTTTGCCTAAGATATTTCTGTGTTCAAAATGGTTTTCTGCAAAGGAAACAGGGCAGCTATGTTGGGATGACATCGGGAGGAAGACAACCTTCCAAATCAGCAACCAGAGATGGTCAGAATCAGAACTAAACAGTTTGTTACAGTGATGGAATAGTTAACTCAGGCTATAAATGGTGTTGGTATCCATGCATGAGATCATCCAGATTAACTGTAGAGGAACATGTTAGTAGTGGAGCATTTCATGAGGCAACATCCCCCAATATTCAGAGGATCATCTGACCCTGTTCTAGCAGAAGGGTGGATTAAAGCACTGGAGAATATTTTTGATGTCATGGGGTGTTCAAAACATCAAAAGTTTAGTCTCACTGTTTATTGTTTTGAAGGTGAATATGATCAGTGGTGGTCTATGGTGAAAATATCAGGGATAGTGAGGAGATTGATTCTCTTGATTGGGATGAATTAAAAGGTTTGTTTCTTGATAAATATTTTCCTATGGTGGTTCATCTTAGGATGGAAAACAAATTCCTAGAATTAAGGTAGGAGGATGACTCAGTGGCTGCTTATGAATAAAAATTCACTCAGTTGGCAAGGTATGCTCTAAATTTCATCCGAGATCTTGGTAGTAAGATAAATCAATTTTACTCAAGACTGAAGCCATGATATTGAATAGCATTAGCCTCTGATGAGTTCAAAGGTTATGAAAAACTTGTGCAATGTGCGAAGAAGGTGGAAATGGAGTTTGCCGATGATCAGGTGTTCGTTGACAAACAATAGAATAAGAGGTCCAGTTGAAAGGAAAAGAGAAATAATTCATCAAACAAGCCTGGAGGTAAGAAAATTAAATATCAAACTTGTGATAATTGTGGTAAAAAGCATCCTGGAGAATGTTTATCAAAGTCTGTAAAGCGATTATGGTGTGGTAAGTGTGGTCATATTGCTCATAACTGTATGGAAGATGATCAAGCAGGCAATGAAAATCCATTGGTAAGATGTTTTAAGTGTAATGAAACGGGTCATTATGCAAATGAGTGTCCAGTGAAGAACTCAATTGAGGGAAAGTAGCCGAACTACAAGCAGAAAGGGGTGGGAAATCCTTTTCAACTACTTCAGTAGATTTTGGTACATCAAATGAAGTAGTATCAGGTACACTGTTTTTTTATTCATATTACGCCAATGTGTTATTTGATTCAGGTTCTACACACTCTTTCATTTCTGAGAAGTTTTCTAATAAATTGGGAATTCCATCTCAAGATATGAATATGGAACTTATGGAAAAAACACCTAGAGGAAATTTTGAGAAAAAAGAAAACATAATAACCTTCTTGTCCTTGTGTGCAGGAAGAATCTACCTGCAAACCTTATTGTTTTTCCTCTAGTAGAGTTTGATGTTATTTTGGGAATGGATTGGCTGTCTATTTATCTAGCTAAGATTTACTGCAGAGTTAAAGAGGTTTTATTTTAGAAAGATTTATAGTTTTTGTAAAAGAATGTACCCTTTCTTTTGATAACATATCAGGAAGCTGAGAAACTAGTAAAAGATGGAAAAGAATGTTACCTTGCACATATTGTTGAAAATAAAGGAACTGTTCAGATTAATGATGTGCTAGTGGAAAATGAGCACCTTAATGTTTTTCCTGATGAGTTTCCTGGTATAATATATGATCGGGAAGTTGAATTTACTGTTGACTTAGTTCCTGATGCTAAGCCAATTTCAAAACCCCCTTATTGAATGGCTCAAATTGAACTTTTAGAGTTGAAGAAGCAATTGCAAGAGTTATTAGATAATGGTTTCATTCGACCTAAAACATCACCATGGGGTGCTCCTGTCTTGTTTTTTAAAAATAAATATGGTTCAATGAGACTTTGAATTGATTATATAGCATTGAATAACATCAATTTTAAGAACAAGTATCCTTTGCCTCATATTGATGATTTGTTTGATCAGCTCCAAGGAGCATAGTATTTTTCAAAGATTGACATGAGATCGGGGTACCCTTAGTTGAAAGTAAAGGAATCATACATTCTGAAGACTGCATTTTGTACTAGATATGGCCATTATAAATTTTTAGTTATGCCTTTTGGGTTAACCAATGCACCTGCTGTATTCTTGGATCTTATGAATAGAATTTTCTGTGAGTTCTTGGATAATTTTGTGGTTGTGTTCATTGATGATATTTTTGGTTTATTCAAAATGTAAAGAGGAACATGAAAGTCATTTAAGGGTTGTCTTGAAAACCTTAAAAGAAAATAAACTTTATGGGAAATTCAGCAAGTGTGAGTTTTGGTTACAAAAAATTTCATTCCTTGGTCACATTGTTTCAAAAAATGGCATAACTGTTGATCCTGCTAAAACAAAAGTTGTTGAAGAATGGCCAAGACCCACAAGTATAACTGAGATCTGTAGTTTTCTTGTTTTTTTAGGTTATTACCAAAGTTTTGTTGAGAATTTTTCATGGTTATCTAGTCCAATGACTAAGTTAACTCGAAAAGGTGTGAAGTTCATTTGGAAAAAAGAATGTGATGATTGTTTTCAGGAATTAAAAAGAAGTTTGGTGAATGCTCTAGTTTTGGAACTACTTTTTAGAGATGGTGAGTTTATTATCTACAGTGATTCTTCGTTGAAAGGACATGGTTTTTTCCTAATGCAGAATTATCAGGTAATTGCTTATGCTTCACGTCAGTTGAAACCACATGAGTAAAATTACCCTACACATGATTTGGAATTAGCTTCTATTGTTTTTTATTTAAAAATCTGGAGGCATCATTTTTATGGAGTAAAATGTGTAATATATACTCAACACAGAAGTTTAACATATATATTCACTCAGAAATAATTAAACATGAGACAGAGGAGATGGCTGGAATTAATCAAGGATTATGATTGCACGATCCTTTAACATATGGGAAAAGCAAATAAAGTGGTTGATGCTTTGAGTCAAAAAATTAATGCTTTATTAACCATGTTACGTTTGGAACAAGATCCTTTGGTTTTTGATTTGATAAACATTGGAATAGAAGTTGTTGGTGCAGAAAATTATTCTGTTTTGTATCAGGTGTCAATGAGATCATCTCTATCAGACAAAATAAAGCAAGCGCAGAAAGAAGACAGTGAGTTACAGAAAAAGGTAGATTTGATTCAGAAGGGTAAGTTGCCTGAATTTAACATTGATAATGATTGTGTTTTGACATTTGGAAAGAGATTATGTGTTCCTTGTTATTAAAATTTGAAGAATGAGTTGTTATGTGAAGCTCATAGTTCCCTGTTTTCAGTTCATCCTGGCAGTACTAAGACGTACAGAGATCTTCGTGAGTATTACTGGTGGGATGGAATAAAAAGAGATATTTCTGATTTTACTGTGAAGTGTTTGACTTGTCAGCAGGTTAAAGCAGAGCAGCAGTTACCAAAAGGGCTGCTTCAACCTTTACCAGTGCCGAAGTGGAAATGGGAAAATATATCCATGGACTTCTTTGTGGGATTACCAAATACATCATGAGGTAATGATGTAATCTGGGATATTGTTGATTGATTGACTAAATCTGCTCATTTCCTTCCTATTCGAGATACATTATCTCTAGATCAACTTTCTCAGTTGTATGTTAAATAGATATTCAGGTTGCATGGAGTTCCCCTCTCCATTGTATCTGATCGTGATCCTAGGTTTACTTCTAAATTTTAGAAAGGCCTTCATAAATCGTTGGGTACTGAATTAAATTTTAGTACAGCTTTTCATCCTCAATCAGATGTGTAATCAGAACGAACAATTCATAAATTGGAGGATATGTTGCGTGCTTTCTCAATGGATTATCAGGGAAGTTAGGACCAACATATTTCTTTGGTTGAATTTTCATATAATAACAGTTTTTATTCTAGTATACAGATGGCTCTGTTTGAGGCATTATATGGAATGCATTGTCGAACTCCATATTTTTGGGATGAAGTAGGTGAAAGGAATCTGATGAGACCATAATTGGTAGAAGAGATGGCATAGAAAGTTCGGTTGATTCAGAAGCACGTGAGAACAGCTCTGAGTAGACAGAAAAGTTGTGCAGATAACTGGAGGAAGGATATTTTTTTAGGTAGGTTATCATATCTTTCTTAAAGTTTCTCTATGGAAAAGTGTGATGTGTTTTGGTATGAAGGTAAAGTTGAGTCTGAGGTTCATTAGACCTTATGAAATCTTGGAGAAAGTTGGATCAGTGGCATACATAGTTTATTTACCTCCACGTTTATCCCAGGTACACAATGTTTTTCATGTTTCGATGTTAAGAAAGTATATGCCAGATCCATCTCAAGTTTTGAGCCTAGAGGTAGTTCAGTTGGAAGAGAATCTCTCTTATGAAGAACAACCAGTCCAGATTCTTGACCATAGAGAGAAAGTGTTGCAAAATAAGGTAATTCACCAGGTAAATATTTTGTGCAAAACCCATATGGTTGAAGAGGCAGCGTAGGAATCTGAAAATGCTATGAGGGATAAATACCCCCACTTATTTTGATAAGTAAAATTGCGATGATGCAATTCCCAAAAGGGATAAGGATGTAACATCCCAGGTAAATAAAGAATAAGACATATTTTATATTTATTAATATTTTTGAATTAAATATTAATTTTACTTTAAAGGGGTTGTTATGTTCAATAGCGTACCCGATACGCAACAATGGGTTTCTTTGAAATCTTATGTTGCACACTAATAATATAATATTATTATTTTAAATGGTAGGTAACTCCTAGTTGTTGTATTAGCAGGAATGAATGAAACTAACTACAATATTGTTATACATGTTTTTTAAATATATTTACATTTATCCAATAAAAGTTAGAGGCTTAAAATGTTAATGAATCTAATTTTAAGCATAATTTACATTAAAAGGTCAATTTACCACCTTTTAATGGAAAACCCTCTTTAAATATAGTTTGGTCACTTTTATATGTTCAATTTGACCAAATAAAATTCTACTTTAGAATTGGGACATCAAAATTCACTTTGGGTAATTTTTTGGAATTTTTCCGATAAAGTTCATTTTTTAATGAATAGTGAAAAATATTGTATTTTAATTCAAAACTGTGTTTTAATATAATTTATTTATATGGTTAAATTATCCTTTTAATTGGTTTTAAAGTGTAATTAGAATATATGTTTACCATTTAATCCAATTTTGGTCATTGGAATTAATTTCAATTTGAAATTGGACATAAACAAGTGTCAATCTTTTGATAGTTATTATTTCTTAAAAACACGCTATTTGTTTTAACAACGGGAATTAATTTTAAATTAATTAATGCCACTTCTATGTTTTAAATTTAGAAAAATACACATCAGTTTTGAATTCTGAATATAAAATATATCTTAGTCTGTATTTTTGGTATTTTTCTGAAAAAATTCATTTTTTGATGAATAGTGAAACCACTTAGTAGTAGTTAAAAAAACTAACTTTTTCATTTAAATGAAATTTTACCGCTTCTGTGAATTGAATTTCAAAAATCCAATATACATGGTTGTTATTATTAAGTAAAATGTGGTTCAATAAGATGAAAATATTTTTTGGTGAATAGTAACTTTTGACTTTTATTTTCCGCGGTTAAAGGTAAATAGGGTAATTCAAGGTAAAAAGAATATTATAATAATTTGAAATTACCTTAACACTTCTGAAAAACTTATTGGAAGAGTAATGGATGACCATGGGCATCATTGGGTCTATTTTGGGACCCAATGGATCCACTTATGAATGATAATGACACTTTAGATTAATTAATTTAATGTAAAGGAAAAAATAACATAAACAAAAATCTCTTAGTAAATTAATTTTTATATGGTGTTATATAAGTAATATTTTTGACTATAAATATTCATTGGAAATATAAAAATATTTCCTACATCATGGTATTTTTTATAATTTTTAGACATCGAATAAATTAAATTATTTATGACACAATAATGATGTAGTGTTTACCTCATTAATAAATAATTTAAATAAATAAGATTATAAATATTAAAATAACTTTAAAAACCTGTCCAATTCTTATTGTATGATTTTATTTCAACCATGAGTCATCTTATATTCGACTCTGATGTTTTTTGGACCTTTAAAACCAAATATATTTATATAATAAAATAATATTATCACACTTTCCTAAAGAGCCCCTCCTCCCCCTTATAAAAAGATCTCACTTCTAACCAATTCGTTACACCTCTCAAGCCTTTAGCCTCATCCAAACTCTACCCAATTAAGCTCCCTACATCCCTCTCCTCCTCCTAGAAGCCTTACCTTAGTCAGAAGACACTTCAAAAAGTTGTTTTGGTTGAAACCAAAGGAAGTTACCCAAATTAAATGTAACAGTTTCACTTAACTTGTTTTCTTTTATTTTACTTCTCCAACCCCTAAACTCTTTTTTTCCTTTATTTTATAACAACACCAGTATCCTCGATATACTGGGATGTTGTTATGAGAAGTATTAAAACTACACTTACACACACCTCCATCTAATGGGTGAAGAACATACTGTTTCTGTGGATGGAAAACTAACGCCTCACGAGACGATGATTGTTCGATTATCTCCTACCGCCTATCATGGTAGCCATTAAGATGAAACTATATTTATATATGATATATATTATGTTTATTTTTTCTTCATGCTTCTTTAGTTTTCTTTTATAGTTTACCTCTATGGTTTCCATTATGGATAAACGCGATAATTTCATTTGAGGAAGTACGGATTACCGCCCCCTCAAAGTGATATGACTCATTAATTCCATATGTGGGATATATAAAGGATGGAGTTAATGATATTATATATGATATTATACTGCAATTATAATATACCTATGTATCATTATGTTTTAATTCCATTAAAATTAGAAATATAAATGAAAGTAGTGTTCATGCGTACGTACGGCTTACCGTCTCCATAAACAGTGCATTTCATTTCTTACCTCCAAATGATATGTACTGTTATAAATATATATATATATATAAGAGATATATATGATATATATGATATCTAAATAATGAATAACATTCTGGATATAATAGACTATTTACCACATGGACAACTTGTAAATATAAGGTGTTCATTTTTTACTCAAGTACCAAATATCGACAAAACGAACATTATTAACTTAAATGATTAAATAATGTTTATAACAGGGTAATAAGTGATATAAAATGAATAATAAACTTGAAAAAGGTTCTTAATCAAGTATAAATTAACTTTAATTTATTATTCAGCAGATTAAAGAATGATCTAGTCAATTCGGACACAAGGTAAGGGACTTCGTCTCAATCTCCTTTCATTGAGGCATATTTTGTTTTAATACACGACTTTCTTTTATACAATTTATAAACGCCCTTGACTTTTCAAAGGGAATATTTTTCTACGAAGAGTTTTACTAAATGAAAAAAAGGAATGTTTCTTTTAACGTAATCGGTGACAACGAACTTTCCACCGCCGCTAGTATTATTTGTTCTTTAGCTTCCTTAACAATCCGTGATGTTTTTTTTAAGGAAAATAAATACCATATATTCTTTTACATATTTTGGTATTGAAAATGGTTTTGATAATGGATTTGTTATGTCAAAATATTTAAGTGATATATTGTGATTGAAATATGGAAATGTTTTCTTTCTTTTATATTTGTTTTATGTGTTATGATTTTATAATGGTACTTGGACATTTGACGGGTGGTTACGTGATAAACCAAATGATGGGTGGTGCTGTGAAAACTAGGATGGGTGGTTACATTATAACCTCCACTTCATTGGGTATGTAAGTCGATCGTATGGCTATTCCATTTAGTGATATGTGTGGAAGTAGACCATATGGTTATTCCATTTAAGTATGTTTATGTC
Organism: Viscum album; assembly: GCA_963277665.1. Taxonomy (NCBI): domain Eukaryota; kingdom Viridiplantae; phylum Streptophyta; class Magnoliopsida; order Santalales; family Viscaceae; genus Viscum; species Viscum album. Next base: position 1,148,766,246 of record OY728127.1, on the reverse strand, counting down.
CCAAGTTACCTTTATATGTTATGTGTTATTTATATGGGTTTTATGGTAATCTTTTGGTTACAAAAGGGTAAGTAGTGATCTTTTATTCAGTGAAGAGTATAGACTACTTCATAAAGGTGAAAATTATTACTTATGTTAAAGTATTCATGGTTTACTTGTTGTTTTAAAAAACTAATAGTTTTCCTTTTTTGTATCCCTTAGTGATCTTTTTATGCTCATACCATGTTTTTGAAATTTTTTTCACAGTACATAATGTAGAATAGGGTCAAGGATGGGATCAAGGAAAATTCATTCTATCTTTAATATGGAACTATACATGACTCTTTTTTTCAAGAGTTCTTGTTTTGTGAAAAAAATGGAAACTGAGTACAAGTGAATACTTTGTAATCTTTTGATATGTAATACTGATGTCCTAAATATCTAAAACTCTAAACTTGAAAAGATCCTCAATGTGAATTATTAACTTAATTCAAGATTATGTATGTTTTAAGGTCGGGTCCTTATATGATACCAATTTGGTTTAGCAATTATTATGACTTTACTTGTTAAATTAATCTATTTTCATCACATACACATTTTATTTTATTACTATCATATATCACCTTTCAGTTCAATAATGAAATGGATCATATCTCCCCCTTAATCTTGTATCACTTTCATTAAATATTGGAAGCATTTAAATTCATGTGGATAGGGGTGCCTCTAACATCCTTAAGTTGGGGATTGTGGTTGGTATTGATGAACCAACCCAGTATTTCACACTATTTTCCAAGCCTTAATATTGGTTCTCATTTTAATAACACCATGTATTAAAACTTCATTGTAAATTTCTACTCTAGAGTTATCAATATTCTTTAGCTTCCTTGGATTTGTCATTTCATCAATTTTGAAACATAACCCACTTCTGTATGTTTCTAATTTTGATGTAATATTGGTGAATCTCTATTCATGCTTCCATATCCATATGAGTTCTCTTCCACTAATATTTTTCTTTTTCCTTGGGGTATGATTTTTAAAACCATTAAGTAATCCTTCATGTTTGTCCTCTTAAATTAATATAAGATTCACCTCAAACTTAATTTTCCTTGAAAAAACTATCTTCAAGTACACTTCATTCTTTTTCACATCTGTAATAGCTTCCTTGTTTTACTTCATCTTCTAAATTTTCTTTCTTTATTTCTAATATTATTATTGTATGTGTTTCATCATTTGTGTTTGGTGAAACTTTCATTTATATCCTTTATTTCCATTCAATATAATAAATCCATTTTCTGTAATAATAGATTTTTCTTATTTATAAATTATATTATTATAATTCATATGAATAGTTTAATTCCTTATAAAATCATTAGATTATTTAATGATATAATTTCTTACCAAATAACCTTGGTTAAAACATGTATAATAACTCTTATAAAACCCATAACTTGTTTAGTCACTTCTCAGTTGAGATATTTCAATAGAAAGTTTCCTTCCTCCTTTGATCCCTTGGTCTTCCAGAAACACACTCATGGTGTGAATTAGTCTTCCATAGAAGTATAATTTTATAGTTAATTGTATTTTAGATCCTCCACTTCTAAGTTTTTAAATCACATTTATTCCATTTCAATATTCTAAATTTCTAGTTTTACATACTTTACTTGTTTAAGATTCCATGATGGGAGTCTTACTTTATCCATTCCTATTGTGAATCCCATAATATTTATCCTTCAGTTAGGAATCCATATTTTCCACACTTGAGATATATTCTCTTTCATATTGTCTCCTTGAATCAATTTGTGTCTTGATATGGATAATTCTATATTTCAAAACTTTTTATATTGACATTTTTCTACCTATATCTTGTGAATATTCTTCAAGTAAATCACTTTGATCCTTCATATTTTCACCCATATTTGTTATTTCAACTTTCAAGGCCACCAATAATATCATAAATATTTAATTCTATATGATAGTTATTCTATGAATGCAAACTCCACTAGATGAATTGTCTATATTTGATCTACCTTTTCATTTAGGGGTTGGATATTTTATTATTATTTTTAGGGGCATCCTCTATATTGGAAACTTGATGTATTTGTCTTGTCATCATTAGAATATATAATTATATCAACCTCTATGGGTGACTCTAAATTTTTATATTTTTAAGTACTTTCTAAAACATGGTTAGAATCAGATTTAAATTCATAATAAGAATTTTTCCCCTTGATCAAAGAATCCATCTTCATGGGAGTTTTCTTCTTCTTATTCCTATTCTATTTCCTTTTGACATAAGGTAGTATTAATCAACTTTTTCATGTTTTTCTCATAATATAAAATTATAAAATCATTTATTAAATTATAATCCATATATACCACAAGTTTTCCATTTATTACCTCTAATTTTTCCATATCTTGAAGGTCCTAGCATAATTTGTCATGTTCTTATAAACTTCATTGGATAGTGATCTGATCAAGATCCTATTTGTCCTCACATCATTGATTCTTTTATTTTGATTAATAAAATCAATATATCAAAGTATATATTTCATTACCTCCTTACCACAATTCTTTATAAACATAAGTAACTCCTTTTTCCAACCATAAAAATTAGTAACATTGAAAAATGGTGGCTTCATCATTGAATCCTTGTGCACAAAAAATAAAGATAACAAATTTAGAGGTTCAACACAAAGGTGGAACCTTTTTTTGCTGATACCACTTATTATAACTTGAGACACCATGAGAGGAGGGTCAATCAGGGGGTTATGTAATTTAAACTAATTCTTTTCCTCATTAGTTTTAATTTATGATATTGTTCCCGTGTTAGAATGAATTGTGTTAAACCAAGTCCCTCTCACTAAAAAATACAAAAATATGCATAAAAGTAAATAGTGGAAAAGAAAATAGGATTTTACTTGGTTCACTACAAATGGATATATCCAACGATCACACATTAATAATATTTCAAAATGCTAAAATCCACCACTATACTAGTTTAGTGGATATTAGTTTTTCTATGGTCACTCCATGCCAAGGATCACTTCCATTATAATATTTTGGGTTTGGTTACTCCTCACCTAAGAAACACTTCTTATTATTCTATTTACACTTCTTCAAATATGGTCTCCAATAGTTTATAAACATGTGGATATCTCTGTGATTAGATAGTAAGCACAAATAATGTGCACCTCCAAATCTAGGTAAATTCTCTATTGATCTCTACATTTTTTCACTCCACTTATTTGAGCCATATGGGTTCAACTCTTTATACTGAATTAATTTATTTCTTCCACAACAACAACATCAATCTTCCTCTTAATAGAAATAATTCTTCATAATAATTATCCAATTATGATTCTTCTTCAAAAATCATATGTGGCATTAATATTCCTTATTCTCTCCATGAACTAGATATTGAAATAGGTACAAACTCTTACTCTTATTCTCACTTGAACCTAAATATTTTTTTCTTCTAAATCATTCTTATTAGAAATCTAATATTCAATATTGCACCAAACTGCTTCTTATATTCTTTAAACCACAAATTTTTCAAGTTAGCAATGGTGTCAATTACTTATTATTCTCATGTAACTCATTGATAATTTTGATTTCTCTGGTAACATTTCACACACATATTTTTTCCTCTTCACTAATTAATTATTCAAAAAAATCACTCGATATAGTTTTCTATTTTTAAATATGGAAACTCCATGAAATTAGCACCAATGATTAATCCTTTTGAATTATTTAGGATTATTCACATAATAATTAGAAGAATATTTTTGTCATATCTACTAGGTTTTATCTATTTTATTCATCAACAAAATCTCATGAATTAATCCCATAATTCATGTACCATTTATTTTTAAGTAACTCCCCATTAATCTTGGATTATCTTCCATATGATCTCCCTAGAATATCATGGTCTTCAATCCACCATAAAATCCACAAGCCTCCTTAATCTCTTAAGAGTGAATTATTAATCATATATTATGATTAAAAAAATTTATCCATGCAGACATGTAGTGTGAATCTCTGATTTATAACCCAAAATCATTAAAGAACCAAAACAATATAAATCCATTATTTAAATTTCAATGATTATCATATCGTATTCCTACACTAACTTTAGAATGATATTTCCTTGTGAATGTTTCAATTGATCTACAACTGGATCAATATCAAGGAATAACTCTTACCATTTTCCATTGAGTTGATTATCCACTAGAAATATTAAAGTTAATCACCCTTATTATTGGCCATAATGACTCGAGCAAAGTCCTAATGAAAAAAGAAATAACCCTTATGATGTTTCAAGATGACCCTTATGAAATCAAATAGCCCTTATGAAATATTCTTGATGGTCCTTACCAAATCATCCATAGATATTTTTTTAAATCATAATATAGTGACTCTTATGAAATATGATAACCCTTACGAATGAGTTTGATGACCCTTACTATGACAACATGGGTATTTTTAATATGATATCACTTTTATGATTTATTAATATCCATGATTATGAATTTATATATGTGATTTAAACACATATATATTTTTATTTCATGTATTAAAAGATATTATATAATTAATAATATTCTAATAATAAATTCAATATTATTATGTTTACTTCATCTCATAAAAGTTATTTTATTTAAAGGTTGAGTAAATTTTCTAAAAAAATTATTATTTTAAATAATTAAAAGAATTATTTATTTTTTAAATATGTTATAAATTTATATTCATGTTAATTATATAAATTCATATTCATAATTATTATGATAAATAATTTTATCAAGGTATGAAATAATGAAATGGTTTTATATTTGAAAAAAATTGGTTTTATTTTAAATAAACTTTTTTTCCATGTAGTATTTAATTTTATTTTAAAATTAATTTTCTAAATTTTATAATATTAATTTTATAAAATTAAATTAATTTTTTTATTTATCATAAAATAATTTTCTTAGGGATGTTTTTTTTTTATTTTTTAAAAAGATTGATTTTTTGTGAATAGTGAAAAATTCAATTTTTACACAAAACTATAACTTTTATAACGTTGTCATGATATGATAAAGAAATAAAAATTTATTAAACCTTTTTCTCAACCAAAAATGTATTTTAGGAGTAAAATAATTAATTTATAAATAATATTTTGAATTTATAAACTCATGCTTGACATTTTGGATCTTAAGTTATAATTGTTTTGAGTAAAAATATTTTTGGGATACAATTTAGTTTTGGATTACTTTTAAAGTCACAGACCTCTAATTTTTTTATATATAAATAAATAAATGTCATGGTAATTAATTCTATAAATTATTTTGGTGTTGATTCATTTTTATTCCTAAAAATGAATTTTCCTAAAAACAGTTTTTATTGCGTTTAGAACACTTTTATTAAAATTAATTTTCTTCATCTATAAATATTAAATATTGTAAAATTATTTTCAAATGTTTAATCATAAAATTAAAATTATTTGATAAGTTCTATTTTATTAATTATCCATAAAATAAGTTACCATTGTAAAAGTTAGTCACCTCAATAAGGGTTAAATGTGGTTAACTAGATAAATTTTGGGATAAGGTAACAAAATAACACAAAACCCTATATTTAAATGGGTAGATAGAGGATTGATATACCTACCACTTATATATTTTAAATTATTATAAATTTTGGATCAACCTGAATTGAATATGACATTTATTTCATAATAAATTAATATTTATAAAAAATATCACCCCTATCACTTATTATCTTAAAAATGTTTTCATGACAAGGATAAGAATAAAAATACATTATTAATGGTTATATATGATAATATTGATGATTAAAAAATTATATTTATGTTATTAAATTATTTTTAATTTTAAATAATGTTATAATTAACTACAAATCTTAAGAATCATCGGCACAACACTTGTGCAAGTAGCAGAAAAGTCAAAGTAAATGGTCTTAAAAATATTAAAAGTGATAATATTTGGATGAACTGGATAATTATAAAAAATATAAAGATAAAAATTAGAATTATAAAATTAATTTTAAATTTTAAATTTTATTTAATGGTTATCTATATATCATTGAATTCAAATTATGAAAATAACCCTCAAAATGACTTTAAAGAGTATTTAATGTCAAAAATGATTTAACAATTAATTAAAAATCATAAAACAAATCTTTTCATGAGTCCAATGTAATATATAATGGTCTAAAATTTGATCCATTTTCCATTTTTTAGCCACTTTTATTTTTAAAATTTCATTCTCAACCCTTAAAGACTTAATATTTCCGAAAATATCATCAATTTTGGCCAATAAAAGGATACTCAAACTAACCTTTCCAAAGACACTTATGAGTTAGGTTTTATAATGAAAAATATACCCAAATTACCCTCCATACTTCCCTTACCATGTCTCCAACCCCTTTGGATGACCATAGACCAATCTTATAAAGGCCTCAAGTTTAATCAAAAGGAGGATATCAAATGAATAGGTAATTATCTTCACCAATTTCTTTCAAGTTTATTTCAAATTCAACCACCTAAAAATATTTTATTACCATAACAATATAATTAAATCAATATAATTAGTTTAATTAAATGTTATGGAACAACCAGAATCTATATCCTTCTCATCCATTGTAAAAAAATGAAAATGTCGTTTGTATTATTTGTAAACTACTGCCTCCATGAACGAGGCATTTCATTTCTCATCATGGCCTTACATGGGTGGTTCTAAAAAACAATTTAATAAATAAATATAAAATTTATAACATTAATATGATTCTATAAATATAATTTGACCATTATATTATTAATATTAACAATAAATAATCATTATAAAATTTAAACACCTAAAATGAGCATACTGAGACTTTACAATTACCATTCTCTTTCATCTAAATTTTCTTGAATTTATTTTATTAATTTTAAAAAAAAATTGTAACCATTAATATTCTATAAAATTGATATTATTATTATAAAATATTATTTTCTTACACAATAAATTTTTATAACATGTTCTTGTTTTGGTCGATTTTACTACCAACATTGACATTGTTTTAATGTTTATCCCATGAATGACTAATAAAACTTAAATAATTATAATAATATGTAATAATGATGAATTTTAGATTTTTTTATAATTTTATATTCATAATATTATAAATATATTTACCTATAAATTAAATTAATTTATTAATTCAATAATCACCAAAAGGGATAATTTTTAAAGTGTTTCATGAGAACTGTCACCACAAGTTCCATGGTATGACTATGAGACTCTATAACTAAATTAAACACATGAATTACCTTATTATGAAAATTATTTATTTGATTAATCCATGAAAAAGATTCAAGTACTGGAACTGCCAAACCAGATCATGTCAGGGAAGCTAAACGGTTAACACCAGAATATCAATTTTAATAATAAATAATTAAATTATAGGTAATAAATAATAATAAATGGATTGTATTAAAAAATAAGTATGAATAAGTTTCTTATTAATATGAATAATAAAGATAAATTTATTATACATGGGTGTTATAGTGCATCCAACCAAGCGGAAGTCTGATGTAAGGGTTCTTGGTCTCAATTTAAATTCCTTAAATCATGTTTCATTCTATGTTTACTTGTATATGGTGTTCTATTGATACAATTCCCCATTAATATATTTTATTATATTTTTCATGTAATTCATGGTATTTAAAAATAAAAACATTTTTCTTTTATTAAATGGATTTTGATTCAAGTTTTATAAAATTTGAAAGGATTATTTATCTCAATTTCCATTTCTTGAGATATATTTCAAGTTATGCACCTATTTTCTTTTATATAGTGTGTACACTACCTCTTTGAAATATTATGTCATTATTATATCCATATTCATGTTATTTAGTATTATTTTATTTTATATAGTTTATACACTTCCTCTTGTAATATTATATCATAGTTATATCCTTATTCATGGTATTTAATATTCAATTTCAAGTTCACTTATTCAAGGTGTTTTGATTTAATGGTTACCAAAGTCATAAATTTTCTTCATATCAGTTTTCCTTCTTTGATACGTGATTTATATTATGCACCTATATTCATTTATAATATGAATATAATTTCTCTTTGACATATTAGATCATATTTATCTTTTATTCATGGTATTTAAAAAAAATTCAAGTTATTTCTTTTAATAGATTTTGATTTAAAAAGTCATAAGGTATTTTATTTAAAATCTTTGTTTTAAAATCTTTAAATTACTTTACGAAAATATTTTTACTAAAAATACATATTATTTATACAATTTCAATAATTCTCTTTGTTATACTTTAATGACTATTTAAGATCATTTTAAACTATCTTTGAATTTCTTTATAAAGGTTTAAAAGGAATATTTTTACCATTTTTCATATGGGTTGTTTTTTACAGTATTTACTAGATTTTTAAAATAATTCTTTTTAGCAACCATTGTGTAAACTATTTTACCTCCATCATGGTTTTTATTCATAAATAATATTACTTCTCAAATTTATATTATTATTTCAAATAAAATTATATTCCCATTAGTTTATAAATTTTTCTTTTGGATATAAGTTATTAATGATATAAGGGGTTTTCTTTAAAAAAATTACTTAAGATATTTTGAATTTTTTCTCTCAACTATCTCCCTAATGTTTTCCAAGAACTTTCTTTCTTATTTCACTATTAAATTTCACTAAAGGTTTATATTTCATTTTCATTTTCCTATCAGTAGGGAATTGGTTGATCCATTTTTAAATTTATATTATTTTTTAAGGGTTAATAGAAAAATAAACTTGTAAGCCTAACTAAGTGGTAATATAACCCCATAATCCTATATCTAACTTGAGTTAAAATTCAGGTAAAGGTGAATTTATGTGGTATTGTAGCACTGTAATAATGTGGGTATTATAGTAGGTACTGTAGCAACATTACTATTCATATAAAATGGGATTCTAGGCCATTTATTGGTACTTTAAGCCTTTGGTACTTTGGTCTATAGGAAATATGGGCCATCATTTTAGGGACTTAGGGATGTCTGTAGTAGATTTTACAAGTGGAGTGATGGTGTGATGATAGTCAGTGGAAAATAATGATGAAGGATGGTCATATGTGTGATCGATCACTGTCATTAGTGAATAGATGTCAAATCACACCCCTAGCCTTAGCATGGGGTAGAGATGATAGGTTGTATATGTGAAGTTAGGGAATTAGGCAGATATACTATGGTATGTAAGGATGGGATACAAAATACGGGATGGTGGAAAATGGTAAATAAGGAGGGGCTACAAAATATTATGTATTTATTCCTCTAAGCCTTCAGGCTATGTACTTTATGTTTTCCAGTCATGTACTATTGGGATTTTAGAACATTTAAGGTCTCCCACTCAACCTATTTAACATGAGGTATTATCTATAAAAATAAAAATAAACAATGTTGTTTCTGGGGTTAATGGAAAATTCTTATGTTTACGGGTTGAAAATTATGTTTTATTCAAGAAATAATAAAAAGAAAATCCTTTATGTGTTTTATTCATGTTACAGTTCTTGGGAATTATATTTGATCACAGGTGAGACTGTGATATCGCTCTCTAATTAATTGGGTAATGATTTAGTCTCCAAATAAATTATATTGTAATTAACTAATTAAGTTATTACATTATAATGGTGATTGTAAATTTGATTATAAAGGTGATGTGAATATGATGTCCCATGTAAACTTCATGATTTTTATTTTTATTTTATGATTTATTACGAGATATTTCAATGTAATTATTGAGATAAGAAGTTCAAATAAATCTATATTATGTTTTCACGACTCATTTTTATTGAATCGGGCTTTTATACTCCTTTTACCCATGTCATATACCAATATTCATTCTTTGAATCATGATTTATGATCTATGTTTAATTGGATACGATTTACTTATGATGTATTCATATACCTAGATTGTGATCTCATACCCACTTGTTTATCTTATGATCATTTATGATTATTTATTGATATCAGTAATGTTTCTCTTACTAAGTGTTTCAGCTCACCCTTCTTATATTCCCATTTCCCAAAGTTATGAAGAAGAGTTTATGTATGATCTTTCTAAAAGGGTATCGTGTGTGGAGAATTTTTTGGGGAGATATTTAAGAATTATTTCGAAATAAAAAATTCTTATTATAATAGGAAAATGTATGTTGGATGAGAATGATATTAGTTTTATTTGTTAAAGTTTTTTCCAATTTCTCTAAAACTCTAAACCTAAAAGGTATTGGGTATGTAAGTGACTCAAAATTTGTTATTGATTTTTTAATTATGGAATTGAAAATTTGGGTCATTTAATTTGGTATCAATTCTTCTATGTAAATAATATATTTTTATCACCGGATCTAGGTTTCTAGGTCTGGGGTGTTATAGTTTGTATTAGAGAAGGGTTTAGATAGAATTAGATGTTAGAAAGTTATCATATGAGGATAATTTAAGAGTTATGGATAACATTATGGGTTGATAAGTTTATGGTTGATCATAAGATCAAAAAAATAGATACCCATTTTGAGGTATAATTTTGGGTTGATTAATGATATTTTGAGATATTTTTATTAGGTCATAGAAAAAATACATGAATGAGGTTTATATAACCCTTTGGGTTGTTATGTGATTTGATATTGAGGTTAATGTGGTTAATTAGGATAATGAGTTAATTTATTTTGGGAAAAATATTACTATATTTTGGTATAACCTATGATTAGGTTACATGCATATTTGGTATATGACATTATGATTTAATTTATATTATTGGGGATAAAAGTTAAGTTGATTTTGGGAGAATATGTGATCAGGTTTTTTTATTTTTGGGTTTCTAATTTAGAGAAGCTTGTGTTGAATGTTTTTTGGGTTTAGTTATTTATGTAATCAATTAATTTAAAAATGGGTTTTTATTGTTATATTGAGGTTTTTGATATTAAATTATTATTTCATAATATGATGGATTATTCATATTTCATTGGATTTTATATTTACTCAGGATAACCATTTTGTTTTTTTGTAATTGGTTAGAAATTGGAGGAATAAATTTTTATAAAAAAACTCTCATATATTGAGGAAAATTATCATTTGGTGGATCTCATATTCTATTAGGAGTTTATTTTTATACTTCTGTAATGAAAACAACATCTTGGTTATTCATTGTTTGGAATGTGAGATGAAATAAATATGGAAAATGATCAAAACACACCACCAAAAGATAATATTGTACTTATGGAAATGGAATGAAATCAAGTAAGTATATTTTCTCATATTCTCTATTTTGAGGTTAAAATACTTCCTTAAACTCACGAAAACTGATGTTAAATCTATCAAGTCTTATATGGAAAAAAATTAGTTGACTTTCAAGGTAATCCCTAGAAACTCATTCACAAGTATGATTCTTATAAAAGTAAAAATATGGTTTTAAAAATTATATGTATGATAAGTATCCTAGTATTTAATTCGAAATGAAAGTTTCTTATATTTAGGATATCTTTTCTATATCTATATTTTTCCATAAAATAAAATTCCTTGAAAAGAATCCATTACTTTAATTTATAATGAATTGGTGGTCTCTTTTCCTCACTTATGGATTTATAATTCACACACTACATTATTTAAAAGTAATTTTTTTTGACTCAATCCCTTTTTCTCAAGTCATGATATTTATCCTTTGATCACATTCTTATATGATTGATGTATTCTATCATTATCTTTCACAAATGATATTTTCATTTCCCCTCGAGGAAAATTACATTTTCATGTCATGTTATTCTAATATAATTATTTTTCATCATGTTTTTAAGAATATTTTCCCTCCACTATATTTAATATTTTTTTCCTCTATATTTATGTTCTTTATTAACAAGGATGTTTTCTTATTTTAAAAGATAACTATGTATTCTATTCTGAATAATTCATATTTCACTTCATTTCTATTCAAAAAAAAATGTATTTTATTTTTTATATGTGTTTCCTTAATAACCATTCAAAAAAATCATAGAAGGTATTTATTTCCACTTATATGTAGTTATTTTATCTTATACTCCACATTTAGTATCTTTAACTTTATTTCCTTTTGAGGTGCCATTATTAGGGATTCAATTGAAAATTATTTTTCTTGAATTCCTCTTTTATCCTTATAAAGGATTTAAAAAAAATTAATTTATTTTTTCACAAACCCTTTCTCTTTGTACTCAAAATAAAATTGGGAGGTCATAATTTCTTTAAGAGGGGAGAATGTGACAACCTGGGTATTTTTAATAAGATATCATTTTTATGGTTTGTTAATATTCATTCTTATCAATTTATATATATCCTTTAAACACATATATATATGTTTAATTAATGTCTAAAAATATATTATATAATAAATTATATACTCATAACACATTTAAGATTATTATGTTTACTTCATCTCAGAAGGGATATTTTATTTAAAGGTTAAGTAAATTTTCTTAATATAATTTATTATTTTGAACTATTAAAAAAATTATTTAATTATTAAATATTTTATAAATATATATTATTTTTAATTATATAAATTCATATTTATATTTATAATGATAAGTACTTCTATCAAGCTATGAAATAATGATATGGTTTTATTCTAAATAAAAAAAATTTCCACAGTATATGGTTTTATTTAAAAGTTATTTTCTAAATTTAGGATCTGAATTTGATATAATGAACAACTTTTTTGAATTCATCATATCAAATTTAGGTTAGGGATATTTTTTGGTATTATTCTATGAATATTGATTTTTGGTTTAATAGTGAAAAATACAGTTTTTACACAAAACCATAACTTTTATTACATCATCAAGATATAATAATGAATTAAAATTTGATAAATTATTTTTATAGAACAAAAAAAATTAAGGAGAAAAATAATACATTTTAAAAATAAAATTTTTAATTTAGAAACTTTTGATTGACATTTTATAACCAAAGTTATATTTGTTTTTAATAAAAAAAATTGGGATAACCATTTGTTTTTTATTTATTTTAAAGTCACATAAATATCCCCCATCTATCCATAATCTAATAAATGTCATGGGAATCAATAATATGCTTTAATTTGGTGTAGATTAATTTTTATACTTAAATGGGAATTTTTCAAAAAAAAATTATTACATTAAGCATACTTTTATTTAAATTAATTTTTTCCACCAATAGAAATTTAATCTTGTAAAATTATTTTCAAATTTAGAATCAAAATTCTCAAATTAGTTAATAAGTTCCATTTTATTTTTTCCCCATAAAAATAAGTTACAATAGTAAAAGTTAGTCACATTGGTAAGGATTAAATGTGGTAAAATGGTTAAATTAAGAGATAAGGTCACAATATATCAAAAAACATTATCCTTAAATGGGTTTATAGAGGATTTATCTACCTAATTATTATATTTTATTAATTATTAACAATTTTGTATCCACTTAATTTAAATATGACCTTTCTTTTTTAATAAAAAATTAATATTTAGAAAAATTTCAGCCCTCTCATTTATAATCTTAAAAATGTTTTTATGATAAGGATTAGAATATAAATACATATTTAATGGTTATATATGATAATAGTTTTGATAAATAATTTATATTTTTTTTATTAATTTAATTTTAATTTTAAACAATAGTATTATTATCTAAAACTCTTATGCATCATCGACATAGAGCTTGTGAAAGCAGTAGAAAAGTCAAAGTAAATGGTTTAAAAAATATTAAAAGTGATAATATTTGGATGAACTAGATAATTTCATAAATTATCGATATAAAAATGATAGTTAAGAGGTAATTTGAATCTTTAAATTCAAATTAAATGGTTTTCTGTCCTGGTTTCAGACGCAACGGAAGTGCCTATTTGGCCTATGGCCAAATCATCTTTTATCGAATTCAACGGGTCATCCGCAATGCACATGTTTTGAATGCCATGACCAATGAAAATTCTTCTAAAGAATATTGAAAAATAATTTTTATGGAACCAAAATAGAGGATTATTCACATTAATTTATAATTAATTTAATATATAAGAAGAAGGATTACATAGGTCTTGAGATCTTTCTTCATTGATGGTGTTGATTTTTATAACCTAATTAGTGTATCTTCATTATGAAAAAGACCAAAACAAAATACCCTCTAACGGTGATCCACATGTACTCCTTCAATCTTCAAACAACACAAATGAAATATAAGGTGCTACCATGGTCGATTAATCATTTTATTTATTCTATTTGATTTCTTCATATTCCTTTAGGATTAAAGATATATCTCTTATTCCTATCGGTCTTGAGAGGGAGAGAGGAGGAGGAAGTGATTGAGAGGATGTTTCAAACAATTATTAACCTCTTCAAAAATGGGATATTAATCTTTTTACATACCTAGGGATAAGATTTTAATATTTAACTAATTGAACAAAGAGCCTTAATAATATATTTAACCTAAAATAAACCACATTCAATGTAATAAAATAATATCATTATTTTATTTCATAGCGTGCGCTAATCCAAGAAATGAAAAATATTTATTTTATAATCTATTAAATAATATTTATCACTAGAAAAATTCTTGTTCATACATCCTCCAAGACATTTATTAAATTCTTGAATAAATATTTAAATAAATATTATTTATTCAATAAATAAAAAAATAATCTATTCATAGTGGGGAAAATAAATATTTATTTAATATTCATGTAATTAAATAAAATTTTTATTAATAAATAAATATTTATTTATTTCCTTGAAAATATAAAGAGATAAATAAATATAACATATTCATGTAATTAAAAATTACCTTATGAATAAATATTTATTTAATTTTTTGTAATCGATTAATAAAACCTAAATAATTATTACTTATTAGTATGAAAAATAATAATTATTACAATTATCAAATAAATAATATTTAAATAAGATCAATGGAAAAAAATTATGTGTGACCCTCTAGGCCTCTTCCTTAGTAGAATTCGGCGGACTTTCCTAAAGTCCAAGATTACTGTCTAGCAACGAGTCAAGCCACCTATATAGAAAGAAGATATATCACAACAACAATATCCACATAAAAGTGTTCATTATGTAATATAATCCCTTTACCATGAAATTTCATCAAGAAGGTTGCACGCCTGTGCCATCAACCTTTATGCTTGATATGTCGTTCTTTGACTATCTGAAATAAACTCACCAATACATCATGTCTATGGAATTTATTATGACAGTTCCTTTTTAATAAAAGGGCTTATGTATCAACTTTCATAGATATGGAAGGGAAATATACTTCCTTGACTTATTAAATAATAATATATCATTCATGATACACCCAACATACCCAACTTCATTATGAACATATGTCATCACAGTTTATAGTAACACATCTAAGTGTGTGATTCATGTCATGCATTAATAATATTTTTAAATTATAGGTATTGTTACACATTCTCACATATGGGAATATCCAATGACATGCAAACATATGGAATTACTATTGGTGGGACTGTTCTCATAATCTGTCATCTTGGAGATTACCAAGTGATAACTTCATGAGATGAGGTATCACCTTCTTATGAGTACTCATACCAAATAGTCAACATACTATGTGTCCCATCATAGAATTTTATATAACCATAAAACAATATTTAATAATATTTTCATAGTAATTCAAGGTTTTCATCATAGTGGGGAATTGTTATAACCTATTTCAATGTGACAAATACTCAAGGACATTATCAAATTAAATACACATAGAACAATGAAAGATATGTTATAAGATATTTTATTTATATTCAATTCTTCAAATATACATTCAATCTAAAGTAAAATATATTTGGTTCTAGAACACCAACTCCAAAATACTCCCACTTGTACTATATCCAACTACTAATGAATTTTAGTCTACTAGATATCACATGATGATCATGTTTTTACTAAGTTAAGGCTTTAGTTAAGTGGTCGATCATGTTGTATTCCATAAAAACTATGCTCACTGTGACATAACCTCTCTACAAAAGTCCCTCAAGAGATGATATTTATAGATCATGTGATTCCTCTACTAATATGACCTTGGCTCCTTTACAAGATCCACCACCGAAGTATTATCATAATAGAGTGTGATATGGTATTTAATGTTATGAACCACATCAATATTTTAGATTAAGTTTCATATCCAAAATACCTCTTTAGCTACCCTAGTAGCCATGATGTACTCTAACTCCACTATAGAATCTACGACCATAACTTTCTTTGAGCTCTTACGGATCACAATACCTCTATTAAGAGTGGAGATGTGTCTTGACAATGAATCTGAATCATCTTGATTTGTTTGGAAACTATCATCTATATATCCCCTAATTACTAGCCTCTCATACCCTTCATAAACCAAAAACATATCCTTAATATGACTCAGATACTTAAAGATAGTATTGCCTACCATCCAATGGCAGTCACCTAGGTTAGCATGATATCTCCCTGCCACACTTAACATATAGGTGACATCTAGCCTTGTACATAGCATAACATACATGAATGAACCAGTCACCAATGCGTATGGAATACTTACTATCATTTTATTCTCCTCATGTGTCTAAGGACATATTTTCTTATAAATATGTATTTCATGTGATATTGGAATAAATCCCCTCTTGGATTGTTCCATACTAAATCTATTTAGTGTATTTTTAATGAACATACTTTCACTTATTCTAAGCATCCTCTTATGTATATCAGGATGGATCTTGATCCCATGAATATATGTTAGTTTTCTTAAGTCTATCATGGAGAAGTATGTGTTCATCCAGACTTTTTCAAATTATAAGACTGGTATTTCATTTATAATAATTATTATTTCATCTATATATACTATCAGGAAAATTATTGAACTCTTCCTAAAATATTCATATACACAAGGGTCACATTCATTCTTTATGAAACTAAATTTTTTTATGGCTTCATCAAATTGAATCTTCCATGACTTGGATACTTTCATTAATCCATAAATGGATCTCTACAACTTATATACTTTTTTATTATTCTTTGGGATCACAAACCATTCTGGTTGTGTCATATAGACATCTTCCTGAAGATTCCCATTAAGTAAGGATATTTTTATATCCATATGATAAATATCATAGTTATGGAATTCTTCCATGGTGAGTATAATTTTGATGGATTTAAGCATATAAACTAGTGAAAAGGTTTCTTTGTAGTTAATGTCTTGGTGTTATTCAAACCATTTTGTAGATGGTATATCTTTATAGGTGTATACTTGAACATCCATGTCTAGTTTCTTCTTGAATACCCATTTCCAACCAATGGGGTTTACATATACTAGAGGATATACCAAAATCCATACTTAATTTTGGCATATGGATTCTATTTTAGAATTCATGGATTCTTTCCATTTTGTATATTTTGTACTACTTGTTGATTCCTTATAGTTTACAGGATCATTATTATCCAGTAATAATGAGTAACCATCGTTAGTGAATAGAAAACCATATCATTCTGGTTATCTAACCTCTCTTTTACTCTTATGTAGTACTTGTGTCTCCAGAACATCCTCTTCCATGGGAATTTTTGGAATCTATTCCTTTTCCAACTCTTGTGTGTCTTAATCCTAGACTTCATAAAAGTCTATCTTTCTCCCACTTTATCCTTTATATATATTATCCCTTTCAAGAAATGTGATAAATTTGTTAACCACGACATTCATATCTAAATTATCATAAATTTAGAACCATCTAGTTTCCTTTGGGTATTATATAAATATACACTTAGTGTCTTGGGGTGCAATTGTGTTGCTAGAAATTTCCTTAAAAACACTTCATAACCCCATACTCATAAATTTGATGATGTGGATTTATTTTCAGACCAAATTTCACATAGAATTATATTTCCACTTTAATTAGAACTTGGTTTAATATGTGTGATTTTATTTACAATTCATACCCCCAAAAGGATAATAGAAGACTCACTTGACTCATCATTGATCTCACCATGTCTAACAAAGTGTGGTTCCTACTTTTTCTTACACCATTCCATTGTGGTGTATAAGGAGGCATGAGTTGAGATAAAATTCCAAACACCTATAAATAATAAATGAATTCATTATTAGGATATTTTCTACCATGGTCTGAGTGGAGTTTTGTATTATTATTACCAGGATGGTTCTTATATTCATTCTTATATTCTTTGAATTTGTTAAAAGAATCCAACTTATACCTCATTAAGTATAAATATCCATATCTACTAAAATAATCAATAAAAATTATGAAGTATGAGTTCCCACCCCTTTCTTTAAATATAAATGATCCACACACATTAGTATAAACCAACTCAAGAAGCTCTGTAACCCTTTCACTTTTCTCTACTAAATGGGGATCTGGTCATTTTTTCCTATAAACATGTGTGAAATACACCAAGTTGTTTTAGTTCAAATGAATCCAAATATCCATATTGGTGTAATTTTGTTAAATTATTTTCATTTTCATAACCTATATAGTGATTCCATAGTTGGGTGTGGTATTATTCAAGTGAACTATTTTTTATCAATTTCCATTACTTATTTTATATAATTTAATACATAAAGACCAATATTTAAATATTCCTTACCATAATAAAATATTTATTTATAAAATAAGTAACATTTATTCCAAAATTTGAAAATAAATACATTTGTATCAATTTTGGACATAGAAATAATGTTTTTGGTGATTGAAGGCACATAATATAAATCCTTAAAAACCAAGATCATTCCAGATGGCAATGTTAGTTGGTGGTCCACAATATCTACAGTAATAATGTTGTCTCTACTAGTTTCTCCAAGATCTACCTTACCTTGGGAAATATTTTTCAATCTACTTAGTTCCTGTATTTGAATGCATATATGAGCACCAAATTCTATATCTAATACCCAATTTTTTGAAACAAATATATTTCAATTGATAACAAACATGTTTGAAGCTTACCCTTACTTATTTTTATAGGTTCATTTTTTCTTCCAACTTCCCTTCTTTCTGTACATGAAATAGATATCATCTTATTCAAATTATTTCCCCTTGATCATCCTCTTCTTGTAATGGAATTGTGAAGAATCTTTAAACTTGGATTTAGTCTTGTATATATTTGACTAGAATTTCCTTTTATTCACCATAAGAATAGAAGTATTTTTGAACTTCATATCCTTGTCAACTTAGTGAGGTTGTGTGAGAATATATGGGAGAGACTTCTCAATGATGTTCATATTGAAATTAACAAAAAAACTATAGAATCTATAAGTGAGTGATAAAATGATATTATCAATACACAATTCATCTGAAATCTTGAACCTTAGAGACTCTAAGATCCCAATGTAGACAATATTCTTGATTATGTAAGGCCCAGCCGGTGTACCTTCTCCAAGATTTCTTTCAAAGATATCCTCAGAGATCTCATACCATTCCTTTATTACTCTCTCCTGATAATGATCATGGAGATGCAAGGTCGCGATATAGGCATCCATGTTCTCATATGACTTCATGAGTTCACTAAACATGGATTATATCGTCAAACACTAAACATATATCTCATTATTATGGGGTTTTTCATAGATAGGTAACTCCTCATCAATCACCGCCTTAGTATGAAAATAAAGGATTGTGGACTCTATCATTTAAGACCTATGTTCATGGTGAAAGATAACCTATAATTATATGACACATTATTGGAAGTTACTTCCAGTTAAGATATGTTTTTTTCTCCAAAATTGATCATAGTAAAAATGTGGTTGAAGAAATTTTCATTATTCTACAACAATATAAGAGAATAATATTAGTACTTTACTTGATTATATATTATTTTAGATATAATAAATTTAATTTTATTAATTCTACTAGTATTTTAATCAAGTATCCATGGCCCACACCATTGAAATTTGAATTTACTATTGTAAATTCATTCTATTTAAAAAGATTCTTATTTACATTCTTATAATCCAAAAAATCCATGAAAATTATATGAAGTTATTTAGGTAGGTAGTCTGGGTAGCTATAGGCTTATGTTTCCTTGTTCCGTTGAGTGGAATCCCCAATTCTGAAATCTTGACTCAGATTTCCTCAACACTTTCCTCTAAATTATTATTGAATGGAGAAAAGTGTATTAAATCAAACAAAATTTTAGTTAAGTTAACCCACCATCATTTTTTATATTTTTTAATAATTAAAAGTGCCCTTGATAAGGTCATGACCTAAAAATTCAACTATTTTTCCATATTATCCATGATAATGGAAGTCATAATGAATTAATATTAACTTTTTTATAATGCATAAACCTTCCTATTTTATCCATTTACATGCCTTTTTTATATTAATTAGATTTTACTTAAGTAATTAACCATGTGTTGATAAAATATTTACACATATTAATTTTATTTAATTCTATATATATATTTATTTATATGATTTCAATCTTGAATCTATAAAATAAATTATACATAATAAAGAAAAAAAATAAATTTGGCATGATCATTAGATTTATCTAGTAGTTTTTTTATTGAGAAAAAAATAAACAAACAATTGACCCCCAAGGGAAAACCCTTGAACTGGTCTAGGCTTGAGTTATAGCATTCCAACTTTGTCCTATGTATCTCCTAGGTTTGGTTTCACCTTATCTTTGACATAAACCAAGTCCAAGTTCCTGGTATCTCCATACTTGAAATTCGTTTACTTTAAACACATGTGAAGGGAACTATAAGTTTGGGTTTACATAAAATAAATTGTGGGCATCCAAGTCCATATATAATAAGAAGTATGGGATGACTCCTTGGACATCAATTAAATTTAATAAAAATAATTGCAAAAACCCATGAAATAACTAAATTAAAATAAACAATACACATAAATAAGATGTTTTAAGATCATTATTATCTATTTATGAAACTAATATGAATTTAAAATAGTTGTCTAACATTTATTTTGATTTGTTCTTTTATTAAGATAAATCATGCATGAATTAATTCGATTAATTATCTCAATAATCAATTAATTAAATTCATCTTAATATTCATCCAATATTTCTTGGAGATACACATCCACATGTGATTTTAAATAAATTAAATTAATTAATTTTTTTAAAATTTAATGAAATAAGTTCACAAATTTTACTTAGAAGTAAATTGGAAAGTACATGTTCAAACTACTCAGCCTGTATTAAGATCATATACAATCTAATCATGTGGAATATATTCTACACGTTTTATCATGTAATTACATGAAGTGTATGAGTTAATAAACAAAACATGAAACATGGGTCAATTAACATAAAATATAATGATTTTAACACATATAGAGTAATTGACATATTACGACTATACATGGTATATAGTTCATATTTTTATTTAAAATTATATTAATCATGTAATATCATAAAATAACTATCATATTTAATGTATGAGTAAACTAAATGACACATAGAAAACATAATAATGAGATTTATGGAGTAAAAATCAATTTTAATTTTCTGCATAAATTTTTTGGGTACACAGCATGTATATCCAGCTACACATTATGTATCCATCTTTTCATAAGTCCATGATACATGCTTAGGTACTAGGTGTATATTACTATATAGACATGTGAGGGGTACACAACATGTATAGAAGGTACACATCATGTAACCTCCTTGTTACATGGTTTTCATCCCTTACGCATCACGTAATTAATACTCAATACATATTTGACTTCATGTTTTCCACCACAAAAATGCATATACTATACAACATGTAACACATTTACACTGTGTGTAGTCCCACATGTAATGTTTCAATCAATCTTCATAAACATATAAAGAATTTAATGCACTATGTGTCCTTTATTCAAGAAGCGATGAATTAATTATCACTATATCTTGTTGTAGTAAAATAGGTTCATAGTGTGTACTCCATATACGCATTATGTAATCATGATTATTTTTTTCTAAAATTCTTTGCACCTTTAAATGGGTTATTCGGATTTTCTTCATTATTATTTAATCAGATATGGATTATATAATCGTGAAATAAAGGGAGGAAGTAGATATATCAATTATTGAATTCAAGAATAAATAATAGGAAATGAAAACTAAATTTAAATTCATATAACAATCAATAATAATTAAATAATTATAAATTTAATGTGACTAATTTGATACCACTTTCTAGTTCCAGACTATAAAGATCCATGTTTTTCTAGACTATTAAATAAGCAAAATTTTGATTTTCTTTCTTTTGGATACTTGTGAGGGGTAAAATGGTCTACTTACCCTAACAGATGATCTCAGATAATTTCTTTGACCACATTTTTGGTCTTGTAATAGTGTTTTTATCCTAGTAATAGAGTTTTGTGAAATTTAGAGTCATTCCAATTTTTACAAAATAATTAGTATTTAATATTTTATTTAATTAAATATTATCTTTTCATGTATTTTTTATTGCTGATATTTTTGAATGGATTTTTGGATTGATATCATGAAATTTTTTTGAGTCCATAATATTTGGTTTTTTAATAGGTAAGGTATAAACTTACAATGGGTGAAAGGGTCAGGCTCAAGCCCCTTTTTCTTTTTCTTTTATTTATTCCTCTTTTCCTTTTTCCCTTTTTCCATTTATTTCTTTTTTCTTCCCTTTTGATTCTCATGTATAACCCCTTGGGATCTTACATCATGTATCCAAGATAATTATGGGTATATAAGAGGTAGAGGGATGAGGGATCATCTTCAGGGTGCTCATATGGACCTAGAGAATAACTTGGTGGGCGTGTAGTGAGAATTAAGTGTGAATATTTGGTTGATTCTTACCAAATGTTGGATCGTTTTATGTTTTAATCCATAAATCATCATAGTTTAAATTTTTTTAAGTTTTAAATACCTTTTATTTATTTCTATGGACCCAATGGGGGTTGATATGTAGTTATTTTAGGGAAAACCGGGTTTTTGGGAGGTTTGCATGGGTTTCTTGGTTGGGAATACTGATCACATGGTGTGTGGTTTCTTGATCACATGCCATGTGTTCTTCCTATTTGGGAAGATGAAGTTTTTAAAACTAAAATTTGTGTACCTGTAGTATATGTATTGTAGTGGTACTTGGCCATATAGTCGAGCACCGGGGAAGAAAGAGTTTTTTAGACTACATGAAATGTACTCAGAGTACACATCGTGTAGTGGTACATGGCCATGTGGATGGGTACATGGGAAGGTGCCCAATGTGAGGGGGACATGGTCATGTACTAGTACATTTCTAGACCCCAGTTGTGTACTGGTTATGTAGTATTACATGGCCTAACCCCATATATTCCCAAACTATGTAATAATACATGGCTAGACCCTAGGTATATCTAGGCCATGTATAATTACATGGATTAGGTGGACATTTTTTTAGTACACACTTTGTACTTAGGGTACATGCCATTTACTGCACCCTTGTTACCTGTTTGATGGTTTTTAGTGTTTTTGTGCCCTGAAGTCAGAATTATATCGAATAGTGGTCCATTTTGAGTTTTTTCCATGTAGAATGAAATAGTGAATCCCTTGAGGTGTTTTGAGGGATTCTAAGAGGGTTTCAGGGTGATCGATATTTGATGGAGAGGTGCTTCCTCTGGTAGATGGTTTTATACTTCTCTAGAGAGTGATACATATAATGAGACATAGTTGAGGGTTGTGAGAATGGTTGGAGGACATGGAATGGGATCGACAAGGTCCTCAGCTGGTTTAACTTGGGATAGTCCCTATTTAGTGGTACTGGGATATGAATCAAGGAGGTAGATAGGTTGGTTGTTCAGGCTAACCTGGATAGGGATATTGGAACTGAGATTTTCCATGATCTATCTCCCTATAAGGATTATTATGTGTCCTTTCCCTTTAGTCCAAGGGGAAAATTTTTGTATTGACATCGTTATAAGGTGTGTTTCCCCTAAGAGATGGGCATTGGCCTAAGAGGATAGTCTGCCTAAAGGATCCCAAGAGGTATTCTTCAACTTGTTTATATACCTAGAGGATCCCAAGTGGGATGATTTCACTTTCATACTATTTCAGGGGATTTGAAAAGGGATTCCTATGATTACGTATAGACTTAGTGGGTCCCAATAGGGTTTCCTCCACTTACATGTGGGCCTCAAGGATCCCAAATGTGATGTATCTCCTATGTTTTCCCTAGGGGACCCCAATGGGTACCCCAGTGGCTAAAAAGTCCTAAGTGATTCTGTTATGTTATTGGGTAGATATAATAGTGTGTGTGTCACCTTATAACTCATACTAAACATGTGATATTGAGGGGATATGGAAATAGTGATGGGTTTAGGTGTTTGGACAACCCTAATCTTTTATTGATTCATTCACTTAGTTATTATTGATGTAGCTATGGACGCCCAATAATGATTTTTAGAACTCGGCCAATGGGCCTAATGTGATATGATGGAATAGTGGGGATTCCTAGAGTCACTCGCTAGGATTCAAATTATGAGCCTTATATAAATTAATGCTACCATTACATGAATTTCTAGTGTCTCTAGGATTTCTTCCCATAGAGCCTTGGATGCCTTGTGATCTCAGGATCCAATATTTTGGGCCACTATTACCGAAATTCCTAGTGTATCTGGGACTCCTACTTGTACCATAGAAATTAATGAGGTTTCTAAGTACATCTAAAATAACCCTCTTAGTTACCATGTCACCCAAGATGCCTAGAATGCTAGAATCCAAGTAATGATAGAGGTTTCCAGGTGTCCAAAACTCCCCTAAGAATTGTATGCTTGTGACATCCTTGAGGATTGATGATGATATTCTTTATTTATTCATATGATACTCCATCAGATTGGGTGGATGCACCATGATTACATTACCCATAGTTATCTAGGAATAGGTTGTTGAAAAAGTGATTAAAGGATATTGAGTTATCTTCTTAGATCAGGAAAGTATTCCTTATATATTTCCTAATGCTCATCCCATTAGGAATTAATTCTTATTTCTATAGTATCGATTACCTATGGATTGGGGCCTAGTAATATGACATTGGAATGGAATAAGGAACCTTGAGTCATTGTTTGGGTCCCACTAGTTATTCATGACTTCATAAGTATACCTAGGATTATTAGGATCCTACTAGATATCTTAATTATAGAATTTTCAGTTGAAGCCCTAAATTATTCATTATATTTAGTGTAGGAGAGTATGGGTTAGCCTAGGGTAAGGACACGTATCCTCCTATGGTGACGCAGCTTGCTCAGAGAGATTTTTTGTGCTATTTGAAGTGGGTATAGTTGATCTGGATCATGGACCCAAGGATCGATGATTGTTTTATTTTATTTTATTTTATTCAAGTTGTGTATCAGCTAGTTTTGTAATATTTCATGATCATTCACTTATGATAGCAAGTTATAGGTTCATTTTTGGGGGTGTCCTGCTGAGATTTATTTTTCACCCCCTATACATGTACCTTAGTGTGCATGCAGACCTTATGTATTATTTCAAGTTGATAATGGATGCATGATGGATAAGGAGGAGGCCCAGGTTTTTATGGTCAACTGGATCTTCTTGTGTGGAGTTTTATGATCATACTAGAGGATCATGACATATTTTGGGAGATCAAGTATGTGTTATGGATCAAAGTTATAATTAGAGACTTGTGCATTTATTTTTCGTTACTTATATTTTATATTTTATTAGACCATTGGGATATTGGTTGTTATATGTATAAAATTATTGTATGGGACTCTACTAAATTTAATTTATTATTTAGTCTTATTTATATTTATCTACTTCCACTTTAGTTTATTTGTGATATGTTTGATTCTTAGTTATTTATTTATGATTTTTCACTCTAATATGGATTTATAGTCTCCTCGCAATACCATCTTAAACCCCTAATGTTAGTTGGAAGCCTTAGGTGTACAAGGAGGCATGTTTGAGGTCTTGTGGAGAACCATTATAGCCATTTTTTATAGAGTGAGTCGAGGAAGGACATGAAAAAGTGGTATCAAAGGGGTTACTTTCCTATTGTTTTACTATTTGGGACATGGTAGATAGGATTATGAGGGATGTTTAGGAGCTTGTTGTAACATCCTGACCCAGGTGCCACTATCTAATTCCCTATTCAAGTGGATCACATGGCCTCAAGAGCACATACCCATATGCTAGAGGCTACCGACTAGAAGTGTGGTCCAAGGGTGTCTGTGGGGAGATTATTCCCTCATGTAAGAGTAAAACATAGTGGTAGTAATCACAACAGTCAATAGCAGTAGTAGATAAATAAAGATTGGAGATAAACATCCAAGAAAATAATAAATAAACAATGCCAAATGAAATATCATATTCAAAAATAAAGTGTCATTTCATGTCTCTACAAAGAAATAAAATAGGTATACAGACATCCAATACAATACAATTATTAAAATGAAAAAAAATACTAAAAGTAACTATCTTTATATAGCATCATGAGCCTAGATCGATCCCATGCTCCCCTGCTCATAAGCATAGAACAAGTCAAGAATCATATTGCGGGCTCTTTCCTCAATCCTTAACTACATCCATGAAGTCTATCTATGTACCCAATGGCAGTCCAAATAGGGTAAGAGATAACACTCAGTAGTCCACCACCAATGGTGTCTATAATAATTCCAGTCTATGAAATACAAGATAAGCAGTGTGAAATATATATAACATGTATAACAGTATTATAAGTGAAAATCCCAATGTAAAAGTAATAACTGTAAAGTGATATTTTCCATCCTGTCAACAATAATCAAGCTCCCATAAACAAGGGAATCTATAAGAATAAATAAACAAGTATGATAACTATCCAGTCTAATAACTATGAACAAATACCCATACTAGGGCTATTTATAATCATACAAAAAATCCACAACATCCCCACCATGTGTCCCAGTGTATAACATCTACTTGTCACTGATGTATAATCCAATTTATAATATCCATCATGGCCATGTTGTATAATCAAAATTCATCCCCAAAATCTATGTTGTGTAATAAAAATGTCATACCACAAAGGGTCAGATCCAATGTATAGAAGACCAAGGCATCCACATCGAATCCTAGGATCATATCGATGGAAACTTAGTAAATATTTGGGTGGGGTCCAAGGATAATGTCAATTGATCATGTCCATCATGATCCCAATAAAGTCATATCCAGGGGGTTGTAAGGCCTATGGCATCCTATAGAATCAGGATCCAATGAAGAAATAGGTCCAAGGCATCCAATTCCATAATTAAGACCCATGAAGTATAAATTTCCATGGTGTCCTGTGGAATTAGGATCTAAGGAGCTTGTCCAAGGAATCCACTACCATAATCAAATACATCATCTCATTCATTCATCATTTCCCAATTAATCACATTCATGATTTCATCCCACACTTTTCCACAATTTCAATTTAAATCAATTATATAAAATCACATCATGTTATTATATGGAAAGGAGGCATCAAATCTCTCCTATTATATCAAATAAATTATCATGAATTTATAAATGGATCCCTCTAACTAGGCCAACTCACATGCACCCCATGGGTTTATAACAAAAATATAATACAAAGACACACCACATGGGTGGCCTAGGTTGGGGATAACAACCTCTAACAATATCAAAGGTACTAGTGGGAAACCTAAGAAGGTTCCAATTCATTTAATAAAGGCATTAAATTAATTTTATGGGAGATGCTAGAAAGTACATCATGAAACAAAAATGAAACTAGGAATATAAAACACCAAACTTATGTCAAAATTTATAGACCACCTACTACAGGTCCGTAGTATTTCACTTGTCTAGTATCAGCCTCTGATTCAGTCCAAATTAAGAGAAAAATGAATAAATGATGAAAATCCTGGAAATGTGGTATATTATCTTGCACCAAAATTGTATAGCCTATACCAAGAAAAATTATTAATGGAACAAGAGAAATTAATAAATCATTGACATAATTCCAATGAGACTGACAGTGCTTGAATCTGAGCCAGGATGGAGAAACGGTGGGCAAGCCTAAAATTTGGCTTCAAAGGAGTTCTCTCAATGTCAAGGTTTTGTCTACTAGAAAAATAAAGAGAAATAAATATTTTATAATTATTTTAAAGTGAGAAATGGTAATTTCCCTTATAATTCCTGGCTCACACGGTTTGCCTACATGGTTGGCCAAACTGTGCACCAACTATGGGCCCTTCTCTATTCAAGGGGGACCTTGTATGGTTTCATGGGCATGGTTTGACTAACTATGTGAAAACTATTTGGCACGCCTATACTAAAAAGTATAGGTGGATTTCATGGTTGTGCACCTCAAGTTTCACAGTTTCCTTAAAATTTGAAATCTCCAAAATCTCTCTATCTAGCCCTTGCATGTTTTCTCAATCCATGTAGACCAGGTCACATGGTTTCTACTAATTGTGCGGACCAATTTCCTTTTCCAAAAACCAAGCATCCGAGCTCTGAAAAATCCACGAACACCCCCCGAAACATTCATGATCTCATTATCCACTCACATTATGTCAAAACCAAGGATTTAAACCTAAATTTAAAATATACATACATCATAGGAAAACCCAAGATCTTAAAATATTCCCCCCTTAAAGTAATTCATCCCCAAATTTCACTTCCATGGGTGGTCAAGAATAATATGAGAATAACTATGGCCACTGAGCACATACATCGGACTCCTGCTCCCAAGTCTCATCCTATAAACAGTCGTGATTTCATAGCACCCATACTAGAGGAACTAATCAGCCTCAAATAACCTTCATTCTCCTATCAACAATATGAATAGGATTCTCCACAAAGGAAACATCTACTTGTAACTCCGAATTATTAGGATGTAGAGTGTGAGATGGGTCTGAGTGATAATGGTGCATCTAAGATACATGAAAGACAATGTGCTTAGACTGGAACCTCTGAAGTAACTATAACCAATAGGCTACCAGTCTGACTATCTCTAGAATCTCAAAAATCCTGACATATCATGGAAAAATCTTACCATGTTTCCTAATACATATGTGTCTAAGACTCATTGAGATACTTAAAAGGACCTAAACCCCAACCATAAACTCTAGAAGTTGTTTACAATGATCATCATAGGATTTTTGTTGAGGTTGTGTAGTCTTCATCTATTTCCAAATCAACTAGACCTACTCTGAAGTCTCCTAAATAAATGAGGTCCAAGCAATGCTGCCTCACCTACCTCTATCTAGTACAAGGGCGATCGGCATGGCCTATCATAAAAAGCTTCATAAGTCACCATCTATATAGTTTCCTAATATCTATTATTATAATAAAACTCAAACAGGGGTATATGACTCTACCAAGAACCCCCAAAATCCAAGAATCATTTTTGCAGCATGTCCTAAGTCACTTAAATCATGTGCTTTGACTATCCATTAGTCTGAGGGCGGTATTCTGTGGTTAGAAGAACATGTGTACACAATTCCCTCTACAAACTCTTCCAAAAATGAGATGTAAATCGAGAATCCCTATCTGATAAAATGATCTGAGGAACCCCATAAAGGAAAACTATCTCATGGATATACAAACTCCCAATCTCATTTACTAATAAGTTCTACCTAATCAATAGGAAATGATCAACCTTTATGATCATATCAACAACAACCCACACAGCATCACTACCTCATGGTGACCTTGGAAAACTGGTTATGAAATCCATTGAAACATCACCCCATTTAAAATCAATAATGGGTAAATATTGTAAAATCCCAACTAGTCATTGGTGTTCTTGATTCTCCTGCTGATAGGTGTAACCCCTCATGAAAAATCCAACTATCTCACATTTTGTATTCCGCCACCAATATTGGTGATGTGGATCTCGATATATCTTGGTAACATTGGGATGAACTTCCCAAAATGAGGCATGAAACTCCCACATTATATCCTCACATATGTCTGATATAACCCATACGTGACCATGTTTATACATGATTTCATCCTCTCCAACAGTCCAACCAGGAGGCTGGTTCTCACCTACCACACTCTCCTGTATGACTAGGAAATCAACATCAGATAACTATCTCATATATACTCTATCTAGAAGAGTGTAAGTCACTTATAAGGATGAGATAAAATTAATCTCTTGGAAATAGTATAATTCCAAGTGAATCTATGAAAATAAGGCCATAAGTTTCCACACACTTATGGCCTCCTAATCTACCTGTATTTGAGTTATCCTGTTCAGTGCATCGGCAACTAAAATTCCATTTCCAGGCGTATAGGTAAACTCGTAGTCAAAAGAGTGTAGGCACTTAACCCACCTTCACTACCTCAAATTCAAGTCATGCTATGTAAATATGTACTTGAGGCTTTTGTAGTCCGTGTACACTAGAAAACACTATCCTAGTAAATAATGCCTCTAACAGAACAAGGCATGTACAACAGTAGCTAACTCGAGATCACGCGTCAAGAAATTACTTTCGTGTGGCCTCAACTGATGATACTCATACACCAGGACTCTATCCCTCTACCTCATAACTTTTCCTAGTTCAATACCTTACGAATCAAAATACACAATGTAGCTTTTGACCAGATCTAGTAGAATCAAGACCAGTGCTGAAGTTAGTCCCTATTTCATCTCCTAAAAGGTTTTATCATAAGTATA
The DNA here is from genome assembly GCA_963277665.1 of Viscum album. Taxonomy (NCBI): domain Eukaryota; kingdom Viridiplantae; phylum Streptophyta; class Magnoliopsida; order Santalales; family Viscaceae; genus Viscum; species Viscum album. The sequence continues at coordinate 1,148,735,631 of OY728127.1, read as the reverse complement.
TGACCATAAAAACTCTACACCATATTTATTAAATCCCATAATAGGTGATGCTAATCATTAGAATCCTTATATAAAATTCATTTAATATCTAGATAGACCCAAAAAACATCATATATCAAATATGTTATTGGGATACTTCTAGGAAACTACATCTCTCACCTTCTCTGGGTCAAATGATACTCCTGTATCTGAGATAATATGACCTGGGAAGTGAATCTCATCCATCCAAAAGTGTCACTTTGTGGTCTTAGAATATAACTGATGCTCTCTCAGTGTATCCAAAATGATCTAAATAATTTTTTCATGGTTGTGTCAATTGTGTGAATACACCAAGATATCCTCCATGAATACCACCACAAAAAAATCCAAATAATTATGGAAAACTCGGTTCATCATAGCTATGAAAATTTCCGGTGTGTTCTTCAGACCAAACATCATAACCAAATACTCATATAGACCATATCTTCTATGAAAATTTTTACTCGGTATATCTACTGGTCGAACATGCACCTGATGATATCCCAGCCTCAAATCAATTTTCAAGAATACCTGTTCTCCTTATAGATAATAAAAAAGGTCATCTATATATTGAAAGGGATACTAGTTCTTAAATGTAAAATGGTTTAACTTCCAATAATCCACACATATCCTGAGGGTACCATCTACCATTTTAGGAAAAATGACCATAAAACCCCATGGAGAAGTATTGGGTCATATATACCCCTTTTCCTCCAATACCTTTAGCTTTCTCTTGATCTCCTAACACTCTATAGTATCCATTCTATAAGGAGGAATGAATACCATTTCATCTCCTTGAATTAGTTTGATAGAGAACTCTACCTCTCTTTTAGGAGGTAAACCAAAAAAATCATCTGGGAAATCATCCATGAAAAAATTAACCACTATAGGGAAATATACCTAACATGATCCCTAATCATCTAGATATAAATTAGATATCTAGGTTGTCATCCTACCCAACTCGGAATACTCTGGTCCATCTCTACCATCTTGAACATCCCATTTACCCTTTTGAATAAAAAAATCTACCCTGTAGTGATGTTAAATTCACCCTTCAATGATATAAATCAACATGGTCTCAATAAGAAACTATCTAGTTCATCCTGATTATGATGTGAAACCCTATAATCTTGAGGTAAAAAGAAGTCCCATATGAAGTTACACCCACCAATCTCAAGGGGACACTCCCTACCTTGGTGTACACCCTTCTTCCTAATCCCCAATAGAGTATCCAAAGTCAAGATGCCATCAGAAACCTAAACAATGAGCCTAAGGATCTCCACCATAAGAAAAGATATGAAACCATGTGATGCACATGTATTGAAAATAATAGGTATTATAATAGTGGATATTATGATCATACCTCTCACCATAGATGGCTCAACACTCTACTCCTCAGAGGTAGGTTATATAGAACACTACAACAAAAATAGGCCTTAGCAGCGGTCTATTAGCGGCGGTTTACTAAACCGAAACTAATTTTTTAAGAAGGTTTTAGTGGTGGTTTTTAATAAACTGTTGCTAAATCATGTTTTTTTATAGTTTCGACACTCCCCCCCCCCCCAACCCCTATGAGACCCCCCCCCCCCCCATTCTCCCCCCGACCCCCGCGACCCCCGAAGACCTAGCTTGCCGCCCCTTCTCCCCCTAACCCCCGCGACCCTTGAAGACCTGTGCTCCCCCCCCCCCTCACCACCCTCGACCTAGATCACCTCCCCTTCATCGGTATTGACTCTTTCTCGCCACCCCTTAGCGCACCTCTCTTCCCCTCAACACGCCTATCTGCCCCTATTGGTAATGTGTTTTTTTCTTGTTTATTTTCTAAGATATTATTATGATTATTCAACATTTTTCATGTGAGGTTTTGGGTAGGATCCTACTGAATCTACTTGTATTATTACTCGTTATATATATCCTATTTTTATAGGTCTATAAGAGGGAGTTAGTGATTGGGTTGGGTGTTACTAGAACATGACATGGATCTTGTTTGTGTTTTTTTATAAATAGTAGTTTATTGTTATATAATTTCACAATATTGTTGTGAGAACTTAGGTTATTTATAAAGAATAAAATTTCTAAAATTACATGTTTTTCTGTTAAATAAGTTTTATAGTAGTTATTTTCTACATGAAAAACATATTTTATTTGGTGTAAAACTCATGAAATTGATTTAATGTATTTAGTCATGGGTTATTGTGATTCTATAATGATGTTTATAAATTATGAAAATATTTTTTTATGGAAGTTATAATTTAATGAATATAATGTAAAAATATATTGGATGACATAGGGTTATTATTTATTAAAATGTAGTACCTAAAACTAAGAGATAAAATGTAGTTTGTTTTTATAAATATGCCTGTAGGAATTTTTTAAGTAATAATAGTTTAGATAAAATGATTATTATCATTAATTTTTTTCAAAAAAAAATTATCTATTTCAATAAAATATAAATGGAATAATTATGAGCTTCATGTATTGAATTAGAAACATGTGTTTTTTGATATTATGGCATTAATATTTTTATTATGTGAATGTCATCTGTTAAGAAATATTATAAGAGGTAATGCATTTGGAATTGAAATTATATGACATGATTTGATCCATGATTTTGGCTAGGACTTGTGTTTGGTACCATGTTTTTTTATATTCCATTTGTTTGATGGGGATATACTATCTTCCATGTGTTTTGTATAATACTTACATGAGCCATGTTTTTTGATACCATACTCTTCGGTGGGTGTTTATAGAATCCACCATTATTAGCTAATATTGGTATAAAAGTTTTATGGGTGACTTGGTTTGTGAAAAATTCCTTAAAGATCATCTTTTTATGATTTCATTAAATAATTTAATAGACTTCCCCTATAATATATGATAAAATTAGAATGTGTCATTCTTTGGTTATTTAAGGGTTTATTGGCATTATTTCTTACACCCTTTATATACACAACTGGAGTTAATACATATTAAATGAATGGTGATGCAGGTAAGGGTAAAAACTCTAAATAGGTATGAGATGATTTTAGGATACATCATCAAGTTGATTTTATATGTTTTTATGTCATGTTGATGGGTTTTATTATATTATTTTCTAGATATTTTAGTTTTATTGTATATGAAATTTTCAATTGGTATGTATTTTATATATACCCTAGATTAATTATTAGTTTGAAAAAAATAGATTCAGTTTTATACATCAATTTATATTTTTATCTTTTATATATACTACTTACGATTATTGAGTTCTTTACTTTAATATTTTACCATAGTGGATTATTAAAAGGAAAACCACTCCATGCATAATACATTCCTACCCTCTGGGCTAGTCAGTAGCCTCTAACATCCAAATACTACATTCCCTAGGGACATAGTGATTTATAAGCCCTCATTACTATATCATATTATAATAAAAAACATATAAATCACTATAAATTCTATATTTATTGTTTATTCTTTATTCTATGAACATTTAATTGAAATTAAAAGTATATTATGGACTTCTAGTAAATTAGTGTTATATTCATTCCTTCTTGAGGAACCTAAGATGAACAAGTTTTTCATAGGATAATTGATTCATTATCTTCTAAGTAGTGTTTTTTCATATCTTCATCAGTAACCACTTTCTCCAAACATAAATAGACTGCTTTTGTATCTTCAACTTGACCAACATCTATATACCACAAAAAACATAAAACAAATAATGCATGGAGAAAATTTTAACTATCACCTACTTATTATCATTAGAAGTTAACCCCTAAAATATAGTTGTTTTATTTATCCTCAATCAATAGATATTTAAAAACCAATCAAAATACCAAAGTTAGATATTTGGAGTGATATTCCATTAAACAAAAAGAAGATAACAATGATTGAAGTTTTAATGAGGTTATCCTACCATCTAGGAGTCCAAATCAATTAATGACTCATCAGTATGACATTGAAAAATATTTTAGAAATATAAATAATGTATGTAAAGAAACATTCCCAAATGAATCACCTCTATTATTTCCTAGTCATCTAAGTGGAAAAGGAATTGTATTTTTAAAAATCCAAAGTAAAATATAAAAATTTCCCATGCATAAAAGTGGACCCCCTCCTGTACTATAGTGGATAACCAAGGATGTTCCATGATCCACTCCAGAGCTCCACATTATGTTTCAACCCCCATTGATGTTCCATGATCCACCCGAGATCTGAAAATTTTAATCACATGCAGGGTCACAACATGTTGCTACCCATAACACTTCACCAGGATACCCTACATGTTTTAAAATTATCAACCCCAAACCAGACCCAACTCTTGGAATCCTAATTCAAGGCCAATAATAACATACAAAGTAGGAAAAAATTATTAATATACACAATATTTAATTATACCCCTATTGTATATTTTTTGGGGATTGAATATTTTATATGAATTCCATAAGACTATGGATTTAATAGGTTTTCCCACTTTCTATAATTGAAACAAAATTAAATAGAAATTGAAAAGGTATATTGAAATCAATACTTTTCAGTGTTATTTCAAGATCTATTTTAATAAATTTAATATACATGATTTCATTTATATTCCGAATTTCATGTTTCCTTTGATTCTGGAAAAACAAATACCTTACTTATAAGCCTTGGATTCATCTACCCTAGCCATGAATCCTTTCACCTAATTATTCCTGGCATGTTCTACATCTTGGTTCCACATGTATTTTCTAAAGTAGTGAGTCATGTTTAAAGTAAGAGTTTTCTTCCATTTTATATTCCTAACTTCTATTAAATTATTATATGATTTATCAAGCCCTTACCTTAGTGATATCAAAGTTATGACATCATCAGTTTGTCCATCTGTTTTGGTGTAGCATGACATACAAAAAACTACAGGGATGAGATCCTTGTTCTCATCATCTTTTATAGATCTTTTTAATTTGCATGATTTGGTTTTATAGTGGGTGGGTTTATTATGTACCATATGTATTTATATAGAAAAACCTTATTTAATATATTTATATATATTTTCAACTAGTATATATGAATATCTTTCCCTATTTAGTAATAGTTATGTGTTTTAATTTTTTTTAATATTGTGTAGGCACATTGTGATATACATGGATAAAAGCTGGATCACATTACCGAGGAACACACCTTAGTATGTTAAGGGTTTGAATGAGTTTTTAGATTTTGAAATTTCCAATGGATCTGTTAAATGGAGAATAATATTTTCATGTCCTAAATGTAAATTTAGAAGATGGTTGAAGAGATCTGAAGTTTATGAACATTTTATATTGAATCTATTCCCTGGTCAATATTTGTGATGGATTTGGCATGGAGAATCAAACATTATAGAAAGGTTGAGCACTGATTTCAATCCACAGAATGACCTCCCAACTTCATCGACAATAGAAAATGAAATACAAAACCTTATAAATGATGCATTTGGCACTACAAGAGACCACCATCAACATAAAAACACATCATAACAACTAGATAAGGGTTCTATAAATAGGAAAGTGACAAGTGATGTTTTTGAGATTGTAGGACAACCATATCAAGATTGTAACATATCAGTGGATTTTCCTCTTGATTCGGTGGAGACTAATGTAAGAGAAAACTTCACTGAGTAAAATATGTTTCATAATTTAGTTTATGATAGAAATAAAGAGTTGTATAGTGGATTTTTAAAATATTCAAAACTTTCTTTTATGCTGAAGTTTTACCATATAAAATGTCTATGTGGAATTACAAATAAGGTAATGTCTATGATATTAGAATTTTTGCGTGATGCATTTCCTGAAGCAAACATCCCTGAGTCTTTTTATGATATGAAAAAATTTGTTAATAGGCTTGGTCTGAATTATAAAAAAAATACATGCATGTCCTAATGATTGTATTCTTTATTGGTGAGAGGATTCAAATAGACAGGATTGTAAAAAATGTTCTTCTTCTAGATGGAAGTCAATGGGTGATGTTTGAAGTATGAATCAACATAATTTCATGAATAAGAAGAAAAGGAACACACCTAAAAAGGTTTTGTGTTACTTTCCTTTAAAGGATCGATTTAAAAGATTATTCATGTCATCGAAAACCATCGAACACATGAAGTGGAATTCTGTAGATAATAACAATGATGGGTTAATGAGACATCCATGAGATTCACAATCGTGGAAGAAATTTGATTCATTACATCCAGATTTCTCAGTTGATCCTGGGAATGTTCAATTGGTATTGGATACATATGGATTCAACCCATTTGGGTCTCTGAGTACTAGTTATAGCATTTGGCCAGTTGTTTTGATACCTTACAATCTGCCTTTGTGGATGTGTATGCAAAAAATCTCTTTTATCATTTCAATGATTATTCCTGAAAAAAAAATGCTTGGAAATGATATTTATGTATACTTATAGACTTTAATTAAAGAATTACAAGAGTTGTGGAGCAACGGTTTTGAGACATTTGATGCTTCTTCAAAAACAATGTTCAAAATGAATGTTGCTTTAATGTGGACCATTAGTGACTTCCCTAGGCTTGGGAATTTATCTGGTTGGAACACTTACATGGGTTTGTCTTGTAATATTTGTAACTTTTATTTTGAGACCAAATGGCTACCTCACAATAGAAAATGGTGTTTCTTTTTCCGTCAAATATTTCTCGATACATCACATAGATTTCGGCTGAACAGATCAAAATTTAATGGTTTCATTGACCATAGACCACCTCCAAAGTTGTAAACTGGTTATGAAATATTAACACAACATGGAAATGTTGAAAAAAAAAATGGGATGGGTTTTCATTTGAATGACAGTGGGAAAAGGGTTCGAAGTGCATCGTCAAGCGAAATCAGAACGCAACAATGTAAGAAAAAAAGTATATTCTTCAAACTTCTATATTGGGAATTTAATTTGTTGCGGTATAATCTTGATGTGATGCATATTAAGAAGAATGTCTGTGACAATTTGATTTTCACATTTCTTAATGAGCATGGAAAGTCAAAGGATCATCTCAATGCTCGCAAAGACTTACAAGTAATGAACATAAAATGTGATCTCTGGCCAGATGAGAATGAAAAGTATGCTCCGACAATTTTTGTAAGGGAAAATAGGGATAAAAATACATTCCTTAGAATTTTATGGAATTTGAAGGTATATTATGGGTATTAAATTAATATATTGAGGTGTGTTTACTTGAATAATCATAAGTTACATGGATTGAAAAGTCACTATTCACATATTTTGTTACAACAGTTACTACCATTGTCATTGCGTACATTATTGCCTAACAAATTACTGCTATTGTACTCCAATTCTGCACATTTTTCACACAACTATGTGAGAAATATTTATATCCATTTCAGATTGAAAACCTCTAGGAGAGGTTTTTATTGACCCTTTGTGCAATGGAGATGATCTTTCCTCCATTGTTTTTTACTATCATGATGTATTTAACTATGCATTTGGTTGAGGAAGCTAAATTAGGAGGCATTGTTCATTATCGATGGATGTATCCAATTGAGAGGTACTTTATTTATATGTTTTTTAGTTAATTAAACAATTTTTGGCACTTAATTGAATGTATAATTATGTTTATTTTATTTCACAGATATCTTGGGAATTTGAAATCATACATGAGAAATAAAGCTCAACCAGAAGGCTCTTTTGCTGAAGGCTATTTGGCTGATGAGTGTCTTATCTATTGTTCTAGATACTTTGATGATATTGACATAAGATTTAATAGAGTTGTACATGTTGAAGACACATCGACTCAATCTCAAATAAATCAGATTTCCAAAATATTTCCTATTATTGGTCGATCAGTTGGGAGGACCTCAAATGTGACACTAACAGAATAAGAATTATTACAGGCACATAGATATGTGCTGCTGAATAGTGAAATTGCAGATCCATTTATTGAAGAGTTGTGGATAAAAACAAATATATTAATGATAGTCCGAACACAAAATGAGAAAGATATAACAAAAGCTATTAATAAAGAGCTTGTAAAATGGTTTTCATGATGTGTAAGTTCATAAATATTGAAATAAATACAAATATTAGTTTGACACATATATTTTTTAAATCTAATAAAGTATATTTCTTTTTTTATATCATGAATACTAATACTCGATTAGATATTTCATAAGATTTGAAGTTTCTTGCTCGATGTCCTCTAAAACAAGTTTGAAAGTTCAACGCTTACAACATGAATGCCTTTAGATTTCATACAGTCGATCAAGAAGAGGGTTTGAAAACACAGAATAGTGGTATATTTACATTTGATGAAGTGGTATACTATGGAAAGTTTACTTATATTATTGAATTAAACTACCATAGGCATTTTTCAGTTGTTTTATTCAAATGCAATTGGGTCGATATTATCAGAGGTGTTAAAAGAGATTCCTTTCAATTTACTTCTGTGAACTTCTCTCACTTGATGGATGTTGGTGATCATGAAATGCATGATCCATATATCTTATCATCACAAGAAAAAATGGTATATTATGTAAATATTTTGTGGATGAAGGGTGGAGTGTAGTTGATCACGTAATACAAAGAGATTTTTATGATATGGGTGATGAAGTGGAAGATTTGACCTCTAAAATTGAATCTCATCAACAACAAGAAGAAGAATTATTTGTCCATCGTGATATTGAAAATATTAGTATAGCAAGGATGAATGAATTGGATGGAGTAATAGAGCAGGAAACTAACATTATTGAGGGGTAAAATGATTTTATGTACAGTTATTTATTCATTCAACAACCACTTATTTCATTTGTGCAGTAATTCATTATAATTGTTATGTATATTTTGTTTGTTAGTATTGGGAATCTATTATAATTTTTAAATTTTTTTTCTACATAATTTTTTGAAATATATGTTTTGAACTTAATTTTATTTGATTAAATGATAGTAATTCCAAGGAGGAAGTGATACACTATTTCATCCACTACTGCGACAGATGACGATCCATCGGTCTCCCTCCCTACGGCATCTGAACCATCAACTACCTACCCTCATGCACCATCTCTCACACCCTCTATGAGAGTCCCTTTATAAGCTGAGTCGTTGACTCCCCCTTCAGTAGCCTCATCAGTGGGGCGGCAGCACGCCACTTCTAGTTCATCACGGGCATACTGGAGGGTCACTGTTATAGGTACAGATTTTAATATAAATAAAATTATTGCACTTTTTTATACTAATTGTTTTTTCATTAAAGATGAAAAAAATGAAATTGTGGAGAAAAATATAAAAATTTCAAATATGTGTAATATGAATGGAGAGAAGATAGTTGTCCCATTTGATTCATATGGGGTCCCTATGGATGACGTCGCAGGATTACTTGGCCAAATTCTAGGCCAGCTGGCAGCGGAGCCCATTTACCTTCATATTTCTTATGATTATTGGAGACATATGCCTCCAAATTGGAAAAATGAAGTTTTTTATTCAAAAATAAAGGCAATTTTAATACATTATTGTGTAATTGAATGTCATGTTATTAATATGTTCAAAATGAATTTTTGTATACAAATTTTTTTTCCACTTTACAGTTGCTGATGTGATATCATGAAAGTGGAAATTGAAAAATCTTGGTAAGAAATGGAAATACTTCAAATGGAGATTGTGGAGCGATGTCCACGATACTTCATTAACCATCCACCAAATGTATGAGAATCTACCCAATGGGGTACTCAAAGAACAGTGGAAAGATTTTGTTGATAGACATCGTGATGAAAAGTAGATGGTATTTAAATATATATTATTATATTAACCTCATTTTACATTTATAAATTTATATGAAGAGGATATGACATTGAATACATTACTATTAAATTTCATTTTATTTATTTCAGGATCTCTCAAGAAAGAATGCATCAATTCAGGCTAAGCAAGTCATCCCTCACACTGCGGGGTCAAAAAGATTTTCGAGAATCCGATCAACTCTGGTAATCTTTTCATTAGTTTAAATATTTATAAGAAAATATTATATTTTTAATATATTAAATTTTTTATTTATCTTTTTTTAATGAAGTCACAGAGTTTAGGGCATGAAGCATCATGAACTAAAGTGTGGTTGGATATTCACAAAAAATCTGATGGAAGTTTTGTTAATGAGCCTCCCAAAGAAGTTGGGGTATGAACTCATTTATTCATTATAATAACTTATTATTAGTTTTTACTATGTTAATATATATTGATATTTTATTTATAGGTAAAAATTAAAAAAAATATGGGATTCCAATCCTGGGCAGTCCTACTCAGTCTCCCAGGATGACCAGGTTGCTAAAGTCTTTGGGAAGGAGCATCCTGGTAAAGCGCATGGGATGGGTTTGGGACCCATACCATCTGAGGTCTTTGGAATTCCACTGGGGATTGCAGCTACATCTACTCCTGGTTGTAGTCAGTCCATACCTGGAGATTCTTAGAGAGAGATTGCTTCTCTACGAAACACAGTTCAAGACTAGGGGGATCAGATATCTTCTTTTCAGAAAGAGTTGATTGATATATGTCAAAAGATGAGCAGAAATTCCCCTTATGGTATTGTATTGACTGGTGGTGAGCAGGTAAATCACAAAAATTCAAAATCATTTAGTTTTTAAACATTTATTGGTTTTAAGTTTAAATATAAATATGCAACACTATTTAATTTTCAATATAATGTTCTTACAGGTGGTAGAAGGAAGTGGAGATAGAGGTGGAGAGGGTGATGATGTGTGTTCATCATCAGATAGTGATTAGTTGTATTGTTGATATGTTGTACAAATATGGTAACAGTCAGTTTGTATATGTATCATGTGTGGCACATAGTTTCCACCAAACATTTTCTTGACCTAACATTTTCTTGATTTCTCATGTTTTCTTTTATGTATTTTATTTATTTCTGATGTTTCCTTTTATGTCTTGATTTATCTAGTGTGGTATGCACCATATATGTCGATTCTTTATTGTGATGATTCATTTTTTATGATTTATTTTTTTGATTCATTTTTCCTAAATTTATTAGGTTTGTCGGCCCTAGGTGAACATCCCACTTCAAATCATTATAGTATCTCATAAACTCATCTCTCATGGAATATGTGACCATTACCTTGCTACGAACTATAAACACTCCATGTATATCAAAATTCAATCCTGAAATAGTTTCACATTCTTCCAACCTATCACACATCATGATACATTTCAGAATAATATTATAACTTGTCTTTACTTATTTAACCAATGAATACATTATCTCTAAGGATACCCACATTGATTCCCCTAAACCCTCAACTACACCCACCAACTATTCTTACAGTGAAGATAAGATATTATATTCAACTAATGAAATTAGTTCTCCCATATCCTAAATTTTCTAGCCCAATGAATTTACCACTACATTTCCATTTCTAACATTTAAAATTATTGAACATCAAAAAATTTTACTTTCCTTGGTATTCATGATACTCTTGGTCTTTTCTAATTTCCTTGAGACTTATTTCTCTCCATTATTCCTTATTTGAATATGAGATTCTAGCACATAGTCAATGAATGAATATTCTCATTTGGTAAATTCTGTGCTAACAATTATTTTTTCCTCTATTCTAAGATACATATATTTCAAGTTAAATGATTCATGATCATCTCTAACTGTGTTCCAACCATTCCCCACCTAGTATCCTTTATCAACCAAGCCACATGGTTTTTTGGGGAGAACCACATGGTTTCCTATGACCATGTTCCTATTATGAAACCATTTAGAGGCCTCTATAAATATTAAAACCCAAAAACAAACAACCTAAGAATTATCCCACTAAAATAATATCTTATAAACAATTAGAGAACGGTAGAATGTAAGGATTGAAGCCCTTGGAAAACTTCAAGTCATTATAATCTCCCCCTCTGAGTATTTATCATCCTTGATTAGTGCCTCTATATTTCACACCCAAAAAACTAGGTCTATTGAGCTCGCGCATCATATTATCACTTGTAAGACTCTTTATGCATACACCCATGCTCCCATATGACTCTAATAAGTGACATCAGATTTATTCAAAACATTTTCTCACTACAGTCCATGATTCACACCAAGCGCTCCAAAAAATTTGGGTAAGGCTCCAACTGAAATTCTTCATATTTGATCACATAATTTTGATCAAGAATGTACAACTAAATATAAGAGACATGTAAAACATCATGCATTCCTTTATATTGTGGAGGAAATTCCAAATATAATTCCACTATCATGACACTCTTGATAATCCCGAACTGCCCCATAAACTTCGATGACAAGATCCTTTGCTTCTGCAATCATTGATTCCCTAATTGAGGAGTCTCCCATAATCAAACTCAAATACCCACAATGAATTCCATGTGTTGCCTCCTACCATTGTCATATGATCTCTATTTTAAATGAGAAGTGATTAAATTCTTCTTGATCTAGTACAATCTCACAAATTCCTCTAAAATCACAAATGACCCACAATTACTACCTCCCATTCTAATGATAACATATTAGTGAGTGAAACAACCGGCCATAAAGAGCATAAAAATGTGTCATTTGAATTGAATTCTGGTTTTATTTGTATTTGAACTCAACCAAGGATTTGATATCAACCCATGTTCCCCTAAAGTATAATATGATGAAAATCATTATGAAATGTAATTTTGGTTATAATTGGTTTCCAAAATAATAAAATATAGATTTTTTACTACTATATTCTTAATTATAATTTTATGGAAATAAATTGATTCCTAATGAATGTTTATATTAATTGTTCATAAATATGTAAATGAAATTGGATAAAGAAAATAAAGCTGAAAATTCATGTTGTTTTTAATATTAGAGGCATATTATTATGAATTTATTCTTTAAATTTTATCTAAACAAGAATATTTGATGGTGGACATTATAGTTAATTTATATTTTCAATATTAGTAACACGTCATAAATAAATTGATTAATCCAAGACTTTCATTGAACAATTAGTTCGATAAACATAAATTTATGGTGTCGAGTAGGCCCATTTTCTTATTATGGATGGATTGTTATTTTAGGTACTAGATTCCATATTGACTCTATTTGATGTTTTTTGTCTTTTTATTTCTCTGGATATAGGGATTTATATATGATGTTATGTGATCTTGGGATGGCTATTGGTTGATGAGGTATGGGTAGGGAGGCCTGAGTTTTTGGAGTAGTTAACACCAATGATAGTGGGATGTATATTGATATGAATGGTTATGTAAGGGTTGGAACTGGTATATATGGAATAGTTTGAACCTAGGCATGGCATTGTTTTCATGAAATATGACATACATGCTTGTTTATAATTTTTTTTAAAGGCCTAATGGCCATGTGATATGTTTATCTGCATTCCTTTACCCACGGAACGATGCATTTGGTTGTTCTTAGTTAAGAATATCTTTTCATATTGACTATAGTATGTATTTTTTTGGTCTTTTGGTATTCTTGGAATGGGTTTTTTCAGAGCACTGGTACAGGGGATGTAGAAACTGCTTCTTCTTTTTTGTAAATCTGTTTTTAGTGGTGGTTTTAACCACTGCTAACTGTAACATGTATATTTAGTGGTATTTTTAACTACCACTAAATGTCAGTATTTTTTTATTAGTGGCGGTTCTAACCACCTCTATGATCTTAAATTTAGAGGCGGTTAAAACCACCTCTATGGTGTCCCATATTCCGCATTCATTTCACAGTGGTTATAATGTTTTTAGCGGTGGTTTTTCCGGCCAGGGGCTTACTTTTTTTTTGTGGCGGTTTTAATCGCCCCCAAAAAAAGTAATCCCTTGACCAGAAAACTACCCCTAAAAACTTTATAACCTCTTCCAAATATGGAAACTATGACGATTCCCATAAACCGCCACTAAATTGCTTTAACCGCCGCCAATAGTTTCCCAACACACAATTTAGCGGCGGTTTTAGTAAACCGCCACAGAAGAATATTGTGGCGGTTTAAACCGCCGTAGAAGCATATAGCGACAGTTTAAACCGCCACCATATCCAAAAATAACTACTGCAAAATTGTAATCTTCCTGTATTGGAATATATGTGGCCTAAACTATATCCCTATGAAACAACCTCACTACATGGAGAAAGCCCACTCTATTGTCTAGGTACAACTACTGTATGGATTCCTCGACCATAACCCCCACCACATCCTAAACAACCAGTACTTATCTAGCTCCCAGCCTGATATGGAGCTAGGAATCCCACTCCTAAACTAGGAGTCAGAGTCGGTCCCCTTCCACTAAATGTTGGAGGGAAGGTCCTATATAAACATTATACGTGGCCCATATTTTCCAAATATCATCACTTGATTGGGTGTAGATCACACTAATTCCTAATATGTCCCTGTCTTCCACACTAATGATAGAAAATAAGGCTACCCACACTAATAGCCTACCTAGTACTCCCCTCGTTAGAATCCTCAAAATAGTGCTTCATGCCACTAGAAGTTGATCCACTAGGTTGATAGACTAAACTACCATACTCTGAACCCCCATATTCCCTCAAGTTTTTCATAGTAATAACCTCCTAATTCACTATCTCTAGAAAATTAGTCAACCTGAACACATTGACCTAGGATCAAACAGAATTCATGTGACCATCCATGAAGCATCTCTCCCTCGATATCTCATTAGAAAGAAAAATATTCACAAAATACTGAAGCTCTGTAAAGTGTGATGAATACTCCATAATAGTTATCATGACTTTATCTAGACGCATAAACTCATTAGCCAGCTCTACTCTCAGGGTATTGGTGAAAAATTAATCATAAAACATAGTTTGGAAATCCCTCCAAATCATATCTCACAGTTCGTCATCTTGGTTCAAAACATCTCACCAGCGCTTAGCTACTCCCTGAAGCATATATTTTGTGAGCTTCACTCTCCTCTCAGGTGGTGTATCAAGATGATATAAAATAGACAATGTAGTCTCAAAAAAATATCTTAGTATCCTATGGACCACCATCCCCAACAAATGTGGGAGGATGTTGCAACTGGAACACACATGTTAGCTCTTCCATAGAGGAGGAAAGCTATAGGGCTCCCTGAATGGTCTGCATAAAGTGTATAAAACTCTTGTGGTACTTTGCCTCAGCCCCCATATCCAATACTACTACTGGTTACACATCTAGAACTATATTAGGATCTACTGTTATCCCATGGACCACCACCTCTAGAGCATGGTCGTTTCCACCCTCCTAGTGCACTACTGGAGGTCATTGTGCTGGTATATCTCTACAATGATAAGCACATGCCTCAAAAAAATAAATTGGTAACAAAAAAATCACATATAAAATCATAGGATAGGCCGGAGCCTTCCTATAAACAAATATTACCCCTCTTTCTACTACTAATTCTAGGTCTAGGTAAAAATAAATAGTTATAAACAACCCTAGAGACACAACCTACTGCCCAATCTATAGCTGATTCTGCGTCAAGTTATCTATTTTACTAATTCTATTTCATTTAAATTCACATTTATATCAATAATTCACTTTAAATGGTTAAACCAAATGGATTTCCACTTCTAATCTATAATGTCCCATACGCCTTATAATTCAAAGTGTGGAGTATGCACAATCCATACCATAACGCATTCTAGGCCATGTAACCAATAGTCCATGACTCAATGTGCCATAGTTGATTTCTTAGGGTATATGTTGTAGCCTAAGTAGGGAAACACTATTTAGGTTATGGAATTCACTCATTTTATCAACTATGTTTCTCAAATATCTGCATAAAAATTTAGCAAAACACATTCATATCACACAAGGCACAATCAATAATGTCATGCAGTCAAGCAATGCATCCTATATGGAATGGAATAATTCATGGAATGTGAATCCTAATAGGTGAATAAAACTATGCATGAGATACATACCCTCATCTCATCAGGAAATGATAAAATAAGTCTTTAATCTTATCAATAATAACATCATGATCCAAGTGCATCACCCAACTTTGGAATCAAATCAATTGTAATAATCAAAATCTATAAAATAGAAATTTTATTTCTAGGCAATTTGGATTTTCTTATACATGGGTTAGATACTCCCACACATAGCTCATTACCAAATTTCAATACCTTTTTAATCTCCTATCTATTATCTAAAATTAGTAAATCAATAAAATAAAATCCTTTGATACCACTTGTAACATCCCTAATCGGGTTCCTCTATCTGGTACCCCAAGATAGTGGGTCACATGGCCTCAAACGCGCCTCCCCATATGCCATAGGTTTTTTACTAGAATCAAGGGCCTGGGGTGTGTATATGGGGAGACAATTCCCTTATAACATAGTGTAACACAATGGTAGTAATCATATTATTCAATAGCATAAGTAGATAAATAACTTATATAAGGTAAACATTCAAGACAGTAATAAATATACAATTCCAAAGGTAACATCATATAAAAAAATGATGTTTCAATTCATGTCTCTAAAAATAAGTAAAATAGTTATATAGAGATATAGTACAATACAAGCATCAAAATACAAAAAAAAAAGACTGAAAGTAACTATCTCTAGATAGTATCATGATCCTAGCTTGGTCTTGTGATCCCTTGCTCCTAATCAAAGAACAAGTCAAGAATCGTCCATTGGGTTCTTACCATGGTCCCTACCTACATCCATGAAGTCTATTTGGGTACCCAATAGTGGCCTCAATAGGGTGTGAGATGATAATTAGTAGTCCAACACCAATGGTGTTTATAACAAGTCTGATCTGTGTAATACAAGCTAAGCAGTGTGTAATATATATAACAGGTATAACCGTAGTGAAAGTTAAAATCCCAAGGAAAAAAGAAATAACTATAAAGTGATATTGTCCATACTTTCAAAAACAATCAATCTCCCATAAACAAGGCCAAATGTAAGATTAAATAAAAAAGTTTCATAACTATCTAGTCTAACAAATATGAAATGATACCCATGCCAGGTTTATTTGTAATCATAGAAAAAAATCCACAATGACCACATAATGTATCCTAGGGTATGACATCTACTATGACCATTCCATATAATCTAGTGTATAATATCCATCATTTCCACGTCGTATAATTGAAATTCATCCACAATTTTCACACCATGTAATAAAAAATTTCAAACCACAAAGGGTTGGATCCAAAGTATAGAGGACCAAGGCATCCACATTGAGTCCCAAGGGATATCTCTATGGAAACTCAGTAAAGTCTTGATTGGGGTCCAAGGAGAATGTCAACAAAGCATGTCTAATGTGATCCCAAGAAATTAATATCAAAGGGGTAATAATTCTCGTGGAATCATACGAAATCAAGATCCAATGAGGAAATAGGTCAAATGCATCCACTACCATGATCAAGACCCATGGAGTAGAAATGTCCATGGAATACCATGGTATAAGTATCAAAGGAGATATTCCAATTCATCCACTACGATAATAAAATACATAATCTCATTCATTCATCATTTCAAAATTAATCACATCCATGAGTTCATCCATCCCATTTCCATAATTTCTATTTAAATGAATTATATCAATTCATATCATGTCATTACATGGAAAGGAGGCATCAAATCTTTCCTATTATCTCAAATCAATTCTCATAAATTTATAAAGGGATCCATCAAACTAGGAGATCTCACACACACCCCATGGATGGTATAAAAAAATCCAGATATAATGGCACACCCCATGGGTGTCCTAGGTTAGGGATAACAACCTCAAAATTTCTCAAATATACTAGTGGGAAACCAAAATAGGTTCCAACTCATTTAATCAATGTGTTCAATTATTTTCAAGTGGGACTCCATAATTTTTGGGATATGGAACAACTATAACTAGGAATATAAAAAACCAAACTTGCAAGAAAACTTATAAACCACCTACCATAGGTCTGTTGTAGATCACTCATCCAGTATAGACCTCTGATTTGGTCCAGATCTGGAGAAAAACAAAGAATGGATGAAAATCCTGGAAATAGGGCACATTATCTCACACCAAAATAGAATATTTGATACCAAGGAAAGAAAATAATGTAACAAAAGGAATAAAGAACTCACTTATGTGGTTCCAACAAGACTGATGGTGCCGGAATCCAAGTTTAGACAAATAAATGGTTGTCAGGCCTATGATTTGTCTTCATAGGGGAGCTCACAACACCAATGTGCTATCTTCTAGAAGAAGGAGGGTACATAAATATTTTATAAGTATTTTTATGGTATAAATGGTAATTTCCCCTATAATTACTGGGTTTTATGGTTTGGCTACATGGTTGGACAAACCATGCACCAACTGTGCTCCCTTCTCTGTGTCAAGGGGGATATCGCATAGTTTCATGCGCACTATTTGACTAATTGTGTGCAAACTATGTCTCATGCCTCTACTAAGAGGAAAGGTGGATCATATGGGAATACACCTCATGTTGCATGTTTCCCTTAAATCATGCTCCCTCCTAAATCCCTCTATCCAACTCTCACAAAATTTCTAAAAGCGTGAATACTGGGTCACATAGTTTCTAATAATTGTGCAGCCCAGTTTCCTTTTCCAAAAAATGGATCTTATATGCTCTGAACAAGCCCCAAACACCCTCAAAACTCCTATAATATCATTATCCACTCACATTATGTCAAAAAAAATGTGTTAAACCAAAATTAAAAATATGTGTAGATCATAGGAAAACCATAGATCTTACACTTATGATGGATATCATACTGGTGCATCAAGAATACTTGTTCCAGTAAGAAGTCTAGGTTACCAGGGATATTGGATTGATGTTCTTAGGTTGTGATGTTATATCTGTATATGATTTTTTCCTTGTGTTATGCATATAGATATTTTAGTTTGATTATTTATGATGGATTGATAGCTCTTGTCCCATTAGAAAGATCTTAGTGACTTGATTTTTACTCTTATCCTACAGAGGCAATATGTGTCTCATTCATCATATTTGGAAAGTAGGTTCCACATGTTGTAGGCTTGTTAGTGTGTTATTTTACTACAGATTATGAGGGTAACTATTTAAAGTTCAAATAACAACCTAAATGGTATTTTCCCATATAATTTCTTGTGGAAATTATACTCAATTGGACATCTTTTTTTACATTCATTTATGATAGGACATATAGAATACATCATGATGTGACTTGGATATGGTCACACTAATGCTGTTCCTTCTGTACAGGAGGTTAAACAACCCTTAGTAGGTTGGAATAGTAACATAGTGCCTCATTAGTAACTCAGGTAGGTTTCTAGGGGAATGTAATGCCTTAGAGAGACGCCATTATGAGAACCATGTTGACATTAGTAGCTAATGCCTTCCTAGTAAACCCCTCATGGTGTATATTTCAGGTTTGGTTAACTAAAAATTCATAAAAACCTACATGGAGCTTTCTTATCTATATTGAAATGATATTTTACTTAATCAAACTTTATTTATGGTTATCTAGTCATATCATTAACTGTTATTTTGATAGGTACCTAAATATTTATTAGTGAACTTGAACCTTGAGGGGTGTCACCGTATATAAATACCTAGTGAGGTTCAATTCATTATCCTTTTACTTTAACATCAAGACCCCCCAAAATTATTCCCTTATGAGGATGATTGGAGATGATCATATCCTTGTAGGTCGATTATTTATATTTTATTCCTTAAATGATTAATTAATTGGATTCCTCCATTTATTTGAATAGTTTCTCAATGGGTTTCACTTAAATGGGTTGTAAATTACAACTTATAGGGTTTTTTACTATATGAAATGGAATTAAAAACTTATATAAATGAACCCATACTATCATATTTTGACCTATATTTTGACCCTTATAGGTCAATGTGATCCATACCTTCCTTTGTTTTTACCTTCTTAGAGTGAGCTTACAGGCATGTTAGATGACATGTAATAGTCGAGGTGGGAACAAGGATATTGCCCATGTATTGTAAGTAAAGTGGGATATGGTTCCTGTTTGAGATACCTATTGGATAGGTGGTCAGACCTGGTGACCCGGATATGATACCTTCATGGTTGGTCTAGGTGGGATACCTAGAGGCCCTTAGTTGTGACTCAAACCTTAGTAAGTCGGTGATGTGTGAAAAAATGGTAACTCACAAGAGGGATAAGCATGTGTTTGTGGTACCTTAGAGGTAGTGAGTTTGGTTGTATTCTCATGAAAGGATCGGTACATGTGATTTGTTACCACATGTGTGATAGATAAGTATGATGCCTTTGGTTTTTGAGGAAGCACCTAGGGTGATTGGGTATCCAAAATAGCTTTGATAGGTAGGACTGTTTGGGTGCCTTTCCCTATTTACCAATGAGTATCTTGTTACTAGCATGGTCATAGCGTGGGTAGATGATCATGACTAAAATTATTTTAGGTGTTGGATAAGAGTGTAGACATGGTTTACATGATTTAAACTAAGGATTAGTACCATCAGTGCTATGAGAATGATGTGTTATGGGTGGTCATGGAATAAATTATAGCATGGGTGAGGTTCCTAGTTTTTAAAAGGATTTATAAGGGAGCTTCTGGTGTGCTAAGACTGAAATGCCATAAAGGACATTCATATTTTCCTTGATGAAGTGTGGCTCTTGAAAGCATGATTCAAGTGTTGTGACTAAGTGGTATGGGATTTTACACCCACTATGTTGGGAGAGATTGGAATGGTACATACTAGTTGTGCATGGTACCATTTAAATCATTAATTGATGAGCAATCATATGAGAGCTAAGGACTCATGGTTACAAAAAAAATTTATGGTCATCGTTTCCAAAGAGTTTTGATGAAAGATTAATATATATTCATGGTATAGGGGACATCAATAATAGATTGGGTTTGGTGGATGGTCGATCTAGATCAATCTTGTTCTGGTATTGACATGATAGAGAGTATGGCTTGGTAGGAGTGACATGCTTGTAGTGGTGAAGCTAGATTAGTTTCCTCTTGAGGATTGGTATAAGGTAATTCATATGGAGGGGGATGAACCATTGGAAATTTGAGGGTTGTGACCCTCATTATGAGTTAAAATTTGGCGATTTCCATGGAAACTATTCTTGAGAAGTGGGAATAGGTGATGTTATGGGTTGGAACTCGGTAGTGAACATTTTTTACATTCCATTCATTAAGTTTGATGATGGATGGATTATGGGCTAGGAATTTGGTGTTTGGTTATAAGGTGACAATAAGGATGCTCCTATGGTGGGGAGTATCAGATTATTTATAGTGTTCTAACACTTGTGTTATCTTTGGATGGATGTGTTAAGTCGGTCATTATCTTAGTAGTTTGCTGATAGTGGTAATTAGTGGATTAACCTTTGAATGGATGTACACCTTATCCTTGGTGTTGTGTAGAGAAGATAAATTTTCATTCTAGAGTAGAAAAAAATTATTTTATGATGAAATAGAGACTGAGTAGGGACTTCTTATTATGGTTGGATGAAAACTGAGACTTCTCGAGGATAAGAAGTTTTATGGTGGGGATATTGTAAAGACCTATGTTTTTATTGTCTGTGAAATGATAAAAAATTTAATTTTTTCTTTTGGATTCTCATTAGGGGTAAAATGGTATTTTCCCTTATAATATAATCTCAAATAATTTTTTTAACCACTCTATTGATCCCAGAATAGGTTTTTACCATAGGAGAGGATTTTGGTGGAATTCTAAGTCGTTTGAATTTTAACATAAAAATTAAAATTTAATATTTATTTAATTAAATATTATTTTATCTTGAATGTTTGAATGGTGGTATATTTTGAATGGGTCATTGTATTAATATTCTTACTCCAAATTTGAGTCTTAAATGTGGGTTTTACCTAAGTGAGGCACAAACTCATGTTGGGCATCACGGTTGGGATTGGGGTCCTTTTTATTTTCTTTTTTCTTCTTTTCCTTTTTCCATGTTTCATTTTATTTATCATTTATTCCCTTTGGATTCTAACATACGACCCTTTGGGATCCTAGATATCATGTTCAAGATAAGGATAAGAATATAAGATAGAGAGGGAGGAAGGATTTCTACCGGGGAGCTTGGTGGGTGTGTGGCACGGATCTAATGTGAAACTTCGACGGATTCTGCCCAAAGGTAGGATTGTTTTATTTTTTAATACACATATGCCTATATTTTAAATTTTTTGAAATTTAAAAACCCTTTTTTGATTACTAGGGACCCCATGAGGGTCAATATGTAGCTATTAAATTGAAAACATGGATTTTAGGTGGTTTGTGGGGGGTTCCTGATCAGAAATACCGATCACACGGCATGTGGTTTCAAGAACTCATGCCGTGTATTCTTTATATTTGGGGAAGATGAATTTTTAAGACTATACACTATGTAAATGTATTACACATTGTGTAGTGGTACTTGGACATGTAGTCAAGTACCTTGGCATAATTTTTTTTTAGGACTACACACCATGTGTTCTAAGTACACATCATGTAGTGGTGCATGTAACACCCCAAAATGATAAAGGGTTAAATTACTAAATGATATGACTCATGTCAACAAGGTGAACCTTCTTTTTCAGAAGTCTGCCTGATTAAAACTCCACAATTAAGCGTGCTTAGCCTGTAGTAGTGATCAGGATGGGTGACCTTCTGGGAAGTCTCCCAGGGTGTGTGTGAGTGAGGACAAAGCACACCGGAAAGGACAAGTGTTGGCATGTGGGGACTGTCATTAGTCAGATGACCCATTCAGGCTTGTGGGTGGACCCTTGGGTGGGGACCACATGTCAGCGGGGCAACTGGTGGGCCAGGACCCGATGACCATGTTAAAGCGGGGTGGTTGTTCTATCACCGGGACCCAGTTATTACATTTGGTATCGGAGGTTGTACCTAGCCTTAAGTATAACGCACTGTCTGGGTTGAGATGTAGGGCCCATAACGAGGACGTTGTTCTCTAAAGGGGGGATTATTGTAACACCTCAAATGATAAAGGGTTAAATGACTAAATGATATGACTCATATCAATAAGGTGCACCTTTCTTTTCGGTAGCCTACCTGATTAGAACTCCATAGTTAAGCGTGCTTAGCCTGGAGTAGTGATCATGATGGGTGACCTTCTGGGAAGTCTCCCAGGGTGTGTGTGAGTGAGGACAAAGCACACTGTAAAGCACAAGTGTTGGCATGTGGGGACTATCATTAGTCAGATGACCCGTTCAGGCATGTGGGTGGACCCTTGGGTGGGGACCACATGTTTGTGGGGAAACTGGTGGTACCTATTGGGCTAGGACCTGACGACCATGTTAAGGCGGGGTGGTTGTGCTGTCATCGGGACCCGTTCAGGCATGTGGGTGGACCCTTGGGTGGGGACCACATGTCTGTGGGGAAACTGGTGGTACCTATTGGGCCAGGACCTGACGACCATGTTAAGGCGGGGTGGTTGTGCTGTCACCGGGACCCAGTTGTTATAGTGCATGTGGACCCTTGGGTGGGGACCACATGTCTGTGGGGAAATTGGTGGTACCTATTGGGCCAGGACCTGACGACCATGTTAAGGTGGGGTGGTTGTGCTGTCACTGGGACCCAGTTGTTACAGTGCATGCCCATGCGGCTAGGTACTTTGGTAGACCCCCCATGTAAGGGGAACATCACCATGTAGTAGTACACAACTAGACCCTAGGTGTGTTTTGGACATTTATTAGTATATGGCTAGACCCTATGTATACCCCAACCATGTAGTAGTACATGGTCAAATCCCCAGTGTACCCAAGTCATGTGGAAGTACATGTCCTAGTTGGAGGTTTTGGATTACACATTGTGTACTCAGGGTACATGCCTTTTATTGCACCCTTGTTTCCCATTTGAGTGTTTTTAGTTTTTTTGTTCCTATATTTAAAAATTAGACCTAATAAGAGTCCATTTTGAGTGTTTTTACATGTATAACATGATAATGGATCCCATGAGGTGTTTTAAGGATTTCTAAAACACAACTAGACCCCAGGTGTATTTTGGACATTTATTAGTATATGGCTAGACCCTATGTATGCCCCAATCGTGTAGTAATACATGGTCAAATCCCAGGTGTACCCAAGTCATGTGGAAGTACATGTCCTAGTTGGAGGTTTTAGATTACACATTGTGTACTCAGGGTACATGCCTTGTATTGCACCCTTGTTTCCCATTTGGGTGTTTTTAGTTTTTTTGTTCCTATATTTCAAAATTAGACCTAATAGGAGTCCATTTTGAGTGTTTTTACATGTATAACATGATAGTGGATCCCATGAGTTGTTTTAAGGATTTCTATGAGGAGTTTTAGGTTGATTGATCTTTGATGGAGAGGTTTTTTCTCTATTAGATGGTTTAAAAGGTCTTCAAAGAGTGATACATGGAATGAGATCCAACTGAGGTTTGTGAGAATGGTTGTAGGACATGGAATGGGATCAACAAGTTCCTTGTCTAGTGTAACATAGGACAGTCCCTAATTAGTGGGATCAGGATGTCACTCAAGGAAGTGGATATGTTGAGGAATTAATAAAACCTAGAGTGGGATCTTGAAACTGAGATGGTCCCTGAGCCATCTACCTATACCAATTCTTAAGTGGATTTTCCCTTGAGTCTAAGAGTTATATTTGTGTGTTAACACTACCATAAGGTGTGTCTCCCCTGTGATATGGGTGTTGGATTTAGAGACTATTTTGACCAAGAGGATCCTAAGAGGGATTCTTCTTCTTGTTTTCTGACCTAGAGGATCCCAAGTGAGATGAATTTTCTTTCATACTATTTTTAAGGATTCAAAAAGGGATACCTATTCTTATGTGTTGATTCCTAAAATCCTAAGAGGGATACCTCTTCTTACATGTGGATCTTGAGTATCCCAAATGTGATACCTCTCATATTTTTTCCCTAAGGGACCTTAGTGGATTCCCTAGTAGATGACAGACCCTGATTGAGTGTGATACATGATTGGGTAGAGATGGTATCAGGTGTCACATTAGAACTCATACTGAACATGTAATACCAAGGGGTTGTGGAGGTGGTTATGGGTTTAGGAATTTGGCCAACCCTTCTCTTTTATTTATTCTCTCACTTAGGTTTTATTGATGCAATTATATATTCCCATTAGTTATTCTAAGAATTTAGACTATAGTCCTGACATGGTGTGATGGAATGGTGTGGATGCCAAAAGGTACTCCTTATGATTCAACTTATGAGAATTATATGGATTGATACTACCATTTCATTAATTCCTAGTATATTTAGGATTCTTCCCTATATAACCTTGGATACCTAGTTCTATTAGTATCCAACATATGGTGCCTCCATTATCATAATTTCTATTGTATCTGGGATTCCTCCTTGCACTAGGGAAGTTAAGGAGGTTTCTAAGTGAATATCAGAAATCCCTCTTAATCACCATGTCTCCCAAGATTCCTACCATGCTAGAATATAGATAATTCCAGATGTTTTTAGGTTGCTTCATTTCCCATGATCATAGAATTATTTTAACATCCCAAAGTATTAATGATTATCTCCTTGATTAATTCATAGGAAACTCCCTAGGATTGGGTGGACACACTATGATTGTATTTCCTAGAGTTGTCTAGGAATAGGTTATTAAGAAAGTGATTAAAGGATTTCAAGTTATCATCTCATATCAAGAGATTATTCCTTATATATTTCCTAAGGTTCATCTCCTTTTGAATTCATTCCAATTTTCAGAGTCTTGATTACCTATAAATCAATACCTTGGAATCTAAAATTTGATTGGAATAGGGAACATCGAGGAAATTTATGGGTTCCATTAGTTACCCATGGATTGAGTTTTATTCCTAGGATTCCAAGGATCCAAATAGATTCCTTAGTTATGTAATTTCCAATTGATACATATAATTCTACATTATATTTAGTGGAGGAAAGTATGGGTGAGCCCAGGGCTAGGACATGAATCCCCCTGTGGTGATGTGGTTTGATCAGAGACATTTTTGGTATTGGATGAAGCACGTATAATCAATAGAAATCACATAACAAAGTATCAATGGTGGTTTTATTTTATTTTTTTTATTCCATTTTTTTCTTGTCTAGGATCATCATATTTCTTAAGCATGCACTTATGACTGCAGGTTATTGGTTCACCATTGGGGGTGACATGCTAAGATTTATTTCCCACCCCCTTTACATGCACCTCAGTGTGTATGAAAACCTTATATCTGCTTTCAATTTGAGCATAGATGCATGATAGATAGTAAGAAGGACCAAAGTTGTATGATTGAGCGAATCTAATCGTGTTGAGTTTTACGATTGGGCTAGAGGAGTTCAATAGAGTTTTGGAGACCAGGAATGTGTTATGATCCAGAGTTATATGTAAATCCTTGTGTAGTTATTTTTAGTTTCTTATATTGTATATTTGATTGGCTCGATGGGAGATTGTTTGATATATGTATGACATTTTTTCATGCCTCTACTAAATTTCATTTATTATTTATTATTATTTATATTTATCTACTAAAATTTTAGTTTATTTGTGATGTGTATGATGCTTGGTTATTTATTTATGGTTTTTCACTCTGATATGGGGGTATAGTCTCCTCACAGTGCCACCTTATACCCTTATTACTAGTTGAAAGCCTCTGGCATATGAGGAGGCATGTCTGAGGTTGTTTTGTAAACCAGTTCAAATAATGTTAATAGAGTGTACTGGGGTGGGATATGATACAGACATAGTATAAGCACTTATTAGGACTATGTCCAAATCATATTTTGTTAGATTGAATGGACCACCCAAAATGTACATGACATGAATTCCATGACCAATGAAAATTTTTCATAAGAATATTGATAAATGATATCTTTAGAACAAAGTGAGAGGGTTTTTTAATGTTAATTTATAATTAATTTAAATAAAAAGAAAAGAAATATTACCTTAGTCTTGATATCTTTCTTTATTGATGGTGTTCATCATTCTAACCTGATTGTTGTATTATCATTACATCATGAGGACCCAAATAAGAGCCCCTTTAGTGATTATCCACACATGCTCCTTCAATATCAGAATAATTTTAATGAAATAACGGGTGCTAACATGACTAATTTATTATCCTGCATTGTTTTCCTTGATCCATTCATGTTTCTTTGGGCTTGAAAGAATCTATCTTGTTCTTTTTAGTCTTGAGAGAAAGAGAGTAGGAGGAAAATATTTATGTAAATATTTTTCACAATGATTAACCTTTTTGAAATGGGATAGTTGTCCATTTATAGACCTAAGGTAAGTATTTTAATATTTAATTAGTTACACAAAGTCCATTGATATTATATTTAACCCAAAAAACAACACCATTCCATGTAATAAAATAATATTATTATTTTATTTCATGGTATATTCTAACCCACATAATGATAAATATTTATTTTACAATCTGGTAAATAAATATTTATTACCAGATAAAATCTAGTCTATTTATCCTCCTCAATATATATCAAATTCTAACATAAATATTTAAATAAATATTATTCAATAAATAAATATTTTATTCATTGTCTGATGAATAAATATTTCTTTAATATTTATTTAATTAAATAAATGATTTATTAATAAATAAATAATTATTTATTAATACATAAATAATTATGTATTACCTTGTGAATAATAAGAGATAAATAAATATTATATATTTTTGTAATTAAAAATTATATTGAAAATAAATAATTTTTTAATTTTTTAATCTATTAATAAATACTGAATAAATATTACTTCTTGATCTAGAGAATAATATTTATTCCAATTATCAATTAAAAAATATTTATCTAAGATCAATAGAAACACTTTGTGTGTGACCCTCTAGGCCTCTTCCTTGGTGTATTAAGTGGAATTGTCTAAAGTATAAGATTATTATCTAATAATGAGTCAAGGCACCCATAGAAGAAGAAGACATGTCATAATGACAACAAACACATATGAACACTCACTATGTAATATAATTCCTTTGTCGAGATATCTCATCAAGAAGGTTGCACGCTCCTGTCATAAACATATATGATTGATACGTCTTTATTTGGATATCTAAGATGAAATAATAAATAGACCATGCCCATATAATTTAATGTGAAGATCTGTTTCAATTAAAGGGGTGAGATATCAACTTCCATAAATATGGAAGGGACAGATCATTCCTTGACTTATTCATTAATATCATATCATTTGTGACACACCCAACGTATTCAACTTCACCGTGAACATATGTCATCATGGTATACAGTAATAAATGTAAGTGTGTGAATCATGAAATGCATAAATAATAATATTAATGTCTAAGGATCATTACACGTGCTCATAGATGGAAATATTTTATGACATGTAAACATGTGGAATTCCTACTGGTGGGACTGTTCTCATAATCTCCCATCTTGGAGATTACCAAGTGAAAACTTCATGAGATAAAACCTCATCCATTTATATGTATATAAACTTGAAATTTAAAATACTATGTTCCCCTCCATATAATTTTATCTAACTATACAACAATATTTAAGAATGTCATCATAGCATTTCAAGGTTCTCATCATAACAGTGAACTGTTATGACATTTTTCAATGTTATATATACTCTAAAACATTATTACATTAAAGTTATCCAAAACAATGAAATATATGTAATAATATATTTTATTTATTTTCAATTATTTTAATTTAAATTAAATATAAATTACAAACAGTTTTTTCTAGAACATCAACTCCAACGATCTAGATATCATTGAAGTCAAATTATGAAAATAACCCTCACAATGACTTTAAAGCATATTTAATATTAAAAATATTTTAAAAATTAATAAAAAATAATAAAAATATTATAATGAGTCAACTAGGATAAATAATGGTCAAAAAATATATATTTTCCATTTATGAGACACTTTAAATTTTTAAAATGTCATCATTGGCCCTTAAAGACTTAATATTTGTGAAAACGCCATTGGTTTTTTCCTATAAAAGGGTAATCAATATAAACTATAAAAAGACACATATGAGTTTAGTTTTATCTCAAAAATATTCCCAAATTCCCTTCCACACTTACCTTCACACATCACCAGGCCTCTAGTATGACCAAAAACATCTCCTTAAAAGTCCTTAAGTTTAATCGAAATAAGGATATCAAAAGAAGAGGTAATTTTATTAACCAAGTTATTTCAAGTTTCATTCATCTTACACATCCAAAAATTATTTTATAAACACACTAAAATAATTGAATCATTATCATTAGTATACTTAAATATTATTATTTTGATAGAAAAATCATTATCTACCTCCCTCCCATCCACTGAAAAAAATGAAAATGTCACTTGTATTACCTATAGACTACTACCTCCATGAATGATGTATTTCATTTTCCATTACCTCCTTACACGTATGATTCTAAAAATTAATTTAATGAATAAAAATTATATTTATAATGTAACTATGATTTTATAAATATATTTTTGCAATTATATTAATAATATTAATAATAAATGGTCATCGTGAAATTTAACCACCGAAAATGAGCATACTAAGACACTTTATAAGTAATAAATTCTTATGATTATATTCTATATATCTTATTTATATTCCTTTCCTTGAATTTTTTTATTAAATAAAAAATAATTTTGAAACCATTAATATTCTATAAAATTTGTATTACCATTATACATTGTAAAGTTCTTATTCATTCAACTGTTATAACATGTTCTTATTTTGGTCAGTTTTACTACTCTCATGGACATTATTATAAGTATATTTTCCTATATATTTAATTCTTAAATTAATTCAATAATCATAGAAAAAGGAAAATTTTAAAGCGTTTGATAAGAACCATCCCCATAAGTTCCATGAAATTACTATGATAATATAAAAAAATTTCATAAAAATAAATTAAATTGTCATGAACATTATATTGGTGATGAATTAATGAACAATACTTGAAGATCAAAACCTCCAAACTAAAGCATGTTAAGGAAATGGAAGAGTTAACACCCAGATGTTAATTTTAACAATAAATAATTAAATTATGGGTAATAAGGAATGATAAATGGATGGTATAAACTAAAATAAATTTGAATAGGGTTTTTATTAATATGAAAAATAAACCAAAATTTATTATAGATGTAAGTTAGTGTGCATCTGACCAAGCATCGGTCTTAGGTAAGGGTTCTTTGTTCTCAATTTCAATTCCTTGAGACATGTTTTATTTTGCACGCAATTTTTACTTTTATATAGTGTTATTTTGATTCACCATCCTATGAATATCTTATATTACATTTTTCATTTAATTCATAGGATTTAAATAACCAAATTGAGTTCTTTATTCCAATGTCTTTTTATTCAAGTGTTATAAAATTTTTAAGGGTTCTTTGTCGCAATTTCCATTTCTTAAGATATATTTTAAGCTATGCACCTATTTTATTTTATATAGTATATGAAAATCCTATTTGAAATATTATATCATTATTATATCATTATTAATGGTTTTTTATATTATATTTCACGTGTTCATATTCAAGATATCTTGATTCAATGGTTACCAAAGTCATAAAGGTTCTTTTTCTTAATTTTCATTCTTTGAGACATATTTCATATTATACACCTTTATTAATTTATATGGTGTATATAAATTTTAATTGAAATATTAGATAATGTTTCACTTATATTCATGGTATTTAAAGTTACTTTAAATTTATTTATTTCAAGGTATTATGATTTTAAAAAATTGGGTTTTTTCTTTAAAATGTTTCTTTAAATGTTTTAAGTCTTTAACTAAACTATTTTTCATCCATATCCATGTTCATTATATTGTTTCAAGAAAGTTATTCTTTATACTTACATGACTATTTGAGTTAATTTTAAAATATATTTGACTATATATAAAAGGTTTTAAAATAATTTGTTTAACATCTTTTGGGTAAACGCATTTTCCTCCATCATGGTTATTATTTATAAATAATATTACTTTCCAATTTTCCATAGTTTTTCAAAGAAAATCACATTACCATTAGTTTCAAAAAAATTCTTTTGAATATAACTTATTAATAATACAACTGGTTATCTTTTAAAACTTTACTTAAGAATTTTTTATGTTTTTATATCAAAAATCTCTTTAATATTTTCCAGGAACCTTCTTTCTCATTTCCTATTAAATTTCACCAATATTCTACATTTTTCTTTCATTTTACTATAAATGGGGAATTTGTTAATCCATTTTTATATTCATTTTTTTTAATGGGTTAACTAAAAATTAAATTTGGGGGCTTACTTGAGTGGAAATGCAACCCTATAATCCTATATGAAACCTCGGTTCAAATATAGGAATAGGTGAATTTTTATGGTACTACAGAAATAAAATTGCATTGTAACAGTGTGGGTATTATAGTGAGGGTACTATAATTTCAATATTACTCATCTAAAATGGGAATTATGGATACGTATTAGTCCTTCAATTCATAGGGACTTTGGGCCACATGACCTACAGGCCATCATTCAAGGTCCTTAGGGTTGTTTGCATTAGAATCTATTGGTGAAATGATGGTGTGAAGCCAGTCAATTGTGAAGAAAGATGTTGGATGATCATATGTGTGACCAATCACTAGAAGTAGATAATTGATTTTAGATCACATCCAAAGTATCAGCATGGGGTGGATATGATAGACTACATATGTGATATTAAGGAATTAGGTGGGTGTATTGCATGATGGAAGGAGGGTTTTATATAGATTAGGTCTTTCTTCCTATGGGCCTTCCAGCCATGTACTCTTTGGTTTTTAGCCATGTACAATAGGGATTTTTGGCCACGTAAGGGTTCCTTCTCAACCCAATAAAAAAGAGGGATTATCTAGAAAATAAAATAAAATTTTAGTTTAAAGGGTTGACTAAAAATTCTTATGTTTATGGGTTTAATATTATGTTTTTATTCATGAAATTGTAAAAATTTAATACTTTATGGGTTTTATTAATGTTATGGTTCTTGGAAATTATATGTGATGATGGGTGATCCCAGGATATAGCTCTCTAATTCATTGGATAATGATTTATTTTACAAATAAATTGTATTGGAATTAACTAAAGTTATTCCATTGTAAGGGTGATTATAAAGATGTCCATGGGAGTGATATGAATAATATGTAACAATTACCTTCACGATTATTATTTTTCTTTTATTAGTACTTACAAGATGGTTCTAATTAATTTTTTATCTAAGAAGTTGAAACGTATTTGTGTTATGTTTTCATGGGTCACAATTATTGAATAATGATTTCACACTCCTTTTACTCATGTCATATTTCAAGCTTCATGTTATGACTCATGATTTATAATCCATGTTTTATTGGGTATAATTTTATTATGATTTGTTCATGTACCTTTATTATAATTCTATACCCTTATTTTTATATTATGTTATAACACTATAGAATGATAAAGGGATAAATGGATAAATGATATGACTCATATCAACAAGGTCCACCTTTCTTTTCAAGAGCCTACCTAATTAGAACTAAATGATTAAGCGTTCTTGTCCTGGAGTAGTGTTTAAGATGGGTGACCTCCTGGGAAGTTTCTTAGGCTGTGTGTAAGTGAGGAAAAAGTACACTAGAAATGGCTTGTGTTGACCTATGGGGACAGTCATTAGTATGATGATCTGTTCGGGCATGTTGGTAGGACCTAAGTGGGGACCATGTGATTGTGGGTCAACCGGTGGTTTCTCTTGGGCCAAGACCTGATGGCCATGTTAAGGTGGGGTGCTTGTGTTATCAACGGGGAATAGTTTTTACATTGTTATCGAAGAAAATACTCGGTAGGAAGAGTCGTCGCACTGCCTAGATTGAGATTTAGGGTCCATAATGAGGACTTTGTGCACTAAAGGGGGTTGAATGTGACACTCTATAATGATATAGGGTTAAATGACTAAATTATATGACTCATGTAAACAAGTTAAGCCTTTATTTTTAGGATCATGCCTGATTAAAAATCCACAGTTAAGCATTCTTGGACTGGAGTAGTGGTATGGATGGTTGACCTCCTATGAGGTTTTATATGTTTTATGTAAGTGAGGAAAAAGTATGCTAAAAATAGTATGTGTTGTCCTATGGGGATACTCATTATTCTGGTGATCTGTTCGGATACCTAGGTGGGCCCTAGGTAAGGACCACATGTCTGTGAGGTAACTGGCGGTGCCTAACAGGCCATGACCTAACAACCATGTTATAGCGAGGTGCCTATGTTGTCAGTGGGGCTCAATTATTATATATTCTCACTTATGATCTTCGATTGATATCAGTTATGTTTACCTTTACTAAGCATTTGAGTTCACCCTTCTTATGTTTTCATTTCCCCAGGTTATAAAGAGTAGTATTATGTATGATTTTTCTATAAGGGTGTCATGTGTAGAGAATTTTTTTGGGAGATATTTAAAAATTATTTTGGAATAATAAGTTCTTGGTATAATGGATAAAAAGTTATTGGATGAGAAAGATATTAGTTTTTTAATTGACGGTTTTTGTCCTAATTTTCTAAAATTCTAAACCTAAAATGTCTTGGTTCTTTAATTGACTCAATATTGGTTATTGATTTTGTAATTATGGATGATCAAATTTGGGTCATTTAAGTTGGTATCAAAGTTGACATCGGGTCCCAATTGTTACATTATTATCAAAGCGGAAACCTAACTAGAAGTGTAGTGGCACTGCCTGGGTAGATATTTAGGGGCCCCAACAAGGACGTTATGCTCTAAATGGGGTGAATGTAACACCCCAATATGATAAAGGGTTAAATGACTAAATGATATAACTCATTTCAACAAGCTGATCCTTTATTTTTGGGATCCTACCATATCATAACTCCATGGTTAAGTGTGTTTGGTCTATAGTAGTTGTCTAGATGGGTGAACTCCTGGGATGTTTCTCATGGTATGTGTTAGTGAGGAAAAAGTGCATTGAAAAGAGCATGTGTTGGCATGTGGGTACACTCATTAGTCTGATGGTCCATTTAGGCATGTGGGTGGGTCCCAAGTGAGGACAGCATGTCTATGGGGAAACTGGTGATGCCTGGTATGATAGGACCTGATGACCATGTTAAGTCGGGGTTCTTGTGTTGTCATAGGGTCCAATTTGTTACATATACTCACTTATGATCTTTTATTGATATAAGTTATATTTATCCTCACTAATTGTTTGAGTTCACCCTTCTTATGTTTACATTTCCCTAGGTTATAATGAGTAGTATTATGTATGATTTTTTAGAAGGGTTTCATGTGTGGATAATTTTTTCGGAGATATTGAGAACTTATTGGGGAGTAATAAATTCTTGGTATAATGGGAAACAATTTTTTTATGAGAAAGATATGAGTTTTTTTAGTTGAAGGTTATTTTCATAATTCTCTAAAACATTAAACCTAAAAGGTATTGGGAATGTAAGTGACTCAATATTGGTTATTTATTTTTTTAATTATGGATCTTCAAATTTGGGTTGTTTCAGTTGGTATCAAAGCATGTATGTAAAGAATATTCTTTTAGCACCAGATCTGGATGTATAGGTCTGGGGCATCATAGTTGGTATCATAGTCGGGTTTAGATTACTTTATAGGATAGGAAGTTATCAGATGAGGATAATTTAAGAGTTATGGATACCATTATGGGTTGATAAGTTTACGGTTTATCATAAGTTAAAAGGCATATATGCCCCTTTTTAGGTATTATTTTTATGTGATTAATGATATTTTGAGAGGTTTTTATTAGTTTTAGGAAGAATACATGATTGAAATTTAGATAACCCTTTGGGTTGGTATGTGATTTTATGTTGAGGTAAATGTGTTTAATTGGGAAAATGATTTAATTGATTTTGGGAAAATATTACTATATTTTGAGAGAACATGTGATTAGGGTATATACATGTTTGGTATGTGACATTATTAATGAATTTATATTGTTTGAGGATAAATTTTGGGTTAATTTTGGAAGAATATGTTATTAGGTTTTTTTAATTTTTGGGTTTCTAATTTAGTCTAGAACATATTGAATAGTTTTAGGGTTTAGTTATTTATGGAATTAATTAAGTTAAATATTGTTTATTATTGTCATATTGAGGTTTCAGAGTTTCATGTATTACTTATTTATATGATGTGTTATTCATATTTCATTGGGTATTATCTTTAATAATGATAACCATTTTGGTTTTTTGTCATTGGTTAGAAATAGGAAGAATAAATTTTTATAAAAAACCATCATATAATGAAGAACATTATCTTTTGGTGTATCTTATAATCCATTAAGAGTTTATTTTTTTCATCAAGCATGAAAAAATCATCTTGAATATCCATTATTTGGAATGTTAGATGAAATAGAGGTGGTAACTAATCAAGAGACCCTACTAAAGGATGATATTGTGCTTATATAAATATAATAAAATCAAGTAAATATATTTTCTCTTATTCTCTGTTTTGATGGTAAAATAATTCCTAAAAATCAAGAAAAAGAATGATAAAATTTTCAATTATTATATATAAAACAATAGCTGACTATCAAGGTATTCCCCATAAACCTATTCACAAGTATGAGTCTTATAAAAGTAAAAATATGGTTTTAAAAAAATATGTATGATAGGTATCCTAATCTTAACATAAAAATGAAAGTTACTGATATTTAGGATCTCTTTTCCCAATATATATTCTTTTCCTTAAGTAAAATATCTTGAAATAAATATGTTTCATTAATTTATAATAAATTGTTGGTCTCTTTTCCTCTCTTATGGATTTATAATTCACACACCGCATTATTTAAATGTAATTTTCATTACTCGGTATCTTTTTCTCGAGTCATAATCTTTATTCTTTAACCATATTATTATTTGATTGATATATTCTACCATTCTATTTTTATAATAGTATTTTATTTTCCTATCTAGAAAAGTTAAATTTTCATGTTGTTTTCTTCTTATATGATAAATTTTTATAAAGTTACTGAGAATAATTTCCCTCCTCTATGTTGAGTATTTTTCTTCCCTATATCCATGTTCTTTATTACTATATATGTTTTCATATTTTTGAAGAAAAATATGTATTATCTTTTGAATAATTAATATTTCACATCATATCTATTCAGAAGGAAATTTTATATTTTTTTATGTTTGTTTCTTTAAAAAAAAATAAAACATAAAATCTATTTATTTCCACTTATGTCTATTTATTTTATCTTTCACTCCACATTTATTTTATTTAACTTTATTTCCTTTTGAGGTGTATTTATTGGGGATTCAATTGAAAATTGGGTTTTTTGAGGTCCTATTTTACCCTTTGAAATGAATTTTAAAAATATTTTACTTTAATTATTTACAAACCCCTTCTCTTTGGATTCAAGATAAAATTGTGAGGATGCAATTTCTTCAAGGGGGAATGTGACAACCGATGTATTTTTAATAATATATCGCTTTTATGATTTATTAATATTCATTATTATAAATTTATATATATATTCTTTAAACACTTATATATGGTTTCTTCATGTCTAAAAATGTATTATATAATCAATTATATGCTCATAATACATTTAATATTATTATGTTTACTCCATCTGAAAAGGGGTGTTTTATTAAAAGGTTAAGTAAATTTCCTTTACAGGATTACTTATTTTGAAAAATTAAAATAATTATTTAATTATTAATTGTGTTATAAATATATATTCATTTTAATTATATAAATTCATATTCATATTTATTATGATAAATAATTCTATCAAGCTATGAAATAATGATATAGTTTTTCACTTGAGAACAAATAGGTTTTATTTCAAATAAATTGTTTTTGCATGTATTATATGGTTTTATTTAAAAGTTAACTTTATAAATTTTAGAATATTAATTGATAAAATTAACTAAATTTTTGGATAAATCATATCAAAATTATATTAGGTATATTTTTTGGTATTTTTATAAAAAGGATGATTTTTTGGTGAATAATTAAAAATATTGTTTTTAAACAAAACTGTAACTTTTATGACATCATGATGATATAAGAATGACTTAAAATTGATAAAGAATTTTTATCAATAAAAAATTTATTTAATTAGTAAAATAGTTCATTTAAATATAGTATTTTTAATTTATAAGCCTATGCTCGACATTTTGGAACCTAAGTTATATTAATTTTTAATAAAAACTATTTTTTGGATCTTTTCCTTTAATTAAGTATTTGAAATATACCATTTGGTCTTGTATTTCTTTAAAAGTCACATAAATATTATTTTTTTATCTATAAACCAATAAATTTTTCATGAATCATTACTGTGCATTATTCTGGTGTAGATTCATTTTTATGTTAAAACCGAATTTTTCTAAAAACTGTTTTTATTGTGTTAAGCATAATTTTATTAGAATTAATTTTTTCCACCTATATAAATATAATATTAAAAAATGGTTTTAAAATTTATAATTATCATGTTCAAATTAGTTAATAAGATCCAATTTATTTTTTATTCATAAAAATAAGTTACCATAGTAAAAGTTAGTCACCTCGGTAAGGGTTAAATACGTTTAAATGGTTAAATTAAGGGATATGGTCACAAAATATCACATAACCTTATATTTAAATTATTTTATAGAATATTTATATACCTTCCCCATATAATGTTTCAATTATTATCAATTTTTTATCCACTTTCTTTGATAATGACCATTCTTTTATAATAAGAAATTAATATTTACAAAAATGTCACCTCTCTCACTTATTATCTTAAAAATGTTGTTATGAAAAGAATAAGAATATAAATAAATTATGAATGATTATATATGATAATATTTATGATGAATAAATTTTATTTATGTTATTAATTTACTTTTAATTGTAATTAATTGTATAATTATCTGAAATGCTTATGCAGCGTTAACACAATGTTTGTGCAAGCAATAGAAAATTCAAAGAAAATAATTTCAAAAATAATAAAAGTGATAATATTTGGATAAATAGAGACATGTACAATTTTTATAGGTAAAAAAATATATTTAATAATTTATTTTAATTATTAAATTTGAATTCCATATTTTTCTAGATATCATTAAATCCAAATTATAAAAAAGAACCTTGAAAATGTATTTAATGTTAAAAATAATTTATAAATCAATTAATAATCATAAAAATCTTATCAAGAGTAAATTGAGATAGATAATGGATGAAAATTTCATCCATTTTCCATTTATTATCAACTTTTCTTTTTAAAATTCGATTCTTGACACTTAAAGACTCAATATTTGTGAAAACACCATTGATTTTTTCCTATAAAAGAGGACTCAGTCTATCCTTTACAAAGTCACATGTAGGTTCTATTTTAAATAAAAAAATATTCCCAAATTCTCTTCAAAAATTCACTTTACACATCCCGAAGCCCATGTTGTGACCATAAACCTCTCTTTCAAAGGTATTAAGTTCATTATAAAGGAGGATATCAAAGGAAGTGGTAATTTTCATAACCAAGTTCTTTCAAGTTTCTTTCTTATTCCACCACCTCTAAATATTTTATAATTATGCTAATATAATGAAATCAATATAATTAGTATAATAAAATTTTATTATTTTTATAGAACCACCATTATCTACCTCTATCCCATCCATTGGAAAAAATGAAAACATTTCTCGTGTTACGTGTAGACTACCGCCTCCATGAACGACATGTTTAATTTTTCATCACCGCCTTACATGGATGATTATAGAAATAGTTTTAATGAATAAATATGATATTTATAAAATTAATATTATTTGGTAAAGATACTTTTTTCCTTATATTAATAATATTAAAATTAAATTATCATCATAAACTTTAACCGCCTAAAACGGGCATATCGAGATGCTTCATAAGTAATAACTTCTTACCATTCTATTTCAATTATATTATTCATATAACTCTTCTTGAATTTGTTTTATAACTTTAACAAATTATTTTAAAACCATTAATCTTATGTAAAATTCATATTATCATTATGCATTACCATGTTCTTAATAATTCAACTGTTATAATATGTTCTTATTTTCTCAGTTTTACCACTACCATGGAAATTGTTATAATTTTTTTCTCATGAATAAAAAATAAAAATTAAATAATGAAAAATATATGTAATAATAATTAATTTAATATGTTTTAATAATTTTTTAGTTATAATATCGAAATTTATATTTACCTATAAATTCAATTCTTTCATTACTTCAATAATCACTGAAAAAATAGAATTTTTAAATCATTTCACAAGAACCATCACCATAAGTTTCTTGAAATTATTATGGGAATATAAAACTATATAGAATACATGAATTAACTTATCATGAAAATTATGGAGTTTATTAATCTATGAACAACACTCAAGGACCAGAACCACCAAATTGGATCATGTTTGGGAAACAAAACGGTTAACCCCAAATGTTAATTTTAATAATAAACAATTAAATTTTGGTTAATAGAAAATGATACAAAGATGGTATAAAGTAAAATAAATATGAATATGGTTATTTTTAATATTAATAATAAACCAAAATTTATTATATATGGAATTTATATTGTTTTAGACCAAGCGGAAGTCTGGGGTATGGGTTCTTGGTCTTTATTTCAATTCCTTGAGACATATTTCATTTTTCTCACCATGTTTACATTTATATGGTGTTACTTTAATTCACTGACCCATTAGTATATTATATTATATTTTTCATGTAATTCATCAGATTTCAAAATCCAAATCAAGTTCTTTCTTTCAATTTTTTTAATTCAAGATTTATAAAATCCATAAGGGTTTTATGTCTCAATTTCCATTTCTTGAA
The DNA here is from genome assembly GCA_963277665.1 of Viscum album. Taxonomy (NCBI): domain Eukaryota; kingdom Viridiplantae; phylum Streptophyta; class Magnoliopsida; order Santalales; family Viscaceae; genus Viscum; species Viscum album. The sequence continues at coordinate 1,148,695,892 of OY728127.1, read as the reverse complement.
ATATATTTCAAGTTATGCACCTATTTTCTTTTATATGGTGTATAAACTTCCACTTTGACATATTATATCATGATTATATCTTTATCAATGTTATTTAATATTCTATTTCTTGTTATCTTATTCAAGGGGTATTGATTCAAAGACTACCAAAGTCAAAAAGGTTCTTCGTCTCATTTTACCTACTTTGGGACATGTTTTATATTATGCACCTATAATCATTTATATAGTGTTTATAATTTTCTTTTTAAATATTAGATCATGTTTATATTTTATTCATTAAATTTAATTTTTCTTTAATTTTATTTATTTCATGATATTTTTATTTAAAAATTCATAAGTGGTTTCTTTATAATCATTGTATTAAAAATTTTGAAATATTTTTAAAAACTCATTAACCTCCATATCCATATTGTTTATATTACTTAAATAATGTTCATATATATACTTCAATGATTATTTAAGATAATTTTAAACTATCTTTGACTTTATTTACATAGGTTTAAAAAGGAATATTTTTAACATTTATGTATGGGTAATTTTTTACTTTCTATACTAAAGTGTGAAAAAATGTATTTTAACATCATATATGTGATCTCATTTTCCTGTTTTCATGAAAATTATTCATAAATAATATTCCTTTCTAATTTTCCATGTTTTTTTAAAGAAAACCATATTCCCATTATGTAACACCCCAAACTGAACCACCAGGTCCAAGCTAGAGTGCCATAAGACCACATGTGTGCCTCCCCGTACACAAGAGGTTGTCAACTAGCATTAAGGGTCCAAATTCCATCAAATGAGAGACTATACCCTCAGTATCATAGTCATACACCAAATATATAAATAAAATTTTAATAATCTTAGATTAATTGAGGTAGAATATAATGCATCATAATATAATAATAGATTTCACACATGTCATACACATAAATAAACCAGACTCCTAGTATGGCAAGCCAAACCATAGTATAAAGGTGCAAGTAGATAAATAAGAAAATAACTGTTGAATTTGGTTTTATTATATATATTACATGTTTTCCATATATTATTACATTATTATGATTTATCTTCCACCTTAATTACTCTATGTTTCTATATATTTTATTTATATCCTTGGTGTATGACTATGATATCAAGGGTATAGTCTCCCTATTGATAGCATTCGAATGCTTACTACTAGTTGACAGACTCTTGCATACAGGAAGGCATGAATGAGGTCTTGTGTATCTCTAATTCAAATCTGGTTCTTTGGGTTGGAGCATTAAAAAATGGTATCACAACTCAGTTTTCTTATTTCTTCTTGATTAACCAGGGATATGGTAGAAATGAGATAGGTTGTGTGGAACTCAGGTAGGGCATTTTTCATTTGTATGGCCTTCTCATGTGTAAAATACCTTTGAGTTTCCATTTATGTGATTTTTGTTACAATTTTATGGGATTGGGTGAATTCATGCATCATTACTAGGAACATAGGGTCATATTCCATATATATTTCTATTGTTTGTTGTATAGTAGTTCTTTAATTTAATGCCTTGATTTATGATTTTTGTTCAGGATAGACCTATATTATTTGATTTCATAGTATATATGTGTTCTATGCTAATTTGATATACTTATTTTGGAATTAATTAGTTAAACTTGACCATGTTGTTATGTTTTTCATATATATGACTGTGAATAGCATGAAAGTATAGAGAAACTTTGGTAGTGATAGGAGGGATATACCTTGGGTTATGGGTATCCTCATAGGGGAACCTTTGTGTGATCCCATAGATTGGTTAGGATATGTCTTAAAAATTTTAGGTGTTTAACTATTCATTTAGAATTTTAGAAAAATGACACCTCGAGGGAGTCTCATGGGACCACCAACTAATAAGGGCTTGGATTCTCCTGCTAGATAGGATGCCATCATTCCATCATCATCTGTGCATGAGGTTGAAATAGAGAATGCTCTCACATCCACTCTAGTGGAACTGGAAGTAGGCCCACCTCATATAGTAGTCCTTTTGCATGTGCTTGTCCAGGGTGGAGGGGAATCAAAGTCCATGGTAGACTATTCCAAATACTTCCATCTCAAGAATCTACTAGAATTTTAGGTCATAGGAGAACCATAGGATATAGAGGACTATATAGATATCATTCAGGTTATACTTTACCTCATTTAGACACCTAAGGATAGAAAGGTGAAGCTGATAACATTTATACTACAAGGACCCACCAGGATATGGTGGGGAAAGATGGTAAAATCTAGTAGATGTGAGGGTATCACCTGAGAGGACTTTAGGGATTATTTTTTGGGGGGATTCTTTCCCTAAAGACTAATGTTTCATCGTTCCTAGGAATTAATGGAGCTTCAACACGGAACCCTAATGGTATCTTCATACACCACTCATTTCACTAAACTAATTATTTTTTCACCTCTCTTATCCAGAAATGAGGCACATAATTCTATGAAGTTTATGATTGGTCTTTATCCTGACATCAGATGGCAGGTTAGGAGTTTTGACCTAAAAAAATACTTGGAGGTTCTACACAGGACCTTGACTATTTAAAATGGATTGAAGGAGGATCAATAAATTTGGCTTCTTAAACCCTTTAGTACTCAGGTGGGTAGAGATCCTACTATTGCAATGAGTGTTACTTCTGGTAAAAGGAAGAGAAATACCAAGGATGTGCAGCAGAGTAATGATAATCAGGTTCAGAAAATATTGGATTCTTAAACCCCTCATGAGGATTTATATAATTCTTTAATTATGGTAAGTTTTATCATTATCATATATTATATATAGTACCTCAGATCAAGTGTCATAAGTGTGGAAATATGGGGAATATTTAGTAGTTATGCACCAGATATTTCAGATCGATTTTTCATAGGGGTGTAGGATGGATGCAAGTAATGACCAAGGGATCAGGTTGAGGTCCTAAACATCAGGCTTAGATAAAAATGACTCAATAAATTCATGAACCTCATGGTTAGGGTTTTATAACTAAGGAATTCAGAGTATATATAGTGGATCAGACTCCAGCATATGGTGTTGAGGGATCATTTATTATTCAAGGTATAGTCTCGGGAACTTCTATGTTGTCAACTCCTTAGTTTGATATTGTTTTTTCCCATTAATTTATATCTATACAAGTTTTTTCTAGACTTTACATACCAGTTAAGTTGTCTTTTTATTTAATTTCCCTTGATACATTGTTGGGTATAAAAGTATACCATCTTCAATGATTCTCAGAGTGTCCTATAGACATTACCGGTTATAGACATCCATGGGACTTATGATTTTGAAGATGAAAATATTTGATTTGATTCTTATCTTGGATAGTCTAAAAAGTTATAGATCCCATATTTATTTATATTAGAGATGTGTATTTTTTACATCATCTAAGGGAGATAAGTTCATGATGATAGGTGAGTGGGAGTTGGGAGTGGGTAGAGTTGGTCCAGACATGAGATGTCTTTGGATGATTATGGAATAAATTGTAGGCTTAGATATTTCAATAGGATTAGTGGCATACCCATCATATTTTCCTCCAATTATATATCTCTATCAATAAGTTTTTCTAGATTATTTCATAGGTCTTCCCCTTGATAGAGGAGTTTACTTCAAGATAGAATTCATTCAAGGTTCATAGCTAATTTTGAAACCCCCTTATCGTATGGAGTCATCCAAGTTAAAGGATATCAAGGTGCAGCTCAAGGACTTGGAAGAGAAGGTATTTATTCATCCAAGTACATCACTGAGGGGTTCACCTATTTTGTTCTTCAGGAAGGTGGTTGTTAGTCTTTGAATCTGTTTAAATTATTGGATGTTTAATCTAGTGATCGTGAAGAACAGGTACCCTTTTCTTAATATTAAATACAACTTTGATTAGTTAAAATTATCCTAGTGGTTCTCCAAGATTTATCTTTGATCAGGCTATCACCAGTTGTGGGTTAGAGAGGAGGACATCCTGAAGAAGGAGTTTGGGAGAAGATATGGGATATAAGAGTACTTGGTGATGTTTTCTGGAGTGATTAATGTACATGAATTTTTATGAATCTCATGAATAGGATCTTCCACACATACCTTGACTCATTCATCATGGTTTCCATTAAAAATATCCTCATTTACTTACTGATGCTATAGAAACATACCAGACACCCCAAGATAACCCTGAGTATGCTTCGAGCACATAGAATTTATTATAAGCCATAAAAGTGTCACTTTTGGATTCAAGAGGTGAAATTATTAGGGCATGTGGTTTATGAGACTGTTATATCAGTGCACCTGGATAAATTAGAGGCAGTGATATTCTGGACATGTCCTCATAATGTGTTGGAGATTAGGATCTTTCATGGTTAATAAGGGTACTATTAGTGTTTTATCTAGGATTTATCTAATTTATCAGCACCCATGATTACACTGATGAAGAAAGGGGTTAATTTCCAGTGGTTGTATATTTTAAATATGAATTTCTTAATCTATAGAGGAGGTTAAATAAAAATCCAAAATTTATTCTTCTTGGGCTTAGGATTATATATGTTATATATTTTGATGCATTAAGAGTTTTTTTGGGGTAGTATTGATGTAGATAGAGTGGGTAGTATCTTATGGGTCACATTAACTATGACCCCATGAGTGGAATTATCCTACCCATGACTTAGAGCTCATAGTCGCGGTCCATTTTTTAAAGTGTTGGAAACACTATCTATTCAGTGAGAGATTTATTTGCCACATGGACCATAAGATCCTCATATATATCTTCACATAGTGGGATCTAAATTTGAGGTAGAGACATTGGGTATAGTACCTGCATATGTTTGATTTTGATATATTATATACACCAAGTAAAGGTAACATCATTGTAGATGATCTTAGCTATAAGACGTGGGTAGCTTGGGAAATTGGTGAACAGACTTTGGAGGAACAGTGGCTCCTGATGAGCATATTGTCTGAATGGAGGTTGGATGCTTTCAAGGAGCATAGATCTATGACATGTTCCCCATTAGTTATCATTCCTTCCTTGGTAGGTAGGGTTAAGGGTAATCAATAATCCAACCTAGAGTTTTTTTTATACAGGAATATCTAGTAGGTGGAGACTTGATGCTTGGGTAGTCATTGGACATCAATGATGTGATCCTAGTAAATGGAAGAGTTTTTTCACTAATTCTATTAGGAAAAAGATAATGAGATACTTTCATAACTCTAAGTGGTTGGTTCATACTATAGTGGAAAAGGTGTACCATGAATCTAGGTGTTTGTTCTGGTGGAAATTGATGAAGAGGGGAATTATTGAATTCATTTCTTCATACCTTACCTTCTAAAGGGTAATGGCTGAGAACTAGTGTCCTGGTGGTTTTCTCTAGCAACTTCATATTCCCATGAGGAAGTGGGATGATGTCATGATGTACTTTGTTCTAGGGATACCCAAGACCCTAAGGATCTATGACACTATTTGGGTGTTTGTTGACAGCTAACTAATGTTTCACATTTCGTACCAATCTCTGAGACTCGCTCAGTAAATGAGTTGGGAAATATTTATGTCTATGAAATTTTATGATTTCATGGAGTTCCCTTGAGAATTTTTTTTTTTATAGAGACTTGTGTTTTACATTTTAGTTTTGAAAGGGTTTGAAGAAGGCCTTAGGGACTCTTCTATGATTTATAATAGCATTACATCCCCATATAGACAAATAATTGGAGTATATGATTCGTATATTGTAGGATATTCTCCAAGCCTTTGTTTTAGATTTTATAATATCTTGGGATAATTTCCTAAGGTTATTTGAGTTTCATACAATAATATTTACTAGGATTTGATTCATATGGAACTTTATAAGTCGGTTTATGGTAGTTCATTTCATTCATGGCTTTTTTGATTGAAGCTAGTGAGGTAGTGGTTGTGGGGCCTAGTATGGTACAGGAGACCTCCGAGAGAGTAAAACTAATTCAGAAGAGGTTGATTACAGCTCATAATAGGTAGAAATATTATTTTAACTATAAGAGGATACCTCTAGAGTTTTCTATAGGTGATCAGGTTTTTTTAGAGTGACTCCTCAGTTAGGCCACTAATGGTTGAGGACGTAATGGAAGCTAGAACCATGATATGTTGGACCCTTAGAGACCACCAAGTGGATTGTAATAGTGTCATATCATCTGGATCTTTCTTCTCACTACCAAGGTATGCATGATTTGTTTCATGTGTCACATTTCTAGAGGTACATAATCAATCCCACACATGTTATCAACTGTGAAGATTTTAATTTGGATTCCGAAGCATCATATGTGGAAATCCTAGTGCGGATTATAGACCAGAGTGAGAAAGTCATATGAGGGAATATGGTACCATGTTTTCGAATTCTATAGTCGCATGGATAGATCTAGGAGGATTCTTGGGAGTGGGAGTCTAATGTTCAAGCTCATTAGCCTTAGTTATTTGAGTAATACCTCTATAGATTCTTCTTGAGGATGATAATTCATTAGAGGGAAATATTTTTGACACATAATATTTTAAGAGATGGACTAGGTTGTAGGTTCCAATCAAAGTGGAAGCACGTTGGTGGGCTATACCCAACTTTAATTTTTATGTTAACAATGATCAATCTGAGATCTGTCATGATAATAAAACAACGGATCTTCTAAATAGAATGAATAATGAAAGAAAAGAAAGGGATTCCCGAAACCATAGAGAGGATCATCATATGTTGGTTATAATTAATTTAATTAGAAGACAAGAATTACCTTGATGGAATTCTCTCTCCATTGATGTTTCCAGTCACGATCTGATGTGATCTATCATTGTGTCATAGAATCCAAGTGTAGGATTCCTCTAGAGGTGATCCACACGTGCTCCGCGTATCTCTAGACTTCGCTGAAGGGATATTCAGGTGCTAGCACGGAAGATCCTTCGCTTGTGATGTCCGCCTTCGATCGCCATGATCCAGTGGAGGTGGATCTCTCTCTCGTATATTGAGAGTGTTCTTGGTGGAAAAATAATTCTATCTTGGATTGAGATCTTTTCTAAATCCATTGTGCACAACCCCAAAAAATGTCTAGGATAATGAGAATTATATAACTGGGATTTTAATTACATAGAATAATAAAATTAATTAATTACCCAAAACCATTTATTCATTTCATTTCATTCTTATTAATACCCTATGTCTAATAATAAAAGTTGACTATTATTATTGCTTGAAATTTGCCCAGTGAATTACACCTAATATTACTTAATTAAATAAATAATATTATTTCTCATAAATTCCTAGAAAAAAATACACGGCATGTATATTTAATATGCACAGCGTGTAATTTTGTTTTTTTCTATTTTTCTTTATTTCCTCCACCACATTTATTAGACCTTGAATAATGGATATTTATTTCTCAAATAAATATCACTGCATTACTCACTAAGAAATATATTATTTATCCCACAATATATTCTCTCAAATAACTAGTGTCGAAATAAATGAAATCAGTCATCCTTGAATAATTATTAAACCACAATCAGGAATAATCTTTATTCAACTTGTTAAATTAATATTTAACTAAGATAATTGGACACACTTAGTGTGTGACCCTTTAGGCCTCTTTCTTAGTGTAATTAGGTAGAGCCTACCTAAATTCCAAGGTTATCATCTAGAAACATGCCAAGTAACCCATAGAGAAAGAAGTTAACGCCGCAATGATGTGTCACCTCCTATGAATGCTTACCGTGTAATATAATACCTTTGTCTCGATATCTCGAATCAATCGAGTTGCATGCTGGTACCATCAACCCATGTGCTCGATTATTCTTTCTTTGACTTCTCGGAATTGAGCTCTCCCATTCCTTACCATGTCCATGGATTTATTTAGTATATATCAATCCCATTAAAGTTCTTGGGATATCTACTTCTGTTATGGAAAAAAGGGACAAATCCTTTCTCGCATTATATATTAATGCAGTATTACTCGTGACGCACCCAACATATCCTACCTCATTGTGAATAGTGTGTCATCATAGTTTTCATCAATACATCTAAGTTCGCAAGTTGTAATATCCATTAATAATAATCTTAAAGTCTAAGGACCAATACACACGTCTGCAAATATGAACATCCAATGACACTATGAAATGTGGATTTTATACTGGTGGGTCTCGTTCCCATAATATCCTCCTAGATATTACCAAGGGCGCAGACCATGAGGAGGTGCCTCAAAGTTTTATGATTCCTAAACCCTAATGGAATGTATTATTTGTGTCCCTCGAAAAAAATTATCCATCCATAGAACATATATTCAAGAATAGTGTTATGTCACTTCCAGGTCCTCATCATAGCAGGGATCCGCTATGACCCTTTAATGCAACATCTATCCTTATGACATTATCAAATTCACAGTCACATAGAACAACAATAAAGATGTGATAAGGTATTTATTAATGAATAAAGTACAAAGTAGTTGGTTATAGGCCATTAACTCCAACAGACTACCACTTGGACTAGATCCAACTGCTAACAACCTTTAACCTGCTAGCTCTCACGTGATATTCATGCTTCTGCTGAGATAGGCCTTTAGTCATGGGGTATTCCACGTTCTCTTCCATAGACACTCTGCTCATTTCAACTTCACCCCATTGATATAAATCCCTCAAGAGGTGATACTTTTGGAGTATGTGCTTTGTCTATTGATGTGACCTTGGTTATTTTTCAAGAGCCACCACTGTAGTATTATCACAATACAATTTGATAGGATCTTTACTGCTATGCACCACATCAAGCTCCTAGACAAAGTTCTGAATCCAGACGGCTTCCTTGGCTACATCAGAAGCCACTATATATTAAGACTCCACTATAGAATCGGTGACAACTGGTTTCTTTGAACTCTTCCATCTCACAGCTCTTCTATTTAGACAGATAAAATATCTAGATTATGAATTTAGATTATTCTGATCTATTTGAAAACCAGCATTACCATACCCTCTGATTACAAGCTCCTTGTCTCCTCCATAAACTAGGAACATATCCTTAGTTCTTCTCAGATACTTAAGGATAATCTTAACAGCAGCCCAATGCTATTCTCCTGGATCTTCTTGATATCTACCTACCATGCTCAATTCATAGGCAACGTCAATCCTGGTACATAACATTTCATACATGATGGATCCTATATCTGAAGTGTATGGGATCTTAATCATTCTATCTTTATCCTATTGTGTCTAAGGACACATTTTCTTAGAAATATGTAGGCCATGCAACACTAGAACCAATCCCCTCTTGGATTATTCCATACTAAATCTCTTTAGTATCTGGTCAATGTATGTACCCTAACTTAGTCCAAGCAGCCTCTTAGATATATCAAGAATGATCATGATCCCTAGAATGTAGGCTGATTTACCCAAGTCCTTCATAGATAAACACTTGTTCAACCAATCCTTAACTAACTATAATACCGGTACATCATTTCCAATAATCAATATGTCATCAACATATACTATGAGGATAACAACCGCATTCCCATTAAACCACTAATAAACACATGGCTCACATTAATTCTTAATGAAACCAAATTTCTTTATGGCTTCATCAAATCGAATGGTCCATGACCTGGATGATTGCTTTAATCGATAAATGTATTTCTTCAATTTGGAAACCTGTTTGGCTTCACCTGGTGTTAGAAATCTTTCTGGTTGTTTCATATAGACATCTTCCTGAAGATTCCCATTAAGGAATGTTGTTTTGACATCCATTTTCCAAATCTCATAGTCATGGTAGGCTGTTATGTCAAGTATGATTCTTATGGATTTAAACATGGAAAATAGTAAGAAGGTTTCATCATAGTCAATTAATTGACGTTGTCTGAATCCATTATCCACTAGCCTTGCTTTATAGGTGCTAAATTGACCTTCCATTTCCAGTTTTCTCTTGAATACCAATTTTCATCCAACAAGATTTACATCAACTGGCTCATCGACCAGAGCCCAGACTTGGTTCTGATACATGGAATCCATCTCATAAATCATATATTTTATCCATCTTGTAGTATTTGATATTTCTACTACTTCCTTATAGGAGATAGGCTCATCATTGTCCAAAAATAATGATTCACCGTCCTCGGTGACTAGGACACCAAATCTATTTGGTTCCCTTACCTATCTTAAGCTCCTACGTAGTACTTGTGTTTCTGGAACCTCTTTCATGGGGATCTGTGGAACATGTTCTTGTAACAACTCCTGTGTATCTTGAGTATCAACTTCATCGAATTCAATCTTGCACCCACTATCCTTTTTGAGGATGTGATCCCTCTCAAGAAAGACGGCTTGTCTGGCGACAGTCACTTTCTTGTCTGAAGGGTTATATATGTAATATCCTTTTTTATTGTAATATCCTATAAAGATTCACCTCATGCCCCGGGGTGCTAGTCTGTTTCCTGAGAAGGTCTTAACAAATGCCTCGCATCCCCATACATGTGTGTGCAACATAATGGTTTTCTTTCCATTCTATAACTCAGAGGGAATTCCATTTTCCATTTTAGTTGGTACTCGGTTTAATGTGTTTGCTTCAGTTTGTAATGCATATCCCCAAAAGGATAATGGAAGATATGCATGACTCATCATCGACCTCACCATGTCCAACAAGGTTTGTTTCCTCCTTTCACTAACACCATTCCACTGTGGTGTATAAGGAGGAATGAGCTGAGATAGAATCACAGACTCCCGTATAATATTGATGAACTATTAGTTCAGATATTCTCCACCTCAATCTAATTGAAGATTCTTTATCTTCTTACCAAGATGATTATATACTTCATTCTTTAATTTATTACATTTCTCTAAGGACTTTAACTTATACCTCATTAATTAGACATATCTATATCTACTCAAATCATCAGTAAAAGTAATGAAGTAAGAATATCCACCTCTAACTTCTACTGGAAATGGTCTACAGACATCCATGTGCACCAATCCTAGAATCTTTGTGGCCCTTTCACCATATCCACTGAAAGTTGGCTTGTTCATTTTACCTTGTAAACAAGCGTGAAATCTATCAAGTGGTTTTAGCTCAGTAGAGTCTAAATAGCCATCTTGGTCGAGCTTTATCAAGCGCTTCTCGTTTACATGAATGAGATGGTAATGCCACAACTGGGTGATGTATGAGTCATTTTATTTTGTTTCCTTATCAATTTCCAACACTTAGTTTTCATAATTTAATACATACAAACCATTATTTAAATGCTCTGTACCTTAACATACATTGTTCTTATAAAAGAAGAAACCCTAATTTCCAAACTTGAAAATAAATCCATCAATATCCAAACATGATACATAAATTATATTTTGGTAACACTAGTCACATAATAATAGTTATGTAAAACCAAAATCATCCCAGTTGGCAATGATATGTGGTAATCGCCAAAGGATAACATAGTTATCCTCGTGTCATTGGCAGCTCGAAGATCCACCTCTCCTCTGGAAATATTTCTAAATCTACTTGGTTCTTGTATTTGAATACAGATGTGCGCCCCACAAGTTGTATCTAATACCCAATGTGTAGAAATGGAATGATTGCACTCAATAAAGAACTCACCTTTAGCATCCCCAGGCTTATGGGTGTAGTTCCTCTTCCAATGGCCTTGTCTTCCACATGAAAAACATACCGCATCTCATTCCTTGCTCTGCCTCTGGATCTTCCCCTTCTTAGAGGGACGGTGCTCAGGGGCTTCAGACCGTTTATAAGTCTTTGGCCCTTTTTACTTATCCTTACTTTTCTTATTCACCATAAGGACTACAGGTTTATTATTCCCCATGTCCTTATCTACCTAGATAATTAAGGTCATAAGTTCCGATAGACTCTTCTCATTGTTTCTCATGTTGTAGTTGAAAATAAAGCTAGAGAAGGTCTTGGGCAGTGATGATAGGATGACATCTGTACACAACTCATCTGAGAACTTAATCCCTAATATGTCTAGGAATTCAATGTATCCAATAAGCTTGACTACATGAGGCCCAGCTGGCACAGACTCTCCAAGCTTAGTTTTAAACAAAGTGTTGGAGATCTCATATCTCTTCTGTCTTGCCTTCTCTTAATAGAGATCCTTAAGGTGAGACATCATGTTATACACGTCCATGTTTTCATGTTGCTTCAAGAGCTCATTAGACATGGAAGATTGAATGAAAAATAGTACATATGTGGCATCATCCATTTGTTTCATATAGAGAAATAGTTCCTCAATAGTGGACTCTTTTCTAGGTGAAACTGGAATAGGCTCTTCCAGCACATACAATTTCCTCTCATGGCGAAGAATGATGCATAAACTCCTCTACCATTACTGGAAATCGGTGCTGGTGAGAAGGTTTTCCTTCTCTATTATGGTTCGCAATGATATGTTTGAAGTCATTTTCTTGTCGTTTCTACAAATTAAGATGAGCAAAGTTTTAGTACTTTATCATGATAAAACTAAGATAAATAAATTAATTAATACTTATTATTCTCCCACTATTTTATCGAAATCTAATAGCTCTCACCATTGATTTTGGAATATTCTATTGCCTGAATATTCTAGTGGAAAGGATCCATATTCCCATTATCATTACCCCAACTAGGGTTGGTTAAGAAACTTTAAGGGTTTTAGTTAGGCATTCCAAATTCCAACTGCATTAACTCACAGCTCCTTGATCCGCTGAGTGGACTCTCCAATCCTAAAATCCTTTTATTTTGGATTTCCTCAACCTTTTCCTCTTGGTCACACCAAGTCCTACTGTAGTAGTCAACCCTTTATCTGAACCAAGTCAATTCAAACCAAAACATGGAATTAGAATTCTTCGATAATTGAAATCACCCCAACTAGGGTTGGTCAAGGACTTTGAACTATGGTTCGATTCTAACCAATATTATGGAAGGCTATACTATCTTAATATTTTATTTGAGGAATTTTATCCTTATATGTAAATTTTCATTTTATTATCTTTGATTACATGATTTTTAATATTAAGTGGGATATACTTAAGTGATTAACCATGTCTAAGATAATATTTACTCATAATCCGGTCTTATTTTAGTTCCATATTGCATGTTTTGTTTAATTAATTAATTGTGTGATCGTGACAACACACCCACAATAAATAAATCATGAAATTGAAATAAATAAAATAAATGGTATGATCATGAACTTTTTCTATTGGTTAGTTTATCTATCGGTTGATAAACTAACCCAAGACCTAGGGGACAAACACCTTGAACCTTTTGGGTTCGTGTTTACAGATTTCCACCTATCCACCTTGGTACCTCCTTGGATTGGTTTCTCTTTGGCTCCTAACTTGAGCTGCCTCCACTATCTTGGGAGCTCTATCCCTTACATATGATTTTTTCTCACTCGCAGGGGAGGGGTAAAACGGGGTTTTACATAAAAGAAACCTTGGGCACGCAGGCCCTACATATGAATGAGGAGAAGGCTCACAGGTCATCAAATTTAATTTAAATAAATTAATTAAAATAAACCATTCACATATAAAGGTCTTGGTATAGCTCATAATCATCCATACATACAATGATATTTATGCATAAATAAAACTAGCATTCAATTATTTAATCGTTCTTTATTTAAGATAAATCACGCTCAAATCAATTAATTATCTTTAATTAATCAATCCTTTTATCTTAAAACCTTTTCTGAATTTCCTTTTAGATTATCATCCATCATAATTTTAAAAAAATAAATTCATTTAAAACTATATTTCTATGTAACTTGTACTTTGGAGGAAACCCGGTGAATTCCCCTTCATAACTACCCAATGAGTAGAAATGAACATTACGCAAATGTTAAATTAAACACATAAATATAAAACACCTATCACATGTTGTGTCTTAGCTTTATACCTTCACTATAGTACACGTCTCAAGGGTTTGTATAATATAATAATAAATTTTAATAAATCTAAGTAATTTGGATGAGTACACATCATGTAGTTATGACTAAACGGCGTGTACTTGTTTTCACTATCCATCCAAAGTACGCACCTGGGGACATGGCATGTAGATGTACTTTGGAAATCTTCAGAGTACACGACATGTTCAGTGGGACACACACCTTGTAGTATCCGCGTTACACAGTTTTCATCCGGGTAGGCCATGTACAGGGTACACAGTCCAACCCTTACCTGAAGGGACTACACGCTGTGTTCAGTGGACCACATGGCTTGTAATCCAGAAACCATGTGCCACCTATTCCTAGTCAACACACGGTGTCATTTAATACTTATAAATACTCCAACATAAGGCCTTATTTGGAAGTCCAGTTTGATGCATTGAACCTAGACTACACGGTGTGTACTGCTGAATACACGCCATGTATTCTGGTGTTGTACGGCCAGGAACGTTTGGCACCTTCATATGAGATCCTCTATTTTATTTTAATCAAAATTAAAATAAAAAATCGTTTTTGTAAGGTGAACGAGAAACAACAGAGGATGAATAGATCTTGAGATTCATATTTATAGAATGATTAACTTGAATTGAAACAACTAAACTATTAAATGTGTAAATTACCAACGGAAAACTAAATAATTATAATCAACAATATGACCCCTCGATACCACTTGTTGGTTTCGAGTGTAGTGGAAGCGTGTTGGTGGGTTATACCCAACTTTAATTTTTCCATTAACAATGATAAATCCAAGATCCATCACGGTAATAAAACGCTGGATCTTCAGAATAGAATGAAGAACTAAAGAAAATAAAGGGATCCCCAAAACCATAGAGAGTATCATCATATGTTGGTTATAATTAATTTAATTAAAATAAAATAATTACCTTGATGGAATTCTCTCTCCGTTGATGTTTCCGGTCACAATCCGATGTGATCTATCATTACGTCATAGAATCCAAGTGTAGGATTCCTCTAGTGGTGATCCACACATGCTCCACGTATCTCTGGACATCGCTGAAGGGATCTCTGGGTGCTAGTACGGAAGAGTCTTTGCTTGCGATGTCTGCCTTCGATCGCCTTGATCCAGTGGAGGTGGATCTCTCTCACGTAGTTTGAGAGCATTCTTGGTGGAAAAATAATTCTCTCTTGGCTTGAGAGCTTTTCCAAATCCATTGTTCACAACCCCAAAAAAATGGCTAGGCTAAATAGAATTATATAATTGGGATTTTAATTACATAGAATAATAAAATGAATTAATTACCTAAAATCATTTATCCATTTAATTTAATTCTTAGTAATACCTCATGTCTAATAATAACAGTTGACTATTATTATTACTTTAAATGCGCCCAGATAATTACACCGAATATTATTTAATTAAATAAGTAATATTATTTCTCATAAATTCCCAAAAACAAATACATGGTTTTTATATTTAATATACATGGTGTGTACTTTTGTTTTTCCATTTTTCTTTATTTTCTCCACCACATTTATTAGACCTTGAATAATGACTATTTATTTTTCAAATAAATATCACTGCATTACTCGCTAATAAATATATTATTTCGCCCACAATATATTCTCTCTAATAACTATTGTCGAAATAAATGTGATCAGGAATCCTTGAATAATTATTAAAGCACAATCAGGAATAATCTTTATTAAACTTGTTAAATTAATATTTAACTAAGATACTTGGACACACTTAGTGTGTGACCCTCTAGGCCTCTTTCTTAGTGTAATTAGGCAGAGCCTGCCTAAATTCCAAGGTTAGCATCTCGCAACATGCCAAGGAACCCATATAGAAAGAAGTTAACACCGCAATGACATGTCACCTCCTACGAACTCTTACCATGTAATATAATCCCCTTGTCTTGATATCTCAAATCAAGCAGGTTTCTTTTTGGTGCCATCAACCCATGTGCTCAATTATTCTTTCTTTGACTTCCCGGAATTAAAATCACCCATTCATTACCATGTACATGGATTTATTTAGGCTATAACAATTCCATAAAAGGTCCTAGAATATCTAATATTGTTATGGAACAGAAGGGACAAATCCTTTCTTACATTATCTATTAATGCAGTATTACTCGTGACGTACCCAACATATCCTACCTCACTACGAACATTATGTCATCATAGTTTTCATCAATACACTAATTTCATGAGTTTTAATACCCATTAATAATAATCTTAAAGTCTAAGGATCAATACACACATCTGCAGATATGAACATCTAATGACACTATGAAATGTGTATTTCCTACTGGCGGGTCTCGTTCTCATAATATCCTCCTGGATATTACTAAGGGTGCACACTAGGAGGAGGTACCTCAAAGTTTTATGATTCCTCACCCCTAATGGCATGTATTATTTGTGTCCCTCAAATAACATCATCCATCCATAGAACATATATTCAAGAACATTGTTATGGAACTTCCGGGTCCTCATCATAGTAGGGATCTGCTATGACCCTTTAATGCAACAGCTATCCTTAGGATATTATCATATTCATTATCATGAAGAATAACAATCAAAATGTGATAAGGTATTTATTAATGAATAAAGTACAAAGTTTTTGGTTCTATGCCACCAACTCTAACATAGGGTTGGTTCTAGAAGAGATAAAGGGAATTTGAACTGATTTCTTAAAATCAGATTCTACAACATGGGGATTTTCTTGCATCACATAGGCTATGGTTGTGTCTTAATTGGTTAACTATGTTGTAGAAACTAATTTTGATGGTTCTAGATATTTTTACATAGCTACGATATTGAATTTTGGTTGTTCTGTAGAGGTTTAATGGTGGAATTATGGTATTTCTTCCAATTTTAGGTTCACTATGTAATGGAGTGGTTGTTGCAATATAATACCCTTGTAGGAGCTTAGAGGATGTGATGTAGTGATTGAATTTTTTCCATAGTAAATTCCCCTGATATATAGGGTCTTTCCATTGACTAAAATGTTGATTATGAAAGTTTTTTGACCCGGAAACACTATGGTAGGGATAGATTCCTTACACTATGGTACTTTTCATTTTTGGGCCCATCGTGGTGTAGCCTTATGCGTTATTCCGTAATGCTTATTTTTTTCAGATTACCAATAAATTTTTAAGGCCCTAAAAACAAACCACCTCTCAGACTTTTCTATCATACCTAGGATGAATCTAGGGATTATTCAAGAGATCATACATCCCCCAAGCTCTTGGCTTCATCCCTAATGATATAGGATCGACTCTAGATGATTCTAGGTGAGTTCTTTCCCATTATTCTTGGTTTTACTCTTTCCTCTTAGGATGGATTGTATGACTAAGCCTATGTTTTTATCTCCTTCTAGTATCTTAATATAGAATCTATTTTTTGTTTATTAAGATTTGATCTAGGATATTAAATGTGTGTGATTGATCATGTTATTGTGAGGATGTGTTTTGGGTATCGACCCTTGAGGATTCTTGATGTTGACATCAATTTTCTTAAGGTAGGAAGTTCCTTACCATTTGGGGTCCTTTTATACACTTGTTTCCTTGGTATGATTCTTGTGTTGGTATGGATTGTTGAACTTACTAGATAGTGATTACTTATGGGTCATTGTGTAGCCTATGAGACCCATATATTATGATTGATTCAATGAGTATTATAATTATAGATTATTACCATGCTTGATTTTGATCACATGTTATTATGTATGTTGCTACTAATTTCTCATGATGAAATGTATTATGTTTCATTTATATAATCTACCCTATTTTATGTATTAACATGACTTAGAGGCATTGTTTTGGAACTCATAATATGTGTATCTTCATGATATTATTATCCCTTAAAGGGGAGTTCAAATGATATAAAACGATGATGACATTAGACTTGTACATAGAAGAGGGGAACGATGGAATTGTATCATGATATGAGACATAATGTCAGGTTATGAAGACCTTATGGCATATCCTAAGGGAGTTTCAAGATATGATGTCCCCATGTCCCAACCATGATAGTGACAGGTTCACTCAGTGCCTTACAGATGTTGATTGATATGTTCATCAACCACATGGATAGCTCTTGGTAACTTTTGAAATCCATTATGACTATCCTTATAGCATGAAACTGAATCAGGTATAGTTGGGAATCATGGTGGATTGATTATCACATGAGTTCTTGGTATATTATTTTTTATGATTTCTTGTTCATTTGTTATTATCATATAATACACTTGTTATACCTTTCCACACATGTTAAGGACACATTGGTGGTGTCTTACAGGGTTTTATTACTCACACCCTTCATGGGTATCTCAATGAATGTGTAGACTTCATGTATAGGGATCTCGATAAGGGTAAGTTGTCCATGAAAGATAGTTGAATAGTGGATCATGGAGCTAGTGCAGTATTGGGATGGACTCTAGATGATTCCATAATGATTTTATTATTTAACAACTTACACCTTTATACTTTTTCTCAAAAAAAAACATACACCTTTATACTCTAGGTTGTTTTTCCACATTGGGATCCATTTTTATTGATGTGTATGAAATGTGTTCTATCTGTTAATATATTATAGTGATTTATCATATTACTTTATTACTATGAATTGTTTTATATTTTATTTATCTCTTTGTTATATGGATATATACCGAGGGTATAGTCTCCCAATTGATGGCATTCATACCCTCACTGCAGGTCGGCAGCCTCTTGTATACGGGGAGGTGCACATAAACTCTTCTTTAGAGACCTGGGTTTTGACCTATAAAAATTTGGAATATTTTCAAGAATAATTATGAAGCTAGGTACTGAGTTAGCATGGGAATCCAGGGCTCAGAGATCCATGGAACGGTGATTCTAAAAATATTAAATATATTTTTTCACACATGCACAGTTTCTCTTGAAAAGATGAATAACTCCTGAATGGAGTCTCAAATTGGATTTCCGAGACCAAGTTTTAGTTTATAACATCTTATTTACCCTAGGGGAAACATAAAGTTTTCTACACTGGGATTTTTTTATGGAGGTGAGTTGGTGGGGTGATGTGTGGTGAATTAATTGATTAAATGAAAATTTAATTAAGTAATTAAACCTTAAACCTAATATCCCTCCCCTCCCTCATGTTTGGTGCATATGACACAAAGGGGAGTTTTAAATCCTCTTCCCCTTTTCTCCATTTGGTGTTTAATGGAAACAAAGATTAATAAACACAACGAGGTTCCACCGATATCAGTTTCTTACATAGATCATCAACAGATCGAGAAGTAAAATAATCTAGGCATTGTTCTTCAACTGAAGCTTCGGTGTTTCACCCTCGACGTATGTGGTTTGAATTTTGGTCATAATCCTCATTCTTATTGTTATTTTATAAGGTTTTAGAGCCCAATTTCAATTGATTGTGATCCTTTCTAGATAGATCTTTGGGTTTTGGGTTAAACTGGGGAGAATTGGGCATTTTTGCAGATGATTCTTGACTAGAATTATCATCTACATGGTGTGTATTACAATGAGACATGTTCTGTAGCTATTCTTATTCAGGGAAGATAACTTTTTGGGAGTACATGTCATGTACTAGGTTTAAACTCCATGTAGTGACCCCAATCTGTGTTTCCATGGGACATGTCTTGGGAAGCCGTTTGAAAACACATGGATATGTACAACTACATGGACAAAGTACACTGACATGGGCAGAACTACATGGCTAGGGGCTGATTGAGGAGGGAAAAATTTTGTACTGTCTATACACACCATGTACCCCTACATGGGTTTGAAAAATTTATAAACCGGATATACAGCTAGGTTCTTGGGTGGGATCACACGCCCTGTGTGCCCCAGTGCACATCATGTACTCCTAGGTGATCTCCTTGAGATCTTCTGCCTTCTTTATATCCTACTTTGGGACTCAAATGCAATCTTGTGAGTATCCTATCCTGATTATTTTTTCACATAAAATGTGATGGTGGCCTCTGTTTCGGTATATGAGTTATTAGGTGGTGTGTTTTTATCAAGATTCTTGTGTAGCAGTGAAAATCTTGGGAAGTGATCAGGATGAATCATTGGGTTGATGTCGGGGTCAGTACCCTTCCATTAAACTTTAGGATGTTGGTCCCCTAGGATCTTAGTACTGGTAGAGTAATTATCCCCTCTTGTAATAGGGCATGGGTCCCCTACCAATAGTGGTTTTACTTTACTAGGAATGATAAGCATAACTCTTCTCTTAGCAGTGCTTAACCAATGCTATAAATTGATGTGGTTATTGAAGATGTATGCTGGGACTGGTACTCCTATATGGTATCAGGGCGTGGGTTTCCCTTACCTATATCCTTTGGTAGATGAGACTCCCCATGTCATGGGTGTTTTTTCTTTTACCTTTGGGTCCTCTACTTAGAATTTTTGGTTCCTCGACTATGCAGCATAGTGATGAGACATGGTTTGACATAGCCTTGGGATCATGAGGAAGAGGAACTCTTTCCCCACTGAGACGCATCCTTGCGATGCAACCTCAAATTATGAGGGTGAGTTAGTGCCACCCAAAGAGGATGTATCTTGGTGTGGTGATTGAGTTCCTTATACTTGAGCATTTAGGGCAGACACATGGTATGTTGGGCATCATTGATAGACTTTAGGAACTATTGGTACTCCCCTAATAGTTTAGGTCGTGGGTTCACCATATCATTTTTAAAGTTGAACAGTGCTCCCCTACTGTGCCAGGGTATGGTCCCTCCATAATTTTTGGCCAGATAGAGTAGGAACTCCCTTATTGAACCAGGGTTTGGGTCCTCTATCCATGGAGTTGGTACTCCCATGTTGTTCCAGGGCGTGGGTCCTCCATATGTGACGTATAGGTAGAGTAGGAACTCCCCTATAGTGTTAGGGTGCATGTCCTCTATTCTTGGATTCAGAACTCCCCTATCATACTAGGGTGTCTATCCTTGGATTTAGAACTCCCCTATCATCTCAGGGTGCAGGTCCTCCATATATGTTGTTCTGATAGTCGATACTCCCATGTCGTACTAGGGAGTGAGTCCTCTAGCATGGGGTAGGTACTCCCATGTCGTACCAAGGTGTGGGTCCTCTATCCACAAAGTGGTACTCCCCTACCGAGTTAGGGTGAGGGTACTCTATTTATGGAGTTGTACTCCCCTATCATATCAGGGTGTGGGTCCTCTATTTATTGAGTGATACTCCCTTGTCATTCTAGGGCACAAGTCATCACATATGGAGTATTACTCCCCCATCATCGAGTTTCAGTAGGGATCAGGTCCTCCATTGGGGTTAGTGCTCCCTCTTATGTTGAGTACAATTATGAGGTGAAGGCCCCTCCACTAGATGTGTAATACCTAGTTAGGAGTTAGTGCTCCCTTGATGGAATAAGGTGTGGTACCCTCCATGTAGGAGAGATAGAGGTTTTGCTGGTTAGTTAAGAGCTAGTACTCCCTTGACTATCAAGCAGTGGTGAGGTGTGGGTCCCTTTGTTCCCTCTTGTTAGAGAAGATGCATGTGGTGCATAGTTTGAAGAATTAATCCCTCAACTATAGGGAAGTGGTGAGGAGAGGGCCTCTCCACTTTGTTTCTTCATCCTCACACATGGTTCAGGTTAGTAATGGAAGAACCTCTAGTGTTGGGTACTAGATATTCACCTTATAGGTTGTTCCTAATGGAGTATATCTCTTGGATGGTAACCATCTAGTATAGATGAGCTCATGGAGTGTGTTCTACTTGTTTTTTGTTACCTTTAAAGCATCTATTAGAATTCCTATCACTGGATATGAGGTTGGAACCTCATAATACTTTGAGTCTGAGATGATTATATTTGGGTGATGTTTGGGATCCCTTACATTATTATCACATTTTGGGTTGATTCCCCTTGATGAATGAGTATACTTACCACTTCTGTGACCATACCTTACTTTTTGTGACTCTCCATCCATGGGAGGAAAATACATGCGGGATATGCCACATGCTTTCTATATTTAGCTTCTCGTGGTTGAATGAGGCCACTCTCCTGAGAAGGGTGGTGAAGGTTCAACATGTAGTTCATCTACCCACCGGGTTGAGACCCATGTGCTTGGATTAGCTTACTTCTTACTAGGTAATGTTGTGGGATGGGGTTTTCATTACTCTTTAATTTTATTTCTTTTACTTAAATGAATAATCATGTACAGTCGATGAAGATTCGAGATGGATTTTTTCTCTCATTGGGGTTCTCTATGGCTAGGTCGAGTGGACTATCACCTTTCAGTTGAACCTTCATCTTTTTGGGTTTTTTGGGTGCCTAATGAGTATTCTTATACTCACCCCTGCATGGAATTTTCTTGCACATGTTGTGTCTTGTGAATACCACATGTATTTTTATAAAGTCCATGGAGGACCCAAGGTAGGTGAATCTTAGCGAGCTAGACTGACTAAGGTGTTTACCAGAGCTAGACCGAGGAGTTTTCCAGTAGTTACTTTTGGAAGAAATCCCCTCCTTCTCAGTAGGTTGGACACTTTTTCTTTTTTTTGTAGACACTTATTTTTCCCTTTTTACTTTCATTACTTCTATTGTACTCTGGTGTGGGATAGTTGTATTCATGCATATTAGTTTAATTTTTTTTATATCTCTACATTGTTGCATTGATGTGTTTGTGTGTGCATACGTATAGGTACTCTAGTAAAAGGCCTCCTCGAGTTTAGTTATGACTTTTTCACTTTTCATCACCCCCTGGCCTATGGATTTTGGCTTGGGTAGTTTCATATTGAGCCCCGGTATGGGTCAGGTCATGAACAAATGGTATTAGAGTAAGTTAATTCTTTGGTATGTTGTTCGGACTTTCCCCTTAAAAGGATTTTATTGGGTTTCTTAGCAATAGTGTTAGAATGTTTCAAGTTCGTCTCTCAGGACAGAGGTTCTAGTGTTGGTGTGGAGGCTGATGTATCCATTCTCTAGGAATCTGACAACCTGTTTTTTGACTCGATGCATTAGGATACTACTCATAGGGGGATAATGGTGCATGCATCTTATAAGACTAGGTTTTGGTTTTTACTTTTCCTTCATGAGTCAGTTCCCTGGATATACTCTTTGACCATGGTTCAACTCTACTTAATTTCAATATGCCTCCCCGATGATATCCAGATATGATTCTACAGCATTATTGTGATGAAAATCCACCCTGTGATGAGGCTTAAGTGTAGGGCATTGGTTCTGAGCCTTACCTCTGGGTGGTCCTCCAATTGAGCCACCACTTGTTGAACAGATGGTTGTACCGATAGTTTATGTCAAGGATGCGCATAGGATGAGTGAATTACACGAGTTCCAGATATAGTGACCTATGAGGTACTAGGGTGATCTAGAGCCCCAAATAACAGATGAATATATCGAGGAAGTCATGTGATTTTTCTACCTAGTGAGGACACCTCTCGATCAGATGGTGGTCCTAGTGGTGAACATTCTTCATGGTCAGATCGAGAAATGGTGGAGTTTAGTGACACAGTCCCATGATGAGGTGATTTTCACTTGGTTAGAGTTTGATCAAATCTTTAGGGCTGAGACTAGTGTGTATCTCAGAGATTTTGAAGCTTCAGTAGGGTACCATGACTATGGTGTAATACTCAGTGAGGTTCACCGACCTATCCCATTACTCCTTAGATATGGTTCAAGACTCGTTCTTCAGACCTCAAACCTTAGAACAGGGCCTTCATAGAGACTTCAGATCAGTAATGGTCTCTTTGTGCCTTCCCACTTATACGGGGGTACTGGAGCAATCTCTAGTCATGGATATCTTCTTGGTGGAGGGCCAAACGGATATGACCCATAGTGTTGGTCCCAAGGATGAGGTGTCTACAATGGTGGGTAGATGGAAGTTGACAGGATCATAGCACTGGAGGCATAACCATGGCTAGAATCAGGCACGTGGGCATGTATCTCAAGATCAGCATCGTGAATCAGGTCAACGGTAGGAGAGGCAGTGTTATGCTTGAAATAGTCGGGGACACGTCACCATATATTGTCTAACCCTTCGTGTTGCTGAGAGGGAGCAGGTCGATGGACCACCTTGGTAGAGGAATCATTTCGAGCAAGAAGTTCTGCAAGTTAATGGATGAGGTGGAGGAGTTGTGATAGATGTAGACTATGGTAAGAAGTTTGAGGTGTTTCCACCACCACCTCAAGGTGGTCCGTGCTAGGCTCAGGGAGCTGGAGGTCACGAGAAAGGACAACTGCAGGCCATAGAGGCCTTTAACCCAAAATCTCTGATGATTAATAGTTGTATGCTCTGTGTCCTTTCTAATTTCTTTAGTAGTATTTTTTATACACTATTGTGAGGTGATCTTTCCTTTCTCCTTTTGTTCAAGGTTTGTTCAGGTTGATGTGAGGCATTGGTAAAACCCTATGTTGATGTTGTTTGACATAGATCTAAATGTGTGAGGAAGAGAGGTCCTTCCCCACCAATATTCATTTTTGTGACATGATCAAAACTATGAGGTCAAGTCAGTGTCACCAAAAGTGGATAGTATTGAGGTGTGGTGGATAATTCTCTATGACTTGTGTTTTTAGGGTGAGTTTTCATGGTTAGTGTTTGATTTGGTTATGTCCTTTCCAATGGGGTTTTCTGCTTGACCTTTTATGCTTGGAATCCCTCGTGAAGGGCGAGTCTCACTTAGAACTATTTCTTAGTGGCAGATTTAGACCCTAAAATGTTTTTGTGGTGTGGATTGGTTTCCTACCATCCATACTCAGTTAGGATGACACTAATGGGGGTGGCGGTGTTTATTGGTTTGGGTACTCTCCTTATGGGAGGGGAAAAGACACATGGGGTATTCCATGTGATTTTTGTGTCTATATTCTCTTGTTTAGATGAGATTACCCTCCTATCTTGATCATTGGTACCCTCACATGCTTAGTGTCAACTTTGGTACGCAATATGCTTGAGGAGGTAGTGGAGAAAATCATCCAGGGGTGGATGTGAACCATGGGGTTACATCGGTATCTGCATCAGGTTAGTGAGGCGGTGTATCGCTAGACCCCATGACTATAGATATACCATGGTGCTTGGTGATTTTTTCACCTATCACAACTAAGGAGACATTTAACTGCTTGCTGCATGATGTTGGGATATTTGGATATGGATGTAATAGTGGCTTGACCTTAGTGGTTCCCCTGAGTGCATACTTGGAATCATCATAGGAACCCTTGGTGAGCTCACTTGCATGGGAGTTCTAGTAGTAGAGCTCAGTTTCTTTTACCTATTCCTAGACACTTTCTTTTCGAGGTCAAAAAGTTTTTAAGGTGGTAGAGATGTAAAGACCCATGTTTTGACTGGTAAGACTTTGTAATATTTCCAAGAAAAATTCTAAATCCAAGCACCGAGTCAGAATGGGAATCTAGGTCCCAGAGAGCCTCAGCGTGGTGATTTTAAAAATATTAAATATATTTTTTTAGGAGCGCACAGTTTCACTTGAAAATTGGAATAAATCTTTAATGGAGTCTCAGATCATATTTCTAAGACTACGGTTGAGTTCATAATGTTGTATTTAACCTAGGTGTGGTATAAAGTTGTCTGCACTTGGAGTTTTGGATAGAGGTGATTTTGTGGGGTGATGTGTGGTGAATTAATTGATTAAATGAAAAATTATTTAATTAATGAAACCCTAAACCTAATATCCCTCCCCTCTCTCATGTTTGGTGAGCATGACATAAAGGATAGATGTACCTCCTCTTCCCCTATCCTCCCTTTGGGGATGAATGGAAATGAAGCCGAATCAATGTAATGAGGTGCCACCGATCTCAGTTTCTGATGCAAATCATCAACGGATCAAGAAGTAGAATGATCCAGGAATAATTTTTCAACTAAAGATTTGGTATTTCACCATGGAGGTAGGTGGTTTTAGTTTTGGTCCTGATCCCCATTATTTTTTATTTTTTATAAGGTTTTATAGCCCAATTTTAAGTGATTATGATCTATACTAGGTATATCTATGGGTTTTGGGTTAAATCAGGGAAAATTGGGTGTTTTTTCAAGTGATTCCTGACTAAAATCATTGTATACATGATGTGTAGTCCATTGAGACATGTCGTGTAGATCTTCCTATTCAGGGAAGATAACTTTTTGGGACTACATTCAATGTACCAGGGTTACACACCACGTAGTGACCCCAATCCATGTTTCCATGGGACATGGCTTGGGAAACTATGTGAAAACACATGGTTGTGTACAACTACATGGACAAAGTACAAATAAATGGGTAGAACAACACAGATAGGGGCCATCTGAAGAGGGGAACATTGTGTACTATCTGTACATGCTATATACCCCTATATGGGTTGGAAAACTGTGTATATTGGATACACATCTAGGTGATCAAGTGGGTCCACACGCCATGTGTGCCCTAGTGCATGTCGTGTACTCCTAAGGGATCTCCTTGGGATCTTCCGCCTTTCATACCTATTTCTCTAGGACTCAGATTTAGGCTTGTGAATATCTTATATTGAGAATATTTTCACATATAACATGATGGTGGCCTCTATTTCAGCCTACTAGTTATGATTTGGAATGTTTCGATCAAGTTACTTTTGTAGCAATGCAAATATTAGGAAGTGATTGGGCTGAATCACTGGGTTGACATTAGGGTCGGTACCCTTCCCTTCTACTTTAGGATGTCAGTCCCCTAGACTCTTAGTACTGGTAGAGTGGTGATCCCCTATTGGAACAGGATGTGGGTCCCCTACCAGCGGTGGTTTTACTTTATGATGCATGATAAGCATGCCGCTTCTCTTAGTGGTTCTTGACCGATGCTAGAAATTGGTGTGGTTCTTGAAGAGGGATACTAGGAATGGTACTCCACTATGGTATTTGGGCATAGATTTCTCTTACCTTTCGAATTTGGTAGATGGTAATCCCCACTTCATGGGTGTAGGTTCTTTTACCTTTAGGTCCTCTACTTGGAATTTGTGGTTCCTTGGCTATGTGACATAGTGAAGAGTCATGGTTTGATATATAATTGGGATCATGAGGAAGAGGATCACTTTCCCCATTAAGATGCATCCTTGTGGGGAAACCTAAAACCATGCAAGAAAGTCAGTTCCACCCAAATCAAATGGTATCTAGGTGTGGTGATTGAGTTTTTTAGACTTGAGCATTTAGGGAAGACATGTGTGATGTTGGGCATCATTGATGGACCTTCAGAACCATTGGTACTCTATTAACGGTTTAGCGTGCGGGTTCCCTGTATCATTCGTAAAGTTGGAAAGTTATCACTTTTCATCCTAGGATGTGGTCTCTCCATACTTTTTGGCTAGATAGAGTGAGAATTTCCCTATTAGACCAGGGTGTGGATCCTCTATCCATGGATTCAGTACTCCCCTTTTTTCCAGGATGTGGTTCCTCCATATGTGACATATAGGTAGAGTGGGAACTCCCCTACCATGTTAGGGTGCAGTACCTCTATCCATGGAGTTAGAACTCCTCTGTTGTCTCAAGGTGTGGGTCTTCCGTACGTGTTGTTCTTGCGATCAGTACTCCCCCATTGTACTGAGGAGTGGGTCCTCTAGATTAGGGTTGATACTCTCCTATCATACAAGGGTTTGGGTCACCCATAGTAAATGAGCTAGCAGATTCGGTACTCCCTTGTCATACCAGGGTGTGGGTCCCCTATCCATAGAGTGTTAATCCTCTACCGAGTTACGGTGTGGGTCCTATATCTATGGAGTTGTACTCCCCTGTCGTATAAAGGTGTGGGTCCTCCATTTTCTGAGTGGTACTCTACTATTGTTCTAGGGCGCGGGTCTTCACCTACGAAGTAGTTTTCCCCCATCTCTGATTTGCAGTGGGGAGTGGGTTCTCCATTGGTTTTAGTGCTCCCTATTCTATTGAGTACATTTACGAGGTGTGGGCCCCTTCACTAGATGTGTAATACCTTGTTAGGATTTAGTGCTCTCTCAATGGACTAAGGCATGAGCCCCTCTATGCAAGAGAAATAGAGGTTTCATGGGTTAGTTAAGAGCTTGTATTCCATCGACTGTCGAGTAATGAAAAGTTACAGGTCCCTCTATTCCCTCTCATTAGATAAGATACATGCGGTTCATAGTTTTGAGTAATTATCCCTCAACTTCAGGGTAGTGGTGAGGAGTGGTCTTCTTCACTTAGTTTCTTTAGCCTTGCACCAGGCATGGTTTAGAAATGGTAGAACCTCTGGTTCTAGGCACTAGAGCTGGACCTTATAGGTTGTTCTTGATGGAGTGTATCTCTCATACGGGCACTATATAGGATGGATAAGCTTGTGGAGAGTGTTATCCTATTTTTTTGTTACCTTTAAAGCTTCAAGTAAAATTCATATCATTATCTATGAGTTCATAACCTCATGAGACTTGTTGTTAGAGATGAGTATATTTAGGATATTTCTAGGATCCCTTATGGTGTTGTCAAATTTTGGGTTTACACCCCTTGAGGACTAAGTATACTTACCACTTTTGTTCCCATGCCTTACTTTTGGTTACTCTCTATACATGGGAGGTGAATATGTGTAGGGTATGCCATGTGATTGTCATGTTTAACTTCCCATGGTAGGATGAGTTCACTCTCCTACTAAGGGTGTAAAAGGCTTGACATGTAGTTAATCTACTCACTGTGTTGAGCCTCCTGTGCTTGGATGAGCTTACTTCTTACTGGGTTGTGCTATGGGATGGGGTTTTCCTTAATCATTTATTTTGGTTTCCTTGACTTAGTTGACTATTCATGTATATATAAGGATGATTTGAGATGGAGTTTTTCTCTCATTGGGGTTCCCTCTATCTAGGTCGAGCGGACTATCGCCTTTCAGTTTCTCCCTTTTCTTTTTGGTTTTTTGGGGTGCCTACTCAGTATTCTTATACTCACCCTTGTACAGGATTTTCCCACACATATTGTGTATTATGTAGACCAAAGTCCTTTTTACAGAGTCCACGGAGGACTCGAGGAAGGAAAATCTTAGCGAGATAGACCGACTGAGGTGTTTACCAGAGCTAGACCGAGGAGTTTTCTGACAGTTACATTTGGCAGTGATCCCCTCCTTCTGAGAAGGTTGTACACTTTTTCAGTTTTTATTTTTTGGGTTCTCGTTTTTACCATTTTAATTTCAGTAATTCTATTATACTATGGTTTGGGATAGATGTATGCATACATATTAGTTTCATCTTTTTATATCTCTACACTATTGTATTGAGGTGTTTGTGGGTGTGTGCATATAGGTACTCTAGGAAAAGGCCTACCTGATTTTAGTTATGCCTTCGGTGCTTGTCACGACCTCTGGACTATGGAGGTGGGATTGAGGTAGTTGTGTCTTGAACCTCATCATGGTTTAAGTCATGATATCTTAGGTCTCTCCAACTCAAACCCAGTGGTTTGGGTCAGGGCATTACAAATTGTGTTATAATTTTTTTTATGAAATATAAGTTATTAATGATATAAGGGGTTTTCTTTTAAACCTTTACACAATATGTTTTGAAGTTTTATTATTAACTCTCTATCTCTCACAATCTAATGTTTTCCACAAACTTTATATATCAATTTATTATTTAATTTCACCAACAATCTATGTTTCTCTTTCATTTTCCTCTCAATAGGGAATCGATTAATATTTTTTAAAATTATTTTTTTTAATGGTTTAACTAAAAATTATTATGTTTACGGGTTAAAATTTATTTTTTATTAATGAAATGGTAAAAAGGAAATCCTTTATGTATTGTATTCATTATATGTTTCTTGGACGCTATGTGATGATGAGTGATCCTGGGATATAGCTATCTAAAACATTATGTCACAACCCAACCCCCCAATGCCCCACCTAGGATGGTGGTAATCCCAAGTGTGACACCCCAATCTCACATCCAATATTTCATGGGTTGTAGATTAGCGTTGAATAATCATAACACTAAAATTTGAGTCCTTATCCTAATGTACTTGTATACATGAACACCACCAAATTCCATGTAATAGAGAAGAGTGGTAATAAATTGGAACCTCTATAGTGTAAAAAATGCATGCAATGACCTCTTGGAAAAACATCAGAGTACAAAAGAAAGATATCGACATTAAAAAGGGAAAAATACACCCCCAACTAGGATGTGACCCAACCTAATAGCAAAATGGGGGGAAATCATGAGATACCCTGGCTCATAATATCTAATTATGGCCTATGAACATGATCAATGCCTCTATGTATGAATATACTCCTCCAATAGTAGGTCTGCCACAGTCTCCACCAATCTATTTATCATCTTCTTAAGACATTACATGTGTGAGAAAATATCATGTAGGGGTTAGTATAAACACACCTAGTAGGATTCCCTGAAAAACATAAAGTAACAGTAAAGGAACTAGTCAACTCAACCCATATAGAAAAGGGGAGGTATAAACCCAACTATACAGATATTATCACAAATAAACCCTAATTGAATAGAGAGAAAACTCGATCTTCACAACAAGAAATTAATAATGAGTCTATAGAAGCACTATGAGCTAGTTTTGTCCTGATGCCATAAGTCCAACATAAACCTCACCGGAATATAGTGGGGGACCCACACCTCTCTGGAAGATGCCTTATTCGAGGGAGTTCCAACTCTAGTGTAGGACCCATTCCCCTCTAGAGCTTAGTGGTTATGGGGTACTAACCCTAGGGATAAAGGACCCACGCCCTAATGATTATGGGAAGCACTAAATCTACCTATACATATGATATGGGAGACTTTTTTTCTAAGAGTTCCTTCATCATGAGAGTATTGATCCCAGCCTCAACTCTAATAATCACACATGAACCCTACCATCATATTGAATGGAGTTTTATAAATGAACATATTCTCATCATGTCTTCTAGATGATCGAGATAGGAACAATAGATCACATCATCAATCTACATGGAAAAAACCTCAAATTGGAGATGTTCACGATATGAAAGTTGAATTCATTTTGTGAATTATACCTAACCAATTAGTCTTGAATATTCATGGAATTACTATTTCATCATTTTTTGGATGGTACATAGAATGGTTTCCCCTCGATGGTTTGACTGAGGAATATTTTAAGGCCTCTCTCAATCACATGCATCAGGTTATCCATCTATCTCATCTCCACTAGAAACTCCCAATATTTTCCTTATCCATAGATGAGTATGGAACTGCTTTCCAAAGGCCAGCGGTTATCTAGATTTTCATTCCTAGTGACTCTTGGGGACTCTCATTGGTTGAGAGGATGGGAGTTTGGGCTCATTTCACCCTTTTTGGGGGTAATTTTTGCCTACTCTGGGACTCTCTTGTATATTTAAGACATGTTCATGAATCTCTTCCTAATTCCGATGTGGGACTGGTTACACTAAAAAATGACTATGGGTTGATTCTATTTTATATGCAACAGACTGGGATTTCTTTGGGGAATCTGTCTGTATACATCTGAGGTTCTTTATCATTTTTCAATAACGAGCAGTTGATTATATGTAGAAACCATATGACCAAGTGTTTTGGGTTATAATCCCATACATGGAGGTGGAAAATATATCAAGGATGGGATTGAGCCATTATGAGGAATCCTATATATCTTGATTATTGTAGGAATCAAAACCCAAGTAGTTCATTTGTATCTCATAGTTTAATGCCTTGTGGAGAAGACTATGTGTGGGTTCTAAGACACCATGTATTTGATCTTGAGTCCCTAAGAGACATCCTATATATCCTAGTTGTGGAAGGAATTTGAGTCATCGTAGTTCCATCATACTGGGGATTTTATTCTAAAGCCTCCCTTACAACCCTGGGTAAATGGTGAAAATGTCCTGAACAATGTGAATCCCTAAGACCACGTGATCCATGCTCGTTGTGAAAAAAAGGGGTAGCACTTGATTACTACAATTTATTTGGGTATAGTGGGGCTTAGATATCGAGATTTCCTTGGGTAGTCAATATGGAGCTCTAACCTTGAGGATAGGTAGCCTACATATCCAGAATATGGTAGGAATCAGAGTCATTGTAGTTCCTTATGTGTAAGGGCTTACACACTGAGGAGGCCCTGATGAGTGGGGATCTCGTGCCAGATGAGGTGTTCATTATGTCCCCTTAATCCCACATGATCCATGCTCATTGTCAGAAAAAGGGGGTACATGATCAGCCTCATGGAATATGATTACGAGACCTGCGTATTGGGGAAGTCCTTGGGGTTTTTTATATGGATATTGGGCCTTTAAGGAGGCTTTCTACATATCCTAGTTATGAAGGGAATCAAATTTCTTGTAGTTATTTTGGTGTTAGGTCTTACACACTAAGGATTCCCTGATGAGTGGGCCTTATTAGCTAGAAGGTGTCACATAACCCAGCTAGCATGCCCCAGAATTCATCGTGTGACTTGGATTGACACATGTGGAGGGTGTCCCAGGAGCCATGGTGGCATTGTCTGAGGGGTGTCTCATGTTTTGGATGACACCTCTGGAAGACATCATGAGACCAGGATAACATGTCCAGGGGGTGTTTCATGTCCTAGATGACACCTCTGGGAGACATCGCAAGATGAGGATGACATGTCTAGGGGATGTCACGAGTCTCGGGTAATTTGTCCAGGGGGTACCAAGAGAGTTGGGTTGTCATGTCTAGATGTGTTGGCGAGACTCAGCTGACACAAGTGGGAACTTTTATATGAGTCAGTAAATATATCTGAAGGACGACATGATTCTAGGATAGAGTCGACGCAGGGTCTGGCGTGATTCCAAGTTGGGGTCGACATAGGGTCTAGAGTTACATGGTTTCACGAGTCTCTGTGGTGGACTACATTAAGTGCACTGCCTAATTTTCAGCAGTCATAAGTCCATTGGTCCTTTATCATATTATTGCTGACTATTGGGGACTTTCACTTTGAAGTAATTCCATGTTGTTATGTTGACATCCACAAGGGTCTTTTTGATATCCAAATGACTATCAGAAGGAATTTTTGATTCCTTGGATGGATTGTCCCAATGTCTCACGGTACCATGTTGAGGGTGTGATGGGTGCATCACATGACCTTTAACGACCATGAACCCTACTCACCTCCTCCTTTCCTATCTCCTTCACTTTATATGATGAAGGTCAGGAGTCGTGTTAGATTGCACGTATGGAATTGAGGGAATTTCCTCTATTTTTTTGAGATGTTCCGCATGAATGATATGGGTCACATGGTGGGGAGTGAACATTCCATAGACAAATCCATCTGTTTTTCCTTAGAGCATCGCGAAGTTTCCTGAACATGCGCAAGGCCTTCCGTACAATGAGGCTAACAAGCCAGAGGGACCTCACGAGATGCAGTGGACAGGTCTTCAAGGACTTTCATTGTGTCTCATGTTTCTCTAGGCACATGTCACATGTATTTCAGAGACCTTGAACACCACTCGCCTCCTTCATTTTGATTCCATTTATTTTATGCGACAAGAGTTGGGAGGTATGCGAGTTTTCTCAAGAAATATCTATGATTTTTACTTGATTTTCCATTGGTGTATCACATGATTAATATGGATCATATGAGAGTGTGAAAGTATATTGTGGAAAAAACCATGGGTCTATCCTTAGGGTGTCGCATAGTTGTCCGGACACACCCAACGGATTCCATGTGGCGCAGCTAATGAGCTAAATGGGTTTCATGAGATGCATCAGACAAGTCATGGTGTGTCCAGTGTCTTTAGGGGTGCACCGCATGTCTTCTAGTGACTAAATAACCCTATTTACTTCCTCTAGTTATCTCCATCTTTCTTTGTAATGAAGGCTCAAAGATCTTTCAATATGGATTGGACGTCATCTGGGGATTTTATTCTTCCCAATTATGACTTGGTGTGTGATCTCTATGACCACTGGGTGTCTCTACCTTTGAATGTCACTCCATTTTATTTTTGAGGGAATCTAGGTGGTTTTTCAGGAACTTTCCAATGAAAAACCATGTGATATGGGAATTTCCCATTCGGTTTTCATTATTCATCCACTGGTGAGTAAGGTTGCTCATTGAGGAGGGTTTCGTAGAACTTTCCACGGGCTAGGAACCATGCATAGAGACTTCACATGACCTTGGTATGGTCATGCGATCATGAGTATTTTATAGTCTCTTCAAGTCTTAGACCATTATCTTCTTCCTTGATCTCATGGGAAAGATAATACCCACGTTTGGGTGTTTCTTCCCTTGTGATTTTGTTGATGCAAGTTTGGTGGGAGTCAAAAAATACCTCCCTCAAGAGATACATCTGAGGGGATAAGGACTCAGTCCTAAGGACAACTAAATGAATTCCAGAGTCCTTGGTGGTGTCACGAACCTGTTCTATCAAGTGATGTAGGGCCGTATAGTGGGCATCATGACAATTTTCATATGATTTAGTTTCAGGTATTTATCTCAGACCATATTTTGCTTTAGTTTAGGGTCTTTATCTAGAACCATATGTTTCTTTAGTTTAGTGTCTTTATCTTGGACCATATGTTTCTTTATTTTATGGTATTTAGCTTGGACCTTTATGGAATATAGGGCTGGTAGACCAGAGAAGTCTCAAAACATTATGGGGTGCTGCATTCCTCCATGGTACTGATAGGGCTCACGAGGATCGGAGTTCCTTATATGTAAAGGGGGAGATGCCTTTAACTTGTAGGTTAAGTCCCTTATGCATTAGTAGCATAGCTAAGAAAAGCTTGTTTCCACTCTTTTCCAAAGGCTATGGAAGATATTTGGGGAGAATATGATTGATGGTGAAATGCTAGGGAATCTAGGCCCACCTAGATAGTTGGGATGTGGGTGGTGTAAATCACAACCTAGAAGCTTGAGTCGAGTGATATGGAATGGGGTAGACATGACGGGTATTTCCATTGACTCTATGAGGTGTCAGGTTTCACCACAGTGTTTTTGAGACTCAAAAGTATTAGAATACCCTTTATGTTGGGCCAAGATGTCCCCAATTAGTGGGTCTGATCCCTTCTTCATTGGTATAATTTATACTTAAAGATATCTCTTTTCCTTTCTAGGGGATATAAAATATTTATGAAGGCTCAAACATCGATATAATGAAGTTGGTTATGGAAGGGATGCTATCTAGGAAGGGTTTTGGTTCCCTAGGTAAATTTATCTCTTAATTGAACAGCTCGATCTCTATGCCTTGTGGTTTCGAAACAAAATGTTTGAGCCATCAAAAGGTTCAAGAATGAAGGGTCACATTCTAGCTTTGAGAATGGGTACAAAACATGGTGATGCAATGTTTAGGATATTGGATTTACTTGGATAGTCTAATATGGAGACTGTAAATAATAGTCCAAAGTGCTCAAGTCATGAGGAAGGTATGAAAAAGTTATTCTGGGGATAACTATAACGCAATGGGGTGTTGGGTTCCACCTTGGTGATGTCGGGCTCACAAGAATTGTAAAGCCCTTTATGCCAGGATAATATGTCTCTGGTTGGTGGTTATGATCCCACACGTTAATAGCATGTCCAAACAAAGAAATATCTTTTCCTCTTCATGGGAAATGAAAGATTTGCAATGACCTGAGATTCTTTAGATCATGAAGTGGGATATATGAAAAATATAATATCCAAGAAGGGTTTGAGCACCATAAAAATTGTACCACCACTTGTCGAACATATTCTCATGTAGAGGCGATGTGACAAATCATTTCTCTCATTTTTTCCTATACCAGGGGGTCAAGCGAGCATAGCTTGGCTTTTACTAGGGCAATAGAATATACCATATGAACTTTATTCCTTATTTAATTATGCCCATATTTTTTCCTAAACTCTGGAGATGACGAGTTCAGTGGGATATTACTCAACTTTTGATCAGGTTTCCCTTTTTGGGTTTTTGGCCTGATGAGTTTTGTGTCTCTTTCATTAGTATTTTAGTTTCTTGCGATTTGGACCATTGTGTGCTATAGATTAAGTTCGTACATCTTTCAACAAGGTGTGAATAGATTAAGGTCATTCCATTTGGACCTAGTATGGGGATGTTACATAAGAGGGTCATTAGGATACCCAGGGTCAAGAGTACTCTAACATCCCTCTAAGTGGGTGGTGGAGATGTTGTAAATCATGGATCAAGGTTCTGAGGTCATGAGTGATGATATGGGATAATCATTTTGGGGATAACCTATAACACAATGGGGTGTTAGGTTCCACCTTGGTGATGTTAGGATCACAAGAATTAGAAATCCCTTTATACTAGGCCAAGATGTCTCTAATTGGTGGGTCTTTTCCCTCACGTCAATAGATAAAGAGATCTCTTTTCCTTTTTAGGGGAAATGAAATATTTGAAATGACTTGAGATACTTGATACATGAAGTGTGGAGTATGTATTGAGGTGATCAAAAATATAATGGAATCAATCCATTCTCTGGTTGGTCGGGGTAAGGCTATTGTGGTCCTTTGATAAGGAAAGGTGATAGATGATGACCTACACAGTTTATCGTCATGTAGTGGGGACTTGCTTTTGTGCAGTTTAAAGTCGTGTGGTAAGGATTTACGTCCATGCAGTTTAAAAGCATGTGGTAAGGACGTACTTCCATGCAGTTTAACATCATGTTGTAAGGACTTAATTCTATTTAGTTTAACATCATACGGTGAGAATGATGAGCCACAGTTTAATGTCATGTTTTAGGGACATATGCGGATAGTTTAGGGTTATGTGATTCAAAATATAAGGTGAAGTACCTGACATGGGGATGTGTGGTGTGGTTCCATAGAGTAACTTTATGTGAATGAGAACCAAAGAGGTCTCAACCACACCACGTACCTTTCCTAGAAAACTCTATCCAAGGGGCTAGAAAAGTCTATACCCATGGTTAGGCCTGAATATGAAATGTTTGGGCATCACTACGTATCTCATGAGGATGATAATCAAGCCACACGTAGTTCTGAAAGTTCCATTCAGTTTATTATCATGCGGTCAGGATGTATTTCCATGTAGTTTAACATCATTTGGTAAGGAAAAAGGTGGACCGATGTGAATTAATGGGGATAGTGCGGTTGGGACCAAGAGTAGAGGTTTGGGAATCACTACATATCTCATGAGGATGATAATCAAACCACGCATAGTTCTATAATGACCGTTCAATTTAACATCTTGCATCAAGGACATGGGTGACCCGATGTAAATAGAGGTGGATATCACGAATCTGTGTAGTTTTATGTCATGTGGTAAAAACATTGGATTCCCTTTATTTCCTTGTATGAGTTCATCCCAAGCCTCCATTCCTTTTTTTTATAGGGAAACCCTTACTAGAATTATTATTCCCACATGAACAATGCTCAGTACAAGAAAAAAGGAATGATAAGGGTCCCTTTCACCATTCATAGGCAGTGGAGGATAGTATAGGAGTATTTTATGTCATGCAGTGGTTGGGCCAAGATATAGGACCAAGGCATCCCTACATATCTCATTTAAAATGACAATCATGCGGTACATGTTTCTAGAGAAGGAGATACTCTATATAGGTATGGACCATATGTAGAGGTGCTCATTATCTCATGTTGATAGTTTCAGTTGAGCCTAGGATTCTAGATTTAGGCATCACTACATATATTGTGATGATAGGAATCAAGCTACACATATTTCTTATAGAATCATGTAGTTTAATTTCATTTGGTAATGATTAATATGGGACTTACACCAATTTGGATGCCCTATTTCTAGCATCTATGCAAATTATATCTTCAGAAATCTCACATTGGTGGGTGGTGTGACATGCTCCCTATCTATAGTGTCCATTGAATATGCCCCATTATGATAGACCTTATGTATGACGTAAGGTCCCTCCCACTTGGGTTCCAATTTCAGGAGCTTATTCCCTGGTATCATTGAGGTTTTGAGGTCTAGTACCAATTCTCCTTGGAGGAACAAATAGAGGAAAACCTTTTTATTGAAGGCTCGTGCTATCCGGTTTTGGTGAATCTGAAGGTTGTACAGTGTGTGCAACCTCTTCTCATCCAGTAGCTCCAACTCATACAATCATTTCTACTCTTGTTCATCATCTGAGAGTTTCCCACAAATGGCTATTTGGAGTTAGGGTAGTTAGACCTCTATGGGTAACACTACCTCAGTCTCGTACACTAGTGAGTATGGTGTTTATTGTGTAGCAGTACATGTGGTGGTACAGTATGCCCATAGAGCATGGAGGGTTTTTTTGTCTAAGACTTCTTATCCTTTTTCACCATCTTCTTGAGTATATTTAATAGGGTCTTATTAAAGGCCTCTATCTATTCATTTTTTCACTGTGTTATAGTGAGATGAGTGATTGGATTCGATGTTATACTCTCAGTACAACTTCTTCAAATCCACAGAATAGAAGTTGGTTTTGTTGTTTGTTAATATCGTGTGAGGGACTCCTAACCTGGTGATGATATGGGATTTTAGGAAGTTGATGATATTATTTGTTCTAATTTCCTTGAGGGGTATCGCCTCATCCCATTTCTAAAAGAAGTAAGTGGTAGTAAGGATGTACTTGAACAGCTTTGCAGTGGCCAAGGGATATGGCCCCACAACATCCATCCCCCAAAATAAAAATGGTCAAGAATATCTGGATGTATTTAGTAATTCTAGGTGATGATGGATGATTTTTTAATGAATCTATCATGCATGAAATTTCCTAGTAAATTCCACGTAGTCCTATATCATGTTCTACTGGTAATATCCCAACCTTATGATTTGGGGGAGAGCATGATCCCAAATTAGTGGGCACCGTAGGAGCCTACATGGACTTCTTCCATGATGGTGATAACTTCTCCCTATATTATGAATCTAAGGAGAATTCCATTGAATCCACACTTGTATAGGATTTTCTGATCATTTGGGACATCCTGTAAGGTGAAGTTTGCTTCCCAGTGCCAAATTTGTTCCTTTCCAGCGTGATCCGTCAGGAGAGTCTCGTCTTGAAGATAACTGATTTTAGTCTCCATCTATATGGTTTTGGTCACTGGTTCTTCCCACTCTGGGGTGGAAATAACCTGATTGATCTCCTTTATATCACATACGACGATTGATGAGACCATTATTTGATGTTTTATAAGGAAGGTTGCATCCTCCCAATCAGGGTCATCCAAGATGGTGGCTACGTTAGCCAGTGTGTCAACATGGAAATTTTGTGATCGGGGGATAAGATGCGGTGTGGGGTCAAAGGGTAACTCCACCATCAGTCCCCTGACATATCCATTGATGGAGGCTAGTTCTTCCTTCTTGATGGAATATTCACCGCTGATCTGTTTTACTACCAATTATGAATCCCCTTTGATGTGGGATATGTGTAGATGTAGATCTAGTTCCAACCCAGTTATGAGGTCTTGATACTTGGACTCATTATTCATGTAGCCTTCAGACAATTAGAAAGAGTAGGGTAGAACTAATTTGTCTGGAGAGATAAATATAATCCCATGAACAACCTGATTGATCTTTGGGTTTTCCATCCTTGTGTTTATAGGACTCTGGGAGGCACCATCAAAATATATCTCCCATGTCCAAGGAGTGTCATGGGCATAAAATACCTCTTTTTGGGGAGCTTAGTGTCCTCTAGTGTATTTTTTGGAGTGGGATGTTTCACTAGGAAGTCATCCAAAGATTGTACTTTTACTGACTTCTGGGATATGAACTAGATGCCATACTACTATAGAATGACCACCTATAGAGCCAGATGCCCAGTAAACATAGGGATTCCAAGGACGTACTTGAGCGGGTCAATACAAGATACCAGGTGGATTTTGTGGTGCTACAGGTAATGACTGAGCTTTTTCACTATGAAAATGAGAGTGTGGCGGTTCTTTTTGACATCAAAATATCTGGTCTCAGTACCCAGCATAGTCTGGATGAGGTAGTAGAGACTATTCTCACTCCCTACATCATTCTTCTACATGAGTAGGGTGCCTAGTGAGCGTTCCATGGTGGCCACATATAAGCTGAGTGGATTCCCTTCCACCAGAGGCATCAAAACTGGTGGGTGCAGTAGGTATTTCTTGAAGTTTTTAAAGGCTTTTTTACACTCATCTTCCCATTAGTAGGTGACTCCCTTATTCATTATCCTTGTGAAGGGGAGATATTTTCCAGCAAGGCTGTCTATGAATCACCAAATGTAGGTGAGGTTCCTTTAGAGTCCCCTTAGTTCTTTTATATTTCTAGGGGGAGAAACTGCTAAGATAGCACTAGTCTTCTCTGGTTCCACATCAATAGTGTGATTTTGTACCATAAACCCAAGGAATTTGCCTGATATTACCCCAAAATTAAACTTTAGCAAATTAATCTTTAGATTATATTGTTGCATCTTGTTAAATATTTATCTTAGATTAGTGAAGTGATCACATCACTGTTGGGATTTTATGAATAGGTCGTCAACATAATACTCAACTATCCTTCCCAAGAATGGATTAAATATGTAATGCATGGCGCACTGATATGTGACGTCGACATTCTTCAATCTAGAGGGCATAACCAAGTAGCAAAAGATCCCCTGGGGCACCCTGAAGGCAGTGGCTTCTTCATCCTCAGGGGCCATCTTGATCTGATTATACCTAGAATACCTATCCATAAAGGAAAAGTCTTGGAAAACAGTAGTTTCATCGATCAAGAGTTCGGTGATCGGCAATGGGAAATCATCCTTCAGTCAATGTCGATTAAGGTCTCTAAAATCAATAAATACCCTAATCTACCCATTCTTTTTCTTGATGGGGATGATGTTGGAAATCCATTTTAGGTGTATTTCACTTCTTGGACAAAGTTGGATTTCATCAACTTGTCAACTTATGCCTCCAAGTTTGTAGCATGATATGGGTTCATTCTCCTAGCCACCTTCTTAAATCCTTGATTCTCTTTAGGTAGTCTGGGATAGTGTGTAGCCACATTTAGATTCAATCTGGTAATTTTTGTATAGTTCCAAGAAAACGCATATCGGTGTTTCTTTAGGAATGTGATATACATCTCCTACTCTTCAAGAGTCATGGAGGTGCTAATCAAGGTAGTTTGTGGGTCTTCTTCTATCATCTTGTTTATCTTTCAAAGCCCATCTATGGTTTTAGAAACACCTTCCTCGAATGATGGAGGGGAATTTCTGAGATCATCCTCATCTTCTTCCATTTATGAGTCTATAGGGACAATTTTGGCTAAGGATGGTAGTTTGGAGGCCTCTCCATCACTATCAGGGTGAGGGAGCTCATCATAAGGAATATCATCATCTCTTATCATCTGAGTTGTGGCAAAGAGATGCTGAAGATGATTGTTTCTAAGGACAGAAGAGGCTTGGACCTCTGAGACCAGTTCTTCTATTTTGACCATGTTTATGGGGATCACATAATACTCATTAAGCATGCTCTAAGTATTTACAGGGTTGGTCCCTAAACCATTGGTGTCTCCAACCTGTATAACACCATCCTCCATCGTTTGATTACCTCCCTTCTTGAAGAAGTCTTCTTCAGCATATATGGATTTTCAAGTCTCAAAGGGGGTGTTGTCTCTATGAAGTATTCTGACCTTTCCATTGATGGGGTACTTCAAACATTGATGGAATGTTTATGGTACCATTGAGTGGCTATAGAGCCAGGTCCTTCCAAGAAAGAGATTATATGTGGTGTCTTGGATGGCCATTAATCCGGCATCAGATGTGAGCTTTCCAAATTCGGTCTCTAGATTAATCTTCCTGAGGGGGCCTTTTCTCATTCTTACCATACACATGGATGGTCAGATTCATAGGGTATAGTTCCCCTTCACTATACCCCAAAATTTTGGAGAGTTTGGGCTAGGATGAGATTGTTCCCAGATCCATTGTTGATCATCACTCTTTGTATTTTGATGTAATTAAGTCTTCCTGAAACATGGAAGGGTCTGATGTGTCCCTTAATGGCCTCTTCCTAATCTTGATCAGTGAATGAGATGGCTACATTGCATCCTAGGGACATGAAATCCATTTGATAGAACTCGTCTACAGTGACTTTTGTCTCAAACTCCTGTGGACTTCGGCAGGCTTCAACAAGCACCTCCCTAAGTTTTCTTGAAACCTAAAGCGCATTAAGGATTGATAGCTGGGATGGGACCACAACTAGCTATTTCAGAACATCATACTTCTATTCCAAAGGTCACCTCTTCCTGATATGGGGATGCTCTAGGTCATGTGGCTCAGGAGCTAGAGCAACTGAGGTTGATGGACTCGGGGCTTGCATAGAGGTTGTGGAATTATCCACTACCAGTGGCATAGGCTGCACTGGCCTTCTCCATTACCTGGTTTGATCAGGTTGAACCCCCTTCCAAGTGGTCATGCCAGAAAATTGGATGTGGGTGACTACTGGAGGGCTATGATGCACCAATATTATTATTTTTATCCTACTAAAATGCTTTCCCATGAGTCTCAGTTTCATATGTGTCCTTTGTGTGGACATGACCTGACTCCAGCCATATCTGTGTTGTCACCTGTATCCTCATCTTTGGTGCATTCATCCCCTCGTTCCCATGTTATATGTAGGAAAACCATATTTTTGGGCATTCTCATCATCATAGAAGGGGATTTTCAAGTTTATTTTTTTGAAAGAATAGAATATGAGCTCCTCACCCGATGAGGATTTTGTTTGGTGGGGCGTTTCCCATGCTACAGATGTTTCACGGAGGAAATATGAGATTTAGAGCCTACTTGGATTAGAATATGACTCTTATTCTTCTGTTTCTTCCTATTTCCAATGGTTATTCCCACCCCTGGGAGGCACATCAGACTTATGATTTTTGGGTGCTGGAGCTATTGCAAGTTTTTGCAACTATGCCTTCAAGGAGTAGTGAGCTCGATCAACTATTTTATGAGTCATCCAATTGTCACACTTATCTTCTTGTTTAGTAGGAACTTTCTTCCATCCTTCCTCTTCCTCTAACCGAGCAATTTTTATGCAAGCCACTTTTTCTAGAGGATCATCTAATGTCACCTGTCTAGAGTCGAACATGACTTGAAGGACATCCTTAAAGATGAAATAGTTCTAGATATTATGACCCAACCTTCTATGGAAAGGGATGTAATCAGGATGATCGGTGAGGTTGACTTCATCGGGTTTCCTGGGTTGCGGAAGCATGAGAATGTTGTTGTCCATGGATTCCAAGAAGTGTCCCAGTAATTACTCATTTCGGAAGGAGTGCACCTTATTCATCCAATCCTAAAATCTTGGGTAGACCTGGTTTCTCTATGCATCCGGTTGAGGGCGGTTATGTGGTTTTCATTGGTCAGCAGGAGGTGTTTGGTAGTTCAGAGCTTTCTTGGGTACTTGGACTATTACAGGCTTGAGGGAGATAGTTGTAGCTTCCTATCTTCCTGGAATTTTCCCTTATGATGTGGGCATGAGCTGAGACTTGGATCGGGTTCACTGAATAGACTCTTCAAGACATTGATCTATTTCAGAGAACTCTCAAAACCTGCCTGGATATTTCATGGGGATTAGGGGTGTCTTCAGTTCATCCCTAAGATTTTCGGCACAGATCTCCAATAGTTTTTCTTACGAGAGAGGGATGTTGAGAGAATAGTTCATACCCTTCCACCTAGCTATGAATTCAGACACACTCTCATTCTCACGCTGCTTTCAGTTTGTCAGGTTGATGATCGTTGACTTCCTC
This sequence comes from Viscum album, assembly GCA_963277665.1. Lineage (NCBI taxonomy): Eukaryota > Viridiplantae > Streptophyta > Magnoliopsida > Santalales > Viscaceae > Viscum > Viscum album. Next base: position 1,148,652,478 of record OY728127.1, on the reverse strand, counting down.
AGTGTTGAATTGAACTGGTAAAGGAACTAACAAAAAAAGTATTTACATCCTTTGATGGATCCTATAGGTAGACTATTATACCAGATAAAGTCCATCCCTGTCATCATCTGTACAAAACACCTTAGCTTGGTCACCTCCTTCTGATCTCAAGGTCCCATTATCTTCCCACATTGAGACACAAAATGTGTGAGATACTGCTCAAGATTTCCTGCACTATTGAAGGAGGAAACGATAGGATTTTTGGATTTGGGTGGATGTGGGTTATCATCTACCCATTCAAGATATGGCTTCTTCTTAGTTTTTACTTGCATGCATCGTCCTTCCATGTCTTATATTTGAGTATTTAGGGATTCAATGGTAGTGAGAAACTTTGGGGGCACTGCTTTCTGAACTGCCTCTGATCCATAGGGAGCAGGTGGGGACTGATGAGGTAGTCCCTCTTTCATCTCCCATTGATCCTTGATTTTTCCTATGAATGAAGAGTTACCTTGGTGAGGTATAGGCTGATGCTACAACAGAGGTAAGTCCCAATCATTCATGGCTTCCATGTTTATATAGATGGGTTGTCTAGACCCGGTGCCAATCTGGTTCTCAAACACTGCTCTGGTTGGTGGATCAATAATAGGAGGGATAATATTCACCTCTAGATGGAGATGATACCCAGAAGGAATATTTCCCTTGAGTACCTCCTCATTGAGCTACTGGATATCTCATATCTCACTCTCATATTGTGACAATTTCTCTTCTGAAGATGGAAACCCAGATACGGTTTCTTATTTCCATTTATATTTGGAGATGTTCCGATGAGTAGGTGGAAACTCATTATTTGGTGGTTCCAAATTATAGAGCCTTCTTTGGTTCCAGGTTTGTGCAACCTCATTTTTTGTGTCCACATCACCCTCCTCCTGGGGTATGTTTTCTATATCGTAGCCTTCTGTGTCTGAATCTTGATCCATTTCCACCATGTTGGTAGCGATGACGTTTATAGAGGCATATTAATAAATGGTGGTTGTGCCATTTATTTCCATGTTGAAATTTAGTTCTGTATGGATTTTATTAGGGTTTTTTCTCAAACCCTTGTCCTTATTGGGTTGTTTCATCTTGTGAAATAGCCAGGGCCTGATTGCCTTCATTGTATGCTCCTCTCCTCTTAGTTCATGAATAGTGACCTTGAGGGAATTTTAGGTTAGGATTTCCAAATGGGAACCAACCAATAGGGGTTTATCTTACAATAGGAGGAACTAGTGGGACATCGACCATTGATCTCTTCCTCCCAACCTAGAGAAGACTAATTCCATATATGGTGCCTATGATGATGAAAATTCCCCTATCCCTGTGGGTTGGGGTTTATCTAGGGTTGTTATTTGGGGAAAAGATGCAACTGCCCCCAGCCTATTGGGGTTGAGGTGATCTGGAATCACTACCAATGTCTCTTAATCCCTTTTATAGGATAATGAATTTGGAGATGGTGACTGATATATAAATGCCCTTATCCCTGGGGGATGGGGTTCGCCTGTGACTATTGTAGGCATGTCTTGAATTTTCTTAGGAACTAATGACTAGAGGGGTGGAGGCAGTGGAAAATGTTCTCATGGACTAGGGGAATGAGTCCACTTCTGGACAGCCACTATGGCAGCTGCTACTGTGGTCTCTATGATTCGGCGTATTTGTACTTGGATTGGAGTTAGGTTCGATGACATCCCATTATGAGGATCATTCCCTATGGGAAGTTTTCTGGGTGATCGTAAATTTGATTTTCGTGTTTGTAACATCCTTATATTATCTTGAGGGGACCAGTTTAAAGTCATTTTGGCTATCCTCTCTCCCCGCCTGTGATGTTTGGGAATCACTGGAGCGGGGCCATTCTGTTTCATTGACCAACTGGCCCAAGTGTTATCTGGTCCCCTAATCTCACCAGAGGCTATAAAATTGTAGGATGTTGTGTCTGAGGGGATCCACTATTCTAGGGGAGTGGCGAAGTTTAATGATCCATATTATCCCCATACTCGAATTCAGATGCCTGACATGGCTTCAGAGATCAGTTATTGAAGTGTCATGATGCTATGGCGGAAATCATGTTGCAAATTTGCAATGTTCTTTTCTAGTTTTAGATCCCAGGACATAGAGATAGCAGCTAGGTCGAGTAGTAAATAGAGTATCCTTATGGTCTGAAGGTGACACTCATATCCTAGATAAGGGAGATATCGATCCTCTAGCCGCTGATGAGTCACCCATATATTTTAGTGTAGATAAGGAATGCACACCCTATCTAACTCATCGGGTATCTCATAGCTAGAATTAGAAAGGGGCCAAAACATGGTGGGGAGGTTTTTTCTGGCTAACTCTCTCCATATGTAAATGTCGGCCACTTCTTTGTTAGAATTACACACCTTCATCTATTCAGACCATAGAAGATGGCTCTGATGGTCTCCTGCTAATGGGAATGGAGGTTTGATGGATGCTAGTGGGGAACCATATATAGTTGACCCTGGTGTTTCAAGCACCTCTCTATAAAAAGGTGTTAGTAATTGGTTTACCTATCTATACGGAGGTGTCTGATAAAAGGAAGGATTTCCTTCCCCATAGGATATATCATTATGGGGAGGTTGATCGCAGTGGATTTCAGGAGTAGGATCTCTATAATCCATCTCTACACTACCAAGAGGAGGATTATTTTGGTAATGAACACCTTATACTTCTACTTCGATAGAAGAGATGACGGACCCTTGTGGTGTTGATAATGTGTCCCGAACAACCTCAAGGACATTGGAATTGATAAGATTAGGAATATGAGGTATGTTCTGCATCGTGGCTAGAATATGATGACCTGCCTTTCATGGTTGTGTAGGGATATGATCCTGTTCTACAATGGTTTCCGAAATTTGTATATAATTTCCTGGTGTTGTGGGAATATGATCCCACTAATGAGGAGATATTAGGATATTCCAATAATCTACCTAATTATTGACAGGGATATGAGCCTATCCTAAGGTGTGAACCACTCTCACTTGGTAAACCTCAGTCGAGACTAGGGTATGGTCCTGATATTCAGCCTTTGAGATATGCCTCTAGTATTTATTGGTAGGAGTATGAGCCTTCCCCAAGGAATGTGAAACTCTCACCTAATTGGCCCTGATTGGATCTGGAATATACACCTATTACAAATATGCATTCTCTTCCAGAATATGTCGACATACCTCCGGAATGGGATAAGGAATATGATCCTCCTTCTGTATTACCTTGGAATAATGTTGTCACATTCATTCATTGGTGGAAGTAAGAATATGTTTCTTGACTCTATGATCTACTGGAGTATGCTGACAAGATTCACTGACATGAATATGAGCTTTTCTTGAGGCTTGTGCCACTCTCACCTAGTTAGCATCAGCCAGAACGGGGATATGGTCCCAATCTTGGCCCTCCGGATTATGCCATGGGAATTTTTCGATAGGCATGTGACCCTATCCTGAGGTGTGTTTCTCTATCACCTGTTTGGCCTTGGTTGGAATGTAATTATGAGCCCAGTCTGATGTCTCTCCCTTCATTAGGATATGTTGATAATTCTCCCAGGCGGTAGCAAGAATGTGCACTTGCTCTAGAACGACCACTTGATCATAATGATTAGAGTGTTAAGTTATCTTGTATGTAGGGATGGGAGTATGAACTTTTCCCTTGATCTGCAATAGTTCTAGAATATTCTAGTGAATCTCTTCAGCTATCGCTAAAATGTATTGGAATTTTAGCAAAGTGTGTGCAGGGATATAATTCTGCATATTTTCCATCTCCATGACCTGTTGACAGATATCTTCTATTGAAGAAATTTTATACACCCACTTCTATCCTCTATGTTCCATTGAGATATTCGGATGAGATTCATGCATGGTGGTAGGAGTATGAGCCTCCCTCGTGTTTGTTGTGGGAATATACCCACAAACTTGTTCTGAGTGAGCAGAGATATGAGCCTGCTGGCTGGTCCCTGCCAGAGTATGTTGGTGGTCATTGTCATCTAGAGAGATGATATTACCCCTCTTGGGTATCTAGTTCCTTCTTTCTATAATGATACTTCCTTAGAAAATCCCTTTCATGGGTGTTTTAGGTGGATCTCTATCAGAAGGTACACTCAGCAAGCGGCTGATAGGTACCGGTATGATGATGACGGAGACGGTGATTAGCATGCGCCCTCCTTAATAGTTCCTGAACCGTGGGGAAGCCAAATCCATCCCCCTGATCCAAATTCATCATATATGTATGGTTTTGGTTTTCATCCTCTTTGGATAGTCACCTAAAGAGATTGGTCGTGGCTATGGGGGCCACCAGCTTAGCAGCAACCTTCATCAAGCGATGTGAACTCGCTAGTTGTCGCGCTTACAAAATCTCATGGGAAGATTCCATAGTCAGGATCATACCATATCAGTGGTACTCCTAAATCATTATGTTTTCTACCTACTACTGGATTCTTTGGGAAGGCGATATCACTTTATGATCTATAGGGGTCGTGGTAGCTAATGAAGTACCGGAATGAGTGCTGGAGGATGAATACATTCTCTGAGATCGGGAGTCTGAAATCATGCATACAATAAGGAACAAGGACACCAATCATTGCTATATCATAGGAATAATGATGCTCAATCAGATATGCATGGTCAACACAATTGTCTTGTATTCCCTTTCCAGCCATTTTGCATGTGTGGACTTATCAGCATGAGGATGGACTTACAAGAATCCCAGTTTATGATAGTCTAACTGCTTTTTTTGTGTATGGTTTACCAAAAAAAAGTGTCCTAAGAGGTCCCCATTGATCTTATTAATGTTTTTCACATACGAATTTCAAGAAACATGGTTCAATGGATTATAACCCAATCATTTTGTTATTTCAGAGATTCACGTCGGGTTCACTATTTTTGTTTTTTTGGGTTTTGGATGGGACGTGGAATGGTTTCCCATCAATGGTTTGATTGAGGAATATGTTAAGGCCTCTCTTAATCACACGCATCAGGTTCTCCATCTATCTCATCTCCACTAGAAACTCCCAATGGTTTCCTTATCCATAGCTGAGTATGGACCTGCATTCCAAAGGTCAGTGTTCATCTGGGTTTTCAGGCCCAGTAACTCTTAGGAGCTCACATTGGTCAAGAGGATGGGATTTCGGGCTCATTACACCCTTTGGGGGGGGGATTTTTACCTACTCTGGAATTATATTATATATTTAATACATGTTTGTGAATCTATTCTTAATCCTAGTGCGGGATCGGTTACCCTAACAAAATGATTGTGGGTTAATTCTTGTTTGTATGTACATACTTGGATTTCTTTAGGGAATCTATCAGTATGTATCTGAGGTTCTTCATCATTTTTTGATAATGAGTGGTTTCTTATATGTTGAAACTATATGACCAAGTGTTTCGGGCTATACTCCCATATATGGAGGCAGTGAATATCTCAAGGATGGAATTGAGCCATTACGAGGCATCCTATGTATCCTGGTTATTGTAGGAATCAAAACCTGCGTAGTTCGTTTATCTCACATAGTTTAATTATATGCGAATTAAAATATGTTTGGGTACTAAGACACCACGTATTTGAGCTCAAGTCTCAAGGATATGTCCTACATATCTTGGTTGTGGTAGGAATCAAAGTCATCGTAGTTCGTGTTGGAGTTGGTGGCCTAGAACCAACTACTTTGTACTTTATTAATTAATAAATACCTTATCACATCTTGATTGTTCATCTGTGTGACAATGAATGTGATAATATCATAAGGATAGCTATTTCACTAAAAGTTCATAGTGGATCCCTGTTATGATGAGAACCCAGAAGTTCCATAACACTGTTCTTGAATATATGTTCTATGGCCGGATTATGTTATTTTAGGGACACAAATAATACAGAACATTAGGGGTGAGGACTCATAAAACTTTGAGGCAACATCTCATGGTGTGCTCCCTTGGTAATATCTAGGAGGATATTATGAGAACGAGACCCTCCATTAGGAAATCCACAATTCATAGTGTCATTGGATGTTCCTATATACAGACATGTGTATTGGTCCTTAGACTTTAAGATTATTTTTAACAGGTATTGCAACTCACGCACTTAGATGTATTGAAGAAAACTGTGATGACACACTGTTCGTTGCAAGGTAGGATATGTTGGGTGAGTCACGAGTAATACTGCATTAATAGATAATATGATAAATGATGTGTCCCTTTTGTTTCATAATGGAAGTATATATCTTAGGCCCTTCGATGGAATTGATATAGCCTAAATAAATCCATGGCCATGGTAAGGAATGGGAAAGTTCAATTCTGGGAAGTCAAATAAAGAATAATCGAACACATGGGTTGATGGCGCCAGCATGCAACCTTCTTGATTTGATATATCTAGATAAAGGTATTACATTACACGGTAAGCGTTCGTAGGAGGTGATGCATCATTGCGGTGTTAACTTCTTTCTTTATGGGTGCCTTGGCATGTTTCTAGAAACTAACCTTGGACTTTAGGCAGGCTAAAACTTATTCCACTCAGAAAGAGGCCTAGACAGTCACACACTAAGTTTATCCAAGTATCTCAGTTAAATATTAATTTAACACATTGAATAAATATTATTCCCGATTGTGGTTTAACAATTATTCAAGGATGCTTGATCGCATTTATTTCAACACTAGTTATTTGAGAGAATATATTGTGGGTGAAATAATATATTTATTAGTGATTAATCTAGTGATATTTATTTGAAAAATAAATAGCCATTATTCAAGTTCAAATAAATATGGTGGAAGAAATAAAGAAAATGGAAAAACAAAAGTACACATTGTGTATATTAATATACACGCCGTGTAGTTTTTTGGGGGATTTTTGATAAATGATATTATTTATTTCATTAAATAATATTTGGTGTAATTTTTTGGGAACATGTCAAGTAATAATAATAGTCAAATATTATTATTATACATGGGGTATTGCTAAGAATTAAATGAAATGAATAAATTATTTCGGGTAATTAATTCATTTTATTATTCTAAGTAATTAAAATACCAATTATATAATTCTCATTAGCCTAGCCATTTTTTGTGGTTGTGCACAACATATCTAGAGAGAACTCTCAAGACAAGAGAGAATTATTTTCTTCCAAGAATGCTCACAAGATAAGAGAGAGATCCTCCTCCACTGGATCAAGGAGAGTGCTTTGCAAGCGGCTCTCAAGGTAATCGAAGGCGGACATCACAAGTGAAGGCCCTTCCACACTAGCACCAGGAGATCCCTTAAACTGCATCCAAAGATATGTGGAGAACATTTGAATCACCACTAAAGGAATCCTACAATTGGATTATAAGACACAATGACGAATCATATTGGATTGTGACTGAAAACATCAACAGAGAAATAATTCTATCAAGGTAATTCTTGTATTTTAATTAAATTAATTATAACCAACATATGATGATCCTCTCTATGGTTCTAGTACTCCCTTCCTTTCTTTCATTCTTCATTCTATTCTAAAGATCTGGAATTTTATTATCGTGATGGATCTCGGATTGATCTTTGTTAATGGAAAAATTAAATTTGGGTATACCCACCAACACACTTCCGCTACACCCAAAACCTACAAGTGGTATTGGAGGGATAATATAATTTATTATAATCATTTATTTTTTTGTTGGTGATTTATGAATTTAATAATTTAGTTGTTTTGATTCAAGTTATTCATTTTATAAATCTAAATATCGATATCTATTCCTCCTCTTTAATTTCTCATTCACCTTACTGAAATGATTTTTTCTTTTAATTTTGATTAAAATAAAACACAGGATCTCATCTGGAGGTGCCAAAGCTTACTGGCCATAAAACTCCAGAACACACGGTGTGCATTCGGTAGTACATTCCATGTAGTATAGGTTCCATGCACCAGGATGGTCCGCTAAACCAGGTCGTTTAATTGGATCCTATATAAGTCTTTAAGACTCTGTGTGTTGACTAGGAACAGTTCGCACGCAGTTTCCGGATTACACGTTGAGTGGGCCACTAAACATGGCATGTAGTCCCTTCATGTTAGGGTTAGACTGTGTACCCTGTACACAGCTCACCCAGATGGAAACTGTGTAACGTGGATACTACATGAAATATGTCCCACTGAACACACCGTGTACTCTGAATATTTCTTAATTACATCTACACGTGATGTCCCCAGGCATGTACTTCAGATGGATGGTGAACAAAAGTACATGTCATGTAGTCATAACTACACATCGTGTACTAATCCAAATTACACAGATTTATTAAAATTTATTATTATATTATACAAACCCTCTAGACATGTACCATAGTGCGAGCATAAAGCTAAGGAACAACACATGATAGGTGTTTTATGTATATGTGTTTAATTTAACATTTGTGTAATGTTTGTTTCTATTCATTGGATAGTTATGAAATGGAATTCATTGGTTTTCCTCCAAGGTACAAGTTACGTACAAATATAATTTTAAATGAATTTATTTGTTTAAAATTATGATGGATGATAATCTCAAGGAGATTCAAAAAAAAGGTATAAGATAGAAGGATTGATTAATTAAATATAATTAATTTATTCGAGTGTGATTTATCTTAAACAAGAATGATTAAAGAATTGAATTATAGTTTTATTTATGCGTAAATATCATTGCATGTATGGATTGTTTGTCAGAGTAGATTACTCAAGAGGGGGGTGAATTGAGTATCTATTCATATTTCTGTTCAAAAAGTATTCTTAAAAAGGTTTCCCCAATAAAGTTAAATACACCCCAGTTAATCAAGGTTATACTGTTATGAAAATTTGACTATTTAAATAACTTCTTAGAATATTGATTAATTCTCAGTAATATTAATATCAGTTATTAACATTACTTTTTAAGCTATTCTACTAATTCAAGACAATTATAAATTCTTTCCAAGATTAACTATCAAAGTGAATTTAGTGATTTCTAAATTATATAATAAAGTAGAAAAACATAGAAGACTAAATAAAGAAGCACAGTGGATATAAAACAAGTGGTTCAGTATCAAGCTGAGACCTAATCCACTCCACTTGGTGATCACCTTCCACCAAGCAGTTTATATAAATAAACATGATTCACACCCTAGATCGGGGTTAACAACAGTACATAGGACTGTCCAGGTCACACGACCACTTCCATAGTTCTTCGCGAGTACAAACTACTAGGCCACATAGGGACCTCTTCCACACTTATCTGTGGGTATACACAAGTGTAAAAAGATGTTTGATAAAGGATATCTTGTATCCTTCAGTTTAATAAAGGAGATAGAGTGTGTTGTTATACAGATACACACACTTCTCAAAAGCTAATAAAATGATACACAATAGAGAAAAAATATTGAGATAAGTTTAGAAGTGCTCTGAGTGTTAGTATGTGCAGCTCTGGGCTTCTGAGATGAATCAGATGTAGAAATCAAGTACTTGTATGGAAAATAGAGTGTTGCAAGTCAGACAGATTTGTCTTGCGTTCTTCGTGATGTTTTATAGTTCAAATATGTTCTCGATTTTGGGATTCAAATATTTTTTGTGTGTTCTTCAGTAGCATTGAGTTTCATGAGACAATTATTTCTTCAAAAATTATCTAAGTGTGTTCTTTGTTTTCATGCTCATGCCTGCTTGCATCGCATTCACGCACACTCTTTTATTTTGGAGTGCATGTGTTGGAACCAACAGGTTGCATGTACTCTGCACCTCATACCTCGTACTGTCAGGTGACATGTCTACGAAGAAACATTAATTAGGTCAGTGCATTTAAAAACTTCAAATATGACCGTTAGAGATTAAATTGAAAAAAAATAAAACTAATTAATAAATGGTGTCACAGTATTTCATGGAACGATGTCTCCTTGAACCAGTGTCTTCTTGAAGCGGTGTCTCATGGTCACGGTGTCTGGTTGGTCACGGTGTCTCATGGTTATAGTGTCTCATGGTCACAGTGTCTCATGGTCACGGTGTCTCATAGTCACAGTGTCTCCTGGTTACGGTGTCTCATGGTCAGGGTGTCTCATGGTCATGGTGTCTCATGGTCACGGTGCCTGCTTCTTCACAGTGTTTGAATGTCATGATGTCTGAATGTCACGGTGTCTGCTTGTTCATGGTGTCTAAATGTCATGGTGTCTACTTGTTCATAGTGTCTCAGACTTAGCCAAATATCTGTATTCAGACTTAAGTAGTGATATTCATAAAATGGATTAGACTTGATCATTTTTCAAAGATATCATTATAAAGTGATTCAAAGATAGTGAACAGTAATAAAACTGAATATATAGCACTTAAGATCTTTAATTGACTTACTTAAATAATAAAGATATTGTATACATGATTTGAGATAATTTACACAAGATTAACAAGTTTGAATGGGATTTATGATCAATAAAACATGATTAACACATGATGAGTCCAACAATCTCCCCCTTTTTGATGATCATAAATCATGTATATTTAGAGTGTATATCTTTTCAATATAAACTACATATTCCCAATGTGCATAGAACATATATAGATTTCTCCCCCTTTTGGGATTATAAAAAATAGTGAATAAGGAATAGAAAATAAAAAGTGCATAATGAATTATAGAAAAAGAGTTTTAGTACAAACAATAAATGCAACAACATTCCTATCAAAAGAGAGTAGTCGTTATTCTTCATCACTGGCTGGTCTTCTATTTTCCCTTAGCAGTAGGATCAGAAGAAGAATCCATAAAAGTAGAGGTTGAAGTAGAATAAGGGAGTGAACTGGTTGACAAAGAAGGTAAAGGAAGACCTTCAAAGATAGAAGGGGCCAATGTAGGAGTAGTAGAAGACCGAGGCAATTGCTAATCAAGGATTACAAGCCTGATCTGACTTAGTGCCTAACTGACAGACATAGAAGTGGAGGCTAGGGCAGAGGTAAAGGTAGGAAAACAAGGTCTCAGAGGTGTAGTTGTAGGAGAAACTATGGTAGTACTCTGTACATGAAGATAGGGCCTCAGAAGCTTGATAAAATCAGCAGTGATCTCTCCACCATACTGCATGGCTTTCTCAAATTCATCTTTGTTCTCCATAAACTTGTCCAACAGACGAGTGAACTTGGTGAGATTTTGAACTTGGGTCTTGAAGGATTGAGTAATAGGATGAATCCTCAGATTTTCTACAAGGTACTTGAAATGATTGGTCATGTCAGTCTTGGAGAAGATTCAGTTGAAATAGAAATCAACTTTCTTGGAAATTTCTTACCGAGTATCATTAGCAATCTTGGAATTGAATTTGACCAAGTCAAGAACTCTAACACTGTTTTTTATAACTTCAGATAGAGATTATTTATTAAAACTACTAAGCACATCCTAAATTTCTTCTTTGACCACTAATCTGAGCAGATCATTGTCTAAGGAAGGTTGAGAATACTGAACAGAGGCATTTGAAGCAGTGACAGCTGAGGTAAGATATTTCAATTGATTGAGCTCCTTTTTAAGGCATACCTTATACTCATCAGTTATCTTGTTAAGACCAACAAAAATCTCACGCATCTCTTGCACTATCTGTTTGTTTATTTCAACTACCTTTTTAGCTAAGGAAGCTAAATGAGGTCGAATCAGAGAGGAAATATCTTATGGGTTTTGAGAAAAAGGAGTCTCAACAGGATGATAAGCAGGCACTGATCTAGAATTCAGCACTTTCTTCATTTCTTCAACTATACTTCTTAGATTATTTACTTCATCACTGAGCAGTCTGTTCTCAACTCTGACTTCTTGTATCTCATGAATCATTTTGGGTTGAATATTCAAAATGACTTTTTCCAATAATAGTGAGGAATCTCTCTCACTTAGATTTGTTACAGGAGCTTTTTGGGTATTCATGAGTTTTTAAACCCCAGCCAAAAGGGTAGCTCCAAATTCTTTTAGGTCATCTTTATTCACCAAGGTTGGAGGTTCTAGTGAAGGCTCAGAGATAGAAGACGATATAGGATCAGGTTATTTGGAAGTGATATCTTTAGAAGAAAATTTAATTTTCAATTGAAACATAGTGGAAAGGTCAATACCTTTGAATGAGAATTCTTGTGAGTCATTCTCGTCAAAATAACTACTGAATTTATACCATGTGTCTACTGAGCTTGGATAAATCGGGTTTTTCACTTCAACAGATTTCATATTGGGAGGATGCTCCACCTCAATAGGTGTATCCTTCTTAGGACTTAGAGGCTTAAGGACTTGATCTATTTCCATTAATTAATCCCTTTCTTCCTCAATCATTTCCTATATAGCTAACTGAAAAGCTAGTTCCATTCTCTCTTCAGCCAAAGGAATGACTTCAGGAAAATATTGTTCCTCTGGGAGTTCCTTAAGTTCATATTCTTGCATAATAGGAATTTCTTCTTCTTTATGAGCTTCCATATAATTCTTTTCAGTTTCTTTGGCAACAGATTCTTTTTCAGCTTTGGGTTGACCTTCCAGATCAGCAACATATTTAGGATCATTGATCTATTTCTCAATTATCACTTGAGAATCAAGAGCACTATCTTCCTCATTAAGAACAGTTTATTTGGGAGGCACAGCATCCTCTTCTTCTTCTTCTTTAGAATACTCAACAACTTCATCTAGTTCCAAACCAGGATCATAAATACCTTTTGGTCTTGAAGGGTGTTCCATTGTATTGAACTTTTCATAGATCCTATCATTTTCTTCCATCCATGCCTTTTTTCAAGGATTCCAATTGATCTTCATCCTTTTTATAATAACTTTTGAGAGGCAGAAATCATGATCCTTGATAACTTCTTCATTTATTCCAACCAATCCTTTGGCATGTAACATGGCTGAGATAAGCCGAGAATAGAATAAGGAGGTTGACTTGGATGTGGTCTTGATCAACTCACACATATGGTGTATGACATACTTACAAAGATTGATCTTATGTCCATTTCTCATAATATGAATCAAATATATATGATGATATTTAATTATAGAAAAATCACCGTTTCTAGGTCTAATCAAGTTGTGAATAAACTTAAACAGAAGTCTAGATTCTTCATCTAGTTCATCAATGATGGCCCTCTTCTTGGTTCCATTTCCAATTAAACTTTTCAAGGCATCTTCAAAAACAAATAATTCACTAGGAGGTGGAGGACCTCTCTAGTAATCATTACAAATACCTTCATGAGGTATCCTAAGGCATGCATCCCATAAACTTGAAGAAAAAGTGCATCTTTGGCCATTTATCCAACTTTTTACAACATATCCATCTTCATAATCAAACGAAAATTGCACATACTGATAAAATTGTACAACTAGATTCAGGTAGATTGGCCTGTCTTATTTTGCAAACCAGTCTAACCAACCTTTCTCTTTTAAAACTTTCAAAACCAAAGACTTACTTAACAGAAGACACATAGGGCATATCTCTTTCTCAGGTACTACAGTTCGGTCCACTAGATTTGGATTCAGAGGACCCTCGGGTGCTAACTTAGGCATGATCTTCTTCTTCTTTGAACTGTATTTCTCAGGCGTTGACGACGAAGGACGCTTAATCCTGGGCATTCACCAAAGGTTAGATAGAGAGAAGGGTTGAAAGGTTGGAGAAGGGTTATGGTTTGAGATAATTGAAGGGTTCTTAAGTGAATAATGAGTGAAAATTCTTTTATTTTATCATTTAGGAATACCAATTGTCATAAAAACAAAAGTGTGGGAAAGAGATAAGTAATTACCGTGATGTGGGTTCTAATTTATAAATAAAATAACAAGTCATTCTTATGGTGAGACAGTAACTAACTCTCACAATGAGACAACAACAATTTCTTTACGGTGAGACTGTAACCGGCATTCATGGTGATATAGTATCAAGTTTTTACGGTGAGACCGTAACAAGTGTGGTTTCTAGACCGTGCGACTGTATTATTAGAGACAGTAAGTGTTAGACAGTAACCAAGAAATACTAATTGTGAGACTGTAAACATGAAATAGTAAGTCTTAAGATAGTAAAATATGAAACAGTAAGATATAAAATAGTAATATATAAAATAGTGAGATATTTACTTAAGGTTTATCATGCCTAGTTCATGTATGATGTAGTCAATTATTTCAGAATTTAATAGTTTGGTGAATATATCAGCAAGATGATATTAAGTTCTAATTAATTCCAAAGTGATGTCACCTTTTTTTATAATGATCTCTCAAAAATTGATGTCTTACATCAATATTCTTTTTCCTAGAGTGTGAAACGGGATTTTTCGAGATATTAATAGCAATTGTGTTGTCACAATTTATAGGTACATGCCTGAATTGATATCCATAATCTAGTAATATGCATTTCATCCACAAAATTTGTGCACAAAAACTACCAGTAGCTATGTATTCAGCTTATGTAGTAGATAATGCAACAGAATTTTGTTTCTTACTACACCATGATACTAGTGACTTACCTAAAAAGTGACATGTTCCAGAGGTTCTTTTTCAATCTAACTTACATCCACCAAAGTCAGCATCATAATAACTAACTAATTCAAATTATTTTCCTCTAGGATAGATCTGTCTTAGATTGGGTGTATTCTTGAGGTATTTAAAAATTCTCTTAATAGAATTTAAATGAGATTTCTTAGGATTTGCTTGAAAATGAGCACACATACACACACTAAACATAATGTCAGGTCGACTAGCAGTTAAGTAGAGTAAACTTCCAATAATTCCTCTATAAGTGGTTTGATCAACAGATTTTTCATCTTCATCAAGATCCAACTTATAGGTGGTACTCATTGGAGTGTAACTACTTTTAGTGTTATCTAATCAAAAATGTTTTAGAATATCTCTAGTGTATTTACTTTGATTTAAAATAATACCATCATTATTTTGAAATATTTGAAATCCAAGAAAGAATTTTAGTTCACCCATTAAACTCATTTAAAATTTTTTCACATCATTTTAGAAAAATCAATATATAAATAATTTCTTGAAGATCCAAATATAATGTCATCTACATAAATTTGAACAGCTAAAACATCAATGGAAATTTGTTTTATAAAAAGGGTAGGATCAGCTATTCCTT
Source organism: Viscum album (assembly GCA_963277665.1). Taxonomy (NCBI): domain Eukaryota; kingdom Viridiplantae; phylum Streptophyta; class Magnoliopsida; order Santalales; family Viscaceae; genus Viscum; species Viscum album. Next base: position 1,148,637,439 of record OY728127.1, on the reverse strand, counting down.
TTGTAAAACCTTTGGAAATAAGAAAAGTACTCAGCCTATCATACCAGGATCTTGGAGCTTATTTTAAAACATATAAATCTTTTGATAATTTAAAAATATGATTTATAAAATGAGGATTTGTAAAACCAAGAGGTTGATCAACGAAGACATCCTTAGCAATATACCCATTTAGGAATTCACTCTTAACATCCATTTTATATAGTTTCAAATTCAGATGTGCAGCATAAGAAAGAAGAATTCATATGTCTTCAATTCTAGATATTAGTGAAAAGGTTTCTTCATAGTCAATTCTTTCTTGACTATAACCTTGTGTAACCAATCTAGCCTTGTTTCTAACTATGTTAACAGCTTAATCTACCTTATTTCTAAACACCCATTTAGTGCCTATGGTGAATGTGTCCTTGGTTCTTTTGAAAAGTTTCCAAACATTGTTCCTTTCAAGCTGATTAAGTTCTTCTTGCATAGCCATCACCCAAAATTCATCATTGATAGCATCATTAATGTTTTTATGTTCAAGTTGTGACAAGAAGACTTTATGTTCAACCTGATTTCTAATAGAAGAACTATTTTGAGTTCCTTTATCTAAGTCTCCTACAACAACATCTAAAGGATGATTCTTAAGAGTTCTAATAGCTCTAGAAAAGGAAGGACTAGTGATTTTAGGTTCATCAATACGTTCAGGTTCATTGTGAATTGGGTCTAAGGAATTTACAGAACTGGAAGTTTTTACAGATTCTTTCCCCGAATGGTTTGAGGATTTTGAATTAATGTTCAGATTTGATACATCATCCTCAAGGTTCTATAGAATGGTTTTAGGCTCATGTGGATCTATTTCATCAAATTAGACATGGATAGATTCTTCCACACATTTAGTTCTTTTATTGAAAACTCTATAGGATTTACTAGAAATTGAATATCCCAAAAAGATTCCTTCATCACTCTTAGATGAAAATTTTTCAAGATTTTCCTTAGTATTAAGGATATAGACTTTGCAACCAAAAACTTTGAAGTAGTTAACTTTGGGTTTTCTATTGTTCCATAACTCATAAGGAGTATTTTTAAGAAATGGTCTAATCAACACTCTATTGATTATGTAGCATGTTGTATTTACAGCTTCAGCCCAAAAATAAATAGGTACATCATACTCACTAAGAATTGTTCTAGAAATCTCTTACAGGGTTATATTTCTTCTTTCTACAACTCCATTTTTTTAGGTGTTCTAGGGGCAGAGAAATTATGATTATAGCCATTTTGTGAGAAAAAGGATTCAAAATCTTGATTTTTAAACTCACGTCCATGATCGCTTCTTAGGGATTTAATTCTAAGTCCATTAATATTTTCTACATACTTGGAATATTTGGTAAAGTAAGAGCAGGCTTCACTTTTGTGAGCTAGAAAGAAGGTCCAAGTATATCTAGAAAATTCATCTACAAGAACATAAACGTAGTGCTTCCCATTTAAACTAGAAACTCTAGATGGTCCAAAAAAATCCATGTGAACCAGTTTGAGAGGTTGAGAAGTTGACACTTCTTTCTTTGGTTTGAAGGAAATTTTGTATTATTTTCCCTTTTGATAGGGATTACAGACTTTTTCATTTGGAAACTCAAGTTTGGGTAGGTCTTTGACTAAGCTTTTTCTAGTTAGCTTTCTAATGGAGTGAATATTATAGTATCCTGGTCTCCTATGCCAAATCCAAGACTCTTTATGAAATACACTTAAACATGAAGCATTTTGAGAAACTAAAGAATCTAAGTTAACAGAATATACATTTTCATTTGTTAATGCAGAAAACACTAATTCATCTTTAGAATTAAAAACATTACAAGCATCATTTTCAAATTTAACATGAAATCCATCATTACATAATTGTGAAATACTAAGCATATTTTATTTCGAATCATCAACAAATAGTACTTCAGAAATCAAAATTGAGTTAGAGTTACTGATTTGGCCAAGGAAAATAATTTTTCCTTTGGAATTGTCACCAAAAGTGACATGTCCTCCATCAATTTTTATTAGGTTCTTGAAGCATTAGTAGTCTCCTTTCATGTGCCTTGAACACCCATTGTCCAAGTACCGTAAGCTTTTATAGGAACTCTTTAAGCATATTTCCTACAGAATGATCAATAAAAAATAGATTTTTGTACCCATACTTGTTTGGGTCAAGTAACATTAGTGATAAGTGCTTTAGGAACCCATATCTTCCTCATAGGTTTCCTATAAGCATTATGTAAAGTATTTGAAAAATAAACTCTATTTGGTCTAGAAAAACTTGAAACAGTAGAAAGTGTATCATAACTTGATCTAGTTGATTTGTTTCCAGAACTGGGAGTAAAGCTGTATGTCCTAGATTTAGAAACAAAGTTTTTTCTACCAAGATTTCTTTTTCCAGGTTGATAACTAATTCCAATATTATATTTAGGGGAAATTTATTTACCTATCATTTGAGTAAGAGTATTTTTACCATTGTTAAAATTTTCTAAGTCATTCTTCAATTTATCATTAGATATTTTTAATTCATTGTTCTCCTTGAGCAGTTGAGAATTTTTCTCTTTTTCAATTGTGAGTTCAGATTTAACAATCACATTAAGAGCATAGTGTTTCTTCAAAGATTTATATTTATCTTTTAGTTCATTTCATGTTTCTTCAAGCATATTATAGTATTCAAACATTTCTTCATTAGACATATTTTCAGAGTCACTCTCATCTCTATAATGGTATGAATTATGTACAGATTCCAATGTTACCTCAGATGTGTTTGTCATAAAACACATATTGTCTCTATTAGCCTATTCATAATGTGATGTTTCTGAGTCACTTGAACTATCGTCAAAAGAACTCCAGGTCACTTTCATTGCCTTTTTATAATTTATGTCCTTATCCTAATATTTCTTTTTGTACTTGAGCTTTGTACAGTCAGCCTTGATATTTCATTTTCACTTACATTCATAGAAGACAATCTCATCAGTCTTTTCACTTCTTTTCCAATCCTTCTTCCAACTTCCTTTTTGGTCATATCTTCCGTTGAAGTTAGGATTTCTGAAAAATTTCTTCTTCTTGTAAAATATTTTAAATCTTTTGGCTAATTGAGATATATCCTCATTACTATTAGGTTATTATTTTTTACTGATGGAACTCTCTACAGAAGCTTCCAATTTCCCTTTGTCTTTGTGTTTAGAGGTGGTGGTCTTGAATGTAATAGATTTCCTTTTTGGTTCATCCTCCTCTTCCTTGTTGACTTTTAGATATTCTTCATACATAATCAGTTTCCCAATGATTTCTTTTATAGGTATCTTGCTAATGTCACATGATTCTATAATCTAGATAGAGGTTCTTCTCCATATATCAGGTAGACATCTGAGAATTATCATGATCTGTTCCTTGGCAGTGACTTCTCTTCTAGGAGAAATCATTGTGTTGGCAATCTCATTGAACCTAAGATACATGTCAGAAATAGGTTCATTAGGTTTCATTTTAAAGTTATCATATTTAATAGTATAAGTATTAAGTCTCATTTCTTTCACACTGGAAGTTCTTTCATGTGAAATAGACTAAGTATCCCAGATTTCATGGGTAGTTTTACAAGCAAAAATTCTATTGAATTCCTCATCTCCTAAAGATCAATATAAAGAATTCATATATTTGTAATTTTTATTATAGGAAGTTTTGGTAGGTTCATCCCATGTGGTTCTATCAGTAGCAGGAATCTTATATTCATCTATAATTGAAGAAAAAATTTCAAATCTTATACTTTCTAAATGCATTTTCATTTTAATTTTACATTGAGTGTAATTGGTTTCATTAAAGAATGGTGGTTTTTTGGTTGCAGCACCTTCCAATCTATTATCCATAATAAATAAATACTTTAAAAGAGATATAAATTTAAAATTAACATAAATTTATAGATCTTTAAAGTACAACTACAATCATAGTTGAATAAGGTTCAAAACAAAGTCTTAATAAACAATACTTTGATACCAAATGTTGGTCAGAGTAGATTAATCAAGAGGGGGGTGAATTGAGTATCTATTCAAATTTCTGTTCAAAAAGTATTCTTAAAAAAATTTCCCCAATAAAGTTAAATATAGCCCAGTTAATTAAGTTTATACTGTTATGAAATTTTGACTGTTTAAATAACTTCTTAAAAGATTGATTAATTCTCAGTAATATTAATATCAGTTATCAACATTACATTTGAAGCTATTATACTAAGGCAAGACAATTATAAATTCTTTTTAAGATTGACTATCAAAGTGAATTTAGTGATTTATGAATTATACAGTAAAGCAGTAAAATAGAGAAGACTAAATAAAGCAGCACAACAGATATAAAACAAGTGGTTCAGTCTCAAGTCGAGACCTAATCCACTCCACTTGGTGATCACCTGCCACCAAGCAGTTTATATAAATAAACTTGATCCACACCCTAGATCAGGGTTAACAACGATATAAAATACTATCCAGGTCACATGACATCTTCCACAGTTCTTTGTGGGTACATACAACCAGGCCACACAGGGACCTCTTCCACACTTATTTGTAGGTATACACAAGTGTAAAAAGATATTTGATAAAGGATATCTTGTATACTTCAGTTTAACATAGGAGAAAAAGTGTTTTGTTATACAGATACACACACTGCTCGAAAGCTAATAAAATGATACACAATAGAGTAGAAATATTGAGATAAGTTTAGAAGTGCTCTGAGTGTTAGTCTTTGCAGCTCTAGACTTCTGAGATGAAGCAGATGCAAAAATCCAGTCCTCGTATGGAAAATAGAGTGTCGCGAGTTAGATAGATCTAGCTTGTGTTCTTCATGATGTTTGATAGTGAAAATATGTTCTCAATTCTGGGATTCAAGTATGTTTTTTATGTTATTCAGCAGCATCGATTTTCATGAGATAATTCGTTATTCAAAAATGCTCTAAGTGTGTTCTTCGTTTTCGTGCTCATGCCCGCTTTCATCGCATTCGCGCACACTATTTTATTTTAGAGTGCATGTGTTAGAGCCAATAGGTTACATGTGTTCTGCACCATGTACCTCGTACTGTTAGGTGACATGTCTAAAAAGAAATATTAATTATGTCAGTGCATTTAAAAACTTAAAATATGATTGTTAGAGATTAAATTGAAAAATGAAAAAACAGATTAAGAAATGGTGTCACAGTATGTCATGAAACGGTGTCTCCTTGAACCGGTGTCTTCTTGAAGTAGTTTCTCATGGTCACAGTGTCTAGTTGGTCACGGTGTCTCATAGTCACGGTGTCTCATGGTCATGGTGTCTCATGGTCACAGTGTCTCATGGTCATGGTGTCTCATGGTCACGGTGTCTCATGGTCATGGTGTCTCATGGTCACGGTGTCTCATGGTCACGGTGTCTCATGGTCACAGTGTCTCATGGTCACAATGTCTTCTTGTTCACGGTGTCTGAATGTCACGGTGTCTAAATGTCACGATGTCTCAATGTCAGGGTGTCAGCTTGTTCATGTTGTCTGAATGTCACGGTGTATGAATGTCACGATGTCTTCTTGTTCATGGTGTCTCAGACTTAGCCAAATATTTGTATTCAGACTTAAGCAGTGATATTCATAAAATGGATTAGACTTAATCATTTGTCAAAGATTTCATTATAAAGTGAGTCAAATATAGTGAACAGTAGTCAAAATGAATTTATAGCACTTGAGATCTTTAATGGATTTACTTAAAGCATAAAGATACTAAACAATAGTATACATGATTTGAGATAATTTACACAGAATTAACAAGTTTTAATGGGATTTTTGATCATTAAAACATGATTAACACATGAGGAGTCCAACATGGATGATAATGAGCTAGACCAAGACCTTTTTTTGTGAATTTTTTCTTTTAATTTATTTATTTAAACTAAATTTTTTGGCCTCCGAGCCTTCTCCTCATTAATATATAGGGCCTACGTACCCAAGGTTTCTTTTATGTAAAACCCCATTTTACCCCTCACCTACGAGTGAGATAAAAGAATATGTAATGGATGGAACTCCCAAGATAGTGGAGTTGGCTCAAGTTAGGAGCTAAGGTGAAACCAATCCAAGGAGATACAAAGGCGAATAGGTGGAAATTTGTAAACACAAACCCAAAAGGTTCAATGTGTTTCTCCCCTAGGTATTGGTTTAGTTTATCATTCACTAGATAAACTAAAAAATAGAACAATATCATGATCATACCATTTATTTTATTTTCGTTAGTTTCATGGTTTAGTTATTGTGGGTTTTTTGTCACGATCACGCAATTAATGAATTAAAAAAGAATGCAAGATGGAACTAAAATAAGACCGGATTATGCATAAATATTATCTTATAAATGGTTAATAAATTAAGTATATCCCACTTAATATTACCAATCATGAAAAAAATATAATAAAATGGAAATTTACATATAATAGTAAAATCCCTCAAAAAATATTAAGTCGGTATAGCCTTCTATAATCTTGGTTAGAATTGAACCGTAGTTCAAAGTGCTTGACCAACCATAGTTGGGTTTCTTTCAATTATCGGGGAATTATAATTCAAGTTTTTGGGTTGACTTAACTTGGTTCATATCAAGGGTTGACTGTCACAACAGGACTTTGTGTGACCAAGTGGAAAAGGTTGAGGAAATCCAAAATAAAAAGATTTTAGGATTGGGAAGTCCATTCAGTGGATCAAGGAGCTGCAAGTTAATGCAGTTGGAATTTGGAATGACTACCTAAAAACCCTTCAATTTACTTGACCAAACCTATTTGGGGTAATGCGAAGGGAAATATGGATCCTTTCCACTAGAATATTCTGAGGTCAATGGTGAGGGCTATTAGATTTTGATAAAATAGTGGGAGACTAATAAGTATTAATTAATTTATTTGTCTCAGTTTTATCATGATAAAGTAATAAACCTTTAATCATCTTAATTTTTAGAAATGGAAAGAAAAATGACTTCAAAAATATCATTTTGAACCATACTCGAGAAGGAAAACCTTCTCACCAACACCAATTTCCAGGAATGGCATAGATATTTACACGTCATCCTTAGCCACGAGAGGAAATTGTATGTGCTAGAAGAGCCTGTTCCAGTTACACCTAGAAAAGAGGCCAGTGATGAGGAACTATATCTCTATATGAAACATATGTATGATTCCACATATGTCCAATGTTTCATGCTATCGACCATGTCTACTGAGCTCTTGAAGCAACATGAAAACATGGATGCGTATAGCATGATGTCTCACCTTAAGGATCTCTATCAAGATAAGGTGAGATAGGAGAGATGTGAAATCTCCAATGCTTTGTTCACAACAAATCTTGGAGATTCTGTGCCAATTGGGCCTCATGTAGTCAAGCTTATTAGCTACATTGAATGCCTGGACATCTTAGGGATTAAGTTCCCGGATGAGTTGCATACAGATCTCATCATATCATCACTTCCCAAGACCTTCTCTATTTTTATTGTCAACTATAACATGAGAACAGTGATAAGAGTCTATCAGAACTTATGGCCTTAATTTTCCAGGTAGATAAGGACATGGGGTGTGAAAAACCCACAGTCCTTATGGTGAATAAGAAAATGAAGGACAAGGAAAAGGGGCCAAGGATTCATAAATGGTCTGAAGCCCCTGAGCACCATCTCTCTAAGAAGGGGAATATCTAGAGGCGGGTTAAGGAATCGGAGGTGGTATGTTTTGCATGTTTCAAGAAAGACAATTAGAAGAGGAACTGTACCTATAAGCATGGGGACGCAAAAGGTGTGTTCGTTATTGAGTGTAATCTTTCCATTTCTACACATTGGGTATTAGATACAGCTTGTGGGGCTCACGTCTGTATTCAAATGTAGGAACCAAGTATATTTAGAAATATTGATAGAGGATAGGTAGATATTTGAGCTTCCAATGGTGCAAGGCTAGCTATGTTGGACATTGGTGATTACCATCTCTCATTGCCAACTAGAATTCTTTTGGTTTTACATAACTGTTATTATGTGCCTAGTGTTACCAAGAACATAATTTCTATATCTTGTTTGTATATGGATGTATTTATTTTCAAATTTGGAAATAAGGGTTGTTTCTTTTATGAGAACAACATATTTTATGGTATGGCGCATTTAAATAATGGTTTGTATGTATTAAATTATGAAAACAAGGTGTTGGAAATCGATAACGAAACAAATTCACATGAATCATACAACACCCAGTTGTGGCATCACCGTCTTGGTCATATAAATGAGAAGCGCTTGACAAATATCTAGTAGTATGGTTATTTAGACTCTATTGAGATAAAACCACTTGATATATGTCACACTTGTTTATAAGGTAAAATGACCAAGTCGTCTTTCAGTGGACAGGGTGAAAGGGCCACAGAGCTTCTAGGATTGGTGCACACGGATGTGTGTGGACCATTTCCAGTAGAAGCTAGAGGTGGATATTCTTACTTCATTACTTTTACTAATAATTTGAGTATATATGGATATATCTACTTAATGAGGAATAATTCATAATCCTTATAGAAAATTAAGGAATTCAAGAATGAAGTATAGAATAATCTTGGTAAAAAGATAAAGAAGCTTTGATCAGATAAAGGTAGAGAATATATGAACTAAGAGTTCATCGATCTTATATGGGAGTCTGGTATTCTATCTCAGCTCACTCCTCCTTATACACCATAGTGGAATGGTGTTAATGAAAGGAGAAACTGCACCTTGTTGGACATGGTGAGTTCGATGATGAGTCATATAGATCTTCCATTATCCTTTTGGGGATATGCATTATAAACTACAGCATACACATTAAGCCGAGTACCAACTAAGGCGGCAAATGGAATTCCTCCAAGTTATAGAATGTAAAGAAACCCATTTTGTTGCACACACATGTATAGGGATGCAAAGAGTTTTTTAAGGCCTTATCAAGCAACAAACTAGCACCTCGGAGCACAAGGTGTATCTTTATAGGATATCCCAAGGAAACGAAAGGATATTACCTATATAACCCTTTAGACAAGAAAGTGATTGTCGCTAGAAAATCCATATTTATTGAGAGGGAGATCATCCTCAAAAAGGATAGTGGGATAAAGATTGACTTTGACAAAGTTGATGCTCAAGATACACAGGAGTTGGTACAAGAACAAGTTCCACAGGTCCCTATGGAGGAGGTTCCAAAAACACAAGTACTGTGTAGGAGCTCAAGAGAGGTAAGGGAACCAAAGAGATTTGGTTTTATAGTCAACTGAGGATGGTGAATCATTATTGTTGGACATTGATGAACCTATCTCCTACAAGGAAGCGGTATAAAGCTCAGAAGTAGTAATATGGCTAGAATCTATGAATTCTGAGATGGGTTCCATGTATCAGAACCAAGTATGGGTTCTGGTCGATGATCCATTTGATTTAAAGCTTGTTGGATGAAAATGGGTATTCAAGATAAAACTGGATATGAAAGGTCAAGTTAGCACCTATAAAGCAAGGCTAGTGGCTAAAGGATTCAGACGTCAAGGAATTGACTATGATGAAACCTTCTCACCGGTTTTCATGTTTAAATCCATAAGAATCATACTTGTCATATCAGCTTACCATGACTATGATATTTTGAAAATGGATGTCAAAACAGAATTCCTTAACAAAAACCTTCAGGAAGATGTCTATATGACACAACTAGAAGGGTTTGTGACACCAGTTGAATCCAAACGGGTTTGCAAGTTTCATAAATCCATTTATATTTTAAAGAAAGCATCCAAGTCATGGAACATTCAATTTGATGAAGCCATAAAGGAATTTGGTTTCATTAAGAATGTGATCCATGTGTTTATAAACGGTTTAATGGGAATGCGGTCGTTATCCTAGTAGTATATGTTGACGAAATATTACTTATTGGAAACGATGTACCAGCATTACAGTTAGTTAAAGACTAGTTGAACAAGTGTTTATCCATGAAGTACTTAGGTGAAGCAGCCTACATTCTAGGGATCAAGATCATTCATGATAGATCCAATAGGCTTCTTGAACTAAGTCAAGGTATATACATTAACCAGATACTAAAGAGATTTAGTATGGAAAAATACAATAGGGGATTAGTTCCAGTGTCACATGGCCTACATATTTCTAAGAAAATGTGTCCTAAGACACAATAGGAGAAATATAGAATGAGTAAGATCCAATACGCTTCGGTTATAGGATCCATCATGTATTATATGTTATATATAAGGATTGATATTGCCTATGAACTGAGCATGGTAGGCAGATATCAAGAAGATCCAGGAGAACAGCATTGGACTACTGTTAAGACTATCCTTAAGTATCTGAGAAGAACTAAGGATATATCATGGTATGTGGAGGAGATGAGGAGCTTGTCATGAGAGGGTATGATAATGCTATTTTTCAGACAGATCAGAATGATCTAAAGTTGCAATATGGATATGTTTTCTGTCTCAATCGAGGAGTTGTGAGATGAAAGAGTTCAAAGCAACTAGTTGTTGCTGATTCTACAGCAGCGTCCGAATATATAGCAGCTTCTGATGCAGCAAAGGAATCTGTTTGGATTTGTAACTTTTTTTAGGATCTTGATGTGGTGCATATTAGTAAAGATCCTATCACATTGTATTGTGATAATACTATAGCAGTGGCTCTTGAAAAAGAACCAAGGTCACATCAACAGAAAAAGCACGTACTCTGAAAGTATCACCTCTTGAAGAATTTCTATCAAAGGGGTGAAGTTACAGTGAGCAAAGTGTCTAAGGAAGAGAACGTGGTAGGCCCCATGACTAAAGTTCTATCTTAGTAGAAGCATGAATATCATGTGAGAGCTAGTGGGTTAAATGTTATTATTAGTTGGCTCTAGTCCAAGTGGTATTATGTTGGAGTTGGTGGCCAAGAACCAACTACTTTTTAATTTATTCATTAATAAATGCATTATCACATCTTTATTGTTCTTATGCATGAGAATTCATGTGATAATTTCCTAAGGATAATTGTTTCACTAAAAGGTTATAGCGGATCCCTGCTATGATGAGAACTCAGAAGTTCCATAACACTATTCTTGAATATATGTTCTATGGATGGATGATGTTATTTGAGGGACACAAATAATACATACCATTAGGGGTGAGGACTCATAAAACTTTGAGGTAACTTATCATGGTGTGTGTCATTGGTAATATCTAGGAGGATATTATGAGAACGAGACTCTCCAGTAGGAAATCCACATTTCATAGTGTTATTGTATGTTCCTATCTGTGGATGTGTGTATTGGTCCTTAAACTTTAATATTATTATTAATGAGTATTAAAACTTGTGAACTTAGATGTATTGACGAAAACTATGACAACACATTGTTCATAGAGATCTAGGATATGTTGGGTGTTTCATGATTAATACTGCATTAATAGATAATGTGAGAAAGGATTTGTCCCTTTTGTTCCATAACGAAAGTAGATATCTCAAGCCCTTTGATAGAATTGATCTAGCCTAAATAAATCCATGGCCATGGTAAGTAATGGGAAAGTTCAATTTTGATAATTCAAAGAAATAATAATCAAGCACATGGGTTGATGGAACCAGTATACAACCCGCTTGATTTGAGATATCAAGACAAAGGGATTATATTACAAGGTAAGTGTTCTTAGGAGGTGATATTTCATTACGGTGTTAACTTCTTTCTCTATGGGTGCCTTGGCATGTTGCTAGATGCTAACCTTGGAATTTAGGTAGGCTTCGTCTAATGCCCCTAAGAAAGAGGCCTAGAGGGTCACACACTAAGTGTGTCCAAGTATCTCAGTTAAATATTAATTTAACATGTTGAATAAAGATTATTCCCGATTGTGGTTTAATAATTATTCAAGGATTCATGATCACATTTATTTCGACATTAGTTATTTGAGAGAATATATTGTGGGAGAAATAATATATTTATTAGCGAGTAATTCGGTGATATTTATTTGAGAAATAAATATCCATTATTCAAGGTCTAATAAATATTTTGGAATAAATAAAGAAAATGGAAAAACAAAAGTACACTCTGTGTATATTAATATACACATCGTGTAGTTTTTCTGGGGATTTTTGAGAAATAATATTATTTATTTCATTAAATAATATTAGGTGAAATTTTCTGGTCACTTGTCAAGTAATAATAATATTCAATTGTTATTATTAGACATGGGTTATTGCTAAGAATTAAATGAAATGAATAAATGATTTTGGGTAATTAATTCATTTTATTATTCTAAGTAATTAAAATCCCAATTATATAATTCTCATTAGCCTAGATATTTTTTGTGTTTGTGCAAAATGGATCTAGAGAAAGCTCTCAAGCCAAGAGAGAATTCTTTTCTTCCAAGAATGTTATCAAGCTACGAGAGAGATCCTCCTCCACCAGATCAAGGAGAGTGCTTTGCAAGAGGCTATCAAGGTTATCGAAGGTGTACATTACAAGCAAAGGATCTTCCATGCTAGAACCCAGGTATCCCTTCGGCGACATCTAGAGATACATGGAGAACGTGTGGATCACCACTAGAGGAATCCTACACTTGGATTCTAATACGTAATGACTGATCACATCAGATCGTGACAGGAAACTTAAACGGAGAAAGAATTCCATCAAGGTAATTCTTGTCTTTAAATTAATTATAACCAACATATAATGATCCTCCCCATGGTTCCAGGACTCCCTTCCTTTCATTCATTATTTGTTCTATTTCAAAGATTCGGCATCTTATTATCATGACGGATCTCGGATTGATCGTTGTTAATGGAAAAGTTAAAGTTGGGTACACCCACCAACGCACTTCTTCTATGCTCGGAACCTACAGTTCGGTCATATTGGGGCTTGTATTCAGAAGTCTCCCTTGCAACCCTAGGTAAATGGTGCAAATTTCCTAACCAATGAAAATCCCTAATCCCATGTGAGCCACGCTCATTTTGATAAAAAAATGGGTATTACTTGATCACTACCATTGCTTTGGGTAGAGGGGGCTTAGATATTGGGATTTCCTTTTGTAGTCAATATGGAGCTCGAACTTCAAGGAGAGGTATCCTACATATCCTAAATATGTCAAGAATCAGAGTCGTAGTTTCTTTTCTATTGGGGCCTACACACCGAGGCTACCCTGATGAGTGGGGATCTAGTACCTGATGAGGTGTTTATTGCATCCCCCTAATCCCACATGATTCATGCTTATTGTGAGAAATAAGGGGGTACATGATCAGCCTCATGGAATATGGTTATGAGACTAGCATATTGGGGTATTCCTTGGGGTGTTTGATATGGAGCCCAGGCCTTTAAGGAGGCATCCTATGTATCCCAATTATGGTAAGAATTAAAGTTTCTGTATTTCTTTTGATGTTGGGGCTTACAGACTAAGGTTTCCCTAATGAGTGGGCCTTCTTATCTAGAAGGTTTCACATAACCCAGATGGTATTCCCTAGAGGTCATCGCGTGACTTGGTTCAACACATGTGGAGTGTTTTGCGGGAGCCATGGTGGTATGGTCCAAGGGGTGTCGCATGTCTTGGCTGACACCTCCAGCAGACATCACGAGACTGGGGTGACATATCCAGGGGCGTCGCATATCCTGGATGACACCTCCGGGAGACATTGTGAGACTAGGATGACATGTCTAGGGGACCCTATGGGTCTTAGGTGATTTTTCAAGGGGTGTCACGAGATCTGGGTTGTCATGTCCAGATATGTCGGTGAAACTCAGCTGACACGAGTGGGCATCATTATATGATTTAGTTGATATATCTAAAGGATATCATGAGTCCAGGGTGACACACCCAGAGGTTTCGTGGGATCCAAGTGGTGTGTTCTGAGGGAGGCTCAAAATACTTTTCCTGATATGTCTCGAGTACTCTGAATGTCCCCGATGATGTTTCAAAGGGGCTATCGTGAGATCCAGGTGATGTAACTTGGTATTTTCGTATATCTCTGAGCGACACCCATGAAGCATATGGAGTTCTACGATCACACCTTCTACTTGAGTCTTCTACTTTGAATCCTGAATTTTTCCCTTGTATTGTGAGTTCCTTGTCTTGGTTCAGTGTTAGTTTGCTTGTCTCTCACATGATCTAGAATACATGTGATAGGGTCTTTTCATGTCTCACCAGAAGTCCTTCATGTGACTTTTGATCAGTCACACAAAGGTATTTATGTCTAGAACATGACTGCTCTAGTGGTCCAATGGTGTATTACCTGGCATAAAGTCAACTGGTTGCATGATTGGTGGTGTGAAGAAGCCTGGAGTCTGAACGATGATGTGTATAGTAGTGTCCTAGGTCCAAACATCTAGCATCCAACTAACCAGCCCTTTGTTCATGTTAGAGTAGATAATTTATAGGTGTATCCATCCGTGTACTCTCTGGTTTGTGTGGGTCATATGGTGTGAGTCCAGGATAAAGTCAACATGGGGTTTGGTGTTATGCGGTTTCGTGAGTCTCTGCGGTGGACCATGTCAAGGGCGCCGCTGGATTTTCAGCGGTCTCAAGTCCATCCATCCTTTATTGGATTATTTCCAACTATTAATGACTTGCACTTCGAAGGAATTCCATGCCATTATGTTGACATGTCCAAGGGTCTTCGCAAGATCCAAATAACTATCGGAAGGCATTCATGTGTCCTTGGATGGCTTGTCTCAAGGTCTTGTAGGACCACGTCGAGGGTGTGTTTGTTGCATCGCATGCCCATCAATGACTATGAACCATGTTATCCTACTCATTTCTTATCTCCTTCACTTTATATGATTAAGGTTGGGAGACATTCAAGATTTTACATATGGAGTTGAGGGTATTTACTCTATTTTTTAGAGATGTGTCGCATGACCAATCTGGATTTCATGGTGGTGCATGAACAATCCATGTAAAATCCATCTATTTTTCCTTAGAGTGCCACTAAGTTTCTTATACATGCATAGGGACTTCCATGCAGTGAGGATGACAAGCTATAGAGACCTCACGATATGCACTGGATAGGTCACCAGGTACTCGCGGTGTGTCACATGTCACTCGGGGTGTGCGTCGTATGTCTTTCAGCGACCACGAACACCACTCACCTCCTCCATTTTGATTCCCTTTGTTTTATACAACTGTATTTTGAAGGTATGTGAGTTTTATCAATAAATATCTATGATTTTTACTTGATTTTCCAATGGTGTCTCATGTGATTAAGATGGATCATATGAGAGTGTGCAAGTATATTGTGGAAAAAACCATGTGTCTATCTTTAGGGCGTCATGGAGTTGTCCAGACACGCCTGGAGGCTTCCATGTGTCATAGCTGACTAACTGAAGGGGTTTCTTGAGAGGCACCGGATATTTTGTGGTGTGTCACGTGTCTTCAGGGGCATGTCTCATGTCTTCCAGTGACCGCGGGCCCCTCTCACCTTCCCCTAGTTATCTCCTTCATTATTTGTGATGAAGGATCAAAGATCTTATGAGATGTCTTGGACATCATCTAAGTATTTTATTCTTCTAAATGATGACTTGTCATGTGATCTCTATGACCACTTGGGGTCTCTACCTTTAAATGTCGCGCCCTTTTATTTTTTTAGGGAATTTGGGTGGTTTGTTAGGAACTTTCCAATGATAAACCATGTGACCTGGGAGGCTCCCATCCAACTGTCATTGTTCATCCACTGGTGAGAATGGGTGCTCATTGAGGAGGGTTCCATGGGACTTTTCGTGATCTAGGTGCCATGCATGGAGACTTCACATGACCTTGAGATGTTCACATCATTGTGAGTATTTGAGAGTATTTTCAAGTCTTCAATTGTCCTCTTCTTCCTTGATCTCATGGGAAAGATAATACCCAAATTTGGGTGTTTCTTCCCTTGTGATTTTACTGATGTGTGTTTTCTGAGCACCAACAATGACATAGTTGTTCATGTCATGGATATAGCCTCTAGAACCCCTAGTTCCCATCAATCTTCAATTCATTCACTACTCCAAATGTAATTTCCGCCAAAGACCTCCCAAGACACATCAACCAAATATGTACTCTCACTATACACCTGTTTCTAGTCACCCATCCTCAGAAACTATGATCTTATATCATCTATATCACCCAATGATAATTCAACATGCATTTACAATTCAATAATCCATTTTTTCACCCATAAATGTCTATTTTTCATTGCTATATGCCACGATCTCATCATCATTCATGGAACCCCATGTTGATAGGGTTCCATCCAACATCTCCATATATATAGCACGTATCTAGAGGTCTGATCGTTCTCGAAATGATCCAGCAATAGTTAAATCACCATCCACATAGGATGATGATAAAAATTACAAATAACAGGGAGAGAAATCAATCAAAAAACAAAGTGAATATCATTGATGGATTTCATGATTTGTTCATTGATCATAATGTATCTAATCACAAATAAAATGGGTGAATTTCAACACATCAAATATTCCAAGGACAAAAATAATGTTTCCATAGATCCATTATAAGATAATTTCCAAGGTTTCAAAGGTAGATAATATACCCGTTCTTGAGAAAATAATATTAGGGAAGAATCTATAAATAAAAAAGACCTATATATCTTTTGTATTGATCGCTAATGAATAATAAATCTGAGATGATGTCATTGGTGATTTCTAAGAATTTCATCATTGATGATGAGCCCCAATAGTTTCATATTGAAAGAATATGATCTCTATATTTTAGGGATAAAATCCAAGAATAGAGGGCTAGAATATCACTAAAAATCATCAAGGAATCACCTATTGTTTGAGAGTAATGGAGTTTGAAAAAATAAAATAATAGGACTATTGGAACCAAGGTTGTTATTTTCTAGAAAATGAGTTTGGTTTGTGTTTGTTGTCAATATACTTTGGGTTGATCATGGTTTGGGTTTGTTATTTTTAACCCTTTCATGGAAGATCAGGGAGATTACATGGAAATAAGTCATACAGATTGATCCAAAAGCAGTATTGAGGGTGGCGTTGTTCTCTAGTGTTTGCCAAATTTTTTGGGCTGAAAATTAGAAAATGGAGAAATGTGTTTTTGGAAAAGGATGGTGCATGAAATATTGGAAGTGTGCATGAAAGATTGGTTTTTTCACGTAATATTGAAGGTGTTTTTGGAAATTCCATGCAAGACATGTTTTAGGATCAGAATGTCGAAAAATGGAAAAGTTGCGGAGTGCGCAGAAGATGATGTTGCGTGAATGGGTTTGTGTGCCCAATGTGACGTCAAAATGGGTTTTTTCACTCATGAAGAATCTTGCACGCACTGAAAAATACACATCGCGATCTTGATCATAGGATCATCAAGGGCTTATAAATATGTGGCTACCCCCAAGTAAGACTTAAGAATTTTCCATCGAAAATCTGGTAGCTCAATCGCGCGAAAGATTTACACGCGAAAGATTTGAAGAGAGTAAATCTTGTGTGCAAGGTTTTCCTTTAGTCTAAAAATTACAAGTAAACCCTTCAGTACAGTTGCACAAAAGATAAGGGTTGCACGGAAAGTAGATGTTGTGTGAAAGACATCTTTCGCGGCAATTCCCAACTCTTGCGCGCAAGTTGGGGTTTTGCGCGTAAGTGTGGTGTTATGCTTCTAACAGGCATATGATTATCCAGTTCGGTGGTTCAGTGCTTTCATGTGCATCAAATCAATACTTAAATGCAAGAAGTGTATCATGATGAACAGAGACAAAGACTTCAATGCAAATCTATTGAAGAGACCTTTAATTCGATAAACTAATTTTGGCTTATCTCAGGGCAGTGAGCTAGGGGGAGTTGACGAAAGTGGTCTGAGGGATACAGTGAGTGTTCCCTGAACCTTTTTAAAGGAAGTGTGCCTAGAACATAGTGTCTATGACCGAAACTTGTAATCCATAAACTAGTGAAGATTAGTGGATTTTGGTATGACTGACACACTATCGGCATATTCTCCTTGGACGTAGCCCTTTTCGGTGAACCAAGTAAAAGTATTGTGTCAACTCCCTACTTTCATTTGTTTGAAAGATTTAACAAGTTCCTACTAATGTGGGAATAAGATCTACAACTTTAAAAAGAAAAAGTTGACACCCTGATTCACCCCTCCCCTCTCAGGGTGTTCTGGGGTCCTTCAAGTGGTATTATAGGGAGGCTCACTGGTGTTTGATCTATCATATAACATTATGGAGAATTCAAGAAATTTCAGGGGAGTCCCCCTCTTTTATGGAATTAATTTTCAGATCTAGAATAACATAATGAGATATCATCTAATATCTCTTGGAATGGAAGTCCTTTTTTCTACTGTTCAAGGAATACAAGTCACTGATCTAACAGGCTTGGCTATGACTGACGCAGATAGGAAAATTCTTGATGCAGATGATAAAGCACAGAATGCACTCACCGTAGCCTTTTCTGATTAGATCTATCTAAAGGTGGTGAGTTTCACCTCAGCAAAATCCATGTGGGATAAACTTGAAAATATTTATGAAGGAGATAGAAAAGTGAAGGAGGCGAAACTACAAGTCCTACACAACATATTTGATGATCTAAAGATGCATCCAAATGAGAATGCATACTCCTTATTCAATCAAATTACTGAAGTGGTTGGATAAATTCGAGATTAAGGTGAAGAAATCAAAGACATTTATATTTTAAAGAAAATATTAAGAATAATTCCACCCATGTACAATGAAAAGGTTCCATTCCTTGAGGAAATAGATCTTTCCAAAAAAAATTAGATGGTCTGTTGAGCAGCCTGGTGGAATATGAAATGAGAGTCAAACCAGAAGATGCTACGACTCGAGCAAGAAAGGAAATGGAGTTCAAGTACATGGAGAAACTGAAAATTTTAAAAGATATTAGTGGTGAATATGATGAGGAAAAATATTCTCTCATTACCAAGAAGTTACAGAAAAGAAAAGGTAAATTCAAATTAAAGTTACCTCTTACTTAATTTTGTTATGGAAAAGTTGGGAACATTGCCTCTCAGTGCTTAAGAAAGATAAATGATGAAGATAGTGAAGATGGAAACATTGAGAAGCCTCAGAAAATGTTTTTAAAAAATGTAGACTCAAATCTAGAAAGAATGTACCGAAGAATTGTTTTATCTATGAAGAGTTAGATGATGATAATGAATTCTGTGAAGAAGAAGAAACAGAATTTAAAACTGGAAACCATGCTTCAATGATGGTCAGTATTCAAAAATTAGAACCATCAAAAGATAATGGTGGAGACAATCAGTTGACAACTAATGCCAATCCCAAGTTACAACTTAAAGATTCTGTTAGTAAGCTTAAGATCAAATGTAAGAGTTGCAATAAGTTGAAATAAATTATAGAAGAATCATCTGATTATGTTGATCAGCTTGAAGCTGAAATTGAATTACTGGAAGAATTTGTGAAAGTGCAGTCTAAAATTCATGAAAGCACTGATGATGTAGTGGATCTGAAGCTGATAATTAAAGAGTAGGAAAAGGTCAACAATGACCTCACCACTATACTGGAAAAATAGACCAAGACTAGTGAGGGTCTTGGAGAGGAAGTTGTTACTCTTAGTAGTAAACTTGAGAGTGAATTAATTTCAAAAGAATCAAGGAAGAAAATACAGTTTGGAAGGTTCTCATATGCTGAGCTATTGGGGAGAGAAAAACGTGGTTCTAATGGAGTTGAAAATATTTTGAATGATCAAAGACCTACTTACATGGGAAATAGTGGAATCGTTTGTGAGGTTGAGTCATCAAATGTTACAAATAAAGGTGACCAAAATAAAGGCAAGATGAAAGTGGGTGATGTGGAAAAATCACCTAAAGTGCTAAAAAAGAATCCCTGAATTCAATCTGAAATAAGATTAGAAGACTATCCTCAATCCTCCAGGAATAAGAGGCAATCAAACTACTATCCCACGGAAGAAATAATGAGGATAAACATAAGTGATAATAAATTTACTCTCATGAAGTTTCATTTCTATGGATATATGTTCCATACCATCACTTATTGAAAAGTGGCAAGGAGATATTTTAATATAGAATAGATGGGAGTTCAAAAAAGGAGAACAAATTCATATCCTAATTCTTTTAGAAGAAACAATTTATTTAGATATTGTTATTATTGTTCTAAATTTTTTCATAAAGAAATTTATTTTAGGTAGAGGATTAAAACAGACACCTCATATCGAAGTTAGAGAAAAGTAAATGTTCATCAACAAGACTGTGATTCTCTAGAAAATAGGTTTTTCCCTCTAGAAGAAGAGCTTCAGTATGAAGAACCCATGTACATAGAAGAGAGAGTTTCAAGGCCAGAAATTTTCTACACTTAACACAATAACTCATGGAAGAAAAAGAATAAAATTGAAAAATATAATCTTGCAGAAGTATCCCTCAAGGATATAAAGAATAACAGAACCTAGATTCTTGATAGAGAATGTTCCTCCCACATGATAGGTAATGCAGACCTATTGAAAAATATCAAGAAAAAGGTCAATGGAACAGTTCGGCTCAGTAACAATGGTGTGTTGAAGATAAAAGGTCATGGAAGTACTGAGCTAGCTAATGGAGATCTAAAGAAAACTGAAGTTCTTTATGTGGATGGTCTGCGTCATAATCTTATAAGTGTGAGTGAAATTTGTGAATCAGGACTTATAGTCACTTTCAATCAGAAAGGCTACTCTATAAAGAGAAAGATAAGAAATTCACTTATGAAAGGATGTAGAATAGAAGGCAACATGTATCAGGTTGATAGTAAAGAAAACATTTGTTATATGAATGTTGAAGAAGAAAATAACTTGTGGCATCAGAGATTGGGGCACATCAATCAACAAGACATGGAGAAAATATAAAAACTGAAGATTTTCATGGACATTCCCCACCTGAAGCGTGAACATGAAAAGTGTTGTGATGCTTGCATTCATGGAAAGTTAGTCTGCAGTTCATATTTTCCAAAGAAGAAAAGTGAATCTCATCTTCTTGATCTCATTCATACAGACATATGTGGCTTGATAAATGTTGTCAGAACTCATGGAGAAAGATACTTCATCCTTTTCATAGATGATTATAGTAGAATAGCATGTATAATGGTTATACATAGGAAACAACAAGTACTTGACTGCATGAAAACATATCGTCGAATTGCCGAGAATGATACTAAACGAACAATCAAAGTGTTGCGATCTGAAAATGGAGGGGAATACACGTCCATTGAATTTGAAAATTACCCATAGAAACATGGGATACAACATGAGGTAGCTGCAATGAGAACTCCACAAAAAAAATAGAGTTGTTGAACGTAGGAATTGACAGGTGAACAACATGGCATGTACTATACTGATTGAGAGTCGTATTCCATGAAATTACTGTAAAGAGGATGTTCAAGATGCATTGTATATTCAAAATCGAATAGGTCTTTATATGGGTGAGATGAAGACATCATATGAATTGTGGCATGGAAGGAATCCCTCTTTGAAATACTTTTGTGTTTTTGGAAGTAAATGCTTCATTGGAAACAAAGAAGGAAATCAAGGGAAGTATAGTGACAATGTAGATAAAGGAATTTTCCTGGGATACTCAATGAACAGAAAATCCTACAAGTGTTTCAAAAAGTGGTTCGGAAGGATTGTGGAAAGCAGTGATGTTAAGATCATTGAAGAGAAAACCACAAATGCTTCCAGGATTTCATATACTGATGTGATAGAAAGTGAGGAATAAAGTCAACATGGAGTAAATACAGATACATAAATAGAGGAAGGTGTAAAAAACACTCAGGAGTCACATCATGATGTTGACTCAAAAGAAGAATCTGAAGAGGAAACCTTGGCTGGAGAGAATGTGACTAAACCTCACAGGAGAAATTGAAGAGATGATATTGATCCATATAACATAATTGGGGACAGGAGTGCACCCACACAAACAAGGAGGATGAGGAATAACACACAGTCTTTATATCTATCAGTTGTGAATCCAACCTCATTTGAAGAAGCTGCAAAGGATAAATCTTGGGTAAAATCCATGAATGAAGATTTAGATGATATTGACAAGAATCAGACATGGGATCTTGTCAAGAGACCCTAGGGTTACAATGTGATTGGAACAAAATGGATCTTTAAGAAAAAGTTTGATGATAATAGAAGTGTTATTAGAAACAAGGCATGACTGGTATGTAAAGTATATTCCTAGATTGAAGGTGTTGATGTTGAACAAACCTTTTCTCCAGTGGATAGACTGGAGTCAATCATGCTTTTCTTTTCCATGGCACTCCAAATAGGATATAAAGTATATCAAATGGATTTAAAGACAACATTCTTGAATGGTGTACTCGAAGAAGAAGTCTACATTAAACAACCAGTGGGTTTTCTTCTTGGTACTGATAAAATAAAGGTTTGCAAACTAAATAAAACACTCTATGGATTGAAACAGGCACCACGGGCATGGTACTCCTGGATGGATTCTTATCTCAAGAAGCTGTAATTCAAAAGAGGAGGAGTAGATCACAATATCTATGTGAAGAATTCTAAAAAAGATCAATTCTTGGTTCTAGTTTATGTTGATGACATTATATTTAGGGGTAGAAGGCAGAAATCAGTAGATGAATTCACCAATCACATGAAATTGTAATTTGAAATGTCTATGATTGGGGAGCTCACATATTTTGTGGGACTGAAGGTGATTCAAAAGAAGGAATACAAGTTCATTTATCAAGAAAAGTATGCAAGAGAGCTACTAAAGAAATTTAATATGAATGACTCGAAATCAATGTCAACTTTGATTGAAGTTGGAACCAAACATGGAAAGCATGAGGATGGGACCTCTATAGATCCCAAAATGTACAGACGGGTCATTGGGAGTGTATTGTACCTGACAACAACATGGACAGACATTTTCCTTTTAACATGATTAGTGGCCCATTTTCAGAGTAATCCAAATGAGGAACATATGGAGGCAGTAAAAAGAATCATGAGGTGCATTCAAGGTACTCATAATTTTGGGTTATACTTTGTTGCAGGAAGGGAAAGTGAATTATCAGCATTTTCTGATGCTGACTGGGTTGGATATGTAGTGGAAATAAAGTTGACCAGTGGTGGAGCATTCTATATTGGCCAAAAATGTGTTGGTTGGTTAAGAAAAAAACAAGAAAGTACTTCTCTTAGTACTTCTAAAGCTGAGTATATTTCCACTATAAAGGAATGCACTCAACTGCTATGGATGAAGCAACAACTAATAGATATTGGTAAGGAGGTGAAACAATCAATGTTGATTTACTGTGATAACAAGGGCGCAATTGATCTTATGAATAATCATTTTTAGTATTCTAGTACAAAACATATTGAAATCAGATATCATTTTATCAATGAAAAATTTGAGCATGGAGTGATTAGAATGGATCATGTGGGAACTGATGAGCAAGTGGCTGATATCCTAACCAAGCCACTGTTAGTAGCTACATTTGAGAAACATCGGCTGAACCTCAGTGTTCATCCACCTCCTAATACGTAAGGAGGTTACGATTTTCCCCTCTCCCCAGTTGTTTAATTGTTTTAATCAGTTTTTTGGAAGTGTTTCAGATTTATGGTGGAGATACGATCCAGGGGGAGTATGTTCTGAGCTCTAAAATGTATTATTTTCTATATTTGGGTTTATTTCCAATGGGGGAGAAATTGTTGGAATTCATGTATCTGAATGAGAGAAGACAGAGAGAATCGTGGTTGAAGATGGAGAGAATAGTGAAGGGAGAAAACATTACAGTGTTATGAGGAAATAGTTAGAGATTTCATTTAAACTCACAAGAACACAATTTATGTCTTCTCTCTTGTTTTCTACACCAAGAATTTCTCATGTAGAATTAGAGTGTTGGCTGAGTTGATTCTTGTATTTCAGGTTTTCTTGTGGCTGGTGCTCTATTGAATTTATCTGGTGATTGCCAACAAACCCAAATGGGAAGATTGTTGGAACTAAGGTTTTTCTTTGCTAGAAAAGGAGTTTTGTTTGTGTTTTATGTCAATATTATTTGGGTTGATCATGGTTTGGGTTTGTTATTGTCAACCCTTTCATGGAAGATCAGGGAGATTATATGGAAAGGGGTCATACAGATTGATCCGAAAGTAGTATTGAAGGTGGCACCATTCTCCAGTGTTTTCCAAATTTTTGGGGCTGAAAATCGTAAAATGGAGAAACGTGTTTTTGTAAAAGGATGGTGTGCAAAATATTTAAAGTGTGTGCGAAAGATTGGTTTTTACATGCAAGATTGAAGGTGTTTTTGGAAATTGCGCGCAAGACATGTTTCGGGATCAGAATGTCGAAAAATGGGAAAAGTCATGGAGTGTGCAGAAGATGATGTTGTGTGAAAGGGTTTGCATGCCCAATGTGATGTCAAAAGGGTTTTTGCATGCTCATGAAGAATATTTTACGCACTAAAAAAGAGGCATCAGTATCTTGCATATAGGGTCATCAAGGTCTTATAAATATGCGGCTACCCCCAAGGAAGAATTAATAATTTTTCATCAAAAATCTGGTAGCTCAGTCGCACGAAAGATTAGAAGAGAGTAAATATTGCACGCAAGGTGTTACTTTAGTCTAAAAAGGCCAAGTAAACCCTTCGGTGCAATCGCAGGAATGATAAGGGCTGCAAGGAAAGTAGGTGTTGTGTGAAATTCATCTTTCGCGACAATTCCCAAATCTTGTGCGCAAGTTGGGGTTTTGCACGCAAGTGTGGTGTTATGATTATGACAGGCTTCTGATTATCTAGTTTAGTGGTTTAGTGATTTCATGTGCATAAAATCAGGACTTCGATGCAAGCAGTGTCTCATGATGAATAGATACAAAGACTTCAATGCAAATCTATTGAAGAGACCTTCAAGTCGATAAACTGAGTTTGACTTCTCTCAAGGTAGTGAGCTAGGGGGAGTTGACAGAAGTGATCTGAGGGATGTAGTGAGTGTTCCCTGAACCTTTTTAAAGGGAGTGTTCTTGGAACATAGTG
The DNA here is from genome assembly GCA_963277665.1 of Viscum album. Taxonomy (NCBI): domain Eukaryota; kingdom Viridiplantae; phylum Streptophyta; class Magnoliopsida; order Santalales; family Viscaceae; genus Viscum; species Viscum album. The sequence continues at coordinate 1,148,612,537 of OY728127.1, read as the reverse complement.
TATGTGACCGAAACTTTTAATCCATAAACTAATTAAGATTAGTGGATTTTGGTACGACCAACACACTGTCGGCATATGCTCCTTGGACGTATCCCTTTGTAGTGAACCAAGAAAAATTGTCGTTTCAACTCCTTGCTTTCATTTTTTTGACAGATTTAACAAGTTCCTACCAACGTGGGAATAAGATCCATAACTTTAAAAAGAAAAATTTGACACCCTGATTCACCCCTCCCCTCTCAGGGTGTTCTGAGATCTTTCAAGGACTTGGGTACCAATAGATAGGTTAGGGATTGACTCGTTCATGATGTGAATCCCTAGTTCATGTTGTGAACCTCATGTGGTTTACATACACTAAAAAATCATCATTATTCCCATAGTATCCTAACAAATTTCATTATGTGAACAAATTTATTCACATTGTGAATACTTCAAAGCTAGAACCTCCTGAAACACTTTTCCAAAAATTCACATCTTGAATTATGTATTCACACCATAAATTACCACCTGAAAATGAGAACAACTCCACTTGATCCTTATCCTCTTTAAACTCCCTTTGGGAACTCTGAGTACCAAACACACATCAATATATGGGTTGGGAAGGTCTCAGGACGATGCAAAAGAAAAAGGGTTGTCATCAAGAAAATTTCAAAGAATCCATCCATCAAAAACCATATTTGTTACATCATCCCAACTTTCAAGGACATTCACACTAATAGAAAAATCCTACTAAAATAGTTGAGAGTACTATGTTTGTATCTAATTTTCACATTCCCATGAACACTCACAAAAATTACTGTGATGCCAAGTTTTCACACCAAGGGAATAACTCACTCATGGAGGGTTTTCTCCTATCAATCCTTGATCTCCATCATGTACTCTGAAAAATTTGTTATATCCTCAATGTCTATCTCTCCCCAATCAATAATATATGATGGTTCATGCACATATCTCCTCAACTATGAAATGTATAATACTTCATGAACTCAGTCCAACTACAGGGGTAAATCCAAGCAGTAGGAAAACTTTTCAACCCTATGTAGTATCTAGAATGGAACAATGAACCTTGGGGATAGGTTTCTAAATTGACCAAACCTATAAAAACCTCATTGAGGAGGGACATTCAGGAATTCATAATATCCCGAATCGAACTCCAAGGTCCTACAATGTTTATTTAATATTTATATCGAATCTAAGATATTATCATATGCTCATGGATCACCAGAAACTTCTCCGTCATCACCTAAACCAGCTCTATTCCAACAAAAGATGCATCTCCAATATTAGTCCAGTCTAAGGGTAACCTATAGGGTCTCCCGTATGGATCCTTGAATGGTTTCATGCCAATAGTGAAGTGGTATTTGTTATTATAAGTGAACTCTGGTAGAGGCAAGTGATCCTCCCAAATCTGATCAAAGTCTAACATGAAGGCTCTCAACATATCCTCTAGGACCAAAATGGTTCACTCAGTCTGACCATCCATCTGGGGGTGAAATTTTGTGATCATCCATAACTAGTTCCTGAAAGCCTCCTGAAAACGGCTCCACAACCACAACGTCAACTAAGCATTTTTATCAGAGAAAATTCTCAAGGGTGCCTCTTGAATTTGGAAAATCACCTACATGTATAGGTTCTATAAACTCTCAATTGAACTTTTCACCCTAATGGAAAGAAATTTAGCTGAATTGGTAATTCGATCAACAATTACCTAAATAGAATCATGTCCTATCATTGTTCAAGGAATACCCATCACAAAATTCATCGATAGGTTATCCCACTTCCACTATAGGATCCCAAGAGTTTGAGCCGACCCTACAAGAACCCGGTTTTTTTCCTTCACCTTCTAACATGTGAGGCATTGAAAAACAAAATTAGAAACACTCTACCTCATTTAAGGTCATGAAAACTCTCATAGATTGTCTTGGTACATCTTTTCTACTCTAGGATTTACTTCCAAGGGGGTGGTGTGGAACTCCATTAGCACCTCATCAGGCAACATGAACAAAACTATCATCCATCCTTGGAAAAGGATGACATGATCCCCACCTTCATGAAATCCATCTGGTGAATATTTTAAGGATATTTGATTATGAAAAACTCTATATTCTATGTCCCCTAACTAATCCTCTCTCTCACACTGAAGAAATAGTGGGTTCACCAACATTGACTATAGATAATATTCTCCTCTATCCACCACCATGGTCAGCCGTAAAGAGTCCAAATACTCATAATACTACTCCACCAAGCGATAATGGAATTTATTTATAAGGGGATATGCCACCACATTTTTCTTTCCTGACTTATAGACTTTATAAAATTCATAGTCCTATAGGAACTTCAACCAATACCTTTTTCTCTGGTTGAGGTCTCTCTGGAAAAATATGTACTTGTGACTTTGGTGATCTAAAAATACTAAAAAGAGGTCTCCCAAAATATAATTCATCCACAACTTCAAGGAAAATACTACTACTTATAACTTCAAATCATGGGTTGTGTAGTTTTTATTATGGATTCTTAGCATCCTCGACCCATAAGTGATCAATATATTCCTCTATATCAACATGCATTTGATCTCAATTTTATAGGAATTGTAGAAAACTATGTACTCAACATCCACCTTTGGTAGTATCAGCATAGGTGAACTAGTAAACCTCTATCTCGTATCCTTAAAGGATCTTTAGAAATGATCAATCCAAGAAAATGGTTCCCCTTTCCATTTCAAAGCAGTCAAAGGGGATGTAATCCAAGAAAATTCTACCACAAACCTCTGATAATACCCTACCAATTTAAGGAAACTCTACACCTATGACATGTTCTTGGATGGATCCCAAGATACCACTACATCCCTCTTTATCAGTTCCATTGCCACACCATTATCTACAAATACATGCCACAAAAATGAACCTCTCTAATGTAAAACTGACACTTTGAGAGCTTACCATACAACCAGTGCTCTTGATGTAAGTCCATGACCATCCTCAAATTCTTTTTTTGATCCCCCTCATATGTAGACTAAATGATAATTTATTTGATAAAGGAAACCATGAACCAATCTAATAACATCTAGTAGATTCGATTCATAAGTTCCATGAATACTATAGGGGTATTCATCACTCTAAAGGGAATCATCAAGAACTCATAGTGCCCGTAGTGACATCAGAATGTCCTCCTCATGAACTCTCATCTAGTTATAGCTAGATCTAAGATCAATTTTTGAGAACCATATTACACTTATCAACTAGTTGAAGAGGTTATAAATCCTTGTCAAGGGGTACTTATTCTTAATTTTCACCTAATTTAGGAAATAGAAATCAATTCATAGCCTTAATATCTCATATACCTTCTTAACAAACAACATGAGAGTTTCCCAGGGTAATACGCTAGGGCCAATAAATCCCTTCTCATGAATTTATTCCAATAGAACACTCATCTCCCTAATTTTAACAATGTCCATATGATATATCACATAAGATATTGGTGTGGTCCTAGGAGTGAAATTCAATGAAGAATGAGATCTCCCTCCACGAAGGTAGTCCTAGAAATATTCAAGGAAGGCATCCATGTATTCCTCCACCACCACCAAAAGCTATACATATGAAGAGATCATTATACCAAAGGAAAAAGTCCTTAAATTATTAGAGATAGGTTGTAGCTTACTACTCACAAACCCCATTAGTTCTATTGGTAGGTAATTCTCACCAAAGAAGGTAAATCTCATCCAATCATCCTGTAGGAATCAAACTCTCCTGGGTGATATTCTATCTGGTAACACACTAAATATAACAAGTCTATACCTAGTATGATGTCATATTGTTTCATCATAGTAACTAAGAGGTTCCAAAAGAAATTCCCCCATTGATCACCAACTCGCACTATCGATAGATGTGTGAAATAGAAGAATCTCTCCCTACAGGATAATCTAGTTATAAAAGTTAGTCTAAAGGTTCCATGGGTATATTAAGCCATGGAGGAGGGATAAGTAAATGAAATAATGACTCATGAATTTTTTTATAAATTTTGGAGTAAAATTAGAGAAGACACAGATCATACCTTGAATCATCTCATGTATAACCTGATTGTATACCTCCATAGCCTGAAACTGAAAAAACCCCTGACTACTAGCTCTCTAAACTTGATGGGCCCCACAGTATGGTATTGGTGGTGGTAGGTCATATTGTTTTCCTCCATATATATCTCCTCCTCCTAGGACTCTTCAATATCCTATGTCAGCACTGTCACCTTACAAGACGCACTGATCACCCCTAAGAGATCCCTAATTGTGATGCTACCTCTTTCATGGTGGTTCATCCACTGACTACCCACCATCTACAGCACACTGGGTTGGGTAGTCATGCACCATGTGACCCTGACCATCATAATCATAGAATCATCCGTCTCCAATCTAATTGGATGCTCTACACAATCCCCGCGTAGAAAATACTTATGTCTGGGTTCAGGCATGAGTATGCCTCTTATGTCGAGACCCTGATGATGAAGGTATGAAATTTGTTGTAGATGAATCACCACCATGATAAATACTACCTACTCTTGCCACCCAACACTCCACTGCTATAAATTTCTCTATCACCAAGTCATGCTCCAACACCCCAACATGGGTGGGAATGCATAGAGAGAGAAAGTTGGCTCGGATATCACTACAGAGTCCCTTCTCAAACTTCAGAACTTGAAAGTATCTTTCTCACACCATATTAAGAGAGTATTTCATGAGATTAGTAAACCTTGATACATACTCTAAAATTGAAATATCACCCTAATTCAGCTAAATAATCTCTTGAATCTACATGGAGCACAAGCTTGAAAGATAATACTCATCACAGAACAACTATTGTTTTTCCATGATTGTGTCGCCTCATCATGGGTCTAAGTGACTAAAACCCACCATCACCCTACTACTCCATGAATAATACTAGTTTTTAGAATAATCATCTGATTATTTAGGGTTTGTATGAGTTAGAAAACTTGGACCTCCGACTCTATCTGATCCTATACTACTTGAGGGTCAAGATCACCATGAAATCTAATAAATCACTACAACTGAAACTCACAAAACATGCTCATCCTGCATGCATCATTTTCCTTTCCTACTAGAACTATAATCTTATTAACATATATATAAATGATAGACTAAACTACTATAGGCAGATCAATATGTCGCTCATCATGTGGAAGCACTACTCCATGATTTCCTGGAGGAGACACCACATGGATAGGTCATTATACTGAGCCATCATCACTCAACCGGTCGTCTTCACAATCCTATCTTAGAATCCTAGCTATTTTTTGTCATGAATGCATCCTAAAAGTTAACAAGATGTACTATAGTTAGATGAGAATATCTGGGGAGATGGCTCAATAAGGACATGGAAGTCAAGAATCATTCTTATATAATGCATGTACCATTAGTTTCCTTGAAATTATTTCCTTATCATGCGGAGTTGAAAATCAGGTTATTAGAGTCCTAGTGTATTGATACATCAGTCATTGTACCATCACTTGGTTCTCTATCTTGAAAGATAAACTCATAAAACTGGAACACCATTAACCTAAGATCCCAAACCAATCCTCACAACACATCTATCTCAAAACACTATCCCTAGAAAAAAACTGATCAGATTTCACTCTATCAAGATCCGACCAGTCAGATCCCCACCTAGACCAAGAGTAAGATGAGTTTGGCACATATATCCCACTTCTAATAGGCTAAGGTATATCAAATAGCATCAAGTATGCATAAAAGTGAAATGGGAGGCCTTAGCCTAATGTACCTGTATACAAAGACACCAAAAATATCCATATAATAAATCAAAGTAATAATAAACTAGAACCTCTAGAGTGTAAAAATTGTATCTAATAACCTCTAGGAAATACATCAGATTACAACAACAAGATATAGATAGTGAAAGGGAAAAATAAACCCCCAAAAAAGATATGTCCCAATCTGAAAACAAAATTGGTGAAAGGTAGGGGAGATCCCAACTCAAAATCTTTTTGACTAACCACCAAGCACGGTCAACGCCTCTAAGTACTACTATTCCCATACAACATCAGGCCCACCATGAACTTCTACAATATTTATGTATTCTGTATAAAACACAACACATGTGGGAAAATCCCATGTAGGGCTGAGTATAAAGACACCCATTAGGATTCCCCAAAAAACATAGAGCAATAGTAAAAGCAATGGTCAGCTTAACCCATGAATAAAAGAGGATGTATAAAGGAACCTATATAGATACTCTCATAACAATACCCTAATCTAAGGGAGAGAAAACTTGATCTTCATAATAAATAAGTAATGAAGATTCTATCGCATCACCATGATCTAGTGTTTTCCTAAATCCAAAATTCCAATGTAAACCTCACCTGAATATAGTGGAGGACCTATAACTTGCTAGTAGATGCCTCAACCATTGGATTTCTGACTCCATTAAAGGATTTGATCCCTGCCAAAGCTTGGTGAAGAGGGAGTACTAACTCCATAGATAAAGGACCTATGACCTAATGAGTATGGGGAGTACTGAATTTATCTATACATAAGATATGGGAGACCTGCCCCTTGAGATCCCCTTTATTAGGGGAGTACCTATCCCATAATCAACTCCAATAATCACAATTGAACCCAATTGTCATCCTAAATAGAGTTCTAGAAACAAAAATCTACTCATCATGCCTCACAGATGATAAAGGTAGGACCATTAGATTACATCATCGATCTACATGGACAAACACCTCTGATATGTGAGGTTCAAATAATGAAAGTGGAATTCACTCCATGAATTGGCTCTGACTGGATAGTCTTGAATATTCATGGTGTGGAATATTTTTTCACACCATGAACATTACCTATAGAACCCTAAGTTACCATTATTATTCAATGCATCCATTTATCTAGCTACAATTTCTACTAAATATCTCTCAAGATGCATCGACCAGACATGTATCCTCACTGGACACCCATTTCTAGTCACTCATTGTTAGAAACCATGATATTCGATCATCTGCATCTCCCAATCTTCATCCACCATGATTTTCCCATTCAATAATCCATCCATCTTACCCATTAATTCCCATCCATTACCAATATACTCCATGATTTGATCACCAGTCATGGAAACTCATGTTGATAGAGTTCCTTCCAACTTCTGCATACTTGTAGTGCGTATCTAGGGGTCCGATCATGATCGAACCAATTCAAAAATAGTCAAATCACCATCCAAATGGTCTGATGATTAATAATGTGAAGCATAGGGGGAGAAATCCATCAAAAAAAGTTAATAACACCAAAAACCATCATGATTTGTTCATCTATCATAGGGTTAAAAATCACAAATAAAATGGAAGAATTCTAACACGTCAAATATACCAAGGCCAAAAATGATATTTCTATAGGACCAGACTAAGATAATATCTTAGGTCTCAAAATAAAATAATCTATCCATTAATTCTAGAAACAAGAATAACATGGAATAATCCATAAATAAAAAATTTCTCCCTTTTTTTTGGATCGATCATTGACAAAGAATGAATCCATGATAAAATCATTGGAAATGTTTAACAATTTCATCGTCGATGATAAGAAAAAAATAGCTTTAGGTTATCTTTTTATGATAGTGATCAAATCCAAGAATCAAGGTCTATAATATCTCTTAAAAAAATCAGGGAATATCCTAGATTTCAAGATGACCGGTGGTTAAAAGATGAAAATTAGATGTATTGGGTACTTATAGATAGGCTGGAGATTAACCCATTCATGGTGTGCATCCCTTATTCATGTTGTGGATCTCACATTGTTTACATCCACTAAAATATAATTTCCATATCCATAATAGTTGAAATTATTTCACACCATAAATAAAGTTATTCACACCATGGATCCTTTAAATCTAGAACCTCCTGAAAATATTATCTGAAAATTCATGTTGTAAATTATTTATTCACATTGTGAATTGTCACCTATAGTTGAAAATATCTCAAATCAATAATTCTCCTCCTCAAACTCCCTCTAGTAACCCTCATTACCAAACACACATAAAAAATGGGTTGGAAAGGTCTCGAGATGATATAAAAGAAAAAGGGGTATCATCAAGAAATTTTCAAAGGATTTATCCATCAAAAACTAGAGTTGTTACACATTGGGTAATGATTTATTCTTTGATGAAATTATATTGTAATTAACTAGTGAAGGTGATGCATTATAAGGGTTATTTTAAGGGTAGTATGAATATAATGTAATAAGTAACCTTTATGATTATTATTTTCTTTTATACTTGCTTATGATATGGTTCTATGAAATTATTGAGCTAGGAAGAAGAAATGTATATATGTTATTTTTTCATGGATCACATTTATTGACTTATGTTTTCACACTCCTTTTACTCATATCATATTCCAAGATTCATGCTATGACTCATGATTTATGATCCATGTTTTATTGGGTATGATTTACTTATGAAGTGTTCATGTACCTTTATTATGATATCATGTTATCATGTTTATCTTAATCTCATTTATGATATTTGATTGATATCAGTTATGTTTACCCTTACTGAGTGTTTGAGCTCACCCTTCTTGTGTTTTATTTCCCCTAGGTTATGAAAAGAAGTATTATGTATGATTTTTTTAGAAGGGAATAATGTGTGGAGAATTTTTGTGGTAGATATTGAATAATTATTATGGAATAATAAATTCATGGTATAATGGGAAAATTTATTATTAAATGAGAAAGATATGGGTTTTTTAATTAAAGGTTTTTTTTCTTAATTCTCTAAAAATCTAATCCTAAAATGTATTGCATATGTAAGTAACTCAATATTGGTTATTGATTTTTTAATTATGGATGTTCAAATTTGGGTTGTTTCAATTAGTATAAAATCATATATATAAAGAATATGTTTTTATCACCGGATATGGACATATAGGTATGGGCATCACACTTATAAAATCTAGTAAGCAAACTTACATTGACAGTGATATATCATACCTTTTACAAATTTCTGAGAGTTTTTATTAGTTAATATTACACAATGCTTGATATAAATCTTACACACATAGGGGTACACTATAACATTATCTATTTCTCATGCAACTCAACACTAGTTACTTTTACACACACAAGGAGTCCTGGAATTTACCATTTTTTTACAATCTCCAAACTGTTGACTCTTACGTATTCTCAGAGAGGGTCTGGTGATCCTTATAAACTCAAGGTGATTTCGTACCTTTATTAGATTTTTATGTGGACTTGAACTGCAGAATACATATCCATCCTTATAAAATAACTTTCATGAATTCATCTAGAAACTTTTTAATATTTAAATATTCACCCTACATACTTCCATTTCCACTCCAACCTCTTGGTTATCCACTTCTTGAACATAAAACTTGTACACACACTTTTGGTCATCCAATCATGCACCAACATTTGGTCTTATATAATTTCCCATTCCAATGAACTAATGACTCATCTCTTATAATACACAACCCCGCTTTCCAAACATCTTCTTTCCATATCACTCTAAGATCATGTATAAATATGACATGATTACCCTTAATTTATTCACACCAAGTACTTTAGTATCATGCATTCTTTAAAACTTTTGAATGTGGTTTCTACATGAATAGTAACCATCTTCTCCTTAATTCCATCATCGAAGGAACCATGTTATATTCTAATTAAATACTTCCAACACTTTTCACTAAATCCAACCAGCTTACTTATTGAAAAAAAATCCAACTCACAACCTCCTAGTTATAAAAAACACAGTTTAGTATGCAATATGTTTCTTCTAGGGAATATCCTCAAAATGATATGGTAAGTTCACACTGACTCGTTATCGAATAAAACATGTCAATAGAGTATTATTCCTCCTATAATACATTCTATTCCACTATATATTTCAAGGATCATCGAGTTTTGAAACAATTAAATAATCTCTCATATGATTTGTGAATTAATGGATTAAGTATTCACCACCTCAATGTAATTGGAGAATCTTAATATTTTTTCACAGTTGATTTTATACTTAAATTTTGAAAACATTAAAATTTTCAAAGTTTTCAAACTTGTGTCTCATTAGAAACACATAACTATACTTACTGAATTCATTAGTAAAGTTTATAAAGTACTTATATCCACCATATTCTTTCATACTCATTATTACACTTACATAACCATGTGCATGAATTAATAATCCATTAGATCTCTCACCTTTTCTACTAAAAGGTGCTTTAGACATTTTTTCAATAAATAAGATTCACAACTATCAAACAATTCATAATCAAATGAATCCAAAAATTCATACCTAAAGATTATTTAGATGTATTTCTCATTTATATGTTCAAGGAGACAATGCTAATGGTATGTGGAATTAGAATCAACATTTTCCTCCTTATCTTAAATGTTATATATAGGATTATCTATATCCAGAATATATAAATCACTCACCATATTCCCAATTCCATAAATCATTTCATTCATATATATTGAATATCTCTTGTTTTTAATGATGAATGAAAATCCTTTCTTATTAAAATAAGATATAAAAATAAACTTTCTATTTATTGCTAAAAATCGATAATAGTTTTCTAATTCCAAAACTAATCCAGCTCATAGACATAGACCATATGTGTTGACCTATAATACATAAGCTCTTTCCATATTACAACACATGTATTTTCTTTACCTTTCATAAATTATCTTCTATTTTCCATCATATTTTTATTATCACAAATGTATGACACATAGATGGTATTTAATACCCATGATTCATAATTAGAGAGATTCAATTCTATAACTTTCATATCTAAATTCTCAAATTGTTTCACCTTTAAAACACTTCTAAAACTTGAATTCTAATCTATTATTATATTATAGATCATGCATATAAGGGATCACAAAATGATAATAATTATTTATTCCATAATTTATAACTAAGACATATCTATGGGTTAGTATAATGTTTTATATCATTTAAATGTGGACTTATATTGAAATTAATCCAACTAAAAATGATGACCTCATAAATCATTTCCATTTTGTGACCTCAGATCCATATTACACTATTATTTGGTTTAGATTTAGGATTTCTCCTATCACATATTTATTTAGGTAGGCCATCATGTCAATTATATCCCATATAACTCTTGGATATTTCATTGGAAAACTCTTTTTATAAACCCATCATATAGATGAAATCAACTATATTTCTCTAATATCCTAACCTTTAGGGTTTCCCAACTAAGTGTCACCTAATTCTCACAACAAGACATGGTTACCTAACTTTTAGGGTTAGTCACTATAATATGATAAATTTTTAAATATAATAAAAACCCTGTTGTTGATGATTTTATAAATTATTTCATTGTGAAAAATTAATTTATCAATAAAAACAACTTAATAATCATTTTAAAGGCATTTCATAAGGATAAAAGCCCAGTTATCACCTTATAATATTCTATGGAATATTTTCAGAGTTAGGCATTGAGTTATTGTGAGATTCTGAGACCCATAAATCTTCGGTGAAGATGAAATAAAAATATTATGTATATTATATTAAGTGTGTTTAATTTATTAAAAATAATTTAATAACTCTAAAATGATGTGTCGTATGAGAAATATGATACCACAATTAGGTCATGGACAATGTGCTTACCCTAGGTGGGGTATAACATTTGTAAGCATCGAATGTTTAGATGGATCACTCACGAGAATAAATTATTTAATATTTTTTTATATTATTTTTTTAAAATAATTTAATATATCCTAAACAGTGAATTGTATGAGAAATATGAGACCACCATTAGGTCTGGAATGCAGGGCTTACTCTGGGTGGGGAATAACTTTCATGTTCAATGGGAATTTGGTTAGCTTGATTGTTAATTTAAGTTTTTTGATAATTATATTAAATAATAAATTTTATAATTTTAATTTAATTATTAATTTTAATTCTTAAAAATAGATTTTTTTTTTTTCACCTTATTCCCCTTTTTCGTATTCCACCATTTTTGGACATGTCTAATTCCTAAAAAAATGTATTTGACCCTGTTTTAACCTGGTGGGATGCATGTTCTTCTTTTTTTATTATTTTTCTTATTTTCTTACATACATTCAAAAAAAGATTTAAATAACAAGAAAAGGAATAAGTTTGATCTTGAAAGAAAAAAAATGATAATCCTAAAATTTATCAAATGATAAAATTATTAAGATTATCAAAATATAATTTTAAAATAAATTATCAGTATATATATATATGTATAGATATAGATATATATATATATATTAATAATCACATATGTATGATTAGAGATAATTTATTAAATTTATCAAATGTCAAATAATTTGTATTATCAAGAAATAATTAGTAAATAAATTATCTATGGATATTTGTGTGAAATTTATCAAAGGATAATTTTTTAGAAAATTATCAATGTGTAATTGTATGAATTATCAAAGGATAAATTATTGAATTTGGATTGGATTTACGTGTCTATTGGGATGTTGAGTTTTTATTGTCTATTTCTGGTACTTTAATGATATACTATTTTGGGTTTTGATATACCTATTTGGTTTATGGTACTACCTCCCTTTGGATTTTTGAACATACTAATATGTATCCTTATCTTCCACTATTTTTGTGGAAAATTCATTCCCTCTTTTATTTTTTATGATTTCTAGTGCTAGTCACCAACCCGTGGGGATCAATAATTCTATTTAGGCTATGTCAGTTCTATATTGGGTATCAGGGTACTAGGGTATCCAGGATAGTTTGTGATAAAGTGGTATTAGAGGTTTAGGTTGAGCATATTTTATTGATGTGAGTATATAGTTTGAGAACTTTTCAAGACTTAGTAGGTAGTTGTGAGTGAGTGTCTAGAAATATCTCATCATAGTGAGCCTTAAGTCACCATGGATGGTTTGGGAAAGGCATATTTAGGATTAGTTCTAGTATTTTCCCATCTTTATATTTGGATAGGTAGAGATCCAACTCTTGTTTATCTATCTAATGGGATTAATTTCCCTATTGATCTTATTTGAGTTGTTGACCTGAGTAATATTTTGATGTCTTAAATATTGGTTTTTGATGTTTTGTAGAATCATGCCTCTAAGAATACATATTAATAGGAACTCGAAGTAAGCTTCTAATGAACCACAGTGAGAAAATCCTCTCTTTGACTAGAATCTTGTTGAGGTTGTTGTGTGTTTTGTCCAAGATCTAGGACAGACACCTACACCCATTCTCATTCTAGCTCTAGTTGTGGAACCTTAGAGGGATGAATCTTGGAATTGTTCTCAAGAGTTCCTTCACCAGAATCCACCAGTGTTCCAAGGCTCTAATTATCCTCAATAGGTTGAGGATTGGTTGATAATGATTGAGCTTCTTCTTGATTTCTTGGAAACTCCCAAAGTAATTAAGGTGAAGTATGCTACCTTTAAGCTAGAGGGACCAAGAAGGAGATGGTGGGACACGATGGTGACGGAGAAGAATCATGATGGTTTAGAGTGTAATGAATTTAAGTTTCTTTTCACTAACCAGTTCTATCTAGACTCTATGGTGTTGGCTACGGCTATAGATTTTTTTGAACTTGAGCAGGTTGACAAAACTGTGATGGAATATACAAATCGCTTTGTTGATCTTGTTTACTTTTCACCTAATATGGTATTTAATGAGAAGATAAAGACTTGATGGTTTGATATGGAAATTTGATCTAATATTCATTCTCAAGTTTTCTTTTTTAAGCTCTCTTCTTATGCTAACGTGCTAGATAGGGTGTTGATGGTCAAACTTGATCTTCTTAGTAAATTAGGGTTAACAGGAGTTCATTTTTCTCCTAGTGGAAGTTTTGTGAGTTATACTAAAGGGAAAAAAAGTTTAATGAGTATAATGATGGTTCTTAACAGTAGGGTTCTTTTAGAACTCTTATTGTTCCTAGAATAAGAGCTATGACTTGATACCGGTGTGGAAAGCATGGGAATTCAAAACAGGTTTGCACTGAGGCACCCAATATATGTAGTTCCTATGTTCATTCAGGATACTTGAAGAAATTCAGTTATATATTATCTTCCCCACATAGTTTCATGGGATCATCAGCACCAAAAAGTACTATGGTGTAATCATATGCTTCAAGATCTAAGGGGTTCTATCCACAGTCATTTGGAACAAAGCTTCTTTATACAGTGGAAGAGTATCTAGAGGAAGCTGATATAGTTTTAGTGATTGTGAGAGGTACTATCACTATATATTCAACTTTGGTGACTGCTTTATTTGATACTAGTTCATCTCATTCGTTTATATCGACCCATATTGTGAATTTGTAAAATCTTCCTATGGAGAATTTTTCTTATGTGATGGATATTACTACGCCCCACAGAACGAATATAGAGAATGGTATCTATTGTCTTGCTTGTTTCTTCTATTTATTATAGATTAATATTGCTTGGTATTTTATGGTTATCAATATAAAACCTCTTGATTTCATTTTCAAGATAGATTGGATCATTGTTAATAAATCCCAAATTTATTGTTATAGTTGATGGGTCTCCTTTACTACGCCTGATGGGGTGTGTCGTCTCTTTAAGGAAGAATGGGACCCAAGGTCAAGTAGAGCCAGACCTTCTTATCTAGAGTTGGGGAAAGTAATATCAGTGTTTTCTTTTGATCTAGAGAAGGAATCTTTAAGTGATGATCTCCCTACAATTTTCATCGATTTTCTTGACGTTTTTCCTTATAACTTATCTAGTTTTCAACCAGTAAGGGAGGTAGAGTTTTCTATTGATTTAGTACTTGGTACTCAACTAGTGTATATTCCTTCTTTCCATATGAAACCAGCTAAAATGAAAGAGTTGAAAACTTGGTTGGATGATTTGTTAGAGAAGTTTTTTATATGCCTGAGTGTGTCACCTTGGTCAGCGCCAATTATCTTTTCTAAGAAATCCGATGGAACCCTTCATCTATGTGTTGGTTAATGAAAACATAAACAAGTTATTGTAAAGAAAAATTACATGTTTCCACGAATTGATGATCTCTTTGACCAGTTGAAATGGGTGAAGTGGTTTTCAAATATTGATCTTCAATATGGTTATCACCAATTGAGAATAAAAGAATCTAACATTTAGAAAATTACCTTCCAAATTAGGTATAGCCATTATGAGTATCTTTTCATTCCATTTGGTCTAACCAATGATTCTATAGTCTTTATGGATTTTATGAATATGATCTTTTATGAGTATCTTGATACATTCATGGTGGTCTTTGTGGATGAAATCCTGGTTTACTCTAAGTTTGAGGAGGGTCATGTGCGTCATCTAAGAGCAGTTATAGAACTATTGATAAATCACTAACTTTATTATAAGCTATCAAA
Organism: Viscum album; assembly: GCA_963277665.1. Lineage (NCBI taxonomy): Eukaryota > Viridiplantae > Streptophyta > Magnoliopsida > Santalales > Viscaceae > Viscum > Viscum album. Next base: position 1,148,597,162 of record OY728127.1, on the reverse strand, counting down.
ATGTGATTTTTGGATTCAGAAAGTAAATTTCTTGGAACACGTGGTCTCAAAACATGGTAATTCAGCTGATACTGAGAAGGTGAAAGGTATTATTACATGGGAGAAACCGTATAATGTTTTCAAGATTCGGAGCTTCTTAAGTTTAGTTGGATATTATCATTGGTTCATAAAGGATTTCTAAAAGTTAGATTCTCTGATGACCACTCTAACTTGGGAGTGAATTTTTCTTAGGATGAGAAATGTTAGGGTTATTTTGTTGATATAAAACATCATTTGACTTATGCACTAGTGTTAACTCTTCCAAAGGCCAGGTAGGGCTATGTGGTCTTTTTTGACCCATAAAGTTTGGGTTTGGGTTGTGTTCTTATGCAGGGTAATCATGTTATTTATTATATATCTTAGTATATTAGGCCCCATGAGAAGAATTATCGAACCCATGACCTTTAACTTGTAGTTATGATTCATACACTTAAGAGTTGGCAGCATTACCTTTTTAGAGTAAGGTTTACCATGTATTATGACCACAAGATCTTGACTTTTATCTTCTCTAAAAAATATTTGAATCTCTATGTCATGACCCATCCCAGTGGGGCCCGTGATGTGACTCCCCAATCTCACCTCTAATAGGCCAGGGGCAGGTGACTAGCACCGAGTAGGCATATCACTAACATGGGAGGCAATTCCTAAGTACCTATACACACGCATACATCTCCAAGCCCACAAATTCTGAAATGTAAAAACTACTAAGGAAAAAAATGCTTGCATAAAACTAAACCCAACCAACAAAGTACAATGGAAGTAAAGTGCGGAAATCAAACTAGGCCAAAATACAAGCCCACCAAAAACAAGAGTCTTCAAACTACAAGTCCAACCCATAAGCAAGAAATAGGTACTAGGACTGCTTCTCATAGATGTAGGAACACCTTGGCCTGTAGGGAACTCAAAAAGCTTGGTTCGGTCCTAGTCCACCTTGGACTCTGTCGAAAGGCCGCTCATCTAAACAAGACATGACATGTGCGGGAAAATCCCATGCAGGGGTGATTATAAAAATACTCAGTAGAGGACCCCAAAAACCACAATGCAATACACAAGGTAAAGGTACAGTCATCTCTACACAGTATATGTCTACTAAACATATAGTAATAGAAAAAACATATATGTATACTAAAAACCCAGACCTATAGTCTAGAGACAATCCACACAACTGCATACCCCCACTAGGTATTTAGTTCGAAGATTCCACAAAGTGATTATCTAGGAGAACTCACTCCATGAGTCTGATAGATCTGATAAATTTTGTCTGAGAAGTATCATTCATCGGGAAAAGTCACGAGAGATGGATACACTCATTCAGGGAGAACACACTCCTGAGTGGGAAAAGATCATGATACATAGATGAGGATTACTGTCAGGGCCTTGGAGGATATCATGACTCATCCGGATTCACCTGTTAAGTATATGACCTACGCCCTGTATGATTAGTCACGTTGATACCTGACTCTACCTAGGGTCAAGAATGGATAGAGGATTTTTCTCTCGGCCTCTCAGAGGGATACCTAACTCTATCTCAGAAATTCTTGCTGAAGAGATCATACTTATGTGGAAGGAAATGATGCCTGACCTTCAAGGAAAAGAGCAAGAGGGCACTAACCCAAATAGAACCTATCTAAGGAACGGTGGACAAGAAGATCAAGCCATGTACTGAGAATTACATGTCGTGTAGAAGAGTCGCATGCTATGTCCTCAAACCCCGGGTACTACCCATGTACAACAGCCCATGTTTCAAGGATTTTTGTGCAGAATAAGGCATACATGGCATGTAAGAGAGTAACACATTGTGTCCCGCTACCCAGGGAGGACTCCGTGTAAGCTGGCTAGGTGCTCATACAAAGCTTCAACCCGTGTGTCCCAGACTGTGTACTGGTACACAGGGTAGCCCGCACATCTGGTCGTGTCTGGGTGTGTGGTGGAGTACATGTTGTTTACTCCACCTCGTGTCCATGTATCTTCTGAGATACATTCCGAGTCTGTGTAAGGACCCACGTGCCATGTGATAATGGTCACATGTCATGTTAGCGCTTCTCATCGCCCAGAACTCTAGTCGCCGCAGGGTCAGGTCCACATGTCGTGTCTCCCTAAGGCATGTCGTGTTCTCCATCGTGTGCAGTGCACAAACCCTAGCCTTCATCATGCTGATACCACGCAACATGTTCTTCAGGGTACACGCCGTGTGTTCCTGAAATTTCCAGAATCGTGAATCTACTCCTCTACGACTCGAGTACTCCTCCGGTCATCGATCTAACCGTCCAATTGCCATGAAAATCTAGATTCTAGGTCTCCCCAATTCCGCAAATATGTTTCCGTTGTTTTAGGGATTCCGATCATCCTTGAAAACAAGTTTCGATCCACCCGCATGAAGAACGCTTGAAGAACGATCCTCCTTATTCCGAGCTGATTCATCATCCTCTATCGTCGTCGCACCTCTGCTGGGTCATCGCGATGTTTGATCTCTGATTTTGGATCATTGTGTTGTGAAACGGACACCCAATGATCTGTTGTTCATCACCCTGTGAAGAACGTAAAGAACACAAAAAAATGAGGAAGAAAACCAATAAACCAAATTGAGGAACAAACCTCCACCATCGTTCATCACAGTATTGATCTACTCCTATTAGAAGGATGAAACAGGGAAAATCAAATGATAATCCAACAATTATCACAAATCAATTTCCTGAATCAAACCCCAAATGAAACAAAAAATAACACCCTCCCACAAGAACCCACGATCCGCATATCAACCTGTTTGTGGGTTGATCTGTGTTCTTCGTTTAATCCAAGAATATGGAAAATAAGAATCGAAATAACAACCCCTACCTTTATTGTCGACGAAGATGGAGATCGGTCATCAGTCGGGATTTGATCTTGCTGTGCAACGATCCACATGTTGTCTTTTGTCAGCATCCGTTAAGGATCCTCCAAGGTTGGCTCCTCTCCAAATCTCTAGAGGATTTTAGGGAGTTTTCCAGGGTTATGAGCCTAACCTTGGGAACCTTATTATTTAAAATTAAATAAGTTTTGTTTCGTTATGGAAACATTTAAAATAAAATAAATTATTATTTTCTTTTATTTTCTTTAAAATGTCCAAAAACTAACTTTTTTAGTTGACCCACGCCAGTTGATGTTAACCCCTGACTAAGGTAAATTCGCTACTATGAATGCAACACTACCCTCATATTTCTGATATGGGAACCTTTTTAAAAGTTATTCCACTTTTTCAGGAAAACTGCTCACTCGCACTATTTAAAAGTTTAATTTATTTCAAACATTTATTTCGGGCACTTTTGGCCTCAGAATTGAATGCTGTCGAAAACATTGTTCTCTAAATAATTCCATATAATATCTAAAAATAATACCAAGAAAATATGAGTCATTAAATTCTACCCACCTTAGGACTTTGCATCCTCAAAAAGCTAAAACAAAAGGATACTCAAACAGATGTGGGTACTGTGCACGAATCTAAGCCTCCCACTCCCACATGCTCTCCTGAAGATCCCCATGCTGCCACCAGACATGCACCAAGGTAATATCTCTCCTATGAAGGATCCTCTCCCACCGATCCTAAATCTCCACTAAGTACTCTGTGAAGTTCACTCCATCCTCGATGTCCAGCTCACCCCAGTTGATGATGTGCGATGGGTCATGCACGTACCTCCTCAGATGCGACACGTGGAAGACATCATGTACCTGATGCAACTACGGTGGTAGATCTAGGAAAGATACCACCTTGAAAACTCTGTGCAGTATCTGAAAAGGGACGATGAACCTCGGAGACAATTTTCCACCCCAGCCAAATCTTCACAACCCTCATCAAGGTGAGACCCTAAGGAATACATGGTCTCCCTAATCGAACTCCAAAGGTCTATGTATTCTATCATTATAAGACTTTTGTCGACTCTGTGCAATATTCATCTTCTCCTAGATGATTTGCACCTTCTCGGTGGTATTTTGCACCAACTCCAGACCCATGAGTGCTGACTCTTCAGGGTTGGTCCAGCAAATAGATGACCGAAAGGGTCTCCCATATAAATCCTTGAACGGTTTCATACCAATGGTGGAGTGGTAGATATTATTGTCCGCAAACTCCACTAGTGGTAGGAGGTCCTCCCAACTGTGACCAAAGTCTAAGATACAGGCCTGCAACATATCCTCCAAAACCTGAATGGTCCTCTCTGTCTGACCATTTGTCTGGGGATGGAACGTTGTGCTCAAGAGTAGCTGAATCTCTAAATACTCATGAAATCTATTCCATAACTAGGATGTGAAGTGGGCATCTCGATCTGAGACTATTGTCGAAGGGATTCCATGAAGCCAAACTATCTCCTGTACATAGAGGTGTCCCAAGATCTCTACGAAACTCTGCTCCCTGATAGCTAGGAAGTGGGTTGACTTTTTGAGTTGTTCAACAATCACCCAGATGGAATCATTACGCTTGGACGTCTATGGTAATCCCATCACGAAGTCCATTGATATTCTATCCCACTTCCAATCTGGAATTTCCAAGGGGTGAGCTAACACTACAGGAAAAAGGAATATCTACGACGGGTGATTTGTGACGGGATCCCGTCGCAAAAGACCTTTTGCGACGGGGCTCCATCGCAAATCGCTCGTTGTAGAAAACGGCGTCATAAATAGTTGTTTTTGCGGTGGTCCCATCGCAAAAATAGTATTTGCGACGGTATTTTTCCCCCGTCGTAAATTGTATTTCGTTTATATATAAAAAAGGTATTTGCGACGGGACGTCGCAGATATATTAGTTGCGACGGTTTTCTGACCCGTCGCGAATGAGAAATTTAAAAAATATTTGCGACGTAGGTATTTGCGACGGACCATCGCAGAAATAGTTTTTGCGACGGGTATTTTTCCCGTCGCAAATGGGACAGTAAAAAAATATTTTACGACGGGACACCTCATCGCAAATACTCCCGTAGCAAATACTAAAAAAATAAAAAAAAAATAATACAAATTGTATAATATTATATAAAAATAATAATAATATTAATAATATAAAAAAATTCTATTATTATAATATAAATAAAAAAAATATAAAATATAATTATGAAATAATAATATAAAATAATAATAATATGAATATAAATAATATAATATTATATAATAATACTAATATTAATAATATAAAAAATTAATATAATAATATTATTATTAAATTATGTATATAATAATAATATTAATATTAATAATATAAAGAAATTATATTATTATAATATTAATAATAAAAAATATATATAATATAATTATGAAATATTAATATCAAAAAATAATAATAATATGAATATAAATAATATAATATTATATAATAATAATACTATTATTAATAATATAAAAAATTAATATAATATTATTATTATTATTAAAATAAGCATACATATTTATGAAAAAAATAATATTAATATTATTAATATTAATAAAATTATAAAATTATAAACTTCTCAATATTAACAATAAATATAAAATATTAAAAGTAATATTACTAAAATAAAAAGACATTAAAAATAATACTAATAAGTAATAAAATATTAAAAAAAATAAAAACAAATTAAATCATGCAATATTCGTACCAATATGAAAGAGGAATTTTGAATAGTTAATATGACAATAAACTACGAACTCAAATGTTTATTACATGTAAAAAAATCACTGGGGTGGATAATCTGGAGGACCTGGAGGAGGTGGTGGAGGAAACTTCATCCCTAAACTATGAGTCAGACGACGCATGTACTCCATCTGCTCCTGATGGTGCTCCTCATATCGATACCTCTCCTCATCCTGCTGTTGACGCATCTGCTTCTGCAATCGACGCATCTCCTCATCGTGCTGCTGACGCATCTGCTACTGCCCCTAACGCAAATCCTCTATAAGCTCACTCTGAGCACGCAGCTACTCTTGATACTGTGAGGAAAAAGATGATGTCTCTCCACGAGCTCCTCTCAAGCCGGACGCCGACATCGCAGTAGTACCATAATAATCTGTAGGATTCAAATGAGAGTCGATACCAACTACTCGGCCCTTTTCAAATCCATACTGGGTCACCTGCATCCATGTCGTCTCATCAAAATGGTGGGCACTAGTCTGATCACCCGTCTCGTCTTGACTCTCAGCCTGTGTATGAGAGGTCGTGGCCTCATATGACTCCTTAAGTTTCAATTAGAAATTAAAATAATGAAAAGATTATATGCATTTAATTTGAAAACTGAAAAGAAAATAATACTGATCACAATCTAACGCTGGCGGTCACCTCTAATCTCTCCAGTAGCCGGATCAGTGTACATCCTCCGATAAATACGCCGTAATACTGGGATGCTAAGCTTCCTATATGAATATAAAATAAACTGTTTATATTTAAAGTTGTATAAAATATTAAAAAAAGTACTTACCAGACGCTCTCTATGCGCACTGAATGTACGACTACCAGCTCGATGTGTTACCTCTTGTCTCCCCCGATTCTGTCGACCCAATGCAGATCTACTTTGAAACCCACCACCCAACCAGTGTGTACAGAATCCATCCCAAATGTGAGATTAAATATACTCTGGTCGGTGGGCTCTACAGGACTCATCAAATTCTGTCACTCCAGCTTTCCTCACAGCCGCCTTTCTCAAATTATGCAAAAACTGACAGAAATGGTCACACATAGACACCACCCATGCCGCGTGGATAGTGGCACACATGCTCTCATCGATGGGATACCATAAACCCTAATATAAATTTATTAATGAATTAAATTTCGAAATAAATAATATTTAATTACGTACCAGCCAATGATCGAACATGGAGGCCTGCACATCAGCGAGAATCTGGTCCCATGTGAGCTAGGGCTGAGAAAAATAATTGCGCAAGATAGCGCTCCCCTGTCCAATAGCTATATGCGTAAAACTGTGGAAAAAGAAAAAATAATCAAACAATTAAAATATAAATAAATTATAATGAAATATAACTAAAATACACAGGTTACCATACCACCGCATGTGCGCATCGAATCCAAGAGGTGGACGTCGCTCAGGGATAGGATCTGGAATCATCAGTCTGGAAAGACCGCACCCCCTCAGAGCGCTCCCTATAGTGCTAATAGCCTGAGGGTCAGATGACTCAAGAACCTCATCATCCATAGGTAGTTCAGCCTCCAGCAACTGACAATACATTTCTGAGTCCATATGAAACATGAAATGATTGTTATTAGCAAACAGTTAAAAATAACTATTATGTATAGATATATATTTGTTATGATTCTAACCAGCATTTTACTGTGTCAATGTTCATCTTCATCATCATCTTCATAGTTGTCAATGTCAATGTCTTCATCTTCCTCGTCAACATCATCAATTTCCATATTATTTTCACTTTCATCATCTCTTGTCATTTCAAATTCAGTTGTAACATCATTGACAACATCATCACCATCGACCCTTAACTGTGGGGTGTAATCCTCGATATTCATGTATTTTTGTGAAAAAGATGTGTTTTGAGGAATCTCCTGAAAAAATTCATTTCCTTGCACTTCAGTGGAACCACATTCAGTTTGAGTAAACTGATTTTATCGAGATTTAACTTTTATTATACGCCACCAATCATCCAACTCTTTTGTAGTATCACAATATTTTGCACAATAAATTTGATGTGCCTGATGATCCAATAAAAATGGTTCATTTACTACAAGAATACTTTTATGTTTAATATCAACAATTCTATGAGTCGGATAAATACGCAAGTCTCTCTCAGTATCCAGCCATCGACATTTAAACATTGTTACATAATTCTGTCCCAAATAACACAGTTCAATAATTTCTTCAAGCATGCCGTAAAAGTCAACTTCAATATCTCTATGATGTGATCCCTTCAAAAAAATAGCACTATTCATTGTTTTCTTTGATTCCCCATATGAAAATGTATGAAAGTGATAACCATTCACCACATATGTATTATAAGATTTAACCATTTTAGATGGTGGGCTACTCAATATACGCAATCGACTATCAATCTTATCAGCATGTACAGATACCTGAAAATTTTTAAAACATTTATCACTATTACAAGTAATAAATTGATTTTATATTTAATACCAAAAAAGAATGTATGTTACCAGTTTTTGAAACCAGTAGGCAAAAAAAATTTGTCGACGTTCTTCTAAGCCAGCTGCTATAATTTGTGGAAATTGTTTCTTGATATGATCATCATATAACCTACAAATACAATATGATTAATTTATTGTAACAGAATCTATAGAATAAGGGATAGGAGCACTCACTGTACAATTGGTGACATTTCTTCACAGTTGAGTAGAACATATGTATGAGCTCTATGATGTTCATCATCTGAAAGCCATCTATCATGAACTCCACCTAAGCTAAGTTTAGGCTGATTGAAAAATGATAATTGATTGTTCATATCATCATCAAAATTCCCCTCATTCCAGCCCATGTGGTTAAATTTTTAGGGATATTCATATTCAAAATAATGAGAGCAGAATAAAGCAATTTCCTCTTGAAAATAAGCTTCAGCAATTGAGCCTTCAACTGATGCTTTGTTACGTACTTTTTTCTTCAATTTCTGCATGCATCTCTCAAATGGGTACATCCATTGAAACTGAACCAGACCTCCACATTTTGATTCATGTGGAAAATGTAATATCAAATGTTCCATTGAGTCAAAGAAATACGGTGGAAGGATTTTTTCCAGTTTTCATATAATTACAACAACAGCTTCTTCCAGTTTGCTTAGTGCATCGTAGTCTGTTGTCCCCACACACATGTCTCGGAAAAAATATGATATATCTGTTATCGAATCCCAAATATTATAATTCAACAAACCTCTTAATCCAATAGGCATAAGTCTTTCCATTATAACATGACAATCATGACTTTTTAATCCGGTAATATGACCATTTTTAACACATCTGACCAAGTTGGAAGCATAGCCATCTGGAAGTCTCAAATCTGCAATCCACTGACAAAATAATAATTGAATCTCTTTGTTTATTGTATAAGATGCTTTTGGCTTCATTAATCTCTGTGATCTAACATTTTCAAACAATTCAAGTTCTGGTCGCCTGCAAATTTGGGGAAAGATCTAATCGTGCCTTTACATTATCTTTGGTTTTACCCGGTGTATCCAAAACTATATGAAATAAATTATCAAAACAGTTCTTCTCAATATGCATGACATCCAACATGTGACAGACCAACAAATCAGACCAATATGGCAGATTCCAAAAAATTCTCCGTTTTGTCCAATTGTGTTTTTTCCCAAAGCCATGAATTTTCTGTTGGTTTATTGTCGGTCCAAAAGTGATGGAAGGTAATGAAAATACAACTGATTGTAACTTTGTAACTGAGATCATTTTTGGAGGTTCATCTCTTTCAATTCTTCCTTTTCTGAAATGAGATTTATTCCTCCGAAAATGATGATTGATTGGAAGAAATCTGCGATGACAGTCAAAATAGCAAGGTTTTTTTCCATTCATGAGCATAAATGCTTTGTTGTCTCCCATACAGTAAGGACATGATTTTGGAACATGTTTACTCCATCCAGATAACATGTCATATGCCGGAAAGTCACTAATTATCCACATCAAAGCAGCTTTCATTACAAAAATCTAGTTTAAAATATCTTAGCCCCAATTGGATGTTGATGAGTCATATTCTTCCTGAGCCTTAGGGGTGTGTGTACACATATTTTTTTATCATTAATATGTGATGTGTGAGGATCCTATAACTATAATCTATCATACCACATGGCAGATGACCATAGTGCTTGTTTTAACTATTTTGATTATAAATTCCATTGATTGTTAAATTGATTTACTCATGCCTAATGATTTATTTAAAAAAATTGTATAAATTTTTTTCTAAAGCTATTGTTTGAAATGTTTCCATCATTTGAAATTAAAATCATGTTTTGTTTTAAATATGAAATTGTACTTCCAAGCCTGTTTTATTTAAAATTGAAAGCATGTTTTTTATCATTATGAAATATTATTATCTAACACTTGGTGAGACCCTAATGGGATTTTTAGCCCAAACCCTACATTTTCTTTTGGGTGTTTTTAGATTTTATTATACCAATTCCAAGAAAATGGAAAGCACGTCTTAGAGTATGTGGATGTTCTTGATCCATTGGGGCTTGGAGTGACATGTCGATTGGGACATTGAGTTTTTATTGTCTATTTCTGGTACTTTGATGATGTACTACTTTGGGTTTTGATATACCTATTTGGTTCCCAGTCCTACCTCCCTTTGGAATTTTGAGTATACTGATATGTATCTTTATCTTCTGATTTTTTTGTGTAAAATTCATTCCCTATTTTATTTTGTATAATTCCATGTGCTAGTCACCAACCTTTGGGGATTGGGAATTCCCTTCGTACTATTTAAGTTTTGACTTGGGTATCAGGGTACAAGGGTATTCGGTCTAGTTTGTGACAACAACTATAGATAATAATAATAATAATAATAATAATAATAATAATAATAATAATAATAATAATAATCACTTTTTAGAAAAAAAAATTATAATTTTGTTAAAGATCACGAATTTCCACCACAGCATGGTAAAGTTGTCCAAATCATTTTGGAACGTAGCATAATGTAATGCCTTTGGATGTTCTGGTTCTTTGATCTCACCAAAACCACAATATTATCCAAACCATTTTGGATCATGGAATAAATTAAATTCACATTTCATTATGGTTCTTTGGTCTCACCAAGAACTATGACTTATTAAAACCCACCACGATGTGGTTATTCATTGTGGTGGACTAACCACATCATGGTGGTTTTTAAATCGATACCCTATTTTATGATTAAAACAACCATGATCTTTTCCCTTAAACCATTCTATTTTCCCTATAAATTTTAATAAAATTTGACGTGGTGGTTATATAAACATGTTTTTTTGAATAAAAACATAGTGTACCACGACATAGTTTTACAACCACATTCATGATTCTAGATTAATTCCAAAAAAAATTGTTTTCAATTTTTATTTCATCCTATCTCTTTATCACTGGCCTATTCTTTGATAAGATTGATGAGTTTATTGGGATATCATTTTTCCCTTAAGAATTAGAAGAAAACACAAAACCCATTCCAAGATCAGTTGAGACTAGAATCAATAATATGAAATGAAAAAGCAATAAAAATATCATACCTCACTCTCCAAGATTTTGGTCTTAATTGGTAATGAGTTTGATTGAGTTACCTTAATGGAAACCAGTGGGTTCCTAATGTCGATGGTATCCACTAACCATTGGAATCAACAAACTCTTTAGTATAAAATATTTCTCAAAGACAAATAGAGAGAAGATAATGAGAAAAGGATTCAACCAAATAATAATGGACTCCTATATCTCAAATGAGTTATAAAAAATATCCATTTTATAGGCCTCCTTCATTGAATTAAGGATACTCTTGGATTTATAAAGCTTCATACATTATGAAACAGACAAACTATTTGGTTTTTTCCTCATTTATTAATCTTAACATTAAACTCCTTTAACAATAAATACTTTATATATGCATCATCAAATGATGTGTCAATAAGTCAAATGAATATGATAATCACTTTGGGATATTCGACCGAATAATATCATATATTATTCTATAAGGGCACCATGGCACGATATAGATGACCATGAGAAGACGCTAATCACAGTATGGTGACTTTAATCAAATCATGGTCTGATATTTAGATCATAATATTCAAAATTTTCATATAACATGTCACACTGCAGAAAAAAAAAACTATTTGAGATAGGTTATTTGCGACGGACTGCATACTCGTCACAAATAGTCTTGTTGATGGGGTTATTTGTGATTGATATCCTATTCCGTTGCAAATAGTTTTTATTTTTTATGGAAGTTCTTGGCCTGTCACTAAGGGTTTTGGTATATATACGCACCATCATGAGAGAGGATATATAGCGATGGATATTTGTGATGAAATGTTAATTTTTCATAGAAAGTTTGAATGGAAGACCTTTTGTGACATGCTCAATTTTGTTGTAATTAGCCCGTTATAAAAAAATAAGTTTAAAAAATTATGTGCACCCTTTATTCTCCTCCCTCTTTCTCCAAACCTCTGCCCCTCCCACCAGCTGATGGTCCCAACTCGACATCGATGTCTGGATCTCCCCCAAAAATGCTCGTTACTCCTGATTTTTTACTAATTTAGACTTAGATCTCCCAGGTACGGAATACACTTCTGTCCTCCTTCATTATTTTTGCATATTTCGGTTCAATATTGTAAATATTTGTTTCTTCAAAACATAGGTTAATAAATTTACCCAATTTTTATAATTTATTTAATAATTATGGTTAATCTAAATTTATTATTTCCTATTTGGGTGTCCATTGGTTCCGCACGAGTTGATTTAATTTGATTTGAGGTATTTTTCTCATTATTTGATCTTCAAATTTAATAGATTTTTTTGGTGTTTAGGGTTACTGGATGTTTATTATTTTATATTATTATTTGAAATATGATGATTATAAAAAAATATTTATAGCGATTTCTAATATTGATGAAGTTTATATAAAAATGTTTAATTGGTCAATTGTATAACATGGTTATATTGATATATTTTTTTATAAATTATGATAATTCTTGGATTGTGACATGATATTAGAGAATTTTTTTCAATTATGATTGGTTCTCATTTATTTAAAACATGTAAATATAGTTTTTTAAACGTTTGGAGATATATGTGTGTGTGTGTGTTTATTAACATTTGAATATACATATATGAACATTTTAAAAATAACATATAAGGTTTTTGATGTGTGTGTGTGTGCGTGCGTGCATGTGCGTGTGCGTGTACGCGTATGTATGTATATAGATTTGATATGTTAATTTGTTTAAAAAAACATGTAAAAATAAATTTTATGTAAATATATTTGATTAAGAAAGTATATAATATATATATATATATATAACGTATGAAATAAATAGAAATGAGTATTTTTTAAAAATGATCATAAAATTAATTTAAAGAAAATGTTTTAACAAAAAGTTGTTTATAAGATTTTTTTTATAAAAAAAAATTAAAAATTAGTTTAATAAAAAAATTAGCAATTTAAAATATGTAATATTTATTGAAAACTTAGTTAATGATAATTAGTATAATTTTTTGTAATACTTTTTAAAAAATATAAAAAATACTAATAATTATTAAAAATTTGTAAAAAAATATTAATTATTAAAAATGTATTATTAATTTAAATAATTAGTAAAAATAATTATATAATTTATAATAATTAATAATTAATGAGTCGTTGTTATTAATAAATTGTAAATATTAGTGTTAATTATAAAATATTATTAATAATTTGTAAAAAATACAAAAAAGTATAACTATTAGAAATTAAAAATAATTTGTATAAATGTTGTATTAATTAAAATAATTCGTATTAATAATTTGTATAAATGTTATAAATATATTTATATAATATTAATAAAATATTAAAAAGGTTACTATCTCACATGATGTTACCAAACATCTAACATGCAAAAAATGTTATGTCGTGCCTAGGGTAAATCCCCCTTGTTAGACTTAATGGTGGTCTTTGATTTTTCATATGATATATAGTTTGGGAGATACTGCAATTTTTATAAAAAATTATAATAAAAATGTTAAATGAATTACTCTTGAGTGCAATGTAACCAAACATCTGACGTGCACAAATGTTATATCGCGTCTTGTGTAAACCTCACATCTCAACCCTAATGTTGGTCTTCGATTTTTTATACGATATATAGTTTGGGAGATACTTAAATTTTTTTATAAAAAATAAAAAAAAAATATTAAATGAATTACCCTTGTGTGCGATGTAACCAAACTCTCGACACACACTAATGTTATGTCACACCTAGGGTAAACCCCACATCCTAGACCTAACGATGGTATCTAATTTATTATATGATACATAGTTTGGGAGATACTTAAATGTTTTTATAAAAAATTATAATAAAATATTAAATTAATTATTCTTGCGTGTGATGTTTCCAAACAACCGACACAAAAAAATGTTATATCATACTTATGGTAAACCCAGCATCCTGATCCTAATAGTGGTCTCATATTTCCCATATGATACACCATTTGGGAGATACTTCAATTTTTTGTAAAAAAATATAATAAAAATATTAAATGACTTACCATTATATGTGATGTTACCAAACTCTCAAAACACACAAATGTTATATCATGTCTTGGGTAAACCCCACATTCCGAACATAATGGTGGTCTATGATTTTTTATATGATACACAATTTTGGATATACTTAAAATTTATATAAAAAATAAAAAAAATGAATGAATTACCCTCACGTGACATGTAACCAAACACCCAACACACACAAACATTATATTGCACCTAGGGTAAACCTAGCATCCTCGATCTAATGGTGGTATCATATTTTTGATATGATACACCATTACGGATATACTTCAATTTTTTTGTAAAAAAAATTATAATAAAAAAATTAAATGAATTACTATTGTGCATGATGTTACCAAACTCTCGATTCACACAAATGTTATATCACATCTTGGGTAAACCCCACATCCTAGATCTAACGGTGGTCTCCTATTTTTTATATGATACACTATTTGAGAGATATTTAAATTTTTTATAACAAATTATAATAAAAATATAAAATGAATTATCTTTCTTGAGCCTCTACGGGCCCCGAAATCCAGTTTTAACCCAGCATCTCGCTCTAAACATATTCCATATAATATTTCAAGGTGTTAAAATATAATAATAATTTGAAATTAGTGACAATTATCATTAATAATTGTTCTTATTTCTATTGTTTTTTAGATAAATATGGACTTAGGAAGTAGACATCAATTTCTATTACACGATAGTGATTAGATATATCATCACAAAAATCCCAACATATCTGGTATAAATCATGTCTAAATTGAAGGTGTTGAAACATTTATATCATTTTAATATTCAAATTCGGAATTTTTTCTGAAGGAATAATTAAATGTCCATGTCATAAATGTGATCTTAGGAGATTCTAAATGTTTGTCAATGTTGGACTTCATCTATTGCCTTTTGGTTTTCAGAAATATTGTTTTTTTGTATCAATATGGTGAAAATAATTTAGTAGAAAATAAAAAAAATGGTTATGGTTCCATCATTTAAAAATTTAGTACATGATGCTTTTGGTTCATTTATTCCTAAAACAAAAACTCAGAATGATATTCCAAATCCTAAATCAGAACCTTCTCAGTTTTACAATTTGTTGAAATCAACTGAGGAGGCCTTATATCTGGGATTCCAGATGTGAAAACTTGAAGCTATTACAAAATTTATGGCTATTAAATCATATTTTGGAATTCAAAATAGTTTTTTTGGTCAAATATTATTATTGGTTAAATCATTTTTTCCTAATGTAAATACATTACCTGTAAGTTTCTAAGAAAGTAAGAGGTTGGTCCATAATTTGGGTCTTAGTTATCATAAGATTCATGAATGTTAAAATGACTTCATATTATATTATGGTGATTATAAATCCTTGGTTAATTTTCCAATATGTGGATAATTGAGGTATAAAGATGAAAAATAAGGAAAGTCCAGATTTTCTATGAAACAGTTGAGTTATTTTCCAATTACACCTCATTTACAGCATTTATTTATGTCTCAAAATATAGTTTCATTGATGAAATGGCATAAATAAAATATTTACATCTGTAAAATATTAAATCATCCATGTGATGTTGAATCATGGAAACACTTTGATCAGATGCAACCTTCTTTTTCTTTAAAACCTCGTAACATACATTTGGGTTTTTCTAGTGATGGTTTTCGTCCATTTGGTGCTTACGGAAGTCAATATTCTTGTTGGCATATTTTTATTACTCCGTAAAACTTACCTAAGTGGATGATAATAAAGGAACCATATATATATATGGTGCTATTAATTCAAGGACATCCAAAGAAGAATATTGATGTTTATTTGAATCCACTAATTAATGAGTTAATTTCATTATGGAAGAATGTTGTGACTATATTTGATATAGTTTTAGATCATAATTTTACACTAAAGGTTACATTAATATGGATGATCAGTGGATTTCCTTCATATGGTATATTATCTGGATGGAGTACACATATTCTAAAATCATGTTTGTAATTCATGGATAAGAACAAAGCATTTATGATTGTTAATAGGATAAATACTAGTTATTTTTACTGCCATCGGAGATTTCTTCCTATGGATCACCCTTTTAAAAGGAAGATAAATAATTTTACAAAAGGTTGAATTGAAAGAGATGAACCTATAGTAGTGCTCATAGGTATTCAGGTAAAATATTTCGTCCGCATTACCTCCTGTAACTTTTGGACCAACCATAAATAAAAAATAGATTTAGAAAAGATCATAATTGGATAAATTGGAGTATTTTTTGGGACCATCCATATTGATCTGATTTTTTGGTTCATTGCATGTTAGATGAAATTCATATCAAGAATAATTTTTTTTGATAACATATTTTATATCGTGTTAGACACACCCGATAAGCCTAGAGATATTGTAAAGGCATGGTTAGATCTTGACCAGATTTATAGACATCCTGAACTTGAATTATATGAAGATGAAATATCACACAATTTAATGAATCCAAAAGTATCTTACACACTTCCTAAAGAAAATCATTTATTATTTTTTAAATGGATTTGAGATTTAAGGATATAATATGGTTATGCTTCTAATTTTTCTTGTTGCATCAGAAATAGGAATTTTACCTGTTTAAAAATTCATGAATTCCATGTCATAATGAAAAAGATTACTTCTTGTTAGTCTTAGAGAGATCTTGAATTAATAAATTTGGGATGTTTTGACCAAAATATCATATTTCTTCTAAGATATTTTTTGCAGAAACATCAGATTATGATGCATTGAGTATGCTACAAAAGGATGTTATTTTAATTTTATGTAAATTAGAGAAAATATTCCCTCTAAGTTTCTTTGACTCAATGGAACATTTAATATTGCATTTTTTGAATGAATTTAAATGTAGAGGACCAGTACAATTCTGATGTATGTACCCATTTGAGATATGTATTCAAAATTTAAAGAAGAAATTATGTAACAGAGCATCTATTGAAGGGTCAATTGCGGAAGCATACTTGCATGAGGAAATTTAAAATTTCTTCTCTTGTTATTTTTAATCGGAATATCCTTCAAAAAAAACCTAATGGTTCATAATAAGAAAAATGTTGATTGTGTCACACACCATCAATTTTCAGTTTTTAATTATCCTAATATTGGTTTTGGTGGTTATCCTAAATAATGGATTTCTAATGAATAACTTCACATAGCTCATACATATGTTCTTTTGAATTGTCAAGAAATGAAATGATTTATGAAGTAAAGATTAGTTTTTTATTATTTTATTAAATATTTATAAAATATACCTTTATTTACATTAATTTTTTATAAATTATATGATGGCCATATCAAAAAGAAATTTATACAAATTATATTTGTTACTCTTGAAGAACATCGTCAACAAAATTTTTCATATTGGTTTCAAATATTGGTAAGTTAAGTTTTTTTCTATGGAGAAATAAATCAGTTTTGAAATGATGTCTATTATTAATATTTTTTTTTTTGTAGGAAAAAAATTATGAAATTAAAATTGATTTTCGATTATGTGTACTCAAAAACCCTCCATCAAATTTGGTAAAATATTATAATGGGTATGTTGTCAACGGATTCTGACTCTATACACACATATATAGTGAATCATAGAAATCAATGAATAGTGGTATTTTTTTAAAGGACATCATCATAAAGAAAGTGAAGTTGACTTTTATGGTATGTTGGATGAAATAAATTAGTTATGTTAACTAGGACCAAATTATGTAACAATGTTTAAATTTCATTGGTTTGATACTGATCGAGGGTTGCGATTTCATCCACGACATGGAGTCGTTGACATTAAATATAATAGCCTTCTTACAACAAATAAACCATTATGTTGGCACATCAAGCACATCAAGTTTATTATGAAAATTACTATGATGTTTCAAGAGATTTTAATGACTGGGGGAGTGTGATAAAAATTAAATCACATGGAAATTATTTTATTGAAATGAAAATAGTTTTGTCGAAGTGTGACATATTGAAATTTTTTAAGAAATGTCCCAAAATATATCTCTTACCTGATGAGATATAAATATCAATGATGACCCCCCCCCCCAATTAAGGGCTGATGATATAGATAATGTTGATGAAGTAATAAGGGATGATGAAACTAAAATTGGTATGGAATTTGATGATACTAAAGATGAGGATGAAGACATTGTTCTTAATGAAAATGATGAAGAAGATGATGATTGATATTGTATATTCAGGTATTTATTAGTTTTTTATATTTTATATTTGTATTAACAATTATTTATAGGTAAGATTTTTTTGTTTCATATGGCTGGACCCGATAATATATTATGTTTCTTCGCTAGTGCCAGTAATTATTAATTTTTTTATATTTTATATTTGTATTAATATTTATTGACATGTATGAATATTATATTCTATATTCTATTTATTAGTTTTTTTATATTTGATATTTATATTAACAAATATTTATAGGTTAAACTATTATGTTTTGGTATTTATTTATAGGTAATTATTATATTCTAATATTTATTATTTTTTATATTTGATATTTGTATTAAAAAAATTACAGGTAAGATTATTATATTCTGGTATTTATTAGTTTTTTATATTTGATATTTGTATTGGAAATTTCTTACAGGTGAGAATATTTATTTCATATGGATGTAGATACTCCTAACGATCTATTTTGTTCTCTCACTAATGTCGGACTTCCTGTTGATGAGCTCGGTTCATCTAATCTGCGGGATGTTACACCTATTAAAAGGGGGTGTGGTCTTGCTCGATTGATGATTTTGGATCCTATTCCATAAAGATCACCATATATTGATTTTGATCCTCATTTATGAAAGTATGTTTAATTGTTTAATATATTAATTTTATATTAATTTTTTGTATTAATTTTGGTAATAATTTTTCTGATTATTTATTTTTATTTGCACAGTTTCTCACATTTAGTTGTCGGGTAGGTTGGTGCAATTCTAAGAGATTATTTTTCTGAGACATTGGTGTCATGGGACCTAGTTCCCATCATCATGTGTCACTAGATTTTCAAACACTAGATTTTATGTTATTAAATAAGATATACTTTTTAAAATTTATTTAATTACTAACATATTATTTTTAATTATCTTGTAGAATTTATTTTATCTGATTCCTGATAACCAGATAGATCCTATCGGAGATTCATGGGATATTTGTATACATGAGTTCTTTCATCAATTTATACACAACCACAGAAAGTGAGCTATAGATAAATCTTTTGCTATTGTTTTTTACCATTCTTATGTCTCTCATTGACCTGACAATATCTCAACTCAGGTATGAGATGGATTATGCTCCTACTGGTTATGAGAGACTTTTAGGAGGTCGTCATTATCTAGACATCAAATTTAGGGGAGTTAAGAGGTCACACATAGGGCTGGAAGTCGTATATTTGGAATACATCAATGACATATGTTAAGTGATATTATTTATTATTGTATATACTTTAACTGTAACATGTTTGTTATATTATACAAGATTCTACTGACCCATCTATTATAGTTTGAAGTTTATAATAAGATGTATATTGATCCCCATATAATAGAAATTTTAGGCAACTGACAACGCCATATTATGGTTAGTAATTTTTTTAAAAAAATCATGAATATTAATTTTATTGTTATTCTAATTTGTAATTATATTTAAAGAAAACATATGGGGTTGTGACTTCTCATTCACGGGAGAGTCAAGGCGAGAGCGAACAAGATTCCACTGGTGATTTAGGTTTTGATGAGGGGGTCGGGATATAGGAGACTTTTCATGGTGCTAAGAAAGGTCAGGTGATTGGTATTGGTTCTTGACTGACACCTATGAGTTATTATAGTACTTTAGTGATTTCATCAGTGAGCACGAAGGGAGATCATGGAGTGTCATTGTCGATGTCCTCGTCCGTTGTATAGTATGAGAGGTTGAGAGATCATGATGAGATGATATAGTAGATATAGAGAGGGAGGGAAGGGGAGTGTGAGTAGCGGCGTTGAAGAAATGATCAGATGTTGGAGTATATGTAATGACTTGCGCATGGCATTGGTATGGAGTTTCCTCCCCCTGATCCTTCAAGTGATCCTCCTCCACCTAACGTCAGTTGATGATTTTTGAATTTTTATGGCTATTTTTTAATTTGAAAAAAAAACATACTATGTTTCGATGTATTACTTTTATGTTTGTTTTAAATATTTTAAATATTTATAATTATTTGTAATTTTTATTAATTTTTAATTTTTTTAATTATTTTTATTATTTTTATTTTTTCTAATTTTTTTAGTATTTTTAATTATTTGTAATTTTTAAATTTTTTTAATTATTTGAAATGTTTTTAATATTGTTAATTTTTTAAAATTTTATTAAAAAAATTATTTTTTTATTATTTTAAAAAAAAAATTATATTTAAATTTTTTAAATTATTTAAAATTATTTTTTATTTTTTTCATTTTTTCATTTTTTCATTTTTTTTATTTTTTATTTTAGTATAAGTATTTGCAACAAATCAACTGTCTATCGCAAATACTGTCAATTGTGACGAACCGACGCAATTGATATTTTTTAAACAAAACGAAAATCATTTGTGATGGGTGGTTTACCCATCACAATTAATTTATATTTGCGATGGACTCCCACCACAAATGAACTTTTGTGATGGACGCCCGTTGCAAAATTCCCATCGCAAATGCCAAAAATATCTAGTAGTGTCACTTGGTATTTTGATTTATTATTAAGAACCTAAATTTGTACATGAATATCATGATAGGCCATATTGAGATATATGCAAGGTTGGAATCCACTCTAAATTATAATTACTTGTTAAACGTATGGTTTTTTATTGATTGTGAAAACCACATAAGTTATTAATCTCGTTTGTTATCAATGAATATCATTGTGATAGAGAAATGAAAATAATGAATTTGTGAGATATAAAACACGATTAGTTGCACAATATTTCTTATAAAGATCTAGGATTGATTTCTTATGAAGCATATTATCTTGTAATGGGTGTTATCACTTTTTGATATATCGTGGAAATGGTTATATATGAACATATTAAATTATGCAAGATAGATGTTGTGACTGCATAATTGTATGGTAACATTGACAATGATAGTTATATGAAAATCCCTAAAGGATTCAAAATGCATATACCATATTATGGATCTTGAGTTTTTTATTCCATTATATTTAATAACTCATTATATGAATTAAAATAGTCTGAGCGTATGCGGTATAACCATTTGAGAGAATATTTGATGAAAGAGAGTTGTAAAAATAATTTTATTTTTTCATGTATTTTCATAAAGAAGACTAAATATAAATTTTTCGTCATTAGTATATATGTTGATAATTTGAATATTATTGGGACTATAAATGAACTTACCAAGGCATATGAATATTTTTGAAAGAATTTGAATTAAAATACTTTAAAGAGGAAAATTTTTTCCTTTTGATTACAAGTTGAACATCTTGAGGATTGAATTTTTTTTCATTAATTTAGATACACTGCAAAATTTTTAAAAAAGGTTTTTTATGTAAAAATCACATCCATTTAATATGAAAATGGGTGTAAAATCTATTGATCGATACAAAGACTATTTTCAACCATGAGGGGATAATAAAGAATTTCTTGGTCCTAAAGTACCATATTTTAGTTTTATGGGAGCATTGTTGAATCTCCCAAGTAATATAAGGTCATATAAATCATTTTCTATGAATTTATGGGTTGGGTATTTTTTTCCTACTCTGAGACATTGGAATGATATCAAATATATATTGAGATTCCTTCAAGGATCATTAAATTGGGAATTATTTTATTTTGAACATTCATAATCAAAATTAGGTAGTTATGTTGATGTTGGATGTTTCTCTAGTCCACATAAATCTAGATCTCAAATTGGATTTGTAATCACATATAATGTAGAAGTAATTTCCTTACATTATATGAAATTAACCATTTGTTTTATTTCCTCCAATCATGCTGATTTTATTTCAATTCATGAGGAAAGTTGAAAATGTATTGAGTTGATATTAATTATTCATTATATCAAAAGCAGTTATGGATTGACTATGAATAATAATATTTATTTAACTTTATATGAGCATAATGTGGTTTATATAATGTAATTAAAGGGTGATTATATAAAAAGTGATAGGAGTGAACATATATCATCAAAATTCATTTTTACCCATGAGGTTCAAACGAATAGTTAAATTAATATCCAACAAATTAGATAATGTGATCTTATTATAGATTTATTCATAATAATATAATAAAATAAAGCTTTTGATAAATTGATTTATAAAATTTTGATATAGAGACTATAATGTGTATCATGATTTTATGAAGGGGAGTTGAGAATAGTGCATTCCCTTACCCTTCATCGGGGTTTTTTTACCGGGTTTTTCTAATAAGTTTGTTAATGAGATGACTCAAATTAGACATGGAATTCAATTATTTTTGCATTCATTTGTTTTTTCCCATAATAAGGTAACATAAAATTCCATTAAATTGATTATGACCTCAAAAATATGTTATAAATATTATTATTTAATGTATTCCATAATTTCCCATAAATGTGGATTATTGTAATCCACATTTCCCAACATCGTTATTCTTCATCCATAGATGATGATAATTTTATTTTACTAGGAGCTTTCAAAACAATCTAGACTGTTAATTATATTTTCATGTAACATATATATATATATATAACAACATGATAATGAAAATTATACTTTTAACACACTTTTACTCTTACATTAGTATTTTAATTGTTTTTTTGAACTTGTTCATCATTAATAAATATTGTATTTCTTCCCGCTTTCAAAACACTTTGTGTTCTAAATTAATGTTATGATCCTAATTTTCTAATGTTATAATCATTATATACTAAACATAATTTTTTCTCATTTTGTTCAATTTTATTCTATTCCATTGTATTTTATTTTATTTTATAAGATCATATAAACTAGGGATGTTAATGGGGCCAGTAACCATGAATTTTGGGGTACCCAATCCCTAACCCATTTATTTTTACAAAACTTTAGCCCTAACTCTAACCCATTTATTTTTTAAATTCACTACCCTAACGTTATACTTTTATATTTTTAATAACTCATTTAACTAACCTAAATATTTTAATTACCATATTAGAAATTAAAATATTTAAATTTTATTCATAAATCTAGAATAAACATGTCCAAAATATTAAGTAAATATATTTTGTAATTGTACTTTATTTAATAATATATAATCAAAAAATTAAAATTTAAAATTTACTTATAAATATAATATAAACCAAATTAAAAATAAATAGATCGGTTTATAATTTTAATATCATATAAAAATGTATTATTGATTAATTAATAATAATTTTCATAATCAGGTTTGGGTTTATAATACCCTAAGATTACTACCCTAACCCTACCTATTTATTAATCGGGTTATCAATTTGTTACCCTAACCCTATAAATACCCATTTAACCACTAAACTAACCCTATTTAATCGGGGTGGGTAGTGTCAGGTACCCAATTAATAGGTACCCATTTTCATCCCTAGTGTAGGGATGAAAACGGGTTGAATACTCATGAAATTTGGGGTACCTAGGCCCTAACCAATTTATTTTTACAAAACTCTAACTTGTTTATTTTTTAAATTCACTGCCCTAACCCTGCCCTACCATATTTTTAACTACCCTAACCCATTTAATTACCTGATTATAAATTCAGATATTTAAAAATTATTTATAAATCTAGAATAAACATATCAAAAAATTAGGTAAATATATTTAGTAATTGTACTTTATTTAATAAAATATAGTCAATGAATTAGTAATGATTGAATTAAATGAATTTAAATTTAAATTTTAATTATAAATATAATATAAACCAAAATCAAAACAAATTAATATTTTTTATAATTTTAATGTCATTTAAAATTTTATTATTGATTAATTAATAATAATTCATATATTTAGATTCAGGTTTATAGTATCCTAAGATTATTACCCCAAACCTACTCATTTATTAATAGAGTTTTCAATTTGTTACCCTAATCGTATAAATACTCATTTAACTAATACCCCAACCTACTTAATTGGGTCAGGTAGTATCGGTTACCCATTTTCATACCTACCCTAGTGTGAACCAAATATATACTTAGGCCTTGTTTGGTATGATGGAATAATTTTTGATGGAAATGGAATTGAAATGGGAATAGGATTTGGAAAGGGGGGAGGAATCTAATAGAAAGAGAGTTAGGGCTTGGAGAATAATAAGGGTAAAAGTGTATTTGTAAGGGGAATTATATTTAGGGGGTTAGATGGGTCCACATATTAGTAAAGGTAGTTGTGAAGTTGTTATAAGTAGGAACATAGAGAGAGTAATTGGTGGAGGATTATATTTAGTTATGATAATTAGCTATTGGTCTTTGGTGGGAGATTCCTAGGGACTTTACCGATTGTCTTCTCCCACTATCTTACTTCTTTTTCCTTAGTGTTTATATTTTTGATATCATATACTATAATTATATTAAAGGTTTTTCTCCATTGATACTATTGGATAGAGAGTCTTATCACTTGGTACAACCTGTAATCCTTCATCATCTTTCATTTATTTTGGATCATCATCCCTTTTTTATATGAATTCATCACATCCAGTGGAAGAACACATTGTTATTTTTTATTTTGTGGAGGCACATATGGTCTGATGATGTGTACTTCCACTCTTCTATATCTAATCTCATACAGTGCCTCCACGTATTACTATTATCACCTGGTGTCATCCTGACCTCCTGACTTTCTTCACCTCCCAACACATCGAGACCTCGTCTCCTGCCATGGAAACTCATCATGAATCTAAAATAGATAACTTGGAGAAAATCCTTGGACTATTAGAAACAACACTAAATGATTTGGTTGTCATCCAAGAGAGAACAGAACAAGATCAGAGGTCTTGGGAGAAATATCTCAATGATCAAGCTGAGTTCCACCAATTTGTGATGCTCCATTTCAATAAACAGCCATTGCTTGATGAACCTGCACAACTAAAGGAGGTAAAAACATTGGGATTGTAGTCTGGTGAACTGGATGACTTGTAGTGCCCAGTGCATGGAGTTTTGTATTCCCTTGATCTCACACCAAATCCTACATTTTTATCTCCATGGGTCGAGCTCCCTATTTTTTTGGAACCAATCCATAGGGATTTATCACCTAATTTGAGTTGTAATTTCACATTCATCACACTCCTAAACCTTTGAAACTCTCCCTCACTCAAGTTAGCACAGAATCCATCACCATCCATTGGTTTATAGTGTTGTGAAAAGTTATTCTAAACATCACCAGGTCAGTTTTCAAAGAGGAGTTAATGGCTTGATTCAGTGGTCTCAATAACCAAAATCCTCACAAAGAACTAGATGTCTTACATAAAAATGGTTATGTTTCAAAAAAAGTCGAAAAATTCAAGAACTTTTATTCCTTAGTTACTCAGTATCATGATCTATAGTACGTTGGTTATTTTTTAGATGGATTTCATGAAGGAATATGGAGTTGATTTCACATCCACAATCTGGACACTCACTTTTAGGCAATGTGTCTTTCTCTCCATGTTGAACTCATTTTCACGGGAGGCGAAGGCACTCATATCCACATTGGTGGGTTTTCAAATTTTAAAAAGGTACATATAACTGAACCAGGGCAGGCATCTGACCATCCATGGACACACTTACTAATTAGGATCATTCCATAACCCATACGATGGGTGGAGTTTTCTGACAATGGAGTACGGCCTCAGGCAGGCAAGTAATTTTGAACTTGATGGTGTGGAATTGGGAGGATTAAAGATGCAAGGGCTTGTATTTCCTATGTGGGATGCCTTATATCCTAATACAAAAGTTTACTAAAACAAACCTAAGGGTGTTATTACTGGGAGAGGTGGATGACGACGTTGTAGATGGGGATGTGAAGTGGGACACTAATGTTGACTGAACACAATAAGGAACCAACTCCCTTCCTTCAGTCTTGAAGACAAGACTAAAGGGGCGACAAGTGATAGAAATAGAGTTAGGTCCTGGAGAATAATAATGGTAAAATTGTCTTTATTAAGGTAATTTTTATTTTAGGGCCAGTTGGGTCTGCATGTTAGTAAAGGGATGATGTGTAGTTTTTATATATATGAGTGAAGAGATAATAAGTGTAGGAGGAGGAAATTAAATTGTGAGATTCATCTATTGAGCTTGGGTGGGGAATTCCTTGGGAATTTCTTAAGTGTCTTCTCCCTCTATTTTTATTCTTCTTCTTTAGTGTATGTATTATTGATATCGTATACTAAAAATATATTGAAGGCATCCCTCCATTGAGACTTTTGGATCGAGAGTCTTATCAAAATCCAAATGGTGTATAAAATCATGTTTTATAGACAAGGAAAGGAATAGTTGTTAGAAATATAAAAATACCAAAATTACCTTATCTTCTTCAACCTCACTTCAGACCCTCAACATTGATGCTAAATATTCATGGTCACATCTCCATCAACATTTCCCCCCATCATCAAATATCCCCCCATAACCTCATGTATCATATCCATCAATGTTTCACACCCCCCTGTATCAAAGATCCCTTTGCAGTATCATGATGTCACAATCCCATAACACCAAACTTCCATGGCCACAAACCCATCGACGATGCCCCCATCACTATAGTTCTTGTCGTCGCTTCAACCCTATCCCTCTATGGTCGCAATCCCATCATCGCTAGCCCCCTGTCATCGAAGTTCCCATCATCACTTCAATTGTATCCCTAAATGGTTTCAACCCCATCATCATTATCCCCTAACATAACCATATCTTTCATAATTATTTTAATATAAAATATATTATTTTTAAAAATTAAATGATTAATTATTTTGTTATTTAATTATTTTTTTATTTTGTGGCAAGATATAGGAAATGATCAAAAACAAGTATAAAGTCAAGGATTTCATGATGCAAGTGATAACCGGTGACAAAGTATAAGTCAAGGCCAAATCCTAGAGTTAAAAAATGAAGAACTAAGTAAAACCTAAGTCAAAACTACTAGAAATTGATGATTTACATTGTGAATTAGTGATTTATGATGTAAAATACTTTAGAGAAGTTAAGGGGAGGCAAGATGGGATGAAAAAGAGAAATCTAGAGCATGAACACATGTTTCACAGCTTGACACATGTGTCACATAGTGACGCACCCCCGACTTTCTTATAGCCCCAATTTTAGGTCGTAAATCATTCCTAATGTGCTTCCCCATAATATTCATGTTGTAAAACACTATTTATAACACAAAAGCTTTGATGGAGCCCAAAAGCGGTGATTTATAATGAATTTAAGTCCTATAATGTGCTTTGAAGGCCCAAGAACCCCTAGGATTGACTGGGATTGACTTTTTGATGCATTTATGGTAGTCGTTTATGAAAAACCAAGCATCATTTAGGCCTATAAATAATATTTTATAGGGAATGGATAAAAAATTAGTTCACAAGGATTTGTCATCATGTTCTGAAATTAGGGTTCTTCTGCTTTAGGTTTTTATTTTCTTTCTTATTTATTTTCTTTCCATGTAATCGCATTCATATTTTAATTCAAGTGTTTCCATTTTCTTTCTCTAATATCAATTTATTTCTCTCTCTTCCATATTTTTGCCATTATATTTTTCACTTAGAAATGGAAAGTTACTAACCCTAGTCTTGTACTAGGGGGTTCATGGCATTCTAAATTATTGTTCTTTAAATTCTTAATGTTTGAATCTCATTTGTGGTGAATGAGAAAGAAGTGCATGGGTGTGGAAGTTTTCCACCATGCCAAAGATCTTGAATTCATCCCTTTTAATTGATTTAATTATTTTCTCTCCCCTATCTTGGGTAAACTCTTCATACGGTGGAGTTGATGATAACCAAAGGGATGAAACGGAATATGGTGGAGCCAGGTCTTTTAGGAATTACATTCTTGGTTAAGGTGTTATCATACTTGGCTATTAGAGGGGTGGGGTTTGGTGTGCCTAAGAGGTTTCCTAGGCATTCTAAAATTTAACAATCAATAAATTAAATAAAATCAATTCGTTAATAAGGATTCATAAATAAATTATCAAATTGAATTTTAAAAAATAATAAATAATGAAATAAATAGTGTAACTAAACCATCAGACCAAGAACTTTCTTCTAACATGCATTCATTTTGTTTCATATATATTTAGTTTAGTTTTGTAGTTCATTATTTTCGATTTCATTTAAAATTACCTTTTCCAAAAAAAAAATAGATTATGTAGATTATAAATTAGTGATTGATTGACTATGACACTCCTCAAGTGAGACAAATCTGGTCAGCCTTTGTGCTGCATTAGGAAAATAAATTTGATTTTATACCACCCTATGATAGGTGTGTCAAAACATGCATCGTTTCCAGGAATTTAAATTTTTACTCTTTCCCTAATTTCGTTTTCACACATTTTTAAAATAATTGCATGTGTTTTTACAAATAAAAATATCATAAAAATATATTTTCAGTGATGTATTCAAATTATGACTATTATGCATGGGTAGATTACTCTTAGGTGCAGAAATAACTAGAAGAAGAAGTTCTTGGTTATGATGGAGCTTAGGTGGAAAAACTTATAGAAGACATAGAACAACTGAAGAGAAAAATGGAATAACTAACTACATATTTCTATGAATCCTCAGAGAAACCTAGACCTAAACCAAAGGCCAAGGAATAAGTACCATTGGATATTCCCAATTTTATTGAAGAGGCATGTGAGGTTGAATCCTTACTCGAAGACTACTTGCAACCCATCTATCTGTAGATCCAGATTCAAGAATACCATGAAGATCTAGAGATTGAAGATGAAGACTCGCATGTTTATGTGAATATGGGAAAAGAATTGGATAAATTTTGGAGTGAATGGGCAAATGATAAAATGTAAGGAGATCTCTCTATCTATAAGATAGAAGAATCAGCACCTAACTATCTATTGCTATCCTTGGAAGAATAATAAACCACCCAAGTTGTGGAATTCAAAGAAAGACAAGAGGAGTCTGACTACCTACCTCCACCAATTACAAATCAACTCCAAGAGGCACTTTCTATTAAAAATGATATTAATGTCGAACCAACTCAGGGAGTTGATAATTTCTTAAACTCAAATACATTGAATTTTTATGAAGTTGAATTTTGTATCACTCCCCCTTGTTTAAATTTTTTAGAATTGGCTAACTCTTATTATGTACTATATGAAAATGAAGAAAAAAACTCACCTAATGAGGAATACATGGAGCTCCCATAACATATTGATCATTTATTATAGGAATCATGTGAAGAGATCCAAGTGTCTCTTCCTGAAGAACCAAATACATAATTTTCCTACAAAAAAGGGAAGATTTTTCTATAAATTCATTAAATTTAAATTTTGTTCAGATTAAATTACTTTTTAACTTTCCCTTTGATTATTCCATTCACACATCATACTATGAGCGGGAACTTGAGAGTGAAGAATGGGTTTTTCAAGTAGTATCCAACCAATTGAAGGATCCATAACACATCCTACCCCCACCATTCAAGTTGTATCTCATTCCAAATGGTGTCACGAACCAACCCAGGTCGACCCTGAATCGGTCACCCGAGTCATCCTGCGACATGGCCCGAGGGGCGTTCCTAATCCCCACAGGCTAGAAACTAGTGTTGGACATCAAAACTAAACAAGTGGGAATGATTTGGCCCATAAATGAAAGCCAAGAAAATAAATAAAAACTGTCAATAAAAAGAAAACTAGTAGTGGAAGGAAAAATAAAAAATAAAATTGTACATACCTTCATGTGACCCCACGGGTCACCAACAACCTCAAACCAATGTCGCACTACGGTGACCGAATCCAAGCAAGGTGCATCTCCAAAAATAAAAACAAAGATAAAACTATATTCATGAGTATTAAAACTCAGTAGGTGTGCCCAAATAGTCTATTCCCATATGCATTACCTTTAAAAATGATCCATCAATTTCAAGTTTGAAATACATTATATGAAACAAGGTTTTCATACATTTTATTTAAAATAAATCACGGTCCATTTCCCTTCTTCAATTAAAACCATGGTCTTGTTCATGAAATAGAAATTAACATTCTAGATATAAATAAAGTTTATTTTCACTTAAAAAGGAAGAAAGAAAATTGAAAAACTTTTTTAAGTTATTTTTTGTAAACATTTTCCACACATCTCATCAATTTCTCAAATAGGTTACACCACATAAGGAAGCAGGGTCAGCAACCACACAATAAGGGAAATGGAAAATAGATCACATGAATAACTAGCCAAACAAGTCACAACAATCATCCTCCATAGAAAACTAAGTGCCAAAATAAATGGGAGAAGCAAGGAGCTCATGAATAGTCTAGAATATACTATACATGTGACTCATCCTGAAGGAATTCCCTACTCAATGATGTCATAACGCCCTAACGCCCGACCATCGCCCTACCTGGCCTGGTCAAGGGACCCAATCCCCTAGAAATAATAATAATAAAACATCTCTCTGATATGGTCCACTATCCAGTGCGTAATCTAAACTAGTGCAACAATCATTCATAGAAAATTCACTTACTATGCTAGGTTCCCATGTCAACACGTGTAACAAACGGGTGATCCAACCGATGCCAACCGAGCATCAAATCACATAGACACGTATATATATACACACACAACATGCATCACCCGAGTCACCCCAAAGAATATGTCCCTCGCCTTTCTACCATTTGATCATAGAGGAGTCCTACACAGTGGACCCCCATAATATACAACTCAACTAAAGAGAGGGGACCACATCCAAGGAGAGTTTTCTTAAGATAACTAGCTTTACAAAAGTGTCAACCAAGCCTCACATGATTTTTCTCATACCAAACCATTTCTTAAAGAATCACACGCACACCATTTTGGAAACCATGAACACACTTGGAAACCCATTTAAGAAACCCAATTCACCACTTTAAATCTGAAGCACATTTATAAGGGCCAAAGTGGATTTTCCAAAAACACTAATAAGCGCATTTAATAAAACAATTTCATGAAATTAAAATACATAGAGGGTGTTAATTTATTTCACAATAAGAAATTATTCAAAAAAACCATAAATTTCTAAAAAACATTAAATAAAGGTCCAAAATGAAAGAAACCAATAATTATCTAATTTCAAGGAAGATGCATAGGGAAACCTACCTCAAAGAAGGAAGCAGACCAAGCTGAGACACTTTGTCTCTTAAATCTTCTGACAAAAAATTCCCACACTTTCACACACATACATTATCATACATATATATATACCCTTAATCCATTGAACATATTCCCCACTCCATGAGGGAATATGTGCAAGGAAGATATATATATATATATATATGTATATATATATACACACAATCACATATGCACCTATGTATGTGTGTGTGTCCACCACCAAGGAGACACCCAAGCTCTAATTAATTAACTTAGAGGAACCAACATCATTTGGAAAACAGGAACCATTTAGGAAAACAAGTTTTCAAGGAAACACCAATTTAAAGCATTGTCTTCCTTTGATGACACCCCCATGTGTGCACCTAGTGCACCCATGGGTGTGTCAACATCTAGTGACACGCCAAAAATTCCAAGAGACACACAAAAACCATTTTTCAAATTCACTTACCATTAATTAATCAATTCATGAAACCCCTTTGTAAAAACCCACTATCAATGCATTCGCATCTCAAGTGCCTTTGAAAACACATTTCCCACATTTTTCATAATCCTAAAAACACTTACAAGAAGTTCCCTGATGAAGCACACATGAAAACATAACCATATCATTTATAAAATCCTCTTTCACCATATACTCATGTCATAACACTTTTGAAATATATTTCACACCACATAAAACATCTAATTTCATTATTTAAAATCCAAATGACATTTAACCAAAAACATTTGGAACATGAACCACATAGACATAATCGAAGATTCACTTTGAGAGTTATTTTTAACAAATTATGTTAACATAAAAACACTACAATATTGTATCCCTAAGCATCCTCAAGGTGCGAACCATATACAAAAAAAATATTGAGACAAAACTGGGCATTAAATAAAACACACTTAGCATAAACCAAGAATCATTTTGGAATCCATTTTTAATAAATTATAATAACATGAAAATACCATAATGAGATAACTATGAGTATAAGAAAGGTGCAAAACACATTTAAAAAGAAATAATTGATGACATCCAAGCACCAACGGTTTTCACCGCCAAGAAAAGGATGGAAATTCTTACCTAAAAGGAATGAGATTGCAATGAAACTCCTAGAGGAGGATGAATAAGCCTCTGCGAACAAACCGCAAACCCTAGACCTAAGGAAAACCAGACCAAACATTAATCCTAATGTTTAGGGTTCTGCCAAAGTGAAGAAAACCTCAAAAGTTGGAAGAAAAAAATGCACCTAAGGGAGTCACTGCCACTGCAGGCCACCAGAGACGAGGGTCGGCGAGGGTCGGGTGGTCGTAACATGGAAGGGGTGATGGAGGTCATCTGGCCGGAAGAAGGGGATGTCGTGCAAGGGTGGTCTCCGGAGGGATAGGGTGCACCAAATAATGTCGTGCAAGTAGCGGATAGGGTCACACTAGAGAGGTGGAGGTTGCCGAACCAAAGAGGAGGGAAAGGTGAAGGGTGCCTCACGCCGCTGAAAGGAGGAGAGGGGAGGGGCGCCACGCGCCGTGGGGTAGAAGTAGAGGGGGGTCTCAACCCCCTAGGGTTTCTCATTTTTTTAATAATATTACACTAATAATTATTATTATTATTATTATTATTGTCACAATTATAATAATTACAACAATTTCATATTACAATTAAAATAATAATAATAATAATAACAATAACAAGAATAATAATAATATTAAAAATCTTAATATTATTATTATTATGATGATTAAACATTTTTTTCAAAAAATCATTTCTATTAAATTTTATCTTAATTTTGTTTCACTTACCCTTTAATTAATAAATTTATTTATTTTGGATGTTGGGAAACCGCACAGCTCGCATGCCGTTAAGTGCGCGGTTGAACGAACTGCGCTCGAACCATGCCATCTAGCACTGACCTCTTAAATGGATAAGTTATGTGCTTGCCACACAGTCTTATAACTCACACACAAGTCATGCATCAACCAGGTGGGGTGTGACAATTCTCCCCACTTAGACACTTTCTACCTCCAGAAAGTCACCAATCCAAAGGATAACTGAAACTCGAGTCCATGCCCAATCAAAACTGAGAGAGGCCAAGAACCTCATGTGACCTTTCACTACACTAGTCACACCTGATCGATCACAAAGAAACCATGACATAAAACGAGGGGAGAACATAGGAGAGTCCTCCCCACCACAAGAAATCAACGGACATGGAAAATTTGAAACCCACACACACCACCCTGAGGAGGGACTAACACGGGAACTCCCTATAACAACACTGTCGGAACTAAGAATTCCCCACACCAATCTAAAACTCCCAACACATACAACTCCCTTAGTACAATTGAGACAATGCCTCCACTAAAACCTGAAACTCTCAACCCAAGACAAAAACCCCCAACACTCACATCTCCAAATGATCACTAATAAAACCAGGACCAACCCACACAGGGGCCAAATACACTTATGAAAAACAAACAATTATAAAGGACACATTCAGAAGAATGCAACTACTATGACCACGAAATAATAAGTTCATCACACTCTCACTACAAAAGATGAACTTACAACAGCAGGAAAACAATAAAAATGAAACCATGAATGTCTCTATTCCAAGACAAAAGATAAAGGACCAAGCAAAGGTCTCACATGCCTCTAACACCCTGAATGTGCACAAAATTCAACCCAAGATCTGAGGCTGGGACTCTGATGGTTGAAGCATCTTATTCCTCACAGTCAGACACTAACATCCCTCGATCAGAACTCCTTCCTCTAACAACACTTCTTACATAACTATCCCTGGTGACCCGAATGGCCACAATTCTAGTAAGACTTCAGAGGGATGCAACAAGGTGGTTTGGAATGCCTGAACCGGCCATACTGATAGAACATCATAAAGTATTTATAAGAAATAGAAGCTGACACTAACAAAAGGGATTCTTCAGAGACAGGTTCCTCTCATACACCCCGCTCGCAAAATGGGTAACCCTTATGAATGATGAGAGGTGACATATTTTCCAAGAAATTGTGCTCCAGATTCCGACTCCTTAAAGCGATCGACATAGGCCTTCACCAACCACTGGCCTTATTAACTACAAATAGTCTCTTACCTCTTTTCACCTTCACATCCTAAGGTATGATCCATTGGATGAAGATGAACTTTAACACCTACCACATCATCCAAAATCCAAGTATGATGAGACATCCATATCCACTGGTCCAAGGTTGGACCCTCCACTAAACCCAAGACAATACGAACTTTAACAATCTCAAGAGTCCCAACCACCTTAAGACATGCTCTACTCCCCTCAAACCGCTTCACTACCCCTAACGAGCCTCGAATGGCTCAAAATACAAACAACACTACATAGAAACCAGAATTGGGAACAACTCATTAACAACTTCTGATGACATTTCTAGGTGGCATATTCAGAACATGAAAAACAAAATTGAAACTAACATTAAGCCAAAACTCAATCAAAAGAAACACCCTGATCTAAGACAACTGGCCTGGAATCCTGAACAAGATTAAACATAAACAAAATCAACACCCCAAGACAAGGGTGATAGAATCATCAGTCAAACACATAAAAACACAGTAAAAATCCAATTTTCAAAATACCAAAACCCAATTTTCAAGAAAAACCAGGTCCTGAAATCAATTTTCATTCAAGTCCATTTTAAAAAAATCAAGCCAAGTCTTAAATTCCAAAACCCCACCCATGGAATACTATGAACCGCTTCATAAACCTTCATCACTTTCCACTAAAATCACCCATACATATGTGGATGATCCTAAGGAATACTAGGGGTCACACTTTCCATTCTGTTACCGATCTCACTATAATTCGCTGTTTCATTTTCACCCTTACACCATTGTACTAAACTAGTTTTGTATTGAAAATTATAAAAAAAATTACTTCATGTTTGATTCAATTATTTTGTAATTATTACTATTAAAAAGGGAAATTATAATTTTTTGATAATCTCATTGAAGGTGGAGGTGATTTGGAGGGTCCATGTTGATGCCCAAGAAAAATGGTCCAAACTGTGCAGGATCCATGCACACCAGTGGACTCAACTTCATATTTATACTAAAATGTGGAATCCAAATGGGATGAAATTTTGTGGGAAGGTCCAATATGTAATGGGATACATTTCATATGAAGTAATTGAAGCCTAATTCGTCCTCTACTATGCCAATCCTAATTGATATATCCAAAGAATCAAATCTGCACAAAGTCAAATGCGGTGTTCTGTATTTTATCAATATCTCAAGATGTATTTATCCAAATGGTTCCAAAATTTAGGTGGATACATTAAATATGTGGGGAAACATTTTTATAGTTTTTTATAAAGAAATATTATACTATAAAGTGGTATAAAACCATGGTCCAAGTGGTATTACACAATTTGTCTACCCAAAACCACCTTCCACTTTGCCTATAAAATGGAATCTTGGGATACTCATTTTCAAGTTCAAACCAGAAGGTAATATCTACCATTTTGTAGTACTTTAGTAGTATCCTAATCATTATTTAAGTTCTTTAGGCCCCTATCCTCATAGGGGGATCAATAAAAAATAAGGAGTTCCACCCGAGCTTCCTCCTCCTCCCGATGTCGAGCTAAACAGTGGGTGATCATTGCGAGGGAGCTACACACTTGAAGAGGGATTTATGAAACCTTATATTCTAATGGTTTTATGTAATTTGTGTGTGAATTATTTCACTTATGTTTAATCTTTATATTTTTATTCTCTGAATTCATTGATTTGGTTTAATTAAGTGAAACATTTCTCATTTCAATATCGATTGGGTTGAGATTCAAGTGGGAATCTTGGGTTGTTCCGATTGGACAACACAAGCATCCTATTTATCTCACACATACATGATATTTCAGTATGCTTTGGTATAACTCACTCTATGATTGAGTTCCAAACCTTTACAACACGATTTTTGTGTCAAGGGGTGGTTCTTTGTGCATCATTTTAAGTGGAAAGAGGGGAACCAAGGTCTTGGTTAACCCTCAACCAAAGGATTACACTAAAACCTAATATTAAATTAAGAATGAGTAACTCTTCAAGTGATGTAGTAACTTAGAAATGATCACTTATTTATCTCATATTTTTCAAAATTCACTTTGTCTTTCAACTTTACAACTCTTTATGTTAAGTTACTTTCTTAAAATTGTTTACAAAATCACCCCCCTCTTTTGTTATTATTATTAAAAATACACACTCAAAACCTATCAACTCTCCTTGAGATATGACCTAGGTTATTCCCTAGACTATAAAATATTCTTTAAATAACAATCAATTTGATGTTTCATGACAACATGGTTAAATTTTGGCACCGTTTTTGGGGAGCGCTTTGGTTTTTAGTGTGTGTTTTTTATAAGATTTTTATAAATTTTGTGAATATTTATTTGTTTTATCTTATAAATTTACCTATATATTTGTGTTATGATTTATTTCTTATGTAGGTTTTGTGCATGATGCGTTCTAATCCGGGATATTTACCACCTTTTGAACCCGAACCAGAGAGGATATTACATCAGTGGCCTTGAGATGCACAAGACAACTCTTTGAAGGAGGAAACATCACAACTTGAGACTTTTCTAAACCCCTCTTCTTCTGGAACCAAATTAAAACCTAAAATTAACAAGTATAAAATGGATGAAAATATTTGAACATTAAAATAACTAACCTCTCCTGATGTTGATATCCAACCTACATATATATATTCAAATACAAGGCGAGGCACCCAACTTTGAACTAAAATCTGGTTTAATTCATTTATTACCAAGATTCCATGGACTGCCTGGAGAAGATCCACACAAGAATCTAAAAGAATTTCATACTGTGTGTTCTACATTAAAACCTGAAAATGTGGATGAAGAATAAGTAAATTTAAGGGAATTAGATTTTTCATTAGAATACACTTCAAAAGACTGGCATTATTATGTTAATTCCCCAATAAGAGGTTGGGCGGACATGAAACGCCTTTTCCTTGAAAAATATTTCCCAGCCTCTCACATTGAAACTATAAGAAAAAGAAATATGTGGTATAAGACAATTACAAGGGGAAACACTACATGAATATTAGGAATTATTTAAAAGGATTTGTTCAAGTTTCCCACACCACCAAATAAGTGAACAACTTTTAATTTAGTATTTTTATGAAGGTTTAATCCCTATTGATAGAAATATGATTGATGTTGTTGTAGGTGGTGCACTAGTTGATAAGACCCCAATTTCTACAAGAACCCTGATTAAGAATATGGAACATAACACTCAACAATTTGGTACAAGGTCCAATGTACCCGTTCGAGGTGTCTATGAGGTGCAAAGTACTGAATTCGAGAGGAAGGTGGACACGACGTTTGAAGAGGTAAGTACCCTTATTCGAAAACTTTCTCTTTACCAAGGGAAATACCAATATTCTCCTCCCATCCATTGTAGTATATTTTCTTCTGACACCCACTACTCTGATCAATTCCCCCAACTGAGAGGAACTTCTAAGATTTATGAGGAAATCTTTCCAGACTGCCCCTATAAACAACCCTTTAGGAAAGAACCATATTATCCATCCAATCCTGGGTGGAAAGAAAACCAAGACTATAGGAAAGGGGGTATTCAAACCAACCTCAAAAACCATGGAATCAGTAGGGTCAGAGTATTCATCCACCACCACCACCTAGAAATCCTCAACCACCCCAAAGGCCTTTCCAACCACCCCTTCCCAAACCTGATCCTATCCTAGAAGATATGATGAAGCAAATGGATACTAATAATATACCATTCCAACAAACCACTTAGGAGGTCATACAAGACCTCAAAACCCAATTAGGCCAACTAGCTAACTCAGTGGGTGAGATTCAAAGTCATGGGTCGGGTAAACTACCATCTCAACCATTAGTCAACCCTGGAGATAAAGGAAATATTAGTGTCATCACCCTTAGGAGTGGAACAAAACTTAAAATCCAAATGAACCCTCCACTAGAGTTATCCCCTCCTAAGGAAAACACTATACCAACTATTGAAATTAGTCCAAATATTAAAAACCTTGTCCTGAGAGAAGTCATTCCAAAGGAAAGAGTGTGTCTATTGAGGAGTATCCTAGCCAACCCATTCATCTTCCATTTCCCCAAAGGGCCATCCAACCTAGAAAACAAAAAGAAACTTAACTCGATAAGGAAATTTTGGAGACTTTCAAAAAAGTGCAGGTAAACATCCCATTGATTGATGCTATGAAGAAAATTCCACGATATGCCAAGTTTCTAAAGGAGATGTGTACACACCGAAGGAGAATTCGTGGACATGAAAAGGTGAGCTTGGGGAGGAACATATCAGTATTAATAGAACCATAACTTCCCACCAAGTGCAATGATCCTGGGACATTCTCGATTTCATGAACTATAGGGGAGTATTCATTTTACAGTGTTATGATTGATTTAGTTGCTTCTATAAATGTGATGCCTCACTCCATCTACTCTACATTGCAGGTTGGGTAACTAAAGCCCACTAGAATTGTTGTTCAACTGGACAACCAGAGTACTGCACACCCCTCTGGTGTGTTAGAGGATGTTCTTGTGATGGTGAAAATTTTAATTTTTCCTGATGATTTTTGTGTGCTTAAAATGGAAGATGATAGGATGAATGGACATACCCCAATTATATTGGGGAGTCCCTTCTTGAAAATCTCCAAAACCATAATTAATGTCTATAATGGTACATTATCTATGGAGTTTGATGGTGACATTGTCCACTTCAATATCCTTGATTCCATGAAGCACCCCTCAGAAGAACATTCCTCTCTCTCTATTAATTCAATTGATGTACTCCCTTCCCTTGAACAAACAACATTTCTTTCCCCCGATCCACTTTCTAAATTTTATTTATTGATTGAAATTATAGGTAACGAATCATTCATTTATTGTTTTAGTGGTCTAGAAAAGTGTCATTAATGTTTATTAATTGATAATTTCTTGAAGACTGAGGATCCAATGACCATCGATGATACTGTTAAGCTTGTAAAAGCTCTCTCCTTTATTGAGGATGATACCATTGAGCAGTTAGATGAGATCAGTGACCTCTCACTTTCACACACACTCCCATCAACCCAAAATACACCTAAATTATAACTGAAACAACTGCCTCAAGATTTAAAATATTCATATTTTGAGAATGGAAACAAGTTTCCCATCATCATTTCTAGTTCTCTACCTCTTGAGCATGAATTGTGATAGCTTGAAATTTTGAGGGAGTATAAACAAGATTTGGGATGGTAACTTGCTGACATTCCTGGTATTATCCCATCAATTTTCACACATCATATTTTATTAAATGATGAGGCTAAACCAATGAGGCGAGAACAATGTCAACTGAACCCAAACCTCCTAGAAGTTGTGAAAAAAGAGGTTAAAAAATTATTGGCTGTTGGAATCATTTACGCCATCTTTGACAGCCAATGGGTCAGTCCCGTTCAAGTAGTTCCTAAAAAAACTGGCCTTATAGTAATCAAAAATGAAAAGAATGAATTGGTTCCAAATCATGTATAGAGTAGTTAGTATGTCTGCATAGACTATCACCGACTAAACCAACACACTAGGAAGGACCATTTCCCTTTTCCATTCATTGACCAAATACTAGAGAGTCTAGTAGGTAAGTCCCACTACTATTTCCTTGATGGGTATTTTGGATACTTTCATATCCATATTACCCCTGAGGATCAGGAAAAGACAACCTTCACTTTCCCCTTTGGAACATTTGCATGTAGGAGGATGCCATTTGGTCTGTGTAATGCTCTGGGTACTTTCTAACAATGTATGGTTAGTATTTTTTTGAATTACCTATAGAATTGCATAGAAGTTTTCATGGATAATTTCACTATTTATGGATCCTCTTTTGATGAATGTTTGAGTAGTATTGGTTTAGTCCTATATCACTATATTGAAAAGAATCTTGTATTAAATCATGAGAAATGCCATTTCATGGTGTGACAAGGTATAGTTTTGGGGCATGTCATTTCTGGGGATGTTATCCAAGTAGATAAATCAAAAGTGGATGTCATTTCTTCCCTACCATTCCCCAAAAATGTATGGGATGTGCATTCTTTCCTAGGTCATGCTAGATTTTACCATCATTTCATTCGTGACTTTAGTAAAATTGCACTCCCCCTCTCTCGATTACTCCAAAAATAAAAAGAATTTGTTTTTGATAAAGAATGTGGGGAAGATTTTAATAAGTTAAAATGGAGTATCACGTCACCCATGGTAATCGAACCACCTCAGTGGGATTTACCATTTGAGCTCATGCATGACTCCTCTAACTATGCAGTTGGGGCAGTCTTGTCACAAAGGGTTGATCGAGCTCCACATGTCATTACCTATGCCTCACATACATTGGACCCTGCCCAAGAAAACTACACCACAACTGAAAAGAATTTATTTCCATTGTGTTTGACTTGAATAAATTTAGGTCATGTATTTTAGGCTCTAAAGTCATTGTTTTCTCAAACCATGAAGCCCTCCAGTATATCCTTAAGAAATCGGAATCCAAACCACATCTCATTCACTGGATTCTCCTTCTTCAAGAATTCAATTTAGAAATTAGAGATAAAAAAGGAGCAGAGAATGTGGTGGCTGACCATATCAGTAGGATTCACCCATCCTCAAACATTGACTCATCCCCCTATATTACCATAAATGACATGTTTCCTGATGAGCAACTGTACCAAGTGAAAGATGTTATTCCTTGGTATGCTGAAATTGTAAATTATTTAGTAGCATCTTTCATTCCTACTGATTTCAACAAAAACTAGGATGATCGTTTAAAACATGAGTCTCGTTGGTACATTTGGGATAACCCCTACCTTTGGCACACATGTAGTGATCAAGTCCTTAAGTGTTGTGTTCCTGATAACAAGTTTCAGTCCGTCCTTAGGTTCTCTCACACTCTTGCTTGTGGGGGGCACTTTGGTCCCCAACAGACTGCTCATAAGGTCCTCAATTCTGGTCTCTTTTGGCCTACATTGTTTTGGGATTCCCATGGCTTCTGTAAAACTTTTCCTCGCTATCAAATAATGGGTAATGTATCTAAAATAAATGATATTCCACAAAAAA
Organism: Viscum album; assembly: GCA_963277665.1. Classification (NCBI taxonomy): domain Eukaryota; kingdom Viridiplantae; phylum Streptophyta; class Magnoliopsida; order Santalales; family Viscaceae; genus Viscum; species Viscum album. The sequence continues at coordinate 1,148,555,574 of OY728127.1, read as the reverse complement.
CCTTTCTCTTCCATTACATTTTTTATGTTTGGGGCATTGAATTTATGGGACCATTCCCCAATTCATTTGGTAACCTATATATTCTATTGGTGGTGGATTATGTTTCAAAATGGGTAGAGGCACGAGCTACAAGGACTGATGGTTCTAAGGTAGTTGTATAATTTTTGAGAACCCAAATATTCTATAGGTTTGGCTTACCTAGGTTCATCATCAGTGACCAAGGTTCTCATTTCTGAAACCGAACAATGCAATCACTTTTACGCCAGTATGGGGTCGGTCATTGAGTGTCTACTACATATCACCCATAGAGAAATGGTCAATCTAAGGTGTCAAATAGAGAGGTAAAACAAATTCTTGAAAAAATGGTTCAACCCAATAGGAAATATTGGAGTCTTAGACTCGATGATTCATTATGGGCTTACCGTACTGCCTTTAAGACTACCATTGGCATGTCACCATATTAGCTGGTGTTTGGAGAGAGTTGTCACCTCCCTATTGAGATTGATCACCAAGTCTATTGGGCCATAAAACAATGCAATTATAATATTTTTGGTGTAGGTGCTCAAAGGAAGTTACAGATTAAAGATCTAGAAGAAATGATAAGAGATGCATATGAGAACTCCAAGATTTATAAGGAACATATCAAGGCTGCCCATGATCGTCTCATCCTTCACTATCAGTTCTGCATTGGGAAGAAGGTCCTCCTCTACCATGAAAGGATGAATTTGTATCCAGGTAAGCTTCATTCCTACTGGTTTGGACCATACACTGTTACTAACGTCTCTCCATTTGGTGTTGTCTAGGTTCAAAATGAAGAAACCAAGAAAACCTTCACTATCAATGGGCAGTGGCTGAAGCACTTCCATGAAGTCCTTCCGGAGTTCCCAATGGAGGAACTCCATGTTCGAGAAGCAATCTATGAATGACACTCACCAGGATTTTTCCTTCCTTCCCGCATTCTCTTTTCTTATAGTGAGGACACTACACACTTTAGGTGTGGGGTACGGGTATATTTCTGGGTTAGTTAGGAATTTTCATCATCTTTCTTCTTCTTTTTCTCTCTTTTTATCTTAATGAATAGTATTGTTACCTTCCCCCCTTTCTCTCCCACTCACTTTTGTGCTGGAATATTACTTTTTTTATTCCCACTTTATCATGGAAAATGATGCCCGTTTAATCATGGAAGTTATTGAAAAATCATGTGTAATGTCTGTATTTCATGTTGTTTTAACATTCAAAAAAAATTCAGATAAAATTTTTATGTCAGCAAGAATTCAATACTGTGGTGTGACTTTCTTTTGAAATTTAGTTCTTTGTCAATGATATAAATGGTTTTATAATTTTTAATCCTTTGAGATGAATGGTGCCTTTTTTGTGAATAGTTTAAGGGAAAATTGTTTCACTTAATATCTCCACACATTTTTGCACCCAACCATGAAATGTGAAAATTTCTTACTTAATAGAAGGTAAATATAATTTAGGTTAATTTTTTCTCTACTTTTGAAAGTCATTTTTCCATTCGTTCATTCCTTATCCAATATATTTCATTAATGTGCCAGATTGACCTATGCGTGTGTACCTGTTATCCGACTATTGTACGCCCTCAAAAAAACAAAAAAAATGGTTATATATTGGGTAGGTCAAAAACCACCCTTCCTCTACTTTTGATCTTGTTATAATTATTACAATTAGTGTTGTGGGGAGATCAAACAAGGGTTGGGAGAAGAGTGTGAGATTTGTTTCAAGTGCAACTTTTGAAAAAAAATAATAAATGAGGGGAGTGATGAAATGTATGGAATATGGGGATATCTAGGTTAGGAGATTATGGTTTGACTTTTGGGAATTCTTAAGTGAGTTGGTATTGAAATTTTATTGCAAAGGATGTGGGGAAAGTTCGGTGGAAATGATCTTGTAAGTTGACAATTATTAAAATAACTTATATTTACTTGATAGAAAGTGGAAAGAATAGCATGAAATGGTTGTCACACACACATAGAGAATCAGTGACATGATTAACTTCTAAATTATTTTCTTTTATTAGTATCATGTATCTCTTGGAATTTCATTTGTATGCAATTTTTTAGACATCTTTTTCAATGATTATTGAGAATAAATCCTTGGTGTTTTTTTTGCTTTGATCACATTTCTATCAGGAATTAAATTTTCATTGAATTTTAAATATTTATGAAGTTGGAAATATATACATGAATAATTTCTGAAAATTTAACTTTTCCCAGAAGTGAAAATGTTTAGGTATGGGGGTGTGATCTCACTACAATTCACTATTTCATTTTCACCCTTACACCAGTATGCTAAACTAGTTTTTTATTGAAAATTATAAAAATAAAAAAAAATCACTTCATGTTTGATTCAATTATTTTGTACTTATTACTGTTAAAAAGGTAAATGATACTTGTTTTGATAATCTCGTTGAAGGTGGAGGTGATTTGGAGGGCCCATGATGATGTCTAAGAAAAATGGGCCAAACTGCGCAAGCTCCATGCACACCAGTGGACTCAACTGCATATTTGTACTAAACTATGCATCCAAATGGGCTGAAATTTTGTGGTATGGTCCAATATTTAATGGTATAAATTTCATATGAAGGAACTAAAGCCTCATTCGGCCTCTACTATGCCCATATGAACTTATCTGTCCAAAGAATCAAATCTGTACAAAGTCAAATGTGGTGTTCTGTATTTTATCAATATCTCAAGATATATTTATCCAAATGGTGCCAAAATTTTGGTGGATACATTCAAGAGGTTTGGAAACATGTTTCTAGTTTTTTCCAAAGTGATGTTAGACTTTAAAGTGGTCTAAAACCATGGTCCAAGTGGTATTACACAATTGGTCTTCCCAAAACCACCTTCCACTTTGCCTATAAAATGGAAGCTTGGGCTCCTCATTTGCAATTTCGAACCATAAGTTAATCTATGCCATTTTGGAGTTCTGTAGGAGTCTCCTCATCTTCCTTGAAGTTATAGAGGCCCCTATCCTCATAGGTGGATCAATAATTAAGAAGGAGTTCCACCCGATCTTCCTCCTCCTCCCGATGTCGAGCTAAACAGTGGGTGATCATTGCGATGGAGCTACACACTTGAAGAGGGAGTTATAAAACCTTATATTCTATTAGTTTTATGTAATTTGTGTTTGAATTATTTCACTTATGTTTAATATTTATATTTTTCTTCTCTGAATGCATTGATTTGGTTTAATTAAGTGAAACATTTCTCATTTCAATACTGATTGGGTTGAGATTCAAGTGGGAATCTTGGGTTGTTCCGATTGGACAACACAAGCATCCTCTTTCTCTCACAAATACATGATATTTCAATATTATTTGGTATACCTCACTCAATGATTGAGGTCCAAACCTTGACAACACGAATTTAGTTTCAAGGGGTGGTTCTTTGTGCATCATTTTAAGAGGAAATAGGGGAACCAAGGTCTTGGTTAACCCTCAACCAAAGGATTATACTAAAACCTAATAATAAATTAAGAATGAGAAACTCTTAAAGTGTTGTAGTAACTTATCAATTATCACTTATTTATCTCATATTTTTCAAAATTAACTTTGTTTTTCAACTTTATAACTCTTTATGTTAAGTTACTTTCTTAAAATTGTTTACAAAATCACCCCCTCTTTTTTTCTTCTTATTAAAAATACACATTCAAAACCTATCAACACTCCTTGAGAGACGACCTATATACTTCCCTAGACTACAAAATCTTCTTTAAATAACTATCAATTTGACGTTTCATGACAATGCGGTCAGTTACCAAATCCAAACATAAGCTAAATTTTCCAAATCAAAAAAAATCCCTCTTTAAAAAAACCCACTTCACCTATTTCAAAACAATTTGAAAGAAATCCCCTTTTTACCAGTTTTAAAACCATTAGAGAAAGATCCCCTTTAAATTCAAAACCACCTTCATTTCCAAAAACACTCTAACACCAACCAAAATCGAGACAAATCACAACTAACAATGAACAACTGGAATAAGGAACTGGTGATTATGCCCAACCTGGTTGCATGGTAGTGAGCCATTCCCCAAGTAAGAAATAACACTAGAGGACCTTGAACCGGAAACCTGGGCTCCACATGGGTCACTACTTCATGTGGGGTCATAGCGTGACACTGATTCACCTCTATTGTCATCCCTCAATCCAAAATAATAACAAAAGACTCAAAACCCATACTACCCCCGATAACTCAGGTCTCATCATGAGCGGTGGTGATCAAGCATCAGCCCGTAACTTACCTCTTGAGACCCAATAGTTCTAATATCCATCTACCATACATACCAAATAAAAAGGGCCTCCTTTGATACCATTTTGTCACGAACCAACCCAGGTCGACCCTGAATCGGTCACACGAGATGGCCCGCAACATGGCCCGAGGGGCGTTCCTGATCCCCATGGGCTGGAAACTAGTGTCGGGCATCAAAACTAAACAAGTGAGAATGACTTGGACCATAAATGAAAGACAATAAAATAAATAAAAACCGGAAATAAAAAGAAAACTAGTAGTGGAAGGAAAAATAAAAAAATTGTACATACCTCCATGTGACCCCACAGGTCACCACCGACCTCAAACCAACATCGCACTATAGCGACCGAATCCAAGCAAGGCGCATCACTAAAGGTAAAAACAAAGATAAAACTATAGGCATGAGTATTAAAACTCGGTAGGTGTTCCCAAACAGTCTATTCCCATATGCATTTCCTTTAAAAAACATCCATCAATTTAAAGTTTAAAATACATTATACAAAACTAGGTTTCACACATTTTCTTTAAAATAAATCACGTTCCATTTCCATTCTTCATTTAAAACTGTGTTCCTGTTCATAAAAGAGACATTAACATTTTAGAGAGAAATAAAGTTTGTTTTCACTTATAAAGGAAGAAATAAAGTGAAAAAAAATTAAGTTATTTTATGTAAAAATTTTATACACAACTCATCACTTTCTCAAAGAGGTTATGCCACACAAGGAAGCAGGGTCAGCAACCACACAATAAGGGAAATGGAAAATAGAACACGTGAATAACTATCCAAAAAAGTCACCACAATCATCCACCATAGAAAAATAAGTTCCAAAATACATGGGAGAACCTAGGAGCTCGTGAATAGTCTAGAACGTACTATACATGTGACTCATCCTGAAAGCATGCCCTGCTCAATGAAATTATAACGCCCTAATGCCTGACCATAGCCCTACCTAGCATGGTCGAGGGTCCCAATCCCATATCTATAATAATAACAAAACATCTATCTTCTATGGACCACTATCTAGTGCGTAATCTAAACTAGTGTAGCAATCGTTCACAGAAAAATCACTTACTATGCCAGGTTCTCATGTCAACATGTGTAACAAAAGGATGAGCCAACTGATGCCAGCCGAGCATCAAACCACATAGACACACACAAACATATATATATACACAACATGCATCACCTAAGTCACCCCAAGGAATATTTCCCTCTCCTTTCTACCATTTGATCACAGAGGAGTCCTACACAGCAGACCCCAATAATATACAACTCAACTAAAGAGAGGGGACCACATCTAAGGAGATTTTTCTTGAGATAACTAGATTTAAAAAAGTGTCAACCGGGCCTCACATGATTTTTCTCATGCCAAACCATTTCTTAAAGAATCACACACACAACATTTAGGAAACCATGAATGCACTTGGAAACCCATTTAAGAAACCCAATTCACCACTTTAAATCTGAAGTGAATTTATAAGGGACAAAGGGGAATTTCTAGAAACACTAATAAGCACATTTAATAAAACAGTTTCATTCAATTCAAATACACAGAGGGTATTACTTTATTTTACAATAAGAATTTATTTAAAAAAATGATAAATTTATAACTAACATTAAATAAAGGTGTGAAATGAAAGAAAACAATAATTCTTTAATTTAAAGAAAAATGCATAGGGAAACCTACCTCAAAGAAGGAAGCAGACCAAGCCGAGACACTTCGACTCTTGAAGATTCTGATGAAAAATGCCCACACTAGAACACACATACATTCTCATACATATATATATATATATATATATATATATATATATATACATATACCCTTAATCAATTGAACATTTTCCCCATACCATGAGGGAATATGTGCAAGCAAGATATATATATATATACATACAGATACACATACGTACCTATGTATGTGTGTGTGTGAACCACCAAGGAGCCACCCAAGATCTAATTAATTAACCTAGAGGAACTAATATCATTTGGAAAACATGAACCATTTAGGAAAACAAGTTTTCAAGGAAACACTGATTTAAAGCATCACCTTCCTTTGATGACACCCCCATGTGTGCACCTAGTGCACCCATGGGTGTGTCAACATCTAGTGGCACACCAAACATTCCAAGAGACACAAAAAAACCATTTTTCAAATGCATTTACCATTAATTAATCAATTCATGAAATCCATTTATAAAAACCCACTATCAATGCATTCACATCTCAAGTGCCTTTGAAAACACATTTCGCACAATTTGTATAATCCTAAAAACACTTCCAAGAAGTACCCTAATGAAGAACACATAAAAACATAACCATATCATTTAGAAAATCCTCTTTCACCATGTACTCGTGTCAAAACACTTTCGAAATATATTTCACACCACATAAAACATCTAACTTCACTGTTTAAAACCCAAATGACATTTAACCAAAAACATTTCACACATTCACACATAAAAATAATTGAAGATTCACTTCGAGAGTTATTTTTAACAAATTATGTTAACATAAAAACAGTACAATAGGGTAGCCCTAAGCATCCTCAAGGTGCGAACCATATACAAAAATTTATTGAGACAAAACTGGGCATTAAATCAAACACACTTAGCATAAACCAAGAATCATTTTGAAATCCATTTTTAATAAATTATAATAACATGAAAATACCATAATGAGGTAAATATGAGTATAAGAAAGGTGCGCAACACATTTAAAAATAAATAATTGAAGACGTCCAAGTACCAATGGTTTGCACCGCAAAGAAAAGGGATGGAAATGCTTACCTCAAAGGCATGTGATTACAATGAAACTCACAGAGGAGGATGAATAAGCCTCTGCAAACAAACCAAAAACCCTAGACCTAAGGAAAACCAGACCAAACATTAATACTAACATTTATAGTTCGTCCAAAGTGAAGAAAACCTCAAAAGTTGGAAGAAAAAAATGCACCTGAGGGAGTCGTTGCCGCTGCAGGCCACTGGAGATGAGGGTCGGCGAGGGTCGGGTGGTTGGAATATGGAAGGGATGATGGAGGTCGGCTGGTCAGAAGAAGGGGTCGTCGTGCGAGGGTGGTCACCGAAGGGAGAGGGTGTGCCATAGAAGGTCGCGCAAGAAGGGAGGGGCTCCGTCGGACGGGGTCACACCAAAGAGGCGGGGGCTGCTAGACCGAAGAGGAGGGAAAGGCAGAGGGCGCCTCGCACTACTGAAAGGAGGAGAGGGGAGGGGCGTCGTGCGCTGTGGGGGGGAAAGAGAGGGGGGTCCTGACCCCCCGAGGTTTCTCATTTTTTTTAAAATAATATTGCACTAATAATTATTATTATTATTATTATCAAAATTATAATAATTACAACAATTTCAATTACAATTAAAATAATAATAATAATAATAATTACAATAATAATAATATTATTAAAAATCTTAATATTATTATTATTAAACATTTTTGTTCAAAAATTCATTTATATTAAATTTTATCTTAATTTTGTTTCACTTACCCTTTAATTAATCAATTTATTTATTTTAGATGTCGAGCAACCGCACAGCTCGCGTGCAGTTAAGCGCATGGTTGAGCGAACTGCACTCGAACCATGCCATCTAGCACTGACCGCTTACAGGGCTAAGCTGCGTGCTTGTTGCATAGTTTTATAACTCACGCATCAACCAGGTCGGGGTGTGACAAATGGGTTGGATCTAGTGTGCTATATCCATGGAGTCCACAAAAAGAAAAAATTAAGTGCAAGATGGGAAAAACAACATGCGGTGGTTCAATACCAAGAAACTTCACCCACCAACAGACTACAGATAACAGCTGGTACTGACCATATAGAGGTATTCAAAACCCAGGTTCCACTTGTGGGATTAAACCAAGGCTTATCCTTATTTTATTTTTATTCGCTTTATAGGAATTTAAATTTCAATTCATATTTTAGGAATATATTAGGACACAACCATATTTCTCTTACCTTTTTTTAGTTTACTTTGACATGGTCCTCGTACTTACAAGATTTGTTTTTTTTTGTAGGTTCACAATGTTGATGGCACAAAGAGGTAGCATAATCAACTGAAGAAGTTTCACAGTTCACGCTGCAAAAGGTGTTTACATCATAAAAGTAAGATTACATCATAAAAAAATCATACGTTGTAAATATGATGTAGAACCAATCTTTATGAACAAAACATGGGCAACCAACTTAAAGCTTCATTACAATGGGGAGTATTAATTTAAATTCTTTATTTAATTTTACCCTAGTATTTTTTAAAAAAATTGAGCTATAAAAGATAAATTGTGTAACATCCCAGATATTTATAGAATAATACATTTTTCATATCTACTAATATTTATAAATAAGATATTAATTTTATGTTAAAGGGGACTCTTTATCTAAAAGCATACTCAACACGCAACAACGGGTTTTTTTGAAATCCTACATTGCACACATCATTGAGTTATACCGAAAAATAATATAATAATATTATTATTATTTTAAATGGTAGTTAATGCCTAACTGTTGTATTGGCGGGAATGAAAATAATTAACAATATTATGATTTTACATATTTTTTAAAGTTTTTTACAATTATCCAATGAATTTTAGAGGCTTAAAATGAGAATGAATCCAATTTTAAGCATAAAATACTCTAATATTTTTAAAAATTCATTTTACCGCCTTTTGATGGTGAAACCTTTTTAAATAAAGTTTTTTTCACTTTAATATATTATATTTGACAAAATAAACTTCTTATATAGAAGTGGGACATCAAAATTTACTTTGGTTAAATTTTTGGTAATTTTTTGATGAAGTTCATTTTTTAATGAATAGTGAAAAATACTACATTTTAAGTCAGAAATGCCTTTTCATTTAATTTATTTATATATTTAGATTATCTTTTCTATTGGTTTTAAACTGCAATTGTATTATGTTTTTATCATTTAATCCAATTTTGGTCATTGGCAGTAGTTTCACATTTAAATTGGATATAAACATATGTTAATCTTTTGATAGTTTTTATTTATTAAAAACTCGCTTTCTAGTTTTGAAAAAGGGGATTAATTTTAAATTAAGTTCTGCTAGTTATTTATTTTGAATTTGGGAAAATGGATTGCATATTTAGAATCATAAGTTCCAAATTTTGTAAATAGGTATCTTTGGAAATTATGAATAGTAACTTCATTAATTATTTTTAATTACCGCGGTTAAGGGTAAATTGGGTAATTAAGGGTAAAAATAAAATTATAAGATTACCCTAACACGTGCCATAATTTTATTGGATGAGCTAGTTTAAAGCTTCTCATAGAACCTTTTTTAATTAAATGGATAAAGATTCCCATGGAAGCGGGTATAAAGCTTCTCATAGAAGCTTGTTTAATTAAAAGTATAAAGCTTCCCATAGAAGCTATTATAAAGCCTCTCATAGAAGCCTATTAAATTAAAATAACAAAGCCTCCCATGGAATCCATTTTAAATCTTATCATATAATATTCTTTAATTAAATGTACAAAGATTACCATGGAAGCCATTTTAATACTTCTCATGGAAGCTTCTTTAATTAAAAGGACAAAGCTTCCCAAGGAAGCTAGTTTAAAGCTTCTCTCACACTCATGTTTTTAATAAGTATTACATTTTTTTAATATGGGTTTATATAAGTGATATCTTCAACTATAAATAGTCATTAGAAAGCTAAAAATATTTCCTAAATCATGGTATTTTATTTATAATTTTTAGACATTAAATAAATAAATATATTTATGAAACAATGATGATGCAGTGATTATCTTATTAAGGAAAGATTCAAATAAATGATATTATAAATATTAAAATAAATATAATATGAAAATTTTGATGTTATCCATTAATTTTTTGGATGATTATGACATGTTATCTTTGATTTAATGCATTTGGTTCAAAGTAATGAATTTGTTAGGATATTTTGAAAAAAAGCCATGTTATGAATAGTATCAAAATTAATCTAGGCTGAATTTTTAGAAGTTTTCTAAGAAGTTTCAATTTTTTAGTATTTGATTAATATTATTTGATTAATATTGTTTTTCATGAATATTTTTTTTATGAATAGTAAAAAAATATATTATTATTAAATAACTTTTTCTATGAAATGATTTTCAAAAATCAGACATATGTGGCTGTAATCAGGGTGAAAAATGTGGTTCAATAAGATCAAAATAATTTTTTAGTGAATAGTAACTTTACCATTTGGAATATTAATTTTACCCTTATGAATGATAATTTGACCAATGGAATAGTAATCTCACCTAAGGAAGTATAAATATTTTTTAGTCATCTTAAGTGGTAATGTGATATAATTATATCATAGTATAAGTAAATAAATGTTTTAGAAATTATTATTTAAGTATTAGTATTTTATTTATTTAATTTAATTTAAAATAAAATTAATTTTTATAAAATGGAGTTCACTTTTTAATTCTACACATCAAAAAATGGTTGTGGTGATTTTTTTGGGATTTTTCTGAAGTAGTTGAATTTTCGATGAATAGTTTAAATACAGTTTTGGGTTTTCGGTATGTTTAATGACATCATAACTATGTCATAATGATGTAATGAGTAAGATAATATTTTGGTAGACTCTTATGTATTAAAATATTATATGAGGTGTCCCAAGTGGCCAATAACATGGGAAAATACCATGGGAAAGCCCATGGTTTTTCAAATATCACTACTGAGGAGTCCTTTGAAATTAATAAAATATTCCCTCACTTTTGCTATAAATACCCACCCATTCCTTCATTTTATTTGATTCCAAAATCATTATCCATTAATTTTTTCTAGTTATAACTCCTAAAGATTCCTCCCAAGGTGTCCTTGAGCCCCCAAGGTCCCAATCTAAGAGTTTTAGAAGTTACTCTTCAAGGTAAGGGAACCTTTCACCCTCCTCTTTTAGTCAAAGACTTCTTTTATGTTATGTATTTTAATTTCTATTTTCTTATGTTGGGGTTTGTTATTATATATCCTTATTTCTTCCATTTTATATCCAAATGATGATATCTCATTTTCCCTCTCATCAACTCATTTTCTGAATTTTTAAGTGACGTCGTTAGGTTGACGAATTTTTGTAAGGGAATTCTCAACTTCTTTTTTCCTTTCAAGTTTTCTTTTATGTGGTATGGCTTTAAAATTTCTATACCATGTTCTTATTTAAATTTTATTATATCCCTATACTGTATTATGAGTCTTTTATTAATTTTTGACCATTTTCCCCTCTCTTTTTAATGTTTTCTAAAATCACACTACATAGTCGTTATGCTGCAGAATTTTCCTCTCAAAATCTCTCTCTTTTTCTCAAGAAATTATTTTATTTTCTTTATGTGAATACCCAAACCTATTTTATTTATAGGGGTATTCATCAATAAATAAAAATGATATTTTTTATTTTGTAATTTACATACATAAAACCCTCATTCCCTTTCTGTGGGTTATAAATGACATAATGATCATGTTTTTAAGCACTTTTAAAAACGTCGTGATTTTGATATGAAAATCATTTATTTTATTTTATTTGGGTTATTTATGAAATTTTTTATTATGATATATGTGAATAACATGAAAATAAATACATATTAAGGGTTTTCCCTAATAGCGCTCCAATGCATTGGGTAAATAAGTTAATCTCTAGAGATGACAAGTTTTACGATACCTTGGTGAATAACCTTGGTAATTTTTATGACACCTTGGGGGTGGAACTTGGTGATATGACACCTTGTGGATGGAAATTGGTGATATTCTTATGGATTTCTAAATTAAATGTTGTTTCCACATTTTCAAGTTATGATCCAAGTTCTTATTTCTATGATATTCCTCTTTCTCATGCCTTTATGAAAGTCCTCATGTTCTTATTTATATCTCTCAAGATCACATGTAAACTGTTTCCCTTGTTTTACCTTACTAATCTTTTTTTGATCATACCAAGTTTTTAAATGTTTTTCATAAGTCTTAAGATTGGTAAGGACAAATAAGATTCTATGATGAAAGTATTTGAAGATTTTACTTGAAAAGAAATCATGTTTCATGTTAATAGTTTTTGTTTTATGAAAAAAAAATGGATGGCATATAGACTTATCTACTTTGTAATATTGAACATTTATGTAAGATATTGTCTTAATTATCTAAAACTCTATACCTAAAATATCTTTGGGAATGAATAAAAAAATTCTAGTCAAAAGTCACTAGAATAGGTCGTGTTTAAGGCCAGGTCCTTATAAATTGCATGCCCCACTTTGAACTCTACTCCAATGTAGATCTAGGAGACATAGGTTTCTTAGGATAATCATTATGCCATGTTTTAATTTTCATTGTTGACATGATTAGTGAGTGAAATGGTAAAATTAATTATTATATTTAAGCATGATGGGATAAATTTGACAAATCATGGTTTTTGGAGATGAGTTTATTTTTGTAAATGAAATTATTCCTAGATTGGGCATGTTTTAAATTTATGAAATTGATATGGATTGGTTTATTGTTTTTTTTAATTGTCATGCATAATTTTCCCCAACCATATTTTCTCATCCCTGAGAAAAATTTTGAACCAATATTTCCCATTTTTTTCTATAGTAAATGTCTTGAGAGACCCAGAAATGTTCTCTTCTAGAACTTTCCTGACATATTATTGAATCTATGACTGAACAGAATCATTTTTAATATGATTGAGGCATTTTAATTATTAGTCCCTTTATCCTTAGACCCACCTTGATATCAATCCTACCTTTTTCCATAGAATCCATGAATTACCTTGATAGGAAATGAGTCATGTTAAAAGCCTATTATATCCATTATTATCCTACTCATAATATATTTCATGATATTTAAAAGTTTAAGCATGGGGAAAAGGTTGTTCATGGTTTATAGGGATGTACTACATTGAGGAAATTTTGCTGGGGAATTTTTCATGAGATTTTGAGAGATGTCATGTGATCATTCTTTGTAATTTATTATTATCTTCCTATATTACTGAGAAAATAAATAAATGATAATAAAAAAAGAAGAAAAATAAAATATATATATATATATATATATGGGTTGTGTCTTGGGAAGATCAAAAATCATCATTGTCAGATTGATGATCCTTGATCGTATGGGGTTAAGTGGTAGATATGAAATTTTTCTTAAGGACATATTTTGAAAAAAAAGTGAAAAAGGAGAAAAAGAAGAGGGTGATTCAATCATTATTCTAATTTTTATCATGTTCCTACTTTGATCTTTTGGGGTTGGGAGATGACATCTTACAATAGTATTTCATGGGAAATATATTTTGATATCATACAGTATGTTAAAGAGTCAAACCTACTTCTTGAAATTTATTTTAGTCATTACCTACCTACCCTAATCACTATATACATTTTAACCTTAATGCAAGTCCTCATGATTAGTTTTGATCTTTATCTTTATGCGGTGGAGATGTAGATTTCTTGCAAGCCTATGGTAAGTGACATGTACTTGAGGTATGATCACAGTTCTATTTGCATTTTTTGCCTTGAGATATGAGTAAAAATAATTCAATGTGAGGTAGATTTCAATTGGCATGTGTGTTTATAATGAAATGAGATGTAAAGATTGAATGAAGGAAGATCATTATTATTTCGAAAAAGGGAAAGTAAAATACATGATTGACTTTATTTATTTTAAAAAATGAGGAGTTAGAGGAATTATTTTAAGTGAAATTTGAAAGTTTATTTTCCATTTCCAAACATTTGATTCTATTGATTTTGAAATTTAAATATTGGTAGAATGGAAATCCTTTGTAATGTTGTTGTGGTTACATTATTGAGGACAAGAAAGTTCTAAGTGTGGGGGAATTGACATAACCATATTTTGCATAATTATTTTAATATAAAATATGTTGTTTTTATAAATTAAATGATTAATTCTATCATAATTTAATTGTTTTTGTAATTTGTGGTAAGATACAAGAAATGATCATAAATTAGAATAAATTCGATGATTTCAAGATGAAAATGAAGACCAATGATAAAGTAAAAGTTGAGACCCGAGCCCATAGCTAAAAATTGAAGAGCCAAGTAAAAAACAGAGATAAAACTACTGGAAATTGATTATTCACATCGTAAATTAGTCATTTATGATGTAAAATACTTCAGATAAGTGAGGAAGAAGCAAGATGGGATGAAAATGAGGAATATAGAGCATGAACACATGTGTCGCAGTGTGACACATCTGTGTCACTCAAGGACGCACCCCCCCCCCCCCAACTTTCTTATGGTCACAATTTTAGGTTGTAAATCATTACCAATGTGCTTGGCCCACAAAATTCATAGTGTAAAACACTGTTTATGACATAAAAGCTTTAACAGATCCTAGAAACTATGATTTATGATGAATTTAAGGCCAGAAATGTTCTTTTAAGGCTCGATAACCCCTAGGATTGACTAGGAATGAATTTTTTGATGCATTTATGGTGTCCATTTATGACAACCAAAGCATCATTTAGGCCTATAAATAAGAGTCTAGGGATATTGGATAAAAAATTAGTTCTCGAGGATCTATCATTGTGCTATGTTGTTTAGGTTCTGCTACTTTATGTTTTTGTTTTCTTATTTATTTCTCTTTAATTGGTCGTTTACATAAGAAGCCCAAATTGTACACTTTCAAGATGCGTCTTGGAATGGCCATCCAGACACACCTTGATGAATTCAATAAAATCTTATTAGAACTAGCCAATATAAATGTCAATGTTGAAGATGAGGACCAAGCCAGTATACTTTTAATTTCCCTAGACAGTTCATATGAACACCTAGTTGATGATATGATGTATGGAAGACTCCTTGACCTTAGAAGAATTCAAGTCTTCCTTGCTTTCACGTGAGTTGCGTAGCAAGGATAAGGTTAAGCCTGAAGCTGAGGGTCTGAATGTGAGGGGTCTTTCGGAGTTTTGAGGGAAGAAGAAAGGTAAATTCAAGAAAGGTAGAAAAAGTTGTAGCCAGTCGCAAGAACACCGGTTTAAATCCAAAACAAAGGGAGTTACTTGTTTCCACTATGGGAAACCTAGGCATATACCTAGATGCCCTGAATTGAAATCTGGTAAGCCTTCTAATGAATCCACTGATCATTCGCTCTTTGACGACCAAGGCTATGAAAGTGTTGAGGTGTTGTGTGTTTCCCGTGATACTCTTGATGTCGAGTGGGTGTTATACTTGGAATGTTCTTTCCATATGTGCCCAAATAGGAGTTATTTTTCTAGTTTGACTAAGGGAGTTAAAGGAGAGGTTGTTCTAGGAAACAATAAGAGATGTTGTGTCATGGGTAGAGGCTCTATTATGCTAGAGCTCTCAAACCATTCTCTTATCACCTTATTGGATGTGAGATGGGTTTCAGATTTACACCGGAATCTCATCTCATTAGGTGTTCTAGATCAGAGAGGTTTTCCCTTTGAAGTCTGATTCTGGTTGTCTTAGAATCTCCAAGGGAGCTTGTACGGTGCTTAGAGGCTCCTTGTTGAATGGGCTATATGTGTTGGATGGAAGAACACACATCAAGCAGTTGGGAAACACCTATGTCACTAATAATGACAACACTATGCTTTAGCATAAGCGGCTAGGGCATGTAAGTGCTAGAGGCTTAGAGGAATTGAGAAAGCAAGAGCTGCTCACTCAAGTAACACCGAGTAACTTACCCTTTTGTGAAGATTGTGTAATGGGTAAGTCTAAAGAGTCAGTTTTCATAGATCCAGCTCTAAAGTTGGTTTCCCACTTGATTATGTTCACTCTGATTTGTGGGGACCTGCTAGGACTACCTCCCATGGTGGAGGTGCTCCTACTTTGTCACTTTTATAGATGGCTTTTCTCGCAAAGTCTGGGTCTATATTTTGAAAAATAAATCTAATGTCTTTGAGGTGTTTAAAACTTGGAAAGCCTCTGTTGAAAATCAATCTGGGAGAAAGTTGAAAGATTTAAGGACCAACAATGGTCTTGAATACCTGTCTACTGAGTTCATCAAATTTTGTGAAAATGAGGGAATTATGAGACACCGAACCGTGAGTCATACTCCTCAGCAGAATGGTCTAGCTAAGCGTATGAACCGTAACATTCTAGAGTGGGCTTGTAGCATGCTTGCATGCTCGGGCCTACCCAAACCCTTTTGGGCAGAAGCTATCACTACGGCGGTTTACTTGATAAATAAGTGCCCATCGTCAGCCAATGATTTTAAGTCTCCGATTGAATTGTGGAGCAATCACCCCCCGTCCAATGGACATCTTAGAGTGTTTGGGTGCACTGCCTATGCTCATGTTAAGGATGATAAACTTGAGCCCCGAGCCATCAAGTGCATATTCATAGGATATCCTATCGGGGTTAAGGGCTATAAACTTTGGGTAGATAAACCTGACTTTCAAAAGTGCATCATTAGCCGGGATGTGGTTTTTCAAGAGTCTGTCCTGCTAGAGTCCATCTTCCCACTGATGACAGTGAGGGTCCATCTCGGAAGAGGGATCTTGAGGTTGATCCTTCCAGTGTTAGTGAGTCTCCTGTTGAGACTGCCTCTACCTCTCAGGTGCCCCTTTCTCAGCCTGAACCAGAATCTGGGTCTGATTCTGATGATGCTCCTGATGGTGAAGATCCTAGTGACCTTATCAGCTCACTTGGGATAAGCATAGGAGAGTCGTTAGAACTCCTCCTAGGTACATCCATGCTGACATGGTTGCTTTTGCCTTCAATGTGGCGGCTGATCTTGGTGGAGAAGATCCCCAAAGCTACAATCAGGCTGTTGATGACAACAACTCTAAGCATTGGATTTCAGCTATGGAAGATGAGATGAAATCCCTAACAAAGAACCATACTTGGTCCATAGTCAATAAACCACCTATTTCCAAGGTGATTGGCTGTAAATGGATTTACAAAATGAAAGAAGACAATACTGCAGGGAATAAAATTAAATTTAAAGCTAGGCTTGTAGCCAAAGGATTCCTTCAAAGGGAAGGAATTGATTATTCAGAAATTTTTTCTCCTGTAGTGAAACATTCTTCTATAAGAATTCTTCTTGCGTTTGCTGCCCATTTAGATTTGCATATAGAACAGTTAGATGTCAAAACCGCTTTCTTGCATGGTGATTTAGATGAAAAGTTATACATGAAGCCTCCTGCTGGTTTTGAACATGAATTTTAACCTAACCAAGTTTGTTTGCTTAATAAATCATTATATGGACTAGACAATGGTACAAGGAGTTTGGTTCTTTTATGCTTGAAAATGGTTTCAGCAGGAGTCAGTTTGACGCATGTGTATATTTTAAATCTGTTAAAAAATGCATACTTAATTTACTGCTTTATGTAGATGACATGTTTCTAATGTGTAGTGACATGAAATTAATCACCCATGTGAAAATGCAATTGAATTCGGCTTTTGAAATGAAAGATCTAGGTTGTGCGAAGAAAATTTTGGGCATGGAAATTATTAGGGATAGGAAGCATAGACTTTTGTATATATCTCAATGCGCCTATATCCTTAAAGTGATTAAGAGATACTTGTTTGATTCTTTGAAGCCGATTAGTGTTCCTTTAGGTCAACATTTTAAATTTTCTTTATCCTAATAACCTTCCACAACTTCTGATATTGAATACATGAGTAGAATCCCTTATGCTAATGTAGTATGTAGTATTATGTATGCTCTGATTTGTACTCGACCAGATGTTGCTTTTTCTATCTGTACTTTGAGCAGGTTTATGGCAAATCCGGGCAAGCCTCATTGGCATG
Organism: Viscum album; assembly: GCA_963277665.1. Lineage (NCBI taxonomy): Eukaryota > Viridiplantae > Streptophyta > Magnoliopsida > Santalales > Viscaceae > Viscum > Viscum album. Next base: position 1,148,537,565 of record OY728127.1, on the reverse strand, counting down.
CTCTTAAATGGTTGTTGAGGAAATCACTAACTGGTTATGTCTTTACTGCATGTGGAGGACCTATATCATGGAAGTGCAATATGCAGTCGGTGGTGGCCCTCTGGACCACTGAAGCCGAGTACATTGCACTGACAGAAGCCATTAAAGAAGTCATATGGCTTAAGGGTTTGATTTCTGAACTTTGTATTAGTAATGATATTATTACTATGCATTGTGATTCTCAATCTGCCCTTTATCTGTCTATAAACTTAGTTTTCCATGGTAGGTCCAAGTACATAGACATTAGGCTTCATTTCATTAGAGAAGTTATTGAAAGTGGAGCAGCGTGTGTCACTAAGATACACACGGATGAAAATCCAGCCGATAGTTTGACTAAGGTTGTGACTTGATCCAAGTTCAAGCATTGCTTAGATATCTTGAACTTGGCTCCTCTTGAATAACATTAGGTGCAAGAACATCGCCAATTTTATATGAAAATGGCGGAGATTCGTTAATTTTTTTATTTTCATATTAAATTGACGCTCCGTTTTTTTTAGTTTCTATTACATGCGTTTTTTTATTTTATTTATTATATATTTCTCAAATAATGCTGGTCATTGATCTGTTCAGCCGCCCTTTTTTTTGGCCGTCGGATCTCATAAGTAGTTATGTTTTTTTGTTAGGTTTGTTTTGGCGTTGTTTTCTCTCCATTTTTTGCAAGGCAGCACCGTTGGAAAAATCACAGAGATAGAGGGTTTGAGAGATCTACGTTTCTATTTCGCATTGTTGGTCTTGTTGTTGGAGAAGAGAGTTTTCATTGTGCTACTGGTCTAGTTGTTGGAAAACCCTCATTGTTGCCGCTGGTTTCATCATTGGAGAAGCCCCGTCGTGTAGCTGGAAACCCCTTGCGCTGCTGGATATTGGTCTCTTCCACAGCGTTTTGTTCAACAAGACTCCGATCTGAGGTTTCTGGGTGTATCGCCCAGGATCAGGTGTTATTCGAGTCGTGTGGCTCCAGATCCAACATTTTCCGGTCTAGATCCGTGGTTTCCTGCACGGCAGTTCAAGATCTAGGGTTTTCTTTGGTCCAGCGCACCTCTAGATTTGTGGTTCTCTCGTCTTGCGTCGACTCCAAAGCTCCTGTTGAAGAGTTCTGGACAGCCGGACCAAGATAGGTCCGGCGTTGTGAGTATTTCTACCCTCTTGCTGCAGATTTGTGTTTTTTTATTACTGTTAGAATCAGTATGGTTTTTTTTTGTTGTTGGTAGAATCTGTTAGAGTGGTCAGCCCCTTTTGTACTGTGTTGTCGTTTAAGCATTAATAATAAAACGTGTGTGGTGGTGTTCTTGCCGTGGAGTAGGGCCCAAAAGGGTTTCGGACCACGTAAATACTTGTCTCCTGCCTGTTTTTCTTTACTTTGTGTTGCTGCCCACTGTTGTGTTTTTGTTTGCTGTTGTCCATTTTCAATTTTGTATTAACTACAGCATATTGAACATCATTTTTTTCATTGTAAAACTTGTTTTTCACCTGTCCGTTTATTCGGTGATCCTCGGATCATTGGTTGGGGGCTGTTTTCCGCAATTGCACCCACCACATGAACAGTTTTCAACAAGTGTTTCCACAAGTGCGGGTGTTTTTTCAGAAACAAAACAAATACCAATTATATTTTCATCTGTTTATCAATAGTGTTTATTTAGGCCCGAGTTGGAGCATTGAAAAAAACCAACACCAGAAAATCCAGTGTTACAAACAATTTTCAACAAGTGTTTCCACAAGTACAGGTGTTTTTTCAGAAACAAAACAAATACCAATTATATTTTCATCTGTTAAACAATAATGTTGAGCCCCATAAGCAGTTGTCAAACAGAACCCAATCTCTCTGCATGCTGCTTAACGGGCTAGCCTAAACAAGTCCGTTCTTGCACAAATTATAAATTCTAAAGCCTGGTCCATCAGGCCTTTCACGTATCCCTGGGTTTAAGTGGGTAGATCCTCGCACACACAAACCCACATCAACATTCTAAATTTGATAGATCTCAAATTATGCTCTTGTAGGGTGAAGGACCCATGGCCACTGTACTGGAAATTGAAAGGGATGGAGGGTATAAGAAAAGTGTAGATGGCGAATTCCTATTACTTCAATGTTAGGCGTAGATATTTTTTTATAGAAGAGTAAAAATAATTACAAAGCGGGATATTCCGATGTGAGACTCGAAAATACCCATTATACTAAAATGGGGTCCAACACTCCCCTCAAGCTAGACATGCCCAGCTTGGACTGAGAGTTCCACAAAAAGAAAAAAGACGACATCAAAGAAGGCCATAAATACTCCCCCTCAAGCTGGGTCGTGGAGGCTGTGAATACCCAGCTTGGTAGTGAGAGTCCAGGAGAGCTCCTGAGAGGCCTTTTGTGAAGATGTTGGCAATCCGATCCACCGTCGTAATATGGCCAAAACTGATGTGGTTCTACTCCAGATGGTGGCGAAAAAGTGGCAGTTCACCTCGATATGCTTCATCCGTTCATGAAAGACGGGATTCGATGCAATTTTCGTGGCTGCCTGATTGTCACACCAAATATGAGCAGATGTCTGCGCTGGGAAACCAAATTCATGGAGGAGATGACGAAGCCAGAGGATCTCAGTGGTGATCGTGGTCGTGGCGTGGTATTCTGCCTCTGCACTAGATCTGAAGACGACAGTCTGCTTCTTGTTGCGCCATGAGATGAGGTTATCGGCCAAGAACACGACAAATCCAGAAGTAGACTTGCGGGTAGCAAGGTAACCTGCATAGTCTGCATCACAGAAGGCCTCAACATCCAAATGAGCAAGATGTGAGTACTGAAGGCCACATGCATGGTCTTTCTTTATGTATTTGGCAATACGAAGGACAACATCCTACTGAGATCTAGTTGGATGCTCCATGAACTGGCTCACTTTTCCAACAACGCAGACAATGTCGGGTCGTGTCATGGTGAAGTAGTTGAGTTTGCCCACCAAACGACGATAGCTCTCTGGGTGAGGGAAGGGTGCTGAGTCGGCATGGAAGAGAGCATTCCTCTGGCTCAAGAGGAGTGTCCACTGTAGTCGCCTGACTCAACCCTGCATCCTATAAGATATAAGGGCATATTTTCGTTGGCAGAGAGAGATAGTGTCCTCAGAACGGGAGACCTCGATGTTAAAGAAGTAGGTGAGAGGTCCAAGATCTTTGGTGTAGAAGTGGTGGTGAAGGTACGTCTTGAGTTGGGAGATTCCAGTGGAGTCGCTCCCTGTGATGATGATATCATCAGCATATACCACCAGCAAAATACAACCGTTTGACGTCGTACCGAAGAAGACGGTGTGATCCTTCATACTGCGAGAGAGGCCAAATGCTATGAAGACAGTGCTGAAGCGGTCAAACCAAGCACGAGGAGACTGCTTAAGTCCATATAGGGATCGACGGAGGCAGCAGACATGAGAGTCGGCTCCATAGGCACAAAATCCGGGGGCTGCTACAGGTAGACCTCTTCGTCAAGAAAGTCATGGAGAAAGGCATTCTTGATATCGAGTTGATGAAGCTGCCAATGATGATGAGTGGTCAGAGAGATGGATAGGTGGACAGAAGCCATCTTGGCAACTAGAGAGAAGGTCTCAAAGCAGTCGATGTCATATGTTTGAGCAAAACCCTTCGCCACAAGACGGACTTTGAGGCGATGGAGAGTGTCATTAGCATTGAGACAGATCGTATAAATTCATTTGCAGCCGATCACTAATTTGTCCGCAGGAAGGGGGACCAGATCCCATTTATGGTTGTCATCCAGAGCCTGTAGTTCATCCTGCATCGCCTGTAGCCACCCTGGGTGGGATTTGACATCGCCAACCGTGCGGGGAATAGATATCGTCTCTAGTGCTGACAAACCTCTGTATGAAGATGTAAAGAGAGGAGTAGTCTGACAAGAGTGAGTACCTTTCCGGAGTGCAATAGGCAAGTCATATGGTGCTGTGACAGGAGCATCAGACGAAGTGGGAAAGATGGTGTCCTCGGCTTAGACGGGAGGTACAGTCGATGGGCGACGGGAGTAGACCGTCTCAAAGCGATGACCAGTAGGGGGAGACACCAGAGGAGGGTGAATGATGAGAGGAAGACACTCATCGATGGTAGTGTATGGATGACGAGAGGGAGGAGTGAAAGGGATACGCTGAGTGCGGGAGTATCTGAGGAAAATACACCGGAGGGATTTGAGAGAAAGTTTAGAGAGGTTGGAGTGAATGTCCCGAACGTAACACAAACACCCAAACACCCGAAGAGGAGGTGAGTGAGGAGGGAGAGAGGAGAAGAGAGTCCGAAAGGGAGTCTCCTCCTGAAGGATAGAAGAAGGGAGACGGTAAATGATCGGAACCATGGTTCATAAGTAAATGATCGGAACCATGGTTCATAAGATCAAAATTTTACAGGGAAAACCAAAGTGGATCGACGTCGTACTTTCAGAATTTTTCATTTTTTGTATTTTTTCAATGTGAGATTCTAACACATTCTCTCACAGGAAAACATAATTTTGGTTTCGCTCGCATCAAATATATATTTTGAACCTAGGGGGCATTTACATGCAACATACTAAACGATTCCCTAATGTAAAATGGGTTTGGATATCATAGCAGGTGTTTGTCACTAAATCAATTGGATGTGCGAGGAATGGTACAACGTGATAGTTCAAACACCGTTCGATTGTGTGTATGTTTTCAACACGGGACTCTAAGAATATGCAAAGTCATAAAATAATAACAATAGCAGCAGGAATGCAATGGGAAGAGGAAAGGAAACACATACCACAAGGGTCAATCTCTGAGAATCACGTCATCAGCAAAGGCCATCAGCCGATTCAAGCAATCTGGCGAGAATTTGGGCACAAAAAAATAATAGTAGGTGGAATTGGATCTTCTGAGATCATAAATAAGCCGTGGCGACACTTGGAAAGGCCGATAGGTGTGAGGATGGCCTTGGGTGGAACCAGTCCAGTTGACCCGGGTCAGGGAATAATGAGCGGAGCCCTTAGGGTCCGCCATTGATAACAGGGTTGGGAAGTAGTGATCTTCGGGGAAACACGTGTCGGCCCTGTAACAGGGTAACCTGAATTTCTTCCACAACTCACGATCCCGGATCACAAGGAGTGCATGCCGGTAGGCAAGCATGAAAAACTGCGAACCCACTTGGAATTGGGAAAATTTCACTTCCAGAAGCATCGTAGTTCTGCCTCTGGCGACGTATTGTTGCCAAAGGCACCGTGATTTGGACAAAATCTCATTGTAGCTCAGGTAACTCGTTTGAAACCATGGTCGACCCAACGCAGTGTCCAATCCAGATGTTGGAATTGGGGGCGGAGCGAAAAGCGTGTTGTACACGAACCTGAAGGTCTGCAGCGGTATGCAGGTCTGAGACAGCAGGGCGAAGAAGGTGTTGGAGGACATTTTGCTGGGGATTTTTTCAGACAGAACATCCCGAGTCAGTGATGAATCACTTGATGTCAATGAGTTGGTGATGAATCACTTGATGTCAATATGTATTGAAGAAGAACATCTTGGAAGTCCATTGGGTGAAGTTCCCCCGTAACTTTCTACATTAAGCTGAGACTTTGTGAAGTTCAAATGTTGATTGAAGAAGCTTGGATGTGTTTTGGCACTACCATAGAATATTCCTAGAAAATATCTTCATATTTGGCAAAGAAATATTTGAAGTTGAAGCTTTGAAGGAGAATCGTCCTTGAAAAGTTCAAAGATCATATCATATTTTAGATGAAGTGATACTTGAAAAATTGTTACGGATTCATTTTATGGCATTGGATGTCATGCTTTGAGAAATTCTCCTTACAGGTATGATGATTGATGATCTGGTCCTCCCTCATATTTAAAGAACAAGTGCTAATGGTGCGTGGAACAAGCACATTGTCTACAACAATTAAGTTCCATCTATTTGCGGGTGAAGATTAGTTGCAAATCATTAGAAGTCCATGCAATATATTACTATTGCATGAAGGTCATGCAAAAAGAAGGGAGAAAGAAGGGATGAAGGTATTTGGATAACTTTACTATTCATATAAATAGTAGGGATGAAATCATTTCGATGGCATGACAGTTGATATTTAGCAATTATGCTAAGCATTTTGAGCGGGCCTTAGTCATTTCGATGGCTTGAAGGTCATGCAAAAAGAAGGGAGAAAGAAGGGATGAAGGTATTTGGATGACTGTACTATTCATATAAATAGTAGGGATGAAGTCGTTTTGATGGCTTGACAGTTGATATTTAGCAATTATGCTAAGTATTTTGAGCGGGCCTTAGTCATTTCGATGGCTTGAAGGTCATGCAAAAAGAAGGGATGAAGGTATTTGGATGATACTGTTCATATAAATAGTAGGGATGAAGTCATTTTGACGGCTTAACAGTTGATATTTAGTAATTATATATTTGAAAACAGATCAGCCAACAGCCAACATCCAACCAAGAACCCTCTCCCGTGAGAGAGGATTAACCTATCACGGGAAGCATGCCCGACAAGAGGTCAAGGAGGGATGTGAGCCTACTACCGGGGTGCCCGTGGACCCGGGCAGTGGTATCGCACGGTTCGTGTGGACTGTTATGTGCAATGATCCGGTTGCTGAACCCCGTTGTTGGCTTGAGTTGTTGCAGCCATGTGAATGTTTATTAAGCGGAGGCCGAGCTAAGGCAACTCCGACGTGGGACGCCGTACGTGGGACGAACGCACGCTGTAAACCCGTTAAAAAGATGCAGAAATAAGTTGCGTCATCCGATCTCGATAATCTCAGTCGTCTGATCGAATAAGTGCATTGTCTTCAACCACCCGACCATCGACGATGTCTACGCGCACTCGAGACAACCGGTGATCACTGACAAACACGATCTCAGCCATCTATGTTGATCATGCCAAAAGAATGCATCTCGCAAGATCATCTCTTCATCACGTGTGCATTCGAAGTCTTGCATGCATGAATCATTTTGAGGAAAGTGCTTCTGCCGAGTTGTAACCGTCTGTTGCGCCGTAGGAAGAAGAAGTTTGCCATAAGCTCTATGGTTTAATCAAGAAGCTCACGCTGCAGCTTTGGTCTGCATCGTGGAGGGTTTGAAATCGACAGAGGCAAGGATTAGGAGCTACAGGGAACTACGCCGTAATTCATGAGATTGCACCACAATAAGATAACTAAGTTTTTGTGATTCTTGAAAAATGGAGGTAATTCTTTAGTTTAAAAACCTGACATTAATAAAGGGCAATTGAATTTTATCATGACATAAATGAAGCCTCTATTTGATTATATGAATTGTTGGTAATTTTTAAAGGGAAATTCCTTGGTTTAAAATCCCGTTTTGAAGTATAGTTTTTATTACACTCGACTACTATGCCCCTTATTATGCTATATATATATAGTTGTTGAATTTTATGATATGGAATGAGTTGATATTGAATGAAAGGGGTTGTTTTATGGAGGATGTACAGGCGGAGACTTGAAAGTTATAAATTTTTTGATTGATCTCTTCGGTGCTTGGATTTAAGAAAACACCATGAGACGCCTTGGATAGGTAAGTGGGAATTCTAGTGACGTGGTAAATTAGTAAGGTTTTGTACTCACTGAGATTTCTCATTGGGTAGTGGGATTTCCCTCCCGAAGAGGCCAAGTGAGGGCAAGTCATGTGTTTGCTGATAGGATCACATTATATCGCTGACAAGATGATTCTATTAAAGTCCTAGATTGTCTCCATAAACCCAAGTGGTTGTCCCATGATGCTTGATGGTTGATTGCTCTCATGGTTTTTATTCTTTAATTGATATACTTTTGTTTCTGATGAATTAACTTTATTTTTAAAATAAATGAAGATAAGATTTTATTTGATTTTCTTAAAGGTATTTTTTTTTTCAAACTAGCATGTATATTGTGTCTTATAAAAGAAATGTATATAATATTTGGAAGCATCATACTAATCTTTGTTATCACTCCCTATATACATGCTTTGATGTGTATGTAGACATGGTTATTCATGATGCATGTAAAAAGAAAGTGTGTCCCTCTCTTGATGTTCCATAGTTGTTCGTTAGAGCTATTGCGATGATGATATGCAGGAGGTGACCACGGGTCAAATGAAGATAGAGTTCCTTTTTGGTGTTTAGGCATCTTTTGGTTCCATTTTGAGATGTGCATCATAAAGGGCCTCACCCAACTATCTTTCTCTTTTTGGTTCACTTCAATATTTTAGGAACTTCTATTAACTCTTGTTATCATTTATGAATCAGGCCTTGTTTGGAGGCTTTCATGTTTTATCTATCTTACAAACGGTATGTTGAGGTTCATGTTATTTATGATGTTTATGTCATGTTTGGTTGAGTTTTATTCAAATAGTATTATTTTCATTTATCATGAAATGTCCAATACATCAAAACGTTGTGCCATATTTTCAGTAGAAATTTGAATGTCTTTTATTGACGTTGAAGGTGAAATCGTTCATAAGAATAAATGGTTGAAACCCATGATACTTGTATCAGCCTATGACGATCAAGAACGTGCTTAAGATCGTGCTTAAGATCTTGTGACGTATCTATTCGAATATCAGGTTATGATATTTATATCGATTTGTTACAGTAATTACTTGATTAATGTGATATAGTGCATTAACCAAGATCATGTCTCAATGATTGCATCCAAATTTGAGATGAGATTTGCATTACTAAATTGGGGGGTTTTGAAATTAAACAGAGCACAAAATTAAGCTAATTGAAGACTTATATTTAAAAAAAATACCATGGGAGTATAGAGTCTCCACAATTTGACTCCAACATGAGTGAATTTTAAAGCCCCAAGGATTCAAACAAGCCTAAATCAATCTCTGGTTTTCGCAAGAGGTTTTATAATTTCAATTCAAATTAAGTTCATACAAAAGATCATCAATCTGCATATCTCAATTGCCCTAAACTACAACCAAATGTCAATTGAATAACTAGAAGTGTTGGAACTACACTTGCTTTCATCTTCCTTCCTTGATTCAACCACTAGAAGGGATCTAACAACGCTTTTCCAAAAATGGTTGTGTTCTAAGTTTAATAATGAAATACCTGGATGTAGAGATACCCTTTTTTGACACCACCTCATCTAACAATCTCGCATTGATGTAATCACAATGTAACCATTTAATCTAGAAGGTTTCACTCTCAATTTCCAAATCCCAAAGAGTTCTCATCAACAAAGCTTCAATTAAAGCATTCAAATTTGAGAGGACAAATCCACCTTCAAGTTTGGGGATGCATGTGTCTTCCCGCGCTACCATTTTCTACTACCATCTTCTTTCCATGGCGCATCTTGTTCGCCATTGCAATTGCCAGAAATTAAAGAATCCCGTTGTGTGGGGCACGCATCATTGCCTTCCTGCAAAGGATGGAAGATTGGGTTCCTGTATAGTAGTATGGGGAGCAATGGGAGATTTCTCTTTTCAATCTCTATCAACCACTGGAACATATGGGAAAATTAGAGGGGCACAGACACCTAACAGAGGAAGCTCTCCCAAATTACAGAAAATGCAAATTATACCAATCAAATTTGCACAAGAAGATTTTCAAATTATTATCATGCATACCTATATACCAATCAAAGTTGCACAGGAAGGTTTTCGAATTACATAAAATACAAATTATAACACCAATGTAGTATTACATCAAATTAGGGCAAGCCTGAGGATTGCCTTCGATTATTCTTCTCAAGTTGGCATGTCAATCCCTTGCAACTTGAACACCTAGAAAAAACTCAATCATGACATAGTGGTTGGGGTTCAAACTTTTGATAATAAAATACAAGGGAAACTTAATAACTGCACAAGAACTCAAAGAGAGGATTAATTTCCTCGTCAGTTATGACTGGGGAATACCTAACACACACATGTATCTTTTCTTTCTCTTTTTAAGGTAATTCTCCTGTGTGGTCTTTTCGAACCCTCCACACATGGAAACCCCCCTCCCCCACGAAGAGGTCACTCCCTTAAGGTAGCGTTTCGGCCGGGGAAGGAGTCGTTGCCAGCCGAGATGGCAGAGCGTCCCGGAGGGTGACGTCCCGACAGCGATAGTCTGTCAAGCGATCCGTCAGCGATTGAGCCGCACCTCATTTTGCCCGCCCAGATGAGACCGGGCGACCCAGCAAGGCGGGTGGATCCCAGGGGAGAGGCTCGCCCCGAAAGCGGACTCTCAGGATTCGAATCCTGAACCTCCCAAAGAACGGCGTGGATGTGCCACTCTCCTTCACCACCGCACCACCACCGAAGTGTCCCAATACACACATGTATATAAAGCTAAAGTATATTCAAATATTTTATTATCAAGGAGACATTTCCATAAAGACACTCACAAAGCAAGCACAGATACATCAAAAGTAATAATTCTGAAAAAATTTATTAGGGAATCGATAGGCTAAAAATGATCACCTGAGACCAAACCTCTTGCAAAGCTCAGGCCATGAGCAAAATCGAAAATCTAATCAAACAGTAGGCAAGAATATTACCTGGACCTCTAAGGCTTGACATGTTTTACACTTCTTTCTACATAGACCATCTATACTTCCACCATTGTCGCAGTTATTTTAACTAAGAAATTGATTTGAGAACTAGGAGTAACATCTTCTTTAGAAGGCAATGAACACTTTTTCCGTTACTCAAAAAAGACAATTAAGTCACATGGCTAAATCAATTGTAAGTAAGAAATTTATTTGTGCAGATGCACATGCTAAATTTTAAGCAAACAACAACAAAAATTTGTAATTCCATTATACGCAACATCAAAATATATATATAAATGCTTTAAAAATGATACATATGTAAAATTAAAGCCGGACATTACTCCAAGGGGACAAATACACATAACATGTTAGGCGGAGTACAACACATTAAATGATTGTATTCTTTTCCTCACCTTGGTTTTTATAGCAGATTCCAGTACATTGCACTTCTCTACCCATTAAAAAGAGCCCACATCATGAATAAATAGATCCTCATCTGCGGAGGAATTGGCAAGTGTGAATATTAGGAAAAATCTAGAAACTGAGAGGATAAAATTTTTCTTAAAAATAAATATGACGATAATGAAAAACACACAAATAAGAAATCAGGTCTAAAAACCAGTCAAGCTAGACACCTAAACTGCAAATCAAATAATTGAAAGGGATTTCTTGACGCAACCCATGTTAGGAATAGCCTAAAAACAGAAGGCAGCAAGAGGTAAGTACCAACCTAATGGTTTGAGTAAGCTCAACAAGAACCAAACCTGTTCAGCCATGTCTGAACCCCTACTGACTCCCCAGAATGCACAGCACAAAGCCAAATGTGGTCATTATTATTCAAGATTATGAGTAAACATTTAAATATTAAACTATTGGGTATATATGGAGAGCATCCTTGATTAATCTAATTTCTTTTAAGCAATATCTTTGGAAAGATGAAGGGACAGAAGCAAATATCCTTGCTACAACTAAGGGGGGTCCTGCAAGAGTATCTGTTGAGGATGAAGTGGTTGTACCAGCTTGTCCTGAGCATGAATCTACTAAAACAAATTTTCTTGCAGTTATTGAGGAAGTTTTTGATGAGGAAGAAATAGATCAAGATGATGTAGTTGAATAATGAAAAGAAGATATTATTTTGAATGTTGAAACTGAAACTGTTAATGACAATATGACTAAAGATGCTGATGAAGATATGAATACCTTGGAGAAGCAGTTGAGGCTGGAATTCATATAGAGAAGGCTACTGAGGGAAATGAGAAAAATTCAGTGGATGTTAAGTTGGAGGCTGAATTAGTGGAGAAAACTATTGAATCAAAACATATGCAAGTGGAAGAAGGAATTTAAGAAGATAATGATAAGGGTGATCGTAATGAAGACTTGGGAGGATGATGTTGGTGCTGAAAATATAGAAGTTACAACTATACAAAGAGAAAAGGTGGTAATAGATAATGAGACTCTGTCACCAACTACTGAAGAAGATCATGATTTTGATGAAAATCTAAACCAGTTCGCTCCAAGAATATTTTCTTCTTCCCAGCATTTGCAATAATAAATCATAGACATGAAAGGTTGTTTGAAAGATGTAAAAGAAGAGATGAATAAGTGGAGGGAAACTTCAGTTTCCAAAGAAGACTTTAAAGAGTTGAAATCATTTATGGTTTCAAAGTCAGACTCTGATGACTTGAAATAATTGATGACAGCTGAAGATGAATTTCTAAAAGGTTCTAAGCATAATGATACAGGTATGAATAAAGCATTTAAAAATGAGCTTAAAAATATGCTAAAATCTCAAACAGATTTACCGAAAGAAAAACAACTAGTTATGTTGGGTGTTCTTGAATCTGTTATGGTGTAGATGAAGCCAATTAAGGGTCAGTTATCTGCTTTAAATTGAAATCTATTATCAATAGTAAATGAAAGAATATCTAAATTACAATCCAATACTGCAACCTTTGATAAATTTCAAGAGTTCAAATTGGAATTTATTACTGAATCCATAAAAGTCAATACTTAGGAACACAATTCTAACAATTGTATACATATTCGGGAATGTACAGTAGATTTGGGGAAGTTCTAGTATGAAGTCAATTAGAAACGTGATCAGGGTGTAAGTGATTTAGAAGATGTCAGTGAAAATTTAAGCAAACTACAACCAGATGTAGTATCTAAAAGAGAATCATTTGATGATGGAGATGATCAAAAGATGGATAAAGATATTGAAAGTATAAATAAATAGTGTCATACTGACCATGAGTTGTTACTTCACTATCAGGATGTTTTGCATAGAGTGTGTAATATTCTTAAAAATATTCAAATTTATTTCAAGGGGCAAGAGGAAACTTCATCTGAGACATTCGAAAATGAAAATGAAGATGTTAAAAGAAAGGAGATTGTGGTTTACAAAGAGCCAACTCTGTCTACATCGATGCACATGCAAAGACTGATGTGATTTCAGAATTATTTTTGGAAATGTTCCAAAAAGCTGGTGGGAGATATTGAAAGTTGTTATATGTAGATGGAGGAACAGAATTGTTGGAGTTTGCATCCCAAATCAGACTTGAGGTCCGGTGTGGTCTTAATTATTTTTTATAAAAGAACCTCAAGGGCTCCTTTAGAGAGTACACCTTAGGGGTTCGGTCTACCTCATTTTACCATTCTACATAGTATCAAAGGGAACCTAATCCCGACCCTCCTCCCATCTTTTTTTTATTCCGATCTAGGGTTTCTCAATATTTTTATCCCCCACAGGGGGCGGCCGCCTCCATGGCCTATGAGCCGTAGGTATTTCCCGTCCGCCCCCTGTGGCGGTCCTTGATCCCTGCTTCGGCCTCCCTCCCGGCGAATCTCCCCCCTGCCGGCGGATCCTCGTCCAGGAGACCTCGTCCGACAACTCCCTCATGCTTTTTCTCGGCGCCCTCGTCCAGGCGCGATCGGCCCGCGGCCCGCCTCTTCGCATTGCTCCCTGCGCTCACCTCCCCTAGGGCTTCGCTCCACCCCGCGTCCTCCCGCGTCCTCCCGCAGCATCCTGACGAGGCTCCCGCCTCCTTGCGCGGCTCCTCGGTGCGCTCGACGGCGGACAACGACCTCTCCCGCAACAACCTCCCTTTCTTCCCGGCTCTTCCGGCAGCACTCAGCGGAATCCCATCGTCCGCGGCATCCCCTACCTGGTGCGCACGTCGACCCCGCCTTAGGTCGCGCCTCCCGTCGCGCCTCCCGATCCCGGCGGAATCCTCCCTCTGCGTGCCACGACAACTCCACCCATCCCGCTTGAGGCCCTCCCAGATCCGTTGACACCTGGGCCATGGTGACTCCATGCGCGACGACCTTCCCCGCCGGCTTGGTCTCTGCCGGCCTTCTCCCCATGACTCGCCCTCCCGCGGCTCCTCCAGTCCGCGGCCTTGCGGCTCCTCGTCGGCAGTCCTGACTCCCGCTTTCCAGCGGCTCTCCCGGCTCTCGACGCGCCTCCCTCTGTTCGCCCCCTACTTCCAGCAGCGCCGGATCCCTGCGCAACATCTACTGCGCCTCGTCATCCCGGTCATTCATCGCTGGACCCTCCCAGAATTGGCCAGATTCGGCCACATCCAGTCGCTGGTGCATTCTGTGGCAGCTCTTTTTTCAAGCTGATCCCCTCCTCCTGCGCTGCTCTTCTGGTAGCCACCTCCCTTTCCTGGCGGAACCATTTCTACGCGCTCGTTGTCCGCCGACATGCCTTCGCGCTTCCTCCACCGTGGTGCATCACATCGACCGCCTTGGATCTAGGCCCTTTGGCGCCGCCAGATCCCGCAACAATTCTGTGGAATCCCCGCCTCTCGTCGCCGGCCCCGCAAGTGCGGTTTTCCCGATGCTATTGTGGCTTTCCCGGCGTATCATCGACAGGCCCCACTAGTGCGGCATTCCTGGCGCTCTGTCAACTAGCCTGATCTGTGTAGTTCATGTGTTGCGCTCACGACATCTTCAATCCATCCATCATCTTGAGGGGGAGCTATGATCTTAAGGGGGAGCTGCAATCTTGAGGGGGAGATATGATCGTCACTTGTTTCTTTTATTTCATCTTGTTTTGTAATCAAGCTGGGTATGTCCAGCTTGAGAGAGAGTGTTTGCAGCTTGTTGCTAGCTTTGTTTTTTCTTTATGTGTTCAAGCTAGGTACACCTAGCTTGAGGGGGAGTGCTAGAGTCTTCATCCCACATCAGACTTGAGGTCCGATGTGATCTTAATTATTTGTTATAAAATAACCTCAAGGGCTCCTTTAGAGAGTACACCTTGGGGGTTCGGTCTACCTCATTTTATCATTTTACAAGAATAACATCATGAAAAATGCAAATATTGTATTTAGTATTATCCACGTAAAGATTTCATATACTAAGAAACATTGGGATGAGCTATCGGTGAAAATCTAAACCAAATGGGAGTGCAAAATTGACCAGTTTTACGCTAATTCTATTGGTAGAGATGATATGGATAAAATGTAAAAAAGCATAAGTTACAACATCGTCGAGTAGATGGTAATGTGATGTCATCATAACGAATCCCTTCACGGTTCATCTTCTCCAATAGCTCTCGAAACCTCTCCACCTACCCAAACCTTCGGAGCCCCATGATCAAGGAATGGTAGGTCACGAAATCAGGAAAGTATCCATGTTCCACCCTCATCCTCTCCATCAATGCCACACCCTCCCCATACCATCCCACCTTGTAGAGCCCAGAAATCAGGAAGCTAAAAGCCACCACGTCGGGCTTGCACTCATCCCGAAGGCCCATGCACTTAAACACCCTCAAAGCATCACCCACCTGTCGGTGCTTGCATAAGTAATCTATTTAGATGTTGTACGTCACGGTGCTGGCTGTACCCCATCATCGCCCATCCTGTTAACCACCTCCTCATAGTGGTTCATCTCCCCAGCCTTGCAAGACCTATTAATCAAGCAGTTTAGGTGATGGTAAAAGGGGAACAACCATATTCGGATCTCATCTTCTGCAACGAAGACAAGGCTTCCTCGTGTCTTCCCACCTTGCAAAGACCATCAATCAGAGTGTTGTATAAAATGACACCTTACCCAATTTATGAAACAGTCTCAATGCCTCATCTACCTGCTGATGCTTACAGAAGTCATTCATCAAAATCCCATAGGTGACCACATTGGGATCAATCCTTTCCTTAATCATCTCATTAAACAGCTCCAAGGAGATGTTTTTGTCATTGTCTTTGAAGAACCCAACTATCAAGCAATTGTAGGTGATGACAACAAGGAACAACCATGCTCAAACCTCATTCTTTTCATCAAGGTGAGGTCATCTTTCTACCTCCCCACTGTGCAAATCCCATAGATCAGGGTGTTGTAAGTCACCACATTAGGCAACAAGGAGGCCCCACTGCTTCCTTCTCCACCTATGAACTTCTCGAACACTGCCACAGCTTCATCGACCCTCTGGTGCTTGCAGAGATGGTGGAGGAGAATGTTCAACGCCAAAACATTCACCTCACTATCTTTCCTTAGCAAGGAATATCTTGCAGGAAAGTCAACCATGCTAGTATCATGGCAGAAAGGGGGGGATTCGAGGCCACAATAACACATGATTTCACACAGAACATCCCGAGCAAAACTGATCTTCTCACCCCTTCATAACTTATCTACCAATCAATCCAAAAAAAAAAAACAACGGAGGGAAAATGCCTTTTTTGCTGAATTTGGAAACCAGACGGACTACCTCTTCTTCCGTCTCTCCATTCCACACCCCATCCAACCTCAACATGGCTTCATAAAAGACGATCCATGTTTTATCATTGGGTAGAAACTTCAGATTAGGTTCGTGTTGGGACGGAAGTGCTCACACTCTCAGGATCGCTCACAAAAACATAAGAAATCATGGCAGAAGCAGAACGAGGGACACACAAAGTTTACGTGGTTCGGTCGGATGACCTACGTCCATGGGGAAGATAGCCAAAAAAACTTATTCAAATGGGAATACACAGGTTACAAATTCCCCATATCTCTCTCATATAATCTCGCACGCAATGACGACCCATATTTATAATCATAATGTAGCGAAAAAAACAAAGATGGTTGCTGCAAGTTTTCTCTAGGCGGTCACCAACTGCTGCAACGAGTCTTCTTCGGCAGCACCACCCTCTACAAGTCATCAACAGGCGGCACCAAACATCTTTAGCAGGTCTCCTCTAGCGGCTGGATCATCAAAGGCGATCACCCACCACAACATGACGGTGATATTTTTCCGTAAAAAACTTAACAATCTCCACCTTGATGAAAAATTTCACCAAGTTGCCGCTCAAACAAATTTTCATCTAATTGAAACAAATCTTCCTGCTGCTGCTGAAACAAATCTTCCTGCTGCTACTGAAACAAATCTTTATGTCTGCTGCTGCCTTCCTGATGCCCATCGGCATATCAAGTTTGAGTCATATTGATCAAGCCTAAACAATGTTGGAACTTGATCTCTGTATCAGATTTCTTATCCTTCGAAGGAGGAACAAGATCCCATATCATATTCTGATGCAGTGAGTTCATATCTTCTTCCATAACAGACTTCCACTGGTTCATTTCTTTGTTATCCAAAACATCTCAATAGCAATCTGGAACACCACCTTCAATTACAGAAAGAGCAAAACTAACCGATTTTCCATACCTATAAGGTCTTCAAATAGTCCTTCGCGTTCTACCAGTGGTGTTACTCTTATCTGATGTCATTGCTCCACCTGTAACAGATCCAACATTCAAATAATACAACACCTTTTTGAATACCTTTCATCTCAAGAAGTGAATCGCAGATAATTTTCATGAATCCATCTTCAATAGTTATTTGGTAACCAATCTTATCCAAAACTCCAAGCGATATGAAGTTATTCTCCAATTCTGGTATATATCTCACATTTGTAAGGCGTTGAATTGTACCATCATGCATCTGTAGGTTCTGGGCGCAGTGAAAGTTCATTTGTGGTTTTTCCCAACTTTAATTTTAGCGTTAAACAACGTTCAATCCGAGATCCGTCACGATAATAAAACGCCGGATATTCGGAATAGAACGAAGAACGTAAAAGAAAGAGGAGGGTCCCAGAACCGTTGAGAGGATCATCATATGTTGTGTAAAGACCTGTAAATTTCAAGGAAATTTTTTTCTTAAATTCTTTTGGATTTTACGAGTACGCAGTTTCTGACGGCACCTGATTCTGAGGCCTGGTGTGCCCGAAATCAATTTCCGAAGATTAGCTCGGGTACGTTCAGTGAACGAACGAATGAGTTTTTCTATCTTTTGAACCGGTGCTCGGAATTGAAATCTGAGGGCATCGATGGAACCGCAGCGCTGATAATTGTTTAAGAGGACCTTTACCGAAGGTGCGTTTTCTTAGGAGAAGAAGTTAAATTTTGGGGTTTAAGTGAGAAGTAAATAAAATTGTGTACAGTTTTATTTTATTATCCTTGGAAGTTAGACTCTCTCATGGGAAGTTGTTGGTGGGGCCCACAACCACCCAACTTCCCATGTGTGGTTATGAGGGAGGTGGGGCCCACACGAGCCCTCATCTTTTCACATTCCATAACCCTTAACCCTTTTGAACTCCCATGATAAATACATGACAACTCTCCATTAATTTTTTGGTATCCTTTAATTATGTGACTTCTCCTCTCCCCACATTAAATCATGCCAACACACTTAATCAATTAAGAGAGTGATGTGTTTGAATTTTAAAATTTAAATGCATGGCATGAAATAATAAAATAAGATGAGACTTATTTTATATGGGGTTAGTCTGTTGTGTTGAGAGAAAAGGGGAGAGAGATCTTGTGACTTGAAGAACTTCATCTCCTTCGTTGAAGAACGTCAAGACTCCGATGAAGAACATCGACTCGGCGACCCCAGATTCTCCTTCCTTTTCCTTCACGACAAGGAAGGAAACAACGACGCGAGAATTCGCCAACGACGTCATGCTTCGTTCTCACCGTGATAAAAGAGGAGACGTCGCTTCCTCCTCGGACGCTCTCCGCCGACGTCTACGGAACCTCACCCCGCGACGCTGTTTTCCGCGACGCCCGTCGTTCGACAACTTTTGTTGAGGTAGGGGTGTGTTTTGACTGAGCAACGTTGGTTTACCGTCCATGTTGTTGTTTCTCATAAAACCACTTGTTATCGGACTAATGCGGAAGGAACCGGACCAAACTAACATGGTCTGATTCCTCCGTCGTTCTTGTTGTTGTATGATGTTCTCCTACCGTTCTTGAGCGGTGAATCAAGTTATGTTTTCGGAGCTGATCAGAGGCTCGAAAACATCGTAAAAGGCCTCAGAGCGTCGGGGCGACCTAGAAGCGGAAGTTTCGTAGAACTCAGATCATCAGAACAAAGAACGGACACCTCGGGAGGCGTGTTGGCCAGAGGCGTCGTTTCTGGAAAATTCCAGAATACACGGCGTGTACTCCAAGAGCACACGCCGTGTAGCACAAGCGTACTGTGGCTTCCGTTTCGGACGTTAGAAAATTAACACACGACGTGTACTCTCCACACTGTTTGACAGAGGAGATTTTGAGGGACTCGGCGTGTATTTAGGGAAAATACACGGACACGGACAAAAATACATGGCCTCGTCACACGACGTGTATTCTCTTCATAGAAAGGCAGAAGCGGCTTCGCGAGGTTCAGCATGTAATCTGGAAGATACACGGACACGGGCAGAACCACACGGCCAGGGGAACGGCGTGTACTACCCCACCATGGCAGAAGCGGCTACGTGATGACTCGACGTGTATTCCGGGAATACACGGACATGGGGTGGAGTACACGGGCATGTACTCCATCACACGGACAGGCATGGCCAGCGCACATAGAACCGACCCTAGAGGTTTGGACACGGCGTGTAACCATACTACACGCCATGTACTTACTTATCTACACGACCGGCCCTGCGACACGGGCCGTATCACACAGGCAGTACCCGGTGTCTGATGACACGACGTGTATCGCTTACCTACACGCCGTGTACTTTCAGGAAATGGCTTGGTTGTCTTTTTCTCCGTGACTTGGGCACGTTTTTCTTGGTTTTTCCCCTATGACGTGGGACAAAACTACAGGATACATCAACTCCGGTCTTCATGACAGTTGATGTATCGATCTTTGACTTGAGGAGTGGACCCTCCGGAAATCGAGCATGCTGTGTGCGGGAACCCTAGAGCTGGATGTGACTGCGACGACGATGACGACTGTACTTGGATCCTCCATGGGTTCGGCAGCAATGATGACTGTACTTGGATCCTCCGTGGGTTCGGCAGCGATGACGACTGTACTTGGATCCTATGTGAGTTCGACATCGATGGTTACTGTACTTGGATACTATGCGGGTTCGGCAGCGACAACTTCTATAATTCGTGGGTTCGGCAGAGGAGATGATTTAGAGGTTACATCTAATCATCTCCACCTCTCTTCGTGAGTAGTATACCCGTGTGAGCTGAGTCTTGACTTTCAATCATTATCTTCAATATGATTGACTTGATTTTCTGTGTGGATTGGGTTGTGCTTTCCTGTGTGGATTGGGTAGTGCTTTCCTTTGTGGATTCTGGGAGACCTTCGGGGGTCTCGGGGTCCCTACTGAGTACCGTATACCCACCCCTACATGGGCTATGTCCGCACTACGTTGTGTTGGTTGCAGACGACGAACAACGCTGATCGTGGTTGAGGCTTGTGGAGCATGACGGTAACCGGAGGTGGACTATCAGGCGGGACGTACACGGAGCGGACGACCGGACCCGAGGAGCTGAGGAGACCATTTGTACCCACCCTTCAGGTGGGATAGCCGGAGAACAACTCGGTGGTTGCTGATTTACTTTACTGCTGCTGTACTTTCTTTTCAGTTGTACTGTACTTTCAGTTGAGTTTGTATTCTGATCCATTTACTTTTCAGCACTTACTTTTGTACTCAGTTTACTTAGTGTTTACTTCATCCTGCGTACTCTGTGGTGTTTTTTTTTCTTATATAAAGGCAATGCCTTCCCTTTTATCGGGATTTACGCCTTTGGTGCTAGTCTCCAGCCCCTGGCCTATAGAAGGCGGGTTTGGGGTAGTCACGGCACGTGCCTCGAGGACGGGTTGTGACAAATTGGTATCAGAGAAGTAGATTCTACTGCAGAACTCAGGACTCTGATAATTTCTTCTATGTGAAGCAATAGTGTTAAGGGTATTGAGTGTGGTAATCAGTCCAGGAAGTCCAGTGTTGGTGCGGCGACCGACGTAATCATACACCAGGACCCTGACTTCTGATTTCCGACTCAGTGCACGAAAACATTGATTATATGTGTGTTTCAAAAGTTTTCTTTGTGATTACTTTGTGTCAGCTCACCAGGTATATTGTATTAATCGTGTCGCACTTGTTTCTTTTCAGGATGGTCTCACGACAGCAGCCAGCTAGGGTTCCAAGCTTTGTGAGAGATGGCAACCCACCAAGCGACGAGGTCTCGGTGCAGGGCCCCATTACAGCGGAGGCACCGACGGTACCTCTACCCGCCGAGCCACCGATGCCACCAGCCCCAGCAGCTGAGAGTGCACGTCGCCTGAGTACACTGCACGAGTTTCAGCATCAGAGACCGCCCAGGTTCCGTAGGGAGACGGACCCTCAGGCAGCCGAGGATTGGCTGGAGGCTGTTGTTCGAGTCTTCAGATTAGTAGGGACACCGGCTGGTCTCATGGTTATCACGACCCGTCCTCGGGACCCGTTTCATGACTACCCCAAGCCCGCCTTCCATAGGCCAGAGGCTGACGACTAGCACCAAAGGCGTAAATCTCGATAACTGGGAAGACATTGCCTTTATAAAAGTAAACAAAACATCATAGAGTACAAGCGGAAGTAATACACTAAGTATAAAAAGAAGTGCTGAAAAAGTAAGTGGGTCAGAAAACAAACCCAATTGAAAGTACAGCTACAACTGAACAAAAGTACAACAGAAAAAGACAACAGCTGGAAGAAAGGAATTAGCTCATGGGTCGTCCTCCTCGGATCCTACCTAAAGGGTAGGTACAGATAGCGCAGCTCCTGGATCGTCCACCACAGATCCTACCTGAAGGGTAGGTATAGATAGCTTCCACAACGCTCTTGCCCACCAACCTCCTCCGAGTATCGTCTCGCCATGAAGTCCACCTCCTGATACTAACTCGTCGTGAGGTCCACCTCCGGGTATCGTCCAGTCCTCGAACGCTTGACCTCCGCCAGCGCTGTCCGTCGTCTGCATCCAACACAACGAGGTGCGGACATAGCCCGTGTAGGGGTGAGTATAACGATACTCAGTAGGGACCCCGAGACCCTCAAGGTCTCACTAAATCCAACAAGGATAACCACAAAGAAGGATCTCAACAGATAACATTTACTTAGGTATAATCTCATACTTATACCTAAGTTATCAAGTAACTCATCTCAATCATGAGGTAAACACAAAGGTCATAGACTCAGCTCAAACCAGGATTTTCATTATCGAAACCGTAACTGCTGAAGAGCCCCATCTCTGGAGTGTACAATGATCATGTCACGACTCTGAGGTACTGCTCACTAACCTAAGATTGCTGAAGTACTCCTTCTGTCGAGTACCACGGGTCAACCACCCAAACACAGTAGTGCTTCCCGCCGGGGTATGCTACCCAAACACAGTAGTGCACACCCCCTAATAGCTTGCAGAGGTACTCTCCGAACGAGTACCACGGGTCTACACCCAAACAAGTAGTGCTCCGTCCGCCATGGGTCTGCACCCAAACAAAGTAGTGCTCCGTCCACTGGGCTAGTCGACTCACTCCAAGTCGAGTCGGTCAAGTAGTCGTCAGGTCTCAATCGGCTACACGGTCTCCGTACTCCATACGCTCGTCTCCGGTAGGATCCGCTCCATGAGCTACTGGTCGATACTCCAAGTATCTCAAAGAACCGCCTCGTCTTAGGGGTCTCAACGCAACAGACGACACGTCAATCGGATGCCCGGTCTGTGAGTTACTAGCCTTTTCGTCCCAGGGGCCCGGTTGGTTTTGTGTGCGAACCAACCCATCTGTATCTCAATTGTACCCCGAACTCTCATATGGTAATCTCATAGGGACCGTTTCTCAACGTGAACACCAACGCCGCTGACGGTTCGTCAAACGGACGTCCGGTCTGAAAGTTATCAGCTTTTCCGTTCTAGGGGCCCGATTGGATTTCGGGTACAATCCAACCCGGCCACTATCCAACTGCAACCAAAACTCAGGCTAAGTATGCCAAAAGTTCCGTCTCATCAAGAGGAATCCAACAAAGCCGACGGTACGTCAATCGGACGTCCCGAGCTCAAGTTATAGGCGTTTCTGCTCCGAGGTCCCGGTTGGTTTCGTGTTCAAACCAACCCGACCATACCCAAAATTCTCCGAAACCTTGAGTGTAATATACCGAAACGACTGTCTCGATCCAAGGATCGCATCGCAACTGACAGTGTATCGATCGAAGGTCCGTAGCCCAAGTTATGGGCGTTTGAACGAAAACAGTCCTAAATGGGGGTTTTGGGGCCCGGACCGACCCGGCCCGAGACCCCCTGGGTCGGCCCGAACCGGGTCCAGGTCTGATCCTCTTGGGCGCGGACCGGCCCGGCCTGGCCCGGCGCGCTGGCGGTCAGCCGGTTAGCTCGGTTAACCGAGCTAGGCGGTCGGGGGGGGGGGGGGCTGCCCCCCTGTTCAATTAAACGTGGCCCCCACGTGGGGGGCCGCCGTTGTCTGGCCATCCGGGGGTTACGAACCCCCGGCTCCTCCTCTGACCGGCCGGCCCGCTCCGGTCGGCCGACTGCTGCACCACGGGACGGGCGCGGGCCGGTCCCCCTGCTCTGACGCCGGCGGCCGGAAGTTGGACGCCGGTCCCTGCTCTGCCGCGGCCTAAAACCGCGGCCCAAAACCGCGGCCTTGGTCTGTCCGGCACCGCGCGACGGCGCCGCGCCCCTCCGTCGCGGCCCCGCTCTGGCCGCGGTGTTTTTCGTGATTCTCCGGTGCGGCGCGACGGCGCCGCGACTTTGTTTGACTTCATCGGCGCGGCGCGACGGTGCCGCGCATCCTTGCCCATTCCCATTGTTTGTGCGCGGTGCAACGGCACCGCGCTGCCTTTGCATGTGCCGCAATAAAATCAAACAAACAAGGGGGAGGAGGGTCGACCGTGTTCGTGCGGTCCGACCTCCTCTCGTTATTTCGAAAACAGGTGGCCCAATTTGAAACGAAGAAATGGCGACTGAAGTATTCACGAACAAACAAATAAATCCCCTACGGGTTTTCCGCAATTAAAAGAAAATTCCAAACCCGCAAACAAAAACTTTTGCAGATCAACTTAATAATGAGTTGATCCGCATTCTTGTTTTAGAAGGAAAACAATCATGAGATTATTAATATTCTCAAATTAAACCCCTACCTTGAGCGTAGTCGTTGAACGAGGTTCGTCGCGGAAAGGGACGTCGCGGAATTGATCGTCGCGGAAAGAGAGGTCGCGAAAGGAGGATCGTCGCGTTGTGGAGAAAAGATTTGTCGGCGTCGCGTCGTCGATCTCCAAGGATCCGGCGTTCTTGCCAACCTTCGTCGGAGGTCGGCGTTCTTCGCGTTCTTCGACGAATAACGAAGAACTTCAAGTCTCCCCTTTTTCTCCCAAAAACTCAACACAACAAGCTCCAACAATAATAAAATAAGACACCTTCTTATTTTATTACTCAAGCCTTAAGTTTGAAATTCAAAATTGAATCAACCAATTAATTGAATTTAATTGAAATGTTAAAACCACCCAATTAATAGAGGCGTTTAATATTTAAATAAACGCACGAGTTGACTTTCATTAATTGGGGGGGTGCGGGTGCGTTACTGAAATAAAGGAGGGGTTGAGGAAGTTGAAAGGGTGAGGCTCGTGTGGGCCCCATCCCACTAATATCCTACCTAGTGTATTAGTTAGGATGTGGGTCCCACTCAATCACTTAGCTTAGGTTAACACTTCTTTAAATAAAATAAAATTGGTTGTACCACTTTTATTTTATTCATTTACTTAACCCAAAAATTTAATAACCACACCCGAGAAAACGCAACTCCGGAAAAGGTGTTTCTAAGCAATTACCGGCGCTACTATTCCATCGGTGCCCTCAGATTTCGATTCCAAGCACTAGTTCAAAAGTTAGGAAAACCCGCTCGTTCGTTCACTGAACGTACCCGAGCTAAACTTCGGAAAATGATTCCGGGCACACCGGGCCTCGGAATCAGGTGTCGTCAGAAAC
Organism: Viscum album; assembly: GCA_963277665.1. Taxonomy (NCBI): domain Eukaryota; kingdom Viridiplantae; phylum Streptophyta; class Magnoliopsida; order Santalales; family Viscaceae; genus Viscum; species Viscum album. The sequence goes on along the minus strand of OY728127.1, from coordinate 1,148,512,834 downwards.
TGCGTTCTTGTAAAATTCCAAAGAAAATTAAGTAAAAAATTTTTCCTTGAAATTTCCGGGTCTTTACATTACTCCCACCTCAGGGCTTTATGTCCTCGTAAAGCTTTAACACAAACTAGGGTTACAAAAGAGGTACTGAGCACGCATCTGAGCCTTCCGCTCCCATGTGCTTACCTGGAGGTTCCCGTAATATTAGTGAAAGCGCACCCGAGGAATCGACCGTCCTCGTAGGATCCGCTCCTGTCGATCCTCGATCCCCACTGGAACCTCCGTGAAAGTCACCTCATCGCCAACGTCCAACTCCTCATGGTCGATGATATGCGTTGGGTCAAGCACATATCTCCTCAGTTGAGATACGTGGAAGTCGTCGTGCACCTGGTGAAACTGAGGTGGATGGGTCAAGCGGTAAACCACCTCGCCTACCCTGCTGAGGACCTGGAATGGTCCGATGAAGCGTGGAGATAACTTGTCGCCTCGGCCACATCTCTGTAAACCTCGTCGAGGTGAGACCTGTATAAGGACGCGATCGTCATCCTCGAACTCTAGAGGTCTCCAATTCCTGTTAGAACTGAAACTCAAAACGACTGCTGCCACGAGGGTAAGGTTGACCGACTCAAGAGTGATCGGTCGCACCCTCCTGTGCATGAGTTTATCTTGTGCTGCCTGGGGTTTCCTTTACGCCGACCAAGGGAAACTCGTCCCAATGTTGTAGGTAAACCGAAACCTCTTGCCTAATACAGTCAATCTAAGTATAAACCGTGAATCCAATCCATACCCAAACTAACATTGTAAGGCCTCGACGCTGCCACCAAGAGATTCCAACCGAAACTCTCGCCTCGAGGGTCAGACCACACTGTCGGCGTAAGTGTGATTATCGAGTCTCTTCCCAAGGTATCTCCAGACGTGAGGGTCAAGTCTACGGATTACCGGAAACTCTAGGTCTGGGACAAGTTTCGTGGAAGGAAGGAATGATTCGTATCAACGTCTATTACTACGGAAGCTAGTAGTGGACACAGAATGTCCCTCGAATCATTCTTAGAGTCATTGGGTCACTCTCCTTGACCGCATGCAGCTACTCTCTTCCCCAGCCATCCATCTCCATGAGCCTGACGGGAACAACAAAGGCGGGTGGTTGTAACGTGTTGAAATGTACACCACCTCATGCTGCTCTCCTAGCTCTGCCTCTACGTCTGCTGCTCTGCAGATTCACCTGTCCTTATCACTCCTTCTTGAAACATTTTACACGCCCAAGTCCCTGAGACTGGCGCCAGTTTCCTATTTCCTACTGCACTGTGCAGTCTTCATCCGCTCCTGAATGATCTGCACCTTCCCCGTCATAACTCGTACCATCTCTGGTCGGTAGGAAGTTTTCCGATGTGGCAAGTCGGTCAATGACCACCCTTCTTTGCCTACGATCTGTAAGAGCTGCTAAGATTTCTCCTCTACCGAAAAGAGAAACTCGGTCTCATCCACTGGATGAACCACGCCCATTTCCTAATACAGTCAATCCTGACATGAATGATGCATTCATGCCATGGATGACGTCTTAAGGCCTCGACGTTACTACCAAGAGATTCAACCGTCACTCTCGCCTCTAAGGGTCGAGTCACGCTGTCGGCATCAGCGTGAGGTCTCTGGGTCTCCTCCAGTAGGGATCTCGAAAGTGAGGTTCAAGTCAATAGTTTTAACCGGGACCTCTCAGTATCAACCAAACAAAAGGACAGGAAGTAAACATCACGAAGATAAGTGTCTTTTATTATTGCAGCTCATAGTACAAAGACACAAATTCAACAACAACATGGAACTAGAAGTACCAAGAACAAAAGGCATCCACTAGTTCCGCTCCTGTCCACCTGCTTCCGGAGCTCCGCTGCCTGAAGCTGTGCTCTAGAAAACTCTTAGCCACCTCCTCAAGCCAGTCCTCAGCTGCTTGTGAGTCAGGTTCGCCTCGGAACTTGAGGGTATCTGATGTTGGAACACGTGTAAGGCAGTAAGTCTACAAGTGTCACATACCGGTACCACCGGTTGTAACTGCTGACCAACAGGTAGTGATGTATAGCTGACACACTACCCGAAGGCACTATCTCAGGCATCAGTCCACATACCGAAGCCTCATCGCTATGTGGACCATCCTCATGGTCACTCACTGGGAAAAACTAGTAGTCAAGTCCACCATCCACTCTACTGATGTCTCAGCTAGGCGGAAAACTCTAGCAATCACCTCCAGCCAGTGCTCTGCTGTCTGGGAATCTGCCTCGCCTCATAACCTCGGAGGCCGCTGCTGCTGGAACTCGTGCAACGCGCTCTGCCAGCGTGCACAGTTCGCTAGTAAGGCTGGTGGCATCTGCTGCCCAACAGGTGGTGGTGCTGCTGGTACACCACCCGAGGGTGCCAATATAGTAAAAAGGGCCACACACCGGAGCCTCGCCGCTCGGTGGACCGTCATCGAGTACTCTCTCGGAACTCCAACTGACTTTCTGCGTGGAGACATCCTGAACAGATGCGACACGGCCAACGATTTATACCTGGTGAGCTGACCTGGTTTGAGATGACTTTAAAACTTTGGAAACACACACGCAATCAGTGTTTTCGTGTCCAAAGTCAGAAATCAGTAGTCAGGGTCCTGGTGTACGGATACGTCGGCCGCCGCACTAACACTGGACTCCCTGAACTGAAGACCACACTCGGTACCCCTATTGCTTCACAGAAAAGGAATATCAGAGTAATAAGTCCTGCAGTAGAACCGACTCCTTTGATACCAATTTGTCACGACCCGTCCTCGGGACCCGTGCTGTGACTACCCCAAGCCCACCTTCCATAGACCAGGGGCTGACGACTAGCACCAAAGGCGTAAATCCCGATAACTGGAAAGACATTGCCTTTATAAAAGTAAACAAAACATCACAGAGTACAAGCGGAAGTAATACACTAAGTATAAAAAGAAGTGATGAAAAAGTAAGTGAGCCAGAATACAAACCCAATCGAAAGTACAGCTACAACTGAACAAAAGTACAACAGAAAAAGACAACAGCTGGAAGAAAGGAAGCAGCTCCTGGGTCGTCCTCCTCAGATCCTACCTGAAGGGTAGGTACAGATAGCGCAGCTCCTGGATCGTCCACCACGGATCCTACCTGAAGGGTAGGTACAGATAGCATCCACAATGCTCTTGCCCGTCAACCTCCTCCGAGTATCGTCTCACCGTGAAGTCCACCTCCTGATACTAACTCGTCATGAGGTCCACCTCCGAGTATCGTCCAGTCCTCGAACGCTCGGCCTCTGTCAGCGGTGTCCGTCGTCTGCATCCAACACAACGAGGTGCGGGCATAGCCCGTGCAGCGGTGAGTATAACGATACTCAGTAGGGACCCCGAGACCCTCAAGGTCTCACTAAATCCAACAAGGATAACCACAAAGAAGGATCTCAACAGATAACCTTTACTTAGGTATAAGCTCATACTTATACCTAAGTTATCAAGTAACTCATCTCAATCATGATGTAAACACAAAGGTCATAGACTCAGCTCAAACCAAGATTTTCATTATCGAAACCGTAAATTCTGAAGAGCCCCGTCTCTGGAGTGTACAGTGATCCTGTCACGACTCCGAGGTACTGCTCACTAACCTAAGACTGCTGAAGTACTCCTCCTGTCGAATACCGCGGGCCAGCTACCCAAACACAGTAGTGCTTCCCGCCAGGGTATGCTACCCAAACACAGTAGTGCACACCCCCTAATAGCCTGCAGAGGTACTCTCCGGACGAGTACCGCGGGTCTGAACCCAAACAAGTAGTGCTCCGTCCGCCATGGGTCTGCACCCAAACAAAGTAGTGCTCCGTCCACTGGGCTAGTCGACTCACTCCAAGTCGAGTTGGTCAAGCAGTCGTCAGGTCTCAGTCGGCTACACGATCTCCGTACTCCGTACGCTCGTCTCCGGGAGGGTCCGCTCCACAAGCTACTGGTCGATACTCCAAGTATCTCAAAGTCCCACGAAGGAGTATCTCAAAGGACCGCCCCGTCTTAGGGGTCTCAACGCAACAGACGACGCGTCAATCGGACGCCCGGTCTGTGAGTTACTAGCCTTTTCGTCCCAGGGGCCCGGTTGGTTTCGTGTGCGAACCAACCCGGCCGTATCTCAACTGTACCCCGAACTCTCATAGGGTAAGCTCATAGGGATCGTTTCTCAACGTGAACACCAACGTCGCTGACGGTTCGTCAAACAGACGTCCGATCTGAAAGTTATCAGCTTTTCCATTCCAGGGGCTCGGTTGGATTTTGGGTACAATCCAACCCGGACACTATCCAACTGCAACCAAAACTCAGGCGAATTATGCCAAAAGTTCCGTCTCATCAAGAGGAATCCAACAAAGTCGACGGTACGTCAATCGGACGTCCGGAGCTCAAGTTATAGGCGTTTCCGCTCCGAGGGTCCGGTTGGTTTCGTGTTCGAACCAACCCGGCCATATCCAAAGTTCTCCGAAACCTTGAGTGTAATATACCAAAACGACCGTTTCGATCCAAGGATCGCATCGCAACTGACGGTGCATCGATCGGAGGTTCGTAGCCCAAGTTATGAGCATTTGAACAAAAACAGTCCGAAATGGGGGTTTTTGGGCCCGGCCCGCTTGGGCGTGGCCCAACCCGGCGCGCTGGTGGTCCGCTGGCCAGCTCGGTTAACCGAGCTGGGTGGTCAAGGGTGGGGGGGCTGCCCCCCTGTTCAAATAAACGCGGCCCCCACGTGGGCGGCCGCTGCTGTCCGGCCAACTGGGGGTTACAAACCCCCGACTCGTCCTCTGACCGGCCGGCCCGCTCCGGCCGGCCGACTGCTGCACCACGGGACCGACGCGGGCCGGTCCCCTGCTCCAACGCCGGCGGCCGGAAGTTGGTCGCCGGTCCCTGCTCTGCCGCGGCCTAAAGTCGCGGCCTTGGTCTATCCGGGGCGGCGCGATGGCGCCGCGCCCCTTTACCGCGGCCCCGCTCCGGTCGCGGTGTTTTTCGTGATTCTCCGACGCGGCGCGACGGCGCCGCGACTTTGTTCGACTTCATTGGCGCGGCGCGACGGTGCCACACATCCTTGCCCATTCCCATTGTTTCTGCACGGTGCAACGACACCGCGCCGCCTTTGCATGTGCCGCAATAAAATCAAACAAACAAGGGGGAGGAGGGTCGTCCATGTTCGTGCAGTGTGACCTCCTCCCGTTATTTTGAAAACAGGTGGCCCAATTTGAAACGAAGAAATGGCGACTGAAGTATTCACGAACAAACAAATAAATCCCCTACGGTTTTTCCGCAATCAAAAGGAAATTCCAAACCCGCAAACAAAAACTTTTGTGGATCAACTTAATAATGAGTTGATCCGCATTCTTGTTTTAAAAGGAAAACAATCATGAGATTATTAATATTCTCAAATTAAACCCCTACCTAGAGCGTAGTCGTCGAACGAGGTTCGTCGCGGAAAGGGACGTCGCAGAATTGATCGTCGCAGAAAGAGAGGTCGCGGAAGGAAGATCGTCACGTCGCGGAGAAAAGATTCATCGGCGTCGCGTCGTCGATCTCCGAGGATCCGGCGTTCTTGTCGACCTTCATCGGAGGTCGGTGTTCTTCGCGTTCTTTGACGAAGAACGAAGAACTATTCTCCCCTTTTTCTCCAAAAAAACTCAACACAACAAGCTCCAACAATAATAAAATAAGACACCTTATTTTATTACTCAAGCCTTAAGTTTGAAATTCAAAATTGAATCAACCAATTAATTGAATTTAATTGCAACGTTAAAACCGTCCGATTAATAGAGGCGTTTAATATTTAAATAAACGCACGAGTTGACTTTCATTAATTGGGGGTTTGTGGGTGCGTTACTGCAATAATGGAGGGGTTGAGAAAGTTGAAAGGGTGGGGCTCGTGTGGGCCCCACCCCACTAATATCCTACCTAGTGGATTAGTTAGGATGTGGGTCCCACTCAACCACTTAGCTTAGGTTAACACTTCTTTAAATAAAATAAAATTGGTTGTACCACTTTTATTTTATTCATTTACTTAACCCAAAAATTTAATAACCACACCCGAGCAAACACAACTCCAGAAAAGGTGTTTCTAAGAAATTACCGGCGCTGCGATTCCATCGGTGCCCTCGGATTTCGATTTTGAGCACCGGTTCAAAAGTTAGGAAAACCCGCTCATTCGTTCACTGAACGTACCCGAGCTAAACTTTGGCAAATGATTCCGGGCACACCGGGCCTCAGAATCAGGTGCCGTCAGAAACTGCATTCTTGTAAAATTCCAAAGAAAATTAAGAAAAAAAATTTCCTTGAAATTTCCATGTCTTTACAATGGTGGTCTTTGCGGAGAGTCTCCTACACGTAGCGGCAGGTAGATGGTGGATCCTGATGCTCCAGGTGCACGACGAGGCATCTCTCCTTTGGTCGGACTTCGAGAGCCTTTTCCGCTCGGAGTTCGTTTCAGCCACCCTCCGTGCGGTGCACATCCAGGAGTTACTACAGCTGCGGCAGGGCAGCATGACAGTAGCCCAGTACTCGGCGAGGTTTACTGATCTCTCGCGCTACTCCACAGACATGGTACGAGACCCATTCTTCTGGGCCCGGACCTTTGAGCAGGGACTGAGGCATGAGATCAGGGCATTGATGATCTCCCTCAGCATTCCGACGCAGGCAGGAGTACTGGAGTGAGCCCTTCTTGTGGAGAGCTTTCTTGCTGAGCCTACACCAGCAGCGAGACCTACCGCAGGGCGGCAAGTAGCGGAGTCTTCTGCAGCCGGCAGTAGACAGACGTCGCAGAGGTCCAATCAGACCAGAACATCAGGTGGACGACCTCAAGATACTGGTTCGGAGGTGCGGGGCACACGCAGCAGAGCCAGTCATTCGAGAGGCAGACAGTGCTATGCATGCGGCGGGCAAGGCCACATGGCTCGTGACTGCCCGATCCGCCATGCAGAGGAGCAGCAGATGGTTGAGGGACCACCAAGGCAGAGGCATAGGTTCGACCGTGGCGGTCTGCAGGGAGCAGGCGGACGAGGTAGAGGAGCTGGCCGAGCACCAGTTGGTGGACGATGCTTCGAGGCTCTACCACCACCACCACCACCAGGAGGTTCACCCCGACCACAGGGAGCTGGCGGACAGAGGCAGACTCATCTTCAAGCAGTGGAGGCCTACGACCACGGCACACCTGAGATGATTCGAGGTACTATCTTTGTCTACTTCACCCTTGCTGCAGTTCTTATAGACACAGGAGTGAGTCATTCTTTCATTGTCGCTGCCCTTGTTCGGAGCTCGGAGATTCCGATGGAGTTGTTGACTCGATCCTTACGGCTAGAGACTCCTACGGGAGCAGACTCGACGATTACGCACTGGTGCCGGAAGTGTGAGCTTACTCTAGGAGGTGAGAGCTTTGGTTGGGATCTTCTTGTAGCAGCGTCGAGGCCTTACGACGTCATCTTGGGCATGGATTGGTTATCTACGGTCCATGCTCAGATCGACTGTATTAGGCGTAAGGTGCGGTGTGTCCGCACAGATGGGAGCAGATTCACCTTCACCGGCGAGAAGTGAGCCTTTGCAGCGCAGGATGGACTCACTCAGAGGAGAGGACAGTCGATCACCCATCAGTTGGCTAGTCTCATCCTCAGAGCAGTTGATGTGTGGAGTCCGAGTTTTCCTATTGTGGTGGATCAATATGCGGACATTTTTCCTGACGACGTTCCAGGACTACCTCCTTACAGAGAGGTAGACTTCTATATTGACCTATAGCCCGGGACAGCCCCGATATCTACTCCAGCATATCAAATGGATCCCGCTGAGCTTCGAGAGCTACGAGTATAGCTGGAGGACTTACAGGGCAAAGGATTCATCTGACCTAGTGTTTCACCCTGGGCTTCCCCGATTTTGTTCACCAAGAAGGCGGACGAAAGCTTGCGACTGTGTGTCGAGTACCGTCGCCTGAATCAGGTGACTGTGAAGAACAAGTATCCACTTCTGAGGATTGATGACCTCTTCGATTAGCTCAAGGGATCACGATGGTTCTCGAAGATAAACCTCAGGTCAGGCTATCATCAGCTCAGAGTTCGAGACGAGGATGTGCAAAAGACGGCCTTCAGGTGTCGGTATGACCACTATGAGTTCTTGGTTATGCCTTTCGGCGTAACCAACGCTCCATCAGTGTTCATGAGTCTCATGAACAGGATATTCCAGCCTTACCTCGATCTATTTGTCGTAGTCTTCATCGACGACATATTGATATACTCGACTACTGAAGAGGAGCACGCCTACCACTTACGGGTTGTACCAGATACACTCCGAGAGCACCAGCTTTATGGTAAGCTCTCGAAGTGTCAGTTCTGGATTCGAGAGGTCCACTTCTTGGGACACGTCATCTCTGAGGCGGGAGTTGTGGTGGATCCTGTGAAGATCGAGGCAGTGCTAGCTTGGGAGCCACCCAAGAGCGTGACGGAGGTGCGGAGTTTCCTAGGTCTGGCTGGGTACTATCGGAGATTTGTGCCAGACTTCTCCAGAGTTGCAGCACCACTTTTAGCTTTGACGAAGAAGGGTAAACCCTTCGTGTGGTCATATAGATGTCAGCAGAGCTTCCAAGAGTTGAGACAGAGATTGACCAGTTCACCCATCTTGAGGCTACCGGAGGAGGGAGTAGGGTACGTGGTTTACTGCGATGTATCAGGGACCGGGCTCGGGTGTGTCCTGATGCAGGAGCGGGCAATGATCGCCTATGGATCACGAAAGTTGAGGCAGCATGAGCAGAACTACGCTACCCATGACCTGGAGTTGGCATCAGTGGTCTTCACCTTGAAGATGTGGCAACACTATCTGATGGGTGAGCGCTTTACATTCTACTCTGACCACCAGAGTCTCAGGTACATCTTCTCGCAGAAGGACCTGAACCTGAGACAACGGCGATGACTCGAGTTCCTTCAGGACTATGACTTTGAGATAGTTTATACTCCTGGGAAGGGGAACGTAGTAGCTGATGCTCTCAGCAGGAGGTCGGGCATCCAACTACTTGGAGAGGCGACAGAGCAGCTAGTCGTGTTGCAGATATCCTTCATGGATAGAGATGGGGCAACCTTTCTACATTCGCTCACAGTCACACCACCATTACTTCAGTGGGTCAGAGATGCACAACATGGGGACGTTGACTGTGAGACGCGACATGCACAGATATCCACAGGACATGCACCTGATGGATTTTATGTAGGAGGAGAGCACGTCATCCTTTTTAGAGGACATACCATGGTACCAATTGCATTACAGGAGGAGGTGCTGAGAGAGTTTCACACTTCCCCTTTGGCGGTACATCCAGGAGTAGCGAAGATGTACTAGGATCTCAGACGACAACACTGATGGCCAGGTATGAAGAAGGTTGTGGTAGAGTTTGTTTCACGATGCCTCACCTGCCAGTAGGTGAAGGCGGAGCACCAGGTACCAGCAGACTTGGTACAACCCTTGGAGGTCCCGGAGTGGAAGTGGGATGGGATATCTATGGATTTCGTGATAGGGATTCCACGCACTTCCAGAGGTCATGACTCCATTTGGGTGATTGTCGACCGACTCACCAAGTCGGCCCACTTCCTACCTATCAGAGAGCAGGGCTCAGTGGAGAGCTTGTGATGCCTCTACGTTTAGGAGATCGTACGGCTTCATGGTGTGCCATCGACTATCGTCTCCGATCGAGATGCTCGCTTTACTTCCCGGCTTTGGAAAGGGTTGCAGGAGGCATTTGGGACGCAGCTACGCCTGAGCACCATCTTTCACCCTCAGACGGATGGTCAGACGGAGAGGACCATTCAGACTCTCGAGGACATGCTCTGTGCATGTTTCCTTGACTTTGGTCGCAACTGGGAGGATCACCTACCCTTGGTGGAGTTTGCATACAACAACAGCTACCACTCCACCATTGGGATGGAACCATACGAGACATTGTATGACCGACCTTGCAAATCACCTCTGTGCTGGACAGACCCTGGAGAGTCAGCACTTGTAGGACCAGAGATGGTTCAGGCCACGACGGAGAAGGTACAGATCATCCAGGAGCGGATGAGGACTGCTCAGAGCCGATAGAAGTCCTATGTTGATAGGAGGCAGAGACCACTAGAGTTCGAGGATGGAGACCACGTTTTATTACGGGTCTCACCTCGACGTGGATTACGGAGATTTGGCCGGGGCGACAAGTTATCTCTGCGCTTCATCAGACCATTCCAGGTTCTCAGCAGGATATGCGAGGTGACTTATCTCCTGACTCTTCCACCTCAGTTGCATTGGGTGCACGACGTCTTTCACGTATCTCAGCTGAGGAGATACGTGCACGACCCGACGCATATCATTGATCACGGGGAGCTAGACATCGATGACGGGGCAGAATTTGCGGAGGTCCCAGTGGAGATCGAGGATCGACAAGAGAGAGTCCTACGTGGACGGTCGATTCCTCTAGTGCGCATCAGGTGGCAACATGAGAACCTCCAGGAGAGCACTTGAGAGTGGGAAGCTCAGATGCGTGCACAATACCCCCATTTGTTCCCTAGTTTATGATGTAGCTTTACGGGGACGTAAATCCCTGAGGTGAGAGTAATGTAAAGACCCGTAAATTTCAAGGAAATTTTTTTCTTAAATTCTTTGGGATTTTACGAGTACACAGTTTCTGACGGTACCTGATTCCGAGGCCCGGTGTGCCCGGAATCAATTTCTGAAGTTTAGCTCGGGTACGTTCAGTGAACGAACGAGCAGATTTTTCTATCTTTTGAACCGGTGCTCGGAATTGAAATCCGAGGGCATCTATGGAACCGCAACGTCGATAATTTTTTAAGAGGACCTTTACCGAAGGTACGTTTGCTCGGGAGAAGAAGTTAAATTTTGGGGTTTAAGTGAGAAGTAAATAAAATTGTGTACAATTTTATTTTATTATCCTTGGAAGTTAGACTCTCTCATGAGAAGTTGTTGGTGGGGTCCAAAACCACCCAACTTCCCATGTGTGGTTATGAGGGAGGTGGGGCCCATACAAGACCTCATCTTTTCACATTCCATAACCCTTAACCCCTTTGAACTCCCATGATAAATACATGACAACTCACCATTAATTTTTTGGTATCCTTTAATTATGTGACTTCTCCTCTCCCCACATTAAATCATGCCAACACACTTAATCAATTAAGAGAGTGATGTGTTTGAATTTTAAAATTTAAATGCATGGCATGAAATAATAAAATAAGATGAGACTTATTTTATTTGGGGTTAGTCTGTTGTGTTGAGAGAAAAGGGGAGAGAGCTCTTGTGACTTGAAGAACTTCATCTCCTTCGTTGAAGAACGCCAAGACTCCGATGAAGAATATCAACTCGGCGACCCCAGATTCTTCTTCCTTTTCCTCCTCTACGGCAAGGAAGGAAACAATGACGCGAGAATTCACCAACGACGTCACGCTTTGTTCTCATCGTGATAAAAGAGGAGACGTCGCTTCCTCCTCGGACGCTCTCCATCGACGTCTACGGAACCTCACCCCGCGACGCCATTTTCCGCGATGCCCGTCGTTCGACAACTTTTGTTGAGGTAGGGGTGTGTTTTGATTGATCAACGTTGGTTTACCTTCCATGTTGTTGTTTCTCATAAAACCACTTGTTATCGGACTAATGCGGAAGGAACCAGACCAAACTAACACGGTCCGATTCCTCCGCCGTTCTTGTTGTTGTATGGTGTTCTCCTACCGTTCTTGAGTGGTGAATCAAGTTATGTTTTCGGAGCCGATCAGCGGCCCGAAAACATCGTAAACGGCCTCAGAGCGTCGGGGTGACCTAGAAGCGGAAGTTTCGTAGAACTCGGATCATCAGAACGAAGAACGGACACCTCGGGAGGCGTGCTGGCTAGAGGCGTCGTTTCTGGAAAATTCCAGAATACACAGCGTGTACTCCAATAGCACACACCGTGTAGTAAAAGCGTAATGTGGCTTCCGTTTCAGACGTTAGAAAAGTAACACACAGCGTGTGACTCTAGTCACACGGCGTGTAATCTCCACACTATTTTACAGAGGAGATTTTGAGGGACTCGGCGTGTATTTAGGGAAAATACACTGACACGGACAGAAATACACGGCCACGTCACACGGCGTGTATTCTCTTCATAGAAAGGCAGAAGCGGCTTCGCGAGGTTCGGCGTGTAATCTGGAAGATACACGGACACGGGCAGAACCACACAGCCAGGGGCACGATGTGTACTACCTCACTATGGAAGAAGAAGCTACGTGATGACCCAGCATGTATTCCGGGAATACACGGACACGGGGTGGAGTACACGGGCATGTACTCCATCACACGACCAGGCATGTCCAGCACACATGGAACCGACCCTAGAGGTTTGGACACGGCGTGTAACCATACTACACGTTGTGTACTTACTTATCTACATGGCCAGCCCTGCGACACGGGCCGTATCACACGGGCAGTACCCGGTGTCTGATGACACGACGTGTATTGCTTACCTACGTGCCATGTACTTTAGGGGAATGGCTTGGTTGTCTTGTTCTCCATGACTTGGGCATGTTTTGCTTGGTTTTTCCCCTATGACGTGGTATGAAACTACGAGATACATCAACTCTGGTCTTCGTGACAGTTGATGTATCGATCTTTGACTCGAGGAGCGGACCCTCCGGAAATCGAGCGTGCTGTGTGCGGGAACCCTAGAGCTGGCTGCGACTGTGATGATGATGACGACTGTACTTGGATCCTCTATGAGTTCGACAGCGAGGATGATTGTACTTGGATCCTCTGTGGGTTCGGCAGCGATGACGACTGTACTTGGATCCTCCGTGGGTTCGGCAGCGATGATGACTGTACTTGGATCCTACGTGGGTTCGGCAGCGATGGTTACTGTACTTGGATCCTACGTGGGTTCGGCAGCGACGACTTCTATACTTGGATCCTTCATGGGTTTGGCAGAGGAGATGATTTAGAGGTTACATCTAATCATCTCCACCTCTCTTTGTGAGTAGTATACCTGTGTGAGCTGAGTCTTGACTTTCAATCATTATCTTCGATATGATTGACTTGCTTTCCTGTGTGGATTGGGTTGTGCTTTCCTGTGTGGATTGGGTAGTGCTTTCCTTTGTGGATTCTGGGAGACCTTCGGGGGTCTCGGGGTCCCTAATGAGTATCGTATACTCACCCCTGCATGGGTTATGCCTGTACTACGTTGTGTTGGTTGCAGACGACGGACAACGCTAATCGTGGTTGAGGATTGTGGAGCGTGACGGTACCCGGAGGTGGACTATCAGGCGGGACGTACACGGAGCGGACGACCGGACCCGGGGAGCTGAGGAGACCATCTGTACCCACCCTTCAGGTGGGATAGCCGGAGGACGACTCAGTGGTTGCTGATTTACTTTACTGCTGCTGTAATTTCTTTTCAGTTGTACTGTACTTTTAGTTGGGTTTGTATTATGACCCATTTACTTTTCAGCACATACTTTTGTACTCAGTTTACTTAGTTTTTACTTCACCTTGCGTACTCTGTGGTGTTTGTTTTCTTATATAAAGGCAATGCCTTCCCTTTTATTGGGATTTATGCCTTTGGTCCTAGTCGCCGGCCCCTGACCTATGGAAGGCGGGCTTGGGGTAGTCACGACACGGGCTCCGAGGACGGGTTGTGACATGTTGGTTATAATTAATTTAATTAATTGAAAAGAATTACCTTGATGGAATTCTTTCTTCGTTGATGTCTGTGGTCATGATCCGATGTGATCCGTCGTTGCGTCATAGAATCCAAGTGTAGGATTCCTCTAGCGGTGATCCACACATGCTCCACGTATCTCTGGACATCGCCGAAGGGATTTCTGGGTGCTAACACGGAAGAACCTTCGCTTGCGATGTCCGCCTTTGATTGCCTTGATCCGATGGAGGAGGATCTCTCTCGATCTTGAAAGCGTTCTTGGAGGAAGAAGTTCTTTCGGCCTTGATAGAATTCTCCAGAATTGTTGTGCACAACGACTCCTTGGGAAAAGTGTTGGGGTTGTGAGGATATTTATAATCGGGTTTGAGGTTATAGAGTTATGACAATAAATAAACGTGTTACGCGTTTTATTTATTTCATTAACTCTTATTGAAAACCCCCACGTCGAATCATTAATTCCTTGAAATGTGCTCATGCTGATTATAATAAATATCATTTAATAAAACAATATTATTTCCTCAAAATCTTGACTGGAAAAACTACACGGCGTGTAATCATTATTACACGGCGTGTACTCGTTTTTCATTTCCTTTCCAAAATGAAAACTACACGGTGTGTACATTCAATGTACACAGCGTGTATATCTTGTTTTCATTTTATTCTTCCTCCAACATTAAAACGATTTAGGCTTCCTTGAATAATTATTAAACCAAATACGGGAATAATCTTTATTCTACTTGAGATACTTGGATACACTTAGTGTGTGACCCTCTAGGCCTCTTTCTCATTGGCATTAGGCGGGTTTGCCTAAATTTCAAGATTACTATCTAGCAACTGGTCAAGGCACCCAAGAGAAAGAAATTGATGCTGCATTGACGTTTCACCTCATACGAACGCTTACCGTGTAATATAATCTCTTTGTCACGATATCTCGAATCAAGCGGGTTGCATGCTAATGTCATCAACTCATGTGCTCGATTATTCTTTCTTTGACTTTCCAAAATTGAACTCGCTCATACCTTACCATGGCCATGGATTTATTTAAGCTATATCAATTCCATCAAAGGGCCTGAAATATCTACTTCTGTTATGGAACAGAAGGGACAAATCCTTTCTCGCATTATCTATTAATGCAGTATTACTCGTGATGCACCCAACGTATCCTACATCGCTGCGAATAGTGTGTCATCACATTTTTCATCAATACATCTAAGTGCGTGAGTTGTAATACCCATTAATAATAATCTTAAAGTCTAAGGACCAATACACACGTCCGCAGATAAGAACATCCAATGACACTATGAAGTGTGGATTTCCTACTGGCGGGTCTCGTTCTCATAATATCCTCCTGGATATTACCAAGGGCGCACACCATGAGAAGATGCTTCAAAATTTTATAAGTCCTCACCCCTAATGGCCTGTATTATTTGTGTCCATCAAATAACATCATCTGGCCATAGAACATATATTCAAGAACAGTGTTATGACACTTCTGGGTTCTCATCATAGCAGAGATCCGCTATGACCCTTTAATGCAACAGCTGTCCTTAGGACATTATCACATTCATTGTCACGCAGAAGAAAAATCAAGATGTGATAAGGCTTTTATTAATGAATAAAGTACAAAGTAGTTGGTTTTAGGCCATCAACTCCAACAGACTCCCACTTGGACTAGAGCCAACTGCTAAAAACCTTTAATCTGCTAGCTCTCACATGATATTCATGCTTCTGCTGAGATAGGCCATTAGTCATGGGGTCCGCCACATTCTCTTCTGTGGACACTTTGTTCACTGCAACTTCACCCCTCCGATAGAAATCCGTCAAGAGGTGATACTTCCTGAGTATGTGCTTTGTTCGTTGATGTGACCTCAGTTATTTTGCAATCACAATACAATATGACAAAGTATTTATTGTTAGACACCACATCAAGCTCCTGGACAAAGTTCTGAATCCAGACGGCTTCCTTGGCTGCATCAGAAGCCGCTATATATTCGGACTCCGCTGTAGAATCGGCGACAACTGGCTACTTTGAACTCTTTCAGCTCACAACTCCTCCATTGAGACAGAAAACATATCCAGATTGTGACTTCAGATCATTCTGATCTTTTTGAAAACCAGCACCAGCATACCCTCTGATGACAAGCTCCTTGTCTCCTCCATACACCAGGAACATATCTTTAGTTCTTCTCAGATACTTAAGGATAGTCTTAACAGCAGTCCAATGTTGTTCTCCTGGATCTGCTTGATATCTGTCTACCATGCTCAGTGCATAGACAACATCAAACCTGGTACATAACATGGCATACATGATGGATCCTATAGCCGAAGCGTATGAGATCTTACTCATTCTATCTTTCTCCTGTTGTGTCTGAGGACACATTTTCTTAGAAAGATGTAGGCCATGTGACACTAGAACCAATCCCCTCTTGGATTGTTCCATACTAAATCTCTTTAATATCTGGTCAATGTATGTACCTTGACTTAGTCTAAACAGCCTCTTGGATCTATCATGAATGATCTTGATCCCTAGAATGTAGGTTGCTTCACCCAAGTTCTTCATGGAGAAACACTTGTTCAACCGGTCCTTAACTGGCTGTAAGACTGGTACATCATTTCCAATAAGCAATATGTCGTCAACATATACTACTAGGATAACGACCGCATTCCCATTAAACTGCTTATAAACACATGGCTCACATTCGTTCTTAATGAAACCAAATTCCTTTATGGCTTCATCAAATCGAATGTTCCATGACCTGAATGCTTGCTTTAATCCATAAATGGATTTCTGCAACTTACAAACCCGTTTGGATTCACCTGGTGTCACAAACCCTTCTAATTGTGTCATATAGACATCTTCCTAAAGGTTCCCGTTAAGGAATGCTGTTTTGAAATCCATTTTCCAAATCTCGTAGTCATGGAAAGTTGTTATGGCAAGTATGATTCTTATGGATTTAAGCATTGTAACTGACGAGAAGGTTTCATCATAGTCAATTCCTTGACGCTGTCTGAATCCTTTAGCCACTGCCCTTGCTTTATAGGTGCTAACTTGACCTTCAATGTCCAGTTTTCTATTGAATACCCATTTGCATCCAATAGGATTTACATCAATTGGCTCATCGACCAAAACCCAGACTTGGTTCTGATACATGGAATCCGTCTCAGAATTCATAGCTTCTAGCCATCTTGCAGCTTCTGAACTTTCTACTGCTTCCTTGTAGGAGAGAGGTTCATCATTGTCCAACAATAATGATTCATCATCCTCGGTGACTAGGAAACCAAATCTCTCTGGTTCTCTTACCTCTCTTGAGCTCCTACGCAGTACTTGTGTTTCTTGAACCTCTTCCACGGGGATCTGTGGAACTTGTTCCTGTACCAACTCCTGTGTATCTTGAGCATCAACTTCATCAAAGTTAATCTTGCTTCCACTATTCTTTTTGAGGATGTGCTCCCTCTCAAAAAATATGGCTTGTCTGGTGACAATCACTTTCTTGTCTGAAGGGTTATATAGTTAATATCCTTTCGTTTCCTTGGGATATCCTATAAAGATATACCTCGTGCCCCGGGGTACTAGTTTGTTGCCTGAGAAGACCTTAACAAACGTCTCGCATCCCCATACACATGTGTGCGTCAAAATGGGTTTCTTTCCATTCCTAAACTCGGATGGAATTCCATTTGCTGCCTTAGTTGGTACTCGATTTAATGTGTATGCTGCAGTTTGTAATTCATATCCCCAAAAAGATAATGGAAGATCTGCATGACTCATCATCGACCTCACCATGTCCAACAAGATGCGGTTCCTCCTTTCACTAACACCATTCCACTGTGGTGTATAAGGAGTGAGCTGAGATAGAATCACAGACTCCCGTAGAATATCGATGAACTCTTGGTTCAGATATTCTCCACCTCGATCCGATCGAAGCTTCTTTATCTTCTTACCAAGCTAATTCTCTACTTTATTCTTGAATTCCTTAAATTTCTCTAAGGCTTCTGACGTATACATCATTAAGTAGACATATTCATATCTACTCAAATCATCAGTAAAAGTAATGAAGTAAGAATATCCACCTCTAGCTTCTACTGGAAATTGTCCACACACATCTGTGTGCACCAATCCTAGAAGCTCTGTAGCCCTTTCATCCTGTCCACCGAAAGGCGGCTTGATCATTTTACCTTGTAAACAAGTGTGACATCTATCAAGTGGTTTTAGCTCAGTAGAGTCTAAATAACCATCTTGGCAGAGCTTTGTCAAGCGCTTCTCGTTTACATGACCGAGATGGTGATGCCACAATTGAGTGATGTATGAGTCATGTGAGTTTGTTTCGTTATCGATTGCCAACACTTGGTTTTCTTAATTTAATATATACAAACCATTATTTAAATGTGTTATATCATAACATATGTTGTTCTTATAAAAGATACAACCTTTATTTCCAAACTTGAAAATAAATCCATTCATATCCAAACAAAATATAGAAATTATGTTCTTGGTAACACTAGGCACATAATAACAGTTATGTAAAACCAAAATCATCCCAGTTAGCAATGAGAGGTGGCAATCGCTAATGGCTAACGTAGCCAGCCTCGCGCCATTGACAGCTCGAAAATCCACCTCTCCTCTGGAAATCTTTCTAAATTTACTTGGTTCTTGCATTTGAATACAGATGTGAACCCCACAAGTTGTATCTAATACCCAATGTGTAAAAATAGAAAGATTACACTCAATAACAAACGCATCTTTAGCGTCCCCACGCTTTTGGGTGAAATTCCTCTTCCAGTGGCCTTGCTTGCCACATGCAAAACATACCGCCTCCCGTTCCTTGCCCTACCTCTGGATCTTCCCCTTCTTGGAGGGACGATGCTCGGGGGCTTCAGACTGTTTATAAGTCTTTGTCCCCTTTACCTTGTCCTTCCTTTTCTTATTCACCATAAGGACTGCGGTTTTGTCACGCCTCATGTCCTTATCTACCTGGCGAATTAAGGTCAGAAGTTCTGATAGACTCTTCTCATTGTTGTTCATGTTGTAGTTGACAATAAAGTTAGAGAAGGTCTTGGGTAGTGATGATAGGATGATATTTGTATGCAGCTCATCCGAAAATTTAATCCCTAAGATGTCCAAGCGTTAAATGTTGCCAATAAGCTTGACTACATGAGGCCCAGCTGGCGCAGACTCTCCAAACTTAGTTGTAAACAAAGCGTTGGAGATCTCATATCTCTCTTGTCTTGCCTTCTCTTGGTAGAGATCCTTAAGGTGAGACATCATGCTATACGCATCCATGTTTTCATGTTGCTTCAAGAGCTCATTAGACATGGCCAATAGCATGAAACATTGGACATTTGTGGCATTATCCATATGTTTCGCATAGAGAGATAATTCCTCATCACTGGCCTCTTTTCCAGGCGCAATTGGAACATGCTCTTCCATCACATACAATTTCCTTTCGTGGCGAAGGATGACGCGTAAACGCCTCTGCCACTCTTGGAAATTGGTACCGGTGAGAAAGTTTTCCTTCTCGAGTATGGTTCGCAATGATATGTTTGAAGTCATTTTTCTTACCGTTTATACAAATTAAGATGAGCAAAGGTTTAATACTTTATTATAAAACTGAGACAAATAAATAAATTAATATTTATTTAGTCTCCCACTATTTTATCGAAATCCAATAGCCCTCACCATTGACTTCAGAATATTCTGTTGCCCGAATATTCTAGTGGAAAGGATCCATATCGCCCTTTGCATTACCCCAACTAGGGTTGGGAAAGCAACTTGAAGGGGTTTAGGTAGGCATTTCAAATGCCAACTGCATTAACTCGCAACTCCTTGATCCGCTGAGTGACTCTCCAATCCTGAAATCTTTTTATTTTGAATTTCCTCAACTCTTGTCTCTTGGTCACATCAAGTCCTACTGTGGCAGTCAACCCTTGATGCGAACCAAGTCAAGTCAACCCAAAACCTTGAATTAGAATTCCCTGATAATTGAAAGTACCACAACTAGGGTTGGTTAAACACTTTGAATTATGGTTCGATTCTAACCAAGATTATGGAAGGTTATACCGACTTAATATTTCTTTGAAGGATTTTATCCTTGTACGTAAATTGTCATTTTATTATCTTTGATTACATGCTTGTTAATATTAAGTGGGACATACTTAAGCGATTAACCATGTCTAAGATAATATTTATGCATGAGCCAGACTTATTTTAGTTTTATCTTGCATGCTTGTTTAATTCATTAATCGTGTGATCGTGACAACACACCCACAATAAATAAACCATGCAACTGACAGAAATAAAATAAATGGTATGATCATGAGCGTGTTCTATTGGTTAGTTTATCTAGCGTTTGATAAACTAACCCAAGACCTAGGGTAGAAAACACATTGAACCTTTCGGGTTCGTGTTTACAGCTTTCCACCTGTCCACCTTTGTATCTCCTTGGATTGGTTTCACATTGGCTCCTGACTTGAGCCGCCTCCATTAGCTTGGGAGCTCCATCCATTACATATGCTTTTATCTCACTCGCAAGTGAGGGGTAATAAAATGAGTTTTTACATAAAAGAAACCTTGGGCGCGCAGACCCTACATATTAATGAGGAGAAGGCTCGCAGACCAAAAAATTTAATTTAAATAAATAAATTAAAAGAAATCATTCACATACAAAGGTCTTAGTCTAGCTCAAGATCATCCATACATGCAACGATATTTACGTATAAATAAAACTAGCATTCAACTCTTTAATCATTCTCATTTAAGATAAATCACGCTCAAATCAATTAATTATCTTTAATTAATCAATCCTTTTATCTTAAACCATTTTCTGAATTTCCTTGAGATTCTCATCCATCATAATTTTAAATAAATGAAAATTATCCTTGTGCGTAACTTATACCTTGGAGGCAACCCGGTGAATTCTCGTTCATTACGCAGATGTTAAATTAAACACACATATATAAAACACCTATCACGTGTTGTGCATCAGCTTTACATTTGCACTATGGTACACGTCTCAAGAGTTTGTATAATAAATTTTAATAAATCTGCATAATTTGGGTGAGTACACAGCGTGTAGTTCCGACTACACGACCTGTACTTTTCTTCATCATCCATCCGAAGTACAAGCCCGAGAACATGGCGTGTAGATGTACTTCGGAAATTTTCGAAGTACACGGCGTGTTCAGTTGGACACACGCCATGTAGTATCCGCGTTACACGGTTTCCAGCCGGGCAAGCTGTGTACGGGGTACACGGTCCAACCTCAGCCCGAAGGGACTACACGCCGTGTTCAATGGACCACACGGTGTGTAATCCGGAAACCATGTGCCACCTATTCCTGGTCAATACACGGTGTCATAAATGACTTAGATATGATCCAATACACGACCTGATTCAGCGGACCAGTCCAATGCATTGAACCTAGACTACACAGCGTGTACTTCTGAATACACGCCGTGTATTCTGGTGTTGTACTACCAGGAATGTTTGACACCTCCAGATGAGATCCTCTATTTTATTTTAATCAAAATTAAGAGAAAAATTTGTTTCTGTAAGGTGAACGAGAAACGAGAGGGGAGGAACAGATCTCGAGATTCATATTTTAAAGAACGATTAACTTGAATTGAAACAACTAAATTATTAAATGCGTAAATCACCAACAAAAAACTAAATAATTATAATCAACGACATGACCCCTCTGATACCACTTGTAGGTTTCGGGCACAGCGAAAGCGCGTTGGTGGGTTTGCCCAACTTTAATTTTAGCGTTAAACAACGTTCAATCCGAGATCCTTCACGATAATAAAACGCTGGATCTTCGAAATAGAATGAAGAACGTAAAAGAAAGAGGGTCCCGGAATCGTTGAGAGGATCATCATATGTTGGTTATAATTAATTTAATTAATTGACAAGAATTGCCTTGATGGAATTCTTTCTTCGTTGATGTCTCCAGTCACGATCTGATGTGATCTGTCGTTGCGTCGTAGAATTCAAGTGTATGATTCCTCTAGCGGTGATCCACACGTGCTTCACGTATCTCTGGACGTAGCCGAAGGGATTTCCGGATGCTAGCGCAAAAGAGTCTTCGCTTGCGATGTCCGCCTTCGATCGCCTTGATTCGATGGAGGATGATCTCTCTCGGTCTTGAGAGCGTTCTTGAAGGAAAGAGTTCTTTCGGCCTTGAGAGAATTCTCTAGAATTGTTGTGCACAACGATTCCTTGGGAAAATTGTTGGGATTGTGAAGATATTTATAATCGGGTTTGAGGTTATAGAGTTATGATAATAAATAGCACGTTACGCGTTTTATTTATTTCATTAACTCTTATTGAAAACCCCCATGTTGAATCCTTAATTTCTTGACATGCGCCCACGCTGATTATAATAAATATCATTTAATAAAACGATATTATTTCCTCAAAATCCTGACTGGAAAAACTACACAGCGTGTAATCATTAATACACGGCGTGTACTCGTTTTTCATTTCCTTTCCAAAATGAAAACTACACGGCGTGTACATTCAATGTACATGACGTGTATATCTTGTTTTCATTTTATTCTTCCTCCAACATTAAAACGATTTAGCCTTCCATGAAAAATTATTAAACCACATACGAGAATAATCTTTATTCTACTTGAGATACTTGGATACACTTAGTTAGGTCTCTTTCTCGTTGGCATTAGGTGGGCTTGCCTAAAGTCCAAGATTAGTGCCTAGTAACGGGTCAAGACACCCAAGCAAAAGAAGTTGACGCCGCATTGACGCGTCACCTCATACGAACGCTTACTGTGTAATATAATCCATTTGTCACGATATCTCGAATCAAGTGGGTTGCATGCTAGTGTCATCAACCCATGTGCTCGATTATTTTTTCTTTGACTTTCCGGAATTGAACTCGCACATACCTTACCATGACCATTGATTTATTTAGGCTATATCAATTCTATCAAAGGGCATGAGATATCTACTTCCGTTATGGAACAGAAGGGACAAATCCTTTCTCACATTATCTATTAATGCAGTATTACTCGTGACGCACCCAACGTATTCTAGCTCGCTGCGAACAGTGTGTTGTCACAGTTTTCATCAATACATCTAAGTGCGCGAGTTGTAATACCCATTAATAATAATCTTAAAGTCTAAGGACCAATACACATGTTTGCAGATAGAAACATCCAATGACACTATGAAATGTGGATTTCCTACTAGCGGGTCTCATTCTCATAATATCCTTCTGGATATTACCAAGGGTGCATACCATGAGAAGATGCCTCAAAGTTTTATGAGTCATCACCCCTAATGACCTGTATTATTTGTGTCTCTCAAATAACATCATCCGACCATAGAACATATATTCAAGAACAGTGTTATGGCACTAACGGGTTCTCATCATAGCAGGGATCCGCTATGACCCTTTAATGCAATAGTTGTCCTTAAGACATTATCACATGCATTGTCACGTATTAAAAAAATCAATATGTGATAAGACTTTTATTAATGAATAAAGTACAAAGTAGTTGGTTCTAGGCCAACAACTCCAACAGCATCTTCAACCGTATTATTCCAATACCTCTCGTATGGCAAGGGTGGCTATTGCCCATAAACACCACACCTTCATCTGACTCATTGAGGTTTGAAAACCAATCTTGATTCCTGCACATATGGAATGAACAACCTGAATCAAGAATCCAACCTTTTAAATGGTTGACCGTCGATCAAACGAGGATAGTTTCTTCAGCATCCTCAGTTCTTTGTACAACATTTGCCTTTGATTTCCCAATTTTGGGACAATCCTTCTTCCAGTGCCCTTTTTCATGACAGTAGGCACACTCGTCTTTCACTGGACGTCTAAAGCTGGATTTGCCTTTTGACGTCGATCGTGATTCATCTCTTCTAAATCTTTCGGATTTCCTGTTAGATGACCTTCCTCTAATTATCATCAATGCATCTGATACGGAATCCCAATGATCATACTTGTCCTTCCGCCTGTACTCATTATTAATTAAGGCATTTTATACATCAACAAATTTTACCTCATCTTTACCATACAGAAACGTTGTGGTAAGGTGATCATAACTCTCCAGTAGAGAGTTCAATAGCAACAGAACCTTGTCCTCATCTTCAATTGTTACCTCCAAACTTTGCAAATCTGCTAGGATTTTATTAAAGGAATCAAGGTGCTCAATCATAGGCATACCTTAATTGTACTGAAATCCGAACAATTTCTTTTTCAGGTACAATCGATTTTCAATTCTTTTGGCTATATACTTATTCTCCAAAATACTTCACAAACTTTTTGCTGAAGTTTCTCACATCACACTGTATTTTTTATCTTTAGCCAAACAAAGTCGGATGGTACCGCAAGGTTGACAGTTTAGTCTCTTCCAATCACCATCGGAGATGTTGGCGGGCTTTTCTTCCAAGGTGATACCTAACTTCTGTTGAGTTAGAATATTTAAAACTTCACACTGCCACATGTTGAAGTTATTCGTCTTGTCGAACTTCTTCACATCAAATTTGGTACTGGACACCATACTTCTATATCCGAAAGTATTTGCTTTATCAGTGTGTGTAGTTGGAACAGACTCCTGGGGCTCCTGAGGCGGTACCGAACTACTTTCGGTTTCGGGATTCTCTATCACAAAAACAAATCAAAATTTCCAAAAATAGATAGCAACGATGAATCCGAAATAGTCGAAAATGTTGAAATCAACTATTTAATTTTCCAAATCGGATATCAAATGAATACCAAAATATATATATATATATATCAACCCAAATTTTTCTTTAAAAACGTGGCACCCTTCACTTATTTCCACAAGAAACAAAGAAGAAAACTACCTTTTCAAATGCCTCCTCACACCCACGACCACCCCCACATGCGCCCTCCTTTTGATTTTTTATTTTAATTCTCACCAACACCACAAAAACACAAAGCCACCTTTTGATTTTTGACTTCCACCACCAATCAAATTTGTCTTCCACGCTACCCTCTCCTTTAATCTATTTCTTTTCACACAAATCCCCCCACCTCACGAGCATCAAGTGCAGGCTTCGCAGACATCAAAATCAACGACAGCGGAGAGCAGTCTCTGCCAAGATGAAGGGGAAAGCAAATGTCGCGAGGTTCGCACAGGAAGGTCGGTCTCCAGGCAACCTCTGCCAAGACGAAGGGGAAAGCAGACGCCGAGAGGTTCGCACAGGAAGGTCGGTCTCCAGGCAGCAGATCTGAGGACTCGTAGGGGGTGTGGCGTGAACAACAGAGATGCACGGGAGTGCGATCAGTTGGACACCAGCTTTGCAGATGCGCACACAGTGGGTTCGCTGGGGGCTCGGACAGCAACTAGGTTGCAGAGGCCTGGACGATGGACAGAGAGGGTGCAGAGCCGCGGACAACAGCATGATTTATTCCCAGGTAATCGAACTCAACCCTCTGATACCACTTTGTTGGGACGGAAGTGATCACACTCTCAGGATCGCTCACAAAAACAGAAGAAATCAAGGCAGAAGCAAATCAAGGCAAGCAGAACGAGAGACACACAAAGTCTACGTTCACGAGGAACGTTCACGAGGAAGACAGCCAAAAAATCTTATTCAAACCGGAATACACAGGTTACAAATTCTCCATATCTCTCATATAATCTCACACAAATTCTCCATATCTCTCTCATATAATCTCACACATAACGGCAATTCATATTTATAATCAGGATGCAGCGGAGAAAACAAAGATGGTTGGTGCAAGTTTTCTGTGGACTGTCACCAACTGCAGCAGCGAGTCTTCTTGGGCACCACCATCTATAGGTCATCAACGTGCAGTACCAAACATATTCAGTAGGTCTCCTCTGATGGTTGGATCATCAAAGTAGGTCACCCACCACACCATGACGGTGATATTTTTCCGTCAAAAACTCAACAGTTTGATCATTTCATTAAGCATGCGGAGCGCATCCTTCAAGTTCCCCTGGTTCAGAAGAATCTCTATCAACACATTGCGATCACGGGTATTCCTAAGAAATGGGTCGAGATCATTGTACACACAGATCGATTCTCGGGTCATGCCGATCCGACCATGCACGTATGAGAAAGACGGCAAACTCGACTGAGAGGGCAAAGTTGCTCTTTTTCAGCAGTGCGAGGAGGCCGTGATTCTGTTACCGGAGTCGGGTTCTCCACGAGCGACCCAGAAGACGCCATGGAAGGCTGATGAGAGCAGCGGTGAGGCCCGGCAATATACGGGGTCCCGTTTCAGCCACTCAAAAGAATCGGAGGGCTCTGGCGGTGGAGCCGAGGCCACAGCTCACTTGGAAGAGACAGCGAGGGGATACCGAAGGTCGGTAGAAGAGGAGCCACCGCAGTTTTGTGGAATCCCAGCGGCCATCGCTGCTCCGGAGGAGTTTGACGACTTGGATCACGATCGATGCTTCTCCTCCTCCTCCTCCTTCCCGTCCTCCTTTTTGTTGATCTGAGCTTTCTGAGAATCCTGGTCGAGAGGAGAGGCGGGAGGAAGGATTCATCGGAGTATCTGGTGCGCATCTTCTCCCGGCCCAGAGATCCGAGCTTTCTGAGAATCCGGTCGAGAGGCGACGCGGGAGGAAGGATTCATCAGAGTATCTCGTGCGCATCTTCTCCCGGCCCAAAAAAATTACCGGTCGTTTCATTTACGCTAATTTGGGCAAACTGGTGAGGATTTCCGTGAAGCGCCGGGGGATATTCGACAGAGAGGGGTCGGGAGCGATGGAGGCCTCCGAATCGTACGAAGTTCAAGCGAGCCAGATGAATTCCCCTAACAGTCGCATGCGCCTAAAAGTTAGTTACAAAATGTATATATTTATATACATTAATTACAAAATAGTTATAATAGTATATTTATATACATTAATTATCAAATTTATATTAGTAAAAAAAAGGATTAATAGTATATTTATATACCTTAGTTACAAAATGGGTATATTTATATACATTAATTACAAAATGGTTTAACGTGTATATTTATATAATTAATATAAATACGATATTTTAATATTTTATTTGAACAATTGTATAAATATATAAATATTTGATTCATATTTGAATTTATATATTTATATTCATATTAAATAATTTAAAATATATGTACATGCATTTGTGTGTATATGTATACATGTGTATGCATGTGGATGTATGTGTATATATATGCATGTGCGTGTGTATGTATGTATTGTATATGTATGCATGTGTTGTGTTGTGTGTGTGCGTGCGTTTATGTGTGTACATGTATGTATGTATGTAAGGATCCAACTTAAACATATCTTATTATGGTTATTTTAAAGTTAGAAATCACTTTCTTTTCCCAAAAAATAATTAGGTTTAGAGTTTTATAAAATTAGGTTAAAGTCTTATATAGTAAACTCATACATTATAAGTGGACACTTATACTTAGTATCCATTTTTTTTCATAAAACAAAAACTTTTAAAATAAAACATGATTTCTTATGGTGATATATCTTTACAATTTTCCCTTGATCTCATCCTCGTCTCACCTCTTCCTTAAACCATGTGAAAAACATTTCAAAACCTAGGATGGGCACAAAAACTCAGTATAGAACTTAAAAGAAAGGAAATTATTAGTCCAGTGAAAACCCATAAAACATTTCCTTGAAAACACACCTTTTTATCCTGTAAAAGGAATCATTATCTCAATAAGATTGTTATCTTACCTTTTGAAAATCAAACGATTGTCATGAAAACTCATAAGCAAGCATATAAAAGATAAGTAGGTAACTTGAGACATTATTATACTCAAATGGAATAACCATGTGGTCAACTTCCATACATGTCATTATTACAAATGGAATAGTCAGTTGGTCGACTTCCATACCCAAAGCATTAGAAGTTATAACGTAACCACTCATTCTTGGTTTATCATAGAACCACTCGTCCAATGTCCAAGTACCATTACATAACCATAACACATAAAAGCTTGCAATTTTCAACATGTCACTCTTAAAATTTCATTTGCACTCATAATAAAACATTTCATGTTATAGAAATAATCAATCCTTTTTTCAAAACCTATTTAAAACATTTAAAAATATATTTTTAAATCAAAGTGTCTCATACCATTTTGAAACATTTGAGAGAAATTAGAAAATTAACATTTTAAAACATTCATGTCCATATAAATACATTCATAAAAATAATTTTTAAAACATTGACATGAAATAGAAAGATTTAGAAAATAAATCATTAAAACATTTAAAATAAGGTTTATTTAGTTAAAAAATTTCTTACCTTGAGTCTGATTCGTCATATATGCCCTTTACTTTCCTGAATAATAAACTCATGTTAACTATTTAATTGCTTTAAATCCTTTTTAAGATTATTATTCCTTTTATATCAATTATTACCATGTTATAACAATTAATTAATTGTTTGAGTTCATGTCGAACGTTTTGATGATATTTGGTACTTGAGTCCAAAATGAATTTGGTATTATGTCAACAGTCAAAGTGGTCATTAATCCATCTTCTACAAAATAATATTCATGACATAATAATCACCTTTATACATCAATTATATTTTTAAATTAAACCATTAATTATGGTTATGAAAAATGAACTACTTTACAATCATGAACACGGTAAGTTGTATGTACGCATGAGTAACATTTTCAATTTTTCAATGATCATTATGGAAAGGAGGTAAGTATTATTTTTATCTTTCCATATTAATCATAATATCATTAATATCAAATTAATCATTTAAATATACTTATATATATCATCCATGTGATGTGGTGATGAAAAAAAAATCGCATCGCTTCGTGGAGGTGATAGTTCACACGTACACACGAACGACGCTATTATTTTCATGTGCATGGAGTGGTAAGAATGTAAATGATATATTATTTTTCAATAATGATAAATATGTCATGAATATCATATATAAACATTAATTCCATCATTATAATTAGTCTTGAGATACAATGATGGAAAATGAATTATATCGGTTTGGGAGGTGGTAGTCCGCCGTCCGCACGAACGATTAATTATTTTCTCATTTGATGGAAATAGAGATGAATTTAGGTGATGGAATTAACATAATAACATCTCAGTATATTGAGGATATTGGAGTTATTATTTCATCATAGTGGAAGAAGATTTTAAGGTAGCGAAAGAAGAAATAAAACAATAATACTTAATTAAAACGATACATCTTCCTTGAACAATCTCCTTTGATTAACACCTTAACACCTCCAAGGTGAGTGTTCTGCCTAAACTTATAGGTTCTAAGTGTAGTGAAAGCATATGATGGGTCATGCCCAACTTTACTTTTTGCCATGATTGATGATCAATCTGAGATTTACACAACGATAAACATCATGATCTACGAAATTGAATCAAAGAATGTTGACAAGGGATAGAATATTGAAACCAAGAGAGGATCATCACATATTATTTATAATCAAATTAATTAAATAAAGAATGACCTTGATGGAATTATTTCTTTGTTGATGAATCTGATAGTAGATATGCTTTGTATCATCATTGCGTTGTAGGAATCAAAGTAGATTCCCTCTAGTGGTGATCCACACATGTTCCACAAATCTCCGAACGTCGTCGTATGAATCTCCAAGTGCTAGCATAGTAGATCCTAGCATTTGCATTGTCCGTCTTTGATCTCCTCGAAAACCGCTTCCAAAGTGTTCTTTTGGATCTCTCTTGACTTGAGAGTGGGAGGTGGAGGAAGACCGCATTCCGCTCTTGGTAGCATTCTTGGAGAAGGGAGCTCTCTAGGTTTTGAGAGGATTCTCTAAATCCGTTGTTCGCAACCAACACAAAGGAATTGACTTATTGAAAAAATAACATAATTGAGTTTATATATCGCTAGGGTTAGAAATAAATAATTGCACAAGTTCCCCTTATTATTTATTTAATTCCCACGACACCCCATGTCAAATAATAATAATAATAATATTATTTCTCGACACGTGCTTAGCTTGCAAATTAAATTAAATATTATTTAATCAAATAATATTTATTATTTATTATTTCTCATCGGACCATCAAACTCGGTCCTCCATTCCTCCACAATATTTATCGGGCCATGAATAATGACCATTTATTTATTAAATAAATATCACTGCATTATTTTCTAATAAATAAATAAATATTATATTCACTAAATAACAATTAAATATTTATTAAATATTTCACTCACATTATATTCTCTCGAATAACCGGTGATGAAATAAATGTGATCAAGAAAACATGAATAATTATTAAACCATGTGCGAGAATAATATTTATTCACATTATTAAATAATAAATAATAAAATATTATTTAATTAAGATTCTGGATACACTTAGTGTGTGACCCTCCAGGCCTCTTTCTCAGTGGCATTAGGCGAAGCAGCCTAAAGTCCAAGGTTAACATCTAGTAACACGTCAAGACACCCATAGAGAAAGAAGTTAATGTCGCAATGATATAATACCTCATACAAATGCTTACTATGTAATATAATCTCTTTATCACGACATCTCTAATCAACCAGGTTGCACGCTAGTGCCATCAACCTATGTGTTCAATGTCTCTTTCTTTGACTTCCTGAAAATAGAACTTTCTTATAGAACACCATGACCATGGATTCATTTAGGTTATATAATTTCCATCAATGATCCAAAGATATCAACTTCCATTAAATAACAGAAGGGACAATATTTTCTCATGTTATTCATTAATGCAATATTACCCTTGACGCACCCAACAAATCCTACTTCGCCGCAAACATCTGTCGTCACAGTTTTCATCAATACATCAAAGTACACAACTCATAATACTCATTAATAATAATATTAAAGTCCAAGGAACAATACACACATCTATAGATAGGAACATCAAATGACACATATAAATGTGGATTTCCTACCGGCGAGTCTTATTCTCATAATATCCTACTAGATATTACTAAGGGCGTACACCATGAGAAGGTGCCTCAAAGTCCTATGAGTCTCCACCCCTAATAACCTATATCATTTGTGTCCCTCAAAAGATATCATTCGGCTATAGAATATATATTTAAGAATAGAGTCATAGCACTTTTGGGTTCTCATCATAGTGGGGAACTGCTATGACCTTTTAGTGCGATAGCTACTCTAGGGACATTATTACATACTATGTTACACAAAACAATAATCATGATGTGATAAGAAGTTTATTAATATTCAAAATAATGAATACGGGTTATCATAAAGTATGAAGAAGTTGGTTCTAAGGTACCAACTCCAACAGACTCCCACTTGCACTAGAGCCAACTGCTAACAACCTTAAGTCCACTAGCTCTCACATGATACTCATGTTTATACTAAGATAGGTCTTTAGTCAAGGGGTCCACCATGTTCCCTTCTATGGGTACTCTTTTCACTACAACTTCGCTGTTGGATTTGGTGTCTGAGAACCAATAGTTTTTACTTTGATTATATGAATATTTAATGTATTTAAATATTAAACATCTTATTACATATTGTTCATTGTTCTATATGACTATAATGTAATAATGTCCTAGAGTATTTTTCACATTAATAAGGTCATAGTAGTTCCCCACTATGATGAGAACCTTGAAGTTCTATGACAATATTCTTAAATATAGTTCTACGGTTGGATGACATACTATAATGGGATACATAGTATACAGACCGTCAGGTGCGAGTACTCATAAGTGGATGAGACTTCTTCTCATAAATTTTTCACTTAGTAATCTCCAAGATAGGAGATTATAAGAACAGACTCGCCTGTAGGAATTCAACATGTTTTGGTGTCATTGGATATTCCTATCTGCGAGTGTGTGTAATGGTCCTTAGACTTTAAGATTATCATTAATATGTGTCACGACTCATACACTTTGATTTACTAACGAAAATCGTCATGCTATATGTTGGCGGAAAGTAGGGTACATTGGGTGCGTCATGAATGATATATTATTAATGGATAAGTCGAGGAAAGATTTTTCCCTTCTAATTATGGAAGTTGATATCTCGACCCTTTGATTGAAATAGAGCCATCTCCTTAAATTCCATGACCATGGTGTAATGACGAGTTTATTTCAGGTAGTCAAAGAATGACGTATGAAACATATAGGTTAATGACACTATCATGAAACCTTCTTGATGAGATATTGTGACAAAAAGATTATATTACACAGTGATCATTCATATGTGGATGTCGTTATTGCGACTTTTAGTTCTTTCTCTTGGGTGCCTTGACCCATTACTAGACAGTAATGTTAGACTTTAGGTAAGCCTGCCTAATATCAACAAGAAAGAATCCTAGAGGGCCACACATTAAGTGTTTCAGGTGGTCTCGATTAAATTCTATTTGAATTTAATTAATGGAATAAATATTATTCTCAAGACTGAGGAATAGTTTTATTCAAGTTAAAATGATCGCATAAATTAAATAAATATTTATTCACCAGATTGTGAATAAAATATATTTATTTATTTTATTGAACATTTAATGAATATTTATTTACTAGTTTGTAAATAAAAATATTTATTTAAGAGAATAAAATATTTTATTCAGGTGTTCAATAAATGGAAAAGGAGTTCAAACGGACCAAGACCGTGTCCGTTGATAAATTAATTATTTACAAGTCGATAAATAATGTTTATCTAGTTAGAATAAGAAATAATGATAATACTGTTATCATTATGTGGCACAAGATTTCATTCATGGTTTCGTTTTGCACAAGTTGGTGCACCAAAAACAATGGTGATGTTATTGTTATTATGTGGCATGGGTTTTCTTTAATAGTTATAATTGAATTTAATTGTTGTTTTGTAATTAAATATTGTAACTGAAACCACATTCCAATTAATAGACATGTACGTCTATTGTGTCAAACCCCGATGAATTGAGAATTATTGATCCAAAATTTTTCTCTCTCGACTCCTCTCATCTCTCCCTCTCAAGAATGAGAGAATTTCTTCAAGACCGAAGAATGAGCGATCAAGAACGATTGATGCAAGACATTCACTTTGCCACACTAGCACCCAGATAACGAGTGACATTGTTTAGAGACCATTGGAGCATGTGTGGATCACTGATAGAATGATTCTACATTAGATCCTCACGAGCGCAATGAGGACAATCTGGAAGGTTAATTCCGGACGATCAATGATCATCAATGAAGAAAGTACCAAAGACCCAGGTATTTAATTTCTTCATAAATTAATAAATTAATTATAAACATGATGTGCAAGATCCACTTTCTTGGATCTGACACTTTTTTTCTCTTTGTCTAAATCTTTGATTTTAATCTGTGGATATTGGCATTCATCATTGTATTAATACCGGATTGGTCATCGATTATGGAAAAATCAAAGTTGGTCTCTCCCAACCGCCACACTTTCACTATGCCTAGATCCTACAAGTGGTATCAGAGTGGACTCATCATCGTTTATAATTATTTAAATAATTTTTTTGATGATTTACGCTTTAATAATTTATTTTTCCAATTCATGTTTAATCGTTCTTGTAATCTGAATTTCGAGATTCGTTATTCCTCTTTTCATTTCATACATATCTAACAGAAACAAATAATTTTTTGATTAAAATTAAATTGAGGATCTCATCAGGAGGCGCTAGCGATTCTATCCAGGTAACATGATAGTACATGCCGTGTATTCAGAGTTACACGCCGTGTAATCTTCCATACACGCCGTGTAATCCTGATTACACACTGTGTAGTTGTGTTCAGTGCATCAGGAGTAATTCGGCAACTACTCAAGTTGTGTGCATTAATGACATGCGGTGTAGTTAATTCCTACACTGCATGTTGACCAGGACAGACTAGTGCACGGTCAGCCTGATTACACACCATGTGGCCCACTAGATATGGCGTGTAGTCCCTTTAGGTCAAGGGACAAACTGTGTATCCCATACACCACTAAGCTGAATAGTAAACATGTAACCTGGAGGGAAAATGGCGTATGGACCACTAGACACGCCATGTACTCCAAGATTTCTGAAGTACGCCTCACATGCTGAGTCCCTAGGCGTGTACTTCAGATAAGACGATGAAGGCAGTACATGCTGTGTAGTCGAAACTACATGATGTGTACTTTACCAAATTACACATAATTAAAACTTTAATGTTGGTGTAATTTTTAGAATTACATATCATGTAGATTCGAACGAGTGTTCATCGTGTTACCTCTAAGGTTATGGATGGAAATCTAAGGGAAATTCAGAAAAGGATTAAGATAAAAGGATTGATTAATTAAAGATAATAATTAATCGATTTGAGCATGATTTATCTTAATAATAATGATTAAATAATTGAATTCTAGTTTTATTAAACGCATAATTCGTTGCATGTATGTGGATGATCATGATCTAGACCATACCTTTGTATGTGATTGGTTTCCTTTTAATTTATTTTAAATTAAATTGTTGGTCTGTGTTCCATATATCCTCATTAATATGTAGGGCCTATGTGCCCATGGTTTCTTTAATGTAAACCCCATTTTTACCCGTCACCTGTGTATGAGTTAAAAAAAATATGTAATGGATGGAGCTCCCAATCTTGTGGAGGTGGTTCAAGTAAGGAGCTGAGGCGAAACCAATCCCAGGAGATACAAATGTGGATAGGTGGAAAGCTGTAGACACGAACTATAAATGGTTTGAGGTGTTTCTCTTCTAAGTTAGTGGTTATTTTATAAACCGCTAGATAAACTAACCATTGGAAGAGCTCATGATCATTCACTTTATTTTATTTCTGTTAGTTTCATGGTTTTTCATTATGGGTGTATTGTTGCGACTACATAATTAATGAATTAACAAGCATGCAAGATGGAACTAAAATAAACTAGTCTTATGTGTAAATATTATCAAGACATGGTTAATCACTTAAGTAAGTTCCATTTAATATTAATAAGCATGTGATAAAGATAATAAGGCAATTTATGCATAAGAGATAAAAATCCCTCAATAAAATATTAAGTCAGACTAAGCCTTCCGTTACTTTATTAAGGGAAAGACTCAATAAAACTAAGTGTTTGACCAACCCTTATTGGGACACTTACTTTTATATAATAATATCTTATGAAAGTTTTGGGTTAACTTAACCATTTTACATCAAGAGGATAAGACCTTGCTAGACTTGGTGCAAATTTGGAGGCAAGTGTTGAGGAAATCCAAGTCAGGATTTTAGGATTGGGGAGTCCACTCAACAGATCAAGGAGATAAAATCCCACAGTTGGAAAAGACCTACCTACCTAAATACCTTCAAATAGCTTGAACAACCCTTGTTGGGGTTATGTGAAGGGTAATATGGATCCTTACCACTAGAATTTCCTAGCAACTAGACATTCCAAGTTCAATGGTGATGGCCATTGGGAATTGATAAAATAGTGGGAGACTTAATAAAATTAATTTATTTTTTCTCATAAAATGTAATCAAGAAAGTACTAATTATCTACTCTTTTAATTGTAGAATAAAAATGAAAAGCTCGTCAACCACACTATCTCTGCGATCAATACTGGATAAAGACAACATCAGCACCGGTAGTAACTTCTATGAATAGTTTAGATGCCTTCGGGTCATTCTACACCATGAATGGAAATATTACGTGTTGGAGTCCTCATTACCTGATCTTCCTACCCAAGAGGTGAGTGATGAAGAGTTCCTGATCTACGAGAAATATATGAACGATGTGATCAATGTTCAATGTTTGATGTTATCATCAATTTATAGTAAACTCATGAAGTCTCACGAAAACATGGATTCCTATAGCATGCTTGATCACCTCTATGGTCTTTACTAGGAGAGAGAAAGACATGAATGGTTTGAGATCTCAAAGGAACTCTTTTAGAGTAAACTTGGAGAGGTTTCCCCAACTGAGCCTCATGTAGTCAAGATCATTGGCTACATTGAGCACCTAGAGGTTCTAGGGTTTAAACTCCCCAAATAACTGGGCATTGATCTCATTCTTACATCACTCCCTTAGAGATTCTCTATTTTTATTGTGAATTTCAATATGAACAACATTGAGAAGTATCTACCAGATCTTCTTATCCTCCTTCGCTAAGTAGAAAAAGACACAAAGCGCGAAAAACCTTCTTTCCTTATTGTGGATAAGAGGAAAGGGAAGGAAAATAGCTTTAAGCCAAAATCTTCTTCACTCCCTTCCAATAAAAGGAAGATCAAAGGGGAGGTAAGGGAACATGAAGCTATTTGTTTTACATGTGGCAAGAAGGTCCACTGGAAGAAAAACTACATCCATCCAAAGAAGCAAGGGGAAGATTCAGGTGCATTTATTATCGAGTGCAGTTTATCTATTTATAAAAATTGGTTATTAGATACATCTTGTGGTGCTCACATATGTATCCAAATATAGGAACCAAGTATATTCAAGAAAATTAACTAAGGGGAGGTAGATATACAAGCAGCCAATGGAGCTAGGCTTGATGTTGTAGCTATCGGGAACTACCACCTCACATTACTTACTGAGATAATCTTGGTATTAAAAGGTTGTTATTATGTGCCTTCTGTAACCAAAAAAATTATTTATGTATCCAGACTAGATACAAATGGATTTATTTTCAAGTTTGAAAATGAATGTTGCTTCTTTTATAAAGATATAATTTGTTTTGGTAAGGAACATTTATATAATAGTCTTGACGTGTTGGATTACACAAAACAAGTAATGGAAATCGATAATGAAGTTACTTCACATGACTCATACCACACCCAACTTTGGCATCATCAGTTAGGTCATGTAAATTAGAAACACTTGACAAAGTTACATCAATATGGATATTTAGATTCTTTAGAACTAAAACCACTTGGTGTATGTCACATATGTTTACAAGGCAAAATGACCAAAGCCCCATTTAGTGGGAAAGGTGAAAGGGCTAAAGAGCTTCTTGAATTGGTTCATACCAATGTGTTTGGACCATTTCCAGTTGAAGTAAGGGGTGGTTACTCATACTTCATATCTTTTACTAATGATTTTATTTTATGTGGATATATGTACTTAATGAGGTATAAGTCAGATTCTTTTGATAAGTTCAAGGAATACAAGAATGAAGTTGAGAACCAGCTTGGTAAGAATATTAAGAAACTTTGCTCAGAACGAGGTGTAGAATATCTTAATCAATACTTCATTGATTACTTACAGGAGTTTGGAATCCTCCTTACATGCCCCAGTGGAATGGTGTAAGAAAAAGGAGGAACCACACCTTGTTGGGCATGGTGAGATCAATGATGAGTCATGAGAGTCTTCCATTATCCTTTTGGGGATATGAGTTACAAACAACAACACACATAATAAACCCCAAGTACCAACTAAATCGATAAATGGTATTCCATACGAGCTTTGTAGTGGAAGAAAAGACATGTTATCGAATTTATATGTGTGGGGAAGCTAAGAATTTGTTAAGGCCTCTTCAGGTAAAAAACTCGCACCCCAAGTCACAAAGTGTACCTTTATAGGATACCCCAAGGAAACAAGGGGATATTACCTATACAAACCCTCAGACAAAAAGGTTATAGCGGAAAGATACTCCATATTCCTTGAGAGGGAGAAAATATCCAAAAGATATGGTGGGAGCGAGATAGACTTCGATAATGTTGAGTCTCAAGGTACATAAGAGTAGGTACATGAGCAGATTCCACAAATCTCCATGGAAGAAAGATCTTTTTCAAAGACACAAGTACTACGTAGGAGTACAAGAGAGGTTAGAGAACCAGAACGATATAGTTTTCTAGTTACTGAGGATGGTGACTCATTATTTAGTTGATAATAATGATCCTCTAACCTAAAATGAAGTAGTAAGTGACAAAGATGTTTCCAAGTGGCAAGAAGCCATGAATTCTGAAATGGATTCCATGTACCAAAACCAAGTCCAGATTTTGGTAGATCCTTCAGTATATGTAAAGCATGTTGGTTTCAAATGGCTATTCAAGAAGAAATTGGACATGGAAGGAAAATTAAGAACCTATAAGGCACGACTGGTTTCAAAAGGGTTTAAACAACATCAAGGTATTGACTATGACGAAACATTATCACCAGTTGCAATACTGAAATCCCTCAAAATCATGCTATCCATTTCTACTTACCATGACTATGAGATTTGGAAAATGGATGTCAAAATAGTGTTCCTTAACAGGAACCTTCAGGAAGAAGTTTATATGACACAACCTGAAGGGTTTGTGACTCCAAAAGATTCCAATAATATATGAAAGTTTCAAAAATCTATTTATGGATTAAAGAAAGAATCTAGGTCATGGAACATTCGTTTTGATGAAGCCATAACAGAATTTGGTTTTATAAAGAATGAATGTGAGCCTTGTGTGTACAAATGGTTTAGTGGGAGTGCGGTCATTTTCCTAATAGTATATATTGATGATATATTACTTATTGAAAATGAAATACCAGTCTTACAGTCTGTTAAGGCATGGTTGAATAAATGATTCTCTAGAAAGGACTTGGGTGAGGAAACATATATTCTTGGGATCAAGATCCATCGTAATAGATCCAAGAGATTACTGGGCCTAGGTCAAAATACATACATTGACAAGATACTGAAGAGATTCAGTATGGAATAATACAAGAGGGGATTGTTTCCAGTGTCACATGACATTCATCTTTCCAATAAAATGTGTCCTCAGACGCATGAGTAAAGAAAGAGAATGGCGGGGATTCCATATGCATTAGCGATTGGGTAAGTTATGTATGTTATGATATGTACTAGGCTAGATGTCTCCTACACATTGAGTGTGGTGGGAAGATATCAAGATGATCTAGGAGACTGCCATTGGATGGAATTCAAGACTATCATTAAGAATCTAAGGTGTACTAAGGACATGTTCTTAGTTTATGGAGGAGATGAGGAACTAGTCATCAAGAGATATGCATATGCTAGTTTCTAGACTGATTAAGATGACCTGAAGTCGCAAACGGGATACATATTCACTTTTAATGGAGGTGTTGTGAGCTAGAAGAGCTCACAACAAGGTGTGGTCACAAATTATATAGTAGAGTCCGAGTATATCACAACTTCAAAGGCAGATAAAGAAGCATTTTGGATGTGAAGATTCATCCAAGATCTAGATGTGGTTCCTAGTAGTAAAGATCTCATCACACTCTATTGTGATAATACTACAGTGGCGGATCTCACAAAAGAGCCAAGGTCACATCAGTGGACGAAGCACATATTACGAAAGTATCATATCTTGAGGGATTTTTCTTAGAGCGGTGAAGTTGAAGTGAGAAGTATTTACATGGAAGAAAAATTGGAAAAACCCTTGACTAAAGCCTTGACTCAACAAAAACACGATCATCTTGTGAGGTCTTGTGGACTAAAAGTCGTAGGCAGTTGGCTCTAGTCCAAGTGGGAGTTTTTTAAAGTTGGTGTCCTAGAACCAACTGTTTATACTTGATTACATGAATATTTAATATATTTAAATATTAAACATCTTATTATATATTGTTCATTATTTTGCATGACTATAATGTAATAATATCTTAGATTATTTTTCGCATTAATAAGGTCATAGAAGTTCCCCACTATGATGAGAATCTTGAAGTGTTATGAAAATATTCTTAAATATAGTTCTACGGTTGGATGAAATACTATTACGGGACACATAGTATACAGACCTTCAGGTGCGAGTACTCATAAGAGGATGAGAATTCTTCTCATGAAGTTTGCACTTGGTAATCTCCAAGATGGGAGATTATGAGAACAAACCCACCAGTAGGATTTCCACATGTTTTGGTATCATCATATATTTCTATCTGCGAGTGTGTGTAATGGTCCTTAGACTTTAAGATTATCATTAATATGTGTCACAAATTGCACACTTTTATTTACTGACAAAAACCATCACACCATATGTTAGTGGGAAGTAGGGTATGTTGGGTGTGTCACGGATGACATGTTATTAATAGATAAGTCAAGGAAGGATGTTTCCCTTCCATTTATGGAAGTTGATAACTCGATCCTTTGATTGAAATAGAACCATCACCCTAAATTCCATGACCATGGTGTAATGATGAGTTTATTTCACGTAGTCAAAGAATGATGTATCAAACATATAGGTTGATTATACTATCATGAAACCTGCTTGATGAGATATTGTGACAAAGGAATTATATTAAACAGTGAGTGTTCATATGTGGATGTCATCATTGAAACTTTAAGTTCTTTCTCTTGCGTGCCTTGAACCATTTCTAGACAGTAATATTGGACTTTAGGCAAGACCACATAATGCCAATGAGAAAGAATCCTAGAGGGTCACACACTAAGTGTTTACGGTGGTTTTGATTAAATTATATTTGAATTTAATTAATGGAATAAATATTATTCTCAAGACCGAAGAATAATTTTATTCAAGTTAAAATTATCACGTAAATTAAATAAATATTTATTCACTGAATTGTGAATAAAATTTATTTATTTATTTTATTGAACATTTAATAAATATTTATTTACTAGTTTTTAAATAAAAATATTTATTTAAGAGAATAAAATATTTTATTCAGGTGTTCAATAAATGGAAGAGAAGTTCGAACGGACCAAGACCGTGTCCGTTGATAAATTAATTATTTACAAGTTGGTAAATAATGTTTATCCATTTGGTGTAAGAAATAATGATAATACTATTATCATTATGTGGAACAAGATTTCATTTATGGTTCCATTTTTCGCAAGTTGGTGCACCACAAATAATGGTGTTGTTATTGTTATTATGTGGCATG
This sequence comes from Viscum album, assembly GCA_963277665.1. Taxonomy (NCBI): domain Eukaryota; kingdom Viridiplantae; phylum Streptophyta; class Magnoliopsida; order Santalales; family Viscaceae; genus Viscum; species Viscum album. Next base: position 1,148,472,425 of record OY728127.1, on the reverse strand, counting down.
AGTTTTCTTTAATAGTTATAATTGCATTTAATTGTTGTTTCACAATTAAATATTGTAACTTAAACCCCATGTCGATTAATAGGAAATTACATCTATTGTGCCAAACCCTGGTGAATTGAGAATTGTTGAGCCAAACATTTTCTCTCTCGACTCCCCTCATCTCTCCCTCTTAATAATGAGAGAATTTCTTTAAGACCGAAGAATGAGCAATCAAGAATGATCAAAGCAAGACATTCCCTTCGCTGCGCTAGCACCCAAAGAATGAGTGACGTTGTTTGGAGACCATTAGAAAACATGTGGATCACCTATAGAGGGATTCTACTTTGGATCCTCATGAGCGCAATGAAGACAATCTGGAAGGGTCATTTTGGATGATCAATGATCATCAATGAAGAAAGTACCAAAGACCCAGGTATTTAATTTCTTCAGAAATTAATAAATTAATTATAAACATGATGTGCAAGATCCTCTTTCTCGGATCTGGCGCTTTTCTTCTCTTTATCTAAATATTTGATTTTAATCCATGGATACTGTCATTCATCGTCATATTGATCCCATATTGGTCATCGATACCGCAAAAGCAAAGTTGGGCCCTAACAACTTCCATGCTTCCACTGTGCCCGAATCCTACATTCACCCCTTTGATAAAAATTCCTCAAGAGGTGATACTTTCAAAGTATGTTTTTTGTCTGTTGGTGCGACTTTGGATCTTTTTCAAGAGCCACCACTATAATATTATCATAATTCAATGTGATAGGGTCTTTACTGCTAGGTACCACATCAAACTCTTGGACAAAGTTCTGAATACAAATGGATTCTTTGGCTACATCAAAAGCCTCTATATACTCAGACTCCATTGTAGAATCAATGAAAAATGGATTTTTTGAACTCTTCCAGCTCACAGCTACTCCGTTGAGACAAAAAACATATCTTTACTATGACTTCAAATCATTCAGATCTGTATGAAAACTAGCATCAGTATAACCCCTGATTACTAGTTGCTCGTCTCCTCCATACACCAGGAATATATCCTTAGTTTTTCTCAGATGCTTAAGAATAGCCTTAACAACAGACCAATGTTGTTCTCTTAGATTAGCTTGGTATCTAACTACCATTCTCAATGCATGAGCAACATAAATTCTAGTACATAACATGGCATACATGATTGATCATATCACTGAAGCGTATGAGATCTTACTAATTCTCTCTTTCTCATGTTGTGTCTGAGGAAACATTTTCTTGGAAAGATGTAAACCATGTGACACCAAAACCAATCCCATATTTTATTGTTCCATACTAAATCTCTTTAGTATCTAGTCAACATATATACTTTGACTTAGTCCAAGAAGCCTCTTGGATCTATCATGAATGATCTTGATCCCTAGAATCTAGGATGCTTTACCTAAGTCCATGGAGAAACAATTTTTTAACCAATCCTTAATAGACTATAAGACTGGTATATCATTTCCAATAAGTAATATGTCATCAACATATACTACTAGGATAATGAAGGCATTCCCACTAAACCTTTTTTAAACACACGACTCACATTCGTTCTTAATAAAACCAAATTCTTTTATGGATTCATCGAATCGAAGGTTCCATGACCTGGATGCTTGCTTCAATATATAAATGGATACCTGCAACTTGAAAATCCTTTTAGCACCACCTGGAGTCACAAACCCTTATGGATGTGTCATATAGACTTTGTAGGATCTAGACGCAGTGGAATCGTGTCGGTTGATAGGGCACAACTTTACTTTTTCTGTAATCGATGACCAATCCAGGATCAATACGATGATGAACACCAGTATCCACAGATTAAAATCAAAGATTTAGACAAATATAAGAAAATCCCCAAATCCGAGAAAGAGGATCTTTCACATCATGTTTATAATTAATTTATTAATTTTTAAAGAAATTAAATACTTGGGTATTTGGTATTTTCTTCGTTGATGATCTTTGATTGTTATGAATAACCCTTCTGGATTTTATTTGTTGCTCTAGTGAGGATCCAAAGTAGAATCTCTCTGGAGGTGATCCACACATGCTCCAATGGTATTCGAACAACGCCACTCATTCTCCATGTGCTATCATGACAAAACGAATGCCTTACATCGATCGTTATTGATCTCTCATTCTTCTATCTTGAAGAACTTATCTCATTCTTAGGAGGGAGAGATGAGAGGAATCGAGAGAGAAAATGTTTGGTTCAACAATTCTCAATTCATCGGGGTTTGGCACAATAGACGTACCTACCTATTAATCGACACGGGGTTTCAGTTACAATATTTATTTGTGAAACAAAAATTAAATGCAATTATAACTATTAGAGAAAGATCATGCCACATAATAAAAATAACAACACCATTATTTGTGGTGTGAAAAATTGCGTAAAATAGAACCATAAATGAAATCTCGTGCCACATAATGATAACAATGTTATTATTATTTATTGCGCCAACTGGATAAACATTATTTACCAACTTGTAACTAATTAATTTATCAATGGACACAATCTTGGTCCGTTTGAACTCCTCTTCCATTTATTGAACACCCAAATAAAATATTTTATTCTCTTAAATAAATATTTTTATTTAAAAACTAGTGAATAAATATTTATTACATGTTTGATAAAATAAATAAATAAATTTTATTCACAACTCGATGAATAACTATTTATTCAATTTATGAGATCATTTTAACTTGAATAAAATTATTCCTCGGTCATGAGAATAATATTTATTTCATTAATTAAATTCAAATATAATTTAATCAAGACCACCAGAAACACTTAGTGTATGCCCATCTAGGATTCTTTCTCATTGGAATTAGGCAGGTTTGCTTAAAATCTAAGATTACTATCTAGCAACGGGTCAAGGCACCCAAGAGAAAGAACTTAAAGTCATAACAATTACATACACATATGAATGCTCACTGTTTAATATAATCTATTTGTCACAATATCTCATCAAACAAGTTTCATGATAGCGTCATCAACCTATATGCTTGATACGTCATTATTTGACTACCTAAAATAAACTCGTCGTTAGACCATGGCCATGAAATTTAGGGTGACGGTTCTATTTCAATAAAAGGGATGATATATCAACTTCCATAAATGGAAGGGGAAAATTCTTCCTTGACTTATCCATTAATAACATGTCATTCGCGACACACCCAATGTACCATACTTCCCACCAACATATAGAATAACATTTTTCGTCAGTAAATCAAAGTGCGCAAGTCATGACATGTATTAATGATAATATTAAAGTCTACAAACCGTTACACATGATTGTAGATGGGAATATCGGATGACACCAAAACATGCATAATTCCTACTAGTGGGTCTATTCTCATAATCTCTCATCTTGGAGATTACCAAGTGCGGACTTCATGAGAAGAAGTCTCATCTGCTTACAAGTACCTTCACCTGATGGTATGTATACTATGTGTCCCATCATAGTATGTCATCCAACCACAAAATTATATTTAAGAATATTTTCATAGCACTTCAAGGTTCTCATCATAGCAGGGAACTGTTATGACCTTATTAACGTGACAAATAATCTAGGACATTATTACATTATAGTCATGTAGAACAATGAACAATATGTAATAATATGTTTAATATTTAAAGACATTAAATATTAATGTAATCAATGTAAAAACAGTTGGTTCTAGGACACCAAATCTGACAAACTCTCACTTGGACTAGAGCCAATACCTATGAATTTCAATCCATTATACCTCACATGATGATCATGTTTTTGTTGATTCAAGGCTTTAGTCAAGGGGTACTCCATGTTGTATTTCATGGAAATACTACTCACTAAAACTTCACCTATCTAAGAAAAATCTCTCAAGAGATGATACTTCCATAGTATGTTCTTCTTCTGCTGATGTGACCTTGGATATTTTGTGAGAGCCGCCGCTACAGTATTATCACAATAGAGTGTGATGAGATATTTACTACTAGGAACCACATCCAGCTCTTGGATGAAGCTCTGCATCCAATATTCTTCTTTATCTGCCTCATAAGCTACGATATACTTGAAATATACTATAAAATCTGTGAACACACCTTGCTTTGATCTTTTCTATCTCACAGAACCTCCATTCAAAGTGAAAATATATTTCATTTGTAAATTCATGTCAACTTGATTAGTCTGGAAACTAGAATATGCATATCCTCTAATGACTAGTTCCTCATCTCCTTCATAAATCAGGAACATATCCTTAGTACACCTTAGATACATAAGGATAGTCTTGAATGGAATCCAATGGCTATCACCTGGATCAGTTTGATATCTTCCTATCGTACTCAATGCATAGGCGACATCTAGCCTAGTACATAGTATAACATACATGACTAACCCAATCGCTGATGCATATGGAATACTTTACATTTTATTTCTTTCCTCATGTGTCTGAGCACACATTTTCTTGGAAAGATGAATGTTATGTGACGCTGGTAACAATCCCCTATTGAATTTTTCCATACTGAATCTCTTCAGTATCTTGTCAATGTATGTACTTTTAATTAGGCCCAACAATCTCTTAGATCTATCACGATAGATCTTGATCCCAAGAATATATACTGCCTCTCCCAAGTCCTTCATGGAGAAGCATTTATTCAACCATGCCTTAACAAACTATAAGACTAGTATTTTGTTTCCAATAAGTAATATGTCATCAATATATACTATTTGGAAAATGACTATAGTCCCATTAAACCGTTTGTAGACACAAGGTTCACATTCATTCTTTATAAAACCAAATTCTATTATGCCTTCATCAAAATGAATGTTCCATGACCCAGATGCTTTCTTTAATCCATAAATGGATTTTTTCAACATGCATATCTTATTAGAATCATTTGGAGTCACAAATCCTTCAGGTTGTGTCATGTAGACATCTTCATGAAGTTTCTTATTAAGGAAGGTTATTTTTACATCCATTTTTCAAATCACATAGTCATGGTAAGCGGTAATGTCCAGTAGAATTATGATGGATTTCAACATTGAAACTGGTGAAAAGGTTTCGTCATAGTTAATGCCTTGGCACTATTAAAACCCCTTTTCAACTATTCATGCCTTATAGGTACTGAATTTTCCTTCCATGTTGAGTTTCTTCTTGAATATCCATTTGCAACCAACATGCTTTACATCTACTAGAGAATCTACCAAAATCCAAAATTTGTTTTGGTACATGGAATCCATTTCAAAATTCATAAATTCTTGCCACTTGGAAATGTATGTGCCACTTACCACTTCCTTGTAGGTTATAGAATCATTATTATCAACTAATAATGAGTCACCATCCTCAGTAACTATAAAACTGTACCATTCTAGTTCTCTAACCTTTTTTTTACTCCTATGAAGTACTTGTCTCTATGGAACAAATATTTCTTCCTTGGAGATTTGTGGAATCTTCTCTTGTACCAACTCTTGTGTACCTTGAGCCACAACTTTATTGAATTCTATCTCTCTCCCACTATCAATTTTGGATATGTTCTCCCTATTAAGGAATATAGCATGTCTTGATACTATAACCATTTTTTCTGAGGGGTCGTATAAGTAATATCCCCTTGTTTCCTTGGGGTATTCTATAAAGGTACACTTTGTGCCTCAGGGTGTGAGTTTATTACCTGAAGAGTCCTTAAAATTTTTTTCTCTTACCCATACATGTAAATTCGATAACATGACTTTTCTTCCACTCCAAAGATCATATGGAATACCATTTATCAATTTAGTTGGTACTTGGTTTTGTATGTGTGCCTCTGTTTATAATGAATATCCCCAAAAGGATAATGGAGGACTTGAATGACTCATCATTGATCTCACCATGGCCAACAAGGTGTAGTTCCTCCTTTCGCTTACACCATTCCACTGGGGCGTGTAAGGAGGAGTGAGTTCAGATAGGATCCTAAACTCTGGTAAGTAATCAATGAAGTCTTGATTAAGATATTCTCCACCTCGGTCTGAGTGGAGTTTCTTAATATTCTTACCAAGATGGTTCCCAACTTCATTCTTGTATTCCTTGAACTTATCAAAATAATCCGACTTATACCTCATTAAGTAGATATATCCATATCTACTAAAATCATCAGTAAATGTTATGAAGTATGAGTATCCACCCCTTGCTTCAACTAGAAATGGTCCACCCGCATCAGTATGAACCAATTCAAGAAGCTCTTTGGCCCTTTTACTTTTCCCACTAAATGGGGCTTTGGTCATTTTTCCTTGTAAACATGTGTGACATATACCAAGTGGTTTTAGTTTGAAAGAATATAAATATCCATCTTGATGTAACTTTGTCAAGTGTTCCTAATTTACATAACCTAGCTGGTGATGCCAAATTTGGGTGTGGTATGAGTCATGTGAAGTAGCTTCATCATCAATTTCCATTACTTGGTTTGCGTAATCCAACACATAAAGACCGTTATATAAATGTTCCTTACCAAAACAAATGCTATATTTATAAAATAAGCAACATTCATTTCCGAACTTGAAAATAAATCCATATGTATCTAGTTTGGATACAGAAATAATGTTTTTGGTTATAGAAGGAAGAAACAACCTTTTAATACCAAGATCATCCCAGTCGGCAACGTGAGGTGGTAGTCCCTGACAGCTACAACAGCAAGTCTAGATCTGTTGGATGCTTGTAAATCTACCTCCCCTTAATCAATTTTCTTGAATCTACCAGATTCATATATTTGGACACATATGTGATCACCACAAACTGTATCTAATACCCAATTTTTAAAAATAGATAAATTTCACTCGATAACAAACGTGCCTGAAGCTTCCTCTTGTTTCTTTATCTGGGTGCAGTTTTTCATCCAGCGACCCTTCTTTCCACATGTGAAACAAATAACTTCATGTTCCCTTTCATCCCCAATGATCTTTATTTTCTTGTAATGGTGTGAAGAAGCTTTGGGATTAAATCCCTCCGCCTTCCCTTTCCTCTTATTCACCATAAGGATAGATGGCTTTTCACGCTTCATGTCTTTATCCACTTGGAGAAGGAGGATAAAAAGATATGGTAGATACTTCTAAATGTTGTTCATATTGAAATTCACAACAAAACTGAAGAAGCTCTGAGGGAGTGATGTGAGAATGAGATCGGTGCCAAGTTCTTTAGGGAGTTTAAACCCTAGAACCTCCAGACACTCAATGTATCCAATGATATTGACTATGTGAGGCCCAGTTGGGGCACCCTCTCCAAGATTACTCTGAAAGATTACCTTGTAGATCTTAAACCATTCCTATATTTCTCTATCCTGGTAGTGACCACAGAGGTTCTCAAGCATGATATAGACATCCATGTTTTCATGAGACTTCATGAGTTCACTATACATTGATGATAACATAAAATATTTAACGTCGACCATGTCATTCATATATTTCTCGTAGAACAGGAACTATTCATCACTCACCTCTTGGGTAGACGGATTAGGTAATGAGGACTTCAGTACGTAAGATTTCCATTCATGGCGTAGAATGACCTAAAGGCATCTAAACCATTCCTCGAGGTTACTACCAGTGAGGATGTTGTCTTTATCCAGTATTGATCGTAGGGATAGTGTGGTTGATGAGCTTGTCATTTTTATTCTACAATTAAAAGAGTAAATAATTAAGTACTTTCTTGGTTATATTTTATGAGAAATAATAAATTATTTTTATTAAGTCTCTCACTATTTTATCAATTTCCAATGGCCCTCACCATTGAACTCAGAATGTCTAGATTCTATGACATTCTAGTGGTAAGGATCCATATTCCACTTCGCATAACCCTAAAAATGGTTGTTCAAGCTATTTGAAGGTATTTAGGTAGGTAGGTCTTTTCCAATTGCGGGATTGCATCTCCTTGATCCGTCAAGTGGACTCCCTAATCCTGAAATCCTAACTTGTATTTCCTCAACACCTGCATTCAAATTTACACCAAGTCTAGAAAGGGATACTTCTATTGATGTAAAATGGTTAAGTCAACACAAAACTTTCATAAGATCTTCCTGTATAAAACTAAGTGTCCCAACAAGGGTTGTTCAAATACTTAGTTTTATTTATTCTTTCCCTTAATCAAGTAATGGAAGACTTAGTACGACTTAATTTTTTATCGAGGTATTTTTATCTCTTATATGTAAATTTCCTTATTATCTTTATCACATGCTTATTTATATTAAGTGGAACTTACTTAAGTGATTAACCATGTATTGATAATATTTACACATAATCCTAGTTTATTTTAGTTCCATCTTGCATGCTTGCTAATTCATTAATTATGTAGTTGCGACAATACATCCATAAGGAAAAACCATGCAACTGACAAAAATAAAATAAAGTAAAGGGCATGATCATGAGCTATTCTAATGGTTATTTTATCTAGTGGTTTATAAAATAATAGCTAACCTAGGATAGAAACACCTTGAACCATTTATGATTCATGTCTACAGCCTTCCACATGTCCACCTTTGTATCTCCTTGGATTAGTTTCACCTCAGATCCTTACTTGAACCGCCTCCACAAGCTTGGGATATATATCCATTATGTATTCTTTTTAACTCACATGTAGGTAAGGGGTAAAAAGGGGTTTTACATACAAGAAACCATGGGCGTGCATGCCCTACATATTAACAAGGAGAGATAGAACACATACCAATAATTTAATTTAAAATAAATTAAACACAAACCAATCACATATAAAGATCTGGTCAAGCTCATGATCATACACATACACGCAACGAATTACACATTTAATAAAACTAGAATTAAATTATTTAATCATTCTTATTAAGATAAATCACATTCTAATCAATTAATTATTGTATTTAATTAATCAATCCTTTTATCATAATCATTTTTTGAATTTACCTAAGATTCTAATCTATAACCTTGGAGGTAACACGATGAACACCCATTCAGATCTACATGATATGTAATTCTAAGCATTACACAAACATTAAAGTTTTAATTCTGTGTAATTTAGTAAAGTACACGGTGTGTAGTTACGACTACAGGGTGTGTATTGCCTTCACTATCTTATCCGAAGTACACACCTAGGGACTTAGCGCGTGATGTGTACTTTGGAAATCTCAGAGTACATGGTGTGTCCAGTGGGCCACATGTTGTGTTGTCTCCAGGTTACATGGTTACCGGTCGGCTTAGCTGTGTATGGGATACACAGTTTGGCCCTTGAACCGAAGGGACTACATGCCGTGTCTAGTTGGCCACACAGCTTGTAATCCAGCCGACCATGTGTTAGTATGTCCTGGTCAACATGTGGTGAAAAAATTAATTACACCACATGTCATTAATGCACATGATTTGAGTAATTTCTGAATTAATCCCGATGCACTGAAAACAACTACACGGTGTGTAATCTGGATTACATGGCATGTATGGCAGATTACACGATGTGTAACTCTGAATACACGGTGTGTAATTTTGTGTTACTTGGATAGAATTTTTGGCACCTCCTGATGAGATCCTCAATTTAATTTTAATCAAAAAAATATTTGTTTCTGTTATATCTGTGAGAAAATAAAAGAGGAAGAACAAATCTCAAAATTCAGATTACAAGAACGATTAAACATGAATTTACAAACTAATTTATTAAAGATTAAATCATCAACAAATTATTCAAATAATTATAAATGATGATGAGCCCCGCTCTGATACCACTTGTAGGATCTGAACGCAGTGGAAGCATGGTGGTTAGGAGGGCCCAACTTTGATTTTTTCTGTAATCGATGACCAATCCAGGATCAATACGATGATGAATGCCATTATCCACATATTAAAATCAAAGATTTATACAAAGAGTAGAAAATATTCAGATCCAATAAATAGGATCTTTCGCATCATGTTTATAATTAATTTATTAATTTATGAAAAAATTAATTACCCGGGTCATTGGTACTTTCTTCATTGATGATCATTGATCGTCTGGAATGACCCTTCCATATTTTCTTCATTGCGCTCATGAGGATCCAAAGTAGAATCCCTCTAGTAGTGATACACACGTGCTCCAATAGTCTCTGAACAGCGCCACTCATTCTTCAGGTGCTAGTGTGGTGAATAGAATATCTTGTGTCGATCGTTCTTGATCGCTCGTTATTCAGTCTTGAAGAACTTATATCGTTCTTAAGAGGGAGATATGAGAGGATTCGAGAGAGAAAATGTTTGGCTCAATAATTCTCAATTCACTGGGGTTTGGCACAATAGACGTACCTACCTATTAATCGACATGGGGTTTTAGTTACAATATTTAATTGAGAAACAACAATTAGATACAATTATAACTATTAGAGAAAACCAAGGCCACATAATAACAATAACAACACCGTTATTTTTGGTGCGCAAACTTGCACAAAACAGAAACATAAATGAAATCTCATGCCACATAATGATAACAATATTATTATTATTTCTTGCGCCAGCTAGATAAACATTATTTATCGACTTGTAAATAATTAATTTATAAACGAACATAGTCTTGTTCCATTCAAACCCCTCTTCCATTTATTGAACACCCGAATAAAATATTTTATTCTTTTAAATAAATATTTTTATTTATAAATTAGTAAATAAATATTTATTAGATGTTTAATAAAATAAATAAATATATTTTATTCACAATCTGGTGAATAAATATTTATTTAATTTATGCGATCATTTTAACTTGAATAAAATTATTCCTTAGTCATAAGAATAATATTTATTCCATTAATTAAATTCAAATAGACTTTAATCGAGATCACCGGAAACACTTAGTGTGTAACCCTCTAAGATTCTTTCTCATTGGTATTAGGCACGCTTGCCTAAATTCTAAGATTACTATCTAGCAATGGTTCAAGGAACCCAAGAGAAAGAACTTAAAGTTGCAACGACGACATCCACATACAAACAATCACTGTGTAATATAATCTCTTTATCACAATATCTCATCAAGCAGGTTTCATGATAGTTTCATCAACCTATATTCTTGATATGTCATTCTTTGAATACCTGAAATAAACTCATCGTTACACTATGGCCATGGAATTTAGGGTGATGGTTCTATTTCAATCAAAGGGTAGAGATATTAACTTCCATAAATAGAAGGGAAAAATCCTTCCTCAACTTATCCATTAATAACATGTCATTCGTGACGCACCCAATGTACCCTACTTCCCGCCAACATATGGCGTGATGACTTTTATTAGTAAATAAAAGTGCACGATTAATGACACATATTAATGATAATATTAAAGTCTATGGATCATTACACATGCTCATAGATAGGAATATCTGATGACACCAAAACATGTGGAATTCCTACTACCCGTCTTGGAGATTACCAAGTGCGAACTTCATGAGAAGAAGTCTTATCCTCTTATGAGTACTTGCACCTGACGGTCTGTATACTATGTGTCCCATCATAGTATGTCATACAACTGCATAACTATATTTAAGAATATTGTCATAACACTTCATGGTTCTCATCATGGAGGGGAACTACTATGACCTTATTAATGTAACAAATAATCTAGGATATTATTACTTATAGTCATGCAGAACAATGAACAATATGTAATAAGATGTTTAATATTTAAATACATTAAATATACATGTAATTAATATACAAAAAATTGGTTCTAGGACACCAAATCTAACAGACATCTTCCTAAATGTTCCCATTAAGGAATTTAGTTTTGACATCCATATGCCAAATCTCATAGTCATGGTAAGATGCTATATCAAGTAGAATTCTGATGGATTTAAACATGGAAACTAGTGATAAGGTTTCATTGTAGTCATTTACTTAACGTTGTTTAAACCCTTTAGACACTAGCCTTGCTTTATAGGTATTTACTTTACCTTCTATGTCCATTTTCCTCTTGAATACCCATTTGAATCCAATGGGATTTACATCAACTGATACATTGATCAGAACCCAAACTCAGTTCTGATACATGGAATTAATTTCAGAATTCATGGATTCTTTTCATCTTGCAGCTTTTGAGCTCTCTATTGCCTCCTTATAGGAGAGAGGTTTATCATTGTCAACCAATAATGATTCACCATCCTTGGTGACTAGAAAACCATATCTTTATGGTTCTCTTACCTCTCTTACGCTCCTACGCAATACTTATGTTTCAGAAACTGATTCTTCTATAGGGAACTGTGGAATCTATTTTTGTACCAAATCTTGTGTATCTTGAGAATAAACTTCATTAAATTCAATCTTACTCCCACTATCCTTTTTGAGGATGTTCTCCCTCTCAATAAATATGACTTGTCTGATGACATTCACTTGTCTGAAGGGCTATATAGGTAGTATCCCTTTGTTTCCTTGGGATACCCTATATGTAATGACCTGAAATTTTGAATAAACCATATTTCCTAATTTTATGTGTTATTTTTTTTATTCAACAAAAATGTTTCATTTGATAACATGAATATAATTAAAATGAGACCGTTGGGTTTTGACTGGTATATGACCATTGGTCAATATGACCGTTGGAAACTAAACGTTTTGATTATTGTCTCTAAATAAAGTAATCTTGATTAATTATTATAGAAAGAAGATTCGATGGCCTCTCCCAGTAGTCTTGGACCGATCGAAGCCCATCTAACAGAACTTGGGAAGAAGGTAGCACCACTGGGCTTTGCTCTGGACCAAAACCAAGCTGAACTTCATCGTGTGAAGCTAGAACGGAATCACCTTTGCGAGAAGTTAAAACTGATAGAAATTACTACTCGTGCGATGTTGGCTGAGCCTCCCTCAGATTCTCTCACCTTAACACACCTTACACTTAGGTCCTATGCTGGTGTGATAAGGGGATATGTAAGGAGACCATAACTGCCTTGTGTAATCCTTTGTTTTAAATAAAAAATGGTATTTCTTCTTATGATGAAGTTTATGAATTTTCAAATGACCGGATAAATATAGTATGCATATTTTTGATGAATTTTAGAAAAAGGATATTTTAAAAATGTTTATGTAAACCATAAATAATTAAAAATGTGTAATGATTTTCGAAAAATGGTCTTCTACAATTATGTTCAGTACGAAATTTAGAGTCTAATAAGATCAACTTGATTTTTGATGAATAGTAAATTATGAATAGTGATTTTATGCTTATGATTAGTAATGTGACCAAATGGATTAGTAATCTCACTTAATGAAAGTATTAATATAATCTAGGCACCTTGATTAAGTAATGTGATTCAATAAAATGGTTAAATAACGGTTTCATAAATTATTATTCAAGTATTAGTTTTTTCAGGTGAATAGTGTTTTTTAATTAAAAATTAAATTAAAAATATTTAGAATTTTTTTTTATAAAATGGATTTCATTTTTGAACTCAGAGCATCGATATTATGTTAAGGTAATTTTTGGGGATTTTTCTGAAAAAAATGAATTTTCAGTGAATAATGTATTTATTTAAAAAATAAATTAAAAATATTTAGAAAATTGTTTTTATAAAATGGATTTCATTTTTGAAATCAGAGCATTGATATTTGGTTAAGGAGAAATTTTGGGATTTTTCTGAGAAAGTTGAATTTTCAGTGAATAGTAAAAATACAGTTTTAGGGTTTCGGTATGTTTAATGACATCATAACTGTGTCATGATGATGTCATGAGATATTTTATGGGTTGGCCGACCAAAGGTGATGAATTATTGTATGGGAGGCCCCATGTGGCCTAACTCCATGAGAAATACCACGAGAGAGCACATGGTTTTGAGAAAACCACTTTTGAGGTGTCCCTTGGCCATTAATGCCTTGTCCCCTCACTTTCCCTATAAATACCAAGACATCCTCTCATCCATTTCGACTCCCCACTCTCCCCCAACGAATTTATGGTCTCATTACCTCCCAAAGAGTCCTCCCAAGGTGCCCCCAAGCCCTCAAGGTCCCAACCTTTGAGTTTTAAGAGTTACGTTTTAAGGTAAGGGATCCGACCCCTCTCTTTCTTTTCAAGTGATCTCTTTTAAGTCATTTTTTTATGCTCCATGTTCTTATGTTGGAGGATGTTCTTTTATATTCCTCTTACTGCCCTTTTCATGTTCATATAATGAGAGATACCCTCTTACTCTCATTATTTCGTTTTATGAAGTTTTAAGTGGCGCCGTTAGGCTGCCGAAATTTTTGTAACAGATTCTTTCTCCCTTCTCATTTTTCAAGATCTATTTTCATGTAAAGTATTTCAAGTTACTTTTTATTATTTTTGGGTATGATCTCTAAATTTATCATACTGATCTTTTATGATCATATGATGAGAGACCCCATTTGATCTCTTCAATTCAGTATTTTGAAGTTTTAAGTGGCGCCGTTAGGCTGCCGAATTTTTAAGTGGTTCTTTCACCTTTTTTCTTTTCAAAGTTCTAATTCCATGTCAAGTCTTGCAAGTTGCTTTTTATTATGTTAGGGTATGATCTCTAAATCTATCATACTGATCTTTTATGTTCATATGATGAGAGACCCTATTTGATCTCGTCAACTCATTTTTGTTGAAGTTTAAGTGGCGACGTTAGGCTGCCAAATTTTTAAGGGATTCTTTCACCCTTCTTATTTTCATGATCTATTTACATGTCAAGTCTTTCATGTTACTTTTTATCATGTTGGGGTATTATCTCTAAATCTATCATACTGATCTTTTATGTTCATATGATGAGAGAACCTATTTGATCTCATCAATTCATTTTTGTTGAAAGTTTAAGTGGCGCCGTTAGGCTGCCGAATTTTTAAGGGATTCTTTCACCCTTCTCGTTTTCATGATCTATTTACATGTCAAGTCTTTCATGTTCCTTTTTATCATGTTGGGGTATGATCTCGAAATCTATCATACTGATCTTCTATGTTCATATTATGAGAGACCCTATTTTATCTCATCAAATCATTTTTGTTGAAAGTTTAAGTGGCGTCGTTAGGCTGCCGAATTTCTAAGGGGTTCTTTCACCCTTCTCGTTTTCAAGATCTACTTTCATGTCAAGTCTTTTAAGTTCCTTTTTATTATGTTGGTATATGATCTCTATATCTATCATACTGATCATTTATGTTTATATTATGAGAGACCCTATTTTATCTCGTCAATCCATTTTTGGAAGTTTTAAGTGGCGTCGTTAGGCTGCTGAATTCTCATAAGAGAAATCTTATTTTTGTCATCCTTTCAAGTTCTTCGTTTCATATGGTATATCATTCAAATTTCATTACCATGTTCTTAAATACTATATATTCTGTTACCCTACTATTTTATGTATCATTTTTGAGTGGGTGACCCATGTCCCCTCTCTTTTCAATGTTTTCTAAAACCATGTATCGTAGACGTTATGCTGCATAGTTTTCGTCTCAAAATGCCTCCCTCTTTATCTCAAAATTATTTTATGTTATTAAGTGAATACTCAAAGCTCTTATTTATACAGGGGTATTCACATATATATCAAAATTTTATATTTTAAATTATGGGATTTACATACATGAAACCCGTTTTCCCTTTTCCGTGGGTTTAAAGTGACATAAATATCATGTCTTTAAAGCAGTTTTTAAAACGTTATGATTATGAAATGAAACTCATTTATTTTATGCTATATGGGTTATTTATGAAATGATTGATGATGATATATTTGGATCACATGATAATAAATACATGTCAAGGGTGCCCCCAGATAGCGCTCCAATGCATTGGGTAAAGACTTAATCTCTAGAGATGACCTTTTAGACTGATACCTTGGTGAATAACCTTGGTAATTTTTAATGACACATTGGGGATGGACCTTGGTGAAACGAAATTATTTTCAATATTAAATGTTGTATCCACATATTCAAGTTATGAAAAATGTTATTTTTATTATGATATATCTCATGATTTCTTTCTCATGCCTTAAAGTTATTTTCATGACATTGTTGATGTATCCCAAGTTCACATGTTAAATGTTTCCCCTTGTTTCCCTTACTGGGCCTTCTGCTCACCCTTTCTTTTGATGTATGTCCCCAGGTTTGAGATGCAGTAATGAACCTAGGATGAACATGAGGAGAATCCTTTCAAGTGTTTAAGAATAATGTTTATGTTTTCATGTTTTAAGTTCCTGGTTTCCAAGACACTAAACCTTAAAGATCCTCAGTTTTGTAAAATGTATTGAAAGTTTATGTGATAAAAAGGCATGATGCTATACTATAAAGATACACTTCATTCCCCATGGTGTTAGTTTGTTACCTGAGAAGGACTTAACAAATTTCTCGCAACCCCATACACATGTATGTGATAAAATGGGTTTCTTTCCACTCCATAGCTTGAAGGGAATTCCATTTTCCACTTTAGTTAGTACTCGATTTAATGTGTATGCTGCAGTTTGTAATGCATACCCCCAAAAGGATAATAGAAGATATGCATGACTCATTATCGACCTTACCATGTATAACAAGGTATAGTTCCCCCTTTCACTAACACCATTCTACTGTGGTGTATAAGGTAGAGTGAGTTGAGATAGAATCCCAAACTCTCGTAAGAAGTCAATAAACTCTTGGTTAAGATATTCACCATCTCGATTCGATTGAAGATTCTTTATATTTTTACCAAGTTGATTATTTAATTCCTTCCTAAATTCCTTGAATTTCTCAAAGGACTCAAATTTATACCTCATCAAGTAGACATATCCATGTCTACTCAAGTCATTAGTAAAAGTTATGAAGTAAGAATATCCACCTCTAGCTTTTACTGGAAATGGTCCACACACATCAATGTATACCAATCCTAGAAGCTTTGTGGCCCTTTCACCCTGTCCACCAAATGACGATTTGGTCATTTTTCCGTGTAAATAAACATGACATCTTTAAAGTGGTTTTAGCTCAGAAGATTATAAATAACCATCTTGACAGAGCTTTGTCAAACTCTTCTCGTTTACATGACCAAGATGGTGATGTCATAGTTGGATGTTATATGAATCTTGTGAACATGATTCTTTATTTATTTTCAACACTTGTTTTTTATAATTTAAGACATAAAGACCGTTATTTATATGTGTCATACCACAACATAAGTTGTCTTTATTAAATAAACAAATTTTATTTCCAAACATGAAAATAAACCCATCTGCATCTAGGAGTAATACATAAATTATGTTCTTGGTAATCGTAGGTACATAATAACAATATTTTAAAACCAAAATCATTCATGTTGGAAATTAAAGGTGGTAGTCACAAATGTCCATAACATCCATCCTTGCACCATTAGCATCTCTCAGATCTACCTTTCCTCTGGAAATCTTTTGAAATATACTTGGTTCCTACATTTGGATAAAAATGTGGGCACCACAAGCTATGTCTAATACCCAATGTGTAGATATTGGAAGATTACACTCGATAAAAAAATCACATTTAACATTTCCTTGATTTTGGGTTTAGTTCCTCTCCCAGTGGCCTGACTTCCCGCATGAAAAACATACTGCCTCCTTTTTCTCTGCCCTCCCACTACTACAAATATGCCTTTTATCAGCACTAAAAATGGCCTTTAACAGCGCTAGAAAAGCACTGTTAAACCCAAAGAAGATAAAGGGGGGGGGGGGGGGTCCCCTTTATCAGCTCTCCAAAAAAGCGCTGATAAAGACCCCTTTTATCAGCGCTAAAAAAACGCTGATAAAAGGGGTCTTTTATTAGCGCTAAAAAGAAGCGCTGATAAGAGGGTCCTTTATCAGTGCTTTCTTTTTAGCACTGATAAAAGACCCCTTTTATCAACGCTTTTTTCAGCACTGATAAAAGTAAAAAAAAATAAAAAAATCATGCCAATCGGGGGGGGGGGTTTATAGCGCTTGAGCCCCCCTTTTAACAGCACTTTCCAGCTCCTCCAGCGCCCGTACACACCCCATCCACCCTTTATCAGCGCTAGCCCCCCAAATCCACCCCCATACGCGCGCCCCTGCCTCCACCAGGTTTTGAACTCGAGACCTCCCCCCTGCGCGCCTAAGCCCTTACCACTCCTATATTTTGATTTGTTTTCCATTTCATGATATCTCTATTTATATATATATATATAGTTATATTTATTTGTATAGTAATATATATTTATATTAATATATATATTTAGTTATATTAATATATATATATATATTAATATTTATATTTATAGTGATATTAATATATATATTTATAGTTATATGAATATATATATGTAGTTATATTAATATATATATAGTTAGATTAATATATAGGTATATAAATATTTATATATTTTTATTTTAAATAAAATGGATATTAGTTATTATTTATATTTATAATTAAATTTTTATGTGTGAATATATAAAAAAATATGTATATATTTTTATATATTTGATTATAAATAGCAGTGCATTATAAAAAACGATAAAATTTCAAAGATATAATATCAATATGAATGTAATACCTTGGAATAAATTCAGTCCCCACCAAAAAAAGTCAATAATACCCCCTTAAACGAGGCTGAAAATCCACAAAATGTTAAAAAATCGGGGTATCCAGACTAAAAACTCAGTTTTGGAGGCCTTCTAGGCCTTTTTTGGCCTCAAAAAATGTGACTGAGGCTTTGACTCTTTCACTAGCACATAGTGCTCATCGCAGGATTCTATTTGATATGTTGTATAGCTCAAACAGATACCCAGATCAAAAGTTATGGTCGTTTGAAGTTCGAGTTGCGTTTTCAACATATTTTGGATCTTTTTTTTATTTTTTTTTATTTTTTAGTCTTCAAATTCTTATTAAATGACTATTACTCCATAATAATTAGCAAATTATTTATTAAAAATATTTTATTAATTTTTTTATAAGCCATTTTCACTAAATATCTTATATATTAAGTGTAACTGTATATTTATAATTATCTAAAATATATTAAAAATTATATTTAAAAAATATATATTATATTTATATCAATATAACTATATCTATATATTTAAAAATATTAATATATTTTTTTAATGATTTTTTTTGGAAGTATACCCTTTATCAACACTTTTAAAAAAATCGCTGATAAAGACCCCCCTTTATCAACGCTAGTAAAAAAGCGCTGTTAAAGGGGGTACCTTTATCAGTGCTAAAAAAAGCGCTGATAAAGGGGTACTTTTATCAGTGCTTTTTTTAGCGCTGATAAAAGTGCCCCCCTTTATCAGCGCTTTTTCGTTAGCGCTGATAAAGGTCGGCGCTGGCCTTGCCTAGTTTTGTGGTAGTGTGCCTCTAGATCTTCCTCTTCTTGGAAGGATAGTGCTCGTGATCTTTAGACTGTTTATAGGTCTTGAGAACCCCTTTGCCTTGTTCTTCCTTTTCTTTTTCACCATAAGGAACTTGGGTTTATCATTACCCATGTCCTTATCTATTTGGAGAATCAAATTAATAAGTTCCAAAAGATTCTTCTCATTATTGCTCATATTGTAATTAACAATAAAACTAGAGAAGGTCTTGGGTAGTAATGAAAGTATGAGATCTGTACGCAACTCGTCTGTGATTTTAATCCATAAGATGTCTAAGAATTTAATATATCCAATGAGATTGACTATATGAGGACCAGTTGGTGCAGACACTTAAAGATTAGTTGTAATCAAAGCATTGGAGATATCATACCTCTCTTGTCCCGCCTTCTCTTGATAGAGATCCTGAAGGTGAGACATCATGATATACACATCCATGTTCTCATGTTACTTCAAAAGATCATTGTAAATGGATGATAGAATGAAACAATGAACATCTATAGCATCATTCAGATGTTTCTCATAGAGAGATAACTCTTCATCACTTGCCTCATTATCAGGTGCAACTAGAAAAGATTCTTCCAGCACATACAATTTTCTTTCATGGTGAAGTATAATGCATAAGAACCTTTACAACTCCTAGAAATTTGTGTCAGTGATAAGGTTATCCTTATCAAGCGTGGATCACAGTGATATGTTTGAATTCATTTTAATGTTGTTTCTAAAAATTAAGATGAGCATAATTTTAGTACTTTATCTGATAAAATTTAGGCAAATAAATAAATATTATATTTATTAGTCTCCCACTATTTTTTCAAAACCCAATATCCCTCACCATTGGATTCGGAATATCTTGTTTCTTGGATATTCTAGTGGCGAGGATCCATATTCCCCTTATAATTACCCAAACTTTGGTAAGTCAAGCAACTTGAATGGTTTTAGGTAGGCATTCCAAATTCCAACTGCATTAACTCACAGTTCCTCGATTTGCTGAGTGAACTTCCCATCCCTAAAATCCTTATATTTCCTCAACCTTTGCCTCTCAGTTACACTAAGTCCCACTTTGGAAGTCAACCTTTGATCTAAACTAAGTTAAGTCAACCCAAAACTTCAAGTTAGAATTCCTTGATAATTGAAAGCTCCCCAACCTTTGTTGGTCAAACACTTTTAACTATGGTTCAATTTTAACTGAATTAGTGGAAGGCTATAACGACTTAATATATATAATTGAGGGATTTTATCCTTTATGAATAAATTGACAATTATTATCTTTATCACATTCTTGTTAATATTAAGTGGATTTACTTAAGTGATTAACCATGTCTTAGATAATATTTACGCATAATCCAATTTATTTTAGTTCCATCTTTCATGCACGTTAATTCATTAATTCATGTGATTGTGACAAAACATACATAATAAAATAACCATGCAACTGATAGAAATAAAATAATAAAGTGGTATGATCATGGGCTTTCACTAGTGGTTAGTTTATCTAGTGGTTGATAAACTAACCATTAACCTAGGGGAAAACACCTTGAACCAATTAAGTTTTGTGTTATAGATTTCCACCTGACCACCAATGTATATCTCTTGGATTGGTTTTTCCTCAGATCTAAACTTGAACCACCTCCATTAGCTTGGGAGCTCCATACATTACACATGTTTTTACTCACACACAGGTGAGGGGAAAGGGTTTTTATAAAAGAAACCATGGGTACAAAATCCCTACATAATATGAGGATAGAAGGCACCCATACCAAAAAAATTAATTTCATAATAAATTAAATGAAACCAATCACATACAAATGTCTGGTCTATGATCATGATCATACACATGCATGCAAAGAATTACGCATTTAATAAAACAAGCATTTAATTCTTAATCATTCTTATTTAAGATAAATTGAACTCGAATCAATTAATTATCATATTTAATTAATCAATTATTTTATCCTAATTCTTATCTGAATTTTCTTGAGATTCTCATCCATTATAATTTTAAACAAATTAAATAAATTTATTTAAAATTAACTGTG
Source organism: Viscum album (assembly GCA_963277665.1). NCBI lineage: Eukaryota > Viridiplantae > Streptophyta > Magnoliopsida > Santalales > Viscaceae > Viscum > Viscum album. The sequence goes on along the minus strand of OY728127.1, from coordinate 1,148,451,175 downwards.
TGCATAAATGTACCTTGGGGGAAACAAAGTGAATACCCGTCTGAATCTACACAACACGTATTATAGTTGTATACTTTTTTATTCTTTATGAGATATATCATACATGACTTATCACACACTTTAATGACGTGTAGTATTATAACACCCCGAGATTTTATGAGATATATTATTTTTAATTTCTTTGAAATATTCTGTTGTACGCTACACCAAGATTATCTTTCGCTATACGCAACACCATATTAGCTTGCAGTATACGCAATAATATACTTGGCTTGTGTTACACGCAAGAGCGACCTTCCTTGATAGCTTGCATGGTACGCAATACCGAGTTTCACTAAACAATGATATATTATTATAATATTATTATGAAATAGCCGTTATGAATAGTATTAAACTCTTTTTTAATTTTATAACATTATAATTCATCTTACACATTTTCTAGAATGAGGTATGAGAACAAAATCAATTTTTCAGATAAAAGAAGTATTTTTCAAAAAATGCAATTTTGCTGCCTTTTGATGGTGCACCCATTTTAAATCTAGTTTTTGACATATTTATAAGTTCAATTTGAAAAATTAAATTTCTTCCTTAGAATCAGGATATAAAAATTTACTTTGGATAAATTTTTGATATTTTTATGATAACTTTCATATTTTAATGAATAGTAAAAACACGCTAAATTTTAATTAAAAAAAACATTTTTCATCGAGATAATTTATATGGTTAAATTATAATATTGAATGGTTTTAAAGTATAAATAGAATACATTTTTACCATATAATATTATTTATGTCATTATCATTAATTTTACATTGAATTAATAGGTAAAATCATTTCAATCTTTTGCAATGTTTTAAACAAAAACTCGTTTTTTTTCAACAATGAGATTAATTTTAAATTAATTACTGAAACTTATGTGTTTTGAATTTGTAAAAATAGATTCCATATTTGGAATCAGGAGGTCCAAATTGTGTAAATAGGTAGATTTTATTTTTATACATTATGAATTGTAACTACGGTTAATTTTATTTACCACAGTTAAAGGTAAATCAGGTAATTAAGGGTAAAAATAATATTATAAAATTATCCTAACACTTTTCTTGATATCATTGGTTGATTATATTTCTCCCTAAAACATACTTGGGTTGAAATGGAATCTATTAGAACCCACTTGGATATGATTAAGACCTTTAATTTATTTTATTTAAAGGAAAGAGAAATATGTCTCACTCAAACTTTAATAATTAATGTATTTTTAATATAAGGTTATACAAAAAAAAAATTTGATTATAAATACTCATTTGAAAGATAAAATGTTTTTATTTATTATGGTAATTTATTTGTAATTTTTAAGAAATATTTAATTACCTTAATATCTTATACATTAATGATGCATAAATTATTTATTGATTGAAAAATCAATAATATAGTTTTTATTCAAATAATAATACCCATAAAGGCCCAAACACCTAACCAAAACTTATTGGTAATGTATATATAAACCATAATAATCCAATGGGATAAATTTTAACCATTTTTAGCCTTATAAAATCTATTATGACACTTATATTATTTTATTTTAAATGATGTCAAAGTTGTCACCTTCATAATTTAATAAATATAACAATTTAAATGATGTGATTTTAAGATGATAAATTTGAGTAAAAGTTTTCTTATTAAATCTATTAGATTTATATTCATCATAATATTTTATTTTAAATTTTTATGCAACAAATAAGTATATTAAATAATTATACAACAAAGGTTGTAGTAATTATTTTATTAAGAGAAATATCAAATAAATGGTTTTAAAAATATTAAAATAAATACTATATGAAAAAAATTAATATTCTCCATGAATTTTTTAGATTAATATGACATGTTAGGAATCTATTAAATATTTTTTTTCGAATATATATTCTTTTTGGATTTTATTTAAATTCAAATAATTGAATAGTGTCAAAATTGACACTATTGATATTTTATAAAAATAACATATTATTAAATTGTTTAAAAATCACAAAAATATTTAAAAATTAAAAATTAAAAATTATATGTTCAAAAATGTAATAATGTATCTAATTATGGAAAATTCACAACACATAAGTAAGTATTTATAATAATTTAAAAATTAGAATATTATTACCACAAATAAAATTAAATAGATTAAATAAGGATAAATCAAAATGATAAGGTTTAAAATAAACTCAAAACATGTCTAAATTGTATTATTTTATGAGATTACAACCCTATATCATCTCATATTATAATTTGTGTCATTTTTGGAGGTTTTTAGGTGGGTTTTGAGTTTATTATAAATTAATATTCTGGAGGTTTCCAAAAGCGCTCCTCTCTTCTATTATAAAAGGGAACCTCATCCCTCTCCTCTTCACACAATATTGAGCCTTCAATCTCGGAAAAACCCTACTCATTACTCTTATCAACTTCACCAGTAACATTCTGGAGGTCTTGGTCTTCTCAAAAGACCAACACTAGTCCCTTAAGAGGAAGTTTAAAGGAGGTGCGTCGAGGAAGAGGTAATCTCTTCTACCGATTCTTTCAAGTTTCATTATTTTTCTACTACCTATTCTTTAGTTTTTTAATTATAAATTAATAACATCAGTATAAATAATATAATAATATGTTATTATAAATATGAAACAACCCTATTTCACCTTCTATCCATCCTACAAAAAATGAAATCACCACGCGTGCGTACGTACGACTTACCGTCTCCACACCGTGGTGTAATCTGTTTTCATCACCAACATACTTGGATGGGTATAATTATGGAAAAAATAACTATTTATGATTATTTTAAAGTAATATTGATTCTTAAATATTATTCACCCTATACTTCAATACAATTCCACAATCATGGGAATGATATCATCGCTTGTGCGTACGTACGACCAACCATCTCCACGATGTGATGTGACTCGTTATACATGATCTTCATTTAATAATGATTATATAAATGAATTGAATGAATAAATATGATATATCTTATAATAATACCATTCTTTAAATGATATATATATAACCTAAAAATAGGAATAAGAATTTATTCGACAAAACACGCATAAGAATATAAAGCAGTGAACACCCGAATAACGAGTAACAATGAAATATTACTAATAAGCATATAATAATATGACCATATATGATATCATAACAATTACTATGATTCTGGAATAAGTCAATGACATTATTTAAATCATTATACGGGAGGTTCAGATATTTACAAAGCATATTGGACCTAAGGTAAGGGAAAATCTCACAATCTCATTTTTATCTGAGATTGTTTATACTTCAGTATTTATTAGGGCATATTTATCATCCACATCAATGTTTCCTCAATATGTATTATTAATTCTATCCACCTAAAATTTCTTAAATCCAATTTTACTTATTGGTGAATTTCTAGTAAAAGATATGAAAGGAATCTTTTGTCATTTTCAGTACGAGATACTTTTTGACTTCTCCAGCCAAAGTACGAGAAGAATGTTTTTTTAACTTATACGGCATGAACGGATTTTTATGATTTCATAGAACATTATTTACATGAAATATTCCTTTACAAGTTTTCATACTTATTTTCAATTAACTTATTTTAATTAAAAATGGGTGACATGTTGAGAAAAGAAAATGTTTTTGAAGAAGAAATGATATTTTCCTCAAGAACTAAGTTCAAGTGTTTTATCAAAATTATTTTCCATCTAAGATGATATAGGGTTATGTCTCTATCCCTATTATTGAATTGATTTGATTATGTTTTGATGGAATTATTTTATGAAGTCATTTTATCTTATATGGATTATGTTATGATGTCATGATGTTTAAGAATCCCATTTTATTACATGGGTTGTGCTATGATGTATGCTTTATGTTTTGTGGAACACATAAGAATGGTTTCATTATGAGATGGGTGAGACCTATATCTCCCTCCAATGAATTGGGTAAAGATTTATATCTCATGATATAGACATGGCTGGAACAACAAGTAAATCCAGTTCAGTAATACAGGGCTGGAACGACAAGTAAACCCGGTTCAGTAATGGACTTTGTCCACTATGATGGTCTTGGAAGCAATGCCTTGTCTACTATGGAAATAATATCACATGATTAATAGTTTTCTAAAATTACATGTTTTATTTCCATGCTATTTTATCATGATTAATGTTCCTTTGTAATCTATGTCTTACGCACTGCCAAGATTTTTGTCATTACTCAAGATTTTGATGTTTAAACTTTATGTTCACGTTTTTACATTCAAATGTTTATGGATTGTTTTATGTTCTCCATGTTTACCCTTACAGAGAATTTGAGCTCACCCTTTCTATGTGTTCTTTTCCCCAAGATATAAAGAAATGTTTTAGGTAAGAAAACTAGGGGAAGATCTTTATGGGATATGTTGAAGGTCTTTCACCATGATTAGAAGATTATGTTATGAATTTCCAAAGACACTAAACTAATACAGTCTTTGGGAATCTATTTTTGTTATATATTAAGTATTCCGAAAAAGTAATTTAATGTTCATTCATTTCAATCTTGGGTCACTACAGTTGGTATCAGAGCAAAGGTTTAATCAATTTTGGAAACTAGGATTCGAAAAATTTAGTGAGATCCCTAGATATATTTCTAAGGTATTTCTAGAGATGTCCTTAAGGTTAAGTATAAGTATAGGTTACAATATTATAATTATGATAATGATCATGAATAACCTAGTATTAAACCTAAGATGTAATAGATTGAAAGTACCCCCTGATTATGTTGTTTTCCTAGTATGATTTTTGCCTCTCACACTATTCTTTTTGGGTTTTAGATAATGACTAGAACCCGAAGGAACCGTGTTAATGATTAATGCACTGGGAAATGAAATTATTGTCCTCCTGAACAACCAAATGTTATGAGAAATGGAGTGCAAAATCTTATTTCTATACTTACACAAGCTATGAATCATTCTGGACTTCCAAATGAGCAGAGAAGGGAACAATATTCTATTGAGTCCTTCATGAGGCAATGTCCACCTTATTTTAGTGGGTCTTCTGATCCACTTTTTGCTGAACAATGGATCAGTACCATTGAAAAGATATTTTCCATAATTCGCTATTCAGAACATGAAAAAGTCATTATGGCTGTTTACCAGTTAGAAAGTGAAGCAGACCAGTGGTGGACTCTAATTAAGAATACAAGGCCCTAAGATGAAATTGAATCCATGAAATGGGACGAGTTCAAGAACTTATTTTTTAATAAGTACTTTCCTTGTATTATTCGAACGAATATGGAAAAAGAGTTCCTTGATCTTAAGAAAAAGGATGATGAATCTGTTGGTATATACGGAGCGAATTTTACAAGGCTTGCAAGGTATGCATCTAGATTTATCATCCATCCTGAAAGTAAAGTTGATCGATTTTTCAGTGGCTTAAAACCAAGTCTTAGAAAGGCATTAGCTATAAGAGACTTCAGTAAATATGAAGAAATTGTGCACTGTGCTATCAAGGTAGAACTGGAAGTTGGTGTTACATATTCATCTCATGGTTTTGACAAGAAACGAAAGATGGAGTTCAAGGAAAAATCTCAAAACAATAGTGAAAAGAATATGAACGTTTCTTTATGATCAAAGTGTGGAAAGAAGCATGGTGGATATTGTCTTAAAGGGACTAGAAAATGTTTTAAGTGTGGAAAAGAAGTTCATCGAGCAGCTGAGTTCCAAAATAATGGTAAAAAGGTAGCTAATAGTGTGAATAGAGAAAAGACTATAGAGAACGCACCACCAACACTTCAATGCTACAAGTGAAAGGAAATGGGGAATTATGCTAACCAATTCCCTAATCCAAGGGTTGATGATGATCGACATCAACAACCTCTTAATGAAAAGAACAAAGGGAAGTCACATGCGGTCACTATTGGTGATGTTGATTATGACAATGAAGTTATGGAATGATTAAGTGTTTATGTAATGGGATTCCAAAATAGTGTTGTGGAATCTTATTTATAGTATTATGGAATATTAGAATATCTATGTATTGGTTTATTGTGGTTTTCAATAATTATATGGTATCGATAACCATGAAAAGTGATTGAAATATTTTTTAAAGTAGATGATATGTGCATAATGAAGGGATAAGGATAAAATAATATGTTTGATAGTATTCATGAGCTCATGACTGATATAAGGACAAAGTGATATCATGGTTTGAGTATATTGATTTTTTTTTGGGATTTTGGTAAGAGGAAAGAGTTAACTTTTGACAACATTCATGTTTTCACTAAGGTTCTATGGTAATTCATGTTTCAATAGAATACATGGTTAAGGTATTCACATGTTTGGAATGTGACCAACAAGATATATCTTATGATATATGGGAGATAAATGATGATATTCACATGCTTGTTATATGAAATTTCTAGTAATCGTTTTCTTTATACTGTGATTTTGGACAGAAGTATTTTTGATAAGACTAAAGGTTGGAATGGATTAAGTTGGACATCAGATAGTATTGTTTAAGGCTAGAACGTTTTTTCAATATTATTTCTGGAATGTTATAATAGTATAGTTTTAGAAAAAGGACAACCTGCAGGATGGGCGACAACCCATCACATCGGATAAGGATGCGGGAATCGAACCCACAACCAAAGTGTAATGGGCCTTTATCGCCTACCACTGGCCTACAGGAAGTCCCTGGTTAGTAGAAATTAGTTTTATTTTATTAAGCGATATGATAGATGAAGTATAAGTCCATTTTAGGAACTATATACGATTAATATCACCATAGATGGACTTTTTTATATTTAATAACGTGTACTAACCTTTTCGTGATAGAGACAGATGGAATGACCAACAATGATATTACACTGAAATCAAGTAAGTAATTCTCCTTATGCAAAAATTCATCAACTTTAGAGAAATGATCTTGAAAACCAAAAATGTTGTCCTGGTACCCTCATATCCGATGAATCAGATGGTACCTTATATCATCACAAATTTATGGATTTGTGATTGTTGGATTTTTTCATAGCCATGTTCCCTACCACTCTCCATCAGAACTTGATGGTTATATTTCTCTTCCATATCCATGTTTTCACCTATGTTCTCCTATGTGGAAACCCATTGACGAGTTACTTTGGGTATCCGTTGTGTTTCTAACATTCTTTTTAAAAATAATTTTTAATATTCCTTTTTACGATGTAGGTTTCTATGAAAGAAACTTTCAAATAGTAAACCATTTATAACCCCAACGAATTTCGAGGGCGAAATTCATTTTAATGGGGGTAGAATGTAACACCCTGTGATTTTATGAGATATATTCTTTTTAATTTATTTGATATCTTATGTTGTACACTATACCAATATTATCTTGCTCTATATGAAACACCATATTAGCTTGCAGTATACGCAACAATATACCTGGCTTGTGTTACACGCAAGAGCGACCTTCCTCGATAGCTTGCATGGTACGCAATACCGAGTTTCACTAAACAATGATATATTATTATAATATTATTATGAACTAGCCGTTATGAATAGTATTAACCACATTTTTAATTTTATAACTTTATAATTCATCTTAAACATTTTCTAGAATGAGGTATGAGAACAAAATCAATTTTTCAGATAAAAGAAGTATTTTTCAAAAAATGCAGTTTTGTCTCCTTTTGATGGCACACCCATTTTAAATCTAGTTTTTGACATATTTCTAAGTTAAATTTGACAAATTAAATTTATTCATTGGAATTAGGATATAAAAATTTATGTTGGATAAATTTTTGATATTTTTCTAATAACTTTCATATTTTAATGAATAATAAAAATACGCTAAATTTTAATTAAAAACAACTTTTTTCATCGAGATAATTTATATGGTTAAATTATAATATTTAATGGTTTTAAAGTATAAATATAATATATTTTTACCATTTAATATAATTTATGTCATTAGCATTAATTTTACATTGAATTCATAGGAAAAATCATTTCAATCTTTTACAATGTTTTAAACAAAAACCCGTTTTTTTCAACAACGAGATTAATTTTAAATTAATTACTGCATCTTATGTGTTTTGAATTTGGAAAAATGGATTCCATAATTGAAATCAGGAGGTCCAAATTTTGTAAATAAGTAACTTTTATTTTTAGACATTATGAATAGTAACTAAGATTAATTTTATTTACCACAGTTAAAGGTAAATCAGGTAATTAAAGATAAAAATAATATTATAAAATTACCCTAACACTTATCTTGATATCATTGGTTGATTATATTTCTCCCTAAAACATACTTGGGTTGAAATGGAATCTATTAGAACCCACTTGGATGTGATTAATACCTTTAATTTATTTTATTTAAAGGAAAGTGAAATATGTCTCACTCAAACTTTAATAATTAATGTATTTTTAATATAAGATTATACAGAATATAAATTTGATTATAAATATTAATTTGAAAGATAAAATGTTTTTCTTTATTATGGTAATTTATTTGTAATTTTTAAGAAATATTTAATTACCTTAATAGCTTATACATTAATGATGCAGAAATTATTTATTTAGTGAAAAATCAATAATATAGTTTTTATTCAAATAATAATACCCATAAAGGCCCAAAAACCTGACCAAAACTTATTTTTTTTGTATATATAAACCAAAATAATCCAATGGGAGAATTTTTTACCATTTTGAGCCTTATAAAAGCGATTATGACACTTATATTATTTTATTTTAAATGATGTCAAAGTTGTCACCTTCATAATTTAATAAATATAACAATTTAAATGTTGTTATTTTAATATGATAAATTCTAGTAAAATTATTCTTATAAAATATATTAGATTTATCTTCATCATAATATTTTATTTTTAATTTTTATGCAACAAATAAGTATATTAAATAATTATACAACAAATGTTGTAGTAATTATTTTATTAAGAGAAATATCAAATAAATGGTTTTAAAAATATTAAAATAAATACTATATGAACAAATTAATACTCTAATTTTTTTCAGAAGAATATAATATTTTAGAAATCTATTAAATATTTTGGTTCCAATATATATTCTATGTGGATTTTATTTAAATTCAAATAATTGAATAGTGTCAAAATTGACACTATTGATATTTTATAAAAATAACATATTATTAAATTGTTTAAAAATCACAAAAATATTTAAAAATTAAAAATAGAAAATTATATGGTCAAAAATGTAATAATGTATCTAATTATGGAAAATTCACAACACATAAGTAAGTATTTATAACAATTTAAAAATTAGAATATTATTACCACAAATAAAATTAAATAGATTAAATAAGGATAAATCAAAATTATAAGGTTTAAAATAAACTTAAAACATGTATAAATTTTATTTTTTTATGATATTACAACCCTATATCATCTCATCTTCTAATTTGAGTCATTTTTGTAGGTTTTTAGGTGGGGTTTGAGTTTATTATAAATTAATATTTTGAAGGTTTCTAAAAGTGCCCCTCTCTTATCTTATAAAAGGGAACCTCATCCCTCTACTCTTCACATAATTTTGATCCTTCAATCTCGTCCAAAACCTACCCATTACTCTTCTAAAATTTCCTAGTAACATTCTGGAGGTTCTGGTCTTATCAAAAGACCAACTCTAGTCCCTTAAGAGGAAGTTTAAAGGAGGTGTGTCGAGGAAGAAGTAATCTCTTCTACTGATTCTTTCAAGTTTCATTATTCTTATACTACCTCTTATTTAGTTGTTTCATTATAAAGTAATAACATCAGTATAAATAATATAATTATATGTTATTATAAATATTAAACAACTCTATTTCACCTTCTATCCATCCTACGAAAAACGAAATCACCGTGCATGCGTACGTACGACTTACCGTCTCCACGTCGTGGTGTAATCAGTTTTCATCACCAACATACTTGGATGGGTATAATTATGGAAGAAATAACTATATATGATTATTTTAAAGTAATATTTATTTTGAAATATTATACACCATACACTTCAATACAATTCCACAATCATGGGAATGATACCCTCGCTCATGCGTACGTACGACCTACCATCTCCACGATGTGATGCGACTTGTTTTACATGATCTTTATTGAATAATGATTATATAAATGAATTGAATGAATAAATATGATATATATTATACTAATACCATTTTGTAAATTATATATCTATAAACTAAAAAGAGGAATAATAATTTATTCGACAAAACACGCATAAGAACATAAAGCAGTGAACACCTAAATAACGAGTAACAATGAAATATTACTAATAAGAAGATAATAATATGACCATATATGATATCATAACAATGACTATGATTATGGAATAATTCAATGACATTATTTAAATCATTATACGGGGGGTTCAGATGCGTACAAATCATATTGGACCTAAGATAAGGGAAAATCTCACAATCTCATTTTTATTCGAGATTGTTTATACTTCAGTATTTACTGGGGCATATTTACCATACACATACATGTTTCCTCAATATGTATTATTAATTCTATCCTCCTAAAATTTCTTAAATCCAATTTTACTTATTGGGGAATTTCTATTAAAATATATGAAAGGAATCTTTTGTCGTTTTCAGTACGAGATACTTTTTGACTTTTCTGGCCAAAGTACGAGAAGAATGTTTTTTAACTTATACGGCATGAAAGGATTTTTATGCTTTCATAGAAAATTATTTCCATTAAAGATTCATTTACAATTTTTAATGTTTATTTTCAATTAAATTCTTTTAAATAAAAATTTCATGACATGTTGAGAAAAGAAAATGTTTTTGAAGAATAAAGGATATTTTCCACAAGAACTAAGTTCAAGTGTTTTATCAAAATTATTTTCCATATAATATGATATAGGGTTATGTATCTATCCCTATTATTGAATTTATTTGATTATGTTATGATGGAATTATTTTATGAAGCCCTTTTATCTTATATGGATTATGTTATGATGGCATGGTGTTTAAGAATCTCATTTTATTACATGGGTTATGTTATGATGTATGCTTTATGTTTTGTGGCACACATAAGAATGGTTTCATTATGAGATGGGTGAGACCTATATCTCCCTAAAATGCATTGGGTAAAGATTTACATCTCATGATATAGACATGGATGAAACGGTAAGTAAATATAGTTCAGTAATACAGGGCTAGAACGACAAGTAAATCCGGTTCGGTAATGGACTTTGTCTACTATGATGGTCTTGGAAGCAATGTCTTGGATACTATAGAAATCATATAATGTGCTTAATGGTTTTCCACAATTACATGTTTTATTCTCATGCTATTTTATCATGATAAATGTTCCTTTGTGATCTATGTCTTACGTACTACCAAGATTTTTGTCATTACTCAAGATTTTGATGTTTAAACTTTATGTTCACATTTTTACATTCAAATGTTTATGGATTGTTTTATGTTATCTATGTTTACCCTTACTGAGAATTTGAGCTCACCCTTTCTATGTTTTTTTCCCCAGGATATAAAGAAAGGTTTTAGGAAAGAAAACTAAAGGGGAAGATCTTTATGGGAGATGTTGAAGGTCTTTCACCATGATTAGAAGATTATGTTCTGAGTTTCCAAAGACACTAAACTAATACGGACTTTGGGCATCTATTTTTGTTCTATATTAATTATTCTACAAAAGTAATGTAATTTCCATGTATTTCAATTTTGGGTCTCTACAAGTATCAACTTAATGATTACACAAATTACATGTTTTTTCTGTAATGTGTCATGCGTTGATATTCATAGAGTAACAACTGTAATACGAATCATACATGATATGTAGATCTGATCATTACATAGATATTAATTAAAAATTTATATATATATAAGTATTAAAACCCATCACATGGCGTGTCATATCAACTTAATGACCACACACAAGAACATGTCTCAAGGTTTACATAATATAATAAATAAATTTTAAATATGCATAATTTGGTATAAGTACATGGAATATATTGGTGAGCTACACAGTGTGTATATATCTCACCATATATCCGAGTTACATGCCTAGGGACTCGACATATAAATCATACCTCGAAAACTAGAGTACACAGCGTGTCCAGTGGGATACATGTCGTGTGGTCTCTGAATTACACGGTCACCAGTCAGGTAGGTCATGTATTGAAACACACAACCCACCTATGACTCAAAGGGACTAAAGGATATGTACATGGGCTACACAGTGTGTAATTTGGTTGACTGTGTGAAACCTTGTCCCGATCAACACACAGTGTAAATTATTTAATGCATCGCGTGTAATCAATACACACAGTTTGAGTAATTTCTGAATTAAATCCTGGCGCATTAAACATAAGTACACGGTGTGTAACTCTAGTTACATGATGTGTACTCCTATGTTATCCATCTAGAATCCTTGGCACCTTTGGATGATATATTCAATTTTATTTTTTTCATTAAATTAATCGTATTGATTAGATCTATGAGAAACGAAGGAGGAAGAAACAAATCTCACAATTTCGATTAAAAGAACGATTAAAATTGAATTGAAAACTAAATCAAAAATGTGTAAATCAATCAATGATATTTAAATAATTATAAATAATTTTGTGACTACTATGATACCACTTGTAGCTTCCAGGCACAACGGAAGCATGTGTTGGGTTGTGCATAACTTTTTTTCCATGATCGATGATCAATCCGAGTTTTACATAGTGATAAACGTTGTGATATACAGAATTGAATCAAATAATGTTGACAAGGGATAAAACTCCAAACCCAAGAGAGGATCATAACATATTATTTATAATCAATTTAATTAAATAAATAAATACCTATATAGAATTCTTTCTTTACTGATGAATATGACAATAGATCTTTGTTTTACCATCATTGCGTTGTAGGAATCAAAGTAGATTCCCTCTAGTGGTGACCCACACATGTTCTAAAAATCTCCGAATACCACTGTAGGAATCTTAGAATGCTAGTTCGGTAGATCCTAGCACTTGTGTTGTCTTCCTTTGATCGCCTCAAGAACCACTTCCAAAGCGTTCTTCTGGATCTCTCTTGACTTGAGAGTGGGAGGTGGAGGAAGATCAGTATCTATTCTTAAGAGTGTTCTTGGAGAAGGGGGCTCTCTAGGTCTTGATATGATTCTCCAAATCCATTGTGTACAACCAGCACAAATTAATTGGATTTTAGAGAATATAACATAATTGGGTTTATATATCGCTAGGGTAAGGAATAAATAATTTCACAAGTGCCCCTTATTATTTATTTAATCCCTACAAAACCCCATGTTAAATAATAATAATATTATTATTATTTCTTGACATGTTCTTAACTTTAAAATTAAATTAAATATTATTTAATCAAATAATATTCAATATTTATTATTTCTTACCAGACTATTAAACTCGGCCCATCATTCCTACGCAATATTTATCAAGTCTTGAATAATGATTATTTATTTATAAAATAAATATCACCTCATTATTTTCTAATAAATAAATAAATATTATATTCACTAAATAAAACATAAATATGTAATGGTCCAAAACTCTCCGCCCCATTCCTTTGTCGAAAAGAAGGTCATGAAGTGTTTTGGAGGGTAGAATGGACTTTTCCCACACTTTTTAGAATTTTTGTGACTACACACCGTGTAGTGTGATTAAACGTCGTGTACCACCTTGCCGAGTATACCCCATGTTGAATTTGTGCCCTTACCGCGTGAAATAAATAAGTACACGCCATGTAGCCCATCCTACACGTTGTGTAGTTTCTCCCCGCGTACGCGTTTCCCTCAAACTGTGTGTTGACCAGTCAATGGTTGTGTGCCATATTGAAGTCGTGTCCTTGTCACGTGAAATAAATAAGTACACGCTGTGTAGCCCATCCTACACGCCGTTTAGTTTCTCCCCGCGTACGTGTTACCCTCAAACCGTGTGTTGACCGGTCAACGGTCGTGTGCCGCATTGGATGCCGTGTTGGAAGCCGCGTGGCGACTGTGTGGAATGGCCGAATACACGCCGTGTACTAGGAAGTACACACCGTGTACTTTAGTTTTTTTTGCCTATAAAAGTAAGGGGCCTCTCCTCATTTTCAAATCATTCATCTCCTCCCCATTCCTTCGAGCAGAGCCCTCCCGAGAGACTCCAAATCTCCTTTCTTCCATAACTTCTTCGTCCGAGCTCCAATTTATGATCCATCAGTGGCCACGAGATCGTAACGACGAGGCGGAACTTCTGAGATTGGATCTGTTGCTTCCCTTAAGCCTTTCCTTCCCAGCTTCCACCTGAGTATGTTTTTTCCAGGTTTTGACAGAAGCGACGGACGCCGACGGACGTCTTCCAAAGTTGATCTAAGGGAGCGCTCTGATCAGAACCTGTTGAGGTAGGGATTTTACCTTCGTATCTCTAATTTGTGCATCATGCAGGATGGGTGTCCTCTGGATTTCAAGAGACATAGTTGAACCAGTTTAATGAAGATAATAACTGGCTTAAAGAATGAGGATGGGAAAGTTGTTATGTTTATCTTTGTTTATCCTATTGTTATGTTGTGAATTGAATAGGATTATGCCTACTGAAAATAACGGTCTTTGGGGGACTTTGCTTGCGCAATTAAATGTTTATCTATATTTCTAGACTGTTTGTGGATGTAAACTTTGTGGAATATGGAAATTGATTAATCACGTAAAGTTGGATGATTAAATGAATATTCAGAACCCTTGTGTGATCACCCCAGTTGAACAAAATGGAATAATGAACATGTGAGTGGTGTTTTGGTTACATGGTGTGTGGAAGGGGGGGTGTTTTCTATTTTATTGCAAATAGGATGGGCAGCGGGGCTGTGGTGAATGATATTAAAGGGGAAATGATGTGGCATGAGCCTTGTTTTGTGATACGGTTATGGAGATGTGGTTATAGTGGCAGCAGGGTTGCAGTAATGGGTTGTGATATTAAAATAAAGTGGAAAGTTGATAAATTAAATGTGGGGAATGATAATGAATTAAACAAGGGAACAATCAATGAGGATTGATTGATGATAAAAAGGTTGGTTTTGTGTTGCTTTGTTTTATCTACCTTGATTTGTGGTTGGCAGGGTTTTCTATGAAACACTTGATCTGGTTTGATAATTGCCCAGTAGTTAAGGAACTAATAAACTAATACTTTTGAAACATGAAAACCTAAATGGGGTTGGGATTGTTTGTTTTATGCATGCTTCATAGTGGCAGTGCTGAGGCACGTACTCAGTTTCTCTTTTTAGAAGGCATAGGTTGGGCTGTGTGTTTGGTATACATATATGTATCTGTATCTTTGTGTTTTGTTGCACCCCACCCATGTTGAGAACCTAGTGCCGAACAATACCATTTCATGGGAGAGGGTGTTTTCCCCTTAGTTACTAGCTCCTTCCTGCTCCTTCTTCCATAGGCTATGATGGTTTGAGGTGACCTTACACCCAAGACTCTTCGGGTAGGTTTCGATTGGTGTGATTTTAGCCCAAGACTCTTCGGGAAGGTTTATTGTTCCCAAGAATCTTCAGGATGAGGCCCAGGTGTGTTCGGGCGGGGATGTGATTGTGGTTTATGAGGCTCAGGTGTGTGCGGGCAGGATATGTGGTTTGTGAGGCCTAGGTGTGTGCGGGCGGGATGTGTGACTTTTGAGGCCCATGTGTGTGTGGGTAGAAAGAGTGTGGTAGCATCAGGACGTTCATCATTAGGAAGAGCAGCTAGCTAGTGAGGGTAAATGGTGCAGGGTACCCAATACTCTTGTTCTTATATACTACTACCTGTTGTTTTTTGCTTTTGGTGAGCGTGGCTGGTGAGTTTGGGTGGATAGAATTCTTTGCTAGGTTTTGGTTTCTTCTGTTGTTCTCACAGGACATTAGGATGTCTCCCCACCTGTTCACAATATATTTAGCTTTCCCTACTGAGTATACTTGTATGATCACCCTACGTTTAATTTTAGGTTTCCAGGAGGACTACCAGGGCCGTGTGGGACCCTACTAGTTGGGACAGTTGGAGTTTTTGCAGTTTGTTGTACTCTTGTTTCTTTTGGTATTGTACTTTTGAGCTTTCTTGTACTTGTACTTTGTTTCAGAATTGTTTAAACATGCATGTGGGATTGGTTTGGGTTTATTTTAATTTACTTGTTCCTTTTTCTTTTGGTGTTTGACTCATCCTATTTCCCGATCTTAAATAATAAAAAGGTTAATGCCTCCCATATTTGTGAAAACTCATACCCTTGGTGCTAGTCACCACTCTGGGGCCTACTAGAGGCAGGACTCGGGGGTCATTATCTCCCTTTCACCATTGTCAGCTCAGGAGGGGCATCTTTGGTGGGAGGGGGTCATGAAAAAATGGTATCAAAGGCGATGGTTGAGAGATATAATGGAGTCTGGAGTTAGGCACAATGAGGATTGCATGAGATGGTAGCGAAACAGTGTTGGCTGATCTTGGTGCGTGACATAGGCCAGGGAAGACCGGCTAGGACACGGGATTTTAGGGCCCCCCGTGATCCGATGCAAGGACTCTAAGCCTACCGAACGACTAAGTGAGACTACATTTATTGCAGGGTAGAGACCTTAGGGAAGGTACATGCATCATCATGTTTGTGTTTTACTTGATTTGGGTGTTCTGGGAAAGAAATTGAAATAAAGTGATAAAATGAAACCTTGAAATTTTCCTTCCTACTTGGGATTAGGTGATCTTTGTTTACCATACAGCTATGGCACCTAGACGTCATCCCCAGGTGACTCAGACAGTCGAGGCCCAGCAGATTCAGGCGATCGATCAGTTGAGGATTTACTGAGAGGAAGAAGATGTCCAGTGGCAAAAGACTCTCCATTCTTTCCAGCAAAAAACCCTCAAGAAGTATGAGGGTAATACTTCGGATATGGAGACATAGGGGTGGCTTGAGGAGATAGGGATCGCTTTTACTTTGATCCGTGCTCTGAGGGAGTACTGGGTTCCCCTAGCAGTCAGTCAGATGAGAGGTGCGGCGCGCCAGTGGTGGATGCTCTACCTCGGGGAGAGGTCAGAGGTAGAGGTTCTGTGGGCTGACGTTGGGACCACATCGATCTAGTGGGGATATTATTTTTCTACAGATGAATCCATACGATGTCATCCTAGGCATCGACTGGTTGTTTTCTGTTAGTGCCATTATCAACTACTTCTGAAGAAGAGTCATGTTCTCCGACGTGGATGGGCAGCGTGTAACTTTTGTTGGCGAGAGGAGCTATCAGGTGGGAAGCCGGCATGTGAAGCCTCTCCTTTCCTTGTTAGGTGGTTTATCAGTGGTTTTAGCTGATACAGAGATGATGGATGTTCCAGAGGTTTTTGGGGATTTCCTCGATGTTTTTCCCGAGGAGGTTGTGACTCTACCCCCCCCCCCCCCCGACGTGATGTTGAGTTCGGGATAGACTTACAGCCTGGTGTCCGTATAATTTCGATGGCCCCTTATCGAATGGCACCTTTGGAGTTACAGGAGTTGCGGATTCAGATTGAAGATCTGATGGTGAAGGGTTTTGTTTGACCCAGCGTGTCGCCATGGGGTGCTCCAGTTTTGTTCGTGAAAAAGGAAGATGATGGTCTCAGGCTATGCATAGACTACTAAAGGTTGAATCAGGTAACGGTCAAGAACCGTTACCCCCTTCCAAGGATAGATGATCTTTTCGACCAGCTGAGGGGATCAAGTAGGTTTTCTAATATTGATCTACGATCTGGATATCATCAGCTGAGGGTAAAGGACAATGACATCTCGAAGACAGCTTTCAGGTGCAGGTATGGGAACTTTGAGTTTTTAGTGATGCCGTTTGGAGTTACGAATGCACTAGCTATGTTCATGGGACTTATGAACTTTGTCTTCCGAGAGTTTCTGGACCAGTTCATTGTTGTGTTTATCGATGACATCCTGATCTACTCAAGATTAGAGGAGGAGCACGTTGAGCATCTCAGGGCAGTCTTGGAAGTCCTTCAACACCACCATCTTTATGGAAAATTGTTGAAGTGTAAGTTCTTGACACAATAAGTAAACTTACTTGGGCACGTGGTGTCTCAGCATGGAGTGTCAGTGGATCCATCGAAGGTGGAGGCAGTTGTTTCTTGGGCGACACCTAAGAGCGTGGCAAAAGTTCGTAGTTTCTTAGGGTTGGAAGGTTATTATTAGAGGTTCGTTTCGGACTTCTCTCGAGTTGCTGCTCCATTGACAGCTTTTACTAGGAAGAACCAGGTATTCCTATGGAGCGAGTAGTGCCAGAAAGCTTTCAACTACCTGAAGGATAAGTTGTCCAGTGCTCCAGTACTCAGATTTCCAGAGGAAGGGTTGTTTTATGAGGTTTTTTTTATGCTTATGGCCTTGGTTTGGGGTGCGTACTGATGCAAAAGAAGGGTGTGATCTGTTATGGGTCTAGGCAGTTGCGCCCTCACAAGCATAACTATACCACCCATGAACTAGAGCTTGCATCAGTAGTGTTTTCACTGAAGTTATGGTGACATTATCTCTTTGGGGAGCACTTTGTGGTCTTCTCAGATCACAAGAGCTTACGTTATATCTTCTTCCAGCGTGACCTGAACATACGGCAGTAGAGATGGGTTGAGTTTCTCCAAGACTATGAATTCAAGATCTCTTACACTGAAGGTAAGGGAAACGTTGTGGATGATTCCATGAGAAGTAAGTCGCATAAGGAAGTGGTTTGGGAATCTGTTGATGCTTGGGAAGCGATGGGAGAGTTGGATGCCTTGCACTTGGATGCAAGGGTAGAGGGTGTTAGAGGCTGTTTGTTTCAGATGATGGTGCATTCCTTTTTGTTACAGCAGGTGGAAGAGTCTCAGTGGGGAGACTCTGAGGCGGAAGTAATGCGGGATCGTATCGATCAGGGAAACGCTCCAGAAGGATGGTCAGAGGACATCCGACATCGAATGCTTTTTCATGTAAGGTTGTTTGTTCTAGAGGAGATGCGTGAGGGAGTTCTTCGTGAATTCCATAGCTCATCCTTGGTGGTACATCTGGGAGTTTCAAAAATGTACCTAGGCCTGAGGGAACAGTTTTGGTGGCCCAAGGTGAAACGGGCAGTGGTGGAGTTTGTGGCTAAGTGCCTAGTGTGTCAGCAAGTGAAGGTTGAACACCGTGTTCCCAGTGGTTTATTGCATCCTTTAGATGTCCCCGAGTGGAAATGGGATGACATCTCAATGGACTTCGTCACAGGACTACCCATAGCTCAGGGTGGTTATGATGCTATCTGGGTAGTGGTGGATCGACTAATGAAATCAGCTCACTTCTTAGCAATTAAGGAGTCGGGTCCGGTGAATACCTTAGCACAGAGGTACGTAGATGATGTGGTGCGTTTTTATGGAGTTCCTAAGACTATCATCTCAAATCGGGATACTCGGTTTACCTCACAATTTTGGAGGGGGTTACAACATGATTTTGGCACCCAGTTACGCCTTAGCACTACTTTCCACCCCCAGACTGATGGGCAGACAGAGCAGACTATCCAGACATTGGAGGACATTCTACGAGCATGCATTCTGGATTTCTAAGGATCATGGGTGAGACACTTTCCTTTAGTAGAGTTTTCCTACAACAACAGCTTCCACTCTACTATTGGCATGGCACCGTTTGAGGCTTTTTATGGGAGACCATGTCGTTCACCCATTTACTGGGCAGAGGTTGGTGAGATAGGTGCTCTTGGGTCAGAGGTAGTACAGAGCACCACAGAGAAAGTCCAGCTTGTGTGTGAAATGATGAAAGTGGCTCAGGATCGACATAAGTCTTATACTGATCGTCGGAGGATTCCCTTGGAGTTCAAGGTGGGAGATCATGTGTTCTTGAAGGTCTCCCCTCGATGGGGGTAGCGGAGGTTTGGGAAGGGGATTAAGCTCTCCCCTAGGTTCATCAGACCTTTAGATGTGCTGAGGAGAGTCGGAGAGGTGGCATATCAGCTAGCCCTGTCACCTCAGTTGGAGAAGGTTCATGACATCTTCCATGTCTCCCAGCTTCGTCGGTACTTACACGACGAATCTCACGTTATCGACTGGGGAGAGTTAGATATAGGAGACGACGTGACCTTCGAGGAACGACCAGTCACAATCGAGGATCGTAAAGAGAAGGTGCTTTGTGGAAAAACCATCGCCTTGGTTCGTGTGTTGTGGAGGCATGGCGGCCTCGAAGAGACCACTTGGGAGTGGAAGGCTCAGATGCACGCTCAGTACCCAGATTTGTTTTGACTTTTGTTTTTCTTTGTTCTTCTGAGCTTTGTTTTGATGTTATACTTTGTACCTTTGATATATGGAATGCTTGTCTTTTTGGTTGTGAGACTTTTTGTTTCCTTGTTCTTTGGAAGTGTGTAACGTGTCCTAATGTGTGGGGAAAGGAAAAAACTTGATCCTTAATCAAGACACATTAATGTGGATGCGATTGAACCCGTGCAGGGGAGTCAGTGCCGCCTAAAGTGGATAATATCTTGACATGGGAGAAGGAATTCCCCAAGCCATGTGTTTGGACAATGTGTTGGTTGTACAGTGTTGGGGGCAGTGTAAGTTGAAAAATCCTAATATGTGGAAGTGGGAAGACCCGATTCTTAATCGTGACACATTAATGCGGATGCGATTAAACCTGTGCAGGAAAGTCAGTACCACCTAAAGCGGATAATATCTCGACATAGGAGAAGGAATTACTAACACATATGATTAGGGTTGTTGGTTGGGTTCCTGTTATAACGAGAGCCCTAAGAGGTATCTTGTTGGGTTCCTCTGGGTTGGTTTTTGAATTCTCGAGGACGAGAATGTTTTAAGAGGTATCTGATGTAATGTCCTGGACTTCTCCGGACCATTCCTTCGTTGAAAAGAAGGTCATGAAGTGTTCTGGAGGGTAGAATGGACTTTTCCCACACTTTTCAGAATTTTTGTGACTACACGCCGTGTAGTGTGAGTACACTCCATGTACCACCTTGTCGAGTATACCCCGCGTTGAATCCATGTCCTTACCGTGTGAAATAAATAAGTACACACCATGTATCTCATCCTACACGCCGTGTAGTTTCTTCCTGCGTACGCGTTTCCCTTAAACTGTGTGTTGACTAGTCAACGGCCATGTGCCGTGTTGAAGTCGTATCCTTACCGCGTGAAATAAATAAGTACACGCCGTGTAGCCCACCCTACATGTTGTGTAGTTTCTCCCCACGTACGCGTTACCCTCAAACCGTGTGTTGACCGGTTAATGGCCGTGTGCCGCATTGAATTCCATGTTGGAAACCGCGTGGCGACCATGTGGAATAGCCGAGTACACACCGTGTACTAGGAAGTACAAGCCGTGTACTTTAGTTTTTCTCGCCTATAAAAGGAGGGGGACTCTCCTCCTTTTCAAATCGTTCCTCTTCTCCTCATTCCTTCGAGCAGAACCCTCCCAAGAGACTCCAAATCTCCTTTCTTCCATAACTTCTTCGTCCGAGCTCCGATTTACGATCCGTCAGTGGCCACGAGATTGTAACGACGAGGAGGAACTTCTAAGCTTGGATCTATTGCTTCCCTTTGGCCTTTCCTTCCCAGCTTCCACCCGAGGAGGTTTTTGCCGAGTTTTGACAAAAGCGACGGATGTCGACGGACGTCTTCTAAAATTGATCTGGGGGAGCGCTATGATCAGAACCTGTTGAGTTAGGGATTTTACCTTTGTCTCTCTAATTTGTGCATCATGCGGGATGGATGTACTCTTGCTTTCACGAGACATAGTTCAACCAATTTAATGAAGATAATAACTGGCTTAAAGAATGGGGATGGGGAAGTTGTTATGTTTATCTTTGTTTATCCTATTGTTATGTTGTGAATTGAATAGGCTTATGCCTACTGAAAATCACGGTCGTTGGGGGCCTTTTCTTGCACAATTAAATGTTGACCTATCTTTTTAGACCGTTTTGTGGAAAGAAACTTTGTGGAATATGGAAATTGATTAATCACGTAAAGTTGGCTGATCAAATGAATATCTGGAACCCTTGTGTGATCACCCTAGTTGAAAAAAATGGAATAATGAACATGTGAGTGTTGTTTTGGTTACGTGGTGTGTGAAAGGGGGGGGGGGTGAATCCTGGGTTATTACGAATAGGATGGGCAGAGGGTCTGTGATGAATGATATTAAAGGGGAAATGATGTGTCATGAGCCTTGTTTTGTGATACGGTTGTGTAGATGTGGTTATAGTGGCAGCATGGATGCAATAATAGGTTGTGATATTAAAAGAAAGTGGAAAGTTGATCAATGAAATATGGGGAACGATAATGAATTAAACACGGGAACAATCAATGGGGATTGATTGATGATAAAATGTTGGTTTTGTGTTGCTTGTGTTTTATCTAACTTGATTTGTGGTTGGCATGGTTTTCTACGAAACGCTTGATTTGGTTTGATAATTGCCTAATAGTTAAGGAACTAATAAACTAATACTGTTGAAACATGAAAACCTAAATGGGGTTGGGATTGTTTTTTTTATGCATGCTTCGTAGTAGCATTGTCGAGGCACGTGCTCAGTTTCTATGTTTAGAAGTCATAGGTTGGGTTGTGTGTTTGGTATACATATATGTATCTGTATCTTTGTGTTTTGTCGCACCCCACCCATGTTGAGAACCTAGTGTCGTACACTCCCATTTCATGGGAGAGGGTGTTTTCCCCTTAGTTACTAGCTCCTTCCTGCTCCTTCTTCCATAGGTTGTGATGGCTTGAGGCGACCTTACACCCAAGACTCTTCAGGTAGGTTTCGATTGGTGTGATTTTAGACCAAGACTCTTTGGGCAGGTTTACTGTTCCCAAGAATCTTCGGGATGAGGCCCAGGTGTGTTCGGGTGGGGATGTGATTGTGGTTTGTGAGGCCTAGGTGTGTGCGGGTGGGATATGTGGTTTGTGATTCCCAGGTGTGTGTGGGCGGGATGTGTGACTTTTAAGGCTCAGGTGTGTGTGGACAGGAAAAGTGTGGTAGCGTCAGGACGTTCGCCATTAGGAAGGGAAGCTAGCTAGTGGGGGGAAATGGTGTGGGGTACCCAATAATATTGTTCTTATATACTACTACATGTTGTTTTGTGTTTTTGGTGAGCGTGGATGGTGAGGTTGGGTGGATAGAATTCATTGCTAGGTTTTGGTTTCTTCTGTTTCTCTCACGGGACATTAGGATGGCTCCCCACCTGTGCATGAGAGATTTAGGTTTCCCTACTGAGTATACTTGTATGCTCACCCTACGTTTACTTTCAGGTTTCTAGGAGGACTACCAGGGCCGTGCGGGACCCTACTAGTTGGGACAGTTGGATTTGTTGCATTTTGTTGTACTCTTGTTTCTTTTGTTATTGTACTTTTGAGCTTTCTTGTACTTGTACTTTGTTTCAGAATTGTTTAAACATGCATGTGGGATTGGTTTGGGTTTATTTTCATTTACTTGTTCCTTTTTCTTTTGGTGTTTGACTCATCATATTTCCCGATCTTAAATAATAAAAAGGGTAATGCCTCCCATATTTGTGAAAACTCATACCCTTGGTTCTAGTCGCCACTTCGGGGCCTACTGGAGGCGGTACTAGAGGGTCATTATCTCCCTTTCACCATTGCCAGCTCAGGAGGGGCATCTTTGGTGGGAGGGGTTCATGACAAAATATTTATTAAATATTCCACTCACGTTGTATTCTCTCGAATAACTGGTGATGAAATAAATGTGATCAATAAAACATGAATAATTATTAAACCAAGTACAGGGATAATATTTATTCAACTTGATAAATAATAAATAATAATATATTATTTAACTGAGATTCTAGATACACTTAGTGTGTGACCCTCTAGTCCTCTTTTTCAGTAGCATTAGGCGAATCAGTCTAAATTACAAGGTTAGCATCTAGCAATACGCTAAGGAACCCATAGAGAAATAAGTTAATACCACAATGAAATAATACCTCACACAGATGCTTACTGTGTAATATAATCCCTTTATCATGATATCTCTAATCAAGAAGGTTGCACCCTGGTGCCATTAACCTATGTGCTCGATGTATCGTTCTTTGACTTTCTGAAAACAGAACTTTCCTATAGAATATCATGGCCATGAATTTATTTAGGCTATATCATTTCTTTAAAAGGTCCATGGATATTAACTTACATTAAAGAATAGAAAGTACAAATCCTTTCTTGAATTATTTATTAATGAAATATTACTCATGACGCACCCAACATATCTTACTTCACCACGGACATTTGTCATCAAGGTTTTCATCAATACATAAAATTATGTGACTCATAATACTCATTAATAATAATCTTAAAGTCTAAGGACCAATAAACACATCCATAGATAGTAACATCCAATGACACATATAAATGTGGATTTCTTATTGGTGGGTCTCGTTCTCATAATATCCTACTAGATATTACCAAGGGCGTACACCATGAGAAAATGATTCAAAGTCCTATGAGTCTCCACCCCTGATATCCTGTATCATTTGTGTCCCTCAAAAGATATCATCTAGCTATAGAATATATATTTATGAATAAAGTCGTAGAACTTTTAGGTTCTCATCATAACGGGGAATTGTTATGACCTTTTAGTGAGACAACTACTCTAGGGAGATTATCACATACTATGTTACACATAAGAAAAATCATGATGTGATAAGAAGTTTATTAATATTCAAAACAATGAATACAAGTTATCATAAAGTACACATAAGTTGGTTCTAGGGAAATAAATCCAACAAAACTAAGAGATTTGGAATATGAGGAGTTATTCTAGGAAGATATTTGGGTAGATATTGGTTGAACCAAATAGGTTTTTAGGTGTGAAGAAAAGAGAAGAATGAGTTCCATTTTATAGGAGAGGGGAGTGACACTCTTGGAATTCTTCAAATTATTAAATTAATATAAATTAATTTTATATTCCAAATGCCTCCAAAATGATTTATTTTAAATATAGGATGAGTATAGGTCGAAATCCATTCATCCAATAAAAATTAGATAGGTTTTGATTATTTTTTAATCCTTATCCTTTTATTTTAACCCTTATTTAACCATTTTAATTCTTATTGTGATATCATGTAATTTACACTTTGAGGGTTAATATTATTACTATAAAATGTAAAAAGACTAATAAATGAGTCATTTATGAAATTTTAAGATGTATACCAATAATTTGGACAAATTTTAGTTTTTTATAAATTTTATATCATTTAATAAAATATTATTTATTTTAAAATATCATTTATGTCAATTTTAACACTATTAATTTCTTGACTTTTTAAAAATATCATAACAACATGATATCTTCAAACCAACTCTCTTAACTCATCAATAACATGTTGAAGTAATCTAAAAAATTGTTGTATGACATTAATTATATCAAATTGTATTTATTTTAATATTTTTAATATCATTTATTTGATTCTTCCATTAATTAAACAATTATTGCATCTTCATTGTGTCACCATTTAAAGTAATTATTTTATCACTAAAAATTATAAATAAATTATCATGATGTATATAAAAATTTTATCTTTCTAAATACTATTTATAGTTTAACATATCCCTTATATAAACCCGTATTAAAAATATTTTATTTCTTAAAAATAAAATTATGAAAAAATTGAATTTTGTTTGAATATAATATTATAAATTTCATACTCTCATCCAAGTGGATTCCAAAGGTTATAATTTCAGCTAAAGTATGGTTTTGGTTGACACACACCCGTATAATGAAATTATGAAAAGTGTTAGGGCAATTTTATATTAGTCATAATAATATTTTTACCTTTAATTACCTGATTCCAATGAACTTAATTGGATTAAATTATAAAATATTTATCTAACTATACTTTAAAAACAATAAAAAATATAATTTAACACTATAAATAAATTTGATGAAAAATCTATTTTCAATTAAAATGTAATATTTTTCACTATTCATCAAAAAATAAAACTTATCAGAAAAATAAAAAAAAATCAACCAAAGTAAGATTTTATATTCCACTTTCAAATAATAATTTTATTTTGTCAAATATAATTTATAAAAGTGTCAAAAACTAGATTTAAAAAAAGTGTCATCAAAAGGCGACAAAACTGCCTTTTTTGAAAAACACTTCTTTTATGTGTAAAATTGAATTTGTTCTTATATCATGTCTAGAAAACACATAAGATGAATTTTAAATATTATATTTAATAATATATATATATATATATTTCATTAAAATAATATAGTAAGAATTATTTTATAATTTATTGGTATAAAACATGCTTGTGCACGTTTAAATAGTTTTTCAGAAAAACATTTCCTTTTATTTTAAAAAGGGTTTTACATTCATTTATAATTAATTAGTCTCCATATATTTAATTATATATACATGTATAAACCATATTTTTATAATTCAGTTAATCCTGTTCATACCCACCATTCTAATAGTCAAGTTATAACAATAACATTTAAATATTAATATTCAGTTGTTCATTTAAGCTCGATATGACGTATCATGTATGCTATTGAACATAGTGATTCCTTTTAAAATATAATGATGTTACAATGTATGTGTGTGTATGTATATGTGCATATGCATGTATATATGTGTAATATTATCTATTTTGAATTATCTTTAAACCCTCTTTGGTTTATAATTTATATGTCCTTTTTGTCTAAATATTTTTTTTAATAAAATTCAACATATTTGTGTTATTTTGGTATTTTTATGGGTAAATAGGGGTTTTAAGATCTTACGTAAGGGTAGAGGTGTTTTTCTATGACCAACATAATGGTAATCCGTAGTTTTCTTAAGCTGCATGCTGAGCCCAAGTGTTTAATTTGTTGTTAATGATGTGTCAATATGTGTTTAGGAAGTTAGGATGAAGTGGGGATGTTTGGAGAATTGTTATGGATTCATTTAATGACACTGGATATCATGATCAGGTAATTCTCTTTGTTAATTCAGATGATTGTTGAATTCCCCACCTTTAATAGTGCAAAAAAAAGCATTGTTAAAGGTCAGAGTGAATAATTTAATTTATATAATTTTAAATAAGATTTACTTTACAATATATATATGTGTGTGTGTGTAAATAAAATATATAAATATGATTTATATAACTTTTAATAAAAAATTATTATCAATCATATTTTTACAATTTTATATATAAATTTTTTCAAATTTATATTAGTCAAAAAAAGGTTTAATAGTATATTTATATACATTAATTACAAAATGTGTATATGATTATTATAAATACGATATATTAATATTTTATTTGAACAATTATATAAATATATAAATATGTGATTCATATTTTAATTTATATATTTATATTCATATTAAATAATTTAAAATATATGTACATGCATCTCTATGTATATGTATGCTTGTGTGTGTATGTGGATGTATGTGTATATATATGTATGTGTGCGTGTATGTATGAGTTGTATATGTATGCATGTGTTGTGTTGTGTGTGTGTGTGTTTTGTGTGTGTGTGTGTGTGTGTGTGTGTGTGTGTGTGTGTGTGTGTGTGTGTGTGTGTGTGTGTATGTGTTTATGTGTGTGTGTGTGTGTGTGTGTTCATATACATGTATGTATGTGTAATATTCTCAGTTTTTAATGATCCTAAACCCTCTTTGGTTTATAATTTATAAGTATTTTTTGTAGAAATATTTTTCTTAATAAAAGTCACCCTAATTGTGTTATCTTGGTGTGGCGTAAGTGTAAATATGGGATTTAAGGCCTTGCATAAGGGTAGAGGTGCATTTCTATGACCTGTATAAGGGTAATCCCTAGTTTTCTTAAGTTGTGTGTAAGATCCTATTTTTTTCAGGTATATCCCTCTTTGAGTTTTCTTTAAAATTCCTTTTCATTGTGTGCATTTCGAGCCTCTCTAGAATGGAGAGCTTTTGTTAAGGATGTTTGTTTGATTAAATAATGGACTCTGATTAAACATGTCAACCACTTTTGAGGGTTCTCCGTGATTTTGGGAAGTTCTGGAGATAGTCCAGGTTCTTTCTACATAACCTGAGACTTTTACACATCGTGAAATAGTTACATAAAATCCAATCAGTTACATGATAGAATCAACTAGGTGAGCCGAATGACTAAGTGAGTCGAACAACTACATGAGAGTAATGACTACATGAGTCGAATGGCTAAGTGAGCCGAATGACTATGTGAGCCGAATAGCTACGTGAGCCGAACGACTACATGAGCTGAACGACTACATGATCTGAATAGCTACGTGACCCAAATGACTATATGAGCTGAATGAATAAGTGAGCCGAACAACTACATGAACTGAATGAATATGTGATCCAAACAACAATGTGAACATTCAACTATGTTGGTAAGACGACTATGTGAACATTCAATTACGTAGGGAAAACAACTATGTGGGGAATTCAACTACATGGATCTTTATCTACGTAGGGGTTATGGCTACATCAAAAATGACTATGTGGGGCTTCCAGTTACGTGAATCCAACCACCTGGAGTTTTCGTCGGTTACATGAAAACAACCATGCTAGTATTTCGACAGCATGAATCATGGGCATTCAAAGACCGATTCATCAAGCATAATTATATCTTTGATTTTCTAAAATGACCAGGGCTGTAACCGAATAGGTTAGCATGGTGTTTTAAGATATCCACAAAAGTTGGAACTAATTATTTTTACGATATGGATAATATGATCATCTTGTATCTATCGACTAAAAAATGAAGGTCCCTACCTTCGTTCTCTCCTGGTTATTTTCTCTTGAGACCATACATTCAAGAACCTTTCCCTTGGAGTCATGGGATCCTTCTACCAGTGGCATGAGTTCTCTAGGAGACTTCTTTTTGGAGAAACTACTTCCTTTCTGAACATATCATTTGGTGTTTCCTTGTTGTTCGTGTTGGTTGATCGCCATATAGATGTAGGTGTTCTAAACCAAACCTCTCAAGGTATTTTTAATTCCTTTAAGTATATGCAATATTGTTCACTCGTGTCGGTACACCTTGTGTGTGACTCAACTAATTTAATAAATCCATGTTGGGTGATAATCATGTGTTGAACCACTCCTTGGACCCCTTTGGATATAATGGTGTTGAAACATGGCTTTCAGCCTATAACGTCCTCATCCCAGTAACCACTATATCTGGTACCTTGATTCGGGTTGACACATGACCACAAGTGCACCTCCCTGTATGCTAGAGGTTTCTATCTAGTAGTGTGGGTCTAAAGACAAATATGGGGAGACTATACCCTCTTATCAGAGTAAAGCCACAATATAAGTAACATCAATTAATGGATAAAATAACCAACCGGAACAATAAATGAACAACATACAACAGGTTCCAATGATAACCAAAAGGGAACATGTTGTAATAATGATATGTATACTCTATATGTCAGACAACCATACAGATGAAACCTCCAAAACCAATAATATAAAGAAAACCCAAACATGATCCTAAGTCCCAACTCAGTCCTGAGTCCCAATCTGATCCTAACATCCCATACTCCAACTAAACAACCCATGCATGAACCATACACCAGGTCCCTATCCTGAACCTGTACCTAAAAACAAGTAACATCTGCTCAGGTACCCAAATTCCATGGTGGCCCAATTAGGGTGTGAGTACAACTCAGTAGGTCACCACCAATGGTGTCTAAAGAAATAACTAGTTTGTGCAACAGTGCATGCAGGTAATCAAGGAGAAATAAATAAACAAGGAAATAAGGAAAACATGATTCACATTTTAATCAGATTATCAATTCTCCATTTTATCCTTTAATTTCCATTATGTCATCCAACAAACCAACTAGTTATGACTGTGCCGAGAGTCTAATCCATAACATAAAAAGGGTCACATAATTTTAATCACAAAGGGACATTCACTAAAAAACCAATTTATCAACTTACCTCAGATCCTTAATCCTACAATCAAGACATGTCCATATGTTAGGATCATAGAACCTCTGTCCAACATCCTAACCCAAACATTACATCGGTGGGGCTAGAGCATCAATCTAGCCCAACCCAATCGGGAACCTTAGTCCATAAGTTAGGAGCAAAGAGCCTCAATCCGACATCCTAACTCAAACAATACATCGGTGGTCCTAGAGCATTAGTCTAGCCCAACCCAATTAAGAACCTCAATCCATAAATTAGGATCATAGAGCCTTAGTCTGACATCCTAACTCAAACAATACATCGGTGGGCCTAGAGCATCAGTCTAGCCCAACCCAATCAGGAACCTCAGTCCAATACCCCACTCATACAACTTACCACATGGAAATGCTTCTTTAATTGTCTATCACATTTACCCATATACATTCCTTAACCCATTTAATGCATATACCATTTACATGCCTAACCCATTTAACACATTCACACTATACCAAATTCCCCCTTATGCCATTTAACAACTATACAACAATTAACATTGATTTCATTTCACAAACTATAATGACACCCAAATCAAATTACTCATTTAAAATTATCTTGAATTCAACCCTTTAAAACATGGGTCTTCCTCTTTAAAAAACTAAACCAATCCCATCAGGCCTTCATTTCCATTTCCTACCATTTCAAATACTCATTAAATCATTTTCATAAAAAAAGGAACCTCACCCTAATTTTAAATCATCATCTAAAATCCAAGAATAAATCCCATTTTTAAATCATGTTGAGGTCAATACCTCCTATTTAAACATTACCCACTTTCAAAACATCATTTACCTTCTTTGAAAACCATAACCGAATCAAAATCCAAAACACCACTTTTAAACCACTTCAAAATCCTTCTAGGAATTTCACAAAAGCTACCAACACACATATAAATTATCTCATTACCCATTCCCACATACCAATTACAATTCACAACCCATTAAAATTTATAATTACCATATCTCGATGTCTACCAATTCATTTTACCAATTCCAAAGGCTTGGAATACCCTATGGGTAGCCCTAGGTTTGATCTCACATCATCAAAAAACCCATTGGGGTCTGTGAGGGGTATCACACCTCAATCTAAGGTCCAAATAACTTTCCTTAACCAAATAAATGAAAACACAGCAAGATAATGAACTTGGAACAACTACATTTACATATAAAACATCAAGACTATGGGGACAAGCTTTAAAACCACCTATCTCATGCTCGTAGACAGTCACTTGTCCAAACACGTCCCTTGATTCAGGCCCAAAAAATCTTTAACATCCATACTTAGAATATACTAGAAAAAGAGGGTTTTAGGGATTTGGAAAGATGATAAATCACACACCAAGACTCTTCTAGAAAATGGAAGGAAACTAAGTTGAATACTTACTCAGATCTTTGATTCTCACTAAATGGAACTCCAAATACCTAAGAATCGAACGAGAATCACCCATGGAGGGGAGGGGGTTGGTAGTTCATCACCCAAGATAGAGGGGGTTAAATGGGGGAGAAATTTGATGGATAATCACTTAAGATCTAGAGGGAAAAATTGAAAACTCCCACTTTTTAAGGGCCACATGGTTGTCCAAACCACACGCCAACCATGAGACTCCCTCTGTTCAAGAGGAGCCTGGGTTGCACAGTCTCCTGGGAAGCCCACATGGTTTTAGAAATTGTGTGGTAACCATGCAGGATGGCTCTATCCAAGCCTACATAGTTTGGTCCCCCCCCCCCTCCTTGCATGATTTTCCAACTGTGCACTATCCCTCTCTAGGGTGTACGGTTCTGGCGCACAGTTAGTACTAATCGTGTGCCAACCATGAAACCTACACTAGATGGCATCTTCTTCTCATCTTTCATGTATCAAACCCCTAGGACACCCCCAAGGCCTCTCATATAGTTGAGAAACATTCCATTAACTAAATTAAGGGAGTTAAACCAAAATTTAATCTGGGACATGCCTCCATAAAGGGTTAGAATCTTACAACCCTCCCACCTTATAACGACTTGTCCTCAAGA
Organism: Viscum album; assembly: GCA_963277665.1. Classification (NCBI taxonomy): domain Eukaryota; kingdom Viridiplantae; phylum Streptophyta; class Magnoliopsida; order Santalales; family Viscaceae; genus Viscum; species Viscum album. The sequence continues at coordinate 1,148,419,268 of OY728127.1, read as the reverse complement.
TGCACTTTCCAAGCATTACCAAGACTCCAAGACAAAATTTTGGGCCATGGGGATCACCTATCAACTTCAATATTCCAAGTTTCTCCCTAGACTTGGTCATGCTATAACAACACTTGGACCAAGGAAATAGTCCCACCCCAAAGAAATTTCCCCACTATGATCCACAACACAATCCTGATGCTCCCTGAAGGACACACCAACCTTAACTCGTCATTAATAGCATCAAACACAAGAGAAGAGTGGATAATATCATTGAACTATCACACAAAAGGGAATCAACAAAGTGCTACACTACATTAGGAGAGACAATCAGAACACCTTTTGTCTGATTCTCCCCACAACTCATGGCCCAAATCACTTGGCGTCATCTCACCCTATTTTTCAAAGTTCTAATGGTGACCCAAGATTGGCATCGCCCAAAGAAACACACAGTTTTCCAACCACATTCCCCTAACCTACGTCAGTCCAAAACTCATGGCTCGTGGCCCCGTTCCACATCCAAACATCCGAAGTACAACCCAAACATAACCTTTATCTCAACGCACTCAACTAGTCAAAACCCAGGACAATGTTTATCACCAAAACCAAAAAACCTAGATGGAACTACATGATCCCATCCAACCCGAAACACCGGTCGTGTCATCAACTAACCACTTTCCCACTATGATTCTCCCCACCATGGGATTTAGCTTACCGCCACCATATTTCGATGGTTGGTACCTCCACTATCTAAAAAGACCACTAGAACCTCAAATCAACTTTCACAACACACCTGATGTGTTTACCAACTCACTTCACCCCAAACATTCATGAGAACTCCACCCAACATCGGTATCCAGCCTTTTCATTGAAACCACCCAAAATGGACCTACATACTCCATCCATTTACAGACTAAGAAAAACTTGATCTCTCTCAAGTTCACCTTTATTTCAAAAACACACTTACTATTAAAACATCAAACTGGAGGTGTCTTATAACTACCATGTATGTTCCTCTTACCATACCATGTCAGACCATCCCCAACTAACTTGTCATGAAACACCCATCTTCTACTGGGGGTGTCCTCCACCCCTTCACATGCCCATAGCGCCTTCTCACTTAAGGCTTACCATCATCACCCAACGTACCTACTGAGGGGATGTACTGCATTGAGGAAATTTTGCTGTGGAAATTTTCATGAGATTTTGTGAGATGTAATTTGATCATTCTTTGAACTTTATTATTATCCAACTCTTTTAATAAGAAAATAAATAAATGATAATAAAAAAATAAGAAAATATAAAAATATAAAAATATAAAAAAATGGTTTGTGAATTCAGAAGATCAAAAATCACCACTATAAGACTGATGATCCTTGATTGTATGAGGTTAAGTGGTGGATGTGATATTTTTCTTATGCATATCTTTTGAAAAAAAGAGAGAAAAAGTGAAAAAAAAACAAGAGTTCGATTAAATCATTATGCTAATTTTTATCATGTGCCCACTTTGAGCTTTGGGGGTTGGGAGATGATGTTTTACAGGAGTATTTTATTGGATATATATTTTGATATCATGCAGTATGTTAAAGAGTCAAACCTACTTTTTGAGATTTATTTTATTCATTATCTACCTACCCTAATCACCAGAGATATTTGAACCGTAATGCAATTCCTCGTGATTAATTTTGATCTTTGTCTTTATGCGGTGGAGATGTTAGATGCCTTGCAAGCCTATAGTAAGTGACATGTACTTGAGGTACAGGCACAATTCTATTTGTATTTGTTACCTTGTGAGATGAGTAAAAATAATTCAATGTGAGGTAGATTGAAATTGGCACGTGCGTTAATAATGAATTGAGATGTAAAAATTTAATGAAGGAAGATCGTTGTTATTTCGAAAAGGGAAAGTAAAATACATGATTGACTTTATTTCTTTTAAAAAATGAGGAGTTGGAGGAGTTATTTTATGTGAAATTTAAAAGTTTATTTGCCTTTTGCAAACATTTGATTTTGTTGCTTTTGAAATTTAAATACTAGTGGAATGGAAATACTTTATAACATTGATGTGGTTACATGCTTGAGGACAAGAAAATTCTAAGTGTGTGTGTGTGTGGGGGGGGGGGTTAATAGAACCATATTTTGCATAATTATTTTAATATAAAATATATTATTTTTAAAAATTAAATGATTAATTCTGTCGGTATTTAATTGTTTTTTTATTTTGTGGAATGATACAGGAAATGATCAGAAATTAGCATAAATTCAATGATTTCATGATGAAAATGATGACTGGTGATAGAGTATAAGTCAAGGCCCAATCCCAGAGCTAAAAATTGAAGAACCAAGTAAAAATGGAGCCAAAACTACAGGAAATTGATCACTACTAAAAATTTAGTTATTTACGATAGGAAATTCTCTCGTTGTAAATAGTTAGCTCATAGTATTTAAAAAACCCTTTTGTGACAGGCCCATCGCAAAAAAATTTAAAAAAATAATAAAAAAAATAATATTAATAAAATTTAATAAAATAATATTACTAATAATAAAATAATATTAAATAATAATAATAATAAGAAAATAATAATAATAACAAAAAAATAATAATAATAAAATAATATTAATAAAATAATAATAATAATAATATAAATAATATTAATATTAATAGAATAATAATAATATTATTAATAATACAAATAGTATAAATAATAATAATAATAAAAATAGTAAAATAATATTAATAATATTAATATTAATAAGAATAATAACAAAAAAAAATAATAAATTATAGAATAATAAAAACCTCAATATTCACAAAAATATAAAAAAATAATAACAAAAAATAATAATAAAATAATATTAAATAATAATTTTAATAAAATAATAAATAAATAATAAAATAAGTAAAATAAAAAAAATAATAAAATAATAAAATAATAAAATAATAATAAATAATAATAATAATAAAATATTCACAATAATATAAAAAAACACACTATGTAGAAATGTAAATATATAATATTAAAAAACAAAATTACATTCAAATGTTTTATTATAAAATGTAAATACATCACTAGGGGGTCTTCTATAGGAGTTAGAGGAGGTGGAGGAGGTGGAGGAGATGGTGGAAGGAACTAAATCCCTAAACCATGAGTCAGACATCACACGTACTCCAGCGTTTGCTCATGTTGCTACTACTAACACCGGTGCATCTCCTCCTACTACTGTCGATGGAGATCTTCCTACTCCCTACACATACTCTCTATAAACTTACCCTGAGCTCGTAGCTACTCCTGATAATGTGCAGCAGATGACGATGACTCTCTATGAGCTCCTCCTGAGCTGCACATCGACATTGCAGCGGTCCCATAATAACTCTCAGGCGTCAGAGTCGATACCAAAAACTCGGCCTTTCTCAAAGGAATACTGGGTCACCTGCATCCATGTTGTCTCATTAAATTGGTGGGTACTGGTATGATCCTCAGTCTCGACCTGAATCTCAGTCTTTGTCTGAGACATCATAGTCGCATATAACTCCTTCAATTGAAATTTAAAATTAAAATAGTTAAAATATTATTTACAGTTAATTTTAAAACTCAAAAAGAAATTACACTGACCATAATCTGATGTTGTAAATCACCTCTAATCTCTCCAGTGATTGGAACATTGTACATCCTCCTATAAACATCGAAATTTTTAATATCGGGTTGTTCAACTGCCTATATGAATATAAAATAAACAATTAACATTTAAAATTATATAAATTATTTTAAAAAAGTACTTACCATATTTTCTTTATGTGTACTGAATTTACGAATATTGGATCAATGTATCACCTCCTGTTTCCCCTAGTTTTTTTGACCTACCAATGATCTCATCTGAAAACGATCATCCATCCAGTTTGAACATAATCCATCCTAAACCTGAGATGAAATGTAACCAGGTTGGTGGGTGTGAAAAGACTCATCAAACTCCATCACCCATGCTTTCATCATTGTTTTCCTTCTCAAATTGTGCAAAAACTGATGGCAATGCTCACGCATAAACCCCTCCCATGCCTTCCAGATAGTGTCGTGCATTCTCTCATCGATGAGATACCATAAACCCTACAAATAATTTATAATATCAAGTTATTAATTAAATAAATTTCAAAATAAATATTATTTATTTACATATCATCCAATGATCGAACATGCAGTACTGAACATCGATGGGAATCTGATCCCATGTGACCCATGATTCAAAAAAATAATTGTACAATATAGCACTCTCATATCCATAAGTTATATGTGAAAAGATGTGAAAAAAAAGAAAAAATAATCAAAAATTTAGTATATAAATAAATTGATGAAAACTAACAAAAATACATAGGTGAACATACATCTGTATGTGTGGATCGAAGCTAAGATGTGGACGTCGCTCAGGGATAGGGTTAGGAATCATCAATCACGCAAGACCACACCCCCTTCAAGTCCTCCCTGAACCGCCAGCAGTCTGAGGGTCAGATGATCCAACATCCTACTCATCAAATGGTAGATCATCCTCCTGCAACCAACGAAATAGATCCTCGTCCATCTGAAACATGAAATTATTATTGTTAGAAAATAATTGAAAATAACTATTATATATATTATATGATTATAACCAGAATTTAACTATGTCAATATTCATCTCTATCCTCATCTTTATATCTGACGATGTCAGTGTCATTATATTCCTACTCAACATCATCAATTTCCATATGAGTTTCAGTTTCATCATCTACTATAATTTCAATTTCATTTATAACATCATCAACATCATCGTCACCATCAACCCTTAATCGTGGGGTGTTATCATCGATGTTCATGTCTCTTCATGAAAAATATGGATTTGGAGTAGTCTCTTGAAAAATTTAAATTCCTTGCACTTCAGCGGAACCACATTCACTTTGAGTAAACTGATTTTCCCAAGATTTAATTTTTATTATGCTCCACTAATCACCCAAATATCTTGAAGTAGCATAGTAATTTGAATAATAAATTTGATGTCCCTAATTAGCCAATAAAAATGGTTCATTTACTGTAAAAGACTTTTATATTCAATATCAATGATTTCATGGCTTGGATGAACATGCACAACTCTCTCAGTATCCAACCACTGACATTTAAACATCGTTATGTAATTCTATCCCAGATAACATAATTCAATAATTTCTTCCAACATGACGCAAAAGTCAACTTCAGTTTCACTATGATGATATCCTCTCAAGAAAACACCATTATTAATTGTTTTTTATTCCCTATATGCACATGTATGAAATCAAAAACCATTCACCACATATTCATTATAAGATTTAACCATTTTGGATGGTGGGTTACTCAATACACACAATTGATTATCAATTTTATCAGCATGTTGAGATACCTGAAATTTTTTAAAATAATTATCAATATAATAAGTAATAAATTGATTTTATATGTTAAACTATAAATAATTTTTGTTACCAGTTTTTGAAACCAATAGGAAAAATTATTTTTTCAATGTTCTTCAAGAGCATCTGCTGTAATTTGTGGAAGTTTTTTCTTGATATGATTATCATATGACCAAAAAATAAAATAATATTAATTTATTGTAACAAATATTATAGAATAAGTGATAAGATCACTCACAATACAAATAGTGTCATTTCTTCATAGTTGAGCAGAACATATGTATGATCTCTGTGATGTTCATCATCTGAAAGTCATTATTCATGAACTCCATCAAAGACAAGTTCAGGTTGATTAAAAACTGATAATTGATTACTCATTTCATCATCAACATTTCCCTCATTATAGACCATGTGGTTTTTTTTAGGTATGTTCATATTGAAAATAATGAGAGTAGAAAAAAAAGAAATTTCCTCTTGTAAATAAGCTTATGCAATTGAGCCTTCAACTGATGCTTTGATACATACTTTTTTCTTCAATTTATGAATTCATCTCTCAAATGGGTACATCCATCAGAACTGTACTGGGACTCCATATTTTTATTCATGTGGAAAATGTAATATCAAATATTCCATTGATTCAAAGAAAGTCAGTGCGAATATTTTTTCCAATTTACATAAAATTAAAACAACATCTTCTTGTCGTCTGCTTAGTGCATCATAGTCTATTGTCGCAGCACAAATGTCTTAGAAAAATATGATATGTTTGTTATCACATCCCAAATCATAGAATTCAATAAATCTCTTAATCCAATTAGTATAATTCTTTCCATTATAACATGATAGTCATGACTTTTTAATCAGGTAATATGACCATTTCTAACACATCTTCCCAAATTGGAAGTATAACCATCTAGAAGTCTCAAATCTTCAATCTACTAACAAAATAATAATCGATTTTCTTTGGACAGTGTATAATCTTTTTTTGACTTCATTAAATTCTGTGATCTGACATTTTCAAATAGTTCAGGTTCTAGTTACCTACAAATTTGGGTAAGATCTAATCATGCCTTTATAATATCTTTGGTCTTACCTGGTGTATCCAAAACTATATGAAATAAATTATCAAAACAGTTCTTATCAGTATTCATGACATCCAATATGTGATAGACCAACAAATCAGACCAATAAGAAAAATCCAAAAAATGCTCTATTTTATCCAATTGTGTTCTTTCCCAAAGCCACCAATTTTCTATTGGTTTATTGTTGATCCAAATGTGATGGGAGGTAATGAAGAGACAATTGATTTTAAATATGTACCTGAGATCATTGTTGGAGGTTCATCTCTTTCAATTGTTCCTTTTCTAAAATGATATTTGTTTCTCTGAAAAAGATGATCGGTTAGAAGGAATTTTTGATGACAGTAAAAAAACAATGTTTTTTCCCATTAACGAGCATAAATGATTTGTTATCTCTCATAAAGTATGAACATGATTTTTTACCATGTATACTCCAACCAAATAACATTCTATATGCTGAGAAGTCACTAATTGTCCACATCAATGTAGCTTTCAGTGGGAAATTTTGTTTCGTAGAAACATCATATGTACTGACACCATTACTCCACAATGAATTTAACTCATTAATCAATGGTTTTAAATAAACATCAATATTATTTTTTGGATGTACTAAATTAATAAGGTCAAAAAGATATATGAATCATTCATCAACATCTAAGGAGGTAAATTGTATGGAGTTATAAACACAAACCAACACGAATACTGGCTACCGTAAGAACCAAATGGACAAAAATCATCATTAGAAAGACCCAATCACATTTTTTAGGCTTCTAAAGAAAAAGAAAGATGCACTTGGTCAAAATGTTTCCATTAATCTCCATCAAAGGGATGATTTAAGATTTTACCAGTTGAAATATTGGTTTTGTTCCATGACATTAATTTTGCTGTGTTCTGAGATATAAATAAATGCTGCAATCTGGGTGTAAGTAGGAAATATCTCAACTATTTTATAGAAATAAATCCATACTTCCCTAGTTGAGCCTCTTTATACCTCGATTGTCCACATGTGGGACAATTATCCAACGACTCATTTTCACCATAATATAAGATGAAATCATTTCAACATGCATGAATCTTCTAATAACCAAGACCTAGATTACAAACCAGCCTCTTACTCTCATAGAAATTTGTAGGCAATACATTTCCTTCAAGTAACAGTGCTTTAACCAAAGATAATATCTGATCAAAAAATTTATTTGACACTCCATTATCTGATTTAATAGCAATAAATTTTGCAACCGCTTCAAATTTTCTTATCTTACAACTAGGATATAAGGCATCCTCGGCGGAGCATAACAACTCATAAAATTGAGATAGTTCTAACTCAGGAGTTAAATCAATATCATCCTGAGTTTCAGTTTGTTAAAAAGATGGATCTTCCATATCATGTACTACATTTTGAAACCGTGATGGATCCAGAACCAAATTATTAGTATCTTATCTGGAACTGCGTTCACCATATTGATACCAAAAAACATAATTTGGTTGAAAACCAAAATGCAATAGATGACCCCCAACATTATCAAATGTGTTAAACATCACCAAAGAGCATTTTTTACAATGACACTTAATTGTCTCTTCTGAAACAAATTTTGGTTTTAATGATGCAAATTATAAGAAATCTCTAACACTCTCAATATATACAGGATTTAAACTAGAATCGTTTAGATTTCTACACCGATTTATCCAAACATGATCATCTAATAATGACTGTTTTCAACTTCCTTATTCCACATTTCTTTAAAAAATATAAAATAATTAGTTTTTTTAATAATTTGATATAAGAAAAAAATTATCCAAAAAAGAGAATAAAATTAAATTCACTTTTCTAGAAATTTATAATAATTTCTATTATTTCATAGTTATTTATAGTATTTTTTTTAAATTTATACTAATTTACTCTAATTTATAATAATTTATACTAATTACAACTAATTATTAGTAATTATAGCTAATTTATACTAATTTCTGCTAATTGTGGGCGACGTAATTTCCAGCAGATTGGCGACAACTCTTTTGCCTGATGACTCATCTCCTTACATCTTTCTTCGAATGAAATCACTATGAAAAATCTGCTCGGACTTAGGAATATCCATTTTCATATACATGATAATAGAGAGCAAGGAGGCCTTAACGTGCTGCTCTCCATTCTCATGCATATGAAAATGGATATTCGTACGTTGGAGCAGATTTTTCATAGTGATTTAAGTGGAAGAAAGTTGCAAGGATGAGCCGTTGGGAAAAAGAGCTGTCTCCAATCCACTAGAAATTATGTTAATTTATTACTAATTATTACTCCACTGGAAATTATGCCGATTTATTACTCATTATTCTATTTATTTCTATTTATTATTATTTATTCCTATTTATTCCTAAATATTCCTAATTATTCCTAATTATTACTACTTATTCCTAATTATTTCTAATTATTCCTAAGTATTCCTAATTATTCCTAATTATTACTAATTATTACTATTTATTACTATTTATTACTATTTATTATAATTTATTACAATTTATTACAATTTATTACAATTTATTACTAATTATTACTAATTGTTGCTAATTATTACTAATTATTATTAAATATTACTATTTATTACTATTTATTACTATTTATTAATAATTATTACAATTTATTACCACTTATTACTACTTATTACTAATTATTACTAATTATTACTAGTTATTACTATTTATTATTATTTATTACTAATTATTACTAATTATTACTAATTATTCCTAATTATTCCTAATTATTACTATTTATTACTATTTATTACACATTAATACTAATTATTCATATTTATTACTAATTATTACTAATTATTCATATTTATTACTAATTATTACTAATTATTCATATTTATTACTAATTATTACTAATTATTACTAATTATTCATATTTATTAGTAATTATTACTAATTGTTACAAATTATTACAAATTATTACTAATTATTCCTAATTATTCATATTTATTCCTAATTATTCATATTTATTCTTAATTATTCATATTTATTCATAATTATTTTTAATTATTCCTAATTATTACTAATTATTCCTAATTATTACTAATTATTACTAATTATTCATATTTATTACTAATTATTACTAATTATTACTAATTATTACTAATTATTCATATTTATTACTAATTATTACTAATTATTCATATTTATAACTAATTATTACTAATTATTCATATTTATTACTAGTTATTACTAATTATTCATATTTATTACTAGTTATTCATATTTATAACTAATTATTCATATTTATTACTAATTATTACTAATTATGACTAATTATTACAATTTATTACTAATTACTGCTAATTATTACTTAATCCCACTAATTATTACTAATTTTTACTAATTTTTAATAGTCACTGCTAATTATTACTAATTATTTCTAATTATCACTAATTATTACTAATTATTACTATATATTACAATTTATTGCTATTTATAGATATTTGTTATTATTTACTACTTCTTAACGCTAATTTTTACTAATTATCACTAATTATGCCTAATTATTAATAAATGTTAATAATTTTTCTAATTAATACTAATGACTACTAGTTAATAATAATTAATATAATAACTATTAATTAATACTAAACACATGCAATTATTTGTAAAAATAAATAATGCAAAATAAAATGATCTAATTCCAATTTAATTTAATTGCGGCTAATTAACAATCATTATAACTAATATAAAATAAAATGAATTAACTCAAAAATAAAAGATAAAGATAAATACATTAAAACTAAATCTTTTGTAGGATGTAAGACTTGAATATTGATCCGATGTAGAATCTTAAACTTTGAAAAAAATTAGAGGAAAATATAAGTAGAGAGGGAGACAGGGGTAGCGAAAGGAGTGGAATGATAAAAAATTGGATGGGGACATATATAGGTTAGATTATTTGCGACGAATCTCGTCGCAAATACAAACCCCCTGTATTAATTAGGGGCGGTTATTAAAAAGGTATTTGGGATGGGTCCCGTCGCAAATACCCACCTGCCAACATAGTATTTGCGAAGGGAGTTAACTCTCATCGTAAATACTAAAAAACAATGTGTCACGAACCAGCCCGAGTCGACCCTGAACCAGTCACTCGAGCTGATCCGCGACATGGCCCGAAGGTCGTCCCCCATCCCCATGGGCTAGCAACCAGTGTTGGGCATCCAAATAAAGCAGTTGGGAATGATTTAGCCCAGAAAAGATAGATAAATAAAAGAAAATAAACTGAACAAATTGGAAACAAAAATAAAAATAACCTAAGCAGCGAAACATACCTCAAGTGACCTTGTGGGTCACTACGGAACATAAACCACACTCACTCCAAGAGTGATCCAAACTAGAGGAACCTGAAACTGAGAAATAGAGTAGGCGTGAGCATCGAGATGCTCAGTAGGAATGCCAAGGATAAACAACTCCCTAAGCCCTTGCTTCTAAAAAGAAACCCAATCATGCTAGTTTGAAAATAAGCCATATTAAAATAATGTTTTTCATTCTTTTCAAAATCAAGTAACAAAATTACATTTTTAAGGAAAGCATTTCTCCTCCACTACATTTTCGAAATAGATTCCAAGTATGCATTAACATTCCAAAAAGAAAGGGAATCAATTTAAATTAAAATATGTTTTTCATGAAAGTGGTAACAGGCATGAAACAACTAAAATGAAAATCAAATCACAAGCATCATGTCGCAAATGGGCACCATGGGAAATCCCTATAGGTAACTAGCACAAGTGGGACCCTCGGTGAAAAGTGGTATTGGAACCACGACAACCTGCATTCTCATGCACGATCCACTAGTAGGGGACATCCCTGTAACCCTAGTGGTCTCCAATAATCTCCATATATTTAGTTAGTATTTTAGTCGTCAATCCTGATAAGTGATACCGAGTCGAAGCCACCTTGAATCACTAGCATACTAGACATAGTTCACCCACATAGATACCTCAGGCTTACCATGTTCTCTATTTCAACTGGTGGTGAGTTTTCATCAAACTAGCATACATGAACACATCATTTTCTTTATTCAAAAACACATTCACCCTCTCACCACCGATCTCCACCTCGAGCACATTCCCCCTTTTTCCATCACACAATAATGCACAAGCTTATTTACTAGGCACATATCACAATTCCCACATTCAATACGCATCATTTTCTAAAACAAGGGGGGCATGCCTTAAGAGGGGTTTTCCACTTTCGCAAACCATTTTCAAAGTGCCAAACGGGCCTCATTATTTTACAAGGAATCACTTTGCTTTAGAAAATAATCTCACCCAACACTTTTAATCTCTAAAATCATTTGAAATCCTAATTAAACAACAAAGGAATCACACATTTTAAAACAACATAAAAACCATGCTTAAATCAAAGAAACTCATTTAAGAAAGGAAAGACACTACTTAGCCTTGAATTCACGTCAAAGTCCATACATCTTTCCTAACTTACCAAATCAAGAAATTTCCACTTTTTAAAGAAAATCACACACCAAACCATCTTCATTCAAAATCAAATTTCACAAAAAACATACACACCAACCATTTAGGGAAACCACTTTTAAAGATTTAACATTTTAAAACCAATTGAGCATTAGAAAGTTATTAAATTTTCCAAACAAGGTTAGGAGCATATATCAACAGGAAAAACGCACATTTGGAACTTATATAAATTATGTAAAACAATGCAGAACTACTTCTAACAATTACAACCAGATTGTACAGCTTATACATATACTACATAAATATAAAATATATTTTTAAAACCATCAAGCAATTATGAAATTCAAATTAAAGGGTTAGGCATAGGGGACCTACCTTAGGGTGGAACCAAACTGAACATTCGGCCTTTGGCGCTTCCTAACTAAAAGTTGTTACTCCCCCACTAAGCATATGCACCTTCACATACATGTAAGGACACCTAGACCCTATGCACACATCTGTATGACCATGAACATGTGCAAGGGGATCCTTACAAATATGTTTATATGCATATAGTAGTCGTTACTCACCTACGCATGCATTTTCATATATATACATGGTCACACCTAGCCCCATACATGTATATTCACTGCCATGGATGATTATACATGTAACGGGGGAACCCACACATATATATACTTACCTATGCACATGCAGGTGAGTTGCCTTAGGTCTGGTGACTCGAAACCACTCAGAATGGTCCAACGCACTACATAACAAATACTAGGAACCATAAAAACTCAGCGGAAAAGTTCAACGCACCTCAAATAAATTATTAAGAACCCATAAACAGATTAATACTCTTAAATAAAGGGTGTGAAATAAACCAATGGAATAAAAGTCCATACCTCGAATAGCGGCGGTGAAGCGAATCATCCTAAACCGCCTCACCTTCGACGGTGATTTTTGGAACACAGACCAACAGGTCCCGAGAGGCCCCTTTCTTGCCCTAAAATTGGAAGAAACATGAAAATCGATCAAACCCAAATCCTAAGGTTTCGGCCAAATTGAGCAGGGCAATGGGGAGTCTGAAAAATCACTGGAAATCATAAGAGGAGGGAGCATAGAGACTTACCATGTCAATTTGAAGGAGAATTGTGACAAAAAAATAGTGGAATCGACAAATCAGAGTTAGATCCTGGAGGGGGGGCTAGAGCGCTGTAAGGTCTCAGCTAGGGGGCAGCACGTTGCTGGGAGATCCAACTGAGGGGGTGGGTCACATTTCGTTGGGAGGTCCATCTGAGGGAGGGGCATGCGCCGCAGGGAGGTTGCACAGAGGGAGGTCCGACCAGCCGGTTGTCACGCGATCAAGGGGGGAGCCTGGGGGGGGTCGCGTGCAGGTTACAGGGAGGAGGGGGAGAGGACCCTCATTTGAGGGTTACTTAACCCTAAAGATAATTATAATAAAAATAGTAATAATATTATTATTATTATTACTGTTATTAACAATAATATTCTTGATATTATTATTATTATTATAACATTATTTTTAATTTTTTTATTATTTCATTTTTCTCATTTTCATTTTATTTTAAAGAAAATAATAATAATAATAATAATAATAATAATAATAAGATTAATAATATTAATAACAATATTAATATTCTTAACACTAATAGTAATAATAATAACAATAATCTCATTAATAATAATATTATTATTACTATTATTAAAACAATTCTTTAAATTTTATTTCACTTTTATTATTTTATTTTATTTTCATTTTAAACTTCATTTTATCTTAAAATACAGGCAGACTGCACGGTTACCTGGGCGAAGCCGCCCGGTTCCCAAGTCATGCTCTGTCCGCGTGTCAGATGCTGCCAAGCCCAAAACGCCCATTTCCAAATAAAAACTCAAAAATTCAAAATGGAACTCAACCCGCTCAAACATAAAATAAAATATGACCAAGAATGAATAAAATAATTAAAATAAAAGAGTAATGTTGGGTTGAGGTGTGACAATTCTCCCCACCATGACACTTTTTGCCCCTAGAAAGTCCCAAATGACTTGGTTGGTCAAAGCACAAATAAAAAATGCAATGATTCTGAAAATGATACCCTGATCATTTAAGGACTAAAATCTGAGAACTCACTTGATAACCAAAGGAATAATCAACAGGATCCTAAGACTCAAACCACTAAATGAGATAACTTCCATCGAGGAACCCTCATCTCGAAATAAAACCACAACATGGAACACCCCAACCCCTAACTTAGAAATTACCAAAGCTCGGTGGAACTTCCACAAACATTCATCAAGAGACCCATTATTCGGTTAGAAATTTACCACGATAGAGGTCGGGTGGAACCGAAACAAGGGATTTCCCCAATAGGATCTCTTTGAAGATTGAGTTTCCCTTGGGTTCGTTTCATTATGGTCACCCCACCGTATTAGGATTCTGGTCAACATTGACCCTTCCAAATCGAAACCACTCACAAAACCAAACCCAACTCCTGACACCTGCGAGACTAGTTAAGGGTCTCCCCACCATATTAAAAACAAGATAGCACAACATGGTTCAGACCTTCCATCATGAACCCACCAACACGGAGCAACTCCCAACACAAGAGGGGAGGGGAGGGTCCCCAATAGAAGGAACCTGAAGCGAACACTAATTTATGACTCATCACTTCCTTAGGACACGAGAATCCCCAAACAGTAACACCCAAAACCCAAAACCATTTAAAAAGGAATACTATTCACTCGAAATTTTATATCCCATGAGACAAAGCCACAACAACTTCGGGAAAGAGGAAATCGAGACCTTAAAAGTAAAAGGAACCAAAACAAACAATAATGTGAAAGGAAAATTCAATCGGCATCCTCTCCGACATTAGAGACAATAGGTTGGATTTGTATCCTCAGCACCCAGTGATTGTCTGACTGTGTGAAAAGATTTACTCTGAGACCTATGGCTGGAGTCCTTGTGTCACGAAGCATCTGCTACACCGCAGTCGGGAACTGACGACCTTCAACTGAGGCTCCATCCTCTGGAAACACAGCTTACAAAACTTTTCCACAATCACACCCTCAACAGGCCTTCGAAGGATTATGGAGAAGTGACTTAGAGTGCCAAACCGACCACATTTAGAAGCAATGAGCATGTGGTCCTTAGATCGAGAAACAGGGAGTGATAAGGGAGATACTCCAAGAGAAGGTTCCTATAGTTCACACTCCTCACCAGATATGAAACCTTTCATGAGCACCTCAAGAAACTAAAACGCCTTTTGTCACAGTCCACCCATTGTGATTCAACTTGAAAAAAGAAAAGGTAAAGTACCCTTCACCAATACAAACAGGGTCCTTTTAACAGAACCAGAACTACTAACTCCCTCATGACATCTAGAGTTCCCAAATACTTGAAGACGCACCCAACTTCTTCAGGTTACACCACAACCATTATCAAACTTTGACCACCACAGAAAAAAACAACATACAAAGAGGTTTTCACCCCAACACTCCTTTCAGAGTCTAGGAAAAACCATAAACTGAAAAGGATCCTTCAGAGGACATTGGACATTTTTAGGAAACATACTCTAAATTAGAAACACAAAGCTAACTCTAAGTGCATCACAAAAAAGCCACCACATCCCATCATAAATCAAATTTTAATTCGAATTTCATCTCAACCTAGGAATACTAATTCAAAAAAAACACCACACAATAAAACCAAAACTCCCCTTATAAAATCATCACTTTCATTTCAAAATCAAACCATTTTCCACTTTAAAAATCATCTAAACACCAGAACCCAATTCAAAATTCACTTTCATTTCAAACCCTTTCTAGAAAAAAATCATTCCAACACACCCACTTATCAAACATACTTTTAGAAAACAAAATGAGCCTGGGAAACTAAGCACCCACCATTGGTATTATATGAAGCCTCACATGTATGTACATTCCTGTGCTAACTCGACACCCATCCACATGTACCAACTCCACATCCACCATCCATATACATGAGCGTCCATAAGGATACCAAAGGTCAACCAAATCATTTCCAAATTCCTATTTCCAAGAGACATCAATTTAACAGTTCACAAAAATTTCAAAAAAAACCTAAAACATTTTCCAAATCCATTTACAATTTAAACTTTATAAAATCTTTTGAAGATCCCAAAACAATTCCCAAAAGAACTTCTAGTTTCAAAATAACTCATTTAATTTTCAAACAAACCAAGATTTCCATTTTGGAAATCCACTTTCAATAGACCAATCATCAATTTTACAACTCAATAAAAACGCACCAAAACCAACTAAAATTCACACCAAGAACATCCCAAAGCAATCAATCCACTCAAAAAATCAAGATTCCAAATTCTTAAATAAACAAATACTACACATGATTGAGTCACATGATTTGGCAGACCGTGCACCAACTGGGTGAGCACATAGGAAGTCATCAAAGACAACTACATGGTCTGTACATGGCTTGTTAGGCCATGCACAACAACCATGCACCCTCTGAAATGACCACTGAATCTCAAAACTAACCAGAAACACCCAAACAAGACTAAGGAATTTGAATACATCTGAGAACCAAGCATGGACCTCAAGGCAAGACCATCCCAAACCACCATGAAAATTCAAGTGTCATTCTGAATTGGTGGTGATCAAGCACCCACCCGCAATTGACCACTTGTATTCCAAAAATCCTAACTCAAAACTATCAAACATCCCCAAACAACATGGGTTAAACCTCCGCTGATACCATTTTTTCATGAACCAACTCGAGTTAACCATGAACTGGTCACCCGATTCGATCCGTGACATGTCCCAAAGGGCGTTCCCAATCCCCACGGGCTGACAACTAGTGTCGAGCATCCAAATAAAGCAGTTGGGAATGATTTATCCCAGAAAAGATATATAAATAAAAGAAAAAAACTGAACAAACTGGAAATAGAAATAAAAATAACCTAAGTAGTGAAACATACCTCAAGTGACCTCATGGGACACTACAGAACATAAACCACACTCACTCTAAGAGTGATCCAAACTAGAGGAACCTAAAACTGAGAAATAGAGTAGGTGTGAGTACCGAGATGCTCAGTAGGAATATCAAGGATAAACAATGCCCTAAGCCCTTATCTTTAAAAAGAAACCCAATCATGCTAGTTTAAAAATAAGTCATTTTAAAATAATGTTTTTCATTATTTTCAAAATCAAGTAACAAGTTTAAATTTTTAAGGAAAGAATTTCTCTTACACTAAATTTTTGAAATAGATTCCAAGTATGCATTAACATTTCAAAAATAAAGGGAAGAAATTTAAATTAAAATATGGTTTTCAAAAAAGAGGGAACAAGAATTAAATAACTGAAATGAAAATCTCATCACAAGAATCATGTCACAAACGAGCACCATGGGAAATCCCTATAGGTAAGTAGCACAAATGGGACCCTAGAATCTCGTGTCTCGGTGAAAAGTGATATAGGAACCACAACAACTTGTGTTATCATGCACGAGCCACTAGTAGGGGACATCCCCATAACCCTAGTGGTATCCAATCATCATCCATATATTTAGTTAGTGTTGTATTCATCAATCCTGATAAGTGATACCAGGTCGAAGCCACCTCGAATCACTAGAAAACTAGTCCTAGTTTGCCCACCTAGATACCCTGAGCTTCCCATGTTATCTATTTCAAGTGGTGGTGAGTTTTCATCAAACTAACATACATGAACACGTCATTTTATTCATTCAAAAACACATTCACCCTATCACCATCAATCTCCACCTCGAGCACATTCCCCCTTTTTCCACCACACAATAATGCACAAGCTTCTTTACTAGGAACATATCACAATTCCCACATTCAACACACATCATTTTCTAAAACAAGGGGGGCATGCCTCAAGAGGGGGTTTCCACTTTCGCAAACCATTTTCAAAGTGTAAAATGGGCCTCATTATTTTAAAAGGAATCACTTTGTTTTAGAAAATATGATCACCCAACACTTTTAAGTTCTAAAATCATTTAAAATCCCAATTAAACAGTAAAGGCATCACACATTTTAAAACAGCTTAAAAACCATGCTTAAATAAAAGAAACTCATTTAAGAAAGGCAAGACACTACTTATCCTTGAATCCACATCAAAGTCCATACATCTTTCCTAACTTACCAAATCAAGTAATTTCCCCTTTTTAAAGAAAATAAAACACCAACCCATCTTCATTCAAAATCAACTTTCACAACAAAAATACACACCAATCATTTAGGGAAACCAATTTTAAAGATTTAACAATTTAAAACCAATTGAGAATTAGAAAGGTATTACATTTTCCAAACACGGTCGGGATCATATATCAACAAGAAAAACGCACATTAGGAACTTAGATAAATTATGTAAAATAATGCAGAACTACTTCTAAAAATTACAACCAGATTGCATATCTTATACACATACTACAGAAATATAAAATATATTTTTAAAACCATCAAGCAATTATGAAATTCAAATTAAAGGGTTAGGCATAGGGGACCTACCTCAGGGTGGAACCAAACTGAACATTCGTCCCTTGACACTTTCTAACTAAAACTTGTTGCTCCCCCACTAAGCATATGCACCTTCGCATACATGTAAGGACACCTAGCCCCTATGCACACATCTGCATGACCATGAACATGTGCAAGGGGATCCTTACATATATGCTTATATGCATATACTATTCGTCACTCACCTACAGATGCATTTTCATATATATACATGGGCACACCTAGCCCCATACATGTATATTCACTTCCATGGATGATTATACATGTAATGGGGGAACCCACACACATATATATATATATACTTACTTATGCACATGTAGGTGAGTTGCCTTAGTCCCGGCGACTTGAAACCACTTAGAACAGTCCAACGCACTACACAATAAATAATAGGAGCCATAAAAACTCAGTGGAAAAGTTCAACGCGCCTCAAATAAATTATTAAGAACCCATAAACACCTTAATACTCTTAAATAAAGGGTGTGAAACCAAACAGTGGCATAAAATTCCATACCTCAGATGGTGGCGACAAAGTGAATCGTCCTAAACCACCTTGCCTTCGACGATGGTTTCTGGAACACAGACCAATGGGTCCTGAGAGGCCCCTTTCTCGCCCTAAAATTGGAATAAACATGAAAATCGATCAAACCCAAATCCTAGGGTTTTGGCCAAATTGAGAAGTGAAATGGGGTGTCCGAAAAATCACTGGAAATCATAAGAGGAGGGAGCAAAGACTTACTGTGTCGATTTGAAGGAGAATCGTGACAAAAAAATGATGGAATCAAAGAATCGGAGTTGGATCTCAGAGGGGGGGCCCGCGCGCTGCAGACAACAACAACAATAACAATAATAATAATAAACATAATAATAATAAGATTAATAATATTAATAACAATATTAATAACAATATTAATATTCTTAACAATAATAGTAATAATTGTAATAATAATAATATTCTTATTAATAATAATAATAATATCACTATTATTAAACAATTCTTTAAATTTTATTTCAATTTTATTATTTTATTTTATTTTTATTTTTAACTTTGTTTTATCTTAAAACATAGGCAGACTGCACAGTTAGCTGGGCGAAGCCGCACGGTTCCCAAACTGTGCTCTGCCCACGTGCCAGATGCTGCCAAGCCCAAAACGCCCATTTCCAAATAAAAACTCAAAATTTTGAAATGGGACTCAACCCACTCAAACACAAAATAAATTAAGACCAAGGATGAATAAAATAATTAAAATAAAATATCAGTGTTGGTTCAGGGTGTGACACACCGATAGGTATTTGCGACAGGTATAAAAACTCATCGCAAATACCCTTACCGTGGTTTGGTGCGCAACCCACGCCAAACCTTTTGAAATGGGGACCCAATTCCCGTCGAAAATAAAAACTTATTTGTGATGGTCAGTGGGTCCTGTCACAAATAGTCCCTCCTAATGGACTATTTTCTATGAGACCCCTCCCCATTAAAAATATCCCTTTTTCCCATATTGGATGATTCACATCATAAATTAGTCATTTATGATGTAAAATACTTTGGAGAAGTGAGGCGGAGGTAAGAAGGGATGAAAATGAAGAATTTAGAGCATGAACACATGTGTCCTGAATGGCCCGAAGGCCTTATTTTTTATTTATTTTTGATAACCCCCCTTTCAAGGGATGAGGGGGTACCCTTACAAGGCTCGTAGTCTTAGATATTACATTTCTCGTAGGCTTGGAGACATTACAGGACCTGTAGGTCTTAAGGAAATCATACAGACTGTGACTACTTAAAACCGCCCCTCCCCAGTATCTACATCATGATTAGCTCTCCACCTTTGCATGGTTGTTCGACTAGCTGTCATGTGTAGTGATGCATAGGCCCGATACCGATGGAAATGTCATACCCTCTCATTCTTCCAAATCTATTAGCCCTCCTCTGGTGAATGTGCCCTGCTCTTGAATCCTCCTCTAGAGTTGGTTCCTTGTAGAATTTGTTTAGGTATCTGTATATCAGGTGGCTCTGAAGGCCTTGAGGCATCCCAAAAGCCATACTGACCCTAAGGCCTAGGTGGACCGAAGGCCTTAAGGACTCCAAGCCCAAACTGGTGGCCCAAGGTGAATAGTTTCAGTTGCTACAGTACCGAACAGTACCTGCTATAATACCGGCACAGTACTGCTACAGTGCCTGTTATAGTACTGCTACAGTGCCTGCACAGTACTGGTGGCCCAAGGTGTGTCACGCAGGGATGCACCTCTAACTTTATTATGGTCATAATTTTAGGCCGTAAATGATTCCCATTGTGCTTGGCCTATAATATTCACATCGTAAAACACTATTTATGGTGTAAAAGCTTCAACGGATCCCAAAAATGATGATTTATGATTAATTTAAGGCCTGAAATGTGATTTGAAGGCCCAAGCACCTCCATGATTGACTAGGAATGACTTTTTTGATGCATTTATGGTGGTCGTTTATGACAACCTGAGCACCATTTAGGCCTATAAATAAGAGGCTAGGGGGATTGGATAAAAAATCAGTTCTCAAGGATCTATCGTTGTGTTGTGCTTCTTGGGTTTTGTGTCTTTATGTTTTTGTTTTCTTTTTTATTTATTTTCTTTCCATGTAATCACATTCATATTTTAATTCAAGTGTTTCCCTTTTCTTTCTTCAATATCAATTTCTTTTTATCTCTTCCATCTTTCTATCATGATTTTTTTCACTTAGAAATAGCAAGTGATTAACCCTAGGCTTGGCCTTGGGAGAGGATCCGCAATGTTCTTAATTATTACACTTTAAATTATTAATGTTTGAATCTCATTTGTGGTGAACGAGAGAGAAGTGCACGGGTGCGGCGATTGTCTACCACAACACAGATCTCAAATTCATCCCTTTTCTTTGATTTACTTATTTTCCCTCTCCTCTATTGAGTAAACTCTTCATGTGGTGGAATTAAGGATACCCTAAGGGATGAAAGGACATATGGTGGAATTGGGTCTTTTAGGAATTGCATTCTTGGTTGAGGTGTTATCCTACTTGTATATTAGAATAGGTGGTGTTTGATGTTCCAAAGAGGTTTCCTAGGCATGCTAAAATTCCACACTCAATAAATTAAAGAAAAGTAATTTGTTAATGTGGTTTCATAAATAATTATCAAATTGAATTTAAACAAACAATAAATAATGAAAGAACTCATGTAACCAAACCCTAGGATCAAGACATTTCTTCTAACATGCATTCATTCTATTGCATCTACATTTAGTTTAGTTTTTCATTTCATTATTTTCAATTGCATTTAAAATTCCCTTTTTCCAAAAACACAAAATTTCATTGTTTTAATAAAATAATAAAAAACACAAAAAGAATTAGATTAGGTGAATTAGAAATTAGTGATTGAATGATTGTGACGCTCCTCAAGTGAGATGACTCTGGTCACCCTTTGTGCTGCATTAGAAAAATAAATTTTCTTTTGTACCTTCCTACGACAGGCGTGTCATCCCCCATCGTCGAAGGTACCTAAACAACCCCATTTAGAAATCATTGTTTCAACCTGATATTGACGTTGCAACCCTCAAATATTGAAACCGCACCATTGTAACCCTTATCACCACCGCCTTCTTTGTCGTAGCCCATCTAAGTTTGTCATCATTGATAATTTGAATATTATGAGGACTGTAAATGAACTTACAAAGGTAGATGAATATTTAATGAAATAATTTGAAATAAAATGCTTTTAAAAGGTAAATTTTTGTCTTTGATTATAAGTTGAACATCTGGATGATTGGATTTTTGTTCATCAATTAAGATAGACTACAAAAGTTTTAAAAAGGTTTTATATGGACAAATCACATCCATTAAATATACCAATGGGTGTATAATCTATTAATCGAGATAAAGACCATTTTCAACCATTAGAGGATAATAAATAATTTCTTAGTCTTAAAGTACCATATTTTAGTGTTATGGGAGAACTATTGTATCTACAAAGTAACATAAGGTCATATATATCATTTTCTGTGAATTTATTGGTTGGATGTTTTTGTCCTACTCGGAGACATTTGAATGATATCAAATATATATTGAGATACCTTCAAGGATTTGTAGATTGGGAATTATTTTATTTTGAAAATTCATAATCAAAATTAGTTAGTTATATTAATGATGGATATTTCTCTGGCCCATATAAATCTATATCTCAAATTGAATTTTTATTCACATGTGTTGGAATAATCATTTCATGGCATTATATGAAATGAACCATTTATGTGATTTCCTATGATCACGTAGAGTTGATTTCAATTCATGAGGCGAGTTGAAAATTTATTCGGATAAGATTAATTATTTCATCATATCAAAAGCAGTTATGGATTGACTATGAATAATAATATTTCTTTAACTTTACATGAGGACAGTGTGGTTTATATAACCTAATTAAAGGGCGATTATATCAAAAGTGATAGGAGTAAACATATATCATCAAAATTCATTTTTAATCATGAGGTTCAAAAGAATGGTTAAATTAATATCCAACAAATTAGATCATGTGATCTTCTTGTAGATTTATTCATAAAAATACTATCAAATGAAACATTTTGAAAAATTGACTTATAAAAATTATGATGCAGAGACTATAATGTATATTAGGATTTTATGAAGGGAAGCTGACAATGGTGCATTCTTTTTCCTTTTATCAGGGTTTCCCCACCAATTTTCCTGATATGGTTTTTAATGATATGACTTAAAATTAGACATGGAATACAATTTTTTTTGCATTCATTTGGTTTTCCCATCATAAGGCTAAATGAAATTCCATTAAATTGATGGCATCCCAAAAAAATTGTTATAAATATTATTATTTAATGTATGTGATAATTCCCCATAAATGAGGATTACTATAATCCATAGTTCATGTTACACACACACGCATATAACAACATGATAATGAAAATTATACTTTTAACGCACTTTTACTCTTACATTAGTATTGAAATTATTTTGTTGTGCTTGTTCATCATTAATCAATATTGTATTTCTTCCTGATTTTAAAACACTTCATGGTTTAAATCAATGTTAAGATCCTGATTTTTCAATATTATAATCATTATATACTAAACAATTTTTTTTGTCATTTGATTCAATTTTATTTCTTTCCATTCTATTTTATGCTATTTTATATGATCATGTAAACTAGGGATGGCAACAAGGCGGGCACCCATGAGATTTGGGGTACTTGAACCCTAACCCGTTTATTTTTATAAAACTCTAAACCTAACTCTAACACATTTATTTTTTAAATTCACTACTCTGATGTTGCACAATTATATTTTTAACTACCCATTTAACGACCTCAACCATTTTAATTACCTGATTAGAAATTAAAATATTTAAATTATATTTATAAATCTAGAATGAACATATTAAAAAATCTAAGTAAATATATTTTCTAATTGTACTTTATTTAATAATATATAGTCAATATATTCAAATTTAAAATTTACTTACAAATTTAATATGAACCAAATTTAAAATAAATAGATTTTTTTATAATTGTAATGCCATGAAAAAAAATATTATTGATTAATTAATAATAATTTTCATAATCGGATTCGGGTTTATGGTACCCTAAGAGTACTAGCCTGACCCTACCCGTTTATTAATCGAGTTTTCAATTTGCTATCCTAACTCTATAAATACTTGTTTAATCACTACTCTAACCCTATTTAAGCAGGTCAGACAGTGTCGGGTACCCGGTTAACAAGTACTCATTGTCATCCCTAGTGTAGGGATGGCAACAGGCCGGGTACCCATGAGATTTGGGACACTTAAACCCTAACCTGTTTATTTTTACAAAACCCTAACTTGTTTATTTTTAAAATTCAATACTCAAACCCCACTCTATCATATTTTTAACTACCCATTTAACTACCCTAACACTTTTAATTATCCGATTAGAAATTAAAATATTTAAAATTTATTTATAAATCTAGAATAAACATATCAAAAAATTAAGTGAATATATTTAGTAATTGTACTTTATTTAATAACATATAGTAAATTAATTAATAAAGATTAATTTAAATGAATTTAAATTTAAAATTTACTTATAAATATAATATAAACCAAACTCAAAATAAATAAATATTTTTATAATTTTAATGTAATCTAAAAATTTATTATTGATTAATTAATAATAATTTGCATAATAAGATTCGAGTTTATGGTACCTTAAGATTATTACCCCAACCCCACTTGTTTATTAATAGAGTTTTCAATTTGATACTCTGGCCCTGTAAATAATTGTTTAACTACTACCCCAACCTATTTAATCAGGTTGGGTAGTATGAGGTACCCATTGTAATCCCTACCCTAGTGTGAACCAAATATACCCTTAAGCCTTGTTTGGTATGAAGGAATGGTTTTTGATGGAAAGAGAATTGGAATGGGAATATGAGATGGAAAGGGCAGGGGGATCTGATAGAAACCAAGTTAGGGCCCGAAGAATAATAAGGGTAAAATTTCCTTTTTAAGGTGAAGTCTGTTTGGGGGGGTCAGTTGGGTCCACATGTTAGTAAAGTGAGGGGTGGAGTAGTTATAAGTAGGAACAAAGAGAGAGTAGGTGGGGGAGGAGGGAATTGTGAGAATCGACCATTGGGCTTGAGAGGGCGATTCTTGAGGAATTTCTCGAGTGCCTTATCCCACTATCTTGCTTCTTATTCCTTAGTGTATGTATTGTCGATATCATATACTGCAAATATATTGAAGGCAATCCTCCATTGAGACGGTTGGATCGAGTGTATTATCGCTTGGTCCAACCAGTCATCCTTCATCATCTCTCATTTCTGTTGGATCGTGATCCCTTCTGTTATATGGATTCATCACGTCTAGCAGAAGCACGCACCGTTGTTGTTCATTTTGAAGAGGTGTGCATGGTTCGACGACGTGCATTGCCACTCTTCTCTATCGACTCTCCTCCACCGCTATTGCACGTTACTATTCTCACCTGATGTCACTGCGACCTCCTGACTTTTCGTCGCCTCCCGACACTTCGAGACCTCATATTCTGCCATAGAAACTTGTCACCATGCTAAAATGGATAACTTGGAGCAACACCTTGGATGGTTTGAAACAACACCAAATGAGTTGGTTGTCACCCAACAGCAAACAGAACAAGATCAACAATGCTGGGAGAAAGAGCTCAACGATCAAGCTAAGTTTTGCCATTTTGTGATGTGCCATTTCAAGAAATAGTTATTGCATGATGAACCTCTGCTGCCGAAGGAGATAGAAACATCCAGATTGTAGTCTGGCACACTAGCTGACTTACAACGCCCAGTGCACAGAGTTTTGGATGCCCCTGATCTCGCACCAGATCTCGCGTTTTTTGTCTCATGGGACGAGCTCCCTATTTTTTCTGGCACCTATCCACAGGGATGGATCACCCGTGTCGAGTTGTACTTTTGCATTCATCATACTCCTGAACATTTGAAACTCTTCATTGCTCAAGTTAGCATGGAAGGCATCATCATCCATTGGTTTACAGTGTTGGGCGAAGTGTTTTCGAACATCATTTTGTCAGTTTTTAAAGAGGATTTAATGGCTTGATTCAATGTTCTCAACAACCAAAATCCTTCCAAAGAACTCATTGTCTTACATTAGTACGGTTTTGTTTCAAACTACATTGAACAATTAAAGTATTTATCTTCCTTAGTTTCTCAGAACCTCAAGCTGTGATATGTGGGGTATATTTTACATGGATTACGCGAATGTATACGGAGCTGGGTGTGAGTCCACAATCCAGACACTCGCTTGCGGGCAATATGGCTCACTCGCCATGTCAAGCTCGTTTTCATGAAAGGCGAAGGTGCTCAACTCTGCAACATTGAGTCACATAATTTTAACAAGGTACACAGAGTTGTACCATAGCAGCCACCTAATCGTCCAGGGACACACTTGACAATCAAGACCATTTTGTAACCCATCAAACAGGTGGATTCAGCTGACAATGGAGTTCGTTGGAAGGTTTCTAGTCACATAATCTTGAGCGGGTGAGGAATTTGGTACCCGGGAGGTTGCTAGACACACAACCTTGAGTGGGTGAGGAATCCAGAGAGGATCAACGGTGCAAGTGCTTGTATTTCCGGTGTGGGTTGCCCTATAGCCCCATGCACAAGTTTACTGAACCAAACATGAGGATGGTGCTACTGAGAGAGGGGTATGATGGCGTTGTAGATGGGGACGCGAACTGGGACACAGACATTGACCGAACACAACAAGGCACCAGCTCCCTTCTTTCAGTTTTGTGGACAAGGTTGAAGGGGCGACAAGTAATAAAAAACGAGTTAGTGTCAAGAGAATAATAAGGGTAGTAGTGTACTTGTTAGAGAAAGTCTGTTTGAGGAGGGGCAATAGTTGTGTCCACGTGTTAGTAAAAGGAGGGGGTGGAGTTGTTATGAGGAGAGAGATAAAGTGGGGAAGGAGGGAATTTATCAAGTGTCTTTTCTCTATCTTTTTTCCTCTTCCTGTATGTATTACCAATATGGTTTACTGTATATATTGAAGGCTCCATTCAGAATGTTGGATGGAAATTATTATCAAAATTCAAATGGTGCATAAAATCATATTTACAAGGTAAGGAATGATAGGTGGAAATATCAAAATACCAAAATTTCCTTGCCTTCTTTAAGACAATGGCGCTTCAGTCCCTCAACACTGACGCTGAACCTCCTTGCGGAATTTATCGTCTTAGGTTGGGTCGCCAACCTGACCCTCAGGTTGGCATTTGGATGCGTGACACGTGTCTGGAGAAATTACTCACCTTTGGATTAAAATTAGGTTTCGAATAGCTCACGATTTTGAAAAAAATGAGGGGGGGGGGGGTCTCGATGTCGAAACCCTTGACGAGCTTCTCAACCGCGTCTGAGTCGTGGCGGATCCATCGGCGGTCAGAGTTCTGAGTGCATCCCTGTTCTATTGTGAGGTCAGTCGCAGATCTCTACGAAGGTGTCCGCAGATCTCTGCGACTTCTGAGGGAACCATGGTAGAGTCGTCGTCGGAGAAACCCTGGGTGTAATCAGAGGCGAATTTTTTGGTGAACTCTTCACCGAATATCTTGGTCAAGTGAAGTTTTCTACTGCCATCCTAAGGAAAATGGGAGGTTGTTTATGCAATTTCTGTTTGTTGGCTGTTTTTTTAACAATGTCGTATTTCTTTGTTTGTAAATTTTAAGCGGATAAGGAGATGTGATTTCTGTTTGTTTCAATGCGGTTTTATTTTTTTGAGTTGGAATAGTCTAAATGTGATGTTTTGGTTTTTTTAGTATGTGATGTTGAAATTCCAAAGTTTAAGTTTTTGTTTCCCAGTAATTGCTAAAATGGAAGATTTGAGTGGAATTTCCAATTTATTTGTTTCACTGCATCTATTCTACTGTGATTTCTTACTGGATAATTCCATTTTGAATTATAATAGTTGATTAGTAGTTACTATTTGATTTTGTTGCATTGATTTTAAGAACTGTCAGTTTGGAATTTGATTTCTGAATTGGTTATAGATTCTCCTAGTGGAAATCAATTACATTTGTGTAGTACTGAATAATTTAAATTTGAATCACTTGTAATATCAGAGAGATAATTCATACTGATTTCATCTTGAATTCCTAGTTAAAATTGCCAGTGGAAATTCTGATTGGAAATTCACAGTGTGAATTTGTTCTGCCACTTCCCACTGGATTTCCCACTAGGATTTCCTAATGGAAATTCTCACTAGGTGGATTGCTATGCTGTTATAATTTGGAACTACATATCAATTTATAGAATCTATTGAAATTGTAAAGCTGGAATTCGTAATTGTATGTTGGAAATTCACAGTGGATATTCCAACTGGGAATTAGCACTGGGAATTTATAGTTGAAATTCTCATTGGGAATTCTGAGTCTCAACTTCCTGTGGAAATTCCCACGGATAATTCCCACTATGAATTTCCACTTGAATTTCCCATTGGAATTTTCCTATGGAGGATCGGATTACTATGTAATTATAATTGGGAACTATATAAAGCTTTGTGGACTGTGTTGAAATTTTAGAGGTACAATTCTGTCTTCTGCCTTGGGAATTCCCATAGGATATTCAAATTCAAAATTTTCACTAGGGACTCAAACTTGTAATTTTGACCGGGAATTCCCAGTGGAAATTCCTAATGGTAATTCCGAATGGCAATTGTCATTGGAAATTCCCACTGAAATTTCTTACTAAAAGTTCGAATTCCTATGGAATTATAAGTTGGACCTACCTAACAATTTGAGAATGTATTGAATTTGTACACCTAGATTTCAGACTTGTGCCTCGGATTACAACTCCATATTCAGACTGGGAATTCATAGTGGGAATTTAGTCTTCAAATTCCCACTGGGAATTTCCACTTGAAACTTTGAGTGGGAATTCCCACTTACAAATTTTAGTGGGAATTCCCACTGTCAATTCCCACTTGTAATTCCCTCAGGCAATCTAACTGGCAATTCTCATTGGAAATTCCCACTGGAAATTCTCACCGGAAATTGTCACTGGAAATTCCTGCTGACAAACAATTCCCACTGGTAATTTGCACTGGAAATTCCCACTGGCAATTCGCATAGGAAATTCCCACTGGAAATTCCCACTGGAAATTCCCACCGGAAATTCCCGCTGACAATTCCCACTGGAAATTCCTGCTGAAAATTTCTACTGGAAATTCAGGTTGCTCAGCCATTATAATTTGAAGCTACGTAATATTTTATAGAATTTGTACAGGTACAATTCTGACTTGTACATTGGGAATTGTCACTACATATTGCTAGCACTGTCTATTTACACTTGAAATTCTAACTGGAAATTCCCACTTGCAATTGTTACTTGGAATTGTCACTGGGATTTGTCAATTAAACTTATTTACATTTAAAATTATTTAATACTTTATAATTGAATTAGTTGTAATTTTCTAGTTGTAATTTTGGTGTTGAAATGGTACTTGATCTTACCGGCATTTCCCACCAGCATTTCCCATCGGCATTTCCCATTAGAAATTCCCACTCGATAATCGGATTGGATATTCCCACGGGAAATTCCCACTGGAAATTCCCACCGGCATTTCCTATTACCTTACCTCTGGAAGGAATCCAATGGGAATTGTCAGTGGTAATTTTTCCACTGGGAATTTCCACTGGTGCCATTGGAAATTCTCACAGAAAATTCCCACTGGAAATTCCCACCGAAAATGTCCACCGGAAAGTCCCACTAGAAAGTTCCACTCTAAAACCCCACTATAAATGCCCTGGAATTATCCACTGCAAATCCCCACAATAAAGCCCCACTAGAAATGCATGTTGGAAATAAGCGAGTGGGAATTCTCAGTGGTAATTTTTCAGAATTTCCACTGGCATTTTCCACTGGAAATTCCCACTGGAAATTCCCCACAGAAAAGTCTCACTCTTATGGAACTATAATTTGAACTATGATCATGTGGTGGGATTTCTAGTGTTAGTGTGCACTGGAAATATATTATGTCATTATCATCATGAATTCTGATTGGTCCACTTATTTGAACGTACTCTTTCAAAGTCATGTCACATTTCTGTACTTGAAATTTTCAGTGGCGATTTTATGTTTCAACTCTTATGCGTTATTTTAATATTCCAATTTTATTAATGCTAATTTTAAGGGATATTGTTTTTTTATGGCAGAACTGTCTACATCAGCTAGCAACCACTACCGATCTTCGATGACTGGGCTGTTCAAAAAATTTAATGACATTAGGCCTAAGATTAATGACAATCACATTAAATATCTTCAAAGGATGCTGTTTTGGCAGTTGTTTAAAGTGTTTATTGATAAATTAAGGCCATTTGATGATTGCAAGAAAACCAATGGTTCCGTGTTATTTTTACTACAAAGGTTTAATGTGGATTTAAGAATGTTTGAGATAGCTGGTAAGCTGATGGATTTAGGAGTTGCTGAAATTTCGCATATTTTTGGCATTGAGGATGGCGAATTGCCTGTCTCTGTTGCATATACAATACGGCCTAATAGTTCTACATTGTTGGTAAGGAGGTTTTCTAATGTCGGACGACTATTGTCCCAAGGTGTGTTACGGAGAGCAATTCTTGAGGTTGTTGAAGCTAATAAGGAGCAAGACTTCTCTGATGTGGCTTCTTTGCTTTCTCTGTTTGCGTGCGCGACATTATTTTTCCCAATTTTTGGGTCTTATGTTGGTTGGAATTTTGTTACATATTTTGAAGATGTTGCAAAAGTGAAGAGTTATGCTTGGGCTGCTGCTATTCATGAGCAGTTTCTCACATTAGTGAAAAAAAATCAGAACTCCCTTAAAAGTTGTTGGTTGTGTTGTTTGTTTACTGGTATGGTCTTCAATTTTATTTAAATGATTACTTTTTCTATGTTGGTAGACCATTTCTTAATAATGTTAAATTTTATAGTATTGGTTTGGAGAGAAATCTAAGAATGTTCTTCCCAAAAGAGAGGGTGCACCGTTATTCGTACGGTGGAGTCTGCGCGATATTGTTGTTGTTGTGCAAGAAACTTCCAAGGTATTGTTACTATTTTAATTTTTCGACTAGTCCTTTATTTTCATATTAATTTATGAAATCTGCATTTTTTTTTTCACTATCCATTGTAGACTCAAAGGACCCCGAGAAAGAGCTCTAGGTTGCAGTCAATCCCTTGTGAGGGTAAAGAACGTGTTCAACAGATAATTGAAGGAAAAAAGTTCATTTAACTATGACAACAACATCGCAAAATGTTTCAAAGGAGGAGAGTGTCAGACTGTATATGGAGAATGTGAAGCTAAACAAGAAGATTAGAAAACTACAGGCGCAAATAAAATTGAAGAACAAACAGATTTTAGTTTTGAGAGAAAGACTAAAGATGAAGGAGGAGATGAAAGTAGTTATTGGTGAGGGGGAAGAAACTATGTTTGAAAATGTCCATATTCTAGAGATTGAATTTGAAAAGAAGACAACTTCATCTGCTGCTATTGACAGCAGCATAGAGGAAACTGTTGTAGATGAGCTGAAGGAAGCAGATGATGTAGATATCAGTCAGGAGGAGGATGTGAATGTTAAACTTCGCATGGATGAAGGAAAATGTGTTGTGCAACCCACTATAACTTGTTCTGCCTCTAATATACAGACCTCATTGGTAATGGGTGTGAAGAGTAAAGCAAGGAAGTTGAAGCATCAATCTCCCTATATATATATCCACAAGTTATAGCCAAGAAGAGGGTGTCATTGACCCCCAAACTATCGCAGGTATTTCCTTAGTGGGTGAAGTAGTATAATATAGTGACGTCTCATGATAGAAGGCTTGTTTCTATGCTTCTTGATGGTGATAGGGAGAGGTATTGTAATTTATTTACTGTATTTATTATATATATTTTCGTCTTTGACTATTTACTGATAAGGGAAATGACTTTCTATGAAAACAGTGTTGTTGTCTGGGAATCAAGTGAAAACTCGTATCTCATCAATATTAAAAATATCATTGATTTGTTAAACAAGCGCTGCACTTCCAGTATAGTATGTCTTCTATTACCTTTTTTAATCAACTTTGGTGTTTTAGTTTTCATTGAGTTCTTTTTTTTGGACACAGGTCATTGATGCATATAGCGTTATTATTCAAGAAAAATGTCGCCTTCGGAGTATGGCTGGCATTGGAGAAATGATTAGTTTTTCCTTTATGCCGAGCACATTCACTGTAAGATTGTTGTTTGTTTATGACAAACTATTAGCTTATATTTTTACAGCTTTTCATTTTTTGTATTTCATGTTTGAAGTAAACTGTGAGTACATTCTTATACTCTTTTATTATTCGCTTATAGGGGGTTCTGTATTCGTCAAATGAGAAATTAAAGGAGACCTTTTTGAAGCGGGTAGCAGTTGAGAACATGAAGAACTCTGATTTTTTATTTTGTCCAGTAAACTCTGATAACCTTCATTGGACCTTGTTAGTTATGGATTTAAAGAATCGGGTTTTTAGATATTACAATTCACTGCAACCAATTAGAGGAACCAAATCTAGTGATCCGTTTATAAAAGACGCAATTAGTGTGGTAAGGTCTTCTAGAATGCGCATGACAATTCAGAATACATTTCAAGATGGTGTGCTAATTGTTGTTTTTTGCAGAAATCTTTCTTTGAAGACTTGATCTGTGGAGAAGTGAAACACGGGAAATGGGAGATGACAACTGAGAAGACCCTGCAACAGGGAGACTGTAGTTTGGATTGTGGGGTGATTATTTGTTATGTGATGGAGTGTTTGGCTACAGGTGTTGTAGTTGCGTAGAGTTTGACGGAGAAGAACTTCTTGAGCGACGGTTGTTTATGGTGCATTATTTCTTAAATGATCCTGGAAGGAGTACCTCGGTGGTTGATGCGGAGAGTAAGATGTATATGGTTGCTTCCAGAGCCGATTGAAGTGACTAAAGAGTTTTTGAGTGAAATTAATATTTCGGTTGTTGTTGTACAAACTTAACTCCTCACAGTTATTGTGACGGTTTGGCTGGATGACAGTTTGGGTGGGTGGGGATTTGGGTTTTATTCTTTGATTCAGAGATTTGTTCTGTAACAAACATAACTGTTGTGACTTTTTGTGATGGTGGTTGTTGATTTGGGGGTGAAATGGTTAATTTATTTTCACAATGAACAAACATTAGTTTTAAGATAAGTGTTGCTTTGTTCTTTGTCTTTTTTCTCTGCATTGTGTTATTTGAATGACTTGGAAACTTGTTCTGCATAGAATTATTAATAAGGAATTTTCATTGAAGGGTGTTAAATTAATATTTGTCTTTATAGTATCTGGAGTCACTTCTTTAACTTCCAGTTTTATGTTTCGACTCACAATTTCCCACTGTTAACAGTGGTTCGGTTCTTTTAATGCAAGCTGGTTGTGTATATAAATTCCAACTGGGAATTTCCAGTGGGAACTCCCACTGGAAAATTTCAGTGGGAATTTGCAATTTCATTTACATCATTTTATTAGGCATACAAATTGCAACTGGAAATTCGAATTGGAATTTTCCACTGGACTGTTTCATTGTAAAATGGGAGGGGACATTTCCAGTTTGATCGTGTACAAGATGTCTTTTACAATTTCCCTATCTGCACCAACAAATTCAATTATAAAAACCGATTTTCAAAAGAAGTTGCATATTCTGATGACATCTGCAGTTGAAGTTGTGTATCAATTGAATTCCGAAATGCTTGCAATGAGTTCTCGGTCCTCATATTTAGGTTGTCATTCCCATTTGCAGCCGTTGCTGAATGTTGCATCGTCAGTAGTGGAAAATTCCTCCTTGTTGGATCCTAATTGCATCAATAATTATATATTAACTACAATGATAACTAACAAAAGGGTTGGGACAACATATCAACTGCTATGAACTGTTTTTAAATTTGTAGGTTTTGAAGATACAGAACAATATGTACTTACATTGACATTTATGAAACTATCATCATGGTAACCAGCAGTCAACGGTTATGTTGCATTTCCCTACAACATTATTATAACATTATTTATGCATGTCAGCATTGAATGAAATAGTTCATTAACATAATAAAATAATAGTAGAACTGTTGTAGAGCTATATGGAGCGTCCAACCATGAAACCACCACTAAGAGTTACACATAACCATTTATATTGTATAAGGTTTTAAATATCACATTATATAAAGTGTTATGATGTTGGTTTCAATATCAAATGTTTTGTAACCGAATGTACAGTACTTACATTGACATATGTGAAAGTTTTTCCATTACAACCACTATTTTCCGGTTCTCTAGTTGTTGCCTGCAATATCATTATAACAATATTTAGTCATGACAACATTAAATGTATTATTTCAATAACATAAGTAAATAATAACAATGCAGTACCAGTTCTGCAGTCTCTTGATTTCTGATTTTGCACCGGTTTTTTATGCGTTTTCTTGCCCGCTCTAGACAACTTTTCAGTCTGTCACCGCCTTTCCTTTTATCTTTTCTCTTAAATGATGTTTTACACTGTTGTCGACCTTGGTTGTTAGCCTCTTGTTTACTGGATTTTGAGGGTACATTCTTTTTGGCGTCCTGCAATTCTCTGGCATAATTGTTCAAATTTGACATTCCAATTCTATATCCTTCTTCAAAGTCATAGGATTCTGTTACAAGCTTTATTGTCATTTGTGCCAACTGTTGGTAACATTGAGCTTTTCTTGCTACCATATCCTCTTCAGCATGATTAACTGTGATGTCTTCCAACTGGATGTCATGGGCTTGTCTTGTCCATCTCTTACAGATATACAACTCTGGCAAGGACTGCACATCCAACCTTTTTAATATTTTCAAAGCATGACAACACAAATAGCCATAACTTTCAAATTTCAAACAAGTACATCCAATTCTGACAGGTGATTGTTGGTACACTTCTACTCTATAGTCATTTGACGAACCTTTCATTGCCACAAGATACCATTTTGGGGAAACAGTTTCATTACAAGACTTAAGGCAACAAGCACCACATAGTTGGTGTTCATGCTAAAAAAGATCAAATATCTTTTGAGTGTACAAATGACTTGCTTGAACCATGATCGGATGATATGGAAAATGATTGTGTGACAGCTTTTCCCTTCCATCAATTTCAGCTTTCATTTCTCAATACCGATTCTTCTCTAACACACGCTCAAATTGTTGGAAGAATTCCAAGACACCAAGTTTACGATTCAAATAATCCTTTAATACACCATTGAAACTTTCACTTAACTGTGTGCTTCGAATTCCTAATGTCAATACAATTTTCATAAAACAATGAGCTCATTTTTCTTTGACTTTGTACATATCTTATATCCATGTTGAATTCGTATCACTGTAATATAGTTGGATTTCTTTCCACATTGTTTCAAATTTTGAAATCTCTGCAGTGTCATACATGCATTTGTTCAATTTTTCCAACATTGTCGAGTCATATTTCATTACATGGGCCAAGTGTTTCATGCCATTTTGCATTAGGTGCCAGGTGCATAGGTCGTGTCTTGTTGTAGGTAGTGTCAAACCAATTGCTTTAGACATAGCTGCATCTTGATCTGTGAAAATTATCTTTGGATGTTTGCCTCCATGAAAATCAACAAATCTATTAAACAACCAACTAAATGAGTCTGCAGTCTCATCATATAACAATGTTGCACCAAAAATTACAATCTCCTTATGATGATTTATACCGACAAACACTCCCAAAGGTCTAGACTCCTTGTTTGTGTTGAAGGTAGTGTCAAACACGACAACGTCTCCAAAATGCTCATAATCAACCTTCATTCTCGGGTCAATCCAAAAAATGTTGCTAATTTGACCACACATGTCAAGTTGCACTGAGTATACGAATGACATGTTCACTCTTGATTGCTTCTCTAGATATTGTAACATACCATCAACATCACATAGTTGCAACTCCCTTTGTCTTTTGGACCATAGGTAGTTCAGTTGGTCCACTCGTGTATATCCAAGACTTGCAGAGCCACCTGCAATAATTGTTGCAAGTGAAAATGAATCATCGGGCTTCAGACCAGCTCTGTCACTAACATCCAACTCGGCACCTTGTGCATCACTAATGTGTCTTTGTGACCTCATGAAATGCATGGTCCCAGGAGCATGTAAGGGATGATTATGGTCCTCAACAAACTGTGTGCACTCATATTGGTTATTGGACATGTAGACAACTCTCATTCGTGCTAGACAATTAGTCCTTGTTTCTACACGTGGCTTTTTGACATTGACATCACCTTTGTCTGCTCTTCGGCATCCTTCTTTGCTGCATGTATACAATGTGGATGTTACCAAACTTCCGTCCTTTTTATGTTTGTTAACATACTGTTTCCGTACACTGAAACTCACAATGCCTCCATAAGCAACATAAAACGAATAAGCATCTGAATCTGATTTAAAAGTCATCTCAATACTTGGTCTCTATGTACTGCTTTCTTTAGAAATGTTTTCACATGGGGTGCTTTCTTCCGAATTTGGGACTTCCTCTATGTTGATCCTAATTTCTACACTGCTCTTTGAGTTTGTAATGTCCTCATTGCTATGCTCCGTGAC
The DNA here is from genome assembly GCA_963277665.1 of Viscum album. Taxonomy (NCBI): domain Eukaryota; kingdom Viridiplantae; phylum Streptophyta; class Magnoliopsida; order Santalales; family Viscaceae; genus Viscum; species Viscum album. The sequence continues at coordinate 1,148,382,703 of OY728127.1, read as the reverse complement.
GTAGCAATCAGACAAATTTTGAACAACATTTAAATCAAATGAATTTATGGCCTCTACACCTTGTAGAGCATTCGGATTGAGGTCCCTTACTGTCATTCTGTGATGTACAATTTATCTGCACAAAGTGTTAGATCACAGTTGTCTATAATTTGTTTAATGGTTTTTCCTTTGGATCTAGTGGAAATTCTCATTGGAAATTGGAGTTGCAAATTCAAACTACTATTTCCCACTGGAAATTCGCACTGCAAATTCGCACTTCCAATTCGAACTGTCAATTCGCACTGTCAATTCGCACTGCAAATTCACACTGGAAATTCCCATTGGAAATTGCAGTTGCAAATTCACAGTAGTAACTCCCAGTTGAAATTCGCATTGGAAATTCCCACTGAAAATTCTCACTGGAAATTTTCCAATGGAAACTGCTATCAGACTTTCCCATTGGAAAATTCTCATTCAAAATCTCAGTTTTCTTCGAATCTTTTGAAATTTCGAACTCAGAATTTCAAATGTCAATTCGTAGTGACATTTTACAGTAGAGATGTCAACGTATAATTTGAACTGTGATTTAATGATGTTCTTTATAACACAGAAAGGGACTAGCAGAATCCCGAACCTTGATGGGAACGCCTCCTGCAAACTGCTACGCTCTTAGAAAGCGTTTCTGAAAATGCGTGCTGCAAATGCTGCGTCAGAACACCTCCTGTGAACGAACCTTCAGAAAGCCCCAAACGTGCACAGTTTATTGTCGCCCCTTATGAACGAAAGATGAAAATGGCGCCTGCAAACGCCGGGTATGGCTTCCGTCCCCTGGAATCGTGAAGAGCTCGCACGGATATAGCCGCCCCCGACAAGTCGGAATTTATCGTCTCACGTTGGGTCGCCAACCTGACCCTCAGAAGTCGCAGAGATCTGCGGACACCTTCGTGGATGGATCGAGCGGTCGTCGAGGGTTTCGCGGAGATCTGCGGCTCACCTCACAATAGAACAGGGATGCGCTCAGAACTCCGACCGACGATGGATCTGCCACGACTCAGACGTGGCTGAGAAGCTCGTCGAGGGTTTCGACGTCGAGAAGTTGCCCGCTACGGCCGTCGAAATATTTACATCACCTTTGTTTAGGCGGGAAGTAATTAACCCTTGCTTTTCTCTTTACTTTCCCAAACTAATCGAACAGTCCCCCATTGTCTTAACCACGTGGCAGGAATCGAGCGATCAACCTGACGCTCAGGTTCAAGTGCCGAACCTGAGAAGATTTAAATCCACCTCTTTGATTGCATCGGACCAGAATCGTCTTCAATTCCACTCTTTGAACTGAACAATCCAATCCACTGCAACAAGCCAAAATCCCCATGAAACTTTCAATGTTCACCGAAATAGTGAAAGTTCCACTGAAACTTTGTCATGGTTCCAGTGGAAGTTCCACCGGGATTTTGACTTGTTCCAGTGGACTGGATCGTCCAGTTCAAAACCTGAACTCGAGATGATAATTTGCACCCGCCCTCATTTGCGGTTGTCCTAGTCCAAGATCTCTCCACATCCTCATCTCATTTTTTTTATAATAAATGAAAATCTAAAACATAAAATATTTTTCAAAAACAATAACTTGATCAAATTTTTTACTCAATAAAAAATAATCAAGATATTTTAAAAATAATATTTCCAAGGTGATAATTATAAATTTTCCCAAAAAATATTATAATTTTCCTCCTGTTAATTTGATATCCAGTTCTATAAAAAACTAAAAAAACAACGCACGCATGGGAAGGAACGAACCACATGTCGGAAGATGCAAAAGAAGAATAAAAGATGGAAGCAAAGTATCCCTCTAATCTAATATAATGAACAACAACGAAGCCTTATCCTCCTATTTCATGTACAGATTCATTCTGTACACCATTACTCAAACTACTGCCACTGCTACTGATCCTTGAAACAAACCACCAGATTCTCCCAGACCCAAAACAATGACAACAACAATCATAAAACCACATTTTTGATCAATTGCTTCGGGTTTTTGGGTTGCAGATCACAAAATACACATTCGTCATTGCCGATCAGCCCCCAAAATCTGCATGCAGCTTCTGCGCGTTTCCCAGCCCCAGAAATTGGTTTATTCAGGCCCGAGTTGGAGCACTGAAACAAACCAACAGCAGAAAATCCAGTGTTACAAACAATTTTCAACAAGTGTTTCCACAAGTGCAGGTGTTTTTTCAGAAACAAAACAAATACCAATTATATTTCCATCTGTTTATCAATAGTGTTTATTCAGGTCCAAGTTGGAGCACTGAAACAAACCAACACCAGAAAAGCCGGTGTTGCGAACAATTTTCAACAAGTGTTTCCACAAGTGCAAGTGTTTTTCCAGAAACAAAACAAATACCAATTATATTTTCATCTGTTTATCAATAATGTTGAGCCCCATAAGCAATTGTCAAACAGAACCCAAGTGCGAGTGTTTTTTCAGAAACAAAACAAATATCAATTATATTTTCATCTGTTTATCAATAATGTTGAGCCCCGTAAGCAGTTGTCAAACAGAACCCAATCTCTCTGCATGCTGCTTAACGGGCTAGTCTAAACAAGTCCGTTCTTGCACAGATTATAAATTCTAAAGCCTGGTCCATCAGGCCTGTCACATATCCCTGGGTCTAAGTGGGTAGATCCTCACACACACAAACCCACATCAACATTCTGAATTTGATAGATCTCAAATTATGCACTTTTAGGGTTAAGGACACATGGCCACTGTACTGAATAGAAAGGGATGGAGGGTATAAGAAAAGAAATCACTAACAGCATCAATTTGAAAGAAAAAAAAATCAACCCATGATCGTCTTGCAATCTGAGTAAATGATCAGAACCAGGGTTCATAAGCATGCCCTGATCAAAATTTTCAAGGGAAAACCAAAACCAACAAACAAAACTTGCTATATGATGAATGGCCCAACATATTACTTTGAGAATTTTTCATTTTTGTATTTTTCAATGTGAGATTCTAACACATTCTCTCACAGGAAAACATAATTTTGGTTTCACTCGCATCGAATATATATTTTGAACCTAGGGGGCATTTACATGCAACATACAAAACGATTCCCTAATGTAAAATGGGTTTGGATATCATGTCAGGTATTTGTAACTAAATCAATTGGATGTGCGAGGAATGGTGCAACGTGATAGTTCAAACATTGTTCAATTGTGTGTGTATTTTCAACACGGGTCATCCTCCTCTTTTTCCCAGTTTTTAAAATAGGATTTATCCTTTTTATGTTTAATAAAGAGAGCTTCAACGAAAAAATAAACAATAGCAGCAGGAAATCAATGGGAAGAGGAAAGGAAACACATACCACAAGGGTCAATCTCTCAGAATCTCATCAGCAAAGGCCATCAGCCGATTCAAGCAATCTGGCGAGAATTTGCGCGCAAACAAATAAGAGTAGGTGGAATTGGATCTTCTGAGATCATAAATAAGCCGTGGCGACACTTGGAAAGGCCGATAGGTGTGAGGATGGCCTTGGGTGGAACCAGTCCAGTTGACCCGGGTCAGGGAATAATGAGCGGAGCCCTTAGGGTCCGCCATTGATAACAGGGTTGGGAAGTAGTGCTCTTCGGGGAAACACGTGTCGGCCCTGTAACAGGGTAACCTGAATTTCTTCCACAGCTCGCGATCCCGGATCACGAGGAGGGCATGCCGGCGGGCAAGCACGAAAAACTGCGAACCCACTCGGAATTGAGAAAATTTCACTTCCGGAAGCATCGTAGTTCTGCCTCTGGCGACGTATCGCTGCCAAAGAGACCGTGATTTGGACAAAATCTCAATGTAGCTCGGGTAACTCGTTCGAAACCATGGCCGACCCAACACGGTGTCCAATCCAGACGTTGGAATCGGGGGAGGAGCGAAAAGCGTGCGGTACACGAACCTGAAGGACTGCAGCGGTATGCAGGTCTGAGACAGCAGGGCGAAGAAGGCGTTGGAGGAGGAGTCGAGGATTGCGGTTGCGAGAAGCCGTCGTTCGGCGGCAATGAGCGTGGCCGAGGAGCGCTCGGTCTTCTTCGAGACGATGGTCCGGTTTCGAAACACGCCTGAGAGCGGGACCGTGAACTTGGTGGAGGGATCGGCGTGCACGTAGATGTTGTACTGACCCTGGTTCCCCTGGAAAAACCGCTCCCACAACGGGGCGAAATAGAGGTCGGTATTGGTGAGGAAGAGGAAAGCGATTTTGGGTTTCCCGGCGCCCCAGCGGGAGGTCACCGAAGGATCGGAGAAAGTTCGGCCAGATGCAGTGGCGGAGGCCCGGCGGAAAAGCGCGAGATCGTCGAGATCCTCGGGAGGAGCGACGGGGACGTAGCAGGGCTCCAAAATCCGGGGGGCGAGCAAGAAGACGACGGTGACGGAGAGCAGCAGAATGAATGAGATCAAGAACGGTGATAAAAACTTGCGGGAATTGTTGATGGCGGGAAATCCAAAGCACGGAGGAAGACAGAGGGAGGGATTTCTCGGGGATTCGGGTGACTCGGACGAAAATGAAGGAACCGAAGATTGGGCTGCACTCATAATTCTGCTTCCGTGGGCTCGTTGTGGGAGGAAAAAAGAGACCCAGGCGAGGATTTGAGCCCTCCGTCGCCTGCCAGTGACGTCTGAGAGAGGGCGCAGGGGTCAGAGGTCAGAGGGCGCAGGGGTGAGAGGGAGACGGGGAGGAGACGGGGGAAGGGGTCAGGCAGGAAGCGACGGTGGGCCAAATATTCATAATCTTTTAGTGTCATTTTCTGATTTTTTTGGTCCTAAACTGTCATTTACTGCCCGTTTAGATCCTGGATGGTCATTTTCCCTAAAACCTATGAATAATTGGTTTTTAAAAAATAACATGTGTATATATATTAATTATAATTTATGTAATATATTATTAATATACAATTATAGGGTAATTTTTTTATCTGGGTTTTTAAAAAATTAAAATATGATAACAGGGGTTAGGGTTCGGATATTTTTAAAAATGGGTCCGGGATGCGTGAACGTCGTTCACGCATCCCGGACCCCGGCGTCATGCGTGAACGTCGTTCACGCATCTTCCCGAGAGAAGAGATGCGTGAACGGCGTTCACGCATCTCACAGAATACCTAAATTCCCCTTAAAATGTATAACTATTAATTATAAAGTAATAAACTTATTATAAAAATTAAGAAATATTAATAAATATCAATTAAATAATATAAAATATTGAAATAATGTTAATAATTATTAATAAATATTCATGAATAATAGATATTCATTAAATAATTATTAATAGAATGGCTTGAGTATTCTCTAACATATATTGAGAAATCTATAATCTTAGCATCTTTCAGTCACTCACGTTATCTCAACATGTTGTAGTTAAACATCTATTTCTATAAAGATCCTCATATGGTTCCATTTGTATTCTAAAGTGGAAACTTAATTTTTATACTTTCTAATACTCCTTTTTCATTGTTTTTCTGATTAAATATTGGTATATTTGTGAACAAATGAGTTACATGAAAAACATATAGTGATTGTGATGAGTGAACCATGATCACATCATCACTATGCTAAGTTCTCTGAGTTTCATTTCTAGATCCAAGAGTAATATTTTTTAAGGCATGTGCTCTCTAAAAAATATCATTTTATCTAAATAAGGTGGAAGAAGTGATGTCATGGACATGACCTAAGTTTTGAGATGCATACTCAATAATCTCACTCTTTAGATTGCGTACCAGTATAAATCGTTTCCTTTTATAAAGTCTGAATATGTATCTTCTCAAAATTGGCCAAATGAACTTCTAATTCATATTGTAGTTTTCAATGTTGTCCATAAACAACCATAAATGTTAAATCATGCTTAGAGTGTATCAATTATTAACCAAGGGTAGATAATCAAAATTATCAATGAAATGCTAAATCCTGCACATACTTCACCAAATATATTAAAAAGTTCAAGTGAAAAGATAAATCTCCCCTTTTCATCCCATCTTTCCATCAATCAAGCTCTCCCCCTTAATTGAAATGAGAAATATAATTAAGAACAATGGATAAAGTGTGATTGGAATACCTCAAGTTTCAACTTCTTGAGATGATATGAATTTCAAGATTTGTCATGAAATAATCCTTGGATTTTAGCTCAAACTTATTCTTGGAAATAGTTTCTTTTACAGTTTTCTTGACTTCATTGTTTTGCATATTCCCAATGGAAGATTTTCCAACTATTGTTCCATTCTTCTACACTTGTTGTGGCCTTTTATTCTTATCAGCATATGCATTTTGCATGGTTGGACTGAACCACCACTCATCATAACTGTGACCACTTCTATTGCAATTCGAAATAATTAATATAATTAATATTTATCGTTTAATTTAATCATATTATTTATTATACATATATATATATACATTGGTAGATAATTTGATAACAGTAAGACACTTATTAAAGGTATAATAGAAGTCTAGATAACAGTAATACACATACAAAACGTATCATAAATCAAATGTCAACCTAATCTACGCCTCCGGTGTGGATGCTCCTCTGTCCCACAGTCAGGCGTATACTGGATGCGTCCACGCCGTGTCTGTCTACGTCTGTGCTCTGGCGTACGCTGCGCATTCTCATCGACAGCCACCTCCACATCCTCCTGTGTGACAGACAGTGGATGTACAGTCTCACCGCCTGTACCCTGGCCTGCATCTAAGGATAGTGGAAGCTGGCTGGAACTCTCACCAATATAGGAAGTAGATGGCTGCTCTGCTGCGGATGACTGCAATAAAACATCAAACTCAATCCAGTCAGTGTCTGTAAGTACCTGTGGCTGTGCCTGAGAAGCTGGAGGAGCATATGACTGATCATGCTGAACACCCTCCTCCAGTGGAATAATATCATGTGGCTGAGCAAGCTGAGCAGCCTCATCCCGTGGAACAACAGCATCCATAACAGGGTCGTCACCCCCAGGTACATCTATGTGAGGCTCAGCAGGCTCCGCAGCCTCCGCAGCAGGCTCCGCGGCCTCCGCAGCAGGTGGTGGATCAAAGAAAATGCCATGATAAATCTCGTCCATCGACGGTAGCATCTGTCGTACAAGGCTGTGAAAATATGTTGGGTCAAAGGCAGCTCTCTCCACTGGATCAGACATATGAAGTAGATGACAAATACGAGCATCCTGCGAAAACAAATTCTGTTGTTAACTAATTTGAATAAAAAATATGTTGAACAGTGAAAGGAAGAATGCATACCAAGTCATGGAAGCCCCGTCTGTGCCGTGTCAGAAATATGACGGGAGACCTGATGTACCAGCCTGCATAATCCATCTGATCCATCAAATGAAAGCATACTGTCCCTGCCCCTCGCAACTGGGACTCCCGTCGCCTGTCCCATAACGCAACATATCTCGCATGGTAGCTCCTCCAATCAAAATCTCTCTTCCCTGACATCTTCAGGGAATGCAATGAATCCAACTGACTGGGCGGGTCAGGAACTGGCTGAAGGAATCCAAACTGTCTCATAACCCTATCCGTCTGATGCCACTCGACTATATGAAAATGAATCAGTGGAACCATGCAGGAGCCGATATCAAGCATCACTGTACAGTATGGGGGCAGACTCTGAAGGATATCATCTGTATATGGCATCCATGTAATCTGAAAGAAAAAATGAATAATCAATTAATAAATGAATAGATTTACAGTAAAGAGTAAAGATTTAACAATATAAATAATAATCACTTACATCGTCTGGTCGAATGCTGTCTAGCATAAGTCTGTAGGCATGAACATCATGTCTGGGAGAATCTGAATGTCGATGCGCCTGACTCCACCTGTAGATAACATTTTTTTTACATTTCATAAAAGAATTTTATACAAGTAAGTTAGATATTAGAAAGAATTAATAACATACCAACGTCCACGTGGAGCCTCTGCTACAATATCTACGGGTAATGGCGCACGGGCATGTGGAGCTAAACGAGGTATGTGCTCTCATACCCACATCTGTAGAAGAACCATGCATCCTGTGATCTGCATCTTATCGATGCGACATGCGCTGCATAGGGCTCTGTATGTATATGCTAGGCAGGCAGACCCCCAACTATATCGGCCTGCCTGGTCCAAATCCTCTAAAAAAGCTAGATACATCAGGTGCACAAAAGTAGTAGAGTGATCAACAAAAAGCGTGCCACCGATCAGCCTCAAAATATATGCGCGTGCAAATCGCAGCACGGTGACGTCATCAGCATCATATGGTAAATGTGTGAAGTGCTGGTCTAACCAAGGCATCCACAATCTACCACCGACGATGGTCCTGCCATCATCCTGGACCTCTATGCCCAGAAGTCTATGAACAAGCTTAGGAAAATCTGATGGAACTCGGCCTGTCAAAGCATGTCCGTCGATAGGGAGGCCCAACATAATAGCCACATCCTGCAACGTAATAGTCATCTCCCCCTCACTGAAATGGAAAGTATGCGACTCTGGTCTCTATCTCTCGACAAGTGCGGCAATGAGCTGATGATCAAGAAACGTGAAGTCGCACATCGCTACTCCATAAAATCCAGCTCGATGAAGATGTGGGACGATAGCGGGAGGTGGTGCAGTATGATGGAAATGGTGAGATCTACGTACACTCAAGGGAGCCACAGGATGTCCCTCTAAAAGCAGTCGTGATACATGAGTAGCCTGAGATGTAAGCAATGGAAAACCTGCCATCTGCACACATGATATCATCGTTACTTATTAATAGTGGAATCATGATATATTCATTTTTATTTGGTGTCACAATCAACATTAGCCTAGTCTCACAATCAACATTAGTTAAGGATGCTCAGACACTCAGATGCCATTACTAAAACTAGACATCTTATAAGAAAACCATAATTTAAAAGTGAAAAATTAATTATTTCTTCTTATTTGTGAAATTACGTTTGTTAATTTATCCATTATCCATTAAATAACCATCAACATTATTCCACATTAAAAATTAACAGGAAAAAGTGAAAAATTAATTATTTCTTCTTATTTGTGAAATTACGTTTGTTAATTTATCCATTATCCATTAAATAACCATCAACATTATTCCACATTAAAAATTAACAGGAAAAAGTGAAAAATTAATTATTTCTTCTTATTTGTGAAATTATGTTTGTTAATTTATCCATTATCCATTAAATAACCATTAACATTATTCCACATTAAAAATTAACAGGAAAAAGTGAAAAATTAATTATTTCTTCTTATTTGTGAAATTACATTTGTTAATTTATCCATTATCCATTAAATAACCATTAACATTATTCCACATTAAAAATTAATAGGAAAAAAGTGAAAAATTAATTATTTCTTCTTATTTGTGAAATTACGTTTGTTAATTTATCCATTATCCATTAAATAACCATTAACATTATTCCACATTAAAAATTAATAGGAAAAAGTGAAAAATTAATTATTTCTTCTTATTTGTGAAATTACGTTAGTTAATTTATCCATTATCCATTAAATAACCATTAACATTATTCCAAATAGATCAAGTTCCTAAGTAACTATAGAAACTTCCACAATAGGTTATTCAACCACAACCTCTTCCTCTTAGTCTTCTACTTCTTCTCATCCTCATCCTCTATTTCTTATTCTTCTTCTTCATCATCGACACCAACCACAACCTCTTCCTATTAGAGCAGGTACACAGACTCGATCATGGATGATGAGATTTGGAACTCTGTCCTGCCACTTGGGGACATCTCTTACGAGTATGTCCTTCTGCGTGGCAGATACTGCATCGTATTCTCCCTCCTCGTTGCCGAGGCCAATCCATCTCATTTCTGATGCGAGTTGACTTCGGTCTTCCTCGAGGCCGCAACCTAGTAGCATGAAGCCAATAATTTTAAAAATGACACACATTGAAAAAATTATAAATGATACCAAAACCGACTTATGAAAACCTGGAAATATCAGGGACGATGGTCGGTTGATCAGCAGGCAATGTGATAGAATGTAAGTCACCAACAGGCATCCAAGCAGCACTATAACAGTTAACCAAAGTGCTCATGTGATACACCGGGTCAACATATGGCTCCCATGATATATTTACCGAAGCGCAAGCTGTAATAACATGTACACATGGATATCTCAATGCCTGAAAGCTGCCACAATCACAGTACCTGTTATCCAACATCACGACAAACACTCCACCATTAGTGCATGCACCCTGGTCGTAGCACTTTCTTACCCGAAAACTCCTCTTTTCCCTGTCAAAGGCTATAACATTCCATCGTGAAGCCTCATTTCGTATCCGGTCAATATCAGTTTGAAAATGCTGAGTAAAAAGCATTCCATTTTCCATCCTCTGGTAGCCCTTTTGGGACCGGTCAACAAAGTAGTGAACACATCTAAAAAACGTCTCTTGCACTAACCCTGTGATTGGGAGTTTGCGCACACGCTTGAGGACCCCATTTACGCACTCCACTATATTAGTGGTCATATGCCCATATCTCATGCCATCATCGTATGCTAAAGACCATTTTTCCTTTGAAATTTGTACCATATATTCATATACCTCCTCATTAACTGTTCGGATCTCTTCAAGACGTCGATCAAACCTTTATTGTTGGGGTTCATATGCTGAAAGCATAACATAATAATGTATTAAAATGGATAGTAAATTTTGTTAAAAAAAGAAAGTTTAGAAAACCATACCCAATTTGAGGATCGCCTTCTTTATGGCCTCATCTCTAAACTGATTATGCACATTACTTGCAATATGTCTAATGCAATAACGGTGATAAGCATTCGGCTCAGTCCAAGAAACCCCATCACTACTCACGGCCTCTATAATCGCTCGATGACGATCAGATATCAGACACACGCCCTGTTTCTGCGTGACATGAACACGTACACATGCCAAGAACCAGCTCCAGCATTCAAAATTTTCTTTTTCAACAACAGCAAAAGCAAGTGGCAGAGGAGCGCGATTACCATCCTGTGTGGCAGCAATGAGTAGAACACCTGTATACTTTCCATAAAGGAATTTTCCATCTACCTGAATAAATTGTTTACAAAAGGGAAACGCAGCAATGCACGGTCTGAATGCCCAAAAAATCCTATTGAACTTCACCTTTGACCGATCAACTAGATGATTTTGGGATACATACTCAACACTGTCCAACTGATAAACAATCTGATTATTGAGAGACAACAATTCTATAAGTTGTGGCAACAACGCATAAGACTCATCCCAATCACCATACACTTTTACAATGGCTTTCTGTTTTGCATTCCAAGCTTTGTTGTATGATACCTTATAGTTATACAACTGTTGAATTCTTTCCTGAATAAGGGAAACAGGAACATCCTGACTTGTTCGTATCATCTCACAAATAACAGTAGATATAAACTCTACATCAAGAGAAGAGTGATCTTGTGCCAAGCTGGGATGCAGACAAGTGTGTGGGCCTTCTAATTTGGTTATCTTCCAACATCTATAACATTTATCAAATAGTTCTCTTAATCGAAATTTACATTCTGACCCATATTTTTCACAACGAATGAGATATTTGGTCTTCTTTGACTCATAAACCACAAATGTGAAATGTTGCTCAATGTGGTATTGCTTTATCACATTTTTCATGACCTGTTTACTTTTGAACTCCTGCCCAACATATATGGAATTATCATTTGATGCAGGCATATTCCCTATAATTTCAGGGAATTCAGAAGCTGGTGTAATGACATCCCAATCAAAAGGTTGTTCACGAGACATTCCTCCAACTAAGGAACTCAAAACTGAAGGCTAATTACCACTAACTGGTGGATGTAGTGGATGTCTGTCTCTCAAAGGAACCTCAGAAGGTTCATTTCCAACCACATCATCTCCTGCTGACTCCCCAGATTCTTCTTCCTCAGATAAACTTTCTTGCACTATATCAGCACATAAAGAGATGTCATCTAAATTTACTTCCAAATTTTGATGATCTTCCTCATTACATTCTTCCACAGGAGTCGTATGAGGAGGCAATGAAGAAGACTGCTGTGAAGGACCGACTTCTATAGAGGTCACAAAGCATGGTTCTGTAGTAATCGATTGCACCACATCAATATCAGAAATGACAATAAATAATTCCATCAAACCATTAATACACTGTTTCCTGAATAACTAAGAAGCCTAGTCGCTATGCCACATACGCTCAGGATATTGAAGATGTCGGTATCTAATTGAAGTGATTGCTTTTCCTGCACTCAATTTTAACCAACTATGAATCTTATTACGAACTGCATCCAATGTCATACAACCATGGAGATTTACCACTTTGACAGGTGGCACACTGTAGCTAAAACCCTGCTCGGTACAAATTACCTCACCGTTGCAATATATTTGAGCAGACATAATTACCTATTAAATTTTTTTTTAAAAATATTATACACTACATTAAAATTTTAAATTATTTAATTTGGTTTTGAATAATTGATTATCTTGAGACTTTTTTATGTATTGATTTATCACTGTTAAGGTATAGTGATTGTGATTTTATCACAAAAGAAAATTTAATATAATGTTTCATAAAGTTTGATTACTTATGAATATATAATCATGACTTGATCTTGAGACTTGCGATTAGTTTATCATTATCTGATAAACTAACCACAATTTATATGGGTAAACTCCTGTCTCTATTATCAAATATTGCAGCAACCGCCAATCTCCTGTCAAATAGCAACGCCTCCTCTTGAACAAGTTCTCAAATGCCTCTTCGTCGACACCTCTTCGGGGATGCCTCTTCGTCGACACCTCTTTGGGGCGTCAGTCTTTTAATTACAAATTTACTCACATGCATGTGAGGGGGTCTAGGGGTATGAAATACATAAATTAATTTAAACGGACACGCAGGTCCTTACACTTACTGAGAGATGACTCGCAGGTCATCAATACCGAAAAAATGCAATTATTACAAATTGAATAACAACATACACAAAATAAAACATGCAATTTCAATTATGCATGGTCGGTCATCTCAAGATTAGTCATCACTCATACCGTGTTTTTTGGTATATTTATTATATTATCCGTATTATATAAAATCTATATTAAATACTACACCTCTTTTACAAAAATTTAACTTCATGTGTATATATATATATATATAATTATTAAAAACATTAAATAAATTTTATTATAACTGATCTAATTGAGATTTACATAATAAACACTTTTGTTATTTTAAATTTTATGAAATTGTAATGTTTTTTGGGCATTCTTCTACTTTTCAAAATATAAGTAAATATATTTTATACTTTATTGATTAAAAATATTATTACTAGTAAATAAAAGTAATTTAATTTACACTTACATCAAAACCATCCATTAAAATAAATTTCTCTAACATAAATTACTTTTTCTAAACATTAAAAATTTTAGACATAACATAAAACATTCAATATTTAGACAACAGACATTCAAAAAATTAAATCATACGAACATTCAACATCAAGAAAATTAAATCATACAAAACATTTCATGCATAACATATGAAATAAATAAATCATACACACAATTAAACATACAAATGAAATAAATAAACACAATTAAACATACAAATGAAATAAAAATTTCATGCATAGCATATGCAATAAATAAATCATACACACAATTAAACATACAAATTAAATAAATAAACACAATTAAACATACAAATGAAATAAATAAACACAAATAAACAATTAAATTATTAAATAGAAATTTTACCTCAATAAAAGCAGCAAATATTTGTTGAGAAAGAATTTCTGCAGAGCTTCGCAACAAAAACCAGAGGAGAACAATGGGTATTGGGGGGGACCCCTCCTTTTATAAAATATCTCGGCCGGATGCGTGAACGGCGTTCACGCATCCTTCAGCTCGTCCGCGAAGGATGCGTGAACGCCGTTCACGCATCTTTTCCCGCGCAAGGATGCGTGAACGGCGTTTACGCTTCCTTTAGCTGGTCAGCAAAGGACGCGTGAACGCCGTTCACGCATTACCGTCGGGGTTCGGGATGCGTGAATGCCGTTCACGCATCCCAGACCCATTTTTAAAAATATCCGAACCCTAACCCCTTTTATCATATTTTAATTTTTTAAAAACCCAGAAAAAAAAATTACTCGTAGTTATAACATGTAAATATATAATTATTATTTAATCATCATTTTATCTAAGATTATATAAATATTTACGCTGATTTTAATATACGCATTTCTGACTAATTCACGCATCTCATGTTTATGCCCACCCACTCAGTATGTTACTGAGTAAGTTTTGGGTATCCAGGATTAAGATCCGACAACCTCCTTAGCGGGTCCAGCACCGACACAAAAAAATAAAATACAGTAAAAATGCAATGTCTCTCATTATTTCTTACTTCCGTAAAAAAAATTATATATGGGTGTACAAACAATTTCAAAAAATTGTTATTATTATTATTTCTAATAAAATAATTTAAAAAATACCCAGATATTTAGAACAGACCAAAAACAATATCGGAACAAAATATTATTCAAAGCTATTCCATAATCCCCATGCCATATATGCATTACATGTCTTTAATAAAATTTCATCAATATTTTTGTTGTTGAGCATTAGCTTCCCTTTCATATTTTTTGAATCTTACTGTATTAAATACAATTTGCCCCATTTTATCTATCATTAAAATATCAGCTTTTTTTAATTTTTTTTGCTGTAATTATAAGTTTTTCATTAAAATTGATTGATGTCCAAAAAAAAGTTTTTTTTAATAAAGTCACAACATTTTTTCACCGTAAATTTTAGAATTGTTTTGTATTCAAAACATTCATTTTTCTCATGACCACCGGATTGGTTACACTATTTGTAACTCATTGATCATGGAATAGTCATCACCTATTCAATGTCCAGCTTATTGTGAGAAATGATTTCTATCAATAGATATAGTACACAATGATATTTATTGTTACACATTGAATATACTTTTGCAGGTGAAGAGAGAGCAATAAATAAAATATTTGGTGTATTTAAAGGTTTGGTACAACCACAATTGCGGCACACAATGCTGTAAAAAAATTGCAAATAATCCACTGGCCTGGGGGACTTGACTCTGCGACCACACCCCAAACCCCATGTAGCATCTCGTCCCAGGTGCCCCGAGACGATGGGTCACAGGACCTCAATCGCACCTTCCCAAACGTCAGAGGTTGCCGACTAGCAGCAAGGGTCTAGGGTGTGTCCATAGGGAGACTATGCCCTCATAAACAAGAGTATGCACAACATTAAATGATAAATAATAAATAACAGAAATATAATAAAAGACAGACAACAACATAAATAATGGAAATAAACCATGCAAGAGAAAGTAGATAACTGCGGAAGCCAAATAAATAATAATAGATACAATGATGATGATAATCATGATGGTATACAAAAATGAGAGTATCGGGGAAACTGGGGATACACGCATATACTGCATGCTATACAAAAACTGCAAAAAAGACCAAAAACTATTACAACATGCATTTCAAGCATAAGCTCAGTCCTCTGCCCCTGATCTCCATCCTAAAGTTGTAAATCAATCAAGCATCGGAAACCACATGCTGCCCTTTATTCATACCTACGATCATAAAATCTGATGGATGCCAAGGGCAGCCCAAGCAGGGTGTGAGATACAATCTCAATAGGGCAACACCCATTGTGTCTAGGCCAATTCATTTTTGTGCCATAAATAAATGAACAATGTTCCAAAATAATAAAAGCAGGTAATAAACAAATAAATGAATAACTACTTGGTCTGAGTTCCTAATTGGACAACCGACCGATACCACCTGCTTCGTCCTAAGCCGGATGTCTGAAAATAAGTACCTATGCATGTCATAATATGTATACAAGGGTCATCGTAAGCAAAACACCTACACATGTTGACACCAAGTTTGTGCTTTGGCTTGGTGGTCACATTTTCATGTCATCATTTAACATGCCCATACTATAAACAAAATACATCACATAAGTACATGTAATCCATCAATCTGTCAAATCCAATGGCAGAGTCTTGAGCCCATCCAAGGCAATCTATACAGAATCCCAAGGGTCGCTACATGTGTCTTCGATATTACCAATGCCACCGAGTCTGTCCAAGGAAACCTATACTGACGTCCCTTGTATCACTCATGACATGGTGAACTCTGAGCCTGTATCAAGTATCTCAAACAGGGGACTAAGTATCACATGAGGCATGAAATAGCCATCTTGCCAATGAGTTCGTTCTCAGTTCCCCCCCCCTAAAGAACTAGTGTCACTCATGAGTATATAGAATCCGCTAGAAGAGCCCGTACCTGGCAAGCCAAAGTATCGCTCCTGACACATCAAGTAGATCCAACCAAGCATGGTGAGTCCATCCACAACGTCCTTAAATCGAGACTTGTGTTCTCTCCCGACCCGTAGCAGGTGATCATAGCAACCAAGCACATATTGCAAGGCATAACATATATATAATCACAAATCATTAACAAGGCATGACAATAACTCGTGATAACAAGCTAGCCAGAATGATATAATTCAAGCTATTAACACATGACATCAGGCATTCAACACAAACGTAAGCTCAAGGCTCCAAGGCATGATCACTAGGCAACATGTAATAAACATAAGCGATGGAATACAAGCACCGGCACAAGGCATTGACATAACATACAAGTAAAGTAATATAAGGCATAAGGCATGGGCACTCAACCAACTTGCATGAGCAATTGAATATAAGGCATGTGGCATCTAAGGTGAAACATCAAGCATGAGCATTCAATTATGAAGTGCGAGGCATCGAGCTCAAAGGCCAATATCATGGTTCACAATTCATTTAAACTCAAATTATAATTTAAGGCATGGATAAAATAGGCCATAAAAAGTGGGCACACCCAAAGGGGCGACCAACGACGAGACGAACACCCCCAGATGGGTTTTTCCATGAGCTAGGGTCACACATCACTTGAAAAAACAATTTAATTAATTTATTAAACTAATTTGAAGCATCGTCGGAAGGGTCTGGCGAGTGGCACAACGATGCGTCAATTAAAAAGCGACGAAATGAGTGGGAAAGACCTAGACCACCTACCTCGATGTAGTAGCGCTCCACTCGTCCGTTGTCGAGGTTTGAATTGATCTAGAACGGAAAAAAACAATGAAATAGTCAAACGCTCTAAAAATAGGTTGAAAGTGGTCACACCTAAATAGCACAACAGATGGAGGAGGAACCTTGAAATAGAAGCAAGAGAAAGGAGGAGCTTACCGATAGCTTTCCAATGCGTCCGAAAATGAGAGAAACTAAGTCCGATTGAAGGAGTTAGATCAAAACCTACAGAGAGGGGAGATGGAGCTCCATGCGTGGAAGAGGAGAAGAGAGACGTTGGAGGAAAGAAAAGGGATAAGAGGCATTGAATTAAATCATTAAAGAGGGGAATTTTCATAAATTCACCCATACAACAAGGACGCACGGTTGGCCAAACCACGCACCAACTGTGTGCCAGTCACTGCTTCAAAGGGCACTTTGCACAGTTAGGCGCATAGTTTATCTAACTGTGCGCAAACTGTGCATTTGGGCTCTATCCCAAAAGTCTGCAGCACCACACGACTGTGCACTTGGGGTTGCACAGTTGCAGACAAACCGTGCGCCCCCCTGCACCCCACCGTCTGCAACCGCACAGTTTCTCCTAACTGTGCGACCTAGTCTTTTCTTTAATTTCTGGGGCATTGGGCTCCAGACGAGCCCCAGACACCCCCGAGACCTCCTTGACCCCTTTAGGCATCATTTTTGGGGCCAGAAAAAGGATTTTGAATAAAAAAATTAATGGTTCGTACCATTGAGAAAAGTTGGGACGTTACAACCTCCTCTCCTTACGATAAATCGTCCCTAAGTTGCCCTTTTGAGGGTGGTGGAACGTCGTGTGAGAAGAGTTCTGGCCACTGTGCATGTACATTAGCCTCCCACTCCCAGGTCTTGTCCTATATGCATCAGTGTAGCCAGACCACCCAGACTAGAGAAACTGACCTACCTAGGAGAGACTTCGTGCTCCGATCCACGATACGTATCAGATTCTCCTCGAAGAACGCATCTGATTCCATATCTATTTCATCAGGGTCAAACGAATGAGATGGGTTGACTTGATACTGTCGAAGCTGCAATATGTGGAAGACGTCAGGCATGGAAAAGTACCTCTGAGGTAACAATAACCGATAGGTTACCACCCTGACTCTCTCCACTATTTGGAGAGGCCTGACATAATAAGGTGATAACTTGCCCTGTCTCCTGATTCATCTATGACCCAATCTAGGTGATACACACAAAAAGCCCCGATGCCCCACCTCGAACTCCATAGGTTTACAACAATGATCGATATAAGACTTATGCCTAGATCAAGTTGTATCCATACACTTCTGAATCAGCTGAACTTGCTCTAGAGTCTCCCACACAAGATGAGGACCCAATAGAGACGCCTCACCTGCCTCTAGCCAGCACATAGGTGAATGAAACAGTCTACTGTAGAGGTCCTCATACAAAGCTATCTGAATCATTGCCCGAAAGTTGTTGTTGTAGGAAAACTCAACCATAGGAATATGCTTTACCCATGAACCTCCAAAATTAAGGATACATTCCCAAATCATATCCTTTAACACCTGTATTGTCCACTCGGACTGCCTATTGGTATGAGGGTGATATGTTGCACTCAAGAGCACTTGTGAACCCAATGCATTTTGCAACCCTTTCCAAAACTATGATGTTAACCATTCATCTCAGTCAGAAATGATAAACTAGGGTACACCATGAATTCAAACCATCTCTTGGATGTAAAGCCTTCCTAACTCATCAACATAGAAGGTTTCCTAGATCGATAAGAAGTGCATGACCTTGGTTATCCTATTGACGATCACCCATACTGCATCGCTGCCTCAAGGGGATATCGAAAATCCCATCACGAATTCTATGGTGATGTCATTCCATTTCCACTCAAAAATGGAGAGAGGCTGTAGAAGTCCAGTTGGTTGTTGGTGCTCTGCCTTCACCTACAGACAGGTGGAGCACCGAGTGATGAAACCTGATATCTGCCTCTTAATACTCGACCACCAATACTAATGATGGACATCTCAATACATCTTGGTAAAACCAGGATGAACTTACCAAAAAGAGGCATGAGACTCTCTCATTAAATATTCTCGTATAATTGAAGGCACCCATACACAACCACAAAAGAGTAGGGTTTCACTTTCATCAACAACCCAACCAGGAGGCAGGTTCTCACCTGTAACAATTTCCCTCAAAACAAGGCCCCCAAAAATTAGATAACTACCACATCTAGACCCACTTAAAAAGGGAGGATTTCACTGCTAGAGCTACAAAAACTCGCTACCCATGCTGTTCCTGAACCTCAAGATACATCTCAAAAAATAAAGCCATCAACTGCTACTCACTGTTGGCTTCCTTGATGGATTTCATTTGAGTCTTCTGGCTCAAGGAATCAACTACGACATTTCCCTTACTAGGTGTGTAAGAAAGATCAAAGTTGAACAATTGTAGGTATTCCATCCACCTGCATAGCCTCATATTCAAGTATCGCTATGTGGAGATTTATTTGAGACTTTTATGGTCTGTGTAAATAATGAATCGTTCTCCCAAAAGATAGAGCCTCTAACAATGTAAAGCATGAACCACAACTGCTAGCTTGAGGTCATGCATATGATAGTTCCGCTCATGAGGCCTCAAATGGCGAGATCCATATGCTACAAATTGATCACCTTGCATCAGAACTGTCCCTAGCATGATTCCTAAAACATCACAATAGATAGTATAGCCTCTACCCGACTCAAGAAGAATCAGGATCAGTGTTGAAGTCAGTTTTCCCTTTAACTCCAGAAAAGCTGTCTCATAAGCATTAGTCTAGACGAATTTTACACCCTTATTGGTCAATCCCATAAGCAGCACTGCCAAGCATGAGAAGTCCGGGATGAATCACCTATAATGGATAGTTAGCCCTAAGAAGCTACATATGTCAAACACATTCTTGGGATACTCCTAGGAAACCACGATGCTCACCTTTTATGGGTAAACATATACATCTGCCTCTAATATAATATGACCTAAGAAGTGAACCTTCCTGATCCAAAAGTGTCATTTACTAAGCTTCACATATAGTTGTTTCTCTCTCAGTGTACTTAGCACGATCTCAAGGTGATTAGCATGGCCATGTCTGGTACACGAGTACACTAATATGTCATCTATGAATACCACCACAAAGGAATCAAGGTACGGGAAAAAACCTGATTCATCAAATCCATAAAGATTGCTAGTGTGTTCTTCAGACTGAATAACATAACTAGATACTCATACAAGCCGTACTTGCTTCAGAATGTTGTACGTGGTATGTCTGATTTCCTCACTCACACCTAGTAGTAGCCTGAACACAAATCATTTTTGGAGAAAATGGTTTCTCCTCACATCCAGTCAAAGAGGTAATCTATTCAAGGAAGTGGATACTTATTTTTTACTATAATCTAGTTCAGTCAGTGGTAACCCATGAAAAATCTATAAGTACCATCTGCCTTCTTGGACAAAAGGATTGATAAACCCCATAAATATGTCATGAGTTAGATAAAACCCTTAGTATCAAGATCTTCAAGCTACTTTTTGAGTTCTCAGAGTTCTATAGGTGTCATCCTATACAGAAGAATAGACACTAGTGCTGTACCTAGAACAAGCTCGATGGTGAACTCAACCTCTCTCTCAGGAGGTAATCCAGAGAAATCGTTAGGGAAGACATCCCTAAAACAATCCACTAAAGGAGGTAATTCTACTAAATGAATTCCCTGATTTCTCATAAAGAGAATGGCTAGCTGGGCTGCCACTCTGCCTAGCCCGGTATGTTTGAGTCCAGCTCGATTGGCCTAGTGATCCCATTTGACCTTATGGATATAAATGTTTCTCTTGAGTGATATGAAGGATACTCAGAAGTGATAGAAATCCACTTAGGCATGATAAGGTACAAGCCAGTCCATACCAAGAATGACGTTGAGGTTAGTCATCTCAAGGATGAAGAAACTCCAAAAGAAACAACACCCACCTATCTTAAGGGGGGAATCCTGGTACTAGCATACACCCTCTGACCTAACTCCTAATGACACGTTAAGAGACATGCCACCACATAAGTACTAAATTGCAAGACCCATACTTTCCACAGCCACAACAGATATAAAATAGTGAAATGTAGCTGTATCAAAAAGGGAAGAAACTAAAGTAGAGGCTACCAGAATAATACCTCTAACCATAGATGGCCATGGACTCTTCTCTTCAAGTTCTGGTTGCACTGCATAAATATGGCCCAAATTGCAGCCCTGATATACTGCCAAAATAGCCTAAGTAGATCCACTCTGCTAAAAATGAAGCTTTGGGTCTTGACTTCCTCAACAACGACCACTACCACCTCAGCTTGATTGGCTAGTGGAAGACCAAATCCCAGCCTGACATGGAGTTATGTATCTTGTGACAAATAGAGGCATCTGAACAAATCCTCTCACACTAGAAGCTAGAGTAAAATATCGGCAGAAGCACTGAAGGTGACCCATCCCACCGCAAGCTTGGCACTCAATTGGGTTTCTCATGTACTAAGGCTTCTTATAGACTAGCCTACCACATTGGTGACACACTATAGGTATATCATTTCATGTCACCTGGATGACATTTTCCCCATGTGCACCCTCAAAATGACGCTTCCTAATGCCAGATGAATCGTTCCCCTGCCTCAGAATTGAACCGCCTTGGCTCACATTTCCAGTTTCTCTTAGATTATATTCTATAATTAGTGATTTTTTTACTATATATATAAAAATAGTCAACCAAAATATGCTCACCTGTAAGCAGACAACATACCCCAACTTTTCCTCAAAATGCCTTACAATCACCAACTCATCACCGATCAAAGATGGAGCAAAATGATGAAGCTCGGTGAAGCGAGCAGAATACTCTAGTATAGTTATAGTGCCCCATTGAAGATGCATAAACCCCCTGGAACGATATTCCATTAGAGAATATAGAAATAATGTCACGACCCGCCCTCGGGGTCCGTGCCGTGACTGCCCCAAGCCCGCCTTCCATAGGCCAGGGGCTGGCGACTAGCACCAAGGTGTAAATCCCGGTAAAAAGGGAAGGCATTGCCTTTCTAAAGTAAACAAACACCACAGAGTAAGCAAGCGGAAAGTAAACACTAAGCAAAAGCAGAGTACAGCTGAAAGTGCGGAAAAGTAAATGGGCCAGTATACAAACCCAAACTGAAAGTAAAGTACAACTCGAAAGGGAAAACAACAACTGAAAAGTAAAAGCCGCTACACCGAGATGTCCACTGGAAATCCCACCTGAAGGGTGGGTACAGATAGCTCTACTGCTCCACGGGTCCCGCCGTCCGCTCCGAGCACGTCCCGCCCAGTGGTCCACCTCCAGGTACCGTCCTGCTCTGCAAGCCTCAGCTAAGATCAACGCTGTCCGTCATCTGCAACCAACACAACGTAGTGCGGGCAAAGCCTGTGCAGGGGTGAGTATAAGCTACTCAGTAGGGACCCCGAGACCCCTGAAGGTCTCTCAAATCCACAAAGGATAAACCACGAAGAAAGGTACAATCACGAAGTAACAACCGACACTGCTTAGGTATATGCCCATACATATACCTAAGTCATCAATTTCAAATACGCTCCAACCTCCGAGCCCAAGTACAACTCAGTCCACACAGAAAAGTAAACGTATTCCACACAGGAAAGCAAAATGAAATCCACACAGGATAGCACAACACAATCCACACAGGAAAGCAACAGGATTCAGCTCACACAGGTATACTTCTTCGAAAGACGATAAAGATGATCTCTGATCCATCTAAGTCGTCGGACCCACGAAGGATCGATAGGTAACTAACCCCCGCAAATGACCCACACAGGATCGGGCCCACATAGGACCTGTAGGCGCTGGTTCACACAGGACCGCTGAGCGCAAGGACCCACACAGGATCGGACCCACACAGGATCGGGCCCACACAGGACCTGTAGCACTGATCCACGTAGGATCGCTGAGTGCTGTAGTCGTCGTCGTCGAATCCACACAGGATCTCTGTACTGTCGTCATCGCAGTCACAGTAGCAGTAGTAGCAGTAGTAGTAGTCACAGTCGCAGCCAGCACTAGGGTTCCCGCACACAGCAAGCTCGTTCGGAGGGTCCGCTCCACGAGCCGAGAGGCTGATACATCAACTGTTACAAAGTCCAGAGTTGATGTATCTAAAAGTTCCATATCATCAACAGGAACTCTATGCAACAGACGGCGCGTCGATCGGACGCCCGGTCTGAGAGTTATTGGCATTTTCGTCCCCGGGGCCCGGTTGGTTTTTAAGGAAAAACCAACCCGACCATACTCCACCTACGTCCAAAACTCGGGTGGAGTATGCCAAAAGATCCGTCTCACTAATAGGAACACAACAAAACTGACGGCACGTCAATTGGACGTCCGTAGCTCAAGATATGAGCGTTTCCGCTCCGAAGGCTCGGTTGGTTACGTGAACGAACCAACCCGGTCGAACTCAAAGTGTTCCGAAACTTTGAGTACGATATACCGAAACGACCGTCTCGATCCAAGGATCGCGTTTCCGCAGACGGTTCATCGATCGGAGGTCCGTGGCTCAAGTTATGGCAAAAAGACCGAAACCGTCTCGAAAATGGGGGGTCCGGGTCCGGGCCGACCCGACCCGACCCCCCCCCCCCCTGGTCTGACCCGAACCGGGTCGTCCCGACCCGGATCCGAACCGAACCGGGTCGGACCGACCCGGTCCGCTGGACTCGGCCCGGCCGGTGGCGGCGCGGCGGCGCGGCCCGGCCAGCGGCGGCGCGGCCCGGCTAGCGGCGGCGCGGCCATGGTGCCGCGCATGTGCCGCACGCGGGGGGGGTAAAATCCCCCCTTTTTTCGGATCTCGGCCGGCCTAAGGCTGGCCGTTTCTCTTCTCACGCGGGACCCGCGGGTCCCGCCTCCTATCCAAACCGGCGGCCGGCGCGGCCGACCGCATTCTTCTTCTCCGCCGCGGCCATCGCCGCGGCTCTTCCGATCTCCGGCGGCCGGCGAGGCCGGCCGCCCCTGGCTGCTCCGCCGCGGCCGTAGGGTCGCGGCCCTTCTTGATCTCCAGCGCCGGCGGCCCGGCTGGCCGCCGGTCGCCTCCTCGTTCCGCCGCGGCCCGTCTCCGGCCGCGGTCTCTTTCGTAAACAACGACACGGTGCGTCGGCACCGCATTTCTTTATCGCTGCTCGCTCCGGCCATAAATTCTTTTGTTCCTGCGCGGTGCGACGACACCGCACTGTCTCCGCTAAATCAACACGAAAGATTAGAAGGGGGAGGAGAATCGGCCGTGTTCGTGCGGTCCGGTCTCCTCCCATTATAACGATAACAGTTGGCCAATCGTATAAACAAAACAATGAACGTTTCACAAATTTTTAATAAAATTTGGAACTACGCCCAACGAATTATTCTTTCATGTTCGAGGGAATGAAAACACGTAATTTGAAAAGGACAAACCCCTACCTTGGTTCTGGAACGAAGTTCGATGATCGATAACGATTCGCGGAAGTCGAGCGTCGCGGTGGTCGGCGTCACGGAAGAAGAACGTCGATGTCGCGGTTATGTCGTCACGGAAGACGGTTCCCGAGAACGTGGAGTTCTTCGTCGAAGTTCGAAGGTTCTTCGTGTTCTTCGTCAGAGTTGAAGAAGAAGAAGAAGGAGAAGCTCCCAAAATTCCTCTAAAGGTGGTAAAAGAAATTCAACCAGAATAAAATAAGCTTTAAGCTTATATTATTAAATAACTTTACCACATGAATTTCAAAGGTTTGAATTGAACAACTCACCTCAATTAATAAGCTAAGTTGTCAAAACATTTAAAGAGGGGTTAAAGGGAGTTTTGAGAGAAGTTGAAAAGTTGGGTTTCGTGTGGGCCCCACCACACTTAATCCTCCCAAGGGAGGTTAAGTGTATGTGGGTCCCACCTTTAACTCCCTTTGGGAGAAGTTAACTAACATAAAAATAAAATAAAAAGTGTTCCACATTTTTATTCAATTTTTTATAATTCTCCCAAAAATTAACTTTCGTCCCGCAAAAAACGCAACTTCGGAAAAGGTCTCCTTAAGTGAATATCGGCGTTGCGAGTTCATCGGTGTCCTCGGATTTCAATTCTGAGTACCGGATCAAAAGTTAGAAATTCCCGCTCGTTCGTTCACTGAACGTACCCGAGCCAAACTTCGGAAATTGATTCCGGGCACTCCGGGCCTCGGAATCAGGTGCCGTCTGAAACCGCGCTCTTGTAAAATTCCAAAGAAAATTAAGAAAAAATTTCCCTTGAATTTTACGGGTCTTTACATTACTCCCACCTCAGGGCTTTACGTCCCCGTAAAGATACATCAAAAACTAGGGAAACAAATGAGGGTACTGAGCACGCATCTGAGCCTCCCGCTCCCATGTGCTCTCCTGGAGGTTCCCGTGCTGCCATATGATGCGCACAAGAGGAATCGATCGCCCATGTAGGACCCGCTCCTGTCGATCCTCTATCTCCACCGGGACCTCCGTAAAAGTCGCCCCATCGTCAACGTCAAGCTCCCCATGGTCAATGATGTGTGTCGGGTCGTGCACGTATCTCCTCAGCTGAGACACGTGGAAGACGTCGTGCACCCGGTGCAACTGAGGTGGTAGAGCCAGGCGATAAGCCACCTCACCAATCCTGCTGAGGACCTGGAAGGGTCCGATGAAGCGCGGAGATAACTTGCCGCCTCGGCCAAATCTCCGAATACCACGTCGAGGTGAGACCCGCAAGAAGACGTGGTCGTCATCCTCGAACTCCAGTGGCCTCCGCCTCCTGTCAGCATAAGACTTCTGCCGGCTCTGAGCTGTCCTCATCCGCTCCTGGATGACCTGGACCTTCTCTATCGTGGCCTGGACCATCTCCGGTCCCACTAGTGCTGACTCCCCAGGGTCTGTCCAGCACAAAGGAGATCTACATGGTCGGCCGTACAACGCCTCATACGGTGCCATCACGATGGTAGAGTGGTAGCTGTTGTTGTACGCAAACTCCACCAAGGGTAGGTGGTCCTCCCAGCTATGACCAAAGTCAAGGACACATGCGCAGAGCATGTCCTCGAGAGTCTGAATGGTCCTCTCCGTCTGACCATCCGTCTGAGGGTGAAAGGCTGTGCTTAGACGTAACTGCGTCCCGAACGCCTCCTGTAACCCCTTCCAAAGCCGGGAAGTAAAGCGGGCATCTCGATCGGAGACGATAGAAGATGGCACACCGTGGAGCCGCACAATCTCCTGAACGTAGAGACGTCCCAAGCTCTCCACTGAGCCCTGCTCTCGGATGGGTAAGAAGTGTGCCGACTTGGTGAGTCGGTCAACAATCACCCAGATGGAGTCGTGACCTCTGGAAGTGCATGGAAGTCCAGTCACGAAGTCCATAGATATGCCGTCCCACTTCCACTCCGGAACCTCCAAGGGCTGTACCAAGCCTGCTGGTACCTGATGCTCTGCCTTCACCTGCTGGCAGGTGAGGCATCGAGAAACAAACTCTGCTACTGACTTCTTCATGCCTGGCCACCAGTGCTGTCATCTGAGGTCCTGGTACATCTTCGCCACTCCAGGATGTACCACCAAAGGAGAAGTGTGAAACTCTCTCAGCACCTCCTCTCGCAAAGCGACTGGTACCATGGTACGTCCTCTGAAAAGGATGTCGTGCTCTGCCCCAAGGGAGAAACCATCAGGTGCTTGTCCCGAGGATATCTGTGCACGCCGTGTCTCACAGTCAGCGTCCTCACGTTGTGCCTCTCTGACCCGCTGCAGTAGTGGAGGGGTGACTGTGAGAGACTGGAGGAAGGCTGCTCCATCTCTATCCACGAAGGATATCTGCAAAGCGGCTAGCTGCTCTGTCGCCTCTTCAAGTAGCTGAATGCCCGTCCTCCTGCTGAGGGCATCGGCTACTACGTTCCCCTTCCCAGGAGTATAGACTATCTCAAAGTCATAGTCCTGGAGGAACTCGAGCCATCGCCGCTGTCTCAGGTTCAGGTCCTTGTAAAGACCCATAAATTTCAAGGAAATTTTTTTTTCTCTTAATTTTCTTTGGAATTTTACAATAACGCAGTTTCTGACGGCACCTGATTCCGAGGCCCGGTGTGCCCGGAATCATTTTCCGAAGTTTTGGCTCGGGTACGTTCAGTGAACGGACGAGCGGGTTTTTCTAACTTTTGAACCGGTGCCCGGAATCGAATTCTGAGGGCACCGATGAAATCGCAGCGCCGGTATTCGCTTAGAAACGCCTCTTCCGGAGTTGTGTTTGCTCAGGTGTGGTTTTTAATTTTCGGGCTTAAAGTTGAGAAATAAAATAATTTTGCTACAACTTTATTTTATTTCGCTTAAGCCACATGGAAGCCACATGAAGCCACTTAAAGGAGGCTTGAACTGAGTTGAACTGGATAGGATGCTATCCAGAAATATCCTACCCCTTGGTAGGATATTTGTGAGGTGGGGCCCACACGAGCCCCGCCGTTTCTTTCCGCTAAGAAACGCACCCGTGAAAACCCGTCTTAATGAAAGTCAACTGACGCGTTTCTTAAAATCTTAATAGACCATTTAATTGGGCTGTTTCTTTTGTAAATTAAATGAGCTGTTTCTTTCGTTGAATTAATTCTACGAATTAATGGTTCGTTTCTTATCTTTTGAAATTCAAATGTTTAGTTGTGTAAATAAAATAAGGCTTAAGATTATTTTATTTTGGGTTGAAACTTGTGGCGTGGAGAGGATTTGGAGGAAAGCGTTCTTCTTCGGCGAAGAACGCGAAAAACGCGAAGAACGCGAAGAACACGGAGAACGCCAAACCTGCGGAGATCGACGACGCGAAGCCTTGTACCGCGACGCCAACGGATCTCCCTTCGCGACGCTTCTTCCACAACGATCCAACCCCGCGACAGCCTTCGATCGACAACAACCAAGGTAGGGGGTTGCGCTTCTTTTTATTTTCTTTTTTGGATTTCAACAACAACATGGATTTAATTATTATTAATTAAATCCGTATGTTATTGGTCCTCGGAGATCTTCGACGCGACGCCCTTCCGCGGTGTGACGATCACCTCCTTCCGCGACGGTCAATTCCGCGACGACCTCGCATCCGACAGCGACGACGAGGTAGGGATTTATTTTGGGAATTACCCCCTTTTTAATTTATTCCCGTCAATGTTTCTTAAAGGAAATTAAAGAACCGAATTGTGAACAATTTAAATCTTCTTAAAATTGTTATTTTTCCGTGTGGAATAAAATTCTCCCGGTTGTTTATCTCTAACGCGGAGGGTGCGGGCCAAACGAACACGGCCCGACGACCCTCCGCCGTTCTTCGTTTTGTGCGGATTTGGCGGGCGATGACGGAACGTGCCGCAGCGGATGTTTGATGATTCCGCAGTAAAGAACGGATCCCGGGAGGAGCAATGGCGCAGACGGGAAGAGAATCGGACCACCGGAGCGATCCCGGTGGCCCGCGGAACTCGCCGGCGGCGCCCCGGCGCGCCGCCGGACGAGCCCGCCGCGGCTGAAGCCGCGGCGGCGGCGGCCAACGGACCCGCGGCCACGCGGGTCTGGTTTGCCCGCGCGGGACGCGGCTCTGCCGCGTCCGTGGTTCACCAGCGCGACCCACGCGGGCCGCGGTTTCCTCAGGCCGCGGGTCAACGCCCGCGGCGCCTGGCGCTCGGCCGCCCGGCCGAGCCGAGCCAGGCCGGTCCGACCGGGCCAACCGGGTCGGGTCGACCCGGTTCGGGCCGACCCAGGGGGGTCGGGCCGGGCCCGTACCCCCCCTTCTTCGGACGACTTTCGTTCAAATGCCCGTAACTTGAGCTACGAGCCTCCAAACGACTCGCCGTCAGCAGCAACGCAATACTTGGAGCGAGTCGGTCGTTTCGGTTTATCGTACTCAATGTTTCGGAATACTTTGGGTTCGGCCGGGTTGGTTCGTACACGAAACCAACCGGGCCCTCGAGCGGAAACGCTCATATCTTGAGCTACGGACGTCCGATTGACGTACCGTCAGATTTGTTAGTTTCCTCTTAGTGAGACGGATCTTTTGGCTCACTCCGCCCGGGGTTTGGGCGCAGGTGGAGTACGGTCGGGTTGGTTTTGCCTTAAAAACCAACCGGGCCCCTGGGACGAAAAAGCCAATAACTCTCAGACCGGGCGTCCGATTGATGCGTCGTCTGTTGCGTTGAGTTCCTGTTGACGATACGGAACTTTTGGCATCCTTCGCCCGAGTTTTGGATGTAGATGGATAGTGGCCGGGTTGGATCGCACCGAAATCCAACCGGGCCCCTGGAACGGAAAAGCTGATATCTTTCAAACCAGACGTCCGTTTGACGAACCGTCAGCGGCGTTGGTGTTTACGTCGAGTAAAGATCCCTATGAGTATACCCTATGGGAGTTCGGGGTACAATTGAGATACGGCCGGGATTGGTTTGCTCACGAAACCAACCGGGCCCCTGGGACGAAAAGGCTAATAACTCACAGACCGGGCGTCCGATTGACGCGCCGTCTGTTGCGTTGAGACCCGTATGACGAGGCGGTACTTTGAGATACTTCTTCGTGGGACCTTGAGATACTTGGAGTATCGACCAGTAGCTCATGGAGCGGACCCTCCCGGAGACGAGCGTGCGGAGTACGGAGATCGTGTAGCCTGCTGAGACCTGACGACTGCTTGACTGACTCGACTTGGAGTAGGTCGACTAGCCCAGTGGACGGAGCGCCCGGTATTTGGCGACAGACCCACGGCGGACGGAGCGCCCGGTAGTTGGCCGCAAACCCGCGGTACTCGACAGGAGGAGTACCTCTGTAGGCTATTGGGGGGAGCGCCCGATATTTGGCGACAGACCCACAGCGGACGGAGCGCCCGGTAGTTGGCCGCAGACCCGCGGTACTCGACAGGAGGAGTACCTCAGCAGTCTTAGGTTAGTGAGCAGTACCTCAGAGTCGTGGCAGGACCACTGTACACTCTAGAGATGGAGCTCTTCAGTAGTTACGGTTTCGATAATGAAAATCCTGGTTTGAGCTGAGACTTTTGACCTTTGTGTTTCCTCATGATTGAGATGGGTTACTTGATAACTTAGGTATATGTATGGGCATATACCTAAGTAGAGTTTATCTGTTGAGATCTTCTTGTGGTTATCCTTGTTGGATTTAGTGAGACCTTGAGGGTCTCGGGGTCCCTACTGAGTATCGTTATACTCACCCCTGCACGGGCTATGCCCGCACCTCGTTGTGTTGGTTGCAGACGACAGGCAGTGCTGACGGAGGCCGAGTGTTCGAGGACTGGACGGTACCCGGAGGCGGACTACACGACAAGTCAGTGTCCGGAGGTGGACTTCACGGCGAGACGACACTCGGAGGAGGTTGACGGACGAGAGCACTGTGGAGGCTATCTGTACCTACCCTTCAGGTAGGATTCATGGTGGACGATCCAGGAGCTGCGCCATCTGTACCTACCCTTCAGGTAGGATCCGAGGAGGACGACCCAGGAGCCGCTTCCGTCCCTCCAGCTGTTGTCTTTTTCTGTTGTACTTTGTTCAGTTGTAGTTGTACTTTCTTTTGGGTTTGTATTCTGGCCCATTTACTTTTCAGCACTTCTTTTTGTACTTAGTGTTTTACTTCCGCTTGTACTCTGTGGTGTTTTGTTACTTTTATAAAGGCAATGCCTTCCCAGTTATCGGGATTTACGCCTTTGGTGCTAGTCGCCAGCCCCTGACCTATGGAAGGCGGGCTTGGGGTAGTCACGGCATGGGCCCCGAGGACGGGTCGTGACAAATTGGTATTAGAGGCGGTCGGTTCTACCGCAGACTCTGATCTTTCTTTCTGTGAAGCAATAGTGTTAAGGGTACCAAGTGTGGTTTTCAGTTCAGGGAGTCCAGTGTTGGTGCGGGCGGCCGACGTATCCAAACACCAGGACCGTGGCAACTGATTTCCGACTTTGTGCACGAAAACACTGATTGCGTGTGTGTTTTAAAAGGTTTCCCCCCTTAAACCAGCTCAAACCAGGTCAGCTCACCAGGTATAATCGTTTGACCGTGTTACGTTGTTTCTTTCAGTATGCCTTTTCTCGGACGACCAACTAGAGCCCAGAGGGATGTGCGTGCTGACAGCCTGTTGAGTGACGAGGCTTCGGTACAGGGCCCTTTTGCAGTTGAGGCACCAGCGGAGGCGCCAGCGGTACTACCATACGTTGGGCCACCGATGCCACCAGCCCCAGCAGTAGGCGATGCCCGCTACTTGAGCGCACTTCATGAGTTCCAGCGCCAGAGGCCACCCAGGTTCGGGGGAGAGACGGACCCGCAGGCGGATGAGGATTGGCTGGAGGCTGTGGTGGGAGTCTTCAGGCTAGTGGGGATGCCATCGGACTTCATGGTGACCTTTGCTGCTAGCCTTCTTCAGGAATCAGCAGGCAGGTGGTGGAGCCACTTGTTCCAGTTTTGCGATGGGATGGCTTTCACATGGGAAGACTTCGAGACCTTCTTCAGGGTGGAGTTTGTTCCAGTAGCTCTACACCCCGAGCGTGTTCAGGAGCTGCTGCCTTTGCCGCGTGTTTTTCGATCAGAAGCCGAGTCATCTGTGGGAAGTAGACAGATGATGCAGAGGTCCAGGAGGACCAGACCAGCAGTTAGGCGATCTCGGGTTTTAGGACCGGTGGTGCGGGGCACCCGGGGTGGGGTCAGAGCCAGGCATGCCAGAAGCAGACTTTGTTACTCGTGCGGTGGAAAGGGGCACCTGGCACGTGACTGTCCGACTCCACGTACAGTTGATCCATAGGCTTTTGAGGAGCCACCGAGGCAGAGGCAGCGACAAATTCTTGAGCAACAGTAGAGCAGTGGACAAGGCAGTAGAGCTCCTAGAGCAGGTGGAAAGGAGCGGAACTAGTGGATACGTCTCTTGTACTTCTAGTTCCATGTTGATGTTGTTTTTGTGTCTTTGTACCATGAGCTGCAATAAAATAAAGACACTTATCTTGTGATGTTTGCCTTCC
The DNA here is from genome assembly GCA_963277665.1 of Viscum album. Taxonomy (NCBI): domain Eukaryota; kingdom Viridiplantae; phylum Streptophyta; class Magnoliopsida; order Santalales; family Viscaceae; genus Viscum; species Viscum album. Next base: position 1,148,350,626 of record OY728127.1, on the reverse strand, counting down.
TGTCCTCTTTTGTGATGTTACTAAGTGGTCCTGGTTAAGACTGTTGACTTGACCCTCACTTTCGAAATTCCTACTAGAGGAGACCCAGTGACCTCACACTGATGCCGATAGTGTGACTCGACCCTTGGAGACGAGAGTGACAGTTGGATCTATTAGTAGTTGCGTCGAGGCCTTACGACGTCATCCATGGCATGAATGCATCATTTATGTCAGGATTGACTGTATTAGGCAACAAATGTGGTTCATCCAGGGGATGAGACCAGATTTCTCTTATCAGCAAAGAAGAAATCATAGCAGCTCTTGTGAGACTAAAGGAGGTGCAGTTCATCCAGGAGCGGATGAAGACTGCACAGTGCAGTAAGAAACAAGGAACCGGTGCCAGTCTTAGAGACTCGGGCGTGATAAATGTTTCAAGAAGAGGTAGCTTTAAATAGAGATGAGTCTGCGAAGCGGTAGACGTGGAGGCAAAGCTAGGAGAGCAGCATGAGGTGGTGTACATCTTAACATGCTACAACCACCCGCCTTAGTTATTCCCGCCAGTCTCAGGGAGCTGGAGGGCGGAGGAAGAGTGTGGCTGCATGCGGTCAAGGAGTGTGACCCAATGGCTCTATAAATGATTCAAGGGACAGTCTATGTCCACTACTAGCTGCTGTAGTAACAGACGTCGATATGAATCATTCCTCGCTTCCACAAATCTTGTTCCAGACCTAGAGTTTCCGGTAAGCCGTGGACTTGACCCTCACGTCTGGAGATACCTTGGGAGGAGACTCGATAATCACACTTACGCCGACGGTGTGGTCAGACCCTCGAGGCGAGAGTTCTGGTTGGAATCTCTTGGTGGCAGCGTCGAGGCCTTATGACATTATTTTGAGTATGGAATGGGCAATAACTGTTTATACTCAAATTGATGGTTTTAGGTAAACGTTGGGATGGGTTTTCCTTGGTCGGCGGAAAAGGAAACCCCAGGCATTGCAGGGTAACTCTTGCACAGGAGGGTGCGACCGATAACTCTTGAGTCGGTCAACCTTACCCTCATAGCAGCAGTCGTTTTGAGTTTCAGTTCTAACAGAAATGGAGACCTCTGGAGTTCGAGGATGACGACCACGTCTTCTTACGGGTCTCACCTCAACGAGGTTTACGGAGATGTGGCCTGGGAGGCAAGTTATCTCCGAGGTTCAACGGACCTTTCTAGGTCCTCAGCTAGGTAGGCGAGGTGGTTTACCGCTTGGCCCATCCACTTCAGTTGTACTAGGTGCACGACGTTTTCCACATATCCCAACTGAGGAGATACGTGCTCGACCCCTTCTCATATCATCGACCATGAGGAGCTAGACGGTGGCGATGAGTGTCTTATATGGAGGTTCCTGTGGGGATCGAGGATCGACAGGAGCGGATCCTAGGAGGATGGTCGATTCCTCTTGTACACTTTCTTTGGCAGTGCGGGAACCTCCAGGTGAGCACATGGGAGCGGAAGGCTCAGATGCGTGCTCAGTACCGCTTTGTTTCCCTAAGTTTGTGGTGAAGCTTTACGGGGACGTAAAGCCCTGTGGTGGGAGTAATGTAAAGACCCGTAAATTTCAAGGGAATTTTTTTTCTTAATTTTCTTTGGAATTTTACAAGAACGCAGTTTCTGACGGCACCTGATTCCGAGGCCCGGTGTGCCCGGAATCATTTTCCGAAGTTTTGGCTCGGGTACGTTCAGTGAACGGACAAGCGGGTTTTTCTAACTTTTGAACCGGTGCCCAGAATCGAATTCTGAGGGCACCGATGAAATCGCAGCGCCGGTATTCGCTTAGAAACGCCTCTTCCGGAGTTGCGTTTGCTCGGGTGTGGTTTTTAATTTTCGGGCTTAAAGTTGAGAAATAAAATAATTTTGCTACAACTTTATTTTATTTCGCTTAAGCCACTTGGAAGCCACATGAAGCCACTTAAAGGCGGATTGAACTGAGTTGAACTGGATAGGATGCTATCCAGAAATATCCTACCCCTTGGTAGGATATTTGTGAGGTGGGGCCCACACGAGCCCCGCCATTTCTTTCCGCTAAGAAACGCACCCGTGAAAACCCGTCTTAATGAAAGTCAACTGACGCGTTTCTTAAAATCTTAACAGACCATTTAATTGGGCTGTTTCTTTCGTAAATTAAATGAGCTGTTTCTTTCGTTGAATTAATTCTACGAATTAATGGTTCGTTTCTTATCTTTTGAAATTCAAATGTTTAGTTGTGTAAATAAAATAAGGCTTAAGCTTATTTTATTTTGGGTTGAAACTTGTGGCGTGGAGAGGATTTGGAGGAAAGCGTTCTTCTTCGGCGAAGAACGCGAAGAACGTGAAGAACGCGAAGAACACGGAGAACGCCAAACCTGCGGAGATCGACGACGCGAAGCCTTGTACCGCGACGCCAACGGATCTCCCTTCGCGACGCTTCTTCCGCAACGATCCAACCCCGCGACAGCCTTCGATCGACAACAACCAAGGTAGGGGGTTGCGCTTCTTTTTATTTTCTTTTTTGGATTTCAACAACAACATGGATTTAATTATTATTAATTAAATCTGTATGTTCTTGGTCCTCGGAGATCGTCGACGCGACGCCCTTCCGCGGTGTGACGATCACCTCCTTCCGCGACGGTCAATTCCGCGACGACCTCGCATCCGACAGCGACGGAGAGGTAGGGATTTATTTTGGGAATTACCCCCTTTTTAATTTATTCCCGTCAATGTTTCTTAAAGAAAATTAAAGAACCGAATTGTGAACAATTTTAATCTTCTTAAAATTGTTATTTTTCCGTGTGGAATAAAATTCTCCCGGTTGTTTATCTCTAACGCGGAGGGTGCGGGCCAAACGAACACGGCCCGACGACCCTCCGTCGTTCTTCGTTTTGTGCGGATTTGGTGGGCGATGACGGAACGTGCCACAACGGATGTTTGATGATTCCGCAGTAAAGAACGGATCCCGGGAGGAGCAATGGCGCAGACGGGAAGAGAATCGGACCACCGGAGCGATCCCGGTGGCCCGCGGAACTCGCCGGCGGCGCCGGCAGCCGGAGGCGGCGGCGGCCAACGGACCCGCGGCCACGCGGGTCTGGTTCGCCCGCGCGGGGCGCGGCTCTGCCGCGTCCGCGGTTCACCAGCGCGGCCCACGCGGGCCGCGGTTTCCTCAGGCTGCGGGTCAACGCCCGCGGCGCCTGGCGCTCGGCCGCACGGCTGAGCCGAGCCAGGCCGGTCCGACCGGGCCAACCGGGTCGGGTCGACCCGGTTCGGGCCGACCCAGGAGGGGTCGGGCCGGGCCCGTACCCCCCTTCTTCGGACGACTTTCGTTCAAATGCCCGTAACTTGAGCTACGAGCCTCCAAACGACTCGCCGTCAGCGGAAACACAATCCTTGGAGCGAGTCGGTCGTTTCGGTTTATCGCACTCAATGTTTCGGAATACTTTGGGTTCGGTCGGGTTGGTTCGTACACGAAACCAACTGGGCCCTCGAGCGGAAACGCTCATATCTTGAGCTACGGACGTCCGATTGACGTACCGTCAGCTTTGTTAGTTTCCTCTTAGTGAGACGGATCTTTTGGCTCACTCCGCCCGGGGTTTGGGCGCAGGTGGAGTACGGTCGGGTTGGTTTTGCCTTAAAAACCAACCGGGCCCCTGGGACGAAAAAGCCAATAACTCTCAGACCGGGCGTCCGATTGACGCGTCGTCTGTTGCGTTGAGTTCCTGTTGACGATACGGAACTTTTGGCATCCTTCGCCCAAGTTTTGGATGCAGATGGATAGTGGCCGGGTTGGATCGCACCGAAATCCAACCGGGCCCCTGGAACGGAAAAGCTGATATCTTTCAAACCAGACATCCGTTTGACGAACCGTCAGCGGCGTTGGTGTTTACGTTGAGTAACGGTCCCTATGAGTATACCCTATGGGAGTTCGGGGTACAGTTGAGATACGGCCGGGATTGGTTTGCTCACGAAACCAACCGGGCCCCTGGGACGAAAAGGCTAATAACTCACAGACCGGGCGTCCGATTGACGCGCCGTCTGTTGCGTTGAGACCCGTATGACGAGGCGGTCCTTTGAGATACTTCTTCGTGGGACCTTGAGATACTTGGAGTATCGACCAGTAGCTCATGGAGCGGACCCTCCCGTAGACGAGCGTGCAGAGTACGGAGATCGTGTAGCCTGCTGAGACCTGATGACTGTTTGACTGACTCGACTTGGAGTAGGTCGACTAGCCCAGTGGACGGAGCGCCCGGTATTTGGCGACAGACCCACGGCGGACGGAGCGCCCGGTAGTTGGCCGCAAACCCGCGGTACTCGACAGGAGGAGTACCTCTGTAGGCTATTGGGGGGAGCGCCCGATATTTGGCGACAGACCCACAGCGGACGGAGCGCCCGGTAGTTGGCCGCAGACCCGCGATACTCGACCGGAGGAGTACCTCAGCAGTCTTAGGTTAGTGAGCAGTACCTCAGAGTCGTGACAGGACCACTGTACACTCTAGAGACAGAGCTCTTCAGTAGTTACGGTTTCGATAATGAAAATCCTGGTTTGAGCTGAGACTTTTGACCTTTGTGTTTCCTCATGATTGAGATGGGTTACTTGATAACTTAGGTATATGTATGGGCATATACCTAAGTAGAGTTTATCTGTTGAGATCTTCTTGTGGTTATCCTTGTTGGATTTAGTGAGACCTTGAGGGTCTCGGGGTCCCTACTGAGTATCGTTATACTCACCCCTGCACGGGCTATGCCCGCACCTCGTTGTGTTGGTTGCAGACGACAGGCAGTGCTGACGGAGGCCGAGTGTTCGAGGACTGGACGGTACCCGGAGGCGGACTACACGACAAGTCAGTGTCCGGAGGTGGACTTCACGGCGAGACGACACTCGGAGGAGGTTGACGGACGAGAGCACTGTGGAGGCTATCTGTACCTACCCTTCAGGTAGGATTCGTGGTGGATGATCCAGGAGCTGCGCCATCTGTACCTACCCTTCAGGTAGGATCCGAGGAGGACGACCCAGGAGCCGCTTCCGTCCCTCCAGCTGTTGTCTTTTTCTGTTGTACTTTGTTCAGTTGTAGTTGTACTTTCTTTTGGGTTTGTATTCTGGCCCATTTACTTTTCAGCACTTCTTTTTGTACTTAGTGTTTTACTTCCGCTTGTACTCTGTGGTGTTTTGTTACTTTTATAAAGGCAATGCCTTCCCAGTTATCGGGATTTACGCCTTTGGTGCTAGTCGTTAGCCCCTGGCCTATGGAAGGCGGGCTTGGGGTAGTCACGGCACGGGCCCCGAGGACGGGTTGTGACAGTCCTTCTGCGAGAAGATATACCTGAGACTCTGATGATCGGAAAAGACTGTAAAGCGCTCGCCCATCAGATAGTGTCGCCAAGTCTTCAGAGTGAAGACCACTGTTGCTAACTCCAGGTCATGGGTAGCGTAGTTCTGCTCATGCGGTCTCAACTGACGTGATCCATAAGTGATCACTGCCCGCTCCTGCATCAGAACACATCCGATTCCGGTCCCTGATGCATCGCAATAGACTACGTACCCTACTCCCTCCTCAGGCAACCTCAAGATAGGTGCACTAGTCAATCTCTGTCTCAGCTCCTGGAAGCTCTGATGACATCTGTCTGTCCACACGAAGGGTTTCCCCTTCTTCGTCAAAGCTGTGAGTGATGCCGCAACTCTAGAGAAGTCTGGCACGAATCTCCGATAGTATCCAGTTAGTCCCAAGAAACTCCGAACCTCAGTCACGCTCCTGGGTGGCTCCCATGCTAACACAACCTCAATCTTCGCGGGATCCACTGCAACTCCCGCCTCAGAGATAACGTGTCCCAAGAAGTGGACCTCACGTATCCAGAACTGGCACTTCGAGAGCTTACCATAAATCTGGTGCTCTCAGAGTGTGTCTAGTATAACTCGCAAGTGATAGGCGTGCTCCTCCTCAGTCGTAGAGTAAATCAGAATGTCGTCGATGAAGACCACGACAAACCGATCGAGGTATGGCTGAAAGATCCTGTTCATGACAACCATGAACACTGCTGGAGCATTGGTTACACCGAAAGGCATAACCAAGAACTCATAGTGGCCATACCGACATCTGAAGGCCGTCTTCTGCACATCCTCGTCTCTGACTCTGAGCTGATGATAGCCTGACCTGAGGTCTATCTTCGAGAACCACCGCGCTCCCTTGAGCTGATCAAAGAGGTCATCAATCCTCGGTAGTGGATACTTGTTCCTCACTGTCACCTGGTTCAGGCGACGATAGTCAACACAAAGTCGCAAGCTCCCGTCCGCCTTTTTGGCGAACAATATCGGGGAAGCCCAGGGTGAAACACTGGGTCGGATGAACCCCTTGCCCTGCAAGTCCTCCAGCTGTACCCGTAGCTCTCGAAGCTCGGCGGGGTCCATCCGATATGCTGGAGTGGATATCGGGACTGTCCCGGGGTAGAAGTCAATATAAAATTCTACCTCTCTGCGAGGAGGTAGCCCTGGTACATCGTTAGGAAAAACGTCCGCAAACTGATCCACCACTGCAGGAAAACCAGGACTCCGCACGTCAACTACTCCAAGGATGAGGCTAGCCAACTGATGAGTGATGGGCTGTCCTCTCCTCTGCGGAAGTCCATCCTGTGCTGCTAAGGCTCCCTTCTCACCAGTGAAGGTGAACCTGCTCCCATCGGTGCATACACATCGCACCTTGCGCCTAAAACAGTCAATCTGTGCATGGACCGTAGATAGCCAATCCATGCCCAAGATGACGTCGTAAGGCCTCGACGCTGCTACAAGAAGATCCCAGCCGAAGCTCTCGCCTCCTAGAGTAAGATCACACTACCGGCACCAGTGCGTAATCGTCGAGTCTGCTCCCGTAGGAGTCTCTAGCCGTAAGGATCAAGCCAACGGCTCTGTCGGAATCTCCGAGCTCCGAACAAGGGCAGCGGCTATGAAAGAGTGACTCGCTCCTGTGTCTATAAGAACTGCAGCAAGGGTGGAATAGACACAGATAGTACCTCGAATCATCTCGGGTGCGCCGTGGTCGTAGGCCTCTGCTTCCTGGAGCTGTGCCTGTCTCTGCCAGCCAGCTCCCTGTGGTCGGGGTGGACCTCCTGGTGGTGGTGGTGGCAGAGCCTCAAAGTGTCACCCACCACCGGCTGCTCGTCCAGCTCCTCTGCCTCGTCCGCCTCCTCCCTGCGGACCGCCACGGTCGACCCTCTACCTCTGCCTCAGTGGTCCCTCAACTGACTGCTGCTCCTCGGCATGACGGGTCGAGCAGTCACGAGCCATGTGGCCCTGCCCGCCGCACGAGTAGCACTGTCTGCCTCTCGAAAGACCGGCTCCTCGTTGTGTGCCCTGCACTGCTGAGCCAGTGCCCTGAGGTCGTCTGCCTGAAGGTCTGGTCTGCCTGGACCCCTGAGTCATCCGTCGACTGCCTGTTGCAGATGACTCTGCCACGTGCCGCCCTGCGGTGGGTCGCTGCGCTGGTGTAGACTCAGCAAGGAAGCTCTCGATCAGAAGGGCCCGCTCCAGTACTCCTGTATGAGTTGGTATGCTGAGGGAGATCAGCGATGCCCTGATCTAGTGTCTCAAACCCTGCTCGAAGGTCCGGGCCTGAAAGAATGGGTCCCGTACCATGTCGGTCGAGTAGCGCGAGAGATCGGTAAATCTCGCCGAGTACTGAGCGACCGTCATGCTGCCCTGCCGCAGCTGAAGAAGCTCCTGGATACGCACCGCACGAAGGGTGGCTGGGACGAACTCCGAGCGGAAGAGGCTCTCAAAGTCCGTCCAAAGTAGAGATGCCTCATCGTGCACCTGGAGCATCAAGCTCCACCATCGTCCTGCTGCTGCGTGTAGTAGGCTCGCAGCGAGGATCACCATGAGGTCTGCTGGTGTCCTCACTAGCCTAAACACACGTACCACTGCCTCCAGCCAGTCCTCGGCTACCTGGGGATCCGTCTCCCCGCGAAACCTGGGTGGTCGCTGGCGCTGAAACTCATGCAGTGCGCTGAGGCGACGTGCATCGTCAGCGGCTGGTGCTGGAAGCATCGGGGGCTCGGCGGGTAGAGCTACCGCCGGTGCCACTGCTGACAAAGGGCCCTGCACCGAGGCCTCGTCGCTCGGTGGGCTGTCGTCACACTCGACTCTTGGAACCCTAGCTGGCTGCCGTCGTGGGGCCATCCTGAAAAGGAAATAGGTTCGCCATGGTCAAACAGTATACCTGGTGAGCTGATATAAGTAATCACAAAGAAAACTTGAAACACACACGCAATCAATGTTTTCGTGCATTAAGTCGGAAATCAGAAGTCAGGGTCCTGGTGTACGGATACGTCGGCCGCCGCACCAACACTGGACTCCCTGGACTGATAACCACACTCAATACACTAAACATTATTGCTTCACATAGAAAAGATCAGAGTTCGTGGTAGAACCGAACTGCTCTGATACCAATTTGTCACGACCCGCCCTCAGGGTCCGTGCCGTGACTGCCCCAAGCCCGCCTTCCATAGGCCAGGGGCTGGCGACTAGCACCAAGGCGTAAATCCCGGTAAAAAGGGAAGGCATTGCCTTTGTAAAGTAAACAAACATCACAGAGTAAGCAAGCGGAAAGTAAACACTAAGCAAAAGCAGAGTACAGCTGAAAGTGCGGAAAAGTAAATGGGCCAGTATACAAACCCAAACTGAAAGTAAAGTACAACTCGAAAGGGAAAACAACAACTGAAAAGTAAAAGCCGCTACACCGAGCTGTCCACTGGAAATCCCACCTGAAGGGTGGGTACAGATAGCTCTACTGCTCCATGGGTCCCGCCGTCCGCTCCGAGCACGTCCCGCCCAGTGGTCCACCTCCAGGTACCGTCCTGCTTTGCAAGCCTCAGCTAAGATCAACGCTGTCCGTCGTCTGCAACCAACACAACGTAGTGCGGGCAAAGCCCGTGCATGGGTGAGTATAAGCTACTCAGTAGGGACCCCGAGACCCCTGAAGGTCTCTCAAATCCACAAAGGATAAACCACGAAGAAAGGTACAATCACGAAGTAACAACCGACACTGCTTAGGTATATGCCCATACATATACCTAAGTCATCAATTTCAAATACGCTCCAACCTCCGAGCCCAAGTACAACTCAGTCCACACAGAAAAGTAAACGTATTTCACACAGGAAAGCAAAACGAAATCCACACAGGATAGCACAACACAATCCACACAGGAAAGCAACAGGATTCAGCTCACACAGGTATACTTCTTCGAAAGACGATAAAGATGATCTCTGATCCATCTAAGTTGTCGGACCCACGAAGGATCGATAGGTAACTAACCCCTGCAAATGACCCACACAGGATCGGGCCCACATAGGACCTGTAGGCGCTGGTTCACACAGGACCGCTGAGCGCAAGGACCCACACAGGATCAGACCCACACAGGATCGGGCCCACACAAGACCTGTAGCACTGATCCATGTAGGATCGCTAAGTGCTGTAGTCGTCGTCGTCGAATCCACACAGGATCTCTGTACTGTCGCCGTCGCAGTCACAGTAGCAGTAGTAGTAGTCACAGTCGCAGCCAGCACTAGGGTTCCCGCACACAGCAAGCTCGTTCGGAGGGTCCGCTCCACGAGCCGAGAGGCTGATACATCAACTGTCACAAAGTCCAGAGTTGATGTATCTAAAAGTTCCGTATCATCAACAGGAACTCTATACAACAGACGGCGCGTCGATCGGACGCCCGGTCTGAGAGTTATTGGCATTTTCGTCCCCGGGGCCCAGTTGGTTTTTAAGGCAAAACCAACCCGACCATACTCCACCTACGTCCAAACCTCGGGCGGAGTATTACAAAAGATCCGTCTCACTAAGAGTAACACAACAAAACTGACGACACGTCAATTGGACGTTCGTAGCTCAAGATATGAGCGTTTCCTCTCCGAAGGCCCGGTTGGTTTCGTGAACGAACCAACCCGGACGAGCTCAAAGTGTTCCAAAACTTTGAGTGCGATATACCGAAACGACCGTCTCGATCCAAGGATTGTGTTGCCGCAGACGGTTCGTCGATCGGAGGTCCGTGGCTCAAGTTATGGCAAAAAGACCGAAACTGTCTCGAAAATGGGGGGTCCGGGTCTGGGCCGACCCGGCCCGACCCCCCCTGGTCTGACCCGAACCGGGTCGTCCCGACCCGGATCCGAACCGAACCGGGTCAGACCGACCCGGTCCGCTAGACCCGGCCCGACCGGTGGCGGCGCGGCGGCGCGGCCCGGCCAGCAGCGGCACGGCCAGGGTGCCGTGCATGTGCCGCACGTGGGGGGGGGGGGGGTAAAACCCCCCCTTTTTTCGGATCTCGGCCGGCCTAAGGCCGACCGTTTCTCTTCTCACGCGGGACCCACGGGTCCTGCCTCCTATCCAAACCGGCGGCCGGCGCGGCCGGCCGCCTTCTTCTTCTCCGCCGCGGCCATCGCCGCGGCTCTTCCGATCTCCAGCGGCCGGCGAGGCCGGCCGCCCCTGGCTGCTCCTCCGCGGCCGTAGGGCCGCGACCCTTCTTGATCTCCGGCGCCGGCGGCCCGGCTGGCCGCCGGTCGCCTCCTCATTCTGCCGCGGCCCGTCTCCGGCCGCTGTCTCTTTCGTAAACAACGACGCGGTGCGTCGGCACCACATTTCTTTATCGCTGCTCGCTCCGGCCATAAATTCTTTTGTTCCTGCGCGGTGCGACGACACCACGCTGTCTCCGCTAAATCAACACGAAAGATTAGAAGGGGGAGGAGAATCGGTCGTGTTCGTGCGGTCCGGTCTCCTCCCGTTATAACGATAACAGTTGGCCAATCGTATAAACAAAACAATGAACGTTTCACAAATTTTTAATAAAATTTGGAACTACGCCCAACGGATTATTCTTTCATGTTCGAGGGAATGAAAACACCTAATTTGAAAAGGACAAACCCCTACGTTGGTTCTAGAACGAAGTTCGATGATCGATAACGATTCGCGGAAGTCGAGCGTCGCGGTGGTCGGCGTCACAGAAGAAGAACGTCGATGTCGCGGTTATGTCGTCACGGAAGACGGTTCCCGAGAACGTGGAGTTCTTCGTCGAAGTTCGAAGGTTCTTCGTGTTCTTCGTCAGAGTTGAAGAAGAAGAAGAAGGAGAAGCTCCCAAAATTCCTCTAAAGGTGGTAAAAGAAATTCAACCAGAATAAAATAAGCTTTAAGCTTATATTATTAAATAACTTTACCACATGAATTTCAAAGGTTTGAATTGAACAACTCACCTCAATTAATATGCTAAGTTGTCAAAACATTTAAAGAGGGGTTAAAGGGAGTTTTGAGAGAAGTTGAAAAGTTGGGTTTCGTGTGGGCCCCACCACACTTAATCCTCCCAAGGGAGGTTAAGTGTATGTGGGTCCCACCTTTAACTCCCTTTGGGAGAAGTTAACTAACATAAAAATAAAATAAAAAGTGTTCCACATTTTTATTCAATTTTTTATAATTCTCCCAAAAATTAACTTTCGTCCCGCAAAAAACGCAACTTCGGAAAAGGTCTCCTTAAGCGAATATCAGTTTTGTGAGTTCATCGGTGTCCTCGGATTTCAATTCCGAGCACCGGATCAAAAGTTAGAAATTCCCGCTCGTTCGTTCACTGAAAGTACCCGAGCCAAACTTCGGAAATTGATTCCGGGCACTCCGGGCCTCGGAATCAGGTTCCGTATGAAACCGCGCTCTTGTAAAATTCCAAAGAAAATTAAGAAAAAATTTCCCTTGAATTTTACGGGTCTTTACAAATAAGTTTTCATAGAAGGCCATCTGGAAGTCTACCCAGACCATACCTTGATGGCGTTTATCCTAAGAGATGAAATCCCACCATCGTTTGGTGAAATCACATAGCATGTATGCAGGGAGCTTGACCCTCCACTACGGAGGCATCTTAAGATGGTTGAAGATTGATACCATGGATTATAACCATAACTCAATAGCCTGAGGTCCTCCATCTACTAAGAAGGTGGGAGGATGCTGCTGTTGAAAGTACCAAGTTAGATTTTCCATAGTTAGGGAAGGCTAGGGAGCACCTTGAATAGACTGCATGAATCGCAGAAAATTGTCATGGAACTAAGCATCGACGTCTAATGAAATATTAGCAGGAGGTTCCTCAGGTGGAACTACAGGAGGTATCATGGGTGGCTCAGAGCCCACCACCTTCAGAGTGTGCTCATCACCATTGTCTTGGTGTACAACATGAGTTCATCACAGTAGTATAACTTTATAATTGCCAAGAACAATCCTCAGAAAGGATTTAAAACAGATAGGGAAAGAATATATGGAAGACGATAAAGAAAGGATAGGTACAAGGTCTACCTATAAGCACAACTAAGATGACAACCTTCCCCTGGAGTCAGGTTTAGGTAAGAAGGAAAAGGTCACAGAAGGGTCACAAATTCATAGACTATTGCCCATTACTAAGGTTGGGTCAGGGCCAAGGTATCACATTTCTCATATAAAGCGATCATTTAATTTTAAGGTGGTATTCATTTTAATTCATTTATGTATTTCAATTTTCCTTTAAAATTTTGAATCAGTAGGATCACCATTATAATTTATAAGGGCCCATACACCTTATAAATCTAAATTGGGTGTCCACTTCATCCAAACCATAATATGTTCCTATAAGTTGAATTGGAACATTTCTACAAATCTAACAAACCAGGCACCGCAAGGCACAAATAAAAACCACATTCAAATAGACAATGCACACTGAAAAGTAAATATGAAATGGCATAATGAATAACATTTCAAGTCCTATTGTGCCTAGTATGATGCATGATTTCAATATGCCCTCATCTCATCGGGCTATGGTAAATAAGAAACCATCATTTCAATAATATTAATATCAATAACAACACAAGACATGTGCATCACCCAATGGTGAATTTGTATCAACTACAATGGCATAATCAATAACTGAAATTTCCCACCCCAGGTAATTTGGGTTCCCCCTTTACATGGGTTAGCTACGTCCAAGCATAAGGTCAATTCTAAATTCCTTTGTCCTAATCTTCTGTCTAAGCCCAAAAAGTAAGACAAAATGAAAATAGGCCCTGATACCACTTTGTAGCATCTCGCCTTGGGTTCCACTTAATGGTTCCCCGAGATGGTGGGCTACAAGAACTCAAGTCCACCTCCTCGAATGCCATAGGATTTTGACTAGTAGCGAGGGCCTAGGGTGTGTCTGTGAGGAGAATATTCCCTCATAGATTAGAGTATGAACAATAGTAAATGATAGTTAATAAATAGTGAAAACATAATAAGAGACAAAAAACAATGAAAATAATGGAAATAAACCATGCAAGAGAAAGTGGATAACTGTGAAATACAAATAAATAATAATAGATACAATGATGATGATGATCATGATAATATACAAAAATGAGAGTACATGGGAAACATGGGATACAAGCATATACTACATGCTATAAAAAAACTACCAAAAAGATAAAAAATTGTTACAACATGAATCTTGAGCGTAGGCTTGGTCCTATTCCCCCAATATCCACCCTAAAGCTGTAAATCAATCAAGCATCAGAAGTCGCATGCTTCCCTTTATCCATACCTGTGATCATAAAATCTTCTTGGGTGTCGAGGGAGAACCAAGCAGGGTGTGAGATACAATCTTAGTAGTTCATCTCCCATGGTGTTTATGCTAATCCATTTCATGCCATAAATAAATGAAAAATGTGAAAAAATAATAAAAGTACATAATACACAAATAAACGAATAACCACTTGGCCTGGGTTCCTAATTGGACACCTGACCGATACCACCTGCTTCAACTTGTGCAAGTCATAATATGTATATAAGGGCCATCGTAAACAAAACACCCACATAGGTTGACCCCAAGATCATTCTTTGGCTTGGTGGTCACATTTCCATGTCATCATTTAACATGTGCATACTATAAACAAAAGAAATCATATAAGTGCATGCAATCCATCAATCCGTCAAATCCAATGGTGGAGTCTCGTTCCCATCCAAGGCGATCTATATAGAATCTCAAGGGTTGCTATAGGTGTCTCCGATATAACCAAAGCCACCGAGTCTATCCAAGTCAACCCACACTAGCATCCCATGTATCACTCATGACATGGTGAACTCTGAGTCCATACCAAGTATGTCAAATAGGAGATCAAGTATCAGTCAAGGCATGGCGTAGCCATCTTTCCAACGGGTCCATCATTGGTTGCTTCCTTAGGGAACCGTTGTCACTCACAAGTATACAGAATCTACCTGAAGAGCTTATACCTAGAAATACAAAGTATCACTCCCAACATGTCAAGTAGATCCAACTAAGCATGGAGAGTCCATCCACTACATCCTTAAATCAGGACCCATGTTCTCTCCTGACCCATAGTAGGTAAGCATAGAAACCAATCACATGTCACAATTCATATCATATATATAATCAAAAATCATTAACAAGTCATGGAAATAACTCATACCAAAAATCTATCTAAAACGATACAATTCAAGCCATTAAACATTGCATAAGGCATTCAATACAAACATAAGCTCAAGGTTACAAGGCATGATCACTAAGAAACATGCAATGAACATAAGTGATGGAATACAAGCATAATCACAAGGAATTGGCATAACATATAAGTAAAACAATGACATAATGAATAAGGCATGGGCACTCAACTAATTTTCATGAGCAATTGAATATAAGGTACGCGATGTGTGAAACATCAAGCGTAAGCATTCAATTATAAAGTGTGTGGAATCAAGATCAAAGGCCAATCTCATGGTTCAAAATTCATTTAAACTCAAATTATAATTTAAGGCATGGAAAAAATAGGCCATAGAAAGTGGGAACACCCAAAGGGGTGACCAATGATGAGACAAACACCCCTCGTATGGGTTTCTCCATGAGGTAGGGTCACACATCACTTGAAAAACCAATTTCATTAATTTATTAAACTAATTTGAAGCATAGTTAGAAGGGTATGGTGAGTGGCATAATGATGTGTCAATTAAAATGTGATGAAATGAGCTGTAAAGATCTAGACCACTGACCTCTATGTAGTAGCGCTCCACTCATCTGTTTTTGAGGTTTGAATCGACCTAGAACAGAAGAAAATGAAAAAATCGTCAAACAACCTAAAAATAGGGAAAAAGTGGTTTCACCTAAATAGCACAACAGATGGAGGAGGAACCTTGAAATAGAATGAAAAGGAAAGAGGAGCTTACTGAGTGATTTCTAATACTTCCAATGGCAAGAGAAATAGAGTCTGATTAGAGGAGTTAGATCAAAACCTACGGAGAGGGGAGATAGAGATCCACACATGGAAGAGGAAAAGGGAGCCTTTGTAGGAAATAAAAGAGATAATATGGATTTAATTAAATCATTAAAGATAGGAATTTTAGTAAATTCACCCACACAACAAGGGTGCATGGTTTGGCCTATCGGTTGGACAAATGGTGCGCTAACCATGTGCCAATCACTACTTCAAAGGGGAAACTTTCATGATTATGCACACAATTTATCTAACCACGCACAAACCATGTGTTTGAGATCTGTCCCAAAATTATGTAGCACCAAACGGCTGCGCGTCTAGGGTTGTATGGTTGCAAACAAACCATGCGACCACCTGCACCCCACTGTCTGCAACCACATAGTTTAGGGAAACCATGCGGGTTGGTCAACACGATTTCTCCTAACCATGCGGCTCAGTATTTTCTTTAATTTCTGGGGTTCCAGGCTCTGAACAATCCCTGTACACCCTCGAGACCCCCTTGACTCCCTAATGCATCATTATTATAGCCAAAACAAGGAGTTTGAACAAAAAAAATAATGATCCATAACTTTGAGAAAAGTCAGGACGTCACACCCCAACCCACCTGTACTACCCCTACCAACCGTGGGGGGGGAGTTATGTGTCATATTTAATTGAGTTCACTCAACAAAATTAAACATTTGTTTTGTGGTATGTGAATGGGTTGGTATTCTTTATTTAAGAGTTCTCTTGTCCCACTCATATATGTATAACGTATTATTATACTATGTTTCTCATTTATATGGGTCTCACTACTATAGATACCACTTTTAAAATTTCTAGAAATCACTTGTATTAGTGCTATTTTTTTTGTAAATCTAAGCATCTTGAAGTACCTTTTATTAGTGCTAAAAAATTACTGATAAAAAACCCTTTTATCAACACTAAAAAAAGGTGATAAAAAGGGTTTTTTATCAGTGTTAAAAAAAGCACTGATAAAATGTGACTTTTACCAGTGTTTTTTTAGTATTGAAAAAAGGGGGTGGTCTCCACCTATGAATTTACAGAAAAAATTATTTGTTTTTACTTTTACCAGTGTTTTTTAGCGATGATAAAAGGGGTCTTTTATCAGTGAAAAAGAAAGCACCAGTAAAAGTAAATAAATAAATATTTTTCCCCTGTAAATTCAAAGGTGGAAGACACACCTTCTTATCAACACTAGAGGAGGCCCCTACCCTTTTAACAACATTAGAGCACCTACTTCACAGCCGTACACACCTCTACCTTCATCTGGATTTGAACCAGAGACCTCTCAATCATGCATCTGCATCTTTACCACTAATCTATGTTGATTCATTCTTTAATTTATGATATATCTATATATTTATATATATTTCGTTACGTTTTGTATCCATATATATATATTTATATGATTATTTTTAAATACATTGATAAAATATGTTCTTTTTGTGTGTGTTTATAAATACATACATACATACATACATACATACATACATACATACATACATACATACATACATACATACATACATACATACATACATACATACATACATACATACATACATACATACATATTTATATATATGTGTGTATGTATAAATATAATTATACATATTTATATTTATTTACACATATTATATATTAATATTTATATACATATATTAGAATATATAGATAATATATATCGATTTTTAATATAAACACACACAAAAAATATATTTATATATATATACACATTGTATAGATATATAAATATTGATATATATATATATTTTTTTTATTTTAAATAATAAAATAGATATTGTTTTTTTTATTTAGATATGGTTTATATATTTATGAAGATATTTTATATGTAAAAATGTTTACATATTTATTTATAAAATTAAATTTTTATGTGTAAATATATACAAATATGTATATATTTGTACATATTTAATTATAAATAATGTTACATTATAAAAATTGATAAAATTTGAACATAATAATATCCTTATGAGTGTAAGACTTGAAAATAATTTGAGTCTCCACCCAAAAAAAGATAATAATACTCCCTTAAATAAGGATGAAATTCCATCAAATATTAAAAAATGGGGGTACCCTGACAAAAAAATCAATTTTGGAGGCCTTTTAGGCCTTTTTAGACCCCAAAAAAATGATGACTGGGTTCCCGGGTCACCATGGTGTAGATTTTTCACAAGATTTGATTTGATATGTGGTAGAGCTCAAACAGACACCCATATGAAAAGGTATGACCGTTTGAAGTTCTAGTCATGTTTGAAACTTATTTTAGATCATTTATTAATTTATTGACTTTTTCTATCTTTAAAATGTTATTAAATGACTATTAGTCAATAAAAATTAGAATTTTTTTAATTAATATTATTTTTAATTATTTTATAAACCATTTTCCACTAAATATCTTATATATTAAATGTGATTACATATTTCATATGAGATAAATCATATTTTATAAAATATATTATATTTATATCAATATAAATATATTTATACATTAATATAATATTTTTAATGATATATATATATATTTATGAAATATACCTTTTATTAGTGCTAAAAACAATGGTTTTAGTGCTGATAAAAGACATACTTTTATCAGCTCTAAGAAAAGTGCTGTTAAAAGTACCCTTTATCAGCCTTAAAAAAAGCACTGATAAAGGGGGAACTTTTATCACCGATAAAAAAAGGGCTGATAAAAGGTGATTTTATTATTGTTTTTAGTGGTGATAAAAGTACCCCCTTTAATCAACACTTTTTTTAGCTCTGATAAAGGTTGGTGCTGGATAAAGATGAATATGTGGAAGTGTTTTTAGATTGAAATGTGTGTGTGTTTTTTTCATTATCAATTTTTTTAATTCATTTATTTGTTAGTAATTACCACATAATTGTTACTGAGTTTCAAGGTCATTTACTATGTGTAATGTCCCAACTTTTAGTATGATTTTTTATTTGATAACTTCCATGTTTATTGAAATTGAATAACTTTTATTGCCCACAATGCGATCTAAAATGAATAATGTTTTATTTCAAAAAGATAGAATATTATAATAAAAAATTCAATGAACATTATTATTAAAAGAAACACATATGAAACATAATCATTAAAACCATAAAAAGGATAATAAATACAAGTAAATAAAAAAAAGAAAATTTTGAAATATTTTTCCTTGCGGTCTCTCATGAAAATCATACCACTGAGAATAACTGTAAAAAGGATGAAAATATATAGGAATGAAAAAGGGAAATGTGATTTTTTATAGTCATTTGGTATATATAGTCATTCAAGATAAATATAATCACTGAGATATTAAAATTATTATAATTGACATGTAATCCTTATGTAGAAGTGACTAATGTACTAGAAATAATATATTTTACATGTATAAATAAATAATTAACATCTAATAAATAATTAAATAATGATTATAAATAAAAATATAATAATTTATGATCAAAAAATAGTTTTTAATCTAAAAAATTGGGTTTTTATGTATAATGTGACATTATTTAAAAATAAAAAAATTTAATATATAAGAATTTAATTTAATAAAATGAATTCCAAATTTGGAATCAAGATATGAAAATTATGTATGATGGTAAAATTCCATTTTTGGATAAAAATGAGTTACTATATTAAATAGTGAAAATATATCAGTAAATTCAATAAATATTATATATATTTTAAAAATGATTGATAATATAATAAAAAAACCATCAAACCTTATCATGGGTGTAACATCTTGTTACCTTTTTCAGGTATTTCTCATCTCTCTTTTCGTTTCCCTCTTTATTTGGATGCGTTTTGGGATTTCTGAGGGTGGAGAGCATTTTTTTGGGGAAAATGAATTAAAGTTTAGGGATTTATGTTTTTTGGAATTAATAAATTCTAGGTATAAATATTAAAAAGGATTAAGAGGATGTCCTTTGGGGTCTAGGTTAACCTAGGGTATTTTTCTAAATGTTTATGTGTAATTTTCCTGCTTGGCATTTTCACATTGTGAACTATTTGCACGATATGAAACCTTCATTGGGATGATTCCGTAAATTGGTACAAAGAATGAAAATTTTACACACCATGAAATTGGTTCACGTTATGAAAAGGTTGATCAGTGTTTTTTTAACCGAGGTGACACCGTTTTTGGCATATATGTCTTTCATGGATTTCACATCGTGAACCCAGGATTCATGTCATGAAATGTACATGTCTTATAGGTTTTTATGAGTTGCACACATGATTTTATTTCCATTCAACCATAGGCTTCTCTATCAAAACCTAGTATCTCTCCCAAGCAATTTTGGGGATCTCTTCTCCTTCTAGATCCTTTCGTTTAGTGATTGATCTTCGTTGTGATTGCACTATATCTCTCTAATAGAGTGATCTTTCTGCTTCTTCATTGTTTTTGATCATAACAGAACCGTTGCACTAGATTTTTAGATTCATTGGTCTTATGGTGTTGATTCTTCTTGATCCTTTCTAGATCCATTGTGTGATCTTTTTCCAGATACTGACCTTTGTGTTGGTTGTAGTGCAGCGTGTGATTTTCTTGAGGTATGTGTAACATCATATTATAGGTTTTTAGGTATTCCTTGACCTTTTTTGGATTCCATTTTTATTGGATCTTGTTTAGGGGTGATTTGGATGGAATTTGGATTTTTTTGGAAGTTTCTAGGTTGTGCATGATTGGCATATAGTTTTCCCAAACTGTGTACCCCTTAATGCAAACCATGAAACCCTAAATAGTGATGGTTTTCACGGTTGGTGCATAGTTTGAAAAACTGTGTACCCACCTAGTAGAAATGTGCACCCCATTATAGGTGCTCATGGTTAGGGCTCATAGCTTGTATAACCGTGCAACCCTACCCATCTAACTGTGCATCTGAGACTTTTTATTTTGAAAAATTATTTAAAATTTTCATGACCCTCGGTTTAACCCCCACTCAACCCCTTTTTACCTAACTTGATTTCCTAGGTTTCAGAGGCTCTCAAGAATTTATTTTGTCCCCTCCAAACTATTAGAGATGGTGTTGTAGGACCAACTAATTTTACTTTGATTATATGTATATTTGATGGATTGAATATTAATTAAACATATTATTATATAATGTTCATTGTTCTAAATGGATTTAATGTAATAATATTATAGATTATTTTTCACATTGATAAGGTCATAATAGTTCCCATTATGATGGGAACCATGAAGTGCTATGATAATATTCTTAATATATTTTTGCGGTTGGATAACGTACTATAATGTGACACATAGTATTTAGATCATCAGGCATGAGTACTCATAAGTGGATGAGGATTCTTATCATGAAGTTACCACTTGGTACTCTCCAATATGGGAGATTATGAGAACAAACATGCTAGTAGGAATTCCACATGTTTTGGTGTAATCGAATATTCCTATCTGTAAGTGTGTGTAAAGATCCTTAGACTTTAAAATTATCATTAATGCATGTCATGACTCACGCACTTATATTTACTAATTAAAACCTTTACTCCATATGTTGGTGGGAAGTAGGGTACTTTGGGTGCGTCATGATTGACATGTCATTAATGGATAAGTTGAGGAAGGATTTTTACCTTCTATCTTTATGGGATTTTATATCTTGGCCCTTTGATTGGAATATAAACATCACCTAAATTCCATGGCCATGGTGTAATGACACATTTTTTTCAAATAGTCAAAGAAATATGTATAAAACAAATAGGTTGATGACACCATCGTGCAAACTACTTGATAAGATATTGTGAAAAATGTATTATATTACACAATGAGCGTTCTTATGTGGTAGTCATCATTGCAACATTAAGTTCTTTCTCTTGGGTGCCTTGACCCATATCTAGAAAGTAATATTGAACTTTAGGCAATCCCACCTAATTCCAATGAGAAAAAAATCCTAGAGGGTCACACACTAAGTGTTTCCATTGATCTCGATTAAATTCTATTTGAATTTAATTAATGGAATAAACATTATTCTCAAAACCGAGGAATAATTTTATTCAAGTTACATTTATCACATAAATTAAATAAATATTTATTCACCAAAAAGTGAATAAAATATATTTTTTTATTTTATTGAATATTTAAGTATTTATTTTCCCATATGTGAATGAAATATTTATTTATGAATAAAATATTTATTCTGATATTCAATAAATACCGATGAGTTCGAACGAACCAAGACCGCGTCTAGTGATAAAATAATTATTTACAAGACGGTAAATATTATTTATCAATTTGTGCAAGTTGATGCATTATAAAATAATAATAATATTATTATGTGGCATGGGGTTCATTAAAGGTAATAAATGTCATTTAATGTCTGACATGAAATTAAATAACATTTTAACCTAAATCCTAACTCTATAAATATATGGATATATCTATTATATATTGCATCCAAAAATTGAGAATAGAGAATTGTTGCGCACAATAAATTCTCTTTCGACTCCTTCTCTCTCCCTCTCAAGAATAAGAAACACAAGAGAGATTTTTTCAAGGATAAAGAATGAGAGATCAAGAATTAACAATGCATGAAATTTGATTCACTACGGAAGCACCTGAAGTTCAAGTAGTGTTTCTTGGAGATCATTAGAACATGTGTGGATCATCTCTATAGGGATTCTATCCTTGGATCCTCACAGTGCAACAAAGGCAATCCGAAAGGGTCTTTTTAGACAACCAACATTCATCAATGAAGAAAGTTCCTAAGCCTAGGTATTTATTTCTTCAGATATTAAACAAATTAATTATAAATTTGACATGCAAGATCCCCACTCATGGTTTCAGGCAATAATTGTTAAAATAAATTTTAATATATCGCACACCACCGCATGTTTCCACTATGCCCGAAACCAACAAGTGGTATTAGAGTAGTCATGTTTAAATTTATAATTATTTATTTGATTGTTTATTTATGCACAATTGTGGTTAGATTTTCATTTCATGTTATTCGTTCTTTAATTTGATTTGAATTAACATGTTTTCAACATATTAATCTTGTTCATTTAGTGTTTCATTTTCTTAAAGTTTTAAGAATAAATTAAGAACAACCAAAGATGACATCGAGAAGTTCCAAATATTTTTCTAGTAAAACTGGGTTAGACAGTGTGAAGTCGGATCACACGCCCTGTACCCATGTGCATTATACATGGATCTACTGAGTAGTTAACACATACGATGAATTTATTGCTCACCGCATGTTGACCAGGCCAATCTAGAACATGATAAATGGAAACATGGTGTGCAGCTGGCATGTATATTCCATGTAATCCGGCCGAGTTAACATGCCGAAGCCCCAAATGTGTGACTTGGATACACAACAATCAAGGCACATGATGTTTAGCTGGGTTTTACATGCCCTGTAGTCTCCCAATTAATGGAAGAATCAAATTACATTAAATTGACAATTACGACATTAAAACCTTAATTTATTGATTGATACCTATTGTGTGTTTGACAATTTAATAATGGTTTTAAATATTTATAGATTATTAATTAATTTATTGTAATAAATATTTCATTATTGGTTCTACCATTTATTTTCCATGAATGCCATAAATAGTGGGTATCTCCAATTAAATTCAGATGATCATTAAGATGAAAGAGAATTAATTAATTAATTAATTAATGTAATCGCGTTTATCTTAATAATAAATAATGAATAAAAAAATGAATTCTATCCAGTTACTTTTGTGTATTATTTACATGTATGACCATTCATGATCTCAAACGATACCTTTGTATGCATTTGATGTTTTAATTTAATTTATTGCGTGATTTTTCAATTATTTATTATTAAATTAAATACGATGTCTTGTGTTTAATCCATCCCTCCATTATTATGTAGGGCCTTCGTGTCTAAGGATATTTATGTCATCCCCTTTTAACCAATCCTTTGGCTCTCCTCACCTGCGTGTGAGTCATAAATACATGCAATTAATGGAGTATCCCAAGGCATGTGGAGGTAGTTCAATATGGAACCATAATGATGCCAAATCAGGCGATACATAGGTGTAAAGGTGGAATGCTGTAAATCATGCCAACACCGATAAAAGGATTCATTTCCCCTAGGTCATATGTTGATTTAATTTCCTCTCATTAAATCAACTATTAGATAAAGATCATGAATGAGTCATTTAATTATTTATCTATTTCTATCTATGCAATTATTTATTTTATGGATGCAAGGCTGTGGTCACATAAATAAATGAATTAATGTGCAAAAACAAAATTTAAATAAATCTATTATGTGTAAATGTTTTATCCAGAATGGTTAATTAATTAAGTAATATCCACTTAATATTAAAATGACATGTAAAGGATAAAACAAGATAAAATTTATGCATAACACTAAGGAAAATATTGCCTTTATCAGTGCTAGAAAAGGGCATTAACAACGATATAAAAGCACTGTTAATCGAGGCGAAGATAGGGGGTCCCTTTTATCAGTGCTCAGAAAAGCGTTGATAAATGCCCTTTTATTAGCACTAAAAAATCACTGATAAAGGGGGGTTTTATCAATGCTAAAAAAGCGCTTATAAAAACGTCATTTATCAGCACTTTTTTTAGCACTGATAAAAGACCCCTTTTATTAGTGCTTTTTTCAAGTGCAGATAAAAGTCAATTTTTTTTAAAAAAAATTTAAAAAGAATTTATAATGTGGGGAGATTTTAACATCGCTTGACCCCCCATTTTATCAACACTAGGAAAAATACCCTCCCTCTCACCGCATGCTGCACTTTCCCACACAACCCCCTCCCGCTTGCCCATGCAACCCCCTCCCACTTTCCCGCGCACCCCTGTTTCTACCAGAACTCGAACCTGAGACCTCCCCCTTATGTGCCTGCACCTTTACCACTAAGTCATTTAGTTTTTTCTCCATTTAATGATATGTATATTTTTTTTATATATATAGTTATATTTATTCATATATTAATATAGATTCATATTAATATAAATATATTTAGTTATATTAATACATATATATTTATTCATATATTAATATATATATATATATTTGTATATTAATATATATTTATATCTATTTATATATATATATTTAGTTATAATTTTTTATCTATATATTTATTTGTATATTAATATTTATTTATAAGATTAGTTTTAAACAAATTTATAAAATATATTTTTATGTGTGTTTATAAATAAATAAATACATACATATATACAACACACACACACACACATATTTATGAATAAATACATATATACGTGTATCTGAAAAGACATAGAATGTTAAAACAACCATAACTTCTAATCCAGAAGTCCATTTTAGCTCCACAACTAGTCAAATCGAATAAAATGAAACAATATTCGATATGATATGTGGTACAAGCCTAGAGGATATCTAGATCAAAAGTTATAGCTGTTTGAATGTTAAAAAATCAGGGTATCCCGACTTAAAATTCAGTTTTGGAGGCCTTATGGGCCTTTTTTGGCCTCAAAAAATGTGATAGAAAGTTCCCTTCAATAATTAGTGTGTATAACTCATCGCAAGCTTTGATTTGATATGTTTTAGAGCTCAAACGGACACCCGGATCAAAATTTATGGCCGTTTGAAGTTTTAGTTACATTTTCAACTTATTTTAGATCTTTTATTAATTTTATTAATTTTTTTGTCTTCAAATTGTTATTAAATGATTATTAGTCGATGATAATTAGCAAATTATTAATTAATAATATTTGTTAAAATATTTTAAATTCATTTTCACTAAATTTATTATATATTAAATGTAATATTCTATTTATAATTATCTAAAACATATTTTAAAAATATATATTATATTTATATCAATATAAATATACTTATATATCAATATATTATTTTTCATGAAAAATTATTATTTTTGAAATAAACACTTTATCAGCATTAGAAAAAAGCACTGATAAAGCCCCCCCCCCTTTATCAGCACTACTAAAAAAAACACTGATAAAGGGGTCCCCTTTAACAGTGCTAAAAAAAAGTGATGATAAAGGGGGTGCCTTTATCAGTGCTAAAAAAAGGGATGATAAAGGGTCACTTTTAATAGCACTTTTTTTAGCACCGTTAAAAGTGCCCTTTATTAGAACTTTTTTTAGCGCTCATAAAGGCACCCCCTTTAACAGCGTTTTTTAGCACTATTAAAGGGTGGCGCTGTGGAAATCCAGTTTTGTAGTAGCGTAATAAATTAAATAAATGAATTATGTGTAAATGTTTTATCCAACAAGGTTAATTAATTAAGTAACATCCACTTAATATTAACAATACATGTAAAGGATAAAACAAGATAAAAATTATGTATAATTAATTAAAATCCTTTAACTAAATATTAAGTCAAACCTGGCCTTCCATTACTTGATTGGGAATGAAAATCAATAGAACTAAGTGTTTGACCAACCCTTTTTGGGAAACATACTTTTATAAGGGGAGTTCTTATGAAGGTTTTGGGCTGACTTAACCATTTTATATCAAGAGGAGCAGCCCTTTCTAGACCTAGTATAATTTGGGGGCAAGTGTTGAGGAAATCCAAGTTAGGATTTCAGGAGAGGATATTCCACTCAATGAATCAAGGAGATACAAGTCCACAGTTGGAAATTACCTACCTAAATAAACACCTTCAAGTAGCTTGACCGACCCTTATTAGGTTATGAAAAGGGGAATATGGATCCTTTCCACTATAATTTCAGAGCAACTAAACATTCCCAGTTCAATAATGATGGCTATTGGAACTTGATAAAATAGTGGGAGATTTAATAAAAATAAATTAATTTATTAATATATCACCCAATTTGTAGTCAATCAAAGTACTAATAATATACTCTTTTAATTGTATAATAAAATAAAAATATCATCATCCACATTATCCCTATGATCAATATTGGATAAATAAAACCTCTTAATTAACAGTAACTTCTAGAAATGGTATAGACACCTTTGGGTTTTCCTATGTCATGAATGGAAATCTTACATGCTAGAATCCTCATTTCCTGTATTGCCTGCTAAGGAGGCGAGTGATGAAGAGTTACTAGTCTATGAGAAACATATGAATGACATGGTAAAAATTCAATGTTTTATGCTTTCATCAATATCTAGTGAACTCATGAAGTCTCATGAAAACACGGATGCATATATCATACTTGAGAACCTTTATGGTCTTTACCAGGAGAGAGATATATAGGAATGATTTGATATTTCCAAGGTACTATTTCAGAGCAATATTGGAGAGGATTCCCTGGCTGGGCCTCATGTAGTTAAGCTCATTAAATACATTGAATGCCTAGAGGTTCTAGGGTTTAAACTACCTGAATAACTAGGAATAGATCTCATTATGGAATCAATCCCTTAGAGCTTCACCAAACTTTTTGTGAATTTTAATATGAATAGTATTGAGAAGTCTCTGCCGGATATTTCCACTCTTCTTTTCCAATTAGATAAGGATACAAAGCATGAAAATCCTTCCATACTTATTATGAACAAATGTAAAGGGAAATAAAATATTTTTTGACAAAAGATTATTTACACCCTTCCAAGAAGAGGAAGATCAAGGGGAAAGCGAGGGAACAAGATGCTATCTGTTTCACATGTGGCAAGAAGGGCCACTGAAAGAAAAACTACATGCAACCAAAGAAGCAAGGGAATCTTTAGGTGAATTTTTTATCGAGTTCAATTTATCTATTTCTAAAAATTGGGTATTATATATAGCTTTTCGTGCTCACATATGTATTCAAATATAGGAACCAAGTCAATTTAGGAAGATTGACCGATGGGAGGTAGATCTATGAGTATAAAACAGAGCTAAACTTGCTGCTATAGCTATCAGGGACTACCAAATCACATTGCCAATTGGAATGATCTCAGTTTTAAAGGGTTGTTAGTATCTGCCTTCAGTTACCAAAAAAATTATTTTTGTATCCAGACTAGATACAAATGGATTTATTTTCAAATTTGGAATAAATGCTAATTCTTGTTTAAAGATATCATTTTTTATGGTACGAAACACTTAAATAATGATCTTTATATGTTAGATTACATGAACGAAGTAATGGAAATCGATAACAAAGTTACTTCACATGACTCAAACCACACCCAAATTTTACATCACCAACTAGGTCATGTAAATGTAAAGTGCTAAATTACATCAAGATGGATATTTAGATTCTTTTGAATTAAAACCACTTGGTGTATGTCATACATGTTTACAAGGAAAAATGACCAAATCCCCATTTATTGGGAAAGATGAAAGGGATAAACATCTTCTTGAATTAGTTCATATCGATGTGTGTGAACCATTTCCTGTTGAAGAAAGGGGTGGGTACTCATACTTCATAACTTTTACTGATGATTTTAGTAGATATGTATATGTATTCTTAATGAGGTATAAGTCAGATCATTCTGATAAATTCAAGGAATAAAAGAATGAAGTTGAGAACCATATTGGTAGGAAGATTAAGAAACTTCACTTCGACTGTAGTAGAGAATATCTTAATCAAGAATTCATTGATTACTTACAGGAGTTTGGGATCATATCCCAAATCAATCCTCCTTAAACACCTTAGTGTAACGGTGTAATAAAAAGGAGAAACTACTCCTTGTTAGATATGGTGAGATCAATGATGAGTCATGTGAGTCTTCCATTATCATTTTGGGGATACAGGTTATAGAAAGTAGTAAATATACTAAACCAAGTACCAAATAAATCAATAAATGATATTCTATATGAATTTTGGAGTGGAATAAAAACCACACTATTAAATTTATATGTGTGGGACAACAAATCATTTGTTAAGGACCCTTCAGGTAATAAACTTGAAACCTGAGGAACAAAGTGTAACTTTATAGGATAACCCAAGGAAATAAGGGGATATTACCTATACGACCCCTCATAAAAAAGGGTTATAGTGGAAAGACACACCATATTACTTGAGAGGGATCACATATCTAAAATAGATAGTGGTAGAAATAAAGGCTTTGATGAAGTCGATGCTCAAGGAACAAAATAGTTGGTATAGGAATAGATTTCACAAAGCCCTGTGGAAGAAAAAACTATTACAAAGACACAAGTAATTCATAGGAGTACAATGGGTATTCAAGAATAAATTGGACATGGAAGGATAAGTTAGCACCTATAAGGTACGATTAGTTTCAAAAGGGTTTAAACTGTGTCAAGGTATTGACTACGATGAAACCTTTTCACTAGTTGAAAGTTTGAAATATAGAGACCTAGTTTTTTACTTGTAAGACTTTGAAATATTTCTATATATATATCCAGAGCTAGGATCTAAGACGACGTGCAATTCCAAGGCCCAGTGTGCCCAGAATTAATTTTATAAAAATATTAAATATATTTTATATTGTGCGCACACATATTCTTAAAGAAAATATGATAACTCTTAAATGGAAGATCAAATTAGAAATTTGAGAAAATAGTTGAGTCTGGAACATGGTTTTTACCCTAGAAGTGACATAAAATGGGCCAGCACAGGGTGTTCAGACTCCTCTCTCATTGGAGGTATGTTTAGTAAATTAATTAATTAATCAATTGTTTCTTTTTAACGTAGTAGATTATTCTATAATAATACTTCCAGGGTGAATTCTCCAAGGTTATCCACATAAACCCTAGGAGAATTCTAGAGCTCCTCCTTCCCTCTCCATTGGATAATCACATCAGATGACGACAAAATGCCGGATTGGATCATATTTGGACGCAACAAATGCAATGATCCCTCTCCCTCATTGGAAATCACGTTCTTCATCAACGAATGATCCAAAGTCGGGTAGGACTCATCAATTGGTGATTTATGCCCTTTGATTAATTTTTTTGAGCAAATCCACACCAGTGGAAAATGGTTTTATACCAACGCATGCATGCCCACAGTTTATAAGAACCGTTGGGAAATTGTGGTTTATTCCTATGGTTTTGCTAAAACCGTTGGTATACATTACTGATTTCTGTTTTTTATCGGGATCCCTTTCGATTTACACCCCCGCATGAACCCTCCCCAACCTCGGCCTCCTAGACCTATCCTCCCCTTACCGAACTCAACCTCCTTAACCTACCGACCTATACCTCCACCTACCGAACCCCAACCCCTCTCATCTCCCTCTCCTCTGGAAACATTCAACCCTCCCCTCTCGGCTCCCTCTCTGACGATGACATCCCCCTCCCCTCTCGGCTTCTGACTCCCTCTCCTCTGGTGATGTTCCCCCCTCCAACGACATCCATTGTCCCCCTCTCCAGTCACGCGCGAGATCTCCCATGGCCGAACACCCCGTGCGATTCCCCCCTCTCTCGGCTCCCTCTCCTCCACCATCTCTCCAAAATTTCTTGAGGGTTCTTGATCGGTAATTCCAGGTAATAATTAATCTTCTTTAATTCTTCAATTTCTTAGAGTTTTCCTCTCTCCGGTTTCTCAGTTTCATTTGGTTGAACCCTAGGGGTTTTGAGGTTTCATGATTCTAACTTTGATCCTTGTTTCTAGGGGTATCATGGTTCTCTCAGGTTTCCTGGGGAATGTTTTGCCATCCGATGCCGAAGGCAAAGTGGTTTGGATAGTCTTGGTTAATCTGCCACTATTTGAGGTTGGTTTATTCTCCTATCTTTGTTTGGACCAATTTAATTTGGTGCTTGTAGTGATTTATGTGTCTATGAAAACTCTATATTAGGTATGAATTGCATGAATAAGACTACTTTACATCCTGCATATCTATTTGTGCGTGTTTGTAGCTCATATCATGTTATATGTTCAAGATTCATCCTTTGGTATAATCATATCATGTTTGTTTATTGATGGGTGAGTGGAGATATGCTGAGAAACATGATATTTTACAATGGATATATGGGTATAATTGATTTTTTTATTCTGTTTTGGTATGTGCTATTATATTTGTCTAACACGACCTAGTGTATGTTTGATTCTACTTTCATTGAATCTTATTTTTATGATTCATTTTTTAATTTTGAATTAATGTTAATTATATTAATCTCATTTGGGTTATTTATCTTTTTTACTTCGGTTTATTTGATGTTTCATGAATGTTTAATGTATGGGTGACACATTCTAGATTCTAAATAACTGATTCAATGCCACTCATTCTTGAGGATGAAACAAACCAATTTAAATGAAACCAACATGAACTCATTCAAACTGAATTGAATGAAATAAGACATAATATAATTAGGAAAAGTCAAAATAATCTGAATTGTATTAACCTATAAAGAGTAAAATTGAATATTACTAAATGAATCTATAATAAATTAAATTAGCATATACCAAACAAATAAATTAAAACTAAACAGATCTAAAACAAATCATATCATGTTGTATCAAAATGAATCATACATAATCAGTGACCTTCCTCAATTAGGATGACTTCAAACATAACAAAACAAGATGAACCACAAGAAACCAAACCAAATAATATTATGAAGAGTAAACCCAAAATGAGTTGAACTAAATAAAGTGGAACTATACAAACCCACAAATGATGTATCAAATTGGACCAAATATAATGAATTAAAACCTATATAACCACAACCAACATGAACTATACTGAACTAAACCAAACTAATATGAACCAAATGTAATGAAACTGAATTGATTAGAACCCCATATTGAAGTGATAACTTTTATGCCCTTTCAATAAGAGAGTCATCTCCATTTTCAATAATTGGCCCAGTCAGTGAAAGATAATGTGTGAAATAGAAACGGTCAAATCTGTAGGTTCCGGGTGCAGCGGAAGCATGTTGGTGGGTTAGCCCAACTTTAATTTTAACTTTAAACAATGTTCAATCCGAGATCCGTCACGATATAAAACGCCGAATCTTCGGAATAGAACAAAGAACAAAAAGAAAAGAAGAGTCCCGGAACCCTTGAGGAGGATCATCATATGTTGATTATAATTAATTTAATTAATTCATAAGAATTACCTCGTTGGAATTATTTCTTCGTTGATGTGTCCGGTCACGATTTGGTGATCCGTCATTGCGTCGTAGAATCCAAGTGTAGGATTCCTCTAGCGGTGATCCACACATGTGTCACGTATCTCCGGACATCGCCAAAGGGATCTCCGGGTGCTAGCGTAGAAGAACCTTCGCTTGCGATGTCCGCCTTCGACCGCCTTGATCCGGTGGAGGATCTTGCTCTCGTAACTTGAGGGCGTTCTTGGTGGAAAGGGAATTCTCTCTTGGCTTGAGAGTATTTCCAAATCCGTTGTGCACAACAATGCCTCTTTAAAATGTTGGGGTTGCGAGGATATTTATAATCGGGTTTTAGGTTAATAGAGTTATGACAATAAATAAATGCGTTACGCGTTTTATTTATTTCATTAACTCTTATTGAAAACCCCAATGTCAAATTATTAATTCCTTGACATGCGCCCACGCTGATTATAATAAATATCATTTAATAAAACAATATCAAATCCTCAAAATCCCAACTGGAAAAACTACATGGCGTGTAATAATTAATACACGGCGTGTACTTGTTTTCCATAAAACTACATGGCATGTATATTTAATATACACGGCGTGTACTTTTATTTTCCATTTTTCTCCACAACATTTATTAGACCTTGAGTAATGACTATTTATTTCTTAAATAAATGTAACTGCATTACTCACTAATAAATATATTATTTCGTCCACAATATATTCTCTCGAATAACTAGTGTCAAAATAAATGTGATCAGACATCCTTAAATAATTATTAAACCACAGTCGAGAATAATATTTATTTAACTTTTTAAATTAATATTTAACTGAGATACATGGACACACTTAGTGTGTGACCCTCTAGGCCTCTTTCTCGATGGCATTAGGCTGAGCCTGCCTAAAGTCCAAGGTTAGCGTCTAGCAACACGCCAAGGCACCCATAGATAAAGAAGTTAACGCCACAATGACGTGTCACTTCCTATGAACGCTTACCGTGTAATATAATCCCTTTGTCTCGATATCTCCAATCAAGCAGGTTGCATGCTAGTGCCATCAACCCATGTGCTTGATTATTCTTTCTTTGACTTCCCGGAATTGAACTTGCCCATACCTTACCATGGACATGGATTTATTTAGGCTATATCAATTCCATCAAAGGGTCTGAGATATCTACTTCCATTATGGAACAGAAGGGAAAAATCCTTTCTCGCATTATCTATTAATGCGGTATTACTCGTGACGCACCCAATGTATCCTACCTCGCTGCGAACAGTGTGTCGTCACAGTTTTCATCAATACATCTAAGTGCGTGAGTTGTAATACCCATTAATAATAATCTTAAAGTCTAAGGACCAATACACACGTCCACAAATAGGAACATCCAATGACACTATGAAATGTGGATTTCCTACTGGCGGGTCTCGTTCTCATAATATCCTCCTGGATATTACCAAGGGCACACACCATGAGAAGGTGCCTCAAAGTTTTATGAGTCCTCACCCCTAATTACCAGTATTATTTGTGTCCCTCAAATAATATCATCCGGCCATATAATATACATTCAAGAACAGTGTTATGGAACTTCCGGGTTCTCATCATAGCAGGGATCCGCTACGACCCTTTAATGCAACAACTGTCCTTAGGACATTATCACATGACATGTCATGCAGAGGAACAATCAAGATGTGATAAGGTTTTTATTTAATGAATAAAGTATAAATTAGTTGGTTCTAGACCACCAACTCCAACAAAATCCCACTTGAACTAGAGCCAACTGCTAACAACCTTTAACTCGCTAGCTCTCACATGATATTCATGCTTCTGTTGAGATAGGCCTTTAGTAATGGGGTCTTCCACGTTCTCTTCCGTGGACACTCTGATCACTGAAACTTCACCCCTTTGATAGAAATACCTCAAGAGGTGATACTTCCAGAGTATGTGCTTTGTCCATTGATGTGACCTTGGTTCTTTTTCAAGAGCCACCGCTGTAGTATTATCACAATACAATGTAATGGGATCTTTACTGCTAGGCACCACATCAAGCTCCTGGACAAAGTTCCGAATCCAAATGGCTTCTTTGGCTGCATCAGAAGCCGCTATATACTCGGACTCTACTGTAGAATCGGCGACAACTGGCTGCTTTGAACTCTTCCAGCTCACAGCTCCTCCATTGAGACAGAAAAGATATCTAGATTGCGACTTCAGATCATTCTGATCTGTTTGAAAACCAACATTAGCATACCCTTTGATGACAAGATCCTCATCTCCTCTATACACCAAGAACATATCCTTAGTTATTCTCAGATACTTAAGGATAGTCTTAACATCAGTCCAATGCTGTTCTCCTAGATCTGCTAGATATCTGCCTACCATGCTCAGTGCATAGGCAACATCAAGCCTGGTACATAACATGACATACATGATGGATCCTATAGCCTAAGCGTATGGGATCTTACTCATCCTATCTTTCTCCTGTTGTGTCTGGGGACACATTTTCTTATAAATATGTAAGACATGTGACACTGGAACCAATCCCCTCTTGGATTTTTCCATACTAAATCTCTTTAGTATCTGGTCAATGTATGTACCCTGACTTAGCCCAAGCAGCCTCTTGGACCTGTCACGAATGATCTTGATCCCTAGAATGTAGGCTGCTTCTCCTAAGTCCTTCATGGAGAAACACTTGTTCAACCAGTCCTTAACTGACTGTAAGGCTGGTACGTCATTTCCAATAATCCATATTTCACCAACATATACCACTAGGATGACGACCGCATTCCCATTAAACCGCTTATAAACACATGGCTCACATTCATTCTTAATGAAACCAAATTCCTTTATGGCTTCATCAAATCGAATGTTCCATGACCTGGATGCTTGCTTTAATCCATAAATGGATTTATGCAACTTGAAAACCCGTTTGGATTCACTTGGTGTCACAAACCCTTCTAGTTGTGTCATATAGACATCTTCCTAAAGGTTCCCATTAAGGAATGCTGTTTTGACATCCATCTTCCAAATCTAGTAGTCATGGTAAGCTGCTATGGCAAGTATGATTCTTATGGATTTAAACATGGCAACTGGCGAGAAGGTTTCATCATAGTCAATTCCTAAATGCTGTATGAATCCTTTAGCCACTAGCCTTGCTTTATAGGTGCTAACTTGACCTTCCGTGTCTATATTTCTTTTGAATACCCATTTGCATCCAACAGGCTTTACATCAACTGGCTCATCGAATAGAACCCAAACTTGATTCTAATACATGGAATCCATCTCAGAATTCATAGCTTCTAGCCATCTTGCAGCTTCTGAGCTTTCTACTGCTTCCTTGTAGGAGAGAGGTTCATCATTGTCCAACAATAATGATTCACCATCCTTGGTGACTAGGAAACCAAATCTCTCTGGTTCCCTTACCTCTCTTGAGCTCATACGTATTACTTGTGTTTATGGAACCTCTTCCATGGGGACCTGTGGAACTTGTTCCTGTACCAACTCCTGTGTATCTTGAGCATCAACTTCATCGAATTCAATCTTGCTCCCACTATCCTTCTTGATGATGTGATCCCTCTTAATAAAGACATCTTGTCTGGTGATAGTCACTTTCTTGTCTTGAGGGTTATATAGGTAATATCATTTCTTTTCCTTGAGATATCCTATAAAGATACACTTCGTGCCCCGGGGTGCTAGTTTGTTTCCTGAGAAGGCCTTAACAAACACCTCGCATCCCCATACACGTGTGTGCGACAAAGTGGGTTTCCTTCCATTCCATAACTCGGATGGAATTCAATTTTCTGCCTTAGTTGGTACTCGGTTTAATGTGTATGCTGCAGTTTGTAATGCATATCCCCAAAAGGGTAATGGAAGATCCACATGACTCATCATCGACCTCACCATGTCCAACAAGGTGCGGTTCCTCCTTTCACTAACACCATTCCACTGTGGTGTATAAGTAGGAGTGAGCTAAGATAGAATCCCAGACTCCCGTACAAGATCGATGAACTCTTGGTTCAGATATTCTCCACCTCGATCCGATCGAATCTTCTTTATTTTCTTACCAAGATGATTCTCTACTTCATTCTTGAATTCCTTAAATTTCTCTAAGGACTCTTACTTATACCTCATTAATTAGACATAGCCATATCTACTCAAATCATCAGTAAAATTAATGAAGTAAGAATATCCACCTCTAGCTTCTACTGGAAATGGTCCACACACATCTGTGTGTACCAATCTTAGAAGCTCTGTGGCCCTTTCACCTTGTCCACCAAAAGGCAGCTTGGTCATTTTTCCTTGTAAACAAGAGTGACATCTATCAAGTGGTTTTAGCTCAATAGAGTCTAAATAGCCATCTTGGCAGAGCTTTGTCAAACGCTTCTCGTTCACATGACCAAGGCGGTGATGCCATAACTGGGTGATGTATGAGTCATGTGAGTTTGTTTCGTTATCGATTTCCAACACTTGTTTTTCGTAATTCAATACATACAAACCATTATTTAAATGTGCCATACCATAACATACACTGTTCTTATAAAAGAGACAACCCTTATTTCCAAATTTGAAAACAAATCCATCCATATCCAAACAAGATACAGAAATTATGTTCTTGGTAACACTAGGCACATAATAACAGTTATGTAAAACCAAAATCATCCCAGTCGGCAATGAGAGGTGGTAGTCGCCAATAGACAACCCAGCCAGCCATGCGCCATTGGAAGCTCGAAGATCCACCTCTCCTCTGGAGATCTTTCTAAATATACTTGGTTCCTGCATTTGAATACAGATGTGAGCCCCACAAGATGTATCTAATACCCAATGTGTAGAAATAGAAAGATTGCACTCAATAACAAAAACACCTTTAGCATCCCCACGCTTCTGGGTGCAGTTCCTCTTCCAGTGGCCCTACTTGCCACATGCAAAACACACCACCTCCCGTTCCTTGCCCTGCCTCTGGATCTTCCCCTTCTTGGAGGGACAGTGCTCAGGGGATTCAAACCATTTATAAGTCTTTGGCCCCTTTGCCTTGTCCTTCCTTTTCTTGTTCACCATAAGGACCGCGGGTTTGTCACGCCCCATGTCCTTATCTACCTGGCAAATCAAGGTCAGAAGCTCCGATAGACTCTTCTCATTTCCGCTCATGTTATAGTTGACAATGAATGTAGAGAAGGTCTTGGGTAGTGATGATAGGATGAGATCTGTATGCAAATCATCCGGGAATTTAATCCCTAAGATGTTCAGGTGTTCAATGTAGCCAATAAGCTTGACTACATGAGGCCCAGCTGGCGCAGACTCTCCAAGATTCGTGGTAAACAAAGCATTGGAGATCTCATACCTCTCCTGTCTCGCCTTCTCTTGGTAGAGATCTTTAAGGTGAGAAATCATGCTATACGCGTCCATGTTTTCATGTTACTTCAAGAGATCATTAGACATGGCTAATAGCATGAAACACTGGACATCTGTGGCATCATCCATGTGTTTCATTTAGAGAGATAATTCCTCATCACTAGCCTCTTTCCCAGGCGCAACTGGAATAGGCTCTTCCAGCACATATAATTTCCTTTTGTGGCGAAGGACAACACGTAAACGCCTCTGCTACTCTTGGAAATTGGTGCCTGTGAGAAGGTTTTCTTTTTCGAGTATGGTGCACAATGATATTTTTGAATTCATTTTATTACCATTTCTACAAATTAAGATGAGCAAAGGTTTAGTACTTTATTACAAAAATCGAGACAAATAAATAAATTAATACTTATTAGTCTCCCACTATTTTATCAAAATCCAATAGCCCTCACCATTGACTTCGGAATATTCTTTTGCATGAATATTCTAGTGGCAAGGATCTATATTTCCCTTCGCATTACCCCAACTATGGTTGGTCAAGCAACTTGAAGGGTTTTAGGTAGGCATTCCAAATGACAACTGCATTAACTCGCAGCTCCTTGATCCATTGAGTGGACTCCCCAATCCTGAAATCCTTTTTGGATTTCCTCAACCTTTGCCTCTTGGTCACACCAAGTCCTACTGTGGCAGTCAACCCTTGATGTGAACCAAGTCAAGTAAACCCAAAACCTTGAATTAGAATTCCCCGATATTTGAAAGCACTCCAACTAGGGTTGGTCAAGCACTTTGAACTATGATTCGATTCTAACCAAGATTATGGAAGGCTATGCCGACTTAATATTTATTTTGAGGGATTTTATCCTTATACGTAAATTTCCATTTTATTATCTTTGATTACATGCTTGTTAATATTAAGTGGGATATACTAAAGTGATTAACCATGTCTAAGATAATATTTATGTATAATCCGGTTTTATTTTAGTTCCATCTTGCATGCTCGTTTAATTCATTAATTGTGTGATCATGACAACACACCACAATAAATAAACCATGAAACTGACAAAAATAAAATAAATGGTATGATCATGAGCTTTTCTATTGGTTAGTTTATTTAGCGGTTGATAAACTAACCCAATACCTAGGGGAGAAACACCTTGAACCTTTCGGGTTCGTGTTTACAGCTTTCCACCTGTCCACCTTTGTATCTCCTTAGATTGGTTTCACCTTGGCTCCTGACTTGAGCCGCCTCCACTAGCTTGGGAGCTCCATCCATTACATATGCATTTATCTCACATGCAGGTGAGGGGTAAAAGGGGTTTTTATATAAAAGAATCCTTGGGCGCTCAGGCCCTACATATTAATGAGGAGATGGCTCGCAGGCCAACAAATTTAATTTAAATAAATAAATTAAAAGAAACCATTCACATACAAAGGTCTCGGTCTAGCTCATGATCATCCATACATGCAATGATATTTACGCATAAATAAAACTAGCATTCAATTCTTTAATCATTCTTGTTTAAGATAAATCACGCTTGAATAAATTAATTTTCTTTAATTAATCAATCCTTTTATCTTAAATCCCTTTTCTGATTTTCCTTGAGATTATCATCCATCATAATTTTAAACAAATAAATCCATTTAAAATTATCCTTGTACGTAACTTGTACCTTGGAGTAAACCCGGTGAATTCCCATTTATTACGCAGATGTTAAATTAAACACATATATATAAAACACCTATCACGTGTTGTGCCTCAGCTTTACGCCTGCACCATGGTACACGTCTCAAGGGTTTGTATAATATAATAATAAATTTTAATAAAGCTGCGTAATTTGGGTGAGTACACGACGTGTAGTTCCGACTACACGGCGTGTACTTTTCTTCACCGTCCATCCGAAGTACACGCCCGGGGATAGGGCGTGTTAATGTACTTCGGAAATTTTCGGAGTACACGGCGTGTACAGTGGGACACATGCCGTGTAGTTTCTGCGTTACACGGTTTCCAGCCGGGCAGGCCGTGTACGGAGTACACGACCCAACCCTGACCCGAAGGGACTACACGCCATGTTCATTGAACCACACTGCGTGTATTCTGGAAACCGTGTGCCACCTGTTTCTGGTCAACACACGATGTCTTAAATTCTTAGAAAGAATCCAATACACGACCTGATTTGGCGGATCAGTCAATGCATTGAACCTAGACTACACGGCGTGTACTTCCTAATACACGCCGTGTATTCTGGTGTTATATGGCTAGAAACGTTTGGCTCCTCCGGACGAGTTCCTCTATTTTATTTTAATCAAAATTAAAAGAAAAAATCATTTCTATGAGGTGAACGAGAAACGAGGGAGGAGGAATAGATCTCGATATTCAGATTTCCAGAACGATTAAACTTGAATTGAAATAACTAAATTATTAAATGCGTAAATTACCAACGAAAAACTAAATAATTATAATCAACGATATGACCACTCTGATACCACTTGTAGGTTCCGGGCACAGTGGAAGCGCGTTGGTGGGTTATCCCAACTTTAATTTTAACGTTAAACAACGTTCAATCTGAGATCCGTCACGATATAAAACACCGAATATTCGGAATAGAACGAAGAACGAAAAGAAAAGAAGAGTCCCAGAACCCTTGAGGAGGATCATCATATGTTTATTATAATTAATTTAATTAATGCATAAGAATTACCTTGTTGGAATTCTTTCTTCGTTGATGTGTCCGGTCACGATTCGGTGATCCGTCGTTGCATCGTAGAATCCAAGTGTAGGATTCCTCTAGCGGTGATCCACACGTGTGTCACGTATCTCCAGACGTCTCCGAAGGGATCTCCGGGTGATAGCGTGGAAGAACCTTCGCTTGCGATGTCCGCCTTCGACCGCCTTGATCTGGTGGAGGATCTTGCTCTCGTAACTTGAGGGCGTTCTTGGTGGAAAGAGAATTCTCTCTTGGCTTGAGAGTATTTCCAAATCCGTTGTGCACAACAATGGCTCTTTAAAATGTTGGGGTTGCGAGGATATTTATAATCGGGTTTGAGGTTAATAGAGTTATGACAATAAATAAATGCGTTACGCATTTTATTTATTTCATTAACTCTTATTGAAAACCCCCATGTCGAATTATTAATTCCTTGACATGTACCCACGCTGATTATAATAAATATCATTTAATAAAACAATATTAAATCCTCAAAATCCCAACTGGAAAAACTACACGGTGTGTAATAATTAATACACGGTGTGTACTTGTTTTCCATAAAACTACACGACATGTATATTTAATATACACAACGTGTACTTTTATTTTCCATTTTTCTCCACCACATTTATTAGAACTTGAGTAATGAATATTTATTTCTTAAATAAATGTAACTGCATTACTCGCTAATAAATATATTATTTCGTCCACAATATATTCTCTCGAATAACTAGTGTCAAAATAAATGCGATCAGACATCCTTAAATAATTATTAAACCACAGTCGGGAATAATATTTATTTAACTTGTTAAATTAATATTTAACTGAGATACATGGACACACTTAGTGTGTGACCCTCTAGGCCTCTTTCTCGGTGGAATTAGGCTGAGCCAGCCTAAAGTCCAAGGTTAGCGTCTAACAACATGCCAAGGCACCCATAGAGAAAGAAGTTAATTCCTCAATGATGTGTCACTTCCTACGAATGCTTACCGTGTAATATAATCCCTTTGTCTCAATATCTCCAATCAAGCAGGTTGCATGCTAGTGCCATCAACCCATGTGCTTGATTATTCATTCTTTGACTTCCCAGAATTGAACTTGCCCATACCTTACCATGGCCATGGATTTATTTAGGCTATATAAATTCCATCAAAGGGCCCGAGATATCTACTTCCATTATGGAACGGAAGGGACAAATCCTTTCTCGCATTATCTATTAATGCGGTATTACTCATGACGCACCCAACGTATCCTACCTCGCTGCGAACAGTGTGTCATCACAGTTTTTGTCAATACATCTAAGTGCGTGAGTTGTAATACCCATTAATAATAATCTTAAAGTCTAAGGACCAATACACACGTCCACAAATAGGAACATCCAATAACACTATGAAATGTGGATTTCCTACTGGCGGGTCTCGTTCTCATAATATCCTCCTGGATATTACCAAGGGCGCACACCATGAGAAGGTGCCTCAAAGTTTTATGAGTCCTCACCCCTAATGACCAGTATTATTTGTGTCCCTCAAATAATATCATCCGGACATAGAATATACATTCAAGAATAGTGTTATGGCACTTCCGGGTTCTCATCATAGCAGGGATCTGCTACGAACCTTTAATGCAACAGTTGTCCTTAGGACATTATCACATGACATGTCATTCAGAAGAACAATCAAGATGTGATAAGGTTTTTATTTAATGAATAAAGTACAAAGTAGTTGGTTCTAGACCACCAAATCCAACAAAATAATCTCACCAGATCAACAACCTCATCAGGGCCTAATGGTGTGTACTCAAATCAAGAGATGTATAGTATGCTGGGGTGAAACAAGGCACCAGGGATTACGGTGGTGTTGTGATAACTGTATCAATGGAGGTGATCCCCTATCTATCCAAATAAAAACTGCAAAGGACCACTGAGTCTATAAGGGATGTTTTACTATTAAATATGGCTCAAGAGATGCTAGAGGCCTATAAGGGTCAATACGACTATATTAAGAGGCCGAATCTCTAACACTCAAGCTACCATTACCAAAGTGCCAACTTGGATTCCTGAATGCGCATCCCCTACTAGAAAAAACCACCCATTCAAAAATATTTCCATGAAACCATCAATCCTAAGGATTATATATATTTACAACCTCACTCAATAACCCCATGTGGTGTATTATTCTACTTCTATGATTTCCGAATATGAACTGACACTATTATGGACCTTCTAGGAAGGGAACCAGTGAGGGTGTATAGCGGTCGTCCAAGATCTACTATGATAGAGTAAAATATTGATCCAATCTTTAAAAGAGACGAGAGATCGTATAGAAATATCATTTATTAACTTTTATTTCATGATATTGAGAATATCCCTCACCAAAACTAGAGTCTATGAGGGGTTATCCCAGACATCCATGGCATGAAGAAATTTGTCTCACATTTCCCCAGGGGGGTATCCTGCCTATTCAATACACATCCTAGAGGCTAATTCCAACATCGTTGTGGGACAAATGGAATGATTTGGTTCCAAGGAACCAATGGATAATCAGTTCTATTAGAATATTAGACTAGTGGTATATGATATACTAGGAAACCCATACTGGTTCATAAAGATGGATAACATATAGCTGGTCGGAAAAATCTAAGAAGCTTTACCTAACCAAGAATAGACATGCTCATTAATCAGAGATGTGCCCATGCGGTTCGCAAGACACCATGGAAGCCCTGGTGACAGGTCTACCTTATTGCACAACATCCGGTTGGCATGTCACATTCATCATAAAAAAGGTTT
Organism: Viscum album; assembly: GCA_963277665.1. NCBI lineage: Eukaryota > Viridiplantae > Streptophyta > Magnoliopsida > Santalales > Viscaceae > Viscum > Viscum album. The sequence continues at coordinate 1,148,308,599 of OY728127.1, read as the reverse complement.
TAAACATGACCATTTGAATCTGTTCCACAATGAATGACTCCATGGAAAGACTAAAGGGTTTTACATGATAATGATCATGCATCACCACAAGACCCTTCATTGGTGATGCGACATAGTACCAATAAGTAGAGAGATTATCTTCGATAACACTCTTACGAAGTTACAAGACCCATTTCCTTTCTCAAATAAAGAATTAAATAAAAGAGGAAATGGTAGATGATTCTTGTGGAGTGTGATACGTTTGAAATTACCCACATGGTCAGTCAATACCCCATTGGTTGGACAAAGTATAATAATTTGGGTGTAGGTGGAAGGTTATTGTGGTCAATGGTCTTTATGTGACACCCCATGAATAAACCATTGCTGGATCATACGAAATGCATAACAATAATTCCCTAAATCGAATCCATCCTGAATCTATGAGATACACACCACAAAAGGTGGTGTATAAATATGATTTTGAGGCCTCTATATCCCTCCCCCTTATCACAAAAAAAGGAATCTATGCACTTGCACATTCAGGCATCCACAAATGATCACATACGTTGCAGATTTCTCATAGTGGCCAATCTCGTGATCACAGTGATTACCCACTAGGTAAAATATAGGGAACAACCTAAGGGTTCATGAGGCATGAATAAACACTTCATGTGATAACATGATGTATTGAAAAGGACTTCTTGCGTGACATCCAGGTCATGTGAAGGAGGTCCTGAAAATATGATGAATCATTTGAATCCTTAACAAGATAATACTAGAAAAATATAAGGAATATATGTAATAAAAGATGTAATAAAGATTAAAATACACGATACTTATGTAAAGAATATATACAATGATCCTAATAAACATCACACGACTCACCCAGATCATGTGAAAGCATCGGGACATGTCACCCAAATCATGCGACCCTCCCTGGATATGCCATTTGGATAATGTGATGTCCTCCAGACATTTTTATAAAGTATCATGACACCCCTCAGACATGCCACCTAATTCTTTTGAATCCCTATGGTCTCTCCATATATATCTTAAAATTTCCACATACAGGTCACCAAAATTATGCAACAACCCCATTGTCTATTAGTTAGCTCTCGCGAAGTCCTCTACATTTACCGACTAGATCATTTGACATACTATAAGAATATAATGAAGGTTTCATGATGAAAAAGGTCAATTCACCTGGATTTAACTGGCTCAATGTATTTAACACAGTCTTGAGTATGAATTTTGAAGTTCTATCCTTATGAATTAGGAATGAAATTCCATCACATGGTATATGATAATCCAATGATAGATGATGTAGGTACAACAATAGTGAGAGGTACAATTAATATTGATTCATCATTATATAGTGCTTTATTTGAAAATATTTCCACCAATTATATTATTTAGACCAATATTATGTACATGATAAATCATTTTATTGATTTCATGCATTTTGTGATTTAAATTGCAATGCCTTTAGATAAAAGGAGAGAGAAAGGTCTTGAATTCCCCTCTTATGATTTTCCTTATATGATATCATTCATTTCTATGTATTTTTTAATCTAGATATGGAACCAATGGATATAATTATTAATATGGATTGATTGATTATTATTAATTCCATGATCGACTAGAACCCAAATTAATGAAATTGTCCAAGATAATATAAACAAAAACAAGACAAACTAAATCTAATGGAAATTTCCTAAACAAACTTGTATTGAACAAAACCAAACTAAGATGAAACTTGAGATAAACTAATTATATACCATTTATAGGAATATTAATTGTTAATTAATAGGAATGTACTTTTTGATAGTATCATTTTGAAACATGGATTTGTTTCCCCCTTGCTTGCAGGAACATGATTTGACCCATGTGGTGTTGTGGTTCTTATATGTTGGGCAGTGACATGTATAGTCATAGGAGACAAGTATGTTTTAGTTTAGTTTTTATTTTATTTTCTTTATTGCATTGGACACTTAGGTCTTTTACTGGTTTCTATGGACAGGGAGTAGTTATATTCTATGAAGGAGGCCAAAAGGGGTTCAGATTGTTTCAGTCCACCGGATTTGATCCGAGGTAAGATTCTATGATTACTACTTGTCTTTCACCTCATATATTTTTGGGATTTCAATGTTTTTGACTCCATATTATGTTTTCGGTAGGGTGTTGGATCATTTTGTGTTGGTTCGGGTGGATTTGGTTCTCCGCTGCCAATTGAGGTAAGATTTTAATGCTGTTGGTTGGTTTTTCACTGGTTATGTAGGGTCCTTTATGTGTTTTAAGGTTCTTAATATCCTTTTTGTAGTGCGTTGATCCCTACTCGTTGGTTTTGAGTCACCAAGTCAAGGGTGACTCACTTGCGTGTGCATAAGTAAGTAAGTATATGTATGTGGGTTCCCCCGTTACGTGTATAGTCAACCATGGCAATGATTATACACGTATGGGGCTAGATGTTCCCCTGTATATATATAAAAATGCATACAAAGGTGAGTGGAGAATGGTATATGCATATAAGCATATGTGTAAGGATCCCCTTGTACATGCTCATGGCCATGCGGGTGTGTGCATAGGGTCTAGGTGTCCTTGCATGTGTGTGAAGGTGCGTATACCTAGTGTGGGGGCAACAACTTTTAGTTAGAAAGCTCCAAGATCCGAAGTGGATGGTTTGGTTCCACCTTGAGGTAGAGTCCCTCTCGTAGCCTCTTTAATTTAAGAATGCTTTAAATTGAATTTAGCTTCTTTCTAAATTCTGATTAATTATATTTAATTTCATATATTGAATAAGTTTTCTTTAATATAATTGTTTCATTTGATAAATAAATTCATGTTTTTATAATAAAACCACTTTTAAAAACAACAAATATAAAATATATATCTTTATCATACCACAATCCCGAATCAAGAGTCAGTTTTTTATAACATAAGATCGATTTTTATAATGTGAAGGATAAATACATAGGATTTATTTGGAATACTGGCTGGAAGATGCTGCCCTGCGGATGTTTCTGGATCGGGCCAACACACCGCGGTCACGTCGCGGTCACGCCACAGTCACACTGCGGTCACGCCGCGGTCATGCCGTGATTTGGATCTGCTCCAGGACGACACCCCGCGACGGTTTGAAGTCTTATCGGAATTTGATGTATGATACCTAGATAGAGTTTTAGATACATTACCCACCCATAGTTAATGGGGAGGGAGGGAACAACCGGAATGTTACCCCGCTTCCTCCTTCTCCCTTCACTCCTGGCTAGAAGATGCTGCCCCGCAGATGTCGCTGGACCGGGCCAACACGCCGCGGTCACGCCACGGTCATGATGTGGTCACGCCGTGATTTGGCCCTACTCCAGGACGGCACCCCGTGGTGGTTCACAATCCTGTCGAAATTTGATGTATGATACCTAAATAGAGTTTTAGATACATTACTCACCCATATTTAATGGGGAGGGAGGCAATGGACGAAATGTTACCCCACCTCCTCCCGCTCCCTTCGCTCCTGGTCAGAAGATGCTGCCCCACGGATGTCGCCGGACCGGGCCAACACGCCGCGGTCATGCCACGATCACACCGTGATTTGGACCTGCTCCTGGACGACACCCCGCGGTGGTTCGCAGACCTGTCGGAATTCGATATATGATACCTAGATAGAGTTTTAGATACATTACCCATTTAAAGACCCGTAAATTTCAAGGGAATTTTTTTCTTAATTTTCTTTGGAATTTTACAAGAACGCAATTTCTGACGGCACCTGATTCCGAGGCCCGGTGTGCCCGGAATCATTTTCCGAAGTTTTGGCTCGGGTACGTTCAGTGAACGGATGAGCGGGTTTTTCTAACTTTTGAACCGGTGCCCGGAATCGAATTCTGAGGGCACCGATGAAATCGCAGCGCCGGTATTCGCTTAGAAACGCCTCTTCCGGAGTTGCGTTTTCTCGGGTGTGGTTTTTAATTTTCGGGCTTAAAGTTAAGAAATAAAATAATTTTGCGACAACTTTATTTTATTTCGCTTAAGCCACTTGGAAGCCACTTGAAGCCACTTAAAGGCGGCTTGAACTGAGTTGAACTGGATAGGATGCTATCCAGAAATATCCTACCCCTTGGTAGGATATTTGTGATGTGGGGCCCGCACGAGCCCTGCCGTTTCTTTCCGCTAAGAAACGCACCCGCGAAAACCCGTCAAAGAAACTGAAAGTCAACTGACGCGGTTTCTTAGTTTCTTAACAGACCATTAAATTGGGCTGTTTCTTTCGTCCAATTAATTGGGCGGTTTCTTTGGTAAATTAATTCTTGGAATTAATTGTTCGTTTCTTTTTTTTATCGTTGCTTGTGCGTTAATAAAATAAGTTTACTCTTATTTTATTTTGGGTGGAAGCTTGTGGCGTGGGGAGAATTTGGAGGAGAGTGTTCTTCTTCGGCGAAGAACGCGAAGAACGCCGGCCTCCGGCGAAGAACGCCGAAACCGCGGAAATCAACGACGCTTCTTCCGCGACGTTTCTTCCGCAACGATCGTTCCTTTCCAAGCGACGTTCTCCCTTCGGACGCACCTCGACGACAACGGAACCAACGACGTTTCTCCGGCGACGTTTCTTCCGCGACGATCGTCCTCTTCCGCGACGAACTCGCGAGCGACAACGCTTGAGGTAGGGGTTTTAAACCTTTTTAAAGTTGTTGATCTTTCCTTCGATCTTGAAGGTTCTTTTTTTTGTCGGCCCTTGTTTCCGAATCTTTTTATTTATTTTTAAAAAGATTGTGATGAATTATCGTTATAGAAAGGCCGATTGTTATCAATCTAATGCGAGGGGGGTCGGGCCGCACAAACACGGCCGAACCCCCCCCCCTTTATTCTTGTTGTTTCTTGCGGATGGAGCGAGATGGCGTGGTGTCGTCGCACCACGCGAGAATCGTACGGCAACTATTGAGCGGCGCCGTCGCGCCGCGCTGTGGAACGAAATCAAACAAGATCGAGACGCCTTCGCGCCACGCCGAGAAGTCGATCAAGCACGCGACGTCGTCGCGCCGCGCCAAAGAGGCCGCAGATTAAATTAATTTTATTTTGTTCTTGAGCGCAGATTGACGGGCGACGACAAACGAGGCCGCAAGTTAATTTTGAGGCCTCCGCAGTGAAGGTCGGGTCCCGGGATGACCGTAGGCGCAGACGGGAAGCAAATCGGACCACCGGAGCGTCTCCAGTGGCCCGCGGAAGCCGGCGGCGGCGGCACCCCGCGGGTGTCCAGGGTGGCACCCCGCGGGTGCCGCGGGGTTGTCTTGAGACACCCCGCGGGTGTCCAGGGTGGCACCCCGCGGGTGCCGCGGGGTTGTCTGGCGACACCCCGCGGGTGTCCAGCGCGACACCCCGCCGGTGCCGCGGGGTTGTCAGGCGACACCCCGCGGGTGTCCAGCGCGACACCCCGCGGGTGCCGCGGGGTTGTCAGGCGACACCCCGCGGGTGTCCAGCGCGACACCCCGCGGGTGCCGCGGGGTGTCAGGCGGCACCCCGCGGGTGTCCAGCGCGACACCCCGCGGGTGCCGCGGGGCTGTCAGGCGGCACCCCGCGGGTGTCCAGCGCGACACCCCGCGGGTGCCGCGGGGCTGTCAGGCGGCACCCCGCGGGTGTCCAGCGCGACACCCCGCGGGTGCCGCGGGGTTGTCAGGCCGCTCGGCCGAGCCAAGCCGGACCGGCCCTGGCCGGGCGGGGCCGGGCCAACCGGGTCGGACCCGGTTCGGGCCGACCCAGGGGGGGTCGGGCCGGGTCGGCCCGGACCCGGACCCCCCCCGTTTTCGGACCATTTCGGTCAAATTCACATATCTTGAGCTCCGGACGTCCGAATGACGTACCGTCAGCTTTGTTGAATTCCTCTCAGTAAGACGGAACTTTTGGCTTACTCTGCTCGAGGTTTGGATGCCGACGGAGTACGGTCGGGTCGGTTCGTACATGAAACCAACCGGGCCCCTGGAACGAAAAAGCCAATAACTCACAGACCGGGCGTCCGATTGACGCGCCGTCTGTTTCGTTGACTTCCTCTTGATGAGACGGAACTTTTGACATACTCCGCCCGAGTTTTGGATGCAGTCGGAGTATGGCCGGATTGGATTGTACCCGAAATCCAACCGGACCCCTAGAACGGAAAAGCTGATATCTTTCAGCCAGGACGTCCGTTCGACGAACCGTCAGCGGAGTTGGTGATCACGTTGAGAAACGGTCCCTATGTGCTTACCCTATGAGAGTTCGGGGTACAGTTGAGATATGGCCGGGTTTGGTTTGCTCACGAAACCAACCAGGCCCCCCGGGACGAAAAGGCTAATAACTCACAGACCGGGCGTCCGATTGACGCGCCGTCTGTTGCGTTGAGACCCCTGTGACGAGGCGGACTTTTGTGACACTTCTTTGCAGGACCTTGTGATACTTGGAGTATCGGCCAGTAGCTCGTGGAGCGGACCCTCCCAGAGATGAGCGTGCGGAGTACGGAGATCGTGTAGCCTGCTGAGACCTGACGACTGCTTGACCGACTCGACTTGGAGTAGGTCGACTAGCCCAGTGGACGGAGAGCGCCCGGTATTTGGCGACAGACCCACGACGGACGGAGCGCCCGGTAGTTGGCCGCAAACCCGCGGTGCTCGACAGGAGGAGTACCTTTGTAGGCTATTGGGGGGAGCGCCCGGTATTTGGCGACAGACCCACAGCGGACGGAGCGCCCGGTAGTTGGCCGCAGACCCGCGGTACTCGACAGGAGGAGTACCTCAGCAGTCTTAGGTTAGTGAGCAGTACCTCGGAGTCGTGACAGTACCACTATACACTCTAGAGATGGAGCTCTTCAGTAGTTATGGTTTCGATAATGAAAATCCTGGTTTGAGCTGAGTCAATGAATCTTTGCGTTTCCTCATGATTGAGATGGGTCGCTTGATAACTTAGGTATATGTATGAGCATATACCTGGGTGATGGTTATCCGTTGATTTCATGATTTTTGTGTATCCTTGTGATTGGATGGGTTACTTGATGACTTAGGTATATGTATGGGCATATACCTAAGTAGAGTCTGATGTTACTTCGTGATTGCTGTCTTTACTTTGTGGATATCCATGTTGGATTTAGTGAGACCTTAAGGGTCTCGGGGCCCCTACTGAGTAGCTTATACTCACCCCTGCACGGGCTATGCCCGCACTTCGTTGTGTTGGTTGCAGATGACGGACAGCACAGATCGCAGTTGAGGCTTGCGGAGCAGGTCGGTACCCGGAGGAGGACCACTGGGCGGACGTACCCGGAGTAGACGACGGGACCCGAGGAGTAGAGGAGCTATCTGTACCTACCCTTCAGGTAGGATCCGTGGTGGACGATCCAGGAGCTAAGCCATCTGTACCTACCCTTCAGGTAGGATCCAAGGAGGACGACCCAGGAGCCGCTTCCGTCCCTCCAGCTGTTGTCTTTTTCTGTTGTACTTTCTTTTGGGTTTGTATTCTGGCCCATTTACTTTTCAGCACTTCTTTTCGTACTTAGTGTTTTACTTCCGCTTGTACTCTGTGGTGCTTGTTTTCTTTTATAAAGGCAATGCCTTCCCAGTTATCGGGATTTTACGCCTTTGGTGCTAGTCGCCAGCCCCTGACCTATGGAAGGCGGGCTTGGGGTAGTCACGGCACGGGCCCCGAGGACGGGTCGTGACAACCCACCCACAGTTAATGGGTAGGGAGGTGACGTTCGGAATGTTTCCCCACCTCCTCCCGCTCCCTTCACTCCTGGACGGAAGATGCTACCCTGCAGATGTCGCTGGACCGGGCCCACACGCCGTGGTCACGCCGTAGTCACGCCGCGGTCATGCCGCGGTCACGCCGCGGTCACGCCGCGGTCACACCGCGGTAATGCTGTGATTTGGCTCTGCTCCAGGATGACACCCCACAGAGGTTTGCAGTCCTATCGAAATTTGATGTATGATACCTAGATAGAGTTTTAGACACATTACCCACCCTCCTTCCTGGACCCCGGACATCCCCCCCCACCCTCCTCCCTGGACCCCAGATAGCCCCCCGGACAACCCCCACCCTCCTCCCTGGACCCCGGACAGCCCCCCCCCCCCCCCAACCCTCCTCCCTGGACCCCGGATCCCAATCTAAGCTCTCTTAAAGATTCACCCTAAATCCCAACGGAAAAGAGGGGTTTAGAGCTTTGGAAGAAGATGAGAGAAGAGTGAAAACCCTAATCGAAAAGAGGAATCAAGAATAGGATTAGACTCACCCGGATCTTCAATCTGCACTTGACGACACTCAAAACTCCCAAGTGATGTGTACGAGTCAACCCCGCCTCAAACCGAGGCACGGTGTGGCCGGGTACCACTCAAATTGTCTCACTTTTATTTGAAATGGACAACATTTTAAATGAAAACAACAACTGACATATGGAAAACTGACCAAACGGATTCAGATTATGTTGACACCCCCACCCCCATGGATAGCCCCTCACCCCTGGACACCCCCACCCCCGTGGACATCCCCTCACCCCTGGACACCCCCACCCCCGGGACACCCCCAACCCCTTGTATGTCATATTATATATGTGTTATATATAATTCAGAATTTTGTATGCAACATAATTAATTTTGTATGTGTTATTGATTCATAATTCAGAATTCACTACATAATTCATTCTGCATGTATTCAATTGAGAATTCAATTATGAATTCTGTATTGCATTGGGTAATTGGGTTCATATACATTATTATAAAAACAGTTCACAAGTTCTTGATTTTTTAAACCGATTTCATATTTTCTACAACCATGCTCTAAAAACTTTTAGAGTAGTTCACAGGTTACAAAAACAGTTCACAAATTCCTGATTTTCTAAACATATTTCAGATTTTCAGTTTTCTATAAACAAATTCCATATTTTGACAACCCAACACATTACTGAATTCACAGCTTATCCCTTTTAGAAGCTCTTTATAAATACATGCTTCCCTTTTAGAGATCACTCCCCCAAAAGGTTAGACACATATCAAACTCTAAATGAACCTATCATTTCCAAAACCACATAATAGATGTATCGTGAAACCTTAATAACCCACACTATGTGTTAACCTCTGTCAGTATATCCTCATTTGACTCATTCCCTGAGCACCCATCTCCATTCGTCGACATGTTTCCACCTCAATTCATTTCAATACCTTCACTAACAAAGTCATTACAAAACCACCCAAACCCTCTAATTGAAATCTGTACCCGACCCTAGTGTAGTTCAATAGTCAAATACTCTACTAACTCAAAACCAAATTTGTTTCCCACCGCACGCAACAACTCACCTCAGATACCCACACCTCATATTTATTTTCGAAAACACCCCAATCCCATGCCCACAATCGGCTCAATCATATTCCCTAAATGATTTTCTATTTAAACACCCTATGAAAACTAATTGCACACATCAAGGATTCCTCACTAGAATCACAATTCCACCCCAACCAATCCAATCACAATGCCACCCCAACCAATCCAAAGCCAGTTCCACAAACCTATGAGCCTTCTAGAACAAGGATTATATCTTTGCAACAAATACATCACTCCCCACCATAGAAGTTTCATCATCATTAACTCACCCAAAAAACCTCAACCACTTTATCGAACTCTATGAGTACCTCAACACATTACGATGTTAAATCCACTCTATCCTAAGTGCTCATTCAACTAGAGGGGTGTTTTACTCATCCAGATCTCCCATTAGATCACTAATCACATCTAAATATAGTAAAAAAATTGAGATAACTAGATCAAAACATAGTTACAATGCCTGATATATGATATCATATGTGTCTCCTCCTTGGAATAGAGTCCTAACCAGAAACATCCTCAAACCTCACAACCAAATTCCAACCAAACATGGGATGATCTAGCCTTCAAACCACTGTCCAAATAGCTGATCTATAAGCATCGATCAACTCACATAAAACAAATAACATACCCTCTCCATGGCCCCTGGGATATTATCCTCTAAAAACAACCACTATTGGCTCTCTTTGACCCACCTTAGTGCCAAACCAAAACACGGGGCTCCCATGGTCCTCAATGTGACAATATAAAGTGATTTCCAACTATAGCGTCCTCAGGTGCACCCAAAATCTTGCCCCAATCCATTAATAAAAAAACCTCAAATGGGAAAAAGTCCACAGTAAGAACATACACCCTATGAGGGGTACCTCTAGTACATCCAAAGCACAAGAAACACCCAGTGCAGAAATATCCCAAATGCCCCTAAATGGTCTCCAACTGATCATCGATCAACAACGTCTCTAACTGATCATATACCAACAACGCACACAATGGGGAATATAAAAGAAATTAATAACCAATGAATTATCAATGGTCCTCATGAAAATCATAAAAGTTTTACCTTACAAGGGCTCTATAGTACAAGATTGACCACTCCACATGGGAATTATTAATTAACAACTATAGAAAACACTGGTCACTCAATCAGTAACAAGCCCACTATGGTATCCTCAAGAGTCCCTTTGACGCATATAAATATCTTAAGGAAATTCGACCACAACTTCTATCCCAAAACATCATCCCATCCCAATGGTTCCAATAGTTCCAATCCTAAAAAAAAGAGGTAATATTCAACAGTTATAACCTTGAGAAATAGGTACCAACATGTCAGGATAAAACAAGATCTCTTCATATATACTACTTGATTATAATTTTCAGGATCTATATAAAATAACATTGAACAAAACTATCTTAGATTTCACAATCCATTCCAACTAATGATCTCATAACCCTCACACATGATTCTCATCTCACAACCCAACCTACTGGAGGGTTTTGAATCCAATCCTTGAAGAAATCCTGATAAATAATTCTCTTAGTCCAAAACACCATAAATACCACATTCAAACACTAAAATTATTCCACCATGGAAATTTATATGAAAAACTGATCAAAATTGAATACTCATAAGTCGAATTCTGACTCCAGGGTTAAAATAGGGTAAACACAACACAAAGAAAAAAATACCCAACCTGTACTTTAGGTACATGATATTTAACCCAAAATGTCCCCTCATTCCATGTGACATAGACTGCTCAGTGTGTACTTTTCCAAAGTACACATCATGTGTTCTGGTATATGATGTTTACCCCCACCTGGGTACATTCACATACAAGGCCCCACTTAGCATGAAAAATTCCCTACTACGTGGAATGTATCACCCATACACAATCTTTACCCCACATATGGTTCCCATGTATGTACCTATCCATATATCCCCCCACACAAGGTCTACCCACGCACAATGCCTATCCATGTACCTCGCACTAGATATAGATTTATACCCTACATGGTCATCTACCACATGCACACCCCGAGTCACCACTACATGGCATGTAACCCACCCCTTGTATAAATATTTTAGTTCCCAAAACCCATATTTCCCAAGTATGAAGAACACATGATGTGTGTTCTCAAAACTACACATCATATATATGAGTTCTCCCAAACTAAACCCCCCAAAAATATCCCAAAACACATAATTTCTCCAAAGTATCCATAGATTGAATCCTGAATGGGTCACCAAAAACCAAAAAAATACGATTAAAACTTAAAATCAACTACCCTATGGGAATTTGTGGGGGAGGCGGGGGTGCTTGGCAGGGGTGAGGTGGGGAGGAGGGGGGCTGTGTAGGGGGGTTGGTGGGGAGGGGGTGGGCTGGACAGGGGGTGGGGGTGGGGCGTAGGCTGGGAATGGGAGAGGGGGGGTTGTGCAGGTGTGGGGGGTGGATGTGTAGGTGGGGGGGCTGGGAAGATAGGGGAGGGGGGCTGGGCAGGGGGGTTGTATAGGTGGGGGGTGGTGGTTGTGCAGGTGGGGGAGGGGGGCTGGGAAGGTGGGGGAGGGGGTGGGATATTCAGGGGGTTAGGCTAGGCAGGGGGGAGGGGGGCTGGGCAGGTGGGGGAGGGGTGGGATGTGCAGGGGGTTAGGCTAGGCAGGGGGGAGGGGGGCTGGGTAGGGGGGGCTGTGCAGGTGGGGTGGTGGCTGTGCAGGTGGGGTAGTGGGGGGGTTGGGTAGGTGGATGAGTATGGAGATGAACTTGAGTTCCTTGAACCCAATTAGGGAACTGCAGAACGATTTCATAGGACCCGAGTATATCGGATAAGGCACATTCGTGGAAGAATCTATAATTCTAGCCATGTCCCTACTTAGACTATCAATTTTGTAGAAACTGTGGAAGACCCATTTAGTGAGTCTAGTAGGAGAAGGAAAATCCCCATGCATAATCCAATCAGGTACAATTACTATGGAATGTAATAATGTTATATCCACCATAGATCAAGATTAATATGTCATTATGTTGAGAAACATCAGACCCTTGTACTTGTATTTAATGATAAATGTTATCAATATTTGAAAATATTACATTGACTATGATTTTTGATTTAATATCATTCCAATGTTGACACATTCTCATATGTGATATGATGAGGACAATATAGAACCTTCCATATAGACACTACAACTCTGTTTCCAATGCAAGAAATGTCCATAAGTCCAATTCATGCTTGGGTACCATTACAATATCCCCCTACCTATTTGATCAACAAGACAACATTTTGTTGGTTCTTGGTCTCTCAACCACATCAATATGTGAACCATACAAGGGTAAGGGATGTGAGTAAGCCTTAAAAAATGAGATGATTATTTCTATGTGTTTCTTGTGTGTTTTTTGTGTGATTTCAGGTGATTGAAGTGAGTTTTTGTGAGCTTTCTATGTGTGCAGTGTGTTTTCTGTGTTTGCAGGTTTCAGTGTTCCTAAACACACAAAATGAGTATTTTTTTTGTGATTGCAGTGTATTTTTGTGAGATGGCACATTTTTCACAGAGATTACAGCCTGCAGTTGATTGCAGGCTGTTTCATTTTAAATTAATGGGGGTCTAAGCCAATGGTTTCAAAACCGTTGGGTTATACCCCCGTGTGCTGCTGCATTTCCCAACAGTTCAAAAACTATTGGGTTATACCCCCTATATGTTTATGCCAACGGTTTTAAAACCGTTGGCATACCCCTGTGCGTTGATTTTCCCAACGGTTCAGCTGAACCGTTGCTATAACCGGATCCAATTTTATTCCAACGGTTCATTATGAACTGTGGGCAGTTGAAATCTAAACATCCTTTTCCCAACGGTTCAACGTGAACCATTGGTATAAGGATTTCCCGACGCCTCACACACCAACGGTTTCTAAAACCGTTGGGATAAGATTTCCCAATGGTTTGAGGGCCTTTCCCTACGGTTTAAAACCATTGGGAAAACATGGATTCCCAGTAGTTCAACCCTTATTCTTGGATCTACACCAATTGTGTCCAATTTCATGTTCCCAAGTATTTAATTCTAAGTTTATTTCTTTGGTTTCTAACCTCGGATCATTGTTCTTGATCATTGGACAAGAACGCTTGAACAATGATCACTTAAACCTTTTTATGGTTCTTTTCTCTCAAATATTCTTTGTGTTCATCACTAATAGGACCCTGCTATCTTGGTTTAAAATTTCCAGGTGATACCGAGTCCGATCGGACCCTCGAAACTATGAAGGATCGAGAAACAAAGTATGAATCAGTGATCTATGACCAGATCTGGGATTGTTATGAGGTGAGGATGATCATTTGGACAATTAGAGACTAGATCTACAAAGAAGGAAGGATCTAAAATGAACCGAATGTATGGAGAAACTCACATGGACGAATTAAGGCTGATTCCTAGTGAACAACGACCAAAGATGATGATTTTCAGCTAGATCTATAAGTTTAAAGCAAATTCGAAGTTGAAATCAAAGGGATAGATCATATATGAAGCACAAATCTGACTTTCTGGTGAAAACTAGACTACATCCCATGTATTAGGATTAAAACATGATGTGTATCCCCCTCAATGATGGTGTATAGGGTTTTATAAAACTTAAGGATGACATGGCATGTACGCGCTCCAACACGCCCTGTACCCCTTCTCTAGTTGGACAACCCGTGTGGAGGACCATACGGTCAGGATCCCGTGTGGAAGTACATAGCCAGGTACAAAATTTTTCACCCGATTACATGAATATATCTAGGCCACACAATCAACACCCCATGTGAAACAACATGCTGTGTACAGAGTACATGGACACAGGGTCAGTACATAGACACAGGGTCCGGTACACGGACACAACCAGTAGGACATGGTTCGATCCCAGTTAGCCCGGACATGCTATGTAGTCCACCTAAATGACATGTACTACTATATGGGATGAGATCCATGTTACATCTAGGGATACAACCAGGTGATAGAGTAGGACCACATGCTGTGTGGGTCCCCTCACATGCCGTGTACCCCTAGTTCCTTCTTAAGAAACTCCAATAATCCATATCTTCTTCATTTGAACTTAGATTTTAGCCTATGAATATCCCATCCTAAGTGTTTTTCCACATAGAACATGATGATTCCCTAAGTTCTGTATTTTGAGATAAGATATGGAAATTTATAGGAATGATTCCTGGTTAGGCAACACTCGATGATGGTAGTGATTGTGCAGGATCACCAGGACCTTTCTAAGTGGTACCCTCTAGTAGGGCTGGGCAGTGGAGTTCCTCAATGAACTTTTTGATTGGTAACCTCTATAAGCTCTAGGAAATGGAGTTCCTTGATGAAATGTTCGAGTGTTACCCACCAGAAGGGCTGGGTAGTGGATTTCCTTGATGAACTTTCCGAGCGATACCCTCCAACAGGGCTGGGTAGTGGAGTTCCTCGATGACCTTTCCAAAAAGTACCTTCCAACAATTCTAGGTAGTGGAGTTACTTGATGATTACTGAGTGATCCTCTATTATAGATTGGAAGTGGATTCCTTGAGGATTACTAGAGTGGGACCCCCATTGACATGGGCACAGGTCCTCTACAGATCCTATCAAGATGTACCCTTCAATAGGGCTGGGTAGTGGAGTTCCTCGATGGATAATTATAGAGTGGAACCCCCTTGATGCACTAGGGAATGGGTCCTCTACTTTGAGTTTGTGGCCCCTCAATTGCACGACACAGTGATGAGGCATGGTTTGACTTGGATGGTTACTTTTGGGAAAATGCGCGAGATGCCGGGCATCGTTGATGGAATTTTGGAACCGTTGGATACTATTCTTCTTGGGATGAGATGTGATATGGATATCCCAATAATTTCTTATTTGGGATTATTTTGAATGAGAATATATATATATATATATATATATATATATATATTCTTCTTTATCCATACCTTGGATTTGGTTACTCTCCTTCCAAGAGAGGTGAAGACGCACAAGGTATGCCACGTTCTTTTTGTGTTTATCTTCTTATGGTTTGATGATTCTACTCTCCTACTATAGGCAGCAAAGAATTGATGGGTAGTTCACCTACTCATCGTGTTTATCCCCTTGTGTTTGGATGAGATTACTTTCACTCTTGGTCTAGGTTGATCTACTCTCTTTGACTGTATCTTACATCTACTATCTTTCATTTCCTATTATAACTATTAATGACCCCCCTTAAGATTTCAGGGTGTTCTATTAGGTAAGCATATACTCACCCCTGCATGATATTTTCCCACATGTGTCATGTATTATATAGACGACTGATAAGTCCACTGTGACTTCAGAGGAGCTTAGGGATACTGGGTGCTTGGACCACGTATGGTGGTCGTAGCTTGGGATTCAGGAGATGGGCACTCTCAGTTATTTACTTTTCCATTTTTTTAAAGTTGGGACATAATTTTGGTTGGGCATGTACTTTGCCTCTTTACTTTTCAGTTTGCACTATCGTACTTTTGTATTGTCTAGAGGATCATGCATGCTTGGTTTACTTTATAGAAGTGCTACAACTATTACTCTTTCCATCTACAATTTTGTATCAAGATAGTTGTGTGTGTGCATACAGGTACTTAGGAAAAGACCTCCCCGAGTTAGTTATGCCTTCAGTGCTTATTTCCACCCCCTGGACATGGATGTGGGATTGTGTTAGCTGTGGATTAAGCCCCAGATTGGGTTGGGTTGTGACAAATTGGTATCAGAGAAATTTTATTCCTTGGGATGTTGTTTGGACTACTCCCCTTAAGAGTATTTGGTTGGGTTTAGGAAAACAATTTCAAAGTGTCTTGAGTGTAGATCTCAGGGTTGGGATTCCATTGACGGTATGAGCAGCCGACGTATCCATTTACCAGGACTCTGACTACCTACTTGTTGACTTAGCATGCTAAGAATTTTATTGTAGGGATTAATGGTACATGCATCATATATGATTGATTCTTTGACTGTACTTCTTAATTCAACTCCCCATTGTTGTTATATATATATATATATGATCATCTGACCATGGTACATATTAATAAATCTTAGGATTCCTATGTGACGACAACCAGTCAGGATACCATTTTCAGATTATGACGATGATTCGATTAGAAACAAGGCCTCAGTTCAAGGTCCATCCCACGACCCCTTCCTCCAGGTGGGCAGGTAGAAAAACCTCCACCTATCAAGTAGAAGATCATTCAAATAGAGCAAGCTGAAGATTCTTATAGGCTTAACGCACTTAGGGAGTTTCAGTGCTAGAGGGTATTGAGGTTCCGTGGGGATCCAGATCCTCAGGAAGTAGAGGATTGTCTAGAGTTGGTGGTCTATATCTTCAGGTTTGTTTGAATCCCAATGGATTAAGTGGTTTCACTAGAAGATATCCTCTTCCATAGAGTAGCTGTGTATTGGTGGAGCCTCATTACACAGATGCACGATGAGTCAATACTCTCATGGTCTGACTTCTAGTAGTTGTTCTCTGAGGAGTATTACTCCTACTTCTTGCGCTTAGTCTAGATCTAGGAGCTTCTAGAGCTACAACATGGAGGGATGATGGTGGATGAGTATGCAGTGAGTTTCATAGACCTTACTCGTTACTCCCTTAACATGATATGTGATGTCTACTTCCAAGTATGGAAGTTTGAGAAGGGACTTCGTAGAGAGATCCGTGCCATCATATTTCCCTTATGCATCCCCACTTATTCTGAGGTGTTGGAGTAAGAACTTGTGATGGAGAGTTTTTTATTAGAGGGATGCTAGGAAGTTGGAGCTGGTAGTGGGTGTCATAGAGCTGATTCATCTGTGACATCTAGTAGGTTCTAGTCAGTGGGATCTCAGCATATGAAACCCTTTCATCGGAAGACTCAGGCCTATGGTCGCATAGTACAAAGGCAGTGCAAAGCACCAAGGAAGATTGAAAAGGGATGGTGCTTTGGTTTTTATGGGAGAGGTCACATGGTGCATGACTGCCTGACCATACATGTAGAGGATTATAGGTAGGTAGATGATGGACTGCCATGGTAGTGGAAACGCCATGACCAGGGATCTCCCAAGTGAGGAAAGGGTGGTCCATAGGGAGATGGAGCTAGAAGAGGAGTAGGAGGAGATATAGGCAGTGGATGACGTTATGTGATCCTTCCACCACCACCACTAGATGACCCATGTCAGGCTTAGGGAGCTGGCTATTAGGGCCACAGACAACTACATGCTCTAGAGGTCTATGATCCTGCAATGTACGAGATGATTAGAGGTATGATATATGTTTATTATACTATTTATTTAGTATTATTAGAAAGAATTTATAGTCATTCCTTTATCTCTATACTCCTAGTGTGAGAGCTGGAGATCCTAGTTGAGGCGTTATCCCATCAAATTCGTCTTGAGGTTCCTACATGGAACACTTCTTCTATATCTTTTATCTGTTGGTAGTGTGAGCTATCAGTTGATAGATATAGGTTTATGTGGGACATTTTGGTCATCATGATGGAACCCTATGATGTCATATTGGGTATGGATTGGTTTTCCATGGTCCGAACCCAGATTGACTATCATCGCAGGCAAGTTAGATGTCTACAAATTGATGGGATGAGATTCTCATTTTCTGGTAAGAGATATCACATGGAAGGACAAGTGGGTTCTGTGAGAAAGAGGTTTCAGCTCATCACCCATTAGTTGGAGAGTATAGACCTTAGTGCAGTAGGATCTTCAGTAATATGGGTTTCTTTAGTTTTGGAGGATTACATTGACATCTTCCCTAAGGACATTTTGGGATTACCTCTGAGGAAGGAGATAGAGTTTTTCATTGACTTGTATCTCGAAACTCCTACAATGTCTTCATTTAAATGTTGGATAGTGATAAGTGTAATTCATGAATAAATTTTAGAATATTTTAGTATATTGATTTTTGGATTTAAATGAATAATAATTCCAATTTTGGAATGAATTGAGTTGCTTTATGTTTTATTGTAGGATATGATGAATCTATGGAAAAGGAATAAAAAGGGGTGTAAATATGAGAAAAAGGACCCTTCACACCATGAGTGAAGTGAAGCGACATGACACCGGATTTTTGAGGAAGAATCAGGATGGAAAATTGGGAAAAAACACTGTTACACATCATGTACCACAAGTACACGTCATGACTTCATCTGAGAATTAGGCCACTACCAGAACAAGTCATGATGAGAATACACATTGTGATACACAAGTACACGTCGTGTACCTTCAGTACACAATGTGATGGCGGTCAAACTTAAAATTTATGAGCAAGATTTGCACAATATTCTCACAAACATAGATGTGATGCAGACAAGGTGTACATGATGTGTAATCCAAGTACACATCGTGTAGGTGGTAAAAATTCCAAAATCTCATCCGAGATCTATGCACGCGTCACGCAGATACACAAAAAGTGGATTGACACTACACAATGTGTATCTTAAGTACACGTTGTGACGGGGGTCGGGCAGAACCTTTCCAGTGCCTATAAATAGATCCCCTATCTTCACCTTTGGATCATTCAAATTCAGTTGGAGATCAAATCCTGGAGTGAAGTTGATGCGCCTCCCTGAGTTTTTACTTATTTTATTTTATGTTTTTATTTTCTTTTCTCATTTCCTATTATTCTCTCATCATTAGGATGAGGGGGTAAACCCACCAGTTCTAGGGTGATGTAATCAAATGGGGAAAGGTGTGAAATTTCTAATTCAAACTTCTAATCTCTTTATTTTTATTTTATCACGACCATTGATAATTTAATTAAAAATTAACATTTAAATTGCGTAACCAAATACCCTAAAGATGGCATGACCATTGTCAACTTTAGGGGAAATCAGGTTTAAAAATTAGTATCATGAAACACTTGATTCGACAACACCCTAAACTACCAGACTAAGGGAAATAGGGTATTTTAGCGTTGAGGAGGAGATACCATGACCATTGGATCTACCTCATCTTAACTCCTACACCAATCATGAATCAATCAATTTACTTTCTAAAATCCAATTGCATCTGAACTTGGAAATTACATTACCTCAGCGTGCTTTCCAAATTTGATCAAAATCCAATCAATATGATTTATTTTGTATTTTCAAACCCAATAAATATTTTCTCACATATTTCTCAATTTAATAAAATAAATATTTTGAAATTATAAATAAACTAATTTCACCGTCCCTATGGACCAACCTCAAACTTCTGCTTTACTGAATTTTTAATTAATTGAGTAGCATAGTTTGAGTTTTATAATTTTTTTTGCATAGTATAATAGGGAATTAACTACTCCCTATGGGGCTGTCAAAATGGAATTGTTGCTGGGGATGATATCCTTTTAGTTGTTATGAGTTCAATTTTATTTCTTTATTTCAATTTCTCTTTTTATGTTGGGTATTTTGTGCTATGATTTTCAGATCTATGCACAACTACAACACAAGGTCAAAGGACAAAGAAATCATCGATTCAACCCATCATTTGGAACCAATCACTAAGAGTAAAGTAACTATGACCATGAAGGTCTTAGAACAAAATAAAATTATTCAAGGAGATCAAGGGTAGCAGACACTTGCTGACTATGGGAACCCGCCCAACATAGGATTGTAACCGAGAATCCTGGAACTTCCCATCGCTAAAACCATTTAGAGATCAATACAACCATAATTTCAATGATCTCAAATAGTGTGCAATTCACTGTAATTCCACATGAAGATCCAAACAAGCATCTAGGATATTTCCTCGAGCTTTGCGATACCTTCCAATTTCAAAATGTCTCAAGTGATGTGGTAAGACTTCGTCTTTTTCTGATTTTCATTATGAGATCGAGCACAGGACTAGATTTAGATCCTTCTTTCACATTACATAAATACATGGGATGAGATGTCTAGGAATTTTATTACCTACTTCTTTCCACCTTCAAAACCAATGGACATACGAGTATACATTCTGAATTTCTGTCAATTTGAGGATGAATCATTGTAATCTTCATGGGAACGGTACAAGGATATGACTATAAAATGACCTCATCATGAAATAGAGATGTGGATACTAATAAAAATTTTTTATAAGGGTTTTTCATAGGAAAATAGGTTAATTCTTGATGGTGCAGCTAGAGAATCACTAATGAAAAAGTCACAAGAAGCAAGCTACAATTTATTGGATGAGATGGTGAGTAATAGTTTCTAGTGGTAAGGATAAGGGAAACAGTGAAGAGGAGTTCATGCAATAAACAATAATGACTGTATGGAAACACAACTGGAGTCACTGACCAAAAAAATGGATATCATGATGGGCTAGAAACAAAACCCCCAAGGTACACATATTTAAGATGAAAATTATGCTGACTACAATCATGGTAATCAATTTCAGGGATGGAGGCCAAAAAAAATAGAAAGTCCAAGGATTTAAACAGATACCACAAGGGTACCAATAGAAAGAACCACAAATTCCCACACTGATGATCCAGGTCTATTCATTAGATGAGACACTGGAAACATTCATGACTACTTCTGGGGTTTCCCTCAAGAAGATAAGAGAAGAAGCATCATACCAAAAGGCTGCATTTCAGAATCTAGAGTGTCAAGTTGGCCAAGTCACCGAAACACTTAGAGAGAGAAAAAGAGGAGAGCTTCTAGGGTTTACTGAAGAACACCAATGTGAATATTTGAAAGCTACAGAGCTTATAAGTGGGAAGAAAACAAAAGGAAGTGGCATAGAATTTTTAGGACGACCACCAGTGGAAGAAAGAGAAGAGGATGCTGAAGCTGACAAGGAACAAGTAGATAAAGAATAAGAAGAGCCACCTTAGTACAATCCAAGGATGACTTTTCCAGATAAGATGAAACAAACAAAGATCAATGTAAAGAGAGGTAATTTTCATGATCATTTTAAAAAAATTATATTAATATACCCTTTGAAGAGGCTCTTGCAAACATGCCAACTTATGGAAAATTCATGAAAGATCTAGTAAGCAACAAGAGGAATCTAGAAGAGATTATAACTACCCTACTAACACGAGAGTGTTCAGAAGTGGTATCAAATGACCTACCTAAGAAGAAAAGATACCCAAGTAGCTTTTTTAATTCTCATTTTTATTGGAGCTAAAAAATGTGGGAAGGATTTGTGTGACTTAGGTATGAGCATCAATATCATTTCGTACACAAATTTCAAGAGTTTGGGACTGGAATGCCTGAAGCCTACAAGAGTTTCACTTCAATTAGAAGACTAAACAGTAAAGAATCCATAAGGAGTCATCGAATATTTCTTGATCAAAGTTGACAAGTTTTACTTACTAGTTTACTTTCTAATTCTAGATATAGAATAGGAAAGGAATCAACTAATTACAGGAAGACCATTTTTAGCCACAGGGCATTCACTAATCGATGTTCAGAATGGAGAACTCTATCTGAGAGTTGGAAGTGATCAAGTGAGATTAAAAATCCACTAGGAAATGAAGAACTATGATGTGAAAGAGGATGATGATTTTGAAGAAATATAAATAGCTGAAATTGAGGATGTTACTGAGATTGAAGAGTTACATGAGATAGATGACATCGTTCAAGAAGAAGATGCTCAACCACATAAGAAAGAGAAGTTTTAGAACAAGACTAATAACCCTAAAGGAGAGACCTACTCCACTACACTTGAGAAAGGACAATAGGTATGGATGGTACATGAACTTCCATTTAGTTCATTAGGATTGAAGAAGAAATGGTGGATCTCTCCAATGAAGATCAAGTAAGTACTTCCATCTGGAAGGATTAAGCTATTTAGAGAATAAAGACAGGGGCCAACCTATGTGGATGTAATACAACTGAGACCATTCATGGACCTTGAATAGCTAAAAAAATTTCAATCATCTATCACATGATCTAGACCTGAAAGAGGTAATTTTGAGCCAATGATGTTAAACAAAATCTATTTCAAGAGGCAACCTGAGTTTTTTCTGTTTATTTTCCATTTTTTTGGAGGCATGCATGCTATCACTCAAAATATTTTAAAATTCATTGATAATGGCCTGTTATTTAACCTATTTATTATTTATTTGTTGGACCATCAAGACACAAGGTAGAAAAAAACAACAAGAATCAAAATAAGAAATAGCAGGAACATTACATGACATGATGGTTGAGGACACATCGTGAACAGGAGTAGAAAAAACTGTACAACAAACTTTGAACCACCATATACAAGGGAATTAAAAGTTTCAAATTAAAAAAATTTATACTTTATTCCCCACATTTTAAATGATTAGAGCTTTAACTGAAGTTGCATGCCCCACACTTGATTCATTCTTTACTCAACTAATCTTGGAGACATAAAATACCCAGGATAATTACCATGCCATGTATTTAAATTTCATTATCAATAAATTTGAATGAGAAAAATGGAAAAAATAATTATTAGAGATAAGCATGTGGATTAAGATTTAACAAATTAGTAATTGAAGAGAATGTTAATCATTGTTGATGAAATTTTTCTAAGATTTTTCCATGTTTTGAATTTTTGATGTTTTCATTAATTGATTTAATTATTCATATGCATTTACATGAGTGATTGACCCAACCACTCATCTAATTCCCAAGACATACACTGAGCCAAATATTTTCCATTCTTTCTATATTATATTTCTTTAGAAACTTGAGCATGTTTTCTTCTAGAACTTTCTTTTCATCTTATCGAAGCTATAACTATAAAAAATCACTTTTAAAATGATTGAGGCATTCTTTTTATTAGCCTTTATCCTGAGACCCACCTAACATTTATCCTTTTTAAGCCCATAGAAGTCATGAATTTCCTTGTTAGGAAATGAGCCATGTTACAAGACCATTTTATCCATTCCTACATTCCTATAAATGTTTTTCATTATATTGAAAAGAATAAGTGTGGGGGAGGAACTATTGGGTGTACTAGGATATACTTCAGTGTGGATATTTTGTTGATGGGATTCTCTATTTTGATCTAGGAGAGGCCATGAAATCATTCATTGTATCTTATTATTCACCCATCTTATTAAAAAAAATTGGGTTGTGTCTTGGGAGGATAAAAAATCATCATTTTTTAGACCAAAGATTTTTTACCATATGTGGTTAGGTGATAGATGTGAGATTTTTCCTAAGCATAACATTTTAAAAAGAAAAAAATATAAATATAAAATGAAAGAAAAAGAGCAAGAGAGGTTGATTCTATCATTGAACTTACATGTATCATGATCCAACTTTGATATTTTTTTTGGGAAGATATAAATGAAATTTGTAAAGGGAGAATTTCGTTGAGATATTTTTTATTATCATAAAAAATGATTTAGAGTCAAAACCTCCTTTTTGAGATTTACTTTTTACATCATTTACCTACCTACCCTGAAGCCTCAGAGTCATTTGATCCTTAATGATGAATCCCTCATGATTAATTGTGAATATGTCTTTATGCGGTGGATATATTAGATGCTTCACAAGACTATGGTAAGTCACATGTTCTTGAGGTATGTGCATCATGATAATTACATTTGTACCCTGATGATGAGAGGAAAAAATCATGTATGGTAGATTGCAAGTGTAATGCATACTAATAATGGACTGAAAAATGAAAATGGATGAATGAAAAGGCATGGTTGTTTCAAATAAGAAATGTAAAATACATGGTTGATTTTTGTTCTTTGAAAAATGAGGTGTTGAATAATTTTATTGTGTGATGATCGAACATTTAATTTTACATTTGATTAATTGTTTTTATTTAAAAAGCATGGTAAGGTGAAATTCCTCTATAGTATGTTGAGATTCCATCCTTTAGGACAAGGCTGCATTCAAGTGTAGGGGGATTTTATAAGTGTAATTCATGCATACAATTTTAGAATGTTTTAGTATATTGATTTGTGTATTTAAATGAATAATCTTTACAATTTTGGAATGAATTGAGTTTATTTATGTTTTATGGTTGGAAATGATGAATATGTGGAAAAGGAATGAAAAGGGGTGTAAATATGAGCAAAAGGACCCTTCAAATTGTGAGTGAATCGAAGCGGTGTGACACTGGATTTTTGAGGAAGAACCAAATCGAAAACTGGGGAAAAACACTGTTACACATCGTGTACCACACGTACATGTCATGACTTCATTGGAGAAGTAGGATGATTCCATAAAAAGTCATGATGAGAATATAGATTGTGATCAAAATTATACATCGTGTAACTTCATTACACGATGTGATGATGGTCAAACTTCAAATTTATGAGCAGTATTTGTGAAATCTTCTCATAGACAAAGAGGTGACATGGACAAGGTGTACATGATGTATAAGCCAAGTACACATTGTGTAGGTGGTCAACATTCCAAAATATGAGCTTGGATCCATGCACACATTATGCAGATACACAAAAAGTGGATCAACACTACACAACGTGTATCTCAAGTACACATCATGATAGGGGCCAGACAAAACCTTTCCAGTGCTTATAAATAGATCCCCTGGCTGCACCTTTGGAGCATTCAAATTCAGTTGAAGATCAAAGCCTGGAGAAAATCTGTTGCACCTCCCCGAGTTCTTTATTTATTTTTTTCCTCCTTTTCTCTCATTATCTCATCATTAGGATGAGGGGGTAAAACTGCCAGTGCTAGGGTGATGTAATCGAGGGGGGGGGAGGTGTGTTGGATTTAAATATATTTTTTATTCATGAGTTGGTTTGTGAAATTTCTAATTAAAAATTCCAATCCCTTTATTTTTATTTTATCATGACCATTGATAATTTAATTAAAAAGGAACTTTTAAATTGAGCAAATGACTACCCTAAAGACGACATGACCATTTTCAACTTTATGCAAAATTAGGTTTAAAAATTGGTATTAGGACAAACTTAATTTGACAACACCCTAAACTTACGAACCAAGGGAAATAGGGGATTGCAGCAATGAGGAGGGGATACCATGACCATTGGATCTACCCAACCTTGACTTCAACACCAATCATGAGTCAATCAATTTACTTTCTAAAATCCAATTTCACTTTAACCTGGAAATTACATTACCTCAACAAGATTTCTAAATTTGATCACAATTTAATCAATCTACTTGTTTTTTTATTTTCAAATCCAATCAGTATTTTCTCACGTATTTATCAATTTAATAAAATAAATCTTTTGAAATTCTAAATAAACTAATTTCACCATCTCTTTGGATCGACCTTGAACTTCCTCTTTACTAAATTTTTAATTAATTGAGTAGTATAGTTTTGGTTTTTATAATTTTTGTTTTTGTATAGTACCATAGGGAATTAACGATGCCCTACAAGGCTGTTAGATGGCCCCTAATAATTTCTGAGAGCTGTAGTTGCAGTTGGAGGACCTTTGAGAGAAGGGTTTTATCAGACCTAGTGTGCCTTCTGGGAATCTCTAGTGTTGTTCATGAAAAAGGTACATGGGAGCTTGTGGATTTTTGTGGATTATCATCGCTTGAATCAGGTCATGATAAAGAACAAGTACCCGTTACTAAGGATTGATGACCTCTTTGACCAGTTTTGTGGTGCAATATGGTTCTCAAAGATCGATCTTAGGTCCGACTACTTCCATTTGAGGGTTTACGAGGCTGATATTCCAAATTTAGCATTCCAATGTCGCTATAGAAACTATGAGTTCCTAGTGATGACCTTTGGTGTAACAAATGCCCTTTCCATGTTTATGGATTTGACGAAACAAATCTTCCAAATAAACTTGGACCAGTTTATTGTTATCTTCATTAAAGACATACTCATCCACTCTGCATCAGAGGTGGAACATACAAAGCACTTAAGAATGGTCCTAGATTTTCTTCGAGAGAAATAACTTTATGGAAATCTCTTGAAGTTTCAGTTCTAGATTCATAAGGTTCAATTCCCAAGTAATGTAATTTCTGAGCATGGTTTAACTATGGACCCAGTAAAGATCATTGAATTGCTTAATTGGGAGCCACCCAAGTGCATGTTAGAGGTGTGGATCTCCCTTGGATTGGCAGGGTATTATAGGAGGTTTGTGGAAGAATTATCGAGAATCACAGTCCCTTTTACCACCCTAATGTGGAAGGGGTATATATTTACCTAGTATAAGAAGTTCCATAGGTCCTTTAAGGAGTTGAGGTTGAGGCTGATGAGTGCTCTGGTGTTGGGACTACCATAGGAGGGAATAGAGTATGTAGTGTATTGTGACTCCTCAAGAGTTGGGCTTGGATGCATGTTGATGAAACAGTAAACAATTACTGCATATGAGTCGAGGAAGTTATGACCCCATGAGAATAATTACGTGAATCATGACCTAGAGATGGTAGTGGTAGTCTTCCCCCTGATTATGTGGAGGCACTACCTTATGGGGGAGTGCTTTTTTGTTTACTCAAAGCACCAGATTCTCAAGTACATCTTCATGCAGAGAGACCTGAACCTGAGACAATGAAATTAGTTAGAGTTAATGTAGAACCATGAATTAAAAATAGTCTATACTCTAGGGAAAGGAAACATTTTAGTATATTCCCTTAGTATGAATTCTTATAACCTCTTAGTGTAGGAGGATTTAGAGAAGTTGGCCTCCTTGTACCTGACCCTAATAGAGTAGGAGAGTGAAAATTTTCTATAGTCGATAGTGTTGACTCCTCCTCTTCTCAAGTGTGTGAGAGAGTCAAAACTGAGAGGCATCGATTGTGAGGTCTTAAGTTATCATATATACATAGGGTACCCACCATATGGATATTATTAAGGAGGGAATAATTTCATCTTATTACAGGGGTGGATAGTGGTTCCAATCACGTTACAGGAGGAGGTGATACAAGAGTTCCACACTTCTCCCCTAGCTGTGCATCCCAGTGTGAGGAAGATGCATAGATACCTTCAAAAAGAGTTTTGGTGGTCTGAAATGAGATTAATCATAACTGAGTTAATCTCTCGGTGCCTCACCAGTTAGTAGGTGAATACTGAGCAACAAGTTCTAGCAGGTTTGTTGGAGCCCCTTGAGCTCCCGAAGTGGAAGTGGTATGACATGTCCATGGAATTTATCATAGGGATTCCACGCACAGTGAAGGGCCATTATTCCATCTAGGTGATAGTTTACTAACTCATGAAGTCGACACACTTCCTTACTTTTAGGGAGCAGAGTTTGATGGAGATTTTGGGGCGGTTGTATGTACTAGAGATCATTTTCCTTCAGGGGGTGCCCTAAACAATTGTCTTTGATCATGAATCATGGTTTACATAATGGTTGTGAAGAGTACCACTTGAGGAATTCATGACCCAAATGAGGATGAGTACATCCTTTCACCCCCAGACCGATGGGTAGACCGAGTGCACTATCTAGGTGTTGGAGGATATGTTGTGGGCTTGCGTGTTAGAATTCACCTATAACTAGGAGGATCACCTAACCTTGGTAGAGTTTGAGTAAAAAAACACCTACCACTCTACCATTAGCATGGGACCTTTTGAGGCCTTGTACAAGAGACCCTGTAAGCCACCCTTGTGCTAGAAAGAGTTTGGTGAGACATCTCTTATGGGATCAGAGATGGTGTAGGTAACGATGGATAAAGTCTAAGTCATCCATGGGTGGATGAGGAAAACCTAAAGAAAACAAAAATCTAACATAGATCACCATCACATGACCTTAGAGTTTGAGCAGGGAGACCACATTTTCTTAAAAGTATCCCCATGAAGAGGATTACAGAGGTTCATCTGAGGAGGAAAGTTATCCTCGAGGTTCATCAGGCCATTCGAGATCATATAGAGGGTTGGAAATGTTTCTTACCGCATCACCCTATCCCCACAACTGGAGCGGGTGCACCGTGTCTTCCACGTGTCATAGTTGAGGACATATGTGCATGACCCCCCCACACATCATAGATAGGGGATAAATGGACATCAATGATGGATCCACATTTATGGATCACTAGGTGGAGATCAAGGATTAGTATGAGAGGACCTTGCGTGGATGGACCATCCCTTTGGTATATATGTTGTGGAAGAATGGGAATATGCAGGAGAGTTCCTGGTCACAGGAGATCCAAGTGAGGGATTAATATCCTGAGTTTTTTATTTAGTTTTTGCTTTTTAGGGACAAAAATATTAAATGAGGGAATAATGTAGAGACCCTATTTTTTCCTTGTAATAATTCTAAGTATTTATATATATATTTCCAAAGCAAGGCATTAAGACGATGTGTGATTCCAAGACTCGATGTGCCCAAAATTAATTTTATAAAAATATTAAATATATTTTATATTGTGTGCACACATCTTCTTAAAGAAAACAAGATAACTCTTAAACGTAATATAGAATTAGAAATACAAGATTGTGATTGAGTTAGAAATGTGGTGTTTACCCTAGGCACGATATAAAATGGATCGGTGCAAGGTATTCGGACTCCTTACTCATTGGCAGTACGTTTAGTGAAATAAATAAATAAATAAATAACTATTTCTTTTTAACTTAGAATATTATTATATAAGAATAATTTTAGGGTGAATTCTTTAGGGTTAGTCACATAAAACCTGGGATAATTCTAGAGCTCATACTTCCTTCTCCATTTCCAAATCACATCGGACGATAATGAAATGCCGGATCAGAGCATATCAGGACACAACAAATGCAATGATACCTATTCATCATTAGAGAGCACATTATTCATCAAAAAATGATCCAAAATCCAGGTAGGACTTATCAATTGGTGATTTACACCCTTTGATTAAATTGTTTGATCAGATCCACCTTTTTTCTTGGATCTGTGCCAATTGTGGTCAATTTCATGAGTCTGAGTATTGAAATCTATGTTTATTCCTTTGGTTTCTAAACCCAACTCACTTTTCTCGATCATTGGACAAGAATTCTTGGACAATTATCATTTAAACCTTTATTTTGGTTCTTTTCTACCAAATCTTATTTGTGTTCATCACTGATAGGACCCCATGGTCCCAATTCGACATTTCCAGGTAGTACTAAGCCCAATCAGACCCCTAGAACTGTGACATATCAAGAAACAAAGCACATATTGACTATCTAAGACCATATTTGTTATTATTTTAAGGGGAGGATGATCATTTGTACAATGAGAGGCCTAATCTACAAAGGAGGAAGGATCTATGATGAATTAAATATATAGATAATCCCTCTTGGACAAATAGAGACCAATTCCTAACGAACGATGGTCAGAGACCATGATTTTTGGCCAGATCTATATGTTTCTAGAATATTCAAAGTTGAAATTAAAGGAATAAATTATATATGAATCATGTATTGTGGATTTGACTTTATAGAGAAAACTTTACTACACTTCATGTAGTAGGATGAACACACAACGTGTAGCCCCCTCGGTAGTGATAGCTAGGATTTTT
Organism: Viscum album; assembly: GCA_963277665.1. Taxonomy (NCBI): domain Eukaryota; kingdom Viridiplantae; phylum Streptophyta; class Magnoliopsida; order Santalales; family Viscaceae; genus Viscum; species Viscum album. Next base: position 1,148,278,971 of record OY728127.1, on the reverse strand, counting down.
GAAAAAATTAAGGATGAAACAACATATAAGATCTCTAACATTCCATGTACCCCTTCCTTGGTAGGAAAATCTATGTGGAGGACCATATATGTGGGATCCTATTTGGAAGTACACTTCTAGGTACATATCCATCTACCTGAGTACATAGACACAACCAGGTCACACAAGAGGCGCCCTGCGTGAAGCAACATTCCATGTATAGATTACACAGACATGGATTCAGTACATGGACACAAGGTCTAATTTATGGACACAACTAGTAGGACGTGGCCTGGTCTCGATTAGCATGAACACGTTGTGTAGTCCACCTACACTATGTATACTACTACATGGGATGAAATCCATGTGCCAGCCAGGGACACGACCAAGAGGTGGAGTGGGAACACACACCTTGTGGGACCCCTCACATTCCCATGTACCCCTAGTTACTTTTTAAGAAACTTCATTCATATGTATCTCCTTCATTAGAACTTGTATTTTTGCCCATGAGTAGCCTATACTAATTTTTTTTCTACTTAGAACATTATAGTGCCCTCGGTTGTGGCTTTTAAAATATGATGTGTAATTTTCCGACCACAATGCTTAGTTAGGCAATTCCTGATGATGGTAGTGATCTCAAAGGATCACCAGGACCTTTCCAAGTGATACCCTCTAGTAGGGATAAGCAGTGGAGTTCCTCGATAAACTTTTTAATCGATACCCTCCAATAGGGATGGACAGTGGAGTTCCTTTATGACCTTTATGAGTGGTACCCTCTAGTAGGGCTAGGCAATAAAGTTTCTTGATGACCTTTCCAAGCAGTAACCTCTAGTAGGACTGGGTAGTGCAGTTCCTCAATGATTACCAAGTGACCCTCTAGTAGAGTTTGGTAGTGGATTCCTCAACGATTACTAGAGTGGGATGCCCCATCGACATGGGCATGGGTCCCCTACGGATCCCATCGAGCGGTACCCTCTACCAGGGATGAGTAGTGGAGTTCCTAGATAGATAATTACAGAGTGGAACCCACCTGATGTATCAGGGAATATGTCCTCTACTTTGAGTTTGTGGCCCCTCGACTCTGTGGCACAGTGAAGAGGTGTGGTTTTACTTGGATGATTACTTCTACACAGACACGTGAGATTCCGAGCATCATTGATGGACTTTTGGAACTGTTGGCAACTCTTTTAATTAGGAAGAGTTGTGAGATTGATATCCCCTTACTCTCTCATTTTTAATTATTTTGACTGAGCATATATATATATATATATATATATATATATATATATATTCTCCTATATCCACACCTTGTACTTGGTTACTCTCCTTATAGAAGAGGTGAAGATGCAAGAGGTATACCACATACTTTTTGTGTTTATATTCTCATGGTTGGATAAGTATACTCTCCTGCTATAGTTGGAGAAGACTCAATGGGTAGTTCATATACTCACCTTGTTTATCCCCTTGTGTTTAAATGATCTTACTTTCACTCTTGGTTTGGGTTGAGATGTTCTCTTTGACTATATCTTGAATCTATTGTCTTTCTTTTCCTACTGCATCTCTTACTACTCCCCCTTTAGATTTTGGGGTGTCCTATTGGGTATGTATATACTCACCCTTGCATGTGATTTCCCACACATGTCATGTATTATGCATATGAAATACAAGTAAATGGTGAATTCAGAGAATCATAGGGATACTAGGTTCTTGGACTATGTACGGTGGTCGTAGCTTGGGATTTAGGAGCTGGGCTCTCTCAGCTATTTACTTTTCCCATTTTTTTTAGGTTGGGATATATTTATAATTGGGCATGTACTTTTCCCATTTACTTTTCAGTTTACACTACCATACTTTTGTACTTTCAAGAGGATCATGCATGCTTGGTTTACTTTCTAGAAGTATTGAATCTTTTACTCTTTACCTCTGCACTTTTTCATCGATATGGCTATGTGTGTGTATGCAGGTACTTAGGAAAAGGCCTCCCTGAGTTAGTTATGCCTTCAAAACTTTTCACCACCCCCTAGCCTATGGAGGCGGGCTTGGGGTAATTATGGCTCTAGCCTTAGCTTGGGTCGGGTCATGACATGAAATCCACCATAATTCTACTTTCCATTGCAGCTTACCATGATTATTAGGTTTGGAAAATGGATTTTGAAACAACCTTCCTTAATGGGAACCTTCAGGAAGAGTTTGTATGACACAAATTAAAGGGTTTATGACTCCAAAGGATTCCAATATGATATGGAAATTGAAAAAAAATCCATTTATGGATTAAAGACATAATCTAGGTCAAAAAAAATTCATTTTGATGAATCCATAATAAAATTTGGTTTCATAAAGAACAAATGAGAGACTTGTGTTCATAAATGTTTTAGTGGAAGTGAGGTTGTTTTCTTAATAGTATATGTTGGTGACATATTACTCATAGAAAACGAAATTCTAGTCTTATAGTCTGTTAAGACGTAGTTGAATAAATTATTCTATATGAAGGACTTGGGTGAGGCAACATATATTCTTAGAATCAAGATCCATCATGATAGATCCAAGATGTTTCTCAACCTAAGTCAAATTACATACAATGACAAGATACTAAAGAGATTCAGTGTGGAACAATCCAAGAGGGTATTGTTGCTAGCATCACATGACATTCATCTTTCCAAGAAAATGTATCTTAAGATACACGAGTAATGAAATAGAATGGAAATGATTATATATGTGTCAATGATCAGATCAATCATGTATGTTATTCTATGTACTTGGATATATGTTTCCTACATATTGAGTGCGGTAGGTAGATATCAAGCTGATTCAGGTGACTACCATTGGATGGCAGTCAAGATTATCCTTAAGTATCTGAGGCATACTAAGGATATATTCCTAGTCTATGGAGGATATTAGGAACTATTCATTATAGGATATAAATATTATAGTTTCTAAACTGATCAAGATGACTTGAAGTCAAAAACAGGGTACATCTTCACTTTTAATGGAGATACAGTGATATTGAAGAGCTCAAAGAAGGTTGTGGTCATAGATTCTACAATGAAGTCTGAGTATATTGCAGCTTATGATGTAGCCAAGGAAAAAGTATGTATGCATAAATTCATCCCAGAGATTGGAATGGTACCTAATAGTAAAGATCCTATCACACTCTATTGTGATGATACTGCAGCAGTGGCTCTTGTAAAAGAGTCAAGGTCACATTAGCGGATGAAGCACATACTTCAGAAGTATCATCTCTTGAGGGATTTTTCTTAGAGAGGTGAGGTTGCAATGAGAAGTATTTCCACATAAGACAACATGATAGACCCCTTAAATAAAGCCTTGACTCAGTGAAAACATGATTATCATGTGAGGCACAACAAACTGAAATTCGAAGGCAATTGGCTCTAGTATAAGTGGGATTTTGTTATAGTTAGTGTCCTAGGACCAATTAATTTTACTTTAATTACATATATAATCGATTTATTTAATATCAATTAAAAATATTATTACATAATTTTCATTGGTTTTTATGGATTTAATGTAATAATGTCCTAAAGTATTTATCGCATTGATAGGTTCATAGTAGTTCCCTACTATGATGAGAATATTGAAGTGATATGACAATATTTTTAATATAGTTCTATGGTTTCATAACATACTATGATGGGAAACATAGTATTTAAAACTTTAGGTGTGAGTACTCATAAGTGGATGAGGCTTCTTCTCATGAAGCTTGCACTTGTTAACCTCTAAGACAGGAGATTATGAGAATAGACTCGCCAGTAGGAAATATGAATTTTTTGGCGTCATTGGATATTCCTATCCGTGAGAATGTGTAATGATCCTTATACTTTAAGATTATCATTGATGCATGTTATGACTTGCACACTTATATTTATTGATGAAAAATGTCACGCCATATGTTGGTGGGAATTAGGGTATGTTGAGTGTGTCATGGTTGACATGTCATTAATGGATAAGTTGAGGAAAGATTTTTCCCTTCCATATTTATGGGAGTTGAGATCTCAACCCTTTGATTGGAATATAACTGTCACCTAAATTCTATGGCCATGGTGTAATGACGCGTTTATTTCATATAGTCAAAGAAAGATGTATCATGTAAATAGGTTGATGACACCATTATGCTACCTTCTTGATGATATCTTTTGATAAATGGATTATATTACACAGTGTGTGTTTATATGTAGTCTTCATCAATATGACATTAATTTATTTCTCTTGGGTTCCTTGACCTATTTCTAGACAATAATCTTGTACTTTAGGCAATCCTGCCTAATGCTAACAAAAAACAATCCTAGAGGGTCACACATTAAGTGTTTCCATTGATCTCGATAAAATTTTATTTGAATTTAATTAATGGAATAAATATCATTCTCAGGATTGAGGAATAATTTTATTCAAGTAATATTGATCACATAAATTAAATAAATATTTATTCACCTATAAGTGAATAAAAATATAGTTGTTTATTTTATTGAATATTTAAATATTTATTCCCTGGTATGTGAATGAAATATTTATTTATGAATAAAATATTTATTTGGTTATTCAATAAATACGAGGATTTGGAAATGATCTAGACCACACCCATTAATAAAATAATTATTTACAAGATGGTAAATATTATTTATCAATTTGAGTAAGTCGGAACACCAAAAAATAATAATAATAATATTATATGGAATAGGGTTTATTAAATGTAATAAATGTTATTTAATGATTAGTATGCAATTGAATTATATTTTAATACAAATCCTAACTATACTAATATATTACTATGTCTATTGTGTATTGCATCCAAAAGTTGAGAATAGAGAATTGTTGTGCATAAAAAATTCTCTCTCGACACTTCCTTCTCCATCCCTCTCAAGAATAAGAAATTCAAGAGAGATTTATTCAAGACCGAAGAATGAGTGATCAAGAACGAACAACGTAATATATTGGATTCACTTTGCTAGACCTAGCGATTGAGTGGTGTTGCTCGGAGATCATTGGAGAATGTGTGGATCACCGCTAGAGGGATTCTATACCTGAATCCTCACAGAAAAATGAAGGCAATCCAAAAGGGTATTTTTGTATGATCAACATTCATCAACAGAGAAAATTCCTAAGCCCAGATATTTATTTCTTCAGATATTAAATAAATTAATTATAAATTTGAAGTGAAAGATCCTCTCTCATGGTTTCAAAAAATGATTATTAAAATAAATTTTAATATATCACATACCACTATAGGCATCCACTATGCCTAGAACCAACACAAACCCCATATTTGAAGAATCAAAGCGCTGGTGGAAGATCCAATCCCTTTTTGGTAAGTGGATCTACTCCCATTCTTTATCTCCCACTCTCTCTTTGTCTCATCCTTAAAAAGTGTTAGATCATCACATATTTGATGGATATAAACTTCATTTGTTGGGATCTTGATTCTAGGTTTGGTTTCTTGATCTCTTTCATCTTCGTTCTTCGTTTGAAGATCCCATTGCGAGTGTTGATATTTGATTCCATGATTAAAGGTAGGTGGTTCCATTTGAGATTGACTATATGATTAAACCTTGTTTTTCTTGATTTTTTGAAATCGATTTCAATTATTTTATGAGAACACAAATTGATATAATTCGAATTGTTATTTTAATTAGAATGTAATTTTGGAAAAAACCCCAATTCCAATGGAATTGGAATTTGGGGTATATTTTAAAATTAATGGAATTGATAAATTGATTTGAGAATTATTTTGAGAAAAATGGATTAAATTGAAATTTTAAAAACCTATGATTGGTTTTTTTCTTTAAAATTAATGAAATTATGAAAAAAAATCCATGTTTTGGTTTTCAAAGTGAATTGTAATTTTGAAAAGGAAAAGTGGGAAATTGACTTGTGAATGATGATTGATTTGAAATGAGATGATTTCCCCCTTTTCAATTGATTGATTAAGCATATGAGAGCCTGGGTAGTTAGTGGGTTATTTAGGATAAGCATGCTAGGATGATTATTCCCTAGAAATTTATTAATGATGCAAACTTTAAAAAAAACCTAGTTAGGAAGATCTTATCCCTGATGGAATGTTGATGAGACCTATTTGGCCTGAGAATAAGGGACACGTGTACACATATTTCCATGATTATTGATATGAGATATGTGAGGATACTATAACTAGAAACTATTTTACCATAGGGAATATGACCATAATTTTTGTTGTGAATTAATATATATATATATATATATACCATTGATTTATAGAACTATTTTATTCATGCCGGTTTATTTATATAAACTATTTTTTATAAAATGTTTATTAAGACATTTTTGAAATGTTCTCCATCATTTTAAAATGAAAACATGTTTTTTTAAATATTAACATGTATTACCATGCCCTATTTTATTTAAATTTAAATCATGATTTGGTTTATTATTATAGTATATTTTTATGGAACACTTGGTGAGTCCCTACTAGGATTTATAGCTCACAACCTACCTTTTCCTTTGGGAATTTTTAGATTTCCTTCTGATAGGCTTGAGAAAAGGGAAAGTTCCACTTGTAGGTGGTGGATGTTCTTAATCCTTTGGGCTTGGATTGATGTTTCCTTTGGGATGTTTGAGTTTATCTTAATAGTTTTTGAGTACTTTGATGATGTATTGTTTTGTGTTTTTCTATACCTATTTGGTTTCTGGTACTTTCTCCATGTGGAGTTTTGATAATACTATTTTTTATCTTTTATCTTCCACTGTTTTGTGGTAAATTTGTTCCTTATTTTATCTTGTATTATTCTAGGGGCTATTAACCAACCCATGGAGATCAATAACGCCCTTTAGGCCTTGTCAGCGCTGGCTCGGGTATAAGGGTACCATGGGATCTGGGCTGGTTTGTGACAAAGTGGTATTAGATTTATAGGTTAATCATATTTAATTTATGTTAGTATGTGGTTTTAGGTGTCTTATCAAGACTTAGGAGGTAGTTTTGAGTGAGTTCTTAGTTATATCTCATCATAATGAGCCTTAAGTCACCATGGATGGTTTGGGAAAGGTGTCTCGAGGAATAATTTGATACAATTCTAGTCTTTTCCATGATTTTGATTTGGATAGTTGAAATCCAAATCTTGTTATCTTGTCTTATGGGATTAATTTTACTATTTATCTTATTTTAGTTGTTTATATGAGTAATATTTTGATGTATTCAATGTTTTTTATGCTGTGTAGCATCATTCCTATGAGAAGACATGTGAATAGGCTCCAGGGGGAAGCTACTAGTGAACCACAATGAGCGAATCATCCTATAGAACAGAACCTCATTGAGATTATTGTGTGTGTTGTCCATACTCTGGGATGGAATCTACACCCATTCTCATTCATGATCCAATTGTGGAACCTTAGAGGGATGAATCTCAGAATCACGATCAGGAGTTATTTTTCCATAACACACTAGTATCCCAAGGCTAAAATGATCCTCAAGAGGATAAGGATTGGTTGATAAATATAGATATTTTTATTAAGTTTGTTGAAAATTCCTAATTCAATTAAAGTGAATCATGCCACCTTTAAGTTGGAAGGACCTAACAGGAGATGGTGTGACTTGATGGTAATGAAAAATAATCTCAAGGGTTTATAGTGGAAGGAATTCAGGGTTCTTTTCAATGATCGGTTCTATCCATATTATATGGTGCTAGCTAAGGCTATAGAGTTTTTCAAATTCAAGTAGGTTAATTGAAATGTGAAAGAATATGCAAACCAATTCACCGATATTGTACAGTTTTCACCTGAGATTGTATCGAATTAGATTATAAAGACTTAATGGTTTCAGATGGGTCTTTGATATGATATTAATTATTAGGTTTTCTTGATGAATCTCTCTTCTTATGTTGACATGTTAGATAGGGTGTTGACAGTTAAGATTTACCTGGATGGTAAGTTAGGGTTAATGGGAGTTCCTGTTTCTCCCAGTGGAAGTTCAGTGAGTTCTCATAAATTGAATAGAAAGTGTGATGATTCTCATGGTGGTTCTTGATAGTAGACATCTTTCATACCTCCTGTAGTACCTAAGAGTGGTCCTTTGACTTTATTATAGCATGGAAATGTTGGGAATTCAAAATGGGTTTGCACTGAGGCACCCAAGATTTACAATTCCAGTGGATGCTAAGGTCACTTACAGAAGTTATATTATATCTTTTATGAACCATGTTGTAGAATAGTAAATCAACACCAAAAAGTAATATGGTTCATTTAGATACTTCACGAACAATGGGGTTCTAGCCACGATCATCTAGAGTAAAGCTTCTTCACGCTATGGAAGAGTCTCTAGAGGAAACAGATATGGGTCCAGCAACTGTGAGAGGTACCATCACTATAACATCATCTTTAGTGACTAATTTATTTGATATTGGTGCATATCATTAATTTATATTGAATCATATTGTGAACTTTCTTAATCTTTATATGGATCTTTTGTCTTATGTGATGGATATTAATACACCCCTCAGAATGAAGAGAGAGTAGGGTCTTCATTGTCCTGCATGTGTTTTCTCTTTATCAGAGATTGACCTTACCTAGATTTTTTTTAGTTCTAAACATGAAACCTCTTGATTTCATTTTTGAGATGGATTGAATTATTTCTAATAAAGCCCAAATTGACTACTATCTTTTATGGGTCTCCTTTACCACACCTGATGGGGTGTTATGTATCTTTTTGGGAGAATATGACCCAAGTTCGATTAGATATGTACCTTATTATCCAGAGTTGGGGAAATTAATATCAGTTTTTTATTTTTATCTAGAGTAGGAATCTTTGAGCGACGATATCCCTCTAGTTATCATTGAGTTTCCTGATATTTTTCCTTATGATTTTTCTAGTTTTCCACCGTTAAGAGAGGTAGAGTTTTCTATTGATTCAGTGATTGAAAATCAGTTGGTATCTATACCTTCTTACTGTATAGAACTAACTAAAATGAAATAATTAAAGACTTAGTTGGATGATTTGTTAGAGAAAGGATTTATATGCCTGAGTCTGTCACCTTGGGCAGTGATTATTATTTTTTCAAATAAAGTAGATGGGACACTTTGCCTATGTGTTGATTACTAGAAAATCAATCGAGTTATGGTAAAAAAAGTATCATTTTACAAGGATTGATGATTTTTTTGACTAGTTGAAAGGGGTGAATTAGTTTTTGGAGATTGATCTTTGATCTGGTTATCACCAGCTGAGAATAAAAGTATATTAAATTTAGAAAACTACCTTATGGAGTAGGTATGACAATTATGATTAACTTTTCATGCCATTTGGTCTAAACAATGATCCTATAGTATTTATATATTTGATTAATAGGATCTTACATGAGTATATTGATATGTTTGTGGTGGTATTTGTGGATGAAATCTTGGTTTACTCTCAGTCTGAGGAGGATCATGTATGTCATTTAATATAAGTTCTATAATTATTGATAAATCATTGAATTTATTCCAATTTATTTATATGTGATTTCTAGATTTGGGAATTGAAGTTCTTGGGACACATGGTCTCAAAACATGGTATCTCAATTGATACTAAGAAGGTGAAAGCTATTATGATATGGGAGAAACCACGTAATGTTTTCAAGATTCAGATATTCTTGGGTTTAGTAGGGTATTACCACTATTTCATAAAGGATTTCTCGAAGTTGACTTCTTCAATGACCGCTCTCACTCTAAAAGGGGGGAAGTTATTTTTGGGATGAAAAATGTTGGAGTTATTTTGTCGAGTTGAAACATCTTTTGACTTTTGCGTCGGTGTTGAATCTTCCAGAGACTGGGAAGGGCTATTAGGTATTCTGTGATACATCATGTTTGAGTTTGGGATGTGTTCTTATGAAGGGTGATCAAGTGGTAACCTATGGATCTTGAAATCTTAGGCCACATGATAAGAATTTTATGACCCATGACCTTGAACTCATAGCCATGATGCATGCACTTAAGAGTTGGTGGCATTACCTTTATGTAAAAAGGTTTATCGTGTATTCCAACTATAAGATCTTGAGTTATTTCATCTCTAAAAAATATTTGAATATCTACTAGAGGTGTTGGGTGGAGTACCTTTAGTATTTTGACTTTGAATTTTCCTATACCTTGGGGAAATTGAATATCATCACTAATCCCTTGAGCAGGAAACTTCCAACCTAGACTATGAAATAATCATTAGAAGAGTGGAACTTGATGGATATTTTTTTCAAAGTTTCATATAAGAGTTTAGGAAATAGGATCCAAGGTTGTCTTGGCTACTGTTCAGTTGACTTATTATCTTTTATAGATAATTCTTCAAGAACAATAACTTGATGATTAATTCCATAGCATTAAGGACTCTCTTTATGGCAGGGATACTATAACGACCCAAGAATTTATAGAATAATACGTTTTCATTTATATTAATATTTATGAATAAGATATTAATTTTTATTTAAAGGGGAAGCTTTTTCTAATATCATACGCAACACACAATAATTATTTTCTTCGAAATCTTACATTGCACACAACATTGAGTTATACTGAAAAATAATAAAAATATAATATTATTATTTTAAATGGTAGTTAACACATAACCGTTGGAATAGAGAGAATGAATAGTATAAATTGAAGTTTGAAATATGGTTTACACATGTTTAAATAATGATTCATTGGTTACCAAATTTTTTATAAATGGAAATAAAAACCAATTGAATATAAATGATGTGTTTGTATGAAAACCTATTTAAAAAGAGAATAATTGTGTTTTTAAAATCATATAACTCTTTATGGTTTTGTATTTAATGAAAAATATATGTTATATATTCAATAAAATTTATTAAATTCATCTTATATGTTTTCTAGATATGATATAAAAATAAATTCAATTTTTCGGATAAAAGAAGTATTTTTCTAAAAATGCAGTTTTACCACCTTTTGATGGAGAACCCTTTTTAAATTTAGTTTTTGTCACTTTTATATGTTTTATTTGAAAAAAATAAAATTATTATATTGAAGCAGGAGACACAAATTTACTTTTTTTTTAATTTTTGGTAATTTTATGATAAAGTTCATTTTTTAATGAATAGTGAAAATGCCGCATTTTAAGTCAAAACTGCATTTTCATCTAAATTATTTATATAGTTAAATTATAATTAATTAGTTTTAAAGTGTAATTGGATTATATTTTTATCATTCAATACAATTTTGGTATTTGTAAGTAATTTCACTTTTAAATTGGACATAAACACATTTCAATCTTTTGATAGTTATTACTTCTTAAAAAACCCTCTTTTTAGTTTTGACAATGAGAATTACTTTTAAATTAATTTATTCCAATTATGTGTTTTGAATTTGGAAAAATGGATTCCATATTTGAAATCATGAGGTACAAATTGTGTAAATAGGTAACCTTTATTTTTAGACATTATGAATAGTAACTTTAGTAATTATTTTATTTACTATAGTTAAAGGGTAAATCTCATAAATAAGGATAAAAAATAATATTATAATAATATTAAGCTACCCTAACACATGTCCTGATCCTATTGGATGATATATTTCTGACTATGTGCATCCTTGGATCTATTTTGGGACCCCATGGATCCACTTGGGAGTGATAATGACATGTTATATTAATTAATTTAAAGTAAAGAGAAATATAACATAAACATGTATGTTTTAATAAAACAATTTGTATATGGGGTTATATAATTTATTAATTAAACTTTAAATAGTAATTATAAATATAAAAATATTTCATACATCATGATATTTTATTTATAATTTTTATACATTAAATAAATAAATTTAATTATGACACAATGATGACATAGTAAGTGCTTCATTAATGAAGGATTCAAATAAATGATATTATAAATATTAAAATAAATGTAATTTAATTTTTTTATGCCATAAATGATTTTTTAGGATGATATTGACATATTATCTTTGAGTTAATTTCTTTGGTTCGATGGAACCAAGCTGTTATGACTTTAACAAAAATCAATTACTTAATAATGTCAAAATTGACATTAATGAGTTTTAAAAACAAATACTATTTTATTAAATGATATAATTGTCTTAAAAACATAATATTATTCCAAATGAATTATATAATGTTAAAAATTTCATTAATTATCCACTTATGGTTATCTTGGCATTTTATAGTAAATATAGTTACCATATATTATGAAAATGCAAGAAGACATGGTAAGAGTTAATGTTTAACTAAGGGTTAAAGCTAAAAGATAAGGTTAATTTTGTTATCTAAACTTATATAAAACCTATTGGTTGAGAGTTTTTCGACCCAAAATATTCTTATCTTTTAAATAAATTAGTTTGGGACCATTTAAAACTAAAAATCAATTTATAATAAAATAATATTTCAATACCTTCCTAAAGTCCCCTCCATATTATAAAAGGCCACCACCTATACCCATTTAATAAAACCTCTAAAGCCCCTTGATTCCTCCAAATTCTTCTCAAATAAGCTCATAATATCCCCCCTTCCTCTTAGAATCCTTACCTTGGGAAGAAGGTGTCACACCCTGACTTTTTAATTTAATTTTTATTTTATTATTTCTTGGATTTGGGTTCTCGCGCCAAGGGCTGGGCTGGCTGAGGGTTTAAATTTTTTTCTGTTTAACAATTTTACTGGGTTTTGGACCTGTACGTAGTCACTGTGCGGTTGGAGGTATCCACGCAGTCGGCACAAGTGTCGTGCGATTTTATTATTATTATTATTATTATTTTATTATTTTATTATTTTTATTCTTTATTATTATTATTATTCTTTATATTATTATTATTGTTTATATTATTATTATTATTAAATTATAATAAAATGAAAAAAAGAAACCCTATTCTACTTGGCGCCCCCTTCCCCCTAACTTGCTGCGTGAAATGGCGCTCATCCTAGACCTCCCTACATCGCCGCCTTGCACCTTCGGCCTGAGCAGCACCCAACCTCACCATTCTGGCCCTCCGTGCCCTGGACCTTGCCATTCTGGCCTTCCCTTCACCCCTGCAGCCGAGCCCCTCCACATCACTGGCCAGGCCGTTCCCCAGCCCCTGGATTCTAGCCTCCGCCCTCCACACCACCGGCAAGGCCACGTCTAGCCTCTCCCCTCTCGACTCCAACCTACTGCCCAGCTTCTGACCGCTTTGACCTCACCCCTCAACACCCTCTCTGCGATCTTCTCCCGCAAACCTTATCCCAATGACCCACTGCTCCACCATGTCTGATAACCCTCTCCTTGGTAGATTTATTCCTTAGTTTGGGGGTTTTCTTTAATTTATCGAAACCCAAATGTTGTGGTTAGTAATTTGTGTATTTTTTCCCATTGTTTAGCATGCACAATTGGTCCACAGGGGATTGTTCTACCTTCTTTCAGAGTTTCTTTACATCCATTCTTGGTTTGAGGTATGTGGTTTCATGTGAAAATATTATTTAATGAACTAATTTTCTTGTTTAATTAATTTAGAATGTTTGTTAATTAATTTGTTTGCTAAGAATTGTTCTTATTTAATGAATTATTTTAACTGTGTAATTAATTTGGAGTATTTTGTGATTAATTAATTTGGTGCAAAATTAGTCTTTAAAGGAATTTAGTTTGCATATGATATTTTTAGCATGTTTATGAAAAACAATGTGTTTCTGATAAAAACCCATCTAGTGCTGTTTAATGGATTTTCATGAATTGTGCAATTTGTTTATTCAACTATAAAAGTGGTGAATGTTGTGTTTTGGTGTGGCATTGGTGTGCGTTTAATTCACAAAGGGGATTTTTGAGTGGGTTTTAGCATGTAAATACTTGTGATACCCTTTTGGAATTGTTTTATAAAATTTTTACATATTTTATTAAGTCATATCAATGGTGAGAAATGTGTTTGGAGACTGTTTTGGTGTTTGTATTATTTCAAAATGAAGTTGGTTTGGTGTGTATGGTTTAGTAATGTCATATATTGTATTTTTTTGTAAAATGTTTTGAAAAGAGTTTTATGGTTTTAAAAGGGGTTGTTAATGTTTTCTAAATTATATGAAAGGTTGGATTCAGTTTTGAAGAAATTAGGGCTTATGTGGAAGTGTTTTTAAGGTCTCTTTAGATGATTTGGTGTTCCATTGCATGTTAGAACACCCATGGGTGCACTAAGTGCACACATGAGTGTGTTTTCAAATGATGATGGAATTTTTTTAAATTATGTTCTTTTGAAACCTTGGTATCTTAAATGGTTCTTTGGTTTCTAAGTGGTGTTGGTCCCTCTAGGTTAATTAATTAAAGATTTGGTGGTTCCTTGGTGGTGCTCGCACACACATACATAGGTACATATGTATATATATATATATATATATATATCTTCCTTTCACATATTCCCTCATGGAATGAGGAATATGTACATTAGATTAAGGTTATATATATATATGTATGAGAATGTATGTGTGTGCTGGTATGGGCAGTTTTTGTCAAAAACTTCAAGAGATGAAGTGCCTCGGCTTGATCCACTTCCTTTTTGAGGTAGGTCCTCCATGCCTGCACCTTTAATTTTAATTCCATGATTGCTTAGCATTTATAAAAAAATGTTTTTACATATTCATGTGATATTTATATATGTAGATAAGTATATGTGTTTGGTGAAATGGATTTCACCTCTTAGAGATTGGTTTTCCATTAATTTTCATAACTTGTCCAAGATTGTTTACAAGTTGCTTTTAATTATAAAGGTGTCCTAATTATTTTAAAATAGTTTACTAAAAGTTCCCAAGCTATGAAGTGTATTTTATTGAAATTAGAAGGATTTGGTTTAATGTTTTGTTTAAAACCTGACTTTTTTGGAACCTTGAAGCGTGGTTTGACAATTTAATGATATGAAGGCCCGTTTGAAACTTTTTAAGTATGTTGTGTGTTTTTAACTTGGAATTGGAAATGTATTTATGAAATGAATTTGGTTTGTAATATTTTTATGGTATATTAGAATGATGGTATTAAAGGACCTTTGGCACCTTATGTCACTTTAAATGTGTGAATGCTTGGTTGGAAACCTAAAGTGTTTTGTGAAATGGCTTAAAAGTTCCTGTTACGTGATGGACAGGTTGGAACCTTGGTTGATATGGCATGTACATGTCCAGTGGGCACCTCTATAGGAGGGATATCCCTTTATGGGTTATTGTATATGGTGTCTGAGTTTGGGGTAGGCAAGTGCGGTGATGACAGGTAAGATGATTCACACGTATGAGGGCCTCCTACTTACATAGTATTATTACCACCATGGGTTCCTAGGTATCTTTTAGAGGGTTGAGTGATGGTTATTGATCAAACTCGATTAGATGGGTTGGTACCCCAGGATTTGCTATTAAGCCAAGTGGGCTATGCCACTAGTGAGGCTAGGTTGGGGCAGCTAGTTGGTTATTGACTTAGGGGATTCACCATACGCTGGAAGGTGGTTCCGAACCGAGTACGTCCATGGATTGCTCTAGGGATGTTTAGGAAATGCCCATGGTGTCATACTTGTATGTTACTGCTTTATTTTATGACACTTTTGGTTATTTGATATCATCACACTTTTACTTTGCTTATTATAATATAGAACCTGTTTTGGTACTAGTTGGATTTACAAAGAATTCATTACAATGACTTATATGATTTGGTAATTAATTTAGAAAATATAAAATGGGAAAAGGGTTTTTTTCTTAAAAGTAAAATCTCGTTACCTATTTTGTTAAAAGAGTGGAAGAAAAAAAAACCATATTTTTGTATATCCTATTTTAAAATTTTCAAGAATGGTTTTCATTTTAGAGGTGGGGCATCGGGCTTGGTTTATTTTGGTATCCCTAATGAGAATTTTAATGCTCACGCCTATTTTATCATTTCAGTTGAAGGTTCCATTTTCTCAGGTTCTCTAAGATGAGTTTCTCATTATTGGAGCAAGGTTGGTTCTAAGATGGGTGGTGACCTATAAGGTCACATGGAGTTATGTGAAACTTATTTTATTTTCGCTGCTAGTTTTATTTTTATCGTTAGTTTTTTATTTATCTGTTTATCTTTTTTTCATGGGCCAAATCATTCCCAACGGTTAAATTTTGATGCCCGACACTGGTTTCCATCCTGGGGGATTAGGAACGCCCCTCGGGACATGTTGTGGACTGGCTCGGGTGACCAGTTCAGGGTCTACCTGGGTTGGTTCGTGACCAAATGGTATGAGAGGAGGCCCTTGTTATTTGGGGTGTCTGGTAGATAGAGATTAGGACTGTTGGGAATCGGGAGGTAGGTATGAGAAGGACATCATGAACCCTCACCCATTTTGAACCTCAAGTCTCCAGGGGTTATTTGGTAATTGAGTCCTTGTCTCGTTCTGGTTTGTTTTGGATTGAGGGATGAAAATGGAGGCAAGTCGATTTTACATCATGATTTCACATGGATTAGTGACCCATGTGGATTCTAAGTACATGGTTTAAGTTCCTCCTAGTTGTTGATTCTTACTTGGGGCATGACCCACTACCATGTTTCTAGGTTAATCATGACTACTAGTCCCTCACTCCGGTAGTTTGATGCAAGTTGAGTATCGTCTTGGTTCTGGTTGGTGTGTGTGCTTTTTAAAATAAAAATAGGTTTTTTGAAATGAGATTATTTCTTTTAAATGGATTTAAATTTGTGAAATGGGTTTTAAAACCAAAATCTCTTGGTCTAAAAAATCTGGTGTTTTCTTGGAATTGGTAGAGAAATGGTTTGGGTGCAACCTCAGGTACTATTTATGAATGTTTGCACATGTGAGGGGATGCATGGGAAGTGCGTGTTGGTGCGTATGGATGAAATCCAATGAAGAAATTTTCAACGGTTCATGGGATTACTGGGGTGTGTACTTGGAATTAAAGGCTTGAACTTGTTTTTCTAAAGTGATTTTAAATAGGGGAAATGATTTTGGAAATTTATTTTGGTTTAAAAAGTGGTTTGGTATTTGGAAAGTGGATTTGATAGAAGGTGATTTGAAATCTAAAATGAAAAGGGAATTTTGGGTTGTGTTTGTATTTACTTGGATTTTGAGCCAGTTGTTTTTGGATGAAGGTGCTTTCATTAGTGTTGCTTCAGCTTGATATTGGTTTTGGATCTATTCTTTATATGTTGTTCAGAAAATGCCACGCAGAAAGGTCCCCAAGGTTTTTGATAAGTCATGCCTAGTTTTTGGTCCTTCTCAGACATTGCCTATCCTTCATGGTGATCAGGGTCTATTAGAGGAAGTAGAGTGGTTTGAAGAGGCCGAGCACATCTTCAGGGTATTTGGAACTCCCAAAACTGTCAGATTGCATGCCATTTTTGGTCTATTTGAAGGGCCAGCTCTGGATGAATGGGAGTTGTTCGCCCCACCATCACTGCAAGTTGGGATGAAATGGGATATCTTTAAATATATCTTTGTCTAATGGTTCATACCCAAAGAGGTGAAGATGAAGAAAATGGAAGAACTCATGTGTATTCAACAATGCCAACAGATGGTGAAGACATATGTTGACCATTTCAAGGAACTTGTATCCTTTTCTTCGGAGGTAGTGTCATAGGATTTTATGAAGACTCCTATATTTATTGGGGGTTTTCTCTTAGAGATAAAGGAGCGAGTACTCCCTTATAAGGACCATCATATCGAGAAGATGGTGGATGAGGCATTCCTAGCTGAGTTGGTCTCTAGAGAACGATTGGTTGGAAATCCAATGTATCTAGTTGCTCGTGAAGGTTCCCCATATGGTGAGAAGAGTGTGCCATATGGACCTATATCTAAAGATTCTTCTGCAGTGGTTCTGGCTTCCAATTCGTTGGACCGTTCAGTGGTGTGCCGCCAGTGTGGCTAGTTCGGGCACATGAAGCTTTCATGTCACATCCCTCCAAAGACGTGTCATTTTTGAGGCTATCTGGATCATCTGGAGAAGTTTTGCAGGAATCGTCTCCTGAAGAAGACACTAAGACCAGAGGATTCTAGTTCCTGACAGTGAGGCAAGAGATGCTTCAACCATTAGATCCCCAGACACAAGTCTTGGGGTGAGGCTCACACGTAGTTAGGAGTTTCTAGGGGTGTGAAGCCTCGGTTCGGGTTTTGTGTTCTATGTTGGCAGTGGAAAATTTAAAGTATTTCTATTATTGTTTTTATGTTGTTAAAGTTTTGACATTATTGTAAGTTCATTGTTTTGTCATGAATTTATGATGGGCTCATTCTACTATAATCCCAGCAGTCCTATTTGTGTGGATGTGGGTTTTTGAGTCTTGTGTTTTTCTTAAAAGTGTGTTTGTCCCTTATGTGGGTTAATATTTGTTTAGTCGTGTTCGTTTGGAGATGTAAGTGCCTGTGGAGGAATCTATGTTTGTGGTTATGCTTGGGTTCACTGCTTGGGTCAAATTATGGTCAGAGGCTTTTCTCTAGTGTTGGGGTTTTTTTTGGTCTGGGTTGAGAGTTACAAGTTTCAATGGAGGTGTTGTTCTCTCATGCTATATAAGTTAGTTTATATCGGTTGAGATTTCCTGCATTGGCCCCCTTCCCAGGGTGATATGTTTGGGTGTTAAATTTCCACACTAGTTGAGTTCTTATGGCGGGGATAACCCTATCTTGTTCTCCCGTTCTCTTGTATTGTGGTTTCTTTCAGTTTCAATTGGGCATGGATTTTTATTTTGTATATTGTTCAGCTGGGTGATTTTATGAGGGAATAAAGTGTCTGTGGTGGGGATAATTGTCACACCATGACTTTTTAATTTAATTTTTATTTTATTATTTATTGGATTAGGGTTATCGCGCCAAGGTCTGGGCTGGGTCCTGATTTAAAATTTTTATCGCTTAATAATTTTACTGGGTTTCGGACCTGTGCGTGGTCACCATGCGGTTGGCAGTAGCCGTGTAGCTAGCAGAGGTGTCATGCAATTGCTTATTATTATTATTATTGTATTATTTTTATTCTTTATTTTATTATTATTATTAGTTGTATTATTATTATTATTTATATTATTATTATTATTGTTTATATAATAATAATTATTATTACATTATAATAAAATGAAAATAAATAAACCCTATTCTACTCGGTGCCCCCTTCCCCCCTGACTTTCTGCATATAACGGGGCTCATCCCAGCCCTCTCTGCATTGCTGCCTCACTGCCTCACACATTCATCCTGCCTAGCACCCAAACTCACTGTTCCGGCCCTCCGCGCCCCGACCCTCACCATTCCGGCCTCAAACTTCACCCCTGCAGGTAAGCCCCTCTGCAGCACCGGACAGGCTGCGCCCTACCCCTCCGGATTCTAGCCTCCGCCCTCCGCACCACCGGCAAGGCTGCTTCCGACTGCTCCCCTCTTGGCTCCGATCAACTTCCCGACTGCCGACTGCTCCGACCTCACCCCTCAGTTACCTCTCCAAGATCTTCTCCAGCGAACCCGAGCCCGGCGACCCGCTACTACACCCAGTCTGATAACCCTCTCCTTGGTAGATTTCTTCCTTAGTTTGGGGGTTTTCTTTAATTTATCGAAACCCAAATTCCACGGTTGGTAATTCGTGATTTTTTCCCATTTTTTATCATACATAGTTGGTCCACAAGGGATTGTTATACCTTCCTTCAGAGTTTCGTCGCATCCACGCTTGGTTTGAGGTAGCTGGTTTTGTGTGCAATTGTCATTTGATGAACTAATTTTCTTGGTTAATTAATTTATAATGTTTGTTAATTATTTTTTTACTGAGAATTGTGTTTATTTAATGAATTATTTTAACTACATAATTAGTTTAGAGTATTTTGTGATTAATTAATTTAGTGAAAAATTAGTTTTTAAATGAATTTAGTTTGCATTTGATATTTGTAGCATATTTATGAAAAACAATGTGTTTCTGATAAAAACCCATATGGTGCTATTTAATGGATTTTCAGGAATTGTGCAATTTTTTTATTCAACTATTCAAGTGGTGCGTGTTGTTTTTTGGTGTGGTGTTGGTGTGAGTTTAATTCAAAAAGGGGATTTTTGAGTGGGTTTTAGCGTGTAAAGCCTCGTGATACCCTTTTGGGATTGTTTTATAAAAATTTTACATGGTTTATTAAATCATATCAATGGTGTGAAATGTGTTTAGAGACTATTTTGGTGTGCATATTATTTTAAAATGGTATTGGTTTGGTGTGTATTGTTTGGTGTGTATGGGTTAGTAATGTCATAACTTGGATTTTGTTGTAAAATGTTTTGAAAAGAGTTGTATGGCTTTAAAAGGGTTTGTTCATGTTTTCTAAATGATATGAAAGGTTGGATTTAGTTTTGAAGCAAACATGGTTTATGTGGAAGTGATTTTAAGGTCTCTTTAAATGCATTGGTGTGCCATTTTATGTTAGCACACCCATGGGTGCACTAAGTGCACACATGGGTGTGTTTTCAAATGATGATGGCATTTTTTTAAAATGATGTTCTTTTGAAACCTTGGTCTCTTAAATGGTTCTTAGGTTTCTAAGTGGTGTTGGTCCCTCTAGGTTAATTAATTAAAGCTTTAGTGGCTCCTTGGTGGTTCACACACACACATACATAGGTACGTATGTGTATATGTATATATATATATCTTCCTTGCACATATTACCTCATGGCATGAGGAATATGTACATTGGATTAATGATATATATATATATATATATGTATGAGAATGTATGTGTGTGATGTTGTGGGTAGTTTTCATCAAAAACTTCAAGAGTTGAAGTGCCTTGTCTTGATCCGATTCCTTTTTGAGGTAGGTCCTCCATGCCCGTGCCTTTAATTTGAATTCCATTATTGCTTAGCATTTTTAAAAAATGTGTTTACATATTCTTGTGATATTTATATATGTAGATATGTATATGTGTTTGGTGAAATGGATTTCACCTCTTGGAGATTGGTTTCCCATTAATTTTCATAACTTTTCCAAGACTATTTACAAGTTTCTTTTAATTATGATGGTGTCCTAAGTATTTTAAAAATAGTTTACTAAAAGTTCCCTAGTTATGAAGTGTATTTTGTGAAACTAAAATGATTTGGTTAAATGTGTTATTTAAAACCGGTCTTGTTTGGCACCTTGAAGCGTGGTTTGAGAATTCAATGATATGAAGGCCTGTTTGACATGTTTTAAGTATGTTGTGTATTTTTAACCTGGAATTGGAAATGGATTTACAAAATTAATTTGGTTTGGAATATTTTTATGGTATATTGGAATGATGGTATTACAGGTATGGTTGGAACTTTATGTCACTTTGAAAGTGTGAACACCCATTTGGAAACTTAAAGTGCTTTGTGAAATGGTTTAAAAGTTTGTGTGACGTGATGTCCCAATTGGCACCTTGGCTGATATGGCGCGTACATGTTGACACACACACACACACACATATCCAACGGGAACCTCTATAGGAGGGATATCAATTTATGGGTTATCATATAGGGTGTTCGTGTTTGGGGTAGGCATGTGCAATTAAGGCAGGTACAATGAGTCATGTGTATGAGGGCCTTCTACTTACACAGTATTATTACCACCATGGGTTTCTGGGCATTTTTTAGAGGGTTGAGTGACGGTTGGTGATCAACCTCAATTAGATGGGTTGGTACCCCATAGATTTTCTATTAGTCTAGGTGGGATATTCCACTAGTGAGGCCAGGTTAGGGAATCTAGTTGGTTGTTGGCTTAGGGGATTCACTATACACCGACAGGTGGTTCCGAACCGAGTAAGTCTAGGGATCACTCTAGGGATGTTTAGGAAATGTCTGTGGTTGAATACTTGTATGTTCCTGATTTATTTTAGGGAAATTTTTGTTATTTGATATCATTACAATTTTACTTTGCTTGTTATAATATAGAAACTTTTTTAGTACTAGTTGTCTTTATAAAGAATTCATTTTAATGACTTATATTCTTTGGTAATTAATTCAGAAAAAATGAAATGGAAAAAGGGGGTTTTTATTAAAAGTAAAATCTCGTTACCTATTTTTGTTAAAAGAGTTGAAGAAAAAAACCATATTTTTGTATATCCTATTTTCAAATTGGAAATAATGGTTTTAATTTTAGAGGTGGGGCATCGGGCATGGTTTATTTTGGCATCCATACTTATCATTTTAATGATCATGCATATTTTATCATTTTAGTTGTAGGTTCCCTTTGCTCAGTTTCTCCTAGATGAGTTGCTCATTATTGGAGAAAGGTTGGTTCTGAGTTGGGTGGTGACCTATAAGGTCACATGGAGTTATGTGCAACTTATTTTCTTTTCACTACTAGTTTTATTTTTATCTTCAGTTTTTATTTATCTGTTTATTGTGTGTTCATGGGCCAAATCATTCCCAACAATTAAATTTTGATGACCGACACTGGTTTCCGTCCCAAGGGGATTGGGAATGCCCCTCGGGACATGTCGTGGACTGGCTTGGGTGACTCATTCAGGTTCAACCCAAGTTGGTTCGTGATAGAAGGCAATTCAAGAAATCCTTTAGGCTCAAATCAAAAGAAGTTACCTGATTTAGAGGTAACGTCTTCTCTAAAGTTCCTTTTATTTATTTTCCTTCTCTACTCCCTATGATATTCTTATTATTTGATTACATAAAAAAATAGTATCCTTAATATAATATGATGTTGTTATGAGAAGTATTCAAACCACGCTTACACACACCTCCATCTAATGGATACGAACATACTGTTTCTGTGTACGACGAACTATTGCCTCACGAAACGATGATTGTTCGATTTTCCCCTACCACCTATCATGGTTGCCATTATTATGGCACTATATTTATATATGATATATATTATATTTATATTTTCTTTATGATTCTGTAATTTTTAATTACAACATACCTGTATGCTTTCCATGATGTGTAAATATGATAATTCCATTTGAGGAAGTGTGGACTACCGCCCCCTAAAAGTGATATAAATTGTTCATTATATAAATGGAATGTATAAAGGATGATTTTATTAAACCTATGATACATACATAAAACAAATATAATAATAGTATTATAATATACATTTATATAATTTGATTATTATTCTTTTAGTATGAAAAATAAATGAAAGTAGCGTTCATGCGTATGTACAACCTACTGTCTCCATGAACAATGAATTTCATTTCTTATCTCAAAATGTCATGGACTATTATAAATATATATACACTAGATATATATGATATTTAAATCTATAATATCATTCTGGAGATGATGTAATTTTTACTACATGTGCAATTTATATCAAAACAAGTTCATTTTCGACTCAAGTACCGAATATCGACAAAACAACCAATATTAACTTAAGTAATTATGTAATTTTTATAATGTGGTAATAACATATATAAAATAAATAATAAAATTTAAAAAGGTTCTAAAGCAAGTATAAATTAACTTGATTTTATTATTCAGGAAGAATAAGGAACATACATGACGAATCTGACTCAAGGTAAGGGAATTCGTAACAATCTCCTTTCATTGAGGAATATTTTGATAATATACACCTACTTATTTTATACGGTGTATAATAAAACCCTTTGAATTTTAATTTTATTCAATGGGAATATTTTTTCTATGAATCATTCTACTAAACGATAAAAGGAATGTTAAGCCTTAATGTTTTTAAAAGGAAAAGAAATCCATTATTCCCTTTTTGAGTGTTTTTTTATTGAAAATTATTTTGGAAATGGACTGAGTATTTCAATATCTTGAATTTATTTCTTGTTATTACAAATGAAATGTTATTAGTGAAATGTTGATATTTGAAATATTTTAAGTGTTATGATTATATAATGGTACTTGGACATTTGAATTATGTTTATGTGATAAACCAATGACGGGTGGTTACATGATAAACCAAATTATGGGTGGTTCCGTGATAAACCAAGGAAGAGTGGTTACGTTATAACCTCTAATGCATTGGGTATGGAAGTCAGCCGTATGGCTATTCTATTTTGTGATATGTGTGGAATTCGACCGTATGGTTATTCCATTTAAGTATGTTTATGTCCCAAGTTACATTTATATGTTATATGTTGCTTTATATGGGCTTTATAGTAATTTTTGTGTTACAAAAATGGTAATCGATGAGATTATATTCAGTGAAGTGTTTTTGCTACTTCTTAAAGGTGAAAAGTATTACTTTTTGATAAAGTTTCCATGGTTTACATGTTTTTTTCAAGACTAATAGTTTTCATTCATTATGTATCCCTTAATGAGATTTTTATGATCATACCAAGTTTTTGAAATGTTTTTCAGAGGGTAATAGTAAGGGTAAGAGAAAAGAATAATTCAAGAATATTTTTATCAAGAAAACAATTATTTTTTTATTTAAGGAGTTTTATTTTTGTGAAAAAAATTGGATAAATTAGAAGTGTCTACTTTGTAATTTTTGAGATGTAATGTAATAGTTATGGTCTAATTCTCTAAAACTCTAAACCTGAAGAGATCATTATTGTTAATGATAGACTTATCTCAAGATTTAAGTAATGTTTAAGGCTGGGGACTTATTGTTGGTATCAGAGGTTGGTTTAGATAACTTTAGAGGTTAGTGTGTTATTTAATCATAAGTGACATAACCATAACAGTTAGAATATTAAAAAGAGTCAAAGTTATTTTAGATAAATTGAATGAGTTTAAGATAACATGAAAAAGTATATCTTAGTTTTTACCCTCCTCATGAGATAGTATATGATGATTTTTATGATATACTCACATTGAACTTTTTGGTTTTAGTAAATGGATGGATCTAGTAGGAACCAAAGTAAAAATGGATGTGAAGGAAACTGTGGTGGTTTTATGAATAAGAATATGAATGAAATGAGAGCTATAATGAGAACTCTTGTGGTTATTCTAAACCAACTATCTAGAGTCATTATTTACCACTTGAACCTTGGTGATTTTTCTAAGGCATCATATATGTGAGAAATGAATCCCTATAGAAGTTTAAGTAATAATCATAGAGGTAAGTATATTAAAAAACCTATGTGTCAAGGATGTGGAAATAAACACCCAGGAGAATGCTTCAAAGGGATGGGAAGATGTTATATATGTGGTAATGAAGGTTATAAATCAATAACCTTCCATGGAAAAAGGAAGCATTCAATTGACTCTGGGAAAGGGAAAAAATTTATTTTCGAGGGATCAATTGAATGTTTTAAATGTGGTGTGCATGGTCATTATGAAAATAGATGCCCTACAAAGAAGGTTTGAGAATGGAATTAGAAGGACCGTACAAATATATGTTTACCAATACTTAATGCCATTCCAATTGAGGATGAGGAAACTGATAATGACCTATGAAATGTATGAATTATTTCTTAGCTGATGTTTTTACATTATTGAATCATAGGATATGATTCATGATTTTGTTTTTTACAAAATAAGTATTACAGAATAAGTTGTAAAAAAATAGTTAAGGTATCATGAATAATTCTATATGATTAAGATGTCTACATTTTAGGAATTAGAGAGTTATGTTAGATATTTGGGTAATGAAATATTTAAAATAATTAACACTCTTTTGTTGATGAGATTACTTTTGAAGACCTTTCTCTTGCATGTGTAACACTGAAGTTTGTTATGTGAAAATTTTATTTGAGGAAGAATTATCTTTTATTTTATGTATATAGTTATAAATAACCATTTGGGTTTATATGAACCTTGAATTTGAGGCAATTACGGGTTATTACTTTTTGGGATGCAAATGTGAGGTATGAGATAATATTTGAGGTTAAAATATATTATGATTATTTTTGAGGAATTTATCTAATTTTTTGGAATGTTATAAAATTTTATAGTTTTTGAAAAAGGAAAACATAAAGACCATGTGATAACCTGTCATGTCAGACAAAGCAACATGAATCAAACCCACAACCAAAGTACGACTGAGATTTATCGCCTACCACTGGACTACGTGAAGTCCCTGGTTAGTATGACTTACTATTTTTAGTTAAATGATTTTATGGATTAAAAATAAGTTGATTTTGGGAACTTATGTTTTATCAAATGGATATCCTTAGTATAGTAAAATTATTTTGTGATTAAGTGATAAATGTTATTTTTGGAGACGTTTTCTCTTTTGGGAACACTATATGCCTAAGGAAAATAGAATACTATGGGATTTCATTTGAGGAGTAATGGTGGAATTTTATTTTGGATAAATCTATGTTTTTATTGTGAACTTATAATGATTTGGGTTATTTATGTAAATGATTAACCTATCTTAGAGAATATGTGTTTAGGTTAATTAATTTTCAGTATGAGACTTTAAGAGTAGTTGATGCTATTTGGAGATAAATGTTAAGATTTATCATGAAAGACTATGTGATCAAATTATTATGAGTTTGGGTTTCAATAATAGTTTGGATTATTTTTAATAATTCTAAGGAAAATTGTTTATGGAATGGTCTTTATTGAACTTTGGGTATTGTTTGTTGAATTTTTGAGATTAAGAGTATCATTTATTTCTATAAAGGATTTTTATTTTTGGGGATTATATGATCTTGTACTAACCATTTTGGTTTTGGTTAATGTCTAAAGATAGGGGAAATATATAGTTCATCTTTTATGGATTATGTGACTCTCTAGAAGTTGATTATAACACTTTATATGTGACCAAGTCATCTTGAATACTCATTGTTTGGAGAAAAGATGAGTTTGTGGTAGAGATTTATTAAAGGATGAAACTCTATTTGAAAAGTAAGTATATTTCATTATGTTCATATTCAAACTCATAAATAAATTCCTCAACTTTATGAAAATGACCTTAAAACAAAAACGTTTTCCATTTAATTTTCCTATTGGTAAATCAAAGATCGTTTAACCCATCACATGTTTATGGTTTTCAGATTGTTAACTTTCTCAGGATCATGTTTTCTATCACTCTCCATCAGAACTTGATGGTTGGTTTCTCTTCCATATCCATGTTTTCCTACATGGAATCCTAGTATGTGTTATCTCAAGTAACCTTTTTTACTTCTCTTTCATTCATTTAAAGTGATAGATTTAATGACTCTTTTTCCAATGTGAGATTTTTAATTATGTTACTAAGCCAAATTTTAAATTTGTGAGGACGTAATTTCCAAAAGTGGGGAAGGATGTAACGACCCAAGAATTTATAGAATAATACGTTTTCATTTCTATTAATATTTATGAATAAGATATTAATTTTTCATTAAATGGGATGCTTTTTCTGATAGCATAATCAACCTGAAATAACAGGTTTCTCCAAAATCTTACGTTTCACACAACATTGAGTTATACAAAAAAACAATACAAAAATAATAATATTATTTTAAATGGTAGTTAACACATAGCCATTGGAATTGAGAGAATTAATAGTATGAATTAAAGTTTTAAATATGGATTACACATGTTTAAATAATGATTCCTTGGTTACCAATTTTTTTATAAATGGAAATAAAAACCAATTGAATATAAAGGATGCATTTTTATGAAAACCTATTTAAAAAGAGAATAATTGTGTTTATAAAATCATATCAATCTTTATGGTTTTTTATTTAATGAAAAATATATGTTATATATTAAATAAAATGTATTAAATTCATCTTATATGTTTTCTAGATATGATATAAGAATAAATTCAATTTTTCTGATAAAAGAAGTATTTTTCTAAAAATGAAGTTTTACCACCTTTTGATAGCGAACTCTTTTTAAATTTAGTTTTTGTCACTTTTATATGTTTTATTTGAAAAAATAAAATTCTTATATAGAATCAAGACACCAAAATTTACTTCGGTTAAATTTTTGGTAATTTTCTGCTAAAGTTCATTTTTTAATGAATAGTGAAAAATACCGCATTTTAAGTCAAAACTGCCTTTTCATCTAATTTATTTATATAGTTAGTTGTACTTTTAATTGGTTTTAAATTGTAATTGGATTATATTTTTATAATTTAATCCAATTTTGGTATTTTTAATTAATTTAAATTTTAAATTGGACATAAACACATGTCAATCTTTTGATAGTTATTACTCTTAAAAAACCCACTTTTTGGTTTTGACAACGAGAATTAATTTTAAGTTAATTTATTCCAATTATGTGTTTCAAATTTGAAAAAATGGATTCCATATTTGAAATCAGGAGGTCCAAATTAGACAAATAGGTACCTTTTATTTTCAGACATTATGAATAGTAACTTCAGTAATTATTTTATTTACCATAGTTAAAGGGTAAATCTGGTAAATAAGGGTAAAAAATAATATTATAATAATATTAAACTATCCTAACATGTGTAATAATCCTATTGGATGAGATATTTACGACCATGGGCATACTTAGATATATTTTAGAACCTCATGGATGCACTTGGGAGTGATAATGACATGTTATATTAATTAATTTAAAGTAAAGAGAAATATAGCATAAACATGTATGTTTTAATAAAAAATTTGTATATGGGGTTATATAATTGATATCTTTGACCATAAATATTCATTATAAATATAAAAATATTTCCTACAACATGATATTTTATTTTTAATTTTTATACGTTAAATAAATAAATTTAATTATGACACAATGATGACACAATAATTGCTTCATTAATGAAGGATTCAAATAAATGATATTATAAATATTAAAATAAATGCAATTTGATTATTTTTATGCAATACACGAATTTTATGGATGATATTGAGATATTATCTTTGATTTAATTCCTTTTTTTAAGTAACTAAGTTGTCACGACTTTAACAAAAATCAATTACATAATAATATCAAAATTGACATAAATGTGTTTTTAAAACAAATACTATTTTTTTAAATGATATAATAGTCCTAAAAATATAATATTATTCTTAATGACTTATATAATGTTAAAAATGTCATTAATGATCCACTTATGGTTCTATTGTCATTTTATAGTAAATATAGTTACCATATATTATGAAAATTCAAGAAGACATGGTAAGAGTTAATGTTTTTAACTAAGGGTTAAAGCTAAAAGATAAGGTTAATTTTGTGATCTAAACTTATCTGAAACCTATCAGTTTAGATGTTTTAGACCCAAAAGAATATTATATTTTAAATAAATGAGTTTGGGACCATTTTAAAGCTAAAATAAATTTATAATAAAATAATATTTCAATACCTTCCTAAAGTTCCCCCCCTCTTATAAAATGCCACCACCTATACCCATTTAATCACACCTCTAAAGCCCCTTGTATCATCCAAATTCTGATAATATAACCTCCTAATATACCTACCTTCCTCTTAGAAGCCTTACCTTGGGAAAAAGTCAATTCAAGAAATCCTTTAGGCTTAAATCAAAAGAAGTTACCCGATTTAGAGGTAACATCTTCTCTCAAGTTCCTTTCCTTTATTTTCCTTCTCCACTCCCTATGATCTTCTTATTCTTTGATTACATAAAAAAATAGTATCATCAATATAATAGGATTTTTTATGAGAATTAATCTATCTACACTTACACACACCTCCATCTAATGGATACAAACATGCTGTTTCTGTGTACGGTGAACTACTGCCTCACAAAACGACGATTGTTAGATTTTCCCCTACCACCTCTCATAGTGGAAATTATGATGTAACTATATTTATATATGATATATATTATATTTATATTGTCTCTATGATTCTGTAATTTTTAATTACAACATACATGTATGCTTTCCATGATGTGTAAATACGATAATTTCATTTGAGGAAGTGTGGACTACTACCCCCTCAAAGTGATATAACTCATTTAGGATATACATGGAACTTATAAAGTATGGTTTTATTAAAAATATGAGAAATACATGACATAAATATAATACTATCATTATAATATACATTTATATCATTTTATTATTATTCTTTTAGTATGACTAAGAAATTAAAGTAGCGTTCATACGTACGTATGACCTACTGTCTCCATGAACGGTGCATTTCATTTCTTATCTCCAAATGTTATAGACTATTATAAATACATATATAATGTATATATATGATATTTAAATCAAGAATATCATTTTGGAGATGATTTACTTTTGACTACATGTATAATTTATATCAAAACAAGTTCATTTTTGACTCAAGTACTGAATATCGACAAAACGACCAATATTAAATTAAATAATTATGTAATTTTTATAATGTGGTAATAAGAGATATAAAAGTAATAATAAACTTGAAAAATGTTCCAAATCAAGTAGAAATTAACTTAATTTTATTATTCAGGAAGAATAAGGAAAATACATGATAAATCAGACTCAAGGTAAGGGACTTCGTCTCAATATCCTTTCATTGAGGAATATTTTGATAATATAAACCTCCTTATTTTATACGGTGTATAATAAAATCCTTTTAATTTGAATTTCATTCAAAGGGAATCTTTTTCTATGAAGAATTTTACTAAATGAAAAAAGGAATGTTTTTAACGTATGCGACGACAATGACCTCTCCTCCACTGTAATCATTATTTGATATTTGGATTCCTCCATAATTCTTATTGTTTTTAAAAGGAAAAGAAATCCATTATTCCATTTTTTGGTGTTTTCGTATTGAAAATAATTTTTGAAATGGATTGAGTATTTCAATATCTCGAATTTATTTCTTGTTATTGCAAATGAAATGTCATTAGTGAAATATTGATATTTGTAATATTTTATGTGTTATGATTATATAATGGTATTTGGACATTTGATGAGTGGTTACGTGATAAACCAATGAAAGGTGGTTACGTGATAAACCAAATGATGGGTGGTTCCGTGATAAACTAAATATGGGTGGTTACATTATCAACTCCAATGCATTGGGTTTGGAAGTCATCCGTATGGCTATTCCATTTAGTGATATGTGTAGAAGTCGACCATATGGTTATTCCATTTAAGTATGTTTATGTCCCAAATTACCTTTATATGTTATATATTGATTTATATGGGATTTATAGTAATCTCTGGGTTACAAAAATGGTAATCAATGAGATTATATTTAGTGAAGTGTTTTTGATACTTCTTAAAGGTGAAAAGTATTACTTTATGATAAAGTTTCCATGGTTTCCATGTTTTTTGTAAGACTAAATTTTTTTATTCATTATGTATCCCTTAATGAGCTTTTTATGCTCATCCCAAGTTTTTTAAATGCTTTTTCATAGGGTATAAATAAGGGTAAGAGAAAGGAATAATTAAAGAATATTTTTATCAAGAAAATAATTCTTGTTTTGTTTAAGAAGTTTTATTATTGTGAAAAAATTGGATAAATTAGAAGTGTCTACTTTGTAATTTTTGAGATGTAATGTAATAGTTATGGCCTAATTCTCTAAAAATATAAAACTGAAAAGATCCTCAATGTGAATTATGAACTTATCTTAATATTTAAGTAATGTTTAAGCCCGCGGCCTTATAGATACCATTGCTGAGTGGTCGTTATCCATAAATGGAATTCTATGTTTTCGAAATCGGATTGTTATGCCTTTATCTATGAGGTAATCTGTGATGGGGGATTGTAATATTTTCCAATGGGATATTCACTCGAGAAACAAAAAGATGTTTTTTGACATATAATGATGATTATGGTGTCCAAGTATGAGGGGGGAGATCATCATCATTTTTTTGAAATACTATACTTTCCAACAGGTCAAGGAAGAGAACTAGAAACTTTTGAGTTTTCTTCAGCCACTTCTAGTGCCAACTTGGAAGTGGCATAATATTTCCATTGATTTTTTGGTTGGGTTTCCACATACCCCTAGAAAGAATAATGAGATATGGGTTGTTATCTACAGGCTGACCAAATTGTCTCACTTTTTACCCATTTATGATATAACCAAACTTGAGGAGATAGGAAATATCTATGTGAAAGATATTGTTCATTTTCATGGATTTCCATCTGCTATAGTCTTTGATAGAGATCCCCATTTTACTTATCACTATTGTAGAGTTATTCAAGAGGTTATGGGATCTCATATACATTTGATTACAACATACCATCCACATATGGATAACTAGACATAGAGGGATATACTGATTCTTGAGGACATGATTTGTTCCTACATCCTCGATTTTGTTGGATCTCGGGATGACCATTTGGTATTGGTTGAGTTTTCTTATAAAAAAATTTACTAGTACATGATTATAATTAATACTTTTGAGTCTTTATATGGACAACATTATAAATATCCATTGTGTTGGTTGGAGATCAGTGAAACTTCCTTGGTTGGACTAAGCTTGGTCCAAGAGACGATGTTGAAGAATCAGTTGATTCATTGAGAATGTTGACCATACAAAGTTGTTATAAATCTTGTGACAATTGTCATCGCATACTGTTGTAGTTTTTAGTTGGTGACTAGGTGTTCTTGAAAGTTTCACCTCATTTAGGTCATCAATAGTTTGAGAGGCAAGGGAAGCTTACTACTTGTTTTATGGGACCTTTTGAAGTTTTTAAGAAGGTGGGGAAAGTGGTTTAAAATTTAGAAATTCCTCCATAGTTGATGTCAATAACTAACATGTTATATTTATTACAACTATGAAAATATATTTATGATCCATATCATGTTTTGAGATAGAGTGATCTTGATGTTGAGCTTGATTTATCAGTGACTAAACATCTAGTTAGGATAGTTTATTTTGAGACAAATGTAATTTATGGGAGGATGATACCTTTAGTTCATGTACTATGGTAGCATGATTCTGATTCCCATGAGACTTGGGAATGTGAGTCACTTATAATAGAGCAGTGGACTCATCTTTTTTAGATGGAAAATTCTTGACAAACATTATGGGGATAGAATGTTTCATTTGTGTGTGTGTGTGTGTGTGGGGGGGGGGGGGGGGGTTATAACCTCCCATTTCTGGTTTTCATGTATTACTTGACCCTTGTTTAATTCCCTTTTGGTTGGATCTTGTTTAGGGGTTCTTCAGGTGGAATTTGTAATTTTTTTGGAAGTTTATGGGCTATGTATGGTTAGCACATGATTTCCCAAACCATGCATCCCCTCAGTGTGAATCATGAAACCTTTGATAGTGGAGGTTTGCATGGTTGGTACCTGTTTTGACAAACCATGCACCCATCTAGTAAAAACCATTCCCCCAGTATAGGTGTGTACAGTTAGGGTGCACGGTTTGTTTAATCATGTGACCTTTCCCAACTAACCATGTATGTGTGGATTTTTTATTTTGAAAAATTATTTAATTTTTTTGAGACCCTTGGTTTAACCCCCACTCAATGCCTTTTTGATATAAATCAATTTATTAGGTTTTTGAGGCTCTCAAGAACCGATTTTGGCCCCTCAAAACCTCATCTTTGATGAATAGAAGTGCTAGTAGAAGATCCAATCCCTCTCCAGTAAACAGATCTCCTTCTGCTCCTTCTCTTCCGCTTTCTATTTATCTCCTCCTTAAAAAGTGTTATATCATCACATATTTGATGGATCTAAACTCCATTTGTTGGTATCTTTATTCTAGGTTTGGTTTCTTGATCTCCATCATTGTCATTTTTTGTTGACAGATCCCATTGTGGGTGTCGATATTTGATTCCATGATTAAAGGTAGGTAATTACATTTGAGATTGGCCATATGATTAAACCTTGATTTTATTGATTGCTTGAAATAGCTTTCAATTAATTTATGAAAACCCAAATTAATATAATTTGGAATTATGATTTTAATTATCATGTAATTTTGAGAAAACCCCCCAATTTCAATGAAATTGGAATAGGGGCCATATTTTGAAATTTATGGAATTGATGGAATTGATTTGAGAATTGTTTTAAAAAAATGGATTAAATCAAAATGATAAAAAAGTGTTATTTGTTTTTTGTTGAAAATTCATTAAATTATGAAAAACCCATGTTTTGGTTATGAAAGTGATTTGGAATTTTGAAAATAGAAAGCAAGCAATTGAATTGTGAATGATGATTGATTTGAAATGAGATGATTTTCCCTTTTTTAATTGATTGATTAAGCACATGTGATCCTAGGTAGTTAGTGGGTTATTTGGGATAATAACACTAGGATGATTATTCCCTAGCGATTGATTGATGATGAAAACTCTATCAAAAACATAGTTAGGTAGATCTTATCCTCGGTGAGATGTTGATGAGTCATATTCATCCTAATCCTAAGGGATGTGTGTATATATATTGTCATGATCATTGATATGAGATGTATGAGGATCCTATAACTAGAAGATATCATACCATAGGGAAGATGATCATGGTACTTGTTGTGATTATTTTGATATATATGCCATTGATTTATAGAACTTTTTTATTCATTCCAGTTGATTTATATAAATTGTTTTATATAAAATGTTTATTAAGCCATGTTTGAAATGTTTTCCAACATTTTGAAATGAAGTCACATGAATATGAAAATGTATTTCCATGAATTTTTTATTTAAATTGAAAGCATTATTTGGTTTATTATTATGGTATCTTTTTATGGAACACTTGGTGAGACCCTACTGGTATTTAAAACTCACACCCTATATTTGCCTTTGGGAATTTGTAGATATCTGTCTACCAGGTCTGAGCAAAGGGAAATCACCTCTTGGAGGAGGTGTATGTTATTGATCCTTTGGGCTTGGAGTTATGTCTCCTTTAGGATTTTTGAGTTTATCTTACTAGTTGATGAGTACTTTGATGATGCACTATTTTGGGTTTTTTCTATACCGGTTTGGTTTTTGGTATACTCTCCCTGTGGAGTTTTGATCATACTGACTTATATCTTTTATCTTCCACTATTTTATAGAAAATTAGTTCCCTCTTTTTTCTTGTATAATGATAGGTGATAGTTGCCAAACCATGGGGATCAGTAATTCCCTTTGGTCCATGTTAGTTCCAGCTTGGGTATCTGGGTACCATGGTATTGGGGATGGTTTGTGATAGTACATGTTGTTTTATATTATTCACCGACCTTTCTGATTGTTGAATTTATTATAATATTTAAGGATTGATTCTAGGGTATCTATTATTATCTTTACATTATTCTATGTTTATGGATCCCATTGTGGGTGTGTGCAACCTGAGTTTGAGGTAGGTGGTTCTGTCTCTAGCCTATGTTGGATGAACTGTATTGCTCTAGTATTATAAATTTTTTTATAAATTAATTGGCATACTTGATTTGTGTGTGTGTGAAAATAAATTTTTGAGAAAATATGGTTTTCTATAACACCCCAATAATTTATAAATAAATTTAATATAGAATGCATGAAATATTAAGTCTCTACAAAACACCACTTCGTTATAACCTAGCCAAGTAAACATATTTTTTCCACCTCTGTGTTTTGAATTTCCAAAAATTTACATACATGGTTGAATTTGGTAAGATATTTAGAGTTCGATAAGACAAACTTAATTTTTGGTGAATAGTAACATACCATTATGAATAGTAAAATACCCATATGAATAGTAATAAATAGTAAATTGTCCAAAAAATAGAAACTTCACCCATGAATTTATAAATATAATTTAAACATCTTAAAAGTGAAAAAAATGATCATAGTATAAGATTAGTATTTTTGTATGCCATAAATATTTTAATTACAATTTTATGATTAATTTAATAATTTAAAATAGAAATTTATTTTCATAAAATGTAATCATAAATTGTTATTTTATTTTCTTATGGTTATAAGATAATTTTATGGGAACTTGATTAATTTTTCAAGGCGTTATAAAAAAAGTTATAGTTTTAATGTTGCTTTTTTGGAATAAATTATGATTTTATTTAAAAATTAAATTAAAAATATTTATAAAAATATTTTCAAAAATTGGACTTCATTTTTGAATTCTACATGTAGAAAAATGTTAAGGGTGAAGTTTTGAGATTTTTCTAAAATACATAAATTTTGGGTGAATAGTAAAATACGATAATTTACGATAAATGCTAAATACATGATTTATTAGGTCATAAGTGATGTAAGGATTATGTAATCCTACTAGTTTTGAACTCACATGAACTTATTACTATTATGGGTCACAATAAACAATACTATTGGTTGTCTTGAGGGAATTAATAAAATAATGAATAAAATATTCAAAATTCACTCCTCTCCTCCACTGTAAACCCCCCCTCACTTTCTCTTCTCTTCACTCCGAACAAGCCATGTGCCTTGTATAAGATCTGAAAAATACCCTTAATTAGTCACTACCCACTTCCAAAATCTCTTTTTCTTTCCAAAAGACCAAAACCTCTCCCCTAAAGAGGCTCTCAAGGAAAATTACTTCAAGAGGTAAACACCTCTTTTTATTTTTTTCCATTCAAGTTCTCTTTTATGTGGTATGTATTTCAAGTTTTCATAACATGTTATTATTTCCATATTATTATTTCCCTATAATATTTTTATGAGTATTTTATGAATGGATTCCCCTGTCCCTTCTCTTTTTAATGTTTTCTAAAACCAAGTTGTATAGCCGTTATGCTGTAGAATTTTGGTCTCAAAATCTCGCTCTTTTTCAAGAACTCTTATGATGTTATTGTGTTTTAATTTTAATTGTATTATGTTGGGATATTTCATTCCATATTCCCATTACTTTACATATTATTTAATAATTATTATATACCATTTTTCTCTCATCAAAATATTTTATGAAATTTTAAGTGACACCATTTGGCTGCCGAATTTTCCTAAGGGATTTCTCAACTTTTCTTTTATTTTGAGTTCCTTTATTTTTCTTTCATCTCATTATTTCTTCCAAATGTTGTGATGACTCCAGTATATTAAATTTACTGTAATTTTGCATGATAAATTAATAATTCTTCATCATCTCTCCTTTCCTATTCTTTTATACTAAAAATGAAAACACCATATGAGATGTGCTAATTTACCAGATTCATGGACGATGAGTTTTCAATTTATATTATTGTCTTCAATTATGGTCATGAAAAAATTAATATGGTTTAGAAATAATATAATTTATGTATTATTTATCATCTATTGTTCTGTAATCTTTTTTTACACATGGTTTTGATTTATAAAGCAAAATGAGTTCGTGGTGTTCAAAAATCGCCAATTAACCCAAACGGTTATCATTAAATAATTTATATAATGATTCATCTTCACTCCAAGTAACCAAATAAAATTTACAACCATGTAACCTTCTATATTTTTAATAATAACATATAACTTCAATTTATTACCATAATCCTCATTTTACACGATTCTTTGTTCATGTATATAAGTATACTGATCATGAAACAAACGGACCCGAACAATGAAATTGAACATATTAACCCATAAAAAAGGGAATGAATGAACTTATTAAGGTTATAATAAATCAATTAAATTTATAATAGGTTCTTGAAATCTTAATTAATTAATTTAATTTGGTTATCCAGGACACTAAGGCCAAGTGGAGAACACCATCGTACATAAGGTAAGGGTTTCTTTGTCTCACTTCCATTTTTGTGAGATATTCTGTATTCACTACTATTACTTGTATATGTTGTATTTATACTTCCAATTTATGTTTCATATCATGGTTAACTTTATTTTAATTATATTAAAAGTATAATTTAATGATTATTAATTTTGGGGCATACTATTCAATTGATTACAAAGTTTCAAGTATTTTCTACCTGAACCTCCATTTTCATCCGGGTTGCTCTTATTCTCTACTCACCTCAATGATATTATTTTTATTCTTTTTTACTCATCATAAATTATATTTGAATGTTCTATATATGTGTACCAATCAGAATCATACTTTCATTTATGGGGATTTATATGTTTTAAAATGATCTTTCAAAAATTCTTCCCGAAAATACAAGCTCGATTCAAGGAACTTCTCGAATTCTTACCTATTTTGAAGTTCACCCTATAATCTATTTTAATACATATTTATCTTTCTAAAGTCACAAATTTTATAATGAAAAATATATTTTGTTTCATTTCTATTTTTATGAAATCAAACATGCCTTTTCTCTTTAAAATCTCTTTAATGAATTTCTTAAACCGCACTAAAATGTTTTTAATTCTAAAGCTTCTTTAAAAAAACCTTTTACACAATTTCAATTCAGTGAGACATAACTTGTGCCTAAAATATAATATCAATGTACTCTCCTTTTCTTTTTTGGTATATAAATGTTTAAAACTAGGTTTATGAAAAATACAAATGATTTTTCAAAATAACCCTTCTTTTCAAAGTAAAATGGATTTTTCTCATCTCACTTTAACTTTTATGAGATATATGCCTTGTAAACTACATATTACTTGCATGTCGTTTATGTAATGACATTTAGTATATCATATCAAGAGTCTCCTTATTCTCATGATATTCTAAGGGATTATTATTTGAATATTTCAAGGTGGTATGGGACACTTTGGAATTTTTAAGGATTATTTCCGCAAGAAAATTTCAATGGTATAATTTAAAAGTATACTATCTATGTTAGAATCATTATTGAATCTTGTAATTAATTGAGGTTTATATCTTATGATATCATCTACCATATTTAATTTAATGGTTTATGATTACTTTGACTATGGATGTGCTATCTTAAAACCATTCACCAATTTACCCCGAATGGTTAATGTTTATGATTATTGTTTGGGGAAAGTTATTTACATTTCATATATTAGTTTCAATTATATTATTTATGTTTATAACCATTCATATGAGGAATTCATTGGACTTAGTAATTGTCGGATGGGTCCCTCTATATCCCCTCGGTGCATCGGTAGGTCTCATGAGAAAACTATGGTCTTAGCACGGGGCCTTGACAAAATGAATATTTATGGTTTTGGATGAGGCCTTAATCATTTTTAGATGTCTTGGACGAGGCATTGATGATATATTTTAGAATGTACAGTATATTCATTTCCCTCATTATGAAGCTAGTAATTGAAATTTCATGTGGTTATTTTACTAGTATAATACCCATAGTTATGTTTTATTATGGAATTATTTGCTCAGATAACATTCCTTCCTTAATGTGTTCAAGTTTGTTATTTGTAGAGGAATGTTTTTTAAATTATTAACCATGCCTATTTTTGATATTATTGATATCTTCCATTGTATTGCTTACCCTTACTGGGCATTTGAGCTCACCCCTTTCTTATGTTTCATTTTCTCAGGACATAAAGAAGTTGTTTATGATTGACCTACAAGGATAATCCTAGAGTA
This sequence comes from Viscum album, assembly GCA_963277665.1. Lineage (NCBI taxonomy): Eukaryota > Viridiplantae > Streptophyta > Magnoliopsida > Santalales > Viscaceae > Viscum > Viscum album. Next base: position 1,148,239,979 of record OY728127.1, on the reverse strand, counting down.
GTGGATGTTACCAAAAAAGCTTTATGTTTTTTTTCTTTTCAAGTTGTAATTTTGAACTTATGTATGTATCTGGATTTCTAAAGCTACTAAACTACTCAGTCCTTCGGGATTTAATTCCTTGTAATCATGACAATGTATTAAAATAATGCATCGGCTTCAGGCTACTAGGGTTAGGGAATTACATTTTCCCCTTATTTTGATAAAAGTAAAAGTTATTTTAAAATAATTGTGAAATGGATTTATGAAATGGTTTTCAAATCATGTTTTTGATGAAATGGTTTGGAAAATGTAGCACATGGGAATCCTTGAGTACTTAGGTGGAAGGTATAGTAATAATACTCATTCATTGATACTATTGGTGGGGGGGTTTACTCATGGGGCGTTCCTCTCTTCTTTGGACCATTATTCTAGGGACTTGTTAGACCTATTGGGAGGTTCACTTGTTGGGGTTTCCCATGATCCTTAAATTATATGTATATATCTAGAGACTTTATGTACATGATTTTCTATGTTTGGGTATGAATTTTCTAGCCAGCCTGATCTATAGTGATCCTTGGCATGATTTACCTATGCTTTGGTTTGTAATACATTTGATTTGATATTATATGTCATACATAATTTGAATAATTTGACATATGTGATATTATTTGAAACTGTTTTTCCTAGATTATTTGGAAATGTGGGGAAATGAGATTTATTTACCATGATTTTGATATAAAAACTACTTAACTGATTATCATGCATTGTTTTATTTAAAGTTGGGCATGTTCAGAATTTTGTATAGAGACTTGATATAGAACACTTGGGTGGGATCCTACTGAGCCTGTTTAGCTCACACCTTGCACATCCCTTCAGCATTGCATAGAACTTATTATGTATTTCGATGTAGGGAAAGGCAAGATGCTGCAGTGAGGTAGCAAGGTTTCTATCAGTTGTGTTTGGGTAGCTGGTGGTAAGATTGTGGGAGTTTCCCCAAACTATCACATGTAGTATTTTTTTAAGTTTTTGTTGTCCTTTTCTATTGGACTTATACCTTGGATATTGTTTAGCAACTTTTGAGTTGTATCGCTTCTTCTGTTTCCTTTTTTATATGACATATATTTCTTGTTTTACTCTTCTGATATTTATTCCTATCATGTGTGTGTGTATATATATATATATATGATGTTGTCTGCTTTTGGTTAGGAGAAATTATTCCATTTGTTTTTGTTGATGCCCATATACTAGTCACCATCCTATAGAGATTGAGAATGCCCTTCGGGTATGTGAAGGTTTAGATCATGTATCGGTTTTTGAGGGTATCCAGGTTGGGTTCATCATAGTTTGGTATCAAAGGAGGTTGTGCTTAGTTTTGGGAAGTTGGTATACTGGTGATATGATTTCTTGGATTTCAGAGGTAGGTTACGGTGAGTGTATGACCATCTATTTTCATGACAAGAATCAAGTTACCATGGGATGTTGGGATGTGTGTGTCCTGTTTTGAGTTCTTGATCTTAGTCTCAGTTGTGGCTTATGGATTTCTAGTTTAAACTGATATTATCCTACTATTTGATCATTTCTTATATTTTGGTGTGTTGCGGTATGCCTCCAAGACATCTTCTACAAGATCCCCAAGAGGGTGTAGTGGATTATCCTTAATAGAATTCACCCACAGATCATAATCTTATCAATACTATCATGTGGGTAGTTTGTGTTATAGACCAAAATGTACCTCAAGTATAGAACAAAATTATTGAGGTACAACCAGAAGATGGAGGAGAAATATATCGACCACAATATTTCTTATGTGAGAAGTCACCATCCTTTAAGGGTATGAGTGAGTCTCAAGAGGTGGAGGAATAACTGGAAAAGATTGATCAGATTTTCAACTTCTTGGATACACATGAGAATATCATGGTAAAGTGCATATCATTCAAACTCTAGTGTCCCAAAAAGTGATGGTGGGAGTCCATAGTACAAGAAGATATACACATGGTCAAAGTGATGGTGGGATTCCATAGTATAAGCAGATATACACATGGTCTTGGGCTGGAAGGGTTTCAAATCCAACTTCTTTCAGTAGTTTTATCTAGATTCACTGATGACAGTGAGGTCTCTAGAGCTCCTCTTATTATAGTAGGGAGAAAATTCAGTGTTATCACACACCAATTGGTTTAAAAATATGGTTTGTTTTTCTACTAAGGTAGTAAATAATGACCATATGAAGGGTTAAAAGTACCTACAAGGTTTTCGACCAGATATTAGATCATAGGTATTTATTCTAACTCTTTCTACCTATGCATAGATATTAGATAGGGAAATGATGACAAATATAGACATGATAGGAAAATTTGGTTATTAGGGGAGGAAGAGGAAGTGTCATGGTCATTATAGGAGTGGTGGGGGTGGTTCTTAGTAGCATGCATCCTCTAAACCTTCAGTTATAGCTGTTAGTGTTCCCCTGACTCGCTATCAGTGTGGTAAGGATAGACACACATGAAATTCTTGTTATACACCTAAAAATATGTTTAATAGTTGTGGACTATATGAAAATATACAAAATTTCTATTAGGTTATGTATCCACCCTATTATGGTCAAGGGTCATCATCTCCAAAGGGTACTATAATATAGTCAAATACTTCAAAGTCTACAGGGTTCTAGCCACATGCCTTAGGAGTTAAGTACCTTTACACAGTGGATTAGTTTCTAATGGAGGTAGATATGGTTCTAGTGATAGTGAGGAATACCATATTTATTTCATATTCAGTAGCAACTTCTTTAATTGATATAGGTTCCTCCCACCGATTTATATCTATCCACTTTTTAGATATGATTAAACATCCAATAAAACTCATCACCTTTATTAGGGAGTTAGCAAAACCTCTTGGAAAAAGGAAAGAGAATGGGTTTCAGTGTATTTATTGATTACTATCGATAGCCGATGCAGAGTTAGCCTGAGATTTTCTAATTCTCAGTCTATATCTATTTAACATCATCATCGAGATGGATTGACTTATCTCTCATTATGCTGAGGTTGATTTTTATCGTTAGTGTGTCTCATTTATTATAGCTAATAGGAGCCCTAAAGTGTTTCAGGGAGAGTGGGATATGAGGTTTGGTCATGCAAGACCTTCCTGATAAGAGACTAGGAGTTTGTTATCTTCTGTTACAGTTTATTCCAATGGAGTTTCTTTTGTGGGTAATCTTCCCTTGGTTTTTCAGGTGTTTTTTTGATTTTTTACTAGATGATTTCTCTAGTCTTCCTCTAGAGAGGGAGGTAGAGTTAACAATTTTTCTGGTTCCAGATACACAATCAATCTCATTACCCTTTTATTGTATGGAATCAAAAAAGATGAAAGAGCTTAAGATTTAGTTGAATGATCTGTTGGTGAAAGGTTTCATTTTACCTAGTGTTTCACCTCAAGAAACTCCTGTGCTCTTTTACAAGAATGGATATGGTTCACTTTGATTTTGTGTAGAATATTATAAGCTAAACCAAGAAATGTTTAAGAATAAGTATCCTTTTCTCCATGTAAAATGATTTGTTTGGCTAGTTAAAGGGGAAAAGTGTGTTTTAAAGATTGATCTTCAGTCGGGTTATCATTAGCTTAGAGTTTGGGAGTCTAATATACCGAAGATGAATTTCAAGAGAAAGTATGAAATTATGAATATCTTGTGATACCATTTTAACAGACTAATACTTTTGAAGTTTTCATGCCTTTGATGAATCAGATATTCCATGAGTATCTCAACACTTTTGTGGTAGTGTTCATGGATGATATTTTGGTATATTTGAGATTCAAACACGATCATGAGCACCATTTGAGTTTGGTTCTAGAAATATTGAGGAGTCACCATTTATACGAGAAGCTTTCAAGATTCCATTTATGGATATAAGAAGTGAAGTTCTTGGGGAATGTGATTTCTGATCATTGATTATTAGCTAATCCTGAGAAGGTTAAATCTATCTTGTCATTAAAATATCCATGGAAGGTATTTGAGATTTTGAGATTTCTTGGTCTTACTGAGTACTACCAATAGTTTGTCATTTCTTCAAATTTGTGTCCCCTTTTTTTCTCTTACTAGGAAAGGGGTTAAATTCACATGGGATTCAAAGTGTCAGTCTTCTTTCAAAAAACCGAAATGACTTTTGACATCAGCTCCTATCCAAATATTACCTGATCCTGGTATGGGATATGTGGTTTTATGTGATGCTTCTAGTGCTGTTTTAGGTTGAGTGCTTATGTAGGATGATCATGTGGTGGATTATGACTCTCTCCAAATTCAACTACATGAGAATAATTACCCCACTCATGATTTAGAGTTTTCTATAGTTATGCATCCACTTAAATGTTAGTGGAACTATCTTTTTTGGGATATATTTGTGGTATTTTCTAACCATAAGAGTCCGAGATATATATTTTCTAAAAAATACTTGAATCTTAGATAAAGGTAGTGGATTAAATACCTTTAGATGTTTGACATTGACATAACATACACCTTGGGGTAAGGGAATTCCACTGTAGAAATTCTCAGTAGGAAAATACCATCATAGGATATTCTAGAATTGAATGAGGAGTAGAAACTTATGGCGCTCTTTGCTCAGTTTAAACTATATGCTTAGGAGGATGTTTTAGGTGTGGATCTAACCAGTGTTTAGTTATCAGTCATTGGTTATAATGGATCCATTTTAAGATTTTTATTATTACCCATGAAGGTCAGTTTTTTTGGGCATAGATGGGTGAGGCCTATTTGGTACGACCAAGTCTCATTTAGGAGACAACTATGAGGATTCAGGGTATATGATGATGATTGGTTATAGCTCAAAGATGGAAGAAATCATATGTGGATTGTTATCATCATCCTTTATATTTTTTTATTGGTGACTAGGTTTTCTTGAAAGTTTCTCCTTGATTGGGTCATTTTCATCTTGGAAAACTAGTAAAGTTGGCTTTGAGATATGTTGAACCATTTGAGATCACTGAGAGAATTGGGTAGGTTTATTATCAGTTGGCATTTCCAATTTAGTTTGTGGTTATACATAATGTTTTCTACATATCTCATCTCAAGAAGTACCATCCTGACCCCTCTCACATTCTGAGTTGGGAAAAAATTGAGCTGGATCCAGAAATTTCTATTGTAGAGAAACCAATGGATATCATTGACTCTCAAGTGAAAGTATTATGTGGGAAGTTGATTCCATTGTCCAGATTATTATGAAAACATTGATCAGATTCTTATGAGACTTGGGAGAATGAGTCATCAATGAGGGAGAAATGGCCTATCCTCTTTCTAGACACCATTCTTCCACATGAATTCATGGGGATGAAAATTCTTATGGTGGGGAGTTTGTAATATCCTACTACTTTCTTTCAGGTATTTCTCATATCTTTTTTTGTTTCCCTCTTATTTGGTTGTGTTTTGGGAATTTTGAGGATAGATAGAATTTACTGGGGGAAATGACCTAAAGTTTGGGGATATAAGTTTGTTGGAATTAATGGATTCTATGTATAAATATGAAAGAGGATTAAGAGGATTTTATTTGGGGTCTAGGTTGACCTGGAGGTTTTTTCTAATTATTTATTCAAAATACCCTACTTGGAATTTTCATGTCATGAACTATTTACACAACATGAAATATTTTCCGAGTTGATGCCGTGAACTGGTAAAAAGCGTGAAATTTTTTCACATTGTGAAACTGGTTCATGTCATGAAAAGGTCAATCAATGTTTTTTTAATCAAGAAAACTCCTTTTTCAGAATATATTCCTTTCATGGATTTCACATCTTGAACCCAATATTTACATCATGTAATGCGAACAACCTATAGGTTTTTATGCATTTCATATCTAATTTTATTTTTATTTGACCGTAGGCTCCTCTCTCAAAACCTAGGATCTCTCTCAAGTGATTTTGAGGATATTTTATCCTTTTGGATCATTTCGTTCGGCGATTGATCTTCATTGTGGTTGTGCTATATCTCTCTGAGTGAGTGATCTTTCTACTTCTTCATTTTCATTGGTCATAGTAGCACTGTTGATCCATGTTTTCAGATTTATTGGTCTTATGGTGTTTATTATTTTTGATCCTTTCTAGATATGTTGTGTGATATTCATAAAATGTTTGACCTTTGTATTGGTTGTGGTGCAGTGTGTAAGTTTCTTGAGGTACTTTTTGTTTTATCTTCTCCATGAACTTTTTTTCTTATTTAATTGATTCAGATATGTGAGGATTGATTCTTGGGCCTCTATTGTTGTCTTTTTCATTCTTATGTGTTGGTGGATCCCGTTGCGGGTGTGTGCAAACCAATTTTGAGGTAGGTGGTTCAGTCTCTAGCCAATGTTGGATGGACTGTATTGCTTTGGTTTTATAAATTGTTTTATAAATGAATTGGCATGATTGATTAGTGTGTGTGTGAAAATGGGTTTTTGAGAAAACATGTTTTTCCCCTAGTTTTGGTGAAAGGAAAAGGTATTTTCAAAAAATTGTGAAATGGATTTATAAAATGGTTTTCAAAGTATTATTTTGATGAAATGGTTTGGAAAATGTAGCACACAAAGCCTTGGGTACTCAGTTGGAAGGTGTTATAATAAGCCTCATCTGTTGATACTGAGGGGGGGGGGGGGTTCACTCATGGGGTGTTCCTATGCTCCCTAGCCCATTATTATAGGGACTTGTTAGTCCTGTTTGGAGGTTCACTTACTGGGGTGTCCTATGCTCTCTAGACTAGATGAATATATCTAGAGACTTGATGTTCAAGATTGTCTATGTTTGGGTACAAGTGTTTTAGCTAGCCCAACCTATAGTGATCCTTGGTGACATTTACCAGTAATTTGGTTTGTACTACTTTGGATTTGATATGATATTTGATACATGATTTGATTTCATTGAAATATGTGATATGATTTGGAACTTTTTTACCTAGATTATTTAGAAATGTGGGAAAAGGGGATTTATTTACCATGATTTTGATATAAAACTATTTAACTGATTATCATGCCTTGTTTTCTTTAAAGTTGATCATCTTCAAATTGTTGTACAAAGACTTGATATTGAATACCTAGGCGGGATCCTATTGAGTCTATTTATTTTACACCCTACACTACCCTTCAATATTGTGTAGAACTTATTATTTATTTTGATGCAGAGAAAGACAAGGCACCACAGTGAGTCATAGAGGTTTCTATCATCTATGTTTGGGTATCTGGTGGTGAGATGGTGGGAGGTTACCCATTCCATCACTTGGAGTAGTTGTTTCAGTTTTAGTTTTCCTTTACTGTTGGACTTGTACCTTGGATATGTTTTAGATAATTTTGAGTTGTATCGCTTATACTGCTTCCTTTTTTCTATGAAATATATTTCTTTTTTTACTCTTCCACTATTTATTCCTGTTATGTATGTTTATATGTCATGTTGTTCACTCAGGTTGGGAGAAATATGTGATGTCCTGGACCTAGTTCACTCAACTGGTTGGCCACATGGCCTCAAGAACACCTCCTTGTACACCTGAGGCTACTGACTAGAAGTGGGGGTCCGTGGTGGAATAGTGGGGAGAGTATACCCTCATGGTTAGAGTATAGAACAATGCTAAAATCATAAAATCAAACAATATCAGAAGCATATAAATAACTGAATAGATGAAGAATAAACATCATCATATAAATAACAATGTAATCTCATCCATTAGTTTCATATACAAATGATGATCATGGAATTCCATATAAAATATAGGTAACACATGGAAAAATGCATCCAGTACGATACATGTATCAAAAGTAAAAAAGACAAAAAGAACTATTCCCATATAAAATAATGATCCAAATCCTATTCCATTGATCCCCTACTCCTGTACACAAATCAATCAAGAATTTGGAAGTGGCTGCTTTCCCCTGTCCCTACCTGCATCCATGAAGTCTGTCTGAGTACCCAACGATGGCCTAAAGAGGGTGTGAGATGACACTCAGTAGGCTACAACCAATGGTGTCTATAACAAATACAGTATGTGCATATAATCTGAAGAAATTTACAGATATAATAGGTGCACAAGTAATAACAGTGGAAGTGATGCTATCCAATCTATCAAATCTCACTGTGATCAAGAAACTAAATCATAAGGGATATCTGTAAAGTATAAAAATCATCAATAATGGACTATGTTGTGTAATCATGTATCAGGACTACATGGTCCAGGGTCCAAGGATTAATAAATTCCAAGGCAACTGAGTATGATAAGTAAATAAAGTAAGCATGATACAAGGATTAGAAATATCCAAGGCATCCTAATGGGTCATATCCAAGGATTAGAAATTTCCAAGGCATCCTAGTATGCTTATTAAACTAGTTAAACTGGATCCTTGGAGTAGAAATGTCCAAAGGCATACAAGTAATTCATGTAACTAGGATCCAAGGAGTAGAAATGTCCAAGTAATCCCAATGAGTCGTGCAACCTGATCCAAGGAGTAGTAATGTACAAGGCATCATATTAGTTCATCATATATAAGGATTAGAAATGTCTAAGGCATCCTAACATATCAATTAAATCAAGTGATCATATCCAAGGAATAGAAATTTCCATGGAATCTAAGAAAGTTAATTAAATGGGATCCAATGAGTATCAATGTCCAAGTAATCCTAATATATCAATTAAAAAAGATCCAAGGAGTAGAAATGTCCAAGTAATCCTAATATGGTTTCCAAATCCAAGGAGTAGAGATGTCCAAGGCATCCTTACCAATTAATTTACCCTTTAATTTACCATTTCATTTACCATTTCATTTACCATTCATTTAATAATTTTATTAATCCCTTAATTAACATATACAATATAAGGTATTAACCATTTTATACCTTTCAACCACAAATTAAAAGATGGAAAAATGTGTCTATGACCTTTAACAATTCACTTTAATACCTTATTCAATTCTCAATTATACACGATGATCTCATCACACTCCAAGGGTGGAATAATTATAGTAAAAAGTTAGAACCCACCCCATGGGTGGTTCATATTGTGGTGTACAACCACAAACCTTGAGGAAAGGTGTCATGGCATGTCTCAAACATGTTTTTATCATTTAAAACATGGTTCAATTAATTTAGAAAGCATCACCCAGAAAGTACGACATGTAGTATAATGAAAAAAAGATATAAACAATGAAACATTTAGGGAAAAAGTATAGACCACCTACCTTATCTTGTTAGAAGAAAAATTATCTAGTATCAACCTATGATTTGATCTATATTAGAAGAAAATGAAAGAATGGATGAACCCCTTGAAAAATAGGGCATAATATCCTGCACCAAAATATCATCACCGAAAACAAGGAAAATAGATAAAGGTGAAATAGGAATGTAAAACTCACTGATAGCTATCCAACATGACAAACAATACTCAAATCTAATGTCATATGGAGTAACTGTATCAAAGTCTAGGTTAAAGTATTAAGGGACTCAACAGGAGGATAAAGGATTTATGCTAGAGGAATAAGGGAAAATAGGTGGGTAAAAATTTTAGGTATTAAGGAAAAATGGTTATTTAACCTTTAAAAATTAGGTCTCATGGTTTGGTTGCTTATTTTTCCAAATTGTGCACCAACCATGCACCCTACTTTTCCTCAATACTGCTATTGCATAATCATGGAACATGGTTAGACAAACCATGCACCGACCGTGTGTTTCTCCTCTATCAAAAAGTCTGCACCATTTTCCTGGGTGTGTGTCTTGGGTTTCATGGTTAGGGAAAACCATGTGTCATATTCTATGCATCAAAACACCCCACATGATTTACTCAAATCATGAAGCCTGGTTTTCACAGTTTCTACTAACCATGAAACCCATCTGTTTTCTTTAAAAAGTGGGCCTTTGGGCCCCGAACAAGCCCTGTACACCCTCGTTTCCTCTATAGCCTCAATAGGCACTCACAATAGATCAAAACCAAATAATTAAACCTGAAATAAAAAGGTTGAGTAACTTAAAGAAAAGTTGAGATCTTACAATTTCCCCCTTGAAAGAAATTCATCCCTAAATTTACCTTCCAAGGCTAGACAGGCATTGTTTGAGAATAACTCCAGACACTAGGAACATATGTCAATCTCCCGCTACTAAGTCTCATCCTGCACATGGCCATGATACCATAACACCTATACCATATGAACTTACTATAATCATATAACCTTCCTACCATGATAAAAAATACAGTTAGAATGGTCCTCAAAGGACACATCTACCTCTAACTCAACCACACCAAGATGAAAAATATGTGATGAATCAGAATGATATCGATGAAGTTGTGATATGTGGAAGATGTCATGCATGGTGTGATACCTCTGAGGTAACTACAATTGATAGGCTACCAGCCTGAATCTCTCCAGAATCTATAAAGGATTGACATAATGAGGTGATATATTCCCTTGTTTCTGAGTCAATCTATGACCCAATCTAGGAAAAACTTAGAAGAAAACCTAAGTCCCCACCTCAAACTCTAGTGGTCAATTATGACGATTAGTATAATATTTATATCTATACTGAGCTGTATACATCTTCTTTTTGTTAAGATAAACCTCCTACAAATTCTCCTGAATGAGATGAGGACCCAATAAAACTACCTCTCCCATATCTAACTAGCATAGGGGTGAACGACATAATGTATTGTATAGGGTATCATAAGGACCCATCTGTATGGTTGCTTGGAAGATATTATTATAAGTGAACTCAGTGATAGGTAAGTGTGTCTCCCAAAACTAAAATCTTGGATACATTCTTAGATCATTTCCTCCAAAACTTATATCGTACACTCAAACTGACCATCCGTTTGTGGGTGATAGGCTGTAATCAGCAGTACCTGTGAACCCAATTCCCTCTGCAACCCCTAGAAGAATATCAATGTGAAACAAGAATCTCTATACGATATGATAGAATATATAACCCTATGGAGGAATATGATCTCACAAATGTAGAGCCTCCTGAGCTCATCCACAGAAAGAGTCTCCTGAATATGCTAGAAATGGGTGACCTTTTTTAACCTGTATATAATCACCCATACGATGTCACTACCCCAAGGTGATCTTGGTAGTCCCATCATGAAATCAATGGTGATCTCATCCCATTTTCAATATAGAATAGGTAATAATAGTAAAATTCTAGCTGGTCTCTAGTGCTCTATCTTCACTAGTTGATAGGTGGAACACTGAGTAATAAACCCAACCATCTCACCTTTCATCCTCGGCCACTGGTATTGACGTCGTAAGTCATGATACATCTTGGTAATACTGGGATGTACTACCCATATAGAGTCAATGGAATCTAACATCAACTCCTCCTAGATGTCAGTAAGAACCAATACATGTCCATTGATGTGCAAGATCTCATCCTCACTAATAATCCAACCAAGTGGTAGGTCCTCACCTACCACACTCTCCTGTAAGACTAAGACCTCAGAATATGATAACTACCTCATCTTCAATCTCTCCACAAGTGAAGAGGTCACTGATAACAATGTATGTACAAAATGTCTATGATGGACCTAAACCTCCAAATTTATCTCATTAAATAGGGCCATAAGCTCCCACTTGTTACTAGCCTCAAGAACTGCCTACTTCTGAGTCCTCTTGATTAGAGAATTGAAAACTGCATTGCCTTTCTTGGGAATATAGGTGAGATTGAAGTCTAAGTAATGAAGGTATTCAAATCAACTTCATTTCATAATATTCAAGTTACAATGTGTAAAGATATACTTGATGATTTTATAGTCTATATACACCACAAAATTCTCTCCTAGTAAGTAATGCCTCCAACAGTTCAAGGCATGAACAACAACGACTAACTCAAGATCTTGCATTTGGTAGTTCCTCTTGTGTGGCCTCAACTGATGAGACCCATATGCCATGAATCACTCCTCCTACAATATAACTACTCCTAGAAAAATACCTGACCCATCATAATAGTATGTATATCTTCTTTATGGATTTGAAATAATTAGGATCAGTACTGAAGACAGTCTCCCGTTTATCTCCTAAAATGCTGTCTCACAGGTTTCAGTCAATGAGAACTTCACACCCTTCTTAGTCAAGTCCATAAGAGGTATTTATAAAAATTATAAGTCCTGTATGAAGCACCTTCAAGATCCATCTACCCCTAATAAAATCCATATGTAAAAGGAATTCTTAGGATTCTCCTAGGAAACTATATCTATCACATTCTCCGGGTCAACTAATACTCCTATATCTAAGATAATATGACCCAAGAAGTGAATATTGTCCATCCAAAAGTGTAAATTTATGATCTTATCATATAACTGATGCTCTCTTAGTGTATCTAATACAATCTCAAGATGTTTAGAATGGTCATGTTGAGTGTGAGAATACACCAAGATATCATCCATGAATACCACCAGAAACAAATCTAGATATGGATGGAAAAATCAATTCATTAGTGCCATGAAAACTGCTGGCACATTCATGAAACCAAACATCATGAACAGATACTCATATAGACTATACTTTTTACCAAAATCTGTATGAGGTATGTATGAAGCTCAAACATTCACCCAATGATAACCTGATCTTTGATCAATCTTTGAGAAAACCCAAGCTCCTCAGAGCTGGTCGAAGAGATCATCTATCCAGGGTAAAGAATTCTGATTTTTAACTATCAACTAGTTTAATTTATGGTAATCCACACATAAATTAATGGTTCCATCCTCTTGCTTATAGAAAATGACTAACAAACCCCACAGAGAAGTACTAGGTCATATAAAACCTTTTGATTCCAATTCTTCTAGCTGCCTCTTGAGAACCCACAACTCTATAGTGGAATTCCTATAAGGAGGAATGAATAACATTACATCTCCTGGAACTATCTCGATGGAAAACTTGACCTTTATCTTAAGATGTATTCCTGAAAAATCTTCTAGTAAAATTTCCCTAAAATGATCAACCACTAGAGGGAACTCTTCCTGACTCATTCCCTAATCACCACTTATAATATAGTAATATGGGCTATCATCCCACCCATCCCATGATTATCGGGTCCAGATCACCTCTTCTAGACATCCCATTCACCCTTGTGAATGAAAACTCCATCCTCTGGTGATGTGAAAGTTACCCTTAGATGATAGAAATCAATGTAAGAATGATAGGGAACCAACCAGTCCATCCCAATAATGATGTAAAACCTTATTATCTCGAGGATAAAAAGGTACCATATGAAGTGACACCCACATAACTCAAGGGGGCACTCCCAGCAATGGAATATAATCTCTGATTATATCTACAACAGAGTATCAAGTGTCATCACTCCACAATAAAATTGAACCCCAATCCTAAGGCTCTCCACAATAGGCACAAATATGAAAGAATGAGATACACCTATATCAAAAAGAGAAGATACTAATGTAGAGAATACTATAATAGTACCTCTAACTGTAGAAGGTCTGGAACTCTGCTCCTTAGGTATCAATTATAATGTATACATCTATCCTGATCCACAACCCTGAGATACAACTTGACTAACCTGAGAAGGTCTTCTCTTATGTTGTTTTAAATTTGCTGTCTAGCTACCTCGACCATGACCACCACCTCAGACTAACTGGATGGTTGAACTCTAGCTACCTGCTTGACAAGAAGCTGATGACCCCGCTCTTGAACATGGAGTTGGTGTATAACCCCTCTCACTAGCTTCTTAAGAAAAATTATTATAAAACCACTATAGATGTCCATCCTACCACAAGTTGGAAATTCGACTGGGTCTCTATCAAATTATCTTCGCATATGTTTCTGCCTCCCACACTGATGAAGAAAGATAGAACTAGTACCACTCATTCTCTTGATGGTATTAATCTCATGAATATTTAACTTTTTCCAATGGGGGCATATCTATTGGTAAAAGTGCATTTTCTGTTGGTAAAAAGTTTTAATGACATATATGTCCCTATCACTAAACCGTTGGTAAAAACTACTTTTATAAATGTTTTTTCAATAGATAAAATAGTTATGTTGCAATTATAATTATAGCAATAGATAATATATATGTTGGTTAAAGTTTTTATCAACGTATTCTGATGATTTTTTTTTCTGTTGGTAATAATATCACAAAAATATAATATCTGTTTATAAATTACACTTGAATAAAAATTATAAATTTTTATTGCTAGTAAAATTTCATATTATATTTAATACAAAAATTTTAATTATAAAAACAAATATTATTTTAACACATGTTTAAACTTAGAAAAAAATTAATTATATTAATACTGAAATTTCATACAAAATGCTGGATCTCCCCATGCTGAATCCCTCCAGTAGGATCCACCCCCTAGGTGACCCATCCATGCCATCTAGTCAGATCCAACTCCAGATCTAGTTCTACTGACCCAACCATGCCAGTGGCCCATCCATTCCATCTAGTCAGCTCCATCTCCAGCTCCAGTAACCAGCTCTAGATAGAAGTAGGTTTAACTTTGACTAGAAACAGAGGAGGTTTTGGTATAGTCTCCATGCACATCCTGATCCACCAACACACTGGAAGGCCTGAGATTCTTCTCATAATCCTCTAACATCCATCCATGGTCTTCCAAAATCAACCCACTTCAGTAATAAATCTATGAAAAAATAGTACTTCACCAACTTATAATCAAAACAACACAGACAAAAAACAAACAAACAGAAACTCAAGAAGTACTTCAAGATGTACATTTGAAATAGAAACTCAACCTATTTAAAAAAAATAGAAACCCAAGATACATCTCATACTCCACTAACATCCATCCATTATATTCCAACATTAACCTACTTTAGTAATCAAAAATGTCATAAATCTACAGAAAAGAAGTAATTCACCAACTTATAATCAAAAAAAAAAAATCAAAACTCAAGCAGTACTTCAAGATGTACATTCCAAATAGAAACTCAAGATGTACATTCCAAAAAAAAAACAAAATACGTACAAAATAAAACAAAAATAAAAACCCAATATACTTCTAAAAAACCATTTAATGCAATGAGAACCTCAGGAATTTAGTGTATTTTTTCAAAGATAGTATTAAAGGACCTTTTCAAATTTTATAAATATGACTGGGAACTTATTAAGGAGGATAGTTATTAAACACTTGAAAATTAAATTTTTATAACAAGGAAATAAAAGAGTTGAAGCTATAAAGATAGATGTTATGTGGATGTGTAGTTCCAATCCCATCTCCAAAAATTGTGTTCCGAAGACTTGGATACCCAGATTCAATCTATGTAACATAACTCAAGATCTGTTGATTGTTTATATAATGTTAAAATTTATTCTTAGTAGATGAAACCTGAAATTAAACCAATACAAACCATTCAAGACTTCGGTGATTCTAAGATGCACCCAAAATTGATGTAAGTGAAGATTAATCCACTAAGTTCACCTAGTTTGGTTTCTTCTCAACAACAACCATTATCTTAAAATGAAAAGGTCATTTCAATAGATAAGTGACATATCAAAGGATCTTAAAAATGTTGAATCAAATTTATTAAATACCTTTTAACACCATTTGAGATGAAGAAGTGAAAACTAAGATGAATTACCTATTATTACCATTTTGTATAGACAAACCATTTAAGAAAACTATATACATCTTAAAGCATGCATAACCCATTTTAGAATTACTTGATAGTCCCATTTGTTTGTGTACAGACAACCCAATAGACAACATATTTAAGATGAATTGCCTATTAGTGTATAGACAACCCAATACATCACAAATCATTTTTTTGTGTAAAGAAAACCTAATAGATCAACAAAAACCATTATCTTCAAGCAATTTATATAACAATATACAAGGTATGAAGCAGAGCAAAGGGATAATAGAGGAATGTAAATCACCTGATTTCAATCTATAATTATTTTTCTATACCCAAAACAACACAATATCATATAAAAATAATAATAGAGGGGGTGATGATTCAAACCATCTTCCAAACATCATCTTCACACTCCTCAATATTTACTATGATTTTAATCTTCATGAGTGAATGAGAATTGAATCCATAGAATTTGGTAAGAGATTAGGTGCATAGGGAGCTAGTGATAAACTAGGGAGGGGGGTCGTAAAGCGATGGAGGTAGGGGCATATTTAGGATGGCGTTGGGGGTGGATTTAGGTTTGCAGTGACGGGGAGGTGGGGAGGCAGAACATGGGAGGTGGGGAGGAGAAATGGGGAAGAGTAATGATAGGGAGGTGGGGATTTAGGATAATCACTTAGGTTAGTACCCTATTTTAATTTTTTTTAACTATTTATCATTATTGAAAATATTTTAAATTCATTATAAATGATAATATTTTTAAATTGAATTTTATTTATTTATTTAAAATATTTTTTAAAATATATTTTTTAAAATTATTTAGAATGGATTCGAAATTAGTTTTTGAAGATGAATAATAATATTTAAAATATATTTATAATGGGTCCCTCGTTCTGACACTAATACCCATCATTTTTCTCCACCATTAGTAAGTTGAGTGTTAATCAGGTGTGACATACAAAAAACTCAAGTAACATGTTAATAGATACACACAATATATATATATACATATATATATATATATATGTATGTTTGTATGATTGTACATATTAATTCCAACAAATATTTTTCATTTAATAGTTACTTTAATTCGATATATAAATATATATTTGTATTAACAAATGATTTGTTGTTACACACACACACACAAACATATATATTAAGTTGTTTTTATAACATTTAATTATAAAACAATTTATTGGAACAAATTTTTCTAATGGTAAAATATTTGTTGGTAATAATAGTTATTAATAAAAAATTCATGTGTTGGTAAAAATATGTTAGTATTAAAATGAAAAGATGAAAAATTTAACTATTATTAAAATATGTGTTGGTATTGAATAGTTAATACTAATAGATAAACCTACCAATAATTTTTTTTGGTAATTAAAATTAATATTGACAAAACCAAATATATATTGGAATTAATAATTTTCACCAACACATATATTATTTTTCACTAATTTTATATTGGTAAAGACACTTTTTTTTTATAATGGAGAGACCTAAAATCATCTCTTCCTACCACCTGACATGGAACTACTAGGTCAAGAAGCTGAACTACCTTATTCTGTGACCCAACTTCCCTTAGGCATTGCTTAGTAATCAACACATGATTTATTATTCCTTTCATAATAGGAAGTTAGAAAATGGACACCTATGATCAGATGTCATACCTGAGACCATCCTTGATTCTCCTAGATTTCTATACCTTGTCACCTAATAGAATAGGTACAAAACACTAGAACTCTATAAAATGGGTAGAATAATCCATGACTGATAATGCGCCCTGCTCTAGTTGCATAAAAACCCTGGATATATCATCCCTCAATGTATCGAGATAAAAATAATCATAGAAGGCTATCTGAAAATCCCTCCAAGCCTATCCCGATGATGATCTGTCTGATTAATCATGTCCCACAATATCTTAGAATAATCCCAAATCATGTACATAGGGTGCTTCACTCTCCTATTAGGAGGTGTCCGGAGATGATAAAAAATCAATAACATGGATTCCGGCTATGACTCTGCAACCTGTGGTCCACCATCCCCTAAAAACATGGATGGATGCTGCTACTGAAACACACACGCCAACTCTTCCATAATCGAGGTAGGTGGCATTGCTCCCTAAAAGGTCTGCATGAAATGTAAAAAGACCTCTAAAAAATGGGCCTCATCACCCATATCAGGCATAACATGTGGTTATATAAGAGGCACTATTGGAGGTTCCTCTAGTGGCCCATAACCCACTACCTTCGAAGCATGGTCATCACTACTCTCCTAGAGCATGATTGGAGATCATCGTGGTGGCATCTCTCTACAAATTTCAAGAACACACCTCAATAATTATTTTATAATATCCCTACCATAGATATACAAGTAGGACAAGCAGAAGCCTTCCTAAACACAAGAGTCACCCCTCTACCTACTCCTAAAGCTAGGTCTGGGTGAAGGATAAATAGTAAGAACACACGAGATACTGCCTACTTCCCACTACTAAGGTTAGGCCATGGATAAATTATGTACTATAAGTCATGGGTTCTGGTATATAGAGTGTTAATTGAAATTTATATAATAAACACCCTTTAAATTTCATTTTGAATCCCCATTTAACACAAAACATTTCATTTTAATTCATTCTCATTTATATAAAAATTCGACTTAGAAGGTTAAACTACATGGATCACCACTTCTAATTTATAAGGGCCTATACACCTTATAAACTGAAGTGTGTCATCCATTTAATCCTAACTAATTATTTATCAAGTCCCTACAAAAATGTTAACACAATTTCAATGAAAAATAAATAAAGGCACCAAATCATGTTGCAAGAAATGCACACAGTAATATAAACATGGAATTACATAATTCATGACATATAAATCTTGAAGGGCATAAGATGAAACAATATTTCCTTTCCATAATAGGAAAATGGTAAAAATATAAAATCATAAGGAACATAAAACATCAAGTGAGTCACCTAGCAGTGAAGTCAAATCAACTGTAATAGGTATAAGGCATAACATCATATCCCATCATATGAAATCTGTACTTTTCTTGTATATGGGTTAGATAATCCCAGAAACAACTCATTAAAAAATTACAACACATTCCTAATATCCTGTCTAATATTCCCAAATGATAAGACAAAATAAAATAAACCCCTATGGTACCACTTTGTGACATCCTGGACCCATTTTACTCAATAGTAACTAAACTCAGTTGGCTATATGGCCTCAAGCACACCTCCCCATATGCTAGAGGCTACCGAATGGTAGTGGGGGTCCATGGTGCAACTATGGGGAGACTATAACCTCATGGTCAGAGTGTAGAATAATGGTAAAATAATACAGTCAAATAATTATGGAATCATATAAATAATCTAACAACTGAATAATAAACATCCATCATATAAATAACCAAGTAATATCATCCATCTGTGTTTTAAGAACTCGGATCTTTGTTTCAGGTATGTTTTTCCTTTTCTGGCCGTTTTTGAGAAAAAGAGGGAAATCTGGGAATTTTTGAAGTACACGCTGTGTACTTTATAATTACACACTGTGTACTTTGATGCAGTGCTAGGCCGTGTTCTGGCCATGTACGGGCCACACACACGGTGTGTGGGGGTGATGAGGAGGCCGCTTAAAGTGGAGTACGGAAAGGCCAAGTACACACCGTGTACCCCAGAAGTACATGCCGTGTAGTTTCTTTTTTTTTCATTAAATGGACCGGGGTTGCGCCTAATCGACGAAAACATCTTCTTCTCCAGGTTCTTTGACCGAGAGCGACCCATACGACCACGAACATCCTCCGAGCCCCTGAGCCTCCGTCTGTTTGCCGAATCGACCATCGTCGATTGCGTTGGAACTACAACAGTGAGCTCTTCCTTCTTCTTGAGTTTCATTCCATGATTTTCCCTCTTTCTCAAGATATCATGGGTTGAAAATTTTGTGCATTTCATATATCTATTCCATTCTAAGGATAATAAAGCCTCATGGTCAAAGTATATTGATCTCCTGGGATCCAGGTAGGTGGTTTGTGCTTACCTTTAGAAGTCTTTGAGTTTTATGTGCAAATTACACCAATACCCGTGAACAGGGTATCGCGTGTTTACTGTTTTTCCCTGTTGTTTTCCTTCTATGCTTTCATGCTTGTGTAGAGGTAATTTGATCATGTTTGTGGATAATTTCTATGCTTGGATGTTTTTTCCATTCCTTTTTTATTGTTTCAACCTTTGGGTCTTGTTATCCTTTGGCCGTGATACCTGTTTTCCATGCCTTGTGACAGTAGGATAGAATGATATTCTGGACATGCTTGTTATGCTATAGACTGGTTATCCAAGTAGCTCTATAGGTGTACTTTGTCCTTATAGCATTATTATGCACTGGCTGGCACGGGACCGTGAGAACCTGGTGCTATAGACTATAAGAGATAGACCGAGTGAGCTTCCCAGAGAGTCTTGGATATTATAGGCTATACGAGGATGGACTGAGTGAGCTTCATCAGAGAGTCTTAGACATTAAAAACTATAGGGGATAGACCGAGTGAGCTTCCCAGAGAGTCTTGGATATTATAGACTATAGGAGGGTAGACCAAGTGAGCTTCCTCAAGGAGTCTTTACTTTGTTTTAATTTCTTTAAAACCTTTCTAGGTTAGAGAAGGAATTGACTGAGCGAGATTCCTTAGAGAGTCTGTGATAGACCTGAGACTATAGGAGGAATTGACCGAGCGAGCTTCCTTAGAGAGTTTCTAGACCTTGGGGCTATAAGAGGGTTGGACCATGTGATCTTCCTCAGAGAGTCCCTGACTACCGTAGACTATAAGAGGAATTGACCGAGCGAGCTTCCCCATAGATTCTTATAATTTCGTATGACCAAACCAGAGGGGTTAGGATGAGTGCACTTCCCAGAGGGTTGTTGGTACTTCTTGGATAGGACCAGAGGGGTTGGTTGTGAGTACTTCCTAGAGGGGTTCTTATTTTGGTTAGATATTTGCTTCTCTGCTGCTTGTTGTTATATGGATTTGATTACCATTGTATATCATCCTGTTACTTCTTGCTGTTTACTATTACTGTTTACTGTTTACTGTACTATTACCTTCCATATGCTCACTGACTGTTAGGCACAGATCTTCAGGTGGTTGCCTACTGGGATTTTAGTCTCACACCCTGTTTGGGCCATGTTTTTGGGCCCAAGAAGACTATTTTGTTGCAGGTATAGACAAGGGAAAGCGCCCTTAGACTTCTGGTACTTGATTGCTTTGGAGAAGGAGAGCATGGGACCAAGATGAGGCTTGCGATGTTGAGGAGTTTCTTATCTTTTTTACTTTCCTTGTACTTGGGTTTAGTATTTTATTCAGCATTGTGACTTGTTTGGATACTTTCCTAGACATATGTATCTTGTATCATTTCATATATACATGTGTGCTCCAGCTATTTATTGTTTTAGTCTTCTGCTGTTTATTATTGTTGGATATTTACTGCTTCCGCTATTGTATGTTTTCTTCACTTCCGCTGTGCACTCTGCCAATGAGGGCATAGTTTTCCCACTATCACACCAAGGCCCTCGCTGCTAGTCGGCAACCTCTGGAATTTGGGGAAATGCGCTTGAGGCCATGTGACCAACCGGGTATGGGGCGCCTCTGGGTGGCTTCCAGAACCGGGATGTTACATGTGTCATATAAAAATTGTTATCATGGAATTCCATAAAAAAATGGGTAATGAAAATAGGTATTCGATAAAATAATGTATCAAAAGTAAAAAAGAAAAATAACTATCCCCAAATAGCATCACAAACCAAATCCCAGTCCCATGCTCCCCTGCTCCTATGTACAAATCAATCAAGAATCTACAAAAGGGTTCTTTCCCCTATCCATACCTGCATCCATGAAGTCTATCAGAGTACCCAACGGTGTCCCGAATAGGGTGTGATATACCACTCAGTAAGCCACCACCAACGATGTCTATAACAAATCCAATCCGTGAATATAATATGAAGTAGTGTACATATATAATAGGTGTACATGTAATAACAGTAGAAGTGATGCTATATAGTATCTCAAATCTCACCTTGATCAAGAAACTAAATCATAAAGTCTATCTATAATTCATAAAAAGTATTATCAATGACCTACACCATGTAATCATGTATCAGGACTACATGGGCTAAGGTCTAAGGAGTAGTAAAGTCCAAGGAAACAATGTACACTAAGTAAATCAATTATGCATGATCCAAGGAGTAAAAATTTACAAGGCATACTAATGGGTCATATACAAGGAGTAGAAATTTCTAAGGAATCCTATTATATTGATTAAACTAGTTAAACTAGATCCTTTGAGTAGAAATGTCCAAAGGCATCCAAGTTAGTCATCTAACCAGGATCCAGGAGTATAAATCTAAAAGGCATCCTAATGATTTGTGAAACTAGGATCCAAGGAGTAGTAATGTCCAAGGGATCCTATTAGTTCATCTGATCCAAGGATTAGAAATGTCCAAGGCATCTTAGCATATCATTTAAATCAATTGATTAGATACAAAGAGTAGAAATATCCATGGAATCCAAGAAAGCTAATTAAATGGGATATAAGGAGTATAAAAGTACAAGGCATCATAATATGTCAAGTCAATAGTATCCAAGGAGTATAAATATCCAAGGAATCCTAATATGGTTGTTAGATCCAAGGAGTATAAATGTCCAAGGTACCCTAACCAATTCATTTACCATTCATTTAATCATTTCATTAATCCCTTCATTAACATATAAAAGCTAAGGGATTAACCATTTTATACCTTTTATCCACAAATTAAAAGGTGAAAAAAGGAACCTATAACCTTTAACAATTCACTTTAATACCTCATTAAATTCTCAATTATACATGGCAATCTCATCACACCCCAAGGGTGGAATAATCACAGTAAAAATGTAGAACCTTCCCCATGGGTGGTTTGGGTTAAGGTTTCCAACCTCTAACCTTGAAGAAAGGTGTCATGGCATGTATCAAACATGTTTTTATCATTTAACACATGGTTAAATTAATTTAGAAAGCATCACCTAGAAAGTTTGGCATGCGTCACAACAACCATTACTTAAATTAAAAAACCATGATATAAAACCATTGGTAATCCAATTGTTTTTCATTTTCCACAACCGAGAATTCCAAGACATATATTTTTAAATTAATAAACAATTATTCTATTTTTTCTATAAAAACCCACCATCCACCCCATTCATTCAATCCCAAGACATTAAGCATGAATTTTCCTTCATTATACCTCCCTATAACCTTTGCATGGAGTTTCTAAGGTTCTAAGGAATCACTCTGCCAATTTTAGGAAGTAATACCCAAGGTAATGGATTATCTTACTCTCCCTTTCTATCCAAGTACTTCCTTTGTAGTTAGTCTTCTAATTTCAAAGTTACTAAGTTATCATGAACTTATGATCACTCCATTACTGTCCAAATGTTGTTCTATTAGTGAAATAATTCAATTCCCTCTCAATAATCCTATTCCATAAACCCATTTGTATACCTGTTATGTTGTAGAAATCATTATTTTATTTTCCATACCTCCCATTTTATATTATGAATACCCCACCCTATTTTTATTCAAGGGTATTAATAAATATGTAATTATACATCATTGATTGGGGATTTAAATTTATTAAAACCACATTACCTTACTATGGGTTAAAAATGAAGAAAAGTTAAAGTATTTAAACACTTATGTGACTAATGATTTTATATGAAACCCATTCTTTATTCTCCATGATTTATTATTGAAATGATTTATTATGATATATGATCTATGTGGAACACATGAATTAAAATATATGAAGGGTACACCCTGATAGTTCTTCAATTCATTAAGTAAGTAATTAATCTCTATATATGAAAATTTTATGATACCTTGGTAAATAACATTGGTAATATGTTTTACGACACCTTGGTGATGAACATTGGTGATATACTTATGAATGTCTCATTTTTATGTTGTAGACACATTTCCATGTTATGTATCATATAATTATGAATATTATCTCATTTCATGCTTCATGTTTTATCCATGATAATATCTCATGTTCCATATCCTTTGTTTATCCTTTAATAAGCTTTATGATCCCCCTTTTCTATTGATTTATGTCCCTAATAAATCACCTGAAGTGAGGTAAAATAGGATGTAATAATAAACGAGTCTTTCAATAGGAATAAATAATGTTTATGTTTTCCTTACATTATTCATATATTATGTACCTAATTTCCAAGAAACTAAACTAGAAAAGTCCCTTCAAAGTTATTAATATATTATTTTTGTTAATAAATTATGTTAAAAATCATGTATGAAAATGGTGGTTTTCCATAATTTCAGTGTGTGAAAAGATGGGTCTAGGCATGGTATTACATGTCTTGTGTGATATGTGGTTCCTTAGTTTGTTGGGTGTGATGATAATGGTTGGGGATGTTGTTTTTGTGACATGGTGAATAATATGATTCCATGGGAATGTGTTAGGTATAACTGATGTGACTGTGGGTAATATTGATCACCAAAAGTTGGGAAATACGGTTCATCGAGATGACACAAATGGCGTTGAATTTTTTTTGGTGGGTGATGTGGTTCATAGGTGATGATAAAGATTAACTGATGGTATTTCCTAGTATGTTGGTGATTATGCTCACTATGGGTGGTTTATGCAGCCATTATGGTTGTTTTCACATTAGGAATGACCCATGTGGTGGATTACTACACTGGTTATAGGCGAAGGCCTCAATAGATTAAGAGATATATGGGGTGGTGTTGATGATCAGTTTGGAGGAGGTGATCACCATAGGAGGCCACAATTGGTGGTAGTTGAGACCACTATATGGGGGCTTGAATCTCACCATTTATATTGGGGCTAATGGGATGAAATTAT
This sequence comes from Viscum album, assembly GCA_963277665.1. Taxonomy (NCBI): domain Eukaryota; kingdom Viridiplantae; phylum Streptophyta; class Magnoliopsida; order Santalales; family Viscaceae; genus Viscum; species Viscum album. The sequence goes on along the minus strand of OY728127.1, from coordinate 1,148,215,540 downwards.
TTGAGGACAAGTATCACCGTACCTCAAGATTTATTGGACTATTGAGCTGACTATGGTAAAGAATATAAAAGTCACTAGAACTTGTGATATGGTTTTTGGACATGTCTTTGGGGTGGTATGATGAATCAAAATGGCCATGTGGTTATGTTTCCATATGATTTTGTATAGTATGGATTTTTTTGGAAGTCCATGGGATCTTCTGGTATGATATACTTTGGATGTATCATTCCACTCCAGCATTGCTCGAGGCAGGTGAAGACTCACTCGAGGCTAACTGAGCCTGAGTGGAGTGAGCTATGTATTATGTTTGATCATAGTTTATTAAATTTTTTCATACACTAGTATATATACGAACATAAGCTAGAGACACTGTTGGTGGTGTCCTACTAAGTTCATACTCACACCCTAAATGGGTCCTCTGGGATGAATGCAACCTTTATGGTTCTTAGTACAGGTAAGGGAAAAGGTTAGATTTTTAGAACTAAGTAGATATGGATGTGCATATAGAACATGTGATATATATAGATTATTATATAAAATTTTTGTGGTTTCTTGGTGCTGGGATGATGATTTATTTTAGTTATATATATATATGATCATCTCACAGGAGATCCTGTTCATTTTGTATTACTATATTTACATGGTAGAAATCATTTGGATTATTATATGTGTACATTAGATATATGTTCTTGTTGATTACTCTATGTTTTTATTAATATTATTTATTATCAAAAGGTAATTTCTCCCCACTATCACCTCATAGACCCTCACCGCTAGTCAAAAACCATTAGTATACAGGGAGGCATGACTATGGTCATGTGGAACAACATAGGTCCGAGAAAAATTGAGTGGTATAGTGGGTTGAGGGATAATTACAATTATGGTGATTTTTTGGTGTTAGAAGTATTTTAGGGGGTTCAGGATTGTGTTTCGAGAAAATGGAATCATGTTGGAGGAATATGCTTGGAACCCTGGTGTGAAGCCATTGAAGTTACAATGACCCATCCAATGGCATTGTTCTATTGGATAACCCACTAAAAGTTTAGTGCATATCCACCAAATTTCTAGTGGAAGTGATGGTTTTTTTCTCAATTTTTAATTAATTGATTTTAAAACTAATTAAAATTTGTTTAAAAGGGTTTTCACACCCTTTTGTTCCCATACGGTGTGCACACACCTCCCTCTATTTCCTTCTCACTTGTTGCCCTTCTAAATATGGATCTTCATCATTTAAGTGCTAATCTTCATTCCATATACTATAGGGGAATGCTATGGGTAATACTACCACTCCTATGACCTATTTCTTATTTTTCTCTTACCATCTCATAGTGAATCATCAGTCGATCCCTAATTTTGAAGTTTTTATTAGGTTTTTTGATTTCTTATGACCGAGGAAGAATCAGTGGGTGGTCTTCGATGAGTAGGACCCTATTAATCCTAGGTAGGTGGTACCTTTATTTCCTAAATATATTTCCTTCATATACATGCATTGTATGAAATTAATTAAATGAAACTTTGTTAAGTATGCCCTAAAATTAAGTTATTTTGGTTTTATTAACTTATTTTGGTATATATTGGAACCCCATAGACCATGAGTGACCAATGTGAGGTCTGTATTGAGACCATTGGTCACTGATGACCAATTCCCTTATGTGGTATATTATAAAACTATGACTTTGGACTCGGGATGGGTGCCTATGATAGAGAATCGACCTTAGGATTCTAGTGTAGTGACCTAGTATGTCCCTTAGTGGGGTTTGGATTGTTTATGATCTAGCATATAGGTTAGTTTTCCCAAGATTAAATCTTTTAGAGGGTGGATGGATTTGAGAGAATGACCATTTTCTCAAGTTATGTGTTATATCATTCACTTAGACTATTTAAATTGTGATACATTGCTCAATTGTATTATTTGTATAAAATTGTGATGTATAGTTTACTTAAATTATATGAATTGTGATATATCAATCACTTAATCTACTTTAAGTGTGATACATCATTCATATGAATGAAATTACTAATTAAGTGATGTGAAATAAAATTTTTGGTTGGTTATATATCGATCATGACCATGTTGGAGTTAGGTGGCACATCGTCAACCCATGTTAGGTTGGTGGTATATCATACACTTGGGCCACTAAAGGAGGTTATGCATCATTCAGCCTATGATGTTGGGATTTGGGGTATATCAAAAAATTTAGTTTCATACTAGTGGATCTTCATCCAATTATATTGTAACGACTTCAATTTTCATGTTTTGTATATTTGAATATTTCTATCTATTATTCTGGGATTTTCTTTGAAGTTTGTGCAGTATTAAGGGTGTCGTAGGAACCTAAAATAGATATTCTAAAAAAATAATTATATTAAACCGCACATACATATCTTTTTATAAATAATGTGTTTCCTCTTGAATGGAATATCATATGGGTAAACCAAGACTATCATTGAATATGGATCATGAATTTTACCCTAGGCATGACTTAAGGTTTGTTCGTATCCAAATCCAATTCAAGGTGCTATTGTGAGAAGATATTGAAGCATTAATTTAAATAATTTATTAATTTATTAATTAATTTTTTACCTAGACCATAGTTTTTTAATCTCCCTTATAGCCATTATCCAGGGTTAGACATATAACCGTAGGATATTGAGAGATAATGAGATCCACCGTTAGAAGAATACATGACATAAAATCGAGGGGAATTCATGTATTTATGATAATATTTAATGTAACTCATCATAGGAATCAATGTGGAACCATTATTCATTAGCGATCAATCCCAAAATAAGGTAGGTATTTATTATTTATAGATCCTTTCCTCGTTATTTGTGATTTATAGCATGTATCAATTATCTGCTTTGGATTCTACTTCTACCCCATTGCTAGTATAGACTTGTTAATTTATTTATTAGTTTTTCCTTTGGCCCAAAATATTTTTTGAACTAGATATTTCCTTCTAGTTTTGATTCCTGTATTCGCGATTGATGGTAGGGTTCACAATAAAAATTGATGAACTCACTTTCTTTACTATTCCCTTCTCCCTTATTTCATCAAGTGTTCATCATCGACCAGTGGAAGGATGGTGATTTGACTATAAATCTGGTCTAAGATGTGGTCAATCCCTAAATTCATGTCAGGTTGTGTATTTAATAGCGGAGATGATTATTTTTGAAGATGATGTGGTATGATAGAGGATTCCAAACAAATGATGGAGGTTTGAAACCTCATATGACGATGAAGTCATGATGAACTTTGCATGGGTTGATGGAAATCATGATTTCCAGTCACAAGAGTTTTAAAATAGATGATTGTATGAGTTTTATTAAATTTTGGAAGAATAAATGAAGCTACTAGTGAGATCTAAAATATGATCGATGGATGTGGAAAGCTTCAGGAGGAAGACTTCACTTTCTGTGAAATTCCCGACTACATGTTGTATATTATGGAGGAACACACACTATGTAGTCTATATATTGTGGAGAATAGGGTTTAAAGGATGATTTATATATCTCAAAACTATGTATCTAGGCCACACTGAAGGTTTTGGGAATAGCGGAAGAGCCTTTGGTTGTTGTAATATTAAAATTTCTTTTAATATTGAGTTTCCTAAAACCTTGTGAGAGGATCTTTCACGTTAAATTTATAATTAATTTATTCATATCTAGATTAAATTATATACCATGGGTTATGATACTTTCTTCATTTATTATGTTGATTTTCCAAAATACCTTTCATATTACCTTCATTTATCTATAAGGATTCAAGTGTAGAATCCCTCTAGTGGTGATCCACACATGATCCTTTGATCTACAAGCAATGCCAATTGATTTCTAGGTGTTTGTGTGGTGAATCAATTATCTTGTATTGTTCATCTTGATCACTTTAAGATACTTTAGGCTTGAAGGTTTTGTTCTCATTATTTATAAGAATATAGGAGGAAAAATCAAGAGGGATAAGTCTTTTGTGCACAACAATTCTCAATTATCAATTTTCAATAATCCACTCTATAGACATAATCGTCAATTTATAGAGCTAGGGTTTTGGTTAAAAATAATCATTTAATTACATGATGTCGCTTAAATAATATTATAATCTTTAATAAACCCAATTACATACAATAATAATAATAATATTTTATTTCATGCGCCAACTTGCATAATGATAAATAATATTTACCATCTTGTAAATAAATATTTATCACTGGACACGGTCTTGGTCTATTTATCCTCACCAGAATTTACCAAATACCAGAATAAATATTTGCGACCGATGAAAAATGAGTAAAATTATTCCTCGGTCTTGAGAATAACATTTATTCTATTAATTAAATTCAAATAGAATTTGATCGAGATTAATGGAAACACTCTTTGTGTGTGAACCTCTAGGATTATTTCTCTTTATCATTAGGTGAGATTAACCAAAGTCCAAGATTACTATCTAGTAATGGGTCAAGGAACCCAAGAGAAATAACTTAATGTTTCAATGGATACAACCACATATGAACACCCACTGTGTAATGTAATCCATTTGTTATAATATCACATCAAGCAGGTTGTACATCGATGTCATAAACCTATGTGCTTTATACACCTTTCTTGATTATATGGAATAAACACGTCGATACACAATATACATGGAATTTAGGGTGATGGTTCTATTTTAATAAAATGGATGAGATATCAACTTCCATAAATATGAATGGTAAAAATCCTTCCTTGACTTATCTATTAACGACATGTCAATCATGACATACCCAACGTACCCTACCACACCATAAACATATAGAGTCATAGTTTTAATTAGTAAATATAAGTGTTCAAGTCACAAAATGAATTAATGATAATATTAAAGTCTAAGGACCATTACACATTCTCAAATATAGGAATATCTGTTGGAATCAGAACATTTGTAATTACCATTGGCAGGTCTTTTCTCAAAATATCCCATCTTGGAGATTACCAAGTGTGAACTTCATGAGAAGAATCCCTATCTTCTTATGAGTAATCACACCTAAAAATCATATTCTATGTGTACCATTGAAAGCGTGTCCGATTGTCGCCTATCAACCGTTCAAAGTTCTAATGATCTGCTAATGTGTGTAGTAACACTCGGGTCGAATCCTCGGTGATGATACTCTTTTAATAGTCGAATGTTTTTAGTTGATTGAATTTTGATTGGGGGGGGGGGGTTGTTTGCAGAGATTAAATTAAGTGATTAATGATTGGTGTTTAATTTAAAAATTTGATAAATATTGGGGTGAGTTCATTATTAGGGAGTTAATCTTGTGATATCCTTGAGCTTTGCTTTATATTGTATTTAAATTAACACCCACTTTATAAGATAACGTCGATTGGAATTCCTAAGTGTTAAGGCATTAATCCAAGCATTAACTTAACTTAGAATTATAATATCAATCAGATCTTGTTTATGGTAGTGTATTTATGGTTCCAATAATCCATGTAAACCACACGTTAAAAAAACAAGTCATTAATCCATGACATGTTAAGTCCAACATACACAATGTTAATTTGAAGAATATTCATCGAGAAAATACTCTCAATCACTTAACATCCCTAAATTATAACTCACCCAATGAGATATTTACTCATCCATTTAAATTATTATTAATCTAGTTATAATGATTATGATGATAAATTAAGAATATAATAAAAAGAAAGGGATAAGAAAAGAGTGGTGCGTCGAACACACACACAAAAAATGATGATAATTAAAAATAGAATTTCGATTGAATGAGGAAGAAAAATAAGGGAAGGGGATTAAACTGTATTTAAAATATTTTAAGAACATTAATATTAAACTAAATATGGTGGATGATAATAAGATATATTGAAGAATAAACTTTCATTAAAAAGAGAATTACAAAAAACAAGCACTTACACGATTACAAATGACGAACAACACAAAAGTAAATGAAAGAAAGTAAGGAGGAATGGTTTCTCAAGTAAAAAATTGAGTATGGAAGATCCTACCAAGACATTGGAATATAATTGGTCATTCCAACCTATACTCCTTTTCTCTGAAATTCCAACCCTTTGCAAGGAGAGGAGGGGGATGTATTTATAGCCCAATATTGTGGGCTGTTTTCATTCCAAAACTGCCCCTCCACTTGCATCACCAATTTGATAAATTATATAGCCGAATATTGAGATATTATCTTCTTACAAGTTGTAGATAAATATCTCTTCTGTCTACTCTGAAAATTTGGCATCCATTTGACTAAATTATCCAAAGTTATGGATGGTTGATTAAACAAAGTTAATCTGTCCATTTCAATCCAAAATTTTTAAAGTCCAAAATGTGAATGTTTTTTTGAATAGTAATATGCCCTCAAATCAGAATTATTTATTCAAAAAAGACTGCCGCATATATCTCCTATTTCATACTGCAAAATATCAGCTTGATTTGATGATTACATCATGAGATATGTCATGAATAGTGTCTGGATTTTAATTCCCAGCCATAATGTTGGGATGGACTTCAAAGCATTAGTTGGGCCCCTTGTTCTTAGAGTTGGGCCCTGAAATTTTTATACATTACTCCTTGAATTATTATCAGAATGTTTTAGGAGAATTAATTAATTTTCAATTCTGTATTGAGCCTATTAATTCAATCTTCATGGATGGTCCAGTTTCCTCACATATCCTGTGGGCCTTCTTGTGTGGTCCATATGAGCCTTCAAATGGGAGAATTGTCCCATGATCCCTTCTAATGAAATGTTTGATATTGAATTTGAAATCATAAAAAACAATAACCAAACAATTTGGATCAGTAGGATGATAGTTATAAATAAAATAGTAAACTGACTCAATTGGACTACTTCTAAAAATACTCAAAAATTATACTTAGTATTAAAACATTAATATTTCACACAAATTATGCACATTTCATATAAAATAAGTAAAGGTAGTATATAATAAGTAATTTAAATATTAATAACATCAAATCTCCCACACTTAGTCTTGTGCATGTCCTCATGTGCAATAAATATAAAAACATGACAAAATCATTTTCACTCACCAAAAAATATTAAAATTTTGTTCTCTCCAATCAGGGGAGGTTTAGACTATTTCACTAATACATATTGAATTACACCTCAAATTTTTACAGAAACAATGTTCCAAAAACAATTCTTTTTTTTCATGCTCAAATTTAGAAATAGAAAACGTGGACACTCAAAACTCACACCTCTCAAGATGATAAAATTCATTTATGTAGGTTCACTCTTTCACCAACCAAAAGTGAAAATCTTAGAGTTTTAAAGATCTCTCAGCTTCCAATACCTATAAAAAGTTCACAAGAATCAAGAGGTATTTTGAAGGGGTTTTTCTGTGGCTATGGGATGGTAGGAATATAATGTCCAAGAGATAGAAGAAGATGAGTAAAACACCAACATGGAAAAAGAAATGCACATTTTTTTGAAATGAGACATGAAAAGAAATGGAAACACATATTTAATAGGGAATGAAAATGTGAAATAAGACACAAAATTGGAAGTAAATATGAAGGGAATGAGAATATGGAATATTTACAAAACACAAAAATTCTCCCAATGACAAAAGAATATAATGCAAGTGTTCTTTTCTTCTTTTTTTTTATTTTTTTCAAAACTTGAACTTGAAACAGATATCACACTCATATCCCAACCCATGATTGATATCCTCCTAACACTAATTGTAATGGTTATAACAAGATCAAAGGCTGATAAATAGTGATTTTTGACCTACCCAAGACACAACCCAATTTTTTTTTTGATTTTTAATTTTTTTTCTTGAACACTTGTCAATAAAATTTGAACAATATGTCATAAGAATATATACATTCCTAAACCCCACTGAAGGACAACCTCTCCCCCACACTAAAATAGATGCTTGACCTCAATCATATGATAATATGGTGAAATCAACAAAGGGTACCCAAAATGAAATCCACCCCCCCACACTTAAATTTCAAAAAAAAAATATTCAATGAAAATCCATGTTGATATTGGGTGGGAAAAGGTATTAGGCTTCTAATGTGGCTATTAAAGAATAGGTTTTCATAGGCTCAAAGTGGCATTCAAAAGGAGGATTAATGTATAGTTAATGGGAGGCTATTTGGCTATTGTGATTCTCATGTGGTTCATAAAATTCCTCTATCATATTAATGCACACTAAAGTAGTAAATTCAGCTCGAAGGTCCACAAACTCAAGATTCACAAATGGGGGTGAAAAACACTCATTTTGAAAATATGGACATAGGTAGCCTTGTCATGAAAGCCAATTTTGGTTCTCACAGTTGGGTAAAATCATTTTCCAAATAAAAAATTGAGCATTAAATTTTTTTTGGTTTTGACATAAAATTCTTTATCCAAATTCATGATGAAAATATAAAATTTTTGATATGAAAACATGTCTGTTGAATCCCCAAAATGGTTGGACAAAGTTTCAAAACTCGATGGTCAGTAAGCATGACTCTTGATTTTTTTGTATTTTTTTTGTTATGATTCTTTTTTTTTGTTTTTTTGTTTAGGTTTTTTTTTGTTTTTAATAAAGATACAGCCACACAAAAGAGAAAGAGAAATAGAAAGGTTTTTATAAATAAAGTGGTAAAAAAATGAAAGAAATAGGAATAATAAGAAAGAGGCAGAGGGAGGAAGAAGAGAGAGAGAGAGAGAGAGCGAGAGAGAGAGAGAGAGAAAGAAGAGTTAAAGGGAAAGAGGTGCCCCCTGGTATGGATTTGGTGGGTTTCCATCTCCATCCAGTGGTGGGTTGACTACAGAAGTTGGGGATTCGATAGAAGTCAATGTGGTTCTAGGATTGTGTATCTTCTCATGGTGATTCTTTAATCGATGTCCATTAACCATGAATGTTGTTTTGGAAGAGGGGTCTTGGACTTGCACTACACCAAATGGGTAAACATGAGAAACAATAAAATGACCTTCCCAATGAGAATTAAGCTTACCTAAGTGAATCCAAAATTGAGAGTTGAAAAGAAATACCTTTTCACCTTCATAGAATACCTTTCTTAGGATGTGTTTTTCATGGAGTACCTTAGCCTTTTCTTTGTAAAGATTGGAATTCTCGTAAGAATCAATTCTAAGCTCCTCCAATTAAGCCAATTGCAAAAATCTTTCTTCACCATATTTTTCACAATCAAAATTACAGGTTTTCACAGCCCAAAAAGACTTATGTTGGATTTCAACTGGTAGATGACATGCTTTACCAAAAACTATCCTAAAAGGAGACATCCCAATGGGTGTTTTATAGGCAGTTCGATAAGCCTAAAGTTCTTCACCAAGTCTTTCAGTCCAGTCTTTTCTGGTGGGTTTTACAATTCTCTCAAACACTCTTTTCACTTCTCTATTATAAAGTTCCACCATGCCATTTATTTTGGGGTTATATGTAGTTAAAGTTTTATGTATAACCCCACTCTTTTTCAAAAGATATTCCATGGTTCTATTACAAAAATGGATTCCTAAGTCACTGATCTAGGCACGAGGCATGCCAAATCTGTGGAAGATGTGTGTCTTTAGGAACTCACTAATAGTATGTGAATCATCCTTTCTAGTGGGCTTGGCCTCGACCCACCTAGAAACATAATCAACCACAAGAAGAATGTATGAGAATCCATTGGAAGGGGGGAATGGTCCCATGAAATCGATACCCCAAACATCAAAGATCTCACATAAAATTAAAGGCTTTTGGGTCATTTCATTTCTCTTTGAAATTGTGCCAAACTTTTGGCAAGTGGGAAATGATTTATAAAACTCATGTGAGTACTTGAAGAGTGAAGGCCAGAAGAATCCAGAGTTTAGGACCTTTTGGGAGGTCCTTGGTGGTCCAAAGTGGCCACCACCAGGCATTGAGTGAAAAAATTCTAAGATGGAAGAATGCTCATTTTCATCGACACATCTCCTTATTACCATGTTAGCCTTAATTTTCTAAAGTTTATTTTATTCCCAAAAATAGTATTTTTAATCACTTTTCAACTTCATTTTTTGTTCTTTTGAAAAAATTTCAGGAAAAACACAAAAAACAAGTAATTTACAATCGGGGCATACCATGGTATTTTTTGAGTGAGAGATGAAAGGTGATCAGTGGGGAATTTAGGATCGATGATTTTAGAATGAGAAGAATTAGAAATTCTACTCAAGTGATCAGCCACAGGGTTTTCTTTTCCTGGTCTATCTTTGATTTAAAGGTAAAACTCTTGGAGAATTAGGATCCAACTTATTAGTCTTGTTTTGGAATCACTTTTCTTGAGTAAGAACTTTATAGAATAATGGTCTGTGAAGATAATGATTTTGGAACCTAAGAGATAGGGCCGGAATTTATCTATGCAAAAAAAACTGCTAAATGTTTTTTTTCAGTGACAGTGCAGTGAGATTGAGTTTCATCCAATGTTTTTGAGTCATAATATATGACATGAGGAATTTTTTCTCTTATTTGACCAAGAATAGACCCAAAGTCTCTATCAGAAGCATCACACATCAACTCAAAGGGTAAGGACCAATCTGAGGGTTGGATTATCAGGGCTGATGTAAGAGCAGTTTTGAGTTCAACGAAGGCTCTCTTACAAACCTCATCGAAATAGAAAGTGACATCATTTTGGAGCAACCAAGTGAGTCGGAGGGAAATTTTACTGAAGTTATGGATGAATCGCCAATAGAAACCAGCATGACCAAGGAATGAACAGATGTCTCGAATAGAGTTGGGTTCAAGAAGTGATTGGATCACTTCAATTTTGGCAGGGTCAACTTCAATAACCTCTTTTGAAACTATGTGCCCTAGAAAAATACCATTTTCAACCATGAAGTTACATTTTTCAAAATTTAACACAAGGTTACACTTGACACACTTTTGAAGGACTAGAGAGAGTGAATTCAAGAAAGATTCAAATGAATCACCATAAATGGTAAAGTCATCCATGAAGACTTCCATGTAGGGTTCAATGAATTCAAAAAATATATTCATCATACACCTATGGAATGTTTTAGGATCATTGCAAAGGCCAAAAGGCATTCTCATATATTCATATGTTCCAAAGGGGAAAGTGAAAGTTGTCTTTTCTTAGTCCTGAGGTGCGATTGGGATTTGGAAGTAGCCAGTGTATCCATCAAGAAAGCAATAGTGTGACTTTATGGCTAATCATTCTAGCATTTGATCAAGGAATGGAAGAGGGTAGTGATATTTTCTTGTTTCAATATTCAATTTCCTATAGTCGATGCACACACACCATTTTTTCTTCACTCGAGTTGCGACTACCTCTCCATGATCATTTGTGACAACATTTATCCCACCCTTCTTAGGTACAACTTGAATTGGGCTAACCCATTCACTATCAGAAGTTGGGTAGATAATACCAGCTTGAAGAATCTTGGTGATATCTTCCCTAACTACCTCAAGGATTAGTGGATTGAGTCTTCTTTGTGCTTGTCTAATTGGTTTGGATGATTCCTCAAGATGGATGTGCTGCATGTAAAGGGAAGGTTTGATTCCTGGTATGTCATCTAGGGTCCAATCTAAGGCCTTTTTTTTCCTGTAACACTTGAACAAGTTTGGACTCCTCAGTTTCGGTAAGTGAAGAAGAGATAATGACAGGATTAGAGTGATCATGGAAAAGGAATGCATATTTCAGGTGTTCAGGAAGAGGTTTCAGATCAGTCTCATCTTTCATTTGTGGGTTAGAAAAATCAAGAATGGAGGAAGGGACTTCAGTTGCTTCAGATTCATTCTCTATAATACTGTCCAAGGTGGAGCAGTAGAGATCAGAGTTGATGTGGGATTCAAGAGAGTTTTCAAGTTACTCTTTATTGATGGAGTCTATGAATGAGAGGTCCACATCAACTTCACCATTTATGACTTGGTTAATCATGGTGTATATTTCACAAGATCCTTTATCATCAGAATGGGATGAACATGATGGAATTGGGTTCAATTGACTCTTAGAAGTGTCCTCAGAAGCATGGATTGAGAATGCATAGTGATCCTCAGATGGGTATTGCATGGCTTGGAAAATGTTGAATTTGACCAGTTGGTCACCAAATTACATGGATAAGATGCCTGAATGGACATTAATCTTGGTTCTTTCTATCATTAGGAATGGTATTCCTATAATAAAGGGAGAACGAGAAGATTTCGTCTCACCTTCCATGTCATAGACATAGAAATCGGCTGGGAAGATAAGATCATTGACACGAACAAGGACATCCTTGATTGTTTCCTCAGGACTGGCTGTGCTTTGATTGGTTAACTGAATGACAACACCCGTTGGATGTAAGGGACCTAGACCAAGTTTGGATAAGATGGATTTGGGCATGACATTAATTGATGCTCCTAGGTCTCTCAGTGAATCATCGAAGTTAGAACTTCTAATTTGGCATGGAACTGTAAAGGTACCTGGATCTTTGCACTTTATGGGAATAGACTGCTGGGTGGAAACATTTTCTATGGTCCTAAGTTTCCTCTTATGGGTGCACAATTCCTTAAGAAACTTGGCATACTTAGGAATTTGTTTTATGGCATCTAATAGGGGAATGTTGAATTTAACATGTCTAAACATGTCGAGAATTTCATGATCGGGTTCAAAGGACTTATTTGACTTAGAAATGGCTTGAGGAAAAGAAATTGGGTTCTTAAGTGGAATAGAAGGAGGTGAGGGAATGGTTTCAAATTCCTTTTCATTTTTTTTCTTTTCATTTTCTAGGTCAACATTTAAAGGGGGGTTGGAGGACTTATCTTGAGGCATAGAAATTTTCTTCCCTGATCTAAGTGCAATTGCACTTACATTACCCTTGGGGTTAGGTAATGGTTGAGTTGGAAGTTGGGAAGAATTGGATGGTTTCTATGGACTAAGGTGGGATGCAAGTTGACCAATTTGGGTTTCAATGTTCTTGAGGCTAGAACGGGTGAGGGAGGCAAGATCTTCCACTGCACTTTCCCATGGTTTCTTGGAAGAAGAGGCTTATCCCAAATTGGGATCACCTAGATTTTGGTTCTTGGGAAAGCAATTGTATTGGTTTTGGAATTGGGAAGGCTCACTAGGATATTGGAATATAGGAGGACGATTGTTCCTATGAGGTTGAGGAATAAAAGGATAAGGTTGTTGGAAGTTACCAACACCTTGACCATATTGGAACTGGTTTGGGTTTTGATGAGGGAATTGAGGGGGATGAGAGATAGAATTACCATACCTCAGGCCTTGGTTATCAGAATAAGAGAAGGGATCAGAGTGAGGTTGGTTGAAGTTTCTAATGAACTGACCTGGTTGTTGAGGGTTGGTGTTCCTCTGAGAATATGCTGCATTGATCTCCATTGGTCCAGATGAATATAATTGATACTCTTGAAGTTGTGGACATGTGTCAGTTGGATGAGATAGAGAGTTGCAGATTCCATAGTTTTTGACAGGTCTAGGAAACATTGATTGTGGAGAAGATGAAGTTGGGGCTTTGGTAGCCACAACTAGTTGTCTCACAAGACCTGTAAGTTCACTCATCCACTCTGTCATCTTTTTTGGATCAATAGACTAACTATCTTGGGCTTGTTTTACTTGAGAATGTGCTCGAGTATGGAATTGTTGTGTGTTCTTAACCATGTTTCTTATGAGATCTCTTGCAGCTGCATGAGTTTTATCAATAAGAGCACCGCAACTTGCAGCATCAATAAGGGTTCTCTCCATAGACAATAACCCCTCATAGAAGTATTGGATCAAGAGTTGGTCAGGTATTTGGTGGTGTGGTTAGGTTTCAACAAGCTTTTTGAACCTCTCCTAGTACTCATGGAGTGATTCATTTCAGAATTGATGAATACCACTTATTTCCTTTCAGATAGAAGCAGCATGAGAAGCAGACAAGAATTTCTCTAAAAATAGTCGCTTCATGTCATTCCATGTGGTTATGGAACCAAGATGGAGGTAGTAAATCCATGACTTAGTAGTGTCAGCTAGGGAGAAAGGGAATTCTCGGAGTTTGATTTGTTCCTCAGAAACTCCTTGAGGCTTCATGGTAGAGCACACTACTTGGAACTCTTTAAGGTGGAGATGTGGATCCTCACCGGCTAGCCCTTGGAAATGAGGAAGAAGATGAATCAAACTTGATTTGAGTTTAAATTCAGACTCTATGTTTGGATATTGAATACAAAGAGGTTGATAATTCATATCAGGGGAAACAAGTTCTTTAAGTTTTTGTACCCTAGGATTAGCCAAATCTAATTCAACTGGTTGGACAAGGACTGGTTCTTGAATGAGTTGATTATCTCTTAAGTTCCTCCTAAGTTGGCAAAGAGTTCACTCAATTTCAGGGTCAAAAAAATTTGAGGGATTGTTTGGGAGGCTATGGGGCATTCATAGAGATTTGGAAGAAATATTAAGATAGTTTTTTTTCTTTGTGTTTTCCATTTATGATTTTTTATGAGGAAGGCGGGTTTTTCATTGTTTTTTTTTCATTTTTTTAAATATTGTTTTTTTTGTTTTTTACAATAACTAGAAACTAACGACTACTTAATTACACCATCCCCGGAAATGATGACATTTGAAAGTGGGGCTTATTTTTTCCTATCGACCATTCAAAGTTCCAATGCTCTGCTAATGTGTATAACAACACTCGGGTCGAATCCTGGGCGATGATACTCTTTTAATATTCGAATGTTTTTAGTTGATTGTATTTTGATTGGGGGGGGGGTGCAGAGTTTAAATGAAGTGATTAATGATTGGTGTTCAATTTAACAATTTGATAAATATTTGGGTGAGTTCATTATGAGGGAGTTAAGCTTGTGATATCCTTGAGCTTTTCTTTATATTGCATTTAAATTAACACCCTCTTCACAAGATAAAGTCGATTGGAATTCCTAAGTGTTAAGGATTTAATCCAAGCCTTAACATAACTTAGAGTTCTAATCTCAATCAGATATTGTTTATGGTAGTGTATTTACGGTTTCAATAATCCATGGAAACCACACGTTAAACAAAACATGTCATTAATCCATGACATGTTAAGTCCAACAAACACAATGTTAATTTGAAGAATATTCATCAAGAAAATACTCTCAATCACTTAACGTCCCTAAATTATAACTCACCCAAATGAGATATTTACTCATCCATTGAAATGATTAGTAATCTGGTTATAATTATTATGATGATAAATTAAGAAGATAAGAAAAATAAAGGGATAAGAAAAGAGTGGTGCGTCGAACACACACACAAACAATGATGATAATTAAAAATAGAATTTTGATTGAATGGGGAAGAAAAATAAGGGAAGGGGATTAAACTATATTTAAACTATTTTAAGAACATTAATATTAAACTACAGAAGGTGGATGAGAATAAGAGACATTGAATAAGAAACTTGCATTAAAAAGATAATTACAAAAATCAAACACTTACACAATTACAAACGAAGAACAACACAAAAGTAAATGAAAGAAAGAAAGGAGGAATAGTTTCTAAAGTAAAAACTTGAGTATGGAAGATTCTCCCAATAATTTTTAAGAGACTTGTTCATGCCAAACTATCCTCCTTTTCTCTGAAATTCCAAACCTTTTTAAGGAGATAAGGGGGATGTATTTATAGCCCAATGTTGTGGGCTGTTTGCATTCAAAAACTTCTCCTCCAATTTCATCACCAATTTGATAAATTATACAGCCAAATATCGAGATATGATATTCTTACAAGTTGTAGATAAATATCTCATATTTCTACTCTGAAAATTTTGAGGCCATTGGACTAAAGGAGACAAAGTTATGGTTGGTTTATTAAACAAAGTTAATCTGTCCATTTCAATCCAAATTTTTTTGAAGTCCAAAATGTGAATGAGTTTTTGAATAGGAAGATGCCCTAAAATACGAATGATTTATTCAAAAAAGTTGTCCACCTATATCTCCTATTTCACACTGAAAAATATAATCTTTATTTGATGATTATATCATGAGATATGTCATGAATAGTGTCCGGATTTTAATTCCCGACCAGAATGGTGGGATGGACTTCAATTCATTAGTTGGGCCCCTTGTTCTTGGATTTGGGCCCTGAAATTTTTATCCATTACTCCTTGAATTGTTATATGAATTTTTTAGGACAATTAATTAATTTTCAATTCTGAATTGAGCCCGGTAATTCAATCTTCATGGATGGTCCAGTTTCCTCACAGATTCTGTGGGCCTTCTTGTGTGGTCTATATGAGCCTTCAAATGGAAGAATTGGACCATTATCCCTTCTAATGAAATTTTGGATATTGAATTTGAAATCCTAAAAAAGAAGAACCACACAATTTGGATTGGTAGGGTGATAGGTATAAATAATATAGTAAACTCACTCAATTGGACTACTTCTAAAAATGCTCAAAAATTATAATTAGTGTTAAAACATTAATATTTCACACAAATTATGAAAATTTCATATAAAATAAGTAAAGGGAGTATATAATAATTCAAGAAAATATTAATAACATCACCCATAATAGAATTTTATTTGACCATATAACTATATCTAAGAATATCATCATAGTGGGGAACTGTTATGACCTTATCAATGTGACAAAAACCCTAGGGACATTATTACATTAAAGTCATGAAGAATAACGAACAATATGTAATAAGATTTTATTAATATTCAAATCATTTAATATAAATGTAATAAAATTAGAAATAGGTGGTCCTAGGAAACTAACTTCAACAAACTCCCACTTGGACTAGATCTAACTACCTACAACTTTACTCTACTAGACCTCACATAATAATCATGTTTCTAATAATTAAAGAATTTATTAAAGGGTCACACCACATTTTCTTCAATGGAAATAATACACACTACAACCTCCCCTCTCTAAGAAAAATCCCTCAAGATACGATAATTCTAAAGTATGTTTTTAATCTGCTAATGTGACCCTATCTCCTTTGGAGAACCATTGCCGTAGTATTATCAAAATAGAGTGTGATAGGATATTTATTATTAGGAATAAAATCAAGATCTTTAAGGAATTTTCATATATAAAATGATTCTTTAGCTGCCTCAAAATTCAAAATATACTCTAACTCTAATGTAGAATCTATGACCACAACCTTCTTTGATCTCTTTCAACTCATAACACCTATATTCAAAGTGAATATCTATCCTGTTTGTAATTTCATATAATCTTGATCAATTTTGAAACTATAATATGTATATGATTTGATGAATATTTCCTTATCACCTCCATAAACTAGGAACATATCCTTAGTAATCCTTAGATACTTATGGATAGTTTTTACTTCCATCCAATAGTGGTCACTAACATGTGTAGAATCCTTTCCATTATATTTCCTTCCTCATGTGTCTGAAGACACATTTTTCTAGAAAGATTAATGCTATGTGACATTAGAAACAATCCCCTCTTGGATTATTCCATGCCAAAACACTTCAGTATCTTGTCAATATATGTACACTGACTTAGGCCAAGCAACCTATTGGATCTATCACGATGGATTTTTATCCCAAGAATATATGATTCATCACCTAATTCCTTCATGGAGAAGCATTTATTCAACCAGGTTTTTAACATACTATAAAACTGGTATTTTGTTTTCAATAAGTAATATTCCATCGACATATATTATTAATAAAATGAACACAATTACTCTAAAATACTTATAGACACACAACTATAATTCATTCTTTATGTAACCAAATTCATTTTTGGGTTCATCAAAATGAATTTTCCATGACATGGATGCATAATTTAATCTATAAATGGATCTTTTAAACTTTCATACCTTATTGGAATCCTTTAGAGTCACAAACCCTTCAAGTTGTGTCATATAGACATATTCCTAAAGTTTACCACAAAGTAAGTCTGTTTTGGCATCCATTTTAAAAATCACATAATCATGAAAGGTCACAATAGAGAGTAGAATTCTACTAGATTTCAATATAGTCATTGGTGAAAATGATTCATCGTAGTAAATTTTTTGACGTTGTTTAAACCCTATTACAAACAACAGTTCTTTATTGGTATTGAATTTCCCATCCATGTCTAGTCTGTTTTTGAATACCCATTTACAACCAATGGTATTTACATAAACTAGAGGATCTACCAAAATCCATACTTGGTTTTGGTACATGGAATCAATTTCAGAATTTATGGTTTCTTTCCACTCAGTAACATCTGTTTCACTTACTGCTTCATTATAAGTTATAGGATCACTATTATCAAATTATAATGAGTCACCCTCCTCGATGACTAGAAAAGCATACCATTATTGTTCTCTAACACCTCTTGTACTCCTACATAGTACTTGTGTCTATCGAAAAAATTCTCCTTCCATGGGGCTTAATGAAATCTATTCCTATGACAACTATTGTGTACCTTGAGATTTAACTTCATTAAAGTATATCATGCACCCACTATCTATTTTAGATATGTTCTAACTCTCAATGAATATGGTGCGTCTTTCCACTATTAATTTTTTTGTTTAATGGGTCGTATAGGTAATAAAACCTTGTTTCTTTTGGGTATCCTATAAAGGCACACTTTATGCCTTAGGGTGAAAGTTTGTTATCTGAGGAAGCCTTAACAAATTATTCACAACCCCACACATGAAATTATGAAAAAAATTATTTCCATTCAAAAAATTGGTATGGTATACCATAGTACGCCTTAGTTGGAACTTCGTTTAGTATTCATGTTGCTGTTTGTAATACATATCCCCAAAAGGATAATGAAAAATTCACATGACTCATCATTGATATCACCATTTAAAACAAGTTACAATTACTCCTTTTACTTACACCATTACTATGAGGTTTATAAAGAAGAGTGAGTTGAGATAGTATCCCAAAATCTCTTAAATAATCATTGAAGTCATGATTAAGATATTCTCCGCCATGGTATGAGAATAGTTTCTTAATCTTCTTACCAATCTATTTCTTAACTTCATTATTTTATTATTTGAATTTATCAAAAGAATATAACTTATACCTTATAAAGTATATATATCCATATCTACTAAAATATTTGGTAAAATTTATTAAGTACAAGTACCCACCCCTTAATTCAATAGGAAATGGTCCACACACGTTTGTATGAACTAATTTGATGCACCCAATTTGTGTATACATTTCCATATATATAATTGAAGATAAAAACATGTTTTCAGAAAATATCTATTGTTTTATGAACATATTCTTTGATTTCAGTGAATCTATTTACTTTCAGGAGTTTTCTGGATAAATACATGAATCAAGGGAAGTCTGTGAAAATTTTGAAACTACACGGCGTGTAATTTTATGCACGCCATGTACATCCAGACAAGGACACGAACCGAAGCAGGGGGTACATTCCCATGTCACCAGGCAGAAGATACACGCCGTGTGAGGCGGTGTTACACGCCATGCCCCACTTTATAAAAGCGGTGGTTTCTGAGAAAAGTCTACACGCCCCTGTGGCCGTTGAAGGAGACACGACGTGTTTGAATTTCTACACGCCGTGTCTGCTATTATAGAAGGGGATGGTGGGAAAACTTATAACACTACACGCTGTGTATGGAGGTTCTACACACCGTGTATACCCAACCACCAGGTAGCGCCATGTTCAACAGTCAAAGGCGGCGTGTTAGGCCACCTGCCAGCGGAGAAATTGGCACCAAAGCGCGTTGATGAAAAGTACACGGTGTGTACTTTCTATACATGCCCTATACTTTATTTTTCTATAAAAAGAGGCCTTGGACTATGGATTTCAGGGTTCAGAACCATTTAGAGGATAGAGAAGCTCTGCTATCACCATTCCCGAAGCTATTGAGGTGCCGTCATTCCGCCATTCCACCTTCCAACACCCTACCTCAACACCTACATGATGAATCCGTCAGGTATCACGTGTGACATTTCTCTCCCACTTTCTATGTGTAACTAAACCCCTCGTGTTGGGGCTGTGGATGATGAGATCATAATTTGTGTGTTGTTTTATATAATTGTGTTTGCTCGTTGTAATTCATCTTACTCTTCTTAAACCACTGTCTAATATAACTGAGAATTCTGAGCTGGACCAAGGAAAGAATTCTCAGCGATACAAAAGAAAAGTAACGGTGAAAGCATCCATGACCATTGGAAGGATTTCACTGATTCAAATAATGGACTGAACTTAATAAAGAATTAAGAACACTGACTACTGGACCAAGGAGTCAACTGCTCTAATTCCAAACAAGAGGAAACGGACCAAGGAAATCTTGTAACAAAATGAAATCCAGAATGATTGAATTATTATGAACAACACAACCATTTAAACAACCTGAAAAAGTACTCCTTAATCACCACATCCCCGACATGTCTTTTCTTCCTATTTTAAACTCTTTAAATTTACCCGTTTTTTTATTTAAAACTGTTAATCATTTCTTCAAAGTAAAAAAATTTAGTTTCAATTAAAAAAAATCAAAATCAACTCAATCAACTCTAAATTATGCATACTTCACCTAATTAAGTATTAACTCAATTGAATTTATGCACGCCATTGTTCCCTGTGGATCTACCCCAAAATTATGATATACTAAAGTTTTAAGAACGGGTAATTAATTTGGGACGCATATAACTTCAACCAACGACAAGTGAGACCAAATTTTGGCGCCGTTGCTGGGGACATCTTTGGTTTTAGTGCTAAGATTTAAATTGTGTTAATAATTGATTTAAGTGAAAATAAAAAAATCAAAAAAATCATCAAAAATCTCTTTTCTAATCCCATTTCAAATTTTCTCTTTTACTTTTCCATTGTTACGCCTGGTATTTTTATTGTGTTGTGCAGATCTTAAAGTGTATGTTTAGACATATTACACGATCCAGAAGTTCCGAGTCTTCAGAATTAGTTCCGCTTAACCCAGAAATCGAACGGACCTTGAATCATCATCGGCGTACACAGACAGAAACTCACGACCAGCAACCACAACCCATGGTGAACAAGGAAGAGGGAGCACCAGCCGTAGATGATGTGGCTGAGCATCAGTACCAGGATCAGTAGCCTCTCACTGCTGGTTTACCGGAGTAGGCTCCCGGAGCATTCATGGAATTCCCCCAAGGGATTACCAACGACCGCCGCAACAACTCTTCCCACGACCATACTTCGCCCCTCAGGAGCAGTTCATGCAACCTCCACCCCCTCAACAGCTACCTCCAAGACGTAACCTTATGGAGTACGGTCTTCCTTCAATCCACGGAGCTGATACGGGCATTGTCTGTCCCCCGATCTAGGCTCCACACTTTGAGATCAAGCATGCTATCATGCAGCTGATCGAGAACACAATCCAATTTGGGGGCCTGGCCAGCGAGGACCCAAAATCCCATCTCTCCAACTTTATGGAGATCTTCGACACCTTTCGGTACACCGGCGTGTCCGAAGATGCCATCCGTCTTCGCCTATTTCCCTTTTCTATATAGGACAAGGCAAAAGACTGGATCAAGGGGCTACCACAATGATCTATCCTCACTTGGGAGGAGCTGGCCTAGGCATTCCTGTCCAAGTACTTTCCACCATCAAAGACTGTGACACTCCAGAATGAGATCCATAATTTCCAGCAGCACGACTCCGAGTCGTTGTATGAGTCATGGGAACTTTTCAAAGAAATGTTATGAAAATGCCCCCACCACGGACTCCCACTCTAGATGCAAGTCCAGACCTTCTACGGAGGACTTACCATGAATACCAAATCCGTGGTGGACGCTGCTGCTGGAGGCACGGTGATGCGGAAATCCCCCAAAGAACTATTCGAACTACTGGAAGACATGTCAGCCAACAGCTTCCAGTGTCACTCTGAGCGGGGGGCTCAAAAGCGAGGTATGTACAATATTGATGCTACCACTATGTTAGTTGCTCAGTTGGACGCTGTGTCCAAGAAAATCGACGCATTGAATCTCAAAGAAGCATCTCAAGTTCATGCGGCGAACCATCCAACATGTGGCGACTATGGTGATAACCACATCATGGGAGAATGCCCGGGTTCGACTGGAGGCCCTTCGACGAGAGAGGTGAGTTATGTTGCCCAAAATCGAGGGCCCAACCAGTACCATCAGTTCCAGAACCCGGCATGGTGAGATCAACAAAATATAGGCTGGGGCCAACAACAGCAGAATCCTCCGCCCCAGCAACCACCCAGCTACAACCAACCTCCATACCAGAACCAATACCAAAGGCCGCAACAACCCCAACAGGGTCCTTATCAGCAACAAGGGTATCAAAACCCTCGTCCACAGTAGCCATGACAGCCACCTCCTCCACCGGATCAACAAACACCTCAGTAGGAGAAAACTTCAAGGTTAGAGGATCTGATGACTAAATTCATGTCTACTGTTGAGACTCGGTTCCAAAACCAGGAAGCTTCGATTCGAGGCTTGGAGAATCAGATTGTCCAGCTGGTAAACCAACTTTCAAGAAGGCAACCCGGTACACTGCCGGGAAACACAGAAAAGAACCCAAGGGAGGAGGCCAATGCTATCACCTTGCGGAGCGGAAAAGAATTGCCATAGAAGGAGTCACCAGCACAGCCAGGTGTACCCACACCCCCTGATAATGAAAAACCTAACAATACCGACCCCTCCTCTTCCAAAATACCATAGAAGGAGGCTTTGCAGAATAAAGGAAAGGAAGTAATTCAACCATTCAAGCCTGTCTTACCCTTTCCGAAGCGATTGAAGTAGAGGAAGCTGGACCACCAGTTCAGAAAATTCATGGATGTGTTCAAGAAGCTACATATCAACATCCCATTTGCAGAGGCCCTGACTCAGATGCCCACATACACAAAATTCATGAAGGAAATCCTCTCGAATAAGAGGAATATGGAGGATTTGGGATTTATTTCACTAACAAAGGAGTGCTCCGTGGTGGTTCAACATTCTATTCCTCCCAAACTCTAAGATCCAGGTAGTTTCACCATTCAGTGTACTATTGGATCCTTTGAGTTTAGGAAGGCCCTCTGCAACTTAGGGGCCAGCATGAACCTCATGCCCCTCAGAGTTTTCAATAAGCTGGGAATCAACGAGCTCAAGCTTACCCGTGTAGCCCTTCAACTTGCTGATCTATCCATCAAACACCCGAAGGGACTACTGGAGGACGTACTGGTCAAGGTGGGTAGGCTGATCCTTCCCACTGATTTCATTATCCTAGACATGGGGGATGACCAGGAAGCGCCTCTTATACTTGGAAGACCTTTCCTGGAAACTGGGAAGGTACTGATCAATGTGCACCAAGGGGAGATTATTTTTCGGGTAGGTGATGAAAGAGTATCCTATAATGTCCTCAAGGCCATCAAACATGCTTCCTTATCAGAGCATGAGGACTGTTATGCAGTTTCTACCATGGTTAATCATTTTAGCGACAAAGGGGATGATTTGGTATGTTCTTTTACTTCGAATAATTTAAATATTTTAGATATTCTATTAGAAGAAGCGCCAGAAGACTTACAATTCATAGAAGGCCAGGGCGGCCACTATTGGCAGCGTGTAGTTGTTCCTGATAGCTTGGAACGGGACAAGGTTCAACCACTTGTGCCTTCGATTTTAAAGGCACCTGAACTCGAACTAAAGCCTCTTCCATCTTCTCTCAGGTATGGGTATTTAGTACCCAATCAAACTTTTCCTATTATACTTAATGCAGAACTATCACAGGAGCAGGAAGATACACTTTTTTAGGTTCTAAAACAATGGAAGCACGCTATTGGGTGGACAGTCGCTGATCTGAAGGGAATCAACCCTACCATTTTCACTCACAAGGTGCTACTTGAAGAAGGTGCCAAGCAATCTCGGCAACCACAACGGCGCTTAAATCCTCCCATGAAGAAAGTTGTAAAAAATATGGTGATCAAATTATTGGATGCAGGCATCATCTATCCCATCTCGGATAGTCCGTGGGTGAGTCCTCTCCAAGTGGTACCCAAAAAGGGGGGTATCACTGTGATTTCAAATGAAAAGAATGAGCTCATCCCTACACGCACTATCACGGGCTTACAAGTCTGTGTGGATTACCGTAAGGTAAACGATTCCACAAGAAAGGATCACTTCCCCTTACCTTTCATGGATCAAATGCTAGAGTGACTAGCAGGGCACAACTTCTATTGCTTCCTTGATGGGTTTTCCGGTTACAACCAAATCTCCATTGCTCCAGATGATCAAGAAAAGAGCACATTCACTTGCCCCTACGACACATTTTCTTATTGAAGGATGTCTTTCGGCATGTGCAATGCCCCCTCCACCTTCCAGCACTGTATGCTGGCCATCTTCCATGACACGGAGGAACGAATCCTGGAGGTATTCATGGATGATTTTTCTGTTTACGGAAAATCATTCACCATTTGTTTACGACACCTAGAGCTTGTTTTGGAATGCTGTGAGCACACTAACCTAGTCTTGAACTGGGAAAAGTGTCATTTCATTGTACAAAGTGGCATATTCCTTGGCCACAGAATTTCGGTGAAGGGGATAGAGGTGGACCCAGTGAAGATCAAAGTCATTTGACGACTACCTATACCGACTTCCGTTCGACCCATCCGTAGTTTCCTGGGGAATGCAGGTTTTTACAGGTAGTTTGTCCGCGACTTCTCCAAAATAGCCCAGCCCCTCCCCAATCTTCTAACCAAGGATTCCATTTTTGAGTTCGATGAGACATGTGTCATATCTTTTGAGCATCTAAAGCAACGCTTGGTGGAAGATCCAGTTATGATTCCTCCCAACTGGGAGGAACAATTTGAGGTAATGTGCGATGCGAGCGACTACGCAGTGGGAGCAGTCTTGGGCCAGTGACTTGACCGGATTTTCTGACCTATCTATTATTCCAGCAGGATGCTCAATGAGGAACAAATCAACTACACCACCACAGAAAAGGAGATTCTTGCAGTGGTTTTCGCATTTGATAGGTTTCGTTCTTACTTAGTGTTGTCTAAAGTTATTGTTTGTACTGACCATGCAGAACTAAAGTACCTACTCAACAAGAAAGATGCGAAGCCCCGATTGATCTGCTGGGTACTACTCCTACAAGAATTAGATCTTGAGATATGAGATAAGAAAGGGAGTGAGAACTTCATTGCTGATCATCTCTCCCACCTCGAGCTGCCTCATTTGAAGAAGGAAGAAGATCAGGAGATCAGGGAGGATTTCTATGATGAGCACCTCTTTTCGATCAACGAAACACCTAGACCATGGTATGCTGATATCGCTAATTTTCTGGTTACAGGTATCGTTCACCCCGACCTCTCCTTCCAGTAAAGGAAAAGATTTATCTCTGATGTGAAAATGTAATTCTGGGAGGATCCTCTGCTATTCCGATCCTATGCGGATGGAGTGATCCGCCGTTGCATCCCGAAAAATTAAGTTCACGGTGTCATGGAGTTCTATCATGCCTCACCAGTAGGAGGACATCATGGGACAGACCGTACCATAGCAAAGATCATTCAATATGGATTTTTCTGGCCCACCATGCATAGAGATGACCGGGCCTTTGTTTCCTGTTGCGATCGGTTCCAGAGGGCCGGTAATGTGGGACGTAGAGCTGAGATGCCCCAGTACCCCATCCTGGAGGTCGAGATTTTCAACATTTGGGGCATAGATTTCATGGGTCCTTTTCCCCTATCTTTTGGGAACACTTACATCCTAGTCTGCGTCGACTACGTCTCCAAATGGGTGGAAGCCACTGCTACAACTCACGATATAGCCAAGGTAGTCATAAATTTCTTAAAGAAAAATATTTTTAGCAGGTTTGGAGTTCCACGAGTACTGATCAGCGATAGAGGGACCCACTTCAACAACACACTAATGAGAGACATACTGTCGAAGTATGGAGTAAAGCATCAGATGGGGACACCATATCATCCCCAGTCTAGTGGATAGGTAGAGCTCTCCAATCGTAAGCTCAAGAAGATCCTAGAAAAAACAGTGAACACTTCGCGGAAGTACTGTTCCAAGAAGTTTGATGATGCCTTGTGGGCATATCGGACTTCTTTCAAAACACCAATGGGAATGTCCCCATTCCACCTCGTCTATGGCAAGCCCTTCCATCTTCTAGTAGAATTGGAACACAAAGCCTACTGGGCCGTCAAAGCCCTAAATTATGATTTGAAGGCAGTTGAAGAAAAACGGAAGTTCCAACTGTCAGAACTAGATGAGATCCGATTAGAGGCATACGAGAACACCAAGTTATACAAGGAGAAGACAAGATCCATTCACGACCAGATGATTTCACGAAAATATTTCCAACCCGGTGATCATGTACTTCTCTTTAATTCTCATCTTCTCTTATTCCCAGGGAAGTTAAAGTCATGATAGTTGGGACCATTCCACATTGTACGAGTATTCCATCATAGAGCGGTAGCAATTTCTGGAGAATATGGTCAACAATTCAAGGTAAATGGGTAGCGGTTGAAAGCTTACCATCCTACAGACAACATGGTGGGAACATTGTCCACCATAATCCTCAGGTAAGCAAGGTAAGTAGGTCGAGCTAACGACCTAAAACAAAGGTGCTTCTTGGGAGGCAACCCAGAGGTTACACGCTGTGTCCCACTTATATACATGGTGTGTACTTACCTTTTTAATTTGTAATCTTAATAGTATAAATCTATAGAATAACAAATTAATAACTAGTGATGATGCCGGTGCCAATGGTAAAGTCACTGGAGTTTATTCAAGCCATCCCCGGTTTGAATCCTCCTGACCTACCTTCGACACGAGGTTCCTCCTTTTATTTACATGGCATGTGTGTTATTTTCCATATATGTATATATATAAATGTGTTTAATAAAAACCATGATGGGGATGGACCGGTTGGCTAGAATTGTAATCCGGTTTCAAAGGACCTGGGTTCGAACCCAAACAACCATTCCATTTCCATCAGTTGTTCTTTTAATAAAACCACACGATGTGTACTTCGATATACGTAGTGTGCGCCATAATTTTTCAAATATAAATTAAAAAAAAATTTCAAATAAGAAATTACATGCGGGTGAAGTTGGCAGATTGGCAAAGTCTCGGCACCAGGTTCAAAAGACCCGGTTTCAAATCGCGCTAATCTCCCTGCTTCACCCCCGTCCTTTCCTAAATAAAAACCACACGCTGTGATTTTCTTTCTTTCTGTGTGTATAGGCCGTATAGAATAAATATATATATAAAATAAATCTGAATAGCAGAACAAACTTTGCTCCAGTGGTTGTGGGATTTCATTCGGAATGGACGATCGCCAGTTCGAATCCCACCCCAAGCACCAGACCAACGGTTGTACTACTCTTTTTATAATTTTAAAATAAACGGCGTGTATTTCCCGATATACGTCATGTATAGGTTTATTTATAATAGAATTTGTAGATATATCTATTTTATTTTAATTATAAATAATAATTCTTATATAGTTCACTATAATAATTATATATGTATGTGTATTTAAATTTTTTTTTGGGATACACAGCGTGTAGTCTAAAAATACACGCCGTGTACCGCAACTATATAAGCCGCGGTCCACCCGGCTTGAGGCCGTGTCGCGCGGCCTCCCCATTTCCTCCCCTATTACCGTTTTCTTCTCCTGAACGCCACCCAAACCCCCCTTCTCCAGATCCATTGATTTGGGGAATTTCAATTTTTTATTCTTCTCACATTGTGATCCTCGATCTAGGTACACCATTCTACACCCTCTATTTCAAGTTTTTAGAATCGTTTAGGGTGTTTTTCGGATCGGCCGACCGTTCGGCTTCCGGTAGTACACAACCATGAAATGAAGAACACACGCCGTGTACTTCTGTACACGGCCACACACAAAATTTTTTGAAATTTGAATTTATATGGTGTGTATGTTTGGTACACACCGTTTCCTTTTCATCGTGCCCGAGTATACCTTTGCACACGGCCTCACACACCATTTTCATGTACATGAAATGTGTGTTTGGTACACGCTGTGTCAGTA
Organism: Viscum album; assembly: GCA_963277665.1. Lineage (NCBI taxonomy): Eukaryota > Viridiplantae > Streptophyta > Magnoliopsida > Santalales > Viscaceae > Viscum > Viscum album. The sequence goes on along the minus strand of OY728127.1, from coordinate 1,148,187,644 downwards.
ATTTCTGTTGGCCCCTCCGTGTGTGGAACATAACACGGACCCTCACCCCATGTTACTATATACGGCATGTGTGTTCGGTACATGCCGTGTCTTTTAGAGGTTCATCCGGCCCGTGTCTCACCTTCTAAACGACCATGTTCTTCATGTGCAGTCCATGCCATGTCCTGTACCTACACGGTGTGTATTGTTTTCTATGAACTGATAAAAACATGGCCGTGTCATTTGTACCACACAACCACCACCACTTTGAGTGAACACTATGTGCATGTTCGGTACACGCCGTGTACTTTTCCATGGTCTGTTATTCACCCTCAACGTGTCTGTCTAGAGAACACGGGATAATATCCATTTTTGACTACACACCGTGTACTATGGAGTACACACCATGTACTTTTCTTTTCCAGTTTTCTCACATTTTCTTTATTTTGTTTTATTTCCTTTTTCTTTTTCTTTTGTTTTGTTTTATATTTCTTTCTATTTCAGGATATGGAAGATCACGATCCTTCATGCGGGAAGTGGCCAGCCTCTGCCACTAAGGGCGAGGAGTCCAGTTATCATCAGATCCGACTCCGACCTCCTACACAGCCGGACCCAGATGCTCCGGTCTTCGAGCTCCCTCCATTGGCCATTCTGCCACCACTCACTCCCTCAACAGAGGCCATGACTACTTCTGCTGCTCCAGCTACCACTTTCCTTACGCTATCTTCATCAGCAGCTGGTCCCTCTTCGAGCACACCTTCCACCGAGCCACCCTGCACTTCGGCCGATCCACCTACAGAGCCTGCCGCTACTGCTGCACCGTCACCTGGGCCGTAACCTGCTGGAGCTCCTTATCCTTGAACGGTATTCCTGGCCACCGACCCCGCCTATGACAGGGTCCGACGCTTCTCTCGTCGGCCGATCCCATTGAGTGGCCGGTACCTGGACAACAGCGTTCCGCATCAGCTCGGTATTTGGGAGGAGTTGGAGGCACTTCTCGGGCACACCTCGCTCATCGATATTTTCCAGGTCAGCATTGCTGTGTTCTGTGATTTATTTTTGGAGTTTTCGGCCTCGTTTGAGTTTGATGGAGTGGAGTACCGGGAGACACCTGGCGATGCGGTACCCGTAGTTCGATTCCGTCTAGGCGGCCGACGATTTTCTCTTACCATGACAGAGTTTGGCTGAGGGTGCAGCTTTTACCCCCATCCTATCCCCCACCCCCCATTTCTGCCTTGACCAGACCCGAGCGCTCTGACCTTATTTCTGTGTGGCGGGAGATCACTGGGCCTGACCACCGATACTACCCCATTTCCGAGAAGAGCACTCTTATAGCCGACCCCGTCCTTCGCTTCGCCCACCGGTGCTTCAACGCCATCCTATTCCCCCTCCATGAGGATATGGGGGTCGTGACCGGCCATGACATGGAGCTTCTTACCTGTGTCATTTAGCACGACTACCCGGACCTCCCTTATCTCACCGCCTCCTATTTCCACTCCATGATTACCGGCTGTCAGGGAAACCTGACTGGCAACTTTTAAACCACCCATATTGCCCACCACCTAGGGGTATTCGAGCCCTCTTTACCTCATGACTTTTTAGGTTCACCTTAGCGGATGGACTTTATCATGCTCATTCGCATGGGATTGGTCCGGAAGTAGGGGGGTGCCTACATCCTTGCTCAGGCTTGAGCCCCACCACCTGCTGCCCCTCCTGCCCCAGCTGCTGACCCTGCTCCTCCTTCCCCACCCCTCCATCTTCTCCACCTCACCCACCTCCTACTGACCCCTCTTCTTCTGACCTTCCTTCTTTCGTACCATCCCCCATCCCACCTACCCCCTCACCCTCGGTTGATCCGACCCTTTCCCTCCGCCTAGCCACGATGGAGCAGCAGTTCATTCGTATCATCGACCGACATGACACCATTGCACACCATTTGATTCATCTGGACGGCCGCCAGGACCAGATGGAGCAGCTGTTGGCACATATTGCTCAGCATCTTGGTGTTCCACTGCCTCCGCCACCAGCCTCTGTCTCCGCTCCTGGCCCATCTGCTACTGCTACCACTTCTATCGGGCCAGGGCCTGCTGCTGAGCTACCTTCGCAGAGTCCAGTACTTGCGGCTCCTACTTCTTCATCTCCCCTTCCCGATGTAGAGTCTGGGCCTCCCACTTCCATGCCTCATGATCCGTCTTTACCGGCCGATTCTGTACAGGATGATGCCTCCCCTGAGGCTAACCCATGATAGTTCCATTTTTCTTTATCTTATATATCTCTTCTGTCATTTTTTGTGCTGTGATGTTGTGCATGTTTGCAGTTTTCTTTTTCCTCGCCAGTCACAGGTATCATGGAGCACATTGGGCATCACTTTTCATGAGGGGAGTATTTTTCCATTTCTATTTTCTTTCTTTTTGGATTTACTTCTTCCACTGATTTCCCTCATTTTGTCCCCCATTTCTCCCCGTTGCCCACCCTTTACCTTAGTATTGCACTTAGTGGACCATGTGCAGTATTAAGTGTGGGGGAGCATCTATATATTTCACCTTAGTCTTTTCCCTTAAACTAATCTAGGAGACATCATTATTAGAATCTATATTTGAAAATATAAAGCAATTTTGGTTAATAATTCTTATAAATGCTAGAGTTATCAGTAGGAACTTTTGGAAAGGTTTCATGATTATTTTAGTTATTAAGTATTTTAAAATGATTGCTGATATAGTTTCAATTGCAATTTTTCATCCTTGATTAAATTACATTGATTAGGCTAATCATTTATATGCATGTCATGACCTGATTGTCCCTTTATTATTTTTCCACTCCCGAGAGGTATTCTAAACCCTTTTTTAGTATTTATTTTCTAATACCCTATTTCTCGAGAGATTCTTAGGATATGCATCACTACCATAATTTTCCAGTTTTCTTTTCAAAACATGAAGAAATTTTTGAATTAAATTAAAATGATTGAGGCATTAGATTGTTTCAACCCCTTTATCTTGAGACCTACCCTACATTTAATCTTTGTTTAGCCCATAGAAGCCATGAACAACCTTTATAGGAATCCACATTACAAGCCTATTTCCCTTCCTACCCTATTTCTTTTTTTAACTTTACATGATTATTCATTTGAGCTTTAAATAGGGAGTTGGCAATACATGGCATATTTTGTGCACAACCATGAAATAAAGTGTGGGGGAGTGCCTCTTGATTATTTGGGGCAGAATGGGTTCCAAACATCTACTCATTGTATTCATAAGTGTTTCCCTTGTGTTTTGTTATATATATATATATATATATAAACAAACAAACAAACAATAAGGGGACCTTATGCTTATTTTCCCATGAACCCTGCTTGCCTAAGGAAGATGGTGATGATTACAAAAGCATTTGACTGATCTTGTGAAGGATTCATTTTCAGTGAGCTTTATTTGAATATCATGCAATGTTGTTTAAAGGAATTAGACTTCCTTTTTCAAGCCTCAGAATTTATTTTCACATCTGAACCTACCAACCCTTAGCCACAGAAACAACTGAACCTTATTGATAAAGCCCTCATGATTTTTGTAATTCAATTTTTCTGAAGTAGAGAACAAGATATCTTGAAAACATATGGATAGAGTGTATATACCTTAGATTGAGCAAAAATTTGATTAAAAACATCTTAAGTGTGAAGTGTGATTTTAACTGGTAAGGTAAATCATCAAGTGGCATACTTATTTTTGAAGTTTGAGAAATGTGTTGAAAGAGGATGAGAGTAGTTAATTGCATTATATATGAGGCATGATTTTAATATCTTATGAATTGAATTTGTTTGTGCATTTTATAAATCTTCCTTAGTAACTTTATCAGTTATACATTTGATTACTTAAATGCCTTCCTTTTTAAAGTATATGCTCTTTTAATTAGATGTTGAGATTTTGCTTGAGGGTAAGAAAACGACTAAGTGTGGGGGAATTTGATGCACCCAATTTGTGTATACATTTCCATATATATAATTGAAGATAAAAACATGTTTTCAGAAAATAATTGTTATTTTATGAACATATTATTTGATTTTGGTGAATCTATTTAATTTAAGGAGTTTTCTGGCTAAATACACGAATCAAGGGAAGTCTGTGAAAATTTCAAAACTACACGGCGTGTACTTTTATACACGCCGTGTACATCTAGAAAAGGACACGTAATGAAGCAGGGGGTACATGCCCATGTCACCAGTCAGAAGATACACATCGTGTGAGGTGGCATTACACGCCGTGTCCCACTTTCTAGAAGCGGTGGTTGCTGAGAAAAGTCTACACACCCCTATGGCCGTTGAAGGAGACACAACGTGTTTGAATTTCTAAACGCCGTGTCTGCTATTCTAGAAGGGGATGATGGACAAACTTATGACACTACACGCCATGTATGGCGGCGCTACACGCTATGTACACCCAACCACTAGGCGACGCCATGTTCAACAGTCAAAGACAGCGTGTTAGGCCACCTGCCAGCAGATAAATTGGCACCAAAGCGCGTTGATGAAAAGTACACAGTGTGTACTTTCTATACACGCCGTGTACTTTATTTTTCTACAAAAAGAGGCCTTGGCCTATGAATTTCAGGGTTCAGAACCATTTAGAGGAGAGAGAAGCTCTGCTATCACCATTCCCGAAGCTATCGAGGTGTCGTCATTCTGCCATTCCACCTTCCAACACCCTACCTCAATGCCTACATGATGAATCCATCAGGTATCGCGTGTGACATTTCTCTCCCACTTTCTATGTGTAACTAAACCCCTCGTGTTGGGGCTGTGGATGATGAGATCATAATTTGTGTGTTGTTTTATATAATTGTGTTTGCTCGTTGTAATTCATATTAATATTCTTAAACCACTGTCTAATATAACTGAGAATTCTGAGCCGGACCAAGGAAATAATTCTCAGCGATACAAAAGAAAAGTAACGGTGAAAGAATCCATGACCATTGGAAGGATTTCACCGATTCAAATAATGGACTGAACTTAATAAATAATTAAGAACACTGACTACCGGACCAAGGAGTCAACTACTCTAATTACAAACAAGAGGAACCAGACCAAGGAAATCTTGTAACAAAATGAAATCCAGAATTATTGAATTATTATGAACAACACAACCATTTAAACAACCATCAAAAGTACTCCTTAATCACCACAGCCCCGAAACGTCTTTTATTTCCATTTTAAACTCTTTAAATTTACCCGTTGTTTTATTTAAAACTGTTAATAATTTCTTCAAATTAAAACAATTTAGTTTCAATTAAAAAAACCAAAATCAACTCAATCAACTCTAAATTTTTCATACTTCACCTAATTAAGTATTAACTCAATTGAATTTATGCTCGCCATTTTTCCCTGTGGATCGACCCTGATCTTATGATATACTAAAGTTTTAAGAACAAGTAATTAATTTGGGACACATATAACTTCAACCAATGACAAGCGAGACCATAATTCAAGAATCTCTTTGTCCTATTCACCTTTTCCACTAAATGGGGATTTGGTTATTTTTCCTTGTAGACATCCATGGAATAAACCAAGTGTTTTTATTTAAAAAGAATCTAAATATCCATTTTTTTAATTTAGTCAAATGTTTTTATTTACCTTACCTAGCCGGTGACTCCAATATTGTCCGTTGCATGAGTTAAGTGAAGTAATTTCATTATCTATTACCATTACTTGGTTCATGTAATATAACACATAAAGACAATTATTTAAATGAGCCTTACCATAAAAAATTAAATCTTTATAAAATAATAAAAATTTATTCCGAAGATTGAAAATAAATCCATCCATATTGATCCTAAATATAGAAATAATGATTTTGGAAACATATGGCACAAAATAACCATATTTCAAAACCAAGATCATTCTAGTTGGCAACATGAGGTGGTAGTCACCGATAGCTACAACATCAAGTTTATCTATATTGGATGATCATAGGTCTACCTACCCTTGGTCAATATTTCTTAATCTACTTGGTTCCTATATTTCAATACATATATGATCACCAAAAACTATATCTAATACCCAATTTTTAGAAATAGATAAATTGAACTCAATAACAAAAGCACCTGAATATTTCCCTTGCTTCTTTGATTGGGTGTAATTTTTCTTCTAGTGGCCCATCTTGGCACATGCGAAATAAGTAACATCATATTCCCTTGCCTTTCCCTTGATATTACCATTATTAAAAAGGTGTGAAGAATCTTTTCACTTAGAGATATTATCTTTCCCTTTCTGTTTGGTCACCATAAGGATAGAAGGATTTTCACACTTCATCTCCTTATCTACTTGGTAAAGAAGAGTAAGCAGATCTTGGAGATACTTCTCTATGTTATTTATATTAAAATTTACAAAAAATATTGATAATTTATGATAGATTTTTGCAAGAATGATATTGGTTCCTAGTTATTCTGGGATTGTAAACCCAAAAAAATCTACCCACTCAATATAGCCAATGGGCTTGACTACGTGAGGCCCAGTCGGGAAACCCTCTCTAATATTGATTTGAAAAAGGGAATTTGAGATGTCAAACCATTCCTATCTATCTCTCTCCTAGTATAGACCACAAAGTTGATGAATCATGCTATAAGTTTTCATGTTTTTATGAGAATTCATGATTTCACTAGACATAGATTATATAGAATCAAACATTTAACATTGACCACGTCATTTATATGATTTTCATAGATAAGGAAATATTTAGAACTTTCCTCCTTGGTAGGAAGATTAGCCATTGAGGATTCTAGCATGTAATATTTCTATTCATGTCATAACACAACATGAAGGTATCTAAATCACTCTTAGAAGTTACTTCTAGCGAGGAGATGGTATTTCTCCAATATAGATCATAGGGATCATATAGATGATGAACTTTCTATTTTATATAATTATAAAAGATCATATTATTATTACATTGATTAAAAATTTTGTGATAAATAATGGAAAATAATTATATTAAATCTCCCACTATTTTATCAAGTCCCAATAACCCTTACCATTAAACTTAGATTGTTTAGTTACTATGAAATTCTATAAAAAAGGATCCATATTCCCCTTCACATAACCTCAATGAGGGTTGGTAAAGATACTTGAAGGTATTTAGGTAGGTTGGTCTTTACTAATTGTGGGCTTGCAGCTACTTGATCTATTGAGTGGACTCCCAAATCCTGAAATCCTAACTTGGATTTCCTCAAAACTTACCTCCATGTTACATCAAGTCTAGTGAGGGCCAATTCTCTTGATGTAAGATGGTTAAGTCAACCCACATAATTAATCCATATTAAAATTAAGTGTCCCAACAAGGTTTGGTCAAACACTTAGTTCCAAGGATTTTATTCCTAATAAAGTAGTGGAAGTCCAAGTCATACTTAATATATTTTTGAAGGATTTTAATTTATTATGCATAAATTTTATCTTGTTTTATCCTTTACATAAATTGTTAATATTAAGTGTATTTTACTTAATTAATTAACCATGTTTGATTAAACATTTATGCATAATTAATTTATTCAAATTCCATATTTTCACATTCATTCATTTATTTATGTGATAACGATATTTCATCCATAAAGTAAATAATTCATAATCAATAAATAAATAAATAATAAATGACTTGATCATGATCTTATCTAACAGATGAATTTTTGAGATGATAATAAATCAACCTTTGACCTAGGGGAATAACTCCTTATTCTAGTTCTTGCATAAGTTACAAAATTCCACCTATCCACCTATGTATCACCTGAGTTGGAACTATTATGGTTTCATCTTGAACCACCTACACACACCTTGGGATACTCCATTTACCGCATGTATTTAAAAGTCACATGTAGGTGAGGGGAACTAAAAAGATTTGTTAATAGAGGTGATATAAATTACCATGGACAGACAATTCCTACATAATAATGGAGGGAGGGATGACATGAATACCATCATATTTAATTTGGTATTAGATAATTGAAAACCCATGTAATAAATTAAATTAAAACATCCAACACATATATAGGTCTTAGTCAAGCTCATGAATGGTCATACATGCAACACATCACAAAATTAAACAAGTTAACATTAATTTATATTTATTATTTATAATTAAGATAAAAATGCTTTCATAAATAAATAAATAAATAAATTACCTTTCATATTAATGACCACACAAATTCATATGGAGATACCCATCATAATGGAATTTATAAAAAATAAACAGAAAAACCATTAGTCATAGATTTATCATAATAAATTAATTGATCATTTAAAATTATTTAAAACCCTCAATGAATTGTAAAATAATTAAAGTGACATGAAAATAAATAAGGTTTGAATGCTGCAATTTTTAATTTAATGTAATTTAATTTTTTCCTTTATTGGGAAACTACACAACATGTACTTTCAAGTTACTCACTATGTGTCTCAGTTTCCAGGTACTTGAGATACATTCATAGGGCTTCAATGTGTTCCTCATCCAGACTACATGGTGTGTACAAGCTAGATATATTCCATGAATCTCTATTTCCATGTGTATGGGATAAAATCTATGGCTTAGGCATTCATCTTGGATAGAATACATGACATGTATAAGCCAGCTACACACTGTGTGGTCAGAATTACATTTGTCTGTGAAACACGCAAAGAACTTGGTGTGTTCGTCGATCACGACTACACAACGTGTACATGCCATCTACACACTGTGTATCACTCATGTCATGTGTTTTCATAACTTACTAAATGGATCAACATGTATTTTAGATGTGGAAAATGATGAACTACACGCTATTTAAACTACATACATGTCAAGTATATCATTGATGCTATAGATTTTTAGTCTCATGTGGTTTTACCATGTAAAATTACCACAAATATTGTCTAAATTTCACCAATGTCCCATGTAGACTACATGATGTGTAATCCATCTACATGCATTGTATTCTGAAAACCTGAGTTCCAGACTGGATTGATCTACATGAAGTGCACAATAAATACACTACATGTAGTTACTATTTGTCATGTCTTATGTCCTATGAAACATCCTTGGGTACACAATGTGTTATCCGGATATACACCATGTAAACTAGTCTTATTGGCCAGAAATTTGGCACTTCTCAATGGAATCTATAGTTGTTATTCATCTGTTCTTAGACCTTTATGAAAATAAATCACTGAACAAAGATGATTAATATGTTGAAGCATGTTAATTCAAATCAGATTAAAGAAAAAATAATATGAAATAAAATATTCAACCATGATTTCATATAAGTATCAAAAAATCAAATAAATAATTATAAATATAAAACATAACCTCTCTGATAACACTTAAATATTCTGGGTATAATGGAAGTACCTTTGGTGGGTGTAATATTAATATTTCTTTTAATATTGAGTTTCTTGAAACCCCATGAGAGGATCTTTATGTTAAATTTATAATTAATTTATTTAGATATGGAAAAAATGATATACCCGGGCTTAGTATCTTTCTTCATTGACAATGTTGATCTTCCAAAAAACTTTTCATATTATGTTCATTACATTATAAGGATTCAAGTGTAGAATCTCTTTAGTGGTGATCCACACATTTTCCATTAATATCTAAGAAATTTCAATTGATTTCTGGGTTCTAGTGTGGTGAATCAACTATCTTGCATTTTTTACCTAGATCACTCCAAGATCCTTCAGTCTTGAAGGTGTTCTTATCATTATTGAGAGGAATAGTGGGGGAAAATTCAAGTGGTAGAAGTCAATTGTTCATAAAAATTCACAATTATCAATTTTTGATAATGCACTTAATATACATAACCATCTATTTATAGATCTAGGGTTTAGATTAAAAATAATTATTTAATAGCACACATTCCATTTGACTCTAGCTGACTAGCTAACTTGTGTTCAAGCAATACATGTTGGGACCCCTAGTTACCCCACATGCTATGTGGATCTAACCAAATATCATTTACACGTGTTTTTACATGCTATATTAGGAAGTGGGACATGAACATGTGATTAATTAGGAGTATACCCCATGCACACAAAATGACACACTATATTACCTTCTTGGAATGATCTACCTATCATATCTCCTTCCCCAGGACTCATAATTATACTCACAAATAATCCTTACCAAGTATAATTCCATATATAACATGATGGTGAATTTTATTTAGATATCTAAGATGTAACATGAGTTGTAATGATCATATATTTACTTCTAGCATGGGTGGATAATGTTGAGACTCGAGTGTGATCTCTAGAGTGAAATCAAGGTTCAAACCCCCCGATGATACGTATATATTAGGGTGTGGGTCCCTAACATCCTTGGTTGAGATAATTTCGGTACCCCCACATACCAACTTATGGAATGGGTAATATATGTTCAGAGTCAATACCCCATAATTTGAGCTCCAACAAGGTGTGGGCCCTCTACCGGGGTCAGTACCCCCTCGTCTATAATGCAACTTCGGTGAGGCATGGGTCCCCTGCTACAGATCAAGAAAATTTACATTGGGATACTGGCATTAGGAAAACAGTGAATCTTAAAGTTATAGAAAGAATCATTATCCTTTGATGGCTATGAAGACCTCCCTCTCTCTCTTTATCCATTTGGTTTATTCTATGAGTATATCTATTGTTGATTTTTTCTCCCCTCCTTGTCTTGTGGGTTGAGATGATTGTTTATTTTTATTGCTTCCCTTTTTTGGTTTTGGGGGTGTCATACTGGGTATATATATACTCACCTTTTTATGGGATTTTCCTACACATGTTTTGTATTATGTAGGTGTAGAATCATTAGACAATGACCTTAGTGGGCATGGTGTTGGCCGATATTAACAGTACCAGGTGATTGGGAGTTCAGTTAGTGGTTAGATTCGATGTTCATGAGCAATAATTTCCCCATCATATTCTATTAGGTCAAGACTCTCTTTGTTTTTGGTTGGGCATGTATTTTCCCCTTTATAATCTTCTTATATTTATAATGTTTCACTCTATTTGTTCTTAGAGTTTGTTACATACATTTGTTTCCTCTTAGGTTAGGATGGTTTTATCTATCTTTCATTGTTGTGATGTACTTGGATGTGTGTGTGTATATAGGTTCATTAGGATAAATCCTTCCATTTGTATGATATGCCTACTCAACGCTAGTCTACGACCCCAATAATATTAGAGGTGGGATTGGGGTGTCACTCTTAGCTTACCAATGGTCCAGGTTCCCCCTCATTTGGTCATGTCATGATATAGTGGTATTAGAGAAGGTCTATCCTAGGGATGGAATGTTGAGTTAGATGTGTTGTGAGGTTTGGTTTTGGAAATTTGGGAAACAATGTTAATATGTTTCAAGTTTTTATCTTAGGAATAGTAACCCAATGATGGTGTGGCGATCATCATATCCTTATAGAAAGACTCTGATAACCTACTTTTCAAATCGGTATGATGAGACACCAATTACAGGGAAAACAATGGTACATGCATTATATAGGAATGAGTCACTGAATTCCATGTCCTTCTTGAGTCAACTCCCCAAATATGATCATTTAATTATGGTATATCTTTTTAAATTTTAAGATTCTACCATGATGAGAGCCAACTATGATTTAGTAATACATCCATGATGATGACCAGTTGAGTGATGAGACTTTAATAAAGGGACATGTTCATGAAAAGTTTACTCTAGGAAAGTAGAGATCAATGATTCCACACATTGAGTGTAACATAGACCTGCCTCCAGTATTTTAGGTTAATGTTTGTGTTAACATTGATAAGCTTATTGCTCCAATAATCTAGGATGATTATGCACACAAGCTGAGTGTGTTGTGCGGGTTTTAGTAATGGAGGATGATTATATTTTACAGTGTGCCAGATCTAAAAGTGGTAGAGTATTAACTTGAGTTGGTGGGATGAGTTTTCTATCTCGTGTGGAACCTGATCAATTAGATGATTGCACTTGTGAATAGTTTTATTTATGCAGTAGTGGGTCATTGGTAGAGTCTAGTTAACCATACCCATAATGAGGTTATGCTCTTATGGGAGGAGTTTAAAAACTTATTCCATAATGAGAAGTATCATTCAACCTTAGATTCTATACAGATTTAGAAGATTATGAAGTTGTAGTGGGGTGATATGAATTTTATAGAGTATACATCCCAGTTCACTAACTTGACATGATTCTCTCTCGATATAGTGCGAGATGGATACTTTTAGGCATGGAAGTTCAAGAAGGGCCTCTGTAGGGACATCTGAATTAGAATAGTCTCCCTATGAATTCCCACCTATGTATAGGTCATAGAGAGGGTCTTGGTGATAGAGAGTTTCCTGGAATAGGTCTGTTGATCATCCATAGTTGGAAGTGGACATCATATAGTATAGTCATCTTCTATAATCGATAGACTTCAGACATCAGGCTCTTAGTATAGGTGGTCTTCATGTAGGTGAGCTTGGTCACAAGGATTAGAAACATAGGGATTCCATAAGGGATCCAGTTATCCAAGAGATGTGAAGTGACATTATTATATGATAGTAAAGGAAACATGGATCATGATTTTATAAACTAACATACTGAAGATGGTGGATATTCAATGTATGGACCTCCACAACAAAGGCAGTGTCATGATCAGGGATCACCCAAGGGTGGTCAGGGCATATCCTAGGGAGGTGGTGTTGATAGAGTGGCTGGAGGATCCCCAGAAGGAGAAGATATAATTGGAGGATGATGCTATGAATTACTTCCACCACTATCCCTAGGTGGTCCATTCCAAGCTCATAGGGCTGGTGGCTAATGTCATGGTCATCTACAAGGTATAGAGGGATATAACCAAGATATACATGAGATGACTCATGGTATGATCCACATAATATTTAACTTAGAATCAGTATTTTTAGGCATAGATAAGAGTCATTAATTCATCACATTATACCTTGTTTTAGATATTGAGATTCCTATGTATCCTTTATCATGTTAGTTATGTCTAGATATTCCTACAGGGAGTGATTACACTATTTTTCACATCTACTGATAGTTCTAGCTAGTGCTCACTAGAGAGAGATTCACATGAAACCTCTTGATAGTTTCAATGAAGCCATATGAAATCATTCTAGGTATTAAGTGTCTATCCACTATACGTTCCCATATAGACTATCCCTATAGGAGAGTTAAGTACCTATTTATGGATGAAATAGGATTATCCCTCAATGGAGAGAAGGTCCTGCTGGAAAAAATAGTGGATCTCATAAGAAGGAAGATGTTACATATCTTTCATCAGATGCAAAATTTATTCTATGGTGCATCAGACTCTTTAGAAACCTAGATTCCATCGATATTAGAGGAATACTTGGGTGTATTCCCTGAATATGTTTTGGTACTACCTCTATATTGAGACAACTACTTCTATTTTGACTTGAACCCTAGTACTAGAATGACATCTTCCACAATATATCAGATAACCAATATTGATCTCCAAGAGATGAGGGTGCATTTGGTGTGTCTTTAAGAGAAGGTTTTTATCAGACCTAGTGTATCCCCCATGGATTATCCAATATTTTTTTCTAAGAAGGAAGATGAGATCTTGAGGATATATGTTGATTATTGTTGCCTAAACCAAGTGATGGTTAAGAAAAATCACCCTTTTCTAAGGATATATGACCTCCTAAAATAGATAAAGGGTGTGAGATGGTTATAAAAGATCTATCAAGTCTGACTACCACCATTTGTGGGTTCATAAGGAGGGAATTCTAAAGAAATCATTCCTATATTTCTATGAGCATTATGAGTTCCTGATGGTGCCTGTAGGTGTGTTGAATGCCATTACTGTATTCACAATACTTATGAACCGTATATTTCATTCTTTATTAGATAAATTTTTAGTTATATTTATCAATGAAATTATAATTTACTCTGTGTTAGTGGAATATCACATAGATAATTTTAAGATGGTCTTGGATTTACTTCAAGAGCATCAGTTATACGTTAAGCACTCAAAGTGTCAGTTCTGTATTAGAGAGGTTCACATTATAGGGAATGTAATCTCATAGCATCGTGTGGTTATGAACCTAGTTAATAAAGGTAGTTTTAGCTTGGGATACTCCCAAAATCATGTCAAAGGTATGAAGTTTCCTTAGCTTGGCTAGGTACTATTGGAGGTTTGTGGTATACTTTTCCAGAATTACAACCCCTTTGATTGGTTTGAAATGAAAAGGGAAGTTGTTCACCTGGACTGAGTGATTTTAGAAAATTTTCAAGGAGATAAGGTAGTGGTTGACTAGTTCTTCTATATTGAGACTACTAGAGGAGGGTGTCAAGTATGTGGTATTCAACAACAATTTAGGAGTTGGAATCAGATGCATATTGATGAATATGAATATAGTGATTGCTTATGAGTTATTTTAGTTGAGACCCCATAAGAAAAACTACATGACCCATGAATTTGAATGGTAATGAGTAGTTTTCACCTTGAAGATATTGAGACATTATCATCTAGGTGAGTGGTTTATATTTTACTCAAACCACTAGAGTCTTAGGAACATATTTTCATAGAGAGACCTCAACTTGAGGTAGAGACATTGGCTAGAGTTTTTATAGGATTATGAATTTTAGATAGTATATACTTTAAGAAAGGGTAATGTGGAGGCATGTTCCCTCAATATAAAGTATTGTTCATTATTGATGGAGGTGGTGTCAGAGTATTTGTCCTCTTTCTATCTAACCCTTATAGAGGAGAGAGGGATAACTTATCTCTAGTCAATGTTAATGATTTTTCCACTTCTCCAGGGTATGAGAGATGCTCGATTGAGAGACATTGATTATAAAGTTTTAGGAAACCAAATATCCTCAGGAGATACACTAGAAGTAATTTTTGAATGTGGGGTGCACATCATCCCTTTCCAAGGATAGATAGTTGTTTCAGTCATGTTGTATGAGGAGATACCGAGAGAGTTTCATACCTCCCCCTTAGTGGTACATCCTAGAGTGGGGAAGAAATACTTGGAATTTTAATGATAGTTTTTGTTGGAAGACATAAGGGAAAGTGTTTTTGAGTTGGTTTCTCAATTACTCACTTGTTAATAGTTGAAGGCATAACATCAGGTTCTAGCAGGTTTGACTCAACCCCTCGAGATATCAAAGTGGAAATGGTATGACATATCGATGTATTTTTTAATTGTGATTTCAATAATAACGAGAGGCCATGATGCTATCTGGGTGATTATCGACTGAATTAAAAAGTTGGCTCACTTTATTACCATCTAGAAGCATATTTTAGTGGAGAGTTTGTGGCGCTTGTATGTGCAGGAGATCATCTTACTTCATGGGGAACCCAAAATGATTTTCTCCAACTGTGATGCTTGGTTTATGTTAGTTTTGTGGAAAGGTTTATAGGAGGCTTTAAAAACCTAGTTATGGATGAGAATATAATTCCACTACTAGAAAGATGGCTAGACCAAATGAACTATCTATGTTTTTGGGGATATTATAAGAGTTTGTGTGTTGGACTTCGGTTAGAGTTATGAGGATCACCTATCATTAATGTATTTCACATAAAATAACATCATTCCACTATAGGTATGGAACCATTCAAGGATCTGTATAGGAGACCCCGTAGGTAACCCTTATGTTGGATGGAAATAGGTGATCCATTGTTTATGGGACTAGAGCTGGTAAATTCAAATATGGAGAAATTTTAGGTGATATGTGAGATAATTAAGATCACTCAGAGTTGGAATAAATATTACATGGATCAATGTTGTAGGCCCTTGAAGTTAGAGTAGGGAGACTATGTGTTATTAAGGGTTACCCCATTATGAGGTTTGTGGTAGTTTGGGTAGGGTAGTAGGCTATCCTTGAGGTTCATCATCCCATTCCAGATACCGTGTAGTGTTAGAGAGGTTTCATACCACTTGGGTCTACCCCCATAGTTGGAATGAGTGCATGGAGTCTTTCATGTGTCTCTATTGAGAAGATATGTTTATAAACTACCACATGTTATCGACTGAGGTGATATAGATGTCAAGGAATGAGATGCCTTTTTAGAGTACTTGGTGGAAATCAAGGATTGATAGGTGAAGATCTTTTGTGGGTGAACCACCCCACATACGTGAGTTTTTTAGAAGCATGGGAACTTCTAAGAGATCTCATGGGAGCATGAGATCTAGATATAGGCTTAGTACCCTCAACTTTTGAAGTAGGTTTTACTTTTTGGGGTGAAAATCCTTGAATGTGGGGAGAATTTAATGAATTTAATTTTCACATATGCACCCTTTGGATATTTATATATATTATTTTGTTTTTTCTTCAGATTTGGTGTGGTATTATGGGTGTTCTATGACCCCAAAATCAAATTGCTAAAAATATTAAATATATTAAGTCACACATGCTTATATTTTTAGAAATAATGGTTTTATATTGAAAAAATACTATATGGGGAAGTCGATAACTTTATTGGATATGAAACATGGGTTTTTCCTTAGGTCCAACTTAATGTTCATCTACATAAAACTTTGGGTCTCAGAATTATTATAGGTGGATATTAAATAATTAATTTAAATTATTAATTAAATAATAAATTAATTATTTAAAATATCCCATAGTATATTTAATCTTCATTATATCCATTATTCAGGGTTAGATTCATAACTCTAGGAGATTGATAGAGAATGAGATCTGTTTTTAGAAGAACCTGTGATGATATATTTAGGGTAATTCATTGATTGATGATCAGCTTCAATGAAATTCATCATCAACATTGATGCAAAATCATTATTCATTAGTGATCGATCCAAAAAAGATGTAGGGATTCTAAATTTCTAGATCTTTTCCCTATTATTTGTAATTTCAAGTATGGATTAAGTATCAACTTTGGATTCTTCTTCTACCACATTACTAGCATGAACTCATTGATTTATTTATTAGTTTTTCCTTTGAACTTGGATATTTGTTGCACTTGATATTTACTTCTACTTTTGATTCCCATGTTTGAGATCTATGGATGGGTTTGAAATTCCCATTAATGTAATCACTTATTTTATTATTACTTTATATCTCATTTATTCACGTGTTCATCATTGGTTTGTGGATGTTTAGTGATTCGACTATCAATCCACCTCAAGATCTGATTAAACCCTAAATTCACATTCGGTTGTAATTTTGATGTAAGAGATGATGATTTATAGAAATAATAAGTAAAAAAAGATTATTTTATATGAAATATAGTGGGAAAAAACCCTTTAACAATGATGGTGGCATGATAAAATTTTCATGGGTCGATGGAAATCCTAATTTTCAGCCACCAGAGGTTTGAAATAGATGAATAAAGGAGTTTTCTTTGATTTCAGAAGCATATATTATGCCATTAGTGTGATCTATAGTATGATAAATTTAAAAAATAATATTTTGGATGCACACTTCACTTTATACTAAATTCATAACTACGCACCATGTATTCTAGGGGAACACATTCCATGCAATTTTCTTCTTGTGGTGACTAAGGTTTCAAGGAAAAGTTAAAAATCACATGGCTATGTGGATAGTAAACATGCTGAGTGAATCTACCTGATAATACAATCTGTATTTGGGGAATACACACTTGGGACCCTTGGTGGTCCCACACACCATGTTTCTATGACTACACACTATATACATGAGTTTTTACACCCCATGTCAGGAAGCTGGACATGGCTTGGTGAGGACTTGGGGTTACACACTATGTATACCAAGGGGCATGTTTTATTACCTTATTTTAATGATCAAACTCTTATATCTACTTCTTAGGGACTCAAAATTAGGCTCAAAAGTATTCTTTATGGAGTATAATTACATACAAAACATGATGATGACCTTTGTTTTGACATCATAGATATGACATAAGGTGGCATGATCAAATAGTTCCTTCTAGCATGGATGGATAATGTTGAGAATTGAGTGTGATATCTAGAGTGACATCAGGGTTGGAAACCCCCCTGATGGCATGTATATGTCAGGGTTCTAGTCCCCCACATCCTTGGTAGAGATAGGGTCGATACCCCCATACCCACTCAAGGTGTGGGTATCCTATCTATGGATTCAGTACCCACTCATATAAGCACCAATGAGGCATGGGACCTCTACTAGGGTCAGTACCCCCTCAACCATTACATGCCTTCAGCGAGGCATGGGTTCCCTAATATAGATCTGGTGAGGTTACATTGCACTACTAGAAACGAGATAACATTGACTCTTCTAGTTATAAATGGAATATTCATCCTTAAATGGATTTAAGGATCGAGATATTTATCTCTCTCTCTCTCCCTCTCTATGTTTGATTTCATATATGAGCATATATATTATTGGGTTTCTTTCTCCCCTCCTTATCTTATGGGCTGAGTTGATAGTTTACTTTTATTGCTTCCCTTTTTGTATTCAAGTAATCCTATGGGGTATTTATATACTCAACCTTGCATGGGATTTCCCCATATGTTTTGTGTCTTATACAGATGATAGGAAGTTAGATGATGACCTTGGTGGGATTGGTATTTGTTGATATTAATTATACTAGGTGAATGTGAGCTCAGGTGGTGGTTGGATTCAGTGTTTATGAGCTTTAATTTCCTCCTCATATTCATGTTAGGCTAGGACTCCCTTTGTGTCTAGTTGGGTGTGTTCTTTTCCCCTAAATACAATGGTTATATTTATAATACTATACATTGTTTTTTATTATAGGTTATTAAATGCATTTTTATCCTCTTGGGTTAGTAAAATTTTACCTATAATATATGGTTATAATGAACTTAGAAGTGTGAAAGTGTAGAGGTTCATTAGGATAAGGCCTCACAAATGTGTGATATACCTACTTGGTGCTAGTCTCTAACCTCTGACCTATTGGAGGTGATATTGGGGTGCCACACTTGGCTTATAGCTCATTTAGGTGGGCCCCCAATGGGTCATGTCGTGACATATTTGAGCTATCCCTATAGTGAATTGTCCACTCAAGGACCTATTGTAGTGGTATATCATCCACTTGAGACTTGACACTAGTGGTGTATTGATGATTAAGGATGTGAAACAAGTGGTATGTCTTCCACCTTGAGAATTATACTTGTGGTGTATTATCCACCTATAGATGTTGTTCATATGGTGTAACATCCACTTAATAACTCAAGATGGTGGTATATCATCCACCTAAAGAGTGATTTTAGTGGTATTTAATCCACCTATATGGTGTTTTTAGTATTTCATCATCAACCTAAGCTATGAAATAGTGGTATGTTATCCACCTGAGCATGGAAATGTGTTGGAATCAAGGTTATCATTGGATTGTGTTTTTTGGATCAAGTATGAGTATGTTGATTCCACAATATTTTGATCATTTGTTTGTAATTCAAATTGATTATACTTAGAATAGTGAAATCCTTAGAGATTCATGGAGGAACCTAGAAAATATCCATGGTTGTTTTGAGTTTTATTTCCCAAAAGTGACAGGATTATAACACAATCATGGGGGTCCTGTTGGAAAAGAAATCCACATTTTATTAATCAATAGTTACATAATAATAACATGGGTTTTTTGAAGGCTATGTAAGTCTGAACTAGGGATATGAAAATTTAAATAATTCCATGGCTTAATTTTTTATGCGGCAACTCTGACTATAGAAGATAAATGAGTCTAGCGATATAAGTAAGATGTGTTATGAAGATGAGAAGCATTCCAAAAAGAGTGATGTTTAATAATAATAAAATATCAGAGTTTAGTGTGTGGGGCCTAGGGTCTGCCATGGTGCATGGACATGAAAATAAGGTAATATTTTTTTGTGTGTGAATAAATTAAGTGATCATGTCATGAAAATGCTAAACATTCCACAACTGTACTAAATACTAGATTCCCACATCACGATTAATATAGTTTATCCTTGGAGGTTTCATTCTAGATAGAATGATGTAATGTTTTTTTTCTATG
Source organism: Viscum album (assembly GCA_963277665.1). Taxonomy (NCBI): domain Eukaryota; kingdom Viridiplantae; phylum Streptophyta; class Magnoliopsida; order Santalales; family Viscaceae; genus Viscum; species Viscum album. The sequence goes on along the minus strand of OY728127.1, from coordinate 1,148,167,742 downwards.
ATGTAAGGCCTCACGTTGCAAGAAAGATAACCACATCACAACTAGTTTGAATCCTAAAAATATTTTAAGAGATCAAAACATGATATTTCATGAATTTAAATGTGAAATTTAGATCAATTTTATATATTTGGTTATTCACTGGGATTATGTTGTTGTAAAATACATCACACCACAATATGGGAGTTCTCAATGATAATGAATCCACAATGAAGGTAGTCACACCATAAAGAGGGTAAATCAATTAAATTTCTTAAGTTTGAGTCCATCTTAGATTTCATGGGATTATGGTTGACTTGGTCAACCAAATTAGTGATTAACGGGTGGTTTAAAGGCCTAATAAGTTGGTGACATGTGGAAAATTAATAGAGTACAATTAAGAGGAATTAGTCCGTAATTTAAATAAGGATCATAGTGTAGAATGGTAGAAAAAATAATTGATATATCTAGAAATTAGAGTGAATAGAGGCCATTATGAAAAATTCCATTGAGGATCAGGATTTTAAGAAGGAACAAAAGAAAAATAACAATACCATTGTTGATATGGTGTTTATGTTTTGTAAAGGATCTCTATAATAAATTTTTATAGAATATTTCTTATATTCAGTTTTAAAAAATAGTTCACAAATAGAAAAAATAAGGGAGTTAACCTAGGATCGATAGTGAGACTTTCCTAAACCTTTTTAACACTTATAATTAGTAGTTTTATCCCTAGAATGTCGACACAACATCAGTGTATGCTCCTTAATTTATCACTTTGTGGAGAACCAAGTCAAATATTAGTGTCCCTATATTTATTTTTAGTATCTAGATATTGTATGTGCTTGATTATTGATAGGCTATAAGTGTTCTTTCTAACACTAGAACAAGATCTAGTGGAAGTTAAGAAGAATTGAACTCCCCAATTCACCCCTCATAGGGTTTATTGGGCATGTGGTTTCAATAAGTATTATTAGATCCATAAGTTTATTATATGATAAATCTATAATTAGAGGATTTATTCAATAGATAAAAAAATTAATGAAAAAGGAGTTTCTTTATTTAATGTTTTTAATTATTAGATTCATAATAATTATATGTGACCACACTTACAATCGCTTAGACTTTTTTTTTCTGACGTGATTCATGGAATACACGTAAGTGAAGTTGTAAAAATTTTAATGACTAAATAGAATAGGAAACTACTTGAAGTAGATGAAAATTAATACAATGCCTTATCTAGAGCTTTGTAAAACCAAACCTCTATGTAGGTGATGATATATATATATTAACAAAATCCATTTAAAAAAAATGGATAATAGTAATAATGGATACAACGTGGTAAAAGAAGAAAAATTAAAAGTTATTCACAATAAATTTTATGATTTGAAGTTTATCATGAATGATAATATTGATGGATTATTTAATAATCTCATAAAATTCATAGGACCCATCTGTGACCTTTGTGAAAAGAATAAATATATTAACATTAGGAGTAAAATTCTTAAAAGATTACCACTTTTTTATAATTCCATGGTGTTAGATCTTGAAGAAAAATATCTCACAAAATTATATCTTTAAGATCATCACAAAAAGATGGTGGATTAAAAAATGATTATGAAATAATAAATAAAATCTATCCAATCATAAAAGGGAATTACTTTTAAATCCATCGAGAGTTTAAAGATATATGTTGATGGAAGAAAAGATGAAGATGTCAGTGATGAATTTCTATCATTTATAGTTACAAAATTTAAGCGTGGAAAATGGAGGTATGAAGGAAAGATAATATTATGTTTGTTTAAATATTTAATGTTTGGACATATCATAAAAAGATATCCCAGGAATGATAGAGATGAGGATAATGTTGTACTAACAAAATAGTGAAATATTCCTTTGAGATGAAAATTTAAATCAGGGAATCCTATAATAAAGAGGTTCTAATAGAATAAACCATAGATTAAAGAAGAAAAATAATATGATTAAAGGTGTTTTAAAGTTTAATAGATTGAATTTATTTTAGATATAAAAATGTTATGATAGAAATGGTAAAGAAAAATTAATCTAAAATTAAGGAAGAAGACCATCCTAAAAGAGTCATTAAACTGAAGTTGAACTCGAAGGATCACTTAAGGAATTGGATGTTTAACATAATTATTTTTAATTATTTGTGGTTTTATAAAAAATCATCTAAACACATTGTTCAAATTGGAGCTAAAATTACCCAGTTCAAAAAAGTACTGTAATAATATGAGATTGATTAAGAAAAATATGGATAAGAGGTTAATCTCAATATAAAAATTAAAGATCAGGAAAATATGATTGATAACCTAAATTCTTAGATTAAAGATAGAGAAAAAAGGATGAATCCTTGTAAGAATATGTGGTTACTCTGATAAAGAGTCTTAAATCAAATTTAAATCAAGTGATCCAAATAAAAAGTTTTAGTTTGATAAATTATCTGATGAATAATTAATTGAAAGAGTCAAATGATGCTTAAGAGATGTTGAGAAAGTATTGAGTGATCAAATAATCAATTACATGGGTAAAATGAGAGATGTATTTCATGTTGAAACATCAAAAGTAGGGATAAAAATATCTTAAAACAAAGTTTATTTTTTTGGTAATGATTTTTAAACATTCACAAATCATAAAAAACCAAGAAACTAATTGTAGGGTAGAAATATGTTGAGATATAGAGAGAATATCTTTCTATTTATATTTATCAATTTTGTGGCTATCTTGGTCACACCATGACATACTATAAGGAGAAATAAAGCTACTTGAGAGGCGATTAACCCATTATTCAATAACAAATAATGAGAATATATCATGCACTATAAATATATAATTATTTTTATAGATATTGTTAGTATTATTCTAAATTTGGTCACAAATATATTAATTTTAGGTAACGAAAAAGTCAAAATTACTCCTATGAAATCCAAAAGATTATAGATTCTCAATAACCAAACAATATCCCCTTGTAGAACTATTTATTTCCATTGGAGAAATAAAAGTATGAAATCAAAGCATATTATAAATATAATAAGATAAGACTACCTAATGTATCAACACAACTAGGAATTTCTTAGATAGAAAGTAGGAAGAATGAAAATGCTATATTAGATTAAATTTCCCTAAATAAACCAAAATAGTTTCATTGGGATCCCATTATTAGTTGTTCATCCCACATGATTGAAAACATGAATCTCTTAAATAATGTGAAGGTCTATATTTATGGAATAGTTATATTTAGCAGTGATAGAGCTTTAAAAAATACAGTGAAGTGGAAATACATGGTTGGATGGATATGAGATGAGAAATATAAAAGTTCTTTATGTGGATGATCTTCAATATAATCAGTTGAGCAGTAGTCAACATTGTAAATCTTAACTTGCGGTAAAATTTAATTAAAAGGTCTGTTTCATCAAAGTAAAATTTTAAACTCATTGATGAAGGGATAAAGAACCAACAACAATGTATACCAAGTGGATTTAAAGGATAACACTCATCTCCTTGCATTATAAGAATAAAACATCCTTTGGAATTGAAGGCTTGAGCATATTCATAAAAAAATATTGTATAATTTTTTAAAATTGAAATTTGTGGTTGATATTCCAAATCTAAGATGAAATTAAGAGAATACTTGTGGTGACCATGTGATAGAGAAAATGGTGATAAATCCCTATTGACCATAGAATAAAAGGGATTAAAATATTCTATATCATATTTACAAGAATGTGTGTGGTTCTATAAAGGTTACCAAAAAATTCAATGATAAATACATCCTCATTTTTGTTTATTTTTATAGTATAATGGGTTGTATCATGTTAATGTAGGAGAATATGGATGTGATTTAGTGTATTAAATGATTTTAGAGGATATATGATAATGAAATTGGGAGAAAAATCAATATTCTTTGATCTGATAATGGTATGAAGTACTCTTTGATATGATAATGGCCCGGAGTAAACCTTTCATGAGGTGGAAAAATACTTATAGAAGCATGAAATTAATAATAGTCTCATAAGTGATAACACTACCACAAAACAATGTCATATAAAGGAAGAATAAAATGGTAAACAACATGGAAAAAACATTTCTCATCGAAAGTGAAATCTATTTACTATTATAAGAAAGCCATGAAAGTTATAGTGTACACATAAAATCAAGTTTTCTAGATTTCTAGAGAGAATAAGAAACCATATGATACGTTACATGAAGGAATACAACCTCTAAGTACTTTAAAGTGTTATGTATCAAGTGTTATATCTAGGAAAAGGAAGGAAATAAAGGTCAATATGGATATGTTGAAGATAAAAGGATATTTTTAGGCTACTCTTTCAATAACAAGGATATAATTATCTTAACAAGAGTTTGAAAAATATAATGGAAAGTAGTTATTTTAAAATTGTTGATGATAAAGTTGGGAATAGATCTGGACTTCTATACTTGAGTGAGGTTTGTAACAAAGAAAATGAAATAGATATAAATTATGAAGGCATAAATTTTCCAATATGCAAATTAGATTCTAATACTAAATAAAAGGATAAATAAACTATTAATGGGAATCAACCATTGAATAAATGGTAGAATATATGAGTTGAGATCTATGAGTCAAATATTATTATTGATAAATATTCTCTTATAAAAACTTGGAGGATGATAAATATAGATCATGCTTTTCTATTTTCTCATGTGGATCCATAATAATTTGAATAAGTGAAAAAATATGAATTATGGTTCATGTCCATGAATGAGGAATTATAACAAATAGAGAAAAATCAAACTTGGTAGCTTATAAAGAGGGAAACAAATCACAACATCATAGAAAAATGTTGATGTTAAAAAACAAAAATGATGATCGTGTAAAGGTGATCTAAAACAAATAAAGGTCGGCATGGAAGGGATATGAAAAATTAGAAATAATTAATGGGGATGAAGCCATTGAGTCGGTGGAAAGACTTGATTTATTTAGAATCTTTTTAGCTATGGAAATTTAGAAAAATTTTAAAACCTACCAAATGGATATAAAGAAAACATATTAAATGGAGTTCTTGAAGAATAATTTTACATCAAAATACCAATGGGATTTATAATTGGTTATGATGGATTAAGACGTGTAGGTTAAAGAAGGAAATATACTACTTGAAATAAGAACCCTTTGTCATGGTATGCTAGGGTGGAAAATTTCTTAAAGAATTTTGAATTTAGAAGAGGCAGAGTTGAATAAAATATTTAAGTTAAATTGGATATGGAAGAGAAGTTCATGGTGTTCATATATATTGGTGACATCATATATATTGGTGACATCATATTTAGAGGAATAAAGCTAAATACAGTAAAGGAACTTATATAATTTATGAACTTGGAGTTTGATATTTCTATGATCATAAAACTCATATATTTTCTTAGGCTAAAAGTAAGTCAAAATAGGGGATACATGTATGTTTCCAAATCCAAATATATGAAGGTGTAGTTAAAGAATTTTTGGAAACATTATAGAAAATTGATTTAAATTCCCATCATGGTTTGAACCCAGATGTGAAAAAATGATGAAGGAAAATATGTTTATCCCACTATATACTAGAGAATTACTGGAAAATAATTATACCCCACATAAACAAGACTAGACATCATTTACATAACATGTTTGGATACTTGTTTTTAGAGTCATCCAAAGGAATAACATCTCTCAACCGTGAAACATATCACGCCGTACATTCAAGGATTAATTGTTTATAGTTTTGAATATTGTATAAAAAATTATAGAGATTTATATTCATACCTAGTTAAAAATTGAAATTGAGATATTGTGGATATAAAATCTACAGGTGGATGAGACTTATTTATTGGAAGAAAATGCGTTTGATGGATTAGTAAGAAATAAGATAGTACTTCTCTAAGTATGGTGGAAGATGAGTATATTTTAGTAATTAAAGCATACAAAAAATTAATGTGGATGAAATAAAAATTAAAGTATCATGGAGAAAATGTAAATATACCCATTTTTTCCCATTGTGAAAATAAAATTGTTATTCAAATAATAAAAAATATGATACAATATTCAAAAATGAAACATATTGATATACAATATCATTTCGTTAAGAAGGTGGAGCAAGGAATTATCCATATGGAATATGTTGGTACCAATAAATAAGTGGCATAAATCTCCACAAAACCATTTTATACACCAAAATTTGAGAAGAATTAGTTGAACCTTGGTTTTTAACCACCACCATCTACTTTTGGAGGTTTAGAAAATCCCATCTCCCCATGTGCATCTAATTTATAACTTTGATACTTGTTTTTTTACAAGACACTAACCTTTGGGTTTATTTTTAAAGGTAGATAAATGGTATTCAAGTGATTCAATATTCTCCCTCATGGGGGTTATCACTTTTAGGTAGAGTTTATTTGGAGTTTTTAGAAGATTTAATTTCAGTTTTTATTAATAAGTGACATGAGTTGAGGTGACAAGGAATGGGTTTCTATATTTCTCTATTATTTTCTACACTAATATTTTATAAAAAATACTTAGGGTGATTTAAGAGTAAATTCATTTCTATTGGGAGTTTCTAGAGTTTATTAGTCTTGAATTTCACTAAATGTATCTTGGATTTCTAATAATCCTAATGGGGGAGAATGTGAGAATCAAGGTTATCATTGGATTGCGTTTGTCAGATTAAGTTGGAGTATTTTGATGCCAATATGTTTTAATATATTGTTTGAAATTCACATGGATTATAATTGGAATATTTTAGGGTTTGGAGATGGTTTTAGGAACCTATAAAAAATCATAGGTTGTTTGTAGTTGTATTTTCTAGGAGAGATAAGTTCATGACACAAACATGGTGTTCACATCATAAAGAGAAGTTATGTCAAATTAATCAATAGTTATGTAATAATAACATAGGTTTTATGAATTCTATGTAAGGTTAAATTGGGTATAAAAAAGGGTAAATCACACCATTATTGAATTCACCACGCTGAAACTTCATCTACAAAAGATTAAATGAGTTGGGAGAAAGAATCATGGTGTGCTATTAAGATAAGGATAACACAATAGTGGAAGATGTGTAATTAAGAATAAAATAATGGAGAGGTGTGGTGTACCAGGATAGGGACACACCATAGTTTATAGCTACGAAAAGAAGTTTAAATGATATTTTTCAAAGAAATGAAGAGATCATGTCATAACTATGTTTAACACACCATAATAGAAATGAAGATATGATTCCCATGCTGTGATCTACCTTGTCATTCCATAGAGGGTGAATTCAACTAATAATGATATAAATTTTCTTTTCTATGATTTATGGCCTCAAATAATATCCAATAGAAACATTACACAACTAATTTAGTTCCTGATAAGATTTAAAGAGATTATTATGCAAGATTTTAGGAATTTAAATATGAGATTTGGTTATATTTCACAAATCCAGTTGTTAACTGGGATCCCACCATAGTGAAAAAATCATCCCTCAATCTTGGATTATTTATTGATAATCAAACTACAATTAATGTAGTCATGCTATAAAGAAGGTAAATATAATAAATTCTAAAAGCTTAATCTATCTCATATTTTTTGGGATTATGGTTGACTTGGTCAAATTAATTGGTGATTAATGGGGTTTTTATGATCCAATAAATGGGTCACATGTGGAAAATTTTTGGAAAAAAATTTATAGTAATTGATCCTTGGTTTATATAATGATCAAGGTAGATAAAGGTTGAGAAAAAAATTTAATGATCTGGAAATTAGAGTGAATGGAGGTTGTTATAATGAATACCATTGAAAATCATGATTTGAAGAAAGAATGTAAGAACAACTAAAACACCCTTTCTAATTAAATGTTTATATATTATGAAGAATCATTATAAGAAATATTTCTATCCCATATTCTTTTATTCCTTATCTCAAAGCTATTTGTAGAGAGATAAGATGAAGGAGTGACCTTAGGATTGAAAATGTATCTTTCCTAAACCTCTGTAACACCCGGAATGAGTAGTGTTATCCCATGGTACATTGACACACCATCAATATATACTCCTTGGATTAAAATATTACAATGAACCAAGAAAATTTAAATTTCACCACATTTATTTTTAGTTTCAGGATTTTGTGTGTGCTTAAGGATTGATAGGTTCGAAGTGTTATTGATAATAAGAGAACTAGATCTAATGGAAGAAAAAAAATTAAACAACATAATTCCCCCTCTTAGGGTGTATTGGGCCTGTGGTTGCAACAAAATGGTTTTGTATCATCTACATGAGATTAGTAATTCCCCATTCATCTGGTGATGACTCTTTCTGCATTGTAATTGGTAAGATAATGGATTGTTCACCTAGTTGGTGTGAAATGGCGATATCTCATTCACGTAGTGATGTTATGATTGTGATATCTATTTAACCCTTTTTATTATATGAGGGGTTATATAATATTATCCTCTAGTTGTATTCTCATACCCTGGGTATATCATCCCATTTCAGTACCAGTCGAAGTAATATGGTCACCCATGGTTTGGTATGACCAATCCATGAGGTGAAATGTTATATATTTATTATTTTTTATTTTAATGGAATTCCATATGAACTATGAACCTATTTTTACTAGATTTTTTAGTGAAACTATCGGTGGTTTCCTACTAAGTTGTACTCACACTCTACTTATTTGCCCTAGCACCTGAGTAGATTTTATGATTATGAACTAAGTAAGGGAATGCTCCTTGCAGATTTGGATGGATGAGATAGGGGATATTCATGGGATTTAGGATGTAATTCCTAGCTTGGATTTGAGACTAGATGTGTATATATCTATTTACTTTTGTTCATTTCTAAACACTTTGTATATGATCCCCCCATATGGGATCCATTACTCATGTATGAAATGTATACCTATAGTAGTTTAATTTGACACAACATGTTGTTGATATTTACTATTTGTTGGAATTTAGAGGTGAAATATATTTTATTTTTTCTAGTTATTATGATGAATAATTTATGATATTGATTTTACTATGTTATTAGTTATATATATCTAAAGGTATAGTCTCCACATGTGTTATATATTGATCATCACCACTAGTTGGAAGCCTCTGGAATATGAGGAGACATGCTTCGGGTACACAGTTATCTGGTTTGGTCATGACATAAGTGAACCAAGATGAGGAAATTAAAAAGTGGTATCAGAGCCTTAGTTTTTTGTGTGTTACTATTTGGGATATGGTAAATAGGGTATAAGAAGCCATTGAGCCTTGGTATAGATCTTGTGTATGTGTATAACTTATCCACATATAAGGGAAGTCTGAGTTACTAGGGATGATATTTTTTATTATTATTTTCTTTTATAGCTGAGTTAATTTTCCAATTATCATATATTTTCATATTGATTTATGATTTATAGGTTTTTACTCTTATACCAATGTGGAAGGAGAGAGCATTCATGCATCATTATTAGAACATAGGGATCACATGATATTCGTATCCTTGCATGTGATTGATGATATGGATATAATATAGTGTTGGGTAATTTAAAGTTCCAATAACAACTTATATAAAGTTGTAATATATAATTTATTACTGTGAAATTAATTGACTAACCCCTAATTTTTGACTATTACTGTTATATAATATGGCTGTTATGTGATCCTATGTAAGATTTTACCAGACTTGAGTTTGGGTATGTCACACCCATAGCGTCATTTCATTGTATGAAATTTATTTTTCATTTATTTTTACTCTTATTTATTAGTTTCATATTTATTTTATTTAAAATTTGGAAAAAAGGGGAGGTAGTGTGATCTTCATGAAAATATAATACTTAGTACACATTTTGTAGTAATTTCATGGCTTAATCATACACAAGGTGAGCCCATAATAGTGGGAGGAAGACAGTTAGTGCATGATTAGGAGAAACCAAGAATATTAGTCATATATAGAAAGGGTAAACTATACAAAACGTAATATTAGTTCCATAACCATGAACATGGTTATCATTTTTTTCCAAATCATGTGACCAAACCTTGTGGTCTTCACATGATTTTTTTGAAATTACTCATCCACCCTTTCATGATTTTAACCCACACTTGACCAATTTCTCCCCCATTTGACTTTTCCAGAAGCCCCAACCATGGATAACTTATTTTTATCCCTCTTTTCCTGGTTTCTTATGGATTTATTCATTAAATCATCAATTAATACTCATGTAAAGGGGTTCATTTCCCTCTATTTCATATCTTCCACCATCTTTCCAAGGATTTATTCTTCCCATAAGGTCATGTAAGCCTAATGTTCTTTTTTGTTAGAATTTCTTAATGTGGTTTTGATGTTTAGGTTATATAATCAAGTGTCTATTCTCCCTCCTTTATTTTATGGTTTTACATTAATTAATATCATTTTCATCGAGTAAAGGTTGGTGGTTCCTTATGTTACCTTTGTTTCAAGAGCTATATATTATTGATTATTTATAATGAGGTTTCCAATTTTTTAAAATTATTATATGCCATCATTGATGGATGATATATATATTATAATTATTTATTATATTCCCATATTGGATATGATTAATTAAGTTTATCTCAAATTCATTTATTATATATGGAATTTGATGGTTTCTACTATGTGATTTATGAAATACCTTGTCTAGTTTTCATGGAATTGTTTCTTATTAAATAGTTGTTCATTAATAAATGGTTTTGTGAAATGGATCTTCAAATAATAAGATTCATGTAATGGAATGCCTATTTAAATGGAAATGGTTTTGTGATAAAATTATAATCCTTTAATAATTACTGTTTTTCCTTGAATACTAGGTGATTTTTTGTGGAACCTAAGGCAATTACCTCACTAGGTATTGAAGCCAATCTACCCAGTTAATTCTAGATTACATCACTAGTAAAGGATTATTGACGCACACATATTATGATGTGTGGAAAAAGCTAAATTATTTCTGTAAGGGGTTTAGTATTAGTAATAACCTAATCCATATCCAAGGAGTAGTTCTCTAATCTAGTTATCATGGATAAAAAATAAAATAAGTAAATTTTGGTTTCTAGGACTAGATAACAATGAATAAAAACTTAACAATCCAAAATTGAGTGACAAGTGATTAGTTTAGGCATAAATTCTCAATTATGATGATATCATAGTCTTAAAAAATAAATACATTTTCCTTATTAATTAATAAGTGAAAGGGTCTACAATATCTTCTTCTATTCACCCTTGATTGATTGATTATGGTGAGACTAGCCTAAAAAATTATTTTCTTTGGTCTATCCTCATTCCAGTGTATAAAAGATACAATGAATGTAAGAATCCAGGTTTTTTTATGAGGTAAAAAATATATAATTTTGTTTTAAATTTTTAATTACAACCTTATGTGAATGTACCTTAAGGTTGTGGAGGTATCAGGGGTGCCTAGGGCTTGTTCTTAGCTTGGAACACAACTTTTGGGGAGAAATAATCCTACTAAATGATTTTTAGAAACCGTACTGGGAATCTTGCTCAGTTAATACTAACCATGCAAGGATGGGTAAAGAGCATGGGGTGATCACACAGTTTAATAAACTGTGTGATTTGATATTCACACCAATGTGGAATCTCTGCAATTTTTGACAGTGAGCTGAGACATGGTTTGTGCAAAGATTAGAAAACTATGCATGAAAACTGTGTGATGTGACCCTTCCTATAGAAAAGGGTGAACTGTTGGAACATGATTTGGGAAACTGTGCTGTCAAACCGTAAATCCCATTAATTTTGGTGAAATTATCAAATTCACCCTAATTAATTCTTATTTCAACCCTAATTTTACAATTCTCCCACTTTTGCACAACCACGAGCTTGAGAGCTCATTTTGAAACCTAAGCTAGGATTTGAGAGATCTTATCCATATCATATTGGAATCGAGCACCACCAATCTCATTAGATCTGCATCAGTGAGTTACCAATTCCTTTTTAGGAATTATTTATTCTTCTTGGTTTCGACTACACTATTTAGTTGAAGGATAATTTCCCCCATTTATAGGTTCTTCATATGTTCATTGTTTTTCTCCTAATCTAAGTTGAATCAGGAGTTGATACTAGATGAGAACTATGGTACCGACCTAAGGTAGGTGGTCTATAACTTTCCCTTGAGGTTTTGTGCTTTATTAACCTAGTTACCATTATGTCGCCTGCCAAACTTCCTGGCGTGACCCCAAAATTAAATCAATTAATTGTATTAATGAATTATAATCTATTATAGATTCCCTTTAGTTCCTTAAATATTAGTAGGAGGTTGTTTCCCCAACAAAGGAAACCCATGGTATGTGCACTTTTTCATTTTCCACTTGTTAATCCACCCAAGGGGTGTATTTTAGGATTTCCTAGTTAGAGGAATCCCAACTGTAATTAAATGGAATTGAATTGATTGATTATGCATTTTCCACCTCCTTTTACATGTGGTACATTATTGGTTGCACCCTAATTTACCCTACTGGTAGAAGCGGTTGATGTAGTACATGTAGGGGTCGAATCCACAGGGATCGAAGAAGTAACCTTGAGACGCTATGATTTTGTGGAGGATGGGCTGTGAAGTGTCCAAATTTGGTTTTGATTTTGGATGGTTTTAAAGAACACTAAGAAACCTAAGTGAATTCAAATCAATGAAAATGGGTTGATCTTAGGATTATGCTTGGGGTGGATTGAATGAATTTTACTTCTTTAGACAATTTTGGTTTTATTAATTCTTGATGAATCCATTCTTCAAAAATAACACTACCTTCATCATTTTCTGGTTTGGTGCTTACTAAACACAATTACTAATCCCCTATACACTTAGAGAACCAAATTAATAATTTCTCCAAGGTATATGGTCATTTAGTACTTGAATTTAGCTTTCTCAAACACAGTGAAGATGAAGAGTAGAAATTACCGAAGAATAGAAGTCTTAAATTAATTATCCAATTAACAACAATTTGTTCATAAAATAACATTCAATACAGCCTTTGCATCCTCATAAAATCAACCCATTAAAGGTTTATCCCTCCATTTATGGTATACTCTTAATGGTGGGTGGAAGATGGCTAACAAGAATTGGATTGAAGAAATTAAAACAGCGGAAATAATGAGCACTCCTCTGTGTGTGTGAATGAAATTCACACCTATGTGTGAACTAATTCCCAACAACATAGAGATATCACTGTGCTTTGTGATAATAAAGTTTTAATAAAATAAATGAAAAATATATAAGAGAAGAAGTTGATTAAGAGCATAAAGATACAAAAAATAAACTTATATGGAAATGGAAAACATTACAAAGGAAATTTAAAAGTATAACCAAATTTTAGCAACACAAGATGATAAGAAAAATTTGAGATGCTTATTACCTTCACCACCAGATCCTTATATAGGAATATTAGGAGCCTTAGGTCCACCCCCAACAATTAATTTACCCCCCAAAAATTAAGAGAGTCAAAAGGATGGTGAAGAATCAAAAGGAAATTGACGTTTTGAAGTTGACCCAGAAAACTGTACAAATTCATCCTCCAATTGGACGTTCGAATTTGACATTAAATATGGCAGAATCATCAGAAGTTATAGAAGACAAATATCTTCTTCCATATGTCCTCTATCATATGTCCAAATTCCAGGTCATTTGGTGCATCCGTTTGAATGTTATTCTAGAAATAGTTAGGAGGATTTATGGGCGTTCATATCGGTCCCACCATTTAAATGTAAACTTAGAATCCATATATCTCCATGAAAACTTCGGAATTAGCTCTAGAAACAGTTGAATAAAATGATAATAATATTTTTATATTTCTACTGTAAAATTTTTAGCTTCATTGGGCTTGGTTTTTGGGCCCCACATTTGTTTGATGGGCCTTAGGCCCATTATGCTTTTTCCAGTAAATTTCTGCATTTAGGTGCAAAAATCTCCATCTTCCCTTGGGATTCATCCATCAGACATAAAAGATAAAATATTAAAAATAAAGTGATAAATCATATCCCAAAATATAAAATTCAGAAAATGAATATAATGCTATCCACAAACAGATGAATTATTGGGCCCAAATTTTCATTTTAAACATTAATTGCATTTAAGATGAGAAATGAAGTTATATTTATGTAATGCACTAAAAACAATGTTTATGGACTTTGGAATAATGAATATAAAGATATTAACAATGAAAATTAGCCACTTTTAGTGACTAATCACACCCCCCCAACTTGAGTTTTTCTAGTCCCGAGCAAAATATATTACAAATATGAAATTTGAATCCCCTTTTCCAAAAACATTTTAATACACATTGCTCACTCAAAGACCTCATACCAAAAAAATTTATGAAACCCATAAAAATAATTTAAAACAAGAAAGTTACATAAGCATATCCCAAGCCCAATCCCATTACTTTGTTCTAATTCATCTCCACATTTCATCCAATTTCAATTAAGCATGATAAAGTATTGTGCATCACAAAAGATATGGGGCCCATTTTATTATTCAAGGGAAAAAGAAATGGAAGCGCTAGGTGGGAATCACATTAAACCTTAAGATGAGTATCCATTTTTTTTGTTTATTTTTTTATTTTTTTAACCACAATAGATATGAAAAGACTAACTCTAGGCAAGACAACTATGGAGTCACGATCCCCAAGTGTCGGACGCCACACATATTGTCAATTCCATGCTCTACAATAGAGATATAAAGCCTAACTATGGGCAAGAAAACTATGGAGTCATGATCCCCAAGTGCCGGATTCCACGCATTTGGAAAAAACATTTCTCTATGTGGTCATTATTTTTTTATTCAATTTTTTTTGTTTTTGTTTTTTTGATACTCAAATTAAACTAAAAGTGACCCCAGAACCCTATGCTATAATGAAAGGGACCCAAGAACTCAAATTTACACCCACGATTCAGTAGACATGCATTGTGGCATTTTTATTAAGAGGATGAAAATGTAAACTTTGAAAAATCACATTGGACAACCGCACTTTCCAAAAACTATGCTCATGAACTTAAACTTGCATTAAAATCAGAATCAAGTCATGCAAAATTATTTGATATCCAATTTTAGATTTTGCAATGTGTGTTATCATGTTCAAGGTTAATGGAATTTTTCTTTCCATGCATGCTCTTATTAAAAAAAATCATTTTTTATTTCATCTCCCCCCAACATAGAATAACACTATCCCCAGTGTTTAAAGAAAACTTAGAAGGGGGTAGAGGAAGATGAGAGGTGTTCTAATTTTTTTTTGAAACAATAAACATGGAACAAATTCACCTGGTTTTTGAAGTTGAAGTTCATGATGCTCCAGATTACTCGTTTGATCTCTTGGGAGATGTAGGCACCTCCTTGATTGAATATGTATCACCCAAAATAGTCCCTAAACCATACAAATAAGAACAAACCAGAGAAAAAAAAACAACACAACAATTTATTTAAAACCAAGTATCCACATTTTTATGGGTTTCCTTGTTTTTATTATTTTTTTAATTTTAAAAATAAAACTGATGATACATTGTCTTCTTTATATTTTCTGGGTATGGTATTACTCAGGGATCACACTGCGTGACAGAGATGAATACGGAGCTCCCCATTTATACCCATCCATACTCATAAAATAAAAACAGTCTAAAATTTTTTAACCTACAAAAACATAAATAAAATAAAATAAACTGATGATACATTGTATTCTTTTATATTTTCTGGGTAATGTATTACTCATAGCTCATGCCACGTGACACAAATGAATATGGAACTCCCCTTACATACCCATCCTTACTCATAAAAGAAGATAAATTCAACAGTATATGATAATTTATTATATGAAAAATAAAAAAATAAAAAAATAAAGATGATTCAAAATGTTTGGAAACATTAAAACCAAGGGTTTCCTCCCATGCAACGCTTTTTTTAACGTCGTTAGCTCGACTTGTACCCCCCAACTTATCCAATTCCAAATTTCAACATTTTTAGGACCCCATTTTTCTCCACTTCAATAAGACTGTGATTGATTATTTTTTTTATAATTCATTTCATGTGCAATCCTTTGTTCTATAATGAGTGGGAAAATCCATGTAATATCAGAAATGGTTGATTCAGTTGAATTTATAGTCTTTCCTAAGACATCAATAACCATTCTAACATTATTGGTTTCTTGAGAATAATGAACTACAACTACAAGGTCTTTATTATATCCTATGGTGGTATTCTTGAGTAGGGAATAAAGTAAAATAATTTTGAGCTTGGGTTCATTGAAATTTCCAAAAGGAGATTGAAAAATTATATCCAAAATAGTTTCTTCTCCAAAACATTTAGAAAGAATTGGTTTATTTTGAAAATAAGATTCATCCCGAAAATTATCCAGTTGAATATCAGGAATGGGAATGGACTCATTGTTTGTGATCTCTCCTAATGGTTCAATTATTGGTACTTCTGAAAATTTATCAATGGAGTTATATTCAGGAAACTCAATCCATGAATAATGGATTCATCAAGAATTAATAAAACCAAAATTTTCTAAAGATGTAAAATTCATTAAATCTAGCCTTTACATCCTCATAAGATAAACCCATTAAAGGGTTATACCTCCATTTATGGTATACTCTCAATGGTGGGTGGAAGATGACTAACAATAATTGGATTGAAGAAATTAAAATCACGGAAATAACAAGCACTCCTCTGTGTGTGTGAATGAAATTCACACCTATGTGTGAACTAATTCCCAACAACATAGAGATATCACTGTTCTTTGTGATAATAAATTTTTAATAAAGTAAATGAAAAATATAGAAGATAAGAATTTTATTAAGAACATAAAGATACAAAAAAGATACTTACATGGAAATGGAAAACATTACAAAGGAAATTTGGAAGCATAACCAAATTTTGGCAACACAAGATGATAAGAAAAAGATGATATGATTATTATATTCACCACCATCTCTTTATATAGGCATATTAGGAGCCTTAGGTCCACCCCCAAATAATTAATTTACCCCCAAACAATTAAGAGAGTCAAAAGGAGGGTGAAAAATCAAAAGGAAATTGACGTTTCAAAGTTGACCCAGAAAACTGTCCAGATTCATCCTCCATTTTAACGTTCGAATTTGACATTAAATATGGCCGAATAATCTGTGGTTGTACAATAAAAATATCTTCTTCCATGTCTCCTCTATCATATTTACAAATTTCAGGTCATTTGGTTCATCATTTTGAATGTTATTTCCGAAATTGTGTGGGCGTTCATATCGGTCCCACCATTAAAATGTAAACTTCGAATCCATATATCTTAATGAAAAATTCAGAATTAGCTCTGTCCACAGTTGAATAAAATGATCCTAATTTTTTTTTCTTTCTACTGTAAAAATTTGAGCTTCATTGGGCTTGGTTTGTGGGCCCCACATTTGTTTGATGGGCCTTAGGCCCATTATTCTTTTTCCAGTAAATTTCTACATTCAGGCGCAAAAATATCCATCTTCCCTTGGGATTCATCCATCAGACCTAAAAGATAAAATGTTCCAAATAAAGTGATAAATAATATCCCAAAACATAAAATTCAGAAAATGAATATAATGATATTCACAAAAATATGAATGATTGGGACCAAATTTACATTTTAAACATTAATTGCATTTAAGATGTGAAATGAAGTTCTATTTATGTAATGCACTAAAAACAATGTTTATAGACTTTGGAACAATGAATATAAATATATTAACAATAAAAATTAGCCACTTTTAGTGACTAATAAATGATTTTATATTGTTCAACTATTGAATTTTGATATGTTATATGAGTATTTATACTCATTGATTGAATTTAATGATTTTGAATGTGAATGGTTGAATGAGTAGGTATACTCATTAATTTTATTACATGTAAATTGATGGATGTAATGAGTTTTGAATTGAAATAGTAGTAGATTCCTTTGTTGGTATACTATGGGTCTTGATTCTATTTAGATTCCATGGTCACTTCACCATGGATTTTGTTTTATGGTAGAAGTTTCCTTAGACCTATATGCTCCTTGGATATTGATTTTGTTGGATTCTAAGGGAATTTCTACCCCTTAGATTCGTATTACTGGGCTCACATTAGACACGATTTGTTGAGCTGATCCTTGGACTCCACCAGTTCCATTATAGAGTTTCCATCGAGATTCTCCTGGAACTTGACAAGGATGCCATGGTCTTATACACCTTGGATCCAGCCCTGAGGGGTCTGAAATAATTTATTATATGGCCTGGATGTGGTATTCTAACACTTCTTGTTATATGACAAGTCCATGGTTCACATGATATGTGTGTATGTATAGTGAGGCTGTGTTAGTTATTTCTGTTTGTTATAGCTATCTAGTTATAGGATCTGACCCATGTTTTGAAGGGAGCCTTATTATGCTACACCAGATTACTTGTTTAGTATTATACATTCCATGGGCACTTTACATTTCTTACTATTTAACTATGACATAAATCACATAATACTTTAGCTTTTTATATTTCACATCCCAGAATTTCTATAGATCTTTGGGTGGTTACCTACTGGGATTGTATCTCACACCCTGTTCATGATTCTATTGGGTACCTGAATAGATTTTATGGATGTAGTTAGGGACCGAGGGAAGAGACCATAATATGATTCTTGATTTTTTCTATGCTTAGGAGTAGAGTATCACGAGACCAAGATGAGGCTCATGATGTTATTCAGAGATAAAACTTTTTTATATTTTTGGTATTTTGACACATGTATTGTATTGTATTATGGTGTACCTATTTTGGATGCTTTTTAAAACATGACATGTATCATTATATTTTTCATATAAGATTCCTTTTTCATAGTTTTATAAACCTATCTTATTTATTTATATTATGTATGATTGTGACACTACTTCTTCAATTGGCTATTATTACTATTCCACTATGTTACACTCTGGTAATGAGGGCATAATATCCTCACAGACACACCCTAGGCCCTCGCTGCTAGTCTACAACCTCTGACATTTAGGGAGATGTGCTTTAGTCCATGTGGCCAACTAGGTTTAGGGAACTATTGAGTAGAATCGGGGTTCAGGATGTTACAAAGTGGTATCAGAGATATTTCCTCTTTTTTTATTATTTGGTGAAAATAGAAATGGATAAGAAGGTATTGTAATTTGTTAATGAGCTTTTCCTAAGAATAGCTAACCCACGTATAGAAAAAATCCAAATTTCCTTGAATGAAATTTATATTTTATGAATTCTAAATATTATATTTGATTTGATTAAATAATTTGGTGATTCACTTGAATTTTAATGTTATTATTGATATGATTGTGGGTTCTATTTTATTTCAACCTGATGATATGAGGGTATTCCATCTCATGCATCATTTTAGGCACTTGCTAGAATTCAAAAGCCATGCATTATTCCATGCTATATAGGGTGCATTTCCTGATTGTATAAAACTGTATTGTGTTCCTTGATTTATACATATACTATTGTGATAGATATTGTGTGTAATGTATTGAGAACATGGTTGGTACTCATAATGCCTTCCATAATCTAAGTAGTTTTTTCCTAATTAGGCTACAACGGACACCCTAAGTATCCAATTGTGGCACATTGAGTCATGGAATATGAATCGCATGGACTAGAATGTGTTATCATGTGGGTTAGGTGGATTCCATATTTCAGTTCATTAGGAGTATGATCCCTTATGGATCAAAAATTTGTGAACCATTTGGTTTGACCATTTTAAAGTAAATTGTGAAAAAAGGGTGAAATGAATATAGAATTCAAATGAAAATTGAACTTGTGAACATATACTTGACCATGAACTAGATTTTGAGTGGGCAGTTGGTAGTGTCACTAGTGACTTTTTATCACTTCTTTTCATAGTCCTAGATTTAGGAGCAGGATGTGTGGTATGACCTAGTTTTAGGAGGGTTCTGACCTATCCTATTATTTTGAGCTATGAACTTTGATATCGAATATTTCCAAGGAATGTGTTTAGAATTTTAGATGAATTACAACATGACGACCTCCATTCATATGCCGAGAGGGGGGGGGGGCATGCTCCAGTGGTGGTGTGCCATGAACTACCGATGGATTCTATTTTAGTGCATGTTGTGGCACCAGTTGTTGTTCCAGACATAGGTTCTAAGTCACAATTCTGTGAGGGGTTTTATCACTTCATGTAGACTGTTTAGGGAGCACCATATCCTGCCTTGTCTATGGATGATTTGACGCATGTGTTACAGAAGAATAATACTCCCATGTTTTTGGGGGATGGAGCTCCACAGGATACCGATTTATGAATTGAGACTAATTTTTTGATCTTCAAGAATCTGGAGACACCACCTAAAAGGAGAGTGAATCTCACAACTTATATACTTCCGGGAGTAGAAAACAATTGGTGGGATATTCTAAACCATGCTGATGCACTACGTGAAATGGTTTAGCAGTATTTACAAACCAAATTCATTGATTACCTTTTCCCTGATATCTAATGGTAGAGAAGGCTAGTGAGTTCATGTGTCTCAAGAAGGGTTCTATAATTGTTATGGAGTACTCAGAATAGTTTATAGAGCTACAAAATTTTGTGATGACATACCTTACTGATGAGTTTTTGAGGGATATATTCTTCAAGGAATTTCTATAACATGTTGTTTTATATCAAGTTAACATGTTCAAATTGACCTCTATTACTTAGATGGAAAATCATGCACTGATTACGGAGTGGAATCTAAGAGAATCTGGGGGTGTAGAGTAGGTAAGTGAAATATCTTGGTCTAGTGGTTCAACATCTTTAGATAAAAAGTGTAATTTTGAGTTTTTCCATGAGATGAGTACCAATCAGGTTGTGAGTACTGGTATCATAGTTTTTTATCATCGTGTGGATTGTGGGGCCACATGAGGATTTAGTGCCATCACAAACCAGTCGAGTGATGAGCTTGTGGAAAGATGGGGAACATGCCACGTTTCTACATGACCTTCTTTCCAGAAGTGAGTGGTAAGGGTTCATATCTGACACCAGGTTTAGAAACAAGTTTCATGTATCCATTATAGGTAGGGAGCTAGAGTAGTATCAATCAATCATGTCAAGGTGGTGGTGGTCATGGCCAAGACATCCAAACACTAGTTACACCGAGACAGTAGAGCGAGCCTACTTTAGGAAATGAGGTTGTTCCCTAGGGCCATGGTTCAGGCTAGATATAATCTGTACAATCTACCCCTGAGGACTAGGGTTCCATACCATCTATGGTGAGAGGTACGATCCTAGTATCCTTTAATATTGCATCTTCTCTCTTTGATATTGTCACATCACATAGTTTCATATTTGTACCTATGGTAGAAAGACTTGGGATTTTTATAATGTTTTTTGAGGGTGTTATGATGCTTGAAACTTTGTTGTGGATCATAATGGAGGATGTACGTCAGTGTAAAGAGTTACCCCTTGAGGTTGGTGGGTGTCACTTCATATAGAATCTTTATTTCATCAAGATGATGAGGCTTGTTGTCATACTCAGAATGGAATGGATGGTAGATTATTAAGATTATGTTGACTACTATCATTGGAGGTTGACTTTCACATAACCATAGGGAAAAATTTAAACTCCCATGGGTGAATGGGATGTCTAGTTGAGCTAAGATGGACCACAACATCGTGGGCTGGGTGGGATGACATCCCAGATCACTAGTTTGTATCTAGACGATCAGGGAGCATGTCAAGTGGACTTTCCTATAGTTTTTGACCATTTCAGGGATGTGTTCCTTGAATAATTTTTTGGTTTATATATTGATAGAGTGGTGGATTTCTCCATTGATCTAGTTCTAAAAGATTCATCGGTATCTACCCCTCCTTATAGGATGGCTACGATAGAGTTGCAGGAGCTCAAGAGGCAACTAGAGGATTTGGAGGAAAATTGGTTTATTTGAACCATTACTTATCCATGGGGTTCACAAGTCCTTTTTGTGAAAAAGGAAGATGGAAACCTTAGGCTATGTGTGGAATATCAGAAATAAAACTAGATGACAGTTAATAACTGATATCCCTTTCCATGGATAAATGACCTGTTTGATTAGCTTTGAGGAGCTTGGGTGTTCTCAAAAATTGATCTGAGATTCAAATATCACCAGGTGCATGTTTAACTAGAATACATACCTCACATAGATTTTATTTGTAGGTATAGTCTATATGAGTATCTGTTTATGTTGTTCAGTCTCACAAACATTCCCAAAGTTTTCATGGAGCCAATGAACCAAGTCTTCCATCCTTATCTGGATTCATTTGTGGTGGTTTTCATGGATGATATCTTGGTGTATTATCAAAATCAACATGACTATGATAAATATATTTATATAATTTTTGATACACTGAGAGAGCATCAGTTATACATTAATCTCATAGAGTTCCACTTTCGGATAGATAAGATTCACTTACTAGGCCACATTATCTAGAAGACATGAGTATTAGTAGATCTAGAGAATGTGAGAGCTGTAGTTTCCTAGGAGTGGCCTAAGAAAGTCTTTGACATATAGAGTTTCTTGGGGATAAATGGAAATTACAAGAATTTCATATAGAACTTTTCATGTCGGGAAGCACCACTCATGGGTTTGACTAAGAAGGTTGTGGATTTTGTATGGTCAGTTAACTGTGAGATAGCCTTTCAAGAGATGAAAGATAGATTGAATTAAGCACTGATACTAATTTTTCCAAAGAAGGGAAGGATCTAAATTGTGTACTATGATGCATCAGACATTAGGCTAGGATTATTTCTAATATAGGGAGATATATTTGTGGTGTACAAGTCTCGACAGTTGAGGCCACGTGAGAAGAATTACCCAAAGCATGATCTCTATCTACCCGTAGTTGTTCATGCTTTGCACTGTTGGAGAAATTACTTACTGGGAGATCATTTTATGGTGTACACAGACCACAAAATCCTCAAGAACATATTTACACAATGTTATCTAAATATGAGGTAGTGAAGGTGGGTTGAGTATTTACTATCTTTTGACTTTGAGTTTGCATGCATATCTAGAGAAGGCAATGCAGTGGCTAATGCATTGAGTGGGAGGACTCAGATACTGGCAGTTCATTAGACTAATTGAAAGTGGATGATTATGGATTTGTTCTGTAAGATGCACTTGGAGGTGCAGGATAGTAAGGGGTAGACTTTTTTTTCATTCTTAGTTGTTACCTCTAACCTACTGGATATAGTGAGGATGAGGTAGCTATCATATTTAGAGGGCCTAGTTCTATGGGAGAGTGTGGTAGGTGAGGA
This sequence comes from Viscum album, assembly GCA_963277665.1. Classification (NCBI taxonomy): domain Eukaryota; kingdom Viridiplantae; phylum Streptophyta; class Magnoliopsida; order Santalales; family Viscaceae; genus Viscum; species Viscum album. Next base: position 1,148,144,508 of record OY728127.1, on the reverse strand, counting down.
CCCACCTTCTAGTTGGACCATATGTGATGATGAGATTCTGTGTATCCATGGTTTCATTTGGGTTCCATTAGATATATGTGAGGAGATGATGTGGGAGTTTCATGCCTCAGTTTGGGAAGTGCACCGTATCATCACCAATATGTACCGTGAGTTATGCCATTAGTCCTGGTGGTCGGGTATAAAGATATGAGGTATTCCACCTATTAGTAGGTTAAGGTAAATTATCAATGACAAGATGGACTTTTATAGTAATTACCTATTCCTGAGTGGAAATGGGATTATGTCGTGATGGATTTTGTGACCAATTTGATGAGGTCTCCTAGAGGTATTGATTCTTTATGGTTTGTGGTTGATAAGCTCATAAATGTTTCTCAATTTCTTTTGATCAAAGACACATTCAGTATTGATGAGATTTGGAGGTAGTATATCCATGAGATAGTATGATTTCAGAGGGTCCCACACACTATCGTTTCAGATAGGGAATCCTGGTTTATGTCTAATTTATGGAATATTTTTAGAGGGAATTGGGTAATGAGGTGATTCTCAGCACAAAATACAACCCTCAGAGTGATGTCCTGTTAGAGGGTATGATACAGGTTCTTAAGGACATACTTTGAGCATGAATCTTGGATTTTGAGGGATCTTGGGAGAAGAATATACACTTAGCTGAGTTCACCTACAATAATAGTTATCAGTATAATATACAAATGACACCTTATGAGGCTTTTTATGGTATGCCATGCTGACCAACCCTATTATGGTTAGAGTTAGGCAAGACAACTTTACTAGGACTAATTCTCATGTATGAGACTTTTGAGCGAGTCCAGTTGATTCGTAAGTAGATGGATACTGAAAAATATTGACAAAAATCTTATGTTAATCACCATAGATAACCTCAAGAGTTTGAGGTCAGGGATTAGGTCTTTATATGAATTTCACCGAGGTTGGGAAACAAATGGATTAGAAGATAGAGTAAGATTTCACCATGATATGTTGGGCTCTTTGAGATTATAGAGAGAGTTTGGATAGTAGCCTATCATTTTCAGTTACCTCAGAGATACTGAGCCATTCATGACTACTTCCATGTATATCAGTTGTGCCACTATCACTTAGAACCATCTTATTATTTTTATCCTAAGGAGGTTGAGTTATAGATAGATTCTTTCTTTGAGGATCATCTGATTCGTATCGTTGACAAGAGCGCAAAGGTTATCTGAGGCCTGCCAGTTCCACTATTATGGGTTCTATAGTAGAATGTCTGTTTACAAGATGATACTTGGGATTAGGAGATTTACATACATTCTTAGTGTACGAAGTTTTTCTCAAACTAATCTTAACCACCCTCAAGAGGAAAATTTGGGGATGAATTTCTTTAAGGGGGGAAGATTGTAAGAACCTAGGTTTTCATACAAGGTACTAATCTCTTTACTATTATTTTAAATACTTAATTATGACTTTATGTGAATGAAACATGAGGTCGTGGAAGTATCAGAGGTTTCTGGAGATTGTTTGGAGCTAGGAACCCAACTTTTGGGGAGAAATAGGCCTACTATACAGTTAGTATAAACTTTACGGGACAACTCGAATGGTTAATCCTAACTATAGAAGGATGGGAATAGAGTAGGGGGAGCTTGTACAATTTGATAAACCACGTGATTTTTGGTGAATACCCATGTGTAAGCTTTAAAATTTTTAATAGTGAGCTGAGACACAGTTTTTGCAAGGTTTGTAAAACCATGTGTGAAAGCCGTATGATGTGCCCCTTACTACAGAAAAGGGTGCACAGTTTGGCCGACCATGTAGCCAAACCGTGCATCCCAATAATTTTGGTGAAATTACCAAATTTACCCTAATTATTTCTTATTTCAACCCTAATTTTCCTATTTTCCTCCCATTGAACAACCATGAGTTTGAGAGCTCTTTTTGATGCTTAAGATAGTATTTGAGGTATTTGCTCTGTATATTATCATAATCAAGTGTCGTTTATCTCATTGGATCTACATTGGTGAGTTCCCAATTCCTTTTTATCCATTATTATTTCTTCTTGGTATCAAATACATTATTTAAGTGTAAATTTTTTTTCCTATCTCTAGGTTCTTCATTAGTTATTCGTTTTTCTCCCAATCTATGTTGAATCAGGAGTTAATATTGGATGAGCACTCTACTACCAACCTATGGTAGGTGGTCTATACCTTTCAATTTAGGTTTGGTGATTTATTAAGCTAGTTTACATTATTCCACCCACCGAAATTTCTAGCATGGCCCTGAAATTAAATTGATTAATTGAATTAAATGAATTGGAATCTATTTGGGATGAAATTTAGTTCCTTAGATCTTAGTTGGAGGTTGTTTACCCAACCAGGTCCACCCATGGGGTGTTCCCTTTTTCTTTTACACTTGTTAAGACACCCTAGAGGTGTTTTTTAGTATTTTATAGTTAGAGTAAGCCAAATTATAATTAAAAATAATTTAATTTGTTGATTAAGAATTGTTTTTCATCCTTTGAAATGTGGTACATGATGTTGTTTTGTTTAACTATTGAATTATGATATGTTATATGAGTGGGTATACTCATCGATTGAATTTAATTATTTTGAATATGAATGGTTGAATGAGTGGGTATACTCATTAATTGGATTGCATCTAAATTTATGGATGAATGAGTTGTGAATTGATATGGTAGTGGATTCCTTGGTTGGTATACTATGGGTCTTGATTCTATTTAGATTCCATGATCACTTCACCATGGATATTTTTATAGTATAATATGCCTTGATCCTGTATGCTCCTTAGATATTGATTTTGTAGGATGATAAGGTAATTTATTCCCCTTGGATCTATATTGCTGGAATCACATTGGATATGCTCTGTTGAGATGATCCTTTGACTCCACCAGTGCTATTACCGAGTTTCCATAAAGATTCTCTCAGAACTCGATGAGGATGCCATGGTCTTCTACACCTTGGATCCGACCCTGAGGGTTATGACATCATTGATTATTCAGCATTACCCTGGTATTCTGACACTTTTAGTTATATGAAAAGGCCATGGTTGACATGATATGTGTGGATATTTGTAAAGGTCTTATTGGTTGTTTCTATTTGATATATCTTCCTTGTTATAGAAGATGACCCATGTTTTGCAGAGATCATTTTTGGGATACAAAAAATTACTTGTTTAGTATTATAAATTCCATGGGAACTTTACATTCTTAATGCTTACCTATGATATAAATTGCATACTTCTTTAGCTTGTTATATTGCATAACCAATACTTACTATAAACCTTTGGGTAGTTACCTACTGATATTGTATCTCACACCCTATTTAGGTCACCGTTGGGTACCCAGATAGATTTTTTGGATGCAGGTAGGGACCAAGGAAAGCACCTATAGTTTGATGCTTGATTTTGTGCCATGCTTAGGATCAGGGGAGAATGAGACTGAGATGAGGCTCATGATGCTATTAAAAGATACCAATTTTTAGTCTTTTTTTGTATTTTGAAATATGTATTGTATTATATTGTGGTGTACCTATTTTGGATACTTTGTAGAAAATTACACGTATCATTATCTTATGTGTATAAGATTCTTTCTGGCATAGTTGTATATTCCTATAGTTTTTGTTTATCTTTTGTCTGATTGTTACACTACTTTTGATATTGACTGTTATTGCTATTATACTATGTTACACTCTAGTACTGAGGGTATAATATCCCCATGGACACACCCTAGGACCTTTCTTCTAGTTGGATGACTCTGGAGTTCCGGGAGATGCACTTGAGGCCACGTGGCCAACCGGGCTCGGGGCATTGTTGAGTGGCATCCAGGTTCCAAATGTTGTAGTGAATCACCTTTAATTCCATTTTGAAATAACCAATTGGGTATAGTGATTCCCAAGTCAACCAATAATAACCACTTTAACTTCCACACATTTGAATAATCACTAAAAATTTCACTAATTAGCCTCAGATCATTCAACTGAGATGATCTATGACCAAATGGAGAGATATGATCGATCCTTGACCAAGTAAACACATAATATGATAAAATTAACTTAAAACAATTTAATTAAAGATTAAATCTACAATAAAATATTGAAACAAATTAATAGTGAAAAGGAAATAATGATTTCGCATAAATCTTAGAGACTCAAGAATCACAAGAGGTTCTCTATCCCTTCCCCAATCACTCAAGAGTTCTACCTTCTATTGAAGTTGAAAAAACTTTAGAGGAGTAGTTTTCATATTAAAGTAATGTAAAGAAGAATGGAAAGAGTATAAATATAGGGAAATAATACAAGTCTTCCAAATTCCTCCTATATCTATGGATTTCTATTCCCTACCCTCATATTGGACCTATATTAAAAGGAAAAATAATTATCCAAATTCCGACCCTTATATCCCATAGTATCTCTTTCAAATATTCAAATTTCTCTCTCTTTGAATTCTATCAAATTTTTTTATTTCCCTTACAACGAATTCAGGATATATTTAAATCCTCATAATTAGTTTCTTCAAACAAATTTATCCATCATGGTATGAAATCACATGACATATTCTCCAAAGATTTTAATTTTCACATGCATGCAGTGTATGTGAATTCTCTATGAAAAGGTTGTAAATTATTCCTTTTACATGAATTTTCTTGTTTGAAAATCACCCCATGCATAGTTTAGGATTCCCACTCATACTTGGATCCATTAATATTTTTTGGGAACCTCATTAATGGACTTCATGAAAATTGTGCATGAGATATTTGATGTACCTATTCTTTTGGGTGAAAAGGGTTCTCAAATTTAACTTCCAAAGATTCTAATGGATTAGTGTGGATTCACTCCTTAATGTTTAAGGATTGAGGGGGGAATCAACCCTTATTTTGAGGCTTTAAATCAGTAGATAGAAGTATTTTCATGAAAGGAGGAACACAAAGGTGGGTTTGTGAAGTCCTTTTGATTTAGTTGGAATATTGGGATGACTTATGGTTGAATGTGTATGGAAGTTGTAGCATGTGATGGGGGCGGTAGAAAAAGAACTTAGACGGTTGTAGGTTAATGGTAGGAGTGGAAGATGAGGCTAACAATAGTATACAAGGTTGGTTGTGCTGGTGATGGTGATAGTATGTAGAAGTAGTGTCCATTAGAAGTGGTCAGTAGTGCCAATGGAAGTGGGTAGTGGTAGCAAGGTAGGGGAAAGACGATAATAGGAAGAATATGAGTAAGAAATCAGTAGCATAGAGATTTTGGTGATAGAAAATGATAATGGTAGTAGCAAAATATGGAGGAATATCATGAAACCGTGTTTTTAACAACACTTTATGTAATAAAAATGGAAATATGAGGCTGGTGGTAGCACATTCCAACAATAGTAATGACATATGATGGTAGAGGTAGTAGGTGGACTGGTAGCAGAAGCATGAAACAAAAGTAAGGGTGTGTGGTCGTTGATAGAAAACCCCATCAGTGGTGGAAGTAGGCCTTAGGATGGTTTGGTTAGTGGAGCTCGAGACCAGTAGTGATGATAATGGTAGACTCTGGTGGTATCAAATGGGACTAGGATGAAGCAAAAATGTTTCAGGCAGGGAGATGGGTGGTTGGAGTGAGACAAAGCTATTTTTTGCAAGTGGAACACAGTACCAACATCAAGATATCCCATATGAGAGAATTAAAGGGTTGGATGCTTCCTTATATTGTTTGATTTGGTAGATCTAAGTTAAAATTCCATAGAACCAGGGATCTAACACCCATAGACACTCACACACCATGCAATTCCTATTCTCATACCAACATGCACGAGTCCAACAAGCCTTTTCCCACCCTCTATGTGCACTGTTCATGGGATCTACCTCCCATGACACACCATAGGAATCTCTCTTATCTGGGCTTGGTCAGATTCCCCTAGGGTATATTTGGTGACTTGCTTGGGGGGTTGAGGGATGAACTGGTGTTGAACTCTTTTTTTACCTAAATAAATGTTTAAAAACTTATTAAAATTCAACAAAAAAATCATAAGCAGATAAAATATTTAAGTTTATCATTTTTATTCTTTTTTATAAATATTAATTATTCAAATTTAATTTACCCACATTTTAATAAAATAGTTAATTATTTAGGCAACATAATTACAAACTATTATAATTCATTATCAAAATCTAAAATTTTTTTCTTGAAAATTAAGGGCATAAATTCCACTTTGGCAAGTGATTCCTCCATCCAGTTTCAGATAACACACTAACTAAAAACCTATACATAGTTTGATATTATCATATTGGTTATATATTTTTATGAGAATCTTAGGGATCCTTGAATTTATTCACCTAGGGTACATCCCATGATTTTTGGTTTAGAATGAATGTTTATATATCATTTTATTTTCTTGCTTAATTAATTATAAATATTGTTACTTTTTTCCAATCTGGGTTACTTGTTCCTTAAAATTAAATTATATTTTCATATGTTTATTTTCAAACTGGATTGCTAAAATTATCTAACAAAGTTTTCACATGGAACACTTGGTGATATCCTTCTAGGCTAGTTGTGCTGAACATTCTATATACCCCATTTTGGTGTATATAGACCTTATCTTTATTGGTACAGGTAAATTCAAGGCACTTCTTAGAGGTCATGGTTATTCATGTTAAATGGGTTCATATTTGCAGGAGGTGAACTTGGGGGAGTTATCCCTTGTGTCCCATAATGATGGTTAAAAACTATTTTGTTTTACTTTTTTGATTTAATTTTATAGTATACTTGTTATATGGTATCACCTTATTATACTACCATAAATTTTCCCTTTTTATTTAATTTTTGGATCATTTTTCATATGTATGCTTGGTTTTGTAGTTATGTTTAAAGATTGTGAATATTGATTATGTTATATTTTCATGTTATAGATTTTCATGAGCTTATTTATTTATGAAATGTTTAGTGTTTTGATTTATATGTTTCATTACTTATTAGGGTGCCTGACTCGCTAATGTATGACACTATCATGCAGAGTTATTAGAATGATCCCTTGTTAATTTATGAGATCATCATGAAAAACCATTACCAAGGTGTGTTCTTGATGCCCAGATAATATTTTCCAATACATGGAAATCGGGAACATCCTTCAAGCTATGTCACAGGTTGGATAAGTTACAAGTTCTAGAGTATCATAGGTTTGTTTATGAAAAAAGTATATTAGAGAAGAGTTTTTTTATTTATGTTATTTAGGGAAGTTATGGTATACAAGAGATAGGATCGTTTGGACTTGGGGGTAGGTTGTGAGTGAGTGTTTGGAAAACCCTCATCATAATGAGACTCAAGTCACCATGGGATTTTGGGAAAGATTTTTTTGAATGTATTTTGATTTAATTTTTCATTTTTAGGAATTTTTGGTTGAGGAATGGGGGATTTTAGGATATTCCTTGGGTGCACAGTTAAGGTACACAAGCTGAAGATCATGAGGTAACCACACAACTCATCCTGGGAGAATTTTAGTGTGCCATGTATGCTTGGAATATGATTTGTAAAATTTTATGGCCAAAAATTTCAACTAAACCCCAACTATCCAGTGATACCTTCAGGATTAGTTCATGGTTTAGTGAACTATGCATAGTGGAAAATTTAGTGATTTTCATATTTTCTATATTTTAAATTCCTTTTCATGTTTTTTTATTTTCCATGGATATTTTTTTATAATTTTAATTGATGTTATTTACTTGTTTTTATTGATTTATTTTTTATTTATTTAATTTATTGGAGTCCCATGCCCCTTTTAAGAGCTCTGGTGAATCCTATAGTGGGAACTACAGATAAATTTCCACAATACAATCCTATAGTTGATTATAATTTGATTAAAAATATGGTGTGGACCATTTGAAAAATGTACCATGATATAGTCCTTGGAATATCTTAGGATAAGGAAGTAGTCATTGGTTTAGTTCAATATAATAATAGAGATATAAAATTTCTTTGATATAATCCTTTGCCTTTTTGAATAATAAAAAATCCTTAATAGGTAGAGGATTGGTGAGAGAATATTTAAAGAATATTTATATTTCTTGAGACCATTAACTTAGTTAAAGTGAAGTTTTTCATGTTTATTCTTTATGGATCCATCTAGAAATAGTGGGAGTCCATTTTTTAGGAAAAATAACTTGATAAATCAGAGTGGATAAACTTTGGGGTCATGTCTACCCATTAGTTATATCCGGATACTATGAATTTTTGAGAATACTTGGGAGTTTTTTAGCTTCAACAAGGAAATAAAATGATTATTGAATATGATAATTGGGTTTTTTATCTTTTTCAATTAACACTAGATATGGTTTCAAATGATAAGTTGAAATACCAACATTTTGAAATGGGTCTGCGACTGCACATCCAATCCTATGTCTTTCTATTGAAATTTCCCACCTATACGGAAGTGGTGTATTAAGCCCTGATAGTGGAAATATATTAGGATGGGATGTTAGGTATGATCTATTTCCACAACATTCCAAGTGTACTTGACTTTCCTAAAAATAATAGGAAGTAATATGTGTTTAAATGGGGTAGTAGCGGTGGCTCAAGGACTCCATAATAGTTTGTTTCATCCATCCCAATGGGAAGAAAATATATTGACTACCATTAATGTGTCAGGGATATATAAAACCATCTTTTCCAGAGGCCCCTAAGGATTAAAATTATTATGTTCATATGATTCATCTTCATAGGGTTTTTTAGAACATTCCCATTAACAATAATTAGTGCATGTTCTTCGCCCCCAAGGCATCCTAAGTGACATAAAATGATTCAAAATAAATGGGGTCCCGACTATATGGGAGAGAAGGAAGTAGTGGTTCATCTTATAGTTAGAGTTAATAATGGGATAAAATTCAATCTGGTGAGAGGCATCGGGCTCACTCAGACATGACGTAGTTATATATAGTGAAAAAACTGCATGTAGAATAAAATATAAGACTAGAAACTATATGAGTTACTATCATCATTGCATCACCTATGGATACTAATATAGTTGATGCAAGAAATTATAATTTATTTATATCTTATTGTACCATAGATCTACCAAATATTTTATATGATCCCATGCTATACATGATAGATATAACAAAACCTCCTGGTAAAAAGAAAGAACATCACTTTTGAGGTCCTTCATATATTATCTCCATACCTGAAGTAAATATAGAAGGTGAATTTCTTATTTATAATATATACCTATTTAATATTATTCTTAGGATGGATTGTATGATCATGTTTAAAGATTTTATTGATTGTCATCATCAGAGGGTAACCATAACTATTCCTGATGGAAACTCTCAACTATTTCAAGGATAGTTGGACTCAAGATCTATTTAGGTGGTAACCCCTCTCCTTGAAGTAGGTAGGTTAATATTCATGGTATCATCCCTTTTAATAGAGTAAAATTAAGGGGATTACATATGTGAGTTACCTTCTATAGTTGGGTAATTTTCTGAAGTTTTTCTAGATAACTTCTTGGGGTTACCCCTTGGGCAAGAAGTCAAGATTTACATAGATCTAGTGCCTAGAGAATAATTGATTTAATTTCTATCATATCTTATAGAATATTATTAATTTAAATAGATGAAGGTTATAATAGATTATTTTAATTCCAAATGTTTTATTCGACCTAGTATCTCTCCATGGTCTTTGCCTATCCTTTTTTTCTAATAATACAGATGGAACTCTATGCCTATGTATCAACTATAGGAGGATAAATCATGAGAATATCAAGAATAAATACCCCTTATTTTCAACTAATGACCTATTTGATTACCTTAAATGGAAAATGTGCTTCTCAAAGATCGACCTATGACTAGGGTACCATCAACTCAAGGTGAAGGATTCTAACATTCCTAATACTGATTTTAGTAGTATGTATCATCAATTTGAATTCCTAATGATTCCATTAAGTCTTAATAACTTTACTATGGTTTTCATGGATTTTTTGAAAAAAATATTTCATTTATACCTTGACTTCTTCATTATGGTATTCATTGATTAAATTTTAGTTTATTCCAAAACTGAGGAAGATAATGAGCATGACTTAAGGATTATCTTGGGAACTCTATGTGATTATTTATATTACAAAAAAACTACAAATATATAGATTCTAGATCCTAAAAGTTAAGTTCTTAGGATATATAGTGTTGAACAAGGTATTTTAGTTGATACTAAGAAGGTTGAGGATATTATATCTTGGGAAGTTCAAAATAACATCTTTGAGATATGCATCTTCTTGGGTTTGGTAGGTTACTACCAGTGATTTTTTAAGGATTTCTATGAGATATCGTCACCTTTTCTCACTCTCACTTAGAAATGGGTGAAGTTTATACAAAACCTTGAATTCTAAATATCTATTGATGAGTTGAAGTAATGATTTACATCTGCCCCTATTTTAATTTTACTCAATCCTGGTATGATATATATTTTATATTTTGTTTAATATGGTATGAGTTTAGGTTTTTTACTTATGAAAGGTGACCACATGGTGTCATATAATCATTAACAAAAATATAAAAATGAGAAGAATTACCTGCACCATGATCTTAAGCTGGAGGTAGTCATTCATGCTCTCAAGTGTTGACAAAACTGTCACTTTGGTGAGAAATTCCTAGTGTATATCGATCATAAAATATTGAGTTATATCTCGTCTTAGATTGATTTGAACCTATAGAAAAGGAAATAGGTACAATATTTTAAAACATTTTACTTTAACCTTGTCCATATCCTTGAGAAGGGAAATATTATTTTCCATGATCTTAGTAGAATTTTTTTTTGACTCAATCCTTGAAAGAATCTAGTGATGAGTGGAATATGATGAGTCTCCTTTCCGAAATTCACCTAGAGGAAAAGGAATAAAAGGATAATATGTTTATTTCTATTGTTAAATTTAAAACCTCTCTCCTTTAGATTATTCCTTTGGAGAATCTAGGGGATGAAGAGTGAAAGTATATCAAGAGGAATATATATGATGGGGATACTATTGGAGACTTGTATCTATACACTAAAGGTATACTATGTTTCAAGAAGTACTATATGGTCCCTCACTCCATGAGATATGTAATAATTAAGTATTTTTATCACTCTCAGTGGTATGTTTATCTGAGTTCTAATAAGCTGTACTATGACATGAGGTACCAATATTAGTGTACTGATATGAGGTGAGATATAACATATTTCATGTCAATGTTCTATTCCTATCAGTAAATTAAATAATTAAATAAAAATAACACTTGTTTAATTTACCCTATACTTATCCCTATTAAGAAATAGTATGATATATCCATGAATTTAATCATTGGATTACCTTGTACCTCTTAGAGAAATAAAGATATCTGAATTGTTATTGATTTATTGACTAAATTTTCTCATTTAGTTTTGATAAAAGATGGAGAAAAGGTGGAAGATATTATGAAAATTTATATATAGGAAATTATGAAGCCTTATATTGTTTCTTTTTCCATTATTTCATATAGATATCCCCAATTTACATCATTACTTTAATGTTGTATTCAAGATTCCATGGGATCCTAGGTAAAATTATACATGGATTACTATATACAAATGGATGGAATGATGGTGCAGGAAATCCAAATTATGGAAAATATCATTTGTTATTATGTATTAGACTTAGACGGATCATGGTATAACCATTTTGTATAGGCTGATTTTTCTTACAAAAATACTTATCATTAATTTTTCATAATGGATCATTTCAAAGATTTACATGGTCATCCATGCTAGTCTCCCCTTTGTTGGATCGAGGTGTGTGAAACTTTACTAATGGGACTAAGCATTATTTAGGAGATAACTAAAAATATCCATATTATCCAAAAACAATTTTTGATAGCTCAAATATTACCTAAATCTTATAAATATTGATGTGTCCACCCTTTGAGTTTTTAGTCAGTGACAAGGTGTTTTTAAAAGTATCGACTCCTTTAGTTCACCAAAAGCTCAATAAGAAAGGGAAGCTAAAAGTGAGCTACATGGGTCCCTTATAAATCACATATTAGATTAGGAAAGTTATATACTATTTGTAATTTAATACTTAAATTATATCCAATCATAAAATCTTCTATATGACTCAATTAAAGAGATACCAACCTAATCTATCCATCTTGTTGAGTTGGGAGTAGTTGTACCTGGAACCAGATGTCTTGGTGATTGAGTAAACTATATGGATTATATACTACCAAAAAAAAGTGAAACATGGGAAATAAAATCCATTATTATAGGCCTTATAGTATCATAGTAAATATTCCCATGAGATATGGGAGCAGAAGTCACTCGTGAGGGAACAATAACCTCATCATTTTTCTAATCAAACAAATTTAGGTTAACTTTTTGGGGGTAGAAAGTGATATAGTGGAGAGAAATATAACAACCACACTGTTCTAGTATAAAATTTTTTATTCACTATTTTTTTCTTAGTTTTGGTGATATTTTCTGTAAAAATTGGAAAAAAGCGGGACAATGGGATCTACATGGTTAGATTATGATTAGAATATAGTTAGCAGTAAACATACCACTTAATCACACGTAGGGTGACCTCATGGTAGTGGGTGGTGCATGATTATCTTACTATTATGAGAAATCATTCATATTAATCATTTGTTTCTAGATAAAATTATGTGAACCTTAAAATTGGTTATAGAACTATTAATAAAGTTGGTGTATAGTTTTTCAAACGGTGTGGACTACACAAAAATTAAAATTTATGAAATTTCCCTTTTAACCTTGCTCAATTTTGATCCTAACATAGCCCCTTTCTCCATCATTTGAATTTCTATAATTCCAAACCATGGATTACTCATTTATCTCCCTCTCATCTTGTTTTATAGTGTATTTATTCATTAAATAACAAAGGAATCCTCAATTAAGTGGTTCCTTTCCTTCTCTTTCATCATTTCATCCATCTTTCCATGTATTTATTCTTCCCTTAAGGCTATGGAAGCCTATTGTTCCTTGTTTTCCAAATTTATTGATGGGGTTTTTGATTATTAGGGCTTCTAATTAAGTAGATAGGATCCTTCCTTTCCTATTTTGTGGGTTTACATCAACCACCATCAGTATCCTTAAGTAAAGATATGTGGTTATATGTGCTACATTTGTTTGAAGAACCACATGTGATTGATTCTTTAAAATGATGTTTTTTATTATTTAAGACTATTATATTCCATCATTGAGGAAAAATATATATATATATATATATATTAATCATTTCTAATCTTTTTATTTTGGATATGAGTAATTATGTTGACCTAAAATTCATGTCTTATATATAGAATATGATAGTGTCTACTATGTTCTTTATGAATGGAATCACCTAGTTTCCATGAAATAATTTTTTGATAAATATTTTATCCTTATGAAATGGTTTTGTGAAATGATTCTTCAAAAAATGAGATTGAAGGAATGAAATTCCTCTTTAAATGAAAATGATTTTTGTGATGAAATTGGAATCCTTTGATAAAGACTGTGATTCATGGAAATCTGGGGTGATTAAGTGGGGATCCTAGGAAAAATTCCTCACTAGGTATTGATGCCTCTATACCTAGTTAATTCTATATTACATCACTAGTAAAGGATTCTTATTTGGATAGTGATTATTCCCACTACTTTTGGATGACACTTTTTCTAGAGGCCTATGAAAAATTTGATATGCTTAGATTGGTTATAGATTTGTATGAGGATATTAGGGAGCCTTGACCTTAGTCACCCAGGTCACATCCAATGATTCTTGGTTGAGAATTAACATTTTTATATCTTTTTATTTTCTTACTTAATTCATTATAAATATTGTTCCTTTTTCCAGATCTATGTTACTTGTTCCTTAAAATTAAAAGTGTATTTTCATATGTTTATTTTCAAAGTAGCATGCTTGGATGATCTAATAAAGTTTTTTGATGGACCACTTGGTGATATCCTATTTGGATAATTATTATCAGACCATATATACACCCTTTGAGTGTATATAGACCTTATTTTGACTATTATAGGTAAATAAAAATCACTATTTAGAGATAGTGTAAATTTATATTAGCTAGGTTCAGGTTTGGAGGAGGTGACATGGTGGTAGTTATCCCATTCATCACACAACGATGGTTGGTAGCTGTTTAGGTTTATTTTTAGATTTATTTTTCTAGTAGAATTAATCTCTTATATCACATTATCTATTTCACATACTTTTTCACTTTTTATTTCATTTTTGGATCATTTTGTATAAGTATTATTTGTTTTGTAGTTATGTTTAATTGTTGTGAATATTGATTATGTTATATTTCTAGGTTATAGATAGTCAAGATCTTATTTACTTATTCCATGTTTGGGTTTTTGATTTATATATTTTATTACTTATTAGGGTGCATGAATCACCAATGTATGGTCGGTACATACTAGGTTATTAGAATAAACACTTGTTAGTTTATTGGATTATCCATCACAATCATTCCCAATGTATATTCTTAATGTCCAAGCACTAGTTTCCTTCTTGTGGGGACTAGGAAATCATTTCAAGACATTTCATGGGCTGTCTTAGGTATTATGTCAGGGGTATCCTAGATTAGTTTATGATTAGGAAGGTTAGGCTAGACTTAAGCCTTATTTTATGGGAACTTGTACCATAGGGTGAACATTTTGGGTAGAGAACTATGTGCATTTTATTTATTTTCATAAATTGTGATTCTTATACTTGTGATGAGTTATAATCTTATAATTATAGAGATATATAAATATTACTTCCTCTGTTTGAGTGCTAGGAGGGCTAGGATGAGCATTCCACACCAATAGTTGAGTTGAAGCCCCATTTTGTGCATGTTCCTTTTATTAATTAGCAGTTTAGAGAAAGTTTTATTTAGGTTATGTAGTCTATAGGACATGGGGTTTCAAGGTCTATATTGACCATGTCAGACCCAAATCTTGAGTTCTGGTTGAAACATCCACTACTCTTTGTGGGTGAGGGTGGATTGTAGGATACATTGTTTTGGATTGAGTCTATACTATCAATATTTGATTATCTAGAGACACCTACCTATGAGGAAGATGATGATTTCCTCTTATATGCATTTTGGAATTGAAAATAATTGGTAGGATATTCTGGTATAGGGAGACCTGGATGGGAATTTAATCTCATTTTCTTAATAAATCTCCCCAAAGACTATGAGGGATTACTGATTGATGGAATTTATGCATCTGGTATAGGGGAACATGTTAATAATATACTATACTGGTTACATTTCCAATTTTATTTGATTCACATATGTGTAAGATGGTGATGAGGTTTCTAGTGTAAAGTGTTCTGAGGAATTCCTGAGGAACTCTAGACAGTTGTATGCGAATATATTTCGATAGTTATCCTTTTAAGAGTCCATAAATCAGGTATTGATTTTAGAGTGGAACCATATAGAGGTTAAGTCATCTAGGAAATATCAAATTTCTTCTACCAAGGCTAAGAGTGGGTTTTTGAGCAGTAGGAATAAAATATTTGAGCAATATCACTAGGGAAGTGATAAGCAGAGTAGCAGGAGAATTGGTTTATTGCTTCCTCCAAGAGGAAGGTCCTTGATCGAGTGTTATCATTACATTAAATAGGGGTATGTTTGACTATATTGTGATCAGATTCTAAAGTAGTGATGCTTCTATGGGGATTTCGGGAACCTGTAAAGGTATTGTGGCATCACACCATGGATGGCTAGTGGGAATGGCTTTGGTCAGACTTGGGGTTAAAGGGAAGACATAGGAGTGATGTAGTTGTATGGTAGTTGGGGATCCACTAGTTGTTTGGGTCATGGATGAGATACCTGTTCCTGGAGTTAGGATAAACAACTCTATTAGGGTGATTTCCCTAAGTGAATTTAGGAAATAGGAGCTCAGGACTGGGTTCAGGCAGTTTCATTCCATTTAAAATATGCCTACCATGCAGGGAAGGGATCCATCTATTATCTAAGGTAATATTATTGTAGCATCAACCATATCTTCAGTTTTATTTAATATGGTTGTGTCACACTCATTTATATCTACTCATCTAGTCAATGATTTGGGTATTTCTATAGAGCATCTCTACATAGTTTCATCTATTGATATACCCTTGGGGGAATGATTAGAGGGTGTATAAAGATGTATAGAGTGTAATATAGTGATCAATGGATGTATTATTCCTTATAACTTCTCATTATTAGAGATGAATAGCTTCGATGTGATCCTTAGGATATATTAGTTAAATTGGTATTGAGCCCACATTGACTACTACTACTAACATGTATCATTTATGTTTGCAAAGTGTGACTATTATATCTATATTAGTGAGTAGAATCTGCTAGTAGTATATTTGGGACCTTACCATCATCAATTAGGGGATATCACAACCCAATTGATTAGTGTTTCTTTGAAAGATGAGGAGATGTACAAGACAATATTTCCTCCCTTAGTCAATAAATTCTAGGATTTGTTTCCCAAGGGTTTATCAAGTTTTACACCTAAGAGTGAGATGAAGTTTAAAATAAATATTATACCTAGAACAAAGTCCATATCGATTCAAACTTATAGGATATATCTTATAGAGTTTTGGGAGATGAATTCATAGTTATAAGATTTAGAGGTGAATAGATTTATTCACTTAAGTACATCCCCTTGGGGTGATCCTATTTTTTTCACTAATAAGTTGGAAAATATGAGACCTTTATGTTTGGATTACCTGAGGATGAACTAGGTGATAGTTAATAACTAGTATACCCTTCCTTATATTGGTGACCTGTTTGATCAACTGAGAGGGGCCAAGTGGTTCTCTAAGGTCAACCTGAGATCCTACCACCACTAGTTGAGAGTGAGGCCTTTTAATATTCTGTATACTAATTTTAGTAGCAGGTAAAACCCATATGAGTATCTTGTGATGCTTTTTTATTTTATGAACACACTAAAAGTGTTTATGGCCCAGATCAATAGGGTCATTTATCCTTATTTGGATTCCTTTATGGTTATTTACATGGATTATATTCTATTATAATCCTAGATGAGGGAGGACCATGCTCGACATTTGGAGATCATTTTGGGTATAATAAGGGAGTATTAGATTTATTCCAAGCTCTTGAAGTGTTAGTTCTAGTATATGGGGTGTGTTTCATGGGGAATGTTACATCTAAGGAGAGAATAATGGTAGACCTAGATAAGGTTGAGCTTATGGTTTCATGGGAGTGTCCTAAGAAAATCTTTGAGATACATAGTTTCCTAGGTTTGGTAGATTACTATGAGTGGGTTATCTAGGACCTCTCTAGATTTATAGTAATAATGACGAACTTGATCATGAAGGGGTGTAGTTTATGTTGAACAATTCATGTGATATATCCTTTTAGGATTTTATAGGGATATTTAAGTCTATATTGATCCTGAAATTACCTAACCTCGGTAATAAGTACACATTATATTGTGATGCTTTGAGAGATGGTGTTAGGGAAGTTCTGATGTATATCGAGTGAGTGGTTAGCTATGGGTCTAGGTAGATATGGCCACATGAGTGTAACTACCCAATGTATGATCAAGATCTAGAGATATTGGATAACGTGCTGATATACCTATCTCAAAACCTTCTTGGTGAGTGGTTCATGGTGTGTACTAATCATAAGAGCCTCAAGTACATTTTTATTAGAGGTAAATGAACCTTCATCTAAGGAGGTGGGTTGAGTATTTGTAGTTGTTTGATTTTGAGATGGTGTATACCCTTGGGAAGTGCAACATTTTTTCTAATACTATGAGTTGGAAGACTCAGGAGTAGGTTGTGCATGTGGCTTATAGAGAGTGGTAGATAATGATCCTCCTCATTAAGATATATCTAGATGTTTAGGAGTATCTAGGAATAATGACTCTTACATCACTGAGCTTTGTATCCTTACTCCTAGAGATATTTAATGAGAGTCAAAAATATAATTAATATTACCTGATGATTGGGGAAAGTATATATGTTTGGGAGATTCCACCTGGGGTTTCCCTAGATTATGATAATGTTCTATATGAATGGGGTCATTTGGTAGTCCATGTGAGCATGTGTGAGGAGGTAATTTGGGATTCACACACCTCGAGATGGGATATAAACCTATATCTTACCAATATGTATCATGATATTCAGATAGTATAGGTGGCTAGGGATAAAGAAGGACATAGTAGGGTTTGATTCATGATTATTACCTATTAGAAGGTAAATGTTGAGAATCAACAACCCACTTGACACATTTAGTCACTTCCCATTCCTAAGTGTAAGTGGGGTGATTTAGCTGTGGATTTTAATAGGTTGCTTATGGATTATCATTGAAAAGTTCATGAAGGTCATTTATTTTCTACCAATCCAGGAGACCAACTATGTTTATGAGTTATCAAGGATAAATATCCATTATATAGTGTAGTTGAAAAGGGTGTTGATGATAATCATCTATGACCATATTCCTTTTTTACATTATGCTTATGGAAAGGAATTCAGAAGGTGCTTGATATGTGGGTCAACTTGATAATTTCCTACCATCCTCAAATCAATATGTTGGCTAAGGAAATCATCAGTTTTTTGGAGGATATATTTTAGGAATGCATCCTCAATTTTGAGGGTTCATGGGAGAACTATCTAGCGCTCAATAATTTTTCCTATAATAATAGTTATCATGAATCAATTTAGATGGTGAATTTAAGGTTTTATATGGTAATCTATTTCATTAACTTTTGTGTTTTCTAGAGGCTGGGGAGTCAATGATTATTGGGTTTAGTTTCATATAAGAGATGTTAGATCATATCTAGCTAACCCAGAAGCATTTAACTACTAATTAGATTAGGAATAGATCATATACCAACCAAATATTTTTCCTCCCGAGTTTAAGGTGGATGAATAGGTATTTTTATGAGTTTCACCTTAGTTGGGACACAGACAGATTCATATGTTGCAGAAGCTAGAACCCATGTTCATGGAAATATTTGAGGTTTTTTATAGGATCACTAATATGGAATATTGGTTATTTATTTCTCAGTGATATATTTTTAAAAAAATTTATTTCTTGTATCTCATCTTTATAGATACCATCACAACCCTTTCCATGTGATCAACATAGATGAGGTCAAGCTAGATCCGAGTTTGTCATTTAAGGAGAGGTTAACTCTCATAGTGGATTAGAATAAGAAGACAATGCATGGGAAGATGGTTCTTATGGCATCAATGTAGTGTAATCATGATAATATCTAATAGGATATGTGGTGGTGCAAGTTTGAAGTGTGGGCACAGTAGATAGATATTTTCATTGATGATGTATGGTGACACTTGGTGGAGGAGCTCAAGGATGAGTTCTATAAAATTCATGTTTTTGATCCATTTTATGATTAAAATAATGTATTTTGGTGTGTTTTTGGTGTTATATGGTTCATTGGGGGTCCATGATCATGTTTTGAGGAAAATCTCATGATGGAGGAATATACTCGTGAGAAGATTCCCTATAGAAAACTAGGTTGAAATATACTAGAGTTTTGATGGCCCTTCTAGTGGAACTTTACCAATGGATTACCCACTAGAAGTTTAGTGGGTGGCCACTAGAGTTCTAATGGGGGTGTTGTTTTTTTACTTTTTAATTAATTTATTTTAAAATTAATTAAAATATGATTAAAAAGTGTTTTTACCCCTATTTTTACTGAGTATGTGGACACATCATTAACTATCTTTCCCTCTTGTTTACCCCATTATAAATCATGATCACCATCATTTGGGCATTTATATTCATGAAATTTGTTTTAAGGGAGTGCTATGGGAAAGACTACCACTCCTCTTGCCTCTTTCCAAGATTTCTCTTATTGTCTCATCATGAATTATTAGATGAGCCTTAATTGGTGGTGGTGGTGGTGGAGGGGGGGGGGGTTCTCTAGTTCTTTGATTTATTTTGATTGAGGATGAATCAACTAGAGGTATTCCATGATAAAGACCCTATGATTCATAGGCAGGTGGCCCCTTTCTTTCCAAATGGATTTTTCTTACCATGTGTGTGTCATCTGAAATACAAGAAATTATGCTTTGTTGTGTATGACCTAAAATTAATTTAATTTGGTTTACTTAAATTTATATGGTATGTTTGGAACCTAATAGGTTTTAAATAGCCCATGTGAGGTGTACATCAACACCATTGGTCACTGATGATCAATTCCCTTGTGTGGAATATTATGGAACCATGAATTTGGACTTAGTATGGGATCCTAAGATTAAGAATCAACCCTCAAATCCTAGTTTAGTACCATAGTGTGGACCTTGGAAAGGTTTGGATTGTGTATAAGCTAGGATATAGGTGAGTTGGCCTTGTATTAAATCTTTTAGTGGGTGGATGGATTTGAGGGAAAAACCACTTGCTTGAGATATGAGATATACCATTCACTTAGATTTTTTATATTGTGATATACTATTTAGTTAAATTATTTGTCTAAAATTTTGATGTATCATTAACTTAAATTATTTTAATTTTGATATATCTATCACTCAATATACTTGAAGTATGATACATCATTCACATGAATGAGATGACTAATTAAGTGGTGATCACTAGATTTTCAAGTTGGTGATATTTTGATCACAAAAATGTTAAAATTTGGTGGTACATCATGAACCCATGTTAGACCACTAGAATATCATTCACTTTGGACACTCAAGGAGGCAATTAATCAATCACCATATGACGTTGGTATTAGTGGTATATTGACCACTTGAGTTTCATACTAGCAGAGCTTCATCAAATTATATGAGTTTTCCAAGTGGTGCATCATCCTCTCAGTGACCTATTATAATGGTATGTCATCCAATTATGACTTGACACTGATGGTATATTTACCACTAGGGATGTGACAACATTGGTACATCTTCCACATAGAGGTAGTAATGGTGGTGAATCATTCTTCAATAGATATTTTTTTATAGTGCAACATACACCTAGAAAATTAAAAAAATGGCATGTTGTACACTTTTAGAGTGATGCGAGTGGTATATCATCCACCAAGATGAGATATTTTATTGTGCCTCATCCACTTGATCTATGAAAGAGTGGTATATTATCCACCTAAACATGGGAATGACAATATATTGTCTACCTGAGATTAGTGATGTCTCATTCATTGGGTGATCACTCGTTTATCATTGACATTAGTTAGGAGAGGATCATTCATATAGTTGGAACAAAATGATGATAAATTGTTCACCCAATGATGTTTGATTGTTTTAATATTACCTCCCTAGTCCACTATGAACAATGATCAAATTAGAGAGTTACGGGATGTAACAGCCTGAGATTTTATGAAAAATATTCTTTTTTATTTTACTAATGTCTTGTGTTATACGCTACACCAAAAGGAGCTTGCACAACACGCATCCTTGACTTGCCTTGCATTACACGCAATCGCAACCTTCCTCGATAGCGTGTGTGGTACGTAATCCTGAGTTTCACGAAACAATGATATGCTATTAAAATATTATTAAAACTAGCCGTTATGAATAGTAATAACCACTTTTTAAATTTTAGAAATTTTAACTCTCAAAATGGACTTCATTTTTGGATTCGGAGTATCGAATTTAGCCTAAGGTCAAATTTTGGTACTTTTCGGATAACTTTCATATTCTGATGAATAGTGAAAATTACTAAATTATAATTAAAAACAACTTTTTTTTAATCGAAATAATTAATAGTGATAAATCATTAATTTGAGTGGTTTTAAAGTATATTTAGAATATATTTTTACAATTTAATACAATGTTGGTCATTGGATGTAATTTCACATTTAAACTAGACATAAACAAGTGTCAATCTTTTGATAGATTTTGTTTCTTAAAAACACGCTATTTGTTTTAACAGCGGGATTTATTTATAAAATTAATTAATGCAACTTATATGTTGGGAATTTTGTAAAATAGAAATCATTTTTGAATTCGGAATATCAGTTATAGCTTAGGGTGAAATTTTGGCATTTTTCTGAAAAACTTCAATTTTTGATGAATAGTGAAACCACTAAGTGGTAGGTTAAAAACTGAATTTTGCATAAAACTTAATTTTACCACTTCTGTGAATGGAATTTCGAAAATCCGAGAGACACGGTTAATATCAAGGACTAAAATGTGGTTCAATGAGATGAAAATAATTTTTGGTAAATAGTAACTTTTTACCTTTTTTTTACCGCGGTTAATAGTAAATAGGGTAACTAAGGGTAAATATGATATTAATATTACCCTAACACATGTCCTAATTCTATTGGACAAGTGTAATTCGACCAAAAACAAACTTAGGAATAAAATATGACCATTTAGGCCCACTTGGATTAGATTAGGACATTTATTATTAATTTATTTAAAGAAGGGTTAAAATAGTTAAAATCAAAGTTTAATAAGTAAATCATTTTTAATATGGGGTTATACATAAGATAAATTCGATTGTAAATATTCATTAGAAAGATAAAACGATTTACTACATGATGGTATTTTATTTGTAATTTTTAGACATCAAATAAATTAATTTATTTATGACACAAAGATGATGCAGTAATTATCTTGTTAATGAAATATTGACATAATTGATGTTATAAACACCAAAATAAATGTAATTTGAGACTTTTTATGAATTAAACTAATTTTCTAGGTTACTATGATATATTAGTGTTGATTTAACCAACTTTGTTAGAACATATAATTTTGTTATGACTTTCACAAAAATCATGTATCAAATAGTGTCAAAATTGACACAAAATAGTTTTTAAATCAAATATTATATTATTAATTGTTATTTTATTCCTAAAAATCTAAGGTTCGGCCAAATGACTTAGATAAGGATATATGTATTAATAATATACAATTTGGGGTTCGTTTGGCATGTTATAGTAAGTTTATTAACCATATATTGAAAGAAAACAAAAAGACACGGTAAAAGTTAAATTATTTAACTTAGAGTTAAATCTAATTGATAAGGTTACAATAATACCCTAAACTTGTCTAAATCCTATTGGTTGATAGGATTTCGACCCATCCCCACTTTATCTTCGAAATAAGACCCTTTGGAACCATTATAAACCGATTTTGACTTTAATATAAAATAATATTTTGAGATATTCCTAAGGTGCCCCTCTCCTCCCTTATAAAAGGACACCTCCTCCCCCTCCTCCTCACACCAATTTGAGCACTCAAGATCGGCCAACCCCTGCCAAAATCTCTTCTCCACTTCCCTAGAAACATCCTAGAGGTTCTGGTCTTCCTCAAAGACCAATTTTAGTGCCCTAAGAGGAGGTCTCAAAGAGGCGCTTCAAAGAAGAGGAGCTTCGGACACGAACAAAGCAAATCGGACCGAAGGTAAGGGAAATATCACAATCTCATTTTTATCCGAGATTGTTTATACTTTGGTATTTACTGGGGTGTATTTTATCATCCACATCCATGTTTCTTCAATATGTAATATTATTTCCATCCACCTACAATTGTTTAAATCCAATTTTACCCTTCGGTGAGTTTTTAGTAAAAGATATGAAAGGAATCTTTTGTCGTTTTTTTTATACGAGGTACTTTTTGACTTTTCCGACAAAAGTACGAAGAATGTTTTTTTTAACTTATACGGCACGAACGGATTTATACTGTTTTATAAAGCCTTATTTTCATGAAGCTTCCTCTAAAAGATTTCATGACTATTTTCAATAAAATCTATTTCTTTTAAAATTGCATGATGTTTTGTGAAAAGAAATTGATTTTGAAGAAAAAAGGATATTTTCCTCAAGAATTCAATTCAAGTGTTTTATCAAAATTATTTTTCATCAAAGATAATAAAGGGTTCTGTTTCTATCCATATTTTTACATTGATTTGACTATGTTGTGATGGAATTATGTTTATGAATTCCTTTATCTTATATGAATGGTTTTATGATGTCATGTTGTTTAAGAATCCCATTTTTATTACATGGGTTATGCAATGATGTATGATTTATGATTTGGTGGCACACATAAGAAAGGATTCATTAAGAGATGGGTGGGACCTATATCTCCCTCCAATGCATTGGGTAAAGATTTTATATCTCATGAGATAGACATGGCTGGAATGGTAGGTTATACCGGTTCAGTGAAACAGGACTGAAACGAGGATTACTCGATTCAGAAAGGGACTTTGTCCACTAAGATAGTCTTGGCAATGAGTCTTGACTAACAAGAAATGATTCTCTATGATTATGTGTGTATGCCACAAAGTTCCATGTTTTATGTTATGATTATTGTGATTACATTTCACTGCCATGATTTATCCCATGTTATGAAATTATGCTCTCTTTTGCAGGTTATGATTTTCAAAATGTTATGTTCTTATGAATATGATGTGATTGATATTTCTTTTGTTTACCCTTACTGAGCATTTGAGCTCACCCTTTTATGTTTTCTTTTCCCCAGGACATAAAGAAAGGTTTTAGGTAAAAAAAAAGGAAGATCTTTATGGGAGATGTTGAAGATCTTTCCCCACGATTAGAAGATTTTATTCCGAGTTTCCAAAGACACTAAACTATTACGATCCTTGTGTGTGTGTTTTTGTTTTGTACTAAGTATTCCGCAAAAGTAATGTAAAGTCCATGTACATCAGGCTTCGGGTCTCTACAGTTGGTATCAGAGGAAAGGTTTAGTCAACCTTTGGAAACTAGGATGCGAAAACGTTAGTGAGATCCCTAGAGATATTTCTAAGGTATGTCTAGGGATGTCCCTAAGGATAAGTATACGTATAGGATATAGTCCTAGAACTACGGTAACGATCTTAGAATTTATCCTAAGATGTTAGATATTGAGGGTGCTCCCCCTTTACTATGTTGTCTTCCCTAGCATGACTTTTGATTCTCACAAAATTATTTTTGTGTTTTAGTTAATGGAGGGAACCAAAAGGAATTCAGTTAACATTGAATCCAATGGACAAATTGGTGACTATGAGCAACAAAATTGTGTAATGCCTAGAGAGAAAGATGTTGTGATTATGCCGAATCAATCATCGCGATATATGATTAACAAGGTGAAATTTAGTGGTATGCCTAATTCTTCAAAGAAGAGGAAGATAGACTATTATGCATGTTCGCATGTTGAGGAGCATAAAGAAAGGAAGATTGAGATTTCTAAAGAAGGGAAAAAGAACCTTGAGGAATACCTCAAATGGAGGGACCGATGTTATCTGTGTGGAGAAAAGGGTCATAGAGTGACAGACTGTTATGGAGTTCAATGTCTTATTTGTGGAGAACATGGGCATTACCCAACTCAATGCCCTGACCTAAAAAGTTACTTCTAAATCAAGGAAGGACTTATTCCAGGATAATCATTGATGTGGATGGACTGAAGTGTTTATGTATTGGTATTCAAGAATAATGTTGTTGAGGTACTTTTATGGTGTATTGGAATATTTATGTATTGCTCTAATGTGGTATTCGAAGTGATTGAGGTATTTTTGGAAAAAAGATGATATGCGCATAATGAAGGGAAAATAAGAAAATGAAATATTTGACAGTATTCATGAGCTCATGATTGATATAAGGACTAAGTGATATCATGGTTTGAGAATATAGAATTTTGAGGATTTTGGTATGTGGAAAGTGTTAACTTTTAACTGCATTCATGTTTTCACTAAGGATCAATGGGTATTCAAGAGAATACATGATTAAGGCCTTTGAATGTTTGGAATATGACCAACAAGACATATCTTATGATATATAGGGATCAAAGATGGTATTAAATCTCTGGTAATCGTTTTCACTATATTATGACAATGGACTGCAGTATTATGGATAAGTCTAAAGATTGGAATAGATTATGTTGGACAAAAGTTAGGATAGAAGATTTTCGATATTATTGATGGGATGTTATAGTAACGTAGTTTTAGAAAAAGGGACAACCTGCAGGACGGGCGACAGCCCATCGCTTCGGACAAGGCTGTAGGAATCGAACCCACAACCGAAGTGCGACTGGCCTTTATCGCCTACCACTGGCCTACAGGAAGTCCCTGTTTAGTAGAAACTAGTTTTATTATATTAAACAGTATGATATATGAAGTATAAGTCCATTTTAGAAACCATATGTGATTAATCTCACTATAGATCGACTTATGTATATAATTTTGCTAACCTTTTGTTTGAAACAGATGGAATGAACCGTCATTCTATCACATGATCTGCTAACACTTCACGAATAACAAATTCAACATCATTTATTTAAGAGATGAAGTGGAAATTGTTAAAGGCACGAACAACAGTGAGATTGTACCAAAATAAAGTAAGTATTTATTCTAATTCAAATTCATTAACTTTAGGGAAATGACCTTGAAAACCAAAAATGTTGTCCTAGTTCTCTTATACCTGATGAATCAGATGGTACCTTAGATCGTCACAAATTTATGGATTTGTGATTACTGGCTTTTCCATAGCCATGTTCTCTACCACTCTCCATTAGAACATGATGGTTAGATTTCTCTTCCATATCCATATTTTCACCTATGTGGAAACCCAGTGATTAGTTTATTTGGGTAATCGTTACATTTCATACTTTAGTTTTTAAACCCAAGTTTTGGTATTCCCTTTTACGATGTGGGTTTCTATTAAAGAAACTTTCGAATAGTAAACCATTTATAACCCCGACGAATTTCGAGGGCGAAATTCATTTTAAGGGGGGTAGAATGTAACAGCCCGAGATTTTATGAAAAATATTCTTTTTTATTTTACTAATGTCTTGTGTTATACGCTACACCAAAAGGAGCTTGCACAACACGCATCCTTGACTTGCCTTGCATTACACGCAATCGCAACCTTCCTCGATAGCGTGTGTGGTACGTAATCCTGAGTTTCACGAAACAATGATATGCTATTAAAATATTATTAAAACTAGCCGTTATGAATAGTAATAACCACTTTTTAAATTTTAGAAATTTTAACTCTCAAAATGGACTTCATTTTTGGATTCGGAGTATCGAATTTAGCCTAAGGTCAAATTTTGGTACTTTTCGGATAACTTTCATATTCTGATGAATAGTGAAAATTACTAAATTATAATTAAAAACAACTTTTTTTTAATCGAAATAATTAATAGTGATAAATCATTAATTTGAGTGGTTTTAAAGTATATTTAGAATATATTTTTACAATTTAATACAATGTTGGTCATTGGATGTAATTTCACATTTAAACTAGACATAAACAAGTGTCAATCTTTTGATAGATTTTGTTTCTTAAAAACACGCTATTTGTTTTAACAGCGGGATTTATTTATAAAATTAATTAATGCAACTTATATGTTGGGAATTTTGTAAAATAGAAATCATTTTTGAATTCGGAATATCAATTATAGCTTAGGGTGAAATTTTGGCATTTTTCTGAAAAACTTCAATTTTTGATGAATAGTGAAACCACTAAGTGGTAGGTTAAAAACTGAATTTTGCATAAAACTTAATTTTACCGCTTCTGTGAATGGAATTTCGAAAATCCGAGAGACACGGTTAATATCAAGGACTAAAATGTGGTTCAATGAGATGAAAATAATTTTTGGTAAATAGTAACTTTTTACCTTTTTTTTACCGCGGTTAATAGTAAATAGGGTAACTAAGGGTAAATATGATATTAATATTACCCTAAAACATGTCCTAATTCTATTGGACAAGTGTAATTCGACCAAAAACAAACTTAGGAATAAAATATGACCATTTAGGCCCACTTGGATTAGATTAGGACATTTATTATTAATTTATTTAAAGAAGGGTTAAAATAGTTAAAATCAAAGTTTAATAAGTAAATCATTTTTAATATGGGGTTATACATAAGATAAATTCGATTGTAAATATTCATTAGAAAGATAAAACGATTTACTACATGATGGTATTTTATTTGTAATTTTTAGACATCAAATAAATTAATTTATTTATGACACAAAGATGATGCAGTAATTATCTTGTTAATGAAATATTGACATAATTGATGTTATAAACACCAAAATAAATGTAATTTGAGACTTTTTATGAATTAAACTAATTTTCTAGGTTACTATGATATATTAGTGTTGATTTAACCAACTTGGTTAGAACATATAATTTTGTTATGACTTTCACAAAAATCATGTATCAAATAGTGTCAAAATTGACACAAAATAGTTTTTAAATCAAATATTATATTATTAATTGTTATTTTATTCCTAAAAATCTAAGGTTCGGCCAAATGACTTAGATAAGGATATATGTATTAATAATATACAATTTGGGGTTCGTTTGGCATGTTATAGTAAGTTTATTAACCATATAGTGAAAGAAAACAAAAAGACACGGTAAAAGTTAAATTATTTAACTTAGAGTTAAATCTAATTGATAAGGTTAAAATAATACCCTAAACTTGTCTAAATCCTATTGGTTGATAGGATTTCGACCCATCCCCACTTTAGCTTCGAAATAAGACCCTTTGGAACCATTATAAACCGATTTTGACTTTAATATAAAATAATATTTTGAGATATTCCTAAGGTGCCCCTCTCCTCCCTTATAAAAGGACACCTCCTCCCCCTCCTCCTCACACCAATTTGAGCACTCAAGCTCGGCCAACCCCTGCCAAAATCTCTTCTTCACTTCCCTAGAAACATCCTAGAGGTTCTGGTCTTCCTCAAAGACCAATTTTAGTTCCCTAAGAGGAGGTCTCAAAGAGGCGCTTCAAAGAAGAGGAGCTTCGGACACGAACAAAGCAAATCGGACCGAAGGTAAGGGAAATATCACAATCTCATTTTTATCCGAGATTGTTTATACTTTGGTATTTACTGGGGTGTATTTTATCATCCACATCCATGTTTCTTAAATATGTAATATTATTTCCATCCACCTACAATTGTTTAAATCCAATTTTACCCTTCGGTGAGTTTTTAGTAAAAGATATGAAAGGAATCTTTTGTCGTTTTTTTTATACGAGGTACTTTTTGACTTTTCCGACAAAAGTACGAAGAATGTTTTTTTTAACTTATACGGCACGAACAGATTTATACTGTTTTATAAAGCCTTATTTTCATGAAGCTTCCTCTAAAAGATTTCATGACTATTTTCAATAAAATCTATTTCTTTTAAAATTGCATGATGTTTTGTAAAAAGAAATTGATTTTGAAGAAAAAAGGATATTTTCCTCAAGAATTCAATTCAAGTGTTTTATCAAAATTATTTTTCATCAAAGATAATAAAGGGTTCTGTTTCTATCCATATTTTTACATTGATTTGACTATGTTGTGATGGAATTATGTTTATGAATTCCTTTATCTTATATGAATGGTTTTATGATGTCATGTTGTTTAAGAATCCCATTTTTATTACATGGGTTATGCAATGATGTATGATTTATGATTTGGTGGCACACATAAGAAAGGATTCATTAAGAGATGGGTGGGACCTATATCTCCCTCCAATGCATTGGGTAAAGATTTTATATCTCATGAGATAGACATGGCTGGAATGGTAGGTTATACCGGTTCAGTGAAACAGGACTGAAACGAGGATTACTCGATTCAGAAAGGGACTTTGTCCACTAAGATAGTCTTGGCAATGAGTCTTGACTAACAAGAAATGATTCTCTATGATTATGTGTGTATGCCACAAAGTTCCATGTTTTATGTTATGATTATTGTGATTACATTTCACTGCCATGATTTATCCCATGTTATGAAATTATGCTCTCTTTTGCAGGTTATGATTTTCAAAATGTTATGTTCTTATGAATATGATGTGATTGATATTTCTTTTTTTTACCCTTACTGAGCATTTGAGCTCACCCTTTTATGTTTTCTTTTCCCCAGGACATAAAGAAAGGTTTTAGGTAAAAAAAAAGGAAGATCTTTATGGGAGATGTTGAAGATCTTTCCCCACGATTAGAAGATTTTATTCCGAGTTTCCAAAGACACTAAACTATTACGATCCTTGTGTGTGTGTTTTTGTTTTGTACTAAGTATTCCGCAAAAGTAATGTGAAGTCCATGTACGTCAGGCTTCGGGTCTCTACACGGGACCTTAGGCACACTTCTCTTAATGCTTGAGGATGCTAACTAGTATCAGAGGTCTAGGAAAGTACCATGG
Source organism: Viscum album (assembly GCA_963277665.1). NCBI lineage: Eukaryota > Viridiplantae > Streptophyta > Magnoliopsida > Santalales > Viscaceae > Viscum > Viscum album. The sequence continues at coordinate 1,148,114,436 of OY728127.1, read as the reverse complement.
GGATACTATACCCCCATATCTAAGTGAGAAATAATAGATAAAAATAACCAAGAAGAATCTAATGGATTAAATAATTAGAGTATGTGGAAGTAATAAACACATCTAACAATAATACATGAATATAGAAGCAAACATTCATAAAATAATATTCTCCCACTAGGCCGGTGACATATATAAAAAGAAATACAATAATAAAATAAAAGCACATTTAGGATCTACTACATCGATAATACCTTCTTCATCCCAACCTAAAATCTCTCCGGATATATCCTGCTTAATCATGCTATCCCGGTCATTTACCCAACCCGAACCTGTAATAAGTGAGGGTTGATTGAGTACCCAAGTTCCATGGTCGCCAAAACATGGTGTGAGTATAACTTACTAGGGAACCACTAACACAGTCCCATACATAACTAGTAAATTTAATATATATCGATGTGACATTCTTAGATAAATTAATAAATAAACTATGCTAGAATAAATAAATAATAACTACCTATCCTCAGGTTCTACCATGGAACCTCAATTGACCCAAACCTACTTCATCTAGTGTCTAAGTGTATTTGAGTACGTTACTTGATTGTGCCAATGAATATAATGTGAATATGCCAACCCTCATGATATCATCCTAGGAAGCCCATTTATTAAGCATAAAGTAGATCCCTAGGGGTGACCCTAGATGATCAAATAGTTACATCAGGTGTCATCACCAAACCCTAGGTGATAATGTATGTATTCTATAGTCATCAAGATCTAATCCAATACCTAAGAGGTAATCCCTAGTGCTCCAATAGTATTAGAAATCATCACCAAACAAAAGGTGGAATCATAATAAGGTGTTATAAGGTATTCGAAATCAACGTCGAACCTAAGGGGTATCACCCTTATCATTATAAAATATCAAGAATCATCATCAAACCTAAGAGGTATCACCCTTGGTGTTCCAAATTATCAAACAAAATCACCAAACCCAAGGGGTATTACCCTTATAATTCCAATGTATTTGGAATCATCACCAAACCTCAGGAGGTAATCCAAAGTGTTTTAACAGTATCAATATCTATGAAAATTCCTAGGGGGGTGATCCTAGGTGATGAATAAAATTAGGCTTCAATGGTTTGACGTCATCAATTCAGGTTCTAAAGTGACACCTGCGATCATCACTACCCATAACCTGATCATACCCTTTCTAGGGTCCATATCTCATAGAGGAAATTACTAGGCCCCCCTATGTCACATTATGCATGGAATCCCCTCATGGGTCTCATCATCCTATCCCCACCACTCAATTTTAAGACTGTTACTTAGATTGAATCACATCCCTTGACATAGTAATGGCAATCCCAATTCCCCTTGGCCACATAATATTTCCCACACATGGGTCTCGCAAGGGGGATAACCTTATGCCAATTCCCCTTTCAAGTCACCCTAGGTTGGTCCAAACACAAAAACTATCCATCAGTCTCATCAGGTCTACCCACCCAGGTAATCACATCTTAGTGGGGGTGGACCACTTTACACACAGTCATCTCACTATCTCAAAGGCTTAAATATATCTCAAGGTTATCACATGGAAAATCCTTAGGAAAACCACCTTAATCCATAACACACCATACATGGAGGTTTCAAATGGAATACAACACCAGGGAAACTACATTTATTCATTTAATTTATTTAACAACCCTCAGGTTCTACATATCTCATAGAACATAATAAAATCCATACCTCAACTATCGATGTCCAAGGAAAACCTTATAGTGTTCAAGGGTCTAACATGGCTCTTGGAACATTGTTTTACCCACATGAATTTAATTTAATTTAATTTTTTTACTTAATATAAAATTGTTCCCCACACAAAGTGGTGTAAAAAAATATAAAATTTCATATAAAAACGAGCATAAACCATAGGGGAAGGTTTGTAGGACCACCCACATTAAACTGAAGACAAATCCATCTTTAGCTCAAAGAGTGACAACTCTTCCCCAGTTCATCCAAGACCATCTGACCAACATCTATCACTGTGATACCCTAACCCACATTGATACAAAAAAATAAATTAATTACAATAAAATTATAATTAATCAATTACTTACCATTTATTTTAAACATTTTTAGAATTTAATTTAAATATGTATAAATGCTTAAAATCTCAATGGGTCATACTATCATGACAAAATTACTAGCAATGAGGAGTAATCTACCTCTAAAACATCCCCAATAACAAGAAACATGAAATCCCAAATTATAAATCTCAATTAAATGGCCAAATAATTTAACTTTTGTCCATAACCCTTGAAAAAGTTCCATACGATGACATAACTTCACTAAAATGGATTCCAACAGTGTGAGGATGTAATATTATAGTCTCTTCTATCTAGGTTGAGTAAAATACCCATAAAAAATGGTTGATTCTAACATGATATGGTGTAATTAGAGATGAACCCAAAACTGGTTCACACCAAAATCATATATGAAATATAGAAAACAAAAATAATATAAGGAGGAGGAAGGAACTTACCTCTGATGGAATTTAAACTCACCTAAAACTTCCCAAAATAGAGGGAATAAGGGAGAGAGAGAATACTTCAGCTGAGAAGCCCCTATGTGCGCTGCTCCATCGGAGAAGAAAGGGGTGTCGAGCCCCATTTTTAAATTTTTAAAAAAAACTAGGGATACAATGTCATAGTGTTAACATGGGGTTCATTCCATGAATATTCAGGCTATACACCCTTCTCTCTCACCCAACCCTCTTTCATGCCCTAAAAGTGTCAAACACATGATAAGAAACCCTTTAATTATATTAAAGAACGTTTCACATCATGGAAGGCTTGGTGCTATGTTTTTAGTAGCTCAGGCCCCGAGACACTCCTCTAGTATTCACCCGAACCCTATGTATGTTCACTAAATGGTAAAAAATGTATAAAAAAACCTTTTATGGATGTTCTAATTCTCAGATCCTCAATTTTAATTTCGATTCACAAAATGAACCATCCAAAAAATTTAAAACACAAATTCACTTGGAATTTAATAACCAAGCTAGACATAGGTCATTATAGTATCACCACTATAAAAATTTATATCAACCATTCAATAAACAAACATAACCTACTCAGGTTATTAATCCACACTCAATTCACCTCATTCTACCTCAGAATGATAAAAGAGATTTTGTTACACAACTCCAAGAATATGGGACCCAACTCATCAAAAGTTGAGCTACAACCTACCACCATCAGTAAACTACCAAGATGATGCCCAACCATACCCATATATCCTAAGTCATCACAATATCTCTAAATAATTCATCATCAAACTCATGGTTATGACCACTATAAAACTCTACTCACAAAAATCCAATTCTGATCCATTGGGCTTCCCACCTTTGAAATTTCCTACCAAAACACATTCTTAGTAGTCCAATGACCTGATTGATTTAGTTTCCATATTAGCACCCAAACATATTTGAAAAAACCAGTAAAAAGATGATACTAAATCTCATATCCTATTCCAAACCAAACCAGATGAGCATCCACCACCCATGAATAGGTTCTGAACACACCAACATTTCCTCAAAAAGTCCAAGAAAAACCTCAGAATACCCCTTTCATTAAAAATATGTTATAATTAAACCATAATTTTAGCTTACCATACGTTTCCAAGAATTTTAATCCCAACAGACAACTTTAATGTGATTTATAAAATGATTTACCCTCAAAATCACATGACGAAATAGGTTAACCCCTTGAGCCACGTCATGAAATTGTTTCACCCCTCAAATATACCATGAATCACTAGTTCACCCCCCTAAACCACATGGTGAATCTGTTCCACCCATTAAAATATGTCATGAATCATTAGTTCACCCCTAAATTAAATAATGAATATATATCACCCCCAAACCATGTCCCAAGACATGGTTCACTTCATGTATCACCTTTAGAAACACCTTGAACCAAAAGCCAATACAACTGACTCATCAAATATCTCATCAAAATCATGAATCCGTTATTTAAACAAGACTATATATTTTAGATTCACAGCTCACTGGTGTCTAAGTTCCACCTCGACCATCCAACAACTAGTCCTAAAATTACCATTAACCTACTAATATGGGGTCACAATTCCATGGATCATTCTCCATCCCTTATCTCATGTAATGACTAGATGTGACCATCCTAATCATACCTGAGTGCCAACATCAAACATCGATTAGTACCCATTACTAGATTATTAGAATGTTATCCTTATAAATATCTAAAATTTCAATCCTAATGAGGTTCATACCCTCAAATGGTCAATGGTTTACTCACCAATATATGGATTACCTTATACCACTTCATGAGTTCCATATCAATATCTTCCAACATCACATGAACGTTTCTCCTCCTAATCCACACTCATTTTATCCCAGGCCTCACCTACCTATAATCAACTCCTAGATCAATAATTCCACCAAAATTAATCCATTTTTAAGTCTCCTCTACCACAAAGGTACATTTTTTTCCTTTTATCACAACTCCTAGGAAACCATGCTCATTACATTTCATCAAAACCATCAATCCTCGACCGGAACTCGTCCAATCATTGATTAATAATTCAACAACATTGTGCGTATCCACATGTTTTACCTCAATCTCATACAAAAAAATGAGCTTGTTCTCCCATAACACATAGTTTCAAAACCCAACTCATGATAAATGATTTATATCTTATCACATACAGTCTCATACACCTAAACCACTAACCATGATCAATGAACTATCAATTTTCTAACTAGATCACCATTTTTACCTTTTCTAACACCCTGAATCCGCTCACATGTGGAGGAAAAATGCATTATCACCAACTATCTAGTGTATTTTCAAAAAACCTTACATCCATCCATGATCTACCAACAACCTCTTGGAAATGAATAAAAAATATAGAGGGTTAGGTATCCTACTGATCCTAGCCTCACAAAAAAATCTTGGTACCCAAAGGACCAACAAACAAGGTGGTTTCCTCATAAGAATCAAAGGTATATCTATGCCTATACCATATCCCCAGTAGCACCTGCTGTTCACTGATCTCAAGGAAAGGCACCTTCCTATGCCTTCCACATTCACGACATCTAAGGCACCACCATACCTATATCCCTTACACGGTAGCACCTCACATGCATTGGTATCATACCTGATGTATCTACCATGTTTCCCATATTTAGGGAACTCCAAACCCAGGCTAAACCATTCCTTGGGTTTCCCCTAAATATATCACTTCTCATCTCATCAGTATCACCTGATTCACTAACATCCTAATCCATATCCTCAAAACCCAGGGCTCTTCTACCTAAGCCATATGTTATATCTCACATAGGTCATAACTCATATGAAACAACTCTCTATAACCATATTAAAAATACCAAGGTAAATCATGTTCTAAAACACCCGATATATGATTTATATATGTAACATATATTATAACATTCTAAATTATTAGCTTACTAGGGAGTTAATTCTCACTGAGAATCCATATATGGAACTACACCTAAAAAAGATGAAATCTTAGGCTGATCCCCATCGACCCTCTATATATAGAATCCACCCCTCCAAGGATCACATTCTCATCTATCAACATATACACATATACTAGTATCTCCCTACCACAATCTATGTTGATTAAAGCTTATCCAGATGGTTTGGATAAGTATAATTCCATTCCAAGTTATATGGGAAAACAATATAGTTTTTTACTTGCACTTTAAATAACTGAACCTGTTTTCTCAATCACTCCTAATGGGTTCATTACATGATATACTATTCCAGTACCAACCTACTATGGTCTTTATACGCCCATTAACTAAGGGATTTCATAATTTTAATCATCAAGCATCTCATAGGTGTTCCACATGACCTATCACCAAAATGAAATATATCTTGTTTCAGATGAGTAGAATGAAACTCCAATTTAAATGGGAAAAAACCATATAAGTTGTGGCTAGAACTTTAAAAAACTAGACCCCATCACTAATAATATCAATAACATGAATTTAGGCATATTTCATATGAATCCTACCTGCCAAATATGATTTATGAACACTGTCCTCTTATCATTGGGACAAGAGAAAAAAATCTAGTAATATACCTCTTTACAATGATCCAAGATCTAAAAATACAATAAATAATATATTATAAATCTAAAAACCCATGTAAATCATACTTGGTGAAAATAATAAAATAATTACACTAGAAACCAAGAAAAATAATCCCATAACCCTGGTAACCTATAATTTCTATCAGAAAAGGTGTTTGTGACACACCATTCTAAGGTCTATCACAAGATCCAAAAATATCCTTATTTCACCTATCTACCATATCCCCAAATAGTAGGATAAAACAAAAATCTGATAAACCTATGATATCAGTTTCCTAAAATCTCTGATACCACATTAAAATATCCCTGCCCCAGTCCACTATTAGTAGTTATTTAACTAGAGTTACAATACCTTAGGTGCACCACCATATATACCAGAGGCTGCAAACTTGTAGCTGGGGTATATAGTAGTATCACTGGGAGACTATACCCCCATATTTGATTATACAGTAACAAATAAAAATAATTAAGAAATATACACTCTATTAAATAATCATACTACATAGACACAATAAATATATCCAAAAATTATACATGAATATAAAAGAATATAGTAATACAACTATGATTTCCCACTAGACCGATCACATATATAAAAATAAATAAAAGAATAAAATTATATTATATTATGGATCTACTACAAAACCAAGAATCTCCTCATTCTAGTCACTAATATAGTTTGATCTATCCTTCTTGATCATGCTACCCCAGGATAATTCCCAATCCACACCTGTAATAAGAGAGGTCTGCTCGGGTACCTAAGTTCCATGAATATCCAAACATGGTGCGAACATAACTTAGTTGGACACCACCAATGTAGTCCTATATATAACCAGTAAATTTAGTGTATATGTATGTGACATGATCAATTGAATAAACAAATAAACTATGAAAGTATAAATAAATAATCACTATCGATCCTTAGGTTTTACTAAGGAACCTTGATTGATCCAAACTTATATAGAATAGTGTAGGAGTGTATCTAAGAATACCACATGACTGTGCCAATTGATATAAGGAAAATACACCAACCCCCAAAAGATCATCCATGGTGGTTCATAGTATCAGGAATAAAGCTAATTCTCAGGGGGTGACACTAGGAAATCTAATAATTACATATTGTGTCTGATGAAACCTAGGTGATTGTAACATCTCGACCCGAGTTCCACACAATAGTTCCCTGAGCCGGTCGATCACATAAACTTAGTCACACCTCCCCATATACCAGAGGCTACTGACTAGAAGTGAGGATCTAGTAATTCAGTCATGGGGAGATTGAACCCTCTTTTATCAGAGTAAAAATACCAGAAGAAGTAAATAATTAATAGTGGAAGCATATATAATTATAAACTGTACCAATGTCACAAAATAACCAAAACTAAAAATACAATACTCAAATGAAATGGAAACATGTCATGACAAAGTAAGTTACAAAGGGTCTAAAATGAAATTGAAAGTAAATACACTAACGACTCCCAATTAGGTGCCAAACCATGTCCAGTTCCCTCATCTATACTCTATCCCCAATCAAAAATCTAATCCAGGGCCCTTGACCTTAACTTTTCCTACAAAAATAATTCAATCACTGATTAGGAAGCCCAGATAGGGTGTGAGTATGACTCAGTAGGCCACCAACAATGGTGTCTAAAACAAATCCATCCAACAACAGTGCATGCAATTATAATAAAAATAATTATAATTCACAAATAAGAATTTTATCACATTATTAAATATTCTCTTTTTAATTACATAAACCCCAAGTTCCCATAGATACTTATACCTAAATACCCACTTCATCCCATGTTATAATTTTATCTTTCCCCAAGGTTTACAATGTATTTGAATGCCCATTTTACCTTTCTTATTTCACAAATGAATGACCATGTTACCATTCTTATTTATCAAATGAATGACCATGTTACCATTCATTTAATCACACAATTTTAATGACCATGTTACCATTCTTATTTCACAAATAAATGACCATGTTACCATTCATTTAATCACACAATTTGAATGACCATGTTACCATTATTATCTCAAAAATGAATGACCTTGTTACCATTCATTTAATCACACAATCTGAATAACCATATTACCATTCATAATAGTTGTCCAAATGAGCATGTTACCATTCCACATTTCACACATATCTCATGGATCTCATTTATCAAGGTTAATAAACATTAACCACATTATCACATATATAACATCATCACATTATGTAGGATTAATCAACATTAAACCTCTTACCCAAATATCACATTTATTAATTTATAAATTAATTAATAAAATCATCCTCATTACTAATTCAATAATTAGTCTTCACATAAATACCCCTTAATTAATTCCCCAATTAATTAAGCACATCAATATCTTTAGTTAACACAACCATTAATTAATCACTTACTCATAATTAATGCATCGATTAATTATCTCAATTTCCAAACTCAACATGTAATATTTAATTAATCGATTAATTATTCAAATAGACTATTACAGAGTACTATAGTTAATTCACCAATTAATTATCCATTTCATGGAATCGATATCCCATAATTAATTCCCTAATTAATTATCTAAAATAACGATCTTAGTTTCCCATAATTATTTTCCCAATTAATTATCCATATTCGCAACACCCACAACCCATAATTAATTCCACAGTTAATTACCCAATTCAACTATCTCAATTCCATCATAATTAATTCCAATAATTAATTATTAAAATTAGTAATATCAAAATCCCATAATTAATTATCACATTCAATGATCCCTAATTCTCAAAATTTCACAATCATCTCAATTAATTAATTTACCATATTAATTAATTCAATTAGGGATTACAATTTCTAGAAAAATCTAGAAATTCTAAAACTTGCATAAATATAATCAAATCATGACTATGGTATTTAGATTTTTGACCACCTAACTTGATTCGTTGATGGACATTCACTCAATAGAAATTTCCAAAATCCGAGCAGAACGATGATGTAGATCCGAGATCCGTATCTAATCCCTAAACCAAGATCAAAGATATGAAGATATAATAAATATATATTTAGATCTATAATCCTAGATCTAGATATCACAAATTAGGTTTATATATAAGAAAATAGAGAATAAAATCCACCAAAAGATCAATAAAAAAAGGAATAATAGACATAATAAGGTTTGGGATGAGATCCACTTATTGGGAGAAGAGAGGATCTTCGATTCGAGCTTCGAATCTTGAAGAGCGGAGGTTGGATGACCTTAGAACCCCTGTAGAAAGATTTGGAATCTCCCAAAAACATTAATTCTCAAGAAAAGTTCAAAATGAGAGTTCTTCAGGGGTTTGGGGGATTTTAAAATAAATTTTCAAGGGAAATAAAACAGCGCACATGATTTTTCTGGGTAGGGGCACACGATTTAACAAACTATGCGCCAACTATGTGGCCCTCACTGTCTGGGGTCACATAGTTAGCTGGGATGGGTGTATGGTTTAATCTAACTGTGTTCCAACCACGAACAATCCCATTTTCTCAAAATTTTATTAAAACTCCACCCAAATTCACCCTAAGTCATAACTCAAACCAAAGATACTTAAATAAAGAAAAAAATACCCGAATTTTCACCCGAGATAACTTCAAAAAAGTTTGGTATCTTTAAACCTTGCCACCTTATAAGAACTCATCCTCAATATGTGCTTCCAATATTTTCTAAGATTCTGAGACAAAAATATCGGGTCATTAAGCCCTCATATCTGCTTCCCTTTCCCATGTTTCCCCTTATAAATGTCCATGTTTCCATAACACACAAACTATCGACACAGTCTTTCCCCAAAAAACCCTATCACTACGATCCAAGACATGAATCAGATTATCCTCAAAGGATGCATCTATATTAAGATCAACCTCATCCAGATTAATCAAATGATAAGGTTATTTGTGATACCTCAGTAGTTATGACAAATGGAAAACTTCATGCATTGCACTGTATTTCCGTGGAAGAGCTAATCGGTATTCCACTAGCCAAATTATCTCCACTATCTCAAAAGGTCCAACAAACCTTGGTGTAAACTTGCCCTATATCCATATCATGTGATGAACCAACCTAGGAGACACCCAAAGGAATGCACTATCACCCTCTGTAAGCTCTAGGGGTCATCTCCATCTATCAGCATATGACTTATTCCTTATCTGAGCTATAACCATACATTTCTGAATCAGTTGTACCTACTCTGATGTCTCCTACATGAAACTAATCCCAAACAACTCTAAATCACTAGACTCTATCTAGCATAGTGGTGATCTACATGGCCTACCATAAATATCCTCGTATGGTGCCATCTGTATTATTTTCTGATAACTGTTGTTATAGAAAAAATACACTAATGATAAGTGTTTCTCCCAAGACCCACCAAAGTCAAGCACACATTCCCACAGCATATCTTCAAGCACCTATATAGTACGCTCCGACTACCCATCCATATTTGGGTGAAAATTCATTCTTAATAACATATGTGTACCCAGTTATTTATTTAGGACCTACCAGAAGCATGAAATAAAGAGTGAATCATGATATATAACTATAGTTCATGGAACCCCATATAGATGAACTATCTCCTGAACATAAATTTCTCCCAACTAATCTACTATAAAGGTTTCCCATATTGGAAAAATGTGTTACTTTGGTCAATCGATCCACAAAAACCTAGATAGAATCATTATTCCTAAGAATATTCATAAGACCTACCAAAAATTCCATAGTCACGTTATCCCACTTCCACTCAGTAATGGGTAATAGTTGTTGCAAACCTCTAGGTCATTGATGCTCTGCCTTTACCTTCTAATAGGAGAAGCACCGTGTCACAAACCCAACTATCTTCTTTTTCATTCCCTTCCACCAAAACTATAATCATAGGCCACGATATATTTTGGTCATGCCTAGATGTACCACTCAATTTTTATTATGAAATTCCCTCACGATCTCCTCTCACATGCTTGTAGGTACAAAAAATCGATACTTGAAATAGATGATTTTATCCTCATCTATCAAAAAATCTAAATGTGTGTTCCCCATTAAAATATTTCCCTCAAGGATAAGCACTCCGAATCCTCATACTATCTATCCCTGATCCATTTCAAAAGTATAGACTCCACTACAATAGAAACCTGATTCATCTTCTCCTAACTATCCTGAACCACCACATGCATTTCAGCTGGAAAAGTCATCATCTTCCACTCAACACTCAAATCCTAAACCACCCGAGTCTGAGTTTTCCTACTCAAGGTATCAACCACACTATTTCACTTCCCTATCATATATTCCAGTTCAAAGTTGAAAAACTACATATATTCAACCCATATCTGTTTCTAAATATTCAAATCCATCTACATGAATTTATACTTCAAGATCTTATAGTTAGTGTAAACTGTAAACCATTCCCCCAAGAGATAATGCCACCAACACTTAAAATCATATACCACTTCTTCCAACTCGAGGCTATGCGTAAAGTAATTTCATTCATGAGGCATCAATTTTCAAGACCCATACACCACAAACTGATCTCCCTACATCATCACAACTCCAAGTCTAACCCCAGAAGCATCAAAATACACCGTTTACTCCTCACATAACTCAGGTAGGATCAATATCAGTGCTGATGTCAATCGCTTCTTCAACTCATAGAAAGCATTGTCACATGCTTCCGACCTTTAAAAATTTATCCCCTTCTTTGTTAAGATTGAAAGAAGAATTTCCAAATAGGAAAAGTATTGGATGAATCTCATGTAATATCCATCTAATCAAAAAAATATTCAGATATTGAAAACTTTATTGGGATGCTCCCAAGAAACCACTACCTGAACCTTCTCTGGGTCCACTGATACACCTTTCTCTGAGATGATACGCCCTAAGAAATGTGCCTTATCAAACAAAAATAGACACTTAGATATCTTAGCATATAATCGATTCTCTCTTAGTATGCTCAGTACGATGTCAAGATGTTGGGCATGATTGTCATGATTCTTGGAGTACACCAAGAAGTCATCCACAAACACCACCAAAAGATGATCCAGATATGGATGAAAAATACTATTCATCAAGGATATAAACTATGATGGTGCGTTTGTAAACCCTAATGGAATTATAAAAAACTCATAAAGGCCATACCTGCTCCTGAAATCTATCCTTGGTATATCATAAGTATGAACTCTCAACTGGTGATACCCCGATCTCAAGTTGATCTTTGAGAACATACAATCCCCTCTCAACTAGTCAAAAAGATCATCAATATGTGGAAGAGGATATTGGTTCTTCACAATCATCTTGGTCAACTTTCGATAATCAACACACAAATTTAATCTCCCATAAACCTTCTTTGTAAAAACTATAGGTGATCCCCAAGGCGAAATACTTAGATGGATTAACCCTCTATCCTCTAACTCCTCCAACTAAGTCTTGAGCTCTTGAATCTCTTGTAGTTCCATTATATATGGAGGAATAGATATTGGCTCATCCCCCGAAATGATATTAACAGTGAATTCCACATATCTCTTAGGTGGAAGCCCTGAGAAGTCTTCCTGAAATACATCCTAAAATAGTTCCACTACTGGTGGAAGGACATATTTCCTAACACCCCCTTCATCCAACAATAAACTAGAAACTTAGGCTGTGATATCTCCCAGTTGTTTAGTAATTAGCCTTAATCAGCTTTCTTATATATCCCACTCTCTATAGTGAATGTAATGATCACCCTTAGGATTTGTAAATGTAACTCTCCTATGGTAACAGTCTATGTGGGATCGGCATGTGACTAGCCTGTCCATATGAATAATTTTTTCAAAGGCATTCATATCAATAATATAGAGATTCCATAGAATATAGTGATCCCCGATATCAAGAGAACATCCCTTTCACACACAGATGTATCTAGGACGTACACCCAAAGGTGTATATATTATCATAACCCCGCTCAAAAACTCCACTTCTAAGATCAAACCATTAAAAAGTTTAATAAATATAAAGGAATGAGAGGAACCTATATTAAATAAGGCACAAGCTAATATAAAAGCTACAAGAATAGTACTTATAACTGTTAGTGGTCCAACCTTTCTATCCAAAAGTGTAGGCTATAATATATGCAACTGTCCTACCCCTCATCCCTATGATGATACTTGACTCCCCTGAGTAGCACCAATCGACTGATATGATCACTATTTCCCACATCCACTACCTCTACCACCTCGGCAGTAGAACTCAAAATCTGGGACAGATAAGGTTCAGAAGATCCTCTTCCCACACTATGACTATGTCTAGATACTCTATCACTATCTGGCTGCCTCGGGTTCCTACAAAACATCTATATATGTCCCATCTTTCTGTAAGATAGATACTCCACTGGAGGTTGGGAATAGTTCCCATGATAATCTCTCGTCGCACCACACTGATGACAGATCACTCCAGTAAGGTCCTGTGCAATAGAACATCCTGTCTGTGTACTCTTCTTCCCATTTCCTTGGACTAAATTTGTCATAATGGAACTTAATCCTCTCAAAATTCACACCTTCTAATCATCTAGTATCAAATATCTATCTAATACCTAAAGCTTCCCTTAGGTACCCTTCAGCTATGATAGCTTGATGCACCACCTTAGAAAACTTCTTTAATCGAAAGAGATTGACTTGGTAATTAATCTCACACTTAAGTCCATCTTGAAAGTGTTTTTCTACAACTGCCTCATATCTTGCTAACACTGGAGCAAAGTACTATAGATATATGAAGTTTCCAATATAATCCATAATATAAATTCTCCCATGATTCAGATTCATGAACTTTTCTTCTTTCTTCTGCCTCATTGTCTCTAGATAGAAGTTCTCCAAGAACTTCTCCAAAAAAGTCATTCCATAACATGCCATCAGCTTTTCCAGTATGCACATGAATATCCCACCACTATTTCACTAATCCTCGTAGTATATAAGCATCTAGCTTAACCCTCTTCTTAGTAGGATCCTCAAGATGGTAAAGTATCATCTCAATGGACTCAACCCAAAACCCAGCTCCCTTAGGTCCACCCTCTCTAGTAAAATTCAGAGGGTGCTGCAACTAAAACTCCCTTGTCAGATCAGAAATGATTTTCACAATCCACCATGGTTATCTTTCCATAAATTGCATGAAATGAGTGAATTTCTCTCAGAACTACTCTCCATCTCCCTCCCCCGACACTATCAGTGCCTCTGGTTCCACCACTAGAGGATCATCCACATCAATATCCTCTAGTCATCCTCTCAACAAGATCCTTTGTGGATGAATATATCTAAAATTCCAAAAAACCTATTAGAAATGAGATTAATAACACATCCCATCACATTTTACATTAGAGTTAATATAAAAACATGTAGAAACAAGTCTTTTTCCCAAATCATACCACGCAGTAAAAACCAAGGCGCTATTACTACCCTTAATCATCCTACACCTAGGTATGATTAACAAGGGTAGCCATATTCTCATTTTCAAGTTCCTCATTTAGACACCCTATTATCCTCATTTTACACCATATTAAAGTTTATCATGTTAGGCACCATTTTATTTTCAATTTCATAAGAAAGGAAAATAGTTTAAGTTCAATGACTTACCCATAACCTATTTTACCATGCATGCCTAAAATGATGCATTTCAAAATAATCATAAGTGCCTAAAATGACTCATGTAGACTCAACTCTCATTCCATTCTGGGCCATGAACCAATACTCAATAATTCTATGAAACAATAATCACATTTCACCACAAGTGCATCACCTAAGGGTAAATAATATTCAACTATAACAAAAAACATCAATAACAACAATACCACCCTGAGTATTCAGGTTTTCCCCCATACATGGGTTTGAAAATCCCATGAACAAGCTCATTACTAAGCCCCGAATCTTCCTAAGCTCCTTTATACCTTTTCCCAAATAGTAAGATAAAAGAGGAAGAAAAAAACACCCTATGATACCAATTTTTAATGTTCACACTTGGGTTACATGAAATAATTCCCTGATCCGGTTGGTCACATGACCTCAAGTGTGCCTCCATATACTCTAAAGGCTAAAGACTAGAAGTGAGGGGCTAGTAAGCTAGTCATGGAGAGACTATACCCTCTTTTATCAGTGTAAAAAACCATCAGAAGTAAATAAGATATATAAAAAGAATATATAATTATAAATAGTTCCAATGACAGAAGATAACCAAAACTGGAAATACAATAATCAATTGAAAGGGAGACATGCCATTCCAATGTAAGTGTCAATGTTTCTAAAATACAACTGAAATTAAAGACACTAATGACTCCCAAGCGGGTCCCAAACCATGTATGGCTCCCTAATCCATGCTTCATACTTAGTAATATAATCCAAGGACCTTTCTATTAACTTATCATGAAACAATAAAGTCTATTCAGGTACCAATTAGGAAGCCCAAGTAGGGTGTGAGTATGACTCAGTAGGCCACCATCAATGGTGTCTAAAACAAATACATCCAACAATAGTCTATTAAATTGTAATAAGAAAAAGTATAATGAAAAAATTAATAGTTTATCACATTATTAAATATTTTCTATTTAATCACATAAAACCCTAGGTTCCTGTAGATACCTATACCTCATTACCTGATTCGGACCCTCCTAGAATCTGATCTTTCCCCAAGGTTTACCATGTGTTTGAATTCCCATGTTACATTTCTTATTTCACAAATGAATAACCATGTTACAATTCTTATTTATTAGATGAATGACCATGTTACCATTCATTTAATCATAAAATTTGAATGACCATTTTACCATCATTTAATCAAACAATTTGAATGACCATGTTACCGGTCTTATCTCACAGATGGAACACCATGTTACTACTCATTTAATCAAACAATTTGAATGACCATGTTACCATTCATAATTGTTATCCGAATGATCATGTTAACATTCCACATTTCACACATATCTCACGGATCTCATTTATCAAGGTTAATAAACATTAACCACATTATCATATATAGCACATCATCACATTAATTAGGATTAATCGACATTCAAACTCTTACCCCAATATCATATCAATTAATTTATCAATTAATTAATCAATTCATCCCCATTTCTAATTCAAAAATTAGTCTTCACATAAAAACTCCTTAATTAATTCACCAATTAATTAAGCACATCAATCTATTTAGTTAACTCAACTGTTAATTAATCACTTACTCATAATTAATGAACCAATTAATTATCTCAATTTACAAACTCAACAGATCATAATTAATTCAATAATTAATTATTCAAACAAACTATTCCAGAGTATTATAATTAATTTGCTAATTAATTATCCATTTTATTGCATTAATATCCCCTAATTAATTCCATAACTAATTATCTCAATCTACGGTATTAGTTTCCCATAATTAATTTCCCAATTAATTATCCCTACACGCAACACCCACAACCCACAATTAATTCCACTATTAAATACCCAATTCAACCATCTAAATTCCATTATAATTAATTACGACAATTAACTATTAAAACTAGTAATATCAAAATCCCATAGTTAATTATCCAATTAATTATGTCATTCAATGATCCCTAAATCTCACAATTTCACAATCATCTTAATTAATTAATTTACCACATTAATTAATTCAATTAGGGATTATAATTTATAAAAACATGAGAAATCATAAAACTTTCATAAACATAATAAAAAAATACAATGGTATTTTTTTTGACCACCTACATCTATTCGTTGATGGATGTTCGCTCAATGGAAATCCTCAAAATCTGAGCAGCACGATGACATAGTTCTAAGATCTGGATCTAATCCCTAAACCAAGATCAAAGATATAAAGATCTAATCAATCTAGAATTAGATCTAAAATACTAGATCCAGATCTCACCAATTAGGTTTATATCTAAATAAACAAAGAATTAACTCCACAAAAATATCAAGAGAAGAAGGAAGAATAGATAAAATAATGATTGGGATGAGATCCACTTACCGAGAGAAGATAAGATCTGCAATTTGGTATTTGGATATTTAGGAATAGAGTTCATACAACCTTAGAAACCCTCTATAAATATATAGAATCTACCAAAAACTTTAATTCTGAAGTTAAGGACGAAATGAGGGTTTTTGGGGGGGTTCTAGGGATTTTAAAATAATTTTTTAGGTGAAATAAAACCACGTGAATGGTTTTATTTGGGTAGGGGTGCATAGTTTAAGAAAACGGGCACCAACCAGGTGGCCCTCACTATTTGGAGTCGCACAGTTAGTTGGGATAGGCACATGGTTTATTCTAACTGTGTGCCAACTATGCACAATCACCTTTTCTAAAATTTTTCTTAAAACTCCACCCAAACGCACCCCAAGTCATAACTCCAACTGAAGGTACTTAAATAAAGAAAAAATTAACTGAATTTTCACCTGAGATAACCCCAAAAAAGGTTAGGATCTTAAAGTGATAATATAGGTGTTCCACAATTATCAAGCTCTAAGCCAATCCAAGGAGGTAATCCTAGGTGATATAATAATATCATATATTATTATCGAATCTAAGGGGGAATCTCACCAAGGCATTCTAAGGCATTAGGAATCATCACTAAACCAATGGGGTATCTCTTGTGGAATTCCTAAATATCAGTCATCATCACTGAATCCAAGGGGTATCACCCTTTATATTCCAAAATATCAAGCATCATCATTGAACCTTAGAAGGTAATCATGAACATTGCATTAACATCACACTCCAAGTCAATTCCTATGGTGATGTCCCTAGGTAATCAATTATATCTGACCTCATTGGTCTTACATCGTCAAATAGGTTCTAAGGTTACACCAATGATCATAACTCCCATATCCTACTCAAACCTTTTATAGGGTCGACATCTCATAGGGGAACTTACTAGGATCCCCAAGGTCACATCGCACACTGACATCCTTCATGGTTCTGAACACACCATCCCAATCACTTTGGTTTATTCTTTTCAATCAAAGGGTATAATTCCCCTTGGAACAGTCATGGTTATATCAAGGCCTCATTGGACACACAATATTTCCTACACATGGGTCTCACAAGGGGTATAAACTTAATCCCATACCCCTCTAAAGTCACCCTAGGTTGGTTTGAACACTCAACCTATCCATTAGTCTCATTAGTTATACCCACCCAGGTAATCATGTCTTAATGGGGGTTGAATACTCTCCCCACAATTATCTCTCTAGCTTAAAGGCTTAAAGGCATATCAGGGTTCTCACATGTCCAATCATTAGGCTGAACACCTTAATTAATGACACCCCATACCTAGAGGTTTCTAAGGGAATCTAATACTAGGGCCAATACATTTCATTCATTTAATTTTTTTAACACCCCTCATGGTCAATTAATATCATTTAATATAATATAATCAAGTCCTTGACTATTGATGATTGAGGAAAACCATCTCATGCACAAGGGTCTAACAGGGCTGTTGGAACTTTGTTATATCCATACGAATTAAATTTAATTTAAAAAAATTACTTAATTTAAAATGGATGACCACCCATTGTGGTATGAAAAAACATATAACATGATAAATAAAAATAGGTATAAACCATTAGTGTAGGTATGCAATACCACCAACCTAATACCAAATCCAAATCCCTCTTTAGCTCATATATCGATAGCTCTCTCCAAACTTGTCCAAGACCATCCAACCACCATATTTCACCACGATACCCTAACCTGCATTTAGGAAAACAAATTAAATAGTCATAATCAAATTAATTATAATTAATTAATTAATTAATTATCATTAATTTTAAATAAATTTAAAATTTAATTATATAGGCATAAATGTCTAAAATCTCACTGGATTATCTCGTCGCACTGAAACCACTAGAAACAAGGTGTGGTATACCCCTCGATGCACCCCTAGGACTAAGAAACATGAAATAACCAATTAGAAATTCCTATTTAATGACCAAATAATTTAATTTATAGCTAAAACCTTTGAAAAAAAATCCATATGGAGACATACCTATTCCAAAATAACTTCCAATGATGTGTGAACCTTATCTTAGGTTATAATTTTTCTTGGTCAAGTAAAATCCCCATCCGAGATCGATCCCACCATGATTTGTTGGAATTGGTGCTGAAACCTAAACCAGTTCACACCAAAATTAGAGATGATGAAAGGAAAACAAAGATAAGGGAAGGAGGAGGGAGAAAATATCCTTTGATTCCATTGAAACACATCGAGAACCATCCAAAATAGATGTAATAAAGGATAGGGGAATATTTGATTGATATTCCACCATGCATTCTACTCTATCCAAGAAGAAATTGGGGTTTAGACCTCCTTTTAAATTTTAAATTTTTTTGGAACACTATTTCATGTTGGGAACATGGTGTTCATGCTATGAATATTTAGGTTGTACCCCATTCTCTATCCGAAAACCCTATTTCACCTCCAGAAATCATCAAACACGCCCCATGAAACACTTTCATAGCATAAAATAACATTTCACACAATGAAAGGCTTACCGATGTAGTTTTTAGTAGATTGGGCACCCATCCAATACTCTAACATTCACCCAAACCCTCAGGATGTAAACTAAACCTTAAACCAAGTCCAAAAACACCTTTTATGGACATTATGAAACATCAAACCTTAGTCTCAATTCTAGTTCTCAAAAAAGAACATCAAAAAATTGAAAATTTAAATTCACTCAAAATTTCATAACCCATCCAAATACATGGTATTACAATAGTGATATCTCATTAAACCGAGTTATTATATAAGGAGTGATATATCATTTATCCAAGTGATGTGTTCTCATACCATGGGTATATCACCCCATTCCGACATTGGTCAAAGTAGGTATGGTCACCTTTGGTTTGGAGGGAGCACTCCATGGGGTGATAAGTTATTTATTTATTTTTGTTTACTTTATTAGAATTTCATGTCAAGTATGCAACTATATTCACTTGATTTCCAAAGGAAATTGTTGTTAGTGGACTACCGATTTATACTCACACCCTAACCAGACACCCTATTACTTGATTAGACCTTATATTTCATGAACCGGATAAGGGAAGGGTCTTGACTCATTTCCTAAATATTTTATTCCATATCCTTTGTTTTGAAAATTACAATAAACTTTATGTTATATTTGAGTAAACTTGAAGTTTTTTATTTATTTTGTGTTTGATGAGTTAATTTTTGAATCAACTTATTTCGGTGATATGATTATATACTATGTATATGCCATAAATTTTTGAAATCACCTGAACTACATTGAACAAAATATAGAGTTGAATCTTATTTTTTATATGTTCCTAAAGAACTCAAAGTTTACCATTATAGAGTTTGTAACACAAATACCTTTAAATAGAGACCAAGTCTTTAAGGAATGGTAGGTGGATGATGAAACATTGATCAAATTTAAATTGAGATATTTTCACTATCTTTATTCTTTGAGTGCTTCCATTTTATGAGTTTTTATAGTGTTATTAGAGTTTCTCTTTATGAGGAATTTATTATAAAACATATAAGATTTTTGGCCCAATTAGGTTAAATACCCAGAGAGGGGGGGTGAATTAGGGTATGGAAGATTAAAACAACTGCCCATTTAGATCTTGTTTTGTTATTTAACAAAATATTCTTCTCTCTTTTTCCTGTAGCAATATATGAACAGAAATAAAATCAAACATGGGGCACAATGATTTTTACTTGGTTTACTCTCACCGGGCTATGTCCAAGGACAATACAATGGAAGTGTGCTGATGTACCAAATGCACTAAGGCTCACTGCCAAATTACAAGGTTTGGGATATATCACTTCTATGCCCAGGATCACTTCCTTTACAATATTTAGGGTCTACGGACCACATTCCCATGGGTCACTCCCTATGCCACTTTCTTTTCCTCACTATCAGTGAAAATGATCATTTTCTTCCTCTTCCTTTTCTCACTGCTCTTGGAATGGATCCACTCACAATTTATGGACATTTAGGTCCCTTCATTTTCATTAATTCACGAATCCTAAACTATAGATAAATGCTCTGTTGAAGTCTATTTTTCACCCATATATGAAATCCACTTTTCCACATACTATTAGTTTGTAGAAATGACTTTTGCAAACTATTTTATTCCCCTTGAAAACTTTAACAAATCCTCCACAAACTACCTTGCACCGCATGGCGTGAGTGCTTCATAGACTGCCTATCCTTCCTAGACTTCCTCTCCTTCTATATATCGCCTCAAATTCTACTTACTGATGATGCTCCATAGAGTGCCTCAACTTTTCAGACCCTTTTCTTTTTAGGATACAGTTCCCCAAAAAATCCCTTTTGAGGACTATCTCCCATGGACCACTTATCCTTTTGCAGAATCCTCCTTGCGAACCTCTTATCCTTCATACAATTCCCCTCATAAACTCTTTCAGACCTCACCAAAATATTTACAGAGCAATGATGTTTTCTAATGAAAAATATCTATAAGTAATAATGGGATTAATAGTCCTTATATAGGAAAATTGTTCCAAAAAATCTGCTAATATGTTTTACTCAAATCTTTGATGCGGTATAGACTTCACTGGGAATTGTGCTCCTCGCACAAACCATTTTTCCCTCCATGGTCCATGTAATTTCTTTATTCCTTCACAGTATCCAATTCCTTCTGAAAATGAATAACCTCCTATCAGCTACAAATGAAAAGCCATCCCACAAACTTCTAGGCTTCCACAAACTACTTTCCTCCCATGAAATGCAAGCCTTCCGATGAACCATTTTCCCTACGTGGTCTGTAAATCACTACTATAAAGAAATCCATAATTTTTGGATTTCCATTTCTATTCCAAAAACCTCATTTGTGGTCCCTGAACTGTGCTTCATGGTCTGTAAACTATGATCTCCTTTTCAGAAATCATTTCTTTACAAAAAAACTCATGATTTTGAGGCCCAAAAATTTGGTATACACTAGGAAACTATGAAAACTTAAAAAAAGTCTTCAGAAAACACCAACCATACTAATTTTTGGTTATCTGGTTTTTTGAAAAAATATAATCATCCGAAAAACACCAAGAGGATGTCTTGAGGGATTGTTTCCCAAAAATCTCCCCCTTTGGGTTTGTTGAAAATTCTTCACATTTTGATACATTATTGAATCTCCTTCCATCTTCTACCAACATTCACTTATTGTGATTAAGATAGCGATCAAGGATTTACCCAATAAACACTATAATCCCATATGAGACATGCTCGGTGTGAGAAACAAGAGTCTAATGTACAGTATATCAATGAATCACTTCATTCCATTACAAAAAAACTCATATTATTTCATAAAAAACCTCATCTATCATGATATATATCCTTTGATCGATCACTTCTAGCATTGCCAGATTTAATACTCCACTATCTCACTACTCCCCCTTTCAAATTATCCCCCTATCTTGATTAAGAAATTTTCTCCAATTTTACAGCTACAATTTCTCTCCCGTTATGAAAAAACCCTAAGGATAGTATTTTGAGGTCTATAATAGGGTAAAGAACACAGATCATCACATTAGGGGAAAACACACCATACACCCAGGAGATGGGGTCCCACATCTACATTTTTTCAAGTGCGGGGATTTGGATGAACTCCTAGAGCCAGTCGATGCCTTTCAAAAGCTTCTTTGTTTAAGGCCTTTTTCAAAATATCTTTAACTTATTGTTTTTTATGCACATAATCCAACTTCACAAGCCCATGCTCCACCTTATCCTGGATAAAATGATATTTGATTTCAATGTGATTGATCCTTGAGTGATGGACTATATTTTTTATAAGATTTATAGCACTTGAATTATCACAATGGATTCCAATTGGATATTTCACTTCAACTCCCATACCATTAAGCTGCTGCTTCATCCACAATAATTGTGCGCACTCTTGAGTAGCTACAATATATTCAGCTTCTGCAGTGTTTAATGAAATTAAATATTGTTTCTTGATTAGCCAATAAATACACACTCAAATAAGATAGAACACACCATCTGATATTGATTTCCTATCATATACTGATCCGACCTAATCTATATCTATATAAACCAATAACTCTTTCTGATATTTGTCATTGTACATCAAACCAAAATCCACCATTCCCTTGATATACCAAAGTATTATTTTCACTACAAGAAAGTTAATTTCCTTTGTATTTCTTTGATAGCACACTACTTTTCACGTGGAAAAAATATAATCATGTATCTATTAAGTACAACAATATTCTAATGATCTGCCCATATTTGGTGAAATTAACTGATTTTCCTTTATCATCCCTTGATAGTTTCATCTCGATGTCCACCAGAGTCATAATCTCCTTGTAATTATCCATTCCAAATCTTCTCACAACCTCCTTGGAATATTTATATTGAGAAATTAATGTTCCATCCTTTCCTTGTGTTAACTGTAAACCAAGAAAAAACATCAGTTCACCAATCATTGACATTTCAAAATCACTTTTCATGAATTCAGAAAAATGTCTGCACTGCGCTTCATCTGATCCACTAAAGATTATGTCATAGACATACACCATCACCATCATCCTTTTATTACTATCATTGTTTACATAGATATTGTAATAAACTCCACCACGGTGAAAAAAAAAAGATTCTTAAAAAACTAATCATGCCTTGAATACCACATTCTTGGTGATTTCTTCAACCCATAAAGTGCCTTTTTAAACCAACAAACTTTGTTCTCATCTTTATGAATGAGAAAACCATCTGGTTGCTCAATACACACATATTCTTCTAGAACCGCATTCTAAAATACTGACTTGACATCCATCTAGAAAATTTTGAACCTTCTTTGCATTGATATGGACAAGAATAATCTGATTTTATCTAGCCTCACAACATGTGTAAATGTTTCATCAAAATCAATTCCCTATATCTGGGAGTACCCTTTTCACACTATTAATGTTTTTTGAATCATTGTGATGTCTTCATTTAGCTTATTATAAAAGACCAATTTAGTCCTACTGACATTCTCATCTGTTGGCCTCAAAACAATCTCCCATGTCCGATTCTTCTCAATTTGGTCAATATATTCATTCATAGTTTGAAACAAATTACCATATCCATCTACTTAATCAAAACATTTAGGATATACCTGTGATAAGTATGATGCTTTTTGCAGTCCTCTTTGTCTGCATTGGAGCTATCTGATCACTAATTTTGTTCTGTCTAACAATTTAGGATTTTTTCTTCTGTTTTTGTTGAGATACTTAATTGTGCTCATCCTTATCATTGTCTAAATATTATTCTGAATCTTTCTCTGGAACTGAAGCATCCCCTGATCTTCTTATCTCTTCATCACTATCCTCTAAATACAAATCATGTATTTTCTGAATATCCTGCTCATTCTCCACTATAGTTACATCATGAATTTCAACTAACTTTCCTAGAATCTTTTTGAATCATTTATATGATTTTATTTTCTTTGATTATCCAAGAAAAATCCCTTTATCTTTATGGGATTCAAACATCCTGTGTTCCTCCTTATTGAGAATGAAACACTTACTTTTGAAGACTCTAAAGCACTTCAATGATGGATTCTTGCCATACCATAGCTCATATAAAGTTTTATATTCTTTTAGTCATTTTAATTCTCTATTTGATGTGTATAGTGATGTCATAATTTCTTCTTTCAAAAATTTCAATGTAAGGTATTTCTCAATGGGAATTTTTCTAGCCATGTTATTGATAATATGATTTGTTCTCTCAAATACTACATTCTTCGGTGGAGTTATTACTTCCAAAACTTGGTGGCTTATCCTATGTTTCTCAAGATAATACTCCACTTGAAATTTTTTGAACTCTCTTCCATTATCTATTCAGATCTTTTGGGTTGTTTGAACCAACATATTTTCAACTTCCATTCAATAATTTTTTATGCAACTAAACACCTCAGATTTGTGAGTGATGATTGCCACCCATGCCATTCTACTAAAATCATCAATTAATAGAACATAATATATACTCCCATCAATATATATTGGTTAAATTGGTCCACACACATCAATATAAACCAAATAAATCAACTTTTTGACCTTTTATCTTTTACCTTATATGTATTTCGAATGCTATTCCCTTGTTGACAAGCATTTCATGGATGGGTATGATCACATGATAATCTAGGAAAGTCCCAAGTAGTATCATATTTCACTAGATCTTCCAAAAACATTTTGTTCTAATGACCAAGGCATTTATTACATAACTTATTTTCTTCTTCCTTGGACAAAAAATATATATCTTCTTCTCCACTTACATGGTATAGATTTCATTTCATACGCTTTCCCTACAAAACAACTACACAATATTTTTCATTGATGAAACATATTTCTTTGAAAATATTATGGAATGTCCTGAGCCACATAGTTGAGTGAAACTAAGAAATTTGTGACTGATACCTTCAAAAACTAATACATCATCATGTATCATGTATTTTCCCCCAAACATGGTTTTTTTCTAGAAAATAATCTTGAGGCCTTCACCATTACGAAATCTTATAATACCTTACATATCATACCTGATTATGGTCACCCAATATTTATTACCTATCATATGAGATGTGCATACACTATCAATAATCCATATTCAAGTGTGATCTGATTCTTTAAAAGAAATATCTGCAATCACTACTTGTTTAATTATCTTTTTATTTTTCATCCATGTTTTTTTACTTCATACCTGATATGGATTGATAATATTGATTTACTCAAAGTATGATAGACCGGCTTCATCTTGAAGAGCTACAAATTTAGTTTTCATTTTCAGCTCATTTAATGATACCTTTAGTTTCTGCTTATGGATACATTCATCCTGCTTTAGCACATTTATGAGAAGTATTTTTCCATGGGACCAAATCCTCCACACCTAAAATAGTGACCATCAAATTATGTCCTAGAATATTGATCCTTGTATTTCTACCTCTATTGTCCTTTTTCTCTTTGATACATATTTTCTATGAAACACACATTTTTTGAGTGTTCTGTATTTCCAAAATAATAGCATCTAATGCCTATGTGGAAATACTACACTAATGGTTATCCATTGTGATCTCTGAGTCTTCTGATTCTGATTCATACCCAAATCAATCTTCAACCTTGGAGTGGGTTCTTGTGTTATAACTTCAACCATTATTTCTTTATTTTTACGATCAATCCCAATAACATCTATTCCATTCTGATCAATCATTTTCCTTTCCTAACACTCCTTTTTTTACTTCACTAGAACTATTAATTCTACTTTTTCGTTTTCTTTTGCCTTTCTGTACTGCGTTTCTAGAATTAAGAGTTTCTCATAATCTTTCACTTTTATTCGCATACTAAAATCTTCCTATTCAATATCTTTGATATGTTTGATTTGATATTTTCTAGTATTAGTCAAAATATTGATCTCTATTTTCTATTATTCAATTTTGAGTTTTTAATCAACCACCTTTTCTGAGATTTCTGGCATTAAATACTTTAGTTTTTCAATTTCATTATTTATCTCAAATTTCTCTTCTTCCTACTTTTGCATATAAAGTTTGGAATAAAAAACCACTTACTTTAAACCTTTCCATCTAATACCAATTGATATCCCAATTAGGTTAAATACCCTGGGGTGATGGTGAATCAAGATATGATAGAATAAAATAACTTCCCTTCAAATCTTTTTTTTTCACTAAACAAAAAAATATTCTCTATTTTTCATGTAGAAATATATAAATAGAAATGAAATCATACATGAGACACAATGATTTTTACTTGGTTCACCCTCACTGGGCTATGTCCAAGAAGTATACAACGACAATGTGACGATGCACTAAATCCACTAAGGATCACTGCTAAATTACAAGGTTCTAGCTAGATCACTTCTATGCCCAGGCTCATTTCATTTACAAGATTTAGGGTCTTCTCACTACATTACCAAGGGTCACTCCCTATGTCTCTTTCTATAGATTACTACTAATGGAAATGATCACCTTCTTCCTCTCCCTTTGATCACTGCTCATGGAAGGGATCCACTCAGAGTTTATAGACATGTAGGTCCCTTAATTTTCATGAATGCACTAATACTTAGCTATAGAAGGATGCTTTATTGAATTCCCATTTTCAACCATAGATTAAATACAATTTTTTACATACTATTAGTTTGAGGAAATTACTTTCACGAATTTTTATAGTTCCTTCATGAACTTTCTCAATTCCTTTATAAACTTCCTTGCACCACGTGGCATGAGTGCTTTGCGGACCACCTCTCCTTTTGCGGACCTCATATCCTTTAATGGACCACCTATACTTCATGGATCACCTCAACTTCTTTGGACCGATGATACTCTGTGGACTGCCTAAAATTTGTGTATCCTTTTCTTTGTGGGCTACATTGCCTCATAAAATCCATTTAGTGGACTCTGCCATGAAACAATTCTCTTTTTTCGAAATCCTCCATGTGTACCTCTTCTCCTTCGTTGAATTTCCCCTCGCGAACTCTTTCAAGCTTCATTTAAATCTTCTCATATCAACGATGTTTTCTAATGAAAATCTCTCTAAGTAATAATGGGACTAGCGGTCCTTTTATAGGAAAATAGACCCGCAAAATCTAATAATCCATTTTACTCAAATATTTGATGTGGTATAGCCTTCACTACAGACTATGCTTCTCACATGAACCATTTTCCCTATGCGGTCCACGTAGCACCTTTCTTCCCCCATTTTATCCAATTCCTTACAAAAAACGAATCACCGCATCTCAACCAAAAATGATAATCCACCCCCTGAACTTTCATCCTTTTGCGAACTACTTGCCTCCCATGAATTGAAATTATTCCCATGAATCATTTTCCCTATGCGGTCTGCATACCATGCTTCAAAGTCTACATTGTGCTGCTATGCGGAAATCCATACTTTATTGATTTCCATTTCCATTCCATAAACCTCCTTTGTGTTCTACAAACTATGCTTTGCAGTCTGCAAACCATAAAATAATTTTCATAAATCCTTCCTTTTCTAAAAACAAAATCTCAATTTTGAGGCCCAAAAATTTGGAAAACAGTGGGAAACTGCACCAACTTAAAAACCTACTTTGAAAAATACCATCCATAATCATTGAAGGTCATATTATTTTATCAACAAACACAATCATCCCAAAAACGCTGAGAGGATGACTTGAGGGATTTTTACCAACAATATTTCTTGCTGGAATCATTTTTTTCTAATCCTATGTGATCGAATAGATTCCAGTGATTGGATTTTATGATTCCTAACCACTTATTTGATGAGGTTTGGGAAAATGAAGTTTTTTGATCATGTGATATTGGAGGATCCAAGGGATAGAGATTTCTACTGTTGACTATTGTTAAATAATTATAAGGATATGACTTGTATCTTCTGATCATTTAAATTTAG
Organism: Viscum album; assembly: GCA_963277665.1. Lineage (NCBI taxonomy): Eukaryota > Viridiplantae > Streptophyta > Magnoliopsida > Santalales > Viscaceae > Viscum > Viscum album. The sequence goes on along the minus strand of OY728127.1, from coordinate 1,148,085,881 downwards.
GAAGTTTCAGGATATCAAAATTTGTATTTCTTGGATTGGGGTACTGATCCTCCTACCAAATTAGATTAAAAGTTAAGAGTTACTTTGACTTGAATTATTTATATCCTTTAGTAATATATTTTATATAATTTTTAATATTGACATTTAGAACTCAATTATATTATATTATTTTTATTATTATTATTTTGATTGGTTTATTTACTTTAATTAAGTTTTAACTTGAAGTTGTTTAATTTCCATTATATTTTCTTATTTTTGTACTCTAACTAGTTTAGATATTATAAATTTTGTTCTATTTTTTTATCTATAGTAGGAAAAATTATAAATTTTATTTAAACTTAAATTGACCCCCATGAAGCTTCCATATCTATGAAAACACATGGGCTATTCAACTTTGGATGGGTGAGCTTGTGGAACTTAGTGGTAGCTAGAAAATGGGTTCGAGCTAAGACTTAGAACCATATGTGGACAACTCCATTTCATTTTGTTTATTTCAGACCAATTTCAATATGATCTTACCATGGGGGATATTACTACACTTGTATGACTTGTTTGTGTTTTACAATAGTTCATTTTGATATAACATATAGTTGATATTTATCATTAGATGGAATTTAACTGTTATATCTATTTTGTTTTTTCTTGTTGTTATGATGATGAGTTTATGATATTGCTTCTTATATGTTGTTGGTTATTTTTACTCGTGGTTATAGTCTCCCAATGTGTTATATATCAACCCTATCCATAGGTTAGAAGAAGCCTCTAGCCTATGGGGAGACACAATTGATGCATGTATAACTTTGGTTCTGTATTGGTGGAGTTGAACCGTACTAAGGAAGTTCCATCATATACCTTTTTTAGATATATTATAAGGGGAAATATATTATATCACTACACTAACTTGGAGAAATCCTATTTTATTATATGGATATATTGTAGTATAATCATAAATGTCATGATATATTGAATTATATTGTATGATTAATATGATATTTTATAATTTATTAATGCCAGTCAAATGTTAAGTGTTACATTTTAGAATCTCCCACATGTGGCTATCATTGGATATTTACATTTCATATTATGAAATGTATGGTTGATAAAAAAAACATAAATATTAATGAATGGTAAAATGTTTATAAATGTTATAAATGTATCGAATTATTAAAAAATTATGTAAAATTTGAACAAATTCCATGAAATGATTGTGAGTGTCCCAAGTATTCTATAAGCAGACTATAACCATTGTGATTGTGTTTTTTTGAATGAGTTATACTCATGTTAATTCTCCTATAACTCCGTTACTCCATATCCATTTTCCATTTAGGGGTACTAGAATAATGTGGGAATTGTGAAGAATCACATTAAAGTGTTGGGTGATTCAGATCATCCCATGGATACATATTAGATGTAAAATTCCTTTGGTTATTCCTCTATGATATTCATCAATCATCTATGATTTAAGATGGAGATCAAGACAACTACAGTTGTTTACACATTGTTTTAGTTTTACATAGCATGGTGATCTTGGTTTTTAGGTTCTATAGTATTCTGGTACATTGAATAAGTATTATTCAATCCTTATAAATCCATCAATGACATCATATTATTTACATGATTATTTATTCTTGAAATCATGTTTGAAAAATGATGAAAATTCATATTAAATTGATGATATATTCCTTATCATAAAAATAAAAATAAAAAATTTGTTATGTGGGTGAATTTATGACATGGGTTGGCATAATTTATGATATGGTTGCACTACAAGATATGAAATATCATAGGTGGTAATATAGTGTAAATCCTTGATTTTTTGATATATCGTATAATATAATATATCTTATCGTAAGGTATGACAATGGTGATTTACACAGTATAATAGGGCCTCGTATAATTAAGGTGATATTATGCCTATCATTAGATGTCATAGCCATGCCTTGTCTTATGATATAGTGATACCATAAAATATGATTGATAATGTGATATTATCAATCATGGATTATGATATGCCTATAATGAGTTTTAGTTTTAGTTTTAAACCTAGTAATAGATTACGATAAGGAATATATCATCAAATATGATGTACATGAAAAATTATACTTTTTTAAATTTCAATTATAAACTAAATTATATAATTTATAAAATGTTTATAAATTATAGAAAAATGTTTTTTAGGATATTTAATTAATTTATTATCTTTTTATGAATAAATTAATTATATTTTTTTATATTTAATTAATAATTACTTATATACCATTTAATAAATAAATATTCATAAAATTAATTATTTTTAAATATGATTTGAAAATATATGGAATGGATTATAATTTGGATATAAAACGTCTATATGGAAATTATAAGTGAAATTTGTAAAAATGTTTATAAAATTACAAAATAAGGCTACATAATAAGGAGTTTATATTAAATTATGAATTGTTCATAATTATTAATTTGAACTATTTAAATCAAAAGGCCGTATTTGTGAAATTATTTAAACCATAACAAAAGGAGTTTTGATTATTTAAATGATCGATGTTTAAATAAGATAAATATACGATCTTTTGAATATTTACATTGTATATGAATTGTTCATATATATAATCTTTATATTTCATATATCTCATGTTTAAGTAAAATTCCATATAAATGGAAATATAAAGGATTTTATATTTAAAATAAATATAAAGTGTGTATATTTATTTAACAATGACATTTCCATAACACATTCCTAAATTATAAAGTTTTTATAATTAATTTAATTATGAATAATTCATAAATGTTTATATCATGTTTAAATTGATGAACTATTCATTTATTTAGTTTTATTCCCCATATATATAATTGTTATATTAGGGTTGATTGTATGATTTAGTTTAAAAGTGTTTAAAATTATTTATTAAATTATCATAGATTCATTTAAGGAGTTACATTCTAAAAATGAAAATTGGTTGAGTTTACTTATAACATTACTTTAGCCAGTTCATAAGTTGTGTAAAGTGTTACACATCAATATTATTTGATCATATTGGCTTGGTGGAAGGGATAGATTTCCAAAATAAATCATTAGAAACTTGCATACTCATAAAGTGAATAATATGTGATAAGATGGTAAATTTAAACCCCCTTTAAAAAATACTAAGTGTTAAATTCCTCCTAAAGGACACACTTTTCAGGACCTCGATCATCCAACTAGTTAGGTTCTACTAAAGATGGGTGCCCTTGGATTATGTTATATAAGGAAAAAAAGTAATGAGGTGATCCTAAAATTTAAGTGCCTAGTTTTTGAAATTTTATTTAGGTTATAAGTTACTGGTAAACCCTTAATAAAGATAATGGAGGAATAATATTGAGTTTATCTATATGATGGATTAGACAAGGAGTTATTTTCTCAACTATAAAATTGTCATATATGATATGATAAACATTATGGTCTACTTAAATATGAAAATTTTGAGAGAAATTACAAAGTGGACTAATTACTTAGTGAAATATGGATTATTACCCACTAATGATATGATGGAATTAAAAGGAGTCATAATTTTAGCAATAGAAAATTTAATAAAATTCCTTATTAAATGAATGTAAAACATGATACTCATATGATGAATTCTTTTATTATAGTTATGAGTGGAATAATTATCATCCAAATTCTCTTTATGATTAATATTGATAATGGATAATTTTAATGTAGGTAACTTCTTAGTATGGTGAAAAAATTAATTATTTTACTCAAGCTAGGAGAAAATTTCATTTGTTAGAGTAACCCATGCTTTAGAAACCAAATGTTGAAGTTATTTAATAAGTGAATAAAGATACTTATGAAAAGTATGGAAGTTTTCAATTAATATTTAAAAGGAGTTTTTTGAATTCAATATGACTGAATTATCTTTACTCTCTACTGATACAATCAATGTACAATGATTATATGCGACTTAAGATATACTATAAGGTATGGTATGGTTGATTAATTCATTTTTCATTCATCATTAGAAATGTTATGAAACTGAAACTAATTAAAATAAATGTTAAATAAATTTCCTCACAGTTTTGAGGATATACGATCATGAAAAACTGTGTTTAGAATCATGTGATGTTTCGATGGTATAATTGGGTAAAGGTTTAATATAAAAAAATAAGATTTAATTTTTCTAATAGTCCTCCTCATTTATTGAAATCTATAGGTGGTGTTAGGAGTATGGTAAATGATTCCATTTCATGGAAATTTCCTTGTTATTTTAAGGGATATTTGAAAACTATATAGAGAGTCCATGTTAGGTATTAGTGTTATAGAATCAATTCTTAGATTTAAGTGTTTATGACTCTAAATGTATATTTTACAAATCTTGTAAATATATAGGAGTTCAAAGTCATGGTAATAATTGAATGATATTATGGTTTGTATTTAAATGATAAATTATATGGTTACTAAATCATAGATGCAATTATTGTGACCCAAATCACCAATGTGGTACCCGAATCAGGCTATCACGTGACCTTAGATGCACCTTTTAACCACTAGAAAAAAGTTTTAAGGCTATAAGTATCATCGGTATAAGGTATTTTTTCCCTTTAATAAGTATAAATAAAATTAAAGAAGATTAGTACTATAAAAATTAAATGAATTCCATACAACATAAGTATGCATCCTAGGTAAGAAAAACCATAAAAAAAGTCTTAGATACACATGGAAAAGTGAAATACATGAACTATAGTCTCTATATCTAACATCGTGTGGAAATTGAATCATACCACAAAGAATATATAGAAAAACAAAACAATAATCCAATCATCTATTCGTACTTATGAGTACCTATAAAATAAACCATGAGGATTCTTGTCCACCAAAGTGATCTTGTAGGGTGTGACCATAACATACTTTGTAGTAAAACACTATGATTACAACTTATATGAAACAAACTCAGGTGTGAGATTTAGATCAATATAATCATATATATAAATATTTAAAAGAATATCTTTACTGGTGGTTATCAATCAATATATATAAACAAAATATAAAAATTATTTTTATAGATAAGAATTTACCATGGATGATAACTCCAAATATTGGGAGGATCTATAACTGTCATACCTTCTTTGAGCCTCACCTTGAAATTTGAGATGAGTGAGACTAAGAAAATTTGTACCTATTCCCTTTTAATTAGAATAAAGTATTATTGGTACAAACTATTCTATAAATGATAGAGAATTGTGTATAATCATTCAGGGTGATCTTGTAGCCCATACCATCTAGAATAGGGGAAAATGATTTAATAGAGTCCAAGAACTATGATCCCATCCCATAGAGTCTCACATGAGGTGGTCTGGGCATTGTGATCCCATACCATACATCAAACTTCCCACTAGTGATCTACATACCTGCTTAAGCTGGCTATACTAATAATACACAACAATACCCCTATGATCAATGTATTCCATGATAATAGACATACTAAAATTAAGGTATTACACATGATCATCATATATCGATGAAATATCCATGCTCAAGGCATATCACTAGTTACACAAATTAACATTATCTATAAAAAAGATGCAATCACATTAAATATAATAAAGTAAAAATCACACTCATGTAATAATTCCATCATAACGAATCTAATGAACAACATGTAAAAATATAGACATACTTTCATAAGATATACTAGCTATTATATCACTTAAAAAAAATTCCAAGTCACATGTAATTTTCAACATAACATGGGTAACCCCTAAATAATAGATTATGTAATCTAAAAATGTATACAACATCAATCCAAACATGGAACATGTTTTAAGATAACATCATTACTTTTTATTCAAGAGGCATACTCTACCAACTTCAAGACATAAAGTAAGGATAAATTCATGGTTCATTAACATAATATCCAAAAAAGGCTTTACTCATGCATGGGAAGTAACCAAGGTGGACTAAGAAATGACTATTTGATAGAAAAAGTGTGTATTTGTTCTTATCCAATACATATATCAGAAGCATAACCATTTTAAAAGTTTAATAATGTGTAATTAATAATTTTTTTTAAACAAATATATTCCCAAAAATAGATTTATCTTAATTATAATTTACTTTATAATACATACACGTTCAAGTTGAAAAGTTACCAAATATTTACATTAAAATTTATACCTTAGGAAAAATTTTATTATTAGTTTCTATGAAAATATTTGGTTTTATGAAATTAAATTTTTTATGATGATCATTTTTTTGTAAAACCAAAGAAAACTTTAAAACTTAAAAAAAGAATACAATCGATAATTTTCAACCAGGTAATTTAGTTTGGGTCAAAAAAAGTTGATTAAACCATTAAATTTAAATAAAACTTTATTCCATTCCAGCTAGAGTCAACCCATTCATCAAATCTCCACTAATGAAAATTTTACTGAAGTTTAAGTTTTGATCATAATATATAACTTATATTGGTTAAGAGGGAAGAAATGCGTCTTTTAATGATGAAAATTCAAGTCACAAGAAGGGATAATTCAATTTAAATGTGGTCACATTACCCATGTTTCTTAGAATACTCCTACATGGAGGTTATTCTCATTTTTCCCTTGGGTATATAGGGCCTCATGATGATCACTTTATGTGGTTTATAAAAAACCAATACCTCTCAAAAAGTTTCTATGATAATTTAGAACTAAAGAATTATATATAAAATCAAGTATAAGTGATGTTTTCCTAGTCCTGATTAACAGTCATTTAAAGTTACAACAACTTAGAGAACATTAAAATTAAAAATACAATATAATTATATTAAAACTCCCATTTAAGATCATGATTACCCTTATTTATTTAGATGTAAGAAATTAATTATAGAGTGAAATATGTTAACTACTTTACTTTTCATGTTTCATTATTAGGGGAAGTGTGGAGAAATAATTTTTGGACAATATACATGAATTAAAAGGATAATCATATAAAAATTAAATTGATATCAAAATTTTCTAAATATATTTAAAATTAAAAATTTAAAAATAATAAATTTATCAAAAAAAAAACTAAAATTTGAAGATAAAAAATGGTTTAACTATTTGTTTCGAGTATTAAAAGGTGTTTTGATAAAAAAATTCATTTAAATTTACAACAGATATAATCATTGAAAATATTTTAAATATATCTTAAAAAAATTATATTTCTATTTATTGGTTTAATAAAATTAGTGGCTGAATATTCTAAAGAATTTCTTGAGAGGTTTCATATAGGTCAAAACCACCAACCATTAATTTAGTCTTGATGAGTTTACGATCATATTCTAATGGAATAATGACATCCTCTAATAAATATAAAAATGTAATCCATAATTATTCATAATCAATTACCCATAAATATTAAATTACCATATATGAAACCAAACTGAAACCAAGATAAAACCTAGGTGAAATATCACTAAAACCTTTCTAACAACTTATCACAAGGGATCCCCAATTAAATTCCACCGAATTATCCCCAAATCAAGGTATAAAATGGGGAAAACCCAAAATAAAATCACTACACTAAAACCATATAAAAATAGTGATAAAACTTTGATAAATAACTCTTTAAAATCTTCTCTAGACCAAACAAGGAAAACCTAAGGTTTAGGGACGAATTTCACTATGAATTTGGTGAAATCACTAATTGTGGAACATGTTGGAAAAAATGTAATTGGAGGATAAGGGAATAATATTGAATAAAAAGAAGGAAAGTGAGTGTTACATTGTATTTTGGCATAAAACATCTCATAAAACCACTTTGGATTAAATGGGAAAGTGGAGAGAGAGGGGAGAAACAAGATCACCGATGGGAGGGGATCTCCATGGTTTGGAGAAAGTGAGTGTCGACAGTGGGGGAGAAGTGGGTAAATAGAAGGGAGTAAAATTCCAAAATATCCCCTTTTAAATGAAAGGATATACTGAACTTATCAAGTACGCAATGGATGTCCATTAAGAACTCAATGGAACCCCCAAGGGATCCACCCTCTACTCACTCCACCTGGTACCCGATACCCCACAATGGGTACTCATATCCACCTATACTCTTAAAATTATAGGTGATTCCACCTCTAGAACACTTACCCCAGATTCTCATATCTAACCCCAAACCACACTCAAAATAACCTATAATTTCATATATAAAAAATTCTAATTCAGTGATTGCATTCTAAAAAAATATCCCCAACCAAAATAAAAAAATTCAAATTCCCCATACTTTACTAACCAAATTTCTCCCAAAAAATGTAATGACTAAAGTCAGGGTCCTTACAATGGAGATGAATGAAAAAGAATTTTTCAATCCCATAAATGAATCAAAATAAATGTTGTGTATAGTTATCTTATTTTTCTTATATGATACGAGATTTTGTTTATTAACAAATATTTTTTATGAATGAAAAGAGATGATAGTTTTAATACACATGGTTTATGATTCATCTGATTCTATAACATGTTTCAAAAAGAAGATAATTATAAAAATGTTTTATCCATGATAAAATATTTTATCTATATGTTTGTTAAAATATGAAAAATATGATCCCACCAACCAGCTATGGGATATGTTAAAGAATAAAGTATTCTTTTAAATAATGATCTAAGCATATATAATTACATATAATATATGTGTATAATAGTTTATTTATTAAATATTACCCCTAAATAAAATAAGAATTATATCATAACATAAATGAGTTTTTATATCTTAGCAAGATATTTTAAAGATAATATAGTTTCTAAGAGAATATTGGGAGTATATTTGGTCTTAGTGAATTTCAACTGTAATAAATAAAGGATTATACCGGTCCAATCTCAAGGTGAATCTCACTTTATATCCTAATAGATTTTATGATGTGTTGGTAAAGATGAAATAATGTGAATAGTTGAACTTAGTTACTTAAATGATATCAAATAAAAAATTTTATGTAAAATTTCCAATAATAATGATTATAACGAACTTGGAAAGAATCCTAGGCTAACAATATAAGTTATTAACATCATAACATTTTATATAGTGAATATAAGGAGTTTGGATACTTTTTTTAGGTGTTGAACATTAGAAATATTACTCCTAAGCCTCACTATTATTGAAATTGGATTAATTTATAAATGTTACCCATTAAAGAGTTTTGTGTGTGTGTGTGGGGGGGGGGGGGTTTATTGGATGATCACATAGAGATGTAGTAGGAATTATATAGATATGTAAAAAGTTTAACAAAACCCTAAAGGTGTAGTGACCATAAGGCCTCTCTAGTGGTCTATCATATGGGGTATGATTAGATGAGTGATTATGTATGGTTTTGTTAAGTATTATTGAAGGAGTTTAAAAATATAAAATTTATCATGTTATATAAAATGTGGTCTCCAATTTATCATTCTTTCACATTGGTTTTATACATTGTGTGAAGTGTAATGATAATTTAATTCTTAAAGTATGACTTTGAATTATTCCCAACCAATGTTTTTCATGGATTATTATAGGTTGTGATTAAATTTTATGGTTTTCATGAGTAAGATTTTTTGATAGAGATAAAAAATATATTTATAAGGCAAAAAATAGTTTTTTTATACTATATGAACCACCAAGTTTACCACATGAAGTTTCATAAACTATGTCTTTGTTATACTGGGGGGTGAATATTTCATATTAAATCCCCATACTGGAGGTCGGAAAGATACCTAGCATGAGCGATTCCATAATTTGATACCTTTGTTATGAAATCCTTGAGACTTAGATAATCAAGGGGTAGTTGGGTATATTTCTTATCATGTCATTGGTTATGAATTAACAAATATGGGATTTTCCAACTTGTATAACGAGTATGACATATAATCCCTTGATTGAGATAGATCGAGAAAGTTTATAAACATACCAAGATAAGGTGAATGTGACATGATTATATATTTGTGTAAGGGGAATATGATGTGACCATATACATAGATAAATGAAATTTTATGTATTAATCAACTTGGTTAGTCTATACTTGGGGTATTGAGAATGTATGATGAGGCTATATGGGATTCACATACTATATGTCCCATGATCATTGTATTTCTTGGACAAAAGAATTATATGATTATGCCTACTTGAATATTATACAACTAGTAAACATAGGTATAAAGATACATGTATTTGATAGATATCATGATATATATATTTATATATTTAGTATCATTGATGATTTTCTAGAATATTCTCTTTGTTTATATTTATTAATTTATGAATTCATATTTATAATAAACGCTACAATGGCCCATGGGGTCACACTTTATAGTGGATGAACCGGGATTGAGTTTTAAAAAACTTATATAGATACTCTAAAAGTATTTAGAGTTTATATAAATGGAGCTTTTTATTTATATTTAAAAGTTATTGCATATTATTTAGTACATAGTGAATTTTATGATAGATTTCATTTTTTTTGGAAAATATCCAAATGGAGTTTTGGATACAGTTTCACAAGTTATTGTATATGATATAATATAAAGTGAAATAAGAAAAAGTATATGAGGTTTTAGTGATAGTGGGAGATTTATAAAAATAGTTCCTAAATCCTTTATACATTTAATATATTATGTATTATATCATAAGATATGATATACTTATATCGTACAATATGAAATACTCAAAAGTAAAGGCATATTGTCTACTTTTGTTTTAGGAATATCATAAGGGGTGGTATTTCATGTAACTAAATTTCCTTGAACAAATAATATTGTATGATATGGATATATTTTATGACCATAATAAATGTTATAAAATATTAAATCATATTTTATGATTCGTATAAAAATTTTCAATTGATTAATGGAAGTCAAATGTTAAGTGTTATGTTTGTGAGTATTTCACATGTGGCTATCATCGATTGTTTACATTTTATATTATAAAATTAATTGGATATTAAATGAAATTAAACATTAATAACATGTAAAAATGTTTACAAATGTTTCTAATGAATGGAATTACTTAAAAATTACATAAAAGGCGTTGATCATTTTAGGGATATATTTCATCTTTTGAGCGGTACTAACATGGTCATTATTTCCTTATTTAGTTTACACACACTAGGATTTTTCCTCTATAAGTACTATATATTTGAGGTATATTAAAAAAAAACTCTCATATTTTATAAATCATATTTTAAGTAACATTTAAGAGGATAAAAATAGGGTATTTTATAGTTTCCGAGTGGTAAGGCACTTTTGGATGATCCTATGTTCGATAAATTTATCAAAAAATATATTATGGATAATGATAAATTCTTTGAGGAAATGATGATGATAATATGAATATATCAAAGCTATGGTTTTGGTGGAATAATAAATCCAAGCTAGAAACATAGTGTATTTTTTTTTGTTTAGGGTTTGTTCGTTTATGTGATGAGGTTACAGGGTGGGGAGCACGAACTTCTATTTAAATTTGTGTTTTTGGATTTCAATCCACATGGGGTATTTTTTTTATTTTTATAGTGTAATGTTAATATTTTAAACATTATATATAATTACATGTTGAGTCCCTTAATACCAAAGAAACAAATTATGCTTAAATAGAAATAAAGTGAATTCTTGATATTTTGATCAATTTTAAAATAAATTCCATTGAAGGTTCAGGAGTGTACCGAGGCTTATATAAATAGGATAATTACATTGAGATATTTTTGGTTTGATTGAGTTATGATCCTATTGACTCTTCTATTTTTATCTTCCTCCTTCTCTCATTACCCTTGATATAACCGAGCATACCATGGGATTTGGGGAAAATCCCACCCAACATTGGATTATTCAGATCAAACCTTGGATAACCCCAGAGGGAGGATCCCTTTATATATTCCTTAGTAATTTTTATCAAGTATGTACTATTGAATGTAGAGGTATGAAAAAAAATAATTAAAGATACATGTTCTTCATTTTTTATACATGGTTTTTGTTTTACATAAAATGGTGATCTTGGGTTTGAGGTTTCTATAGTCTACCACTACATTGAACAAATATTATTAAATAATTAGAAACCCATAAATCCTCACCTATTAGGATTCATATTCTCATTATAAGGAACATGTATATCCATAATCAAACACACACAAATATATATAGATAATTCCTTCTCTATATTAGGTCTCTCTCCTCATAAGGTGGAACATGTCATATATATATATATATGATCTTGGGTGTAACTGGTACACTAATCTCAAACTGGAAATCAAAAAAAAGGTTAAAAAATAAATGTATGAAACATATAACAAAAAATTATATACATGGGTAAAAATATCAAAGAATATACTAAACATATAAATCATGTTAGTGTCAAATATGAGAAGAAATAGTATATCTCTACCATATCAAAAGTTTAACCAACTTACATTTAGGTTTCCAACCAAAGAATAAAAATATCATATGTTATATCTCATTTCACAAGGAAAAACTATAATTTACATAAAAAAGGACATATCTAAATCCATGGTAAGTTCTATATCATGAATAATTTATAGGTAATCCCCTATCATGGATTTATCATTCTCAACATGCATATCAATGTAAAATACAGTTCCATTTTCATAAGAAAGAAATAAAGGAACCAAAGGAACATTATAGGATGTAACATGGATGAAGTATTACTAGAGAAATGTTATAAACATGGAACTACAATAATAAATTCCTCAAATATGTTGTAAAATTATATAAATCATATAAAGAATCACATATTGTGGGTTACTGAACACTAATATATTAGGAAAGAATCTAGGTAGCACATCAAGGAAATAATGTTCCAAAAAAAGAAGCAAGGGATAACTATTTTAACCTTTAATTTTCTAGAAAATATGTCATTATTATTATTGATAAAAACCATTACCTAGCTATCCCTTACTTTAATCCATTCCCCTACAATCATAACCTAGTGACAGTATAAGATAAATTGAAGAGGCCACCCAACTTAGCTTGTGCAGGTGTGGATATATATACATGATGAAGCTATAAATGACACCCAAAATTAAATAATGAAGCCTAGTTTAGAAAAAAAATATTTATGTCACTAACCTAATTGTAAAACATAAATATAGAAATAATAGTAGCAGATTCACCTCTATATTGTCAACTACAACCTCACACTGCTACCTAAAGGAAGAACGATAAAGAGATAACCTATGATATGAACATTTAGAGGATGATAAAATTAAGAGATAATTTAAAATCCTATAAACATAACATAAATTTTGAGGAGAATGTAGATCCTACCTTAGGTTATCCAATTATGGACACCCATAGAAACTTAATAATGAATTTGGATGAGGGGGCACACATAGGTTGAAGGGATATTGAGAGGAAGGGGAAGCGAAGCTCACATGGGATTTAATTGGATGAAATTGAGAGTGAAATAATATGTTATGGATTTAGGGGAACTTATTTTAGGGTTTTAAATACCACTCTACCCCAAACATTAAAAAAAACTCTTGCAGTCCCACCAGGTAGCTGATCTAGGTTCATCGGGTACTCGATGATGTTAACATTGTGGCTAAAATACTACTGCTACCACATAGTACCCAATTATAGGTCATTGAGTAAATTATTCTATCATGATACTAGGGTACCTTATCTTTTAATCTTCATTAATTCTACAATTCCTTCCCACATTCCCTTAAATTTAAACACACTTAAAATGGAATTAAAGGCTAAATTGTTAGGGAGAAAACTAACCTGAAATAGAAAGGGTATTTATAACTATATTTTCATGGAAATATAAAAAGGAAAAATGATCTTGTAACGAAACTTAAAGGATATACAAACCATCATGTATCTATAGAATAATAGTGTAATTTATATCCAAGATCTGGTAGTCCTTGATGTTCTATACAATAGATAATGTGAGGTTGACATGTTATAAATGCATCCCACACCAATATTCTCCTACGACTAAGTAGAATTTGGAAAATAGTGAAATCAACCTTTATTCCTCATTTTTCTTTAGCACCATTTAGGGAATAACATTTCTTCTAAGAGAATTGAAATCTATGTTTCCTTTATTGAAAGAAAACTGAATATTAAAATCAAATGATAGATGATTCTATACCCAATGATGCTACCTTAGATTTGAATATATCAATGAAAAGATATATTTATGTATTTTTGGGTTATTAAATACCATGAATCATTCAAAAATTTATTATTACCTCCTACACATTAAAGCATGAATGACAGTGGAAAACTCCAAATCATGGGTAGGGTAGTTCTATTCATAAATTTGAAGCTGTTAGGAACCATAAACCACTACAAAATGGTCTTACATGATAAAAAAACCAAGAAAAACTAATGATGAATCATAGTACAATTCAAAACCCTTATCTAACTATGGTATAATTAGAATTGGATCTATATTTAGCATTTTCTTTCACTCTAGGAAAGATAATTCACAATGGTTAGACCGGATAAATTTAACTCCCTTTATAGTTAGAGTTGTTATAAAAGTAGTGATCTTAGATAAATCTATGAAATAGTGAAAGTAATCCACCAGGACATAACAATGTCTAGATTTTTTGGATCCAATAAAATGTAAAATTAAAATATTAGATGCCCAAGGAATTTCACTTGTTGGATCCAGAATAACCACATAGATATCTTGGCACAGAACTTATGACCATGAAAAGTTTCTAAGATGATATGAAGATGATGACCATTATCAAATTGAGATTTAGAATATACTTGGATTTTATTGAAAAAGGACATCACAAATGTGTCTATGAATAGATGAAAGATCTTTTTCATCAATACCATGAACATATTTGTAGCATTAGTCAGATCAAAAGGCATTAATTGATATTCAAAATGATTATACCAACTTCATAAAGTTGTCTTTGTAATGTCATCTGGTCTTATCTAAAGATGATGATAGCCAAAAAATAGATCAATATTAGAAAACAAAATTCCCCCTTCAATTGATCAAAATATATTATCTATTTTGGATAAGTGATAAAGATTCTTGATCATTACCTGGTCCAATTTTTGATTGTCTACACATAGGTGGGGAATACTTTATGATTTATTAGAAAGAAAAAACTAAATAAACCTAAGTAAAAGTTATAAATCTAATAAACCCAGTCTCTTCGAGCTCCAATAAATAAATATTTAGCTCCGTCATATTAGTTGGTTCATTTCAATAGGGTGTTATTGAGATAGGTTTCATTTAAGATGTTAATCGTAAAATCTATCTCTCTTTTAGGTTGTAATACTGAGATATCTTCATAAAATCCATTATGATAAAAGTATACCATAGGTGGTAACAAAATTTGGTTCTTTATATCATCCAATTCAAGAACAAGATTAGCTATATTCACAGTAATTTATCCTATATGTCCCAGATCATGACCTACTTTACTATCCTAGAACTCCCACTCTCTATAGAGGGTATACTAAATACTAGCAGGTGATGAGAATGATACCTATTGATTATATAAATTAATGTAATCCAAAAAATTGAGTTAACCACTCCATTATTATAATGAAACTATTTTTTTTTAATATTATGGACTATTAGATCCAAAATATACAAAAAAAAATCCATTATAATGGTTCATTATAAGAACTTACTTACTGTCTCTATAAAGTATTGGGTGTATGAGAATACTAATTTGGGTTGGATTATGGATTGACCATGAGAATATAGACATATTCTAGGTATTAGGGGTGTTAGTATATGCTAAGGAGCAAGCCTCAAGATTTGTCCTAGGGTTAGTGATTGAATTGTTGTGAAAATATGCTCTAGGTGATATTTGGGAGAGTTTTTCAAGTGGGATTTTAATTTTGGGTGTAAATTTAAATAAATTATAAGTTTAGGTGATTTTGGGATGAATTATTCAAAAAAGGAGTTTTAGTAATAGGGTATGATTAGGATGAGTCATATAATATAACTATATTTGGGTATTTGCAGAATATTTTTAATGAATTTGTAAACTCCTATATGTAAGAGTCATTTTATGATATGCAAGGGTCATCATGTGTAAAGGACATAATGCTTGTAAAATTTGGTTAAGTCTAATGTTTAAGAGTAACTTTGTAAAGGGTTGGGGAAAATTATTATGTCTTGGAAAACACCCTAGGTGAAAGTTACTCTTATATATGGGTACCCCATAGGTAAGAGTAACCACATGTGGGAAATCAATATGTGGGGGAAGAACTATGATTCATAAAAGTAAACTCTTAATATATAAGAGTGGTTTTTTTATGCAAGAGTAATTTAGATGAAACATAAGATTCATTTTTGAGTTTCCTTATGCACGTAATAATAAATATAAGGATAATTTAATATGTAATAATAATTTCCCCTAATATTTAAGAGTAATAATGGAATACATAAGAGTTATTTTGTTTGTGAAAATGGTAAGGGATAATATGTAAGGGTAATTTATTATTACATAAGAGTCATTTAATATGTAAGATTCATAAATTGGTAAAGTGTTGAGAGTTACCTAAGATATGTAAAAGTCCTTAGGGATTATATATAATGGTTATTTAAGGTACCATATTATATATAAATTTAATATATTTTGGAAAATTTAGTGTAGTGTGATATGTAAGGGTCTCCAGGGGTGATACATAAGAGACTTTAGAGTATATATATAAGGTTCAGAGACTTTGTCAAAAATAAAAAATGATTAAATTTTCCATATTTTTCTAAAATAATTAAAACGAATTAATTGATGGGTAATTCAATTATGAAATTGAAATTTTGGATTCTTAAAACAAAATGCTATGGTTTGGCCTTAGAATACTATCTTATTCCCCTCTTCATCTCCTTGTGTGTTCTTCATCGATTCTTACAAAATTTTGAATGGTCCAAATTAAGGGGTTGTCGTGGGTAAGTATAGATACCCTAGAGTGTTTAGTCTTGGTTTCTCTCCCAGTTTCTCTATTTTTTATCAACTACGACATAAAATATAGATTTTTTAAATTTATCAGATTTCTTCCAAATGAAATCAGACCAACTATAGTTCTTCGATGAGTGGAGACCTACTAACTCCTGGTAAGTGGTTCATAACTATTTCATATATTATAAATGTTCTTATATTATGTGTAGTAAATAGGTGTGGTTAGTTTAGTGTATGTGTGACTAGAAGTGGGACCAATTGGGGTTTATGTTGTTTGTAAAAGATACGCGTGGGTAGTCTCATATGAAAAATGATGGATTTTTCCTGGTATGGATTATCTTGTTTGGTGGTGTGGTTCTAGGGTTTTATGGGAATGGCGACACGTGTATTAAAACAGTGAATCACTTGATGTGATGATTTATTTGGTTCTTTAAAAATGTGATGTGGTTAACCTATATGAAGTTTGGTGATGTTGATCACCAAGAATGGTTGGTGATAGAGATTCATTGGTATGATGTTAATGGTGATGAAAATTTCTATATTTAGAGATAGAGGTTTATTGAGTGTGGCTATAGGTTGTTGGTGATTCCATTAACTATTTGGGTGAGTCTGTAAGGGTGTTTTGCACACAAGTTAGGTCCCATTATGTGGTTTTGAACACTAGTTTCATGGTGGTATCCTTCGTAGTTGAGAAACATAGGGTGGATAATGAAAAGGTTCATCAATAAAGAGGAGGATAAACTATAGTTGTACATATTTAGTGGTTCATGAGACCACCATATGGAAGAATTATTATTTCTATACATGTGATATATTATGGGTATGATGATCTAGATTTATAAAATAGTAGGCATGGCCATGCCTCAGGTTTCATCAGGTTTTTGAGTGCACAATTTGTAAAGGGGTCTAAATACCAGGGGTCTTATGATAGGGTATGTGGAAATGAAATTGGGGAATTATGATTTATCTGAAATGGTAGTTCCATGTGACACAAAAGTTTTTGGAAGGTTTGAGGAACTTCTAGTATAGATGATGGTATATATATCCTTCCACACTCATACCGATTGAGTCATGAAAAGGATCACTTAGGGATGGTTGATCATGAGTGGATATGGTTGTTTGGAGTGTATTGGTTTTCATTTATTATACTTGAATATACTAGTATACATATGGATGTTAGCTAGGGAAACTATTTTTGGTGGATTACTAAGTTTATACTCACAACATACACGGGCCCTTCAGGACCTATGAAATCTTTATGTATTATGGTATAGGTAAGGGTTAGGGATATTCCATGGGAGTATAGTAGAGATAAAAGAATTTATTGTGCATAGGATTGATGATATAGTTTTGTAGATGGTCCGGGTGGTTCATCAGTACCAGGGTGGTGATTTATTTTGGTCACTTCATGCATGTACATATGTGATCAACTTATGGGTGATCTTCTTGACTCTTGTATAAATTAAATGAAATTTTAGTTATTTACTTTTCTTATTTTACGTATATTATATATATTTTTCCTATTATTTAAATTTCTTCTACTATTACAATGTTCTGTTTAATTATTATTTTCAGAGGGTATAATACCCCCACTATCTCCCAATAAACCCTCACTTATAGTCACCAATATTTGGAATACAAAGAGGTACACCTAAGGTCTATTGTAACTCCATTATAATTGGTATAGAGTGATATTGGTCAGGACATTACAAATTGGTATCATAACAAGGTGGTTATAAAGGGGTATTAATGAGAGTCTTGTTTGATATTTGGGATATGGTAGGTTAGAGACTTATTAAATTTATTCTAACACACATGGAAATAGAACTTAATATTTAGGTTATGTTTTGTGTCCAAAAACAAAAGTATGGATTGAATTATAAG
Organism: Viscum album; assembly: GCA_963277665.1. Taxonomy (NCBI): domain Eukaryota; kingdom Viridiplantae; phylum Streptophyta; class Magnoliopsida; order Santalales; family Viscaceae; genus Viscum; species Viscum album. The sequence goes on along the minus strand of OY728127.1, from coordinate 1,148,067,153 downwards.
TTACTAGGTTTATTGGGATTGTTGTTTCAGATTTTGTGGTTACTATTGGGATATTTGATTTGGATAAAGGGGTATTTGTTTTATTTATTTATAGGATCAGAAACTTGGACACATGAGGTAATCAGTGGTACATATAAATCATTATAGGAATTTAGGGATCACATGAAATTCTTGGGATACTTGTTATTTCCATTGTGGTCCTTGAATGTAAATAGATTTAACTATTTAAAATGACAGAAACAACATGTATGGTGTTTTCCCGTATAGCTTCTTGGTGGAATTACACTATGCCAATACAACTGTGTAATTCTTGGTATGAATAAGAATTAAGATCCTATGTTAATATGGTGTGTGTGGTACCTTACTCTAATATAGGCATGTAGGGTTGTGAGGCTGGATGGTATGGGATATGGGTGTGGTATGAAAGTGTGAGGGAAAGTTGGTCACATTGTCTGCTATAGTTTTCCCTATTTGTGATATTTGGAATATAATATTTGTATTGATCATGATATTTTATCTTTAGAGTGATTCCACCTAGACTGCCTCTGTTGGATCGACATGATGGTGGGGACATGGTTCCACGAAGGCATGAACTAGATGAGACCCCTAAGGGTAGAGGTGGGCATGATCCATAGTTAGAGGTTTTGAGGTAGGATTAAAAGTCAAAATGACTAAAGGATCCAGGTAAATGGTTGTATGAGAATATTTGGTTGAGTTTAGTGTGAGTTATATTGAGCATTGATTGAGGAACTTAGGGAGTTGAGCATTCCATGGCGTACTTGACATGGGAGTTATAGTCACAACATCCTCTTTTATTTTAGGAAGAGAGTGAGACCCTAGAAGTAGAATACTATATTGAGTTAGTATAAACGGTCTTTGATAAAATTGATATTCCACCAGGGTGGATAGTGAACTTGGATACATAAATTCTTAGAGGGCTACTGAAACATTAATGGGATGAATAGGTATAGAAAGGTTGACTTGAGGGGTTGATGTAGAAGAACTTTAAGAAGATGTTCTTTAATAGATTATTACCTAATATGTTGAGGTAGGATAGAGCCCAATAGTTTATGAACTTGGTTCATGGTGAGACATTATTTTGGGATTATACCATGAGGTTCATATATTTTTTGTGTGTGTTTTTACTAACAAAAGTGGGATATGAGATCTATAAGGTGAATAAATTCAAATAAAATTTACAATATACTAACAAGTTACAATTTAACATATTCATGTTAACCTAATTTTTAGAGGCAGTGAATCAAGATATAATAGAAGAGTAGAACATAGAGGATGTGCGGATACTAATACAGATAGTTTTGGTAGGTGAGATAGGTAGTGTAGCTCTAAGTAGATAAAATTGAGGAAATTAGGAGTACAAACATAGTAGTCAGAGCAAAGGCTCGATGATGCTACTATGGAGTGGGTCATTAGAGAGAAGTTTCAAGTGTAAGATGATAGGTTATGTTTTAACCTAGTGTGATCATTTGATGAAGGAGTTCTATACATGTGACCCAATGGGATATTTATAGAGGTTTCATTTATTGACCTCATAGTTAGTTGGGGGTTATTGATTCAGGTCAACCAAAGCATCTAAGGTGAGACTAAGAGTGGTTCTGGGAGCTAGTATCTAGCATATGACAACACGTGTGGGTTGAGGTAGTATATGGGATACCCAATAGTAAATGCACTAGTCGATGGTGTGTGTTAATTCGTATGGAGTATATTTATTAGATAGTCAATCTTGGATTCAATAATATGTGATTGAGTTAAATCTCCTATAGTAGGAAAAGAGTCATTGATAGTTAGTGCTATTGAAACATGCCTATCATGGGTTGTGGAAAAAAATATTATCCTTAGGCTAAATAAAATAATATTGGTAACCTCAGGTTCATATCCATAAAGGATTTATCTAAATCTATTGTCAATATAGTTAACAAAAATGGGTGTGTTTTGAAATTGATTAATTACAAAAATAAAATAAAGAAATTATGTAAGAGAAAAAAAATAATGAGATGGGAAATGTGATCTGGTTACGTTTGGATATCATATTAAAATAATATCATAATATTAAAATTATTAATCCCTTATTTTAGATGATTGGTAGGTGAGAGGATTCATGATCGCTTCCCTTATCAGTACTAGTTGGATGGAGATTGTGAGAATATTCCTAACTGAAATCTTATCTTAGTATTCCGTCATAATTATGTGTGAAAATTTTCTAGTGAATCCTCCGATTTGACTTAGGCAATTCCCAATCAAGTCTTTCTTTTCCTAAATAACCAAGAGTTCCCATTGCCACTTTCACTTATTCCAGCTATCTCCAAGCACTTCACTACTTATCACTAGCCTATTCCATCATATATAGAACAAAACTAATTATATGGATATTATAGATCATCAACCTAAGTAATAATCATTGAAAGTAATTAATATCAAATAAAATATCACTTGATAATAAAAATTTCTATTTTAATATTAAAACCAATTAAAAGAAGAAAAATAATTTTATTCAACGAAGTACAAAGACTTAAGTATTAAAAATAGCGTAGACTCACATTCCCTAATCACTCAAAATTTACCCATCCATGAAAAGCGTATAAAATAGAAATAAGAATAAAACTTCATGACATATTTAAGAAAATAAAATGAAATAATTAATATTGCAATAGCCATACCAACCCAAACTCTCCAACCTTCAATGGGAGAACACTCCAAGTATAATCTCCCATTATTTCATCAAGAGTTTCTTATTTTATTATTCCTATATTTACTAGGGGTAAATTTATCCATAAAATTACACTTATATTTGAGTCAATATCTCCTAGAAAATATCCCCAAAAGAATATTAAAATATAGGAGTTTCATATTTTAATATTTGATCACTTTTGTATTTATGTGATGTCACAAAGGGAACTATGATTCAAGCCTTGCCTCATTGACCAATAATTTTTCTTTTTAAAGAATTACCATGATATAGAGAAAACCTCTATGGTGTAAAATACCAATCCAAAAAAGATTCAAAAAATGGGGGGAAATTATTTTATTTAAAGTCACTAAAATATCACATAAATTCTTCCTCTTCCTAGATATCTTGACCATAACTTGACTTGAATTTTCCCTTTAAACACTAAGATGTGGAGTGGACCAAAACCCTCTATTAAAAAATTCTTTAACTTTAATTCCTAGGATAATTGCATTTATTGGAAATTTACATTGTAATTAAACCATTATGCCAAACTTCTTGTACTATGAGAAACCATTATTTTCATCTTAATGATTTACAGTTTAAGGAGGTTCTTTATGATACACACATCACAAGCCAACCAACCCAAGCTTATAACTATTATGAATTATCAATAGTGCAAGAACCCATATCTTATTTTCTAGTATGTTTTCATTTTCTGGTCATTTTTGAGAAAAATAGGATTTTTTGGAAATTTTTGAAGTACACGCCATGTACTTTATGAGTACACTCTATGTACACGGTTATGTAGTACCCCCAGTTTAAGTTATGTGACCCTTCTTTTGGTTTTTTTTTGCATTTTGAAGTGGTTGGTTGAAGTTTGGACAATTATGGAAAAAACTTTTAAAGTTGTGGAGGTCGTGCAGGAGCACCCAGTTGGTGCACAGTTTGAACAAACCATGTGGCCAGCCCAGGAAACCATGCACCCTTGACAGTGGGATCCACACGGGTGGTGCATGGTTTGTCAGACCGTGCAGGAAAGCTGTGCAAAGTCCCTGGGTGAGACAGTGGCAACCGTACGGTTGGCGCACAGTTTTCCAAACTGTGCGAGGTAACCGTGCAGCCACTTAAAGTTTGGGGTTTTAAGTCCCAGGCCACTCAAGATTTACCATTTTTCGCTCATTCTTTCTCCCACTCATGGATCACATGGGAGTTCCAGTTTTCAGAGGTTGGGGGAGCTCCTTAGCTCATTTTGGAGGCAAATCGAAGGGATTTCTTGGCGGATCGAAGGCGGTTCTCCACGGGTAAGTCCCTCTTTTGGTTATTTGAGGTTTTGGTTAGGGTTATCCCTCTCCCTCTCTTAGTTTCCTAGATCTACAAGGGTTTCATGTAGATCTAGGGTTGTGTTGCCTTTTTGTTTTAAAGGTTGAGATTTTTGATGTTAGGGAATGTTTTTGTGGTGGTTTTGAGGAGGAGTTCACCCGGTTTGGAATTTGTTTGGGCAAAGGGTCGATTTCACCAAACCCTAATAGGTAGGTGGTTTGTGCCTTTCTGTTGAAAGTCTTTGAGTTTTATGTGCAATTTTTACCAATACCCTTGAATGGGGTATTCTGTGTTTACCATTTTACCCTTGTTAATTTCCTTCCATGCTTGTATGCTTGAGTAGAGGTTCTTTGGATATGAATAGGGTTGATTGCTATGTTTTGGATGTGGTTGCCCATGTATGTTCTATTTATGATCGTTTGGTCCTGCTTATCCTTTTTGGATGCCTTGATTGTTTTTCCATGCCTAGTATTGTAGGGTGGAGTGTTGTTTTCTAACATGATTGATATGTTGTAGACCGATTAGCCAAGTAGTTCTTGAATTTTACTTGGGACGTATTGCATTGCTATACTCGTTGAATTACACAGGGCCGTGAGAACCTGGTGTAAAAGAATATAATAAGGATTTACTAAGTGAGCTTACTTAGAGAATCTTTGAACCATTTTAGACTATAAGGGGGATTGGCCGAGTGAGATTACTTAGAGAGTCTTTAAACCATTTTAGACTATAAGGGGGATTGACCGAGTGAGCTTCCTCAGAGAGTCTTTGAACCATTTTAGACTATAAGGGGAATTGACCAAGTGAGATTCCTCAAAGAGTCTTTGACCACTTGGGGATATAAGGGGAATTGACCATGTGAGCTTCCTCAGAGATTCCTATAATACTTTAGACTATAAGGGTAATTGACCATGTGAGCTTCCTCAGAGACTCTTTAAATGCTTGGTAATATATGGGGAATTGAATGAGAGAGATTCCTCAGGGAGTCTTTGTAGTATACTTGTTTTTATTGAACCAGAGGGGTTAGGATGAGTGTACTTATGAGAGGGTTCCTTTCTTATTTGATGTCGTTGATGTATAGAAATGATTGCTTTGAAACTGTAGGACTAGTTACTGCTGAGTACTTCCTTGTTTACTACTTTATTTTGTTTATTACCTACCATATATTCACTGACTGTTAGGCACATATCTCGTGGTGATTTCCTACTGGGATTTAGTCTCACACCCTATTTGGGCTATGAATTTGGGCCCAAACAGATTATATTGATGCAAGTATAGATAAGGGCAAGCACCCTTCTACTTCAGGTACTTGATATTCTGTGGAGATGGAGAGCATGGGACCAAGCTGAGGCTTGCGATGCTAAGGAGCTATTTATCTATTTTCTTTTGTACTTTGGCTTAGTACTGTTCTATATTCTAGAATTGTGATGTGTTTGGCTGTTTTCCTAGACATATGTACCATGCATAATTTATATATATATATATATACACTCCAACTATTTATTTCTTCAGACTTCCGCTGTTTACTTTCGTATGAATTATTATTGTTTCCTCTATTGCTATTATTTTCTTCCGTTGTGTTACTCTAACAATGAGGGCATAGTTTCCACACTATCACACCCAAGGCCCTCGCTGCTAGTCGGAAACCTCTGGTGTTTGGGGAAATGCGCTTGAGGCTATGTGACCAACTAGGTACGAGGAACCTCTGGGTGGCTTCTGGACCCGGGATGCTACAAAGTGGTATCAGAGGAATTTTTTTCTTCTTGACTTACTGTTTGGAGCCTATAGTCAGGGATATAATGGAATAGGTAATTGGTAATAAATTGTGCTCAGGATTAGATAACCCGTGTACAGGGAAAAGCCAATCTACCTCAGTTATTGTAATTTTTATGGTTTATCAATTTACCGTTGATTTGATTTCACCATTGGGAGATTCAAATGTTTTGTGCTGTTACCATTGATTCTATTGAGGTTCTATTTCTGTCACAACCTGATGAGATGAGGGTATGACATCTCATGCATCATATAATAACTTTCTAGAAATCACATGTCATGCATTATTTCAATGCCATCTAGGATTCATTAGCAATTTCATGTTATTGTGATATATGTTGTGTAGAATATGCATGCTATTGTGATAGATGCCTTGATTAAATACTTGCTGCTTGATAGGGTATTGTTTGTGTAAGGTTTTCTTTAAATTAATTCCAAGATTTGGTTCTTGAGGTGTTATGGGCCCTCATGGACTGGAATTTGGTGGATCATTGCCTTGTTTTCCTTTTTATAACTTGTATTATATGCCAAGCATTGATTCGCAGGGAGTATGGGCCCCCATGGATCAGAATTTGGCACTTTCAATGTTCATTTTAGTGTTTTTATGGATTCCGGAGTAGTTACTGAGGCTTACTGTCCAGAGAAACCCAGAATACATGCCGTGTAATTTTAAGTACAATCCATGTGTTCTCCTATTCAGGAAGAAACTGTTTTTCTTAAGTACACACCATGTACTTTATGTACACGCTGTGTAGTCTCTAACCGTGTCATAGGCCGTGTGAGCAGAGACATGGAATAGTGAATTTCTTATGGGAACACACCATGTACTAGTTGTACACGCCGTGTGGTGTTGAACTTGTTTCTGCCTGTGTGAATAACGACACAAATGGATAAATCTTTGGTTATACACATCGTGTCAGGCTTGAAAATGCTGTGTAGTGTAATCCTAGGAACCCAGCCGTGTAGCTAACAACACGGGTCGATTGAGGCTTCTTAGTATAGGCCGTGTCCATCTGGAACAGGCAGTGTGGTGTAACCCATGTACCTGACCGTGTAATGAACAACACGGGTTGGAAAAATCTTTCTAGAACACAACATGTCCATCTGGAACACGCCGTGTAGTGTGAGCTGTGTATCCGGTCGTGTCCCTAACAACACGGGTCATTGAAGCTTTTTTATTACATGTCGTGTTTCTCTTGAACACTCCGTGTAGTCTTGTCTTAGGAGAGCAGTGTGGCTTAACCGTGTAGAAGGACTCGAGAAGGGGAAGAAGATTCAAGTAAACACTGTGTGTTAAGACAAAAAACCGTGTGTTTAGGGTGTTACACTACCTAGGTTGTCAGAAGTACACACCCATGTGAAAGACTTAAGGGAACATGTCGTGTAGGGTTTATACATGCCATGGTGGTCAGTCACTAGGCTACCAGTGATAATAGGGTGGATCAACTCAGAGTGGTCAGACATGGTCATAGGGCCGCGGTGTAGGCTAACCTTTTGCAGCGGAGCATACCTTGCAGGAGAAGGATCCCGACCCCTCTACAGTTCGAGGTACGATCCTAGTTTCCTCAATTTTATCTTCATCTCTTTTCAACATAGGGGATTCCCATATCTTTATATCTTTTGCTATTGTGGAGATCCTTGGGCTTTGTATCTTTTATTCTACCGATATCTTGATGCTAGACACTCCTTTGGGGATGAGAACATCTAGTGTACGTCAGTGCAAGGAGTGACCTCTTGAGGTTGGTGGGTGTCACTTTCCATGGGAGCTCTATTTACTAGAGATGACAGGCTGTGATATCATTCTCTAAATGGCCTGGTTGGTTCCCTTCTAGGAAGTTGTCGATTGCTATCACCGTAGGGTGAGTTTCATATCACTAGAGGGAGGATCGTTTCTTCATAATGGTGAATGGGATGTCTAGGCGAGAAGAGCGGGCCCAGAGCATCATGGGTTAGGAGGAGTTATAGACCAAATTTCTAGTTAGTATCTAAATGACCATGGGACTTCGCAGATGGAATTTCCTCCAGTGGTGGATCGTTTAAAATATCTCTTTCTAGAGGAATTTTCAGGTTTACCTCTAGAGCGAGAGGTAGAATTTTTGATTGAGCTCATGCTGGGAGTGGCACTGGTGTCTATTCCTCCTTATGGGATAGCTACATCAGAGTTGCAGGAGCTCCAGAAACAATTGGAGGAGTTTTAGGAAAAGGGTTTCATCCAACCCAGCACTTCTTCTTGGGGTTTTCTAGTCCTGTTTGTGAAGAAAGAAGATGGAACCCTCAGGCTTTATGTGGATTATTAGAAGTTGAACCAGTTGATGGTCAAGAACCTGTATCCCTTTCCAAGGATTGATGATCTCTTTGATTAGATTAGAGGATCACGAGTGTTCTCGAAGATTGAATTGAGGTCCAGTTACTATCATTTGCATGTTAGACCATCATATATACCTCTTACAGCCTTCCAGAGTAGGTATGGTCTATACGAGTATATTGTTATGCCGTTCAGTCTCATGAACACGCCTGCAGTTTTTATGGCACTGATGAACCGAGTGTTCCATACATACTTGGATTCTTTTGTGGTTGTCTTCATGGATGATATCTTGGTGTACTATTACACTCGATACGACCATGACACACACCTTGAGATCATTCTGAGTACATAGAGAGAACATCAGTTATATTCCAAGCTCTCAAAATGCCACTTTTGGATGAATCAGATTCAATTCATGGGTCATGTTATCTCAAATACAGGAGTGTTAGTGGACCCAGACAAAGTGAGATCATTAGTTTCTTGGGAGAATCCAAATAATTTTTTTGAGGTGTGGAGTTTTCTAGGGATGACTAGATACTAAAGATGTTTCATTCAGAACTTTTCACGGTTAGCAGCACCACTGACGAGTCTGACTAAGAAGGGCACAAAGTTATTGTGGTTCGATTCTTGTGATTCATCCTTTCAGTAGTTGAAAGAGAGGTTGAACTTAGAACCAATACTAGTATTTCTAGATCCAATCAAGAGCTATACCATTTATTATGATGCTTTAGGTATTGGGCTAGGAGCTGTTCTTATGCAGGGAGAATGAGTCGTTGCGTACGAGTCTCGGTAGTTGAGGCCACATGAGAGGAATTACATGACACAGGAGCTCGGGTTGGCATCAGTTGTTCATGCTTTACACAGTTGGAGACATTATCATCTGGGAGAGCATTTTGTGGTTTTCACTGTTCATAAGATTCTCAAGTACATCTTCACTCAGTGTGATTTGAATTTGATATAGTGAAGGTGGGTTGAGTGCCTTCAGTCTTTTGACATTGAGCTTGCCTACACGCATGGGAAAGGCAACATAGTGGCTGATGCGTTGAGTATGAGGACTCACATACAAGCAGTTCAGGAGGACAGTAGTGAGTGGCAGCTTATGGATATGTTCTCTGAGATGCATTTGGAGGTGCATGATATACAGGGGCAGACTTTACTTTCTTCTATAGTAGTTACCTCTACCCTTCTTGATCGAGTACGAATGAGGTAACTATCATATTCTGAAGGCCTAGTCCTAAGGGAGAGTGTGTCAGGAGAGGAACCTATTCCTAGATAGACTATAGGCGAGGATGAGATCTTGTGTTTCCAGGGGTGCATATGGGTTCCAACAGACATACACGAGGAGATGATGCATAAATTTCATTCCTCAGTTTGGGAAGTTCATCCTATCATCACCAAGATGTATCATGATCTACACCATTAGTATTGGTGGCCAGGTATGAAAAGAGATGTTGTAAGTTTCGTTATGAGGTGTTCCACCTGTCATCAGGTGAAGGCGGATCATCAGTGACCAGTAGGGATTTTTCAGTAGTTACCCATTCTCAAGTGGAAATGGAATGATGTCGTAATGGAATTCGTGACCTGTTTGCTGAGGTCACCTCGAGGGAATGATGCTTTATGGGTTGTTATTGACAGACTTAAAAAGGTCACTCACTTCTTGCCGATCGAAGAGACCTTCAGTGTTGATGATATGGGGTGGTTGTAAATCCGTGAGATTGTACGTCTGCATGGAGTTCCACACTCCATTGTTTCAGATAGGGATGCACATTTTACTTCTTGGGTCTGGCAGGGGATTTAGAAGGCTTTGGGTACACAGGTACTTTTGAGTACAGATTACCATCTTCAGACAGATGGCCAGTCTGAGCGTATGATTTAGGTGCTTGAGGACATGCTCTGAGCATGCATTTTGGATTTTGGAGGTTCTTGGGAGAAGAATATACCTCTTATGGAGTTTGCCTACAACAATATTTTTCAAGAAACTATCTATATGGCACCTTATGAGGCTTTGTATGGTAGGACATGCTGATCACCCTTGTGTTGGCTGGAGGTAGGAGAGGCTGCTATGCTGGGACCTCGTCTTGTTCAAGAGACCACAAAACAGATAGAGTTGATTCGGAAGAGGATGGATACTGTAAAATATCGACAGAAGTCTTATGCTGATCAGTGGAGATGACCTCTGGAGTTTGTGTTCAGGGATCAGGTTTTTCTACGTGTCACACCGAGGTTGGGGCACAGAAGGATCAGAAGATAAGGTAATCTTTAACCGTGGTACGTCGGTCCATTTGAAGTGTTGGAGAGAGTTGGTTCGGTTGCCTATCAGATTTATTTACCTCAGAGGTACCATGCTATGCACGACGTCTTCCACATTTCACAGCTTCAACATTACTTTTCAGACCTATATCATGTTTTCCAACCTGAGGAGGTTGAGTTGGAAGTAGATGCATCTTTCTAGGAGCATCCTGTCCGGATTGTCAATCACAGTACAAATGTTATCCATGGCCGGTCTGTTCTCTAGTACAAGTGCTATGGAAGCACGGGTGAGTACAAGATGAGACTTGGGAGAGGGAGGCTGATGTACGACCACAATGGTTGGAGTTTTTCGGAGTTTCTTTTTCTACGCCGCCTTGATAGGGAAATTTGGGGATGAATTTATTTAAGGGGGGAAGTTTGTAAGAACCCAGATCTTCTTTTCAGGTATGTTTTCCTTTTCTTCTCATTTTTGAGAAAAGAGGAATTTCTAGAAATTATCAAAGTACACACCGTGTACTTTATGAGTACACACCATGTACACAATTTTTTAGTACCCCTGGTTTGAGGTATGTGACCCTTGTTTTGGTTCATTTGTTCTTTTTAAAGTGGTTTATTGATGTTTGGACAATTCTGGGAAAAAATTTTAATGTTGCGGAGGTCGTGCAGGGGTGCATGGTTAGCGCACGGTCTGAACAAACCAAGCGTCCATCCCAGGAAACCATGCACCCTTGATAGTGGGCTTCGCATGGGTATCACACAATTTTTTAGACCATGCGGGCAAGCCGTGCGAAGTCCCTAGGTGAGACAGTGGAAACCACACGGTTGGCACACGGTTTTCCAAACTGTGCGGGGTAATCGCGCGACCACTTAAAGTTTGGGTTTATAAGTCTCGGGCCACTCAAGATTTCCCATTTTTCCATCATTCTTACTCCCACTCATGGATCACATGGGATTTCCAGTCTTCAGAGGTTGGGGGAGATCCTTAGCTCTTTTTGGAGGCAAATCAAAGGGGTTTCTTGGTAAATTAAAGGCATTTCTCCTCAGGTAAGTCCCTCTTTTGGTTCTTTGAGGCTTTGGTTAGGGTTATCCCTATCCCTCTCTTAGTTTCCTAGATCTACAAGGGTTGCACATAGATCTAGGGTTGTGTTTCCTTTGTGTGTTAAAGGCTGACCTTGTTGATGTTAGGGAAGGGTTTTTAGGTGGTTTCAAGGACTTGTTCACCCGGTTTGGAGTGTGTTTGGGCGAAGGGACGATTTCGCCAAACCCTAAGAGGTAGGTGGTTTGTGCCTTTCTGTTGAAGGTCATTGAGTATTATGTGCAATTTTTCCCAATACCCTTGAACGAGGTATTGTGCATTTACCGTTTTACCCCTGTTAATTACCTTCCATGCTTGTATGCTTGAGTAGAGGTTATTTGGATATGAATAGGGTTTATTGCTATGTTTTGGATGTGGTTTCCCATGCATGTTCTGTTTACGACCGTTTGGTCCTGCTTGGACTTTTTGGTCACCTTTCCTGTTTTCAGATGACTAGTGTTGTAGGGTGGATTGTTGTTTTCTAACATGCTTGATATGCTGTAGAACGATTAGCCAAGTAGTTCTTGAGGTTTACTTGGTCCGTATTGCATTTATATACTCGTTGAGTTACAGAGGGCCGTGAGAACCTGGTGTAGAAGACTATAAGGGGGATTGACTGAGTGAGCTTCCTCAGAGAGTCTTTGAACCATTTTAGACTATAAGGGGGATTGAACGAGTGAGATTTCTCAGAGAGACTTTAAACCATTTTAGACTATAAGGGGGATTGACCAAGTGAGCTTCCTCAGAGAGTCCTTGAACCATTTTAGACTATAAGGGGAATTGACCGAGTGAGCTTCCTCAGAGAGTCTTTGACCACTTGGGGCTATAAGGGGAATTGACCACATGAGCTTTCTCAGAGAGTCTTTAAATGCTTGGAACTATAAGGGTAATTGACTGAGAGAGATTTCTCAGAGAGTCTCTGTAGTATCCTTTTTTTTATTGAACCAGATGGGTTAGGCTGAGAGTACTACCTAGAGGGTTCCCTGCTTATTTTCTATCATTGAAGTATAGAACTGATTGCATTGAAACTGTAGGACTGGTTACTGATGAGTACTTCCTTTTTTACTGCTTTCTTTTGTTTATTACCTACAATATATTCACTGACTGTTAGGCACATATCTCATGGTGTTTGCCTACTGGGATTTAGTCTCACATCCTATTTGGGCTATGCATTTGGGCCCAAAAATATTATATTACTAAAGGGATAGATAAGGGCATGCACCCTTATACTTCTGGTACTTGATATGCTATGGAGCTGGAGAGCATGGGACCAAGTTGAGGCTTGCGATGCTGAGGATATTTTTATCTGTTTTCTTTTGTACTTTGGATTAGTACTGTTCTATATTCCATCATTGTGATATGTTTTTCTTCTTTCCTGGACATATGTACCATGCATCATTTTTATCTATATATACACTCCAGCTAATTATTTTTCAGACTTCCGATGTTTACTTTTGTATTAATTATTACTGTTTCTGCTGTTTCTATTATTTTATTCTGCTGTGTTACTTTGACAATGAGGGAATAGTTTCCCCACTATCACAGCCAAGACCCTCACTAATAGTCAGCAGCCTCTGGTGTTTGGGGAAATGCGCTTGAGGCTATGTGACCAATTAGTGATGCTCGAGGGCCTGAGGCTAGGGAAAACAAAACTGTGTGGTCTAGGCCCAAAGCGGAAAATATCATGATCGTGGGCTGGACTGGGCTGTTATAAATGTTATCAGAACCAGTGTCCATTTTATGTGTTAGTGAGGACGCTTGGCCCTTCTAGGGGGGGTGGGTGGGTGTGAGAATCCCACATCAAAGGAGGAGGCGCATGAAGCACCCCTTTATAAGGTGGTGTGGATACCTATCCCATCATGATGACTTTTCCTGGGAAATGCTTGAGGGCTAGATCCCCGGGAAAACAAAACTGTGTGGGATAGGCCCAAAGCAGAAAATATCATGATCGTGGGATGGACTGGTCCATTACAAATGGTATCAAATCCAATGTCCATTTGATGTTCCATCGAGGATGCTGGGCCCTTCTGGGGGGGGGGGGGGGTGTGAGAATCCCACATCAAAGGAGGAGGCGCACGAAGAACCCCTTTATAAGGTGGTGTGGATACCTATCCCATCATGTTGCCTTTTCCTAGGGGATGCTTGAGGGCCAGGGCCCAGGGAAAACAAAATCGTACAGGCTAGGCCCAAAGCGGACAATATCATGATCGTGGACTGGACTGGGCCATTAAAAATAGTTCATGGAAACCCTTACATCACATTGTAATCATTTTTCATAAGGGTAATCATATGTGAAAAGATCATTCTTTTAGACTTACATGAGGTTTCATTGTATAAAGATAATGACGAGGGTACCTTCATGTAGCTCCCCTAATCTTTACTAGATACGAAACAACACTAGAGTACAAAACAACCACTGTTTCTTCCTATGGAAAAGTGTTAAACCCTTATATGACCATTCTAAAAAATTTATGTATCCTTTTACATACCCTTAAACACCAAGCCTTCTATGACTATGAAACTATTTGACCCTTCATGTATGTGCATATACATGTTGTAGTATAACCCTTACATCATAGCCATTTTTATCTTTTAAAAACTTCACTATTTTTATAGTGAAACAAGTTTCCAATGGTGAAATAAAATTTCTTTAAATCATCATCTTCAAGGTATTGTGGTGTAGCCTTGAACTTTTGGTGTGTTCATGTACTTGGAGGCATTACATATCAAAGCCCGCATCGTTAACCATGGAGGACCTACAGTATAACCTGATCAGTAGCACATAGAATAAGAACACAATGACTCAATTTTCAAATTTATGAGTTTACATGTTTTAAAAGGTTGAACAGTGATCTAGTGAACAAATACTATAATATATGTGAGTTCATTAAGCCTCTCCTATATCATAATAAATATAAAAACATTCCAACAGATGAAAATATCCTATGTTATCATGCATAGGTCCTAATACCCAATGCCTCCCTGATATGGGCATTCCTCTAGTTCTATTACCTTTTTCAATCACTAACCCATGCTTGGAATTCTTATTTCTTTCCCATTCTAGGTGTTGTAATAATGATTGGTAGGTTAGAATGATGTCCTATAATACCTTAGATCGAGCCAAAGCATATTTGTTTAGTAAATTGAATCCTCTCAAAGTCCCAATTTCACAAAGGAATAATACCTACATATGATCAAATTTGGGATATGACACATACTTAGGTGGTTATAAATAACCACTATACGAGTATAATTTACTCATACACATGGAAGGATGGAATTCATTAAATGATAGATACACATTTAGGTATTGACACCAACACATAACTCCATTACCAAATTCTACAAGTAAACTCTTACAATAATTCCAGATTCCCATTTTAACACATAATCACATTGATTTATTCAAAATGAACTTCATCCACATTAATTAAGTATAAAAATGTTTAAAATTAAATTTTTTTTATATTTCAATTATTCCAAAGATAAATAAAACAATTTAAACTCAAGAATTGATCCTTTTCCACAATTAAATCCAAAATACTCTTGTATATTAAATATGTGATATTTAACCATTAAACATGAATATGGTTGGATTAAAATCATTAAAATTACAAAATGAAATGTATAAAAATATTTTCTTATCAATTCTCCCACACTTAACTCTTGGACTCTGGTATAAGTGAACTTCAAAATTTTTCTAATTAAAAATTAAAATACTAATAAAATGTTGGTTCCATTTTAAATTACATTTATCTTAAGTTATCATGCATCCTTAATGATAATAATTCCATTTCATTCATTAATAATATTCAATTAATTTCCACTTCTTTTAAAATATCAATAAAATTTATATGTACCTTCCTAAAATTAGTTTAATAAACACTTAGGTATGAATTTTAGGAATTATTGTCTCACTACAAGTTAATTCATGTTTCACCATAGGATTGATGAATTAATTTATCTCCACCCAATGATTACACTATTTTTTCTTATCATGAGGAACTTTTAGGGTTTTTATTTATTTAAAGGACTTGAGGTTTCCATTGAGAAAATTCTAAGGCAGATTAAAAGTTTTTGGATCTATTTTGTAACATGATGCATGGTTTTTAGTTTAATTCATGAATGGAATACTCTCTATCTTCCATATCTAATGATACATATCCACTTACTTTTAATTTTTTATAGAATATCTAACACCCTTCTAACTTTAGTATTAGTAAACATATATCTTTTTAGTTTCCTTCAATATGCTTTGATATATTTTTATACCATTTACCTTGGTTATGATCTAAAATACAAAGTGGGAATTTGGATTTCCTTAAGTAGGTGTGAGGTCTATATTTCCCCAGATTAGGAATAATTTGATTTCCTTTTAGGTGCTCCTGGTACTTTATTCTAAAAAACTCATTATTGACATACTTTACAGATTTTGGCATCTTATAATAAATTTCATCTCATTGGAAAATCCATCCTTTGAAAACTTCAATAGAATTGGTTATTTATTCCCTCTTCCCTCCATTTCTAATAACATTGTTTCAGATTTTTAGATGTAGAATTTAGTTATATTTTTATTTTTTAGAGGGATAGAGAGGTACTTTTTACATAAAATAGTGGTAGAGTGCCATGCTCAGTTTTTTATGACATGAAAACCATTTTTCCATTCTTCTTAACTTGATTTTTATAACAAAACAACAAAAAAGTTTCAACACATCTGTTCTTTAGCTCAAATAGATTCCATAAAATAGCCTATTCCAGCTCACTTTATACCTTCCCTCACACTTGAATTCAACTAGATAATGCATCATTTTCTTGAGCAAGGTAGGTAGGGTTTTCCCCTGGAAATGTGGATTCTTAAAAATGTTATTTGTGGATACTAAGTGCTATAAGGGATTAAATGTTAAGGTAGTATAGAAATTATAGTTTATTTAAAAGGGGAATTTTTATTCAAAATAATTCCTCAATCGTAGTAACACAAGGACCTTGAGTAATCAAAGGTTTTGAATATATTACACAGAAATTTTTGGTTATTCAAACATGTGTTTATTCTTTAAAGAAATAGGGAATTGTAAATATGATGTCAAAATTTGTTTAAAATACTCTCAGGCATGTGATTAATATATAAGACAATATATCTGGACGTGAAATTAAAAATTTAATGATCCTTACATGAATTTACCTCACTTAGAATTTGAAAAAAAGTCTTTTTCAGCATTTATTTAAGGTGAGTAAATGGGTCAAATAAGTTCCTCATCATTAACATAGAATCAAAGTGACAATGGTATTAAATTAAATCTCAACAAGTTTAAAAAACACTAAAAATTCAAAAAGAAACACATATTTTTTTCTTGGAAAAGACACAACATTTTAAAACAAAAATTGAAAATACTATACTATGAAGTTTATATATCCTAAAGTTAAATGATTCAGTGTACCAAATGGATTCAAGTTTATTTAACATGTAAGAATATTTTAAATAAAATCATAACAACAAGTGAATCTTTAGGAGAGATACAAACTAATTGTTTTCATTGATAAATATGTTGGAGGAGTGTGATATACTCTACAAGTTCTAGGGGAAAACTTCCGTAGAATATTTTTAGCATATGACCATTAACAGTGAATGGTTCCTTGTCTTCTTCCATCATAATCCACACAACACCAAAATGATGTACCTGATAAATTATAAAGGGACCTTCCCATTTAAAATGAATTTTATCTGAGATTAACTTGATTCTTGAGTTGTATAATAACACACTATAGGAAAAAAGTGATTTAGTGGTGGCTTTTTCGTGGCGGTTTTCAAAACCGCCGCTAAATGTTTTTCAGGAAAAAATTTGGTGGCAATTTTTTATATGCATTTTTAAAAACTACTGCTATATGTTTTAAAATATTTTTTATGATTTTTTTAAAACAAAATTAAAATAAATTTACATTTATTTTTAGCGGTGGGTTTTCAAAAAACACACAGGGAAATAGGGGTGGTTTTTTAAAAATCGCTGCAAAATTGAAGGAAAAAATTAAAATTAAAATATTTAATTATTATTTATTATTTACTATCATATATATTTTATTATTTATAATATTAATTAATAATAATGGGTTAAATAATAAATATTTATAATTACAAGTTAATAAAAATTTTAAAGTGAAAATAATTCTTCAATAAGTTAAAAATCAGACTTCAGAATCAAATGACCATAACTTTTGATCCAAGAGTCAATTTTAGCTCCAAAACCAATTATATAGAAGCTTATGAAATGATCTAAAACTGAATTAGATTTAAATTTTTCATTAATTAAATGAATAAAATTTATTATAGTTTCAAGAAAAGTTAGAAATCAAACTTGAACTTCAAACGATGATAACTTTTGATCCAGACGTCCGTTTGGGCTCTACCATATATCAAATCGAAGTCTGTGATGAGCTCTACACCCGTAATAATGGAGGTAAACTTATCTAACATATTTTGTGGCCCAAAAAGGCCCATAAAGCCTCCAAAAATGACTTTTTAGTCAGGGTACCACAATTTTTTAACATTTGATAGATTTTCAGCCTCATTTAAGGGGGTCTTTTTGCCCTTTTTCAGCAGGGATTGAATCTATTCTCAGGGATTACATTCATATTGATATTATGGTTTTAAAATTTTATCATTTTTTACAATTATTTTTATTTATAATTAAATATATACATATTTTTTCTTATATTTAATAATAATAAATCACTTGTATAAATACATATTTACATAAAACAAGTATTTTTAAACATATAAATAATATGGAAATAAATAATTATTATTCATTTCATTTAAAATATATAATTTTTGACTTTATTTACCTTATAAAAATTCCATAATATGTATATATATACCTATACATGTAATATTTATATATAAATATGTGTGCCTCAATAAAAAAGTTAATATTTATGTGTATATTCTAATATATGTAAATAAATACATATATATGTAAATATTTGTGTGTATAAATAAAATATTAATGTATTTTTATATAAATATATCATTATTATTAAATATAGTATATAAATAAATTTATAGTAAAACTATATGAATTTATATATATACATGTATATAAATAATGTTTATATATACATATGCATGTGTATTGATAAACATATATATATATATATATATATTAATACATGTAAATGAATATTAATATATAATATATCTAAATAAATTTAATTATATATATATCCATCCAATGGCCCAAAGGCCTTCATTTTTATTGATTTTGATAATCTACCTTTTAAGGGGTGAGGTGGAACCCTTACCAGGCCCGTAGGTGAAAATATTACATGGCCTATAGGCCTTAGAGGAATTCATTTGCCCGTAGGCTTCAAACATTACATACAACCCATACTAACTACTTGGAACTGCTTCTCCGCAGCATCTTTATCGTGAAATTAGCTCTCCACCTTCGTATGGTTGTTCGCCTAGGCATTCCCGTGCATGCACAGGCTTGTCCCGATGGCAGGTGCCATACCCTCTCATTCTTGTAATCCGTTTAGCTTCTGCTACGGTGAAAGCTCCTTGATCATCCTCATTTTAGAGCTTGTTTCTCATAGGTTTTCTGGTTTGCATCTGCACTTAAGGTGGCCCGAAGGCCTTGAGGTGGCCCGAAGGCCTTACTGACCCGAAGGCCTGGGTGGCCCGAAGGCCTTAAAGGACTCGGGGACGAAATCGGTGGCCTGAAGGCCCAAATGGGGGCATATTCTCAACTACTGTAGGGCCAAACAGTTCCTGCTATAGTACTACTACAGTACCCGAAAATAATGTCTCCGCCTGGATTTGATCCCGGGTATCCCGAATGCACTTATAGAGTCCTTACCAACTGGGCTAAGGCTCATGTGCAATATATATATATATATATATCATACACATTTGATGAGATTTCATTTTCATTTGAGACTGTCTTCACATGCTTTTTATGCCATTTATGATTTTATTCCATTGATTTATATTCCTATTGATTTAATGGTGTTTCCATTATTTCGCTTTATCATCTTTTGGTAATTTATTATTAATTATATATATCTGTTCATATGAATTTATGAATATTTTTGTAAATATTTATACATATTTATATGTATATATTTTTATATCATATATGAGTAAATATATATAGAGATATTTATATTTACTTGTGTTTATATATATATTTATATTAACATACAATTATATATCTGAGTGTGTTTCTATATATTTATGTAACATAAATGTGTCTTTTTGTATATCTATGCAAAATTTGTTATATGTATATATATTTATGGATATTTATATCCATTTAATATTTATTATTTATTAAATTATTATTATTATTTATTATTATTATTTATTTATTTCTTATTATAATATTTATTTGTTAGTGATTTTTTTTATTGATTTATTTTTATAATTAAAATATTGTTAAATAACTATTTAATATTTAATATTTATTTATTATTTAATATTTAATATTGGTTATTTATTATTTATTATATATTATGTATGATTTAATATTTAATATTTAATATTTAGTATTTAATATTTATCATTTAATATGTATTATTTGTCTGTTATTTATTTATTTTTCATTATGAGTTTATTATTTTATTATTTTATTATTTATATATTATTTATTTGTTTATAAATCATTTATTATTTATTTATTATTTAGTTATAGTGTATACATTAGTTATTAATTTATTTTCAATTTATTATTATTTTATTATCATTTTATTATCATTTTATTATTAGTTTATTATTAACGTCTTAATTATTAATTATTAATTATTGATTTTACATTTTTAATTTATTATTTATTTCTAATTTATTTTTTTTATTATATATTTATTCATTATTTGTTTATTGTTTATAAATTTATTCTTAATTATTAATATATTATTAATATATTATTATTTCTTTTTATTATTAATTTATTATTAACATTTTATTAATTACTTATTTATTATATATTCATTATTTTTTTATTCATAGTTTATTACTCATTATCTATTATTTATTAATTTATTATTTATTTATCATATATTTATTTATTTTTTAATTAATTTATTATTTATGCATTACTTATATATTATATATTATATGTTATACATTATTATTATTTAGTATTTACTGTTTACTATATACTATTTACTATTCACTATTAACTATTAACTATTAACTATTAACTATTTATTATTTATTATTTACTATTAACTATTTATTATTTTCTATTTATTATTTAGAATTTATTACCATATTATATATATATTATTCATTTATATTCTATTTTTAATTAGTAATTATTGAATATTAAATATTACTTATTAATTATTACTAATTACTTATTAATTATTAATTATTAATAATTAATTATTTATTATTGATTATTGATTAATAATTATTGATTAATAGTTGTTGATTAATAATTATTTAGTTTGTATTTATTTGTTATATATTATTTGTTTTTTCAATTATTATATATATATATATAAGTATATTAAATTCTATTTATTCACCAGATGAAGAGGTTGTTAGAGTGATAAAGTCTTTGGAGAATAAGCAAGAGGTAAAGGGTTCACATCTTACCCTACGCAGAATTTCTATATATAACATGTGCATGAGCATTGTAATATATAGTAAATAAAGACTAAAAAAATAAATAATAAATAATAAAGAATAAATAATAAATAATAAATAATAAATAAATAAAAAATAAATAATAAAAAATAAAAAATAAAAAATAAAAAATAAAAAATAAATAAAAAATAATAAAAAATAAAAAATAATACATAAATAATAGATAAATAAATAAATAGATAAATAATTAAACAATAAATAATAAATAAATAAAAAAATAAGAAATAAATAAAGAAATTAGCTTGTCATGATCCATTCTTATCCTTTATTTATGAATTAGGGAATTTTCAAAAGCCCCTCTTATGATTTCCTCCAGTTATTACAACTACAAAAATAAATAAATAATAAATAATAAATAATAAATAATAAATAATAAATAACAAATAAATAATAAATAAATAGATAAATAAATAAATAAATAACAAATAAGAAACAAATAAACAAATAAACAATAAATAATAAATAGTAAATAAATAGATAAATAATAATAAATAAATAAATAAATAAATTGATAAATAAATAAACAATAAATAACAAATAAGAAACAAATAAAAAAACAAATAACAAATAACAAATAATAATTAAATAATAAATAAGAAATATTAATTAAATAAGAAATAAGAAATTAGAAATTAGAAATAAATAATAAATAATAAATAATAAATAATAAATAATAAATAATGAATAATGAATAATAAATAATAAATAATAAATAATAAATAATAAATAATAAATAATAAATAATAAATAATAAATAATAAATAATAAATAATAAGTAATAAATAGTAAATAATAAATAATAAATAAATAACAAATAGGAAACAAATAAAGAAATTAGCTTGCCATGATCCATTCTTTTCCATTATTTGTGAATTAGGGAATTTTGAAAAGCCCCTCTTATGATTTCCTCTAGTTATTATAGTTACAATTTCCTCTCATTTCCAACTCCCTCCATGTCTAGATTTACTTCTAACATGGATTAGTATGCTCTATCCTCCAAATCTATGGGTAATTGATAACTCTTTCACAAAATCAATCATTTTGTAATCATTCTAATGGGTTTAATCTAATAAAGTGAATTCTTATATTTAGCTCTAATCTTTTTAGTTTGGCTTATAATTTTATTCGAATTACCTTCAATATCCCTCTTTGACACTTCATCTTACCCATTTGTACGTTTATGGTAGGGTGTGGATGCCTTGTTATGGACTCCATATTTCCTCATCAAACCCCCATGATCCTACTATATAAGTGGGTCCTTTGATTCCTAATGATGGATCTTGGAACTCCAAACTTACAAAATAAGTTAACTCTAAAAAAACCACACATAAAATTACCATCATTAGTTTTCATGGACTTTCCATCAACCCATTTTGAAACATAATCCACAGTAAGAAAGATTTAATAATTTTCTAAAGACATGGGAAAGGATCCCATAAAATCTGTTCCCTATACTATAAAAATTTCATGAAAACTAATTGTCCTTTGGGGAATTTCTTATCACTTCAATGTGTTTCCAGTGAATTGAAATTTCTTTCATTTATCAAAAAATTCAAATGAATATTTAAATATTTTTGGCTAATAATTTCAAGATTCTAAAAACTATTCTCTCTATCCTTTGAGGACCAAAATAGCCTCCGAAGTCTAATGTGTGAAAAATTTCAAAAAAAAATTCAATCTTACTTTGCAGAAAACATCTTCTTATCATTTGATCATTACAAAATTTCTAGATATAGGGGTGTTCATAAATTGAAAATTTTTATTTATATTTTAGTTATTGAATTTAGTGTGGGTTTATGTGATATAGGACATGAGAGGTTAGTATAAAATTCACCAAGTTAGTATAATAGGGAACTTCTACATCAATCAAGTATAACCACTCTTGTGGAATGTGATAATTCAGTGGTTTATGGTATATAATTTCAATTTCAGTAGTGCTAGGTAGCCTACTTAGTTTATTAGCCACTTTGTTCTCAGTTTGATTCATGTCTCTGATTTCTATACCGAATTCTTAAAGTAATAACTTCTATCTGACTCACCTTAGTTTATCTCAATCCTTCTCTATCAAGTACCTATGGGATGCATGATCAGAAAATATTATAACTTTAGGTCCATGTAAGTAGGATATGAATTTATCTAAAGAAAATGAAATTAAATAAATTATTTTTCTTTGGATATGTAGTTAAGTTGGGAAGCATCCACAGTTCTCTAACAATAATAAACAACTTTCGGATTAACTTTAATTATTTAGGGATGAGTTACTCCCATAGATTGATTTGAAGCATCACAAAGTAACCTAAATGTATTCTTCTATTTGAGTGGTTGCATCATTGGTGGGGTGATTAATATACTCTTTAAGTCATCAAAATATTTTTTTTCATTCAAAATTAAATTCATAATAATTATCTTTGAAAAGTAACTGATAGAGTGGAATAAAAATCTTACCAAAGTCCTTAATAAACCTTATGTAATTCCTATATATCCTAAAAAATTTCTACCATTCTTTACATAATTTGGGTTTGGAAAGGAGTTTTTCACTTTAATTTTTAACTTATCTACCTGAATTCCTTTTTATGAAATACAATTTTCTAGAACTATTCCTCTTTCCACCATGAAATAACACTTTTCAAAATTAAAAATAATATTCTTTTCAATGAAAATTTCCAAAAAAATTCCATATTTTTTATAAAATGATGTAATGAATCTTAAAAAACTCTGAAATAATTTTAAACTACCTCTAAGTAGTCCTCCATGTGGACAAAAGATATACTTTCCATTCACCTATAAAATATATCAAGGGAATTACACAACCCAAATGGAATACTCTTATAATAAAAGGTCCCAAAAGGATAGGTAAAATAATTCTTATCTTTGTCCTCTAGAGAAATGTTCACATGGAAATATCCTAAAAAACCATCTAAGAAACAATATTGAGTTTGACTTGCTAATATATCTAATATATGATCAATGGATGGGATTAAAAAATGATCCATTCTAGTGACATGATTTAATTTCATATTGTTTATAAAGATTCTCCAATTATTCTGAATTCTTACAGGGGTTAACCCATTTTTCTATTTCTCACAATGGTGAGGACAATTTTCTTAAGAACTACAAGTATGAGGATAACCCATTGTGATTCAAATATAGGGTAGATGATGTATGCCTTTAAAATATTCTCTATCTCATTATTTATTACCTCCATCATGGTGGGATTTACCCTTTAATGGGGTTGCCTAATAGGTTTGGAATATCCCTTAATAAAAATTCATTGTTAGTAGATTCTAGGATTAATTCCTGGAATATCACCTAAACACTAACCTATGGATTGAAAAAAATTCCATCAAAATTTCAATAAGCTTTTGTTCTTGTATTGTGGATATATATATTTTTTAGTTATTATTGCTAAATATTATCCTTCCATTAAATTGACAAATTTCGAATCAGTGATCATGGGATATAATTACACCCTTGGGGGTTTTCTTAATTTGAACTCAAATTTGAGTTCCTAGCCACTAAATCTTTAACTCCTTACACAAAAGATATCATATCATCTTATTCTCCATGAAAAAAATAGATTCATAAAAAAATCACAGTTTAACTCTTCCTCCATTTTGAAAACAAATTCTCCAAATTTTTTACAACATTATTCTATAAGATATTTTCATGTATTAAATGATTTAATATGTCTAGAAATTCATGTAACATACCTATATATTCACTTGGTTTAGTCTCATAAATTTATGAATGTGTAAGAATTTTATGTTCATTTGAAGAATACCTCGTGGAGGTAAATATGATAAAGTAAACAATGCTATCTCCAAACTCCATGGTACAGGTTAATTCATGTACATTTATTACTATCTTAGTTGTATTTTAGAAATATATCCCCCAAATTATTGGTGACTATGATGGGATCTTATATTCATACATGTTGAGTACATGAAAGTTTACCGGGAAAATCATTTGTTGGACTTTAACTAACACATTTTCCAAGACACTAACTTGAAAGATTGTAAATATATTTGAAAGTTTTACCACCACTCAAGAAGTATTAAATTATCTTATATTAAAGTAATTAAACATTTATTTAGTAATAACATTTATAGAATCAATTATATTACATAAAGCATCATAAAAAGTTTGATAACTAATGGTGTAAGCTATAAAAAATGTCTTGATGTCTTATAACTTGGTGGGTAACTATAGTGTGATCAGAGCAAATACACTTCTTACTAAACTAATCCTAACATTACCTTGAATCCTCCTCTAATTAGTGAAAATTTATTTGTGGAAATTAGAATAACTGGGGATTTATTTGAGTGACTCTAAGAGAGGGATATTAATCTGAACATTCTAAATTGTTTCTAGAATTTTGCTTTAAATTTATCCCTCCTGGATCATCTTAGACTGAATCATTATTAATGAGAAATGATGTGGTAGGTATTTTTTCTCCATTTTATACTTTTAAAGTGGTGTTTATTTTTGATTTATTCTAGGTTCATCCTTATATTCCTCCTCTTTATTTTCCCTTTGTGGTGGCTATATGTTAGGAATTACCCATAATTTCCAGCTTGGTTTCTTTAGGTTCTCATGGGTTTTCTCAATTTTAGTGGTGGAATTGGAGTGAATATTCTTTATAATTATTATTTTTATGATACTATTATTCTAATTTTGTTTAGGAATGGTTTATAATGTGATATTTTATTGATTTTTGGAAAAAATTTCTATTAAAAAACTAAATTGGTTCCTCAACTCCTCTATTCAGTCCTTATCTTTTTAACTCTAGGTTCTTGTTGCTGATATACTAGGGGTTGTGTTCTAGTTGATGGATATTCATCAAGTATCATTTGTTGGAAAGTAAAGGTATTTTTTTGGTAAGTATGTTGTTTAAAGGGTTTGGTTTTTGGTATTTTCTTTTTGGTTGGAACATGTTTTGTTTCTAGTAAGGGGGTGATTTTGTTATTGGTTTTGGTAGTATGGTATGGATTGATTCTATTGATTTATAACTCTACATTGTAATTTTTAATGGTATCTCTTCCCTTGATTTTGTTTATAAAATTTTCTTGGTTGAAATTCTGAAGAAAAACTCTCCATGAACTATACTTCAGTACACCAGTCTATAAAATGGACAGGATATGAACATAAACTTCATACCTTGGCAAGTGATCATTGTTAACTAGTCAGTTTAAAATTAATCTATCTCATAAGGGGATTATCTCTTAAACTCTATATTATAATAATGAAGATGAGTAAGAAGTTATTAGCTCATGTATTCCTATTATACCAGTACCTATTATGCCAATTTTTTTGTGATTTTGGAGATATATTCTGAATTAAGACCTTGTATTTTGTTGGTGACTCATCTATCAAGGATCTTCCAGATAGTGCATCCAATAATTTTATCTCATTACCCATAAGGATTTGGAAAAAAATACACAGAAGTGGTGATCATTAATAGCTTAATGTAGGAAATTGACAAAAGGTTTCTTGAACCACTCCCAATACTCATTGAGAGTTTTTAAAGTTTTATTTATTATGGAATATATTTCCTTCATGATAGATGTTGGGAACAAATCTCTAAATAAAGAATATTTTTAGGTCATCCAATTAATTTATTTCTCCTGATAGTAGGCTGTATAACCTTTCTTTTACAACTCTTTCAAGTGAAAACGGGGATGCCCTTCACTTAACTTATAGAGACCCAAAGACTGACATACATGGACATTACATTACTTTTTTGGAATAATTAATACATAACAAGAACCAACACTCAAGGACCGTAATGGTTTAGTGTCTTTGGAAACTCGGAACATTATCTTATAATCATGGTGAAAGATCTTCAACATCTCCCATAAAGATCTTTCCCTTTTGTTTTCTTACCTAAAACCTTTCTTTATATCATGGGGAAAAGAAAACATAAAAAGGGTGAGCTCAAATGCTCTGTAAGGGTAAGCATGGAGAAAATAAAACAAACCATATACATGTGAACTTCAAAACATGAACATAAAGTTTAAACATTAAAATCTTGAGTTGTGAAATAAATCTTGGCATTACGTAAGGCATAAATCATAAAGGAACATAAATCAGGATAAAATAGCATGGGAATAAAACATTTAATTTTGGAAAACCATTAAACACACGATACGATTTTCATAGTATCCAAGACATTGCTGCAAAGACAATATTAGTGGACAAAGTCCCTTTCTGAATCGAGTTCACTCCTCATTCCAGTCCTGTAACACTGAACCAGATTAACTTACCGTTCCTGCCATGTCTATCTCATGAGATATAAATCTTTACCCAATACATTTTAGGGAGATATAGGTCCCACCCATCTCATAATGAAATCATTCTTACTTGTGCCACAACATAAACATAAATCGTTCATCATAACCCAATGAATAAAATGGGTTTCATAAACATCATCCCATCATAACATAATCTATATAAAACAAATGGATATCATTTAATCATAAGAGAATTTAAACCATGTAAATCATAGAGACATTATACCTGAAACATACACATATGAAATAATTTCATCTCAAATTGAAAATGGTTTTGATAAAACTATTGAAATAAATTCTTGAGGAAAATATCCTTTCTTATTCAAAATCATTTTATTTTTACAAAATGCCATGCAATTTTAAAAGAAAAGGATTTTGTTGAAAATTGTCATGAAATCTTGTAGAGTAAGCTTCATGAAAATAAGGTATTATGAAACCGTAAAAATCCGTTCATGCCGTATAAGTTAAAAAAATCATTCTCCTCGTACTTTTGTCGGAAAAGTAAAAAAAGTTCTTCGTATGGTAAATAAAAGAAATATTTCTTCCATAAAATGTGGTAAAAGTAAAAATTGGGTAAAAAGGACATTAAAATTACATGAAATAATTTTTAGAAAACATGGAAATAGATGATAACAATAACCCTAGTAAATACTTATGAATAACAATCTCAGATAAGAACAAGATTAGAATAGTTATCCCTTACCTTAGGTCCGATATGCTTCGTACGTATCCGAAACTCCTGTATAATGATTTAAATAATGTCATTAACTTATTACAGAATCATATTCACTATTATGATATCATATATGGTTCACTTATGACTTTATATTACCCGTTCTTTTGTAAATTCCATGTTAAAGCAGTATTTTGAGTAAAATCGTTTTATTTATCGTACGTGTTTGGACTTGTTGTTCTTGATATTATTATTACTTATATCAAGATTTAATTACTTACAGAATGTAAATCATGATTTATATATCATATATATTCAGTATATATATATATATATATAATTGATAGATAAATGAAATGAAATACACCGTTCATGGAGACGGTAGGCCGTACGTACGCATGAACACAATTTTCCTTTCCTTATTGACTTGAATAGAAGTAAGTAGATGATATATATATATATATATATATATATATATATATATACACATAAATCCAGTAGCTTTATCATTCCATATGTAACACCCCGACCCCAGCTACCCAGAGTCGGTGCATTATTGCATAACATTGTCATGATCACAAAAGATCAAGTCTCGAAAGACCGATTAGTTTAGTAGCCTTGGAAACACTAGATACATTCATAAGTCTTACATTACATCATAAAGTAAAAAAAACTAAAAAAAACATCCTGTCTTCATATCCCCTCATACTATCCCCGCAGGTCATTCATAATATACTTCTTCACATCCTGGAAAAATTAAAACATTGGAAGGGGTGAGCTCAGATGCTCAGTAAGGATAACAATATAGCGAAAGCTTTCATAAATAAACATTAAAATTTAAGGCAATGTATAACTAAAACAAAAGCCTTTTAAACTTGAACTTCAGCATAATATGGAAAAAATAAAATGAAATAATGCCATTTAGTTATTCACATTGATATTCTACTAGTCGAATAATCACATGAAATATCAATAACCACTTTCATAATGATGGAATGCATAATGCTATACTATCATAACCATGTAGCCAATGCCTCGTGCAAAGACTACAAATAAGATTTTTGTCAAGGCCTCGTGCCAAGACACTAGTTTGTCTCATGAGACCTGCCGATGTAAATTTTTTTAGAATATAATTATGTTTAAAATTGCTCAAATATACTCCAATGTTTTTCTGAAAACATTATGCAAGCTTTTGAAAACAAAATAACTAATTCTGAGACAACTCGACTAATTACAGGCCATGATGGGTCCACGCCCAATCCCTTCCTGTCTACCACACTCGAGAGTCAGGTTTTCTGAAAACATTTTTAAGCTTGCGTTAAATACGTATACATTTTCACTGGATTTTCATACATTTGAGAGAAATATCTCTCTTTTTTTTAAATCATTTAAAAAAATTTATGGCTTGTAGAGGAAGCCAAAACTTAAATAATGGTCATGGCAGTGAAGAAGTCATTGTCTCCGCATACGTACGACAAAAAAACATTCCTTTTTGTCGTTAGTAAAATGCTTCGTATAAAAATATTACTTTTGAATAAAAGTAAAAGTTAAAGGGGTTTATACACCGTATAATGGAAAGTTGTGTATAAAACAAAATCTGCCTCAATGAAAAGAGATTGAGACGAAGTCCCTTACAAAGATCATTTTTTAAATAAAATAGATCTATTATGTGTATTCACTATAAGTAAACATAAATAAAGTAAAAATACAAGATAGGACATAATAATATCATGAGATAATTTGAAATTAGGAGATTAACCCAAATAATGGAAATTGAGTTAAGAAGTTCCCTTACCTCGTGTCCGACTTGACTCGACCGTTCTTTAACCTCATTACCTTAAAATCGGGTAACTCTTTTTGATTTGAGCCAAAGGCTTCCTTGGGAAGACTTATTCTCAAAGTGAGGATTCTACGAGTAAGAGAGGGAAGTTGAGAGAGTATTTGGGTAGAGGTTGGCTGAGCCAAATGGCTTGAAGGTGTGAATAAGGTGGTAGAGGTGGGGGCCTTTTGTAAGAGGAGAGGAGGGAACTCTTGGAATGTCATGAAATGTTAAATTATTATGAAGTGATTTTAGGATTTCAAAGGTCCCAAAATTATATATTTCGAGGATAAGGTGATAAGGGTTCAAAATCCACCCATCCAATAGGTTTTTGACAAGTGTAAGTCTTATATTTGACATTATCTTTTCATTTTATTTAAATCATTAATTAATGAGATAATCGCTGCTTCATCATGGTGTCATAAAAAATTTAATTTATTTAATGTCTAAAAATTATAAAAAAATTACTATGATGTAGTAAATATTTTTAGCTTTACAATGAATATTTATAGTCAAAATGTTAAATTATATAACCCCATGTAATAATCGTTTTAGTAAAACAACACATGTTTGTGACAATTTTATTTTTACTTTAAATAAAAAGTTATTATTGTCATTTTCTTACCCAAGTGGCTCCATGGGGTCCCCAAGTTGACCCATGGATTGTCTTAGTCGGACATGACTCATAAAATAAGTGTAGGACAAGTTTCAAGATATTTTTATATTTTTATAATATCATTTTTACCTTAAATTTCACTAATTACCTTTAATCGCGATTAATAAAACTTAAAAGTTACTATTCACCAAAAAATTATTTTAATCCCATTGAACCAAATTTTAATTCCTAATGACAACCATGTATTTCAGATTTTTGAAAATCAAATCACAGAAGTGGTAATGTTTCATTTACACGAAAAATTAGTTTTTAAACTACCACTTAGTGGTTTCACAATTCATCAAAAATTGACGTTTTTCAGAAAAATACCAAAAATTAACCCTAATATATAATTAATATTCTGAATTCAAAAATGATATCTATTTTAAAAAATTAAAAACATATAAGTTTATTTAATTAATTTAATAATTAATTCCCACTGTCACAATAAATAGCGAGTTTTTAAGAAGCAATATATATCAAAAGATTGACAATTGTTTATGTCCAATTTTAAAGTGAAAATAATTCTAATGACCACCATTGGATAAAATGGTAAAAATATATTCTAATTATACTTTAAAACCACTCAATAGTATAATTTATCAATATAAATTATTTTTATTAAAAAAGTTTTTTTAAGTATTTTCTCTATTCATAGAAAATTGGAAGTTCTCAGAAAATTACAAAAAAATTCAACTTAAGATAATTTCGATATTCCAAATACAAAAATGAAGTCAATTTTGAAATATGAAATATATATAATTTCAAAAAGTGGGTATTACTATTCATAACTGCTACTTTGATTGGTCGCGGTGTGTTAGAATCTCGAACTTGCGTACAATGCAAGCTATTACATTATTGAAAGAGAAGCGTATCATGAAAGCTTGGGGTGTTACATTCTCCCCTCCTTCAATAAATTTCCTCCTCACAATTTGAAAATGTTCTTCGAAAATAAAAGGTTGAAAATAGAAAATACCTTTGTGGAAAACCCACATCGGAAATAAGGTTAATAAAATTTAGCCTTAATAAGAGGGAAAGGGAAATGAAAAAGTCACCACCAAATTATGATCTCGATAAGGAGAACATTGGTGGAAATTAGAGACATATAATTGGAGGAAAAACTTAAATATTTGTAGGGAGTGATTGATTTCATCAGTCAAAAAAATGTGTAAAATTGAGGGCCTCAAAACCTTCAATCTATGGTGATTTAAAATATCATCAGTTCAACAAAACATAAGGTATTAGGATAACAGTTTTTTTTAATATCCCTTTCCTAAAGTTTAAGAATTAATTTATACATATAATAAGAGAGAGGTATATATATATATACTTTACAAGTAGAGTTTCAACCTTCAACTAATTTCTACCACAAACTCATCTTTCACTCAAAAAGATAATAGAACTCAAAAATATTATATTTATCCTAATCGTACAAGGTTCCAAATATTAACACATACCATTTAGATTAGGAAAACTATTTTGTAATAACCAGGGACTTCCTGTAGGCTAGTGGTATGTAATAAAGGCCTGTCGCACTATGGTTGTGGGTTCGATTCCTGCAGCTTTGTCCGACACGATGGGCTATCCCCCGACCTGCAGGTTGTCCTTTTCCTGAAACTATAGTATTATAATATTACATAAATAATCTTAAGAAATGTTTTAACCTTAATCCATACTATCCAAAGTTCAACTTAATCCATTCCAACCTTTATAGTTATCCAAAATACTTCTATCCAAACTCACAGTCCAAATTTTATAAGGAAGGTAAACACAATGAAGATTATTTTTGCCACGTAATAACATGTGAACACCGTCATCATGTATTCTTTTAAAACACTACAACATCCTGAATTATGAAAAATACCTCATGATCCCTTATTCCGTATAGAATACTAGATATACTACTTCTATCAAAAAATGTATACAAATCATTAATCTGTTTCAAGGAAGTCAATAATATCCAATATAATTTATCCAAATCAATCATGTATTATTCCAAAATCACTATCTCGGTATCATAACCATATTTTGGTTTATCTTTCTCTCAACCATATATTTTCCAAAAATTTAACCTTCCATTGAGTCAATTTTCTTGGTTCCACACAATCTCAAGTGCTTGATGAAATAGTACTGCAGTACAATCCTTATATATATATTTCACATTATTCTTATAACCAGAATATAATCCTTGAGTCCAAAAACACAAATACATTAATTATTCCACTTCAACTGTAGTAACAACATAATATTGGCCTTGATCCCTTGGCCTTTTTTGAGGTATGTTTCCCTGATGCTTAGGAAATTCATTTGCATAATGCCCCATTTTTCTACAATTGTAGTATTCAACATTGACAGCCTCTTTATTTCCCTTGCAATCACGAGCCTGATGACCTTTTTCTCCACATTTATAACAAACTCCCATTCCTTTTAGGCAAGTACCAGGGTGATTCTTCCCACAATTATCGCATAATGGAAAATCCTTCTTTCCCCTTTCCCCTTTATCTGTCTCTTGTTCCACCGTTCTCTTCTTCTCTTGCTTTACTTTAAAGTCATAAGACTTAGAGAATTTCTTTTCCGTCTTGATAGCACACAAGACAATATCTTCGTATGACGAGAAGGTTTGTGAGACTAATTTTCAATGGAGAAATGGTTTTAACCCATCAAAGAAACAATCAATCTTACTTCTTGGGTTACGTATATAATCTGGAGCATGCCTCGCTAACCTTGTAAAGTTAGACTCATACTTTGCGACATTCTCATCCTCCTTCTGCCTCAGACTCAGAAATTGCCTTTCCATATCTGCTCGATGGTCATGTGGAAAGTATTTTTCTAAGAAAATTTCCTTAAACTCCCTCCATTCCATAATTGATACTTATTCATCTTACTTTGTGTTTTGAATCAGTGACCACCATTGACCGGCATCTCCAGTGAGGCGGTAAACTACCATGACAACCTTCTCCCTTTCGCTACTCCACAAGGAATGGAATATTTTCTCTAAAGAGTATCTATTTCTCAGCTACTAATGGATTTGTACCCCCATTAAATATTGGTGGTTGTTGCCTCATGAAGTGGTCTAACATTGATCCTCCACGTTGCGGATCAGGGTGCTCCATACGAGTAAGGTTATTATTCATAACTTGAGTGAGTTGTCCCAGTATGGTGATAAGTTGATCAACACCAGTTGTATCTCCAGCTCCACTATAATTATCTTGAGAAGGAGGGAAATCCCTATATGGAGTGCGTTCATTGATACGATTTCCATTCCTCCCACTAGGCACCATTTCTAAATAATGGAATAAACTAGATTAGTTTATGAATCAAAATACATAATTCCATACTTGTAAAACACTTAACATAAATTGAACTATAATCATAAAAATGTTTTCTTTGATGAAGTATATACTCATAAACCCTTCATAATGATTTGTAAATAAAATGATAATTATCCTAAGCATATCCCCCAGGAGTGTCGTAACCAAGAGTGCAGCAAGGCCCGTTGTTGTGCACCAGTTCCCGTTCGAGTCTAGCTCAAAGCGGTGTTTTCGGGTTTTACCTCTAGGTACATCTGTGCCAGAGCCGCCTCTACCTGCTCATATCTAGACAGGGATGTATTGCTCGGAAAACTCACAAAATCTCTATAATACCAAAATTCTAGGAAGTTCTTCTATACTAATTCTCAAAGTCTATATTTGGGCTATGTGCTCAAATAAGAGTTTATCTAAATCTAGCTTCCAAGTTTAGTACTAAACTGCCTCTGATACCAATTGTAACGCCCCGACCCCAGCTACCCAGAGTCGGTGCATTATTGCGTAACATTGGCATGATCACAAAAGATTATGTCTCGAAAGACCGATTAGTTTAGTAGCCTTGGAAACACTAGATACATTCATATGTCTTACATTACATCATAAAGTAAAACAAAACTAAAAAAAACATCCTGTCTTCATATCCCCTCATACTATCCCTGTAGGTCATTCATAATATACTTCTTCACTTCCTGGAAAAATTAAAACATTGGAAAGGGTGATCTCAGATGCTCAGTAAGGATAATAATATAGCTGAAGCTTTCATAAATAAACATTAACATTTAAGGCAATTTATAACTAAAACAAAAGCCTTTTAAACTTGAATTTCACCATAATATGGAAAAAATAAAATGAAATAATTCCATTTACTTATTCACATGGATATTCTACAAGTCGAATAATCACATGAAATATCAATAACCACTTTCATAATGATGGAATGCATAATTCCAGACTATCATAACCACGTAGCCAAGGCCTCGTGCCAAGACTACAAATAAGATTTTGTCAAGGCCTCATGCCAAGACACTAGTTTGTCTCATGAGAGCTGCCGATGCAATTTTTTTAGAATATAATTATGTTTAAAATCGATCAAATATACTCCAGTGTTTTTCTGAAAATATTATGCAAGATTCTGAAAAAAATAACTAATTCTGAGACTGCTCGACTAGTTACAGGCCATGATGGGTCCACGCCCAATCCCTTCCTGTCTACCACACTCGAGAGTCGGGTTTTCTGAAATTTTTTTTAAGCTTGCGTTAAATAAGTATACATTTTCACTGGATTTTCATACATTTGAGAGAAATATATCTCTTTTTTTAAATCATTTAAAAAAATTTATGACTTTCATAGGAAGCCGAGACTCAAATAATGGTCATGGCGGCAAAGAAGTCATTGTCGCCGCATACGTACGACAAAAACAAACATTCCTTTTTGTCGTTTAGTAAAATAAATCGTATAAAAAGATTCCTTTTGAATAAAAGTAAAAGTCAAAGGGGTTTATACACCGTATAATGGAAAGTTGTGTATAAAACAAAATATTCCTCAATGAAAGGAGATTGAGACGAAGTCCCTTACAAAGATCATTTTTTAAATAAAATAGATCTATTATGTGTATTCACTATAAGTACACATAAAGAAAGTAAAAATACAAGATAGGACATAATAATATCATGAAATAATTTGAAAGTAGGAGATTAACCCAAATAATGGAAATCATGTTAAGAAGTTCCCTTACCTCGTGTCCGACTTGACTCGACCGTTCTTTAACCTCATTACCTTAAAATCGGGTAAATCTTTTTGATTTGAGCCAAAGGATTCCTTGGGAAGAATTATGATCAAAGCGAGGCTTCTAGGAGTAATATAGAGAAGTTGAGAGAGTATTTGGGCAGAGGTTGGCGGAGCCAAATGGCATGAAGGTGTGAATAAGGTGGTAGAGGTGGGGGCCTTTTATAAGAGGAGAGGAGGGCACTCTTGGAAAGTCATGAAATGTTACATTATTATGAAGTGATTTTTGGATTTCAAAGGTCCCATAATTATATATTTCTAGGATAAGGTGATAAGGGTTCTAAATCCACCCATCCAATAGGTTTTTGACAAGTTTATGTCTTAGATTTTACATTATCTTTTCATTTTATTTAAATCGTTAATTAATGAGGTAATCACTGCATCAACATGGTGTCATAAAAAATTTAATTTATTTAATGTATAAAAATTATAAACAAATTACCATGATGTAGTAAATATTTTTATCTTTCCAATTAATATTTATAGTCAAAAAGTTAACTTATATAACCCCATGTAATAATTGTTTTAGTAAAACAACACATGTTTGTGACAATTTTATTTTTACTTTAAATAAAAAGTTATTAATGTCATTTTATTACCCAAGAGGCTCCATGGGGTCCCCAAGTTGACCCATGGATTATCTTGGTCGGCCATGACTCATCCAATAAGTGTAGGACAAGTTTCAAGATATTTTTATATTTTTATAATATCATTTTTACCTTAAATTTCACTAATTACCTTTAATCGCGATTAGTAAAACTTAAAAGTTACTATTCACCAAAAAATTATTTTAATCCCATTGTACCAAATTTTACTTCCTAATGACAACCATGTATGTTGTATTTTTGAAAATAAAATCACATAAGTGGTAATGTTTCATTTACACAATAAAATTAGTTTTTAAACTACCACTTAGTGGTTTCACTATTCATCAAAAATTGAAGTTTTTCAGAAAAATACCAAAAATTCACCCTAAGCTATAATTGATATTATGAATTCAAAAATGATTTATATTTTAAAAAATTCAAAACATATAAGTTTATTTAATTAATTTAATAATTACTTCCCGCTGTCACAACATATAACGTGTTTTTAAGAAGCAATATATATCAAAAGATTGACAATTATTTATGTCCAATTTCAAAGTGAAATTAATTATAATGACCACAATTGGATAAAATGGTAAAAATATATTCTAATTATACTTTAAAACCACTCAATAGTATAATTTATCACTATAAATTATTTTTATTAAAAAGTTTGTTTTTAAGTATTTTCTCTATTCATAGAAAATTGGAAGTTCTCAGAAAATTACAAAAAAATTAAACTTAGGATAATTTCAATATTCCGAATACAAAAATGAATTCCATTTTGAAATATAAAATTTATATAATTTCAAAAAGTGGGTATTACTATTCATAACTGCTACTTTGATTGGTTGCGGTGTGTTAGAATCTCGAACTTGCGTACAATGCAAGCTATTGCATTATTGAAAGAGAAGCGTATCGTGAAATCTTGGGGTGTTACACCATATATTTAATTATTATTCATTATATATATTTTATAATCATTCTTGAGTGGTTAACATGGATAATGAATCTCATCGTGTTGTGGAGACGGTAATCCGTACATACACACGAGCGATGATATCATTCATATAATTATTGAATTGAATTGGAGTGGATGATATAATATCTCAAAATCAGTATGATGTTATAATAACTATATATAGTTATTATTTACACCATTATACCCATCCAAGTAAGGTGGTGGTGGAAAAATAGATTACACCACGACGTGGAGACGGTATTCCGTACGTACACACGCGTGGTGATTTTGTTTTCCGTAGGATGGATAGAAGATGAAATAGGTTTGTTTCATATTTATAATAACATATCAGTATATGAGTGATACTGATGTTATTAATTTATGAAGAAAAAAATAAAGAAGAATAATTATAAGAAGAAATAAATTGGAAAGAATCGGTAAAGGATTTTACCTCTTCTTTGACACGCCTCTTCTTAACCTCCTCTTAAGGCACTAGAGTTGGTCTTTTGAGAAGACCAGAACTTCTATAATGTTTATAGGGTAGTTTAGAAGGGAAATAGGCAGGTTTTGGCTGATCTTTAAGGCTCAAAATTGTCTAAAGAGAATAGAGAGGAGGTGCCCTTTTATAAGGGAGGAGAGGGGCACCTTAGGAAAACTTAAAATATTATTTTATAATAAAGTCATATTCGGTTTATAATAGCTCCAAATTGATTTATTTAGAATATAAAGTGGGTATGGGTCGAAATAATCTCAACCAATAGGTTTTATAAAAGTTTAGGTTACTATTTTAACCTTATCATTTATATTTAACTCTAAGTTAAATAATTTAACTTTTACCATGTCTTCTTATTTTCTTACACTATATGGTTAATAAACTTACTATAACAAGACAAAAGAACCCTAAGTGGTTAATTATTAATATATATAACCTTATCTAAGTCATTTGGACGAACCTTATATTTTTAGGAATATAATAGAAATTAATAATATAATATTTGTTTTAAAAACTATTTTATGTCAATTTTGATACTATTTGGTAATTGATTTTTGTGAAAATTATAACAACATGATTAGTTTGAAAAAGGTTAATTGAATCAATAATAACATTTCATATTAACCTAAAAAATTAGTGGAACTTATAAAAAGTCTCAAATTACATTTATTTGGGTATTTATAACATCAATTATGTTAATATTTCATTAATAAGGTAATTGTTGAATCATCAATGTGTTATAAATAAATTAAAGTATTTAATGTCTAAAAATTATAAATAAAATATAATTAAGTAGAAAATATTTTTAGATTTCTAATGAATATTTATAGTCGAATTTATCTTATGCATAACCCTATATTAAAAATATTTTATTTATTAAAAATTGATTTTAACTATTTTAACTATTCTTTAAATAAAATAATAATAAATGTCCTAATCTAATACAAGTGGACCTAAAGGGTAATATTTTATTCCTAAGGTTGTTTTTGGTCGAATTATACTTATTGAAACACATTTTACTCCTTGATATTAACCATGTCTCTTGGATTTTCTAAATTCCACTCATAGAAGCGGTAAAATTAAGTTTTATGTAAATTTTCAAATTCTCCTAGGAGGTGGGTAAAAGACGGTGAAAAGTTTAATAAAATTTTTATATATCTAAAATTATTATAAAATGACTCCAATGAATTAAATTGAAATTATATAGGTATTATGTATCAATTTTGACCTCAAATAAATTTAAATAAAATAAATAATTATTTAAATAAAATGTCGGTTTTTAAATAGTAACCTAGTGTTTTCACTATTCATCAAAAATTGAAAGGTTTTAGAAAAATACCCAAAATTCACCCTAGGATAATTTCGATATTCCGAATCCAAAAATGAATTCCATTTTGAATGATAGAATTTATAAAATTTCAAAATGTGGGTATTACTATTCATAACGTCTAGTTCGTAATAATATTATAATAATATCTCGTTTAGTGAAACTCAGTATTGCGTACTACACACGCTATCGAGGAAGGTCTTGACTGCGTGTAATTCAAGCCAAGTCAGGGCTGTGTGTAGTGAAATCTCCATTTGGTGTTGCGTATAACATAATCAAAACTTATTTCATTTATACATTAAACAAAATCTATACTTAATGTTGCGTAGAATAATTTCCACAAAACGAACTTGAAATTGTGTGTAACACAGGCCAAGAATAGTGTTGCATATACTGAAACCTAATACGTTGTTGTGTATATCACACGATAATATTGGTGTAGCATACAACACAAGACATAAAATAAATTAAAAAGAGTAATTCTCATAAAATCTCGGGTTGTTACATAACTTATCCCCCAGCTAATCTATAGGGATTCAAATTTGAGCACACCAGTGTGAACAATTTAATGTTTTAATTCATGTCTTCACCTATAAATACATGGAATTTAGTAATTTTTTTTACTAATACTATTTTCAAATAAAATTCATTTTATAATGAAATCATAGTAATTTAATTATTCTAATTTCTTAAATGTGGTGTACATATGTCTCTCAGAGTTGATGGGGATCAACTATCATATTGTTCGTCTTATAATGAGTAATCAATGTCTCATTACTATCTAGAAAGGAAATATCCTCAAATTCAGTTTTTAAGTTTGAATTTTTATATATTGTTAACAAGGTTCTATCTATTTCATGGTTAAGAGAGATAATTTGGTTGGTTGAAGATCTGGTTATATAATTTTAAAATTAGATCATGAATTTTCTCCCTAACAAAAGTTCCATGTTTTGATACATTACAATCATAAGGTGTTGAAAAATAAAGTATTCCTATACTAATTGTAGTTATTGTGGTAACCCTGGGGGAGTCTCCAAAGAGGAGTGACCTAAATCTATTGTCACATTAGTTAGAAAAAGGATCCTTTGAAATTGTTTGACTCTAAAAATAAAATAAATCCATGAAGAGATATATTTAAAATAGTGAGATAATAAATGTTATTAGGTTAGGGTTCTCTATCTTATTGTAATTCTATCCAAGACTTAAAACTATCCCTCCCTTATTTTGGATCATTAGAAAGCTAGAAGATTCCTGATCTCTTCCCCTCTCACCCTTGGTTGAATGGTCATGGTGAGAATATTCATAACTTAAATCTCAGCATAGTCTACCATCCTTCATATGCATGCAAGTGTTGTAGTTAACACTTCTAGTTTACTTAGGAAATTAAAAATTGGGACTTGTTCTTCCTAAATAACCAAGAGTTATCACTATCAGTTCCATGTGTGTAGGCTATTACCAGGAACTTCACCACTCAACTACAAAATATTCCATTATATATAGACCAAAACTATATAGAGGGTGATTAAGAATAATTAACCAAATAAATAAATAATAAATATAATTAAAATAAAATACACTCACACTTTATAGTAAACACTACTATTTGAATATCAAAACTAGTTAATAAAAGATGAAGAATTTTATTCAATGAAATGAAATGAGTCAAGCATTATAAAAGGTCTAACCATCCCTTCCCCAATCACTAAGAATTTATCCCTCTATGTAAAGTTTAGAAAAATATAAAGGACAAGAACCAAAAATTATAAAGCTAATAAAATAAAAGGAAATCAATAAAATATTAGTCATCATGCCAACCCTAACTCTCCATTGTTCAGTATGTGAACTCTTCAAGTGTGATCGAACCTAATTTCATTGAGGGTTTCTTCTTTTTTTATTCTTTAATTTCATTACAGTAAAATATTCCATAAAATTCTATTTAAATTCAATTAAATTTCTCCTAGAAAATATCATGAAAAATATATTCAAAGATAGAAGTTTCATAATTTAATATCTTATCACTTCTCTATTTCTAAGATGTGGCCAAGAGAACTAAAATTCTGGGATTCCCTCCTCGATTTCCACTTATATATTTTTATACCAACATATAATTGGGAGAAAATATATAATGAAAAATACAAGTAAAAAATTGATCCAAAAAATGGGGTAAAAACCTCATATTTAAGCTCCCTAATACCCATATAAAATCCTCCCTCTTCCCACAAATATTAGTTATAGATTGAATTTAATTTTTCCTTGAATCACTAGGCTAAAATATAGGCCAAAAACATTTAATACAACCTCTTTTACCTTCCATTACCAGGATACGTCCATTTTATATACCACCATATTGTAAATAATCCCTTACACCACTACCTCCTATAACATGAAAAAATATTATTGTCCGTTTTCTCATTTATGGAGAAAGAAGGTTCCTCATTCCATAGGCTACACATTCTAGATAACTTGAGATTCTACCAATTCTAGGTGATCCATGTTGTAAGGAAAACCTTAAGTCCCAGGGTCCTTATTTTTTAAGGGTAATTAGATGAAAATTGGCCATTTTAGTTACCCTTATGTGTAGCTTCACTATGTAAAAGTAATACCTAGGGTAAATTTATGTTTATCCCCTCTTATCCATTAGCTATGATACAACACTAGACTATACCGTTAACTTTATATATTCCACTAGAAAATTTTTAAACCCTTATGTAACCATAACCTAACACTTATGTAGAATCTCTCCCACCCTTACATTCCCAACCTATAACTCTTATGAAACTAGCCTATACTTTATATAATAATATAAACACATTAAAAAATAATATTCATTTCATATCCTATTCTATCATATGAAACCTTATCTGATTATATTGTGAAAAAACATGGTCTAAATCATAGAAACATTTCTTGAAATCCTCACCTTTAAGGTGTTGTGGTGTAGCCTCAAACTTATGATGTATTCACATCTGATGAGTAACAATGAGAAGTAGTGTAGAGAAGATGAATACAACAATTTCATTTTAAAATGTTCGAGCACATTCATTTCAAAAAGTTTGAACAGTCACTACTACCAAATTAGCCTTTAAGAACACTAAAAATGGCCTTTATCAGTGCTAGAGAAGTGATGACTATGAAAGCGAGATTAAACGCCCGAGTCTTTTATCATCACTAAAAACACTCATAAATGGGAATAATGAAGTATACTATAACAACACACTAAAACACTAGTACAATGTGATTTAAAAACACACAAAAGCTCAAAAAATACAAAAAATCAGATAAATAAAGTACGAATACAAAATTTAAATGAATAAAAAACAATCTAGGTTCGTTTCCTTGGTGATGTGATGTGCATTTTAAACTAAAATGACACTTATATTTTGAAAAAATTTACCTAGAGTCATACCGGTCACATTGTACATTAGATTGATGTGGGGATAATTATTATATGTCCCAAATGACTTATGAATCATTTTACTAAAGTACCTAAACAATCTGAGTGTGTTTGCTCGGTTTTGAGTATGTCACTTTTCTTTTTTACTAAAATTTAATTTTCAATAAAAAACATGTATTTTGACTCATACTGATCACATCATGTATTGGTTTTAAAATTTACCAATTACTACATGTTACAAATAACTTATGAATCATTTTCCTAAATTATAAATACAATCCAAGCACATTTTCTCAGTATTTTGCGAGTGGTGCTTTTTGAACTAAAATGTTTATTTTAAACTAATAACGGATACATTGAGTCATACTAGACACATAGTGTATCAGATCGAGGTGAATATGATTCATACACATCAAAAATGAAATATGGATCATTTTCTTAAACTATAAAAATAATTTGAATGTGTTTTCTTTATTTTGAGTAGGTGAGTTGTTCTTTTTACTAAAATTGATGTCAATTTTAAATAAAAAGACACACTTGGAGTCATATCAGTCACACCGTACATATGATTAAAGTGAATCTAATTTATACATGTATAAAATTACTTAAGGATCATTTTATTAATGTATCAAAATAATATAAATGCATTTACTCAGTTTTTGAGTATGTCACTTGCCTTTTTTAGTAAAATGTCATTTTAAACTGAAAACACACACTTAAACTAATACCACTCACATCATGTATTGGTTTTTTGTGAGACTAATTAATACATGTCAAAAATTACTTATAAATCAATCTTCTAAATTATAAAGAAAATAAAGGCATGTTTTCTTGGTTTTTAGTGAGTGTCATTTTTTGAGCTAAACTGTTGAAATTAGATTGATAACAGACACATTGAGTCATATCAGGAAAATCATGTTTCAGATTGAGGTGTGGATGATTCTTACATGTCAAAAATGACTTATGGATCGTTTAACTAAAGTTTGAAAACAATATTAATGTGTTTTATCAGTTTTAATAAGGCCAGTTTTCCTTTTTATTAAAACTGATGTCATTTTTAAATAAATAGATGCACTTGGAGTCATACCAGTCACACCATATGTTGGATTGAGGTATGGATAATTACTACACATATCAAATTACTTGTGGATCGTTTTCCTAAAGTATCAAAATAATATGAATGCATTTTATCATTTTTGAGTAATTCACTTGTCCGTTTTATTAAATTTGATGTCATTTTTAAATAAAAAGACTCACTTGGAGTCATATTGGTCACATCGTGCATCTGATTGAGGTAAAAATGATTTCCACACATATAAAATGACTTATGGACCATTTTACCAAAGTATAAAAACAATTAGAGTGCGTTTTCTTGGTTTTGAGTATTCTACTTGTTTTTTTCTAAAATGTCATTTTAAACTAGAAACACACAGTTTTTCCTATAATGATCACATTTTTGATAAATTTGATGTGACAACAACTCCTATATGCCAAAAATTAATTGTGAATTAATGTCCTAAATTATCATTTAAATATGAGCATGTTTTTTAGTGAGTAACATTTTTTGAACTAAAATATCGATTTTAAACTAAGAACAGACACATTGAGTCATAACGGCCACACCATGCATTGAATTGAGATTTAGATGATTCTTACATGTCTCAAATGACTTATGGATCATTTCCCTAAAGTATAAAAACAATTAAAATATGTTTGATCAATTTTGAGTATGTTAGTTGTCCTTATTACTAAAATTAATGTCAATTTTAAATAAAAAGAAGAAATTATAGTCATACTGGCCACACTGTGTGTTGGATTGAGGTGTGGATGATTCATGTTTCAAAGTCTCAAAACAATCCAAATCTTAATTTTACCATGTTTCCTTTTTCTTTCCATGTCGAACTTCGAACACTACATATTGTCTTGATATTCTTAG
Organism: Viscum album; assembly: GCA_963277665.1. Taxonomy (NCBI): domain Eukaryota; kingdom Viridiplantae; phylum Streptophyta; class Magnoliopsida; order Santalales; family Viscaceae; genus Viscum; species Viscum album. The sequence goes on along the minus strand of OY728127.1, from coordinate 1,148,022,873 downwards.
CTGATAAACCCTTCTCATTATTGAAAGTCCGAAGAGAAAAGGATTTAAACAACGAGAAAGGGTTTTCAGCCAATAACATAGAATATCTATGCAGTGTTGGAAGTTAAAAAAAGAAATAAAATAAATATGGAAAATGTGGTTAAATTGGTAGAAAGAATAATTTTATCTATTTTGTGGTGTGTTGTAGATAATTAATAGAAAAATATGACTTCCCAAAAGTTCTGTGAAAAAAACTGAATAAGTATTAGATAAAAATGATAAGGAAATTAACTTATAATTATTGGATAAAATAATGAAAAATTAATTAAATAAGTAGTTAGAATTCACCTTTTCCTGATAGTTGTATGAATTCTTGACACATTTTTTTATTATCATTATCTTAGTTGCAAGATCGAAGTATAATCCCTCACGGACATGATCAGCTTCGAATAGACCACCCCAACTCAAAAAAAATAATCCACCTATACAAGAAAAAATTATTATATGAGTAATACTGAAAATAAATAAATTAAACATAAATATAAATTAATACATTAATTCCATGGATAATTATTTTACTATGAAAACATTTTTGACCACAGGGATATGCTGATGGTAATGTAATAATGATGATAAAAAAATGTAAATATATCTCTCCAAATAATCACTGTATGGGTGAGGAGGATGAGGAGAAAATAAGATACATTTTATTGAAGCTTTTAATCATCCGAGAGAAAGTAAATATATCATATTGGGTTCATAAAATATTCATTTTATACAGTAAATAAATAAATACACATAAGATATTCATTATCAATGGTTAATGGCTCCCATTTGTGATAATTACATGGATGGTAATAAAAGATTCTTAAGGGTGGAACCAAAAGGAAATGTTAAAGAATTATCAATTTTTAGATGGATTAAAGTATAACATACATAGTTTTTATAATATGTGTAATGAAAGAAATGAAGTGATTTTTAAGAAGTATTAATGAGTGGGTTATCATTTCAAAGATGGATATATTTTTATAAACTATAAGAAATATAGTCAAGTATAAATCAATGAATAAAATTTCATTAGTGATCAGAAAGTTTAAGTGAAAAATATGAGTAAAAATCTACAAAAAACCTCATTTTTCCCTAAGTAGAGCCCAAATGATTTAGAGAGTCTGAAAAGGATGATAGTTGGATCAAATATATTCATAAGAAGGTTGATATAAATATGAATAATGTGACATGAAGAGCTTGATCTGAATAAGAACAATAAAGGCTTCTTATAGATCATTTTTTCGCATATATTGTTCCAAAAAATGTCCATTAGTTTAAAAATACCCGAGTTTTTTAGTTAATTTTTTTTCATAATTATATAAAACTCATAACATAAAAGTTCATGGTAATGTATTGTAATGAAACATTTTTTATGTCATGTAATTGTTATGGTCACATATATGGGGCATCATTTTACTAGTACATGGACATAAAAAATATATTTAAGTTTATGTTAATAAAACATAAAATTCAATAGAATTAAGAATACATAGTGGAAATATTATGTAATTAAATTATTAAATACAAACTAATGATTTTTTCTATGAAAAATAATTTTTATTTTAACAAAATAGATCTTATTAAAACTTATTTATTAAATTTACATTGATCAATGATAATAATTTATTTTATCCAAATTAGTTAAATATAGTGGTCTAATATTTATTCTTTAATGATTTAAAATATTCTTTAAAATTTAAATAATTGAAAACCTTTCTCGTTAAACAAGTTACTTTTAAAAGAAATTATCAAATTTAGAAAATTTTTGATCAATCCTAAAGGATTGAGAATAATAAATTCTATCAACAATGTTCTCTTATTATATAAAACATAATGAAACAATATTTTTTTTCTTAAAACACCATGATGGTGAGGTTTTTCCTAGAAAATGACTCATTCCAATTGATTATTTTCTTACTATATTTCAACATCCAAAATCAAAATATCAATTACATTTTCTCTCAAAATCAGTTTTTCCTATATAATGTAGTCTGAGTATTATAGAACCTTAAACCTATTTAATTTTTATTTTTACATCATTTAAGTAATATTATTTAAATTCAAACTAAAATATTAAAAAACAAAAACTGAAAACATTATATTTTTTCATGAGGTATTTAAATAAATAAGACAATAAATAAAACATATATAATGTTTTTTATCATATGATTTTACTGATTCATTAGAATCATTTGATTGTTTCATTTCATAAGTAACCCCTAATTCTATACCAAGCCTCCTGAAATAGTTGGTAGTCATCATAAATAAATTCATTAATTTTACATCATATTTCAGTGCTCATTATTCTAGGGAAAAAATTCATGAAAACATAATTATATAGTTGTTCCCATCTGTCAAATATTTCATCAACCATTTTTTGGAAACAAATTATAGAATTAACTTTCAAATAGAAGGGGATAACCCTATATTTCAGTTCCTCCTCACTCAAAACTCTCAGTTCCATTTACTGCATGACATAATATAAGACCCCAATGATGTCAGATATTTCATCTTCCAGGTGATTTCCAATGTAATATTCCAAACCAATGACAACACCGACCACTATGTGGATGATTTTTTCAAAATTTAATGATTACAAAGAGGTAAATTTCATGAAAGATATGTATTGGAATCCTATTACACCTTACAACAACATAACCCAACATTGGGTTTGATATATTTCAAGTCCCATAGTACCAAGGTTTTCCCAAGGAGACCCACATGATATCGAGGAAGACGATACTTCAATATATCTAAAAAAATAAAATTTGGGTTGTTTTATTATAGGATAGTGAAACTAAACTTGTTGGGATACAAAGATATGGGATAAAAAGGTTCAATGGATAACCAATAGAAATTAGAGATATAAAAAAACTTGGATTTCGTTCGATCTGTGGTTGAATTCAACCCTTGAATCGATCAATACTTGGATTTGAGCCTTGGAATAGTTGGAGCCTTGATTACAGCCTAGATTTGAGCTTCGATTCAACAACAAGGAGTGCCAATAGTATGTCACTTACATAGATATCTTCAGATATCGTGAATTGGTTCATGATGGTTAGAGTTCTTAAAATAGATTGCAATAATTTTATCAGTGCTTCAAAAAGAAAGCACTGATAAAGATACCTTTTATCAACGTTAAGTTAATAAGCACTAATAAAATGAATCTTTATCAGTACTTTTTTATCACTGATAAATATCTATTTTTATCACTGCTAAAAAAGCACTGATAAATACATATAATACCTTTTTTAAAAACTAATATTTTTTAAAAAGTATAACTATTATATATAATTATAATACCTATAATAATAATTTTTATAAAATAATAATTTTATAATTCTTTGAGTATATGATTATTTATTTATAATTATTTAAATAATTTTTTAAATAATAATATTTATATCATTATATATATTTATATAACTATATATATATATATAAACATAATAAATATATTCATTATTTAAATTAATTTATTATAATTTTATAATTATTTATTTATAATTATATAAATACTTTTTAAAAAAAATATTATTTATTTATTTATAATTATAAATGTATAAAAATAGTAAATATACATTTATAAATATATTTATTTATAAATTTTTTACAATTTTTTTTAACATTATTAATGGATATTTAGTCTTACGTTCATGCATGTTAAAAATGAGTAAAATTGACTAATGAAAAATGAGTATAATTTTGAAAATTTGGATAATTTTGATTAATATAAATCTTAACAAAATGGATATATATTTAAATAAATATTGATACATATTGAAAATATTAAAACATAGTAAATAAATATATATCAAATAAATAATATAAAATGATTAAATTCCAAAAAAATTGTGTGTGTGTGTATCTATATAAAAATTCATTAGTTAAGTATATGTGAAATAAATATAATAAGTTTGATCTATGTTATAAATTGAAAAATTTAACTAAATTCAATTATGTCCTTTACTCAATGTAATTAGTTAGTATTTTTAATTCATATTAATTTTTAATTATAAAACATTATTCACTATAAATATTATTATTTAATATAAAGCATAATTAATATTTTGTATTATATAAATCATATTTATATATATTTATATATATTATTTATTAACATTATCAATAATAATATAATTAATAAAATGTTTAATATTTTTCTCAATTTACTTATTTTTAATTTTAATTTTTTTTAATTTTCATTTTATATTTATCTATATATTTAGTACATGATATTTATTAGTATTTATAATTTATATATTTTATAATAAATTTATTCATTTTTATCAATAATTATTTCATTAATAAACTTTTAATTTCTTTTAATAAACTCATTTTTTATTTATTAATTATTTAATTATTTCATTTTATATATTGAGATCATTTTGAGTGCTAAAAAAGTGATGATAAAGGATTCCTTTATGAGCGCTAAAAATTTAGTGCTGATAAAGGGTATCGTTTATCTGCACTAAAAATAAAGCACTGATAAAGGGTACCCTTTATTAGCACTACAAATAAAGCACTGATAAAGGGACCATTTATCAATGCTAAAAAAAATCACTAATAAGGGGTTAAATTTATCAGTTCTTTATTTATCGCTGATAAAGATGCCATTTATCAGCGCTTTTTTCTAGTGCTGATAAATACCGGCACTGTTAAATGCCGTTTTGTAGTAGTGAGTGCCCAAGTGAATGAATTCCACATTATATTTGAGTTCTTTTATCCTTCTCTATATCACAATTAATGTGAAAATAGACATCCAAATGAATAAAAACTTAACCGACCCGTAAATGTCCTTTTGTTCAGTGCCTCCCCATGTTAGGTGTTCCTATAGTCCTATTTCCCTTATAGAGCACTCAACAACTCTTGGATTTCTTCTTTTTCTCCCATTATAGGAATAGTAGAGATGATTTTATGGCAATATTTTTTTAGTAAACTGAATCCTCACAAATTCTTAACTTCACAAAGTTATGACACCTACATTAGTTGGAATTTGGGAGATGACACATACATAGGATGCATGAAGTGACCCTTACATGAGTAGAACTTACTCTTACATATGGCAGACTAGAATTCACTGAATGACACATACATAGGTTGGTATCAACACATACACACAAATAATTTTCCAAATACAAGTAGTGGACTCTTGCTACAATTCTATATTCCTATTTTAATATAGAATCACCTTGATTTCTTCAGAATCAACTTCAGAAACCTAAAATAATTATCAGAACATTCAAAATTCAATAAAAGTTTAATTCCAATTATTCCAAATATAAATAAAACAATTAAAAATGAAAAGTTAATACTTTTCCACAATCAAATCCAAAATAATCATGTATACTAAATATGTGACAATTACCCCTTAAACATGAAGATGGTGGGATTTAAATCATTAAACAACATGAAATGTATAAAATATTATATTTTTAGGTATGTTGTGAGAATGTGACTATGATTTTGTATTATGGATACTGGTGTTTGGGGTGCTTATGTGATGAGTGGAATAACCAGATACTGTTTTAGATAAGATAATTAGTATAATGCCTGATAACTATGAGATACACTAGAAACAATTATGAAATTGGGAATCTAGAATGATGTAAAATTAAATAGAGTATTGATATGATTTAGTATAAAAGTGAGCATTGAGTATATTGTGTAATGAAAGTGAGAATTAGTATGATTTAGGTTGATAATAAATAATAATTGGTGGCTATTTATAGATAGACAATGTTAATGGGATTTAGAATTATGGATGGGTGTGACACCATTATTGTATTGGATGGTTTGGTTGGGACTTGATCAGGTAGGTTATTCCTATGGTGGGTAGTATCATGGAAGGGATTGGAATGTTTGATTTGGTTTGTTGGGGTGACTTGGGAAGAGTTTGATGTGTTCTGTGTTATCTCAGGGTTTTGGGAATTAGTTGAGAAGGATGCTTAGGTATTGGAAAGAATTGGTCAGTGTGTGGTCTAAGATAGATCGGGGATGATCTATCACATATTGGGGAGTCTATAAAGTCCTAGATGTTTAAGAATGGTAATTTGGGCCAAATCATGGATCAACTATATGAATCTAGACCTTGTCAAGGTGTTAGGGGTGTCAGTATAGACTGAGAATGAGCCTCAGGAGTTGGTTTGAGCTCAATTGTTAAATTATTATGAAAATATACTACATGTTGTATTTGGTATATTTTTGAAGGTGGGATGTAAATTTTAGACATGAATTTATATAAATTAAATGTTTATAAAATTTTTGGTTGATTTATAATAATTCTGAAAAAATGAGATTTAGTCGTAGGGTATGATTGGGGTGTGTCATAGGCTATAAATGGATTGGGGAATCACAACATATTTTTGAAAAAATTGAGGACTGTTATACATAAGAGTCATTTTTTATGTGTAAGAGTCATCATGTATAGGGGAACTAGTGTTTGGAATTTTTTTTTTAGTATGATTCATAGAGAAACTATGTGAAGGGTCAAGGAAAAATGGATAAGTCCTAGAAAGCACCCTTTATAAAAGTTACCCTTATATATGGGTACCCCATATATAAGGGTAACCACTTGTGTGGAAATGAATAATTTTTGTGAGCTCTATGATATGTAAAATTATACTTTTAATACATAAGAGTAATTTTTTGGTTTACGGGTGTAACTCAGAAGCTACGTAAGAGTCAATATGGAGTTTCCTTGTATACATAATAATAAATCCATGGATTAGTAAATACATAAGATAAATTTCCCCATATATATAATAGTAAACCTAGAATATGTAAGAGTCCTTTTATTTTTGGAAAATGGTAAAGGATAATATGTAATGGTATTTTCTTAATACATAAGGGTCATTTGATATGTAAGATTCCGAAATTATTAAAGTTTTAGAAGTTTCCTATGATATTTAAGGGTCCCTAGAGATTATATGAAAGGGTAATTTGGGGTACCTGGTGTTAAAAATAGGTAAGTGTGTTTGTAAAATTTATTAAAGTATGATATGTAAGGGTATCTAGGGGTGATAAATAAGATTCTTTTGGGTACATACATATAGACCATATCCTTTTTCAAAAATTTAAAATTATGATTTTTTATAGAATTTCCTAAATTAATTAAATTGAATAATTTATGGGGAATTCAATTATAAAAGGGTAATTAGGTAATTTTTGACCAGTATACAATGGTTATGTCCTAGATTTTTCTCTCATTCTACTCTTCACCTCTAAGTGAGTTTTTCATCGATTCTTGCAAGATCTTAGAATAATTTGAATTAGTGAGTAGTCATGGGTAAGGATAACTACCCTAGTGTTTTTATTCTTATTTTTCTCTTCAATTATCTATTTTCTATTGGATTTTCCCTAAAATAGGTATTTTTTTCAAATTATTTGATTTCTTCTGATTAAATCTAGATCAAATAGAGTTCATTTATTAGTGTATTCTTGCTAACTCTAGGTAGGTGGTGCCAAACTATTTTATATGTTATATTTTTGTCTATAATTTTTAATAAATAGGCATGGGTTGGGTTGTGTATGTGAAACCATAATTGAGACCACTTGGGGTTTTCATTGTTGATAAGTGATACCCAATGGTCGTCTCATGTAGAAAATAATGGATTCATCCTACAATGGATTGGATTATTTTGTGGTGTGGTTCCAGGGTATGATGGGATTGATGTCATATGTTATAAAGTAGTGAATCATGTGATGTATTTATTAATGTTTTTATATGGAAATGTGATGGTTGTACCCTATATGACTATGGGCGACATTGATCATTGAGAATGGGTGAAAACGAAGGTTCATTAGGATCGTGCAAATGGTGTTGACTATTTCCACAAGTGGAAATGGTGGTTTGATACGGCATGGGTTTTGGTTATCTATGATGTTTATATTCATGGGTATGAGGTTATTGGGGTTATACACACATAGGTAAAATCCCATGAGGTGGTTTTTCTCACCTAGTTGCTTTGTGGTATCCTTTGTAGTTTAGTGACACTGAGTGGATAATGATGTAGTTCCTTGATATATAAGAGGATGCAACATAGTATGATATAATTGGTTTTATGTTAGGCCACTAATTTCAAGTGGGATGATTTCCATAAATGTTCTATGTAATATAGATAGGGATACAAAATTGGAAAAGGATAGGTGTGGAAGTGCCTTGGAGTTTTTTGGGTTGTTGAGCCATTGATTGGTAAATTGTTTAGAAGAATATGGGTATTGTGATATGGTATATAGATTTTTTATTAGGGAATCATGTTTGATATGAAATTGAAGTTTCATGTGACATTAAATTGGTTAGAAGGTTGAGGGAACTTTCAGTTTAGTAGACTATGGATGGCATCGTTCTACTTTGGCACTAGTCGAGGTAGGTAAAGGCTCACTTGGGTCTAGTCAAGAATAAGTAAAACAGGCTTTGTGGTGTGTACTAGTTGTTTTTTATTGTGATTTTATACAATGGTATATGTATTTATTTTATCTAGGGACACCATTGGTGGTGGTTTATAAAGTTTATTGTCACACCCTACACGAGCCCATTAGGATACATGTAGATTTTATGTCTTATGGTGTAGGTAAGGGTAAGGGATTTTCCTCAATATCATAGTGGTTTTGAAGGTGCTTATTATGAAAATTATGTATGTTATGATATTTCAGATAGGTTGGGTGGTTCTTTAGTGTCGAGCTAGCGATTTATTCTGGTCACTTTGTGTATGTACATATGTGATCGGCCTACAGGTGATCCTGTTGAATCATATATGAATATCATGGAATTATTGTTGTCTAATTTTATTATATATAAATATATATATTATGTCTTGTTGTTTCTTTTTATTTAAATTCATTCAACCATTTATTTGTTAATTATTATTTTTAGTGGGTATATTATCCTTAATGTTATCCCATATACCCTCATTGTTATTTGGTATCCATTAGCATACGGGGAGGTACACCTAAGGACTAGTGGTGCTCCAATATGACTATGATAGAGTGATATATTCTGATTTGTTATATGTACTATTACCTTACCTGATGGGCTATCAAGACTTATAAAATATGGAGATATTTTAAATTTTAGTTCAATAATAGATTATAATTTCTCAGAAATAAATGAATGTGAAGCACCCATATAAAATAATGTACATGATAAAGTAGAGGACACCAAAATGGTACCTCTAAAAATAGACAACCCTTTTCCAACCTCAATGGTAGATTTCTCAGTATCATATGATTGTCCTTAAGTATTATATTAACTTTGAGGTGGATATCCCAATCCTGATTATTAATATCAAATATGAGACCATGAGCACCATGTTTTCCTCCATGACCTGATCTCCTAGAAGTGGGACGACTACTAATATAAGACTAAATAACTATGCCTGGGATACCCAGGTCTACTGAGATTGATGTCTAACACTTTGTGACACACTTTATTTGAAGAATATATAAATATAGATATACTAACCATAATAGAGGAATTCTTCAATTCAAAGGAATAATTAATCTTAATATACCCTAATCACCCACACTAATGACATAAATATAAGGTCTTACAAATCTATTTGATTAAGACATGCCATTTCCTTGGTTAACCTAGTGAGAACCCCCTTCTCAACCCCTCATCTCATCGCTTCTGACCACTAGATGAGCTATTACCTTTAAATTGTATAAGTAGATAGATACCCACTCCTAATCCTTCATCGCATTCTGTCTTAATGAGGGTGTATTTCTTTAATACCTTAAAGAATGTTGGAAGATTAGAAAACATCACCCGAGTCTATGAAAACTCTTTTAATACCATCTCAAAATGCTAGAATTATGATTCTTCATCCTCACTAATGTATGGAGTAAAATCAATAAAATTAGTGAATTTATTAGTGAACTCTATAACATACATTGATCCACACCTAATTTTCATTAAGTATTAATTCTTTACCCAACAAAGAGTGTCAAGTAGAACTGATCAAAAAATATATATTGGAAAGTATTCTAGGTAACGACTCGATCCTTCTTCACATCAAGCATGAAACATCACCACCATCAAGATATCCTTTATTGTATAAAGGTATATAGTCTAACCATGTGTTACTATAGGGTATTAATACTCTCAAAGTTACAATAGAGATGAACAATAAACTCCTTGTTCTATTGATTAGTCACAAAACCCTAAAAGGTTATAGGATGATGGATTTGAATGTCCCTCATAACATCATAGGTTGTGAGTTTTCACTATGGATCGTATTGATCAGTAACTTGATGTAATTGATCAAGACCCACTTATACCCATGAATCAATGCATACTATACTAGTGTTGTTTTATTTCACACACCTTATTGAATGGTTTTAGGTGTTCATCTATGTAGTATACTCTATAATAAAGTAGAAAATAATATCACACTTCTCTCTCAAAAAATAATGGCTCAAAATTTCAATACTATACTAACAAGGAGAGATCTAGATCCATTACTCTCTCCTTTAACTTTATTTCTATTTATAAAAAAAATTCATTTTGAAAAATCTTTCATTGATTTTGAAAAATTATTACATATGATTAAGACATAACTTTGAAACAAGTAAAGTGTGTTGTAGGTACAACATAAAAGATTCTAACTGTTAATAATATAGTAGAGGGTTTATCATCAAAGGTATTACTTAAATATTGAGGTGTCGTATTTTTTTAATAGTTTATATTGCACGCAAGACTAACTTGGCTATCATTATACACAAGATTGAGTTTCTGCGAAACAACACATTAGTATTATAATTATTTAAATGATATCTTTATTTATCAATTAAATATTGTAATATTAATAGTAAAAAATAAATTTTAAATTTTATTTATAATGTTTTCACATAAATAAAACATATTTATAAGGAAATTTATACGTTTTTTTGAAATAGTTATATATTTATAAAAACTATTTTCTTAAAATAACTGTTTTTATGTCATTTTGTGAAGAATAGTAAAATTAATTTTAGACACTACTAAAAATTTAATTTGGTAAAATAGAATTCATTTTTGAATTTGGAATATCAAAATTATCTTAGGGTGAATTTTTTGGTATTTTTCTGAAAACTTTCAATTTTTGATGAATAGTTAAAACACTGCGTTATTGTTTAAAACTGACTTTTTATTTCAATAATTATTTTTTATTTAAATTTATTTTAAGGTAAAAATATATACATAATACCTATATTAGTCCAATGCAATTAATTGGAGTAATTTTATAATAAGATTATGCATATAATATTTTATTGAAATTTTTAACGTCTTTTACCCACCATCTATGCACATTTGCAAATTTGCATAAAACATAATTTGACTGCTTCTGTGAATTGAATTTGAAAAATCCAATAGAAAATTTTTTCATCACTAAGTAAAATGTGGTTTAATAGAAATAAAATTATTTTTTTGTGAATATTAACTTTTGAATTTTATTTACCACGGTTAAAAGTAAATAGGGTAATTATAGGTAAAAACAATATTATAATAATATAAAATTACCCCAACACATGTAATAATTCTATTGTATAACTGTATTTAGACCAAAATCAACCTTATGACAAAAATATGTTCCATTTTTATCCACTTGTATTAGATTAAGATATTTTTTATATTTTATTTAAAGAGTAGTTAATATTTTTAAATTCAAATTTGATAAATAAAACATTTTTAATATAGGTTTATATATAAGATAAATTCAACTATAAATATTCATTTGAAATATAAAAATATTTCCTAAATAATAGTATTTATTAATAATTTTTAGACATTAAATAGTTACATTTATTTATGACACAATGATGATGCAGTAATTACCTTATTAATGAATGATTAAAATAATTGATATTATAAAGATTAAAATAAATGTAAATTGAAACTTTTGATACCATACACTAATTTTATAGGATAAAATGACATTTTAGGGTTGATTAAATGTATTTGGTTCGAATTAATCAAGTTTTTATGACTTTAAAAAAACAAATACTAAATAGTGTCAAAATTGACATAAATGAGTATTTAAAACAAATACTAATTTATTAAATTATATAATAGTCATAAAAATATAATATCCATCCAAATGAATTATATAATGATATATATTTCATTATATAACCACTTGTGGTTCTATTGGAATTTTATAGTAACTATATTAACCATGTATTATAATAATACAAGAAGACATCGTAAAAGTAAAAGTATTTAACTAAGGGTTAAGTGTAAAAGATAAGGATAATAGGGTTACCTTAACAAGTATAAAACCTATTGGTTGAGAGTATTTAGAACCATACCCACCTTATCCCTAAAATAAATCCACTTTTATCTATTATAAACTGAAAATTAATTTATTAATAAATTAATTTCTCAAGATTTTCTTAAAGTGCCCCTCACCTCTCTTATAAAAGGGTACTTCCCCTTATCTTAAATTCAAACCTCCTAAGCAATTTATCTCAGCCAAACCCTAAAAAAAACTCCTCCCAGCAACTCTCACTTCAAACTAGAGGCCTTAATTTGAGAACAAATCCTTCATAAGGATCCATTTTGTTCAAATCAAAAGGAAATAACCAAAGAAGAGGTAATTAGTTTATCACATCTTTCAAAGTTTTTTTCTTCTTCTAATTCCTATTTCTTTGTTGTTACCATACTAAAATAATACCTCTAGTACATTCTACATTATGTGATTTTATTATACATATGGTACAACCATATTCATTATTCTATCCATCCTATGAATGACAAAGTCACCATACGTGCGTACGTATGGATAACCGTCTCCACGTCGTGGTGTAGTTTGTTATTCAATACTTCATTATTTGGATGGGTATAATAATGACTATAATTAATATAAATAATTAATATAAAATGTTAATTATTATGTAAATATAATATACCATCCAATTAAATACCATTTCAGCATCAATAGAATGATATTGTCGCCCGTGTGTACGTACGGCTTACCGTCTCCACGACGCGATGAGATTCATCTTCAACGATCACCATTTAAGAACAATTATAAATAAATAAATAAATATTGATTAAGTATTAAATATATGAAATAATATTTCTTCTATAATAATATATATTTATGTATATAAATATATTTAGTTTACATACTTCCATACTATACGATAAGAAGACGGAAACAACATTCATGCGTACCTACAAACTAATGTCTCCATGAACGGCGTTTACATTTCATATATCTATCTATTATACATATTTATATTATTAATAAATATGATATATAAATAATGTTTTATATTCTGGAAGTATTTAAATCATTATCTAAGTGTTATGATCAAGAATAACAAGTTAAAACACATACGATTAAGAAAGCGATTATTACTCAAAATGTTGCATTAACTTGTTAATAAATGGGTAATATAAAGTCATAAAAGAATAATATATGATATAATAAATATTATTATTATTATTATATAAGTTAATAATATGTTTAAAATCATTATACAGGTGTTTCAGAGTTATACAGAGAGTATCAGACTTAAGGTAAGGGTTAATTTTTCAATCTCATTATTATCTGAGATTGTTTATGTGTAAGTATTTACTAGGAAATATTTATCTTCCATATCCATGTTTCATAAAAATGTTTTCAAAAGGAATATTTTGAGGTTTTATGGAAGGGAATATTTAACTATATTATAATTTTAAATGTTTTAAAGATTTATTTTTACTAAATTTGTTTAATTAAAGTCCATGCTTTCAAAATGATTTTGAGGATTTATTAATACAGACACGATTTTTTAAAATATTAATTCCTTTCAAAAGTTTCAAAGTGGTATGGGATAATTTGATTCAAAAATCTATTTTAAATTACTTCCTTTATAAATTGTGATAATTTTAAATGATTTCATGAAAAAAGTGATATTTCTCTCAAAGAATTTTACTGATTATTTTGAACAATGTCAATATCCTTAATTGGATATTATTCATGATTAGGGTTGATATATTATAATACAATCTTCCCTATTGTATTGAATAAGTTATGATATGATTGACCGTGGATGTGTTATGTTTACACCATTCAGGGTTTATGGTTAAAGTATTGACATTTCATATGCTAGTTTTAATATGAATGGTTATGTTATGTTTCACCCTTTTCATAAGAGGAATGCATTGGACTTAGTAAGTGACATGCTTGAACCACTATAGCCCTTCGATGCATCGATAGGTATCATGAGAAAAACTAGTGTCTTGAAACAATTCTTTGAAAGAATATTTGTAAATAGACTTGGTAAAAGGCCTTCACTTAGTCATTATTATGTATGGCATTATATATTCCCTCGTTATGAAATTAGTTATTATATGTGATTATTTGACTAGTAGAATATCTATGTGCATGTTTATTTGGTAATTTTTGATTTTTTTCATATTAAGTTTATGTTTATGTTTAAAAGGCTATTTTTCTTATTATACATCTTTCCTTAAAATTTTATATCTTATACTGAATTATTTACCCTTACTGAGCATCTGATGTCACCCCTTTCTTATATTTTATTTTTCAAATATTCCAAGAAGTGTATTATTATTGATATACATGGTTAATCTTGGGGAGTAATGGCATTGTCAAAAGAATATTTATGTTGTTTTTTATGTTAATAAGTGTAATTTATTAATCATGTATGTAATATATTTTCCAAGACTGCTAAAATGATCGATCCTTCAGGACTTGATTCCTTGTAATCATGCCAATTTATTAAAATAATGCACCGGATCTGGGTTTCTGGGGTCGAGGAATTACAGTTGGTATTATAGAAAGTTTAGAAATAACCTTGGAAATAGATTTAGAAAACATAGATTAGGGATGATAACCCTATGATAGACTTTGAGGATAAGTATAGAAGAACCCCTATAATTTTGTTAAAGTAGGGATTATGTGGATATTAGAAGTAGTACATAATTGTCTGGATACTACATGTAGACGTGGTTATGGAATAGATATACCTTGTGGTGAAAAATATGACAAGGTGTTCCGATCTTGACTCAGGGTGACCTGGTACATGACAATGGGCCTTACTATACACCTGGTTTGACACTCCTGAGTGATATTCTTAGGATAATTCATATTTTATTTATAAGCCATTATGAAAAATTTATGAGTAAATATGTCCTCAAAGGAACCGTATTTATGATTATGAGATTAGATATGCATAATTTATGATAAGTATTTCACTAGTTTAGAATCATGAATTATTATTCACAACCTAATATAGTGTATTACATTGTTTAGAAAAGGTGCCTAGTAGAAGGAATAACTATCCCAGTAATGCACGTGATCCAAAGAGTAAGAAGGATCCTCTCTTTCATGGTCTTAAGCCATAATTTTGAATGGAAATAGCCCCCCAAGTATTCTCATCATATAAGGAAATAATATCATGTGTTAATAAGATAAGTACATAATTATCTGAGTCCTATGGCTTTGAAGGGAATCCAGAGAAGAAGTGGATGACAAAAAGAAAGATGGATAAATGTAAAAAGGGAAATAAGAATTTTCGCATATGTGATAACTATGGAAATAATCAACCTGGGAAGTTCTTGAAAGGACTGGATGATTATTATAAGTGTTTTGAAAAGGGTCATCAAGAAAAATAATGAAAAGGGAAAAAAGAACAGAGCAATATTCAGTGTTTTAACTGTAGTGAAATGGGGCATTACGAAAATAAATTTTCTAAGCATCATGGAAATATATATCATAATAATAAAAGGATCATGGTCAAGCATAAGCCGTTACTACAATCGACGTGGAATAAATAATGTGTTTCTATTTTTGGAATGAAGAATTATGTCATTTGAGTGTTGTATCTATGATTGTCTGGTTATATGAATTGTGGAAATAAATAATGATTGTACTGTAATAATATTTCATTGGGGATTTAAGATTGTATGGTACTAAGAAAAGTGACTCAATAGCAAGTTATTCTTTTTTGAAAATACACAGATGAGGGAAAGACAAACCTTAATATTTTCCTGATATTGAGGTAGTAATTTTGGAATAATGGATGATTGATTTGGGTAAATTATATTGGATATTCTTCACTACCTTAAAAAAAATTAATTGTTTGTCTATTCCATCATTGTTGGAGTTTAAATTTTTTTTGGATATAAGTAATATATCTAGTATTCTACAAGGAATAAGGGAGAATAAATGTAATCAATAAGGTTTTTTTGGTAATTCAGGGTGTTACCATGTTTTAAGAGAATACATTATGAAGGTAGTCACATGTTATTATGTAGAAAAAACATATCTTCATTATGTTTACCTTCTATATAAATTTTGGACTATGAGTTTGGGTGGAAGTATTTTGGATAATTCTAATGGTTGGAATGGATTAAGTTGGACATTGGATACTATTATTTAAGGTTAAGAAATTTCATAATATTGTTTTTGAATTGTTATAAAAAGGACAACCTGGAGGTTGGGTGTCAACTCGGAGGTCGGGTGACAACCCGTAACTTCCATCAAGGCCGCAAGACATGAACCCGCAACTGAAGGGCGACATGGGTGCATCACCTACCACTAGCCTACAAAATGTCTTAGTTTTTATAATGTAGTTTTTTAGATATCCTGATAGATGAAGTATAAATTCATTTTTTTGGAACCCTATAAAGTTAGGATAAATAAACTATTTTTGAGTTCTATTATCTTTCGGAGTGAAAGATGAGTTTGTGGTAGAAATTAGTTAAAGGATGGAACTCTACTTGTCAAGTATTATTGTTTTTTTCTTATTATATGAAGAAATTAATTCTTAAACTTTTGGGAAAAGATATTAAAACCAAAAATGTGTTATCCTAATACATTATGTTTTGTTGAATTAATGATATTTCAAATCATCATTGATTTATGTTTTTGAGACCCTCAATTTTCCATTTATTGTTCACTTGTTTGGGATTGATGACCTCAATCAATCCCTATAAATATATTTTTTCCAATTATGTGTCTCTAATTTCAACCAATGTTCTACTATTTGAAATTATAATTTGGTGGTGACTTTTTCATTTCCCTTTCCCTCTTATTACGACTAAATTTTATTAACCCTATTTCTGATGTGGGTTTTCAAAAAAGGTATTTTTTATTTTTAACCTTTTATTTTCAAATAAAAAATTTTAAATTTCGAGGAAGAAATTTATTGAAGGAGGGGTGAATGTGACACCTGAATATTTCATATTCTATTATCTATTTAAATTAATTTAATAGCTTATATTTCATGCAATACCGACTTGGCTTGCATTATACTCAATATTGAGTTTCTTCAAAACAACACATTAGTATTATAATTATTTAAATGATATATTTATTTATCAATTATGTATTGTAATATGAATAATAAAAAATAAATTTTAAATTTTATTTATTATATTTTCACATAAATAAAATATATTTATAATGAAATGTAAAAGTTTTGTTAAAATAATTATATATTTAGACAAATAATTTTCTTAAAAGAACTAATTTTTATGTCCTTTTGTGAAAAATAATAAATTTAATTTTAGACCCTCATAAAATTTGAATTTGGTAAAATAGACATCATTTTTGAAATCGGAATATCAGAATTAGCTTAGGTTGAATTCAGAATATCAGATAAATAAACTATTTTTTAATTCTAATATAGGTATTATTTATCTATTTTTATATTAAAATAAATTTATATAAAAAACTATTTATACATATAAAATTTTATTGAACTTTTTAACGTCTCTTACTCACCTTCTAGGAATATTTGTAAATTTGCATAAAATGAAATTTTACCGCCTCCGAGAATTGAATTTCAAAAATCCTACATACATGATTTTCATCATTAATTAATATGTGGTTCAATAGGATGAAAATAATTTTTTTGTGAATAAAATCTTTTGAAATTTATTTACCATGGTTAAAAGTAAATAGGGTAATTATAGGTAAAATTAATATTAGAGTAATATGAAATTACCCCAACACATGTCCTAATTCTATTGGATAAGTTTATTTAAAAAAAATCAACCTTAGGAAAAAATATGATCCTTTTTGATCCACATGGATTATATTAGGACATTGTTTATATTTTATTTAAAGAAGAGTTAAAAGTGTTAAATTCAAATTTTAATAATTAATACAATTTTAATATAAGGTTATACATAATATAAATTCGACTAAAAATATTCATTATAAATCTAAAACTATTTCCTACATCATAGTATTTTATTTATAATTTTTAGACATTAAATAATTAAATTTATTTATGACACAATGATGATGTAGTAATTAACTTATTAATAAATGATTAAAATAATTGATATTATAAATATTAATATAAATGTACACTGAAAATTTTGATGCCATACACGAATGTTATAGGTTAATATTACATTTCAGGGTTGATTCAATGTATTTGGTTCGAAGGAATCGAGTTTTTCTGAATTTAACAAAAAAATACTAAATAGTGTCAAAATTGACATAAATGAGTTTTAAAAAAAATACTATTTTATTAAATATATAATAGTCCTAAAAATATAAGATTCGGACAAATGAATTTGATAATTATATATATGTAATTATAGAACCACTTTAGGTTCTATTGACATTTTATAGTAACTTTATTAACCATGTATTATAATAGTACAAGAAGACATCATAAAAGTTAAATTATTTAACTAAGGGTTATGTCTAAAAGATAAGGTTGATATGGTGAATTAAAAATGTCTAAACCCTATTGGGTGAGTGGATTTAGACCCATAACCACCTTATATGTGAAATAAATCCACTTGGATCTATTAGAAACTGAAAATTAATTTTATAATAAATTAATTTTTCTTTATTTTCCAAAATTTCCCCTTAACTCTCTTATAAAAGGTTACTTTCACATATCTTAAATTCATGCCTACAAAGCCATTTGGATCAAACAAAACCTGACCAAATATCATTAAAACTACACTAAATTCAACCTAGAGGCCTTAATTTGTGAAGAAAACCATTCTAAAGAGCCTTTTTGTTCAAATCAAAAGGAAACACCCAAAGAAGAGGTAATTATTTTATCTTCTATTTCAAAGATCTTTTCTTGTTTTACTTCCTCTTTCTTTGTCGTTACCATACTAAAATAATAACTCCAGTAATGTATACATTCTAATATTTTATTATAAATATGGTAAAACCATATTCATTATTCTATCCATCCAATGAATGATAAAGTCACCATACGTGCGTATGTACGACTTACCGTCTCCACGTCATGGTGTAGTTTGTTATTCAACAATTAATTTTTTGGATGGGTATAATAATGAGTATAATTAACTTAAATATTGAATATAACATGGTAATTATTCTGTAAATATAATATACCATCAAATTAAATACCATTTCCGAATCAATAGAATGATATTGTCGCTCGTGCGTACGTACGACTTACCATCTCCGCGACGCGATGAGATTCATCTTTAACGATCACCATTAAAGAATATTTATAAAAATATATATTGATTAAGTATCATATATATGAAATAATATTTCTACTATAATAATATATATTTATGTAGATAAATATATGTTGTTTACTTACTTACATACTATACAATAAGAAAACAGAAACAACGTTAATGCGTATGTACGAACTTCCATCTCCATGAACGATGTATCAATTTCATATATCTATCTATTATACATATTTATATTATGAATATATATGATATATAAATCATGTTTTATATTCTAGAAGTTTTTAAATCATGATCTAAGTGATACGATCAAGAATAACAAGTTAAAACACGTACAATAAAGAAAGCGATTATTACCTGAAATGTTGCATTAACTTGTTAATAAATTGGTAATATAAAGTACTAAAAGAATCATATATGATATCATGAATATTATTATGATTATTATATAATTTAATAATATTTTTAAAAACTTTATAAATGAGTTTTTGAGTCTTACATAGAGTATCATACTTAAGGTAAGGGTTAATTTCTCAATATCATTATTATCAAAGATTGTATATGTGTAAGTATTTACTAGGACATATTCATCTTCAATATACATGTTTCATAAAAATGTTTTCAAAAGGAATATTTTAAGGTTTTATGGAAGGGAATATTTAACTATATCATCATTTTAAATATTTTAAATATTTATTTTTCCAAATCAATTTAATTATTGTCTACGATTTCAAAATTATTTTGAGGATTTATTTATATAGACATGATTGTTTTAAAATGTAAATTCCTTTAAAAAGTTTAAAATTGGTATGTGAAACTTTGATTAAAAAATATATTTTAAATGACTTCCTTTATAAATTGTGATAATTTTAAATGATTTCATGAAAATGAGATATTTATCTCAAATAATTTTACAGATAATTTTCAACTATGTCAATATGCTTTATTAGATATTATTCTTGATTGAGGTTGATTTATTATAATACAATCTTCCATATTGTATCAAATGAGTTATGATATGTTTGACTGTGGATGTGTTATTTTAATACCATTCATGGTTTATGGTTAAAGTATTTATATTTGGTATGTTATTTTTAATGGAAATTATTATGTTATATTTCACCCTTTTTATATGAGGAATGCATTGGAATTAGTAATTAACGGGTGGGACATGCTATATCCCCTCAATAGATCAGTAGGTCTCATGAGAAAAACTAGTGTCTTGGAACAAGGCCTTGATATAATACATGTGAATGGTCTTGGAATAAGGCCTTGAAATAGTAGTTATTATGTCCGACATTATGCATTCCCTCATTATGAAATTAGTTGTTACATGTGATTATTCAACTAGTAGAATATCCATGTGCATGTTTATATGGTAATGTTTTATTTTTTTCATATTATGTTTAAGTTTATGTTTAAAAGGAATTTTTTCTTATTATAAAACTTTCCTTAAATGTTTATAGATTTTTATAAATTATTTACCCTTACTGAGCATCTGAGCTCACCCCTTTCTTATGTTTTATTTTCTCAAGATTATAAGAAGTGTATTATGATTGATATGTTGGGTTAAGATAGGGGAATAATGGAAATATCAAAGGATTATTTATTTTGTGTTTTATGTTAGAAAGTGTAATGTAATGTTCTTGTATGTAATATATTTTCCAAGACTGCTAAACTGATCGGTCCTTCAAGACTTGATTCCTTATAATCATGCTAATGTATAAAAATAATGCACCGTCTCTAGGATTCTTGGTTTAGGGAGTTACATAATAGTCCATAATAACAAGATGACTCTCCCATATTTAGATCTTGTCACCATGTGTCTTCATACCGAGTATCAATTGAATGTTAAAGTCTGATCAATACAACTACCTCAACGAACACTCATAGTACACCTCCCCCATTAGTAGAAGAGAATATTACCTCATAGATATATATTTAATTTTAGTATTTTCATACATATATATTATATCATTTTAGGTGAATATTCAATACATTATAGAAACAATCTCGAGTACCATAACCAATTAGTTTCATTGGAGACTAGTTACACAAACAATTGGTTCATTGATAAACAACATCATCTCCCACTACGTTCATCATAACTAGAATCCTCATTATAAATATATTTTTTAACACAATTCTTCATAACCTGGGGAATGGAAACATAATAATGGATCATCATTAATTATTTTTAATGGTAAACAAGGGATATACATAGGCGTAACATTAACATAAAGGTATGGAACATGAGGATAAGTTTTGAAAACCATAACCTATATATCAAAGATCATAATATTGAGTCAATTCACAATGATTAGTTGTTCATAAGACATTAATAACGATATAATCAAATAACATGAACTATGAGAGAATAAAATTTTCATAATACATAGATTTTTTGAAAACACATAAGCATAGAAAATCTTATATCAAAGATACACCCCAAGACATTAATAACATGTTTGGATTAGTCTAAGCGCCCATACACATGAATTAGGATTTGGATTAACTCTTATGTAAAATCTTTTGGGCTTGAGATAACCTCCTGTGAAACCTTTGACCACATATAACATTAATTATTACCTAATGAATTGGAGGGAGATATAGGTCCCATGCATCAATAATTAAAATCATATGTCTGTCTGTTACAAGATCATAAAACATTCATCATATCATAAATAATTAAATGAAATGACCTTCCAAAAAATTTAATCATATCATATCCTATTAAAAAAAGATAGGATTCAGAATCATTTTATCATTTCATCACTATATAATCCACGGATAAAGCAGCAGGTTTCATAATAATTTTTTCATGGTATTCCATGTAGAAGAGAATTTGGTTACATAAACATATTCACATGGTAAACCATTCAGAAAAATAATAATAATGATAACCTTGGTTTATATCCCTAGAAAATCATAATTAATATCAAATTATGTCATCTTAGATAAAGAATGATTTTGAATGATCATTTGAAACATTTCTTGAGGAAAATAAAATTTTATTGATAATAACTTTTAAAAGTTAAAATTCATAAAAAATTATGATAATCATTTTCATTGAAAATATAATTTAAGACATATAATGGATTCTTCAAAAAAAAATATTCATGAAAATGGGGATTACTCTTCATATCATACACCTTAGTATGGTGATTAATTTCACATTTTTAGTAAAATCATTATAGTAATTTTTTAGAAAATGACATGAGTATTACATTCAAAACATAATAAAAAAATAAAAACATGGGTAAAATGGAATTTAATGAATAATTTAAGAACATTTTTAAAATTATTTTATTAAACATAGTTTTGGAAGAGAAAGAGTTTTCAACTGAAGAGAGATATAAAGCCATTTTTCATAAAAAAATTATTTTGAACTATTGAGTACCAATAGAGATTGAAATGAAGGGAAAAAAATGTATTTTCATGACATAAATAGTGGATAATAAAATTATTTTTTTATTGAGAGATGGATCATAATATTTTTTCATTATAAACAAAATCATAATTAATCTAAAAAATTGATGATATTATAACATAAAAGCTTTACCAATTTGGTAACATTGAATTGTAATCCTGATTAAAGAATAATATTTAATGAATAAAAAAAATATTATGATAATAAAATAAATTCCCATTATTATTGGTCATATGGATGTATATACACCTCATAATAGAAGATGGGTGTATAACATAACAAACGCCTCAATGAAGTCAATTTGATAAAAAAATACCTTACCACTATTGAAACTATTGAATCATGGACCCCATGAATGAAAGATACAAAATTGTATATTTAATCCCAATAATTACATGAGGAAGAATAAAAAAACATTCATGGGGAATATATACACCACATAAATGATATATGTGGTGAATATGGGATCTGTCTCATAGAATTAAAAAGTGGGAAGGAAATACCATACTAATTTAGTAATATTTTAAATCATTATCCACAATAAACCATAACATAAAATTAAAAATTAAATATCATGAAAATTAGGATATTAATGATATAACATTTCAAATAGTAATTATATAAACCACACAAAACAAATGATTTTTGATTTTTGATATGCCTCCCAAAAAATAAAAAAGAGAATAGAAATACCTTACCATATGCCTTGACATCCTTCGTACGCATTATAAACTAGTATATAATAAATATTATATTATTAAAAATGTATTATATTACAATATTCATACATATAATATCATATGTGTGATAATTATACGATTTTATTACGATTTTATTATTAGTTCTATGATAATGTTATGTTTCTGGTAATAAAGACTTAATTTTTCAAATATGTTTTAGTTTAGTGTGTTGTATTATTTTAAATTGATCATGGTTATAAAAATTTTCAAAATTTTAACCATGATATAAAAATAATATGTATACATTATATATGTGTTCATAGTAACCCATTATATTTTGAGATAAAAATGAACTATATAGTTAATAGAGATGGTAAGTCATTTGTACGCATGGACGTTGTTTCCAAATTTTTGAAATAAATAAAAATTTGATGATAAATTACCAGTAAATTTTAAATTTTATTTTAATATATTGGATTCATATTCATTAAATTTATCCTTATTAGCCTCCATTTAATGTGTAAAATAAAATTAATCAAATCCATTTGCAAGGCGGTCCGTCATACACACAAGCAGTGTTATTGTATCCCTATCATAATATAATGTAAGAAGGTGCCATTAATATCATAATCAAAGAAGTATTGTAATTCCATAGATATCATATTAATATGTTAAATCCATAAGTATATCCATCATTGAGATGTGGTGATGAAAAAAACAACATCAATTCAAGAGGCTGTAGTCCTCCGTACACATGATTGATGATTTCATATTATATTTAAAGGTAGTCAAGGTGTATATAGATTATTAAATTAGCATAATAACATCTTAGAATATACAATATATTGGTTATAATATATTGTAAGTGAGTATACATAATTTATGGAGTAAAATGAGAAATTAAAAAGAATAATCTTAGTGAAGACAATTACCATTACTTTGTAGCACCTCCATTGGATCTCTATTTAATGATCCTCGTGTTGGAATTTTTGGATGACCATAAGCTCTAAAACATGTATAATGAGTTTTGGGAGGTATTTTCTCATGTTTTCGAAAATATATATTTATTTATATTTTTGAATTAGTGAATGGTGGTGGTGTCCTTTTATAAGTGGGGGAAAGGTAGCCTCTTTGAAATTACATGGATATTTGACAAAAGAATACAAAATGATAATGTAATTTAAATTAAATATGCATAAAAATGATCCTATATTATAACTTCATTAGAATAGGAATAATATATGTCCATAAAATTTTGTTTTATAATTGTTTTAGGTCATTTTAAACCCTTATCATTTTAGATTTAACCCTCGGTAAACCCATTTTTACCTTCACTATGATAGATAATTCTTACATTTTTTACTAATTATCATCATAAAAAATTAATTTAATATTTTTAGATAACATAAATTAACCTAATTCAAAATATAGAATCCATTTTACCAATTTAATTGATATAATTGGAATGATATATATTAAAATTAATCCCACACACACGATTATAATGAGAGTTTTTAGAGAGAAAATGTTTAAAAGTTTACAAGGTTTTTATATCCAAATTAAATTTAAAAAAAGTTATAATGAACTAAAATGTACAAATAGATATGTAATTGAAGTTATTTTAAATTAAAAAAATTTATAATATAATATACTCTTATAAATAATTTAATGGAAAAGGTAGTTATCAATTAAATTTCATTATTTTTTATTATTCATACAAATATTAATCATTAAAAAAAATTATTATAAATTAACCATATTATAATTTTAACATTATAATTTCCAATTTAATCATTACTTGTTTCAAAAAAAAATAAAAACGTGTAAAAAATATTCTAAAAATATTTGTGCAATAGGTGACAAAAATTCCATTTAGAGAAATACATCATCAAAGAAAACAATCTTATTTATTACTATCTCTTGTATAAAAAAACATAAGATGTATTTATATATTTTTATTTAATATATTATATTTTAATATAATTAAAATAATTAGAAAAAAGTTTTTTCATTTTTTTGTTATGGTAAAACGTGTTTTGGTGTATAAAAATTATTTTTTAGAAATTGATTTCCATTATTTTAATATAATTTTTATTTTCATTTTTAAATAATTGGTCCAAAAATAATTCATTTTATATAAATGTGTAAAACATATATCTTTTATATTTATTTAATCCTATTCATTACCACCATTCCAAGTTTTAGGAGATAACTATCATTTTAAATAATAATATCTCAAAAAGATAATATATTTCATTTAAACTTAGGTTTGCATGTAACAAATGGTAAACTCAGTGTTTGGTGTAATGAAAAATATCAAAAAAATTAGATTCATTTAAAAAATATTTCACGATGTCTTGGGTTGTTATATTAAACCCCCTTAAACAAAATTTCTTCATCTAAATTCATCATGGTCATCAGTGGTTTATCATCTGAAAACTATTTTAGAGAAACCCACATCATAAAACTAGTTAAAAATCTTCTTTAAAAGGATAAGGGATGCACTAAAGTCCTCTAAAATAACACATGAAGGGTTTAAAAATAGGATAACATAGGTGGGAAATTAAAGCATGGATATAGAAGTGAAATGTAACACCCAAACACTAATAGAGATTGAAAGATAACATGGTGAGGAGAATCCTGTTGACCACAAATCCAATAACCAGAGAGGTTTGAAAAAGTCATGTATATCATCAAAAAATGATGATAACAAGACAACATATTATTTCAAGAACCATTTTTTAATTTTATGGAATTCCTTTTCCATCTAGGATTTGAACATATCAAAATGTACTTACATGATATATCATTATTTCATAGGCACAATTTCACCATTTGGTTGTTCCTTGATCAATTTTTCACTTCATGTCATACTCTAAAAGATGAATTATTCTCATGGATGACATAATAAATAGGATCCATAATAGAATGATATTTCATTTATTAAATTTATAGCAAAATAGGATTAAATTTGATATCCAATATAGTTAAATCTTTTTAAGGGTGGTGTAATATGTTAATTTCTAAATCATTATCCAAAAATCGACATAAACCATTCCATAAATGGTTAACCCTATTAAAATTCCAAAATTCACAATTTTAAACAAAGAAACTGAATTTATTAAAATAAATAGTATATTAATCTCCCATATATAAAAAAAGTATCACTTGATTCTCACATACCAAACATTGGAATACCATTATCTTGTATTTTCATGAAACATGCTAATAACCTAAATTAGTATAATAATATATTGAAAACATACATGATTACTAATTATATACATAGATCCCATATTATTGGATAAATTTATTAAATATAAAAATACTTTCAACTTTGATAGTATAAAAAACATTGTGCATAAATCATTAATCAATTGAAAGGTAATCAATACTATCCAATTTACTTATTCTTGTTGAGAGACTCTTTATCCCAAAATAATTATCTCAAAATTTGGAGCATATTATGGGTTTTATTACCTTAAAAAAAATATAAAAAATATATTAAATAACTTTCCTTATACATTAATACTATTTAACATATTTTTCAAAATCAATAATGAAATCCTTATACTAAATAATCCATATATATATATATCATGATTAATATAATATAATCCTTGAATTATAATCTATTAATACATCAATCATGTCACTTCATTCTCAAACTATTAACTAGGATTCATCATCTTATTCCTAAAAACCCATTTCCTTTCATATATAATTATTATTCTCTTCTTCATAAATGGGGAAACCATTATTCAAATAACTTTTCTGATTGTCATCATGAATTTTCCCTTTAAGACATCAATTTGTATAATGACCATACTTTTTTACTTTTAAAATATCCAATAGTCAATGATAATGCAAGGATACCATTATTCTCATCCATTTCATTAAATACAATTTTTATTTTTCCTTTTTAGTTACTTGATTTGAGTCCTTTTCTACACCCAAAAAATCTTATCCTCCAACTGATAAATTCCCTTGAGTGCTTCTTCCCACATTATCAACATATAATAAACTAAAAATTATATCTTATAGGGTCTTCAAAACATGAACTCTCAGAAAACTATACTCCTTATCTTGTTTTATTTTTCAAAGAGCTCATTAAGGTACTTGTTGCTAATAATTTTTTAAGACATCAAATTTGGAATAATTAGATAATCTTTCACTACAATAATAATCCCATTTTCCTTCTGTTCAAAAAAATTTAGTCACATTTAATGTTAACCTAGTTCCTTATTGTTCCCACTATTGACTATAACCAAAAATAATATTTTGGGCAATTATATTCATAATGGAGAAAAAATAATCATGAAAATTACTCATATGATTTCAAAATCATGACATATTATTTTCAATATATGATTCCATAGTCTTAACCCTGGTCATTCATTGTCATTATATCACTCATGATGGTTCGTAAAGAGTTTTGAAATTTCTAAATCATATCCCATGGGAGTATTAATTTAGGTTTTAAGAAAGGCCTATTTCATGCACCAGGTGATGATCGAGTCCTACTCAATGTGCACTTTTTTGAATTATTAACCCTAGTAACATCTATTTATGATTCACATCCACTCATAGTATCCAAATAAGAATGTAATTTTTTGGAAACCACTAACTCTATCCTTTACCAAAATTTCAGGACATTTTCCTCTACTTTTACTACTCCTTAGACATATCTTTAAACATTTTCTTATATATCTCACTAATGTTTTCTCATTCTAGTTTCCAATGGATAACTAAACCATTTCTCTTATACCAACTATAGAGAGACATGATTTTCATACATAGATATTGTATGGACCCAACCTTAAATATTATATAATTGGGTTAATTCAACAATATATCACATTAAAATATTCCAAAAGATATTTGAGTTTTATAGTTTTAGTGTATTAGGTCATAACCACATAAATAGAAAATCAAGTATTATAATGTTAACACCTCTACCCAATATCAAATCTTTTCACTATAAAAAACTATTAATAAATGAGATTTAATTAAATAAAAAAATTTAAAAATTTCAACAAGAATTATTATCATCCTTTAAAAATAAATAACCCTATGAAAAATATTTTAAAACCATAGAAGATCACCAGAAGCTCAGTAAGGGACATAAAAAGAAGAATGAAACTTTTTGTTAATGAATAAAACTATTTTCACAGAGTTATAAATTTTACACATAAAACATATGATATTAATTTTAACTTACGAAATCATAAGTTTAATTTAAAACCACATAATGAATATATAAATAATAAAATGGTAACTAATGTAATAATTTTCATATCAAGTTTAATATAAAGTAGCTCCCCTAGATACACATGGAGTAACCATCATGGTTAAACATGGAATAACCACCATAGTATATTCCCATAATATCTTAGGAGAAACCTAACTAGTTCAATCCATCCCTTTAACACTTGCAATGGAGATCCATAAAATTATCCCACAACATATTTTTATCATATAACCACCCATTATCAAAATAATTACAATGAACCATAACATACCATGACACATAAAAAAAGGCATAAATGAATCATTCTTGATGAATAAAATTTCTATTTTTGAATCACTTTCCAATTTTTAGATATCTTTTCACTAATAAATGATTTTTTTTGAAAATATAATTTTAAACATGCAATGGAAACATCAAAAAATTAATGTTTCATTATTATGTATATGTAAAAACACATTTTTTTCTAAAAGGATAGAATAATGAGGTTTTTAAAGGAATATCCCTTCTAAATATCATATCATCGAAGTGTGATTAAATCAAATAAATGGAATATTTATATTCCATATCTATCAAAATAATAATACATAATATAATCATATGTTATTTCACAAATAATATTTTCATGAAATAATAATTTTAAGTAGAATATTAACCAAATAAATGGAAATTCGGTTAATAATTCTCTTACCTTATGTCTGAAAGTATTATTGTACTTGTGCTTACTATCCTAGATAATAAAATAAAATTAGATCAATTAATTAATTAATTAATAAAAAATTATCAATATATTTTATTTATTAATATTTTTTTTTTCATTTATGGCCATTTTTATGAGTTATAAATTTCAGAATCATCATTCTAGTAGCGTTCATTTCATTGATTTTTGGTCAGTTCCCTGGAGTATAATTATAGGAGTTCTTGTCAAATGGAGAATAACTATAGAAGTGGAAAGAAATGGTATTGATAAGTTTCCATAATGTTAAATGATCATATATTAATTTTTTTTCTAATATGGGGACAATTATTTAGATAAAACATTAATGATAAATGTTTGGTTTGTTTTTTGAGGGTTTTCCAACCATCAAAAAGTTGATTTATTTTATTTAATAATATAATTATATAATAGTTAAAAAATATTAAATCATTTATAATATATATTGTAAAATATTTTTTAACCATACTAATTTTTATATGACCATATTTGAGTATGGTAATAGAAAATGAAAACTCATCATCCATGAAGGCAGTGGATCGACACGTCATGAATACTGTTTCCTTTTTTAAAATAGAAGGAGTAGAGAAGATATTTGATTGTGGATATTCCATTAACATAATAAAATTATAGTTTTGATATCATAATGGATTTATAATTCTACTTTGGATAGTGGAGGTGAGAAAATGGTATAAATAAATAAAAAAATAATTTAAAAGGGAAAGAATGAATGATTTTACCTCTTGAATATCATCTCCTTGAGATCCTTCTTAAGGCACATTATTTTGGAATTTGGTGAGACTAGAATGTATTAGTCATGGGGAAGAGGATTTATAATGGAGATTGTATGAATGTAGAAAATTTTCATGGTTTATAAGGTGTGATGAGAAGAGGTGGTGAGGGGTGGTATTTAAAGGGAGAGGGGAGGGATGTTTTCGATTACATTATTCATTTTTATTATTATTTTGGATCAAGACTCTCAACAGTATTGATTATTTTGACAATTTAAAGTAAATAATTCATTTTGGATCTAAATAAACTGTTTATACATAATTAGTGACTCACAAATTCATGTATTAAACTTATAATGTCAAAATACCACAAATTATCGTATTTCACTTTTCCCCAAAAAATTCGACTATTTCAGAAAAATCCAAAAAATTTATTCTAACAACTTTTCAATGAATAGATTTAAAAAATATAATCCATTTCTATAAAATAATTTTCAAAAAATGAGAAATCTAATTTTTAATTAAAATCAATATTTATTTCAAATATTCTGATTTAGAATTTACAAAATTTTTTATCACACTTTGAAAAAATTAATTACGGTCACAAAAATTATATTACAATTATAGTAAAAAAACTAATTTATGAATATATTTCATGAATATAAATTTTATTTTAAATAATTATATTGGATAATAAATTATAACTAAACATTAATGTTTCTCAAAAATACCAACACTTAAATTCTTATTTTAAAAACATTTATTTTATTATTCGATGAT
Source organism: Viscum album (assembly GCA_963277665.1). Taxonomy (NCBI): domain Eukaryota; kingdom Viridiplantae; phylum Streptophyta; class Magnoliopsida; order Santalales; family Viscaceae; genus Viscum; species Viscum album. Next base: position 1,147,991,839 of record OY728127.1, on the reverse strand, counting down.
ATAAATATATCATATTTTCATTTACGAGTTACCTAAATTTTATTTAAAATTTCATATGTGACACTATTATTCTAATGGAATGATTACAATTCCAAATGGTTGTATTATTATTACAATAGTCAGGTTACTAATTCATCTTTATAGATTCCTTAATTTCTATAAATACCCCTTATTTATTTATAAATTTATAATGGATTTAAATATTTAATTGAAGAATAAAAAAATTATTCCACATGTTCCAAGGTTGTTACATTCTCCCTCCTTTTGGAAATTTCACCCTTGAAATTTTAATCAGTTATTTTTCATTTGAGGGTACCATTACCTCATAGCATTTTAAGATTACCATGTTTCTTATACAACTCTATGATTTCTCCCCAAAACCCAATCATGGTAAATTACCATATTTCACAATATGTGTTCTCTATAGTCAATAATATGATTTTTTTCTTCTTATAATAAAGTATATCTTATAAATAAACTAATTTAGGGCTCAAAACATGAGATTAATCTGGAATATACTCTGTTAACATCAAAACGTGAAAAAGAATTTATACCTAGGAAAAAATCATAGGCCAAACCACTTGGTAAGAAACATATCATACTTTCTCCAAGATTTCATAGGGTCCAATGAAACAAGGACTTATATTTCCCTTATTACAAAACACTACACACTTTTCCATGCAGAATATTTGGGAAATAAATTATCACATACCTCATAAGAGATATCCCTCCTCCGTTTATCCATATAACTTTTCTGCCCACTATAAACATTCCCAACATGTCACTGAATCAACTAAACATTCTGTCCCATTTACATTACCAATTTGGTCCCATCATCTTTCATCCATCTACATCATCTCATAATTCCAGTGTTCAACACCACTTTCCATATAATTATTATGTCTGAACCATCTGTATAATGGATTGAAAACTGTTATTATAAGAAAAATCATCCAAATAATGATGCTAATCCCACCTCCCATTTCAATACATTGAACATGTTTGAAGAATATACACTAACATATGTTTTATTTTCTATGACTATCTTTTTGATCAAAGATGAAAACTTGTGTTTAAATTTAATTAAGTTCCTAATGACTTCTAAAGGCCCTTCCAAATTCTAGAAGAGAACCTGTTATCATGATCAGATACAATATAGATACGAAATCCATGTTACCTGACTATCTCTTTAAGTTGAAACTAAAAACATTGATCTAGATAAGGAGTTTCTTAAATAAGAATAAAATATTTATATTTATTCATTCGATCAATAATGAACCAAATTGAATTGTTACCCTGAGATGTTTTTGGTAATCCCACTATGAAATCCATGGATTTATTTTCCCATTTTGACTTAGGAACTAGAAAAATATAAATCATCCCATTCAGTAATTTTCATTCTTATTTTACCTATTGAAAATTTACTCATCTCATGGTAAAGTTAGTAATATCTATTTTCATTCAATTTCACCAATAATACTATCAAAGGAAACTATTCTTCTTAGGGCTTCCATGAGTAACTGAAAGTGGTGAACTATGAGTTTCACTTAATAACTATTTGTTCAACTATGAATCAAAAGGAACACATAATATCTTCCAAAATGTCAAAAAAATCATTATCAATGTTAAGTTCATCAAAAATGAAATTTTATCAAATTCTATCTTTTTTAGTAACTCATATTATTCCTTCCATGCTTTCATAATTCTATCTGATTGAGATGATTGCACTAACACCTCAAAAAATATTGCAAAATGTCCTACACCCATAACATCCAATCCAAAATTCATCAAATCATTGACCATGGTGTCATTTTCCAAATGTATCGTGGTTAATATTGAATTATTATTTTTAATTAATGAATCAACCCTTTATATCGTTTTCCAGGATGATAATTGATTGTGAAATCATTATTCTTTATTAGTTACAACCAACTTATTTTCCTGATGTTAAATTCCTTCTTGAGTGAATATATACTTTAATTTTTGTTATCAATATTCATTTTACACTTTTTCTCCATACAAATTATTTATATAAATATTTAAAAGAAAAAAATAAATATTAATTCCAAATCATGTGTTAGATAATTTAACTCATAAGGTTTCAATTACCATGATGAGTAATCAATTACCAAATCATTATACATTAATACTCATCCATGTCCCAGGAATACTGCATCATTATAGATGAAATACTCTACATTTTGGGATGGTTGGGCCAAAACTAGAGCATCCACCAATCTTCTTGTCATTTCCTAATAAAATATCATTCTTATGTCAAAATAAATTTAACCCTTTTTCATGTTGACATAGTAAGTGGGATAGATTTGAATTTTTTTAATAAACCATAAAAAATGGACAACTAATCCATGAAAACTGTGAATATATGTAAAATTTATATTTCATTTTCATTAATCAACCTATTTTGTTTTAGTAGGATCAACTATTATTCCTTACTTTTTATAACATTCCCAATAAAATAAATCTATTATAATAAAAAAATCACCATTTCAAAATTTCCCATATTAAATATTTTCGTTTAGGGATTTTTGGAAAATCCTTATATATTTTTCATTATCCTAATTACTTTGTGAATAATCAAAAATAGAATCAATAAAAATAAAAAAAACTCATCAAAATATTCATAGAGTATTGTATTCATAAGAAACATAAATATAGTATGAGTTTTTTTAAAAAAAAATGGAATAAATACAAACTCATAATTCCTATATGTAGTCTGGAACACTATTTTTGTAATATCATCCTACTTTAACTTATACTAATGGTTCCCTAACCTAACATTAAGCATTGAAAAGTTCTCTACACTTCAAAGCTGCTCAAAAAAATCATCAATATGGGGAAACGGGTACTTATTTTTAAAAATGATATTATTAAATAACATATAATCAATATAATATATCATAAAACCATATTTCATTAAATGAAAAAAACTTGAGAACCCAAGGTGAATTACTAAGACAAAGGAAACCATTATCTAGGGACTCTCACAACTTATTTTTCAATTATAAAAGTTATGCATAACCATTCAATTAGAAGGTTTTGATATAGTTTTTTAATTTGGGGCTAAATCACCTGAAAAATGAAAATACTGATCAATTATATTACTAAGAAAATCATCAAGAGAACATCCTGATACTAATTTTCCACTAAGACATCAAAAAGCTGTGCAGTTCCATTATTTTCAACAATATGTTCAAGTTAATATTCATTTCCATATTTTAATAATTTCTCATCTTCTTCATATGTTATAAATGGTATGGGTTCATTCTTATATACAATCTGAGATACATTACTAAAAAACTTATTTAGCTCTATAATAAACTATGGAATGGTAAATAGAAAGCCAATACATACCGAGGATAACAATAAATTCTACTAGGTCATGGAAAAATGATTGTAGGTAAATTATTTCCATAAAAATCGACAAAATGATTTTAATAATTTATTTTTTTTCCATAATATTTTCCTCATTTTTTACCATAATTTATGGATTCATTTATTAATGTGAAGTTTTCAGTTTACTATAAAATTCATCATATATGAAAGAATGTGTTGACCCCAAATTAAATAAGACATTAGCAATGTACAAGTAAACAAACAGTGTACATGATACCATATCATTGGATGGACTGAAATCTACTAATGTAGTTGAATAATATTTCACCACAACCTTCTTGTCATATTCTAGATTCTTTCCATCATTTTGGTTCCTCTTTATAAACTCATTTTCATAAGGACCCATCTCTATAAATTTTAAAAAAATTACCATTTGTATATCATAATTATTATTACAAATACGATGATCTTTTCCATTGCAAATATGAGAAATATTCCCAAACATACCACATCATGAAAACTTACCAGACTTCAAAAAACATTCCCCAATGTGTTTTTACCAAAATTATCACAATATGAAAACATAGTTTTCATACCTTTAAACTTATTTGATAAATTATTTCATTTTTCATGCCACCATAAGGACTTTTTATATTGGGTTTCTAAGTAAAATTGATCATAATAAAACTCCATTTCCACCTTCTCCACACATAAAACATGTTTTCATAACATTTGAATTTATATTAAGCCAATCCAATTCATTTTGTTGGTTTTCATCCTGATTAATTTTTTTTGATTTTACAATAAAGATCCCCCAAAAATTGTAGCATAACATTCCAATCGAGTGTATTTTTCTTTTTATGCAGCCACTGAATCCTCCTAACGTCTCAATTCTATGAATGGTTTTCCAATCCTAAGTCAATTCTAATTTTGAAAATATTTTTGAACTCATCCCATTCCAAAGCATCAATCTCCTCACAATCCCTAATATTTATGACCATTTACCACCACTTGCTGGCTTCACTTTCATAATGGTAAATAGAAAGACTAAATGTTAAGTGGTTTGACAACCCATGACATCAAAAATATTTTCCATGGATTGAACATACCCATAATCTACCATTATGTCAAATTATACACTAAATGTAGTTGGGTGATTCCTCATAAATTGTTCCACCATTGACATATTCTAGGTCATAATAATAAAAATATACACAAGAGGAAGGGGGGGGGGGGTGAACTGTGTCTTTTAAAATATATCCACGGATTCTGTCTTTTAAATCAATTTGTGATTTATGAATATATGCTGAGTTATATTCTGTTATGAGTATGAGAAGTAGATAAATAGACCGTATGAACATAGTAATTTTTATATTGGTTTGGGACACCAAGATCCCCTATTCCACTCCACCAATGATCTCTCCTCATGTTTGGAGAACTTCACTAGAAATGTCATATTATCACTTGACCATAGAATACATATCTGATTGCAAGGAGTATAAAACTTTATAATAAAGTCATAAACAAAGACTTATAGTTCTTTTATAGGGAACATGTTATCCACATATTACTACATAAAGATGACACTTTACCCCAATTGAGTACGTGCATTTTATAATCCAATAAATCAAAATAATTTGATTTGTTGATGGTTTGGGTTGATGTTTAAAATTGAATTATAATAAATTTATATTAGATGAATCTTATTCTTCATAAAATAATGTATTCAAAAAATAATAACTTTGAAGCAATCCTAGTTGCAAAATGATCTTCAATTTTTATAACAATAATCAGCAGCAATAATTCTATAGTAGTATGATGTTAAAAATGTATATCCACAAATTGTATCTTCTTTTAGAAAAATAATAGATTAGATACTTCATTTTAAAAACACTGTAAAATATATTCACATGAATATAATAATATTTGTATATCTGTGTATTTTAAAAATAATTATTGAATAAATATATAAAAAATATAGTTTTCTTTGGTATTTCAGATGCAAGAAAATATCCTGATAGATTGTGGATATTAAAATATGAAATAATAAGATTTTTCATAACTTCCTTTAGGAATATGATTGATTTTATATAAAAAATATGGTTCTTTGAATAAATTATAATGAGATATGAATCAGTCATAAATGGTCTTTTATCATATCTTTTATTCTATCAAGACCATTACAGAAATCTCAGATAAAATCGCGAAATTAAATCTCTATCATTGAAAATTAAAATGTAGGGTTGCTTCAAAAAGTTAAATAATAATAAATTTAGGGTTTAACTACATAGAATTCATTCTCTGAACATAAGGTTAAAAATCTAAGGTTTATTATAAGAGTAAGGATGATGAACTATACGTTTGTTTCTCCAATGTAGGATTCCTTAATTACATATGGTTTTAACCATAATTTATTCTCTTAACATACATAAGGTTCCATCCAAATATTTGGATCTTTAACCAAACTTTTCTTGAAATGTAGGGTTGATGATACATTCATACTATTCTGAATATAGGTTCTATTTCATCCATTATGTTTATCAATGAAGGGTATGAAAAGTGTTTCTAGAAAACATAAAAATGCCTTCCAAATAATTTGATGAATAAACCATGTATAATAATAACCTAAATATATTTAAAGAATAAATATTTCAACTAATATTAATTTCCTGAAATACAACTAATGTAATTTCATTATTAAAACAAATATGGGTATTTGTGAGCATTAAAATCAACAATATTTGTAGGGTATTATTGAGACAATACATTCCCAAAAATCTCCCACTTTTTAATGATAAAAAACCCATAAAAAATTTATAATTTTTTTTAAACACTAAAAAAATTATATTTTAAATAAAAAATATTTCCTTTAAAAAATATGTTGATAAAAGCAATATTTTGATTTAACATAACTACTTAGATTTCAAAAATTTATTTTAATGTTGTGTTTACCCAATTTCTCCCCCTCTTGTGACATAAGAAACAAGGTAGATGAAAATGGATTGAAACACATTTAATGTTTCATAGAAGAATAAATTAAATATTATTTTGTAATGTTTTTATAAAAAAGATATCAGTTCTAATAGTGGAGATGAACATACAATGAAATATAAAAAAGATACAAAAAATAAAAAAAAGGAATTTATTTGAAAGAAATCTTAAAATACAATAAATTATTTGGTTTGAGAAAAAATGGTTAAACAATAGTTCTGGTAGAAGGTGAAAGGTATTGGTTAGGAGAGAGTTCTGAGTCTAATTATAGTGAAGCATGATCATTTTGAAAAACATCTTCAATTATTCCATCTAAGCGTCTAACCTTTCTGAAAGATTTTCCTGCAACATTATTTTCAAAATTCACGAATCTTGACATAATTTCACATTTTCAACCAAATTCAATTTCAAAATGTCATACTGATTCTCTTATGTCTCCAATAACTAGGATAACTTATCATCGATCTTATTAAGTAGCAGCTTGATTCGAGGTTAACTGTATTTCCACTTCTCAAAAAGATATATCTGATTATCCAAAAAAACTAGAAAATGTGCTCTATTAAACTGATGTTCCTCATGAATTTTAGTCATATCATCAATTATTGATGTGCTATCATGATATCTTCTGACCAGATCTGGTGATGTTGGAGGTACAGAGGCAGAAGCTATTTACTGAATGATATCTCCTTTTATTGATGAAAATTGACTTCAAAAATACCATTTTAAATATAAACAATCTATTTTAGAGATAGGTTATGATTTTATTATTCCAATATAATCCAAAAAATCTCTCCTAAATGCATCAAAATCGCTTTTTGAAATATAATTTTTTCTAAACTCTTAAATTTTTGTCTAAATAGACTATAATTCCATCATTAGAACATATAAATTTTTGAAATATTTTAGAGATTTATTTGATGATTCTAGTTATTTTTGATGACTAGAGTTATCATCCCGAACCTTGTTAACTTTAATTACATGATCTTCAATATGATTTTTCAGTGAATCAGATATTTATTCATCATGGTTATTCGACGGATCAACTTCCACAGTAGATTTTTTTTAAATAATTCTCCGTTGAAAAATAAATACAATCAAGGAATTATTTTTTCTTCTCCTGAGAAAGGTATAATTATTTCTATGGAATGACCAATGACAAGGAAAAACTAAATTTTAATGATCTTAGTGGTCTCCATTATCAATTTCATAAATTTATCTTCTGTTTGAGAAATTTATTTCTATTGATCTATTTGAGGAATAGATAGAAATTCATGAGTCTAAATTTATACATGTTGATCTACATAATGATCAGGTTCTTCCAAATAGACTAAATGAGTTGCATCTCCAGATCCTAACACTGGATCCTCATATTGGGGTTCTTCTCTAGTCCTTTATGTTAAGATAAGTTCATCAGAGTTTCATTCTTCCAAACCTTCTTTTGAAAAATCAATATCAGAGGTTTCTTTTGATAGGATGAGGAAAACATTATATTCTAGATTCTATAACTTATTCATTTCATAAAAAAACTAAACCTATAGATGTGATGATTTATTTCTCCCCATTAGTAAAAGATCCAAATTTTTATTGGTCATTTTCACTAACAGACATTAGTATACCTTTTACTATACTCCAAAAGAAACCATGTTCTCATAGAGTACCAGCATTCAAAACATTAATGTGATGAAATTTGATTCGAGAATCAAAAAGAAGAATAAAATTTTAGTTGAAAAAAATAAATTAATATATTTTTCTGTATAGATAGATTGGAATCCTTTCCTCTAAATGGAAATGAAAACTCAGATATCACATCATATATCTTGGAAAGTTCAACGTGATGCCTTTAATAAATAGAAACATAATATACATGTATGGGTACAAAATAATTTCTAATTCATCAGCACTTAGAGCAATTTTAGTTTGCAGAATCATTACTAAATCCTCATGTTTTCCTCAAGATCCATTACAATAATTTTCTATATACTTATTTATCCAAAATGAAGTGAAATTATTTCTTATGATTTGTGATATTCATTTAAAATTGATTGTAGATCAAAATGAAATACTGATTCATGTGGTAATTCTTAAATTTTTGCAATTTCTACTTAGGATATTGAAAAATCACAATCATATATTTGAGAAAATATTAAATCCTCTGTTATCTTCATAGGAAATTTTAATATTTTTCAACATCTGGTAGGTCATAGGTCTTTATGAGACTCTATTGAATTCATCAGGTCCAATTCTTCAAATAACAACATTCATTATCTTTGATTTGATGTCATATTCGATGTCTATTGCATCATTAAAAACCTCTAATTTTTCAAGAATCACATAAGGAGTGATTATCTTCAAATAGACTTTGAAGCCCATATTTTTCAGATAAATGATCAAACACGATTTCCTATATCCATATTTTTCACAATTAAAATATGGATCATAAACCATAGTCATACATTCTTTTAGAAAATCTATTTCTATATTTTTTCTAGAAACCTTATTATATTTTAGATTGACATATCTTTTTAAAAAAAAATCACACCTTTGATACAAATTCTTAGGTAAGAATAATATAAATATACATAAGAGGGGGGGGGGGAGGGGTAAATTATGTCTTTCTGAAAATCTATATAGAATGTGGATTTTATATCACTTTGACATTTGTGTAGATATGTAACATTCTCTTTGACTATGCTTATGAGCAGTGAAAAAATAGAAAGCATGAGCACTTAAATTTTTATTGTGGGTTGGGGCACAATGATCCCCTAGTCCCCTCCACCAATGCTCTCTTAGCGAGCTTAGTAAATTTCAATAGAAATTCCCTCTTATCACTAGGATATGAAATCCCAAATTGAGTACAGGAAGTTCACACCATTAAAATCAATGAATAAATAGAGCCTTCTAGTTTATTTACATGGAACATATTATCCACATCATAGTAAAAGAATTTGACACTTCACACCACAACCAAGTACCAACAGTTGACACTCTAATAAATCAAAATAATTTTATTTGTTGATGGTTTTTTTATCTTAACAATTTTAGATGTAACAATTTATAGAAGATGTATATTCTTCTTCAAAAATATTTTATTCTAGAAATAATAACTCTAAATAAATAAGTTTTGGTAATCATCTTCAATTAGGATAGAAATAAACAAAAATAATAATCCTACAACTGTATGAGGTTAAAAATGTATATCTCTAAAGTGTAGCCTATTTCATAAAAATAATATATTCAATCATTCATCTAATAAAAATTGTAAAATATATTCAATCAAATACAATATTATGTATAAATGTGTGTATTTAAAAATGAATTTTTGAAAGAATATATAGAACAAATAGATTTCTTTGGTATTCCAGATCTATGAAAATTGCTTAGTAGATCACAGATATTAAAATATTAAATAATCAGATGAGTCATAACTTAATTTAATAATATGAGTGATTTTCTCTTGATGAATATGATCCTTTAATCAATCACATTGAGCATTGAATCATTTGTAAACAAGATTTATCAGATCTTTAATTCTATTAAGACCATTACAAAAATATGGGATAAAATCATGAAATTAAATATCTATCATTGAAAAGTCAAACATAATGTTCCTTTTTAAAATTAAGAACTACCAAATGTTTGGTTTAACTACTTATAATTCATTCTTTAAAAATATGTTTGAAAATATAAGGTTGATCATAAAAGTATGGTTGATAAACCATACATTTTTTTCTCAAATGTAGGGTTCCTTACTTGTGTAGGGTTTCTTAACCACAATTTCATCTCTTAAAAAATGTACAGTTCCATCCAAATGTATGGATATTTAACCATAATTTTTTGATAATTTTAGGTTGATGATCTATGCATTCTTTTCATAATGTAGCATTTCTTCCTTATGCTACGTTTACCAACATATGGTAAGAATAGTATTTCCAAAAACCATAAAAACATGTTCCAAATGATTTGAAAAATAATCCTTTGAGACAATAAATCGAATATATTTCCAGAATAAATATTTAAAAGAATATTAATTTCTATAAATACAATTAATGTAATATCATTAGTGAAATAAACAAGGGTATTTGTGAGCCTAAAAATCAATATGGCTTATAGTGTATTTTTGAGACAATACATTCCTAACAACATATTCCCTTTTACTTTATCAATATAACCTCATTCATGGATTCCAAATCCATTTATTTCCAGCGTCAACTAAGCCATTACAACCGAAAACTGATCAGTACCAATTCCCACCATTCCATGTTGCGGATTTAGAAGAATATCATCCTCACAGTGCCTTCCTACTTCAGTTCACTATTTCATCTGTGAAAAAAATTCTGAATAGACATAAACTAGATGAAAAAATCGTAATAATTAAAGGATATATCATTTAAACTTAACCATAATGTAAACACCATTTATTACTAATCTATTTACTTTTTTATAACCCCTAAATATGTTTAAACCTTTCCTTGATACTAATTATAAGGACTCAGACATATACATTATATAATATTATTAATAAAACTTGAATTCACTTTCATACTTTCCAAGATATCTGTTAAGTATAGAGTTTTATATAATTAGGTCACAACCTCATACATTGAAACTAATAAATTACTATTAAAAAACAACTCCCCAATATCTATTTTTTATCAAGATAATCCTTTTAAAATAAAACACAATTTCTTTCTATAAAAAACATGACACCATTATTATTGAATTCATATCTTCCTTTCACCTTCAAAAAACACTATTAAAAAAATTTCAAAAAATGGGATGAGTAGAATAATCTTAGTGAAGGAAATAAAAAATGAATAATTAAACTGTTAGTAAATGAATGAAATCATTTTTACAAAGACATAACAGTTACACAAAATAAACTCTTCACCTTACATTATAAAATAAAATGATTCCTATAAAAAAAATAAATCATATATAAATAATAAAATGACACTTGTAGAATCGTTTTCATACCACTTATACATTTAAATGAGCTCTCCTGGCTAAATAGGGAGTAACTATCATGGTTTCACATGGAATAACCATTACTATATATTCACCAAATATCTTAGGAGAAAACGAACTAGTTAACTCTATCCCTTTACCCAATGGTCTCACCTGCACTCATTTTATCATGGAACCTTCATTCATCATAAAAATTAACATGAACCATAATAAGATCGTAACACATAAAGATTCCATAAAATAACTATTCATGAGGAAAATAAATTTGTAATTTTAAAATCACATTTTGTTTTTTACAAAGCTGTGAACTAATAAATGAAAAAAAATTATTTAATAATAAAATTATAAACATGTAAATAAACTTGAAAACATTAAATCATCATGAATATGGGAAATTTCACTAATCCTGTATATGTGAAATTTTTTAAACAGAGAAAATAAACTTTATTTTTAAAAGAATATCCCTTCAAAATATCATATCATTGAGTTGAGAATTAATAAAATTAATGGAATATATATAATATATATAAATACACATTATAAAATATTATTTATTTTACAAATAATATTATCACAAAATAATCATTGAATTAGATAGTTAACCCAAATAATGGAAATTAGGTTAATAATTCCTTTACCTTATGTCTGAAAGCATTTTTTATTTGTACCTTATGTCATTTATAATCAAATTAGTTTCATTAATTAATTAATTAATAAAAATTTTCACATATATTTTATTTATTAATATTTTTTAAGGTCATTTATTATCATTTTCAAGAGTTATAAATACCATAAATTTAGTTCTAGGAATGCCGGTTTCATGGCTTCATGGTCAGTTTACTTGAGTGTAATTATAGGAGTCCCTGTAAAATGGACAAAAACACAAGATGCAGAAATAAATAGTATTAATATGTTTCAATAATTTTAAATTTTCTATTACGTATTTTTCTGATATGATTATGATTCATTAGATCAAACATTGATGATAAATGTTTTGCTAGTTTGTGGTGGTTTCTCTAACCACCACAAACTAGTTTCATTTTATTTAATATTATGTTTATAAATTACTTCAAAAACATTAAAAAACATATAATATAAATATTGAATTTTTATTTAACCAAAATAATGGTTTTATGAACATCCTTGAATGTGGTAATAGATAATGAAAACTTATCATCCACGAAGTTAGATAATCAATATGTGATAGATAATGTTTTTATTTTCTAGAATAATAAGAGAATACATTATTTTTGATGGGGGATATTCCATTAAAAAGTAAAATTACAATATATATGTTACAAGAGTTATCAATGTTTTTTAGATAGGATAGGTGATGATAAATTAGAAATAAAGAGTGGCATGAATAATTTAAATGAGAAAAAAGGGAGGATTTTTCCACTTGTATATCGTCTTATTGAGAACATCTATAAGAAACATGATTTTGGTCTTTTGGTAAGATAGGTAGGTCTGAGATGTGGGGAAGTTTCTTGGGAATGTAATTGGATAGATTTTTTTTCAATCTTTATGGCATAGAATGTGTAAGGAGAATAGGTGGGGAGGGGTGGTTTTTTTGGGAGAGGAGAGAGGTGTTTTTCATTATTTTATTCATTTGTATATTATTTTTTCTCATGACTATCAATAGTGTTGATTATTATGACTAAGTACATTAACTATTACATGTGATTTTGAAATAATGGCCTCTTACATCATTAGTGAATCCAAAATTCATGTTTTAAAAATAAAATGTAAAATACCACAAATTACTATATTTCACTATTCACAAAAATACGATTATTTTAGAAAAATCAAAAAAAATTGATCCTGAAACTTTTTTGATGTTTATATTTCAAAACCAAACTGAATTATATGATAAAATTTTTCTAGAAATTAGAATTTTAATTTTTAATTAAAATCATTATTTATATGATAAATACCAATTTTAATATTATAACTTATTCTATGACACTTTGAAAAATTAATTACGGTCTCATTAAATTATCTTATAATTATAATAAAACAAAATATTAATTTATCAACCTATCTGGATAATATAAATATTCTTTTTTTGTCATTATATTAAATATAATATTTAAATAAAACATTTACGTTTCAAAAAATTACCAACACTTAATTTATCATTTCTAAAAAATTTATTTACGTATTCCAGGATTTAAATATACAATATTTTCATTTATGATATATCTAAATTTTATTTATAATTTAATAGGGTAGGTTATTATTCTAATTTCCATATAACTATTTCTAATAGTAATATTACTATTCTAATTGTCTGGTTACTATTAAATTATTTTAGATTCCTTAATTTATATAAATACCACTTATTTAATTATACATTTATAATGATTTAAAATATTTAAATCCATAATGGAAAAAATTATTCTATAAGTACCTAGTTTTTCAAATATATTACACATTTTTAGTTTAATATTCAATACATTACACAAAAACCAGTCTTATTGTCATAATAGTTTAGTATCATTTGAGACTAGGTACACAAACAACTAGTTCCTAGGAAAACCACATCATCTCTAAATATATTATTGATAATTGAAACCCATCATATCATATGTAATACATTTATTCATAACCTAGGGAATGCAAACAGATGAATGGGTGATCCAAGATGCTAAGTAAGGTTATACAAGGGAGATACATAATCCTAACCTAAATGTAAGGGTATCTGAACCTGAGAATAATGTTTGAAAACCATCACTTGCATATCATGATCATAATATTGAGTCCTTGAATAATTATTTTAAATTCTTAAGACATTAAGTATAATAGAATCAAATAACCTGGGACATTATGTCATAACATTGGAATAATATATTTTTTTTTGTATACACATAAAAATTGGAAATATTACATCAAGGATACCCATGAAGACATTCAAAACATATTAGGATTTGGATAACCTCCCATATACCCAGTTATGGCTTGGAATGACCTATATTTTATTATCATTCAATCTATGGGTAACATTTTATATACCCATTGAGCTCATATACCATTAATTATTACCCAATTCATTGAAGGGAGATACATGTTCCACCCATCACTTAATGAAAATCATATGTATGTTTCTAAAATATCATAAAACATTGATCATATCATAAAACATGAAGTGATTTAGGTTTCATAAAAATTTCATCATATCATAACTTATTTAAAAAGGTATTTTTCATATTTTTTTCATCATTTAATCATAGATATCCCATAAAAAAAGAAGCGGGTTTCATAATAATTTAATCACGGTATACCCCATAGAAGAGAAATTGGTTTTATAAACATATTTTCATTATAATACATTCACATAATAAGTAAAAACCTTATCCTTTAATCATATATTCAGTAAATAAAATGTTTGTCAAAAAATTTCATCTTAGAAGGATAATTATTTTGAATGATCACATAGAAATTTTTTGGAGGGAAATAAAATTTATTTGAAAATCAATATTTGAAACTGAAAATTGATAAAATATTTTTTAAATAAATTTCATTGAAAATAACATTGAAACATATACTATAATATTTAAATAAAATAATTTTCATAACATATGTAATTTCTGTTCAAGCTATACACATTAAAACAATGTTTACTTCCATATTTTTTTAGAAAAAATTGAATGGGAATTGTTAAGAAAATTACCAAAATATCCATTTCAAAACAATTTGAAAATAGTAAAACGTGGGTGAATTTTTTTCAATAAATAATTTTAAAACATTTTTTAATTTTTATCTATAAAACAAGTATTTGATAGAAAATTTTTTTTGACCAAAGTGCGAAATAATTCAATTTTTATTAAAAAAATTATTTTGAACTCGGTATTATATAATGAGAGGAAAAAAAGTGAAAACTGATACTATTGTAATATAATCATAGGAGAATATGAAAAATTTATTTCTTTGGAGGTGGATTAAAATATTTTAGCATTGAAAATATAACTGTAAAAAATCCTGAAAATGATGATATTATAACATAAAATTATTACCACAAGGAAACATTGAATTGTAACACTCATGAAGGAACATGATAAAATGAAACATAAAATATCATGATAATGAATTAAATTAATAATATTACATTTCAAAGTGATTTATATGAAAATCATAAATAAAGATAGGTTGATAACATAACATAGGTCTAAAGGATGGGAACATGAGACTGAAATCCATTACCGCTTTGGTAGCATTTAACTGTAATACCCATTAAAGATAAATTATAAAATGGATTTTAAATCCTAATAATTATCTTGATAATAATAATATAATAAATTCATCATCATTATATACACCTCTTAAAATAATTATGTGGTGAATATGGCATGTGGGTCACACAAATAAAACATGTGATGAAATTCTCTTACCGCTTTAGTAATATTGTGAATCATAATACCCACCAAGGAATTAACTCAAATAAAACATTAAAGATCATTAAAATATGTATATTAATGACATAAAAGGTAAAAGGGGAAATAAAAACCCTATAAAAAATATATAATTGATGAATCATCACATGTCTCTAAAAATAAAAGAGAGACTAGAAGTCCTATACTTTAAGCCTTGGCCTCCATCGTACACATTTTATCCTAATATATAATAAATATAATATAAATATGGATATATTAAATAACCATATATATATATATATCACCATATATAGTATAATTATAATCCTTTATTATCTATTAATCAATAGTTGATTGTTAATGTTACATTTCAATCAATAACTACTTCATTTTGCATGTATATTTTGATTTGGTTTTTTCTATAATTTAAATTTTTTGAAGGTTATAATAGTTAAATAATTTTAAAAATGATATAAATATATCATGTTTTAATTATATTTATTTTTATATTAATCCATTCTTGTTATATATAGAAATGAATTAATCAATTCATGGAGATGGTAGAGTGTACGGTTGTATGGGAATTGTTTACATTTTGTCAATGGATGGAATTAATCAATGGTTTATAATATAATAAAAATAGAAAATTATTGATAATTCATATATAGAATTTATATTCATTAAATTTATCCTTACTACCTTCCATGAAAAGCGTAAGGGATAACGAATCACATCGCTTCGTGAGGTGGGAGTCTACTGTACAGACATGCGGTGTTATCATATCCCCCACAGAATGGAAATAGAGAAGGTATCAATGATATAATATTACCATAAGAATATTAATTTAATAAATATCATATAAATATTTTCAATTAAATATAATATCTATCTTTGAACAGGGGTATTGGAATAATAACTAAATCATTTCATGAGGTGGTAGTATACCTTACACACGATCAATGGTCTGTTTTTCCATATACTTGAAGTGGTGATGGTTATTGTAACACCCCAGGTAAATAAAGAATATGTCATTTTCATATTTATCCATATTTGTGAATAAAATATTAATATCACTTTAAAGGGGACGCTATGCTCGATGGCGTACCCAACACGCAACAACGAGTTTCTTGGGAATCTTACGTTGCACTCTAATAATAAAATAATATTATTTTAAATGGAAGTTAACATGTAGCCGTTGTATTGGCGGTAATGGATAGAAATAACTAAAATATGATTATATATGTTTTTTTAAATGTTTTTACATTTATCCAATAAAAGATAAAGGCATAAAATACAGAAAGAATTCAATTTTAGGCGTATATGCCCTAGTTCTCACTAAAGGTTCACTTATTGCCTTTTGATGGAGAACCGTCATTAAATATAGTTTTGTTCACTCTTATACATTCTATTGGACCAAATAAAACTCTTCTTAAGAATTGGGACATCAAAATTTACATTGTGTAAATTTTTGGTACCTTTCTGATAAAGTTCATTTTTTAGTGAAGTGTAAAATGTTGTATTTTAATTCAAAACCTCTTTTTAATCTAATTTATTTATATGATTAGATTATCTTTTTAATTGGTTTTAAAGTGAAATTAGAATATATTTTTACCATTAAATCCAATAGTGGTCGTTGGAATTAATTTCACTTTGAAATCAGACTTAAACTAGTGTCAATCTTTTGATACTTATTGTTTCATAAAAACACGCTATTTTCTCTAACAGCAGGATTTAATTATTAAATTAATTAATTTGACTTATATGTTTTGAATTTTTTAAAATAGACTTCATTTTTGAATTTGGAATATCGAATATATCTTAGAGTGAATTTTTGGTAATTTTCTGAAAAACTCCAATTTTTAATGAATAGTGAAACCACTAAGTGGTAATCAAGCAAACTGATTTTTCAGTTAAATGAAATTTTACCACTAATATGTATTGAATTTTGAAAATCCGACATACATGGTTGTCATTAAGAAGTAAAATGTGGTTTAATGGGATAAAAATAATTTTTTGGTGAATAGTAACTTTTTTTCATTAATCGCGATTAGAGGCAATTAGTGTAATTTAAGGTAAAAATGATATTATAAAAATGTGAAAACACCATGAAACTTGTCCTACCCCTATTGGATGAGTCATGACCGACCAAGAAAACCCATGGGTCGATTTATGGGACCCTATGGAGCCTCTTGGATGAGATAATGACTTTGATGCCTTTTTTTTAAAATAAAGGTGAAAATCACACTAACATATATTGTTTTACTAAAACAATTTTTAGAAGGGGTTATACTAATCATAATTTTGTCTATAAATACTCTTTGGAAAGATAAAAAGATTTAATACATCAGGATAATTTTTTTATAATTTTTAGACATTAAATAAATTAATTTAATTATGACATCATGATGATGCAACGATGACCTCATTAATGAACAGTTTAAATAAAATGAAATGATAATATAAAATCTAAGACCTACACTTGTCCAGAACTATTGTATGGGAATATTTAGAAGCCTTATCATCTTATCTTCGAAATATATCAATGTGGGACCTTATAAATTCGAAACACTTTTGACAATAAAATAATAGTTTCATGATTTCCAAAAGTGCCCCTCCTCTCCTCTTATAAAAGGCCCCCACCTCTACCTCATTTCACACACTCCTCAAGCCTTTGTCTCGTCCATCCCCTACCCATTTACTCTCTCCACATCCCTCTCCTCATCCGAGAGGATTCCCTTTGGGCATAATCCTTTCAAAGGAAGCCTTTAGGATCAAATCAAAAGGAGTTACACTTTTAAAGGTAATTCATTCTCTCATGTTCATTTGTTTTATTTTGCTACTCCAACCCCCTAAACTCTTTTTATTTACTTCTTTTGTAACAACAAAAGTATCTTAAATATACTAGGATGTTGTTATAAGATTTATTTTAGCTACACTCTCACACAACTACATCAAATGGTTAAAGAACATACGGTTTCCGTGGATGGCGAAATTCTGCCTCCCGAAATGATGATTGTTCAATACTCATTTAACACCTTCAAAGGTGGACATTATGATGTAACTATTTTTATATATGATATATAATATTTTTATTCTTTCCTTAAGATTCTTTATTTTTCATTTATGGAATACCATTATTGTTTCCATTATGGGTAAACACGATATCTTCATTTTAGGAAGTGCGGACTACCGCCCCTGAAAGTGATTTGATTCGTTAATACCATATGTGGGATGTGTAAAGGATAAAGTTAATGATATTATATATGTTATTATACTGGAATTATAATATACTCTTATATCATTATGATTCCATTCCAGAAAATACGAAATAGAAATGGAAGTAGCGTTCATGCGTACGTACGGCTTACCGTCTCCATGAACGGTGCATTTCATTTCTTACCTCTAAATGTGATGTAATATTAAAATTACATGTATATGATGAATATATATGATATATATGTTATACAAATCATTAATATCATTCTGGATATAACGAACCTTTGACCAAATTAACAACATGTAAGTGTAAGAAGTCTATTTTTTACTTAAGAACCAAATACCGACAAAATGAACATTATTAACTTAAATGATTACATGATGTTTATAACATGGTATAAAAGGAATAATGAACTATAAATAAAGGTTCTTAATAAAGTGGAAATTAACTCAAGTTTATTATTCAGGACTTTAAAGAACGATCGAGTCAATTTGGACTTGAGGTAAGGGATCTTACTCCTCTCTTTCTTTTTAAGTACACTCTTTTATGTCATTCCCTCTAAAGCTCATCTTTCTTATTATTGGGATGTTATTTTATATTACAATTACTGTAATTTTTATGTTCATGTGATGAGATACCCTATTCTCTCTCATCAATCCATTTTTGTAAGTTTTATGTGGCACCGTTAGGCTGCCGAATTTTCGTAAGAGATCTAACCTCTCTCTTTCTCTTTAAGTACTCTCCTTTATATCACTTCTTTTAAGCTCCACTTTTTTTTATGATGGGGGATGTTATTTTATATTACTATTGTGGTACATTTTATTGTAATGAGATGAGATACCCTATTTGATCTCATCAATCCATTTTTGGAAGTTTTAAGTGGCGCCGTTAGGCTGCCGAGTTTTCGTAAGGGATTTTTTCATCTCACTTTTATTCCTGTGAGATTTATGCTACATTTTCCACAATTTCATTTTAGTGGTTTATGTACTGCCAATTATTATAATACTTTTGTAATATAATTCCATTTATGGGTATTTAAATATTCATTGTATGACACTTCTTTAATGGGGTGTACTTTTCGAAAGTTACCCAAGTCGGTAAGAGATCCTTTCACCCTACTCATTTTAAAAGACTTCGTTTGTTATGTCTTTTAATTCACATACTATTATATTGGGATATGTTATTCTATATCCTGATTGATGTAAATTTTATGTCCAAGTGATGAGATTCCCTTTTTATCTCTCATCAACTCATTTTATGAATTTTTGAAGTGATGCCATTAGGCTGTCGAATTTTACCAAGGGAACGTTTTAACCCAATTTCGATTTCTTTGGGTTCAACATGTAGTTATTGAATATGTCATCCTTTGAATATGTGTGAATGACCTTTAATTGTTTTACACTTAATATACAATTATATTGGGTGTATTTATATTTGTCACACATAATTTTGAGATTGATTTATCCTTAATTTAAGGATACCTTCTTTATAAGGGATTTCATCACATTTTACATCCTTATTGAGACATCATTGTTGTTATGCACCAATTCACTCTTATATGGTGTATATACAGTCCTTTGGAATATTTTATCATGAATCCATTTATAATCATGATATTATAAAGTTCTGATTAAATGTTATTCCTCAATTATTGTATTCAAGTGTCTCTAATTTTGGTAAAAACCCGTTAACAAAAATATCTCTTTAAATGTTTTAATGATTTGTTCTTATTAATATCCATGTTTTCAAAATGGTTTTAAGGATTTATTTATATGGATATTAATGGTTTAAAATTTTAAAAGCTTCAAGGTGGTATGGGACACTTTGATTCAAAAATCTTCTTATTAAATGTTTTAAATGGTTTTGGAAATGGTTTCTTTTTGAACGGATTCATTATTTCAATATACTAAAATGTTATATTGTGATTGAAATGTGTAAATGTTATGTTTCCTTTATGCATGTTTTATGTGATACGTTTATGTTATGGTTCTTGGGCATTGTTATGAAGATGGGTGGTTCTGTGATAAACTAAGGGCGGGTGAGCCCGATATAGCTCTCCAATGCATTGGGTAACGCGAAGGAGTGAAACGTTAAGGTTTATCTGAAGAGATTTATGGAATATACTTTGATGGGTATTCCAAACGTAACCAAGAGGGTTACTACCTATGTAAGAATGTTATGAATGCCTCAATTTACCTTTATGTCTTATGATTTCTATGAATTATTCATGATTTTATGAGGTATGTTAAAGTGCTTATGTTTTATGGGTAAAGTATGATCTCAACCTTATGTATATATGTACCCATGTTTCCTTTCCATATTTTTATATCCCTTATTGAGCTTTTTATGCTCATCCCATGTTTTTTTTGAAATGTTTTTCACAGGTCAAGGGAAAGGTACATGATATGATGATAGTGTCAAGGAAGTGTCAAGAAAGAATCCATGTTTATTTTAATTATGTTTCCATTGATGGGAATGAAGAGTACTATCTTTATGTAACAACTTTGTTTAAATGTGGAATGTAATGAAAGTTTCATGATCTAATTCTCTAAAACTCTAAACCTGAAAAGATCCTCAATGTGCAATCTTGTAATAACTCAAGATTAAGTAAGGGTTAAGGCTGGGGCCTTATAGTTGGTATTAGAGGTCGGTTTAGATAACTTTAGAGGTTAGGGTATTCTTTAAGCATAAGTGACATTACCATAATGGTTAGGATTTCAGAAAGAGTCCTAGTTTTAGATAAAGTGAATGAGTAAGTATATCTTAGTTTTTATCTTCCTCATTAGTACATGATGGTTTTGTTGATATACTCACACTGACCTTTATGGTTTTAGTAAATGGCTGGATCTAGCAGGCACCAAAGTGACAATGGGTTTGAAGGAAACTGTGGTGGTTCTCTGATGAAGAGACAGGATGAAATGGGGGATTCAATGAGGAATCTCATGGTTGTTCTAAACCAACTATCAAGGAGTCATGATCAACCACTTGAACCTTGGTATGTTCTATAATGTATCATGTACGAGATGACCAATCGATGTGGAAGTTCAGGTAATAAATAAAAAGGTAACCATTAGGGTTTATATGATCCTTACTTTTGAGGTAATTATGGGTTATTATATGATATGATGGAATAAGAAGGCACGAGATAAACTTGAGGAATATGTCATATTTATTTTTGATGATTTTATCTCTTTTTGGGGAACGATTTGAGAATTATATAGTTTTGGAAAAGGACAACACGCAGACCGTGTGACAACCCGTCGCGTCGGACAAAGCTGCGAGAATAGAACCCACAACCAAAGTGTGACTGATATTTATCGCCTACCACTGGACAACGTGAAGTCCCTGTTAGTTTGACTGATTCTTTTTAGTTATACGATTTTATGAATTAAGAGTATGTTGATATTGGGTTATCTATAGAAATTTATTAACCTATCATGGAGGATATGTGATTAGGTTAATTACTGTTCAATACGAGACATTAAGAGCAACTGATGTTGTTTGGAGATAAATGTTAAGATTTAACTTGGAAGACTATGTGACTAAATCCTTCAAATATTTGGGTTTCAATCTTATATTGGTTTACTTTGAAGAATTTTATGGAAAAATTGTTTATTGAATGGTCCTCGTTGAACTTTGGGTTTTGTTGGACAAATTTTGGAGATTAGGCATAGATTTTCTTTTTAAAGGGTTATCCTTTTATGGATTATCTGACCTTGTACTAACATTTTTGGTTTTGGTTAAGGTCTAAAGATGTGGGATGTATATAGTTCACTTTGGTGGATTAGGTGATTCTCTAGAATTTGATTATAGTACTCTTAATGTGAACAAGTCTTCCTAAATACTCGTCTTTTGGAGAAAATATGAGTTTGTGTAAAAGTTTAAAGTCAACATGATAAGTGATTATGTTTCCATATGAATGAATTACTCAATAAAAAGTAACTTAAAACAAAAATGTTGTCTATTAACTTTTCCTACTGGGGAATCAAATACCGTTTAACCCATCACAATTTTGTGATTTTCTCATGGTTAACTTTCTCTTAGACATGTTTACTATCACTCTCTATCAGAACATGACCCTTTGTTTTCTCCTACATATCCATATTTTCATACTTTGAATCCTATTATGGGTTAACTCGGGTGACCTTTGTACTTATCTTTCTTTATTTTAAAGTGGTTGTTTTACCGACTCTTGTTCCGATGTGGGACTTTCAAGGATATTTCCAAGCTCAATTTTAAAAATTGCGAGGACACAATTCCCAAAAGGGGGGAAGGATGTAACACCCCAGGTAAATAAAGAATATGGCATTTTCATATTTATCCATATTTGTGAATAAAATATTAATATAACTTTAAAGGGGACGCTATGCTCGATGGCGTACCCAAGACGCAACAACGAGTTTCTTGGGAATCTTACGTTGCACTCTAATAATAAAATAATATTATTTTAAATGGCAGTTAACATGTAGCCATTGTATTGGCGGGAATGGATATAAATAACTAAAATATGATTATATATGTTTTTTAAATGTTTTTACATTTATCCAATAAAAGATAAAGGCATAAAATACAGAAAGAATTCAATTTTAGGCGTATATGCCCTAGTTCTCACTAAAGGTTCACTTATCGCCTTTTGATGGCGAACCGTCATTAAATATAGTTTTGTTCACTCTTATAAATTCTATTGGACCAAATAAAACTCTTCTTAAGAATTGGGACATCAAAATTTACTTTTTGTAAATTTTTGGTACCTTTCTGATAAAGTTCATTTTTAGTGAATAGTGTAAAATGTTGTATTTTAATTCAAAACCTCTTTTTTAATCTAATTTATTTATATGATTAGATTATCTTTTGAATTGGTTTTAAAGTGAAATTAGAATATATTTTTACCATTAAATCCAATAGTGGTCGTTGGAATTAATTTCACTTTGAAATCAGACATAAACTAGTGTCAATCTTTTGATACTCATTGTTTCATAAAAACACGCTATTTGCTCTAACAGCGGGAATTAATTATTAAATTAATTAATTTGACTTATATGTTTTGAATTTTGTAAAATAGACTTCATTTTTGAATTTGGAATATCGAATATAGGTTAGAGTGAATTTTTGGTAATTTTCCGAAAAACTCCAATTTTAAATGAATAGTGAAACCACTAAGTGGTAATCAAGCAAACTGATTTTTCAGTTAAATGAAAGTTTACCACTAATGTGTATTGAATTTTGAAAATCCGACATACATGGTTGTCATTAAGAAGTAAAATGTGGTTTAATGGGATAAAAATAATTTTTTGGTGAATAGTAACTTTTTTTCATTAATCGCGATTAGAGGCAATTAGTGTAATTTAAGGTAAAAATGATATTATAAAAATGTGAAAACACCATGACACTTGTCCTACCCCTATTTGATGAGTCATGGCCGACCAAGACAACCCATGGGTCGATTTAGGGGACTATATGGAGCCTCTTGGATGAGATAATGACTTTAATGCCTTTTCTTTAAAATAAAGGTGAAAATGACACTAACATAAATTGTTTTATTAAAAAAAATTTTAGAAGGGCTTATACTAATCATAATTTTGTCTGTAAATACTCCTTGGAAATATAAAAAGATTTCCTACATCAGGATATTTTTTTTATAATTTTTAGACATTAAATAAATTAGTTTAATTATGACATCATGATGATGCAACGATGACCTCATTAATGAACAATTTAAATAAAATGAAACGATAATATAAAATATAAGACCTAAACTTGTCCAAAAACTATTGTATGGGAATATTTCGAAGACTTATCATCTTATCTTCGAAATATATCAATGTGGGACCTTAGAAATTCGAAACACTTTTGAAAATAAAATAATAGTTTCATGATTTCCAAAAGTGCCCCTCCTCTCCTCTTATAAAAAGCCCCCACCTCTACCTCATTTCACACACTCCTCAAGCCTTTGGCTCGGCCATACCCTACCAATTTACTCTCTCCAAATCCCTCTACTCATCCTAGAGGATTACCGTTGGGCGGAATCCTTTCAAAGGAAGCCTTTAGGCTCAAATCAAAAGGAGTTACACTTTTAAAGGTAATTCATTCTCTCATGTTCATTTGTTTTATTTTACTTCTCCAACCCCCTAAAATCTTTTTATTTACTTCTTTTGTAACAAAAAAAGTATCTTCAATATACTAGGATGTTGTTATAAGATTTATTCGAGCTACAATCTCACAAAACTACATCAAATGGTTAAAGAACATACAGTTTCCGTGGATGGCGAAATTCTGCCTCCCGAAACGATGATTGTTCAATACTCATTTAACACCTTCAAATGTGGCCATTATGATGTCACTATTTTTATATATGATATATAATATGTTTATTATTTCCTTAAGATTCTGTATTTTTCATTTATGGCATACCATTATTGTTTCCATTATGGGTAAACACGATATCTTCATTTTAGGAAGTGCGGACTACCGCCCCCTGAAAGTGATTTGATTCGTTAATACCATATGTGGGATGTGTAAAGGATAAAGTTAATGATATTATATATTTTATTATACTGGAATTATAATATACTCTTATATCATTATGATTCCATTCCAGAAAATACGAAATAGAAATGGAAGTAGCGTTCATGCGTACGTACGGCTTACCGTCTCCATGAACGGTGCATTTCATTTCTTACCTCTAAATGTGATGTAATATTATAAATACATGTATATGATGAATATATATGATATATATGTTATCCAAATCATTAATATCATTCTGTATATAACGAACCTTTGACCAAATTAACAACATGTAAGTGTAAGAAGTCTATTTTTGACTTAAGAACCAAATACCGACAAAATGAACATTATTAACTTAAATGATTACATGATGTTCATAACATGGTATAAAAGGAATAATGAACTATAAAAAAAGGTTCTTAATAAAGTGGAAATTAAATAAAGTTTATTATTCAGGACTTTAAAGAACGATCGAGTCAATTTGGACTTGAGGTAAGGGATCTTACTCCTCTCTTTCTTTTTAAGTACACTCTTTTATGTCATTCCCTCTAAAGCTCATCTTTCTTATTATTGGGTTGTTATTTTATATTATACTTACTGTAATTTTTATGTTCATGTGATGAGAGAACCTATTCTATCTCATCAATCCATTTTTGTAAGTTTTATGTGGCGCCGTTAGGCTGCCGAATTTTCGTAAGAGATCTAACCTCTCTCTTTCTCTTTAAGTACTCTCCTTTATGTCACTTCTTTTAAGCTCTAATTTTTTTTATGATGGGGTATGTTATTTTATATTCCTATTTCTGTACATTTTATTTTAATTAGATGAGATACCCTATTTGATCTCATCAATCCATTTTTGGAAGTTTTAAGTGGCGTCGTTAGGCTGCCGAGTTTTCGTAAGGGATTTTTTCATCTCACTTTTATTCCTGTGAGATTTATGCTAAATTTGCCCCAATTTCATTTGAGTGGTTTATGTACTGCCCATTATAACACTCCTTTTGTAATATAATTCCATTTATGGGTATTTACATATTCATTGTATGAAACTTCTTTAATGGGGTGTACTTTTCAAAAGTTACCCAAGTCGGTAAGGGAACCTTTCACCCTACTCATTTTAAAAGACTTCGTTTGTTATGTCTTTTAATTCACATAATATTATGTTGGGATATGGTCTTCTATATCCTGATTGATTTAAATTTTATGTCCAAGTGATGAGATTCCCTTTTTATCTCTCATCAACTCATTTTATGGATTTTTGAAGTGACGCCGTTAGGCTGTCGAATTTTACCAAGGGAACGTTTTAACCCAATTTCGATTTCTTTGGGTTCAACATGTAGTTATTGAATATGTCATCCTTTGAATATGTGTGAATGACCTTTTATTGTTTTACACTTAATATCTAATTATATTGGGTGTATTTTTATTTTTCACACATAATTTTGAGATTGATTTATCCTTAATTTAAGGATACCTTCTTTATAAGGGATTTCATCACATTTTACATCCCTATTGAGACTTCATTGTTGTTATGCACCAATTCACTCTTATATGGTGTATATAATGTCCTTTGGAATATTATATCATGAATCCATTTACTCTCATGATATTATAAGGTTATGATTAAATGTTATTCCTCAATTATTGTATTCAAGTGTCTCTAATTTTGGTAAAAACCCTTTAACCAAAATATCGCTTTAAATGTTTTAATGATTTGTTCTTATTAATATCCATGTTTTCAAAATGGTTTTAAGGATTTATTTATATGTATATTAATGGTTTAAAATGTTAAAAGCTTCAAGGTGGTATGGGACACTTTGATTCAAAAATCTTCTTATTAAATGTTTTAAATGGTTTTGGAAATGGTTTCTTTTTGAACGGATTCATTATTTCAATATACTAAAATGTTATATTGTGATTGAAATGTGGAAATGTTATGTTTCCTTTATGCATGTTTTATGTGATACGTTTATGTTATGGTTATTGGGCATTGTTATGAAGACGGGTGGTTCCGTGATAAACTAAGGGCGGGTGAGCCCGATATAGCTCTCCAATGCATTGGGTAACGCGAAGGAGTGAAACGTTAAGGTTTCTCTGAAGAGATTTAGGGAATATACTATGATGGGTATTCCAAACTTAACCAAGAGGGTTACTCCCTACGTAAGAATGTTATGAATGCCTCAAGTTACTTTTATGTCTTATGATTTCTATGAATTATTCCTGATTTGATGAGGTATGTTAAAGTGCTTATGTTTTATGGGTAAAGTATGATCTCAACCTTATGTATATATGTACCCATGTTTCCTTTCCATATTTTTATATCCCTTACTGAGCTTTTTATGCTCATCCCAAGTTTTTTTTGAAATGTTTTTCACAGGTCAAGGGAAAGGTACATGATATGATGATAGTGTCAAGGAAGTGTCAAGAAAGAAACCATGTTTATTTTAATTATGTTTCCATTTATGGGAACGAAGAATACTATCTTTATGTAACCACTTTGTTTAAATGTGGAATGTAATGCAAGTTTTTGATCTAATTCTCTAAAACTCTAAAGCTGAAAAGATCCTCAATGTGTAATCTTGTAATAACTCAAGATTAAGTAAGGTTTAAGGCTGGGGCCTTATAGTTATAGGTTATAAGATTAAACTAATAAAATATAATTTTATTGGATATAATTTTTATATTATAGTGTAAGTTTTAATAATTAATTTAAATTGTAAAAATAACATATAATAATAATAATCTTAGTTAAGACAATTACCTTCTCTTTGAAGCACCTCATTTGGATCTCTTATTAAGGACCCTAGTTTTCATATTTTGGGAGGAACATAAGCTACAAAAAACATATAATTATTTTTAAAGGATTTTTGTTGGGATGTATTTACTATATTTATTTATTGTTTTGAATTAGTGAATGGTAGTGGTGGCCTTTTATAAGTGGAGAAAATGAATCCACTATGAATCCACATGGAATTTTTCCCAAAGAATATAAAAATAATATATTCATATGGATGCCCAAAGAATCCATATGACCCAAAATTATAACTTGTGTAGGATAATATGTATATATGTCTATAAAATAGTATTTTGAAACGTTTTTGGAAAATTTACAGTCTTATAATTTTAGTTTTACCCCCAATATACCCATTTATACCATAACTACAATAAATAATTTTTAATATTTTTACTATTAATTATGTAAAAATATTATGTTGAACTTATTAGAAAAAATTAATTATTATTATTTAAAATATGGAATCCATTTTTCCTAATTTAATTCATATAGGAAAAAAAAATTAATTTAAAATTAACCCCACAAATGCGATTAGAAAGATGGTTTTTTAATGGGAAATGTTTAAAAGATTACAAGGTTTCTAAAAAAAATATGTAAGAAAATAATTTTAATAATATGAATTGGATTAATTTATATAAAATTGAACTAATTTTATCTTAAAACTAAATAAAAATATTATTTAATATAAAAAATAATTCAAATGAAAAGGATTTTTTGAATTAACATTTATTTATTTTCAGAGTTAATAAAAAAATTAATATTTTCAAAAAAATTCATACATTCACCGTAATCTAATTTTAAAATTATGATTAAAAAAATTAATTTTTCAAATAAATTTTCTGTAGCTGTCAAAGTTAATTTTTTAAAAAACTCCATAGAAAGGAAAAAAATAACTTTAAAAAATTGTTTTTAAGTGTAAAATTATATTTATTATTATCTCTCTTTTAAAAACCATATAATACAAATGTTAAAAACTTTATTGATTATTTAATATATATATCTCATTGAAATAATTCACCAAAAATAGTTTTGTTTAATTTATTGAGGTAAATCATGTTTTTTTCATTAAAATGGTTTTATGAAAAAAGATTTCCTTAAATTTCATATAGATTTTATTTTAATTTTTAATTAATTAGTGACTATAATTTTTTTAATATACAAATTTCAACTATATATTTTATTTATTTTTTAAATTCTATTCAAACCTTTTGTTTGAATAAATATCAGTCAAATATAATTATAAGTAATAATATCTCAATAATATTAAACATTTTATTTAAACTCGTTTTTGGATGTAACACTACCTAAACTCAATGTTAGGTGTATGAAAAATATCAAAAAGATTAAATTAATTTGATAAAATATATTTCAAAGAGTCTCGAAGTGTTAGAATAATTCCCATGGGAAGGAAATAATGTTTTTTAGCTCATATGAAGGATCTTTTCTCAAGTGAGGATGAATATGGTATTGATACATTGAATGATTTATTAAGGAATAAAAACAAAACAATGTTAGGGTCCATCATTAATCACTATTATGACATAGAAGATTTGTTACAAGAGGAATTCTTGCAATACATAACATAGAACATATGACCAGACCTTCACTAGCTAAAGGCTAAGAACCTATCTTATGAAGGATGTGATGGTAATCTACTGGTAGTGGATACCTTTTTTAGATAGACCTGGATACATTTCTGTATCTCATATTCCAGGGTCAGAAAAGCACTATGGGATCTTAATTATTTCTTGTATCCATATTATAGTGGTAATATTGGAACTATTTATTGATTATTTTTCCGGAGTATGTATCTTGGACTAAAGAAAATACGTGTCATTATTCATAAATTTATTCTCAGGTATGCTGAGTTATTCAATGATGACATTATTTAATGTCATCACTAAGGGAGAGGCCACAGTCTTGAAAAATGCCGATGCTAGTTAGTCATTACAAAAATACCATCCTAACATTAAGGAACAAAAGTTGTTCCACTGAATATTATATGCCTTTGGTAGAATATTTATCTGATCTTTAGGAAATATTGAGAAAGATTCTATAATGAGAACAACAAAACCTCATCTTTTGGGAAGCACTCTATGTTAAAGAGCTCACATACTGAGAAAACACTACACTAATATCATGTTAATGTTAAAATTCTCAAAATAATGAAGATTTAATTTCCATCCACCATAGTGGCTATCAAATAGAAACCCCACCCCATAGTGGTACTAGAATTGTTTACCACCTCCATCATCTATGGGGTCATCAAATCTTCAATGAAATTAGAATATATTTATGATTTATCGATTTCATTCTCAACTAGATTGTATAGTGAAATTTTTACCACCAACACTACCCCAATAATAATAAAAACATTATTGGTTTAGGAATCATTGGTAGTGTTTACACAGATGTCCCAACCCCTAGGGTTGGAGGAATTATTAGAATCTCCTCTAAGAAAATAATTATCTATCGGGCACATATGTGATTATTGGTAGCCAATGTCTCAGTATTTAAAACCTACATGTGAAACACCCTTATAATTTTAGGAACATTCAATGAGGATGTTTATGGATTCCCTATAGATCCTGATCCAAAAATCAATTCCAGGGTAACATCAAATAAACAATATCAACCTCCACAATGGTTTTAAGCCTAAAAATCCTACTAAGAAAGAAAATATAGTGAATCCCTTGATATATCATAGGAATTATACCGATTATAAGAAATGAATATTCCCTATTAAGTGGATATAAATTAATAAAGTATTACTCTCTCACCCAGATGGTGAAAAAATTATTCCTTCTATGGATATTCCATTGTTAAGATCGACCCTGTCAATCAAGTAAATTTAATTAACCAAAACATGAACACTATGGAAAACGATGATGAAATAATGTATCAAGATGTTAGTGGTAAAAAAAATAATAGTAAAGGTAATCCATACCAGGAATTAGATACATTCAATGAAATTGAAACCTCTAAATGAGTAGTTTCCTCTCCCTGTATACTATTCCACTGATGTTAAAAGAAATGACATTACAACATAACATTGACCACCAAAAGAGCCTAAGGTCCTCTCCATGGAATAGAATTTGGTGTAGTATGAGTCTGAGAAATTGCATATATTATATTTCAATGGAGAATTAATCAGGGGAAACATTCTTAATTTTTATTTCCTATAATAAAAAGGGAATATGTATCCTTTTACTATACATCTAGGGGTTAAAACACCCACAAGATTTGAATTTCATCATCCAATTTCCTATGGGTCTAGATAGTAGGTATACATGAATTTTGAAATTTATGATTATTAGGATTTAAATAAATTATTAAAGAAAAATCAATCATATACAAACAATCACATAGTCTAAACATAAATTATAAATCAACAGCTGATGAATGTTGGAGGATCACTCCATGCTTTACCAATTACTCTCAATCTTGAGATATCATTGATAATGTTTACCCGATAACTCCATAACACTATATAATTAGTTTCCAATCGAATAATGCTCATGGAAGGCTGATAAAACCTAGATAATCCTAAAAGGAAAGCATATCCATAATAAATAGATGCCACTCCTCATCTACAAACTTTTTGGATTCATATTTTCCCAAACATTGTTAGAATGGGTGATCTAGAGTTGCATCTATACCATTTTCTATCTTGGTGTATCCCCTTGATAGCCCCATAAATCCAGAAAAATGTATTAAAATTTAGGTTCTTTTTTAGATATTATAATGGGGCTATATTTCATCTCATACATTTGTTTAACTACAGGGTCTATCGTATACTGGGAACACCCTCACCATTAGTTTCTTTAAAAAGTTTATCTCCATTA
Organism: Viscum album; assembly: GCA_963277665.1. Classification (NCBI taxonomy): domain Eukaryota; kingdom Viridiplantae; phylum Streptophyta; class Magnoliopsida; order Santalales; family Viscaceae; genus Viscum; species Viscum album. Next base: position 1,147,959,799 of record OY728127.1, on the reverse strand, counting down.
TAATTAAAACCATAGTCGTTGATAGAAATAGTTATATAAAATTTAAAAATTAGATTTTCCCTATCATTATCACCAAATGGAATGGCCACACTATCTCACTCTAAATTATTCTACAAAAAGAAAAACTGTTGTATCTTTAGGGAGAGAATCATCAGGAGGAACAACTGAAAGCATTGATAATATATAATTACTTGTCTAGAATATTAGTGATTGTAGACACAATTTAACATATAGAGGATTCCATATTGTTAAATAAAACCATATGTTTTGTAACACCCACAATATAGGGAAAAGTCCATTTAATGTGAAAACTACAACAACTTGAACCCTGAAGGCCCGGGGCTGATGTCATGATACCATTACATTGGAATAAGATACATGTAAATCGTGTAACAAAGGATAAAAAAATTAATCAATATTGGAAAACTAGATAGATTCCTAGTTCTTGTGTTACAAATGAATACCAAAATTACAACATAATTTTTTTCAAGGATAATAAGTTTATTCCATATAGAGTATCCTTGTGTATATTTATTATCACAGTTCATCAAATCCTGGTAAATGTAAAAATAAAACGGGTGAGATAAAATGGAACATAAGGGTAAGTAAATCATAATATTTAATGAATCAATGAGCATAATCATTATGGCATAGTAAATATTTGATCACACGTTCCATGTAATAAATTATCTAAGAAGGAAGTGTGTAAATAATATAGAATGGTAAATAACTAAAAATGTATTCCATTTAATAAATAAAATGAGAATTAAGTTCATCCATATACCCTTTTAAAGTTCAATTATAATTGATAATAAATATTGAACTAAAATGAGGGAAATTATTAATTATGGGACATCACATATCTCGCACCTGAATAACTGTATTGTCATGATCTATCCCCAGGAAAATTCAAACCTATGGGTAAAAACCCATCTATTTTACTTGGAAACAAACATGAAGTGGTTTTCACCAACTTATTTAATCTCATGATAATACTAATGAATTTCTGTTCTTATATTAAATAATACACAACATTTTTCTTGCACATCAACTTCATTCCTAATATATCATATAATTGAATTAATTAATAAAAAAATGCCTTATCAAATATCTGTATCAAAGAATGGGCACAAATTTATAAATATTTTTGAAATAAATAAATTAAATATTAAAGTAAAAACTATATGTAAAAATTATATATGGTTAATGTAATAAACATTTCCATGATTAATGATATAGCTAATTAGTGTAAATTCAATGTTCAATGATCATAGGAAATTGGATATTTGAAGGGGACTAAAAGGAATAAAGATAGTGAATGTCAATACTATCCTTTATCAAAGAGTTCACAAACCATCCATAAGAATAATAAGTATGGTATCATTAAAACATATCCCATGTGGTTTATAAATATTTATTTGTTTTTAATGATGATTTAAAATAGCATAAAAAGATCTTTCAAAAACATTATTGAGGATAATATAATTTTTATTTTGAAGAACATTTTGAAAATCCTTTTAATTAAAAATAAATTTTGATTTTTTTATTTAAAATTTAAAATTTTAAACATGAAAATGATAATTTAATGAAATTATTCTTGGTAAATCTTTAAATTTTGTACAAGATATAAACAAATTTCCATTGTTACATTAAATGGATAGAAAAATTCTTTGTTCAGAAGGAGAAAAATATATTCCTTTGAAAATATTTATAAATGAGAAAAAGTGTAAAATTTTATTTAATAAATCAATTATTAATTTTTAGAAACATTTTTCAAAACCTTTTTAGAGAATATGGTTTTTAATAGAAAATAGTTTCTCTGACTACATCATAAAATAAATCGTGTTTTATTAAAAATATTTTATAAAACATTTTGAGTACCAAAGAGTGGAAAATAGTTACCTTTACAAGAAAAATTTCAAGAATAAACTTAGGAGAATAAATTTAAAGGGTTTATTTAACAATGGTCATGTTATTTCCTTTAATTTAATTTTTATAATCATCAATCTCGATTAGAATGAGACTTTCAAATAAACCTTTAAAATGGTCATAAAATTGAAGTGAGAATTACTCAATGAATTTATTATGTATATTACTTGTATATAAATATAAAATAAGTGGAAATACATCAATATATATTACAAGTAATTATACATGTAATTATATAATATTAATGAAAATGAGGTAGTAATATTGCCCATTGAAAAGGAATTGGTTTAAGAAATTTCATTACCACTTGGGTAAATTTAAGTGTAAATACCATTATGTGAAATAATTCAAATTAAATCTCAAAATATCATGTAAAATGAATGATTGAAGATATTACATGTAAAATTGGTAGTATTTACAACATATATAATAAATAAGGGGCACAATAATGAAGTTTTCCTGTATGAATGGAAATTGAGAAGAGGTCCCTTACTACTTGGTAACATTTGAATTATAATACCCATGAAAGAAAAAATTTCAAATGAAACTCAAAATACCATAAAGAGAAATTTATTCAGGATATAAAATTTAATATGGGTATTTTATACAGTACACAAAATAGTTAATTGGTGAAAATTCTATATGCCTCATGGAAAGTAATGTGAGACAAGAATCCATTACCATGCATATCCTTTTGGGTAAACATGATTTAACACCAATGTAATGGTTTTAAATAGGTCACAATCTTATACAAAAAATATATTCATATTTATAATTTTATATATTATATTCTTATAATATCCCATTAACCTTTTGTTAACAATATTTCTGTATATTCACTATTCTTGGTATTAATTACCCAGTTTTTCGAGTATATTTTGACATGTGACTTGTTGTTCCAATTAAGTAGATAATTTTCGGGAAATATAAAGAATGAAAAATATTTTATAAATATAATATATATTCATTATATAAGTATTTATAATAATTAATAATATTAGGTGATGTTAATGAAATGTACCGTTCCTAGATATGGTAGGTCGTACGTAAGCATGAATGCTAATTCAATTTATTTGTCATATTGAATAGAATGAAAATAAAATTATATATATGAATATTATAATTAAATTATAATATTTATTTCATATATTTCACATAGTTTTATTAAAACCATCCTTTATAAATTCAATGTATAGAGTGAATGAATCACATTTCTTTGAAGAGGTAGTAGTCCACACATCCATAAATGATGTTTAATTTTCCCACTAAATGGAATACATAAAGTTATTTGTTACATAAAATTTCCATAAGAATAATGAAATAATAAATTACATATATATCATATATAAACTATAAATTATTAATTATTCCAACATTTTAAGGTGGTAAATGGAAGAATTAAATCATTGATTTGCGAGGCGGTTGTCCGTCATACACAAGAAAAGTGATTGTGTATCACATTTTGATGGATGTGTGTGAATGTTTTGTTCACAATTTTATTATAAAAACTTCTCATTGTATTTTAGATAATTATTTTATTATATAATAATTATATTAAATTAATTTAAGTGGTTGATAAGTAAATGAAACAAATGAGTTTTTTTAAGAGAGCAACCTCATATTTAGGTAATTCTTTTTGGATTAAACCAAAAAAACTCATTGGTTTCTTTTTACCCAAATTTAGTCCTCTAGAATTAGGGGGTATATCAGGAATTTTTTTGGAAGGTCTCGGATGGTCCAAAGTGCTTGAGAGGTATGAATATGTGGTAGGGTGGAGTTCCTTTTTATAGTGGAGTTGGAGTAGCATTCTCATAATTTTTTAAAAAGGAATTCCAAAAAGGAGTTTCACTTGTCAAGCAGATCAAATAATCATAAAAATTAGATTCAATTAATTATATATTCTAAATATTAATATAAAATTACTTTCTACATGTTTATAGGTCATTTTAGGCCTTAAGATTAAGGATTATTCCTTTGTTAAGATAAATTTTCTTATAATAGATGTGATTAATTTTTATCACATTCATTAATATTTATGTTCAAGAACTATTTTTACATTATTATAAAAGATAAATTATTATTATTTCGTTTATGGAATCCATTTTTTCAAAATAAATTCACATCAGTGGTATAAATTAATTTTAAACTAATCCTGTATATGGGGCAAGAATGTGAGTTTTTAAAATAAAAATGTTAAAAAGTTTTTCTAAGATTTAAAATAAAATTTCATTGTTAAATTTATTAAAATAAAATAAATAAGATTAATATACATAAAACATAAATATATTTACTTTATGTCCAATAAAAAATATTATTTATCCTTATAAATAAAAAATATGAAAAATCAATTTTGAATTTAAATTTTGTATTTTTCACTATTCAAAAAATAAAATAAAATAAAACATTACAAAAATATTACAAAAAATCACCCAAAAATATATTTAAAATTTCTATATTAAAAATGAATAATATATTTTTTTTGTTAAAATTACAATTTTTTCAAAATTCATTTTTAAAATAGGTGCAACATTAAAAAGTTTTAAAACATCCTTTATAAAAATATTTTGTTTTTATATATAATGTTTGGTTTGATCTTATTTTATTATTGTAAAATATATTGTACGAATGTCAAAAATATTTTATGGACTATAATATATATATATTCTCATATTTTAGTTAGTTCTACTCATAAATTCTAATTTATTGGATATATTATATCTTATTATATTAAATAATAACATTTTAACAATATATTGTTGTTCGGTATAACTGAATCATGTGTGTTGTCTAGGATATTGTAGAAAATAATTTTTGAGTGAAATGAAAGATAAATAAGTGTCAAGTTCCTTGAAATCTATATAATATATTAAAAATATTATTTATACCATAAAGTCTCAAGAGGTTATACACTATCAAATAAAAGTTACTCTTTTAGAATTTTGGGGGTGTTATATTCTTCCCACAATTAATAAATTGTGTCCTCACAATTTCAACATGATCATGGTAAAAAATTATTTTATATTTATTATGTTTAAATCCCAATCAAGAGAAATGTTTGAAAAAATTCCTATAGATTATGGAAAATGGGATGTTCAAAGATCACATCTACTAATATATAACTAGATCTCTATATTGGAGAACATTAGTGGAATGTGGATATATAGACATAAAGTAAAAAAGAGTAAATGTTTATAATTATTTATTGAGGTTATCAATCACAATAAATTGAATGACCAATGAAATGTTGAGGGCCTTAAAGCCATAAATCCGTAATGATTTAAGAGATCATTAGTTCAAAAAAAAATTAAGGTATTATGATAATATTTTTCTATCATTTCCCTAATATTGGGTAATTGTGTTACTACAAAATAATATAAGTAATAATACATATTTTTTTCATTTCAATTTAATATAAACAATTCCATATTTGGGTTATGATTTTATCAATTTCTAATTCACCTCTTACTCCATGAAATGGATATCCTAGAATCAACACTTGTTATGAAACACTAATATCTTATTTTTATGGATCGTAATACCCATAAAACAAGTAATTATAACTATCTCTAACTATTTTACAAAATGAATATGTTTAATAAATATCATTAATATTTATTCAATAATTATTTAATGAAAAATATTTACACATTAACCAGGACATAGTCGAGGTTAGTGGTTGGCGTTAAACCTTATCATCCTTCAGTCATGGGTTCTAGTCCTATGGACTTATCAGTCATGATGGTCATTAAACTAGCATACATGTTGTTATTTTCAAAAATCATGTTAATAAAATTTCTAAAATAACTATGGTTAACATATTCTTAATTTATTCATTAAATAACCATTTTTAGTTTTTTATATATAATGTATTATTTTTTCAACAAGGTATAATGATTTAATTTTTATATCAACCATGATTCTTATCAATAACTTTTAAGATATGTCTATAATTTTTAAAATCATTATTTTGGAAATAATATTTTTACATAAACCAGTACATTCTAGAAATATGTCCCAAAATGGTCCTTAGTCTTAGTGGAATATCATTACAGAAAATCCCAAAATATATTATTAAATATTAGAAATTATGGTCAAAATTAATCTCACAATCATGTTATGTTATCTATAACACTAAATTTAATAAAGACACATGTTATTCTATGATAATACTCAATTTATATCTTATGGTTGTGTTTTCTAATATATATTTTCCTAGATCTAGTTCACAAGGTTTCCACTAAACATTCTCTGATTCAATATATATACAACTGACCCAAGAAAGCCTAGATTCAATGTTCCTCTACCATTACATTGACATAAGAAACAATTAAATCGTGTCAAAAAGATCCTAGTGGTTTTTTATTCATGTTAAACAAGGTACATAAATATGTCTTATATTATTAATGAATACCCAAATTGGAAAATAATTTTTTTCATTATAGTTGGATAATGACATTATTCTATATAAAATATCATTTCATATATTTTTTATGAAACTTTAGTGAATCTTAGTTAAAAACACATAATAAGGGTGTACTCAAATTCTATTTAAGCATATGTACAATGTAAACAATAATGAATCAATGCTAATAATTTGTACGGAAAGGTAAATATCTGAACACACATGTCAGGAAATAAATAATCTGAGAGGGAAGTACGTAAACAATATGGAAGGTTAAATAACTTAAAAACATGATATTTAAATAACAAGATAATACATAAAAAATATATTAAATTATGAAATGAAAAACACATTCCATTTAATCAATAAGTTGGGAATGAAGTTCATTCATAGACATTGTTATTGTGAAAATCTCATTGATAAAAAAAGTTTATAAAAATGAAGGACATCATTAATTTTTGGATTTCATGTATCTCGAACAGGAACCACTATACCATCAATCTATATCCCCAAGAGAGTTTAATTCCAAATATAGAAACCCATATATTATTTTTGGAAACAAACACGAAGGGTTTGTTTCCAAATTATTTCTTCTCATGAGGATACCAATGCATAATGCAGATTAATTTAAATGTTCCTTAACCCATGTATTATATTCTTAATGCATTCCTCATATAACAAAAAATCGATTTAATTAATGAATAATGTGGTTGATCAAATTTATGAATCGAATAATTGATTCTGATTTGTCAATATTTCCCTAGAAAATAAAATGACTCTCAATGTAATCAATAGATATATAAATGATATACGGTTTAGGGAATATACATATCTACGATAAATCAAATGTATAATTAGAGGATATTAAATATTCAATGATCATATGAAATTTAATATTTCAAGGGGTACAAAAGAAATTAACTTAGTGAATGTAAATGATATCATTGGGAAAAGAAATAATAAACCCTTAAAAGGAAGAATAATTATTGAATCAATACAACATGTCCCTAGTGGTGTAAAAGTAAATGGTTGTTGTAGATAATAAATTGAAATACTATAAAAAGATATCTTAATGAAATTCTTGAGGAATATATCATTTTTTTTAAATAATGTTTTCAAAATAATGTTATTTTAAAATAAATTTTGAAAAAAAATTATTTTAAAAGAAACCTTTTAAACTTTAAAAGGAATATTCGATGAAATTATGGTGGGAATATCAGTACATTTTGTACAGGGTAAAAATAACATTTCCTTTTCATGGTTAATGGTTAGAAAAATTGTTTGTTTGGAAAAAGAAAAGAATAATCCTTTGAAAAAATTTTCAAAATAAAAAAATGGTAAAAATTCATTTAATAAATCATTATGTAAATGTTAAAAAAATTTCTAATTTTTTTAGAAAACATGGTTTTTAGAAGAAAACTAGTTCACTGACTAGAAGAGAAATGAAGCATGTTTTTCTTAAAAAAATTGAAAATCATTTTAGCTACCAATGATTAGAAATTTTTTAATATTACATAAAAATTTATTTAATGAATATAGAAAAATATAATTAATGGTTTTATTTACTAATAGTCATATAAATTCCTTTGATGGAATTTCAAAAACAAGTAATCTCATTTAGAATGATATTGTGAAATAAAACCTTAAAATGGTCATAAATTTGAAGTGAAAATTAATCAATGAATTGATTATGTGTATTAAAATTTAATTAAAATAAATTAAATGTAAATAAATCAATATATATTCAAATTATATATATATATAATCACATAATATTAAAGAAAATGAGGATTTAATATATCCCAATGAAAAGAATTGGTTTATATAACATCATTACCCCTTGGGTAATGGTATGTTTAAATACCCTTAGCTAAAATAATTCAAATTAAAACTCAAATATCATTAATAATGAATGGATAATGATATTAAAAGTCAATGTGGAATTATTTACACCACATATAAAAAATAAGGTTTATAATAATAAGGTGTGCCTCATAGAATGGAAATTGAGATGAAGTCCCTTAATAATTCATAACTTTCGAATTATAATTCTCATGAAAGAAATAATTTCAAATTTAAGACTAAATAACTTAATATATATATATATTTATAAATAATCATGGTATAATATACAATAGTTTTTTTAAATACACAACACAAAATAATTTAGTGGTGAAATTTTTTTATGCCTCATAGAAAAAAATGTAGGACATGAATTCCTTACTGTACCATTCTTTTTGTGTGAACATCCAATAACCTCATGTTTATTGGTTTTAACCATGTTACTAACATATTAAAAAAATACTCATATTTATAAATTCATATATTATCTTCTTATCACATATTATTAACTATTTGTTAACAAACATTCATTATTTTCAATCTTTCAGGTGCTGATTGCCTCGTTTTTGTAGTATGTTTTGATTGTTTACTTGTTGTTCCAATTAATTGGATCATGATTTAAACATATATAGAATGTAGAAAATTATTTTAATATCATATATACTATTTATATATGTATTTATAATAATCCATAATATTTGTAGATAGGAAATGAAATGCCCCATTTAGGATATGGTAGGTCGTACATATGCATGAACACTACTTTCATTTCTTTATCGAATTTGAAATAATTAAAATAAAATGATATATATATATATATATATATTATTATCATAGTTTCATATTTATGTCATATATTTCACATAATTTTATTAAAACCATCCTTTATTTCATTTTTATATAGTGTGAACGAATCACATCTCTCTGAGGAAGGGGAAGTGCACATGCCCATAAGAAATGTTATCTTTTTCACAGAAAATGAGAAGAATAAAAGTATGTGTTATATATAAATTATTAAATCATAAAAAAATCATATATATTATATATATAACATATAAACTCCAAATACATCATTATTTAATACATAAATTGTGGTAAATGTGTAATAACCCCCTCCCCATAATGTGTACCCCTCTGAGGCCGATAATATGAGAAGAGAGATAATGACCCCCAAGTACCACCTCCCGTAGGCCCTGGGTTGAAAACTAGAAACCATGGTATAAATGAACGCATATGGGAGGAATTACCCTCTACAAGAACACATGTGAAATAGATTGATAAGACAAACACCAACCAACTCATTCTTAGACTACAATATACAAAGAAAACAAAGTACACAAATATAATGTCCGGAAGAAACTACTACAACTCAAAATGGAAAACTGTAAATACCAAAATAAAGTAAAATGGTAGCTACTACAAAGCCCAAACAACTCCTTCAACCCCGAGCTAGTCATAACCAGACTGATCTCTACCCTACTTGATGTGACTAGAAAAAAAAGTTTTTATAACATAGGGTGAGTATAATATTATACATAGTAGAATCCTCCCTGGAGCCTCTCATACAAAAGTAAAGAAAGAATGCTAAAGAATAGTGAACAACAAGTGAAACAAACTCATCACTTAAACATGTATACAAAGTTACCATACCCATTATGGTTACTCTCACCAAGTATTGCATACAAGAATATGTAATATAATAACAAATATCAGGGGTACCCCAATACCAATTCCCCACTAGTTGTCAACTTTTCCTTAAATTCAAATTCCCTAATCAACCTATCTCCAAAAATGTTGGCCCAAATACAAAAGGGAGAGAACCATGATATGTACCTCGTGCAACATAAAGGATTACCTGTATAGACCTAGGTGAATAACCACACCATACATACAATTAGAAGTAACTAGGTAGTTTTCAGGACCCAACACAACCCTCAAAACATGTATCATAGATCAGGTATTATATCACATGCCACTATAGTCCATATGCTGTGTAAGGATCCTCATTCCATCATAGCCTATACACATTATACCTATAGTATTACTTATGAAACTATATCCTGAATATATGTATATTAAATAACAAAAATCCATTATATCCCTCTACCCACATATATGGGGAAAACTATCTGCCATGTATACCTTCATAGTTAACTACCAAGAGAAGAGAGTAGGTTCAAAGGGGTAGTTAGCCGTACATCCTCCCACCGGGATGTTGGGGAAAAACCCCCAAGGATCAGAATCCTCAGGGTTTCATTTTCCCAAATATATAGGGTGGTGTAGAATATAGAAACAAAAAAAGTATTATATATAATATAGCTCTCAGTCACACTAGGAAAAAAACCTAGTCTTAGACACAACTGTAGGTAACATCTCACAGAATCCTGACTGCCACTACTAAGACTAAATATCCCACAACCATTTAAAGAGATTTATTAAATCATCTTATCCCTTTTAATGAATTTCAATTTTCATTAATTAATTCTTTAACCATTAAATAACCATGATCATTTCCACATTACATTTCATTATCATCATAACAAAGTTCCATAACCTCCCGGTATAACCAACACAATCCCATTGTTCCTTAGAAGTATAAAATCATAATTTCATCCCAAAAAGCTCCAAACTCATTGATTAAATAAAATTAATTCATTAATTTAGAAATATTACCACTTTCCATACTTCCATGTATTCTAAGAAAACATTCTAAGCTACCAAAGACAAGCATCTCAACATGGTGAGTAGATGAACTACCCATAGAGTCTTTTCCACCTATAGTAGGAGAATAAACCCATCCATCATTGAGCAGCTAAACACAGAAAGGACGTGTAATACCCCATACACCATTAACTCTTTTGGATGGAGGGTAAGTAATACCATCTTCCTCAAGCAGTGGGGAATGTATAGTAGATAAAAAAACCAGAATCCAATAAAAAAACATTGAGTAAGCATAGCTTCAACCCTTTTCATCATATCTAGTGTCCTCCCCAACACCCATATGCATAAACTAAAATATCTCACCACTCTAGGTGTCCTCTATTTCCACAACCACTGGGCCTCCCTACCCCATATACCATAATAGCCTTCCAGGATCAGCCATCCCAGGGTCACAAATCAACACAAGCGGCAGGAAACAAACATCATAAGAACTGGGCTCCTGGACCTTAAAAAAGGAATCCAGAATTCATACATAATGAGAAATTATAGCTCCCAAGAATAAGGATCTTGGACTTTACAAGAAATAGGGTAACTCATAACCCTATCAGGTATTATCTTTTATCAAAAAACTTATTCTTTAATCCATCTTGAATTAAGAGAATCATTGTTAGTAGGTTCCAACTATGGGAAACCTAATACGCAAGCTAACATAGCTATCACAATTTAATTAAATAATTAATTTAACGTTACTTTAACCAAAAATCATCAACATGCTTCAGGTTTTTTAATCAATTCAATTAAAACTGCTCCTATGCATTAATTTGATTGGTATCCAATTGAAGCACCAACAAGATTCATCTACATGCATCTTTATCTTTGGCCAATTTATTTACAATTAAATATGGATTTATGTTCCTTATAGATTCCCATTAAGAGAAATATGCAAAAAAAGGCATAGATATCACAATATCTAGAAAATTAAGATTCAACAACATACGATCAAAACCAATTATTTAATACGGTTAAATATTTATCATGCCCATTTCATTGGGATTCCATGAGCTAAATCATGATAACTCTAATACTGCATGCAAGAAAAATAGAGAAGCCACGAATCACCTACCTCAAAATTTTTACAACATTCTTTTCACAAGAATGGGTCAATCACAATGGATGACGATCACCTCTCCCTAAATGAATTATATCAAAGACAAATCGACAATTCTTGTTTTCACCAAAACATTGGGTGTGCATGTAGCTAGAAGAAACTTCAAGGGGAAATGATCTAGGGATTACAGTCTGATCCCACCACTCCTATGGAAGAAAAGGCTTGGGGTGCCTCACAATGAGAGGAAGAAAATGAAATGAAAGAAGGGAAAGTTCCTGACTTTGAACAATTAGCTCCGAGACTAACGATATTTGAAACGGCTTAGAATTTTCATTAATGTAGATTACATTAAACCATGCAGTTTGAAAAAATAAAATCTTCCAGATTTTTATAAAAAAAAAGATATGATTTTTATCCCTTTAAACAACTTCAAACCCACTAAAATATTTCATTCAACTCATTTTATGTCAAATAAAGACGTCCAAAGGGAAAAACTAGGAAATCATGAAAAATCCAGAAATTTGACAAACTGTTGGAAAGGATTTAGCATTCTGGAAACACTGTAGCACATAAAAAAAGATGTATCACCATTCTGGAAACACTATATCACCAAAAATTAGATGAATCACCATTCTGAAAACACTATAGCACCTACTGTTTGATGTCTCACTATTTTGGAAACCCTGTAGCAGCTACCATTAGATGTCTCAACATTCTGGAAACACTATATTACATACCATTAGATGTCTCACCATTCTGGAAACACTATTTACAGAACTAGAAATTTGGAAAAGTGTGGGGGATAAGTCACCTTGACCTCCCAGAACACCTCAAATACCATATTTTAGAAAAGTAATGGACTAGATAGGTCTGGGAAATTACATCAGATACCTCTCAAAACATTCTCATCCTTGAGAATCCAAAACCAACCTAGAGGGGAAACAGAAAAAGGGGGTCTGAACAACCACCCTTAAAGATACATCTCAAGGCTCTCACCACCAAAGGAGTTAAATCACTTCATTAAAGGGACATCACAAAACCACATGAAAACTATAAATAGCCTTAAACCACTATCTGGAGGGTGATACCTCTCAAAATAGTGAAAACCACAACAATAAACAAGAGAAATCCATCTGATAAACATGAACGGTCTACATCCACAAGCAAACATCATTACAAGAAAATAACTAAAAATAAGAAATCTTGGGGTACTAAACATTTATCTCTAACTCATGTTCATAGGTACTCTCCTCCACACCAGCTCTCTGCCATAAGACATGAACCAAGGGAATAGAATGCTCACGCAACACCCTCTCTTTATGACCCTGGATTCTACATGCCACTCCTCGAAGGTCAAATCATCATCAACATCTATCTCACCCCAATCGATGATGTGAGAGTCATCATGAATATAATGAATGCGTTGTGACATGTGAAAAACATCATGTATCTAGATAATCTACAAGGGAAGTGATATATGATTTTCCATAAATACAATATGATCCAACACCTCGAAAGTCCCAATAAAAAGGGGAGAAAGCTTACTCCCATGACAAAACCTTCACTACCCACAATAGGGGGTCACCTTCAGAAACAATTGATCCCCAACATCAAACTGCAGAGGTATCCTCCTATGATCAACATAAAACTTTTAAAAATCCTTCACTACCTTTATCCTCTCATGAATCACCTGAACCATCTTTGTAGTATTATGTTCCAGTTCTGGCATGATAATTGCTAACTCTCTGACCCCAATCAAGCTCAATAGGGAACTGAAAGTTCAGCCATCGAAGGATTCAAACGATTCCATACCAATGGAGGAGTGGGATCTTTTTTTATGCGAAGTCTACCAAGGGTAAGTGCCTCAACTAGGGACCTCTAAAATCTAGGACATAAGAGTGTAACATGTCTTCAAGAGTATGGATGGTCCGCTCTATTTAATAGTCCGTTTATGAATGAAAAGTAGTGCTAGGGCATAAATGGGATCCAAAAGCATGCTGTAGACCTCTCCACACCCTAGAGGTAAAATGAGGATCTTGATCTGAAATGATCATTATTGGGACTCCATGGAGTCTCACCACCTTCCCTAGATACCACCTCAAGAAAACCTCCACTAAGATCAACTCCTTGATATCTATAAAGTAGGATGATTTCATCAAACGATTCACTACCACCCATATTGTATCATGACCCCCCTGACCTCGTGGTAAAATGGTATCAAATTCCATCGATATGTCCTCCCACTTAAAAATATGAACGTATAATAGATTGATCAACCCACTGGGACCACAGTGCTCAACCTTTACCTTCAGGCAGACCAAATATTGAGATACAAACTCTACAACTACATACTTTAACCCAGGCCATCAAAACTGACTCCTCAAGTCGTGGTAAATATTCTTCACACCAAGACATACCACTACATGTGAAATATGTAACTCCCTAAGAAAAATATGCCGCATCTCCAAAGGAAAAAAGGCCTTCCCTAAAACAACACTCGATGTTGTTCATCTTCAGACCAACCATTAGGGGCCTTTCCCCAAACAACTTGATAACTCCAGACCTCCTCCTCAACGTCCCCCAACTGGGAATCTTCCACATACTGCACCAAAGATGACTACAATTTTATCTAGAAAATACATCCTCTACCCCCAATTTCTCCCATATCCATATATAATTCTAAACATTCTTCCATAAACCTCTAGGAATCACATAATTCATGCACTGCATCACTACTTGTCCTCTAACTCAGTGCATCAACTAAAACATTCACATACCTGGTGTATAAGTGATTTCAAAGTTGTAATCCTGTAAGAAATCCATACACTAACGCTGCCACGATTTCATATCACGTTGGGAGAAATCATACCTTAGGATCTTATGATCAGTGAAAACCACAAAGTTCTCCCCAATAAAGCAATATCTCCACACAATCAGAAAAAAATCACTACTGCCAACTCAAAATCATGTGTGGCATATTTACATCCACGGGGATGCAACTTCTGAGGACCATAAGAAATGATCGATCTCTGCTGCATTAGAATGCAACCCAACCCTAGTCACAATACATCATAGAAAACATAAAACTGAACTTTATCTACTGGAAGAAAAATAAATGGAGTAGTAACCAACTTCCCCTTCAGATACTCAAAATCGACCTGGCACTAATCAATCAACACAAATGACTAATTATTCAGTGTCAATGCTGTAAAAGGAGTCACAACCCAAGATAAATCAGTTACAAACATCTACCAATTTCATATGAGACCAAGTATACTTCTTACTATTCCCACTATCTTGGGGGATTCCCAAGACACAACTTATTCTATCATTGACATATCCACAACTTCTCCCTATTAGGATACAACATTCCCCATGAATCAGAATTCTCAGTCCCAAAATTCAAACTTCGACAACTTCATAAATAACTATTTTCAATGAAGAACTCAAAAAGGGTACACATATGCTCTATATGATCCTCCTAAAACACAGAGTACACAAGGATTTAATCAATTAAAACCACCACAAACTTATAAAAAAACCCACATAACAAAACATTAATCATCCCCATGAACATAGATGGAGCATTCATCACACTGAATGGCCTCACAAGGAACTCATAATTCCCATGACGACAATAGAAAGTAGTCTAAGGAATATCCTCATCCTTCACACACATTTGATGATACCCAGACCGTAATTAGATCTTAGAGAACCAACTTTTACCCTTCAATTGGTCAAATAAATAATCAATCCATAGAAGAGGATAGTGGTTCTTCACTGTCACTTTGTTCAAGTGATGATAATCAACACACAACCACAACCTTTCATAAGCCTTCTCTAGGAAAACACTTGTGCACCCCATGATGACACACTAGGACAAACAAAACCGCAAACCAATAGACCATTTATTTGTATACATAGATCTTGAAACTTGGAATATGAAATCCTATATGGAGTCATAGAGATAGGGTACAAACCTGGCTTTAGTTCAATCTTGAACTCGATATCTCGTCGAGGGTGTAACACTACAACCTCTTCTAGATAGACATCAGGGTACTCTTTAAGGACCCTAAGAAATGCTGACTATTTAATCTATGATGAACTCAATATAAACTCATCCATCAATGTTGCAAAGAAAGTAACACACATATAACCCATCTAAGGGTATCGCTCGCCAACAAACACTGCTAGATCTCCATCGACATCAAAGAAAACCCCATACCTCCAAAAAAATACCAAATATACTGAACTAAATAAAACAATTCCATATAGATTATGACATATTATGATTGTATATATAAGCATAGGAAATCTCCCCAAGAATGGTGTTCCCCAGCACTAGCTCGTAGTATCTACATACTTCATACAAGTTAGCTCGACCTCCAACTAGCATAGTCAATGCCAAGGGAACTGGAAGTCTCTCTACCTCAAGTCCCAAAGCATAGAAAAGGACAAGTGATATGAAGGAGTATGTCACTACTAAATCAAAAAAGGCATGCACCCAAGTAAAAAAAACCAAAGGGTTCCGTGAATGAAATCTGGCTCACCTAACGCTGGCAATGATAAAGCATGAAGCTAACCATGACCTGCTCCACGTCCTCTTTGACCCTGATAAAGACCACCACCACGACCACGCTCAGCTCTCTCTGGATGGGGTTTGTCATATTCATTCCCTATCTACTCTCTGCTGATCTAATTCTAGTGTAACCTACTGCTTCTACCTTGGCTGGAACATCCTCAATAGAGGAACCTGAAGTAGAACACCTGACACATGATGACTACTTTGAAAGGTCATGATTTTTTACTGCTAATGACCTTGGTCTCTATAATAAAAACAATATCCTGATACCTTGACATAGGATTCAGGACTACTTCCCCTATAGAAATGATATGCTGAGGGATGATACCTATCCCTGGATGAACAAAAACTCTTATGCCCATAAAACTATGAACCCCAGACCACAAATTTTCATCATGAGGAATCTTGAAGAATCCCCTCTCATGATGATCCAATTATATATAACATTCTCTCAATGATCTCTACCTTTTCTTGTACCTTGAGATATGGCATTAGAATAAGTTGGGTGACCTAGAACTAAATATCTAGATGAAAATACTCCTTAAAATGCCTAAATCTAGCCTTCTCATATGGAAATAGGTCTAAATCACATTGCAGAAGGTTTGGAAAATAGATTCTAAACTCTCGCACAATGGAGCTCCCCTTGTCGAAGGGTAAGCAGCGCCTGGCGATTGGACACATTCATAGTCAAATAAATAAACTCAACTATGAACTGATCTCAAAACTTCTCCTATGAGACTGTCGACTCCTCACAATCCTTAAAGAATAAGATCCCCCACTGCCTTTCTTCCCCATGAAAAATCATCACATCCAATGATACCCAAAACTCCTTCTAATAACGGATCAAATTGAAAGCTATCTCAAACTCCAATAACCAGTCTTCCATGACTATAATTGAAATGGACCCCTCATACTTTTGCAGAAAATGACACTAAAACTATTGGAGTGTCCTCCTCAAGGTGATGTCATCATCAACCTCTACTTGACGGTGATATAATGCTGCAACCTGCTAAACATATTCTGTGCGAACCTTTTGAGGACATTAAATTCTATCCATAACTACAAAAGAAAAACAATTATAGCTCCTAATCCTAGAATATATAATACTTTAACATTAACTAATTGTTTTCTTTTATTCATTTTAGGCTATCCTATACCAATGTCTACGCATTAAAACACATGTGTAAAGAAGAATTATGCATGATACTTTCCTAGGTCTCTACCATAAAACTAGTATCACATTATTTAGTATCCATTTTAAACATAAAGGTCTATGCATCAGATAACATGGGACTCTAAATACACATGTCTTAGATGATCAACATTTTTTATAGCTCTTACTAAACACGGCTAACACCGTTTCCCTACCTTCCCTTGAAACCTCACCTGTTCCTAACTCCTAAGTCAATTCTATCCCTAAACGAGACATCTCATACCACTCTATCACAACCCCCTCCCCACAAAGTGTACCCCTTCGGAGATGGTAATGTGATAAGAGAGATAATGACCCCTAATTACTACCTCTAGTAGGCCCTGGGGTGGTTACTATAATTGAGGGTATAATAAGAACACGCCTGGGAGTCATTACCCTCTAAGATAACACATACTAAATAGAGAGATAAGATAGAAAACAACTAACTCTAGCTTATAATATGATATAAAAAGAAACCCAAGTACACATATTCAATGTCATGAAAAAACTACAACAACTCAAAAGGGAAAACTACATATACCAAAATAAAGTAAAATGATAGTAACCATGAAGCCGGATGATGCGTGCTTGTTGTGGGGTGTGAGAAAAAAATATTTTAATTACATAATTATAGTATAATAGATAACCCTAGTTAGTTTCTTTAAGAGGAGTGCACACAAAAAAGGTAGTCACTTATTTCTAGTTTTATGAAAACAATTGGTTTCATTGATTTGTGAGAAATAAGCATCTTGATTTGATTAGTTTTAAACAAATGAGAAAGATGGTGAATAGAGTGGGTTTGGCCAGACCTAGTGTTGTTCCACCATGGTTTCCAAATTTGTCTCATTTTCCTCCTTTAACTAGAAATAAAGAGATTAATCTACTGATGCTATCTCTCCCATGGTCAGATAACTGTGATGATAATTTTCTTATCCCAAACCTTAGATTGGTATTTACTCCTTCCGATGTGTTTAGGGTTTCAGAAGTTTTCTTGATTAATTAGAGCAATACCTGACCAGGAATTTTTGTTCCCAAATAACCCAATATTCCGACATACAATCCTACACACATGCTTGAATACCATTGATCACTCACCACGAAACCCTAATCTTGTTACACCATATAAAAATTGGAATTGGGTGGAGGGATATGTGATCATAAACCAAAGAAATTTATAATAATAGAATTAAAACATAATGCAACCACATTTAGAATTTAAAATGAAATTAATAATTGAAACTATAATAATAAAGAAGAAGGGATAATATTAATTTTAAGCATAAGAACTCAAGAAATGCACATTGGTTAAGCCTCTCCTATTCCAGATCACTCAAATAAAACTACCCCTCCACGGATGGGGCATGCAATATAATGTGGGAGAGGAGAGACATTTTAAAGTAAATAAAATTAAAGAAAGAAACATAATGATGATGAAGGAGATGGTCCTTGAGTGTCCCTTGGATTCCTCCCATATCCGAGTGTGGTGTTAAAACTCCCCTTTAGAATGGATGAAATTCTTTTTATATAGTACAATGGGTTCCATCCTTTGGTCTTCATGTTTAAGATCTTCAAAATCTCTCTTTAAGATTTCATGTAGATTCTTTCCACCGAATGTTTGATCATGGTAGGCCGATTTAATGGTTGAATTTTGGCATGGTATCTTTTCTTAAGATCATCCAAAATCTCTTTTACATTTTATCAGAAAATTTAATATTGATCATCCGTATGTAGAATGAGATATGGACAATTAATTCTGAGAATTTATTATGAATTAATTTTTCCTTTTTCTTCCCCAATATTTGAACATCCACGGGCTGCCTTAATGAAGGAAAATCGACATAATCATGAACATCCTAATGCCCCATTTAATTTTCTATCCATTACAATTGGAATAACCCCAATTGGATGTGTTTTTCCAATTTATGATCAATTCATTGAGGTGGGGTCCAAGTAGTCATCCACAATAATTGTCTAACTTGAGTGAATTTTTAGGACCCTTGGATGGTTGAATTAGCTCATAGTCCAGAAGACAAAGATGTGGAAAATAGATATAGAAATATAATAAAAAAGGAATCACATAAATTTATATCTATATTGTAGAAGATATTCATGAATTACCAAAATGATTAAAATTTATTTATATTTCTAAATTAACCACTTTTCCAATTTTAGCCCAAAACACATAATAAATCCAAAATTGGTAAAAATAAGTCAACTTGTTCGATTTTTAGGGATTAAATAACTAAATTAAAAATAAAAAATGATGAAAATATTATCTCTATCAATTACCCAACAGTTTTCACTTGGACTCCCATACAAGTAAGCATTAAAATCAAATCGAATAAAATTTATAACACATACCCATGAGATCCACCAAATCCACGCCATGAATTGAAAACATATCACGTATCATCAAAAAAATTATTTTAAGTTCTCCATTTTGATCATTTAACATATTTCCACTTCATTTTTCATCTCATTCACACAAAGCACCTACCTCACATGAATTTTCTCTAATCTCACAAATGTGAATTTTCAAAAAGGATTTTCTCATCCACACTCTTGATAGAGTCTCCATAGGCTTGAAAAATACCCACATATCCACCTGATGTGAGTCAAGGACATGTGTTTCTCAAGATGAATTTTCAATTTTGTTCTATGGATTTTGGTAGGTAGGATTTAGAAGTTAAAAAACATAATGTGGCCAAATGAGGAGGGATTGGCTCTTTTTGAAACAAAATTGAAAGATTCTTATTTTTACTCAAGTATAGTCTCATCCCCACTAATTTTTTTAGAAATTAATCTCCATCATAATGAAAAATTTGATAAAATGAACACCTTTCATCATTTCAGCATAAAAAATTTCAAACATCTCAATCATGATTTTTATTGAAAGATTTAGAAAAGGCCCAACATTCTTCCTCCATTAGAAGCTCCTGGAAGGAATAAATTCTTTTATCATGAATCTCTAGAAAAGGAACATTTTCAACAAGAATGATTTTTTGTCAGCAAAAAATCTCTTCAAAATTTTATTTTTCACCTGAAGTATAACCAAATGAGGTAGAATAGAACAAGAAATCTCCCCCCATACTTAAGTTCAACTAGATCACACAATTTCACTTCAAGATCAGGTTGTATAGGGAAAATTGACTGGTAATATTTCTAAACTAACATTATGTTCATGGATTATTAGGGATTCAAGGATTAAATGTACATGGTAGGCCAGAATAATTTTTTTTTTGAAAATGGGTCTTTAAAACCAAATAGATGACCCAATCATTTAAAACAAATGTACCTCAATCCCTTATGTTTTGACAGGAATAAATCAAATTATAGTTAAATCATGCATGGATTGGTTCTCTTAAGAAGTTAGGTGAATGTGAAGAATATGAGAACAATGGTTTAGAAGCCTCATGGTTAAGTGATTTAAAAATTCAAGACGATGAGATGTGGAATGTGATTAAAAAATTAGAGTACTTTTAATAATGTTCCCAAATATTTGAACTTGAAACAATGTAATTATCAGCCTTTATTTAAGCTTAGTTTCATGGAATAGATTGGTTTACTCATAAAAATGGGTTTCAAAAATCTCAATTACAATCATGTCAGTTCAAAGTTAAAAAAAATAAAAAAAATACACCAAAATTTGAAAAAAAAACACTTTTTTAAAATAAAAAAAGAAAAAAAGAAAATCCTATAATAAAAATGTTCCACTCCCCCACACATAAAATATGAAATGTTCTCAATGCATTCAAATTGATTTAACATGTATCTAGAATGAAAATGAATCAAAAAAAGAAAGAAAGTGTAAAGGAAAGGTATAACCTGAATTATTGGGAGTAAAAATTTGAGTTAAGCTCCATATGTTACACACTAAAAAACTAAAACCAAATGAAGAAAAGAAAGCATAAGAAATTTATTAGAAGAAAATAAAATTTAAATTGAATGACAAAAGATGGATAGATCTTGGTTTAACCCCCCTAGTGGGACCTGGGTTTCGACTACCTCCAGATGGGTAGTTCTAGTTTGTTATCATTAATCTGATGGGAGGGTGAATCTTATTTCTCATCAACCAACAAAAATTCTTCTATCTAGCATGAACTTGTTCCTTGTTTTTGTTGAGTATAATTCCATATATTGAGTACACCAGATCTACCCCCTTAACAATTAGGTACCACTTTCATTGTGGGTTCAATATGAAGTATGGAACCTCCTCCTCTTTAGTTTCTACTTGTGAAACGACTTATTTTTCCTATTCTTGCTTAATAGGGGGAGCATGAATTTAAATTTTAATAGGAATGTAAGTTGGTATTTCTACATGAATAGAATTTAAATTTGAGTAATCAAAAAAATTATCCCTTTTCGTAATGATTAGCCTCTATCTTGATTTCCACGACCTCAACTACTTGAATTTCTTTATGGGATTCCTAAAATTAATGTTCAATAATGTCAAGGAGCTCCATGTACTCCTCAAAAGGTGAATGTTAAGTTTCATCCTCTCCCTCTAAGGTAATGAAAGGATTCAATGTTTCTAAAAATTCAAAACTAGAAGGAGTGATAATCAAATTAGATTGAATAAAATCAAAAAATAAAGAGTTCAACGAAAGATCATCTTTTTGTGTTAGTTATACTTCAATCACTTTTTCAGTGGTAAGTTCCTATTGATGTTTGATCTCAATGGATGGGAGGAATTAGTAGGGATCCTCTATATTATTTTCAAATTCTAACATTGGGTTGGATTCTTCCCCTTCCATTAAAAGATACATGTATAGTGGTGTTGGCTCTTCTAGTGTATAAGGAATGGGGAGATCATGTTGTACCTCATACTCATTCCAAAATTTATCAAGATCTTGTTAATATCCCACAAGTAATTCAACAACAATGTATTATTAACTAAGGATCCACTCTATCTTATCATTTTAATCTAGGATCTGGTTCCTCAGATGGTCGGGATGTGCATAATCCTCAAGCTAGGCCTCAACCTCTTCAATGTTTTTAGAGAAATTTGGGAAAACCAGTGGAACCTCCTTCTTGGCCTTGAATATTTGTATGTAAATTCATATATCATTGACCACAACCATCAAATATTCCAGTGAGATCCATATTTTTATGCCTCTTTTCTTTTAATTAACCATTATTATAATAGCATCAACCCTTCTTTGGAGGACCTCTTGAGTATAATAATTTTCTTCTTATTACACCTGTGTGTAATTATTCCTTGTATTTCTGGAATGATCACTTGAAAACATCATAGATGAGAAAGAAATAAATATATATTTTTAATTTGTAAAGAGTAAAATATTTACAATTATATTGTGTTAGTACCTCCCCGAAAATGGCACCAAGTTTGATGTACACCTATTTTGGGGCATGAAAAAACAATATTTTAATTACCTAAGTATAGTATAGTAGCTAACACTATGTAGTCTCCTGAAGAGGAGTGCACAAAAAAAAGGTTGTCACTTTTTTTTGGTTTTATGAAAATAATTTTCTTGAATGAAGTGTAAGAAATAAGAGAATTGATTTTATTGGTTTTAAACTAATGAGAAAGACGGTTATCAGAGAGGGTTCAGCTAGACCTAGTTCTGTGCCATCATGGTTTCCAAATTTGTCTCTTTTTATTCCATTAAATGGTAAGAGAGAGATTCATCTACCGAGTAATATCTCTCCATTATTGAGATGGATGTGATGAGAACTTTCTTATCCAAAACATTAGATTGGTATATCATCTTTCCAACGAGTTTAGGGTTGCATAAGGTTTCTTGATTAATTAGAGCAATCTATGACCATGAATTGTTGTTTCCTAACAAACCAATATTCTAATATAAAATCCTACAGACATGATTGTCTACTATCAATAACTCACCAACCAAACCTAATATTGTTCCACCACATACATATTATAATTGGGTGCAGGGATATGTGATCATCCACCAAAGTAATTTATAATAACAGAATTAAAACCTAACGCAACTGCATTCGGAATATAAAAATGAACTAAGAATTTAAACCAGAATAAGAAAGAAGGGATCATATTAATTTTAAGCACAAGAACTCACAAAAATCACATTCTTCCAGACTCCCCTCTTCCCCATCACTCAAATTAAACTACCACTCCATGGATGGGGAAATCAAGATGATGCGGGAGATGATAGACATTTTAAAGTAATGAAAATAAAAGAATAAAACAGAATGATGTTGAAGGAGATGGTCCATGAGTGTCCCTTGGATTCCTCCCTTCTCCGAGTGTGTTGTAAAAACTCCCCTTAAAAATGTGTGAACTCATCTTTATATAGGCCAAGGGGATTCCATCCTTCAGTCTTCAAATTCAAGATCTTCAATATCTCTCTTTAATATTTTATGCAGATTCTTTCGACCGAATGTTTGATCCTGGTAAGACAATTTAATGACCGAATTTTTGCATGGTGTCTTCTTGAAAGATATTAAAAAATATATTGTAAGTTTCATACCAAAACATAAGATTTAGCATCTTTTTGTAGTAAGATATATTGTCAATTAAGTATTATATTTTATCCTGGATGAATGTGTCCTTTTTCTGCCCCAAAATTTGAGCATCCATGGGCCACCTTAATGAAGTAAAATCTTTATAATATTCAACATCAAGACTCCAAATTTAATTTTATTTCCATTTAAATTAGAATCACCAAAATTGGATGTGTTTGGAACTATTTATGACCAATTCATTGAGGTGGGATCCACGTAGTCATCCACAATAATTGTCCAACTTGAGTGAATTTTTTATACCTTTGGATGAAAGATTTAGCTCTTGGTCCATTAGAAAAATTTGAATATAATAAATATATAAATTCAATAAAAAATAAATTACATAAATTGGATCTATATTTTAAATTATATTCATGAATTACCAAAGTGATTAAAATCAATTTATATTTCCAAATTAAGCTATTTTACAATTTTAGCCCAAAACACATCATAAATCCAAAATTGATAAAAATAACTCAACTTGTTCAAATTTTAGTGATTATATAATTGAATTAAATACAAAAAATTAGGAATAAAATGATGAAAAAATGATTAAAATCATTAAACTACGTATAAAAAAAAGATGAAAATATTATCTCTCACCCGAACAGCTCCTACAACCCAAATCTAGAAGTAACCAGCCTGATCTTCAACCTGCTTCTAGTGACTTGAAAAAAAGAATTTATATATCATAGGATGAGTATAATAATATAATCAGTAGGATCCTTCCTATAGACTCTTGTTTAAAAGTAAATAAATCATGAAAAAGCCCAGTGAACAACAAATGAAACAAACTCATCACCTAAACATGTATACTAAGTTCCCAACCTCACCATGGATACTCTAAACAAGTATCACATATAAGAAAATATAATATAACAATGAATATCATGGGTACCCCACTACAACTTCCCCAATGGTTTCCCACTTTTCCCCAACATCACATGTCCTAGGACATCTCTCTCCAAAGAAGGATGGCCCGAAGAAACCTAGGTGAGCACCACAACATAAAACTTGTGCAACAGAAAGTATTTCCCACAGACACCTGGGTAAAGAACCACACCATCCACAAAAAATATATGTAGTTTTAGGAGCCACCATAGCCCGAATAACATGTATCATACATCATGTGTTATACAACAATCCATTACATCCCATACACCGAGTAAGGATCCTCAAACCATTATAACCTATATACATTATACTTAGAGTATTCCATAATAAAATATATCCAAAATATATGTGTGTGAAATAACTACAAGAAATTATAGACTTTTATACACATATATGGGGATAATTAACTATCGTGCATTCCAGCACATGTAACTACCAAGAGAAGAGATTAGGGCCAAAGGGGATAGTCAGCCATCCATCCGCCAAATAGGATGTTGGGGAAAAACCCCCTAGGGCTTAGAATCCCCAGGGTGTCATTTTAGATAAATGATAGGGTGGGTTTCATATATAAACTCAAAAATTACAAGATATAATATATCTCCCCACCACACTATGGGAAAAATCGAGTCATAAACACAACTGTATGTAACATCTCTCGGACTCCCGGCTGCCACTACTAAGACTAAATATCCTATGAGCCCATAACCATTTAAAGTGATTTATTAAATCATATTATCCCTTTTTATCAGTTAAAATTTACGATAATTAATTCATTAACCATTAGTTTACCATTATCATTTCCACATTTCATTTTATTAGCATCACAACAATGTTCCATGCCCTCCTGGCATAACCAACTTGAGTCCACATTTACTCATAAGTATAACCTTATCATTGCATCCCAGAAAGCTCCAACCTCATGGGTCCAATGTCATTAATTCATTAATTTAATATAATTACCACTTTCCATATTTCCAGGTATTCTATGAAAACATTCTATGATACCAAACAAAAGGGGCTCAACATGGTGAGTAGCTGAGCTACCCATCGAGTCTTTTCCACATATAGTTGGATTTTAGGTACATCTATCCTCAACAAGATAAACATAGAAAGCACGTGGAATACCCCATATATATTAACCTATTTTGGAAGGAGGGTAATCAATACCATTTTCCTCAAGTAGTGTGTAAAGAATAACAGATAAACAAAAATAGGAATCCAATATGCAAAACAACGAGTAAGCCCAGGTTCAAAACTTTTCATCTTCTCCAATGTCGTCGATAGTTATATGAATAAACCAATATATCTCACCACTTTATTTTTCAACTACTGCCACAAACACTGGGCCTCCTGACACCACATAAAAATAAAGCCTTCCATGCTCGGCCATCCCAGGCTCACGAAAGAACATAAGCAGTAAGAAAAAAATATCATAGTAACTGGGCTCTTGGCCCTAAAAGAAATCCTCAATCCATTATACATAATGGGAACTCATAGCTCCAATGTATAAGGATCTTGACCTATACATGAAAGAGGCTAACTCATAAGCCTACCATGAATTATATTTTTTCAAACAACCGGTTCATTAATCTGTCTCTAATTAACTAATTCATTATTAGTAGGTTCCAACTATGGGAAACCTAATTAGAAAGCTATTATAGTTATGAAAAATCAATTAAACAATTAACCTAAAATGAATTTAATAAAAAATAATCAACATGATTTAGGCTTATGAATAAATTAAATTAAACAAATTACACTACATTTATTTTATTAACATCAAATTACAACTACCAGATTCATTTACGCGCCTCTTTATCTTTCGATAATTAATTTTCAATTAATTCCTGATTTATGTTCTTTACTGATTTCCATTAAGAACCAAATTCAAAAAAAATTAATAGATATCAAACTATATATAAAATCAATATTCACAACATATGATTGAAACAGATTCATTAATATTGTTCAAATATTTATTATGTTAATTTCACTGTGATTGAGTGAGCTAAATCATGGTAACTCTACTACTGCATGTAAAAAAACCAAGAAGCCATGAATCCACTACCTCAAAAGGTTTACAACATTTATTTTATGAGAATGGGACAATAAAAATGGATCTTGATCACCTCTACCATGAAAAATTATATAAAATATGGATCGATACTTCTTGGTTTCACCCAAATAGAGGGTGCACATGCATCATGAAGAAACATCAAGGGGAAATAATCCAAGGTTTACAATTTGATCACACCACTCATATGGGAAGATATTATAGGGGATCATCACACTGAGAGAAAGAATAAGTAATGAAAGAGAAAAGGTTCTCGACATTGAAGAATTATATCTGAGACTAATGAGATTTGAAACAGCTTAAAATTTCAATTAATGTAGATCACATTAAACCACACAGTTTGACAAATTAAAATCCTTCAGATGTTTATAAAATCAAAGATGCGATTAATCGCCCTTAAAACATAAAAAAACACCTAAATTTGGCATTAAAATCATTTTATGTCAAATAAAGACATAAATAGAGAATATCTGGGAAATCTGAAAAAATAAGGAAATTTGAAAAACTGTTCGAAATGAATCAACATTCTGGAGCCACTATAACACCAACAGATAGATGTCTCACAATTATTGAAACAAAACATCACCTACCATTATATGACTCAATGTTATAAAAACACTATAAAACCTACCATTAGATGTCTCACCATTCTGGAAACACTATGGCACCTACCATTAGATGTCTCAGTGTTCTGGAAACACTATAACACCTACTGTTAGATGTCTCACTATTCTAGAAACACTATTAATAGAATTAGAAATTTGGAAAAGTGTTGAGGATAAGTCACCATGACCTCCTAGAACACCTCAAACACCAAATTTCAGAAAAGGAATGAACCAAAAAGGTCTGATCCAATACAAAATGTAAGAACGAATTCCATTAGTTCATGAGGTGATAGTCCACTGTATACATGAACGAGGATTTTGTATCCCATTTTGATGGATGTGTGTGAAATTTTTGGTAAATATAATATTATAACAACAAATAATTATATTTAATATACTAAGGTTATTTTTTAATAATTATAGGAAATGATGTTAAGGGTTAGAAAAGTGAATTAAACAAAATTTATCATTGAAGAGAGTTACCTCTTATTCGTGTAACTTCTTTTTGTTTAAACAAAATGAAATCTATTATTTGATTATTCACAATGTGAGTATTCTATGATTAGGGGATAGATATTCTTAGATTATATGGGAATGTTTTATCCTTGAAAATGTACATGAGAGGTGTGAATAAGTTGTATGGGTGAGTGCCTTATTATAGTTGGGTTGGAGTGGAATTCTTGTACATTTTTGAAAAGGGGATTACACCCAAGTTTTTACCATTTCATGTGATACCTATAATAGTAAAAATTAGATAAAATGGAGGATATAGTCTAAATATTAATATTAAAGTACTTTTAGACAATTTTATAAGTCATTTTGGGCCCTATGTTTAAGTTTTAGTCTTTTATTAAGTTAATTTTTCTCTAAATCACTATAATTAATTTTAATCAATTTCATTAATATTTTTTTTCAAAAAATAAGGTGAAATTATTTTACATTATAATTTTTTTGATTAAATATAGAGAATAAATTTTGATAAATTTCAATAATATATGTGGTAGAAATTAATTTGAAATTAATCATGTTGATTGGATGATAATGTTAGTTTTTAAAGAAAAATCATTCAAAAAATTTCTATGTTTTTTATCCAATTAGAAACCGAAAGTGATTCCAATGACATATATTAGATTAATAGATGATTTTTTTTTAAATAAAATTAAAAATATTAAATAAAATTATTTATGCTTCTAAATAAATTTGATTATAAAATTATTTCGAATTAAAATTCAGTATTGTTCACTTTTCATCAAAAAATAAAGCTTCACATAAAAATACAAAAAAATTTCCCCTAACCTAATTTTGAAATTTAGTTTTAACAAATGAATTTTATTTTTTCATAATAAATTCATAAAAGTTTGTAAATCCAAAATTAAAATAGGTGTTCCATTAAATGGTGGTAAAACTGCCTTTATAAAAATATTGGTTTTTATGTTTAAAATTAGGTTTGTTATTATCTTATGAATATATAAATATTCTGGATGAATGTAAAAAATAGTTGATTGAATATATTATATATAGATATTCTCATAATTTATTGTATTCTATTCATAACCTCTAATTTAATGACTATGTTATATCTTATTATATTAAATTATAATATTTTAATAATATATTGTTTTTCGGTAAAACTATGTCTTGTGTGTATTGTAAGCTATAAAAGAAACTAGTTGATACATGTGACACAAGATAACTCTTTATTGAGTGTATTTCAAGATATATAATATATTAAAAATATTAGTTATACCATAATATCTTGATAGGTTATATGCTATCAAATAAAATTTAGTTTTATAATTTTTGAGGTGTTTCAAAAATTGCCACTATTACACTCAACCATCACTCTAAATTGTCGAGACACCCTGTAAGATCCACATTACACATATCCTCACACTAAGAAACAACAAGAAAAAACATTTCTACTTAGGGATAATTAATTATCCATATTTACCTTGTTATAAGGAATAAAAAATTTATTCTTTCTTGAATTAATAGGTGTTAGGTTACTCCATTACAACCATGGATGACAAACTCCTCAAACTGTCTGATCCTAAGAGAACTAGCTATTTTTTCCTTAGTGATCATGCTAACCATTTCCCTTTTCACTGGTTTTTTGGCTACACTATCAATGGATTGTTTATCTATAAACAAATTAACTAATATATGAATGATTTTGGGTTGGCTACATTGGGTAAATCCTTCTTAAAAATATCATATGTGTACATCATCCAATCAAAGGAATTTGATTGATTAAAATAAGTATCATCTTGATATGGGTGAGAGTTTGAAGAAAATATTACCTGGATTATGGATGATCCTTATAATATCATTCTTATGAAACAACTCTTCCATTATAATACCATAACACATACTCCTACATTATCTAAAAGGATTCCATCTAACCCATATTCTAGAGGCTGATACAGCCAGTGGATGAAGAATAGGGAAGAGGTTGAATAGTATCAATTAACTCAAAAAGCAACCAAAACTCATGTATATTTCCTTCCCTCATCATTTATATCATGAAAACTACCTTAATAAATGGAATCATCATTATGTGTAGATATAAATTTAGATTCGATTATTTCCAATCACTTATAAATCCCCTTATGCAATCATGAATATTTATACAAACCCATGTTCTTCATACATAACAAGGGTGATGGAGGTATAAGATAAATAATCTGAGGTAATAGGCGATATGTAATCTTGGAATAACCCAATATTTTGAAAAAATCATTGAAAATTCCATATAAACAATTATAAATAATGAAAAGACACTTCTGGATGCACAATATGTGATTGAGGATACCATATAATCCATCAAGAGTCTTCTAAAAAGAATTCATTGAATATTTTTTAGCATGTCCACATATATATGATCAAACCATAATAGTGGGTAGACCAACTCAACTTAAACCATCAATGATACATCATTCATAAACTTCTCTTGAAGCACTAGATCCATATAACTCAAGAACGTCATGCTCTAATATACATTTTAAGGGGAAAACCCATGTTGAGATTTATATATTTTTGGTGAACACGTATAAAAACCTGAAACTATTAGAGGTTGTTCCAATAAATCTCTCATTCAAATGTTCCATTCACCATTAGAAGGATATTACGAAAGCACTTTTTTATCACTTCAAATTACCCAGTAGTTCAAGACATAATTCACCATAGATGAGTTGTATTGAGTGGAATCATATCCTATATAATTCCACCCACTATATCATTTATAGAGTAAGTGTGATAAGGTTTCACTTAATTGGATATAATGAATCTATATATTTTAGTTAATTTTAGAAGTGTTGACATTTTATGGGCTCTGTTTGATAATGGAATTGGAATTAATCTCATCTTGGTCTTGACTATACAATTCGTGGAATATAATTATGATGGTTTATCTCCATTAAATTTTACCATTTAAGGTAATGAAAAGGGTGAGAAATATCCTCTAAAAATATCATAATCAATGTTTAGTTCAAATACCAATTATATATATATCTTAGTTTATAGTGATCCAACATTACACAACATATAATGTTATTCTTAGAAGATCATAGATTCATATCTATGGGTGGTGGCATCATTATACAATCAATGCCCAAAGTGAAGCATCTTTGGAATGGATGGAGTTTTATATGGTGATATTGAACCCTTTAAATATTTTCAATCCAAGTATGATGACATAGATTTTCATATGAATAAATTAAATCAACTAATTATGTAACTTGATTCATGGGTTTACACTCCCAAATGGTTTTTGAAATGGCCATGGAAACCCAGGAAGAATGACTAAAAATGAAAATGTATTTCCTTTCAACCTGATGGAGTAAATAGATCCTTGAATAAAGAGTAATCATACTTTACGAGAATCATTTTCCCATGTCTATACAGTAACTTTCATTCCATCTAAAGCATGCCCATGAAGAAGAAATCTAGTCACACTTAGGGAGATTAATGTCATGGGTGGATATTCCCCAAACATGGATCCTCATTTTTCATAATTTAAACTTATGAAGCCACATGGTCCACTATATAGATCAAATACATCCACTATTTTGGAAGACAATGTTGATAATTTACAAATGTTTTTTCCAAAATTTCATTATATTAATGCTCATTCTTCCTATAATGAATGTAGGGAAGCATGTTATCATATATGGAGTTCTATTGATCATGATTCAAATGAATTAAAACAATCAAGTATTAGTAATTAATTAACATACTCAAACAAGGATAACTATGTCTATGTTATATCTATAAGTACTAAGAACACTTTTTTTTCAATATTTACTTGGAAGATGAAGATGAAAACATTAGAGACTCCAATACAATATTCAAGGAAGGATTCTCTACCACTATCATTAATAAAAGAAAAATAAATCCTTGTACATAAGGGGACTCACAACAAACAAGAATTAGTTTTAATATGACTCTGAGAATAAGGGATATAAATATCCTTCTTAAAACAACACGATTATGAATTCACCTGTAATTACATAGAGATACCTGGGATGAATTTTTATGTGTCCACTAATCTTATATGACTTTCATATGATCCTTGATATTTCAAATAGGGGGCTAGGTGGTTGCATATACATATTAATATGAGGTGAAATGTGATCTTGAGAAGATTATGATATACTATTTCATTTCATAGGTTCAATACCTGAGGTATGTCACCAAAAATGTCCATGTTACAAAAATTAATGAGAATATTAGGTTCTACATCGATTATAGGGATCTCAATCATCATTTCAAAAAATTTGATTTCGAATTATTGAATATGGATCTCCTAATTTGTTTGACTATAGGCTATCAAACTCTTTCATTTTGGATGGGTACTTAGGTTATAATTAGATCAATTTGAATCTTAATGATTTGTAGGAAACTTATTTCAAAGAAACCAAAGGGATATTCTACTTGTAGGCCATTCCATTCAATATAATGAATGCTGACACCACCTACCATCATTTTATGCATTTAATATTTAATGCATATATAAGAAATATCATAGAATAGAATGATGATGATATGGTGGTTAATTTTAGTAAGCACTATGATCATCTCACCAACTTCCAAATAATATTAGTAAAATATAGTAGTATTGATTATAGAAGAACCCTATAATGTCTGATCCGGAGGTATTGTCATGATAATTTAATTGGGTTCATGGTCTAGTATTGTGGAACCATGGTTCACCCTGATAAGAGAACTGTGATACTAGAAGTGATTCATACTAAAAATAGTAATGTTTTAGGGGGTTTTGTAGATTCCACACCTATATCTTGTGTATCATGACCAATTGGAAATGAAATTAATCCCCATAAAAAATTTTATGTATAAGGAATTTTTCTACTAATGGGATTTGGATTGATAAGAAGCATTCAAAAATTATTATTTATATATTTTTAACCCACATGACATAATAAAACTAGTATAATGGATTCTTATTGTACTATATATTTCCTTTATTTGATGATATGTATGTTCCCTTATTAAAATGTAAAATGATAAATGGAGATAAAATATTCTCCCCTATATCAGTATTAAAATGATTGATAAGGATACCTGATATTATGATATTTAAAATAAATAACATGGAATAGTTTTTACTATGATATATCCTAGGAACTACATATATTAAAATGAGGAAAACTTTGTATCTCAAATTGACCCTCTCAAGTACATCCTGAACTTCCCTATGGGGACCAGACACCTGTCCTAATGAAATGTTATTGTACAATAATACGCCATCAGATTTATATCAAGGGATTAAATAATATGGTATGGGATATCCAATTTTCTCATAACATATCCTACCATGGACAAAGTTCCATTAAATATCATACCTCTATATGAGTAGGTTTTATATTCCCATGGAATTCCCATAGAATTGAAGAAGTATTTTTTATGGAACTCTTGAAGCCTATGTGGGAAAATGTATTGTATGGAGCTTAATTTAGTTGGTGTGGAGTCTTTATTTTTATCCAGAGTAAATATAATTCAACCTTATTCATTAATTTTTTATATTCTTTCACCAATCCCTATGAAGAGTTGCATTATATCATTGTTGTCCTAGAACAAGGAATGTAGCTAGAGATAACAATTTCCATGTTAATATAGACTCAAAACTAGTGATTATATAGAATAATGGTCGATAAACCATTAATAAATAAGACATTCATAATATCATTTGTTAAATGAGGGGACTTATGGTCAATTTACATTTTTATACAATTTTGAATCAAATACCATTCATATAGAATTATCATGTTGTTGTATAAGAATATTCAGCCACAACCCTTACCAACACTGACAAGGATGAGACAATCATCCACATTTCACACCATAGGGTATTGAAACTATCATTTTCTATGAAATTGGAGAAATAAACCAGATTAGTTATTCCCTAATGATTGATGATCCAACAATCATATCAACCATTATAATTAATGGATGAGTAATACCTATAACAGACTATCTTCAAAACTGAAACCCTCTATTGGATCGAGTAAAGAAGAAATAGATCTGATATTGGGAAGAAAACTTCACCTGACATGAAAACATGAATGAATGGATTTTATTCTTTAAATGGTGTTTTAGTGGAGTCCTCCTTGAATTTATTAAAGAAGGGGATACACTTTCCATATTGTAGTAAGTCAATGTTGGATCTTGTGGTTCTCATTAGTTATGAACTTATATCTACTAATAGACAAGGAGGCATGTAAATTTATATCCAATTATGATAGAAGAATATGTGTAATTCACCAGGAAGTGTAATTATTTTAAAATACATAATAATTTAATCAATCATCCCCCATAGGTATTACATACTACAAAGTATAACATTCTAATTCATGTATGGTTCATGGAAGATGTGGGGCCACATCCTTGATACACAACTTGTTTTTTTAAGTATATCGTTAGTACCAAATGATTATTCCTTAAAATATTCAAATAAATATAGTTTAATAAGAACATGATGAAGTATATCATTAACATCATAATGAAAAATATCATAACCAGATTTTATTTCCTCTTCTTGATAGTGACATAAAATGGCACCAATATATATTCTTATGAGTTGAGAAGGAAATATCAGGAGTATAAAATTGAGTCCAACCATTATTCTCGCTATCATGAAGTGGAAAATTGGAAAATAGAGGCATTCAATATAACTTTCTCATATATAAATTTGGAAATGGTCAATAAGGTAAATTAATTTTGGGTAGAAAAACACACGCATGCCTCATGTGACTACCCTACCATAACTTTGACATCAACACAAGAAAGCCCATAATCTATTCTCTATGGAACAAATTCTGTTCAACATACTGATGTTCAATTTTATACACATTGAATCACTATCTAGAGACAACACTCATGATATGAATTATGACATAAGAGACATGATGAATTAGAATGAATTTATAAGAATATAATTTTTTGACAATTCACAATATTGATGATTCTTAGAATTATATTCCATTAGGAATTAATAAGAAGGTCATTATATTCTTATTAATTAAATGAAAAATTTTATTAGTAGGAATAACCACATTAATTTTAGGGATAAATCCTCCAAATCAGGAACAAATTTTGGAAGGGATATTTTCGTAAAAAATATCTATTACAATATAGTTTTCTCCTTTTAAATGTTACATGAGGACCATATTAAGGATCATTATAATGTAATATTTCTAAAAAAATAATTTTCCTAATTCCTATGACGGTTCTAATCCTAATTATAAGTATTTAAAAAACGTAAGAAAAATGTACTTATCATATGAAATTAAAATTCGTAGTCATTATCCATGTTTCATGAAAATAATACCCAAAAACATCCTATATTAATTACATCAAACGTCATGGTATGGGTCCATATGACATGACCTTAAACTATATGACACATGGTTCATCATTTCCAAACATTAAAAAATAGAAAAAAATTGTCACGATATTTGGACATTAAATAATGTACCCCCAAGAGTCCAAAATGCATGAAAATAAACAACATAGGGTGAAAAATAATTCCGAGTCTCATTCCCCTATGTGAGAGTTTAATCCATGGATGTGTTCTATATGTATTTTTTTTCCCATCAATAATCTACATAAATCACAATATGATTTTAACAACCTGATATTTTGAATAAATTTTGTTTCCTAACTTTGTCTGTTATTTTATTTTATACTCAAAAAAACTATTTCATTTAATAAAATGAGTATAATAAAAATGAGACTGTTGGGTTTTGACTGTTATATGACCATTGGTCAATAAGACCACTGGAATCTAAATGTTACAATTATTGTTTATAAATACAAGTGATCTTGATTAATTAATATAGAATAAGCTTCGATGGACCCATCTAGTAGTCTCGGGCTAATTGAAGCCCATCTGATGGAACTCGGGAAGGAGGTAGCACCTTTGGGATTTGCTCTGGACCAAACCCAATCCTAAATTCATCATGTGAAGCTAGAACATATTCTCCTTCGCGAGAAGTTAAAGATGATAGAAATCACTACTCAGGAAATGTTGGCCGAGCCACCCCAAGATTCTATCACCCTAGCACATCTTACTCTTAGGTCCTATGCTGGTGTTATAAGGGGTTATGTAACGAGACCGTAACTGCCTTGTGTAATCCTTTTATTTAAATTAAAATTCTGATTTCTTCTTATAGTGAAGTTTGTGATTTTTCAAATGTCTGGATAAATATAGTATTCATATTATTGATGAATTTTAGAAGGATATTCTTAAAAATATTTATGTAAACCTTCAATAATTAATAATGTGTAATGATTTTCAAAAAATGGTATTTTACAGTTATGTTAAATAAGAAATTTAGAGTCTAATAAGATCAACTTAATTTTTGATGAATAGTAATTTATGAATAGTTATTTTACGCTTAGGATTAGTAATATGACCAAATGGATTAGTAATATCACTTAAATAAAGTATTAATATAATTTAGGCACCATGATTAAGTAATGTGTTTTAATAAAATAGGTAAATAACTGTTTCATAAATTATTAGTCAAATATTAGTTTTTTCATGTAAATAGTGTTTTTTAATTAAAAATTAAATTAAAAATATTTAGAAAATTATTTTTATAAAATGGAGTTCATTTTTGAATTCAGAGCATTGATATTAGGTTATGGTGATTTTTTAGGATTTTTCTGAAAAAAATGAAATTTTAATGAATAGTGTTTTTATATAAAAATTAAATTAAAAATATTAAGAAAATTATTTTCATAAAATGTAGTTCTTTTTTGAAATCAGAGCGTCGGTATTTGGTTAAGGTGAAATTTTGGGATTTTTCTGAAAAAGTTGAATTTTCGGTGAATAGTGAATTTTTAGTTTAGAGTTTCGGGTGTTTAATGACATCATTAAAGATGTAATAATTATTTAATAATTATAGTCAAATTATGAATAGTAAGATAGGGTATGAGGTGTCCCAAGTGGACAATACCATGGGCAAGCCCATGGTTTTTCCAATACCACCAATGAGGTGTCCCTTGGCCATTAATGCCTTATCCCCTCACTTCCCCTATAAATACCAAGACATTCTCTCATCCTTTCCATTCCAAAATCCTCCTCAATGAATTTATGGTCTCCTTACCTCCCGAGGAGTCCTCCAAAGGTTCCCTCAAGCCTCCCAAGGTCCCAAACTTCAATATTTTGAAGTTATTCTTCAAGGTAAGGGATCCTACCTCTCAATTTCTTTTCAAGTACTCTCGTTTATGTCATTTCTTTTAAGCCCCATGTTTATATGTTGGGGGTGTTCTTTTATATTCATATTACTGTCCTTTTAATGTTAATATGATGAGAGACCCCCTATTTCTCTCATCATTTCATTTTATGAATGTTTAAGTGGTGCCGTTAGGCTGCCGAATTTTTGTAAGGGATTGTTTCACCCTTCTCATTTTCAGAGTTCTATTTTCATGTCAAGTCTTTCAAGTTCCTTTTTATTATGTTGGAGTATGATCTCTATATACATAATACTGTATTTTTTATGTTCATATAATGAGAGACCCTATTTTATTTCATCAATTCATTTTTTTGATGTTTTAAGTGACGCCGTTAGGCTCCCAAATTTTCATAAGAGATTTCTTATTTTTGTCTTCCTTTAAAGTTTTTCATTTCATATTGTATGTAATTCAAATTTCATTACCATTTTCTTATATCCTTTATATTCTATCTCTATAGCGTTTTATGGATCATTTATGAGTGGGTGACCTATGTCCCCTGTCTTTTCAATGTTTTCTAAAACCCTGTAAGATAGCCGTTATGCTGCAGAATTTTCGTCTCAAAATGTCTCTCTCGTTTTCTAAATTTTTTTATTTTATTTAGTGGATACTGAAATCTCTTTCTTCTATAGGGGTATTCACATATATATCAAAATGTTCTAGTTTAAATTATGGGATTTACATACATGAAACCCGCTTTCCTATTCCTTGGGATTAAAGTGACATAAAGATCATGTCTTAAAAGCAGTTTTTAAAACGTTATGATTATGAAATGAAACCCATATCTTTTATGCTATATGGGTTATTTATGAAATTTTTGATGATGATATATGTGTCTCACATGATATTAAAGGAAAATTAAGGGTGCGACCTAATAGCGCTCTAATGCATTGGGTAATGATGTAATCTCTAGGGATTACAATTTTAATGATACCTTGGTGAATAACCTTAGTAATATTTTTAAGTGACACCTTGGGGATGGACCTTGGTCATATGTTCATGATTGTCTAAGTTAAATGTTGTATCCACATCTTCAGGTTATGAATCATGTTCTTTTCATTATGATATGCCTCTAGATCTCTTTCTTATGCCTTAAAGCTATTTGTCATGACTTTTTGTATCTCAAGTTCACATGTAAAATGTTTGTCTTGTTTCCCTTACTGGGCCTTTTTCTCACCCTTTCCTTTGATGTATGCTCACAGGTTATGAGATGTTGTAATGAACTTAAGATGAACAAAGAAGAATCCTTTCAAGTGTTTAATAAGAATTTTTTATGTCATCATGTATTAAGTTCCTGGTTTCCAAGACACTAAACCTTAAAGATCCTCAGTTTTGTAAAATGTAATGAAAAGCTATGTTATAAAAAGGTGGGATGCTATAGTTGGTATCAAAGGATGATTTAGTTATTTATTGAAATTAGGATATGAAACTTTATGAATAACCCTATAGAAAAGTTTAAATATAGGATATCTTCTGGGTATTTTGGTGAGTATTGAGTAAGTGGTTTATCAAGAAAATACATCCCTGTCTGGATACGAGCAGGTAGAGGTGGATCTGGCACAAATGTACATAGGGTTAAAACCTAAAAACACCACTTTGAGCTAGACTTGAATGAGAACTGGTACATGACAACGGTTCTTCCTGCACTCTTGGTTAGGACACTCTTGGGGGAGATGTTTGGTTAATCGCAAGCTTTTTATGAATCATTATGAAGGAATTATATAAAAATGTAATTGTCTAAGCATGATGTTTTAAGACATAAAATCCTTTTAGTTAAAAGATTCGTAAATGAAATAATTTTTTCACAAAGGATTTATTCTTTTAGAAAATTCCCCCATCATCTAGGAATACATTGACATATTTCCTAAGGAGTTACCCGGACCTCCCCCAGAAAGAGAGGTAGAGTTCTCCATTGAACTCATACCTGGATCTCATCTGATGTCAAAGACCCCCTATAGGATAGAAAATGTGGAGCTATAGGAATTAAAGAAACAACTCCATGATCTTTTGGAGAATAGTTTTATCCAACCAGTTGTGTCTCCTTTGGGAGCACCAGTTCTCTTTGAGAAGAAGAAGGATGGATTGATGCAGTTATGCATTGATTATAGAGAACTGAATGAGATCACAATGAAGAACAAATACTATCTTCCAAGAATTGATGACTTTTTTGACCAACTTCGTGGGACTCAATTATTCTCTAAGATTGATCTTCTTTCTGGTTATCATCAATTGAGGGTGAAGAATGATGATATTCCAAAAACTGCCTTCCAATCAAGATATTGGCATTATGAGTTTGTTGTTATGCCCTTCAGACTGACTAATACACCTACTATTTTTATGGATCAAGAATAAGTTTATTTTTGAAACTTGTATTTTATCAAATTGATATCCTTTGTATAGGAAAATGATTTGGTGATTAAATGATAAAGGTTATTTTGGATGATGTTTTCTCCTTTGGAGTACTAAATGCCTAAGGAAAATAAAAATACTACAGGATTTTATTTGTGGAGGAATGGTTGATTTTTTTATTTTGTAAGAATCTTTGTATTTATTGTGGACATATGGTGATCTGGGTTATTTCTGGAAAATGAATAACCTAGCATAGAGAATATATGACTAGGTTAATTACACTTTATTATGAGACATTAAGAGTAGTCGATATTATTTGTAGATAAATGTTAAGATTTATTATGGAAGACTATGTGATTAAATCCTTCTGAGTTTTGGGTTTCAATCTTAGTTTGGATTATTTTGATGAATTTTAAGGATGATTGTGTATTGAATGGTCTTTCTTGAACTTTGGGTACTATTTGTTGAATTTTGGAGATTAATAGTAGTTTTTTTATAAAGGATTGTCCTCTTTGGGGATTATATGATCTCGTACAAACCATTTTGGTTTTAGTTGATGTCTAAATACAAGGGAAATATATAGTTCTCCTTATGTGGATTATGTGATTCTCTAGAAGATGATTCTTTTGCTTTTTATGTTACCAAGCCTTTTTGAATTCTCATCTTTTTGGAGAAAAGATTAGATTTGGGAGAAACTTATTAAAGGATCAAACTCTACTTGAAGGTCAGTATATTTCCTTATGTTTTTATTCTATATAGTAAATTAATTCCTCAAAATTATGAAAAGGAACGTAAAACAAAAACTTTGTTGGTTTACGTTTCATACTGGGTAATCAAAGACCATTTACACACATCATAAGTTTGTGATTTTATTATGGTTAACTTTCTCCTAATCATGTTTTCTTCAGTCTCTATCAGAACATGACCCTTTGTTTTCTCTTCCATATCCATGTTTCCCTAAATGGAATCCTAGTGTGGGTTAACTCAGGTGACCTTTGTACTTCCCTTTCTTTCTTTTAAAGTAATATTTTTACTGACTCTTTTTCTGATGTGGTACTTTCAATGAAATTTCCAAGACCTTTTTTTAAATTGCGAGGACACAATTTCTTAAGGGGGGAAGAATGTAACGACCTGAGATTTTGAATAAATTTTGTTTCCTAACTTTGTGTGTTATTTTTTTTTACACTCAACAAAACTATTTCATTTAATAAAATGAGTATAATTAAAATGAGACTGTTGGGTTTCAACTGTTATATGACCATTGGTCAATAAGACCATTGGAAACTAAATGTTACAATTATTGTCTATAAATACAAGTGATCTCGATTAATTAATATATAAAGAAGATTCGATGGACCCATCCAGTAGTCTCGGGCCGATTGAAGCCCATCTAATGGAACTCGGGAAGGAGGTAGCACTTTTGGGCTTTGCTCCGGACCAAACCCAAGCCGAAATTCATCATGTGAAGCTATAACGGAATCACCTTCCCGAGAAGTTCAAGATGATTGAAATCACTACTCGGGAAATGTTGGCTGAGCCACCCCAAGATTCTATCACCCTTGCACACCTTGATCTTAGGTCCTATGCTGGTGTTATAAGGGGTTATGTAATGAGACCGTAACTGCCTTGTGTAATCCTTTTATTTAAATAAAAATTCTGATTTCTTCTTATGGTGAAGTTTTTGATTTTTCAAATGTCCGGATAAATATAGTATGCATATTATTGATGAATTTTAGAAGCATATTTTTAAAAATATTTATGAAAACCTTAAATAATTAATAATGTGTAATGATTTTCAAAAAATGGTCTTCTATAGTTATGTTCTGTAATAAATTTATAGTCTAATAAGATCAACTTAATTTTTGAGGAATAGTAATTTATGAATAGTTATTTTACTCTTGGAATAGTAATGTGACCAAATGGATTAGTAATCTCGCTTAAAGAAAGTATTAATATAATTTAGGCACCTTGATTAAGTAATGTGATTCAATAAAATAGGTATATAACTATTTCAGAAATTATTAGTCAAGTATTAGTTTTTTTGGGTGAATAGTGTTTTTAGTTAAAAATTAAATTAAAAATATTTAGAAAATCATTTTTATAAAATGGAGTTCATTTTTGAATCAGAGCATCGATATTAGGTTATGGTGATTTTTGGGGATTTTACTGAAAAAATGAATTTTTAGTGAATAGTGTTTTTATATAAAAACTAATTTTAAAATATTTTGAAAATTATTTTAATAAAATGGAGTTAATTTTTGAAATCAGAGCATCAATATTTGGTTAAGGTGAAATTTTGGGATTTTTCCGAAAAAGTTGAATTTTCGGTGAATAGTGAATTTTCAGTTTAGAGTTTCGGGTGTTTAATGACATCATTAAGGATTTAATAGTTATGTAATAATTCTGGCCGACTTATGAATAGTAAGATAAGGTATGAGGTGTCCCAAGTGGGCAATACCATTGGAAAGCCCATGGTTTTTCCAATACCACCAATGAGGTGTCCCTTGGCCATTAATGCCTTGTCCCCTCACTTCCACTAAAAATACCATGCCATTATCTCATCCTTTCCATTCCAAAATCCTCCTAAACGAATTTATGGTCTCCTTACCTCTCAAGGAGTCCTCCCAAGGTGACCTCAAGCCTCCCAAGGTCCCAAACTTCAAGATTTCAAAGTTACTCTTCAAGGTAAGGGATCCTACCTCTCACTTTCTTTTCAAGTACTCTCGTTTATGTCATTTTTTAAGCCCCATGTTCATATGTTAGGGGTGTTATTTTATATTCATATTACTTTCCTTTTCATGTTAATATGATGAGATACCCCCTCTTTCTCTCATAATTTCATTTTATGAATGTTTAAGTGGCGCCGTTAGGCTGCTGAATTTTTGTAAGGGATTGTTTCACCCTTCTCATTTTCAAAGTTATATCTTCATGTAAAGTCTTTCAAGTTACTTTTTATTATGTTTGGGTATGATCTATATATCCATAATATTGTCTTTTTTATGTTCATATTATTAGAGACTCTATTTTATCTCATCAATTCATTTTTTTTATGTTTTAAGTGACACCGTTAGGCTGCTGAATTTTCATAAGATATTTCTTATTTTTGTCTTCCTTTAATGTTTTTAATTTCATATGGTGTGTCTTTAAAATTTCATTACCATGTTCTTATATCCTTTATATTCTGTCTCTATACTGTTTTATGGATCATTTATGAGTGGGTGACCCATGTACCCTCTCTTTTCAATGTTTTCTAAAACCCTGTATCATAGCCGTTATGCTGTAGAATTTTCGTCTCAAAATGTCTCTCTCTTTTTATCAAATTCATTTATTTTATTTAGTGGATACTAAAATCTATTTATTATACAGGGGTATTCACATATATATCAAAATGTTATATTTTAAATTCTGTTATTTACATACATAGAACCCACTTTTAATTCTGTGGGTTTAAAGTGTCATAAAGATCATGTCTTAAAATGAGTTTTTAAAAGATTATGATTATGAAATGAAACCCATATCTTTTATTATATATGGGTTATTTATGAAATGTTTGATGATGATATATGTGGCTCACATGATAATAAAGAAAAATTAAGGGTGCGCCCAGATAGCGCTCCAATGAATTGGGTAATGATGTAATCTCTAGGGATTACAATTTTAATGATACCTTGGTGAATAACCTTGGTAATTTTTTTTAAATGAAACCTTGGGGATGGACCTTGGTGATATGTTCATGATTGTATAAGTTAAATGTTCTAGCCACATATTCAAGTTATGAATCATGTTCTTTTCATTATGATATGCCTCATGATCTCTTTCTCATGCCTTAAAGCTATTTATCATAACTTTATTGATGCATCTCAAGTTCACATGTAAAATGTTTCTCTTGTTTCCCTTACTGGGACTTCTGATCACCCTTTCCTTTGATGTATGCTCCTAGGTTATGAGATGCTGTAATGAACTTAGGATGAACAAAGAA
Organism: Viscum album; assembly: GCA_963277665.1. Taxonomy (NCBI): domain Eukaryota; kingdom Viridiplantae; phylum Streptophyta; class Magnoliopsida; order Santalales; family Viscaceae; genus Viscum; species Viscum album. Next base: position 1,147,915,922 of record OY728127.1, on the reverse strand, counting down.
GAAGTCTTTCAAGTTTTTAAGAAGAATGTTTTATGTCATCATGTATTAAGTTCCTGGTTTCCAAGATACTAAACCTTAAATATCCTTAGTTTTGTAAAATGTAATGAAAAGTTATGTTATAAAAAGGCAGGATGCTATACTGATGCTATGTATGAGTTATATTTTCCTGAGGGGCCATTCAAGAACTATGTTTGTCTTCATTCCAATCCCCATATTTTATGTATTGACCTAGGGATCCATTATCCTATGCCTAGAAATAAATTTATTCAATGATAAATTACCTCACCCCTATATAATATTGTAATCTAAAAAGGGAATAACATTTATAATAACTATGTGGGGATTTATTCCCCACTTATAGATTATGTAATGACACCCAAAATTCATAATATATCTCCATCCAGAGACATTTTAAAATGAACATGCCTCATCTTAGTCTTTAATAAGTAAAAACCTCATCAATTTTAGGTATTTACCTTTATTAAATTATGCTAATTTTCCTTTCCTTTGTATACAGATCCATAAAAAACCATATATTTGAAAATTATCACTCCTAGGTATGATCTTGATCAGTGTGGGAGCATATAGTATGGGTTTCCCATATATATTAACATATGATATAAAAATGTTATTTCCCATACATATGAGTTGTATCTATGTAGTGAATATTTTCATCAATAACTACATGTGTCTTAATTTATGTTATCATAAGAACCTTAGCGACTCCTAGATGATATAAACTTGGATTGTGATGTTTAATATTTAAAAGGATCCCTTTTCCATAAATATTATTTAGATCTACTTAGGGTGAATTTAATTTCAGAACTATACATGAATTTATTCCTATTAAAAACGGATATATAGTGATTCTAGGATCCCCTATCCTAGTCTCAGTAGAAATTTCCATGAAAAAAATATCCTTCCCCCAATATTTGAGATGTATTTACAATGTGATTTGTATTCAAAAACTATTTAATTTCTTATTACAGTTAATTTATGATATGTAGTGATTTCAAGATATATTATCCTGTGCCTAACTAATTTCCCTAAAAAATTACATGGTTCACTCTCTTACCCTATTGGACTAGTGTGAGACTCATCTATACCTATAATATTTTCTTGTGTTTAAGATACATGGGAATGAAATATGTGCAATTGTCATGAGAAATTAATCTATGAAATTTTTTATTCATTATTGTTTGATGTCAAAATACATGAAATTTGAGTATTTTCCGCATCATGTAAAACTATAAAACATTTTATTCCTTATCATATGAGATTAAATTGGATTAAATTTTGGTCCTTATCACATGAAATTTAACTTTATGAAATTTGTGACCTTTTTATATAATTTTCAATTACAGGACATTCGACTCCTCACATTTGATTTTTTATCACATGATGTTACAGTATAAGAAATTTGATTCACTATTACATTATCTTAAATTGTTAAATCCATCACCACATCCCTTTTTTCAACTAGGGAATATAAAATCAAAACTATGTTCTATTAAGGTTTTGGATGCTTCAATCTCAGTTCTTCAACATGTATGTCCACAAATGACACATCATTCTTTTAGTGTATAGATTCCCTGAAACTGTTAATTGTTTATCGATAATTAGTGTATTAAACCAAAAAGGACATATATACATGGATATGAATACGATTCCCCCAATAAAGATCAGCATAATCACCCCTAAAATGGTCTATCAATAGGAGGAATATTTTTACCAAAGTATGAGATCCCAGAATTTTCAAAAGCCTTCATAGCATCACGGTGAGCCCCATACATCGAATATGGTCAATGGTCATCCCATTCAAACCTAATCTACCTCATTAATCATAAAGAAAAAACCAAAAGTTTCAATTTATGATTCTAACACTCCCTATTCCAAATGTCTTGGGACATCCCTAGACATTTGGAACTATTTGGGTATTTATTCTCATTCATTAGGACCAAGTACTATTACCATAAAATATGTAAAACACCCTTATTATAAGATATATATTGGAATTAGGTCCTCTTTACCATTTATGGTTTCACCTCAACCATTCTATATAGGTTCTCCTATTTTAGTTGTGTTAAAATTTTCATGACATAAAACTCATAATTTGTTAGAAAAATATGTATGAAATTAAATGTAATCCCCTTACTGTTCAAGACTATAAGAACATAATAACCTAGAAAAATAGACATAAAATATATCAAGTTTAATACCCATAAAATGGATCTCCTATAAAAAAGTAATGTCTATTCCCCATTTTTATAATCTTAAATGATTTTTAAAAAATTTGAGGATAAATAAAAGAGTTAAAAAGAATATAAGACCATTCATATATCCCTAACAATAATCAATCCTTACTGAAAAGAATCTCCATGTTTATGAAAAGGAAAAATAAAAATTATACCACATCATAGCCCTACTAATATGTCTAATACATAGTAATGGGAATTTTATTTTACCAGAACCCTCCTTGAATGACTTTCCCCCATTACCATACTTCATTTGATGATAATTTGCATCCATAGAAACAATCCATTTTAATCAGTAAAAAGTTAATTATTCTTCATGGTACATCAATACCTAACTATAAATACATGCTTGAATTTTCACTACATAAATTACCCTAATCTATCCTTCTTACCCTATGGACATTGTCCCAATAAAAAGGTTTTATAATCCAAAAATGATCTAATAGCACTAAAATAATTATTATCATTTGAGTTTGTTCAATGGTAATCCATTGTGTGCATAATAATATGTTCACCTTTGGTTTATTCTTCTTGAGTCATGAAATAAGTGATCTATGATTCCATAATTGATTTTTGTTCAACATACTCAACATCATGCCCTCGCATCATACCCTTTAATGAGGAATGGATGTGGTGACTCATTCTTGATCATTTTCATTGTCATAGAAGAGTGACGCTAAAAAATTTGGGATGATGGTCTGAATTGAATGAATATAAACATATGGGGGAAGAGAAATAGTTCCTAAAATTCTAATAACCCATAAAATGTGGTCTGGAAAAAATTCATGCCCCACTCAGTAAGCATATACACCGCAGGGAATTATAAAAATTGAGTATATTAAATGAAAAATAAAGAAAGGTTTCTAGGTTTGAAACCCATAAATGGAGTGCAAAGAAAAATTTATGTTTATAAACTCTAATCCTTCTTCATTTAAAACATAGAAAAATTTTAAGGAGGTAAATCAAAAAGGTGATACATTTATAGGGAACACAACAAGACCCAAAAAAACCAAGCTATTGTCATTGGACCTCTTTTACTTGGAAAAAAATAATATCATTTCATGAGGTTACTCAACCACTTTTTTATCAATGGAATCATCGTTCAAATTCTCTTTCATCATGATCCACATCATGTTATGTAAAAAAATTCATCCAAATGCATGAAATCAAGTGTTACAATGATAGTAAATATGACTATACCTATCTTTGATTTATACCCCCAAGGAAATAATTGATAAAACTAGTCCAGCATTATAGTTGAGATAATGGTAATTACACCTATAACTATATGTGATCCACACCTAGGATGAAATAATTCAACCAAATAGGAGAAATCTAGTTTAATGGTAATGTTTTTTATTCCCATACCCATCATTGATCGATACCCTACAACAAATAATTCATCCAAAATGAATAATTATGATTTTATAGTGATGGTTCATATACCTATACCCATATATGATCCACGACTAGTATAAAATCATAATTACTTAATAATTTTCGTAATAATGTTTTACTATAACCTCTCTCAATTCAATGATAATATTGATTCAGATCATCTTCTTGATATTTGACCCCATAGTTTCATTGTCTAATTTTATGTAATATGAATTCATAATAAAATCTATAATAATGAATGAAAATTAAAAAAATGAGTTTTCATTTATTATATATCCGAGGAAGAGTAATATCCATAGAAAAAAGTTACTCTTTGTTACATGCACACAATTTTAAAAAAATCACTACAAATACCTAAATCTTAGTAAGGGACTAATGGGCCTTTAAAATTAAATTGTGAATTTAATTTTATTTCTTTTTATCAACATCTTCAATGGGGGAAGGATCTCCAAATTAGTAGTTTCATTTTTTTATCATCTTGAGTATCCTTAATTTTCTTTTATCACCCCATCGTCTTCTCCATAGAAGCATTAAGACACTATTAATGTTTCCTTATTCATGAATTATGCTCATCAGTAGGTTGTTATTGTTACAACACCACTTCCTCATATTGTTAAGATTATTGGATCATTATAGATCAAAATATGTAGAATTGTACCATTAATTCTACTTAGTGAGGGATTCCCCCAACTACTCCTCCATGCTTTTAGTCTCAGATGACATCATTAATATTGTCATGAAAATCATGATATTAAAACCCACCACAACATAGTACTATTAATAATAATTTAAGATGATATATATATGTTTTCAACTAATACCTAGGCATTTTAGATATCAAATTCCATATGATTCCCTAAACATGTTGACAGGTGGTTAGGTAATAATCATGGATTTCCTATTTTGGGTTATATTTTCATCCATAAATTATAATATAATATGAAACAAGGTAAAAAATATAGATAAGGGTTGTTACATTTGATACTATTATCCATGGGTCATGAGCCTCCATAGTTAGAACTACTATTTTTGGAGGTAATATTTTATAGAAATGTGGGAAATCATGTATATCATTGATTATATATTCATTAAAGTAAGGTAAAGAAACTATACCATTTTAGATAATGTGATGACATCTGTAGTGGAAATGGGACTAATGATAGTAAACTAATTAGAATTTCATCTATTATTAACCCTCTCATTTGTATAACTCGAGGCTTTAACCCAAAATGTGGTCTCTATTATGGGTTACACTATGGTAATTTCATCTCTGAATTTTAATAGATCAATCAATACCTGACCAAATCCTTTGATAACTCCCTTTTTTTATTTGGTGAACATGAAAACTATTTTTGGTGGCTCACTGTGAGGAGGTTTAGGGATTATCTCTAACTAATTCTACTCATTTTTAACTTCTCCAATAATTTATGGTTGGCTGGTGAAGTTAATGGATACCACGATATCATCAATTTCGTGTGAGGAATCAAGGGAAAATATTATTGATGATGTTCATCCAGATTTGGTACACCAAGCACTATTGGAACCCTTTAAACTGCCGGATTAACCTAGTTGGTTGGGAAAATATGAACTGTACTAGGGGAAATTCTACCAACAAACTTATTGTTGTCCTTAGATCCCCTAGAAGTGTGGTACAAATTAAACTTTAAACAAATATGTTAAAAGTTAGATGCATGTGGATATCAATAACATATCAAGAATCAAAGAAGATCATGATATATCACAAATACCTTCATGGGGAAAATGTTTGGAATATTTATTTGATATCCAATGAAAATTGACCTATAATGTTGTAATTTCATCCCTCATCACTAGAAGGAAAACAATTTAAATAGTTATAATTTAAGAGATTCCTTTAGGATATGCATTCTGATTCATTTTTTATTTAGGGGGAACATTCCCCTCATTAATGTTCTCTTTGAGGCCACCCCAAATGATTCCAAAACTGTATAATCAAGGGAGTCTATTGTTTATATGGGGGATCATCTTCCTCTAAATATAATAATAATGAAAATATATATTTTATGAAATATTTTAGGAGTGTTATTTATGGATCAAAAAAGAGTCAATTTACCTAATTAGAAACAACAAGTGAGTCTAACAAATGATCCACAAACTGGTTGAGTAACTCTTCAATGATCCCGTATTCAATCATTCCTTATACAAATCAAGTAAATGGGTCCTTCAAATTGATGGACTGGAAGGGAAATACTCATATTAATGTATGCATAACTATTTCAATGGGTTTGTCTCAAAATAGATGCCTAAACGAGACATTATATTTACAATTTTTGAGATTTGGATTCCCTTATAATGTATGGACCAAATAAAATGATTGATGGATGTGGAAGTCTTTATATGCCAAAATATGAGGGAATCTAGAAATATTTATATAGGAACATTTTCTAGATTCTTCCTCCATCTAGAAGAAGACCCTATTCAATCTAGATTGAGTTTATGATTTTTGTTTTTGACTATGGTTGGGGCCTTTGGTATTCATCACTAGGTAGTCCACCATGGTGAAAAATCAGGTTTAATTAGTTCATAAAAAGTAGATATGAAGATTGAACCTCAGAACACATTGAATACTCAGGAACCATTTTTGTTTTATACCTTATAGAATAATTTATTATCTAATGCCTTACATTGATAAAAATAGATATGATAGTGTCTTAAGATACCATCTTTTATAATACTCCATGATGGTATAATGATATCCAAAAACAAACATAGTCTATGAATAGCTCAAAAAATTCATCCTCGTGGTGGAGGAAAATTGACCGTGGAACATGTTATATCTAGGTCCATCATCACCTGTAGCTAATATGCTACCATAATGTTTTACTCATATATCAAATTCATAGTAGGTGTAACAATTTTTGTAGTTAATTCATAAAAATTGATATCTGAAGTGGTAGGGTGTGTATTCTTCAAATATGATGTCGTAGAAAATCCGAGCCGCTAATAAATTTCCCCACAAGAGCATCACATATGTCTATATCTTATATATTCTATTATTTTAATTGGTTATTATGCCAATAGGTGATAGTCTATATTCATATAATTTTAATTCATAATGAATAATCAAGTGTTTTAATGTAGTTTCCTTATTAAATAATAAGGTAATGATTCAAAAAAAATATTGAAAAAATGTAGAAATATGCATCGTTTGACCACCAATACGATGAAGAGACCATAATAATTAACATTTTCCACCATTCAGCCCCAAAATATTTGTAATGAACATAAGATGAGAAAGGGGTACTTTTAGTGTGAATATGTAGAAAACATCAGCGATGTTTTTAATATTAGAATGGATAAACCCATGGTATCCCCCATTTTGAAATTCACATATATAACAAAATTAATTTTCTAGAATAAATTATTAGAATAACATAATGGGAATAAATAAACCATTAACCAAATCTAATATAACATTATAATACATGTACATACTTGGACTTTTAGGTTTATGTGGTAGCCCCATTTTTTGTATTCACCAAACTCATGCTCTGTCTAGTATGTCTAAGTAACCCCCATATGAATTGAAGGTCATACCATTGGGTGTTTTCATGTGATTCTATTTCCATTTGGTATTAAGAAAAATATCATGAAAATATTGAATTTTATTTAAACCCATGGACTGTACTATTTCACTATGTAATCCTCAACTATTATCAATAATTATGTACCAAGTATGGCATGCCTTAGATAACTCTATGTGCATCACTCGGTGGTGAATTTTTCATAAATTGACCCATTAACTAGAACTTGTGAGATCATGTAGTTTTCCCATATATTGATTCCCACCTCAATATGAGAAGGATTGAAATTTTTTTCTAAGGGATCAAACTAATAATAATTTTAAGGATCAAGTCGTTATTTTTGAAGATAAATTTCTAAAAAATATTGATGGATTCGAAGATGGATATTTTTTTTCTAGATCTCAAATTATATTTATTTTTTCTTGAAATAGTTGGAAGATTTCCACTCAACATTAATTGATTACCAATTGTGTATTTCCCATTTAGAATTTATCCATTATCACTCATCAATAGTGGAGCAATGAAAGATGTATTAATAAAAATAGGTCACATGTTTTGTTATGAGTGTGTGGTTTTCTATAGTAGTCATTTTATCGTTATTCATATATGTTATATTTTTATCCCCTTTAGGGGTATAGTAATAATTCAAGGATATATTTCCTCACTTATTTTTTTTACATTTCAATCCATGAACATGGGAGGTATGTATCTAGATGAGTAATAACCATGTAACTCAGAAGATTCTATCTAAAAAATGTCTATATGTCTAATGTTGGTTAATCCATATGATTCTTCTTCATAATAATTTATAAATATTACCAGTATTAAATGAATTGTCCCATTTATACTTGATGAAAGTTGGCAACCATGATATAAAGGTTTGTAAAAAAAATTAGCATCTATGATAATGTTAAAAGAGAAAAAAATCATAAAACTGTCAAGATTTCAAATAAAATATAAATATAGTGAATTGGTATGAATAGAAGGTACCACCAAAGGAAGTTGTTTTCTTTTCGTGTTTAATCCTGGTAAAAAATTAGTTATTAAAAAATCTATCATGGGTATTCTCATCGAGGTGGAAACACCAAGATGGGCTCATCTAGGTGGCCTCTCTAAGGAACCCTCACCGAGGCACGTCACTACATGTACCTTAGTAAGGACCATAACTATGGTGGAGTAATGGAGGCATATACCTAGGGTATCCTCTCTAATTCCCCTAACTAGGGTGACAACTCTAAGGCACCTAACCAATACCCACTACCTTGGGGAAGAGTATCCTCTCTCACCTTGAAGTATTGTAATATAAAAAATCTAAAAGTGTAGTATGATTGTGTTCCCATGTGGAGTGGAAAAAACCATATTTATATGGACGTATGTATCCTCACCAAGTTTATCAAACATGGATCACGTAGTCTTAGTATCACATCTTACCCAAACTCCTTGGGTCACACAAACATCCTTTCCTAGGCTACCCACGTGGTTGGCCATGATGACTTGCTCAGGGACCCTTTGTAGAATATTCTACATATAATCGGGCCTCTTCAAGTCTCCTAAACTATCTCACCCATGTCACCATCATAGTACATCTCTAACCTAGTAACTCTTCTCTCTGGCCTCTACCATTTTTATAAAAAAATCTATTGGCCATTCACTATAGAACATTTTCCCTACTATTGTAAGAGGGAGAGATCCTTATGAATCCCCTTCTCCATAATCTCAAGTGTCTCTATTAATTATCTGATGACATTATAATAAATATGTTACCAAACCACAGTGTTCGTAGAGTCTACCAAATAAAAAACATTCTGGAAATACAATATTGTCCCAAATCCTCATGCACTTTGGAGAAGAAGTAATCTCGACACATTCAAATGCACAATACATCACTTAAGGTTAATCTAATCAGTTCATGAATTAACTATTGACATATACAAGGTAGAGAAACTTCCCAAGGATATCAATATTTGATATCCATCACCCAGTATAATCAATATGGGAAACCCATCTCCAATGATCATCAAATTGGGAAAATAATCACCCAATGTCGTCCACTTGGGATACCCACTACTAGGGTCATAAAAATTTGACGAGCATTCAGTATGGAGACCCAAGTATTTATATAGTGACCCAAAATTTACAAATATTGATATTAAAAAACATTTACAAAATACTTAAGTAGACACAAAAAGACAGTACTAGTCTAGTGCCCTTGGAAACATGGAACACATAAACACTGATATATAAGTGAGATACATAATCTCCCACTAGGTTAATCTTGAATAGATCCCTTCTTATAAATATAAAAGATAATATATATCTTCATAACCTAGGGAAGGAAACATAAAATTGGGTGAGCTCAGATACTTAGTAAGGGTAAACAAGGAAGACATGTAAGTATAAATGTGAGAATAAGTGTATGAGGCCTTGATCATGAAAATAGAATATCATAGCCTTCAAATCAACGATCATACACTTGAATCATAGAAAAAATCTTAGTAGTTCATAATACATGAATCAAAAGGTAGTAAATTACATAATCCATGAAAGAATAACATAGGAGTAAGACATGGAATTGTAACAAACATATAATCATATAATGATTTCTATAGTATCCCAAGCATCGGTTCCAAACCATCTTAGTAGTCATGGTTCATTTCCATGGCCATACAAGTAGCATGATTTCACTCCTCATACCATCCTAACAGTCATGGTTCAATCCCATGGGAATCATAGTTGTAAAGGTTCTCTCACAAAATCATCTTAGTATCATGAGTTCACTCCTCATACCATCACAGTCTATATAATGAGATTTAAAACTTTACCCAATGCATTGAAGGGAGATATATGTCCCACTCATCACATAATGAAATCATATATACATGTGCCACGAGATAATAAATAAACATATAATAGCCCATGAAATGAAATTGGTATCATAAACATGTAAACATATCATAACTTGTGGAAAGTGATAGGTTTCATAATAATTTCATCATAAACATAACCCATGAAAAGAATCAGGTTTCAAGATCATATAAACCATTAAGGAGAAAAAGGTTTTATAATCATATTACCCATGACGGATAAAAAGGTTTCATAAACAACTTGGAATTAAGAATAACTCATTAATAGAAAGGATATGAGTGGATCCTTTATATAAATTACTATAAAGGCATGATTAACATCAATAGATGTCATCTTATATGGAAAAATAAATTTTTAATATCCTATAAAAACATTTCTTGAAGAAAATATCTGTTCTTGTTTGAAAAAGGATTTTTAATACATAAAACTGTTTGAAAATAATTTTCATATAAAATACCATGAAATATTATAATTAATACATGTTATCATTTTGAAAAACTTCTTCCTGGAAATATTTTAAAATAAGATTCAATTTTTTTTAAAACCCTTTTCTTTTAAAACACTTGAAAAGTTTTAAAGATGATTAAAAATGTTTTGAAAACCATTTCTTTGAAAATACTTTGAAAACATGAAAATAAGATGTGAATTTTTTTTGAAAACCATTTTATTTTAAAATATCTTTAAAAAAAATTTCATAATGATTAACCATTTAAAAATGCAAAGGTATATTCAAAGAAATGATGGTGGGTAAATATGTACTTGTCGTACAAGGTCAAAATAACATTCTTTTTGCACATTAAAAAGGATATAAAGGTTCCTTTTATGAAAGTGACAAGATGATTCCCCTGATGATATTTGTAATATAAAAAAGGTGTAAAAATTTCTTTTAGATATTATAAAGGAATGGTATAATATTATTTTAAAATACTTTTAGAAAAAATATATTGACCGAAGAGAGGGTAAAGTTAGGCTTTCTTAAAATCATGTTCTTTACTATGTTAGGTACCAAAGAGTAGAAATTGGTACCAATACATGATTATATACTGAAATAACATTATATAAGTAAAATAATGGATATTATTGATAGATTTATCATAATAATTAATCAAATTAAGCATAAAAAACATTCTCGAAAGGCAATGAGATTGTCTTAATAAACTGTTATAAATTGGTATCTTGTGATCATGCTCTCCATTAAAGGAAAGGAAATTCAATGAAGCATATAATATCATGAAAATATCTATATTAATTATATTTAATGTAAAATTTAATTATATGAACCCTTAAAAAGAGTTTAGGTGTATGGAAAAACTTGAGTCTGAAAGAAGGAAAATTAAGACAAAACATTTTTACCGATTTAGAAAGTTTTTGAATATTATGACCCATGAAAGAAGTATCATACAATAGGAATGTGAATAACCATAAACTTAGGTAAATAAATAAATAAATATATATAATAAAATCATGGGATTTACATAAAAAACATAAATGTAAAGAGTGGCGAACATATCTTGTATCTCACAAAAATTTAAAGTGATATTAAACTCCCTGTACCTTGTGTCTTGACTCTCTCCGTACTCGTACAATCTTAATGTATAATAAATATAAATTTATTATAATACTTTTACACAAGAATATTATTATATTTATTACCATATATGGTGTTTTTATAACCTTATATTACCCACTTGATAACAATCCTACATTAAGGTTTCACTTTGTGTAACATTCAGTTTATTATTCGCATGTATCCTAATTTGTTATATCATCAATCCTTAAACTTATATCATTATTCCAGAATGTATATAATAATATAAATTTAATTTATATATGTTATATGTATATTTTAATAATCTATATAATAATTAATTATGTAATTAGTTACACCGTTCATGGAGATGGAAAACCGCATGAATGATGTTTTCCGTTTTTATTGTCATATTAAAAGAAAGTATGTAAATGAAATATGTATATATATGTATCTACATATATATATATAAATATTAAAGTATCATGATCATATTACATATATCATATAAGTTCACTAATACAATCCTTAATACATTCCATGTGGTGTATGAATGAATAACATCGCATTGAGGGGGCTGCAGTCCACACTTCCTCAAACGAGATTATCATATTAACACCAATGGAAAGTAATGAGATGTGTGTTGTAAAAGCAATACATAAAGTGAAATACATATTAAATAAAATATATTTCATATATAAATATAGTTTTTATCATAATGGAAACCATTATTTGTGGTAAAGGAGAAATGAATAATCATCATTTCGTGAGGGAATAATTCACCATACACAGAAACAGTATGTTCAACATCCATTAGATGGAGATGTGAGTAAGTGTATGTAAGAAAAATTTAATAAAAAATACTATTATATTTAGGGTAATATTTTTGTCATGAAATAATGTAATATAGAGAGTTTAATGGGTGAACAATGGAAATAATGTTTGGAACTTGAAAGAATATGTTACCTCTAAATTAGGAAACTCTTTTTGGTTTGTGAAAAAAGGTTTCTTTGAAAGGGTTTCTTCACAAAGGGAGGATACAATTTTAAAGGAAGGATTGTTTTAAGTCTATATGGGATGATATTGGAATAAAATAAGAGGTTTGGGAGGTTTGAGGATTGGGTAGAGGTGGTTCCCTTTTATGGTGAATGAAAATGAATCATTTTGAATTTCTAGAAACAAGTTAGGTGTACTCATGTTATTACCTAAAAGACTTAAAAATACAAAAAAAATATTTTGTAAGGATTATGGACTAAATATGGAAATAAAATGGGTTCTGGACAAGTTTATAGGTCATTTGGTCCTGTAATTATAAGGTCTAGTCCCTAATTAAGCTTAATTTGGCCTTAACAGCTGTGATTAATTTTAATCCCTTTTACTAATTGTTTTGGTCAAAAATTAACATGGTATTATTAGAATATAAATATTTTACTGAATAAAATGGTTTATATGGTATTTTTTAAATTCCAAGCACATAAGTAGAAAAATTAAGATTAGCGCTAATCCCACAGAGATGACAAAATAATGGGGTTTTAAAGTACAAAAAAGTTCAAAAGTTTGTTAAGATTTTTTTTAGTTTCAAAGTGAAGATGAATTTAATTATATTATTATATGTAATATTTATCTAATTTTACCATAAAAACTGTTTATAATATCATTTATCATTATTAATTTATTGGAGAAAAATGTAGTTTTTGACTAAAAGGCAGAATTTTTCACTATTCATCAAAAAATGATGTTACCCAGAAAATTACCAAAAATTCACCATAGGAAAATTTTTACATTATAAATTATAAAATGATGCTTATTTTATTAAATTAAATTTCTACATGTGTCTAAAATTAGTTTTTTTATAAGTTTATTAAAATCTATTTATTTGAGAAAATAATATTTTTAAACATTGAAGGACTTTACCAAAAATCATATCTTTTTTTATAAAAGTGTTTTAAAAAAAATTTGTTTTTTTTTTGAAAATTAGTTTTTACCATTACTATAACTATGTTTAATGGTTACATTAAAATTATCAAATTTATGTAATTATATATATATATATAAATAATTTTCATATAAACGAAGTGTTGCATGCGTTGTATGCTAAGTCGGTGTTGCTTGTAGTGAAAGCCTTATTGGTATTGAATGTAGTGAAAGCCCAGTTGGTAATGCGTGTTGTGTAAGCCAAGTTAATATTGCGTGTGAAAGTAATGTTTGACTTAGTGTTATATATATTTAAAGTATTATTTTCAGTTTCAGGTGAAATGAAAATTATTGAAAAGATAAATTAATTTGAAAAATAATAATTCTCCAAATATTGGGGTGTTACATTCTAACCCCATTAAAATTGATTTGTCCATCAAAATTCATCTTGGTTATTTGTGGTTTAATACTAGAATTTTTCATTCATAGAAACCCACATCATAAAAATTAATACAAAAACTTCTGTTAAAAATGGAAATTTGAAACCATAATGGTTACCCAATGTAACATATAACTGGTTTAACATATAGGAGAACATAGGATGGTAATAAAGATTTGACTTAGAGGAAAAACATAAATATTCATAGTGAGTGATTGAGGTCATTAATCACAAACAAGTAAATGATCAAAGGAAATTTTAGGTACTCAAAGTTATAAATCTGTGATGATTCCATAAGCCATTGGTTCAACATAATGTAAAGTATTTGGGAAACATTTGTTTATCACTTTAATAATGTTGAGTAATTTTGAATAAATTTATATAAGAAAAATTTTATTCTTGGGATTTACTTTGAACAATTTATAATATATCCATTACCTTGTGGAATGAATGTACAAAAAATAATATTGATGAATAAATCTCTAAAAAACACTTTTAATGGATATTAAGGCCCATAAAAGAATAAAAAGTCTAACTATTTGTCTCTTAAAAAATCAACATGCACTAAAAGTAAAAAGTAACACAACTGGTTCATCATATTTTTTTTCATAAAAAATAAATATACATTAATCAGGACATCACATAGGCCAGTGGTTGGCATGAAACCCTTATCATCCTTTGATAATGGGTTCAAGAACCATGTCGTCACCTGACTTGATTGGTTGTCTCCTGAAATACATGATGTCTTTTTCAAAAAAATATAAAAGACGGAAATAATTTAAATAAGTTTAATAACTGATTATCCTTTTAAACAAGGTTTTCAACACAAACTTAGAGCACAAATACTTCCTCTAAAGCTTAACTTTAGCATTTCATGAATGTTTAACCTTATAACCCTTCTCATAGGCGAAAACAAAAAACATTAGAAAGAGATTCATGATATCATCATAACATTTACTCTCATATATATCAAAAAGTATCTATTGGTTTTAAAATTCCAAACATGTGAATAACCTTATTGAATATTCCCTTAAAACATGAAAAAAAGAATAATCATAAATCCTTTTGGAAAACATGCATGCTTCCTCATTCCAAAGTATATTGGATTTACTCCTTAAATCCAAAATTTTTGTAAACTTTATTAGTTGTAGAATAAAACACATATAAAAAATTCCATACTTAATTCCAAGGTAATCAATACTATCCAATTTACTTATTCATATCCCATGTATCTTTATCCATACAACATTATCTTATCATGAGGAACATATCAAAGGTTACCTTCCCTTAGTAAAAATATCATCTTGTAATTAAATCACTTCACTAGTCCATAAAGAACTTTCAACAAAAACATGAAAATACTAAGAAAATACATAAGTAGAAAAATACTAATATATTTCACCATTCATAAATTTTTAATCTGAATACATAAATACATAAATTACTTCATCCTTAATCAATTAACAAAAATAACTATTTCATTTCACATTTCATCCAAAGTCTCATCATAATCCACAATGTAACCATTACATGAAACACCTTCTTGATTCTCTTTAGGAACATTCCCCTTGGGAAATTGGGTTTCATAATGACCATTTTCTCCACACATAAAATATATAACCATTAATGAAGACTTAGGGAGGCCAAAATTACCCTCCATTTCGCAAAACAAACTCTCTATTCTCCCTTTGTTGTCAAATAATTTGTGTCCTTTTTTTCCACAGTCCAAATACATTCTTGATCCTCTAAGACATTCACTTAGGTGATTCTTTCCACATTCTTGACACAATGGAAAACAAATACTATTTCCTCCATGATCTCCATTACCCTAACTCTCAGTGAACTCCATATTTATCTTCCTTGGTGAGTATGGGAGTTGGTTAAAGTAAACATTGTTAATAATATTCCATGAAAACTGATTAGGAATAATCATGATATCTTTAATTCCAGTTATTATTCCACTTTAATTCTCATTAGAAAATATTCTATAACATTCAACATTAAAATGGTTACTTTAGGTTGCCTCCATTAACTAAAATCAGAATCATAGTTTGATCATTTCTTAACATAGAAGAAAACCACATAGTTATGAAATGAATTACATAAAATATGTATAAATACAGAAACCATCAATAATATATAACACCTTAGGATTATCCTAGGATATTCAAATATATCTTCAATCTAAATCCTTCATGGTGGTTCATGAAGAGTTTTTGAATTCTCAAAGCATATCCCCTAGTAGGGTTAGACTAGGTGTGTAGAAAGGACCATTTTCATGTACCAGATTACCCCAAGTCAAGCCTGTATCATCATTCCAGAGTTGTTACCCCAAGGTACATCTGTTCCAGAGACACATCTTATTTTAGTATTAATACATGGATTTATAAATTAGAAACCAATCACTCTATCCTTTACCAAAATTGAATAAAATTTTCTAAATGTTTACTAATCATATATTTACCCTTAGAGACATCCCTATACATATAATTATATATATACCTAGGGATCTCACTAAGGTTTTCTCATCCAAGTTTTTAAAGGTTAATTTTTTTTCTCTAATACCAACTATAGAGACTCGTGCTTTACAAACATTAACATTACATAACTTTTGTGGAATGCTTAAAAATTACACAAATAAACACAAGAAGATCGTACTAGTCTAGTGCCTTTGGAATCATGGAATACATAAACACTAATACATAAGTGAGATAAATTATCTCACATTATATTATTATTGAGTAGAACCATTCTTAGAAAAATAAAAAATAATAAATATTTTTCCTAACCTAGGAGTGGAAACATAAAAAGGGTTGAGCTTAAATGCTCAGTGGGGGTAAAAAAGGGTGACATGTATGTATTATCATGAGAATAAGGTTATGATAACATGACCATTAAAAAATAATATCATGCCCTATATACAAATATCATACACATTAATCATGGAAAAAAGTGTGGCAGTTCATAAGACATGAATAAAAAGGAAGTAAAATACATAATACATGGAATAATAACATAACAGTAAGACCTGGTATTTTAGAAAACACATAAGCATATAGTGATCTCCAAAGCATCCAAGGAATCGATTCCAAGACCATATTATTAGTCATGGTTTATTTCCCTAGCCATCATAGTAATGTGATTTCACTCTTCATACCATCATAATAGTCATGGTTCACTCCAATGACCATCATAGTAGTCAGGTTTACTTCCAAGACCATCTTAGTAGGATGAGTTCACTCCACATTCCATTATAGTCTATCTCATGATATATAAAACATTATCCAATGCATTAGAGGGATATATAGGTCCCACCCCTCACATAATGAAAGCATACATACATGTGGCACAAGATCATAAATAAACATATCATAAACCCAGGAATGAAATAGGTATAGAAAACAAGTAAACATATCATAACATATGGAAAGAGATAGTTTTCATAAATATTTCTTCAAAAACATAACCTATGAAAAGAAGTAGGTTTCAAAAGTATATAACCCAGGAAAGATAAATGGGTTTCATAAACATATTACCCATGAATGAGAAATAGATTTCATAAAGACCTTGTAATTAAGAACAAATCATTAATAGAAAGGATATGAGTGGATCCTTTAGATCATTTCCTATAAATACATGAGTAAAATCAATTGATATCAACTTATATGGACAAATATTTTGAAATATCCTCTAAAATCATTTCTTGATGAAAATATACTTTCTTGTTTGAAAAGTATTTTTAATACATAAAACCATTTGAAAATAATTTTCATAGAATATATATTGAAAACGTATAAATAATACATGAAATCATTTGGAAAATATTTTTCCTTAAAAAATTTTAAAATAATATTCAAAACATTTTAAAATACTTTTTTATTGAAAAAACCTGAAAACTTTTAGTGAAAGACTAAAAATGTTTTGAAATCCATTTCTTCTAAAATATATTAAAAACATGAAAATAAGACATTAAAACATTTTGGAAACCATTTTAATTGAAAATATATTTTAAAAACATTTTCTTAATGATTAACCTTTTAAATATTCAAAGGGATCTTCAAGGAAACGATGGTGGGTAAATCTGTACATGTCGTACAAGGTCAAAATAACATTCCTTTTCAACGGAAAAAGGAAATAAAATTTCCTTGTTATGAAAGAAACAAGAATATTACCTTGAAGATATTGGTAAAAGTAAAAAATGGTAAAAATTTGTTTTATATATTATATTGGAATGGTGTAATAATCTTGGAAACACTTTTTATAAAACATAGATTTTTGACCGAAGAGAGGGTAAAGTTGGGCTTTTCTAAATAAAATTTGTTAACTATATTTTTTACAAAATAGTAGAAAATGGTACCAATACATGAGTATATCATGAAATCATAGAGTATAATAAAACTCAGGGATATTATTTGCAGATGGATCATAATATTTCATCAAAGGAAGAATAATAAAAAACAATCCTGAAAAGCAATGAGATTGTCTTAATAAACTCTTATAACATGGTGTCTTGGGATCATGCTATCCATGTAAGGAAATGAAATTACATGAAGAATATAAAATCATGAAAATATTTATATTCATGATATGGAATGTAAAATGTAAATATATTCACCCTAAAAAATAGTTTATGTGCATAATAAACATGAGTCTTCAAAAAGGAAAATTGAGACAAAACATTTATTTTGGTTTGGTAAATCTTGAAACATAAAACCCTGGAAATAAAGACCATAAAATGGTCATGTGAATACCCATATATTTAATTACATGATACAAATAATACAATCACATGTATTACATAAACAACACCAAAGGGAGGAGTGGTGAACATAACTCGTATCTAACAGAAATTAGAAGTGAGATGAAAATCCCCATACCTTGTGTCTGGACTCTCTATGCACTCATAAAATATTCCTATATAATACATATAATTATATTATAAAACTTTTTTAGAATAATATTCTGATATATATTACCATATATGGTTTTATTATAACCTTATATTACCTGATTGTTAACAATATGAGGTTAAGGTTTCACTTCATGTAATATTCGCTTTGTTCTTCGCAAGCGTCTTGATTTGTTATATCATTGATCATTATAAAAATATCATGATTCCATAATTTGGAAAATGATATAAATATCAGGTATATCTAGTATATTTATATTATAATAATCTAGATCATAATGAATTATGTAATGGAATACACTGTTCATGGAGACGGTAAGCACCATGAACGACGTTTTCTATTTTATTGCCGTATTGAAAGAATGTATGTAAATGAAATATATATATATATATGTATATATATATATAATTATTATTTTAGAATTATTAAATTATTTATACCATAAAATTTCATTAAAACCATCCTTAAAATAATCCATGTGGTGTGTGAATGAATCACATCACTTTGAGGGTGCGATAGTCCACACACCCTCAAACGAGATTATTGTACTAACAAAAATGGAAAGTAAAGAGATGTGTTTTGTAAAAGGAATATAGAAATTTCAATAAATATTAAATATAATATATTAAATATATAAATATAGTATCCATCATAATGGCCACCATGTTTGGTGGTAATGGGGAAAGGAACAATCATCATTTCGTGAGGTTGTAGTTTGCTGTACACAGAAAAAGTATGTTCAACATCCATTAGATGGAGGTGTGTGTAAGTGTAAGTTAAAATATATTCATAAAAACATAATAGTATATGGACTATAATAGTTTTTTCACACATTCAAGGAATATATATATTTTAATGTGTGAATAATGGAATTAAAGGAAAGGATCTAGAAAGAAGACGTCACCTCTAAATCCGGTAACTCCTTTTGGTTTGTACCAAAAGGTTTCCATGAGAGATTTTCTACCTAAAGGGATGAATTAAGGTAGAATGAAGTATTTTTGTAAGGATACAAGGGGAATATCTTGGAATAATTAAATAGGGTTGGTAGGTGTGAGAAATGGGTAGAGGTGGTGGCCTTTTATAGGGAAGGAAAATGACACATTTGGAATTTCTAGAAACAAGTTAGGTTTGTAAATGTCATTACCTAAAAAAAGACTTACCAAATCAATTTTTTTTTTTAATTTATGTTTTATGGAATAAATATGGATATACAATGGGTTCGGGATAAGGTTCTAGGTCATTTGGTCGCTTAATTTTAAGGTTTAATCCATAATTATGATTAATTTGGCCTTAACTATTGTGATTAATTTTAACCACTTTTACTAAATATTTTGGTCAAAAATTACCATGGTCTTATTATAATCCAAATATAAAATAGAATATAATGGTATATGTAAATTTTTTAAAACTCCAGTCAGAAAAGAGGAAAAATTATGTTTAGTGCTAATCCTGTAGATGAGACAAAATAATGGGGTTTTAATGTAGAAAAAATCTCAAATGTTTGTTAAGATTTTATATTTAGTTTAAAAGTGAAAATGAATTCAATTTCATTAATAGATATAATATTTATCTAATGTTATAATAAAACCTAATAATAATATCATTTATCAATAGTAATTTATTATACAAAAAGTAGTTCTTAAATAAAAAATACAATTTTCACTATTCATCCAAAAATGACATTTCTTAGAAAAATACCAAAACTTAACCCTAGGAAAATTTTTATATTCTTAATTCCAAAATTAAGTTTATTTTATAAAATTAAATTTCTAAATTTTTCTAAAATTAATACTATTAAAAGTTCATTAAAAGCGGTTTATTTGAGAAAATATAATTTTGAAACATAGAAGGACTTTACCAAAAATCAAATCTTTTATTATCAATATGTTTAAAAAAAATTATAACCAAAATTTTAAAATTGGTTATTAAAATTAAAATAACCATGTTTAATGGTTCAATTATCATTATCTTATGTAATTAATTATATATATAATGTTGTTTTAGAGAAAGTTAGGGTTGTGTGCATTGTACGCCAAGTTGGTGTTGTTTGTAGTGCAAGACAAGTTGGTATTGCATGTAGTGAAAGAAATGTTGGTATGGAATGTGAAAGGAATGTTTGAATTTTTGTTATATATAAATATAAATAATTATTTCCAGTTTCATGTGAAATGAAAAATATTGAAATGAAAAATTAATTCAAAAATAATAATTCTCAAACATCTCTATGTGTTACAATTTAGTACACAGTTATTAGAATATTTAGATTAATGTTCAATAAAATTTAAAAATATATACATGGGAGTTTTATAGGATAGTTTTCTTTAGATATTGGACACAAAATCTTCTTATTTCATGAATTATCTTCAACATATTACACAAATATCTCCCCATTTAGTACTTTTAATATAAATTCCCTACTCAAAACCATTTCTCAAATCTTGGGGAAAGGAAAAAAAGATATTGGGATCTAATATTCTAAATATGGTTAAACAAGGGTTATATCAATGTTTACTTAGTCATAAAAAGTGTATAATGGTATGAGATATGATCATAAAATTTTATAATTGTACCCTACATAACATATATAATAGTCCTGATTCATGGTATACAACATGGAAATTAATAAGTCATAGACCATAAATGATATATATCAAAATTATCCATGAGATAATAATATAGGTATAATAATATATAAAAACACAATCTTATAACATTTTGGATAATTAAAAATATAAATTGGTTCAATTATTTTTTAATAGATAAGAAATATGGAAATCATATAATTTTGTGCACATAAAAACCATGTCCATAGATAATATATTGTACATTAAAGATGGATCCAATCATAAACTTTTTTACATGAAAACTAGGTCCATTAATA
Source organism: Viscum album (assembly GCA_963277665.1). Classification (NCBI taxonomy): domain Eukaryota; kingdom Viridiplantae; phylum Streptophyta; class Magnoliopsida; order Santalales; family Viscaceae; genus Viscum; species Viscum album. The sequence goes on along the minus strand of OY728127.1, from coordinate 1,147,894,169 downwards.
AATGTTTTTAAATGAAAAATATGTCCACACATAATCATAAGGGCATGAAAACATGATTTTTTGATGAGATTTTGAGCATGAAATCAAGTTTAACCATTACATATTTACCTTAGTTATTATAAATATTTGGAAAATGAATTTTATAGAAATATAATATTGATTTCACACATCACATATCAAAATTCATACATATATGTGCCAAAAGATCATAAAAACTTCATCATACCGTTACCAATGAATAGAAAATGGGTTCCATTATAATTCTACTGTAGTATAACCCAAGGTAAAGAAGGGGAATTCATAAAAATGTTGATTACATAATCCTAAACCATATAGGTAAAGTAAAATGATAGTATATTTATATAATATCCAATGTAAGTCATAATGAACATCCTAGGTTTTTGTGGTCATTGATTATAAATACCATAAAAATATCATTATGAAAATCTTTTGAAAATTCACCTTTCTATTATGAAATTAATTCACTAAAATCTAAAAAATTCCATAATATTATGTAAAATATTTTCATTTAAAATCCATTTGAAAAAATATAATGAAATATTCAAATCATTGTGTAGTAAGGACTATGAGAACAATGATTTTAACAATTTTTGTTAATATTAAAAGTACCACTTTTAGAAAATTACATGAAGTTTTCATTTAGAAGTTTTTTTTTAAATTCAAACAATGGTAAAAATTATATTAATTAATAATTTGATATTGAGAATAACTTTCTTGAAATAATTATTGAAAATAATGACCATGTAAGATAATATTTTTTCTAACAAATAGAGGAATAAAGTCGATTTTCATTAAAAAAATTCTTTTATTCTGTTTAGTTGTTAAAGAGAGAAAATTTAATGGAAACATATATTATCAAGAAATAACTGTAGGATAATAAAATTTATGAGTTTAATGATATATATATAATAACATTTCATCACTGAGATAATACACATAAACAATCTCAATAAACAATGGGATTGTATTATAAAATCCTTACCACCGATGTAAGGTTTAAATCGTTTTCCACATGAAATATAAAAAAATTAAATTTATATGTATATCCCAAAAAATTACATATAATAATAATAAAAAAAATGGGATGTATGCACACAATATAAATTAATTAATTTGTGAATATGGCATGTGTGATGGAGAAATAAATGTTACACAAAAATCACTTACATGAAGTCTGTATTCATTCAAAATTTTTAAAAACTATTGAATAATATATATAGATATATTATAAATATTTTCCATAACCATAATAATATATATCATAAAATATATTATTTACTTATATCCTTTAATCATATTTTTAGTTATAATTATTTTTAAAAGCACTGTTATGGTTGATAAGTACTTCTCTTTTCATATATGTTTCATGTTGAATGATTCAGTCCTTGTAGATTGATTTTGGTTACATAATATACATAATTATTATAATGATATAAATATCATATAAATTCATTATATATATATATTGTGTGAGATCCATAATAGTAGGTATCGAAAAATTAATTACACCATTCAAGGAAATGATAGGCCATACACACACAAGAATGCTGATAATTTTTTTTATGGAATCAATGAAAGAAAGGTACATACAATTCAATTTTCCAGAATACATTATATATCTATTATATCATACAATCATTAAATATTTAATTATTTTTATCCATGCAAAAACAAAAAAATGTATTATATTTCTTTATAAATGTGGTAGTCCACTCATACACAGAAGAGACATTTTTGTTTGTCCAAAAAATCAACGAAAATAATGTAAATGTGATAAAATAAATATATTAAAATAATTATGTAATAGATATATTATATATAATTAAAATACATCACTATATATATCCATGATATTTGGTGATAGAAAGTGAATTACATCGGTTTTCCAGGAGGTGACCTGTCATAAAAATTAACCACATATTCATTTTTCATTTGATGGAAGAGGATATAAATATAGGTTATTAAATTAAAATAACAATATCTCAGTATGTGGGAGAAAATAAATATATTATATCATCATATTAAAATAAATTATTGAGGCATAATATGAAATAAAGCTAAAATTCACGGTTATGAACTATAACTCATTTTTCTAAGGGCCTCTTTAGGTTTATAAATAATGCCTTATCATGATGGTTTTCAAATAAATACAGGGATCTATATGTGGGGAGGAATGTATGAAATGTATTGGAGAAGGAACTGGCCTATCCAAATGGATTTTAGAGTGTGAAGAGGATATGATATGGGGGAATTAATAATTGAGGTGATTGGAAGACATGTAATTTATAATGTTTTAGATTATTTCCATGTAAATTTCATGGTCAAAGGATAAAATATGCCTCATTATTAAGGCTTAAATGATATAAATTCGAAATATTTCCATCAAATTGAAATTGGATAACTTTTTAGGTTAATTCAACCCTTATCTACTTATTTTAACGAATGATAAAACCATTTTATCCATAATCTCAATAATTAATCTTTACTATTTTCACATTTCATTATGACCAGTTATTATGTTTTCCATGTTAAATAATATCAATTTTTATTATTATAAATATAAAACCTATTTTTTTCAAAATCAATTCACATAAGTGGCATAATTTAATTTAAAATTAATCCTACAAACAAGAAAAAAGTAGTTTTTAACAAAAATGTGTTCATAAGTGTGAAAAGTTTTTATATATAAATTTAAAATAAAATTAACATAAACAAAAAAACTTGTTTAATAATAATTTTATTGAACTAATTTTACATCTAAATGAATATTAAAATATAATGGAACTTTTTAAATGCTTCAAATGAGAAGAAAATGTTTAATAAAAATCATTGTTTTTCACCATTCATCAGCAAATAAACTGTTTCATAAAATTATGAAGAATTCACTATAAGATAATTCAAAATATTTAAATCAAAATTAGTTTCAATTATTTAATAAAATTTCATAAGTTAAAAAAATTGGTTTATTATTTGCTAAAAATAACAATAAAAATTTTACTTTTCTGAAAATGTATTTTTGATGCATAAAAAAATTTTAGAAAAAATTTATTTCTTATTTATCAGTTTATTTTCATTTCATAATAGATTTATTCATAATACTAAAAATGTTTTTATTCCTATTAATTTCACCATTTTTAATGTTAAGGTTGTTATGGTCCATAAAACTCTTTGTTTCCTATGGCACAAACTATAATCAAAATTAATTTTATTTGAAAAAAATATTGAACAAAATCTCAGGGTTTTACATTCAACCCCCATAAAATTAATTTTTCCCTATAAATTCTATTACTTTGATAAAAAATGGATACTTCTACCTCATAATATACTTATCATCCCATGTTGTTACCTCAAATTCTTTATTTAGCCATAAAACCATAACCATGTGAATTGTCTTGTTTCTTAGAATTAGTTTTATATGATCCTAAATCTACATAAGTTGTTATTCATAAAAATTATCCTGATATTGGTGTATGAGATCATAGTTTATTGAATTTAAAGGATCATGTATTTACTTACTCATGATAGATACATGAAACACATCATGAACTAGGAGGTGGTTTTGTGGAAGTGTTAAGTGATAATCTAAAATTTATTCACATTTATGAATCACAAAGTGGCCAATATAATTGGTTCTCAACATTACATAAATTTTTAATTTAATTACCTTCTTCCATAGAGAATTTTATAGGAATCTATTCTCATAGCCATGAAAATTTAGGCCATAATGTGATTTTCTACATAAATTTTCTATCAATTCTAAGATGAATTAATGTGTCGCTGGATAGATCTTACTTTTAGTACCATTTAATCAGTAATATTAGGTCCTAATAGATTTATATCTTTAAATTATATCCATAACTATAGATTTAAACATTTATTTCCATTAAGATCTTTATAAGGACCCATTATAACTCTTGGGTGAAATAAATTTTTTATAAAGACTCAACTAGACAAAAGTGTTGATCATGACAACCTTTGAAATCCATAGAACCAGATCATACCATGGCCTCTAGGGTTTGAATGGTTATCTTAGAATAAAATTTTTTTAGGTTGATACATAGTGTTTAAACCCAAAGCTGTATCTATATACTTCTAAAAAATTTTCTTGGACATTAAGTTAAACATTGGATCCTGATCTAATACAATAAAATGTGGAACTATATATAATATTACCACTTACATAATGTGTAATAAGGAATGATGGTCTAGTGAAAATCTTATCTATTAGAGATAAATTGTGAAAAATTTATATGTAAATTGAATCGAACTCAAAAAAATTATGGCCTTTAGATTTTTTGGGGTGTCAGATGAAAAAGTCCATATTAACATATTTCCATTATCATTCTGGTATGGGTAATTGTTGTGACATCCCATTTGATTTGTGTCTCTCATACAAAACTTTTATACATTCTAACCACTGAGATACATAATAAAAAGTATATATCATCATGATATCACATGAAAAATATTCTTTCACATCTCTATTCATCTTATTACATCCATGATTAATAAAGAATGGATAACTATGATCATTATCCCACATCTCTTTCCTTAAATTTAGTATGTAAGGAACACATAAATGGATCATGAACCATATCATCCCATCACAATCATGGTTATAATCAAGAAGTTTTCAAACCTTCTTCTTCAATTCAACAGCTTCCCTCTATGCTTATTTAAACCTCACATGGATAGATAGTTAAACACTCATTTTAGGAAGATAAGATTTCTCCCCTTCAATAAATATCTCTATATATACTCCTTTAAAATAAATAAATAATGGATATTTTTTTGATCCTAATAATAGATATCCTATCATTACCATTTTGACTCAGTGCATTAACCAATTTGTTCTCTTTCCTAGTGTCCTAATGTATTGAGCATTTATAAACATTAATCAGTTCCATACATCTTCGCTGGTCTATATTCAACTCCTAATAATTGAATATAAAATTTAAAATTTTATCATTAATATATATATCATACCTTTCTAAAAAAAGTAAATACCTCCATATAATTAATGAAAATATTACAATTCCTTGCTCCAAATCATGATTTGGTTAATTTTTCTTATAATCCATCAATTTTTATGAGGCATAAGCTATGATAATATCATTGTATATGATAAATTATCCTAATCTATTTTATGATGCGTCACTTAACATTAAAAACACCTTCTCTACATTAGTGTATTGAATGAATGGGTTTACTGACTAACATTATATTCAGTTACATAAATTTTTTATCACATTCATCTTCCCAAATGAACATGTACCCATTTTTAGTTAACATGGTTAGTGGATTAGGTTGTGGGGAAAATTATCCAAAAACATTGATAATATAAAGTAAAACCAAGAAAACATTAGATATCTATCAAATTGGCTGGTATGAGATAACATTCAATAACATATTTCATTTATGGACCCACTGATATAACCTATATTTAGACTATATAACATAAAAGTGAAACTTTTTTAGGAAAAATTAACACTTGTTACTTTTTGTAGATAACTTCTCCATCCTTAGGGTCTTCAACCAAATTATCAAGTGATTTTCCTAATCATACATGATATTTGAATATATGGGAATTTATATTATTAATGAAACCACAATGTGACAATGGTAATCTCTAAAGACTATATTCATTAAATTAATGATGATAGTGGAAGAATTAGTATGAAAAAATTAAATAACTATGTATTAATAATTTTCATACCTTTTTAGTAATGTTTTATTGGTTATATCCTCTTTCTTTATCCTCAATTGATGTTATCTAGATTGATTATTAATCATGGAAATCTATTTAGATGTACGTAGTTGATCAAACATGTCATCAAAATAGTGGATATGATTCATATTAATGATTGTGATGTTTTTAATCTATCATAATCACTGTATAATCACAATCATCTATCATTATTCATAATAAAAAAGAATAGGTTCACCCTATGGTGACAAAAATAGATGAATATATCCCATTTAAAGATTGACCTATATTTTCATCATTAATTCATAAAACTCAATTAGGTTAATTATATAGGGATTCATTGAAATATGTGTATTAGTTGGTATGAGTTATATTGTGAAATCAGCATCACAATTCAATGGAGGACTAGGAAAATCTTTTATAAAGATATAAAAAGCTCCCACATAATAATAATGTCATCGATGTTGAGTTTATCCCCACCGATTTGATATAGAACCCCCTAATACAAATGAATCAAATATATACAATGGATTTTACATCCAAAACAGGTCCATATTTATCATTAAACTGATATACTATAATAAGATGGATTAGAATATCATAAAAAACATCCCTCCATTTGAAATTTATGTGTGATTTATTTTTGGGGAATCCAATACATTCCTATGATAACATAAAATCAAAACCATAGGGACAATATCATGTTTTTTGGAGGAAAATTCAAAAATATTTCAACCATAGAATAATAATAAGAATAATATATGATCATATTACCATTAGAGGTTTTCAGTAAAACATAATCATATAATTATTGTGGAAATGAATTAATATTGTTTTATAATATTCATGGTATAAATGAATTTATATAATTAATCAAAAATAGGGCACTTCATTATTTAAGAATTCATATTACCACCTCACATTCATAATTATATCCCTAAACCAATAATATAACCAAAATAGTTTCTATAGACATCGGGAATCATTGATAAATGTGATAAATCATGAAAAATAATTCTTATGGTATCTAAATAATGAAACCTTATTTTCATCCAATGATAAATTTTTTAAACAAAGGTCATTCATGGTCACTATATATTTAAATATTTTGTGAGGGTTTGTAAAGATCTTGTGAATTTCCAAAAAAATATTTCCTCGGAGTGCCAAAATAGGTTTTGAGTAGGGCCCATTTCCGTTCACCAGGTGATGATTGAGTCAAACAACAATACACATTTTTTGGAGTTATTAACCTTAGAAAAAACTATGATAGATACACATCCACATAATGTATCTAGATAGGGTTATAATTAATTATAAACCACATACTATGTCCTCAATAATAATTCTATGTAATTTTCCTATACTCTTACATATTCATTGGGTTCTTAGAGGTGTTTTATCATTCATATTTTTAAATTTTGAATAAAAATATCTATGATACCTACTATAATGACCTAGGATTTTTATACATATATTTTATAATTTTTAATATTAATATTTAATTCAATTAAAAAAATAGACAACTGAGGATAATATTTGTTTAGTTTCTTCAGATACTAGATACATAATATTCTTACTACATGAAATATCCTCAACACCTCCCATACAGATGTCCTTATTCAGTACACTTCCTAGACATACTAGATTTAAAACTATTTTTCCAATCCTAGGGAAAGGTGACATAGGAAAGGGAGATCACAAATGCTCTGTAAGGCTAAACAAGGGTGATATTGAAGATCACATAGTCATAAATTGAGCATAAGGGTATGATAAAACGATCTTATCATTTGAAATCTATACTCTACATAACATATATCATAATCCTGAGTCATGAAATAAAGCATGTTAGTTTGTAATATGTTAATCATAATTGAAATTAGTGAACATGATCCATGATATAATAACATATACATAAAAATGTGTTAAAAAATATTCTTAAAACATGATTGACATGTATACATATAAATAGGTTCACTAATGAAGTTAATGTTTTGAAATAAATTCCTCACATAAAAAAATTAATAAGGAAACAATGTCAGCACAAAATATTATGTGCCTAAAATCTAGGTCTACGCATAAACTTATTTACCTGAAATATTGGTCTATTCCTAAATCTATAGATATGAATTGCATTCCCATGAAAAATATCATGAAATCAAAAAACATTTCCATAAAATAAATTGTGATAATTAAAGAAGGTTAATTCATAGAATATTAACCACAATATTACCTATAATTTCCCAATGGATTGGGTTTTTTTTTAATTTTTGGCCCAACCATAAAAAAACTAAAAATAGCCATATATATTCCAAAAGATTAGAATGCCTTCATTATATCATAAACCATGATAATTAAAATTTTCCCACTATAATTTAATAATAGAATAAACCATGGAGAAAAGTGGGTTTCATAAACATCTTGTTATCATATTAATAAACCATATAGTTAAAGGACAAGGATTAAAGAATTTTATAATATAATTTGTAAATCATAAACACTATCCCATGTTTTTGTCATTAATGAATAGAAATAAAATAAAAATATCATTAAAATAGTCATTCAAAAAATATTATTTCCATTTGGAAATATCATCATTAAATTTTTATAATTTAAAAATATTATGAAAATAATTTTTATTGAAAAGAAAATATAATAATTTTAATGTAAGATTCATCAAATTGAGTGGAAATGTTGGTTGAAAATTGTTTTCATACTATTTTCCTTAAAATAAATACTTCAATAATATTTTTTAAATTAAAAAAAGTACAACATTTAGAAAAAAAAATAAAATTCTTTGTAGAATATTTTTTGAGAAATTAATATTGGGTAAAAATTTAGTCAAAAAATATATTATTTTAGTAAATTCATTTGTCAAAATTTCATTTTTAAATAAGTACAAGGAATATGACATATTTCAAGTAGGATGGAAATAATGTAATATTATTCGAAAATTTTTATTTTGGTATATTTATTTCATAATGGCGGGAAATTGGAAATGAAACATGAATTATCTTGGAATAAATACTAGAGAATAAAAATCAATTGTTTCTTGAGATATAGATCATATGATTTCATCATTGGATGCATAATTGTAAAAAATATCAATAAATAATGGGATTGTGTTATAAAACACATACCACCTTTATAAAATTTGAATCATCATAAAAATTAAATAAATAATATTATATGTATACTAATATACCTTAATTTTCATGAGAAAAATCATCAATGAAATTAATTGGCATACATACACCACACAAATAAATTAATTGGTGAATATGGCTTGTGTCCCATATAAATTAATGTGAGATGGAAATCCCTTTACTCAAGTTTTAATTCATAAATAATTATTTATCCTACTATATAATATATATGTTTGTTAAAAATAAAAAAATCTAATGATAATTGTGTATATTATACTATATATTATGTACTTATACCCTTTCCTCACCTGTTAACTGACAATCCATTATTAAAATCATTGTTCTGGATGTTAAATACTTCATTTTGATTGTTTATTTTGGTCTTTGTACTTTCATTATGGTTAACTCATCTCCATAATCATAAAAATTCAATAAATATCATATAATTTCATTATATATATATTTTGATTCATCCATAAATTTAGAGATGTTAATATGAATTAAATCCTTCATGGTGATAGTAGGACATACATATGCATAAACTTTTCTTAAATTTATTGATGGATTGAAAAAAAGAAAGGGAAATAATATTTAAAATTTATAGAAACATTTTTATGTATTTAATTTCATATATATTAATTTTATCTCTTCATATTAACAACCATGTCAAACTAAAATAAAAAATACATCAAATCACTTTAATGAGCATGTAGTCTATATATATGCAAGCTCAACATTATTGATTTTATATGGATTGGATGGTAAAAAATTACACGAGATATTATAATTAAATTAATTTAATTATGTAATAAATGTAATATATATAATTTAAATTGATCAATATAACCATATATGATAGGTAGTGATGGGAAACAAATTTAATTAGTTTGTGAGGTGGTAGTCTACCATACACACAATCAACAAATTAATTTAAGATTTATTATAAGAGGATAATGATATAGATTACGTAATTAAAATAATAAAATATATTTATATGTGATATAATAATTTTATTATAATGAAATTTCTGATGAATATTTTAAGGATGCAGAAGAAAAAATAAAAAAATACAAGTTTAAGAACTATACCTCTTAATCATAGATCCTATTTTGTTTATATATAATTCATTTTTGGGGTGATTTATAATAAAAGTAGGACCCCTATGATGTGTATAGGGATGTAAGGATATAATTTGGGTAGTTATTGTCAAGTAAAAAAGTATTTGGTGATGATTAGTGGATAGGATATTGAATCCATTTTATAAATGATGTTAGTTGAATACTTGTAGTTTTCAATATTTCACTTTAACTTCATTTCAATTTCATTTCAATTTCACTGAAAAAATTATATAAAAGGGATAATTATATAACCTTAGTATATTTAAGGTATTTTTTTCTAAAAATTGAAAATATAGATGTTTTTATGTCATTTTAACCACTATGTTTTGAGTTTAAACCCTAGTAAACACATTTTAACCATCACTGTGGTAATTAATTATTTTTGTTTGTGATATTCATTATGAAAAAATTATGCTTGGGATATTAAATAATATATATTATTTTTCAATAAAATATGTAATCAATTTTATTAAAATAAATTCATTTATATTTCACAATTTAATTTAAAATTAAACCTTTTTACATGGCGAAAAATATAGTTTTCCCATGAAATTTTTTTCATAAGTATAAATTTTTTATATATCATAATATATTATAAAATTAATAAAAATAACCAAAATTGGTTTAGTAAAAATATTAGTAAACTGATTTTACTTTCAAAAACATATTATATGAAAATGAAATTTTATATTCTTTAAAAAGAAATCCCATTTTTAATAAAAATCATAAATTTTCAATATTATTTGAAAAATTAATCTCTTCAGAAAATTCTCAAAAACCCAATGTATGATATTTTGTAAAATTTTATTCAAAAAATAAAGTCCATATTGTTAAAACATTCTAAATGTGGAGAAACATTAATTTTAATATTTTTTCACAAAAAAACATTAAAATCCATTTTTATGGAATAAATGTATTTTTCAAAAATATAACGACTTTGCTAAAAATTATATACTTATTTATCAATATATTTATATTATCAAAATCCATTTAACATAATATAAAAAATATAGATATTCCAATTCTTACCCCCATATTTAACAAATAGGTTTTTATATTTCATTAATACTAAATGTTGTGTATAACACAAGCTATCAATGAAATAAAATTCATTTGAATAAAATATATTTATTAAAATATTGTTGTGTTACACTAAACAAATGTTATACAATTTGGAGAACCATTACCTAAAGAAATCCACTTCTAAGAAACACACTACATGACATGTAGTAGATAAATATTATATTAACAATCCCTTTTTAGGGAGATGTCTCTTTAGGGACCTCTTTTAGGGTGAACCGCTTCGCCGATCATTATATTTAGAAATCATGATTAAATTATTCCAAAAAACATGGTACCCATTTAACCATGCCTCTATTTTGATATTAAATCAATAAATCAAATTTATGAAATACTAGATAGGTACAGTTTGGGTATGAAAAAAAATCATGCACCCCTTTCTATCATTCATTCACATGAAAAAATATTTCGGTAAGTTGTATCCCTAAATAGATAGGATCACTAAGTGTCATATTATCCTATATTTCCTTGATATTATGGGTTATAATATTTATGGAATTTGTAAAAAGTCCCTTAAACATACAGTAACACCTTGATTTCTCAGGTCCAAGCATGACCGGATAAGATATTGGTGGATGCTTGAGTTCACTTGAGGAGAGTGGAAAATAAAATTGTCTTATTCCATATATCTATCATTCCAAACAGATAATTAAGAGAAGGAATTTTTTGTTTTTCCTAAAACCTAGGTAGTCTTCCACTAATTAATTTTTATAATACCATTTCATAAGATTTATAATCCTTAAAAATATGGTTTTAGGTAATGATTACCCAATAACATTCTCTCCTCCAAATTTAAGTGGGACATGTTATATAATGTACAATCCCCAAAATATCCACAAATATAATATTTTTCAAATCATAAACTACCGATACAAAAATTACAAAACAGATGATAATTTTCTCCCCACTTTGTGGTATACTAAATGTTATGATCCTATTACGTAACCTTAAACTCTTTCAATCAAAAATATGGAGTATTTGAGTCATTATTTAGTGGGATATCTAGAATTCCTCTTCAATATTTAAGCCTAGAACCACCAATCATAATTACTCATTTTCATAGGGCCATAATCTTCATGAGGTCACATAAATACTTACTATAACACCCATTGATAATTAGATTATTTATTAATAAATATAATTTCCTAGATAATTTTTTTTGTATATTCGAGACAAATGATATTTGTTTTATATAAAACACAATGTTTAGCTTTTTTTACACGCAACATAATGTTGAAATAAAGCAAGACATACTATTAAATTATTTTTATATTTATCACCTAGTATTTATAATGGATGGTCTGAATTGGATTAACTAAATTATGAAAATATATTATTTACACATGTATATACAATTAATTCTTTGGTGAACAATTTATTATAAATGAAAGTGAACATAATTTTAAAATAATGGGAATATTATTCAAAGAAACACTTTCACACATAAAAACAATTTTTATCTAAATAAATTAAATACATCACATTTGGTTAAGTATTTTAATTAAATTAATATACTATATATTCAATAAAATGTCTAATATTTATCATTTTTATTTTGTATACATGAGATAAGAAAAAATCAAATTCTATTTTTAAAATAGAATTTTTCTAAAAAGTATCTGTTTACCTTTTCCATGCTTATATTATTTTTTTCTAATATTTATAATATTTATATAAAATAATTATATTAGATTTGTAAATAAGGATGATCATATTATATTAGGGATAATAACTTTCAAAGAAGATAAATTTTGCATTGAATTCTGAAAATACAAGTGTTATTAATAAGTGTCATTTATTTTAGAAAATTTGAAAACATCCAAATTAGTTTAAGATGGGTTTAAAGTTAAAAATAGATCAATTTTATATTTCATAATTCAATTTAAGTCATTTTAATCAATTTAAAATTTAATTCTTATATAATATCTTTTTAAAATTTTGAACATTTTCTATTTTGGAAAACAACTTCTTTATCATGTCCTTGGGACCAATTTCAATTTTAAAAAAAATCCACTTATGTTAATGGAATTTTAAAAAATTGATTCCATATTTGGAATTGGAATAATTTTATTATAAAATATTTTTAAATTAATTATTAATAATATTGAATGGTAAAAATAGTAAAAATTATTTATCACAATTACGGTAAAAATTAGTTCACCATGGGTTAAAACTTAAAAGATAGGGGTTAAAAATACCCATAACATGTCCAACACCCATTTGATAGACATATTTATAGAATATATATTATATTTTTCATAATGGACCAATTTTTATCCTTTTTTCACTTTAAGAAATGGGTAAAAATTTCACTTTTCAAATATTAAAAGTGTGCCAATCACCTCACTTATAAAATAAAATCCACTCTAATCTCCAATATAAGCATAAAAAATCCCATTATATCATCTAATAACATTAAAAATAACTTACATAATTTCCAAAAATATTATAATGAACCTTATTTTGGTCATAAAACCATACTAAGATGGCTTTTAGTGAAAACCAATAGAATATGTCTTGAGAGGAGGTTACACCCCTAACCGGCCATTCAATTTTATTTATTCCTCCACCAAATTCAATTACTAATAAACAATTTTTATATAAGAACATAAATATATCTCATATAATTATATGAAATTTCATTATTTGAATAAAATTAATCCATATCCTATTCAATAGAATTTGATTTGAAATCCTCATTCGTGTGTACAGTGGACTATAGCCTCATACTCTTATATTATTTGTTTTATATATCCACCTCTAAATGTTGGATATAATTGTATAATTATAGTTAATAAATTTTTTATATGATATAATAATTATTATTTAATCATTATATAACATGTTCTTTCTTACCTTCCAATATGTGGGAATAAAATATCAATATTAATGTATACAATGGACTACCACCTCACAAAGCAATGTGATATGTTCATGAATTTCATAAAGGGTATGAAGGATGGATTTAATTAATGTATGTGATACATATGACATAAAAATTATTCTATAATTTTAATGTATTATTTACCATTTATTATTTTCTTTATCAGGAAAATGAATTTAATGATCATTTCTACATACACCATACTGTCTCAATGAATGTCGTATTTGATTCTCTATCTCTAAATTTTATATATCACTGTAAATAAATATATAGGGAATATATATATGATATTTATATAATGATTATCATGCTATAAATTATAGAACCATGACCACAATATAAATAAAAAATAAAATAAAAAATCAAACATACATGAAAAACAAAGCAGTTATTGCCTGAAATATGACTTTTACATGGAATTATTAACAAATTAGTAATAAAAGGTCATAAGTAAATCATATATGTAATGATATATTGACATATGGTTCAATATTTTATTTATGTAAAAAATATATTTATTATATAGGAGTTTAAAACTTTTACTAAGGTAGTAGATACTTATGGTAAGGGATAATCGTTTAACTTTTATTTTCTTTGAGGCACATGTAATATTCAACATGTATATCTTTTTTGTGGTTTATATATTTTTCTTGAATTTGTTTTATTATGATTCTCTTAGAAGTAATTATAATTTGGATATCAATTTTAGGATCAATCTCTCATGGGTCTTATGGTAAAAATATTACCAATGTGGAAAGGGTTATATGCATCAATCTCTTTTTTGGATTATTTTTTATGATTTTGAAGTTAAAATATTATGTCCTATTAGTCGTGAAATTTTTTAATTTTCGTCTCTTTTACTTATTTCTATATAATAACATTTTTCTCATCATTTTCTTCTCCTTATTTACTCATGATTTCAAAAGAATGTTTATAATAAAAATAATTTTATTTATCTATCCAATCAAGAATACCTTTTTATATAAACTTTTGTTTTCTAAAATTTATTTTAATTTTTTTTGAAATTATTTGAATGATTTATTGAATTATTTTTTAAACATTTTTTGAAAGAAATATTTATGTCATTTTCAAACAATTCCAGTTTGAATTTTACCAAAAACGTGAAAGGAATTTTTTTAACATGTATGACATGAATTCAATTTCCCATCGTCATAACCATTATTATCGTTATATCATCCTATATTTTTTCAGGGATATTTTCAATAAAATTTATTTTCAATTTTTTACCATTTTATAAAGCGATTTTCAATTCGAAAGGATATTTTACCCGTGAAATGTTTTAAATTGGTTTTAAAGAACCACATATATGGTTCATATATTATTTATAAAGAAAATTATTTTGTAAATTATTTTTTACAATGTTTTTTTTAAATTAGAAAGGTTATAATCTACAAGAATTCTTCATAATAACCATTCAAAATCATTTTCCATCTATAATGTAGTCATTTGATATGACTTATTCTATACTAGGGATAATATTGAAGAATACCAAAGTTATTCTTTCATTTCTTGGTTATTAATTATGTAGTTGAAATTTTAATAAAATATATTTATTTTTCATTAGTCATCCTATGGTGAATTGATGAAATTTTTATGAAACTGGTTTTCTTTTCCTGGGTTTTGATTTGATGATACGATGAATGTTTTTTGATATTATGGAACTTATATATATGGTTATCAGTATGAGATTGGTGGGACCGGTATCTCCCTCAAATGATATAGGTAAATATTTCTATCTCATTGGGTAATAATACGAATCAAGTTGATTGGATTGATCAACTATGGAAAACATGTGAATCTTGATCAACTATAAGAAACATGTGCATCCCGATCCACAATGGGAACCAAGTGCATCCTGATCACCTTTGGGAAATATGTGTATCCTGATCCTTAATTGGAAATAGGAAATAAGTCTTGGTCTTCTATATTGATTGTATTTATAATTAACCTTGACATATTTAATGGTTTTTTATATTAATTGTGGTTCCATAAATTTATGAATAAATATTGTGTTTAATGATTGATTTATAATTATTTCCCACTCTTAGGGGCTAATTTTTATGAAATAATAACATTTTATTCCATGATTCTTATTTATTATCTATGAAAGGTTGGATATAAACTTAATAATTTATGTTCATGATCACATACCCTTATACATATCTAATGATTTCATATAATCATAGATTGATTTATCCTTTTTTTATCCTTATATATTATACTTATTCACCCATTCATATGTTTTCTCCCAAATTATATGAAGAATGGTTTATGTATGTTATTATTAAGAGGATTACTATGTTTGATGATCTTTTTTAGAGTTTCTAATGATCATTCATGTAATAAAAGGATTATTCTTTTATTCTCCAAATACGGCATACTATTATTGTCCTTAGGCATGTGTTTATAAAATGTGTTTAATATTAATAAGAAGTTGTGATATTTGTATATAAAATCTAGGGTATCTATAGTAAGTATCAGATGAAATGATTAATATATATATAGAGATTGGTATTATAAAACATTTAGTGATATATATAGGGGTATTATTATGTATCTATCAGGGTATTTGTTTATGGATATCAATAAGGGTATATCAATGGACAATTCAAAGTATATGAATAAATCTTGGAATATTGGTGAAGGATTGATAATGGTGATTCCATGAAATTAAATACCTTTATGGAAACTAAAATTATATTTTTCTCTAGAAATAGGAATATAGGTGTAATAAATATGAAAATGGAGTATTGATCTAGACTCGATTTCCACCTGGTGCATAAAAATGGGCTTGATTTCACACCAAGTTAACAGCTTGGGGATATGATTTAGAAAATTGAAAACAATTTACGAACAATAATGTTGGATTTAATTTGATGATGATTTTTAATGTCCCAGGATATATGTATGGTGTCTTATATTTTATAGAAGGTATCATGGTTTTGACATCCTATATATTAGTTTCCATGAGTATTTGGTTCCCCAATATGTTTATTTTTTATTACATCATGCTCATTTTTTTAGTCAACAGATTGAACCTACAAAATATTGTTTATACTGAGTGTGATGGAAAATAAAATTCTTTTCCTTCTTATCATTCACACATTATAAGAGATTTAATGAAAAATAATATTTCAATTCTCATTCTTCTTTTTATAGCCATGAGTCATTATGAAACTCCAAATGAGGAAATGAGGGGAAAATATTATGGTCAATCTATCATGAGAAAGAACCAAAATTACATTAATGGATCTATTAATCACCTATTTACCGAGGAATGTAACATTACCACTAAATATATATTTCAATTCCTTAATGTTCATAACCTGAAAAGATAATTTTCAAAGACCATCGTTTGTATGTAGAAGCGGGTCAGTGGTAGAATATCATCATGAATGCAATGAAAGTTGATGAAATTGATTCCAGGGATTGGGATAAGTTCAAGAAAATGTTTTTAAATTTATACATTTATCATATTCATTGTATGAATTTGGGGAAGTAGATGATTTAGATAATGAAAGAGGATGATGAATCCATTGGTACTTATGAGGAAATGTTTACTAGACTTGTATAGTATCCATAAGATATTATCATAAAAACTAAATTTAATGTTAATAGATTCATCAATGTCTTAAAACCAAGTATTCAAATGTTTTTATACATAATACACATAATTAGTTATTAAAATATTGTTATATGTTCTACCATTGTGGAAATAGAGGATAAATTTACTTATCAATCCCATGGTTTTGAGGAAAATAAACAAATGGAATTTTAAGGATGGTCTAAAAACCAAGGAGAGAAGAATATGAGATTTCCTTTATGATCAATGTGTGGGACGAAACATAGAATAATTTTTTTAGGAAAAATAGTAAATTATTTAATTTTGGATGGGATGGTCATCGTGAAATATAATTCTAAAGTGATGGGAAGATGATAAATAATGAAGAAAATAGAGATAAAGCTCCAGAAAGTTCACTAAATACCATCCAGTGTTTCAAGTTCAAGTATTTTAGAAATTATGTGAATCAATTCCTAGTCCAATGGATAATATTGAATATTGTCATCAATAATATATTAATATAAAAAAGGGAAATATTATGTAATCCCAATGGATTAAGTGAATCATTATAATCTTGGAACAATTATCCTCTTCTCAATAGTTGGGAACTTCATTATCAAATTTTTATGAATTATTCCGATGAAAATATTATGGTTCATACCTTATTGAAATTTTATTTGATTATCTCTCCCTACAAGGATTCTATAAAAATTAAATCTCATTTTATATTCTATCTGTACAAGGATAAACCGATGTTTCCAATGGAAATTATTTTTTATAAGATAGTATTATATATATGTTATAGAGGGTAAATGAATATTTTGAAGTGTATATGTCTCCATACGAGATTAAAAAAAATAGTTAGGTTTAAAGTAATGGGTATATGAGTTTATTGTTGATCATAAGTTTGATGTTATTGAAACTACTTTTTTGGTTTTATGCGATGGGAGTTTTAATAATATTATATATATATTATATGAAACATTTTTAGCAATGAAACCCTTTGGTATTTTATATATTTTTGTGAAAAATTATTTTTTTGAGGAATTACATCACAATTTGTGTAATAATGATTAATGATACTAGTAACCTTACTTTTATTCTTAACTTTAATGTTGATTTCATTATGGATTATAGTTAATACCCTTATAAAGGCAGCATAATTCGTTTCTATTAGAAATGAATTATCTTTGGATCCTCTTCTAAAAATATAAATTAAGGAAGTAGTATGGTTTCTTAGAGTAGCACATTGAATAATATTTTATCTATATCTGAGGCTTACCTTGATGTTTTGGAAAAGTATTTAGTATGCTCTTGAAACAGAGTTTAGTTTCAGCATTCTGTATCATCCTCATAAAGATGGTCTATCCGAGGGAGTAATTCAAACCCTGGAGTATTTGATATGATATTTTTATATGGATTCCCAATATCATTGGGATCAATACCTTCCTCTAGTTGAGAGTTCATGAAACAATATATTAACCTTGACTATTTAGATTCCACCATATGAATTTATTTTTAAAAATAATTGTATAAATCTAATGTAATGAAATGATGTTTCACAAATATAGCTAATTGGATATGCTCAATTTGATGTTATGGAAGAGAACTTCATATCCATTAAGTAACATGTTATGACATAAAAAAGATGATGAAAAAAGATATTGAAAATATTTTATGTGATCTTGAATTTGAAGTTAGTGAGAAATAATTTCTAAAAATTCCCCCATGGCTGAATGGAGGTATAATTATGCCTTATGTGCATTGGTCCATTTGGAATACTTGATCTTATCAATATAGTACCTTATAATTTGGTGCTTTCATGAATCATGTTATAGGATCACAATGTATTCAATTTTTCTCTACTGAGGATATACATACACGATCCTTAATATGTACATAACATAGATGTTTTAGCAATGAGCATGATCATTCTTATAAGATAATTTCGGTTAAATGTCTTTACCATACAATGAATATTCTATGAAATAAGACCAGCTACCGGGTCAATGGTTTCTAACAAAACCAATATCTTAAGGAAGATACGTGGTAAAATGAGGATGTAATTATGAAATGTTACCACTATTTGTTGGTACCAAAGTGAAACATTGCTATGGTGAAGTTAATTTTAATGGTTGTACAATGTAACATACCTAGAATTTTCAAAAAAATAAAATAAAAAAACGTAATGTTTTTGATATTATTTTTTTATTCAACCTTGAGTTTAGATTTGGTTATAATAACCATTGATTTTTAATGAAACGTGACATAATGTTAAAATATAAATATAGATTCACCTATAAATTTGAGTTGACGTTATGAATATGATTAAATACATTATGAAAATATATTCTTTACACATGTATATAAAATCAATTAATTGGGGACCCATTAATTAGAAATGATAATAAAAAATCTTTTAATATATTGGGAATATTTTTCTAAAAAACTATATTTATGCCTAGAAAAATGTTTTTACTTAGTAAATAAAATAAATAAATTTTTGTGAATGATTTTATGTAAATTTATAAAATATATATCCAATAAAATTTTAAAAATTTATCATTTATGTTTTCAGAATAACAAGTAAGAATAAATAAAATGTTTTCTTCAATAAATACATTTCCCTAACATGTGTTTTTTTATATTTTTATGAAATTATTTTATAGCTAAATTTATAAAGTTATAGAAAATTTATTTGATGAAATTTATTTAATTTTTATAATTTTACGGTCAGAATTATCATAGGGTAAATTTTTCAGAATGTTTTATGATGGTAACTTTTTCATTGAATATTAAAAAATACAAGCTTATAATAATTATTTTAATTTACTTTAAATAATTTTTAAAAATTAAATTTTATTAAGTTGGTTTTAAATAATTAGTTCTATTATAAATATATTAACCCCATTTAGTTCATTTTAATCAATAATATATCAAATTTTGATATAAAATATTTTATAAGATTTGAACATTTCCAGTTTGGAAAACCCCTTTATCATCACATCTATGGGATAAATATTAAATAATTTTTTTCAAAAAATATAAATTTTATTTGGAAAATTTCATTACATATTTGGAATTATAATTATTTATATTATCTAAAAATTTCGACTTAATTTTGTTTCCATAATGAATTGTAAAAATTGAAAAAAATTCTATACCATGATTAAGTTAAAAATGAGTTTACCGAGGATTAAACTAAAAATATAAGTATTAAAATTGACACAAAAAAATTAAAAACCACATCATCAAGCCATTTATAAAACATATATATATTTAAAGTTCCAGAATGGACTATTTATTCACCTATTGGAATGTGAATAACATGGGTAAAAATTTTTCATTCCAAAATTTTTAAGTGTTCCAATAACTAGAATTTTAAAAGGATACGACCAAAAATATCAAATTCACACATAGAAAACTATTTTTTCATATAATAACTACATAAATCACTTAATTTATTCCCTCATCTTATCCTAGAAGCCTTATTTTGGTCTGAAATCCAACTAATTATTCATTTTAGTTCAAACAAAATGTTTTTGTCTGAAGAAGAGGTAACATCCTTAACTGATCATTTTATTTTTTCTCTTCCTAAACAACATTAAATTAATTTTATACCATGATTAGATAATAATTTTTTTATATTACATATATTGAGATGTTTTAACTATAATGTAATAACCTAAATATTTTTCTTTTTTCATCAAATTGATTATATAATCAGCATTTGTGTGTATAGCGGACTACCGCCTCGTCTACCTTTGTTATTAATTTTCCATAAACACCTCTCAATGGTGGGGGGGGTATAATGATATATTTATGGTGTATATATGATATTTTTGATATTATTACTCTTCTAGAATCATGATATTACCTTTTCCTTCTTACAATCCATTCTGTGAGAATATGATAATCTCGTTCGTGTGCACTATGGAGTACATCCTCACAAAGTGATGTGTTTTTTCCATGGTTTACCAAAAAGGTAATAAGGGTAGGTTTAATTAAAACTTGTGATATATATTAAATAAAATTATTATGTAATTATAATATATAATTTACCCTTATATAATTTTTTCTATGTGGAAAATGGAATCAAAATTCATGGGTACTTATGACCTACTATCTCTATGAATAATGTATTTCATTTTATACCTATAACCTGAATGGATAAATATTTATACATAATGAATATTTCTGATATATATATATATATGTCATATTTATAATTTTGGATATTATTTATCCATGATCAAATTAAGTGGACCAAAAATAAAAAATCCAAACTTACATGAAAAACTAAGCAATTACTGTCCGAAATGTGAACATAACATGGAATTATTAAGAAATAGGTAATAAAAGGACAAAATTAAATAATATATGGTATGATATATAAAAGGTTTTTCCAATATTATATGATCTAAAGACATATATTTTTTATAAAAAAGGACTGAACATGTATGAATGAAGTGATGATTTTAGGTAAGGTATTTCCATCTCAATTTTAATTTTTTTGTGACACATTCCATATGAACCATGAGTCTATTTTATGGTTTTTAAATAATATACATGAATTTATATGATGATAATTATAGTTAATATTATTTTTATCCACATATCCATTATAATATCTCTCTTTCATGTGGTTTATAGTACAATAATTATAAAATAGGTAAGGGTTTTATGATATAATCTCATCGTTTACTATGATTATTTATGTTATTTCTTTAATTGATAAAATATGATTATATATATATCTAGAAACTCATGATTTATCTTATCATATGGTTATTCCATGTGAAAACATATTTTCCCTTCATTTTACTAACTTTATGTACTCAATATTTTAAAAGAATGTTTTTAAGAAAAATTAACATTATTTTTATCTTTGGTAGAAAAACACACTTTCTTATAAAATCATGTACTCTAAAAATATTTTAAAAAATGTTTTGAACATTAATAAAATGATTTATTAAAGATATTTTTACTCAAATTTTGTTTTTGATTTTTTTTAAAGGAATATTTGTGTAGTTTTCCAAACAATGAATGTTTGGATTTTACCGAATATTTGAATGGAATATTTGTTTTATTGTGTAAAAGAGAATTTAATTTCCCACCATCATGACCATTAAATTAATTAAATACTCCATTATATTATTTAATTTTTTTATTCAAATAAATTTATTTTCCAAATTTCATATGTTTTTTAAAAAATCAACGAGTAATGAATATTTTCACTGAAATTTTTTTAAAATATTTTTAAATATTAATTTATATGTTTAAAAGGTTATTTTAATAGAAAATTATTTTGAAAATATTTTAGATATTAAGTAGTTTTTTTCAAAGTGGAGGGATATATTCCTATAGAATGTCTTTATGTGATTTTACAAAATAAATTTCCATATTAGATGACATCCTTTTATGGTAATTATGATTTCTTGGGGATATGATTTAATGATGAAATCCTTATTATTCCTGAAGGTGGTTAATTTTTATGTTGATGAAATTTTAATTAATCCTGTTAATTTTTTCTTGGGTTATTGAATTTTAAATTATTAAAATATTTGTGAAATTAATTTTCCTTAAATAGGTTCTGAAGTGACAATTTGAGGAATATTATATGATATTGTGTCACACATATTTATTGTTTTCATGATGAGATGGGTGGGAAATATATATCTATCAAATTAATTGGGTAAATATTTATATCTCATGCGATAATAATGGGAAAAAAGTTGATGTTTTGGATCCACTATGGGAAATTGAAGCATCTTGATCCACTATGGGAAATAGGTGTGTTCAGACCCTCTATAAGAAATAAGTGAATCCTAATCCACTTTGGAGAACATGGGTGTCTTGATCTATAGTGGGAAACTTGTGATGAGTCCAAATACACTATTTTTACGGTCATTATATTTAACATTGACATATATATATGTATATATTTATTTATGATGGTGCAACAATTTTATGAAATGAGATATGGTTAACGATAGTTTTATGATGATTTCTCACTCTTTTGGACTAAATTTTCTAATATGATAATGTTTTATACCGTGAATCATGTCTATGATCTATGAAAGGATGTGTGTGAACATCCTAACATATGTCATGATTATATATCCTTATTCTAATCTTATGAAATCATATGATCATAGATTGATATATCATATGTTCACACTTACAATGAATATGATATCACCCTTTATTATGTTTCCATAGCCATGTTATAATGAATGTTTTAGGTAGGGTATTAATAAGGGTAGTTCTATATAGTAGGATATTTTTGGGACAAGTTGATGACTTTTAATTAAATAAGAGTATTGTGTTTCTATTCTCTAAAGAAACTAAAAAATTATGGTCCTAGATATTGTTTTTATGAGATGAAATTAATATTCATCTTAAAAGATTTGATATTTGTGTGTAAAATCCATGGATACATTACTTTTTTCACTTGGATATATTCCTTTGAGTCTTATTATCCCCTTATATTGGGACTTTTTTTAATAACAATGATCCTTTTATCAAAGTATAAACTTCGTACTTTCATACCCATGATAAGAAGTCTATATTTCATTTGGTTAAGAACTAGAGCTGCCTTATCTGGGGTATATTACATAGGATAACACATTTACACTAGTGTAGATCTATTACTTTACAAACCAACTCATCATCATGAAGAGTCTATCATTTTTAACTCCCATAATAACCATTTCAAGGAATCTTTCGTCTATTCATGCTTAAATCATGTCATTAAACTACCTAGATCAATCCTTGTCACCCGACCTTAAAAGGCATGGAATGTATCATTTTTTTTCCATGACTATGTCAATTATGATTCTTTTATATGAATAAATAGGAAGTACTTTTTAGGGGTCATGTCCAAACAACTTAAACATAAACCATATTATTGGATGGTGATATACTCTGGAGAGGCCAACTGGGTGACATTAATAAATAGTAAACTATAAACAATCATGGATATGTAATAATAATCTAATGAAGTTGAACAATAAATAGATATAGATGGTGTAATCAATAGATAAAATTATATAAATTTAGTTACTCACATTTATGGGATACATTTTATACATAAGGAAATTTTCATTGAGACATAGAAATAACATACTTTTAGAATAGGGTAACCTGTCCCATTCTTGGTATTTTGGAAGGATTAATAAACTTGTTTGAAATATATAAGAGTGTATATGAGTAGGAAATAATTCCCAAAAATAAGGTCTTATGGGTTTAAACACTCATACTATCAGCCACTATGAGTTCCTAAGCTTCATTTTAATAAAACTCGAGTGACCATATTCCTTTGGAATGTAGTTCTATAAAGACACCTCCCATAATAGATGTGAATATCATTGAGTTAGTCCTATTCAATGAATAAAATCCACTGGTAAACATCCAAATCAAGAAAAGTGATAGTACAAAAATATTTTTCATGAACACTCATCCCCTCACAATCAAGCATTTGGAAGACACCTTTTGAGTGAACTAACTCATCCTCAATGATTGTATTTCAAATTAGGATATTATTAGTTTTGGATGAAAGATGATGAAATTATAGAAACTTCCATAATGTGTCCATATAGAAGTTAAATGTTCAAGGTAATTATTTTTCGAACCATTATATAATTTTCCATGTTCATGGGACTGATGAAATTAGTGTACCATGTGTTTCTCTATTAGTCCATAAAAATGTTATTTCATGAAATCATTGTGTCATATGATTCCATGTAGGGGAATGAAGAGTATATTTTATTTATTTTAGAGTCTCTTTGATTTCATCATCTTTTTGAATAGTTTAAAAGTTACTTTTTAGTGTATGGGGTTTATTTATGGGGTCATGTAATGACTTAGTGGGAAGTGGATATGAATCCATTAAGGATAGTGATGGGTTTTTCCTTGGTACCCTCCAAAATATGGTGTAGGGGTTAAAAGTTTCAATTTATTGGATTTTTTTCCATAAATATCTTGAATTTCAATTCCTATGATACTATTGATAAGTAGTATCATTATTTTGTAGGAATGAACAATTTTTTCAAAGATTTGGATAATTTGAATTAGTGGTTTTTCAAATCTATTGTAATTAATTTGATGGAGGTGGGTGTTATTTCATGAAAAAATCTGGGATTCCATCTGACCTAACACCTAATATGGAATGTGATAAAGTCTGAGAGGCATTCCTATCACTCTCAGGTCAACCAATAGAATTTGGTGTCATAGATACTTCATGGGAAAATTTTATATTAATAAATAAAAAATAAAAATAAACAAAACATAGTATGAATAATAACAAATAAAAAATTAAAATGAAACCAAAATACAAAATAATTATAGTATAAAGAATAAAAAACAAAACAAGAAAAACTAAACAGATACCTAGACCAACATTACTTCCATGTGAGCTCTTGGTCGCCGTGATCTGTAAAATAATCCAAATCTAAAGTAAAAACTGAATAGAACTGTGAACCTGCAAGATAACATATTTTTAACAATAGTAATGGAACAAGTAGTGTGTAATAATAAATAGCTCAGTAGGTATTCACCATAGAATCCATACATTTCCCTTCTCAAAATTGTATGTAAACTATAGTTTTAAATAAATTTGGAAAATAGGAATTTTTATCAATTTGAAAAAGGAAAATTTAGGTTTTCCTAAAAAATTTCTATTCAAAAATGAAATAAATCTTTCTATTTTGAAAAATAGGTTTTTATTTCATGAACCCAAATTTTAAAATAAAATTCCACCTATGAGTATAAACAAGGTGATCAAAGGTATGTACATGGAATAAATTAATCCTCACAGATGAAAAGAGGTAAAAATAAACCAGAATGTAACTAAGGGGGAAGAATAAAAAAACAAGTACATATAGATAGTAATCAAGTGAAATTATTAAACATATCTAGAACCAATTCCTAGACTTTATAGATTCAGAATCTCCTTTTGGAATATGTTGTAGCTTTAAAGTAAATTGCCAACTAACTGGTCTAAATTGACCTCACAAGTGGAAAATCCCTTCCAACCTCTCAAAAAATCGAAGTGGTACCATTATGTTTAATTGGGACCAGAAATAAATCTCTACAAGAACCTTTAGATGATTTATAGGAATCCCATGATAACAATATAAACGATAATGGGTCAGTCATCATATTCCTAGCATTAGCCACAACCCACAGATGCCACCATGCAAACATTTCAGAAACCCTGACACCACCTATGAGAATCCCTTATAATTTGAAGAATGAACATAGGGTTTCCATCACTCATACAATCACATTAAGTGCAAACTAGGCCTCCAAATCAAAGTATTTTATAGAAAAAATTTACAAAACAACATAAGATATGACCCAATACTTAACATTTACAAAGCCAATATTTTTTAAAACCATTTATAATACCATGGTGAAAACACCACTAATTTTTATATGTTGAAAACATGCCTTTTAGTATAACTATTATCAACCACACAGCTTAGGTTCAAAACATTCCAAATTTTTTAGAACCATATATGGGAATCATATTTGAGATCTATTGGTAAACATAGATCTGTTTATGATTTTTTTGAAGAACCATTATTAAAGAAGGAATCTATAGAAGACTAGATGTAAGAGGGATAAGTGTTTTGAAATTCATGGTTTAAGGTGAGAATTATTATAGATGACTATTATCATTTTTTTCATATGAAAATTTAAAACTCATGAACCTATGGATATTCCCACATCCAAATAAAAATAAATAGTTAACTATTAAGAAATTACCAAAAAACAGATTCAAAGAGGAACCACTATCAATACTATTTATCAAAACTTATACAATACCACTAAACCATACGAGGAATTATAATTACACACAAAAACAAAATTCAATTTTTTTTTAATAAAATCAATTCTAAACTATAAGAAATTCAATGAACCCAAACCAAACCATACACCTTTTCCAAACACAAAAATCCACATCAGATATAAATAGTCACTTTATCGAACACCTGAACTATATACATGTATAGGTATAATTAATATAATCTCTTGAAAACCTATTTAATCAAATTTTCAACCTAGAAATGATTTAAAAATTTAAAATAATACACCAAAAAACATGTAAAACACATTTAGAAACTAATTTGGAAATAAAAAGAATTCAAAGTAATTCTTAGAAAAGGAAATTGATGGAAACACCTAACTAAACTATGTGGGACAGTGATGAAATTGTAAAAGCGGGGAGAACAAAGGTCAAAAGACAATCTAAAAAACCCAAAATCATAAAAACAAAATCTATATATCATCCTTATACCATAAGGTTTATCCAGGAATGAACTATACAAAGAGGAACCAAGAATCCAAGGGAGGTGTAATAGAAGTTGTGGAAATTGACTACGAAATCCAAATGAATTCACCTTATACGATCAAGGATTCACTAAAGGTGGAGGCAAAATCAAGGTGGAGGTGATTGGGAACTCCATTTGTTTTTCTAGGTCAATATAGGGGGAGGATAAACCTAACTAGGTTTTAATTAGGGTAGGAAAACTTGTAAATTAATGTTTTTAAGAAAATGGGTGATTCGTATGGTTTGGCCACATGGTTTTCCAAAATGTGCACCATCTATGCATATCCTACATGAGAGGAGGTACAACCACAAGGGTTTGGCCACATGGTTTGGGAAACCATGCACCAACCATGAAACTCATCTCAATCATTATGATATAGCCATCTAGTATGATTTTATAATAGTTTCTTCTAACTATGGGATACCATTGTTATAGTATCAGACACACACATGAGATACATGGTTACCCATTTTCCTAAAATAGTATGGAAAAAATTATTCTCAAACATTTCCAAGAAAATTTTATATGATCAATCTTAATTGGAAACACACTCATTCTTAACAAGCCACATGGATTTCCATTAAACTATGGACACTAACCATATAATGGTTTAAAAACCAACAAGAACCCTGGAAAACACGTAAAATATCACCAGGAACTAGACCCAAACATTATCCAAATGATCTGGCATCCTAAAAATAATAAATTAAAGGAAAAATCATGGTCTGGGGTGAAATGTAATGTTTGACTTTTATTGACATTCATCATGTCTTGGAATGTGTTGTGTTTTGATTCATGAGAGAGAATTCATCACTTAGTGGTTGTGGTATTTATTTTTCACATGAGTGTAACTATACTATAAAAAACATAGATAATAATGTTTAGGTGTTTTCAATTATGTTTTTGGTGTTATGTCATCCATGAAGAGTTTTTAGTCTTCAGAAAAATAATAACATGAGGTATATCTCCTCTTATTCTAATTTAAACTTTAGACATTGATGTAGGATATAATTATCATAGTTTTATTAAACTTGTATTTCCCATACACAAAGTTATTTTGTTTCTAATTAATTAATAATTATGTTCTAAGGATATGGAGTGTGTGAGTTTAGATATACATATAGAGTGCTAGAACATATTATAAAAATTTAACGTCATATGGGAGAATTTGATGGTAGTAGTTATCTATATCCGATAACCATGTAGTTTACATTGGTTTAATAAGTACATGAATCCCAGTTGGGGGATATCAATATGTGTATTTTGTAATATCATGTGGTTTATGAGGACACCCATCATGGATTTTCTAATGATGATCAATATCTGGTTCTGTTTTAGGGGACACACTTTTTCCTTAGGTAATTTTTTTGGTTGGTTCATAATGAGTTCTTTAGTTGAACTTTTTTACTACAACTAATCACCGATTAGAAGTGTTGTTCTATGAATGGTCAATTTTGGAGGACTGGAATGAAGAAATTAGTTTCAAAATTTTCTTCTTGATGTTTAGTCTTGTCATTGGTAAAGACTATTCATTATTCTAACTTTTGGTTTCTTTTTCCAGTATATGTTTTTGAGTCTAACTATGAAGATATTATAATAGATTCTTGCATCAGTATAAAATGATAATTGAGGGGATATTATTCTTTTTGGAAGATTTTATATTTCATAATGATATATACACACTTTTTTCCAATCAATATGTTTAACAATGATGATGTTTTTTATGTGATAGTATTTTGAAGAGTTTATGTATCTCCACGGTTTCTGAAAGATGATTATTTCTAATCATGATCCATATTTCACCTCATGAGTATAAATAGGTCCCCAAAATACTTTTTTATAATTACTTTTCATTAAAAAAACTTTCCATTTATCAAATGGTGGACAAATAGAGTCTACAATCCATAATTAGGGAAAAAATGTATTCATGAGTTGGATATTTTGGAATGGCATGGTTAAAAGCAATTTATTCAAGACTGTGATTATAGTTATTGTGTTTCACTAAGGTTGGAGTGGGTTTGTTATCTAATTGAAATTGGTGGATGGAATGAAATAAAATTTGGAGGTAATTATCAAGAGAATGGTGGTGGATCGGGATCATTAGTGGTCCTGTGTTTATGATAGGAGGATGCCTCTGTAGTTCAACAATAGGGATCATTTTTTCCATATGTTGTGTCATCATTTATGATACTAGGAGGATTAGTAAAGGGAGTAATATTTCAATCTCATTTGTTTGGACACATGGGGTTTTAGAGGAAGTTATAATTTTTTTATCGGATATAACATCCCCCATAGATGAACATACTCCATGATGTTTTAAAAATTTCACAACATCATCAATTTAGTTATGATGATTATAAAGTAATTGTCTTAAAATTTTAAGATATTTATCATGAAATGATAAACAAGGAATAACATGCTATGAATTAAGTTCCATAAGAGATTTTATTTCAAGATCCTATTACTACTTTAGTTCATTTTCTATAGTGGAATTATATCTTATAGTTGTGTAATTGGAATCATGAGTTGCAAATGTCTATCCAATATATTTAATTTATTGATGTTTGAATTTTTTTTGACATTTTATGTATGAAATTTCATGATTTATAAGTTGGTAGATAATATTTTGTATTTATGTTCCCCATTCTTTAAAATTAGTTTTTTGTGTTCTTTTAAAATGAGATTCATCAGAGGTATCTCAAAATGTTTTAGTTTTGGAACATTCCCTTCTACTATGTTACATGAATTGTTCTAATTATTATATATGAGAATCATTTCATAGTTATTTGATATTGGTAACTTAATTTTCCAAAACCATACCTTTTTTAATTTTTGGGTGTTATGGGAGTTCAGGTATACCAAATCGAGGTCTTGAGGGTCAATGAGGGGAGGAGATTTTTGAGTGGAAGGTTATTTGTAGAAGGGTGAGTCACATTGTAGAGATAGTAATCAAAACCTGGTGGTAATTCTGGATTAGATATTGGTTTTAGAGTGTATTATGTTTCATCGTAGATGTTTGTTTCATATATTGGGGATTTTGTGTCATCAGGGAATTTATGTTCGAACTATTTGGGGTGAGATACCCAAGGGTTAGTCCCTAAGTAATTTTGAGGAAAAAGTTTGGTTGTCAAATGATGAATGTGTGTCACCACACAATGGTGTGAAGCTCAGGTAATTTAATATCACTTATAGGGGAGGGGTTGAATAAATTAACCATTTTTTTGAATATACCTTCTTAATTATAAATATATAACTATTTAAAACATTTATCAACTCCTCTTTCTTTCTGTTACCCTTACTCGAATATTATAGAATGTAAAATCTACAAGGCATAGGAATTTAGATTGTTTCTCCTTTAAAGACTACTCACTAATATGTTTTTGTTGTGTTCCAACACCTATATTATCAACTATTAATCAATTTATATGAAACCAGTATTTTCATACTTATATATTACATCTTTTTAGATGAATATTCACTTAATTAAAGCAACACATACCATAGTATGGTAATAGTTTAGTGTATTTTTACATAAGGTACCAATTCCTCTAATTTGGTTAATGATATTGAACATCTTCACTAATGATCCTCACTTAATGTAGTATTCCAAAAATACCATACTTAAAACCTTTCTTTATAACATGGGGCAAGAAAACATAAGAAAGGGTGAGCTCAAATTCTATTTAAGGGTATGAAAGTGAGATATCAATGATCAAATAAGCATGAAATGATCATATGGGTTTTAGAACATTATAATAAAATTTTAAAACTATACTCTATATATCAAGGATCATAATCACGAGACATGACATAATTCAAGGAATTTTAACAAATCACAATAGAATCAAAGAAAATGAGATTTTCAATCATAATATTTGTATAATAAATAGATTTTTATCATATAAAAAATAATTGAAAATTATTTCAAGGGGACTCAAGGATTGCTACCTTGGATTTCAATGGAAAGAATTCACTCCCCAAACCATCATAGGATTCAAATTTCTCTCCCATGAACATCATAGCAGGAAAAGCCCCATACTAAACCGGGTTCACTCCCCATTAAAGTCCAATATATATTGTGAAATATAAATATATATCTAATGAATTATAAAGAGATATTTATCCGACCATTCACATAATTAATTATTATGTATTTTTCCACAAGATCTTAAAACAATCATCATATCATAACTCATGAAATGGTATTTGTTTCTTAATCATTTCATCATATCATAACCTATGGAAAAGATAGAGGTTTCACAATCATTTCCCAATTTCATTATCTAATAACCCATGAGAATAATCATAACATGTAGTATAATCTATGGAAGGGAAATGTTTTTTTAAATCTATTATCATTATAAAAATAAATCATCTATAGAAAGAATAATAATGGTACGCTTAGATCATATCCCAAGTAATGAATATGTATCCTCAGAGGATGTCATCATAGATGGAAAATGGGTTTGAAGTATCTCATATGACATTAATGAATGATAATGAATTTTCATTGAAAAAATAATTTTAAAAATTAAATATTATTGAAAACCTTTTCATTGAAAATAACCTTAAAAATTATAAAATAATATATAAATATAATTTAAATCATTCTACTCTCTAAATTTTAAATAAACATATATATCTAATACCTACTATAATGACCTAGTATTTATACACATAGATATTATAATTTTTTATATGAATATTCATTACAATTAAAAAATAGACACCTGGGGATAATATTTATTTGGTTTATTTAGAGACAAGATACACAATATTCTTAGTAAATGAAATATCCTAAACACCTCCCATAAATATCTCCTGATTTAGTACTATTCAAAGACATACTAGATTTTAAACTATTATTCCAATCCTAGGGAAATGTTACATAGGAAATGCAGATCACCGATACTCTATAAGGCCAAACAAGGTTGATATCAAAGATCACATAGTCATAAATTGAGCATAAGGGTATGTGAACATGAGCCTATAAATTAAAATATATACCCTACATAACATATATCATTATCCTGAGTCATGAAATAAAGATTGACAGTTTATAAGATGTTAATAATAAGGGAAATTGGTGAACTTGATCCAAGAAAGAATAACATATATATAAAAATGTGTTAAAAAATATTCCTAAAACATGATGAACATGTATACATAGAAATATGTTCACTCATAATGTTTATAATTTGAAATAAATACCTCATATAAAAAAATTAATAAGGAAATATGTCATTACATAATATTATGTCCATGAAATCTAGGTCTATGCATAAACTTATTTTCAGGAAATATTGGGTTATTCCTAAAAATATAGATATAAATTGCATGTCCATGCCAGATATCATGAACACGAAAGATATTTCCATGAAATAAATTTTGATAATTAAATTAGGTTAATCCATAGAATATTTAACACAAGATTATCAATAATTAACCAATGGATTGGAGGGATTTTTAACTCTTGTCCCTACTATAAAAAAACTAAAATTAGTCATATATATTACAAAATACCATAAGACCTTCATCATATCATAATCCATGATAATTTAATTTGTTCCACTATAATTTAATCATAGAAAAAACCATGAAGACAATTGGGTTTCATAAAAATATTATAATCCTATTAATAAAACACATAGTTAATGGTCAAGTATGGAATAATTTTATTATTTAATTTGTAAATCAGAAACACCATACCAATTTTTTTCATTAATAAATAGAAATAAGAAACAAATATCATTAAAACATAATTTTAAAAAATATGATTTCTATTTCAAAACATCTTTATTAAATTTCTATAATGTAAAAAATATTTTGAAAATCATTTTTATTTAAAATAAAATCTAATAATTTTAATAGAAGATTCATCAAATTGAGTTGAAATCATGTTGGGAAAATGTTTTCAGACTGTTTTCCTTAAAAGAAATACTTTAATAATATTTTTTTAAATTAAATAATGTAACACATTTAGAAAATAAAAAGAAGATTCATTATGGAAGATTTTTTGAGAAATTAATCATGGGTATAAATTTAGCCAAAAAATATATTATTTCAGTAAATTAATTTGTCAAAATGTCTTTTTCAAATAAGTACATAGAAGAGAACCTATTTTCAAGGAAGAGGGAAATAATGTAAGTTTCTACTAAAAATATTATTATGGTAAATTTATTTCATAATGGTGGGAAAATGGAAATAAAACATGCATTATCTAGGAATAAATACTGGAGAATAAAAATCAATAGTTTCTTGAGATATAGATCATATATTTTCATAATTGGATGTATAATTCTAAAAAATCTTGATAAACAATGGGATGGTATCATAAAACAATTACCACATTGGTAACATTTGAATAATCATAAAAATTAAATAAATAAAATTATATATATTAACATACATTAATAATTATGATAACAATCTTCAATGAAATTAATGGGTATACATACACCACACAAATGAATCATGTGGTGAATATGGCTTGTGTCAAACATAATTTAATGTGAGATAGAAATCCCTTAAATCAAGTCTGAATTTATTAATAAACTTCTATACTACTCTATAGTATATATGTTTATTATAAATAAAAAATTTAATTATAATTATATATACCATACTATATATTATGTACTTATACCCTTTTGTCACAAGTTTATTAACAATCCATTATTAAAATCATTTTTTCGGATGCCAACTGCTTCATTTTTCTTGTATGTTTTTTTCGTTGTACTTTCATTATGGTTAAATCATTTATATAATCATAAAAATTAAATAAATATCATATAATTTCATTATATATATATATATTCAGAGTCATCCATAAAATCATAGATGTTAATATGAATTACACCCTTCATGGTGATAGTAGGCCACACATATGCATAAACTTTGCTAAAATTTTTTGATGGATTGAAAAAATAAAGGTAAATATTATTTAATATTTATATTTATTTTTTATGTATTTAATTTTATATAAATTCATTAAATATCTCTATATTAACAACCATGTCAAACTAAATTAAAAAAATACATCAAATCACTTTGTGGAGCCTGTAGTCTGTACACATGCAAGATCAAAATTAGTGATTTTATATGGATTCGATTGTAACAATTACATGTGATATTATAATATCATTAATTTAATTATGTAATAATCATAATATATATAATTTAAATCCACCATATATGAGAGGTAGTTATGGGAAACAAATTGAATCAGTTTATGAGGTGGTAGTCTTCCGTACACACAATCAATATATTAATTTATGATTTCTTATAAGAATATAATGATATAGATTACTTAATTAAAATAATAATATATATTTATATGGGAGATAATAATTTTATTATAATTTAATTTTTGATGAATATTAGAAGGATGCAGAAGAAAAAATAAAAAAATACAAGTTTAAAAACTATACCTATTAACGAGAGAGCCTCTTTGGTTTGTATATAATTACTTTTTAGAGTGATTTATAATTAAAGTAGAACTCCTATGATGTGGGTAGGTTTGTAAGGTTGGAATTTGGGTTGGGATTGTACAGTAAAAAAGTATTTGGTGGTGATAAGCGGAGAGGATATTAGATCCATTTTATAAATCTTATTATTTTAATACTTGTAATTTTTCAATGTTTCACTATAATTTCATTTCAATTTATTTCTAAAAATTCCCCAAAAGGGATAATTATATAACCTTATAAGATATAAATTTATAAAAATTCCATAAAATTTAACTTATATATGTTTTTATGTCATTTTAAACACTATGATTTGAGTTTAAACCCTACTAAACACATTTTAACATTCACTGTGATAATTAATTCTTACAGTTTGTGCTATTCATTGTGACCAACAATTATTTTTGGATATTAAATCATATTAATTATTTTTCCTTAAAATATGTAATCAATTTCATTAAAATAAATTCATTTAAGTTACACAATTTAATTTTATATTAAAATAGTAGACATGATGAAACATATGGTTGTCCAATGAAAATGTTTTCACATGTCTAAATTATTTATGTATCCTAATTTAACATAAAATTAACAAAATTAACATAACTTGGTTTATTTATAATATTAGTGAACTAAGTTTACTTTTAATAACATATTATATGAAAATTAAATTTTATATTCTTTAAAATGAAAGACCATTTTTAATAAAAATCATAAATTCTCAATATTCCTTGATAAAATTAATATTTTAAAAAAATTCTAAAAAACCACTTTATGGTATTTTAGACATTTCTATTCAAAAAATAGAGTTCATATTGTTGAAAAAATTATAAATATAAAGAAACATTAATTTTAATATTTTTTCACAAAAAACCATTAAAATCCATTTTTATGGAATAAATGTATTTTTCAAAAATATAAATACTTTAATAAAAATTAGACACATATTTATCAATATATTTATATTATCAAAAAATATTTAACATAATTTTCCGGATCTAGATATTAAAATTCTTACCAACACATTTAATGAATAGGTTTTTACATTTCATTAATACTCAGTGTTGTGTGTAATACAAGATATCAAAGAAATTAAATTTATTTGAATAAAATATATTTATTAAAATATTGGTGTGTTACACTCAACCAATTTTATCTAGTTGGGAGAACCATTACTTAAATAAATTCACTTTAGAGAAACACACTATGTGATAAGCACTAGGGAAATATTATATTTATAATCCCTTTTTAGGGAGATGTGTCTCGGGGGACCTCTTTTTGGGTGAACCACTTTCCAATCATCATATTTTGAAATCACGATTGTAATATTCCATAAAAAATGGTACCCATTCACCCAATTCCTCTATTTAGATATTATATCAATAAATACACTATAAAATACCAGATAGGTAATGTTAGGGTATGCAGATAGTAATTCACCCCTTTCTATCAGTCATTCACATGAAAACATATTTTTCTAATTTTAATCGCTCAATATATATGATAACTAGGGGTTATATTATCCTATATTTTCTTGATTTTTGGGGTTCTAATATTTATCAAATTTGTGAGAAGTCACCTTGAACATACAATAACTCATGGATGTCTCAGGTCCAAGCATGATTGGTTAAGATATTGGTGGATGCTTGAGTTCACCTGAGGAGAGTTGAAAATAAAATTGTCATATTCCCTATATCTATCCTTAAATACACATAATTAAGAGTGGTAATTTGATGTATTAATTGAAACCTATGGAATCTTCAACTAATGAATTTTTATAATGCCATTTCAGAAGATGTGTAATCCTCGAAAATAGGGGTTTGGATAATGATTACCCAATAACGTTCTCTCCTATCAATTTAAGTGGGAAAAGGTATATAATGTGTAATCCCAAAATATCCAAAAATGTAATATTTTTCAAATCATAGACTACCGATAAAAAAATTCTAAACCACATGATTATTTTTTCACCACATAACGGTATACTAAATGTTATGATCCCATTACATAACCTTAAATTGTTTCAATCAAAATATGTGTAATTTTGTTCATTAATTAATGAGATATATATAATGCCTCTTGTAGATTTAAACTTGGAATCAACAATCATAAATACTCATTTTCATGTGGCCATAATCCTCACGAGGTGACATAAATCCTACCCGTAATAGTCATTTATAATTATATTATTTTTTAACAAATTTACTGTTTTATTTAATTTTTTTTGGTAAAAACAAGAATAATGTTGGTTTTTGTTATATGAAACACAATGTTTAGCTTTTCGTACATGCAACACGAAGTTGAAATAAAACAAGACATACTATTAAATTTTTATAATATTTATCAAATAGTATTTGGAATGGAGGGTACAAATTGAATTAAATAAATTATTAAAATATATTGTTTACACATCTATATAAATGAATTCCTTGGTGACCAATTTATTAGAAATTAAAGTAAAAATAAATTTAAAATAAAGTGAATAATTTTCAAAGAAACGCTTTCACACACAAAAAATAAGTTTTATCTAAATAAATTAAATATATCACATTTGGATAATTATTTTAATTAAATTTATATACTATACATTCAATAAAATTTGTAATATTTATCATTTGTATTTTGTAGGCATGTGAAAAGAATAAATACAATTCTATTCTTAAAATATAATTTTTCTAAAAAACATTTTTTACCTTTTCCAAGATTATATTATTTTTCTAAAATATTTAGAAAATATATATTAAATAATTAAATTAATTTTAAGAAAAAAGGATGATCTTATTATCTTAGGGATAATAACATTCAAAGAAGATAAATTTTTTGACGAATTATTAAAGTATTGGTTTTGTTAAAAAGTGTCATTTATTTTAAAACATTTAAAACATCCAAATTAGTTTAAGATGATTTTAAAGTTAAAAATAGTTCAATTTTATTTTTAATAATTCAATTGAGGTCATTTTAATCAATTTAAAATTTAATTATTATATATATATTTTTAAATTTTTGAAAATTTTCGCTTTTGGAAAACAACTTCTTTATCATGTCTATGAGACCAATTTTAATTTAAAAAAGATCCACTTTAGTTAATGGAATTTTAAGAAATTTATTCCATATTTGGATTTAGAATAAATTTTATTATGAAATATGTTT
Source organism: Viscum album (assembly GCA_963277665.1). Classification (NCBI taxonomy): domain Eukaryota; kingdom Viridiplantae; phylum Streptophyta; class Magnoliopsida; order Santalales; family Viscaceae; genus Viscum; species Viscum album. The sequence goes on along the minus strand of OY728127.1, from coordinate 1,147,855,680 downwards.
AAATTAATTATTAATAATATTTAATAGTAAAAATAATAAAAATGATTTATCACAATTACGGTAAAAATTATTTCACTATGCGTTAAAAAAAGATAATGGTTAAAAATACCCAAAACATGTCCAATCCAATTTTATGGACATATTTAGACCCTATATATTATATGGTTGGCCATTGAACAATTTTAATCCTTTTTTAATTTGAAAAAATGGGTAAAACATTCACTTTTCAAAAAGTAAAAGTGTGCCACACACCCCTTTTATAAAGGAACACCCACTCTACTCTCCAATATAAACATAAAAAAATCCCATTTTATCTTCTAAGAACATAAAAAATATCTCACATACTTATCTAAACTATTATAATGAACCTTATTATAGACATAATTCCATACTAAGAAGGATTTTAATGAAAACCAATAAAAGATGTCTTGAGAGGAGGTAACACCCCTAACCAGCCATTAAATTTTATTTATTCATCCACCAAATTCAATTGTTAATAAACCATTTTTATATAATAACATCAATACCTCTCTTATAATTATATGGTATTACTTTATGAAAATAACATTAATCCCTCTCATTTTCAATAAAATGGGTTTTGAAATCATTATTCGTGTGTACGGTGGACTATAACCTCATGAACTTATTTTATTTGTTTTATATCTCCACCTCTAAATGATGGATATAATTGTATAACTATTGTTAATAAATTTTTTATTTGATAATAATAATATTATTTAATCATTATATCACAAGTTCCTTCTTACCTTTCAATCCGTGGGATTAAAATATCGACATTCATGCATACAGTGGACTACCACCTCACAAAGCGATGTGATATGTTCATTGATTACATTAATGGTAATAAGAATGGTTTTAATTAATATATGTGATACAAATGGCATAATAATTATTCTATAATTTTAATGTTTTATTTACTATTTATTCTTTTCTCCTTCAGGAAAATGAATTTATTGATCTTGTATACGTATACCATACTATCTCCATGAATGTTGTATTTGATTTTCTATATCTAAATTTTATATATCACTATAAATAAATATATAGTGAATATATATATGATATTTATATAATTATTTTCATTATGAACATTATGGAACCATGAAAACAGTATGAGGACAAAAAAGTAAAAGATAAAACATACTTGATAAACAAAGCAATTATTTCCCAGAACTTGATTTTTAAATGGAATTATTAATAAAACAGTGATAAAAGGTCAGTAAATCATATATATAATGATATTTATACTTATGGTTAAGTATTATATTTATGGAAAAAAATTATATTTATTATATAGGAGATTCAAACTTTTATGTAGGTAGTAGATACTTATGGTTAGGGATTGCCGTCTCACATTTATTTTCTTCGAGGCATATGTTGTATTCAACATGTGTAAATATTTTTTGGTTTATATATTTTTAATGAATTTATTTTATTATTATTATCCATAAAATTATTATAATTTGGATATCAATTTTAGGATCATTTTCTCATGTGATTTACAATATAAATATTACCAATGTGGAAAGGGTTATATGAATCAAAATCATCTTTTTTAGGATTGTTTTTTATGCTATTGAAGCTGAAATTTTATGTTCCATCAATCATGAAAAATAGTAATTTTATTCTCCTATACTTATTTCTATAGAATAATATTTTTCTCATTATTTTCTTTTCCATATTAATTCATGAGTTCAAAAGAATGTTTATAAGAATAATCATCTTTATTACTCTATACAATTGAGAACCCATTTTCTTATAATATTTTTCTAAAAAGTTTTTATAATTTGTTTGAAATTATTGGAATGATTTATTAAATTAGTTTTTACACAAATTTGAAAATAAATATTGATGTCATTTTCAAAAAATTTAAATTTGGATGTTACTGAAAATGTGAAAGGAATATTTTTAAACATATATGGCATGAATGAAATATACCATCTTTATGACCATTATTATCATTAGATCATCCTATATTTTTCAAGGATATTTTCAATAAAATTTAATTTCAATTTTTTCCTTTTTATAAAGTGATTTTCAATTCGAAAGTATATTTTACCCATGAAATGATTTAAATGGGTTTTAAAGATTTATATATATGTTTACTACATTATTTACAAAGAAAATTATTTGGTAAAAGATTTATGTTTTAAAATGTTTTTTAAAGTGGAAAGGTTATACTTCATAAGAATTATTCATAATGAACATTAAAAATAATTTCTCATTTATAATGGAATCATTTAATATTACTTATTCTATACTAGGTATAAGATTTAATAATACCATAATTATTCATTCATTTCTTGTTTATTGTTTATGTTGTTGAAATTTTAATAAAATAGATTTCTTTTTCACTGGTTATCCTATGGGGAATTGATGAAATTTTTATGAAACTAGTTTTCTTTGCCCGAGTTATGATTTGATGATATGATGAATGTGTTATGATATTATTGAACTTATATGTATGGTTGTGAGTATGAGATTGGTGGGACCAATATCTCCCGCCAATGATATAGGTAAACATTTATATCACATTGGGTAATAGTAGGAATCAAGTTGAGGGGATTGATCAACTATAGAAAACAGGTGAATCCTGATCAACTATAGGAAACATGTGGATCCTGATCCACAATGGGAACCAACTGAATCCTGATCCAATTTGGGAAATATGTAGATCCTGATCATTAATGGGAATTATGAAATAGGTCTTGATCTTCTATACTAATGGTCTTGGTATTTAACCTTTACATATGAAATAGTTTTTGTATATTAATTATGGTTCCATAAATTTACGAATTGAACTTATTTTTACTGATTTATTTATGATGATTTATCACCCTTATGGGACATTTTTCCTAAAATGATAAAGTTTTATACCATGAATCTTGTCTATTATCTATTAAAAGTTGGGTAAAAAATTCATAATTTATGTTCATGATCACATACCCTTATACATATCTAATTATTTCATATGATCAGAGATTGATTTCTCATTTTTTAGCCTTAAAGAGAATATGTTTTCACCCATTAATATGTTTCATTCCCTATGTTATGAAGAAAGGTATATGTAGGTTATTCCTAAGAGGATTAATATTTTCGATGATCTTTTTTTAGAGATGTTAATGATCATTCATGAAATAGGAAGGTTATTTTTCTAGTCTCCAAATATGGTATACTATTATTTTCCTCGGCAAGTGTTTATGAAATGTATTGAATATTAATAAAAAATTATGATATATGTGTATAAAATTATGGTTATCTACAGTAAGTATCCGATGAAATGATTAGTATATATTTAGATATTAGGATTATAAAAATTTAGATATATCCATAGGGGTATTCTAATGTATATGTCAAGGTATTTTTCTATGGATATCGATAAGGGTATGTCAATGGATAATTTGAAGTATATGAATACATCTTAGAATATTGCTGAAGGATTGAGAATAGTGATTCCATGAAATTAAATCCCTTTATAGATACTAAAAGTATATTTTTCATTAGGAAATTTTAATATAGGTGTAAGGAATATGAAAATGGAGTATTGATCTAGACTCAATTATCACCTTGTGCATAAAAATGGGCCAGGTTTCCCACATGATTAACTCCATGGGGATATGATTTAGAAAATTAAAAACTCTTTATAAAAAATAATATTGGATTTAATTTGATGATGATTGTGAATATACTAGGAAAAATTTATGGTTTTGTAGATTAGATACAAGGTATCATGATTTAGTCATCCTATATATTATTTTCCATGAGTATTTTGTTCCACAATATGATTATTTTTTATTAAACCATGGTCATTTTTAGTCAATGGATGGAACATGAAAGAATCTTATTTATACTAAGTGTGATAGGAAACGAAATTATTTTCCTCCATATCATCCACATGTTATAAAATATTTAATGAAAAATAATGTGTCAATTCTCTTTCCTTTTTCTATAGCCATGAGTCATGATGAACCTCCAAATGAGAAAATGAGGGGAAAATATTATAGTCAATGCTTCATGAGAAGGAACTAAAATTCCATTAATGGATATATACTAATCCTCTAATTACCAAGGAATATAACATTACAACTGAAAATATATTTTAAATTCCTTAATGTTTAGAACATGAAAAATTCATTTTTGATGACTATTATTTGTATATAGAAGTGGGTCAATAGTATAATATCATCAATATTACAAAGAAAGTTGATGAGATTTACTCCATGGATTATGATTAGTTAAATAACATGTTTTTAAATATATAAATTCATCATATTAATTATATGATGTTAGATAAGAGGTTAATTAAGATAATGAAAGAGGATGATGAATCCATTGGTACTTATAGGGAAATGATTACTAGAATTGTAAAGTAACCATATGATATTATCATAAAAACTAAATGTAATGTTAATTGATTAATCTGTAGCTTAAAAACAAGTATAAAAAGATTATTTTCCATACGACAGACAATTAGTTATAAATATATTGTTATATGTTATACCATGGTGGAAATGGATGATAGATTTACTTATCAATCTCACGGTTTTGAGGAAAATTAACACATGGCATTTTAAAGATGATCTAAAAACCAAGGAGAGAATAATATGAGATTTAATTTATGCTCAAAGTGTGGGAAGAAACATAGACTATATTGTTTTAAGGGAACTTTTAAATGATTTAATTGTGGAAGGGAATGTCATTGTGAAATTGAATGCTAATGTGATGGGAAGATGGTAGCTAAGGAAGAAAATACAGTGAAATATCCATAGAATGCACCACATAACATCCAGTGTTTCAAGTGAAATTATTTTGTGAATTATGTGAATAAATTAACAAGTCTGATGGATTATATTGATTATTATCCTCAACAACATATGAATATAAAAAATAAAGGGAAATCTTATATAATCGCAATAGATGACGTGAATCATCATAACTTAGAACAATTCTCCTCCTCTCCATAGTTAGGAACTTCATTATTAATTATTTTATCAATTATTCCTATAAAAATATTATAATTCATTCCTTAGTGAATCTTTATGTGATTATATATCCCTATAATAATTCTATAATAATTAAATCAAATTTTATATTCTATCTGTACAAGGACAGACCCATGCTTCCAATGAAAATTAATTTGTATAAGATTGTATCATATATAAGTTATATAGTGTAAATTATATTTTGGAAGTGTATATGTCTCTGTTTGAAATTAAAAAAATTATTAAGTATAAAATAATGGGTTTAAGAGTTTATGGTTGATCATAAGTGTGAAGTTATTGACACCTCTTTTGAGGTTTTATGTGATGGGTTTTTAATAAGATTATGAATAATATATAAAATATTTATAGAGATAAAACCCTTTTGTTTTTTATATATTTCTGTGAAAAAGTAATTTTTTTTTGAATTACATTACAATTTTTTGAATAATTATTAATGATATTGGTAACCTTAGGTTTCTTCTTTACTTTCATGTTGATTTCAATAGAGATTATAGTCAATCCCCTTATAAAGGAAGAACAAATTGTTTTTATTACAAAAGATTATCTCTGGATCCTATTCCAAAAATATAAATTAAGGAAGTGGTATAGTTTCATGGAGTAGGAAATTAAATCATATTTTATTGATATCTGAGGCTTACCTGCATTTTTTGGTGAAGTATTCAGTATACTATTGAAATATAGTTTCGTTTCAACATTCTATATCATCCTCATAGATATGGTCTATCTGAGGGAATAATTCAAACCCTGGAGTATTTTGTATGATATTTTTATATGGATTTCAAATATCATTGGGATCGACACCTTTATCTATTTGAGATTTCATGAAACATTATATTTTCCTTGATTATTCATATTACTCCATATGAATGTATTTATATAAATAAGTGTAGAAATCCAATGTAATGCAATGATTTTTCACAAAGCTATCTATTTGGATATGCACAATATGATGATATGGAAGTGAAATTTAGATCCATTCAGTAACACATTATAACATAAAAAAGATGAAAAAATGATATTGATAATCTTCTATGTGATCTGGAATTTGGATTTTATGATAATGAATTTCTAAAAATTTCCCAAAGGAAGAATGAAGGTAAAATCATGCCTTATGAGTATTTGTCCATTTTAAATACTTGATCATATCAGGATGGTACATTATAATTTGGTGCTACCAAGAATCCTATTATAGGATCATAATGCATTTAATGTTTCTCAACTGAGTATATACATACATGATCCTTAATACATACAGAACATTGATGATTTACTAATGAGAATGATTTTTTTTATAAGATTCATTTGGTTGAATGTCTTGACCATGCAAAGAATGTTCTATGAAAGAAGACCAACTACTTGGTTATTGGTTTATAACAAAACCAATAGCTTAAGGAAGATACATAGTAAAATGAGGATGTAATGAGGAAATGTTATCCCAAATTATTGGTACCAAAGTGACAAGTTTCTAGAGTGAAATTAATTTAAATGGGGGTATATTGTAACATACCGAGAATTTTCAAAAAAACATAAAGTTTTAGATATTATTTGTTTCATTCAACCCTGAGTTTAAATACAGTTATAATAATCATAAATTTTAAATAAAACATGAAAAAGTATTAAAATATAAATATAGATTTCACCTATAAATTTTAATGGAAGTTATGAATATGATTAAATAAATTATGAAAATATATTCTTTAAAAATTTATATAAAATCAATTCATTGGTGGCCCATTAATTAGAAATGATGATAAAAACTCTTTTCATATAATTGTAATCTTTTTTTGAAAAACTATATTAATGCCCATAAAAATGTTTTATCTTAGTAAATTAAATAAATAAATTTTTTAATGATTTTATGGAAATTTATATATTATATATTCAATAAAAATTTTAAAATTTATCATTTGTGTTTTCTTGATAACAATTAAGAATTAATCAAATGTTTTTCTTAAAAAATATATTTTCCAAACATGTGTTTTTTTTCTATTTTAATGAAATTATTTTATAGATAAAATTTTAAACTTATAGAAAATTTGTCAAATTAAATTAATTTAACTTTTAAAATTTTCAGGTCAGAAATATAATAGGGTAAATTTTTGGGAATGTTCTATGAAGGTAACATTTTCATTGAATATTAAAAAAATACTAGTTTATAATAAGTATTTTCATTTATTTTAAATATTTTATAAAAAATAAATTATTTTAAAATTGTTTTAAAGTAATAAGTAGTTCCATTATAAATCTATTAACATATTTAGGTCATTTTAATCAATAATATATCGCATTTTTATATAAAATATTTTATAATATTTGAGCATTTCCACTTTGGAAAATGACTTTCTCGTCGCATCTATGAGATTAATATTAAAATAAAATTTTGTAAAAATATGAATTAAATTTGAAAAATTGAATTCTATAATTTTAATTATAATTATTTATATTATTTAATAAGTTTAACTTAATTTTTTACCATAATGAATAGTAAAAATTTAAAAAATTATATACCACAATTAATGTAAAAAAGGGTTTACTGAGGCTTAACAAAAATTATAAGTGTTAAAAATGACACAAAACAATTAAAAACCCTACTATCAAGACATGTATAAAACATATATTTTTAAAGTTCCTAAATGGATTATTTTTTCACCTATTTGAATGTGAATAACATGGGTACACATTTTCCATTCCAAAAATTACAAGTGTTCCACTAACGAGACTTTTAAAAGGACACAACAAAAAAATTCATATTTACACATGGAAAACTATTTCTTCCATACAATAACTACCTATTTCACTTCATTTATTCCCTTTACTTATCCAAAAATCCTTATTTTGGTCTGAAATCCAACCTATTATTCATTTTTGTTCAAACCAAACGATGTTGACTGAAGAGGAGGTAACATCCCAAGCCAATAATTTTATTTTTTCTCTTCCTCCACATCATTAAATTAATATTAGACCATTTTTAGATGATAAATTATTTATATTACATATATTGAGATGTTCTTATTATATGTAATAACCTAAATCATTTTCTTTTTTTCATCAAATTGATCATCGAATCATCATTCGTGTGTACGGAGGACTATTTCCTCATAAACCATTATTATTAATTTTCCATAAACACATTTGTAGGGGGGATATAATGATATAATTATGATTTATATATGATATTTTTGATATTATTATTCTTATAGTATCATGATATTACATTTTCCTTCTTACAATCCATTTTGTGGGAATGCGATAATGTCGTTTGTGTGCACTATTGAGTACATCCTCACAAAGTGATGTGTTTTGTTCATGGTTTACATAGAAGGTAATAAATATGGGTTTAATTAAAACATGTGATATATATTACAAAAAATTAGTATGTAATTATAATATATTATTTACCCTTATTTAAATGTTTTCTATGGGAAAAAGGGAATCAATATTCATGGGTACTTAGGACCTACTGCCTCCATGAATATTGTATTTCATTTTATACCTCTACCATGAATGGTTCAATATTTATATATAATGAATATATCTGATATATATATATATATCATATTTATAATTCTAGAGATGATTTAACCATGATCAAATTAAGTGGACCAAAAATAAAAAATCCAAAATTATAAGAAAAACAAAGTAGTTACTGCCCAAAATATGAATATAACATAGAATTGTTAAAAAATGGGTAATAAAAGGACATAATTAAATAATATATGGTATTATATATATAAATATTTTCCAATATTATATTATTTAAATACATATATTTGTTACAAAAGGAATGAATATTTATGAAGGATGTCACGATTTTGAGTAAGGTATTTTCATCACACTTTTAATTTTTGAGAGACATATTCCATATACACCATGAGTCTCTTTTATGTTTTTAAATAATAACCATGAATTTATATGATGATAATTATAGTGAATATTATTTGTATCCATATATCCATTCTAATATATCTCTTTCATGTGGTTTATGGTAGAATAATTAAAAAATTGCTAAGGGTTTTATGATATAATCTCATCATTAACTATGATTATTTATTTCATTGCTTTCAATGATGAAATATTATTATTAATATATATAATTTTTTTAATTCTCTTCTCATATGGTTATTCCATGTGAAAACATATTTTCCCTTTATTTTATTAACTTTTTGTACTAAATATTTTAAAAGAATATTTCTAAGAAAAATTAGAATTATTTTTATCTTCAGTAGAAAAAAAACATTATTATAAAATCATTCATTTTAAAAATATTTTAAAAAAAGTTTTGAACAATCATCAAATGATTTATTAAATATATATTTACTCAAATTTCATTTTTTAAGTTTTTTTGGAAAGGAACATTTGTGTAGTTTTCGAAACAATAACTGTTTGCATTTTACCGAATATGTGAATGGAATATCTGTTTTGAAGTGGAGAAATTAATGGAATTTCCAACCATCATGACCATTACATGAATTAAAGCTTCCATTATATTATTTAAATTTATTTATTCAAATAAAAATATTTTTCAAATTTATTATGTTTAAAAAAAATCAATGAGGAATGGATATTTTTCACATGAAATATTTTAATATATTTTTTAATATTAATTTATATGTTTGCAAGGTTATTTTAAGAGAAAATTATTTTGAAAATAATTTAGGTATTAAATATTTTTTTTCAAAGTGGAAGGATATATTCCTCTATAATGTCTCTATGTTCTTTTACAAAATAATATTCCATATAAGATGAAATCCTTTTATGGTAATTATGACTTCTTGGGGATATGATTGAATGATGCAATACTTATTATTTCCCAAGATAGTTAATATGTACATTGATGAAATTTTAATGAATCCTATTAATTTTTTATGGGTTATGGAATGTTTAATTATTTAAATGTTTATGAAATGAATTTTCCTTAAATAGGTTCTGAAGTTATGATTTGTTGAATGTTCTATGATATTGTGTCACGCATATTAATTATATTCATAATGAGATGGGTGGGACCAATATATCTATCCAATTCATTGGGTAAATATTTATATCTCATGAGATAATAATGGGAAAAAAGTTGATGTTTTGGATCCACTGTGGGTAATTGGATCATCCTGATCCACTATGGGAAACAAGTGTGTTTAGATCCTCTATGGGAAATAAGTGCATCCAAATCCACTTTGGAGAATATGGGTGTCCTGATCTACAATGGTAAACAAGTGATGAGTCACAATGCACTATTTTTATGGTCGTTCTTTTTAACATTGACATATTTTTTTATATATTTATTATGGTGCAACAATTTTTTGAAATGAGATTATAGTTAATGATAGTTTTATGATTCTTTCTCACTCTATTGGACAATGTTTTCTAATATGATAATGTTTTATGAAATGAATTATGTAAATGATCTATGAAATTATGGGTGTGAATATCCTAACAAATTTTCTTGATTAGATATCTTTATTCTTATCTCATGACATCATATGATCATTGATTGATTTGTCATTTGTTTACACATACAAACCATCTGAGATCACCCTTTTTTATGTTTCCATATCTAAGTTACAATAAAAGTTTTACGTAGGGTGTTTTTAAGGGTAGTTATATATGGTAAGATCTTTGTGAGATATATTGATGACTATTAATTAAATTAGAGTATTGTGTTTCTAGTCTCTAAACATAGTAAAAAATTATGGTTATCGAGATTGTTTTTTAGATGAAATTAATATTAATCTAAAAAGATTTGATAGTTTTTGTATAAAATCCATGGATATTGTACTTTACTGACCTAGCTATATTACTATGAATCCTTTTTTCCCATTACTTTGAGACTTTTTTAATAGAGACAATCCTTTTATAAAGCTATATACTTTATACTTTAATACCCACAATAAGAGGGAAATATATAATTTGGGTAAGAACCAGAGCTGCCTCATCAGGGGTATATTACATATGATAACACATTTACACGAGTAGGGATCTATTAATTTCGAAACCAACTAATCATAATGAAGGGTATCTCATGTGTAACTCCTATACTAACCATTATATGTAATCCGTAATCTATTCATGCTTAAATCATGCCATTAAACTACCTAGATCAATCCTTATCACTCGACCTTAAAAGGTATGACATGGCTCATTTTGTGTCAATGACTATGTGGATTATGAATCCTTTAAAGGAATACATAGGAATTACTTTTCATGGGTCTGGTCTAAACAAAATAAACATAAAACACATCATTCGATGGTGATATACTCTAGAGAGGAAAATTGGGTGACATTTATAAATAGTGAACTATAGAAAATCATGGCTATGTAAAAATGATTTAATGAAGTCGAACCATAGATATATATAGATGTTGTAATCAATGGATATCATTAAATACATTTAGTTACTCACATTGATGGGATACATTTTTTACATAAGGAAATTTTGATTGAGACATGCAAAAAAATATTCTAGAATGGGGTAATAGGACCCATTCTTGGTATTTAGGAAGGATTAATAAACATGTTTTAATCTATAAGAGGGTATATGAGTAGCAAATAATTCCCAAAAATAATTTTTTATTGGCCTAATCACTCATCCTATAAACTATTGTGAGTTCTTAAGCTTCATTGGTATGAAAACCCCAAAGACCATATGCCCTTAGAATGTAGTTCTGTAGAGACACCTCCCATAATAGATGTGACTATCATTGAGTTTTTCCTATTCCATGAATAAAATACAGTGGAAAAAATCCAAATATAGAATATTGATAGTACAAAAATATTTTTCAGCAACACTCATCACCTCACAATCAAGCATTTGGAAGATAAATTTTTTATTTAAATAACTCATCCTCAAAGATTGTATTTCAATTAGGATATTATTAGTTTTGGATGAAAGATGATGATATTCTAGAAGCTATGATCATGTGTCCATATACAAGTTAAATATTGAGTGTAATTACTTTTGGAGCCATTATATAATTTTACATGTTTATGGGACTGATGAAATCATTGTACCATGTGTTTCTCCATTAGTCCATAGAAATGTTTTTTGATGAAATCATAGTGCAATATGATTCCATATAGGAGAATATAGAGTATATTTTCTTTATTTTAGAGGCTCTTTGTTTTCATCATGAATTTTAATAGTTAAAAAAGGTACTTTTTAGTGTATGTGGTTTATTTATTGGGTCATGTAATGACTTATTGGGAAGTGGCTATGAATCCTCTAAGGACAGTGATGGTTTTTTCCTAGGTACCCCCTAAAATATGGTGTAGAGGTTTAAAGTTTCAATTTATTAGATGTTTGTGATAGAAATTTCTCTAAATATTATTCCTATGTTACTCATAATAGGAAGTATCATTATTTTGTAGGTATGAACAATTTTTTTGACGATTTGGATAATTTGACTTAGTTGTTTATCAAATATATATATTAATTAATTTAATTGTGGTAGGTGTTATTTCCTAAACAAATTTGGGATTCAATCAGACCTGACACCTAATATGGCCTGTGATAAGGTTTTAGAGGCATTCCTATCACTCTCAGGTTGAAATCTAGCATTGGAAATCATAGATACCTCAGTGTAAAAATTTTATATTAACAAATAAAAAATAAAAATAAACCAAATAGAATATGAAGTATAACAAATAGAAACATAAAATGAAACCAGAATCCAAATCAATTATAGTAGAAGGAATAAAAAAACAAGAAAAACTCAATAGAAAACTATACCAGCATGATTTCCATGTGAAATCTTCATCATCACAATATATAAAACAATCCAACTCTAAAGTAAAAACTGAATTGAACCATGAACCGATAAAATAACATGGTTTTAACAACACTGATGGAACAAGTAGTGTGTGATAATAAACAGCTTTGCAGGTATGCACCATAGAATCCATATATTTCCCTTATCAAAATGGAACATAAAAACTAGATTGAAATATATTTGAAAAATAAGGGTTTTTATCAATTTGAATGAGAAAATATAGGTTTTCCAAAAAAATTAGTTTTCAAAAATGAAGTAAAGCTTTCAATTTTGAAAAATAGGTTTTTATTTCATGAACCCAATTTATAAACCAAATTCCATATTTGAGTCCAAACAAGGTTATCAAAGGGATATACTCGGAATAAATTAATCCATACAGATGTAGAGAAGTAAAAATAAACCTTAATGTAACCAAGAGGGAAAAATAACAAAATAAGAACATATAGATAGTAATCATGTGAATTTACTAAACATATCTTGAGGTAATCCCTATACATGCTTTATTTAGAATCACCTTCTGGAATATGGTGTAGCGACAAATTCAATAGCCAACTGACTGCTCTAAAATGACCTCACTTGTGGAAAATCCCTTCCAACCTCTCAACAAATCGAATTGGTACCGTTATATTAAACTCGGACCAGAAATAAACCTCCACTGGACCCTTTAGATAATTCCTATAAATCCCATGATAATATTATAAATGATAATGGGTCATTCCTCACATTCCTATCATTAACCATAACCCATAGATTCCACCATGCATAAATTTCACAAACCCCGCCACCACCTATGGGAATCCATTTTAATTGGATGAATGAACATAGGGTTCCCATCACTCATAGAATCACATAAATTGCTAACTATGGCTCCACATTAGAGTATTTTATAGAACAAATTTACAAAAAAACATAATATATGACCTGATATTTAACATTTCCCAACCCAACATTCTTTTTAAAACAATTTAAAAACCCATTTTAAACCACCACTAATTTTTATAAGGTGAAAACATTCCATTTAGTATAACTATTATCAACCACAAATCTTAGGTTCCAAACAAGCCAAATTTTTTAGAACCACAGATGGGAATCATATTTTACATCTATTGGGAACCATAGACCAGTTTAAGAATTATTTGGTTTTTAGAAGAACCATTATTAAAGAAGGAATCTATGGAAGAAAAGATGTAAGAGGGACATGTGTTTTGAAATCCTTGGTTTAAGGTGAACTTTCTTATAGAAGACCATTATCATTTGTATTAATATTCATATTTAAAACTCACGCACCTCTGGATATTCCCACATCCAAAGAAAAATAATTAGTTAACCATTAATAAAATACCCAAAAACAGATTCAATGAGGAATCACTATTAATAATACATATCAAAACTTCAACAATACCACTAAAACACAAGAGTAAAATTAATTACAAATAAAAAACACAATTAAAATTTAAAAAATTAATAAAATCTATTCTAAACTATAAAAAATTCAATAAACCCAAACGACACTATACAACTTTTACAAACACAAAAATCCACTTCAGATACAAGTATTCACTTTATTAAACACATGAAATACATAAATGTATATGTATAATTAATAAAATCCCTTGAAAACCTAGTTCATCAAATTTTCAACATAGAAATGATTTAAAAATTTAAAATAATACACCAAAAACATGTAAAACACATTCAAATATTAAATTGGAAATCTCAAGAAATCAATATAAGGCTTAAAAGGGAAATTGATGGAAACACCTACCTGAACTATGTCGGAAAGTGATGAAATTGAAAAAGTGGGGGGGGGGAAACAAAATTTTAGAGACAATAAGAAAACCCCAAAATTAAAGAAACATAATCCCTATATCATCATTCTACCCTAGGGTTTGGAATTTCATAAAACCTACAAATAAAAACTTAGAATCCAAGAGAGGTGGAATAGAAGTGGTAGAAATTGACTATGAAATCCAAATGAATTAACATTATAAGATCAAGGATACACCGAAGAGGAGGTTGAATCAATGTAGAGGATATTGGGAACCCCATTGTGTTCCTAGGTCAATAAATGGGGAGGACAAACCAAATTAAGTTTTAATTAGGGTAGGGAAAATTTAGAAATTAATGTTTTTAAGAAACTGGGTGATTAGTATGGTTTGGAAACATGGTTTTCCAAAATTTTCACCATCTGTGAACATCCTACATGATATAAGGGATAACTATAATGGTTTGGCCACATGGTTTGGGAAAATATGTGCTAACCATGATAATCAGCTCTATCATTATGATATGGCTATCCAGTATGATTTTCTGACAGTTTCTACTAACTGTGGGAAACCATTGTTCCAGTATCAAACACACACATGATCTACATGGTTACCCCTTTTCATAAAATATATTGGACAAAATTGTGCTAAAACGTTTCCAAGAAAATTATATATGATCAAACTGAATTAGAAACACCCTCATTCTTAACAAACCAAATGGATTACCATTAAACTGTGAACACTAAACTACAAAGGTCAAAAAACCCACTAGAAACCTCCAAAACACATAAAATATCAGTAGGAACTAGATGAAAACATTAACCAAATGATACAACATCATAGAAATAATAAATTAATAGAAAATCATGGTATGTGGTGAAATGTTATGTTTTAGTTTTATTGCCATGTATCATGTCTTGGAATGTGTTTTGTTTGGATTCATGATAAGGAATTCATATCTTATTGGTTGTGGTGTTTATTTTTCACATTTGTGTAACTATACTACCCACTATATTGATCATATTTTTAGGTGTTTTTAGTTCTGTTTTTGTGGTATTATCTCATCCATGAACACTTTAAGGTCTTTAAAAATCACAATACCTTGTGGTATATCACCTCCTATTCTAATTTTAACTTTAGAAATTGATGTGGGATATAATTATCATAGTTTTATTAAATTTTTATTTCCTATACACAAAGGTATTTTGTTTCTAATTCATTAAGAACAACGTTATGAGGAAATGGTGTGTGTGAGTTTAGAGATACATAAAGAGGGATGAATGATATTATAACAATTCAGTGTGATATGGGGGGATTTTATGGTAGTGGTTATCTATATCAGTTAACCATGTAGTTTACATTAGTTTAATAGGTACAATAATCCTAGTTGAGGGATTCCAATATGTGTATTTGGTATGATCATGTTGTTTGTAAGGACACCCATTATGGATGTTCTAATGATGATCAACATCTGTTGTTATTTTATTGGACAAACTTTTTCCCTAGTTATATTTTTTGTTTATTCACAATGAGGTCTTCATATTTTTTTTATTATAAGCAGTCACAGATTAGATTTTCCTTTCCATGAAAGGTCAATTTTGGTGGACTGGAATGAAGAAATCTGTTTCATTGTTATTTTCTTGATGTTTAGTCTCGTCACTGGTAAATTCTATTAATTATTATAAATTTTGGCTTTATTAGCCAATATATGTTCCAGAGTCTAACTATGAGGATATTATAAGAGATGTTTTCATTAGTATACCACAATAATTGGGTGGATATTATTCTATTTGGAATATTGTATATTTCTTAATGATATATACACACTTTCTTCAAGTCAATGTGTTTAACAAAGTTGATGTTTTTTGTGATATTATTTTGAGGGGTTTATGAGTATCCATAGTGTTTGAATAATGATGATTTCTAATAATTATCCACAATTCACCTCATGAATATAATTATGTGTCCAAAATACTTTTTTCTCATAAAATTTCATTAACATAGAATTCCATTTATAGAATGATGGTCAGATAGAGTGGATAATCCCTAATTTGAAAAAAATATATTCATGAGTTGGATATTTTGTAATGGCATGGTCAAAAGCTATGTATTAATGACTATAATAATAATTGTTGTGTTTCACTAACGGTGGAGAGGTTTTGTTATCAAATTTATGTTGTTGTATGGAATGAAATAAATTTTGGAGGTAATTATCAAGTTAATGGTGGTGGATCAGTATCATTAGAGGTCCTATGTTTATTATAGGAGGATGCCTTTGTAGTTCAACAATAGAGATCATTTTATCCTTATAGAATCTCATAATATTTGATATTGGGAGGATAATTCAAGGGATTAATATTTCACAATCATTTGTTAGGAAACGTGGGGTGTTAGAGGAATTTATAGTTTTTTTTATCAGATACAACATCCCCTAAAGATGAACATATTTCATGATGTATTAAAAGGTCAGAACTTCATAGATATCGTTATAACAATTCTAAATTAATTGTCTTCAATGTGTTAGAATTTAATTGTGACATGATAATCAAGGAATGACATTATAAGAATGAAGTTCAATAGGAGGTAGTATTTCAAGATCCCACTACTACTTTGGTTTATGTCTTATAGGGGAATTATATCTTATTGTTGTGTAATTGGATAAATGAGTTGAAAATGTCAGTACAATCTCTTGAATTGTTTGATGTTTGAAATTTTTGGACATGTTATGTATAAAATTTATTGACATATGAGTTGGTAGAAAATATTTTGTATTTATGGTCCCAATTCCTTATAATGAGTTTTTTGTGCTCTTTTAAAAAGAGATTCATCAGAGGTATCTCATAGGGTTTTAGTATTTGGATCATTCCATTCTACTGTGTTCCATGAATTTTTCTAATTCTTATATATGATAATCATTTCCTATTTATTTGATATTGGGAACTAAATGTTCCAAAACCATCCCTTTTTAAATTTTTGGGTGTTATCGGAGTCTAAGTATACCTAATAGAGGACTTGAGGATCAGTGAGGGTAGGAGATTTATGAGTTGATGGTTATTTCTAGAAGGTAGATTCACATTGTAGAAATAGCTATCAAAACTTGATGGTAATGCTGGACAAGAGATTGGTTTTAGAGGTTCATATATATAATTGAAGATGTTTGTTTCATTGAGGGATTTTGTGTCATCAGGGAATTTAAGTTCTGACTATTAGGGGTGAGATACCCAAGGGTTAGTCCCTATGTAGTTTGTAGGAGGAAGGTTGGTCATCAAATGATGATTGTGTGTCACCACATGATGGTGTGAAGATTAGGTCATTTAATATCACTTACAGGGGTGTGATTGAATCAATTATACTTTTTTTATGAATATACCTTCTTAATTATAAATAAATAAATATTTATAACATTGATCAACTCCTCTTGTTTTCTATTATCCTTACTCAAATATTGTAGAATATAAAAACCACAAGACATACAAATTTATATTGCTTTACCATTGAAGAATAGTCACTAATATTTTTTTGTTGTGTTCCAACACCAAGTTTATCAACTATAAATAAATTTATACTAAACTAGTACTTTTATACATAGATATTACATTTTTTTAGATGAATATTAACTTCATTATAGAAACACATAATAAAAGATAATAATAGTTTAGTGTATTTGTCGATTATGTACTAATTCCTCAAATTTCATGAATGATAATGAACATCATTACTAATGATCCTCACTTAAATTATTATTCAAAAAATACCTTACAGAAAACCTTTCTTTATAAAATGGGGAAGGAAAACATAAGAAAGTATGAGCGTAGATTCCATTTAAGGGTATAAAAGTGAGATATCAATGATAAAATAAGAATGAAATGAGCATATGGGTATCAGAACATGTGAATTACATTTTAAAACCATACTCTATATATCAAAGATCATAATCACAAGACATGAAATAATTTTTGGAAGTTAAACAAATCATAATAAAATCAATGAAAATGATCTTTTAGAGAATAATATGTGCATAAGAAATAGATTTTTGTCACACACAAAAGAATTGAAAATTATTTCAAGGGGACTCAAGGATTCCTACCTAGGATTTTAGTGGAAATAATTCACTCCCAAAACCATCATAGTATTCAACGTTCTCTCCCATGAACATCATTACAGACAAATCCCCATATTGAATTGCGTTTACTCTTCATTCAATTCCAATCTATCTCGTGATATATAAATATATATATCCAATGAATTAGAGATATATATTTTTCCAACCTGTCACATAATGAATTCATAGTTATTTCTCCACAATATATTAAAACATTAATCTTATTAGAACTCATGAAATGGTTTGTATTTCATAATCATTTCATCATATCCTAACATGTGGAAAATATAGAGGTTTCAAAATCATTTCCCAATTTCATTATATAATAACCCATGAGAATAATCATAACATGTAGTAGAATTTATGGAAGGGAAATGTTTTTTGGTAAATATATTATCATTACAAACATAAATCATCCATATAAAGAATAATAATGATATCCTTATATCACATCCCTAGTAATGAATATGTAGCCTCAGAGGATGTCATTATAGATGAAAATGGGTTTTGAAATATCACATATAACATTTATTAATGAAAATGAATTTTTATTGAAAAAAACTATTTAAAAATTAAATATTATTGAAAAACTTTACATTTATAATAACCTTAAAAAATATAAAAAAATATAAAAATATAATTTAAATGTTTTATTTAGGAAAATATCATTCCAATTAAAAAAATAAATAAATCATAAAACATTTTAAAAGTAAAATTATTTGAAAATAAATTTTTTATATTATAACGGAACCATCAAAGAAAATGTGTTCATGGTGGTGGGAAATTCTATTCATGACATATATGTTAAAAAAGGATTCCCATAACAATTTTTTTAGTAAATCATTTCCTAAATGTTAATAAAATTTTTGGAAATATTTCTAGAAAACATGATTTTGGAAGAAAAATAGATTTTCTACTAATGATATAAATAATTTTTTTCTTAATAATAGTGTTTAGAAATATTGAATAAATAAAGAGGGAGAAATGAAAGAAAACATGTATTATCATAAAAAATAGATGACAAGAAAATTCATGAGTTTCATGGGAGAATAATTATAATATTTTATCAATAGAAACATTATCATAAACAACCTCTATAGAAGATGATATTGTAACAACACATATTTATAACTTTTGCAGCATTGAATTATAAACCCCATGATGGAATGAAATTTTAGGAAATATAATATATAATGAGAATAATACAATTAATGATATGAAATTTAAATGGGTATTTATATACACATAATTAAATAAGATATGTGTGTAACATAAATAATATGTCAAGGAATTAACATTGGGATTAAAATTTCTCATAGATTGGGTAACTTTTGAAACATAAACCCCATGAATGAGATATCCTAAAATGGATATGTAAATATCAATAATATTTAGGAGAATAATCATAAAATAAATTCATTTATAGTATATACCCTATAGAAAATAAATATGTGGTGAATATGTCAAGTGTCTCATAGTAGTAAAAAGTGAGATATAAATCCCTTACCTTAATTATTAACTACCTACATAAATGTTCAAAAATAAAATATAGTAAACATATGTATATTATAAATCCATTAAACAATGATACACACAACTATAATAGCATATATTATCCCCTTATAATTTTTAATACACATTATTTAATAATTTCTTTATAAAAATGTTATTTTTGTGTCTTAACTGTTTCATTTTTCTTGATACTTTTGGTTCAATTATTTAAGTCATTATATAATAAACCTAATTAAATCATATAAAAAATGATAAATATGAAATTAATTTCATATATGTTCCTTATAAATATATCTATATACATTCATAAATAAATAGATGGAATTTTGAAGTGCGCCATTAAGGGAGACGATTGACCATACATACACATGAAAGAGGTTTCCATTTTTTTACAGTTGAAATGAAAGAAAGGTAGAAAATATATTTCAAATATATAATAATTATGAATTGATATATATAATAAAATTCATTTAATTTATTCTTAACAACATACATGTAAAGCATATGAAAATATAAACCTCGTCGTTTCAGGAGGTGTTAGTCCACTATACACACGAGCGACGATATCATATTCCACTAAGAATGGAATGTAAAAAGGTATATTTGATTTAACAATTAAAAAATTATATTAATCAAACAAAATAAATATATAAATGTTAAATTCATCATAAAATGGTGGTCATGGAATGAAAGCTACAATATTTTAGCTGGAAATATTTTTATGTAACACACGATTGAGGATTTCATAACACATTTGATAGAATTGGAGATAGTTTTAGGTTATTACATTAACATAATAACATATAATTACATTTGATATAAATATACTGTAGTATTTTAAGTATCAAGTAATAATTAAAATTTAATAATAATAAATAAAAAAGGATCTTGTTTAAGACAACTACCTTTTCATTGAATCACCTCCTTTGGATCTCTTATTAAGGACAATAGAGTTAGTCTTTTCAATGGAATAGAAGCACAAGAAATTTTTTAAGGATTAAAGGGAGGGATTTTTGATTGATTTTTTTGAACAAGATTTCATGAGGTGTTTAAATATTTGAAGGGTGGTGGTGTATTTTTATAAGTGGTTAAAAGGAACCCACCTATTATATTGGGAAAATGAATTAGAATTAATGGATTTTATAATATTTTAGATGAATATACATTACATTACAAAAAATACATGACTAAGGACCATAATTTTTTATTGTCTTTGGAAACAGGTAAACAAAATATTCTATCCTAATAAAATATATTTAGAAACTCCCATAAAGATCTCCACACGCAGTACTCCAATACAAAACGTTTCTTCATAACATGGGGATAGAAAACATAAGAATGGGGTGAGTTCAAATTCTCAGTAATGGTAAATAAAGGAAATTCATAAGCATAACATGAAAAAATGGTATAGAACTTGAGAATAAAATTTAAATATTATACTCTACATATTAGAGATCATAATATTGATGGGAAATTCATAATACATTGATAATAAGATAATTAAGAGCATAAGTCATGAAATCATAACATAGAAATAAGACATGTAATTTATGGAATGAACATTTTTTATAACATTGTGAACGTGTATAAGTAGAAACAAGTTAACTCATTATAAAATGGATAGGAAATCAAGCCTCGATATAAACTTATGGACATGAAGCCATGTCCATGAAAAATATTGTGAATGTGTAATCAGTTTCATGTATAACCTTATGGATCAAAATAGATGTCAATGAATAACATTGTAAACATGAAATTAGGTTCACGCATAACATTGTGAACATGTAAACACAATCACAAAAAAATATATGAACATAAAACCAATTCTATGAATAACATTGTGAACAAGAAATAAGGTTTAATCATAACATTGTGAACAAGAAATAAGGTTTAATCATAACATTGTGAACATTAAATTGGGTTCATACATAAACATATGGTCATGAAACCAAGTCCATTCATAACACTGTGATCATGTAATTAGACTCATGCATAACATTTATACTCATGAGACATCAATCATTACCCAATCCATTGGAGGGAGATATATGTCCCACCCATCTAATAATAAAATCAATCATACATATTCCCTAACTTAATAAAACATTTATTATATCATGAAAAATAAAAAGAGATCAGATATATAAACACCAAATCATAGCCCATAATATGAAATTGGCATCATTAACAGTTTATCACATTATAATCTTTGGAAAATTTATAGGTTTCACAATCATCTCATCATAACATAAAATGTGAAATTACCAGGTTTAAAATGAATATAACCCTTGAAAAATAAATGAGTTTCAAAAGTATGATTTTGTAAAAACAGTAACCATTAAATGTATAATATGAATTAAACCTATGTTTCATTTCTTATAAGGTCATGAGTAATAGAAATGAATGTCATTATATATGTGAAATAACTTGGATGCAGATTTTGAAAGCATTTCTGTGGTATATAACCTTTATTATTTGAAAATACTCATTAAAACATAAAAAAATTATTTTTTTAAATAATAATTACATCTTATTAAGAAATCTTTGAAATCCTTTAGGAAACCTTTTTCTTTGAAAACATATAAATAGAGTTTGAAAACATTTGGAAAACCATTCTCCTTAAATACTTATTAAAGGGCATTGAAAACGTTTTGAAAACCATTTCATTGAAAATATATTTTAATAAAAATATTAAAAAATAACCTTTAAACAAGAAAATAAATCTTAGAAGGACCTAAAGAGGATAAATATATACATGTCCTACGAGGTATAAATAACAATCATTTTGCACGGTAAAAAGATTGGAAAACATTTTCATTCGGAAAGTGAAACCAAGATTCATTTTAAAGTATTTTTTAAAGAATAAAATAGTAAAAATATATTTTAATGATCATAAGAGATTAGTAGAAAAACTTGAAAACCATTTTTAGAAAACATGGTTTTGAGGGAACACAATTTTCTGACTAAAGAGAGGGTGAAGCTGATATTTCATAAAAATACATTGTTAACTATCTTACATACCAACTAGTGAAAAAATGGTACCAATATTTTAATATAAAATGATTAAATAGAGTAAAATAAAATTCACGAGTTTTATTTAGATATGGATCATAATATTTCATAAAAGGAAGCATGAAAATCAATTATCATGAAAAAAATGATGAGATTGTTTCAATAAAATCTTATCACTTGGTAGCTTGGGATCATACTATCCATGTAAGAAAAGGAAATTACATGAAACTTATAATATAACTAAAATAATTATATTCATGATATATCATGTGAAATGTTTGTATATACACCTCAAAATGAATTTAGGTGCATAAAAAACACGAGTGTCAAAGAAGGAAAATTTAGACAAAACTATTTTATCGATTTGGTAACTTTAGTGACTTAAAAACCATGAAATAAATGTCATATAAATGAGATTTAACTACACATAAATTTAAATAAAACAATCATTGACTAAATCCATGGGTATTATACATACCACAAATAAGGAATGGGTGGTGAATAAATTATGTATCTCATAGGAATAAAAAGTGAGAAAAATACCCTTACCTTGTGTCTTGAATCTCATCATACTCATTCAAAAAGACTATATAATAAATAAAAATTTATTATAAATATATTATAGAAACATATTATTATATATAATACCATATATTGTTTTATTAAAACCTTATATTACCATATTACTAAAAATCCTGTGTTCAAGTTTCACTTTGGGTTACATCCTCTTTATTCATTGCATGTGTCTTTATTTGTAATATATTTGGTCCTTATACTAATACCATGATTTACAGAATGTAAAAAATGATATACATATCATATATATCCATTATATTTGTATTTTTATAGTCTTTATAATATATATGTATGAAATTAAATACATCGTTCATGGAGACGGTAAGTCATACATAGCATATATGTTTTTTCCGTTTTTATAATTGTATTGAATGAATGATGGTAAATGAAATATGTATATTTATATATTTGTATATAATTATTAATGTATAATTATTTTATCATATATATCATATAATTAAACTAAAACCATTATTATTACATTCCATGTAGTTTGTGAACTAATCAAATCACTTTGAGAGGGTGGTAGTCAACACTTCCTCAAACAAAATTATCTTATTAACATAAAATGGAATGTAAAAAAGATATGTGTTGTAAAATAAATAAATAAGCTTAAATAAATAATTAATTTAATATATAAAATATATAAATAGATTGTCCATACTAATTTCCATCATGAGAGGTTGTAATGAAAATTCAACAATCATCATTTAGTGAGGCGATAGTTCATATTACACCTAAACAGTACGTTTGTTACCCATTAGATGGAGGAGTGTGTAAGTTTAGGTAAATAAATTAGCATAAAAACATCCTAGAATATTTATTATACTATTTTTTATAAAATAATGTAATAAAGATAGTGTAGGGTGTGTATAAGAGAAATAATAGAAAGGACTTGAAAGAAGACGTTACCTCTAAATTAGGTAATTTGGTTTGGTTTGTGCCAAAAGGATTAATTGGATTTACTTATTCCTAAAGGAAATATTATATAAGTAAGGGATGATTTTTTTAAAGTTTATTGGGATGATGGTTTCCTAAAATAAGGGGGTTTCGAGTTTCAATGAAGTGGGAGAGTTGGTGGCCTTTTATAGAGAAATGAAAAGGACTCGCAGGGAATTTTGAAAAACAAGTTAGGTGTACACATGTTCTTAAATAAGAAAAGACATAAAACCAAAACATAAATCAATAATTGAATGTTTGTTGTGGAAATATTGCTAGAAAATGGGTTTTCAAAATATTATAGGTCATTCAGTCGCATAATATTATGGTTTAGTTCCCAATTAAGCATAATTTGACCTTAGTGGCTGTGATAAATTTTAATCACTTTTTGCAAATCATATTGGACAAAATTAAACATGATCTACTTCGATTCTAAATAATAAAATTATTACAATAGTGTATTTCTATTTTTCAAAATTAAATTTGTTGAAGCAGAAAAATGAAGATTAATGTTAATCCCACAGAATAGACGAAGTTATGGGTTTTAAAAGTATAAAGATTTCCAAAATTTTATTATGATTTAAGTTTCAATTTCAAAGTGAAATTAATTATAATTACCTAAATTGTATTAATAGTTCTACAATTGATCTAATGTGATATTAAAACAAATTTATAGTATAATTTACTATTAATAATTATTTAAATACTAAGGAAGTTATTATCTAAAATCCAGTATTTTCACTAATGATCAAAAAAAGATGTTTCAATGAAAAATACCAAAATTTTTACCTAAAATAATTTGAACATTATAAATTCAAAACTTTTTTGTTTCAAATTAAAATTTTAATGTGTCTAAAATTAATTTTATTATTTTTTCACAGAAGGATATTAAATTTTGTTCATTCGAGGAAAGTGTATTTTTATACAGAAAAGGGCTTCACCAAAAATCGTATATTTCATTATAAATATATTTTATTTATATAAAATAGTTATAAAAAATATTTTAAAAGTATTTATTATTGTTAATATTTTTATTTTTAACAGGAAGGTTATAATTATCTCATTTAAATAATCATAACAATAAAATAATGTTTTTTAAAAACAATAGTGTTGCGTGTAACATACGCCAAGTCAATGTTCCATGTAACATATGCCATATTCATGTTCCATGTAACGTATTCTATGTTTGGTCTCTGTGAGAGGAATGATTAACTTAGTTCATTCCAAGACATAAATGAAAATTTAATTTATTCAAAAAAAATTTCCATAAATACTAGGTGTGTTACATTCCAGCACATTAAATTTCACCCTCGAAATTCATATGGGTTATCAAAGTTTTAACACATTAAAGTTTCATTAAAAGAAAAAAAGCATCATAAATATATGATCACGTATGGAAAAAATAGGTGGGAAGTAAAAGCGTGGACATTAAAGAGAATTATTACTATCATGTTCTATTTGAGAGTGATAGAGATAGATGTCAAGAGAAAGTTAACAATCGCAAAGCTAAAAATCTATGATCACCTAAGGGAACATTTGATTCATTAGAAACACAACAATATGAAAACATTTTTGGTTTCAAGATCTTTCCTGAAGTTGAAATTTTCAAGAAAATATATAATTTCATAATTTTAGAACAATGTAACCATTTCTTATTAGTTGATCAAATTAACCTCTTTATCTAAATATTAAGGTTATTTTTTTCATTCATAATGTACTAATAGATCATGAGGTCCATAATATTCTATCTCATTTTTCATCTGTTATCATCAACACGAAGTTGTTTAAATATGCTATTAAATAGGCATAAATCCTCATATAGAGAGATAATAATTTAATCTTACTGTCTTCATCTAATGTTTAACATTAAAATTCCAAAAATGGTTAACCTTATAATCCATACAAAAGATGAAAATTCAGATATTTGGAAGGAATTTCATGAAATTGGTGTAACATTAATCCCCCATATATCAAAAAGTAACACTTGGTTGTCACATTCCAAACATGTGAATACCATCATCGTATATACCCTTCAAAATAGTAACAAAGTAAAGTTATATAAATATTTTTGGAAAACTTGAAAGGTTCCTTACTATAATGATTATATTATATTTGATTTAAATATAAGTAGTTGTAAACTTCATCCTTGATGACATAGAACAATTTTTCAATAATCAGTTCCAGGGTATTCCATATAATCCAATTGAATTATTCATATTTAATATATATTTGTCCAAACAGCACAATCTTAATGTTGATATTTGATTATGGGTTACCTTCCACTAAACTAAATATCACCTATTTATAAAATAAATTTTCTCTATCTTCATCACCATTTAACATGTCCTTTTTAATCCCTAATGAAAAATTATACTAAAAATAAATATATATTTCATGATTCATATAACATAATCTATGAATTAGAAAGCATAAATACTTAATTTAACCGACGTTATTCATAAACCATTACTCATGCTTTATCAAAACTTTCTTTTATACATATTTCCATAGAACATGAAATATGAATCAAGTCTTAAGTTGGCTCATACATAATCTATTCATTCTTATTATGTAAATAATACTTAAAGAACATCACATACCTTTCACATGTTGTTTTAAGTGTCTTTATCTTCATAAGTTTACAAATACCCATACCAAATTCTTGATTATATTTATGAGAGTTACACTTGGGAAATATATTCTCATAATTCTCATACATTACGTAGCAGAAACATTAAATTTTAACAATGTAACTTCTATTTCTCTCCATTGAACACATCCAGAAAGCATAGTGTGAGAAACATTTATCATATTGGGATACCATATAATCATGGAGAATTAATTATATGGTTCATAAATCATGGTTCACACATATTTAATCTGGGAAACATTCGGTTTTTACTAGGTTATTCATAGTAAAACTCTATTAAAATCCTTCACAATGGTTCATGATGAGTTTGTGAATTTCCAAATCACATTCCCAATGAGTGTTAAACTAGGTTTGCTATATGGCCCATTATCGTGTAATAGTTCACCATGAGTGAGGTCCAAAATATCATGTTAGAGTTGTTACCCTTAGGTATATCTGTACCTAATACACATACACTTATAGTATCAAAATAGGGATTTATTTCAAGGAAACCACTTACTCTATCATTTACTAAATTTACAGGTCATTTTTCAAAACATTAACTCATCCTTATACTTATCCTTGAATAAATCCCAAGAAATATCCTTATAAATATACCTAGGGATCTCGCTAAAGTTTTATCATCCTAGTGTCACAAGGTTGACTAAAACATACCATTGATACCAACTATAGTGAAATAGGCTTAGAATATAGGGATATTACATCATTTTAAATGTATATTTAGTAAAATACAAAAAATACATGCCTGAGGAACTTAATAGTTTAGAGACCTCAAAAACTAGAAAAAAAATTCTATCCTAGTTAAAGATCTATGACAACTCCCATAAATATATATATAATTATCATTCCTACCTAAAACCATTATTCATAACCCGAGGAAAGGAAACATAATAAAGTGGTGAGTTAATATTCTCATTAAAGGTAAATGAAGGAAATACATAAGCATGACATGAAAAAAATGGTATGGAACATGAGTATTACAATAGAATATAATACCATAAATGTTATAGATCATAATAAATATTGAGAGTTCATAATAAATAGATAATAAGATAATTAAGATCAAAAGACATGAAATCATAACATTAGAAAAATACATCAAATTTTTGGAATGCACATTTTTTTATAACATTGTGAATAGGGATATATAGAAACTAGTTCACTCATTATGTTAAGGATATAAATCAGGCCTTGCATCAACTTATGAACATGAAATTAGGTCCATGAATAAAATTATGAACATGTAATCATGTTTATGCATAATCATATGGACATGAATCTAGGTCTATGAATATAATTGTGACATGTGACCAAGTTCACATATAACATTGTGAACATGTTATCACGTTCATGAATAAAACATATGGACATGGAACCAGGTCCATGCATAACACTATGAAGATGTAATAAGGTCCACTCATAGCATTGCGAACATGTATCTAGGTTCATGCATAAACATTTGGACATACAGCCAGGTCCATGCATAACATTGTGAACATATAATCAGTCTCACACATAACATTTATACTCATGATTCATCCGTAGTTACCCAATGAATTTGAGGGAGATATAGTTCCCACCCATATCATAATAAAATCATTAATACATCTCCCATAAGATAAAAAAACCTTTATCATTTCATGAACCATAATAGATATGGGTTCTATAAACATCTAATCATAACACATTAAATAAAATTGGTATCATTAACTTTTGATCACAAAATAACCTATGTAAAATAGATTTGTTTCATAATCATTTCATCATAGCATAACTTGGGAAAAGCAGCGGGTTCCAAAAGAATATAACCTGTGGAAAACAAACAGATGTCATAATCATGATTCCATAAAAACACAAACCATTGAAGATATAATATGAATGTAACCTTGGGATCATTTTCTAGAATTACTGCAATAATATCAATAGAGGTTATCCTAGATGGGAAATAACTTGGAATGATATTTTGAAAAGATTTCATGAGGTAAATATACTTTTCTATTTGAAAATTCTATTTAATCATAAAACATTTTTAAATTTCTTTTATGAAAATAAAAATTAAATATTGTTAATAAATATTTGAAAACCTTTTTCTTTGATAACAGATAATGATAGATTGAAAACGTTTTGAAAACCCTTTTCCTCAAGAAATTATAAAAGAAGAGTGAAAACGTTTGGAAAACCATTTCCTTAAAAATATAATTTAAAAAAATTTCTAAAAAATTAACCTCTAAAAATGAAAATAATGATTCTATTTATTAATAGAGGATAAATCCATACATGTCGTACGAGGTAAAAAGATAACTTTTTTGAAGGGTAAAAAGGTTAGAAAAATACATTATTTTGAAAGAGAGAAGAAGATCCCTTTAAAAGAATTGGTGGATGCCAAAAACCTGTAAAAATTTATTTTAATTATCATAGGATATTTTTAGAATATTTATAAAAAACATTTTTATAAAACAACATTTTTAGGGAACTTATATATATGATCGAAGAGAGGGTAACGTTTAGATTTCTTAAAAACACTTTCATAACAAAATTTTTAACAAAGAGTGGAAAAATGGTACCAATATATGATTATATCATGAATAAACAGAGGATAAGAAAATTAATGAGTTTTATTAAGAGATGTAACATATGATTTATAAATGGTAGTATAAGAATCAACAATCTTGAAAAAAAATGATGAGAATGTTTCATTAAATTCTTATCCCCTAGTAGCTAGGGATAACGCTCTCTATGTAAGAAAAGGAAATTACAGGAAGCATATAATATCATTAAAATAATTAAATTGATGATATATCATGTAAAATGTAATTATATACACCCCAAATCGAATTTAGGTGCATAACAAAATATGAGTTCAAATAAGGAAAATTGAGAAAAAACATATTTTATCGATATGGTAAATTTTGAAATGTAAACGCCATGAAATAAAGGTAATAAAATGGATCTATAAATATACAAAAATTTAACTATATTAATAATTGATTACATCCATGGAAATTATACACACCACGTTAAAGGAATCAGTGGTGAACAAAGAATGTATCTCACGGAAATAAAAAGTGAGATGAAATCCCCTTATATCCTGTCATGAATCTCATAATAGTCATACAAAACACCTATATAATAAATTTAAATTTATAATAAATCATTTAGATAACAATATTTTTATATCTAATACCATATATAGTTTTATTATGACTTTATATTACCCACTTGTTAACAATCATGTGTTACAGTTTCACTTCGTGTTACATACCCTTTATTTTTTGCATGTGTCTTAATTTGTTATATATTTGGTACTTATACTTATTTGATGATTTCTAGAATTTAAACCATTATATAAAGATCATTTTTATCCAATATATTTTTATTATTATATTCTTTAAAATATATAAGTATTAAATGGAATACATTGTTCATGGAGACGGTAAGCCATACGTATACATGAAAACTATTTCTGTTTTTACTATCGAATTGAATGATAGATGGTAAATTACATTAGTATATATATATAATTATAATATAATTATTATATCATATACATAATATAATTTCGCTAAACCAATCTTTAATACATTTCATGTAGTGTGTGAATGAATAACATCACTTTGAGGAGGTGGCAGTCCACACTACCACAAATGAAATTATATTATTCACAACAAATCAAAAGTAAAAAAGATATATATTATAAAATAAATTAATAAGATTAAATAAATTACTAATATAATATATAAAATATATAAATTTAGTGTCCATCATAACTTTCACCATGAGGGGAGGTAAGGAAAATTAAACAATCATCGTTTAGTGAGGGGGTAATTCATCGTACATGAAAAGTATTTTCGTTACCCATTATATGGTTGTGTGTGTAAGTGTATATAAATAAATTTGAATAAAAAAATACTAGTATATTTATGATTATTGTTTTTTATACAGGAATATAATAAATCTAGATGATGGGCTGGGTAAGGAAAATAAAAGAATGGACTTCAGAGAAGACGTTACCACTTAATCGGGTAACTACATTTGGTTTGGGCCAAATGGATTTATTAGATTTCCTTGTACCCAATGGAATTATTCTAGGAGGAATTTAGGATTTCTAATAAGTTTATTGGGAAGATCATGGCCTATATTAAGATGTTTGATCATTGTGAAGAAATGGGAGAGGTGGTGGCCATTTATGTGGACGGAAAATGACTCACTTGGAAATTTTAAAAACACGTTAGGTGTACAAATGTTCTTACCTAATAATGTCATAAAAAAACCAACATAAATCAATAATGGAAGGTTTATGGATGAAAAATTTCCATAAAATGGGTTTCAGAAAATTTTATATGTCTTTTGGGCCCCTAAGATTAATGTTTAGTCTTTAATTAAGGATAGTTTGACCTCAATCGCTATGATTAATTTTAATCAATTTTAGTAATAATTTTTCTTAAGAATCAACATAATATAACTAATATTTTAATATTATACTTATAAAAATATTTTATTTCAGTTTTTTAGAAATTAACTTTATTGAAGAAACAAAATAAATATTAATGTTAATCCTGAAGATGAGACATAATTATGAGTTTTTAATGTAGAAAGAAGTTCAAAAGTTTATTAGGTTTTTATATTAAATTTCAAACTGAAATGGATTCTAAGTATGTAAGTTGTATTAATTAGTTTATAATTAATCAAATTTGACCTTAATAAAAAATTAATATAACATATAACATTAATAATCATTTAAATGAAAAATAGTTATTAAATAATTTTCAGCATTGTTCACTATTCATCGAAAAATAAAGTTTTATAGAAAAATCCAAAAAATTATCAACAAGATAGTTTCGATACTATAAATTCAAAAAAAAAAAAATTTATACGAAGAAATAAATTTTTTAAAAGTTTATAAAATTAATTTCAATATGTTTCATATATGGACATTAAAAGTAGTCTGTTCTAGTAAATAATATTTTTAAACATAAATGAACATTACCAAAAATCATATCTTCCATTATAAATATATTTTATTTATATAATAAATTATAATAAATATTTAAAAAGTATTTATTTATGTTCATATTACCAAATTTAATGTCTAGGTTATAATTAACCTCATTCAAATAATTATAACAGTTAAATGATGTTTCATGGAATCATTAGTGTCACTTGTAACCTATAGCAAGTCAATGTTCTATGTAACATACGAAAATTTCATGTTTCATGTAATGTATAAAAAATCTATTCCATTTTATGAGAAAATTTTACTTAATGAATTTAAGACATAAATTAAAATTTAATTTAATAAAAAATGAAGGTCCATAAAAAATCCAGGTGTTATAAGGAAGCGACATGGAATCTTTAAAAAAGAATCCAAAATGTTAAATTCATTCACATGAAAAATTCTTTTAAATGAAAATATATTCTAAAATTACTATATAAGATGTAAAAATGAATAAATAATTGGATTTGGACATTTTTTGACCATCTTTACCCATTTAATTTTTGTTTAACTACAAGGTAAACCCAATTTTTACTTCACCCAAGGTAATTAATTTAACAATTTCCACAATTAATTATGGTAAAAAAATAAATTTTATATTATTATATAATAAATATTATTATGATTAAAAAATGTGATCTATTTATTCAAATTAAATTCACAGATATGGAAAATTATAATTTAAAATAACTCCCACAAAATTGATGATAAAGTGGGTTTGAAATGAGAAAATTTTCTAATGTTTAAATAGATTTTATATCAAAAACCATTATTTCATTTATTTAAATTATATATATATTTTTAATATATATAATTAAACTATGCTTTCATTTAAATCCATCTTAATTCAATTTTAATGGTTTTAATTTCAATAAAATAAATAAAAATTCTAAATAAAAACATGAATTTTAAACAAATCACCGAAAAATTTATCTTATGAAAAAATTCTAAAAAATTCACCCAATAATATTTTTTCCAAGTTGATTTATTTAATTAAAATTAATGATTAAGTTTTTTTAAAAATATTAAAAATTACCTTAAAAAATGTGAAAAAGGAGACGAAATTGATTTTTATAAAAAAAGAGTCTTTCAATATAATATTTGACCTATTTTTGTCTGTTGTCTAGCAAATATAAAATATGAATTTTAAAAAATTTAATGAATATATATATATATATTTATATGTATTTATATCATTAAAATTATTCAACTAAAGTTATTTTTTAAATTCACTGATTTAAAACAAATTTGTTAACACAAAAATTGTCTTTTAGAGAAAGATTTATTTAATATTCCGACAGTTATTACTTTCAATTATAATAAAATGGTCACAAAAAATAATGTTTACATACATTTGAAAACTAAATATTTTTATAATATAGTTAATCCTTTTAATACACTCTATTATAATGCTTCGGTTATAATAATCATTTTAATAATATAATATTTTAAGAATATGTCAAGTTTTGTTTAAACTCTATGTTGCGTGTAAAGAAATCCACAACTAGTATTATGTGTATCAAATTATAACCATAATGAGATGTTTAATAAAGAGAAATATTAGTATTTTGTGAAAATAAAAATAATGAGAATAATAAATTTATTAAAAAATATTTCACAGTATCTAAGGGAATTACATTATTCCACTGTAAAATAAATTTTCCACTCTTAATTTTCCCCTATTAATTTTAACATCCTCCCAGTAATAAAGGTTTTAAAATTTTAAAATCTCATTATGGGACAACCAAATTATAA
The DNA here is from genome assembly GCA_963277665.1 of Viscum album. Classification (NCBI taxonomy): domain Eukaryota; kingdom Viridiplantae; phylum Streptophyta; class Magnoliopsida; order Santalales; family Viscaceae; genus Viscum; species Viscum album. The sequence goes on along the minus strand of OY728127.1, from coordinate 1,147,821,588 downwards.
AAATGGTTAACAAAAGTTGATCTTTAATAGATAGAAATTGGTGTCCTAAGGTCATTTAGAATAACTCATACTGGAATTAAAAATTTAAGAACATATATTGTATGGGAAAAAAGATATATAAGAGAAAAATAAGACCCAAATACCGATGGAGAGTGATAGAGAACATGGTTAGGAGAAATCTAATGACACCAAAGGAAAAAACCAAAGTGGTTTGAAATATTTCATTGATATCATCACAAATTTTCTAATAGGAAATCATATTATTCCAAGATCCTTTTCCCAATGTTGGGGAATTTTTATGAGAATATATACTTAGTTGATTTAATTCCATTTCATAAGAACAATATAATCCTTTGGTGGTGTCTTGAATATTTTCAACTTCATCTCTTACTCTGAGATATTATTTTTTCATTTATTAAGACCTATATAAGATCAATAAAAAACTGATATGTCATTTATTAGTTATATAGTTACTATAAAAAACAAAATGGATAAAACATGTTATTTAAAAAAATTTATATGGTGAAATAATACATTAACCTATAAAACATCATCAAAAACTGAACATGAACCATTCCAGAATTAGTTAAACTTATAACCAAAATTTAAAATTTATAATAAGTTAAAAAAAATTCACAAAATAAATATAACATCAATCCCCCAATTATCCTAATTTAGATCTTGGTTTTCACATAAAAAATATGTGAATAACAGTGTAATTTATTTTCATGAATCTTGATAATAACTAGAATTAACAAAAAGCCAAAATTAAATCATACATGCTTCCCAATTCCTTTAATAAAACCATAAATGATAGATTACATTCAATAAATCTGATAACACTCCAATATACTTTTATTGATAACATAAACAAAATTTTTCCCAAATCAGTAATTATTTCCTAGGTAATCAATACCATCTAGTTAACATTATTCATATCAATCATATATTTATCTAAAATAAACCCCATTTTGTTTCTCATCAATATAGTGGATATCAAATCCAAAATAAATCTAGTACCTTTTGGTTCAATATTGAATAAAAAAAATCATGGAGTGGGAAATTCTAATCACATTGGAGAACAAAACAATTAATAAAAATTAAATATAATATGTATATATACTAACACCATGTTTTTAATATATGAATCCTTAGGTTTATCCTAGGATATTCATGGTCATTATAATAATAATCCAAGATGGTTCGTAAAGACATTGTGAATTTCCAAATAAAATCCATAAGGAGTGTCAAACTAGGTGTATAGAAAGGCCCATTATCATGCACTATGTAATTATTTAGTCCAGATCAATGCCCACATTTTGGATTTATTACCCCAATGTAACTTTTTCCAAGAGAAACAACCACTTTTAGTATCCATAACTGGACGTAATAGGTCATAAACCGTTGGCTCATTCCATTACAAAAATTCCATGAAATTTTTATATACTTTTACTCATCCTTTTAAATATCCTTATACATGTCCTATGGGATCTAAATAATGTTTATTCATATATATATTTACAAATTATATCTAAATATTTCCTCTGATATGAAATATATTGACCTAGGATTTCCAAATATTGATATTACATTTTTTAGACGAGTAGTCACTAAGGTAAAGAAGCACACACATGTAGAACATAATTGTTTTTTACCTTTGGAGTCTTAGAAGGATATATTCATATCTGGTGAAATATCTTCATCATATCCCATAATTTTCTTCACCTTTATCACAATTCAAAAAGAAAACTACATTAAACTATTCTTTATAAACTGTTGAAAGGAATCACATTTAAGGGTAAAATCAGATGATTAGTAAGGGTATGGGAGTGATATATCAATGATCACATAATAATGACATGGAAATAAGTGTATTATGACACAATAATAACATTTAATTCCATACCCTACATTTAAAATATCGTAATCATGATAAATTTCATAAATAATGGAAGATCATAATAAATGATTCATAAAGAAATCAAAGAACATGATCCTTGAGGGAAATATATATTCATAATAAATAGATTTTTTTCATATAAATAAGAATATAAAGTCATTTTTATTGTAGTCAAGGCCCATTACTAAGGATATCATAGTGTAATTAGTTCAATCCAGAAGCCATCATTGTAGTCATAGTTAACTCCCAAAACCATCACAGTGGACAAACTCCCTTACTGAACTATCTTCACTTCACATTCCAGTCCTATCTATCTCACGAGATATAAATCATTTCACTATGAATTAGAGGGAGATATAGGACCCAATAATCACATAATTATAATCATATATATATGTTCAACATGAACATGAAAAAATCATCATATCAAAACCATTATGGTTAAATGAGTTTCAAAAAAATTTCATTGTATCATAAGCATTGGAAACATACATGTTGCCTAATAATTTAATAATTTCATCATAGAATAACTCTTGAAAAGGAGAATTTTTCATAATAATTTTTTCTTGGTATACCCCGTGGAATATAAATGGGTTTTGTAAGCATATTTTCATTATATACATAAATCATATAGAGAAAGAATATGATTAGTATCCATGGATCAAGTCCCTAGTAAATAATACGTAGCATCGATGGATTGCATCAGTGTTAGGAAATTATTTTTTAATAATCACTTAGAACATTTCATGAGTAAAATAAATTTTCATTGATAATCAGAATTTTAAAAATAAAATATTTTGGAAATTAGTTTCATTGAAAATAACCTTGACACACTATAATGGAATCATTTGAAATAATTTAAAACACTTATTATATAATATATACATTAAAATTTGAAAAATATTTTTAAAAACTAAATAATTTTCAAAAACCTATGATTTTAAAACAATCATATATTATTATGAAGTAATATTCGATGAAAATAATTGTAACGTTGGTGGGAAATTCCATTCACATCATACAATTTAAAATAATGATTTCTCTTAATTAATAAATAAAATAAAAGAGTATTTTTTAGAAATGTACATGAATATTCCTTTCAATTTTTTTTAAAAATTCATATACAGTAACTCTATCCTTTTAAAAATATTATGAAATGATATTATGGGTAGTTATCCATTAATAAAAAACTAATGACTGAAATGTATATTAAAATTGGATGAAAAGATACATAATTATAAAAATGAAACTAATGTAAAAATTCTTTTTATTATTATCTATAATGTTATCATAAAATTCTTTTATCTTATATATCTACATAGGATAACCTGAGGGAATACTTAGAAAAAAGGGATGAGCTAAAATTCCATGAAAGTGAATAATGATAAGATTAAAGTATAACACATGAGTTATTAGAAATAACATCATAACGTGAAAGGCATGGATACTGAAAAAATATATGGAATTATAATATATGAAACATGAAATCATTTGATCATGAAATCATATGAATGTGGCAGAAATATATAACATGAGTTAAACATGAGATAAGGAAAACTACCAAGACTATATAACATGGTGGAAAAAGACTCATAATAGATTATATTTAATCCCTAATCTCGTACCTAAAATATCATGAGACTAAATCATTCACCAAATCATTATAGTTCTATCTGTGCGCATCCATCATAACATGTTCATTCATATGTGTGCCATTTAAAAAATCCAACATAATGAATAAACTTTAGGGTCTCCCACAGAAATAAATGTGTATATTAAATAGTAATATACATTAATTAAGTTAATTAAGTCATTATTATTCATTCATAAAGGAAAAATAATAATAGATCTTGAATAATGATGTCCAACTAAATTGAAAACAAGAAAAATAGTTTTTAGTTAACATGTGAAATGTTCCACTTAAGTGATGTTTTAGGGAAAGGAATAAAGATTCTTTAATAAGGGAATAACATAATAACATCCCTACACTAGAAGTGAAATAAAAAAGATTTTACATGTTAAAATGATTTAATTTAGAAAATGTGGATTTATTGAATAGAATATTTTTATTATATAGGGATTATATAGTGTGAGGATAAAAGGTAGCGAGGTGTGGTTTTTATGGGGGATAGAGAGGGGTTTCTGGGTTATTATATTCATTAGTATATAATTTTTTTATCAAGACATAAAACAGTTTTGTTTCCAATGATTCAACATACTGAATGTTTCATGATATTTCTATCTAATTGGTTCTTACATCATCAATGACTCAAAAATCCATACATTTTCTTATAATTCTAAATTCCATAAATTATGGTTTTTTACTATCCACCAAAAAAATAATCTATTTTAAAAAATAAAAAAATGCACTAATACCTTTTTTTGAAGTGTATATTTAAAAATTTTAATCCATTTTATTAAATGTCTTTCTACATATGTGGAAACTAATTTTCAAATAAAATCACCATTTTCTTGGGAAAATACATATTTTAATATTATAATTGAATTAACGACCCTTTGTGAAATATAATAAGGACTTATAAAATTATAATATAATTATAATTATTAATGATAATAAGTTTTAAATATTTGTTAGGAAAATGTTTTTTTAAATCAATATATTAATTATAAAATTTTAAATAAAATATTATGTTCTAAGAAAATAACACAGAATATTTTTTAATTTTAAACCATTTGATTACTTATAGCACGATGAAAATATATAATTATTTATTTATATGATACCTAAATTTTATTTTTTACATTAATAGGTGAGGTTTCAATTTTAATGGCCAATTTTGTATTCTTAATTATTCGATTACTATTCTAACATTCATAATTATGACGCTCATATATGTTTTTTATTTCTTAAAATTTTCTCTTATTTCATTTACATATATTTTCTACAAATTTTAAAAATATGTTTTTATCTTATAAAGGAAAATTATATTATTAAAATTATTTTTCACTTATACAACGTTGTTCATCACTATGGGAATTCTAGTAGATATAGAACATCCAAATTTTCCCATTATTTTGTGAATTTTCTTATTTTTTTATTTTCCAATATCACTATTTCGAATTCTTATTTGTTTATTTGAAAACTAACATAACATTATTGATTTATGAGGATAATGTTTTATTGAGTTCATCATGTTATGTCTGTGTTCTATAACATGAGAAGGGAAATTTCATTGATAAAATTCCAATTCATTATATTCACCCCCCAACTTAGGAAAATTTTCCCTCAAAATTTTGTTTTACATACTAATGTGAAAACAGGTGTGGGTACTCCTCTTACATCCCCACCTCCGATTGTGAGGTTTCCTTTCCGTACTTATGGTTTCTCCAAATTAATTTGACTTGGTGAGAGGGTTTTTTCTTAAAACTATACCTATATGGTTAAAAAATTTCACCATCTACTCCTCATAAGAGATATCATTTTACAACAGTACCACATTTAAGTTTAGTATATTTTAGTGATCTATTATATAATTCCATAGGAGGGATACATGGAATACATCATATAATTAATAAATTATTGATGATAGTTTTAGTCGATATTGCAAAGATTCGATGTGATATGGAATCTCAAAGGGGCCTTGTACATTTGAAATGGTTGTCATTTCCTTCCAAATCAAACAAACCATTTCCATATAGAAATGAGGAGTAGTAATTTGTCACTAACCTCAAACTCTAAGTCTCATCGATGATTATCTTTATAGATATTCATTCAACTTTGGGATGTCCGGATATGATGCTAGATGGTCTTCACATATTCTACCATTTCATCGACCACTTTCTATCCCGACAACATACATTTACCAACTTCTTCCCAGAATTTAGGAATTATACTTATTTTCCCATACAGGGATTCAAATGGGGCCTTTGGGATTCATTATTGGAAACTATTATTATATGATAAATCTACCATTGGTTGATAGTGATCCCATTCTTCATTAAATTTAATTAAAAATTCTCAACATGTCTTCTACTTTTTGAATGCTCTGATCTGACTAGACATCATTTTGAGGGTGACATCATGTTCTGAATTTTAGTTTATTATTTATATCATGATGGACACTTTTTAATAACATGGATGTACATCTTCTATCTCAATTTGATGAAAATAACAATGGCAATCCATGCAGCATCACCATTTCATTTATGTACATATGTTCATGTTAATTTAGTGAGAATGAAAATGAAATTTAAATAATGTGAGATTCCTTTCTAAGATGATCCATAATGACCCATATAGAAATAGTTACTTTGGATGTCTTTATAAGTCCAGTGACAATATCCATAGTGATGTTTTCCCATTTCAAGGTAGATATGGGTACTTTTTGAATCATTACCCTATAATATTTCCTTTTACCATTCATGTGTTGACATAGTAGGAACATTTATTCATATGTAGTTATCTACTTATTCATATATTCCTTCCAATAGTGGTCTTGGAGATCTATATATATATTTTTTCTCCATGTGTGAATAGAGAAGGTTGATATATGTGCATCATTCATAAGATTATTATTTATATCCATATTAAATAACACACACAGTTATAACCCAAATCCTATAACTCATTCCTCATCAATTTTTAACTCTGAATATTTCCCCTTTCTTATAGCTTAAATTATTTTCGGAATATTTACACTATCTCTATGAGCATCATTAATCCACTCTAAAAGGGATTTTTGAGAAATAATTTTTGAATGGAATGATTATGAACTATTGTTTATTATTCCCATGTCCATCCTTTTCATGTCTAAGAATATTGTATCCTTCTAAAATATCATTATTGATGAAGTTATAATATCTATTCTAGTTATAGAATCATACACTTTATTTTCATTACCTAGATGGTTGTGGATTGAGAAATCACAATCCTTGATGAACTCTCACCATATTTGCTGGTGCATTATAATATCCTTATGAGTGAATAAATTTTTGAGGCTATTTTAGATCAGTATATATCTCTCACATCCCCCATAGAGATAGTGATGCTATATTTTCAATGTAATAATCATAGTTGACAACTCCATATAATGCGTGGGACAGTTTTTCTCCCGAATGTTTAGCTTCCATGATGTGTAGGTCATCACTATATCATCTTGTGTTAGTAAAAAACCTTTTATGTTATTTTATACATTGTTTAATACCACCAAGAATTCCCCACTTTTCGGTATTTTATGTACTAGGTTATAGAAAATAAACTTGTTCATCTCTTGGAAACAATCATGAGATAAACTGTTCATGAAAAAAAACTTCCTTCATAGTGAGATTAGTTAGTGGGTTTGAAAATCACAATAGGTTACTCCAATATCATCAATAATACCCATCTAGACCACAAAATCAATGGATAGCTGTTACATGAAACCCCCCATAATGATAAATAGTTAAATGACTATATGATATGACTAATTTCAATAAGGGGGACATTATTTTCAGAATCCTACCTGATTAGAAATCCGTAGTTAACATTCCTTGGCCAAGAGTAGTTATCAGGATGGGTGATCTTCTGAGAATTTTTTCAAGATGTGCGTGACTGAGGAGAAAGGACACTAAATAGAACTTGTGTTGGATTGTGTGGTCAATCATTATTCAGATAAGCTCTTCGAGCATGTGGGTGGGTCTCAGGGAGGGGACCGATTATCTAATGGGAAAATTGTGGTACCAGGAAGGCCGAGACCCAATAGTCGTGTGAAGATGAGGTGTCTGTGCGTTAAGTGGGGCCTAGTTGTCACATTGGTATCAGAGTAGTAATCCAGACTTATGTATGGTGTACTGCATTTGTTAATATGTAGCATCCACATTGAGGAAATATTTTTCTTTGGGGGGGGGGGGGGTTAATGTAACACCCCAAAATGATAAAGGGTTAAAAGAATAAATCATATGAATCAAATAAACAAGGTTCAACTTTCCTTTCGGGATCCAACTTGATTATAACAACATAGTTACATGTGCATAGATTGAAGTAGTGATCCAGATGTGTGACCTTTTGGGAATTTTATCAAGATGTGTGTGAGTGAGTACATAGAACACTATATGGAACTTCTATTTTACTATGGGGTATTTCTTATTCATATAACCATTATGGGAACATGGTTGTTCCCCAGGAGGGGACCATGTTTCTATGGGGAAACTGGTGGTAACTAACGAGAAAGGGCTCGATGACTATGTGAAGGTGAGGTGTCTATGCTGTCATTGGAGACCATTTTTTACCTAGGTATTAGAGTAGTAATCCATACTTTATGTGTGGTTCATGGAATGGGTTGAGATGTTTCATTCACAACAAGTACATTTTTACCTAGGGGGAGAATGTAACTCCCCAAGCCTTATGTGTGATGCACTATGCGAGTTGAGATCTAGTGTCCATAATGAGGACATTTTTCACTAAACGAGTGGTGATTGAAACACCCCAAAATGATAAAGGGATAAATTACTAAATTAGGTGACTCATTTCAACATGGTTTACCTTTCCTTTTGGCAGCCTACTTGATTAAAACACTACAGTTAGACATGTTTTTCCTAGATTAGTGATTAGGATGGGTGACCTTATTTGAATTTTCTCATGGTTTGTGTTAGTGAGGAAAAAGAACACTGGAACGAACATGTGTTGATAGGTTTGATCTATCATAGTCAGATAAACTATTTTGGAATGTGGGTGGGCTCTTGGGAGAGGACACTTTATCAATGGGGAAACTGGTGGTACCTAGAGGCACATGACCCGATAACCATGTGAAGGTGGGGTGTCTGTGATATTAGTGGGGCCCAAATCTATCTTTAATATTAGGGAATGATCCTAGCCTTAATTGTGGTGCACAACATAGGTTTAGATATAGGGTCCACAATGATACATGTTTCTCTAAGGGGGGGGGGGTAGGGGTGAATGTAACATCCCATAATGTCAAACGTCTAAATGATTAAATGATAAGAATCATGTCAACAAGGTTCACCTTTATTTGTTGGAACATACCAGATTAGTACCCCATTGTTAATTGTGCTTGTCTTGGAGTAGTTATTACAATGGGTTATCTTATGGGAATTTTCTCAGGGTGTTTGTGAGTGAGGAAAAAGCACACATGAAAGAACATGTTTTGGACTATGGGGTTGATTATTTTTCAGATAACCCATTCAGTCACTTATGTGAGACCTAAGCATAGGATCACATGTATATGGGGAAAATGGTCACACTTTTTTCTCTAGGACTCGATGACCATGTGAAGGTGGGGTGTCTATGCTATCAGTAGGACCAAATTTTTGGATTAGAGATGCTGGGCTTGGCCACTCCTCAATTTACTTTTGTCTTAGAGGGGTCTACATAAATTCCTTTTTGAGTGATAATATTCCCCATGAATGAAACTACCTCCATCAATAACTCAAATTCACTTTAAAATTCATATTTTTTCTTCCTTCTAAATGTATTTAGAATAGTATTCAAATCCTCCTTGGTTTCATCCTTTCTCTTGAATTATATTTGAATAAAACCTATAAATAATACCAAACAATTTATAGGTAATATCTAAATACTCTATTAATTAAATACATGAAAATTTCTATACCATTAGTGTTTCAAAAGTGAATCAATATGAACTCATAGTTTCAATATATCATTTAAAAGTATGTCTTAGGAATATGTACCTTACTCACTAATAATTGGTGATATCTTTATCGAAGATCTATCTTAGAGTAATATTTTTCCCCACATAGTTTATCAAATAATTCATCTATCATTGGTAGGGGACATATGTTATTTTCATGATTTTGTATAGCTCATGATAATCAACGCATATGTGTATTGATTCATACTATTCTTGATGAAGATGACTAGAACACCCCTTGTTATATCACTTGGGATTATAAACCCCTTATCTAGATTCTATTGTAACTACTTCTTTAGTTACCCTAAATCAATGGTGCCCATCCTGTATGAATTAATTGATATTTTCATAGATCGAGGAATAACTTCAATTGTGAACTCAACCACACTGTTAAGAGGAAGGACAAAAAATTCTTCTAGGAAAACATAAGTGTAGTCCTTCATATGGAAATGTCTTTGAGAATGATCCTCCACTTTATCTCCATAATTTTAGTATGAAATGATTTCTCATAAGGAAATAATAAAAAAATAATATGATTATTCTAATGAAAATTTATCCTCCTTATAGTTGTACATAATATGGAGATTCTTTGGGATGTGATGGGTGATCTCCCATTCCCAAATTTTTATGCAAAATTTGTATAAAGATAGTTGATACTTTCCCAATATAGCCTAAAAGACCTCCAAAGGAAGTAAGATGAGATTCTATAATAGGTTTTGTCCATAAACATTAAATTATGAGGAGTTATATACCATATATGAAATATTTGTTCCATTCACTATTCTCACAGAAAAATAAAACATTATATTTTGAGGTGGTGTGTTAATAGTTCTACTAAACATGCTTGATATGAATGAATTCATATAAACAAAATCAAATAGTACATTTCCTATTATTGAAATAATAACCAGTGTACCTATAAAAACATCATTTCCATGACCCACTACAGTGTTAGTGATAACATATGTCCTTATTGCTACCTTGAAGGTTGTTTTTGTTGACTCTCTTTGAAAATCCTTGTCTTAGGGAACTAGCTCACACAATACACATATTTATTATAGTTTAAACACTGAACTAAATGATGACTATTTTTTATAACCTTACTCTCTTCTACGATTTAAGAGGGTTTCATCAAATCCATTCAGAAAAATTTAGCATGAGACCACCCACTTCCACATTTTATGGATCTCATGGTTCCCCTTAAGCAGTTCTCAGGATTCTTCTTCCCACACTTTTGACACATGGGATATTAGGTTTTCATTACATAATTTTATATATTTATAGGTCTTTCTATATTAAATCTACATTTTCCTCTCTTAATATATAATCCCACAAGATCACTAAGAGTCACCGATCTCCATCTCAACCATTAGGGCACATCAAAATATATCTTCCATGTTTTTAATTTCTTGAATACCCATGGATTTTTATAGACTTTAATTTAATCCAATAAATAAGTGATCCAACATACATTAAGTGTTGACAAATGAGAAAATAGAATATCGTGAAAGGATTTTAATGTTTCCCTAATACATTCCGATATATTTAAGTTATAATTTATTTACTCTATATAAATCCGTCTCCATATTATGATGGATTGTTCGTTGAAAATATTTATTGAAAATTATTTTCTAAAATCCTTCCCAATCCATTAAAAAAATTACATCCTTAGACATTTCCTTTTTGATCAGCGTCCACTACTGATCAACATCCCCATCAAAATGATAGAATTCCAATGTGACTTGATATTCATCTGAGCATTGATGGATGGAGAATATTTTTTCAATGGAGTTAATCTATTTTCATTTGTTGATGGTATTAGAATATCCACTGTTGATAGGATGATTTTTTCACATAACGTATTTGAGCTAAAGTTTATACTTCATTTTAGAGTTAGGGGATTCATCACGATTCATGATATTATTGATAACTTGAGGTAGTTTCACTAGTAATATCCGGACATTTTTCACTCCAATTTCAATCAGATTTGGCATTTAATTAGGGTAATCATCAAATTTCATAACAAACTGATTATTTGCATAAGTTTTCCTATTCATTGAAATTAACCAGGAAAACAAAATAACATAAAATTTGTAGGATTTAATACATAGGTAATTATTATATTAAATTGAAACCATGATCCTATGAAGAATAAAATATAAATAAAAATTATATCACAATATATGAATCATTATGATTAAAATAGGTTATAAATAGTGATAGAATTATCCATACGATTATTACTAATGTTTTATAATCCTAATCCACAAAAATAATTAGATCATTATTTGATACCAATAATAAGAAACCTATGGTCTTAAACCTATTAATAAATTATTTTAATCATTAAAATACATTAAATACAAATCTAGGATAAAAAATTCTAGTGACATTTGATTTTTAGGTACAAAATTAGAAAACAAGAAAATAAAATAAAACATCATTTTTATAATCTACATACTGACCTCTTAAATTTCTTTATTCACTTACATCTACAAAGTATAATCTGTGAATACATAGAATAGAGGGAGGAGGTAATAAGCCTAGTACGGGAATAAAATAGGATCAAACCTTATAACATGATTTAGAAGGAAGAAAATGAAGACATACAAGGAATTGATCATGAATAAACATATAGAAGAAGAAATTATAGAACACGAAATCACATGATCATGGAAACATAGGAAATATGAAGAAACATAGAACATGACAAAACATGAGATAAGGCTGCCTACCTTGACTATATTACGTGGTGGAAAAAGATACATAATGTATTAGGTTTAATCTATAACCCCACACATAATTTCTTTTGAGACTAAAAAATTATCCAACACATTGGTTCACTATATTGGTGCACCGATCATAACATGTTCATGCATATGTGTGTCACATAAAAAAACTAATGTTAGGAATACTCTTAAGGGTTTCCCATGGAAATACATATGTATCATAATCATGTCTTGATGAATAAAAAAAGGTCATAATATTTTTTATCCATCATATCGAGGATTTAAATAATTCTTGGTCATTCATAATGAAAAATAATAATAGATAAATAATAGTTATTTACAAATGAATTAAAAACCTGAAAAATAATGGTTAGGTAACCTAGAAATGTGGAACATAAGTTCGGTTTTAAGGAATGGAATAAGGAGACCATAAAAGGGGGTAAAATTATAGTAACATCCATAAAACCGTATGTCAAAAAATAATGTTTTTACATGATAAAATTATTTATTTTAAAAATTATGGTTGGATTACAACATTTTATTAAGATTACTTGAAAAGGGGTAAGAAATAGAAGTATTTTGTTTCTTATCAAGTGGAATAGAGAAGGGGTACATTAAAAAATAAGTACATCCCCATAAAATAAGTATTGAAATTTGAATATATAGAATTTTGAACACATACATAGATTATATAAGAGTTATATAAGAATAATGAATAAATACAGGGCATTAAACTATGAAAAATAGTAACCCAAATGAAAAAGTGGATGTTTGGTGAAATCCCTTACATTATGTCCTAATGCATTCTGAATATTCTATAATTGTCATAAATAACCAAATTAAATTCACTAATTACTTAATTCATGGCCTATTACATGTAATATTTTATTATTTATAATTTTATTATGTTAATTCAGGTCCATTTCAATGAGTTATGATGTTTATTTTTTTCTTTATAGGAGCATTTGTTCCATAGATTCTTGGTTAGTTAAATTGTGTATATTTATAGATGTTAAAAAATTTTAAATGGTCCCATATATAATTTTTTCTGGTATAAGGTTGATTCAATTTATAAAACTTCAATGATAATTATTCAGTTTATTTTTGGTGATTTTTTGGACATGCATGAACTAGCTTCATTTTATTAACTATTATGTTTATATAATAATTTTACAACATGAAAAATTTATAAATATTTATTAAAATATTATTTATACAAAATAAGGGTTTTATTACTATCCTTGAAGTGGTTATTGGAAATTTAAAAAGTCTTTATCCATGGAGTTGGTAAACCACCATAATTTAGCCAACAAATTCATCTCATTGAATTACAGGAGATGAGAAAAGTGGTGGACATTATATATTCCAATAGAAATATGAAATTATAGTATATACATGATATTTGAGATATTATTATTTTATCGATGAATGATTTGAGAAAAATGGTGAAAAATAAACGAAATTAAAATAAATGGTTTCAGTACGTTACCTCTTGAATATCACCTCCATGAAAAAACCCTTAAGGAACATGGAATTTGAAATTTATCAGGACCAGAATCTCTAGGAATTTTTTAAGAGTCTTGGGAATATAATTTTGTATAATATTCATAAGATAAAAGTCTTATAAGGTGTGATGATATCAGGTGGTTATCAGTGGTATTTATAGAGGAAAGATTGGGGTGTTTTCTTATTATATTCATCAGATTATTATTTTTTCTTAGTACTATTAATATTATTGATTACAATGACTAAATTAGTTAAATTTTTAGGATATTTCTAACCAATGGGTTTATACATCATCCATTACTAAAAAATTCATGTATTTGGCTAATAAATTTAAATAACATAAATTACCTTATTTCAGTATTCACAAAAAAAAATCAACTCTTTTAGAAAAAATACCAAAACAACACCCTAACCATATATCAATGTGTAGAAATCAAAAATGGAATCCATTTTATGAAGATATATTTTTATATATGTGAAATTTAATTTTCAAATAAAACCAACATTAGTTCAAAAAATAACTATTTAAAAATTATAATCGAATTTTTAACCAATATAAAAATTATTTATTGTCACATGAACCAATATTATAATTTTAATAAAAATTAATTTTATTTTATATATCCATTTTATAAAAATAATGTTTCTTTAAAACTGTTATATTAATTATAGAATTGAAAATAAAAATTTACCTTTTTACAAAAAATACTAACACATAATATTTCACTTTTAAAACATTTTATTACTTATTCAATGATATAGATATATCATTTTTTATTTATATGATACCTAAATTTTATTTTATAAATTTATACATGAGTTTTTAATTCTAACATTTCATATTGCTATTCATAATGGCCAAATTACCTTTCTAATGGTAATATTTATAACTGTCCTTTTTGTTCCTTAAATCTTATAAGTACCACTTAATTTATCCACTTAAATTTTCTCTTAAGGTTTTTTATACAAATTCATATTCAAAATAAATAATTTATTAATAACTTTTTTTATTTCTACAGATTTTTCTATGTGTGTATTCAATCTAGTGGATCGACCTTTTCAAAATTTATATATTATTGTTATCTTGTTTTTAATTTATTTTTGCATCAAAATATTTGTAAATCATATTGTATTTTTTATGACTAATGTATCATTATTCATTTATGATAATAATGATTTTATCCAGTTCTATATGTGATGTTTGTGTTTTATAACATTCAAAGTGAAATTAAATTGAGAAAATTATGGGTTGTTACACCACAAATTGGAAAAAACATCTATAATAAATAATTTTAATAATGATAAAAATATTTTCGAATAATTTTTATAACTCATTATTTTAGCATTTAAAGGATTTTTTGATCAAAGTGATAAATAAATATGACTTTTATTTAAAACATTATTTTAAAATATGAAGCATATAAAGATAGTAAAATTAATGAAACAAATGTATTCATATGACATAATAAGAGGATAATAAATTTCATTAGTTTATTTAAAGGTTGATCCTCATATTTTTTATTTATAAATATAATCATAAACCATCATGATAAATGATGATATTGTGACATATAAGTTATACGAATTTGGTAACCTTGAATTGTAACCCCCATGATGGAATTGAAATAATTTAATTTTAAAATATAATTATCCTATATCTAATCATTATATTACATGACAATGTTGTTGCATATACACCTCATAAAATAAGATAGGTTCTTAACATAACATATATCCCAACGAAGGAAAATTGAAATAAAAATCCCTTACAAATTTTGTATCTTTTGAAATTTAAACCACATGAAATAGAAATAAAAAATGGATATGTAAATAATAATAATTTTCATAATAATAATAATTATTTTCTTTCAAGGATAATACATACAAAACATAAAAGAAATAGGAGGTGAATATGGTATGTGTCTCACATAAGTAAAATTTGAGATGGAAATCCCTTAACATCCAATATACAACTTCAAAACTCATTTTTAATAAATATATGTTTATTATTTATATATTAAATATTAAAAAGACTTATAATATCACAGATGACACCATAATAATATTTCCATTCCGATTTTTCAATAATTCTTTTATTAAATAATTATTTTTGAATGTTAATTGTTTTTTTCATTTATTTTTTTGGATTAGTATTTCAATTACTAGTACATTAATTTTCATCACATCATCTCTAGAATGAAATATATGGATGATATTTAATATTTGTTTATAATATATATTTTTATATTAATTTAATAATTTAAGACATAAAAATATTAAATACACCATTTATGGAGATTTTAGGTCGTAATTAGGGATGAATGGTGTTTCCATTTTTTCAACGAATCAAATTAAAAAGATAGATAATATTTTAAAAAAACAAAATTATTATGATTTCATATATGATATTTATATTTATTAAATATATCCTTAATACCTTCTATGTAAATCTTCGGTGAAAACAAATAACATTACTTCATAAAGAGGCAATCCTTCATACACACAAGTGACATTATCGTATCCTCCACAGAATTGAAAGTAAGAAGGTATAATTCATATAATAATTATATAACTACATATATTTCATAATTATTATATAAATATGTTAAATAAATCATTATATCTATCTTTTAAATTTAGTGACATAAAAAAACTACATTTTTTCTGCTGGTCGTAGTCCACTATACACAAAAACAATGTTTTTGTAACCCATTTGATGGAGTGGAGATGGTTGCTGTTTATTAGATTAACAAAAAATATATCACTATATATTATATAATAGTTTTATTATATTTTATGTGTGAATAAATAATATATGGTTGAATAATGAATAGATAAAAAATAAATTTCCCAATAAAGACAATTTACTTCTCAAAGAAGGACATCATTTGAATATCTTATTAAGAACCATAGTGTTAACAATTGGGGGGGGGGGAAGAAGATTTATAACATGGGAAATGATTTTGGAAAGGTATTTTTTAATGGGTTTTGATTATATATATCTCTTTAGAGGTGTCAATATCTGATTTTTGGTAGTGAACATTTACAAGTGGGGAAAAGGAACCCAAATGGAAACTACTTGGAAATTTTCAGAAAGAATCCAAAATCATATAGTATTTCACATTCCAAAAGATTAAAAATTAATACACAATCTATATTGGGAAGTATAATATGGAAATATTCCCATAAAATAGTATTTATACTTATTTGGGTTCATTATTATCCCTTATATTTTTAGATTAATCCCTTATAAACCCATTTTTATCTTAACCAAGGTAATTAATATTTATCATTTCACTATTGATTATTGTATAAAGTTACATTTAATTTATTAGATAAAATTATTATTTTTAATTCCAAATATGGAATCCATTTTCCAAATTCAATTAAATGATGTTTAAAATTTTAATTGAAAATTAATCGTGCAAACAAGGAAAGAAAGTTGGTTTTCAAAGGGAAAATGTTCAAAAGTTTACAAAGGTTTTATATCAAAACTGAACATGAAAATGATTCCAATGAAATAAATTGGATTAATAAATATATAATTTAAAAAAATTACTTTCAATAACGCATTATAAAATTTCTTATGTTTTTAAAATCCTAAAAGTATTTTAAAATTATTCATAAAAACTAATATTTTTCACTATTCATATTAATTTTTTTCATCTCATCAAATATATAAAAATTTCCTATAAGATAATTTTTACATAAGGATTTCATAAATGATCATTTGTTTTTATTTTCTTCTTATTTTTCAATGAATTATTTTTTAAGTATGTGTGAAAAATGGAAAAACTTTTTTCTTAAAAAATAATGTTTGTAAGAATAAAATTATATTTATTCTTATCTATTGTTTAGAAGACATATAAGGTGAATGTTAAACATTTTATTGAATATAAAATATATAAATTTAATTAAAATAATTTTAAAAAAGTTATTATCTCAATTTTATTATTTAACACACATTTCTATGAATAAGAATATTTTTTTATGGAAAAGATTTCCATAATTTTAATTTTTTTTCCATATCTAATTAATCAATCACAAAATAATTCATATATATTCATGTTTAAACTATATATTTTCATAATTTAGATCATAATATTTACTCCATGAATACAAATTTCTAGGTGATAATAATGAAATTAAATTATAATATTTTAATAGTATGTCATGTTTTGTTAAAACATGGACTTTATTACAACGCTAAATACACCCAATGATTCATATAACTCAAGTGAAAACCTATATCTTCATTTAGGAAAGACAAAATCTGCGTATCTTTTAATAAATACAACACAAATGATTAAATTTATTTGAAAATATTTCACAATATCTTATAGTGTTCGAAACTTGACTACAATGTAAAATTTGTCTAACAAATACAATGATAAGAAATCATAAAAAATACACAACAAGAAATCTTCTGAAATCACCAATATTTAAGTGATCATAGATTTTATCTCATGATATTTTTGTTATACTGATATTCTATTATTATAACCTATCTCATGAAAATATTCCTTCCATCTCTATATTATATATTTATACATCATCTTGTTATTTCCTCAAGGATTCTGAGAAACACCTAATTTGAATAGGTCATTAATCACATTGTATCATGATGTAATATGGTTTAGCCTTATTTTTCATTAATTATACATGTCCTACCTCTTATTTTACTAATAATGTTTTGTATTTACTCATAAAAATACATTATAATATGGGTAATATTCTCACATTATTTACATATAGTAACTATTCATTGTAATCAATGTGATCCCATATTTCCTCTTCAAAAAATTGGTGTTTATTAAATTCATTAGTTTCTTCACCTTCAATATAAAATTGTTCTTATTTTGTGGCTCAGTAGTATCATGATCTATTTGAAATATCAACACATTTTTTATTCTTACTCATACATAGTCTTTATTTTATAAATTATATTTTTATTAATTTTACTATTTTTTTGGAAACTCCATAGACAAATTCAATGATATATCGTTGTTTTATAATTTTCAATGATATTTCAAGAATAAAAAAACATCATTAAATTTTACAATAGACCCATCTATTGGTACTGTATTATTTCCATAAAAATTTGAATAAATCCTCAATAATAATTCTATATACAATGGAGTGAACTCCTTTATATTCTTGATGCATTAAAGAAGGATCCAAATTAATATATATATTCTCACCAAGAATAAAAGATCAAGTATCCTTTTATATCACAATGAGATTACCTATTTAAATCATTGTTAGAATCCTCAATAAAATCATCCAAATATTCTAGAGTTTCCTTAACTTCATTCTAAATGAAATAACCACTCTTTTATTTTCCATAAGAATATGAACTCTAAAATTATTATAATATCAAATGACTGTAAATTCTTGTTGATATTCAATGATAGATAAGTTAAATTTCATATTAATTTCATAAATTTATAAACTTAGAATGTCCCACACGTCTCCAATGCCCTTCTATACTCAACTCATAATACTTGAGGTTATACCAACTCAAATTAAAATTCACATTTCATATAGTGGATCAACAAATTACTATATGGATTATTGGAAAATGAGTCTTCCTCAGGTTATATAATTATTTAGAATTTCTTATGATCATTTTTTATATTTTTATACCCATTTCGTAGTTTAAATAAGTCTCGTGATCTTCTCAAATTATTATTATGATGTGTTCCACTAGAAGTTAATGTCATACAGTTGGTTTAAAGACTTATATTGAATTCATATAGTGAATCTTAATTTGATCTAACTAAAAGATATATAATCAATCAAAAACTATAAAAAACCCTGACTATATATAAATGAAATTAAAACTATATAAAAACAACTCCAAACATTCTTAGTCTCCAAAAAATATCATTTAATGTTTCATAACACTATATTTATTATAATTCAAAATCATTACACAATAGATGGATTCAGTATCACTTTATCACATCCATTATCCATCTGAACCACTTTAATATGTTCTTAGAAGGAAATAATTCTCTACAAATGTTATAGATAGTTCTCTAATCTCTAATAAAAATTGTTATAACTCTATAATATTCATCATTAAAAATCATAACATATTTGGTTTTATTTTTTAATGACCCCTTTTTAGTTCTCTATGAAAGATATGAATTTCCATTACTATTTATAATGGAGATGTCTTATCCAAAACATCCTTCAATAAACCACACACATACAAGTTGACTCATCCTTATAGCAGCATGATAACATATTGATAATAAATTAAATTTTATGAGTGGTTACTTAAATATCACCCATTGTATTTTAATGTAATAACATTAATCCTCTATACTAATATATTTTCTACATATATACTTCATCTCCCCCTTGTTGAGAAGAAATTAAAATGGACTTTATGGTATGTACCTCAAAATTTTAATCCATATTCTTCTTGTGAAAATGGTTAACCAAAATAGCTTATTATACGAATTAAAATATGGATTTCTGATTGATTTACCTGTGAGTAAAGGATGTAACCACACTCCCATTAACTATGAGCTATCAGATAATACACTTGAGGTCTATATGGGAGACCCCAGTTTCAAAAAAGAGGACGATATTCCAAGATGCTAAGATTGTTTATTTTAATTTTATATAGTGAGACCACTTTAATTTATCACAATATTTGGCGTTTTCAACACATTTATCCAGAATTACATATACAACACTCAACATAGAAAATTCATCATATAAGTTCAAACTCCATAGATATTACTACCCATTTATCCTTCTAATCACAACAAAACGCAATCCACTTTTGTGAACAAAATTGTTACAATAGAAATAGGGATAAATTTTTTGATTGAAATAAATTTAAACTTAAAATATTTTAGGTACATAAAGTATTTTAGATTCAATATATATTAGTATTTTGATAGCACACATTATTTGTTTCTCCCCTAGAAGGAATAAACACAATTATATTTCATCATATTAGAGAACATGACCCAAGTTATCTAAATTTAATTTTTTTCAAGGATTGATAGAATACACCATAACACCCTATATTTGGTTCAATAAATTACCTACATGATAGTACACATAAAATTTAAATAGAATAATGTTGGGATCCACCATTATTTATTAGATCATGTTATAGGGTTGAGATATTCCACTGAATAATGAACAGTAATTTTTTAAAGCTCTCCCCGTTTTAGGATTCTCATTTTAATTATGAGTGATGAATGAATACCCTTACTCATATGTTATCATGTATTTCTTACACTATTCTTGATAACCTAGAAGGATATTCATGAAATTTTTTTCAATGTTACCAAAATCTTTATTACACTCTCATAATTTCACATGAACTTCTAACTATTACACTATAAATAACTTTCTCACCCATTCCATGAATTACCATTTTTACCAGTACTAACTTCATAAATTATCAATATATTATTTTATTCTCACAATTTTAAGTTTCCTATAGCGTCTTCCTTATTAATGTATTAGTTTTATATTTATGTATTCTAATATATATTTTTTCTGATTTTAACTGAATTACTCTTTTTATTTCTATTAAAAAATTTCCTTAATCCACACTGATTCTATAGTGGGGATATGTCAATCTTAAAATTATTTTCTATGTTATTACATACCCTATAGAAAAAAAAATATAATATTAATATTTGTATTTTAGTATGGAGATGTGTCTTTTTATAAAAATTAGCCTGTTTTCTATCCATCTTATAGCTTTTATTTTTCATTTTGATTATCTATTTTTCCTCAGTCAGTTCGTCACAATCTATATTTGGATTAGTAGATATTTTTTATTTTTTTCCTCCCAAAAATATCTAAATTGAGTTTAATATTTTTTAAACTGAAAAAAAATTAGTATCAAGTGAATGATTGAAATGAATTTACTACAATTTTTGGGTATTTTATACACATAACTAGTTGATGAATCATATTGAATATCCATAACTTTCTAATTGTATTCCTTTAATATTTGATACTTTTTTTCTCTATAAGACATGTATATTGTGAAACATAACTATATTATTCATTTATAGATAGTTTTTCATTGATATCATCCAACATTATATTTTTTTTATTTCTCACATTCAAATTTTTTATCTCTTATATGAGATAACTCTCATCAAAATCTTCATTTTTTTATATTTTTCAAATAAAACATATATTCCAGTTGATCCTATAAATCTTCTGAAGTTATTCTACCATTTTATGTCCTAACATATAAATTGTATAACATTTTCCCTTCTTATCATAACTACTTGATGTGTCTCTATTTATTCATACCGTATCCATGAATTCTCAATGATTCCAAGAGATTATTGTATCTTCTTACTCACAACATGACGATGCATCATTACTTTATTCCATACTCTTCATGTTTTGTCAATAATATCAGGGTACCATATTCTACTTTATGTATTATATTATTTATTATTTCATATATTCTATTATGAAACTCTACTTCTTCATCATGACTTTTAGATTATTTATATTTCTTCTTCCTTGAATAGTCAATAAAAAAATTCCCGATACAACCACAACTAAAGAATTTATGGGGACTCAAAATATTTTATTTTCCTATTCCAATGATAATTTTATAATATATATATATATATATATAAATTCTGACCATCATATTATCATCAAATACTTATTAATAACATTCTTCTTTCTCATAAGAATTTATAAATGGTTCAACTAAATTATTCTTCACCATGATTTTTTTCATAGATTTCAACTTTTTTTATTCATTTTTCATTATTTTTTTAATATTTGAGATTTACTCATTTCATAATTGAGAAGTATATTATGTAACTCATCATGTCAAATGCCACTATTTTATTCCATTTTTATCATATTCTAATCAAATGTTTTAAAACAATTCATTGTTAATAGTTTGAATATTCCATAGAATAACTAAATACCTTGATGTGTAATATAATTTCAATTACCAAATAAATATACTCATAATTAATCTCAACCTAAACTAACTAAATTTCCTAAAAAAATTCAATGAAAATGAATTGTTTTCCATCAATTATATTCCCATTGTCATAATAAATATTATATAATTTTAAAAACTTCTCCTTGGAAGTTTTTAGTCTCTTTATCTTGGATTTTATTTTTCATATAGGGATGAACGTATGATATTTTTAAATTTCTAATCTAAATGATGGTGTCTCTTGTAAAAAAATCCCATGGTGTAATCACTTCTATGTGAATTAAATCTTACTATTTTGTTATCAATAACCTCAAGAACATTTGATTAATGATATGAAAACATCATGTTCTTCCATAAATGAATATTATTTTCATAAAACATATTTACTACTAAACTATTGATAGGATTGGTATAGTAAATGATTCTATATCAGTTTCATCTCTCATAGGGAAATATTTTTTGGATACCATATATAGAGCCTCATTTTTTTGAGATCACTAAGAAGAGGATTGGTGAATAATTGATCCATATTTTGTCAGTATAACTTCTTTATCTTACCACTATATCTAGTAAAATCATTAATTCACTCGTTTTTTTATTTGTCTACCTTATACTGATATATGTAATGTAAATGGACTAAGAAATAATGATTTATAGGGTTTATACATGAATTTAATCTTCTTTCTAGGTCCAGGTTGTGATCTAAGGACTTATTTGTCTATTGTGACTCACATGACTATAATATACATGATATATCCCCAAATAAATAAATAAAAATACCATCAAATACACAATAAAACTAGTCCTAAATTTTTTGGTCTTCATGTAATCACAAAATCCCCATCCAAATAAATTCCTTATATCATAATCCTTCCCATTGAATCTATATCAAAAAAATAATCTTTCTAGAACCTTCTAGGATAATTATATGGACTCTTAACATTTATGAATAGTTCATCTATAAAACCACCTTGAAAAAATCATTGATCACATTTTCTACCAGTGTTGGTTGTGTTGGACTTGTTCTTCTATAAGTCTTCACTTCTACTCTCTTCATTGAGGTTGACTTCATCTATCTCACATTAGAACAAAAAACAAATTTCTTTTCATCAAAAAACTTCTTACTAAATATGAACTCCTAAATGTAATCAACCTCATATCCTACTTATTCAAATATTGATAGTTTTTTGTATATTATTCCAATTTCATTACATCTTATAGATTATTAATATTATTATCTTGCTTTGTAGCATTATGGCCTCTGATAATACTATCATCATTCTCAACACATTTTCAATATTTCTTTAACAAGTTACACATTCATTCAATAATTTTATGAATATTTAACTTACCAATACTGTTTTAAAATAATTAAAATATAGAATAATGAGATCTTATTTTTCAAAATATGTAAGATATTTCTAGCAAGAAAAATCCCCAAAATATCAAGATGATAGAATCTTCAAAAGCGGTTTGATTATGTGGATGAAATATGTGAAAAATATCCCATAATCATTCCATTTAAATTTTTACAAACTCATAGATAATCTTAATTCATTAAACTTTCATCCAATACATGTCCTCTCTTATCACCTAAAATACCATATCAAGCCTCTGTTAGATCGCCATGAATATTTTAATTTAAAACATAGTCAGAATCCTCATTTAAACGACCCCATGATTTAGGTGTTTCCATATACTTATTCTCCATGACATAGTTCCTATTTTATTATTCATTACAAGGAGAATTGTGTATAATAAAAAATATATTATGAATTTAAATTCATACACCCCTTTAAAAAACATACATGATCCATTTCATATGACTTTTCTAATGTCTTACCCTAAGAAATAAAAAAGTAACTAATTTAATTAGCCTCCCATTTCACAAGACATGATATCTTATAAACTCAAATTATAATAAACACTTAATATAGTGGCTTAATAATATATTATGCTTCTCACAATCAAATGTTTCTCATTGAATTCATACATCTAGAATGAAATTCAAAATCTCAAAATTTCTCAACATGTTATTCCTCATATTATTATATAGAAGTACCATGATATACTCAATATCATATTTTGAAGTCCTGTATTTGAACACATAATAATATGGTTAGTATAATGGAATATAATTAAGTCAAACAATAAATTCATATGGTGAAAATTAATATGATCTATCTTAATGTCATATAAACTATAAAAAATTATAAAATTGACAATTCTTCAAAATGAATCCAAGAATGAAACTAAAATAGTACATACATTTTATATCTCCACAAAAATTCATTCAAGGTATCTTTAGACTACCTTCATCATACATCAAGCTTAACCCACTATATATAGATTCAATATTCATTTATTTATTTTATTTTCCATCTGTCCCACTTTTAATATCTTAAATAACAACTTTTGAAATCCATTACCAATAGCCTTTAGTTTGTGTCAAATTTTTTATTTAGATATATCTTCTTTATTAGGACATTTCATATATATATATAGTTCAGTGCATATAATAGGCACATATTAGGGCCACTAAAAAAATAATCCTAGCTGTGTTTTTTATGAAGGAATCAAATTTCATTTTTTATTAATAATAAAAATACCACTTCTTGTCCATTATCTTATGAACCAAACATATAATGGTAGCTTAAAAATTATAGCAAAATCACAACTTACAAAAAACTAATACAATTTTATACATGGTTACTACATAAGGAATTGAGAATGGTTTTGGATAAGTATAAAACCATAGACTATGTGGGGTAACATCACATATTTGGGGGATAATATTATTTGTGGATTAAAAATACTACTTATTTCCCTTATAATATATTTATAAATGATGTGTTATACTGTTCCGTAGTGTGATGGGATTCTAGGTAGTTTTTTTAGTTTCTATAAATATCTTTCGTGGAATGATAATTAGGTAATGTGTCATATAGAACTTGTGGTTGAATATTTAGGATATATCATTTATAGTGTAATCATACCTATTTTTATAGATTAAATATTCATTGGTCATATTAAATTAAAATATAGACCAATCATTGTATTGGGGGTGATATTAGAAATTTCAATGTGGATCATGGGATTTTGATCATAAAGGACCAATCATGGAATGATCATTACATGTATTAATTCATCTTATTAACTCCATTTTCCCACAAAACCGAAGTTATTACAGGTTATACGTTGGAGAACCTAGAGGACCTTTAGTATATTTTTATCCTTATATTTAATAGATGAATTGTTTATAATCTAATGTGTGTTTTTACATCATTATATTTTGTTTTATTCCTATCATTACTTTTCATAAAGCCTTTAAAGTTGTTTTAAATTCGTTTTTATGGACATGGAAAATTGATTTATTTAATATATCAATCTAAAATAGGTTTATAAAACTTTTATTGTGTGAAATCTCATTTTGTGGTCATCTTTTATATCCTGTTCTTGTACAGAAATGGTGATGCTTCGATTGAGGTAAGGGATTAATGATATTCAAAATATTTACATTTTTATGTAATATTATCATAACGATTAATCTATGAATAAATAAGTGAATAGGTTTTATGAATTTTGAAATTTATAAATCAATGAACTATAAGATAATTTAAAAACTGAGTGTTTTTGTTTTCATGATATTGTGACTTTATTAATAGTGGTTTCCTCTAGTCATTTAATTAATGGTGGTTGAATCCATTTCTTTAAAATGAAGACATTGAAATAATCAGATATTAAGATGATGATGAAGGTGAAAATTGACCTAGTTAAATACTAGTTATAATCATAACTAATATATATCTATATATAATAGTCTTTTTTCAACTATCTGCTAAAAACAATAATTTTGTGTTTTAGATGGACCCTGATCTATTTCATGAGTTACAAGAGGCTGAGATACCTTTGGATGAGGGGGATTTGGGATCATCTAACCCTCATCCTACTGGCGGTTCAGGGGTACACAGATGGGGCATCATTTTGCGTGACTGATGAATCCGGACACTATCCCCGAGCGATGTTCATGTCTTGGCTTCGATCCACAGATATAGAGGTATGGTAACCTGTATATTTTAGTTATATTTCATTAATTTATTTATATATATACTAATCGTTTGATTATTTATTATTTTTTCATAGTTTAGCACATGTAGCTGTTGGATAGGGGAGCGCTATCTTAGGCAATTATTTTTCTCAGTCATGGATCACATGGGAACAGATTCTCGTTGATGTGTAGCTTGGAATATTCAATCATTGGCTGGTACATAAATAAATAATATTTATTTTGAAATTTATTTTATTAATAACTTGATATTATAAAATATTTGTAGGGTTTATGGTATCCCATTGATGGTAGCATGCATGACGATATCCACGCGGAATTGGAGGCGTCTATGAATGACCATTTCCATTAGTTTTTTCTCAATATGAGAAGGACAACCATTAAGAAATCATGAGTGAAAAATTTTGATGAGTTTTGTAGAGCCTACCGAACAGAGAACATTTCATCACACATTTCGTATGGATTATGTTTACACTGGTTTGGTGGTGGATTTCAAAGGAGGTATTTAGTGGGTTGACATAACCGGTGGAGACAGGAGGTGACACATTGAGCTGGTAGCCATAAATTCAGTATGCATAGAGAGCATATGGTAAGTATCTTTTTTAAATATTTTATATAAAATTAAATATAAGCAGTTTATTTTATATTTCTACAAGAAGTCTAGCATCTTGATTTTACAGAGTATGATTTTTATCGGAGAATGTACAATGATACAGGAACTAGAGAGATTAGAGGTGATTTCCAGCGTAGGATTATGGTTAGTATTTTTTTTTTCAGTTTGACAGTTAACTGCATATAATATTTTCACAATTTTAATTTCAAATTAGAATTGAAGGAGTAATATGAGGTTGCGACCTCTCAGACACAGGCTGTGAGTCAGGACGAGACGACTGATCAGACCAGTGCCCACCATTTTGATGAGGCGACATAGATGCAGGAGACTCAGTATGGATTTGAGAAAGGTAATGTAGTTGGTATCAGCTCTCATTTGACTCCTGGTACTTATTATGGTAGTACTGCATTGTCGGCATCCAGCTTGAGAGGATCTCATGGAGAGACATCATCTTATACCTCACAGTATTAGGATCAGTTGCAAACTCAGACTATGCTTATAGAGAGTTTGCAGAAGCAGAATGAAGAGATGCATCAGTAGCAGCAGTAGCAATAGTATCACGATGATGAGATGCATCGATGGAAGCAAAAATATCATGGGAAGATGGAGTATATGCGTCGTCTGACTCGTTTTTTAGGGATTTAGTTTCCTCCACCATCTTCTACAGCTCCTCCACCTCCTCTAGAATATGACCGCCAATGATTTTTTAATGTTAAAGACATTTGAATTCAATATTTTTTGTAATATGTAGTTGGGGTTTGGCTTAGTGGTAAGCAACCCTTAATTATAAATGAAATATAGGGGTTCAAAACCCATTGGGCACATGTACTGTAGTAGCACTTTAGCATACTATAACAGCGACGACACTATAGCAATAATGGGCACTATAGTGGCGATAGGTCACTGTAGCGGCGACAAGGTACTATAGCAGCGGCGGTACTATGCAATACTATAGCAGTGTGTGTAATGTAGCAGTATTATTCATAGAATGGGCCTTGGGCCGAAAATTGGGCCTATGGGCCATGTAATGGGCTAAATTCCCACTAGGCCTTTGAGCTATGTAATGGGTCTCCCTTTACCTAGTTAAAGAGGTCTTTTCATTTATTTAATAATAAATGAGGCTTCGGCCCCAACCTTAAAAAAATATTTCTTGTAATATGAACTATTTACAATTTCTTTGTTTTATATTGGTGCGAATATTGCATAATTTAATTTTTTTTTAATTTTTAATATTTTATTTTTTCATTAATCATAATTTTATTAAAAATATTTTTTTTCGTATTTTAATTTTTAATGTTTTTTTATTTTACTAGGAATAATAATAATAATAATTTATGATTTTTTTATATTTTTTTTGATAATATTGAGAATTTTAATATTTTTTTTATTATTTTAATAATAGTAATGTTATTTTTTCATTAATTATAATTTTATTAATTATTATTTTTTACTTTGGTTATTATTTGTGATGAAACCTGTTGTGACGAGATACCGTCGGAAATAGATTAAATATATATTTTTAAATAGTATTTGCAATGGGCACATCACAAAAAATTTTATTTATATATAATGTATATAATCATAGACTTATTTGCGACGGTGAAGTTCCCCATTGCAAATACCATTTTTTGTGATGGGCCCATCACAAAAAATAGTATTTGCGATTCATTTTTCTGCAACGGGCTATTTGCGACGGGACCCCGTCGCTAAAGCTTATTTGTGACATGATCCCATCGCAAATAGCCTATCGCAAATACCACAAATTCCTGAAGTTACAAGCTTAAAATAAATGTAACAACTTAAAAATAATAGTACTATTTTAATTATCAATAAGACATATAAAATGAGTTTATCGATATTATATAAAACTAATTTTATGGTAGAATGTTTCTTGAAAATATTGTGTATATAGTTGATAATCTTACTGAAACCCACATTAAATTAATAAATTAATCTAGTATGTAATTAAATTAAAAAAAATAAAATTGATTACTAAATGTCATAATGAGTTCATCCTTTTCACGACTAAACTAAAATAATTTAATTAATTATCATTGATTACATCTTGACTTTCTTATTCTAAAAATATATTATTTTCCATTTATATGATTGATTAAAATATCCCATACTATGAATTTTTATGAAATCGCATATGATTCATTGTTAAGAAATGGGGTGGTCATTTGTTTTCCCTTTTATAGTAGTGGAATGATACTGTTGATGGTGGGATTGAATGGATTGTGTGGGTAAGTATCAAGGACAATGGTAGGATGATTGTCCTCAGTTGGTAACCATTCAAGGATATTATATTGCTTATTTATTGGATGTTGTGAATATTTTATTCCAATTGGATATTTTTTTATATTTTCATTGGTATAAAATCCCCCTTATAGTGAAATTGGTTGGGAATTATAATACATGTGATATGGAATAATAAAACACTTATACATGAACTCTTGTGAATGGGTGTTAGTTATGGAAATTATTTATTAAATTTAATCCATGATATTATTTGGGTAAATGATTATTGAGAATGGTGGTGAAAATTCTAAAAAATTTCTTGAATATAAATCTGGATTGGGTTCTAATGGTTAATGTAAATATTTAAACAAGAATTGATGTTGAGATTTTTAGAGAAATTGGTAATGGTTAAACTACTAAATGATTAATTATGATTAATCATTGATTTTTTATAGAATGAAATTATAATTATAGTCCATGTCATGGTAGTAGGGTTACCATGTGTATGGTTAAAAATAGTCCAATTCTAGTGTAGGTAGTTTCTATATAGTAGTTTTCTGATATAATATCATAATTTTCTATTACATATTATGCTCCACCACTCGAGTCGGTAGGGGTAGTTAAAACATAAGTCAGACATTAGACCAAAGCATGTTTTCAATATATTGGTTGTTGAGGATCTATATGATTTTCTACTCACAGTACCCCTGTATCCTTTGGATATAGAATGGTATGTATGTATATGAGGGTTATGGTGGAAACTTTATATTGGGTACAACATCATACATGTTCTAGTGGATAAAAATAATGATATACATGTATATGTTAGATCTAGAGACTGATGTTGTAGAATATACTCATATCAATTTTTTATTCCTTATAGTTACAATTTTTTATTTATGAAATTGATTTAATGGATCAAGGCATAATGTATAAATACATCAGGTGTGAGGGATCTTTGTTATATTATTAGATTATGGGGATGTGATAGTGAAATAATTGTGGTATATTTATATGGATTTGTAATATAATGAGATGATTTTATGGATATTATTTGATTTTATCGATGTGTAGTACAACTTTTAGAGTGTATGGTACAACTAGTATTTAAGAGTTTGGGATTTAGTAATTTTCATTCAAAAAAAATTGGAATCTTGGTGCCTTTTATTAATATTAGCCTATTATTAATTTACTATTTAATTTTTTTCATTACATGTTGAGAAATCAATTGTGATAAAAAGATATAATTCACCTAATTTTGGAAATTTTTGGTTTTCTCTGCTTATTTGTGGGGCTTCAGTATTCTTATTACTCATTTTAACATGTTTTTTACGGAGGATAATACACCTGATATGCACATTTTCAATATATATATATATATATATTTAAGGTCTTTATTATATTGTTTGGCGGTCATGTTGGATGATATTAACATGTTGTTTTTTGGATGATCTTATTGTGTTTGTGGTTACATCCTATAAATTGGTTATATTTTTTCATTTCCTATCATACATTGTATCATACTACATTTGTTACAATGGTTAATGCATTTTTCTGGATTTGATTTGTTGATTTTTCAGCTTTTTTGGGATATATTAAGATTGTAACATCCCATATGTATACATTTTATACCCTTGATGTAATTCACCAACCTACGAGCTATTAGTGGTAGGTTACATGGATCACTCTCATCCATACTTCTTGATTTGGGTTGTTTCCCACTAAGGGTGGTCATGAAAACATGGACAATTGAATTCATGATAATGATGATTATTTTTTTAGAGTGTAGTCATTAAATGAGTTTATTGAATTATAATTAACATGAATCTAATAATGAAAATTATTTTTTTAGATATTTTTGGAATAAAATAGAAAGAAAATTATAAATTATATTAGTCCTCTAGAATAAAAACATTGATATTAATAATTTCACTGACTCGAATCACCAGGTGTAAAATTTTTATTAAGTAGATGAGAAAATAAATATTATAATGTAACCGACACCATATAGAAATTTTTTATACCTCAAAAGAGGAAATATGTTCTAATAAAATTTATTTGAATGATTAATTAGACTTATGAAGTATTATTTTATCAATGAATGTTTTAGAGTATTAAAAGCTATACGAAAATGATAAATCATTCAATGGGGAGATTTTCTCAATAATATATCATATATTCACTAGTGTCAAGAAAAATATATTATTTTGGGTACTTTTTCTTACTCCATATCATGGGTATTGGATACTGAATGTGTATAATATATTTTTGTTAATGAAAAGAATCTAAAAAAATAGAAATTGACTATTAGAGAAGTGAGCCAATGATTTTGGAATGGGTAAAGATTATGTTCTTTTTTTCATATGATTCTACATATTCATAGTTAATTTTAATTATTTATAGAAAATTTTTATGATGTAGCATAAAAAAATAATTTCATATATATATATATTATTCTATGATAAAGATAATTTTCATTTCTAATTAATAAAAATTATAGTTCTATTTTTGTGAAATAATTATTTATTTATCCTAAATTTTTTAACAGCATATCTATATCAAATATTGAAAAAACTATTTATAATTAAAATAATAAGAAGGTAAAAATTAAATTATTTAATTCCACATATATTTAACATAATATCTTAGGAAATATAAATAGGTATCACATCCAATGAATCTATAATGGTTAAGTATTTGATTTATATAATTATGAATCATTTGATTAATGTGAATAGTGTTTATTCATCAGATGATAAAATTACCTAGTCAAGGAAAAGGGAAACATGTTAATGATTTATTATACCACATTCAACAATTTTACGTGGCCTTACAAGTAATGTTTATCAAGGTTTATTTAATTACTTCATTTAATTTATTAATTGATTTTTAGGTATGGGTATGTTAATCTTATTAAACACAAGTACGAATTAGTT
The DNA here is from genome assembly GCA_963277665.1 of Viscum album. Lineage (NCBI taxonomy): Eukaryota > Viridiplantae > Streptophyta > Magnoliopsida > Santalales > Viscaceae > Viscum > Viscum album. The sequence continues at coordinate 1,147,789,028 of OY728127.1, read as the reverse complement.
TAATTATTAAAAGTGATATAATAGGAATTACAAAATAAACTTGTAAAAACATTAAAAAAAATTTATTTGATCATGGAAGATAATATACGAGTCAAATATTTCTTGATATCTTGGAGATTATGGGATAGTATAATAACTTACTCCACTTAGTACAACATATTTAAATTGTGTATTGGAAAGGGGAAGTCAAACACTATTGAAAATGGTTTCATATGTTATAAATCATGATGACCTTCATATTTTATGTTAGGGTTATACTCAAGAAACAAATTCATTTAAACTAACCATTTTTACTAAATTATAGTCAAAGGATCCGAAATGAGTTGTTAACTTTGAAGCATCCCAAATTTCATTTCATACTGGCATGGGGTTAAGAGATATGCGTAAAATTTGTGACTTCATGTAAAATTTAACCCAATTCAAATAATTGTGTATATGCTATTTATAATACTGAGATAGTGTGTTATTATTTCTATAATTCATTAGATAACAATTTTTTTATCAATTGAATATTCACATTCAAGAAAAGTAATTATTTCTAAAATATTTACTCGGCATAAATTTGAACATGATAAAGTTTAGGGAAAACATGATGATGTTATTAATGAGATGGAAGATTAAAAAAGATAAACATCCATGGAAAATGATTTTCATCAGTTTACAATTGAACATATAAATTATTATATATTTCATCATGAAACTATGAGATATTATAACAGCTTGAGATTTAGGAATATATTTTTCACTAAATTAATACTATGCTCGGTAACTTACTTCACACAGAAAAAATAAAAATGAGTAAAAAAATATTAGATTAATATTGTTAAGAAAAATATTATAATAATAATACCAATTTTAAAAAAACCACTCGACATTTAAATAATAATTAATAAAATTTATTTAATATAAAAATAAATTTTTTATTCTCAAATAGTTTATATGTATTATTAGTTGTACAATCGGAAATTAAATCAATAAATTTTAATTTATTAGTTATACTATTTTAATATATGATCTAATATATAATAATTCACCAAATATAAAATTTATATGAATAAATTTTTTGAAAGGATTCAAAATGAATATTTTTCACAAAAAAAATATCAATTTTTTTCTTTAAAATTATACAACCAAATATAAAAATTTATTATTTTTAAATGATAAAAAAAAAAATTAAATTTAAAATGTAAAAATTGTATTTGGTTCAATTTTTCAATTTTATAAAATAATTGATTACTAAGTGAATAGTGAATAATATGTATTTTTAACCAATGATGTAAATTAAAAGAAATTATAAATACATGAGAAAGACCAACATGATTAAAAAAAATTACTAAATAATTATTTGAGGAATAAAAATAAGTATTTTGAAATATAATTTTGAACATATAAAATAATTTTCTAATTTGAAAATATTAAATAAATTTTTATTCCAATTGAAAACCGACTTTATATTTTTTAAATAAGATAAAACAATTTATAGAGAAACTCGGATTTGGGTTCCTTGAAACCCAAAAAACCACTATTTATTATAAATAAATTAGGTCAAATATGTTAATAACATTTATAATTTTAACAAACAATAATGTTTTATTATTTAAAAGACACAATTTCCAAAAATATACATTATCTACACATGAGGCATGTTTATTCAAAAAAATACTATTTCTAGGTAAAATATGATATATTTTGTTGTTTTGTTTTTCAAAATTTGAGATAGTAATTTTCAAATTTGGTATCCTGTTCATTTTTAATGTGGTAATTAAAATAAATCACAGAGGATTAATGTTTATTTCTATGTTAATAGTATATTATGGTGAAAGTTAATTTTTTTTGGAAAGAATATATCACTTAAAGATATCTCAATGATGATTTTTGGAGAAGATAATTCATTCAATAACTATCTCCACTTCATATTTTATAGTTCTAGAACCTTCAACCATTGAAAACAAAAATTTTATTTTTCAAATGATATGTGTATATCAAAATTTACCCTTATCTTCACATATAAATTGGTAATAATTTCACCCCATTATAACAATGTTATACCATATAAATTAATAATTGAAATATTATATATTTCAACTCCTAGAAACATCTTTCATGTTTATAATATTCTAGGATCAATTATCTATCCAAATACATTCATTTTGGAGGAGTCTTCCAAGATAAATCACACGTTCTCAACATGATTATTTCTTAATCCATAGTTTTTTTATTCAAAAACATCCTTTTACAAAAATTATCTAGATACACTAACATAAGAAACCAAGTATAATTGATATACTATAAATTTAATATTTTAATTAATGACAATTATTCTATCCTTTTAATCGATTAACAAATATAAAACAACAACAATGATCTGTATGTTCATACTACGACCACCATGAAATGATGAGGTTTATTTTTCTTCACTAACTATCATGGCTGGTAACAAGTCTGGGTTTTATAAATGAATATACTAAATAATACAAATTTTTTATTATGAAATAAATAATTATCACATACCTTCATTTTATCTAAAACATTTATGAATGGTGTCAATAATTCTTTATTCAATAGACCACAATGTACACAAACAACATATTTTTTGTATCATCCCCACCATTTATGGATGGTTAGAATAATTAGTTTAATAAAGATATATAATATTTTTTATATTTTTATATTTTTATAAAAATTATATTAACATTATATAAAACATATCATTACTTATAAAATAATTATAATAGGCTCCAGATTGGGTCGATATTTACTATACAGAAGAATGATGTAAAACTGTTTAATCCATAAATGATTATGGAATAAAATATAATGTTATTATCATTTAATGAAAATTTATTTATTATTTTTTTATAATTCTATAAAGGTAATATTAATATTTTTTATTTTTATTATGTTATAACCTTTGAATTGTTAAACGCACCATAACTTGTTTATCACAATTTTATTTTTCACAAATAATATTTATATCATTCACATAATTAAATGGATATCAGTGAATAATTTAAAAAATTATTATTATATATTGAATAATCTATGATTAATTTTATTTTGGAGAAGACTAGACAATAAAATTTACATTACCAAAATAGTTTATAAGAATCAAAATTACAGATGCCCAATATTGAGATTTTATAATAACCAACTAATATATATGTTTAGAATAAGTATAATTGAAATAAATAAAAGGTTATAGATATGAATAATGTTCTGGAATATTTTATTAATATATTTACAATTATTATATAGTAGGCTAGAGTGTGTTTGAGTATGCAGGAATACAAGGAAAGGGTGTTTTATCACCATTTCCTTTTTTAGAGATGTTTTGTTAAGGAACCAAACTCTTTTAAATAGTCAATACACTATCTATTGTGTAAAAACAAAATACTATTTTCATAGGATTATCATTTGAATATTTTAATATCTAACTCTATAATTTTTCATGGAGTCGTTGTTTTGTTTTGGTGCGACATGATCCTTGAATTAATATATTAAAAAAATATTAATATTTACTAAATAATTTTCACACATATTTTCAAAATGAATGGTTTTACAATTGATTATTTCCTCCTATGAGAAATATAAGACCATAGTTTTTTTGTAACACTAAGTTTACCCATGGATTAACATAATTTATGTTTTCATTAGTCGTTTGGTTGATATAGATTGTTGAGAACTACATTATTTATTTATTTATTTATTTAATTATTTGACATTAATATTATAGGCCTCGTTGTGGAAAACACTTAGGCTTTTATACCTAAACCTGTGATTTTAGATATGACAAGGATGACATTTTTTAACAAATGGAAATGGATAGTGGAACAATGAATGTTTTTCCAAGGGATTTTCCTTTCCATATAAATATTGAGTTATTTCCAATGAGAAAAAATAAAGACCCATTAATTTTCTGTAATCTATAAAAAATCCAATTAGGGAGCATCAATTAAAAATTTTAAACCCTTTTAATAATTTTCCTTGGACTTATTTTAATCTACTTCTGTTTTTTGTTTATTTTTATTACTTGGGTGTGCCAAAGTGTTTATTTTACTTATTTTTCCTTTGATTTCACCAACGTTTCTATAATATAGAATAATTGGAAATGATCACAATAACATATGATGTTTCCAAATTCAGTCTTGTTCATTTACCAACACCATTCCTAACATTATTAAATGTTGTCCCATAGGGTTAGTAATTCAACATTTCTGGGATGGAACAATGAATGATTGAACCCCCAAATACGTAATGGATTCATGAATGAGTTGGCGATCTGTGAATTATGATTTTGTCATGGTGATATACATCATGTTACTAATAGTGACATGTATTGGAGGCCATAATTTGGGTTTGATGTCATAGGTGATTCAACATTGTGGTACATTTCCACGACAATGAGCCACATATAGATGAAGTGGCCAAAATATCACTACCAATGATTGATCCAGTGCAATAAAACTTATATCAAACTTCAAAGGTATGCTTTATTTTGGATCCAGTCATAAATAAGGCATGGAAGAGATCAATTAGGACTTAATAATTTTAGGGAATATCTCAACGCACATGACCTGTAATCTATGAACACACTTCATGTTTTACTCTTTCCTCAGTATTTAGGGTTTTGGTTGGAATTAAATATCTCATGTTGTTTCTAAAACATACCTGGAATGAGACTCAGTGTTGGTGTCTTGGTGTATATCCCAAGAGTACATATGCACAGTCATATCTATATACAATATCATGGATTTTTACACCAGTGCTTATAAGAATACTTTCTTGACCGTGAACTCAAAATGGAAAGTGTTTTAAGAAATAAACAATGTACATAGGTACAATAAGAGTTTACAGTAAGGGACCAAAGTATGTGAGCGTGGGATGTAAAAAATAGAAATAACTCATGCGTCTTGGACACTCCATGTATATGCTACACATTCCACATACTTTTTTCCATGGGATACTATATTTTGGAACTACCTCTTCAGTACTCATATTATCCCCTTCCGAGTATACTATCATGTTCAATTTTACACTTAGTATATGATAGTGGTCTTTTTTTGGGCATCAGAGATAAGGCCTAAGTTTTTATAAGATTCATGATTCATTTAGTGATGATTTGCTGATAACAACGATCATTTTTGTCTTCCTGGAAATTCTAGGGTTAGTAGTCACTTTTTTCACTAGGGAATGGGTCCACCATACTCTATATAAATGTAGTTTCAGTACCCCCTATACTATATATGGAATATGTCCCCTATATATGGAGTGCTACCCCCATATTCAAGCTTAGGAGGAGAGAAGGTCCTACCTTGGTGGTGGTTCCCCCTCAGATGTCAAGTGTAGATGAGAGGTTTCATCCCTCCACACCAATTCTTGTATGATTATTCTTGGTTCTAGGAAACAGAAGCAGAACATTGGGAGATCTAGTATGACCAACTATTAAAAACGTTTTTATAAATATAGATCCCTTATATCACCCATATGGTTTTCTTTTAAGCATATATAATGATGTGTCTTTCTAAATCATCTTTATTTATTGGATAAGATAACTATTTCTATTTATATTTCTCATTTTTTGGTTTTCAAGGAATCATAATAGGTATATTTATACATACCCTTACATGGACCTCACCCACACGTGTTGGTTATTATAAAGATGACTAGTATATGAGTGGTGACTTCGAAGGGGCATAATAGTAAATAAATTTCATGATCAGTAATGATGTTCATCCATGAGGATTATGATCTAGGATTTACAGTCATTCTTTTTTACCAATTTGTTTTAGGTTGGGACACCATTAATTACTGGTCATGTATTTTTTTAGTTATTAGAACTTTCATATAATGATATTGATATTTTGTTTATTTTCTAGTGAATTTTCCACATATATATATATATATTATTTTCAAGATGTTTCAGTTTCTTCCTATATCATTATACAATTTTTTGGAAATTATTGTATGTGAGTGTGTATAATTGAATTAGATATGACCTAAAATTCTAGTAATAATTATCCTCAATGATTGTAGTCATTCCATAGTTAATTGGAGGTAGTCAATGGGGTTTAATAATTGTCATACTACCTTGTAACACAAAAATATTTTATGAAATATTTTCATTTGAATAAATTAATTTAAAATTAAGTATTTATTTACACAAAAAACTGAGTTAATATTGCATTACACACAAACCAGTATTTTGATTGCGTTATACATGGCACTTAATGTCTTATAAACTAAAATATATTAACAATATTATTCAAACACGACTATTATAACATTGAAGATAAACATATAATTATAAATATTAATAACATATTTTTAGATATTATGTATAATAGATTTATAGTAATAAAATATACTGAAAAAATTACACAATTATTTAGAAGTTGATTTTATATGTATCAATAATATTATTTTCTATAAAATTGATTTTTTATTTAATTATTTTACCACTAATAAAATTATTTATCCAGACATGTTGAAAATTTATTTAATGAATAAATAATTCATCATCGTATCTAAATTATATTAGGGTTAATTTTTTAGACTTTACTAAAAAGATTAGTGTTTTTCAAGAATTTTGAGAAATACTAATTTTTTTAAAAATATCCTTATCATTTAATCTACATATAAATATAAATGATTATATAATGTGTTTCTAAATTATAGTTGGTTTAATAATATTTCTATTAATTTAATTTAGTTAATCATAATTGTTTTTTTACTGACTTTTGATTTAAATACCTTCTATCTTTTGATCCCTTTCTCTTTGAAAACATGCTTTCTCATCACATTTATTGTATTTAATTTAAAACAAATCTTCATAGTACTATGAATTTAATTATTAAAAATTTATTAAATTTTTTGAATCATAATAATTAAAAATTTCTAGTAAGTTAAAATTATTTTATGAGCAAAATGATTTTTAAAATAGAATAAAATTTAATTAAAGTGGTTCAGGTAAAAATGGGGTTATCAGCCGTCAAACTAAAAAAAGCGTTAAAATGTCCAAAAAAATATTAAAAATATATTTTATGGAAATATTTAGACCTTATATTGTCCATGTATCATGAATAGTGAATTATGGAGCACTATTTCATGAGAAAAACGTGGGAATAACATTTTCATTTAAAAAATATTGCTTGTTTGACACTCACCACACTTATAAATGGCCACCCAATTGGATCTCTTATTCATACTTTAAGACCCTATTCTATGTGAAAATACCTCCCATAATATCTTCTAAACATACATCCTCTCCTACTAGACCTATTAGTTTTCTAATAAACCGCTCATTGGGGTTATTTTTGTTCACTCCTAAGGTGGTTAATATAAGAAGAGGAAAAATTCTTCATCCATTTCTTTTATTTTAATTCTCCTCCACCTCTATAAATTCATATTAAAAACTTATGATATAATATCTTGTGGGACTCAAATAAAATTATGTGTTTTTAACTTATGTTCTTGACCTACAACCATCCTCAATTAAATAAAATATCTTATAAAGTCATCATTCATGTGTATAGTGGACTACCACGCCATGAACAAATATCATTTTTTTTCCATTACCATATTTAATGGTAGGTTATAATGGTTAATTAAATATGTATATATTATTTTTCTGATAGATTTTTACTTTTGGATTTATTATATCACACATACCTATATAGTATCAAATTTCTGGAAATATGGTAATGTCGTTCATGTGTATAGAAGACTACTGACTCCCATAGCTATATGATTCTTTCATGATTTTCATGAAAGGTAATTATGATGTAATTAATGAAAATATGTTATATATATAAAATTTAAATTATTATTTAATTGTAATATATTATTTAAATTTATTTATTTCTGTCCATCAAAGAAATTGAAATAGTTTTCATGCGTACGTACGACCTACCGTCACTAGGAATAATGTATTTAATTTTATTATCTATGATTTTTGGATTACTATAAATAAATTTATTATTAATATATATGATATTTTTATACTTTTTTAATTATTTATATTTTTCAACCAAGGTTATTGTGAGAGGAACACAAATAAAAAATTAAATCATATGCAAAAATAATATAGATATAACCAAAAACGTGACATTCTTAAAAAATATAAATAAGTTATGATAAATATGATTATTATTCTATAATATATTTATAATAATATTATATTTATTATATAGGAGGTCTTAAATTGTATGAAGTAATTCATGACTTATGGTATGGGATTTCTTTCACAGTTTTTGCATTTACGAGACAAATGTCATATTCACCCCAAATATATTTATGTGTTGTATATACTTCCCCTTAATGAATTTTATGATTTTTCTCCATAAAATAATTTATATTTACATAAAAATTTTACTATCTCTCTATCATTGGGCTCGTGATTAAATGTTACTAATGTTTTAATCCTTTAATATTATAATCTCTTTGTTTATCCTGATTTTTTCTATTCATCTAATGATGAAATAATATTATTTACCTCTCAAGAAAATAATGAATTTTTCTCACCTATGAATGTAATTGGAGAATAAATTTTTTCCTTCATTTCCCTCTGTTTATGTAATAAATATTACAAAATTATTTTTTTAATAAAATATTCTTTATTTCATCCTTTAGCCAAAACCCCATTTTTCATCCAAAACTGTGATATCTAAACCTATTTTTGGAAATGGTTTCATAATTATTAAATTAATTAATTAAATTAATTTTTACTGATGATTGACTTTTTACAAAATATTAAGAATGGAATATTCATGTTGTTTTCCAAATAATTTGCCTATGGATTTTTACAAAAAAGGCTAAAAAAATATCTATAGTAAACATGCATGACATTAATATTATTTCCTCACATCCATAAATGATCAATGATTTGATGATTACATTACATTCTTTCAAATATCTTTTCAATAAAAAGGGTTTTAAATATTTTTTAAAATTTCTTATTTTTAATAAATCATTTATAATTGATAAATATTCTAGGTAACACTGTTTTTTTAAAAAATAATTTTTCAATCTGGAAAGGAAATTTTACTCATAAAGTGTTTTAAACTATTTTTATATCTTTATATATAACCTCTCATGTTTATTTTGTAAGAAAATATTTTCCTCAATATTTTAATAATTCTTATATTTTAAAAGAAAAGTAATCTTCCTCAAGAATGATTCCAATAGATTTTTTGTTAAGATTCATTTTCTATCAATGATGACTACCTTTGATGTATATTATAATTTAATGAGGATATGAATCTGGGATATATTTCATATTCAACACCTGTATGGTTTGTTATGAAGAGATGTTTATAACCCCCATTTCTATTTTACGCAATATAACATGGTAAAATTATTATAAATCTTTCTTATTTTTTCTTGTCATATACTATGAGGAGATGAGGAAATGATTTAGAAAACATTATATTCTCTATAGGTTATGATATGATGAAATTTTTATGAAACTCATTTCATTTCATGTTTTATGACATAATGAATTTTTTATTTTCTTCTGGAACACATATATAAGAATTTAATTATTTGATGTGTGTTTACTATATCTCCCCCCACTGTATTTGGAAAATATTTATATCTGATTAGACAGATAGGATTGTAATGGGGTGTAAACCCAGTTCAGTAATGGAATTTGTTCACTATGATTGTCATAGGAGTGAACCTTGGCTACTATGATGGTTATAGAAGTGAGTCCAGTCCACTTTGATATCCTTGGAAGTGAGGCTTATCTACTATGGAATTTTTTTATATGATTTGGTGTATGACAATAATTTATGTTTGAAGCCAATGTTATTCTCTAATGTCTAAATTTCATTGATTCTATTATGATTTATGTCTTGTGAACTTATATTATTTTTTCAAAGACATAAGATTATGTTCTTTGAGATATACGGGACAGTTTTCAAATTTTATTCTCATATTTTCATATCCTTATATTAATTTTATGCTTACATATCTCCAATGTTTACCCTTCTTGAGAATCTAAGAACACCATTTGTTATATTTACATTTTCTAGGTTATAATCAAATGTATTATGTATGGTCTGTGTATGAATGGTTTTAATTATGAATAACATAGTGAGCGATGATTTGGTCTACCAATGAATATTTTTTATACCAAGTCTTTAAAGAAACAAAACTATTATGGTCATTATGTGTCTTTCAGTGTAATATATTGAATATTGAAGTAAACATGACTAATATAAATGTATTAATAGCCCGGGTTGTTATAGTTTGTATTGTAGGAACATTTTAGTCATTCTTTTGAAACTAGGAAGATAAAAAATTATAAGGATCCCTAGGGATTCTTCTAAGGATATGTCATTAGATACTTCTAAGGATAATTATACTAATAATTCAATGTGTAGGAAAATGACCTAGAATTTAGGTAAAGGAATAATATTATGGCTTCCATGAAATTAAATCCTTGTATATATACTATAATTGGGTGTGTCTCTAGAATAATGGTTCATAGGGGTAATAACATAGAGAAGGGCACATTGATCTACACTTGATCCTCACCTATTGCATGAAAATAGACCTCACTATACAATTGGTTTGAACCTCCCAGGGGATATATTTTGAAAATTTATAGACTCTTTACAAACCACAATGAATGATTTAAATAGATGATGACTATGAATGTCCAAAGATAAGGCTATGGTGTCATATAAATAAAACAAGGTTCTATTATTTATATATCCTATAAGTCAATTTTATTTATTATGTAGTTCCATATAATGTTTACTATTTCTCAATTTTTTTTGGTTTTTGTCAAGACCCATCCCCCAGGGCCAATTCCATGACTACCCCATGCCCGCCTCCTATAGGCCGGGGACTGACGACTAGCACCGAGTTGGAATATCCTAAGAACTGGGAGGCATTTTCCTATGTACCTAGACACACACACACACACACATACAACTCAAATCCACATACACTAGAAGGTGAAAACACTAAGTAAACAAACACAATGTACGACAGTAGAAAACTAAAGGTAAATGGGTCCAGAATACAATCCCAACATAAATAGAAAATTAAAAGTACTAGACTCTAGAACTCCTCCATACGAACCCGCATGATAGGTAAATAAATAGTTGTCTAAAGCTGTAGAAGAACATATCATATATCAGGTCATTCTAGGAACAACGTAGCCACAATCCACCAAGGACTCTATCAAAGCATCGATTGTCTGCACAAGACAAGACATGTGTGGGAAAAGCCCGTGTAGGGGTGAGTAAACCAATAATTAAAAGGCACCCCAAACCACAAAGGTATACCAAAAAGAAATACAAAAAGTAGACTACCAAGGAGGTACATAGTGAGTAGACTCTAATAAGTACAATCAATAGTGTCACTAGAGTCATCTCACATAGGTATAAATCTAAAGTAAGGAAGAAAATACTAACATTCATTACACTTAACACCATGTACTTTTCATGCACTCATCCTTAATGAGTGTTTTAGTTTTCTTGGACACCTAGGACCACTCATCACATAGGTGAGCTGGGTCACCTAGACCCACTCGTCTCTATGTCCTCCTTTGGTCACCTAGACCCGATCATCTAATTGGCTTGCTGGGTTACCTAGACCTACTTGTCTCCTTGGCCTGCTGGGTCACCAAGACCTTCTCGTTTCCATCGCATGCTGGGTCACATATACCCACTTGTCTCCCTAGATGGATGGGTCACTTAGAAATTATAATTTACTTGTTTTTCTAGGTCACCTAGACCAACTTGTGTCCTTGGCCTGCTGGGTCACCAAAACCCGCTCGTCACATTATTCTTGTCATAGCCAGTCGCAGGATCCCTGCTCATAGGGCACTTGATTTAGCTAGTTTCAACACATCAAGAAATTGAACATATCTCAACATCCACTATATTATAGATAGTGTATAAAAAAATTACAACCTCTTAATGGGGTTTCTAATACCATAAAAGGATCATTAATTGGATGTAAAGTATGAATGTTATAAGCCTTTTAGTGAAAAGAGTTTGGTTGGATCTGGGCTCGGGCTGACCTGGCCAGTCTGACCCGACCCGGTTTGGATGACCCAACCCAACCCAGTTGGGTCTGGGCCGACCTGGTCCGACTATTACTAAAGGGATATGCCTATTTGGGCATGCTGTACCAGGCCCCTTTGGTTGATGGTCTATCCCACTAGGGCACCCATCGGCCCGGTTCCCCCTCTGGCCTGGCTCGCTCGGGTGAGCTTGTTACTTCAAGTACGGATATTGAAGGCACTGATTTCACTCTGCATCATGCATCATGTAGATGGTTGGCTGCGTCCCCCACATGTGGTCCCATAGACCACATTCCATCTCACAATCGCGGCCCGACGATGGGTCTTTTGGCATGACGAAGCGCCCCACCAGCGCCACATTATTACACAGCCATGGCCTGCATAGTTGAAACCTCTGCTGGAGCATGATTCGATGTGACATCACAGCCGACACTGATGCATAAGAGGTTTCTTCCACTGACAACCAGACTCGCTCTGATGGTCTGTTTTTTGATCCAAAAGATTCACTACAATCCTTAGGTCACCAGCTCCACTTCCGTGTGCTCAAAATTGTCTCACTGTCGATCTGGGGGTCCAACCATGTTTGGAACCACCCAGTAAGAGTTTGATGAAACCAAAGGGGTCCTTTAGTGAATTACTCAAGGGGTATAGGAGATCACAATGATCTCCCAAGACAAATAACATTTTCCTTATTCTTTTAACCTTTGTTTGTTGCATTAGAATAAAAAGTGGAGACTTTCAAAATATCACTACAATAATAATCCCCTCATTAATCCTTGCTTGCTGATTCCCATTCCCTCATAGTCGACCGACACATAGGTAAATATATTAGTTGATTGACCTGTGTTCATCATTTAGAAGGAAGAACATGGTAAGGGAAACCACATAGTAATCAAAAGCCCTTACCTAGAGTCGGATAATTAGTCGGTGAAGAACAAGGTTGTTCCCTTTTCATTCACCGATCCACAACTCTCGTTGATTTCAAGATTATTCCAAGATAAAAGAAGGAAGGAAGGAGTTTTTCATCTTGGTAGGTTCATTGTTTTTCAATGCAAGATCTCCAAAGTTTCAGAGAAACCCCCCCAATCATGCTTTGATTCTCGTACCTACGTTAGGATATTAATTGATTTAATGTGTTTTAGCATTTCTGTTACACTGAGTTTCCACATCATGAAACTATTTTAATTATCAAATGAAATAGTTTTCTCATCATTTCATTGTAGTAAAAAATGTATTATGTTTATTTAATTTTTTCTTTAAAACACCCAAACATTAACTTTTACCATTGAACTATGTTGGTCGAGGTTAGGCCCGACCTAAGGAAAGAACACCCTCATGAGCTCAATGGTACTCTCAGATTTCAAATCTGATTTACCATTTATGAGTTATAAGGAATTTAAATAAAATAATATTTATTCAATTATTTAATTTATAGTCATGTCCCAAAAAAAACTTTCCGCGGTTGGCTTGCACCAACCAATGCTAGGCTCCGAAATAATAATTCACACCCCCACTATCTCAGATGTGGTCTCATATTTCCAATATGAGTTACCTTTTATGAGTTATAAGGATTTGAAAACAAAATATTATGTATTCGATTATTTTATTTATGGTCACATTCCCATAACTACTTTCCACAATTGGCCCACATAGGCCAAACTTAGGCTCCACCTAAAGAATGAATTCCCTCACAAGAATAACAGTGGTCTTAGATTTTAAATATGTTTCAATGTTCATGAGTTATATGGATTTTAAAAATCAAATATATTTACATAATTATTTTATTTCCGGTTATTCCATTTTGGGTTTTCTCAATGGAAGCCTACACCGACTAAAGTTAAGTTTCACATAGGGTAAACACACCATCCGAAATGCAACTGTGCCCTTAGATTTATGATATGGGAACCCATTTAATACTTATTACACTTTTTCAGGAAAACCACCCAGGTACGTAATTTAGAACATAACATTTTTCAATGGACCATTCTAGGAATAACATTCCTCAAACTTACATGCCATCTTAGTGCCTAGTCTCGGAATTTTCGAAAAATGTTTTCTAAAAATAAAACTGAGAAAATACGAGTCATTACATTCTCCCCACATTAAGGCTTTACATACTCGAATGCTAAACCAAGGGATTCCCATAAAGATGAGGGTAGGAGCCCGAACCTAACCCTCTTGCTCCCAATTTATATTTTGGAGATTCATGTGGGGCCACTGAATGCACACTATAATAATCAATCACCCATAGAGGGTCCATTCCTAGTGATCCTCGATCTCCACTGGAAACTCCAGAAAATTCATCTCATCATAAATTTCTAGATCACCCTATTCAATGACGTGTAATGGGTCACATACATTTCTCCATAGATAGGATACATAGAAGGTGTCCTTCACCCACCATAACTATAGAGGTAGAGACAAGGGGTATGCCACCTTTCCCACTCTACATAGTATTAGAAAAGGTCTGATAAAAATCAAAGATAACTTGGATCCCGAACCAAATCTTTATATCCCACATCGAGGAGAGACACAATGTAACACATGGTCTCCCTCCTTGAACTCCAAGGGTCTCCATCGCCTGTTAACATAGTACTTATGATTGCTCTGTGCAGTCTTCATCCTCTCCTATATGACATGAACCTTATCTATAATAGCATGCACCAATTTTGATCCCATGAGTGCTGACTCTCTGGGGCCAGCCTAGCAATGTGGTGACATGGAAGGTCACTCATACACAGAAATGAATGGTGCCACACCGATGGTGGAGTGGTATATTTTATTGAACAAAAACACCACCATAGGTAGGTGATCCTTCCAACTATGGTCTTAATCGAGGATGCAATCACATAACATTTCCTCTAGGACCTAAATAGTCCACTGTGTTATGTTGTATCTCTGTAGATGGAATGATATTCTCAAGCGTAGATGATTTCCAAAACACCTCCTACAATCCCTTCAAAAACCGAGATGTAAGGAGTGAATCTCTATCTAAGACTATCACTGATGGGACTCTGTAGAGTCAAACTGTCTCATGTACATAGAGGCATCCCATGATCTCTATGTAACTATGTTCCCAAAAATCTAAGAAGTGACCGACATGGTGGGTTGGTCAATGGTAACACAAATAGTACCATGTCCCCTGGAAATAAGTAATAAACCTTTCATGAAGTCCATCGATATCTGTTCTCACTCCCTTATTGGAACCCCATGGAAGAAAATAGAAACCCCTTCTAACCACAGGGGCTCGACAGAGTGTGTTAACAAACCACAGAAATAATTAAACAAGTGATCAACTTTTATATCAAGAGGTAAGACCATATTTAATATGTTATGTCATTATCAGTGTCCTCCCTAACACCCACATGCATATCTCGATACATCTCGTCACTCTATTCATCCACCTCTACTACTGTTCGTCCTCTAAAGGGAACAACATGCTCCCCACCTTTAAAATATCCATTAGGGGTATTCCATTTGGACAACTGAGCACTCACAAACTAACTATCGGTATCATCGTGTTATGCCTCACTGAATCACATTAATAGTGGAGGGTTAACAACAAATTATTGGATGTAAGTTGCATCATCTCTATCCATAATGGATAACTGTAATGAGGCCAACTACTCTATTTCTTTTTTTCAGTAACAATGAACTGGATATCCTACTGAGAGCATCCTCTACCACATTTCCCTTAACATGATTATAGACTATTTTGAAGTCATATTCATCGAGGGACTCCAACCATCATATCTGTATCATGTTCAAATAATTTTTAGAGAAGATATAATTGAGACTCTTGTGGTTAGAGTAGATGATAAACTATTTTCCCATAAGGCTTTGTCTCCACATCATAAATTAAAATACTATCACTACCAACTATAGGTTTTGGGTCTCCTAGTTTGGATCATGTGCTATCAATTACTAAGAACCATCTTGATACCTTTAGTTGATCAAATATATCATCAATCCTAGGTAGTAGATACTTATTTATCACAGTCACCTGATTCAGTCTTGGGATGTCCACAAATAACCTCAAGATCTTGTGCACCTTCTTGGTAAACAATTCTGGGGCTACCCATGGTAAAGCACTAGGTCTCATGAAGCCCTTCATCTACAAGTCCTCCAACTATACTCTCAATTCATGAATATCTATGAGATTCATCCAATATGAAGAGGTAGATATCAGTTTCATGCCTAGGTATAGGTTAAAGTTGAATTATACCTCCCAGCGAGGAGGTTGTCTTGGAACATCTTCAAGAAATATTTCTTCGTACTTGTCCACCGCTATAGAAAACTAAGGACTAACCTCATCCACTGCATAAAAGGTCATGCTATCCAACTGTAGAGTGATTTGTTTCACCCTCCTATGCATGAGTCTATCCTATGCAACTTGGGTTTCCTTTTTTGATGACTAAGGAAACCCAATTCCATTATTGTAGACATACAACATCCCTTTTCCTAAAATAATCAACCTGAGCATGAACTATAGATGACCAGTCCATAACCAATCTAATGTCGTAAGGCCTCGATGCTTCTATCAAGAGGTTCAAAAAAAAAACTCCCTCCTCAAGGGCCATATCACAATATCTGTATTTGTTTGATTATCAAGTCTCCTCCTATATGTATCTCCATATGTAAGGGTCAAGTCAATAGTTTAACTGAAAACTCTTGGTATTGAACATGATTCATGGAAATAAGGAATTATTATAACTTGTGTCTATTAATAAGGCAGCTAAGAGTAGACACATACCATACATTGAATCATTCATAGAGCCCTTGGGTAATATTCCATGACTGCATGTAGATACCCTCTTCCCCATCCTCCAGTTCCCTCATCCTAGTGTGTACCACATGGGGGTAGTGGTTTTAACATTTCCAAATATATACCACCTCCTTCTTCTCTCCTAGATCCCCTTCCACATCTTCCACCATGTATATTCGTCTATTCCTATCACTGTTTCTTCTTCTATGTCCCATAAACCATTTCCCTATCAACACCATAACTGGGTGGAAAATATCTAGAGAGATTCCCCAAGCTATCTCAAGAAATGAATTGCCTCTCTCTAGGATGATTGGACTCAAACTATAAGCCCTGAGCTGTAGATTTTCTATCCTGGTATATTCTCTTAGAACATCTCACACATCTTTGTATTTGAGTCTGGCATTGGCTTCTTCCTTCCAAGGTCTATGTTAATGTTTTCCCACTACTGAAATCTACTAGGTGTATCCGCTTAGCCATTGGAATTTCAACCAAAAAGGTTCACTCTAACACCCTATCAAATGTAAGAATGCACATAAGAGTAGTGTTGGATCAAATTTCCTTAAAAACACCTCTCTTGAAGGTCCGAGCCTAGAAGTAATGGTAAAATCATATTCATAGAGTACCTGGAATGGTCGGTATGCCACAATGATTACTCAGTTACCAACATTTCATCCTTCCAAAGCTTTAGGAGCTATTGGGTATGCATAGCCCTTAGATTTTATATAGATATCCCCTTATCTAATAAAGGTTCTCAAGATCCATCCATGGAAGACTCACCTCATCGTATGATCTGGTAATCTATACCCCACCATCGCCCTGCTGATCTGTATAGAAGGCACACTTGTAGGACCATTATCTGATCTAATGGTGTCTTGACTAGATGGAAAACTAAGTCATCCCCATAGATAGTCCTTAGCTACCTGTGAGTTGGGCTCACCTCAAAACCTAAGGGGTATCTATCACTGGGAGTCATGATGTGCACTCATACCACACATTCCATGCCTTGGTACTACGAGTACGACATAGTACTCCATAGGTGGTGGTATAGCTGGTACACCACCCGGTGGTTCTATATCTAGTACGAACCCCTATACCCATCTCATCACCCCACAGATCATCCTCGTGATCACCTAGTAAAATCCTGAATGGGTATCTATGTGGAAGCATCTTGTAAAAAAATTAGATATACCATGATCAATTGAGTATACCCGGTGATCTGAATCAAGAAGGACATGGAAAACAAAACTCATTCCTATATGAAGCATGTACAATCATTTCCCCCTACATTTAGCGTTTTTATCTACCAAGTCGAAAAGAAGAATTCAGGATCCTAGTGTATGGATACATCAGCCGCTGCACCAACACTGGATTCCCTGGCCTGAAATCCAAAATCGAAACACTTAACACTATATTCAAGAACACAACTCCTAGAATCTAGGTTCAAAAGATGGAATTGACCTCCTCTGATACCACTCAATCCGGACCTATCCCCCAGGGAACTTGATTTGACTACCCAAAGCCTGCCTCCCGTAGGCCAGGGTATGATGACTATCACCGAGTATGCATATCCCTGACAAATGGGATGCATTTTCTTATGTACTTGAACACACACACACACACACAAATCCAATTCATATATGTTGGAAGGTAAAATTACTAAGTATAAAAACACAGGGTATGATAGTAGAAAACATAAGGTAAAGAGGGATATAATACAATCCAAAATAAAATAGAAATGTAAAAGTACAAGTCTCGAGAACTACTCTATATGAAACTATTCCTAAAGGGTAGTTAAATAAATATCTTTTGGAAGCCTCAGAATCACATATTGTCTGTCGGATCACTGTAAGAACCACTGGGCCCTGGTCCACCAAGGACTCCATCAAATCATTGATCGTATGAAAAAGACACAAAAAATGCAGGTGAAACCCATGCAGGGGGGTGTAAAAAATTACTCATTAGGGACCCCAAACTATAAAGGTATGCCACAAAGAAATACACAAATAAGACTACCGAAGAGGTAAAAAGAGTGTAACCTATAAGAAGTAAAGTCATGAGATTTATTAGAGTCAGCTCCACAAAGGTATAAATCTATAGTAAGAAAAATAAGACTCACATTCAAAACACTTAAAACCTTGTACTAATGAATCACTCATCCCTATTGAGTGTTTAGGTATACTGGGTCACCTAGATCCACACATCACATAAGATAGTTGGGTCACCCAGGAACGGTCGTCTCCCTAGCCAACTAGGTCACCAAGATAGGCTCGTCTCCATGGAATATTGGTCTAATTAGACCCGATCGTCTCCCTGGACTCTTGGGTCACCTAGAACCACTTTTCTCTCTGGCCTGCTAAGTCACCTAGAATATCTGGTCTCCTTGGCATGTTGGGTCACCTAGACCCACTCATCTCCTTGTCTTGCTTGGTCACCTAGACCTGCTCATCTCAGTATTCTCTTCATAGCTAGCTGCAGGATCCTTGCTCATAGGATACTTGAATACAAGAGTCTACTTATCAATCCATTAGTTGTATCTCAACTTCCAAAAAAAGACAACTTAGTATATACAAAAAGGAATTCCTCATCGTGAGGGTTCCAACTCCAAAAACTTCTTGTCAAGAAGATGTACATTTTGAATGTTATGAGCCTTTTAGTGAAAATATAACTGTTTGTTATAAACACGGTCCAACCTGGGCTTACTGAACTGACTTGACCCAGTTTGGCTGATAAGACCCAACCTGGTCAGGATTGGACCAATCTAGCACAGGGGCTTGTCCCATCTTGACCTGTTGGACCCGAACATTTTGGCCGTGGGTGTATCCCACTGGGCTTCCAAGTAGCCTGATCCCCTTACTCCCACCTAATATACACTAGCGGGCTAGTTTAAGTCTAGTTGGGCTACCTAGTGGCCCAATTCCTCCTCTCACCCAGCCCACGCTAGTGGGAAGGTTCTGTCGAACCTGAGCATGGTAGGCACCACTCCTCTCTATGTCACACGACTGACAGATGGTTGACCGCCTCCACGACACGTGGTCCTTTGGACCACATGCCATCGAACACCTTGGGCCTCAACGCAGTTCTGCTATCCTAATGAGGCACCCCGCCGACACTGCTATTCCACACCACCATCGGTTCCGGTGTGTTGGTGGGTTCATCCACAGGCCACCGGACTCATGCTACTGGTCCCTTTTCTAATTTATAAGCTCTACTGTGATACACGGGTTTCTGCCTTCGCTGTCGTGTTCTCCAATCTATCTCAACATCGTTCTTGGGGCCCGAAAATGTTTTTAAACCTCCATAAAAGAGTCATATGTGACCAAGGGGGTCCATCAGTGAAGAATGTATGGGGGAGAGGATGTCAAAATGAATGCCCAATCCAAAGAACATTAGCCTTGTTCATCAAGCCTTCATTGGTTGTGTTTGATTAGATAGGTGAGACATTTGAAATATCACTATAACAATAATCCCCTCATTAATCTGCACATTTTGATTCCCATTCCTGCATATTCGACCTATCCACGATTAAATCGGTTAGTGGATTGACTGGTGTTCATCATTTAGAAAGAAGAATGGATGAAGCAAGACCACAGAGAAATCCAAACCCCTTACCTGGAGTCAGATCATTAGTCGTTGAAGAACTGGGTTGTTCAATTATCATTATCCAATCCAAAAATCTTTTAGATGGTGAGATCCATCGAATTGAAAGGAAGGAATGTGTTTGTCATCAAGGGCAGTTCATTATTTTCCAACGCAAGCTCACTAGAGGTTTAGATAAATCTCCCCAATTATTCTCTGATTCCTTCTCACACGTTAGGCTATTAATTGATGAAATAGATTTCATCATTTCTATTACGCTGAGTCACCGCGTTGTTACATTGTTTAATTTATGAAATGAAATAGTTATCTCATCGCTATGTCATAGTGAAAATATTTTTGAATAAAATAAAATATCATAAGTTTATTTTGTTTTTGGTTAAAAATCCCAAAAATTTACTTTTACCCTTTACCTGCACAAGTCGAGGTTAGGCCCTACCTAAGGAAATAACACCCTTCCTAGCTCAACGATAATCTAGTATTTCCAATATGAGTTATCATTTATGAGTTTTAAGGATTTGAAAATAAAATAATCTTCATTCAATTATTTTATTTACGGTAACATCCCAAAAACTATTTTTCACAGTTGGCCTACACCGTCCAATGTTAGGCTCCACCTAAGGAAAGCATGTAATCATGAGATCTAGGTTGTTCTCATATTTCCAATCTGATTTACCGTTTATGAGTTATAATGATTTATAAATAAAATAATATTTATTCAATTATTTTTTTTACAGTTTCATCCCAAAAACGTCTTTCCAAAATTGGCCCACACTGACCAATGTTAGACTCTTTCTAATGAAATAATTCCCTCACAAGCTCAATGGTGGTGTTTAATTTTCAATTCAGATCACCGTTCCGGAGTTATATGAATATGAAAAATAAAATAATTTTATAAAATAATTTTATTTACAGTTATGCTATTTTTGGGTATTCTCACCGGAGGCCCGCACTGACTAATGTTATGTCACACCTATGGTAATGTTGCCATCCTGAATGCAACAATGCCTTCATATTTCTGATATGGGAACCCATTTAAGACTTATTCCTCTTTTTTAGGAAAAAATCTCATGGAGGCTATTTAATACTTAATATTTTTCAGCAGACCATTCCAGAAACATTGGGCCTTGGAATCTCACTCCGTCTCAACGCATGGTCCTAGAATTTTCTTAGATATTTTCTAAAAATATAATTGGAAGAATATGAGTCATAACATTCTCCCTACCTTAAGTCTTTATGTCCCCAAAATCCAAATAATGAGATTCCCAAACAAGTGAGGGTACGATCATGAACTTGATCTGCCCACTCCCATGTGCTCTCCTACTGATTCATGTGATTCCACCGAATGCACACTAGAGGATTCAATCACCCATAGAGTGTCCTCTCCTATCGATACCCGATCTGCACTAATAACTCTACAAAACTCACCCCATCATCAATTTCCTTCATGCCCCAGTCAATGACATGTGATGGGTCATGTAAGTATCTACTATGTTGGGATACATGGAATGTGTCATGCACCCATTCTAACTATGGAGGTATAAAAAAGGGTATTCCACCCTTCCCACTCTTTTCAGTATCATAAAAGGTCTAATGAACCTTAGTGATAACTTGCTTCCCAGACCAAATCTCTATATCCCACATCGAGGAGAGACCCAAAGTAACACATGGTCTCCCTCCTCGAACTCCAAGGGTCTCCATCGCCTATCAGCATAGTACTTATGATGGTTATGTGTAGTATTCATATGATCCTAGATAACCTACACCTTTTCTATTGTATCCTGCACCAACTCTGGGCCCATGAGAACTAACACTCTAGGGTCAGACTAGAAAAGTGGTGACCTACAGGGTCTCCATTCAAGTCCTGGAATGGTGCCATATCGATTGTGGGGTGTTATATGTTGTTGTACAAAAACTCCACCAAAGGTAGGTGATCCTCCCAACTGTGGCCAAAATTGAGGATGCAAGCACATAATATTTTCTCTTGGGCCTGAATGGCCCTCTCAGTTAGGCTGTCCATCTACCGAATGAATGTTGTGCTCAATCATAGCTGAGTCCCAAAATTCCTCTTTGAATACCTTCCACAACTGGTATGTAAAGCGTGTATCTTGATGAAAGATTATAATTGATGGGACTCCATGGATTCAAAAATATCTCCTACATGTAGAGGCATCCCAAGATCTTAATCTGACTCTGTTCTAAAAAAGCTAAGAAGTGACTGACATGATGAGTTGTTCAAAAATCACACAGATGGTATTGTGTCCCCTAGGCATACATGATAAACTTTTCACAAATTCCTTCGATATCCTTTATCAATCCCTTTGTGGAACCCCAATGATGAAAAGAGTAAAACCTTCCATGCATAGGGTCTAGACAAGGTCTGTTGACAAAACAAGAAACTGATTAATTAAGATTTATACTTTTATATCAAGAGGAATGCCTAGCTTCAACTTGTTCCTTCATTATCGGTGTCCACCGTTACACCCACATGTATATCCCGATGCATGTCATCAATCTAAGAATACACCACTACTATTGTGCATCCTTTGATGGGAACAACATGATCCCTAGATTTCAAATATCTATAAGGGGTATTCCCTTTAAAAAATACATCCCCAAAGACTCATAGTTGGTATCATCGAATTGTGCCTCTGTGGCTCACTTTATAAGTTTAGGGGTAACAACCACCAATTAGAGGTAAGTTGTATCATCCCTATCCAAAGAAGGATAACTGTAACATGTCCAACTTCTCTATTTACTCATTCAGTAACTTTGAACTAGATCTTCTACTAAGAGCATCTACTACCTCCTCTTCCTTACCAGGATTATAGATTATATCAGAGTCATAGTCCTAGAGGAACTCCAACCATCATCTCTATCTAAATATCTGATAATTATGATATAATATTTACTATAGAATATTTTGGTTATAGTAGAAAATAAACCATTCACCCATAATGTAGTGTTTTCATATCTTCAATGTGAAAACTATCACTGCTAACTAAAGGTTGTGGGTCGCATAGTTCTGATCATGTGGTCTCAAATGCTGATAACCATCTCACTCCCTTCTGTTGATCGAAGAGATAATCAATCCTCGAGAGTGGATACATATTATTGGAGGTCACCTAATTCATGCAACATATTACACACATATCCTCAATCTCTCATCTGCCTTATTGATAAAAAATTCTGGGGCTGCCCATGGTGAAGCACTGGGTTTCACGAAGCCCTTCCTCTGCAATTCCTCCAAATGTACCCTCAATTAACGAAGCTCCGTGGGCGCCATCCAATATGCTGTTGTAGATATAGATGCTATACCAAGGTATATTTCAATGCCTAAGTCTACCACCCTATGAAAAGGTAGTCTTAGAAAATATTTTGGAATGGTTTCCTCATACTCATCAACCACAGAATGAAACTAAGGACTCATCTCATCCATTTCACCAAGGGTCATGCTATCCAACTGAAGACTGATTGGTTGCACCCTCACATTTGTGAGTCTATCCCATGCTTCATAGGTTTTCTTTTTCAATGGCAAGGGAAAACCCAATTCCATCAAAATGGACATACCATATCCCTTTTCCTAAAATAGAAAATCTGAGCATGAACTGTCGATGAAAAATCCATAAAAAAACTAATGTCGCAAGTCCTTAAGGTTTCCACCATGAATTACAACCAAAACTATCGTCTAAGGGGTTAGATCACACCATTGGAATAATTTTGATTATCGAGTCTCCACCCATAGGAATATTAAGATGTAAGGATAAAGTAAATGCTTTAGCCGGAATCTCTAGGTCTTGAAAAAGATTTGTCACAAGAAGGATTGATTAGAACATGTGTGTATTAATATGGGAGCTAATGGTAGACAAAAATCACACATTGAATCTTTCCTGGAGCCCTTGGGTCATAAGCCTTGACCGCATGCAACTACCCCCTTCCCTTGTCCTCCAGCTCCCCGATCCTTGTGTTGACTGCATGGCGGTGGTTATTGTAATATGTCTAAATGTATAACACCTCATGATGCTCTCCTAGATCCTCTTCCACATCTTCAGACCTGTAGTTCATCTGTTCCTATCACTATCTATTCCCTAATACCCTATCCACAATTTCCTTTTCAACACCCCAACAGGCTAGAAAATCTATAGTGAGATGGCCTCAACAATCTCATGATTTTTCCCCTATATCTATGCTGATTAGAATCACCCTATGAGCACTAAGATGTAGATTCTTTATCTTAGGACCTCCTCTTGTAATGTTTGACACACCCAAGTCTCAGAGACTGATTTCAAATTCCTGCTTCTAAGGTATCTACTTTTATTTTCCCACTACTAACATCCACTGGATGTATCCACTCATCCAAGGGTCTTTCAACCACACTGGATCTCTCTAGAACACTAAAATAAGTATAAATGCATAGAGGAATAGTGATGGATCAAATGTCCCTAAACACACGTCGCTCAAAGTTCCAACCCATGAAGTACTAGTAGAATCATATTCATCGAGTACCTCAAAAGGCCAGTATGCCTCGATGAATACTTAGCTATAGACATGTCGTCCTACTGATGTTGTAGAAGCTTAGGGGTATGCATAACCCTTAACTTTAATTTATGGATCCCATTCTTCGAGAAATATTTTCAAGCTCCATCCATGGAAGATTCACCTCATCATATGATTGGGTAATCTAAACCAAACAACTTCCCTGCAGAGCCATGTAGAAGGTTCTCTACTAGAATCACCATATGATTTAATGGTTTCCTTACTATATGGAAAAATCAGTCACCACCTTATGATTGTCCATATCTGCATGTGATTTGGGATCACCTCGAACCCTAAGGGGTATCTGTCACTGGAAATCATGATGTGCACTCATCCTAAGCATCTCATTCGTAGGTACTATGAGTACCGTGTGCTACTCCACAAGTGGTGGTATATTGGGTACACCACCAAGTGGTTCCACCTTTGGTACGAACCCCTATATGGATATCATCACCCTGCAGATCATCCTCATGATCACGTGGTGGAATATAGGTTTCCTATCTACGTGGAATAATATTGAAATAAAAGATATACCACAAAAAATAGAGTATACCTAGTGAGTTGACTCAATAAGGAAATTAAAAAATCAACTCATTCTTAGACAATGCATGTACCATAATTTTCCACTACAACTAGTGTTTCATCTACCCAGTTGAAAAGTAGAATTTTGGGACCAGATTATGGATACATTAGCCACCACATCAACATTGGATTCAATGGAATAAAATCTGATCTCGAAACACATAAAATTATTTTCCCATACACAACTCCCAGACTCTAGGTTCTTAAGGTAAAACTGACCACCTATGATACCACTCTATCACAACATGTCCCTTGGGGCCTGTTCTATGACTACACAAAACCCACCACCCTAATGCCAGGGGTTGGTGATGTTGGGTGAAAAACCAATCCCACATTAGTTTCCACAAAGGATGGTGGATCACATATAATATTTGATGGTAAAATCCTCCTATCACCCATGGGTTATAGGATGGATTCCCAGAAGGGTGTATGTATTGGGACTGGGAGTCCTAGGGATGGATGAAATAAATCCATCCAACAGGTATCAGAGGCATGGTGTATCCTTGGTGTGATGTAGGGTGGAATATTCCCCAAGCCTATTTGACAACAATATCAGTTCCTAATTTCATGAATGTGAATACATGGTTACTTATGCTGATAGTCTTCTAGATAAATGGTTTCTAGGTGGAAAGTCTCGCTGATGAGAAAATGATGGTGTAAGATGGTTGGATTTGATGTAATATCGTTTAAGGGGAGGCCCAATTGTGTGGTTTTTTTTAATGGATGGTTTTTTTAGTAAAAAACTATTACCACATCACTTTATCCAAATTATGGTGGCTCACATATAATAATACATGGTCAACTCCTCAAATCACCCATGGGTTTTAGGATAGAACCCTATAAGGGCTTAAATGTTTGGCCTGAGAGACATAGTGCTGGAGGAAATTTATCCGGACAGGCGACTAGCACCAAGTAGGCATTTCCCAAGAAAATGGAAATAATTTTACTAAGTACCGTTACACACTCACACAACTCCAAACCATAGATACTAGAAGGTGAAAACTCTAAGTAAACAAACATAATGTATGACAGTAGAAAACTGATGGTAAACAGGGCCATCATAAAATCCAAACTAAAATAGAAAAGTAAAAGTATAAGTATCTTGAAATTATCTATATGAAACCCTACATGAAAGGTAGTTATAGAAATAGCTGTCTGAAGTCAAAGAAGCACATATTGTCTATCGGGTCACTCTAAGCACCACCTAACCCTAGTCCACCAAGGACTCTATGAAAGTGTCGATTATCTTCACTAGGCACAACACTTGTAAGCGGAATCCGTGCAGGGGTGAGTAAAACAATACTCATTAGGGACCCCAAAAAACAAAGGTATAATGCAAAGAAAAATACAAAGCATACTACCAAAAAGGAACTTAGAGTTTTGTCTATAAGAAGTAAAATCATGTGAGTCAGTTGAGTCATCCCACATATGTATAAATCTAAAGAATGGAAAGAAATACTAAAATTATGACACTTAACACCTTGTACTGCTGAAGAACTCATCCATGATGAGTGTTTAGGTTTGATGGGTTACCTAGAATATCTCATCACTTAGGCCAGCTGGGTCACCAAGACCCGCTCTTCTCCCTAGCCTATTGGGTCACCTAGAATCTCTTGTCTATGTGACCTACTGGGTCACGCAGAACCACTCATCACCCTAGACTGCTGGGTCACCAAGACCCTCTTGTCTCCCTCACATGCTAGGTCAACTAGACCCGATCGTCTCCCAAGCCTACTCAATCACCGAGACCCACTCATCTCCTTGGAATGCTGGGTCACGTAGACCTTATCTTCTCCTTGTCCTGCTCGGTCACCTCAACCCACCCATCTTAGTCTTCTCGTCAGAGCCAACTTTAGGATCCCCGCTCATAGCATGCTTGGTTCTAGGATAGTACACTTATCAAGACATCATTTCTATCTCAACATCCACGAATGTCCACATAGTATAAACCAAAAACATTCCTCAACACGAGGGTTCCAATGATATAAATGGCTCCCCAATCAGACATATAGTATGAAAGTTATGATAATTTTATAGAAAAGGGGGTTGACTGGTTCCCTGTTTGGTCCAACCCAAGAAAACTAAATTGAACCAACCCAGTTTGGTTGAACCAACCTAATCGAGGCAGGTTTGGGTCATCCCAATACATCCTGTCCTAGGGACGAGGCCCATTTAGGAATACTAGATCCGGCTCATTTGGTCATGGGTGAACCCCTTAGGGACACCCAATGGCCTGACCCCCTTTCGACAGCCTGACCCACACTGGCAGGCCGATATGTGTCCAGCTGGGCCACCCAACGACCCAATTCACTCTCTGGAAAAATCCAAGCTGGAGGTCCGATTCTGTCTAGCATGGATGTGGCAATAACAATGGTAGTTCTTCTTCATGCAACAAGCATCTGGTCGGCCCCTCCCCCTCAAATGGTCCCATGGACCATGTGCAATCACATATCCGGGCCCAACAGTGGGTCTTCCATCCTGACATGGCACCCCACTGGTGCTGCTATTCTGCACCACCATGACCTCCACTGGTGGCTTCTTCCATGGGACACCAGACTCACTCTGGTAGCACATTTTCAAATCTAGATTCACCTTTTCTATCCTCGGGTCTCCCCCTCCACTTCCATGTGCTCCAAGTTGTCTCGTCGTCGATTCGGGGGTCCATACAAGTTTGAAACCTCCAGAAAAAAGTCTGAAGTGACCATGGGGGTCCTTCAGAAAAGAACTAAAGGGGTATTAGAGGTCAAAATGAACTCACATCGAAACAAATGTAGGCCATGTTCTTTTGGCATTCGTATTTTGCGTTAGAATAAAAAGGTGAGATGATCAAAATATCACCATAATAATAATCCCTTCATTAATCCCCCTCATGCCTATTCCCATTATCGCATAATCAACCAATTAGTGGGTTAATATATTATTTTATTAACATGTGTTCATTTTTTAGAAAAAAGAATGGAGGAAGGGAGAGAACACAAAAATCAAAACCCACTACCTAGAGTCAAGTCATTAGTCGGTGAATAACATTGTTGTTCCGTTATGAATCTCTAATCCACAACTCTTGTCGAAGGTAAGATCCTTTTAAGGGAAAGAAATAAAGAAACACTACTGGAAAACTAACCTATACCAACGGTTTGGAAACGTTGGTATAAGCCTCGAAACCGTTGGTATAGCCTATACCAACGGTTTGGAGAACCATAGGCAAGTAAGCCGTTGGGATAGGTCTATACCAACAGTTTTTGGAAAACCGTAGGTATATACCTATACCTACGGTTTTGAAAACCATTGGTATAAGTAATATGAACATCTATACCAACGGTTCCTTAAAAACGTTGGTATATGTATTTCCAAAAAAAAACATTCGCTGGGATTTGATCCCAGGACCTCCGGTTTATCATTGAATGACCTAACAACTAACCTAACATGACTTTTGTGAACATAATTTCATAAATATATATATGTATTATCATAAGTATTTTAAATATTAATTTATATAATGTTCTAGTTAAGAGGATCCTATAAAAAATAAAAGGACCTATAACAACTATTGTCAAAACCGTTATAGACCTATACCAACGGTTTTGACAACCGTTGGTATAGGTCCCTAGAATCTGGGTAGGGATGTTGAAATATTGGGGACTTTTCCCAATGGTTTGTCCAAACCATTGGGAATGGGTAGGCTTTCCCAATGGTTTAAGTGGCCACAAATTGGACCTTTCCCAACAGTTTGGAAAAACTGTTGGGAAAGACTACCATTTCCCAACGGTTTTGGCAAACTGTTGGGAAAGGGGGTATAGAAGTGTTGGGAAAGGTCACATTTCCAGTAGTGGAAGGTGTTCATTGTCATGGGCCATTTATCATTTTCCTATAAAAGATCCCCATAGGTTCATAGTACTCTCCCCAATCATCCTATGATTCCTGTACCAATGTTAGGATATTAATTGGTTAAACTTGTTTCAACATTTCAGTTAAGATGAGTCTCCATGACGTTACACTATTTTATTTATGAAATGAAATAGTTGTCTCATCACTGCTTCATTGAGAAAATATTTTTGAATAAAATAAAAATTATTATGTTTATTTTATTTTTCATTAAAATTATCAAAAAATAACTTTTACCCTCGACCCGTACCAGTCAAGGTTAGGCCCTTCCTAAGGAAAGAACACCCTCACGAGCTCAACAATACTATCTTTTTTCCAATTAGAGTTACCATTTATGAGTTATAAGAATTTGAAGATAAAAGAATCTTTATTCATTTATTTTATATAAGTTCACATCCCAAAAACTACTTTACATAGTTGGACCACACCAACCAATGTTAGGCTCCAACTAAGGAAAGCATGCCCTCATAAGCTCAACGGTGGTCTCTTATTTCCAATCTGAGTACCCATTAACAAGTTAAAAGGATTTGAAAATAAAATAATCATTATTCAATTATTTTATTTATGGTCACTTCCCAAGAATAAATTTGTTTAGTTGGCCCACACCGACTAATTTTAGGCTTCAACTATGGAAAGATTACCCTCATGAGCTCAACAATGGTATCATATTTTCAATATGTGTCACCATTCATGATTTCTAAGGATTTTCAAAATAAAGTAATTTTATTTAATTATTTTTTTATGGTTATGCCATTTTTTGGGTTTCCTCCCTAGAGGCTCGTGCTGACTAATGTTAAGTCATGCATAGTGTTGTCCTTCCATCCAGAATGAAACGGTACCCTTGGATTTCAAAACCCAATACCCATTTAAGACTTAAACTTTTTCAGGAAAAAATATCATGCACACTATTGAAAACATAAAATTTTTCGACGAAACATTCCTATCCCACCAGGATTCAGAATCACATTCTGTCTCAGTAACTGGTCTCAGAATTTTCCCAAATGATTTTTAGAAATAAAACTGGGAAAATTCAAGACATTACATTCTCCCCACCGTAAGGCTTTACGTACCTAAAATCCA
The DNA here is from genome assembly GCA_963277665.1 of Viscum album. Taxonomy (NCBI): domain Eukaryota; kingdom Viridiplantae; phylum Streptophyta; class Magnoliopsida; order Santalales; family Viscaceae; genus Viscum; species Viscum album. The sequence goes on along the minus strand of OY728127.1, from coordinate 1,147,758,552 downwards.
AACCAAGGGATTCCCAAACAGATGAGCATATGAAAATGAACATGAGAATCCCTCTCCAATGTGCTATCCTAGAGATTCAAATGCTTCCACCAAATACACACTAGAGGAATCAATTTCCCATGGAGGGTTTTCTCTTGTCAATCCTCGATCTCTACTTGAAACTTTGAAAAAGTCACCCCGTCTTCAACATCTGTCTTTCCCCAGTCAATGAAATGTGATGGGTCATGTATGTATCTCCTCAGTTGGGATACATGGTAGATATTGTGCACCCTCTCTATCTACAGAGGTTGATCTATGGGGTATTCCACATTTCCCACTCTATGTAGTATTAAAAGAGGTATGATGAACCTCAGAGATAACATGTCAGCTTGACCAAATCATTGTATCCCATATCGAGGAGAGACCCAAAGTAACACATGGTATCCATCCTTAAAATACAAGGGTCTCCATTTCCATTCAGCATAATACTTATTATGGATTTTTGTAGTCTTCATCACTCTTGGATGACCTGCACTCTCTCTGTAGTATCCCGCACCAACTCTGGGTGCATGAGCACATACTCTTCGAGGTCATTATAGTAATGTAGTGACCTATACAACCGCCCATAGAAGACCTCAAATTGTTTTATACAGATGGTGGAGTGGTAGCTGTTGTTTTAAAATAACTCTACTTGAGTTATATGATCCTCCAAACTATGACCAAAATCGAGGAGGCAAGCACGTAGCATGTCCTCTAGGACCTAAATAGTTCACTCTGTCATGTTGTCTATCTATAGATGGAAATATATGCTCAAGAATAGCTATGTATAAAAATGCCTCTTACAATACCTTTCACAACTGGGATGTAAATCATGAATCTTGTTCTGTGACCATCCTTGATGGGACTCCGTGGAGTCAAACTATCTCTTTCATGTAGTGGCATCCCATTCTCTCTACGAAACTCTATTCCCAAAAATCTATGAAGTGACCAACAAAGTGAGTTGGTCAATGATGACCCAGTTGGTACAATGTCCCCTGTACATAAGTGAAAAACATGTCATGAGGTCCTTGTATATCCTTTATTACTTCATTCATGGAACCCCAAGGAAGAAAAGATCAACCCCTTCTAATCACATGGGCTCGACACAATGTGTTGACACACCAAGAAACTGATTAAACAATCTCTTAGCTTTTATATCAATAGATAAGCCCATATTCAACCTGTTCTTTCATTCCCAGTGTCTTCCCTACCACCAACATTCATTTCCTGATGTGTCTCATCACTCTAGGCATCTATCTATACTAATTTTCATCCTATGAAGAGAATGAAATCCTCCCCACCTTTAAAATATCCATAAGGGGTATTCCATGTAGAAAAATGATCACTCAAAGACTCACAGTCAGTATCATCAAGATGTGCCTGCCTGACTCACTTTCAGAGTGGAGGGGTAACAACCACCAATTGGAGGTAAAGTTCACCATCCCTATCCATGAAGGATAACTGTAACAAGTCCAAAAACACCATTTCCTTGTTCAGCAACTCCAAAATGGATCCCCTGTTGAGTGTAAATGCTACAACATTTACCTTACTAGGATTATAGACAATTTGAAGTCATAGTCTTGGAAGAGATCTAAACATCAACTCTATCTCAAGTTGAAATCATTCAGAGAAAAGATATACTTGAGACTCTTATAGTTAGAGTAAATGATATATTGTTCTCCCACAAGGTAGTGTCTCCATATCTTCAATGAAAATACTACTGTTTCCAACTAAAGGTATGGGTCACATAGTTCTGCTCAAGTGGTCTCAACTGTTGAGAACCATCTGACTCCTTTAAATTGATCTAAGAGATCATCAATCCTTGTTAGTTGATAATTATTCCTCACAGTCAATTGATTCTGGCACTAGAAGTCCACACCTAACCTCAAGCTCTCGTCTGCCTTCTTGGAATACAATTTTGAGGGTGCCCATGGTGAGACAGTGGGTTTCATGATGTCCTTCCTCAACAAATCCTCCAACTATTCCCTTAATTCACAAAGCTCCTCTTTATCCATGTGATATGCCTATGTATATATTGATGTTGTCCAATGGTATACGTCAAAGTAGAGGTCTACCTCCCTATGAGGAGGTCGTCCTGGAACATATTTTGGAAATATGACCTCATACTCATCCACCAATTTAGAAAATTGAGGACTCATCTCATCCATCACACCGATGGTCATGCTATCCAAATAAAGAGTGATTGGTTTCACCATCCTACTCACGAGTCTATCCCATGCTGTTTGGGTTTATTTTTTCACCAACCATTGAACACCCAATTCCATCACTGCGAACATACTACATCCCTTTGCCTAAAACAATCAATCTGAGAATGAACTATGGATGACCAGTCCATACCCAAACTAACATCATAAGGGCTCAACTCTTCCACCGAGAGGTTCCAATTGAAACTCTTTCCTCAACGGTCCGATCACACCATCCTCATAAGTGTGACTATCAAGTCTCCTCCTATAGGTATCTCCAAATGTAAGGGCCAAACCAAATATTTATCCCAAAAACTCTAGGTCTTGAAAATAATCACGATAAGAAGGAATAATTAGCACCTATATCTATTAATACATCAACTATGAATAGACATATACCATACATTGAATCATTCATGGAGCCATTGATTCATATGCCTTTACCGCATCCACCTACCACCTTCCCCTATCCTCTAGCTCCCCAAGCCTAGTGTGGACCACTTGGGGGTTGTGGTTGTAACACATAAAAATGTATACCACCTTATACTACTCTCCTAACACCACTTCCTTGTCTTCCACCATGTAGATTCATCTGTTCTAGTCAATGCCTCTTCCTTAGTGTCCCATTCACCATTTCCCTGTCAACACCCCAACAGGATGGAAAATATCAATTGAGATAACCTCAGCCTTCTCATGAAAAGAATTACCTCTCGATAGGATGATTGGACTCACCCTATGAGCCCTGAGCTGTAGATTCTCTATCATTGGGTTTCCTCTCAGAACGTCTCACATGTCCAAGTCTCTAAGACAGACATCAGCTTACAACTTCCAGGGTCTTTGCTCCTATTTTCCAACTACTGACATCAACTATCTATATCCACTCGTCCAATGGACTTTCAACCACAAAGGTTTATTATGAAACCCTAGAATAAGTAGGAATACACATGGGAATATTTCTAGCACATATTTACCTAAACACACCTCACTTGGAGCTCTAAGCCCTGAAGCACTGGTCAAATCGTATTCATCAAGTACCTAGAAAAGTCTGTATACCTCGATGTATACTCAGCTACTAACATGAAATTCCCTCAAAGCTATATAATCCCTTGGGTACCCATAACCTCTATCTTTTAGGGTGATATCCCCACCACTATGAAAGGTTCTCAAGATCCATCCACTGAAGATTTACCTCATCATAAGACCTGGAAATCTAAACCACGCCATCGCCCTACTGAGACACTTAGAAGGTTTACTACCAGGACCACCATCCGATCTAATGGTGTCCTGAATAGATAGAAAACATTGTCACCAACTCAATCCAATCTTTAGCCTCATATGAGTTGGGATCTCCTCAAAACCTAAGGGGTCTTTGTTGCTAGAAGTCCTGAAGTGTGCTCATCCCTCGCATCACATCCACTGGTACTATGAGTACCATGTGCTACTCCATAAGTGGTTGTATAGTTGGTAAACCACCCAATGGTGCTACCTATGGTATGAAACCAGTATCCATCTCATCATCCCACAGATAATCCTCATGATTATGTAGTGGAATCCTGGCTAGCTATTTACGTGGAAGTATCTTGAAACAAAACAACATGTACCGCAATCAATAGAGTATACCTGGTGTGTTGAATCAAAAGGGACATGGAAAACTCAACCCATTTCTATATGATGCATGTACAATCATTTTCCCCTGCAACTAGTGTTCTTATGTACCGAGTCCAAAATAAAAATTGAGGGTTATTATGTCTGAATACGTCGGCCGCCACACCAACACTTTATTCCCTCAACTAAAAGAGGAACTAGAAACACTTAACATTGTTTCCCCAATCCCAACTCATAGACTCTGGGTTCCTAAGGTTTAACCAACCACCTTTAATACCACTATTTCATTACCCATATTTTGAGGCCCATATTTTGACTACCCAAAGCACGCCACCCCTAGGCCATGGGCTAGCTACTAGCGCTGAGTATGCATATCCCATACAAGTGGGGTGTATTTTCCTAAGTACCTATACTCACAAACACACACAACTACATCCCATAGATGCTGGATGGTGAAAAAACTATGTAAATAAACACAAGGTATGAAATTAGGAAACTGAAGGTAAAAAGGGATGGAATATAAGACCAAATGAAATAGAAAAGTAAAAGTACAAGACTCTAGAACTCCTATGAAGAAAACCCTACATGAAGGTTAGTTTTAAAAATAGGTGTCTGATGCCACAAAAGAACATAAAATCTGTTAGGTCACTCTAACCACCACCTACCCTAGTCCACTAAGGGCTCAGTGAAAGCAACAATTATCTGCACAAGACAAAACAGGTGCGGGCGATGCCCGTGCAGGGGTGAGTAAAACAATGCTCAGTAGGGACCCCAAACTAAAAAGGTATACTGCAAAAAAATACAAAAACCAGACTACCAAAAATGTACATGGATTGTATCCTCTAAGAAGTACAGTCAAGAGATTCATTTGAGTTATCTAACACAGGTATAAATCCAATGCAAGGAAAGGAATACTAACAGTCATAACACCTAAAACAATGTACTGATGAAGAACTCATCCCTAATGAGTGTTTAGGTCTGCTGGGTTACCTAGAATCTCCCATCACTTAGTCCAGCTGGATCACTAAGACCCGCTTGTCTCCCTGGCCTACTGGGTCACCTAGAACCACTCGTCTATGTGACCTGCTAGGTCACCTAGACCCACTCGTCTCCCTAGACTATTGGATTACCGAGACCTGCTCGTCTCCCTGGCCTATGGGTCAACTAGACCTACTCATCTCCCTAGAATACTCGGTCACCTATACCCACTCCTCTCCATGGCATGCTTGGTCACCTAGACCATGTATTCTCCTTGTCCATCTTGGTCACCTAGACCCTCTCATCTCAATCTTCTCATCACATCCAGCTATAGGATCCTCGCTCGTAGCATGCCTGATTCCGGGAGAGTATACTCCAAAACCCATCAGTCATATCTAAACCTAAAAAAATTCCATATAGTATATACTAAAAGTCCTGCCTAATCGTGAGGGTTCCAATTCCACAAATGATTCCTCAATCAGACGTATAGTTTGAATGTGATGAGCCTTTTAGTGAAAAGTGGTTGGTTGGTTCTAGTCACTGTCTGACCGGGTCGGGCTGTCCTGACCCATTTTGGTCAACCTAAACTGATCCGGTTCAGCCTAACCCATTTGGTAATACTGGACCCAACTTGTTTGGCCAAGGGTGTAGGTCGAAAGGCCACCCAGTTTCTGGTTATCTTCCTCGACCCTGACCTACACTGGCGGCCTGGTTTATGTCCAACCAGGATGCCCAGTGACCTAGTTTCCCCTCTGGCTCAGCCTGCACTGGAAGGCCAGTTCTGTCTTGCCCATACATGACAGGCACCACATTCTCATTACATCATGTGGCTGACAGTTAGTCGGCCACCTCCCCCACATGTGGTCTCATGAACCGCATTCCATTATACACCCTTATCTCGTCCATGGGTCTCCCATATTTATGTGGTGCCCCGCTGGCACCACTGTTCCACACCGCCATGGCCTGCCTGGCCATGACCTTCACCGGAAGGCACGACCTCCCACACGCAGCCTCTGATGGTGTTGGTGGATTGGTGGTTTCTTCTGTGGGCCACTAGACTCTCTCCGTTGGTTTGTTCTCTGATCCATATGCTCTACTGCAATCCTTGGGTTTCCACCTCCACTTCCCAGTGCTCTAAGATTTTCCACCATCGATCCGATGGCCTGAACCTGTTCAGAACCTCTAGGAAAGAGTCCAACATGACCATGGGGGTTCATTAGTGTAGAAAAAAGGTGGATATGAGATCAAAATGAACACCCAAGGCAACCAAACTCAGCCTTTTTCATTTTGACTTCATTCATTATGTTAGAATAAAAAGGAGAGACATTCAAAATATCACTACAATAATAATACCCTCTTTAATCCCCACATGCTGATTCCCATTCCCACATAGTTGACCAATTTTTTGGTCAATGTGTTATTGGATTGAATCATGTTTGTCATTTTGAAAGAATAACTGGTTATGAGAGACCATTTTGAAATTAAAACCCCTTACTTGGAGTCAGATTGTTAGTCAATGAAGAACAAGGTCATTCCATTTTTATTCGCCAATCCACAACTCTCATCAACAGTGAGATCCTATTGTGTTAATGGAATAAAGGAATGTGTTCTTCATCATGGGAGGTTTTTCATTTTCCAGCTCAAGCTCTCTAGAGGTTTAGAACAATCTCCTCAATCGTGCTTTGATTCTCACACCCACGTTAGGCTATTAATGGATGAAACACGTTAAAACATTTTTATAATGTTGTGTTGCCACATTGTTACAATGTTTCATTCATGAAATGAAATAGTTGTCTCATCTCTACATCACAAAAAAAATATTTTTGAATAAAATAAATCATCTTAAGTTTATTTTATTTTTCTTTAAAACACCCAATGATTAACTTTTTCCCTCAACTGACAGTGGTTGAGGTTCGACCCCACCTAAGTAAAGAACACCCTGAAGAGATCAATGTTACTCTTGGATATCCAATCTGATTTACCATTTATAAGATATAAGGATTTGAAAAGAAAATAATCTTTATTCAATTATTTTATTTACGGTCATGTCCCAAAATCTACTTTCCACAGTTGGACCACGCCAACCAATGTTAGGATTCACCTAAGGAAATCACACCCTCACGAGCTCAACATTGGTCTCAGATTTCTAATCTGAGTTACAGTTTATGAGTTATATGGATTTTAATATAAAATAATCTTTATTAAATTTTATTATTTATAATCACATCCCAAAAACTACTTTCCACAGTTGGCCGACATCATTCAATGTTAGGTTCCACCTAAGGAAAGCATGCCATCAAAAGATAAATGGTGGTCTCAAATTTTTAGTCAGAGTCACCATTAATGAGTTATAAAGATTTGAAAAATAAACTAAAATAATTTAATTATTTTATTTATTGTTATGCTTTTTTTGGATTTTCTCACTGGAATCCCTCTCTGACAAAAGTTATGTCACGCTTATAGTATACCTACCATCTTGAACACATCAGTGCCCTTGTATTTCATATCCGGGATCTAGTTTAAGTGTTATTACATTTTTTATAGGAAAATCTCTCACACACGCTATTTAAAACATAATATTTTTTGATGGACCATTTTGGGAATACTAGGCCTCGAAATCGCACGTTGTCTCAGCACCTGGTCTCAGAATTTTCCTAGAGGTCTGCTAAAATTAGTACCGAGAAAATTCCAGTAATAATATTCTCCCCACCTTAGATATTTACATCCCTAAAATCCAAACCAAGGGATTCCCAATCAGAATAGGGTACGAGAATGAACCTAAGCCTCTAGGTACCATGTGCTCTACAAAAGAATCCTATTCATCCACCAAATGCACATTATATGAATCAATCACCCATAGAGGGTCCTCTCTGGTCGATCCTCGATATCCTCTAGAAACACCACAAATTTCACCCCGTCGTCAATGTCCATATCACCCTAATCAATGATTTGTGATGGGTTGTGTACATATCACCTCAACTGGGATATGTTAAAGGTGTCATGAACACACTCTAACTATGGATTTAGATCCAAGGGCTATTCCACCTTTCCCACCCTATGAATTATCTAAAACGTTCTGATAAACCTTTGAGATAACTTGTCACCCCAGGAAAATATCTGAATACCACATCATTGAGAGACACTAAGTAACACATGGTTTCCATCCTCGAACTCAAAGGGTCTATGTCGCCTCTCAGTATAGTACTTCTGACGATTCTATGTAGTCTTAAACCACTCCTAGATGACCTTCACTTTCTCTGTATTAGCCTACACCAACTCCGGGCCCATGATTTGTAGACTCTCTGAGGTCAGTCTAGCATAGTGGCGACCTGCAGGGTCACCTGTACAAGTCCTAGAATTGTGACATACCAATGGTGGAGTGGTTTATGTTTTTGTATGAAAACTCCACCAGAGGTAGGTGATCCTCCCAAATACAGCCAAAATTGAGGATAAAATCATGTTGCATTTCCTCTAGGATATGATTGGTGTGCTCTGTTAGGGAGTATATCTATGGGTGGAAAGTTGTGATGAAGTATAGCTAAGTCCCAAAACACCTCCTACAATCCCTTCCACAACCAGGTTGTAATGCATGTTTCTCAATCCAAGACTATCATAGATGGGACTCTGTGGAGTCGAACTATCTCCTGCACGTAGAGGAATCCCATGCTCTATACAGAACTCTATTCTAAAAAATATAATAAGTGACCGACATAGTGAGTTGGTCAACAATCACCCATATTCTATGATCTCCCCAGTACATACATGATAAACCTGTCATAAAGTCCATCAATATCCATCCTTACTTCCTTCTTGGAACCCTAATGAAGAAAAGAGAAACCCCTTCCAAGCATTGGGGCTCAACACGGGGTGTTGAAAAACCAAAAAACAAATTAAACAAGCACTCAACTTTTATATCAATAGGTAATCCCAGTTTCAACAAGTTCCCTCATTCCTCAGTGTCTACCCAAAAATCCACATGTGTATCCCAAGGCATCTCATCACACTAGGCATCAAATGCTATTACTGTGCATCCACAGAAGGAACTACATTCTCCCCACCTTTCAAATATCCATAACGGGTATTCCCTATGGATAATAAAGAACTCAAAGGATCACAATAAATATCATCATGTTATGCCTCCCTAACTCACATTAAGAGTAGAGGGGTAAAATCATCCAATTGGAGGTAAGATGTATCATCCCTATCAATGAAGGAGAACTATAATGAGGCAAACCAATCCATTTACTCATTCAGTAACTACGAAATGGATCTACCATTGAGGAAACTAATTCCATGTTTCCCTTACCAGGATTATATATTATTTCTATATCATAGTCATGGAGGAACTCAATCCATTTTCTCTATCTCAAGTTAAAATAATTATGAGAGAATATATACATGATACTCTTGTGGTTAGAGTGGACGGTGAACTATTCTCCCATAAGGTAGTGTCACCACATCTTCAATGTGAATAATACCAATACTAGTTCAAGGTCATCTGTCACATAGTTCTACTCATGTGGTCTCAACTACTGAGAACCATCTCGCTCCCTTTAGTTGATCTAAGAGATCATCGATCCTCAGTAGTGGATACTTATACTTCACAGATACCTAATTCAAGCTTTGTAAGTCCACACATAACCTCAAGATATCTTCTTCCTTATTGGTAAACAATTCCGGGACTGCCCATGGTGATACGCTGGGTTTCACAAAGCACTTCCTTTGTATGTCCTCCAATTATAACTTCAATTCATGGTGCTCCACAGGATCCATCCGATATGCTAATGAAGATATCAGTGTTTTCTCAGGGTACATGTCAAAGAAGAATTCTACCTCCCAATAAAGAGGTTTTCCTAGAACATCTTCCAGAAAGACATCCTTATACACATCCACCACTGTAGGAAACTGGAAAATCCTCTCATCCACTACACCAAGGGTCATTCTAGCCAAATGAAGAGTGATTGGTTGCACCCTCCTATGAATGAGTCTATCTCATGCTACTTAGTTTCCTTTTTTTTTTCTGACCAAGGAAAACCCAATTCCATCGTTGTGAACTTACTTTACCACTTATCTTAAAAAAATGAATATAAGAATGAACTATGGATGAAAAATTCATACCCAAACTAATTTTGTAATTCCTCAATGCTACCACCAAGAGGTTCGAACCGAAACTCTCAACATAAGGGTCAGATCACACTGTCAACATAAATGTGATTATTGAGTCTCCTCCCATAGGTATTTCGAGACATATGGTTCAAGAAAACCGTTTAACTAGAAAATATATGCCTGGAACAAGATTCATGAAAAGAAGGAATGATTAGAACTTGTGTCTATTAATTTGTCAAATATGTCTAGACAAAAAACAAACATTGAATCCTTCCTGGAGCCCTTGGGTCATATGCCTTGACCGCATGGAGCTAACCCCTTACCCTATCCTCTAGCTCCCTGATCATGATGTGGACCACATGGGGGTGGTGGTTGTAACATGTTGAAATGTAAACAACCTCTTGATACACTCACATATCCTCTATCATGTTTTCCAACCTACAAAATCATCTGTTCCTATCACTATCTCTTCCCCGGTGGCCCATCCACTATTTCCCTACCAACACCCCAATGGGATGGAAAATATCTAGTGATATACCATTGGCCATCTCATGAAAATAATTATCTCTTTATAGGATGATTGGAATCACCCTATGAGTCCTGAGATGTAGATCCGATATCCTGGGACCTCCTCTCAGAACACCACACACGTCCAAGTCTCTGAGACTGACATCAACTTCCTCTTTCTGAGGTCTCTACTCCTGTTTTCTATCTAATTACATCCACTAGATGTATCCACTCAGCCAATGGATTTTCAACCAAAAAGGATCACTCTATAACCACAACATAAGTAGGAGTTTAAAAAGGAATGGTGTTGGATCAGATGTCCCTAAACACACCTCGAATAGAGGTTCGATCCCAAAGGAACTGGTTTAATTGAATTCATAAATAATTTGGAAGGGTCGATATGCCTTGTTGAATACTCAACTAACGATATATCATCGTTCCGAAGCTGTAAAGCTCTTGGGTATCTGTAGCTCATAGATTTTATGAAAATAATCCATTATTTGAGGGATGTTCCCATGCCATGTTCACATAAGAGTCACCTGATCATAAGATTAGGTAATCTAAACCCCACCATCACCATACTGAGCCACATAGAAGGCTCAGTGCTAGGACAACCATAAATCCAATAGTGTCATGACTAGAGAGAAAACATGGACACCATCTCTTGCTAGTCCTTAGTAGCCTATGAGTTGGGTTCACCTTGAAACGTAAGGGGTCTATGTTATTGAAACTCAAGAATGGTGCTAAAACCACACATCTCATCCATTGGTACTACGAGTACCATATAATGCTGCACAGGTGCTAGTATAGCCACTACACAACATGGTCGTGCTGCTTATAGAATGAACAATTGTACCCATCCTTTCACCCCATAGATCATCCTCATGATCACACAATGGAATCATGGATGGCTGTCTACGTGGAAGCATCTTGAAATGAAACAATATATAACTGATCAATAAATTATACTTGGTGAGTTGACTCTAGAAGGACATGAAAAACTCAACCCATTCCTATATGATGCTTGTACCATCATTTTCCCCTGAAATTAGTGTTTCATGTACCATGTTGAAAAGAAAAATTCAGGGTCCTCATATATAGATACATCATCCACTGCACCAACACTGGATTCCCTAGTTTGAAAATGAAATCAAAACACTTAACATTATTTCTGAAAACCCAACTCATAGACTCGATTCTTAAAGAAGAACATACCTCCTCTAATACCACTCTTTCATGACCCATCCCTCGAGGCCCAAGTAGTGACTAACCCAAACCCACATCTCATAGGCTAGGGGTTGGTGAATTGTGCCGAGTAGGCACATCTCAAACAAATGGGAGGAATTTTCCTAAATTCCTATACACACGCACACAACCCTAAGAAATATATGCTGGAAGGTTAAAAAACTAAGTGAAAAAACCCAATGTTTAACAATAGAAATTTTAAAGTAGACGAGGGCATAATATAAGGCCAACTGAAATAGAAAAGTAAATTTATAGGTTTCTAGAACTCCGTTACATGAAACCATACCTGAAGGGTATGTACTGAAACAGCTGTCTAAAGCCGCAAAAGAACATCCCATCTGTCTAGTCCCTCTAAGAACCACCTAGCCCTAGTCCACTAAGGACTCCATCAAATCATTGATTGTATGCACAAGGAACAACATGTGCAGGGAAAGTCTGTGTAAGGGAGAGTACAAAAATACTGAGTAGTGGCCCAAACCACAGACATATAACACAAATCAATACACAAATCAGACAACCAAATTGGTACACGGAGTGTAGCCTCAAAGAAGTACAGACGAGAGAGTCAATAGAGGAAACTCACACAGGTATAAATCTATATTAAGGGAAAGAAAGACTAAAAATAATAACACTTAACACCTTGTATTGTTGAATCACTCATCCCTAATGAGTGTTGTGGTCTCTTGGGTCACCTAGACCCGCTCATAACTTAGGCCAGCTAGGTCACCAAGACATTCTTGTATCCCAGGAATGGTGTGTCACCTATACACACTTGTCTACTTGGACTATTGGGTCACCTAGACCCACTCATATTTTTGGAAAGATGGGTTACCTAGTCCCGCTCATCCCCATGGCCTGTAGGGCCACCTAGAATGGCTGGTCTCCCTAGCCAGCTGGGCTAACTAGACCTTCTCATCTCCCTAGTCTAATGGGTCACCTAGACCCACTCGTATCCTTGTCATGCTGGGTGACCTAGACTAGATCATCTATATGGCCTCATAGGTCCCTATACCAGCTCATCTTAGTCATCTCCTCATAGCGAGCAGTAGGATCCCCACTCATAGTGTGCTTGATTCTGGGAGAATCTACTCCTAATTCCCTTGGTTGTATATCAACATACATGAAATTCAACTTACTTTATACCAAAAGGAATTCCTCATCATGAGGGATCCATTACCAAAAATGTTCGTCAATTGGACATACAGTTTTGAAGCAATGATCCTTTTAGTGAAAGGGGCAGGTTGGTTCGCAACCCAGTCCAATTTGATCGGGCTGACCTGACTCGAAATTGTCCAATTTTATAAGACAGACCCTACCAGGCCTGGTTTAGCCAACCTGACCCTACCCAGTTGGGTCTGGACTCACTCGGTCCAACCTGGCATAGGTGACAGACCCATTTGGGCCTACTATACCCACCCCATTTGGCCAAGGGTCTAGCCCACCATGCCGCCTGGTGTCCCTGTACCCTTCCTTCGCCCCAGCCCACACTGGTGGGCGGGATTTTTTTTCTGGACGGGGTGCCTAGTTTCCATGTTCCCCCACTGGCCAGGGCTAAACTTGTGGGAAGGTTCTGTCCAGCTCGGATGTGGTAGGTGTTATGTCTGCTCATCGCTATACAGCCAACAACTAGTCATCCACCTCCCTCACAAATGGTATTGTGGACTGTGGGCCATCACACACCTTCGGTCAGACCATGAGTCTTATGGGATGATGCGACGCCCCACTGATACTGCAGTACAACACCACCCTTGACCGCCTGTCCCTGGCCTTCACCATCGCGGAACACCACCAGCGCACGCCGCCTACCGCATGTTTCTACTAGATATCATCAGTGCCGATGCACCAGTGGGTTATTTCATGGGTCACGAGACTCACTTCAGTGGTTTGTTTTTAGATATGAAAGATTCACTATGATCCTCAGATTGCCAACTCCACTACCGCGTGCTCCAAGCTATCTCGCCATCGATCCAGGGGTCCGACTATGTTCAGAACCTCCCAGAAAGTGTCTGATGAGACCATGAGGGTCCTTAGATGAAGAACACAAGGGGGAGACTAGATCAAAATGAATCCCCCAGGCAACGAATGTTATCCTTGTTCATTTTTCCTTTGTTCGTAGTGTTAGAATAAAAAGGGGAGACGTTCGAAATATCACTGCAATAATAATACTCTTTTTAATCCCAGCATGTCGATTCCAATTTTTGAATAGTCGACTGATATATGGGTCAATATATTAGTTTATTGACCCGTGATCATCATTTAGAAAGAAGAACGGGGAAATAGAGTCAAAAAATAAATCAAAACCCCTTACCTAGAGTTGGATCATTACTCTGCGAAGAATGAGTTTGTTCCATTGTCATTCGCTGATCTACAACTCTCGTCAATGGAGATATCCTTCTATCAGAAATAAAGGATGAAAGGTGTTTTTTTCCTAGGTGGTTTGTCGTTTTCCAACGCATGCTATATAGAGGTTCAAAGCAATCTACCCAATCATTCTATCATTCTCGTACCCTAATTAGGCTATTAAATGATGAAATGCATTTCAAAATTTCTATTACACTGAGTCGTTTCAACGTTCTATTGTTTCATTTATGAAATGAAATAATTGTCTTGTCACTGTGTCATAGCAAAGATATTTTTTAATAAAATAAACATAGGTTTATTTAATTTATCTTTAAAACTCCCAAAAATTATCTTTTACCCTCGACCCGCACTAGTCATGATTTCGACCTGCCTAAGGAAAGAACACCCTCACGAGCTCAACGATACTCTCAGATTTTCAATCTGAGTTACCATTTAGGAGATATAAGGATTTGCAAATAAAATAATCCTTATTCAATTATTTTATATATGATCACATACCAAAAACTACGTTCCATAGTTGGCCCTTGCCGGCCAATGTTAGGTTCCACCTAAGGAAAGAACGTTCACAAGAGATCAATGGTAGTCTCTGATTTCTAATCCGAGTTATTGTTTATGAGTTATAAGGATATGAAAATACAATAATCATTATTCAATTTTTTTTATTTACAGTCAAGTCCCAAAAACTACTTTCCATAGTTTGCATGTGTCGTCCAATGTTTGGTTCGGCCTAAGGAAAGATTGACCCCACGAGCAGAACGGTGATATCAGATTTTCAATTTGAGTCACCATTCATGAGTTATAAGGATTTTAAAAATAAAATTATTTTATTTAATTATTTTATTTACAGTTATTCCATTTTGGGGGTTTCCCACTGGAGGCTCACACTAACTATAGTTAAGTCATGCCAAGGGTAATCCCACCCCCCTAAACTCAACGGTACCATCAAATTTATGATCCGTGCACACATTTAAGAGATATTACAATTTTTTAGGGAAATATCTCAAACATGCAATTTAAAACATACCATTTTTCGATGGACCATTATGGGCACACCAGGGCTCAGAATTTCATGTCGTCTCAGTGCCTTATCTTGTAATTTTCTCCAAATTTTTATAAAACTAAAATCAGGAAAATCCAAGTCATTATAGTTTATTCAATATTACGAACTAGAAGGAACCATGTTATTATTGAGTGTGATATAAGATTAAATTATTGAACTCTATAGTATCCAAACATAATTAGATTAAAATGAAAAAAAAATCATTTAGTTTCCAACAAAAAATTCTCAATATTTTAATCATAATGAAATTATAAATGTACAATGTATTGAATAATATTTTTTTGAGTCCCTCACCAAGAATTGTCCACATTCTTTTATTGGGTCTTTTAATCAACCCGTTTTTGAAAAATGGATCAATAACACTAAAATGAGTTTTTCATTATCTAGTGTTCAAAACATGATAATGATATATTTTGTCTTCCATTTGTATGTTAAAGAGGATAAATGGAAGACTCTTATAGAGAATAAGAGGAAATAGAAAGAAATTGACTCTATAGACTAGGATGTATTCATAAACTTATTTTTTAATATGTACATTCCTCATATTCATTGTACAACAATGAATTGGGAGATCCATGAGATAAATAATAATGATGATGAATATGTTGGTACCTTTGCGGAAAATTTTAGAAGGATTGCAAGTTATGATTTTGGTATAGTCATTCAACCTATAATTATGGTTTATCAATTCTTCAGTGGACTAAAACCAAGTCTCCAATGGGTATTAGACATAAGGTAAATTAATAGATATGAAAATAATATTTTTGTAATGCTATTAATGTTTAAATATAGGTTGTAGTTTCCTATCAGTCACATGGTTTTGATAAGACGATAAATATGCAATTCAATGGAAAATATGAAAAGAATGGAGTTAAGAAGATGGAATTTATTTTATGCTCATTGTATGGGAAGAAACATGGAGGAAAATTAATTTATGGAATGATAAATATATTATGTGTGGGAGGAATGTTATTAGAGAAATTGATTACCAATGTGATGGAAATTAGTTAGCTAATGATGCGAATAGAGATAAAATTGTACAGAATTACCCAATAACACTACAATGTTCCAAATGAAAGGATTATGGGAACTATAAGTACTTGTTGAAAATTCTAAAGGTTAACGATGATTATCAAAATTATCAATTTATTAATACGAGTGTAGATGGTAAATCTCTTACGATCACTCTTTCTGATGACGGGTGTGATAAAAACAGGGTGGAAGGTACACTCAGTAACCACTATAGAAATGATAATATCTTATCTAACTATAGATATACCCATTCATTCATATATTAATATTTTTCAATGGTTATAATTATGCGAACAAAATAATTTTATGTATAATTAGAAGTTAAAACCACTAATGGTACAATGGTAACATCCTTTTTTATGATTCCACTATAACTGGAATTGGTGGGAATGTGCTTCCTACAAATCCTTCCATTATTATACTAGTTGAATTTTATATTTTTATAACCTTGAATTGGATTCCTCTATATAAATAAAAAATTAAATTTCAACAAGGGGAAGTCACATTTGATAAATCAAAATAACCTCTGATCTTCTATCAATGTGATGATAATTAAGAACATCTAACATATATCACATCCATTTTTAGGACATCAAATAAAAGGGGAGTTTATAAAATATAGTTAGGGTGAAAAATTATAGTGATAATAGTTATATTTCATGGTAATTTCTTGATGCCTTTCTGGAAGAGTTTCCTAGTGTTCCCTCAAATAATGATGTTGTGTTTTTAATAGAACTCAAAACCGGTGACACAAAAATTTCAAACTCCCTATAGAATTTACCCATTTATGTTTTAATTATTGTATAATAAAATATATTAAAACCTTGAAAATGAATTCATTTAGCCAACTATATTTCCTTGGGGTGCACATTTTCTATTTGTTAAAAAGATCGATGGATCGATTCAATTATGAATTGATAATTGAAAGATGAACAAGATCCTGATCATGGAGAAGTATACTTTACACCAGTTTGATAACCCATTTTATCTAATTCTCATAGATAAATACGTTTCCAAGATTTTCCTTCATTCTAGAAAACATCAATTGAGGTTACAGAAAGAGGACATAACCAATACAACATTTTATCCCAGGAATGGGAAGGATAAATATATAGTGATTCCATTCAGTCTTACTATTGGTCATGTTATCATTATGGATTTGATTAGTTGGTTCATAAGAGATTACATTGATCATTTTGTTGTATTTTGGGAGAAAATATTCTTATTTATTAAAATAGAAATGAATTTTTTTGATCACATGATAATTTTACTAAATACACTCAAGAAGTGTAAAATATACGAAAAATTTTAAAAACATTATTTTTGGATGAATAAGATTTCATAATTGGTTAGTATAATCTCCATATAAGGAATATAAGTAGATCCATCATAGAATGTGGCACTTAAATTTTGGCCCAAATGAGACATGATGAATGTGATACATAGTTTTCTTGGTTTAACCAGATATTATCTACAGTATGTGTATAATTTCTCATGAATATATATTCCACTCATCATCCTAACATCGAAGGGATCCAATTCACTCTTAAAGATAAATGTCAGGAGTATTTTTAGGATATAAAGAGATGATTAGTCAGTAAACCTAATATTACATTGCCCTATAATTGATAGATGTTTGTAATATCTAGTAGTGAATAAAAAATGAATTTTGATGTGTTCTTAGTAATAATAACATGGTTATAGGTTATGCCAACTGAAAATTGAAAATTCAAGATAAAATTTACCCAAATAATGATTTATAGCTAGATTGGGGATTTTTTAGAAATATTATGGAGTCATTATCATTATAGAGGAAAGTGTGATAAATATATTGATCATAAAAATTTAAATTATATATTCACACAGAAGGAGTTGAATATTAACCATTGGAAATAGTGAGAGATGATTAATTATTTTGAATTGATAATACATTTCCACCTTGGGAAAGTATACAAGGAAGATGAATCATTGAGTTGAAATGTTCTTGTTAGGTTATCTCAGATGCAGATAATAAAAGATCAAATATTTCTATATTATGAATCGATGGAACTAGAAAAATAGAGGGAAGGAAAGAAATACTATCTTTCATAGATGAATGTTCAACTATATATCCAAGTGAAGACTAAATAGGCATAGAAGTAAGATGGTGAGTTCTGAAAGATGGTTATAAACATTATTGTGTATAACATCAATCATGATGTATTGCTATGGTTTAGAAACCCGATATGTTTCCCATCCATACCATATTTGATGAAGGAATTTTTAGAGGAGGCTCATAGTTCATAATTCTCTATTCATCCAGGACGTATGAAGTTGTAGGGAGATTTAAAATAATAGTTGTGGTTTGTTGATAAGAAGAAATATATCCTAGATTTTTTATATCAGTTCTTGGTATGTTAAGAAGTTAAATATGGTAAAAAAAGTACAAGGGTTTGATATATCTATTACCCATACAATAATGTAAAGGGGAATAAATCACTCTTGATTATGCCATTGGGATATCCCAAATTTGTTTAAGGAATACTTTTATATAGGTTATATTTGATCACCTACCAAATTCAGTACATTTTATTACTTTTTGTTAATAATTATCCCCTGAT
Source organism: Viscum album (assembly GCA_963277665.1). Classification (NCBI taxonomy): domain Eukaryota; kingdom Viridiplantae; phylum Streptophyta; class Magnoliopsida; order Santalales; family Viscaceae; genus Viscum; species Viscum album. The sequence continues at coordinate 1,147,739,836 of OY728127.1, read as the reverse complement.
CATACTTCTTGGGAACACATTAAGGATGTTTTATTATTTCATGGAGTACCAAATTCCATTGTGTATAATCAGGGTGTGATGTTTACCTAAATGTTTTGGAAAATTCCTTATAAAGATATTGATAAAAAGATTAGTTTAAATATTGAATACTATCCTCACACATATGTTTAGTCTGAGTGAACAATTCAAACTCTATAGGATATGATTAGATCTAATTAATTTGATTTCAAAGGTAGTTGTGATACACAACCTCTGTCCGTTTATTTTTTCATAAAAAATATATTTTACTCATGAATTTATTTGGAACCTTATGAACCCCCTATGGAATAATATTAAGATCTCCAATGTGTTATATTAAAGTTTGATAAATAAATATATTAGGGCCTGATATATTTAAATAAATGGGAAAGAAGCTGTGATCCAATCAACAATACATCAAGGCAGCTCAAAGTTGGTAGAAAAGTTATGCATCTTATCGAAAAAATAAACTAGAATTCGATGGTGATGATAAAGGTTTTCTAGGTATTTCAACAAGGAATAATGTTTGGAGATTCATGAATATATGAAGACTATGTGATAGGTATATAGTGGCCTTTTAAATTCTTGATTGTATTGGGATTAAATCATATAAGGTGGAACTTCCACCCAACCTCTCACAATTCCACAATGTGTTCCATGTATCTCACCCGAGGAAGTACATACCCAACCCTAAACATGTTATAATCTCAAATTTCTTACCATGGGATAAATATCATTCTTATAATGAATAACCAATGGATATTCCAGATCATACATATACTATTATTTGAAAAAAGTCTATGAAAACCCTACTCTATATTATACATTAATTCATGATTTATTACATAAGATTACACATAATAAAAATGTAATTATAAAGTTTTATAGATACTATAGGGATTATGTACATTAAATAAAATTATTTTAGGGGATAATTCACCATTGTTTTAATCATATTTAACATGATTATAATATTTAATCATTATTAAAACTAAATGGTGTTTCCTAGGGACATACATACGTAAGGGAAGAGATGTAAAGCCCAGTATGTGAATAAAAATTTAATAAAATGAAGAGATTAATATTTTTAGACAATAATAATACTAATGAGACTTAAAATTGGTAATAATTATAAACACGAACAATGAGGAATGATATAACATGATAACCACAAAAGAAATCTGAGAAATGTGGTAATAACTTTAAACATGACATCATAAACATAGTCCAAGACTAACTATCAAGACAACTTGTTGTTAGAAGTAACATGATATATTTGATTCACTACCTAATCCCTTGAATGATTTCGCATTATACTGAAATATTTCTCAATTCATTGGAGAGATATATAATTTTGGGTGGACCCATAACATTCATTTCATTCACATGTATAATTGTTCCACATGGATCAAAATTCATAAAATCATTTATCATCAAATTTTATTCCAAGATAAAGGAGTGTGTAATATATACATGTATGTCCCAAATTAATTATTTATATGTACATAAAGGTGAATAACCTTGAGAGAAAATGGGTGCAGTTATTCATAACACGATAGTTCTGGCATGGAAAATCACTGTGAAATTTTGGCACTATAATAACATTACTTAAGGATACATATAATGATATAATGCGATATAAATTGGGTATTTCATCAATTGCACATATAATGTACAACAATATGGTTATGTGAAATAATATCCAAATATTTTCAATTTAATATGGAAGTCATATGATAATGAAAATTCTTGAATAAAGAACGAAACAAAAGGATTTCTTACTAAAATTTGACATGGTAATGGGTGTACAAAATGGTTCATATGAAGTATTAATAAGAGTGAAATGGGTATATCATCATTTTGACATGAAATAGATAGTAATGGGGATATGGAATGAAATTTAAAAAAAGGGAAAAAATGGAATTTATGAAGAATAACATAAAAGTGGTTCTTGGGTAAAAAGGTGAGTGAGAGATCCCATACTAAATTTCAGTATGGGAACTATTGTACATAAAGGTTCATTGGAGTGATTAATGAGAGTTAAATGCTTCTATAAACATTTATACATTAGATTTACATAAAGTGGGTATTGGATAACACATCCCAATAAGAAGAAATAGAAATTAAGAGGCATAAAATAAAATTGGTTCTTAAATGAAAAGTAGAGTTTGGAGATATCTTACTAAATTTCAGCACAATAACGAGTATTCATTATAATTTTGGGAGGGATTAAAGGGAGTAAAAGGAGTATATCATCATTTTTAAATAAAATATATACTAAAGGTGATATGTAATAACATATCCAAATATGTTTAACATTAATTCATCTGGCATAACAGAAAAGAGTTCTTCTGGATAAAAGTATGTGTGGGAGATCCCTTTATAAATTTTGGCATTGTAATTGGTGTAAATAATGTATAATGGGAGGGATTATAGAGAGTGGAATGTGTCTCTAATAATTTATAAATATAATGGAATGTGTGGAGGATATTTAAGGATATATCCCAGAATGATTAAATTTAAAATAAATTGAATAACATAAAAGAGGTGCTTGAATATAAAGGAGCGATAAATTCCTTACTAAATTTCAATATGGTAATGGGAGTACATAAAGATTCAGGGGAGTACATAATGACAGTGACATGGTTATATCATCATTTATGAATAAAACAGATAGTAATGGGTACATTAATGAAAATATCCCAACATGAAGAATGAATATTATGAGGTATAACATAAAAGAGGTTATTGAATAAGAAAAAAGGAGAAATATGTTACCTTAAGAGTGCGATTCAAAAATAATTATAGGTGATTATTTGAGAGATTGAGGTCACCTTGGAAGGACCCTTGAGTGGGGAGGGATGAGTAAGGACATGCTCAAGGGTTTAGAGTGAAGTTAATTGGAAGATTGGGTGGGTTTATAAAAGAAATTGTTGTGGAATTTAATATAATGTCTCAAACATAGGTTTTGGAATATATATAATATAATATCCAAAACCCCAAAACATCCCATGGGGTTTTCCAATTGATTTTTCCAAAGAGTCATGGTTTCAATTATTTTATTACGCCGAAGGAAAATCTTTTAAAAATATTACCATTCATGATGTGGAATTGAGTTATGTATATAATATAATGAATTTAAGAACATAAAATACAATATAGTTTTTGGAGGACTCATAAAGGAATAATAATATTTTTTTTAAAAATGAAAATCATATTTTTTTTAAAATATCTAAAACATCTCTTTCATCATAAAATCCATTTTTAGTATTTATTACATCATTTTTGAGTCATTATAATGTCATAATACACCAATTATATTTATACTATATTTATTTTTTACCAGAAAATTCGGCGGTCAGAGAAAAAAATGAACAAGTTCCCATTGTATAAATTCTATCTTCTAATTCTATGTATAATAATTATTTTATAAAATTAATTATTTAATATTTAAATTTTCAATTTTAATATAATAATTCATATTTAGTGAGGAATTAAGGGGTTCTTGACAATATATGATTTTCATCCCTTATAATGATTACATTTGACTTCAAACAAACTATATTTTTAATTAATTTAATCAACAAAATTTTATTAATAACATTTTATTAAAATAACAATTATTTAAAAACTATATTAATTCATCAAAAAGATGTCCTTATTGAAATTTAATATCGAATAAAAATACCATATGTGTTTTATCGTATAGAAATATAATTATTATAAAACTGATGACTTAATAATTTATATTTTAAAAACAATAAGGAATAAATAAATTAATTATTTTAATAAAAATATAAATATTCTTAATAATATGTTTATTTGTTTCTATAATTTGATAAATTATTTCTACCATTACATAACCTATTTTCATTTTACATTGATAATTTATATTTACTACATTTATTATTCATATTATTCAAAAATTAACTTGATGATATTATATAATATTAATTATGATGATTCCAATTTCTATTCCATTTTATAAAAAAAATTTCATAGATATGGAATATTTTAATTTAAAATAAAATTTGTAATCATGATGAGAATTAGTTTTACAAACAAATTTTTTATATGGAAAAGATAATTTTACATTAACTGAAGAACTAGTGATATTAGTTATATTAAAAAAAATTCATGAAGATAGATATATCATAAAAAATATAATTTAAATAATTTCTAATTAGGGGTTATATTAGTTAATTATAAATGAGAATCATTATGAATTTTAAAACAATTGACCCAAAAAAGCACTCTTAATCAAAAAAAATATTCTACTAAAATAAGGTATAATGATTATTTAAATGCAGTTAATTAAAATAAATATCATTAAATAATATTAATTTTACCTTCAAATCAAATAAAAATTATAATTGAACTTTTAAATAAATTAATTTATCAAAATAATGCACAATTTGACAGGAAACAAATTTTTTTACTATTCACTAAAAAATACATATTTTTGAAAAATCCATAATTTCAACCTAAAATAATTTTTATTTGATGATATAAAAAATTATTCTCATTTTATAAAATATATTGTGAAAATTTTATAGAAAATAATTATAATATTATTTTATGAAAAAAACTAAAACTAATATATGAAGCAAATATACTTTCGAGAAAAAAACATTCAAAAAATAGTTATTATTTTCTAATTATTTTTTCACATATTTAGGAAATATATATTTTACTAATTAGTTAATAATAATCACATCAAAAAATTTAATGGAGTGGTTAAATTGGTTATATTTAAATAATCATTATTCTTTGGGTTTGGTGTTGTGTATCTCATACACTATAAAAAATATTTATCTCTTTTAAAATATCGAGGCATTACATTATTCCCCCCATTAATAAATTTTGTCCTAAAAATTTAAACATCATCTTTTAATGAAATTTATTTAATCTTTGAAATTTAATTTTTGAAAACCCATATTGTAAAAATTTCTAATAAAACACCCTCTTGATAGGAGTAGAAGGTAATTATGAAGCTAATTATATAACATGGTTTTTAAGTAGGGGAAAATTATTGGGAATAGAAAACATAGATATGTATAAGAAATATTAAATCAAATACCATATATAATTTTATAAATAACATTTCCACGATATTGTTAATGGCCATAAAACCATAAATCTGTGATTGGTGAAAATGCCATCAATTAATCGAAAATGATAATAAAATTAAAACAAATTTTGATTCAAGAATAATTCACTATAGGTAAGGAATTACATTATTATCGATTCTTGAAATATAATGAAATATAATTTATTGAAAATTAAAAATTCATCCATTAATTAATTTCCACCGAAATCACATATTTTACTACAAAGGATGAGATCTGAAGATGGATATTTTATATATTCCAAAATCACTAGAATAAAATTCTAACAGATGAAATACCACATGAAATAATTACAAGATATTCCACATGTATTTAACAAATCAATTATCAGTTATTATAATGTAAAATGATAATTAAAATTAATAAAACAGAAGAAATTATCCTCAGAAATTATTCTAAAAATTCTAATGGTATTACTCACATCAATATATTAATAAATACATGTATTTGACACTAATATATTCAAAATTAAAGAGTTTATTAACCTCAATGTTTGTCTAACACCCTTCCTATTACAACTAAAAAAACATATGATAATTGAACTCATATAATGGTAATGGTTTTACATACCACAAACCAAATAAAACATCTCCCGAAATGTCATTAATTACTTCAACATAAAAAATATTTGATCATGTAATTTGTTTCCAAAACTTTCATACTAATCATAAATCACATATATATTTAAAATATTTATCATTGATTTTAATGATAATAATTATAAATATAATCCTAATACAATTTATTTTTGTCCAAAAAACAAACAACTATTAAGGGATATCAATCCCTCAATCACCCGTTCTCTAAAATAACACCCTATTATTAAATCAATTTATATGAAACTGATGTCACTTAATATTCAAATCCTTAAAGAAAAACTATTACCAAAGAATTGAAGTATATTTCATGATTCTTATATCTTTAAGGTAATTAATCTACTAATTCATAAACATAACTACCAAATACAAATACGTAAAAATTTTAATCCTTACACTTCAACAATTTACATAAAATATTTCCTTATTCTAGGATTAAACACATGGATTATGGTCATAACAAATATAATTCCAATATTCTGTACAAAGAATACGTTAAAAAAATTGTTCTATGGGATTTAATTTATTCAATTACATCATACTATTTTTTATGGAAAATAGGTACTTTGTGGCATATTTTTCCACCCATAAAACATCTTCGATCTCATTTTTGAAAATTCCCTTGGTGACACTTTCCAAATTTTTTATATTTAGGAAATTGAATCCTCATTCCTTTTATCACAATTATATTATATACCTTTTTTGAGATTCATTCTCTTTTGTATTTGATTTATTTGGACATTCAAATAGGTTCCAATTGTTAATTTCTAATTTTTATAACTAGTTTTCCAAAATAACAATATGTATTTCTTATGCTCTGATCATGTTAGGAATCTTATTTCGGCAGTCATCATGTTTCCCATCACATTATATGTTGACTGGGTTCTAGCTATTTCTATATATAAAATATAATAATGGTAAAATTAGGGATGTGTAATTTTAAACTATTAAACACATAAAAAGGAATCCAATAACATTAAAGGGATAACTTAAAAATGATATTTATTTCCTTATGTTAGGAATTTATATGTTACAATCTATATTATCGTTGATGTAATTCCCAACATAAACTCTTATGGGTATATTTTCCCTCAAAAAATGGATAATAATTATATAGTTAATTTAGTAAAGTATATCCATAGGGAGTGTCAAAACATGTGTGCAACCAGGAATGTTTTAACACACAAGTTCCCCATATAGGCTCTCCCAATGTGGTGTTTTTGGGTTTTACTGGAAGGTATACTCTTCCAGATCCACATCCACTTTTAGTATCCATATGAGGATTTATTTTCATTGAAACTATATACTCTTTAATTTTAAAAAATTTATGGATTTATTCATATGATTATTCTTGTACATAAGGATTTCACTAGAGTCTTCAAATCTGAATACAAAAAATAACTACACATCCCTTTGATACCAGCTATGACAACCATGATATTTATTACACATTAAATAATTATTTATTACATAATATTCCAAATAAAAAAACTAGAAATATCAAGAAGTATATTTACTATGGGAATTATGTACATTACATAAAAACATAAAATATTGGTTGCATCACCATTATTTTAAACATCTTTATCATTATCATAATATTCCATTATACTTAAAAAATAATTAGATATCCTGAGAACATACACAAGAAAGGCTTGAGATATAAAACCCAATAAGGGAATAAACATGGAATAAAATGAAGAAAGTGTTACATGTTATTCAATAGGGAAAAAATGATACATAAAAGGGGTGAATATCATAAACATGAAAAATGAGGCATGATGTAACATGATAATCATAATGAAAACAGGGGGTATGTGGAAACCACAAATAAACATGGATTCATAAACATAAGTCAAGGATAACTGCATGTAAATCATTATTCAAAAATTACCATGATGGATTACTTTAACTGACTAATCAATTTCATGGAATCTACAAATAATAAAACATTACACAATGCACAAGATCACAATATAAATCTAGGAACACTCATCACTTTCATTTAATTCAGAAGCATAATTTTTCCACATATATCACAATACATGGAATCATTTATCCTGAAATTTTATTCCAAGATAAATGAGTTTGGAATAATATCTTGTAAGAACCAAATAATGGACCTATAATTTCATAAATGTTAACACCATTGATATTAAATGGGTGTGGGTTTTTAGTAGAAAATTGTTTTGCTATGGAAAAAATGGTGAATGTTTGGTTGGATAACAACATTATATACAGATTCATAAAATGGGTTGATGATAGAGAAATGAGTATTTTAAATTTGAGAATAAAATGTATAGTAATATGGACATGTAAAATCCTATCCCATCCTTATGAATTTTAAATGTAAGGCATATGATAATTAAGAATCATGAATAATGAATATAGGGAAGTTGTCTCTTACATAATTTTTCCATGGTAACAGGTGTACAGAAAGGTTCATGGGGGGGGATTATTATCAAAGGGGTTTCCCATAAAGTAGACATAAAATGGATATTAAGAGTGATATTTAATATAATGTCTAGATATTAAAATATTTAAACTTAGAGTAACAACATAATATAGGTTCTTGAATAAAAAGGATTGTTGGCGATCCCTGACTAAAATTCAGTATAGTAATAGGTGTAGATAAAGGATCATTGGAGTGATTAATGAGAGTAAAGGGGTTCAATCCTAATTTATAAACAAAATGGGTATTTTGGGGGTATAGATGAACATATATAGACATGAGAATGAATTAAAGTGGTATAACTTAAAATTGGTTTATGAATAAAATTGAGAGTGGGAGATCCAATACTAAATTTAGACATGGTAACAAGTGTATATAATGGTTCATTAGAGGGATTAATGATAGTTACATTGGTATGTCTCCATTTATAAAGAAAACAGACCAGTTAGGAGAACATAGAATAACATATCCCATTATGAAAAAATAGAAATTAATAGGAATAAAATAAGAGAGGTACTTGAATAAAAAGGAGAGTGAGAGATCCCTTAATAAATTTTGGCATGCTAACGAGTGTACATAAATATTCATTGGAGGTATTAATGAGAAAAAAAGGTTTATATCATCATTTATATATCAAATTTATAGTCATTATTATATGGACAAACATATCCCAACATGAAAAATTGAAATTATGAGGCATGACATAAAATATGTAATTGAATAATAAGGAGAGAGAAATCCATTACTAAATTTCATCATGATAACGGGTGTACATGAAGGTTCATTGGAGGGATTGGTGAAATTTAAAGGGATATATCATCATTTAAACATCTTATAGAAAATAATGGGGAGATGGAAGAATATATATCAACATAAAAAAAGTGATATAAATATGCATAACATAAAATATGCAATTGATTAAAAAAGAAAGATAAATCACATAGAAAATTTCAGAATGGTGAATGGTCTATATTATGGTTTATGATGAATATTAATGAGTGTTAATGGGTTATGTCATTATTTATAAATAAAATTGACAGGAAGGAGGATATGGAAGAACATATCCATAAATGAACAAATAAAAATTAAGTGGAAAATTATAAAATATCTTCTTTAATAAATGGGATAGAGAAATACCTTACCTTGAGAGAGTGATAAAAAAATATTGGGTTGTGATTCCTGTGAGATTATAGTTAACTTGGGAGGACTCTAGATTGGGAAGGTCAGAGTAAGGTTATGCTACATAGTATATGATTGAAGATAAATGGGTGATTTGGTGGTTTCGAACCCTTATAAAAATTACATTCGAATTCCTACAAATTATATTATCAATTTCATTCATTAATAAGAATTTAATAATAATATTTTATTTAAATATAATTTATTTTATAAATATATTAATTTATCAAAAGGAACATCTTAATTATAATTGAATTTTTTTTTAAAAAAAATACAATTTTTCATCTTATCAAAATATAATTTCTATGAAACAAATGAATTAATCATTTAAAAATTACAAATAATAATTAATAAATAATGATAACAACTCCAAAACTAATTTTAATAAATTTTATGGGAAATATTAATTCATAGGGATTCCATTTGGACTCACTAAATCTCCTACTAAATTCATGGATATAATGAATAGTGAATTTAGGGATTACCATGAGAAAATTTGGGTCGTATTTATAGAAGATACTGTTATCTACTCCCAAAATAATGAGGAACTTGAGTTGAATTTGAATGTTTTACTGATGTCCGTGTAGAATGAAAAGGTGTATTTAATGTATAGTAAATGTGAGTTTTGGATGGATGGAGTAACATTACTAGGTAATGTTATCACTAGAAAAGGGATATATGTGGTTCCATCCAAGGAAGGGAAAAATTTAATGATGGCTCAGAACAACATCAAGGATAAAAATCCATTGTTTTGAAGGATTAATTGGGTAGTATAATCAATTTTTAGGAACCATCTAATGTATTTCATAAAAAATAACGAATCTAACTTAGAGGTCAGTAATTTTTAGGACTGATGAATATAATGAGAGAATTAAATATTTAAATATGAAACTAATAACTACACCTACTCTCAAATTAACAACCATTGTGGGGGGACTTGTGATCTATACTGGCATGTCCAAAAATGTATTATTTTGTGTAATAATGCATGATGATATATGGGTAGAATGTAAAACCCACAAATATGTGGTTTAAGATGAAAACTTTCCATCAAATGATAATGAATTTGATAGAGTGTTCTTTATATTAATGACTTGGAGACAATAACTATACATTTTGATGCTTGAAATTTACAAGGATCATAAATTTATGAAGTATATATTCACATAGAAGGTACAAAATTTGAACCAGTAATGGTTTTTATATATGATCATGGATTATGATTGTTTTGTTCATTTCCCTCATGGAAAGGTGAAAATTTTGGTATACTTATTTATTTTGCAATGATCCTATGCCCATATCCATGATGTGGAATAAAAGTGATCCAGTTTGCTAAGACATTAAATGGGTAGTCATGGGAATACTAAAAGGAAATACATCCTTCCTTTCTAAGATAACATCCCCCATCCATTATTGAGAGTATCAATGTGGATCAAAATGATGATGATGTGATACAAAAAATTCTAGTGAATATTCTTTTATTAAACTGTGTAACATATTTAGTTAAAATTTCTAGAATCTAGATATGTGTCCCACATAAACTAGGATAGAAGAGGGAACTTATAGATGAATAAAATTTCCAATACTTTTCGATTCATATTGGAATCATGAATATGGATATAGATTTGAAGACAAAATATTTTTGTGTGATAACATAAAGTGATTGATTTTAGAATTTTTTCTCAAAATTTTTATTTGAAAAATTCATTTTGAATGATAGATTAAAAATGGTATTGTGAAACTATTGACAAAAATAATTCATAAATTGGAAAAAATCACCATGGATTATTCCATAGGACTCCAAAGTACATATTTTTGAAATAAAAACATTTTTATTATAGTCTATCAAATTTAAATGTCAGTACATTTAATTGAAATCAAGGAATACTTCTCCAATTACCAGTTCTCTCTAAGATACCTAAGATAAGTAGTAAAACAATAATGTTTTCCACACCCCATTATATATTATTTTTATTTGAGATTTAGTACGTGGTTCTAGATAATCATTTAGAAGTATATGGATATAGTGATTTATTTTAGTATTTCTTATCTCCGTCAAATGATTGTTTTGTCTCAGAAAACCATTCAAACTCTTGGGAATTTGATGATATCTTGATCAATGGATTTCTAATGATATTGAGGACAAAACTATTCCCTATTAAAGTTATCATATGGGAAAATTTTACATTTTACGATTCTACAAGAACCTTATAATATTCAATATGGGAACTGATGTTGGAATCTGACATACTATGATGAATTTTGGGATAGAAAGCTAATGGGACCTAGTTTTTTTTGTAGAGATTATAGAAAATAATCAAACCATTCATTTCGATATTAAATCTAAAAAATATCAACCAAGTTGGTATAAATAATATAATAATCATAACATAGATTTTTATTTTCAGAGATAAATTTATCCTTAATATATCACTATTGAACAATTTCATGTGGTATGGAAATAAGGGTAATAATATTCCAAGATACATCAAATACATTGAGATACTTAATTTCATCAGAGCTCTAGTGTATTGTCTAGCACTCCCACCTAACATATCTCAAGTACATGATGTTTTCCATGTATTAATATAGAGGATGTACATACTAGACCCCTCACATATACTAAATCCCTAGGTGGTACCATTAGAGATTGATATTTCAAATGTGGAGAAGTTGTTAAAGATCATTGACCATTGAGATACTTTTTTGTGAAAGAAGAAAATTCACATAGTCAATATACTGTTCAAGAATAACAATCTTCAGGAAGTACATTAGGAACTAAAATAGTTGATGACACAAAAGCAACCACATATATTTTTGTTTATAAATCTCATGGAAGAAATTTCTTATGGGGTAAGAAAGTAACATCCTAAAGTTTAATAATTTAAATTCACTTTTAAAATGAATAAATTTATTATTATGTAATGATTTTAAATAAAACACATAAACTAAATTGGTTATTTTTTACCATTATAAGTTTTATCATGTCGTATTTAAAATACTTTAAAGCATCATAATTGTTGATTATGTAGATTTTAAATAATGAGTAATAATATTATTATATATTAAGGGTTATTATAAAGTAATGTTGACACGTACATATAGAGAATTGGAATCGACTTGTAGGATAACACCATATAATTCACATTTATTCGATAATTCTGGGGATATGACATCACTAGGATTTTCCAATGACTATGACCAAGACAATATTAAACAACAAATGAATGAGAGAAACCACTTATAGAATAATTTCAATCTTATCAAGATCAATACCGAAAACATGTTCACTGAAACCCCTCTTGAAATAATCATAATCACAAACATTACCTTTTGAAAATATTGTGTTTCAATAAGGGATTATGTTTTTAAAACCAATTATTATGAATATTATTATTTTTATTTTTTAGAGAACAATAATTATTTTTTTCTTTTTAATTAGAACATTTTAAATTATTAAATAATTATTTTTCTAGAAAATATATTTTGATATGATGGGAAAAAATATTTTAGTTAAATATAATGTTTCAATATAATAATTAAAACTTATATCAATGGGATTTCACCCTTATTATAATTATTTCATATTGAATAGATTATTTATAATCACTTAGATAACATAACACTAACATTATAAATAATGAATGAATTTTATAAGAGGTATTTTCAGATGTTATGAAAGTTATACCAATGGAATTGTAACTTGACATTTGGAAAAGTAATATGATTCTTATGTATAGTAAATTGGAAAATAGAATAGTAATATCACCCATGAAAGAAAAAAAATAAAATTTAAGCATAATATTAATGGAAATATCCTATAATTATAACATATTATAAGTAAATAAATTTCCTAAAAATGATAAATTATGTGTTTGTATTTTTTAGTCATAAATATTTAATTAAAATTTTATAATTAATTTAATAATTTATTAGAAAATATATTATCATAAAATTTATTCACAAATTAATAGTTCTTTTCTTCTGATTATGATATAATTTTATGAGACCTTAATTATTTTTTCAAAGTGTTGGAAAATTAGTTATAAATTTGAAATCTGTATTTTTTGAATAAATTTTGATTTTAAATAAAAATATAATTTATCATATTTATTAAAATATTTCCCAAAAAATGAGTTCATTTTTAAATTATAAATATTTAGAAATGGTTATAGTGAATTTTTGGGGTTTTTTAAAAATACATGAATTTTTGGTGAATAGGGAAATTTGATAATTTACGATAAAAACTAAATATAGGAATTAACGAGTAATTGCTAATGTATGGCCGATATATGCCCCAAAAATAGAACACTACATCATTATTTTAATATATTTGGTGATAATTCTAAAAAAATTCATATTATAGAGCCAAAATATTTAACAAATTTATAAAACAATGACAAAACACCCCTCTCTTTGACTATAAATACCACCACTCGCCACATCTTTTCCTCTAGCCTCTAATGCATTGTACCATGCCCAAATTCTCCCCAAGTATCTTTCCAATACAATATCCGACATAAATTGTTTCTTTGTCTCATCAAAATACAAAAACCATTCCCCTAAGGTGGTTCTCAATGTGAAAAGATTGGAGAGGTAAAATCGTCATCCTTTTTCATTTATTATCTTTTAATTTCATTTTTTTCTTATTCTCTTATCTCTTACTATTTCCAAATGTTCATGATAACAAAATAATTTTTTATATACTCAAATTATATCCTGTTAATTTATGATCCATCATCAAACTCCACTCTTTATCTCCCTCTCTTTTATTCTAAAAAAGAAATCATCACCCGTGATGTGTCATTTTAGGAACATTATGGAAGATGCATTTTCATTTTCCTTTAAAAAGATAAATTATTATCATAAAACCACTATAATGGTAAGTATATAGTATAAAATATATTCTATAACTCTTTTAATGTTCTAGAACTAATTTTTTTTACAGAATACTAAATTATTAATCAAATCAAGTTTGTTATGATCAAAGACAACCAAAATTAACCCGAATAATTGTCATTAACTATTTATCCAAGGATTCATGTACCTAATTTTTACCCGAATGATATATATAACCATAAAATACTCTGTATATTTATTAATAACATATATTTTCTATTATGGTGAATTATACCAATTCTACGTAGACTTTAATACTCATATTCAATTAAAATGATCATGAAAACCAAGAAAAAAACACTGTTGAATGATGAAATTATACTATATTAAAAATTTAATAGACCATAATGAACTTAATAAAACATTATTGAGTATAATTCATGTATAAAAGGTTATATATATGTTAATTAATGATATTATTTTAAATATCTATGATAATAAAGAGAAGATAGAGTTCAGACATATGGTAAGGGGAATTCATGAACCCAACTCTCTTCCTTTGGAGTTTCCCTATTTCACTCAGTTTTTATTATGGTCATTCATTTAATGTTCTATAAATATAATTTCATTATCCTTACCTTATGTATTCTTAATTTACATTCTTTAAATCTAATTTTATGGAAAATGAAATGTTTTTTTCCAAAATAAATAATCTTTACAAAAATACATGTTTTACATCCCACGAGATTGTTTCTTCTTCACTAGAGATTAATAATTCTTATAATAAGTATGTTACTACCTATTTAATTTGGGAAGATCAATTTATTTGGGTGAATTTGTATGTTGTTTAATAAATCCTATTTATTTCCACGGGATATTTTTTTGTTAAATATTGTTATATGTTCTTTGTGGAAAGCATGATACTGTAAATGTTATGATGGGATGTGTGTGCCCAAAATTATATAGCACCAAAAATTTTATGATGTGGTGTGTGTTCCCAGAAATATATATCCCTCTAAAGATTTGAGTATTGTAAATAGTCTCATTAGATAAAGTGAAATATTCATTTTAATGTAATGAGAGATTTTTTTCACAACTATGTGTGGTATTTGACAACAAAGACTTGATGTTTCATTTTTATGGATTGCCACATTCCATTCCATTATCTAATTCCTAATATCATGATTATGTTATGATGTTATGATTATGCTCACCCCATGTTATATTGATTCATGTTCAAATTTATCATCTAAATAGTCTTCCAGGTCACCCCATTCTTTTATGTATATATTAGGTGATTACTTGTATTAAAGATAACATGACATCCAATAATAATCTATAGAGGATGGAATTAAATAAATGTTTATGTTTTTAATGTAATTTATGGTCCAAAGTTTCCCTAGAAACTAATCCTTTGGATCCTGGTTATGTAAATCTGTTTTTTTGTTTGTTTTTAAAATGATGTAAGAAGTTCTGTAAGAAATATAGGGTTTCTATCGTTGGTGTTAGGGAAAATTTAAATTAATTTTGGAATTAAGATTAGAGAAACTTAGTGAAAACCATTATTGCGAGGCTAATAAAATATAATAACCAAAGAAGATTTTTTTATAAAAATTATAGACTTAGGGATCCCACATGACATGCCTTTTGAGTTAATTTCATAAAGGGATACATTATTCATGATTTGTTTACTTATGATTTTTTCTAATATTTTCTATTTTTGAAAATGGTTGGAACCAAGAGAGACTAGGACAAAAACCCTTGTGACGGAAAATGCCATGACTTCCCAAATGGAATCCCTGATTCCATGGGAGGTGGAGTTAAAAATTTCTTGCAGATGTTTACCTAAATATCTCATCCTATGACCAATAACATGATCAATGTGGAATGTCCACTTTTACCTAAGAAGGAAAAATAGGCTACAAGTCATCTATGCTATAATTAATATCTAAATTTAGTGGATCTTCTAATACACTAGTCACAAAATAGTGGATCAACTCAATGGAGAAGATCTTCTCTATGATTCACTCTTCCAAGACGGATAAGACGAATCTGTCCTTTTATCCCCTATACAGAGAGGTTGAATAATGGTTTTTTGATTAAAAACAACAAACCAAAGGATGAAATTAAATATATGAAGTGGGAAGGCATTAAGAAATTTTTTCTTAACAAGTATTTCCCTAAAAATATTCTTACAAATATGGATTGGGAAATCATATAGCCGAATAGAAAGGATGATGTATCTGTCAGAGAGAGCGAAGAAACTTTCAGAAGGCATACAATGTATGCTTCTGGATTTTTCATAAATAATGATAGAAAATTTGATAGATTCTTTATTGGTTGAAAACCAGGTCATCTGAAGGCTCTACCAAATCAGAATTTTCAAAGTTATGAAGATTTTTCCTGAGGTGATGTCAATGTTGACATGGAGTTTGGAGAATGGTCTCACAAGTATTGTGATAATAATAAATATATGGAGTTTCATGTTGGGGGATATCATGAAAAACAGTGTTATGAAATTTCAAACCCTCACATGTTAAAAATGTGGGAAGAAGAATCATGGGAACTGCACCAAATATATGGGGAAATTCTATAATTGTTGGAGAGAAGGCCACCATGCTCATGAATATAGAAGAGACACATAGAAGATTGACGATACAATAGACTAAAGGAGGGAACCACCCATGTTTCAACGGTACAAATATAAAGAGAAATGGAATTATGAAATCCAGTTCACTAAACCATCAGTCCTCGAGGGTAATGAACATCATTAGCCACCAAATACAAAGGATAAAGAGAGTCTTATTCAATCACTATAGTTGAAGTGCATTAAGAAAATGAAGTCGTACAATGTACACTTTATAATCACACAAGAATGAGAAATGTCATATTTAATTATTTTTATACACAGTAATTTATATCTTTAGAGTTTTAAAGAACTAATTAATCAATTCCAAAAAAATTATGTAGAGACATCCATAAATACACCTCGTGGTTCAATCATTTCTACCCAAGAGTTGGGCTTTTCTCTTATTACCGTATGTGGGAATATTATTACAGCAAATCATTCGATACATCACTTAGTGGAATTCGATGCTATAATGGGGATGGATTAGATCTTATTATATAGAGAACACATCAACTTATGACATAAGGAAAGAACATTTCATATTTAAAACCATCCCATTATCCTCTACAATGGAATATAAGAGCATGATTTTCCTTTGGAAAATCATCTATCAGTGTGGGAGTTGATTCACTATGAAGAATCATACCACTATCAAATGTTTTAGTCAAAGAAGGTATCCACCTAGGGGAAATTCAAATTTTAAGGGAATATAATGAAATATTTCCCAAATAGTCACCTGGAATTCCACTAGATCATTAGGTAGAGTTACTAATAGAACTCATAACAAGAGCTACTCCTATATCAAAATTCCCCTATAGGATGACATCGATCAAACTAGATGATTTTAAGAAGTAGCTATAGGAGATTTGGGAATGTGGGTTAAAATTCCCAAGTGCATAACCATGGGTTGAAAAATTTCTTTTCATATAGAAAAAGGATTGATCAATGTGGTTGTGTATCGACTACTAGGAGCTCAACAAGATAAACATAAATTAAAAGTATCCTCTTATAAGGACTACTGACTTCCTTAATTTTCTACGGGGAGATCAATACATCTTAATGGTGGATATCTATTTTATATATCATCAACTAAAGTTGAAGAATGAGGATATTCACAATAATTCCTTCTATAGACTTTATAGTCAATATGAGTTTTTGGTGATTCCCTCCAAACTTATTAATGCCCCTGAAATATTCATGGGTTTGATAACTAAGGGATTTATACATTACCTCAGAAAAATATTCATAGTGTTTATTGATGATATTATCATCTAGTCCAAGAGAATGGAGGAACATGAAGAACATCTATGTTTTTTTTGTGACATTAAGTAGTGATAAATATTATTCCATGTTCAACAATTGTGATTTCTAGATTTATAAAGTAACATTAATTGGATATGTGATCACATGTAGGGGAATTTCTAGGGACCCTTTAAAAACAATAGTAATTAAGGAATATCCTAAACCCTCTATTCGGTTGAAAATCCGTAGTTTTGTTGGATTAAGAGGGTAATATCGATGTTTTGTGATAATTTTTTCATGATTTTATTTATCTCTAACTATGTTGACAAGGAAATGGGTAAAGTATGTCTATATTGAATAATTTGAGGAAAGCTTCATGGAGCTAAAGAGAAGGAAGATCACTACACATGCACTCACACTACCCAAATGTGGAGAATGATTTGTGATATATAGTGATGCTTCAAATAATGTTGTGGCTTTTGTACTCAGGAAAAATGATAAAGTAATATGCTATGATTCAGGATAGAAGATGATTGATGAAAAGAACTACCCAACACATGATTTGGAGCTACCTGCTAAGAGTTTTTCTTTGAATATATGACTACTACCTCTGTGGTGACAAATGTTACATATATACTGATCTCAAGAGACTAAAGTATATATTAAAAAAAATGAGCTCTACAAGAATCAAAGGAGATAATTAGATCTAATTAAAGACATTTATTTCCCTATTCATTATCATCCTGGTAAAGCAAACAAGGTGACTAATCCTATTATAAGAAAAGAATATTCTACTCTCTCCATGATGTGTATTGAGAAAACCCCTATCTTCTTGAATATTAAATGTATGGATTTAGAAATCATAACTACATGGAATACAACCTACCTTACCCAAATTATTTCCCAACCATCTGTGCAAGATATGATCAAGGAGTCAGAATGGGATGATATGGATCTTCAAAATAATGTGAACATAGTAAAGGAATAGACGAAATATGAGTTCAATATCTATGATGATGGTGGGATCAACATAGATAAAGAGGGATCTATTTGAAAATTCACATAGATCACTATTCTACATTCATCCTAGTAGCACGAAGATGTATCATGATATCGAAGTACACTTTATATGGGAAAACATGAAGAAGTTGATTAATAAGTATATCTCAGGGTGCTTGATATTTCATAAAGTTAAATAAGAGTAACTATAATCCAAAAGGATTATGAAAACATTGTCTATACCCATATGGAAAAAGGATAATTTCACCATTTATTTCATCACTGTTCTCACAAATACATCCAAAGGAACTAATACAATAAGGATTGTGGTGTAACGACTCACCAAGACTACCCACTTTATTTCTATATGGGTAGAATTATCATTAAATAAATATTATAAGATATATGTGAATGAAGTGCTAGGGCTACATGGGTTACCCATTTGAATCATCTCTAACAATGATGTAATGTTAACATCTAAATTCTCGATAAGTCTCCAATATACATTGAGAACAAAATTAAATTTCAGAATAGCCTATCAACCCAAAAATGATGGGAAATCTGAATGGAATATTAAAACACTACAAGACATTCTAAGATCCTGATCAATGGAATTAAAAGGTGGACGAGATCTACATCTTCCATTGGATGAGTTCTTATTCAACAATTAGTTCCACTCAAGTATCATATGGATCCATATAAAGCTCAATATGGAAAGAAATGTATACCTTTAGCCTATTGGGATGAAGTGGGAGAAAAAACACTACATAGATCTGATCATGTTCAATAAATGATAGAGATAATTAAATCCATCCACCAACATATCAAGTATACTTAGATTCAGAACGAGATCTATGGTGATATTCATTGAAGGAAATTGGAGTTTGACATTGGAGATATGTTCTTCTTTTGAATATCACCATAGATGAGAGTCAAGCATTTTGGAATGAAAGGGGATCATATACCTATTTACATTTACCCATTTTATATCATTGATCTAACAGATGTAGTGGCCTATCTTATTTCATTCCCACCAAGTATGGATCAAAATCGTGACAGGTTGCACATATCTCCCCTGATAAATTACATACATGATCCCTCACATGTACTAATCTTAGAGGTGGTAAAATATGAAAATGATCTCTATTACGAGGAGAAGTTAGTAATGATTTTATACTATAGAGAAAAGGTTCTACGAAATAAGAAAACCCACCTTTTTAATGTTTTTCAGGAATAATAAGTATGAATAAGTGAGTTGGGAACTAGAGGAAGTGATGAAGGAGAAGTACCCTCACATGTTTGCGTAAAATGAAATTTGATTAGAAAAATTTCAAAAAAGGGGAAGAATGTAAGGAACCAAACATTTATCAATATAATTTCACCCTTACTATAATTATTTCATACATTATAAATGATGTTAGATCACTTAGATAAAACAATATAATCTTTATATGTTATGAATGAATGATACATGTGGTATTTCAAGAAGTTAGAGAACCTATACCAATGAAAAATGTAACATGACCTTTGGTATTGTAAAAATGGCTCTTATGAATAGTAAACCCAAAAATAGTATAGTAATATCACCCATGAAGGTATAAATAATGTTTATAATATTATAAATATAAATATGATATAATTATTACATAGAATAAGTAAATAAATGTTTTAAAAATGATAAATTATTTTTTAGGATTCTTATAAGTCATAAATAATTATTTATAATATTATAATTAATTAAATACTTTAAAATAATATATATTTTCATAAAATATATTCATAAGTTAATATTTTATTGTATTTCGAGTATCACATAATTTAGGAAGACCATCATTAATTATAAAACATGTTAGAAAATCTGTTTTAATCTTAAAATTTGTATTTTTTGAATAACTCATGATATTAATTAAAAATTAAATATCACATATTTTAAAAATTATTTTCATAAATTAGAGTTAAATTTTTATTTATAATTTGTAAAAAATGGTTAGGCTGAATTTTCACGATATTTCAAAAATACCTGAGTTTTTTTATGAATATTGATATTTGATAATTATGATAAAAACTAAATACATGAATTAATGAGTCATTTGTAATGTTTGGATAATGTAATCCAAAATTATATAAACCTAGATAAATATATTAATATTTTTATTGATTATTCTATAACTATTCATATTTTGGGGCCAAAATATTATTCTAAGGAATATAATAATGAGAAAACACCCATCTCACCCACTATAAATACCACCTATTTTCCAAAATCATCTCATGATTTGAACCTTATCTAAATTCTAGTCAAGTATCTTCCAAGACCCCTACCCCACGTCCAAAATCCCTTTGTCTCTTCCTATGACCAAAACCTTTTCAAAAGGTGGTTCTTAAGGAGGAGAGATTTAAGAGGTAAAATCCTGTTGCATTTTCTTTTGTTATCTCTGATTTTTTTTTATTTTCTAATTATCTACTCAAATCCTCTATCCAAATGATGATTATAACTTAAGTATATTTTATATACTATAATTATATCTTTTTCATGGAATATCCATATTCATAAACCTTTCTACCTATCTCTTTTATTCTAAAACTGAAATTATAACTAGTGATGTGTCAATTTACCTTAATAGTGGACAACACATTTTCATTTTTCAATAACACCTTAATATATGTTTATAAAACCACTATAATGGTTGGTAGAAACTTTAAAATGTATTTTATAACCATTTTTATGTTTTTGAACTAAAATATTAACAAAACATTGAATGATTAAACAAATCAATGTTGTTGTGATCGAAAACAACCAAAATTAACACAAATGATTATCATTAACTATTTATCTAGTGAAACATATTCATTCCATTCAACCAAATGGTATATATAACCATATAAAAATCTTTATGTTCATTAACTAAAATCTATTTTCAATTTTTGAGAGTTATTCCCACTCTATATAAAAATTCTTATTCATATTCAAGTAAAACGATCATGAAAACCACGAAAACAAACAATCCTTAATGTTGAAATTTAACTATATAACTCATTAAAAATCCCATAAATTAACATGATAAAATAATAATGAACCAAATTAAATTATAAAAGTTTAAATATTTTTTAATAAATATATTTAATTTTATTATCCAGGATATTAAATAAAAGAGAGAATTCTGATATAAGGTAAAGGAAATTATCAACCCCAACTCTCTTCTATTGGGTTTTCCATCATTCACTCCATTTTTAGTGTGGTTATTCCATTATTTGTCCATAAATATAAATTAATTATCCATTTGTTACCTTTTTTGGATATTCATGTTTCTAATATGATTTTATGATATAAGGAATCATTTTTCTGAAAGAACTCATCTTTCAAAAATACAACTTTTACTTCCCGTGAGAATGTTTCTTATCCACTAAAGATTGATAATTATTATATCAAGTATGATTCTCCAAATTTATTTTTGGTAAACCAATGTCTATTCAAGAACATTAATGTTATGAAATGGAACCAATTTCTTTCCATGGGTTAACTTATGTCCAAGATTGTTATGCATTCTATGTGGCAAGCATGATAATGTAAATTTTATGATGTTATGGGTGCACCTAGAATTATAGAGAGAATGAAAATGTTAAGATGTGGTGAGAGATCCCAAAATTATATAGTGACCCAATTCTTTGGTTAATTTGAATAATCTCTTGAGATAAAGTGAAATATTCATGAACATGATGTTATCGTGGTTCAGAACTATGTGTGGTAGTTGACCACTAAGACACGATGATTCGTTTTTATGCATTTCCACATTCCATTCCTTAATCTAATGAATCCTATCATTATTATAATGATTATTTTTTAATTATTTCCACCCCATGTCATATTGAATCATGTTCCTATCAATCCTCTTACTGGGATTTTATCTCACCCACTTCATTGATATATGTCCTTAGGTGATTACTTGTATTAAATAGAAAATAAGCTCAAACAATATTCTATAGAAGAAGGAATTAAATAAATGATTATGTTATTAAATTTTGTGTACGACCATAATTTCCACATGACACAAAAACTTTGGATCATGGTTGGGTAATTATTTTATGATATTTTTCATTAATATGATGTAATAAGTAATGTATGAATCACATGGTAACTATATTCAATTTACAAATTGTTTTTAATTAATTAAATAGTTTCTGAAATAAATTCTATTTCAATAAAATAATTTATTAAATAATATTTTTTTCCAATAAAAACAATAATATAATCTTATGAAATCAAATTTAATTTTTATAACACTATAAAATTATTTGAATAGTGAAAACCCATATTTTTCAATAAATGTTTACATTTTATTTAAAAGTGTAAATTTTCATCTTTAAAATGTTATATTTGAATAAATTATTTTTTTTATTGTCATTTTTCAATTTTCGAATGGTTTATTTTTCATAATATTATAAGATAATTGAAATTAATATGTGAAAATTTAATACAATATAAATATATATTTTGTATTACAACTTAATAAAATTATATAAATTATTTAATGAATTCAAAAAAGACTACGTGGAACCAAAATTTGGATTCTAATTTAAAATAATGTAACATTTATGTGTATTTTTTTAAAAAAATTTAAATCCATTACATATCTTACATACCATATTTTATATTTTAGGATTTTAAAATTAAGTGTTTAAGATCTTAACTCCCTTACACATCCAAAAGTTTATAATTTTAGTCATTTACGTTATTAGATCTATAATTTTTTTAAAAACCCTCATATGTGGTTGAAATTGTTGGAAAAACCTTTGGGTGTTATGTAGTTTTAATTATCACATAATATTGAGTCCAATACATAAGTTTATAAATTAATATATAATTCTTATGTATTTTTATATAAAAACTCATCCAATTTCCCATTAATCATGAAACAAGACCCATTTATAACTATGGTACTCAAACTTTCCCTTTATAGGTCCCTCTAAATATGTTCAAAATTTCTTGATATACTCTTTCAATTCATTTAGACGTGCCCTCTCAAGTTTATTAATACTTTCTACCACTTTATTCAAGAAGAACCATTATATTATGCCTCTTGATTTAATATTTCATATATTGGGATATGTGTTTTCACAACTCTTATTTTCCTTATGATTTACATGTTATTATATAGCCATTTCACTCTCATTAAACCCTTTCATAAACCACTATGTACAATAGTTATTCTTCTAAAATCATACACCATTTTTAAATGTCAAACATTTATATAGTGAATACCCGACCCCATTTTCAATCATGTGTATTTAACTAGTTTTTACTGTCCCTATATGATTATGGGAATCCATATACATAACCCACATTTAATTATCATGGGATTAAAATTATTTCAAGAAATTCTAATGTTGAATGATATATGTGGAACACTTATGAATGTAAATGATATTAATATGATGAGTGGCCTCATAATAATATTTCACTCCAAGGCATTGAATAATTATTTTTTGTTCATGATATACCATGTGTAGTTCATGAGAGATTATCATATGTATAATATGCTATGATTTCTCAGTGATTAGATTTAATTTTTTTAGGATTTCTGATTTTTTATTGTTTCTACACTACCATATTACCTTTATGTTAACATAAAAAATAATGATTAGATGATTATTTTTATTATTCTCACACATTTATGTATCCTTAATATTAGAACTTAATAAAATTAATTACATTAACCATGTTATGATTTTATTATTACCATACATGTATTAATATATCATCCCATTCATATATACCCCCATGTTATCCCATGCAATTTTTAAAAGAAATAGTATTTTAGGGGATGGTGGTAGATTTTTTAAATAATTTTGTTATACCCATGTTTCTAGTTATTAAGCTATGTACCTAATTTACTGTTGACATTGTGCATCATTATTATCTTGTATTTCATTATGTATACCATTATGTAATAAATCATCAATTAAGGTGTATTGAAATATGTTATTTCCTAGTTTTTGTAAGAAGAAGGTTTAGTTATTTTGGGAATTATGATTAGAGAGACCTAGTGTAAACAATAGGGATAAGGCTAAAAATAGTATAACATCCATAATTTTTACTAATGTATATATTATGTGATTTTATATAAAATACAACCTTGTTTGGATACTACAAGTTGATGTAGCTCTGGAATAGTTGGAACAATGGTTAATAATCACAAAAAGGGAGCCCTAGGCTTAAATCGATCATTACCTAATACATCAGAATGTGGCCATGTTTCAAACCTAGTGTGAAACTATCATGAGATATTATTAGTAAATTCACAAGATCCTTATAAAATTTTTAATGGAAATAAAAATGACAATATGATTTTATTTTATGATATAGATCATGGTTAACATAGTCTTAAAAATAGAAATTCATTGGATAAGGATTATGTGTCATTTATGAGTTATCCCTTTAATGTTCACGAGTTCCTATTTTTGGGTTTAATAGTTTAGAAATTAACATCCATAAATTTCTATTAACTTTATTCTATTTCTAGAAATATCATGAACCATGTAAAACACAATGTAAGGTGAAATGTGATGAATTCCCATATGAGATGAAAAACTCAATGGGATTAGGATTGGGGAACTTCCTGAAAATATATTTTTATTTTTCTCATGTTTGGAGAAAAATATGAATCATGGAGAGAAAGCCTCATCCCCCTATGAAAGAAAAAATTTCAATTAATATCACCATGTGATAAATGAATCTTTTATTCATGGGAACATTTTCTACCATAATTGCGGAGAAATGGATAAACTCCATGAAAAATACTCTTCATCCTTAAATTATCTAAAAAAGATATGGTAGTCTTGTATATTAATCATATTGAGTGAGAATATGATCAATGGTGAAGTTGATAAAAAATATAATTGCAATTAGGTGATTGATTTGATGCATTAGAATGAATTCGTGAAAAAATGCAATATCATTTCCCTTACACCCTCTAAATAAAAATGGGTAAGGAATTAATTTTCCTCAATATATTTAAAGATTAATACATTTATGTGTACAAGGGTAAGATCATAATACTCTCCCAATGTTCATATGGATTTTCACCTAAAAGATTTTAATTTTGACTAATTTTTTAGTGATAAAAAAGAATCATTGAAAAGCTATACTGATTAAATGATTTGAAATCTATAAGTAAATTGTTTAATATATTTTCAATTTTGAATTGGATATCAAGGAATCTAAAGAGTCTAATGGGTTTGGAGATAATATATATATGAAGGATTTTAATTCACATGGTATTATGAGGAAATATCATGGGAGACCAAATTTCAGACGTCCAACATATCAAAATTACGGGATGATGCTATTTGGAAATTTAATGGATGTGAATGGGAAATGGTTTAGTTGTTGGAAGAGGGGAGTGTAACTAGGGATTTTTGATCAGAGAAACCAACCATTGTGATGGATAAAATTAATCCCTCATTCAACAATCAGTTTATATTATAATTACTCCGCTACATGGAAAGAGGAAACATTACGAATAAATGTACTAAGACAAGGCTTATCAATGATAAATGGTGATGAAAACCTCTAAACCGTAGAGGGAAAGGGTGTACTTATGATATCACAACTACTGAGGTGGATTCCTAAAACTATATCATGATAAGTATTCTATTAATCCATTCAATGATAGAAAAAATAATATTTTATTATAGTTTCATGTGTTCCTTAATGTCATTCATTTTTTTAGAACTGTTAAGAAACCACCTCAATAAATGGAAGTGATGTTATTGGGGAAGATGAATGATGGGTAAATTTTTATATCAAATGTATATAACTCAAACCCTATCAAAATTATTCAGTTAAATTTCTGAAATATCCATTTCATAATACTTTTATTGTAATTAAATGTTATTTCAGTTTTGGATTGTATTTATTTATATAGATCTAACATAAATTTTTGAGAGATGGATATGACCCTTCATATCACTATTCTATAACTAATTCTATAGCAGTGCAAGGAGGAGTATTAATAACCACTAGTAACATCGTCACTTGAATATATATTATTGAATTACTAGTAACTATATCATTCCCAAATGACTATAACTAACAAGAAGGTCATCCTTGATGACATGTACATTATAATGGAATTCACTGATGTGTTTACAAATGAATTACCTAGTCTTCCTCTTAGCTGAGTGGTTAAGTTCTCAATAAAACATATACATGTATATTTTACAATATCAAAGAATACATTTTGAATCCCGAATATTGAACATCAAGTGAGGATGATGCAACTGACATAGAATCTATAGAAAGGGTTAATATTCCCATGTTCTTTACAATGGTGTGTGCTGATCCATTTGGTTAAGATAGTAGACAGTTTAATATTCCCTTAAATTCGTTATCATGTTCTCAACAATATCATTATAAATAAAAAATATCCCCTACCATAGATTGATTAATTGATGGATCAAATACGTGGATTGAAATAATTCCCAAATGTGGATCTTCGATCATGATATTTTCATGTATAGGCGATGAAGGTGGATGTCTCTCTAACAATATTTAGTAGAAGGTACAAGATCTATGGGTTTAATGTATGCCATTTAGATTCACCAACGAACCAACTATCTTCATGGACATAATGAATATAATCATTAGTAATTACCTTGAAATTTTTTTTGGTAGTATATTCAGTTGATATTATTATATAATCCAGAATAAAGAAGGAATAGGTGGAGAATTTGAATGTTTTAGTAAAGGCAATGTGGAGAAAAACGTATTATGAAAAATATATTAAATGTGAATTTTGGATAGATGAAGTAACATTTCTGGGGATTTTTATCACAAATAATGTTTTATTTTTGAAATATATAAAATATTGGTAAATAGGGTATGGCCTAGACCATCAAATATGAATGATGACTCTAGATTAAATTGATTCATTGGGTACTAATGGTGATCAGTGTTAAAATTCTCATGATATCCCTTCCCACTAAATTGGATAACATAGAAGAGAATCAATATTGATTCTACTGATGAATGTGAAGAGACATTTAATGAGTTAATGAATACTCCAATTACTAAACATGTACTCATATTAACCACAAATTGAATAATACTTGTGATATTCAAGGACAAATAAAAAAATAATGGGTAGTTTACTAATCTAATATGACAAAATGGTAGCTTATGCCTTATTCTGATTAATGATTCATGAAAATAACCACCCATCTCAGGATTTAGAGTTGGTTGAAATGATTTATACATTGATTATTTATCGACATTATATCTACATGGATAGGTATTACATATATATAGATAATAAAAGCCACAATTATAAATTCTTAAAAAAGGAACTCAATATTCTCCCAGGAATATAGATAGAACTAAATATGGATATTGATTGTAAAATCCAGTATCATTCTAGGAAGGTGAATTTTTTTTCATATTCTCTGAGAAGAATCGATCCAACAAATTCATCCATGATGATGATTGAAATGGATCAAATCCCCCCAGACATGATGAGAATAGAAATTGGAATTATAAAATGATATTTATCCTTCTTTTCAAAAACAAATTCTTAACCATAAATTATTGAGTAGATCATGGAATTCCCAAAAAATAATTAGGATCTAAAGAAAAAGTTAAGGAATAATTTGGAGATTGAAATTTCAATAGTATGAGTTATATAGTTTGGAACCCCTATTGTGTCCCATAAAAGATATAACTAAAGAGGGAACTTATAGTTGTCACACATGGAACATCATTATCTATTCATCCAGGAATTAATTAGTTGTATATATATTTTAAGGAAAACATATTCAGTGATAAAATGATGAGAGATACTAATGAATTTTTATCTCGATTCATGGTAAAAAATTATAGAATGAATAACAAGAGACAAATGGTATGATGTAACAGTTTCACATACCTATGTTTAAATAGGAAAATATAACCATTAATTTCTTCATAGTAATCCCTAATACCTCTAAATGTAGTAATTCCATATAGAATGTTTATAATATCCTAAAAAACTCATTTTATTACCATACTCTCAAGAAAAACTTCTCTTTTGACCAAATCATTAGGATATACAAAAAATGGTTTATGATTTAATAAAGAGATACCGTCCACTGTATCTAATCAAGATCTAAGAATTTACAAATAGTTATATAGATTCCTTCAACATGGCTTAGATATAGATATGAGTTTTATTATTTTTATCACA
The DNA here is from genome assembly GCA_963277665.1 of Viscum album. Taxonomy (NCBI): domain Eukaryota; kingdom Viridiplantae; phylum Streptophyta; class Magnoliopsida; order Santalales; family Viscaceae; genus Viscum; species Viscum album. The sequence continues at coordinate 1,147,710,536 of OY728127.1, read as the reverse complement.
TTGAAATTGATGTTCTGTTTGAAAGAAGCATTGAAACTATATTGTATATGATGAAATAATGTTTAATAGATTTTCAATGATATTGGTATTATTAAATTCAACATGTGGATTTCTCATATAACATCATTTTAAATTCTATCATCAAATGCCACCGTATAGGGCTTTGTATGGGTAGTGGTGTTAGTATCAATCATGTTGGGATGGAGTTGGATGTTGGGTACTAGGTGAATTGGTCTTGTAAAAATATATGACAACAAAGGTGCAATTCATTCATTGAAATATGAAATACCTCTAAATATAATAAAATATATATATACAAAAAATCGTTTTTGTGAGGTGGAGTTTGATATTAGAGATAATTTTCTCCTTCATATATCATAATATAAGAATTTCATGAGGATTGGTAAGTAGTGAATGATTAGTCCACAATACATAATATCCATTTAAATTCTTGATCCCATAGAAGACGTGTCATATCGACTAGAAAACTCACCTGACATGTCTAAGGTACATGATTTCATTTACGCATACCTCCTGATGAAGTACAAACAATAACCCTCACATGTACTAAACCCTGAGGTGGTACTATTGGATAATTTTCATTCATATGAGGAGATTCTAGTGTGGACATTAGATCATATATACAATGATCTATAAAACTGGGCAAATCAATAGGTAGATGTAATATCCAGGAACTATATGTTTTAGAAAGTTATATGGGATCTAGAAGAGGTGATTAAATAAAAGTACTATCATCTATATTTGTTCTTAAAATTTTAATGAAAAATTACCCAATGGGGTTGAATATAATGACTGTATGTTTTATAAATGAAATTAATTTTTCATATTAATAAATACCTTATTAATTAATGATATTTTGTAAAACCATTAATACATATTGGTTATTTTTTACCAATATAAGATATATCATGTTCGGTATAAAAGAACATCATGAATCATAACCACTGATAATATAATTATTGTATAGTGACCTTTAAGGTCGGTATATATAATTGGTTAGGATAATTTATGATTGACACATCTGGAAGATGTGAAGACCACAACCAGTAATATTTTACACAATGAAGCCCATTTATTAGGGAATCCAAGGTAGATCGAGTCACATGGAATTTCCCATAACCAAGCCCAAACTGAGGTTCATCATATAAAGCACAAATATACTATTTTATGCGGGATTTTCAAGATTATCGAGAACATGTCCAGAACCATTTTCACTAAACCACCCAAAAATGTATTATAATCACCCAATATACCCTTAGGGAATATGATGGTTTAGTAAGGGTTGGTGTATCTGGACCATAACAGTGTGATTTTTTATATTTTCATTTTTTAGAAAATAATGATTGTATTTATCCACATTATTATAACATTATAAATTATTTCATAATCCGTTTGATAAAAATAACATTTTGATATGATGAAGAATAAATTTTACTCTTAGTAAATATATAGTTTAAATAAATAAATGATATATAATGAATTAAAAATTTATTTAAATAATTATTATTTAAAAAAATATTCTTGATAAATAAAATATTTCTAATAATAAATGATAAAATAATTTTTTGAGGTCTAATGTATCTTTTATGAGGGTTTGAAAGTGTAATCATTAAAAATCTTTATTTTTCATAATTGTGGAATTTTTTATTCAAAGGAGTAAAATATCTAATTTAGAGAATTATTTTTCTAAAATCAAAATTATTTTTAAAATTAAATTGTTAAAATTATCCACTGGTAAATTTTACATGATTTTCAAAAACATTTAATTTTTTAGTAAAAATTAAATATAATATAAACATGGGGTATGCATTATGACATTATAAATGACAAAAAATGTTGTAATAAAAAAATAACGAGTATGTAAGAGAAAACTTATGTTTCCCAATTTAAATAATTTTTGTTGGATATTATTTGAAAAAATTTATAAACCCTATAATGAATACCTGAAGACTAATATTATATTTTATGTATTGAAAATTTATTCAATATGAATTCAACTCAATACAACACTACCAAAAAAATTATTTTAATGGTTTAGGTTATTATCATAGTAAAATAATGAATTATAATCCTCATTGATAAAAAAAATGGTAAAAAACATTAGAATGTATTTTGGTTTGGATTATTTTTCCAGGTAATGGTTAAAACATATGTATAGAAATTGATAAACAATCCCCCCTCTTTTGCAATAAAATCTGACCCAATATCTTAGTAAAACTCACTAAACAACATTTTAGAACAAGGTTACTATACATTTCACTCTCTATATAACTATCAAGGTGTTTTAATTCCCTTTTTAAGATCCAACCTAGCTTTTAGAAGGGCCCCCTCCAGGTAAGTGATCCTATTATTCCCCCATTTATTGAATCACTTTTTTATTATATCATTTAATTAAAAATTGATATGGTTTGGATATGTGTATTGAAATCACTATTAATGTGTTTATGATTTCCTTCTTATGAGAGATCCCTTTCACTCTCATAAAAATCTTGTGTAATCCTTTATGTAAACGCATTATGCTATCGAAAATATCCTTTGATTTTCCATTCCCAACATTTTAACTGTTAATACACATCCACATTTCCATTCAACAATATTTTTCTAGGTGTACAAACCCAAAATTTAATAGGGAATTCATTTATATGAACTAAATTTCATAAAAATGTGTTTAATAGTTTAAAAAGGAAATCGTAAGATACGTGATTCATGTAGCATAATTATAAATTTACATGATATGAACATGATGGGAATGATCCAAATTATATAGTTGTTTAATTTATTAGGTATTAATTTTATCTCCTAACTTAACATATGTTGTATATAATAGGTTATTGTAAACACAAAATGTTGTTATTTCTTAATTGAAATACATAATATTTTTTAAGATATCATGTTTTTTGTTGTTTCCACACTCCCATATGGACTATATATTTTCATCTTATATCATTCCATTGGGATCATTTTTAGGATTTTTACCCCTTTTAAGAGACTTTAATACAACAATTGACTAAAATGAATTAATTTTATCATTTTATTATTTTATTATTCCATTGTTCAGCTTTATAGCTCGACCATTTCTTAAATACCTCACCAAGTTAGCCTGTGAGGTTAGTAAAGTTTATAATCTTCATTTTCCCTTTCATTTGATGCTTGATTAATATAATTCCCATAATACATTCATTTAAAACACTAACATGTAGGTGGAAATTTATCGTGTGCTTTATCTTGATTATGAACATGCTTAATCTTCTTATCATTTTGGAATTTAATTTCCTGATGAAATTAATTTCCACATATAAAACATTTACTAATCCCATTAATAAGATTTATTCCTTGTTTTATTCTATACTATGAGAATAATGGAACACCCATATTCTAATCTCTATGGATTTTATTATTTATATTGAATTAAAGCTTTCATTTGTTATCAAAACCTTGTGCTCAATGGGTAACTACCAGATTTTTCTCCACCAAAATAGATAATAAAATGATTTATTCATGTCATGTAATGTCACTTATGGCTAATTTGATTTGGAGACATGGTTTTAAGACACTAAATAAATGATCAATCATACATTCAGGTTTGATGAAATTACAAGAGGCATACCTTGTAATACTGGTAAAATTGTTATTCATATGTACTAATGGATTCGTAGTAGATCATATTTTACGTATTTGAAATTCCATGTATAATTTTCTATGACAATTAAAAAGAATGTTCTTACTATTATATAAGATAAGGAATTCTTCCCACTCCATGGAATCAATTTCTTCATGTTTTCTACTATAATTGATATAAGTATATAAATGATATACATCTCCTCCAAAATTATGCATTGTTAAAATAAACTATTCATGTTTCACACACTATAAAATAGAAAATATTTTTTAGTGGTACTGACTTGATTACAATAAATTAGTGTTCCATTGGACCCATTAAAAGATAGTGGATGTTTCCTCGAGAAGGAATGAATAGAATGTTGTTCCCTCATTTTCACATTTTGAATCTAGGCATGATTCATGGATATTTAAATTGTAATAGAAATAAAGATTAGGTTTTTTTCAAAATATTATATAATTTGCTTTCTACTGAGAAAAATCATTGCATTTCCTATCACATTCATCTTTAACATGGTTCCATTTGGGTTCCATCCAATAAATAAAACCAAAATGTATAGTGTGAGAAAGAAAAATTATAGTGGGAAACTATATAATCATGAAACATTTACATAGGATGACTAAATAACTAATAATTCTTTTTTACCTATGACACCTTATGTTTAAACATGTCCATGAGTAGTAATAAACTATTCATATCCTTTATTGTGGTTCAATATGAATATGTGATTTAACATAAGAATATCACTAGAAGTGTCAAACTGGGTTCAATGTAAGGTCACACAAACCATGCACTAGAATGATGGTTATGATATAATCAACCATCACTTTTCAAGGTTATTACCCGTAGATGATTTTCTTCCAAAAACTACATCCTCATGTAGTATTTATAGAAAGATGTTTTTAGGAAGGACACTCTAAATTCTTTACCATAATATACGAGGTTTTCATATAAATTGTATTTTTATATCATTTTTTTCATTTTAGTTTTCTATGGTGACTAATAATTCCAATGATAAAATATATACCATACCATAATGCTCATAAAAATATATATTTCACCATAATAGATTAATATTAATTATATAACATTATGACCCGTACTAGAATCATAAAGGTTCAGTGTCATTGGAAACTTAGATACATAAAAAACATAATCATAAATGTTCCAGAATTTATCCATGTATGTTCTTAAAAAAATAATTATAACAAAAAATATTATACTTAAAATAATTATTCACAAAAAGGTGAAATGAAAAATTAGGATGGGTGAGCTCAGATTCTATATAATGGTAAAAATGTATATATCAGTGATCACATAAAAATAACATGATCATAAGGGTCCTAGAACCAGAGATTAACAATTTTATAATATAAACCTAATATCATTGATCATAATATTGAGTGATAGAATAAATCCTGGATCATCATAAGACAATAATAATAATATTATCTTTGAATATAGTCCATGGGAGTATAACATTAAATACACATAAAAATATAAAATATTTTCCATATTCAAGGATCCCTTATAAATAAATAATAGTTAAATGGGTTCACACCCCATTAAATAATATCATTTTTCATGTTTCACAACCAAGACTATAATAGATGACAATGTACATACCATAACATGGTTTATTCCATATTTATATCCTTATAATCTCACAAGATTTACATATTTACCCAATAAATATTGGGGAAATATAATTCTAAGACCACCCATCACATAATGAAAACCACGTATATTTTTTATAGAAGAGCATAAAACATTAAACATATAATATCCCATTGAGATAAATTTTTTTTATAAATACTTCATCATTTAATCATAGTATAAATTATAGAAAACAAATAGGTTTCAAAATGGTTTTATTATAACATAATTAACCATTATGAAAGTAACTAATTTAATAGAATCATCATTTATTAATCATCATCGTACGAGTTTCAAAGAGGTAAATTTAAATATATTATTGGATCATATCCCAAGTAATGAATGCGAAACATAATTAATGTTAAAAAAGTTGAAAAATGACTTTCAAAGATCACCAGAAAATTTATTGGGAAAATAAATATTTTTACATTAAAATATCTTTTTTAATATTTAAAAATTTCCCAAATGTTAAGGAAATATTATCATTGAAAATAAACTTGGAAAAATATAATGTAATTTCAATTTATTTAGAGTTCATTAATGTGGGAAATTGTTTTTCAGATATGTATGCTAAAGAAAAGATTCATTAAAAATATTATATAAAAAATAAATAGAACCTAATTCCAAAAATTAAAATTTGATTCCATTGAAACTTAAATCCTACGAAAATATTAATTTAAACATTCACATTTGAATAAAAATGGCATAGTTGAAAGAAATTAGAAAACATTAATATGGATGAAAAATTATTTTTGAATGAATGATGAAATAATGCAAATTTTAATTAAAATAATTCATCAAGTCGCCTGATTTCATAAGGAGAGGAAAATGAATGGAAAAATGTACTCCCATAAATAACTATATTATAATAAAATTAAATAGTTTCTTGAGTGTTATTTCATAAAATTTCATTATCATAATCTTTATCATAATCAATCTTGATAAACAATTAGATTATCATATAACTTTCTTAACTCTTGTTTCACATCCATTAAATGAAATCTATAATTATTTATATTAAATTTGAATTTGTTATAATTGTATAACATTATATTTCACATACATATAATAACATATATTATTCTTTTATAACATTTTAAAACCAATTTAAAAGTATATTATTTTTAAAATCATCGATTCTATGTGCTAACTATTTTGTTTTTCAAGATAATTTATGTTTTGTAGATCCCATTCTTGTACATTGATCATGGTTCCCAAATAACCAGATATGTAATCATGATATAAATTTAATATATATTTAATATATATATTATCATCCAATAAATTTAAAGATATAAAAATGAATAACACTTTTCATGTAGATGATATACTGTAAGAACAAATGAAAGTTGTTTTCCCTTTTTAGTAGATGGAATGAAAGAGTGGTAAATAATAATTCAAAATAAATGAATAATTATTATAATATAAATATATATATATTATTATTCATTTAATATACCCTTATTATAATCCATGTATAGAGTAAATTAAGAATGAATCACATTCCTTCATGGAGGTTGTAGTCCACATATACACATGAGTGAAATTATCAATTTATAATTGATTACAAGTTAAAAATATAGATAATATATTATAATTATGGAGTAATAATTATATCCTAAATTACATATATAAAAAATAAAACTATCATAATTAGAATTCCTGAAACGTGGTTATGTAAAAGAAATTTTATATCTATGTGGAGGTAAGAGTTTTCACATATTCCAGAAAGATACTTTCACATACAATTTCTTAGAATATTAGATATATATTGATGGTCATATAGTTATAATAACATTTTATATGTTGAGGACATTTTTTTTATTTTACAATGAATAACATAGATTTATAGGTGGTAGAAGAATAAATGAATTGAGGGAGGTCATATAAGATGACGACCTCTTTTTTAGTATTCCTGAAATAGATCATTTATTATAGACCATTGTAATTATCATAAAAGAACACCAATACCTATAATTAATAGATAAATATGTGGAGAAAATACTTTTTAGTTTTTTTATCAAGTTACAATGATCAAATATTGTAACTAATATAATGGAGGTATGTTCTTTATCAAGTTATAGAGAGGACACACTTGGAATATCCAAAAGGACAAGTACTTAATAATATCATATGAAATACTAATACTTAAAAATGTATATAATTTATAATTAAGTATAGTATAAGTTTTATATATTAGTATAAAATAGTATTTATTCATGACTGATTTCCAAACATACCCTTATATGCTTTTAACAATATTGGAAAACCCATTTTTACCTTAATCAGAGTAATTTTTTTTACTTTTATTATTATTAATTATGACCAAACATTATGTTCACCATTGTAAATAATATTAATAATAATTATTCAAAATATGGAATCCATGTTATCAAATTCAATTCATATAAATTTTATAATTTAATTTAAAATTAATCCTTCAATACATGACCAAGAGTTCTTTTCCCAAAAAAAATAATCAGTATAAAATGTTTTTATATCATAATTGAATATAAAACTCATTTCAATGACCAGTATTTGGTTATTATTAATATAATTTAACTAATACAAATTATTAAAATTAAAATAAATTATAACATTTTATAATTAATAAATGAAATGGAAACATTCAAAAAAAATAGTAATTCACATTATTCATCAAAAAATAAATGTTTCAAAAAACATTAAAAAATTTCAATTTATTGTACTCTTGAAATAATTATTTCATAAATGAATTCTATTTTTAAAAATATATTTTATATTAAAGTAAATAATTAATTTTAATTTTTTTTTCATATACTTTAATAAAAATAATTGTTTAAGAAATATGTATTTTTAAATCATGAAATAGTCTATGAAAAATTATGTACTTATTTATAAATAATTTTTTCATAAGAAATAATTTGAAAAATGTTTTTCATTTAAATTTAATCCATGAATATAATTTATATTTTTAATTTTATTATATATTTTGACTCATTTTTAATCGGGTTTTCTTGTATCAAAAGTTATAAATGCAAATAATTTGTTTTGACGGAAAATATAACCTAAAATATAATCATTTTACAATGGAAATGGTGCTAATCATAGTACATTGGATATGATGTTTAATATTATATATAAATATATATCGTTAGTAAATTTTCTTTGAACAATCATTACAAAAATGTATTATTTTTTACAATTTTCTTTTCCTTATATAAATTATTGTAATATCTAAGTATTTTAAGAGAGTTATGTAAATAATTGAATGAAGTGATCTTATATTCCACATCATTGATTTAAGGTATGTTGTATGTTATTTATTATGATGTTTTACTTTTAGTTATTGATGTTTTTGTTTGTTCCTAATTGCTTGAATAGTGTTATTGGAATTTGTCAATGCAATTCGGGCAAGACCACATTTTGATGTAATCTGAGTTGATATTGGGGATCATCTATGTACCAAAGGCATGTTCAACACACCCATTGTGGGGTGTAGTCTAACAAATGAGTTACATGGACTCCTCATATACACCAAAATGAATTTTTCATCCAATGCAAAGTGGTGGTGATCACTCTAACCCTTGAATGACCCATGATTATAAAATAAATCATAGAAATTAAATGTTAGGATTTCATGAGTGTGTATTAAACGAGAACACTATGGTTGTGGTGAACACCAAAAAAATTGTGGTTTTGTAAATTTTAATCTTTTTAATTGATGAATTGTATTCCTAGTTTTCCAAAGGATATTGTGCCTATTTATTATGGTGATTATAATCATAAATGTAGGTTAATTAATGCCCATTAAATCATTTTTCCATCTCACAAAAATCTATTATTCATTTCAATAATAGGGTTTTAAATTCATAAAATTATAGGTTGAGTGTTGATAAGAATGAAATATAACATAAAACATACATTATTAATCTCATATCTCTCAAATCTATTTCAATTTTTTATTTATTGGGATATCAGTTAGTAGTATATAGTGACTTGTTATTCATTGATTGGTATGAGGTAATAACTGTAATTATTGATTTTTTTGATCATAGAGTGGTTAAATTTTTATTCCATGATGTGGATTACATAATTTAGGATTCTCTCTCACAAATTTAGTTCCATATTTCATGTGGATTTAAAATACTCAAGAAAAATAGGAAATAATTTTTTAAGTATATGTTTTAATGTGAAGTATTTGTTTGTAAATACTTATTCATTAACCATTTTAAATATATTTTTCTATGAATTGGTAAATAGAAATATCTATTATTCCTAATTTGTGAAATTTGGGTCTCAATATGTAAAATTTAATTACCCTAATATATTTAAATAGATAATTATTTTATTGAATGTTTTGATGAGATTAATTTTTTATTGTATTATTTATGTTTGAAATTCCCTATGAAATGATTCAAACCATTATAATATAATATTTAATTTATGGATAATTTAAGGAATTTAAATCCTTCAAGTGTGATCTAAGGAAACTGGGATCCTATGATAATTTTGAGGGTTATGATAACAAGAAAATAATGTTATGATAGTTCTGGGCCACCTTGAATGGGCTTATGATACAACTCTAGTTGAACAATATTCTAACAAGGAGTTCCCTAATTGGGGTGTCATCCTAACCAATGATCAGTGTTCTATTGATTTCACCACACATACTCATTAAATAACTAAGGTTCTAGGATCAAATCTATCCTAAACCTAACCTATCATGGGAATAATTTCCCTGGTTGTCCATTGTGTTTGTTTGATTATAAATTTATTAAAATTGTTTAATTAAACATTTAGTGAAAAAGGCTTGATTCTTTATTCTTTATAAACTATTATAAAAAGTACAGATTACCATATTTTATTGTAAATTTTGTAAATATATATTTAATTACACATTTTTATAAATTAATATTATAGGGATAATTATTATGGTATTCTTAGGAAACACATTTTGGGATTCAATGTTGATTTTTTCACACACACAATAAAAACCATTAGGTGTGTGTAGAACACATTTTATCAATCACATTTTATACAAAGGTACCACATTAAGGTAAATATTATCCATATAAATAGGTTATCAGATTTTTTTGGTGATATAGTTGGATGTTCATCCATATATCACATTTATATGGGGTTTTTTTTCCAATCATATCTTCTTTGGTATCCTAATTTTTTTCTAAATTTTATTTTGCTTACTTTCACTACCTAAAATTATACTGGAGTGTTATATTTTGTTTATATTAATTTGTTTGTCATTGAATTTGTTTTATTATGAAAAAATATCTCTGGAAATTATTTCATTATGACCATGTTCTTATCTCCATCTCATGGGGATCAGGAATATTCTTTGGTCATTTCCATAGGCTAGCTCATGGGTCCTATTCAGGGATAAACTAGGCTAGTATAGTAAATATTAGTATTAGATGATTGTTTATTTTCCCCTGGTCTCTATGTCTAGGAATTTTTTGGTAGGAATCAGATAGTATTTTTAGGAAAAAATGGGAGGGTTATGATTAAGTATGTTTCCATATCTTATCATAACATTCCTTATGAAACTATTTGATGAAGGGATGTGTTCCTTTTGTGTTGAGTTGTAATCTATATTCATTTATTAAGTTATATAATATTGAAATAAAATTTATAAAATATACAATGTTCTCTATTGTTTCTTTAATATAGTACTATACCCACCAAAAGTTCTCATAGAGTTTCCTAAGAGAGTGATACATATGTAGTTCCATGAGTAAACCCTAAAAAAGATTATAATATAATCATAGTTAATGTAAGAGTGAACCGTTATGTGAAATAGGTGGTTGTACTCACCCCAGATCATGAAAGGGAAGTGAAACAATGGACTGGAGGGGAATGATATCATTTACATTAGTTTCAGTGATAGAAAAAACCTTCCTTAAAGGTATTGAATTATAATAAGTAAGAAGAGGATTATTTAGTTAATATAATGAAAATTTTCATTATATTACAAAATCCATATTATATAAATGTGAAATGTTCCAATTTTAATCTCAATAGGACTTGTTAGAGACACAATGACCCATTTTTTTTAAAAAAACACTAATTATTGGTGTTTAAGGACATTAAAACTATTTTTTCTAGTATTTTTTCTAGAATTATTTATGATTTAAAAGTTTATGAACCCCATTACCTTTCAAAAAGGTTATCAAAATATGATGGATTATGAAATATTCCCCATAGAGATGGTTTATTTCCTTATATAAAATATATGTAGTGACAAATAAATATATTAGTGGTTTGATATGGTCTTTTCATTAGATATTCAATCTCAATTTTTGATCTTGAAGAAAAGCATCCATGTCATGGTAGATGAAAACGATCTGATGTAAGAGAGTGACATAGATTGAAATCTCAGGATAGTTAAGATTCCTATTCTTATTAGTGGTGGTTATAGTAGCATGGCACATTCCAAATAATGGGTTATTGTAAACTGATTTTATAATATACATATAGTATAATCTTAAACATGGTAGTATCTCAAAGATGAGTTCACATGAAAATTATTATCCCCTTTTGGGTTGTTTAAGGAAAAATTGAATACTTGGGTTGGGAATTTATGAATTTATTGAGTAGAATAATTTAAATAATTTAAATGAATTTATGAAAATGGTTATTGGTTCATACTTGGATAATCCTAGTTAAATTCAATAATGGTTTCTAATTTTAAAATTTCATCTTTTAGTGGATGATAAAAGAGATATTCCACAGTTGATTACTCTCTCTACCTTAGTTGGATGGTTACGATGAGAATACCCAAAAATGAAATATTATATTTCTATACCCTCCCTTAAATGTGTGAATTTGATTCAGGTTATCCTCTTGATTTATTCAGGATATCACAAATCTATTTTCGCCTTCCTAAATTACCTAATGTTATCGGTTTAACTCTACATATATGTGGATGATAATTGGGAAATCAACACCAAATCCTGTCATATTTCGTCATATGTATATAATTATTATGCAGAGGGAGATCATAGATCATTGACCAAGGAAATAAATATTAATATAATATAAAAATAATATAATCACATTAATTATTAGAAGACAAAAATATATATAAATAAAACAACATGTAAAAAACAATGAAAGTATTTTTATTAAATTAATCACAAAATCTAAAGAATATCAATTTTCCCAGCCTCCCCTTCCCCAATAACTAAGAAATTATAACCCTATGTATAATTTTTTTTCTGAGATAATGGATAAAATGGATGAAATCGTAGGAATTATATTTAAAATAAAAATAAAGAGAGAAAGAAAATAAAACAACAACATGTCATCATCGAGAGCATTCACTTATAAAGTGATCCTCCCAATCAACCATAAGGTGTTTTATTTATAATATTCTGTTTTCATTTGAGTTATTTTGATTAACCATATATGGGATAACAAATAAATTCTCAATAATTTTTAATGGTGTGTAGGGACTCGAGTATAAATGGCTGGCTCCCATGATTACAACATAAAAAATACCAAAAAATGGGTTTATCCAACCACATTCGTGGGGTGACATATGTTTCATATAGTGATAATTCATGTGGAATCTCCATATAAAAAATTTAATGTATTTAAATTGCACCTAATAATTTTTTTCACATCCTAAATATCATTAAAAATATGAATTTCCATTTTCCAACTGGTTAATATCCATTTAAGAATGTTTTTTAGTATGAAACATGGAGTTAGTCCTTCCCCAATGGTATATCACCATAAATTGTTTTATCATTAATTATTCACTTTTTTTCTCAGTTTAAAACAATTGTAATATCATTCCATAAATTAATAAAACTATCAAATTATGCAATGACAAATAAAATAATCCACATGAAATGTGAATTTCATATAAAAATAACAAGAAATAGATTTTTCTTTCAATTACACCACAATAAAATCTTATTTTTCCTTAAGAATTTAATAGAAATATAAATTAAATAGAGATAAATTTTTACCAATATTAAACATCCAATGAAATGTAATTAACTAAATTTAATATGGTGATTAACCATTTACATACCACATAAAACATCAATTCAATATCCCAATCATCAAAGAGATTATCAACCTGAGTATTCTAATTTTTCCAATTGAAAATATGTGATGTCTTCCTTTCCTTCATTCATATATGATAATTAGTTATTATCAAATAATCCATTTCAAGATTTTCTAGATAATGGATTGTTTTCACTCACCTCTCATGAGGAAACTTTATGTTGTTTTATGCATATACCATGACTAAATGATACTTTTATATAAATGTACAAATGATCAACATTATCAATTTTGTAATTAAAATATTGACATAAAATCAGGGTAAATATTCAATTGTGGTTTAAATAAAACAGATTCATAATGTTTTTATGTATTGGGGTTCAAAACATTATGGATCAGAAATTAGGTTATTCCCTAAAACTTACTACACAGTCTAACAAAAATATCCTTGGAAAATCACCCCAAAAAAGAGAACTCCCATTTCCCAATCACCCAAGTAATGTCCCAATAAATTCATGTATAATGAATGATTTCCCCCCTCTTTAACATTTCTCTATTTTAAATTCTATAATATTTTTCAAATTTTATGCTGTGAAAAATCATACATAATCAAACTGAGCCCATATGAAAAAATCATCAATCATATAAATGTGATTATTTATTTTCCCAAAGCACAATCCATACTACTTGATTTTATTAATATTTACGTATTTATTTTTCAAATAAGAGAAAAATAGATCAATATTGAATCTAACATCATCCATTATCCATAGAAAAATTGTACCACCACACATTTTCCTTACAATTTAATACATTCCTACTTCTAATACATCACTCAAACAAACTCATATACATTGGAATATTATTATATAAAAATAAATAAAGTTTGGGATGATTATAAATGGTTTGAAACAAGGATCATTATCATAGAGATTATACATGAATTATATCAGAAAAAAATGATATCTCTAAAATATTTTCTCAATGATAAGGTTTTATCTATAATAACCCCCCAATCATATTACATGAAATTATGTATAGTCATAAGATTGACATGTTGAAATGAAAGTTATAGAAGTTTTCATACACCAATATCTCTATAAAAATATGTTCATAATAGAAATATAAAGTATTTGTATTTGAAATACTCTCTCTAATGGAATATATGAGTATGGGAAAATCACTCATTGAGTGAATTATTAATAATAAAGAAATCCACATAAATTCCAGAAATTTAATTTCTAAAAATGGTAGGAAAATTTAATTTACCTATATCAACTAAATATATTAAATTATGATTCTAAAAAACCAATATAATATTCTTTCCATTAATAATTAAATTATCCTTCTTACTCATTCAATCTCAGTGACATAGAAATTTGAAATATGGAATCATGGTATGACAAAGAAGTTCATGCCTCCTTAACCATTTATGTAGAGAAATAAGTCTAACTATGGGATTATAATTTTATTTTAATTCTCCTAGGTAGATTGAAAAATATGTTATTCAAATAAAATATCATCAAAAATCATAATCCAAATGAAAATATTCCTCAATTATGGAATCCCTAGTTCTATTTTTCATATTTCCATTCTATAGTATTTCATGATTTGAATTCTTGTGTTCACAAAATGAATCATATAACATTTATTCACATTTACTTATATAATGATGATGGTCTTGTAAATATGAATATAAATGAAAAATATTGCATTCAAGTTTAATTATTCATAAATATGAATGATTGGAAGAGTTAATTATGGTAAAAAAACAAAAAAAAACTAACAATGGAACTTTGAATCACTTTTGTTAAAAATCATTATCCAGACTAAAGATTATAAATTTAAATCAATCCTTCACTTCAGAATTCCCTCAACTAAGATTCATTTATGTAATGTCTATAAATTTTTCAAAATGATTATTCAGTTAATATAGTTTAATTTTTATTATCACATTTATCTAATAAATGGGAAAATAATGAATTAGTGGGTCGTTATTTATAATCATATTAAAGTAGTGTAATTACTCTATTTTATTACTGAAAAAATAATTCACATGATCATCTTTAATAAAATATTATACTCAAAACCCCCAAAATTTGTAATCCCTAAAAAAATCATAGTTAACCGCATAATAATCATCCCTAGAGGTATTTTCTTCAACCAATTTTGAAAAGCAATCTACCGTCATAAGAATATAATAATCACCCAATGACATTAGGAATAATAACATGAAATATATTCCTAATAAATTAAAAATCTAAATAAATGAAATTGGGGTTTTTTATAAATTTCTAATATTTTTGGAGATATTTTTAAAAAATATGTATTTTTATCATTTTTTATAAATTAAGTAACCATTATTAAATAAAATGGTATAATAAATTCTATATTTAGAGACAAATTTTGATGTTCTTTGTGGGGAAAATTGGCCCCCATAGTTTAACATATGATAGAATTCAAAAAAATACTATTTTTAATTTTGGAAATCATCATATAATTAATTATCTATTTTAAATATTTTATAGGAATAGATCTTCCAAAACATAATATATAGATTCAAACTTTTTCTTATGATTTTTATGAGAATTTAAATGAAATGATACCTGATATGTGACCAAATAGTAATCAATGTTTGCATAACGTGGTACTTATCCATCAATGGTGTAACTTTATTTTATAAGAAACTGTTATTTTTGTGGATTTTGATTTCAAATTGTTTCTTTAACAATATTTGGAGTTTTTGACTGGTGATTAGAAACTATATTTGTGTTGCGTTATTGTTTATTGTTTCCATGTGGAGCACCTACACAAGTATCTTCTATATCACCATCAATTTCAAAGAATAAACCATATTTATTAAATAAAAATATGATGCATGACCAAAAGAAATAGTAACATTAGTTCATAGAGGATATGACCTAAATATATCTCATGAAATAGACAACATTATGAATATCCTTCTTAGTAGTTTTATAGTAGATCTGGGAAGAGTCTACTATCCTAATGCCATTTTTTACTTCTTGAGTTATTCCACCAATTTTTTATCAACATTATTCTCTTATATATTAGCTTGATGAATCATAGAGAACATCCAAATGCGGATCACAGTTTCATTATTGAATTCTTGGTTGCATAAATTGCATTTTCATCAATTCATCAAAATATTCCATGTAATCATTATTAAATAAAATTTAGTATCCTTTAAAAGTAATTTTGAGATATGGAGTGAAATATTATTGATATATTTGATAAATGTTATAAAGAATCATTCATGAAAAAAAAGATCTAGAATGATTATAAAAATATTGATTTCGAAATGAATTTCTTAATTCAACCTTTTATTTATCATACACTATGAATTTTTTTTGAAATTATTATATATAGAACTATTTCTCTTGAGACCATGAAATGAAAATTTTCTAAATTTAATATGATAATTTGACCAAATAAATTTTTTATAACTTTTAAAAATTTCATAATAAATGATCAAATTTATTTACAAATATAATAATGTTACTGATTAATACATCATGGATTTCCAAAAAATGATACATGAAAATATATTCAATACACCATTAAAATGTATCTATGGAATTCCATATCCCCAATGTAATTCATTTAAATGAAAAATCCCAAAATTACTGGTGAAGTGTGTCATCTCCATGTATTCTAGAGAAAATTTTTACTAAAATAGTACAAAAAAACCATTTATGAAGGAATAATGGAATCTACTAGTAAAATTTTTTAGATCTTGATAAATGAATAAGATGTGAATGTTATTTTTTTAAACCAATTAATGTTTCTAAAATCAACATGTAGTCTCAAATAAATTCAATCTATTAGGTGTCTCTTTATTATCTTAATCATAAAAATTTTAAGACAAGTATTATTTTGGGAAACATGGACAAGGAAGAACAACTATGAATTAGAGGGTTAACAATGTCATCTTTAACAAATATTTTATTTTTTTATGATTACCAATATAATTTTTGGATTATGTATTATCAATTGTGTTGAAAAAAATTAGGAATTACCATATAAAAATATTACATGTGATGGTAAATTGGGGTGATCTTATGGATATCTCCAAAACTCCATCGTTTATCTCTAATATTTTATTAGGATAGTTAGAGTTTGTTCTTTGGGTTTAGGTATATTATGGGAAATTATCTATCATAATCTATCTAATTCAATGAGAATTTAATAATTTAAATGATGGGGGTGTGGATTTGACTATATACTTGGGGTTTTTAAAGGAAAATATTTAATTGATACTCCCTACTTTTAAGCAATGAATCCCTTAAATCGTAAAAGATTCTATTAATAAATAATTAATGAAATATTCTATTACCTATTCTTATAACATGAAATTTGGATTTAAATTTGTTTTAATATTTTTAGTTTCGAACAAAATGTTATCAATTTATGATAAGAAAAAACATTTCGTACATAAATCTTATATTAAGACTATACCATCTTCAGGGGTTTCATATTGGGATTTACTATATGAATTATTCTTCAATGAATTAAGAAGGATGATTTGTACTATGATATATCAAAAAAACATTGTTGGTGTTCCTTCCTTCGTGTGCATGATTGTTTTATCATCACAAGAAATGGTATCATTAAAATGATGTTTTAGTTTGAATAGATATTATCTCCTACCATTTTTAGCGTATATAAGTCATATGCAATTTTTATAACCTTGACTTTCATAAGGATGACTTAAAAAATAGTTATCTGATAAAATATGGATCTATTTGAAAATTATAACACTAAATCCGTAGGATAAAATCATCCTATATAAAATGGATGTAAATATAGAGAGAGGCATGATGTTTATCAATTCACCCAAGTCATACAAGGAATTAAAAAATGTAATGTGCTAATAGTTTTCTGAATTTTGAATTTCCATGGATAATGAAATTATTTTTCATATCAATGGTGTGATTAGGGATGAGAATAATATGTATTAGAATATTTCCTTAGTTATATCATGTAATCTTATTCTTCTTTTTTTAAATTTTCCATGGGAATTTTTTCATAAAATTGTCTTTTTCTTATTGATTATAGAAGTGATATGATTATTTCATCCTTTCAGATGTTCTATTATATTTCATTTTTAAGGTATTATTCTTCTATCATTTTCATATCAATTAAAATTAAAGGGAATAGTTTTTTAATGTCATTAATTTTAAAATTTTAACTATCAATTTCTATTTATGGCCTATGAATTTTAAAATATATCATTATATCTTCTCTATGACTCGGTTGGGATTCAAAATTCATCCCACAACCATCATCTTTTTTATTTTTTCGGTGCCTGAAACATATTTTTTCTTCGATTTCATATCACAAATACCCTTTCCTTGGGATTTAGATCATTCTATGATTGTTTATTCCTAAGATTCAATGTTAAAATGTCCATAACACTTCTATAGAGAGCCCGACCCTAGTATGTAGGAGTTTACGTCATGCAACCCTTTCAATGGACAAAGTGATACAAGTAAATGATGCCCAAAAGTACTTAAAAGTTTCGTATACTTGGAAAACTAGGAACATACAAAAGTATTTTAATATAAATTTATACAAAAATTAAAACATATATTTTTTCGTTCTAGGACAATAACTTCATTCTATCTAGAGTATCCTTAAAAATAATTATTAGGATACCTCACAGAATCTTAGAGAGATAAAACATAACAAGGGTGAGTTCAAATTCTTAATAAGGGTATGTACAATGGAATAAATAATGAATCAATGAGAATACTCATTTTGGAAAGGTAAATATCTAAACAAACATTCCATTTAATCAATAATTTGAGAAGGAAGTGCATTAAAATGTATAATGTTAAATACAAATACGCATGAAATTTAAATAATTGTATAAGGAAAAATTAATTTGAAAACGTATAAACTGAAAAAACATTACATTTAATCAATAAACTATGAATGAAGTGAATCCATAAAAATATCCACATTGAAAATATCATGGAGAATAAATTCTAAATAAAAATAAAGAAAATAGTTAATTATTGGACATCATGTAACTGGAATATGAACGATTATATTGTTAAGATCTATCCCCATTAAATTTATGTCTTTGCGTAGAAACCTATATATTATGCTTGGAAACAAACTATTAGGGTTATCACTAAATTATTATGTCTCGTGAGACTACCAATGGATCAAAGTTATTACTTCAAACAATCCCCATCCCCTATCTTTCATGTCAAAATCATTTTTCATTTATCGAACAATCTATTTTATTAATGAACAACGAGACTTATCAAATGTCCATATCAAATAATAGACATAGATTTATCAAATTTTCCCTAAAAAATTAAATAATTATCAATGTAAAGACAGTATGTAAAAATGATATATAGTATAAGAAAAAAACAAATTAATGATAAATGATATGGATAATTTGGGGAAATTCAATGTTCAATGATAATAAGAAATTGAATATTTTGAAAGGACATAAAAAAATCAGGGTAGTTAATTTTACTACTATCCTTAGTCAATGAAATCACGAAATATACAAAGGAAGAATAAGGCTGTAATCAATACGACATATCCCATGTGATGTAAAAATAAAGGGATATTTTCATTGATAAATGGAAATACTATAAATAGATCTTTTAAGAATATTATCGAGGAAAATATATTTTTTATTTTCAAAAAAAAGTGAAAACAAAACGTGTATAATATTTTTGGAAAACACATAATTTAAAATTTTACCATTATACCATAAAATGAATGATTTAAAGAAATTACAATTGGTAAATCTATACATGTTGTATAAGGAAAAAAGAACATTCCTTTTGCATGGAAGAAGGTTAGAAAAATGACTTGTTTGGAAATAGACAAGAATATTACGTTGAAATAATTTTATAAGATTAAATGGTCAAATTTTATTTAATAAATTATTTTTTTAAGGTTAAAAATATTTTTGAAATAATTTTTATAAAACAAGGCTTTTTAAGAAAAGAGGTTATCCGACTAAAAGGAAAATAATGATGGGTTTTCATGAAAAAAGTTTAAAAATAATTTTGAGTAAAAAAGAGTTTAAAATGATACTATTAATTAAAAAATATCTTCAATAAAAATAAGATAAGAAAATAAAAATTTATATTGAACAATTATCATATTAATTTGTTTAATGGAATTCGAATAATAAATACTCTCCATTTGAATTAGATTGTCAAATAAACCCTTAAAATTATGACAATGTTGAACTTATAATAGTGTAATGAATTATTTGTGTGTATTAGATATAAATCCACATATATGAAGTGTAATTACATGAATATAGAGTCAAAGTATTTATAAAAATCTTCATATAATATTATTGATAAGGAGGATGTAACATATCCCAATGAAAAATAAATTCACTAATGATATTTCATTACGACTTTGTAATTTTTTATTCAAATACAATTATATGAAATAATTCAAATAGAAACAAAAAATACAAGGAAAAATTATTCATTCCTGATATTACATGTCAATTTGGATGTATTTAGACCATATATGAGAAATTAGGATCACAATGATAAAGGAATCCCTAATGAATGGAAATTAAGGCGAAGTTTCTTACAACTTGGTATTATTTAAATTATAATCCCCAAAAAATAAATAATCTAAAAATACCTTGAAGATAATTTTTTTAATCTATAAAATACAATATGTTTAGTATCTACAAAACACATAAGAATTTTGTGTGTAAAATGGTGTATGCCTCAGAGAATGAAAATTGAGACAAGAATCCCTTACCATGCATTTTTTTTGGATGAACATATTTTAAACTAACATATAAATGTTTTTAGAATGTTAATAACTTATATAAGAACAACAATAATATTTATAATATCATATATGTTCTTGTTAAAATATCTTATTACTAGTTTATTAAAAAGTATTCAATATTTCCCCAATTCTGGGTGTTAACGGCCTAGTTTATCAAGTATATTTAGACTTTTTATTTTTATTTTTCATATATTGATAACGATTTCATGTTATCCATAATTTAAAACAAGATTAAATAATATATATATATATATTCATTATATAGGTATTTATAATAATCTATAACATTTTGAGAGAGTAAATGAAATATATCTTTCAAGAAATTAGTAGGTCGTACGTATGTATGAATGCCATTTAAGTTTCCTTATCATATTTAATTCAATGAAATGTAAATGATATATATATTTTTATATATAAATTATAATTCCAGTATCTTATATATGACCTATATTTCACATAGGTTATTTAAAACAATCCTTTATACATTCAATGTATAGCATTAGTTAATCACATATCTTGGAGGAGACAGCAGTCACACGTCCACAAACATTGTTATCATATTCCAAAAAAATTGAAAGAATAAAGGTATATGCTACATTAAAATTAAATAAAAATAATTAAATCATAAATATTATATATTTCATATAAAAACTATGAATCCTTCCTTATTCTAACATTGAATTCTGGTAAATGGAAGAATGAATGACATTGGTCTGTGGGGCGGTAGTCCAATGTACACATGCTCAATTATTGTGTATCACATTCCATGGATTAATGTGAATGTAAAAGTTAAAATAATATCATAACAACATCTCAGTATGTGGATGATATTGTGTTTATTATATATTCCTGAAATTATTATAAATAAATGGTTTCAGAATGAAATAAAATGAAACTAACTGTTTATGAATATTACCGAGCTTTTGGGTAACAACTTTGGTTTATACCAAAATAATTCCTTGGTTTACATTATTACAAATTAGAGTAATTTAGTATGTGGGGAGGGATTTTGGGAGATTATTTTTTCAGATATTGTTCTATCAAAAGGGCTTGGGATTTGTGAATAATTTCAAGGGATGAGTGCCTTTTATAGTGGATAAAGAGTGGCATCCCTCTAAATTTTGGAAAAGGGAATTCCATCCATACTTTTTAAAATACATATGGCTCTAATAATGTCACAAAATATATAAAATTAAATATGTGGTCTAAATATGAACATCCAATTACTTGTGGACAAGTTTATATATAATTTTGGCCCTTGTTTTTGAAGGTTTAGACATTAATTAACCTAATTTATTCTTTTAATTGCTATAATTAAATTTAATCACCATCAAAAATATTTTCATCAAAAACTATGATGAACGTATTAGAAAATAGAAATTATTATTAGTAAATTTTTGGAATCTATTTTTCAAAATTCCCTTCAGAGTAGTGGCATAATTTAATTTTGAAAATAATCCCACAGATATGATGAAAATGTGAGTTTTAAATTTAAAATGTTCAAAATTATGAAAATATTATATATCCATTTTTATTATAAAATTTATTTGAAATACCTACATTTAATTTATATATATATCTAAAGTATATCTATATATAGTTAATATCCAATTAAAAAAATTAATTTAACATTATAAATAAATTAAATAAAAATATTATTTTGATTTAGAATTTCGTATTATTCAGTATTCATCAATAAATGAAACTTCACAGAAAAAATACCATAAAAATACTCTGATATATTTATTTCGAAAATTATTTTTTGACATATTATATTTATAAAATTTCAAAAAAAAAATCCCAATAAAAATTCATAAAAAATACATTTATAAAGTTATTTCTTTTTAAATGTAGAATTTAGTTTGTTCTTATTTTTTTAATATAAAATCTATTCGATGAATATATAAAAAATTTGATTGAATATATAATATATTAATGTTCTCATTAGTTAGTTATTTCTATTCCTCAACACTAGTTTTACTCCAAGTTAAATATTATTTTATTAAGTAATAATATTTTAATAACATAATGTTGATTTGTGAAACTCGATCTTGCATATAGCATAAGAAGGCAAAAACATTCGTTTTTGTACGTTACTCAAGTTAACATAGTATTGAGTGAATTTCAAGACATATAATATGTTGATACTATAGTGACCCTACCCGAGTTAACCCGGAGCTTGTGTCTACCATCATGAACGGAATCTGGTTTCCACGAAACCGGGCACCAAACCTGACCCCTGACAAGACCCGAAGGGCGTTTCCGATACCCATGAGCCAGCACAAGTGCCTGGGTATCATAAAATGAAAATTGGGAATGATTTACCCGAGTATATAAACTTAAAATAATAAAAGAATCTAATAAAACGAATCTGGATTTTTCAATCCAAACAATCATTACCAAAAAATCATAACTGAATGACATATTTTAAAACAACTCAAAAAGACTATAACAAAGGTAAAAAACCAAAATTTAATAGCCCAATAACCCTCATGGTAAGGGGCACCACCCTCAAGCCATCTCCAGGAAGACATCACCACCAAAGACCTGCTAGAAACCCAAACCACTAGAACAAAAAACTATACCCAACCTGCGACAACAAAAATAACCAAGTCTACTTACACCCAAGGGTGTAAGTATGGTGTGAGAAAAATTCAAATAGGATACCGCCACTAATATATTCCATGTGATTAACATTTAATGACAAAAATCAAGCAAGTTTTCAAAAACATAAAATGCTAGTTACACTTTCTAAAAGATGCAACATTAAATAAAAACAATTTCAGGTGGGATAATTTAAAGAATAAACACTTTTAAAATAAATAAAAATTCTATTGAATTTTTTCAGCCACTCATACTGTATGCCGATGGTAAGCACAAAATATATAGTGAGCACAAGAAATGGGAAATAACCCCTAGGCACTAGCTAGTTGTGGGTCCCAGGTACCTCGTTTATCTGTGAGAGTAACCATAAAAAATATTCGTTCTTGTGATCGAGCCACTAGTAGGGAACATACCCATAACCTAGTGGTCCCAAATCATCATCATCATAGTTTAGTTAGAGTTTTAAGCGTCAATCTTGCTAATTGAAACTGAGGCCAAACCCCACGGATTCACTAGCATACTAGTACACGTCCACCCACCTAGATACTCAGGTTTTTCCTTTGTGCTCGAAAAAGTAAAAAAAGTAAATGAATATACATCTCACATAAGAATTTCATTTACATATCATAAATTAACCAAACCACCCACATGTATACAACACAAGTCACAAAATTCCACTTTTCCTTCAAATTGCATTTGAAATCCAACTCACACCAAAATAGCCAAAAACAATTTTCACATTTCCTTAACACTTCCACAAATACATTAAAAAATTTTATAAAACCATTACAATATATTATAACTCTCATAACATCCCAATCACATGTTACATAATACCCTTTTTACCTTCAAAATCATTTTATCATCAAACTTACATGAAACAGCCGACAAACAAGTTTCGATCAAACATCACAATTTAAAAAAACATTTCAGAAATTTACAAAACATTATAAATCTTTTTGACATATTAAAACATAAATTTACCTTTCAAAACCCCTTAATATGTGAACACTCATACCAAAAAGTACATATTCACCCTTTTCCCACTTTGTTTAACCAACTAAAACATTTACAATTTCATAAAAAGAACCCTAGTGATGTAAATATATCTTACAGAAAAAACCCATTTCAAAACCCCCATTTAAGACATAAAACCATAACAATTCAAATCCAAAATAGAATTGGAATCCCTAGAGACATTTATAAAACCACTTTCAAGTTTTATAAAATCACCTTGAATAACACTACAAAAGATCCAAATGAAAACACACATGTTCATAAAATGCTCTCAAGAAGTATGACAATGTTTTAGAAATAAAACCTATTAAAAAATGCTCTTTTTTGGGCCACATGACAATAATACATTACCAAACTAGAATTTTCAGGCCAAACAAGATTTAGTAAACCAATTCCATATGTTATAAAATACACCAAAATAAGACCCCATGAGTAACACATGAAAACACCCAATTTCAAGTTAAAATGTCACTATATGATTATACACTTAACAAAATCAATTATAAAAAGTTTTTGCACCATACCCATAATATTATGGATATTAAAAATGATTAAATACAGTAATATAACTCATAAATAATTGTTTACACATGGAACCACCTACCGGAAGTGTCGAATCCCTCAAAACTTGGTGCGAAACATCAACCGCACCACCACCGCATCACAAGGATGATAAATCCAGACCTAGACAACAATATTTAGACAAAAATACACAAAATAAAACCATAGATTCGAACCCTAGATTCTGGACATTTTGGAACATAATGAAATAGGGAGGAAACCCTGAGGAGAATGAGGAAATTGAAGAGAGAAATACTTACTCTAAACAATCTTGAATAAAACGACCCAAAATCCACCAGTATCTGAATTTTAAAACATCCAAAAATTAAAGGGATTTTAGAACAAGGATTAGGAGATCATGTAGGAACTGAAATGGGGGGAAAAGATTAAGAATAGATGGTGTTATGAAAAGATCAATTTACCTCTCGAAATTTGGGATATTTCTGAAATCCAGAGATGTTTAGACCAAATTTGAGATTCTTTTGAGCTCCAAATTGTGATATGATAGAATGGGGGCACGCCTTAAGTAAGAGAGATTGGGTGAGAGTTAGAATCACCAAAAAAAGGTAAATATGGAAGGATATATTAATGAATTAAAATTTATTTTTAATGTAGAAAATGGGCTTTCGGGCAGGCCCAAACCCTTAAATAAAAACCCATATCCACAATGATTATGGATTCATAAATAGTCCAAATTAATATGGTGGTGTTAATAGGTTAGGGGATTACAATTATGAATTGGAATGGATGAAAAATGTTTAAAATTGAAGGCGTTATAAAGGAATAAAAATTAATTTTTAAATCTGGAATTGGGCTCACAGTTTGGCCCAATTCATGAAAACTCACCCATTCCACCATAAAAGCATCGAAAACCCCAAAAACAAAGAATGAATGGAAATTAAATGTAATTCAAATTTAAAATAATTCATGTATGTGAAAATTCTCCTAACCATGAAATCGTTCCACCCTGGAAAGTCACATCAAGGCCAAAACAACAACCATACCCAGCTGAGAAACCAAGAGGTACTCCCTTGTAAGGTTTCACCCCCAAAGGCCAAAACATCTCCTGTGATCAATTAATAAATTATTAATCTCACAAAAAAAACATATCCACATTACATAAATGATCAATCACATTCATACTTTATCCCAAAATAAAACTCCTTGAACACTATCCGAACAAGACTCAATAAATTCACCCAAACGAACAACAACATCGAACAAGGGTACACTTACCTTGCTATAACTAAACCATTGAGAACTCTCCAATCCCAATGTTTACCCAAGGAAGATGTAGGTAGCGGGATAGATCCGAACGAGACTACCTACTGCCCAGCAAATACCATGGATAAGTCTGAGTTACTGGTACAGGGGAACAAAAATAGGCTCCCCAACATAAGAGACAACCTATATTTAAAGAGTTGGGATGTAACGTCCCGGTTTTGGAAGCCACCCAGAGGCACCCCATACCCGTTTGGTCACATGGCCTCAAGAGAATTTCCCCAAATTCCATAGGCTGCCGACTAGCAGCGAGGGCCTTGGGTGTGATAGTGGGTAAACTATGCCCTCATTGGCAGAGTACACAGCGGAAGAAGAATAAACATACAGTAGCGGAAGTAGTGATAACCAACAATATAAATAGTGGAAGACTAAATCATCAAACTGGAGAAAATATGTATATATATGAAATGATGCATAATACATAACTAGGAAAGCATCCAAACACGTCACAATACTGGAAAACACTACAATACCAAGACAAGTACAAAAGAAAATTAAACAGCTTCTCAGCATCACAATCCAATTCTTGGTCCCATGCTCCCCTGCCCCAAGCCATCATGTTCCAGAAGTCGAAGGGCGCTTTACCTTGTCTATACCTGCAACAAAATAGTCATCTTGGGCCCAAAAGCATGGCCCAAACATGGTGTAAGATAAAATCCCAGTAGGCATTCACCCAAAGGTCTATGGCTAACAGTCAGTGAGTATATGGCAGGTAAAAGTACAATAAGCAGTAAACAACAACAACAAGCAATAGGCAGTAACAGTAAGTAGTAAGGCAGGATTATACAACAGAAATCAAACCACAACCAACAATAGCAGTGAAGCACAAAGCTAACAAACAATAAACCCTATGGGAAGTACTCACAGCAATCCCCTCTGGTCCTATCCAAGAAGTACCACAACCATCTGGGCAGTGCACTCAGCCTAACCCCTTTGTCTTGGTCATACGCATTTATGAGACTCTCTGGGGAAGCTCACTCGGTCAATTCCCTTTATAGTCTAGCGTAGTCAGGGACTGTCTTGAGAAATATCACGTGGTCTAACCCTCTTAGCCCCAAGGTCTAGAGGCTCTCTGAGGAAGCTATCTCGGTCAATTCCTCTTATAACCTCAGGTATACCACAAAATTTCTGAGGAATCTCACTCGATCAATTCCTCCTCTAGCCTGGGAAGGTTCTTAAATAGATTCAAACAAGGTAAGACTCTATGAGGAAGCTCACTCGGTCTACCCTCCTGTAGTCTATAAAATTCAAGACTCTCTAGGAGCTCACTCGGTCCATCCCCTCTGTAGTCTATTATATATAAGACTATCTAGGAAGCTCACTCAGTCTATCCCTTATAGTCTATAGCACAAGGTTCTCTCAGCCCCATGCCAGTCAATGCATAATAATTCGATACGTCTAAATCAAACCTATAGAGCTACTTGGCTAACCAAAGTACACCTATAGAGCTACTCAGCTAAATAGTCTAAAAGGCAACAAGCATGTCATGAATTTCACTTCATCCTATAACTGCAAGGCATGAAGACAGCTGTAGTAGCCAATGGAAAACAAACCCGAAGGTCGTAAACAGAACAAAACAAGGGAAGCACATCCTAGAAAAAAAAAATTTCCTCTAACATGGTCAATTTACCTCTACACAAGCATACAATCAAGGCGAGAAAACAATGAGGGAAAAAAGTTAAACACACAATACCCCGTTCATGGGTATTAGTGTAAATTCTCACATAAACTCAGAGACCTTGAATAGTAAGGAACAAAACACCTACCTCGATCCTATGAGATCGATATACTTGAACCACGATGGGTGATTCTCCCTAGAATGTTGTAGATCTGAGAAAATGCACAAAACATTCAACCTTAGATAACATGAGATAGAGGAAGAATTGGAAAAAAAGGTTCAAGTAGAAGGAAGAACTCACCGCTGTGCTTCCAATGAAATTGACCATGCTCGAATCAAAGATCGGATAGAGAGGCGGGAGCTCGGAGAAGATTTGGTCGTACGGGTCGCTCTCAGATGAACCAAACCTAGAAGAAGGAATATAATGTGATGAGGTGTGACCCCTGTCCGTTTAGTGAAAAGAAAATTACACGGTGTGTATTTTTAAAGTACATCGCGTGTAGTGGGTTTTTCCGTACTCTGCCAAAATCAGGATCCACGTCACCTGTACAGCCCGTGTGTGTGGCCCGGGCACGGTCAGCACACGGCTTCGAGCCAGAGAAGAGTACACGGCATGTACACAGAAAGTACATGGCGTGTACTTCAAACATTTCCGAATCTCCAAAAATTCTCAAAAATTCCATAAAATGAAGGAAATACCTGAAACAAAGATCCGGGTTCTTACAAACTTCCCCCCTTTAAGAAACCCGACCCTGAATTTCCCTAGATGGGTGTAGAAGAAGGATCCTTGAACAGCTCCAGCAACTGTGATCGAACCTCGGCCTGAAAGACGTGAGACAGGTCTAAAAAGTAACGTCGGAGCTGAGAGACGTGGAAGATATTGTGCATTGCATGGTACCTCTGAGGTAGTTACAACCGATAGGCAACTAGCCCAACTCTGTCCACTACCTCAAACGGCCCGACGTACCGTGGTGAAAGATTACCCCTTCTCCGAATCCTCATGTGTCCTAACCTCATTGTGACATGCAGGAAAACCTGATCTCTGACCTTAAACTCTAGAGGTCGTCTCCGCTGATTAGCATAAGACTTCTGTCGAGACTGTGCAATAGCCATCCTCTTCCAAATTAACTCTATCTGCTCCAAAGTCTCCTGAACAAGATGAGGTCCCAACAAAGCTGCCTCTCCTGCCTCCAGCCAGCATAAGGGTGATCGTCATGGCCTACCGTACAAAGCCTCATATGGTGCCATCAGAATGGTCTCCTGAAAACTGTTATTGTAGGCTAACTCCATAATAGGTATATGCTTCTCCCAAGAGCCTCCGAAGTCTAGAATGCATTCTCGGAGCATATCCTCAAGCACCTAGATCGTGCGCTCAGACTGGCCATCTGTCTGGGGATGGTATGCTGTACTCAAAAGTACCTGTGTACCCAATGCCTTCTGATGTCCCTACCAGAACCGAGAGGTAAAGAGAACATCCCTGTCTGAAACAATGGAGTGTGGAACTCCATGTAGACGTAAAATCTCTCGGATGAAAAGTTGTCCCAGATCATCAACACTGAACGTTTCCTTGATCAACGAGAAATGTGCCACCTTCGTAATCCTGTCGATGATGACCCAAACAACATCACTTCCCCGAGGTGACCTCGGTAACCCAGTCACGAAGTCCATTGCGACATCTTTCCACTTCTCCTCTGGAATGGGTAACTGATGTAAGAGCCCCGCTAGTCGATGATGCTCTTCTTTAACCTGCCGACAAGTAGAACATCTCATGACAAAACCAGCAACATCTCTCTTCATACCTGGCCACCAGTACTGTTGATGAAGATCCCGATACATCTTGGTGATGCCTGGATGAACTTTCCAAAATGAGGAATGGAAATCCCGCATCAGCTCCTCGTGTATGTCTTCTGGCACCCATACACTTTCCTAAAAACGCAAGATCTCATCCTCTCCCACTTTCCATCTAGGAAGAGGGTCCCCTCCTGACACACTCCCCGCAGGACCAAGGACTCTGAGTCTGATAGCTACCTCATTCATACCAGATCAAGAAGTGTAGAGGTAACAACTATAGATGAAAGGAAAGTCTGTCCCTGCCTATCTCGCACCTCTAGATGCATCTCAGAGAACATAGCCACAAACTGCCACTCACTGCTGGCCTCCTGAACTTCCTGAACCTGAGTTCTCCTACTCAAAGAATCAGCCACTGCATTGCCCTTTCCCAGCGTATAGGCGAGCTCAAAGTCGAAAGACTGAAGATACTCGACCCACCTGCGCTATCTCAGATTCAAATCACACTAAGTGAAGATATACTTGAGACTCTTGGGATCGGTGAAAACCACAAAGTGCTATCCCAGAAGATAGTGTCTCCAACAGCGTAAGGCATGAAAAACTGCTGCGAACTCCAGATCATGCATCAGTTAGTTCCTCTTGTGTGGCCTCACCTGCTGAGACCTGTACACAACGACTCCATCTCCCTGCATGAGCGCAGATCCCAGCCCGATACCTAAAGGATCATAGTAAACAGTGTAACCCTTTCCCGACTCTGGAAAGACAAGTATCGGTGCTGATGTCAACCTCTCTTTCAGCTCCTTAAAGGCTAACTCACAAGAATCTGACCATAAGAACTTCGCCCCCTTCTTTTTCAGACCTATCAATGATGCTGCTAGGCGCGAGAAGTCCTGGAATAAGCGTCTGTAGTATCCGACCAGCCCTAGGAAACTCCACACCTCAAAGGAATTTTTCAGATGCTCCCAGGAAACTACAACTCTCACCTTCTCTAGGTCCACAGATACTCCAGTCTCTGAGAAAACATGACCCAGGAAGTGAATCTGATCCATCCAAAAGTGGCACTTGGAGAGTTTAGCATATAGACAATGCTCTCTTAGTGTCCTTAGAACAATCTCAAGATGTGTTTCATGGTCTTGTCGATGGTGGGAGTACACCAAGATATCGTCCATGAAGACCATGGCAAAGGAGTCCATGTACGGATGGAACACTCGTTTCATTAGTGCCATGAATACTGCAGGTGTGTTTGTGAGACCGAACAACATGGCCGTATACTCGAAAAAACCATACCTGCTCTTGAATGATGTCAAAGGTATATCTGATGGTCTAACGCGCAACTGATGATAACCGGACGTCAAATCGGTCTTCGAGAACACTCGGGATCCTCAAAGCTGATCAAAGAGATCATTGATCCTCGACAAGGGATATCGGTTCATGACCGTCAACTGGTTCAGCTTTCGATAATCCACACAAAGCCGAAGGGTACCTTCTGCCTTCTACGCGAACAGGACAGGCGAAACCCAAGGAGAGGTACTGGGTCGGATTAAACCATTTGCCTAAAACTCCTCCAAATACTTCTTGAGCACCTGCAACTTAGGTGTAACCATCATATAACGAGGAATGGACACCAGTGCCACTCCTGGGAGAAGCTCAATCAAGAAGTCTACCTCACGCTCCAGAGGTAAACCTGAAAAGTCCTCTAGAAAGACATCCTTGAAAAGATACACCATTGGAGAAAAGTATAATTGTGAAGTCCCCTGGTCATCCAGATAAATACTGACAATCTGGGATATATCTTCCCCTAGACCATGATGCTCCAGTCCATCTCTACCTGCCTGGACATCCCACTCGCCTCTATAAAGGAAATATCTGCCCTCTGGTGACATGAAACTCACCCTGCGGCGATATCAATCAATGAATGCCTGGAAAGGAACTAAACAGTCCATTCTGAGAATGACGTCATAGCCCGTCATCTCTAGGACATAGAGGTCACATAAGAAATGACACCCTGCAACCTCAAGAGGGAACTCCCTGCACTATCATGCTCTAGATTACCTCGTTCCCAATAGTGTGTCTAGAGTCAACAAATCGGAAGACGAAAAGATAGAGAGCTCAAGGCTCTCCACAACCGCAACAGAGATAAATCTATAGGAAGAAATAGTATTGAAAAGAGATGAAGATAAAACTGAGGCTAATAATATCGTACCTCGAACCGTATAGGGTCCGAGATCCTGCTCTTGATAGGTCTGATCCACGACAAAAGACTGGTCTGCACCGCAGCCCTGCGCCCCTATCTGACCACTCTAAGCTGATCCACTCTGCCGTCGCTGATGACATGGTGACTGACCACCACGGCCGCAACCTCCACCTTGGCCTGAATGGCCAGAAGAACTCCAGTTCCCTGACTGGTGGGAAACTGGTGAAGCACCTCCAGAATGTGGGGTAATATAAGAACCCCTACCACCAGCTGAAGGTGAGATGATGTGACAGAAGAGCTGAATATGGCCCATATTTCCGCAAGAACGGCACTCCATCGGATCCCACTGGCACTGAGGCCTAGTATTCCCACTCCTACCACACTGGTAGCATACAACCTGGCTGCCAGAAGACGCATCCTGCGATCCTCGATCTCCTTGAGAAGACTCTCTGTGATGATTCCTACTGTCTGTAGGAGGAACACCAGCTCTGGATATCGAACCACCCTGGCTCACTACTCCAGAATCTCTGGGATTGCGCTCAGTGTCAGCGTCTGGTTGACGATGGAGGATATCGAATTGAACTAGAAGATATTCACCTGGGAACTGATCTCCTACCTGAGACCGTCCTCGAAATTCCATGAAAGAAACAACTCATCACCTGCTGGAATCGGTCTGAAACGTTGCAGCTCAGTGAAGCGAGACGAGTACTCCATAACAGAGAGTGTACCCTACTGCAGACTCATAAACTCCCAGGCTCGATCGTCCCTCTGGGTCTCTGGATAGAAGTAGTCATAGAAGGTGCGGAAGAACTCATCCTAAGACATATCCTGCTGACGTACTGACCATGAGATCACCTCCCACCACCTCTTGGTGGTGTCCCAGAGCATATAAGTAGCCAGATTTACCCTTTTTCTAGAGGGATCTCTAGGTGCTCAAAGATAGTCAGTGTGGACTCTATCCACGACTATGCAGCCTGAGGTCCTCCATACCCTGAAAAAGTAGAAGGATGCTGCTTCCGGAAAACCCACGTCAACTCAGCCATCGACGAGGCAGGAGGCGGCGCTCCCTGGAGGGTCTTCATCATCCTCAAGAAGTCCTCCCTGAACTTCGTATCAATTCCTGTGACAGGTATGACAACCCATGCCAAGGCTGGCTCGACTGGAGGATTGACAGGAAGTCCCTGATCAACCATATCTGGCGTCT
This sequence comes from Viscum album, assembly GCA_963277665.1. Classification (NCBI taxonomy): domain Eukaryota; kingdom Viridiplantae; phylum Streptophyta; class Magnoliopsida; order Santalales; family Viscaceae; genus Viscum; species Viscum album. The sequence goes on along the minus strand of OY728127.1, from coordinate 1,147,677,145 downwards.
GATCACTGCCTGACGACATATGTACAACCGAGGGACATCTCCGAGGTATAGCTCTAAAAGATCAAAAGTACACCTTATATTAGAAAAACAAGGAAAGAGAACACAAGAGTACAAAATGAAAACAGGGAAAAGAAAGTATCGGGTTTCACAAAACCCGACAACATGGCGTGTATAAAAACAACATGGTATATCTAATTAAGCCACTGACATGGGTGTGTACCCCTAACCGTCAGGTTTTGTAACACCCCAAACTACACGGTGTGTTGACCCAACACATGACGTGTACTTGAATAATTTTCCCCTACCTGAGTCCCTTCAGACGGCTAACTCACACGGTCAAACAAACCTCAGACTACAAGGCGTGTTCCCTAGGAACACGGTGTGTACTAAACACTGACTCAGCGGTCCGTGTTGTTAGTTACACAGCCGTCTACATGGTTGGAATTTACACGGCGTGTTCAGAATAACCACGACGTGTATAGGTGAAGGTGGCAATGTCCCGTGTTGTTCGTTACACTACCGGGTACCTGGGAAAGACTACACGACGTGTTCTGAAAGCAACACAGTGTTCCTATTCATGCTACCCCGACCCATGTTGTTGGTAACACTGCCAGGTACAAGGCTCTAACTACATGGCATGTACCTGCCATACATGGCGTGTTCCTGAAGTTATTTCACAACACCGTGTTCCTGCACACACAGTTAGTAACAAGTCCTAAAAACTACATGGCGTGTAACCAGAAATTACACGCCGTGTATTTTGGGTCTTTTTGGGTAGTAGCTCAGAAACTGCATAGAAACCCAGAAACACTGAAAACAAGGTAAAGAGGTTCCACTTTCCGATCCGTGAGGGCCCATACTCCCCACGAATCAAAGCTTGGAATCTCTTACAGTCATGTATGAGAGGAAACATGATCATGATCCACCAATTTCTGATTCAAGAGGGCCCATAACACCTCAAGAATCAAAATTTGGCATTCATTTAAACAAAGAACAATACAAACAATTCTCTAACAAGTAGCAGAGATTCTATCATGCATCTATCACAATAGCATGCATAATCTACACAGTGTCTATCACAACAACATGAAATCGCTAATGAACCCTAAATGGCATGGAAAGAATGCATGGCATGTGATTTCTATAAGTTCCTATATGATGCATGAGATAGAATACCCTCATCTCATTGGGTTGAAATAGAAATTGAACCGTAATATCAAAAAAATAATAGCACAAAGCATGTGAATCACTCTAGGTGAAATCGTATCAACCGTAAAATCTCAAAACAAGAAAACTGCAATAAACGAGGTAGTATGACTTTTCCATGTACACAGGTTAGCTACTCCTAGGCACATCTTATTACCACGTACCGAATCCATCCTATCCCGGGCTATGTCTCGAAACAGTAATGCAAGAGAAAATAATTCCTCTGATACCACTTTGTAACGTCCCAGTTCCAGAATCCACCAGAGGTTCCCTGTACCCTGTTGGTTACATTGGATCAAGCGCATTTACCCAAATGCCAGAGGCTGCCAACTAGCAGCGAGGGCCTTGGGTGTTATAATGGGGAAACTATGCCCTCATTGGAAGAGCACACGGAGGAAGAAGAATAAACATACAGTAGTGGAAGCAGTGATAACCAACAATATAAACAGTGGAAGACTAAATCATAAAACTGGAGCACATATGTATATATATGAAATGATGCATAATACATAACTAAGAAAGCAGCCAAACAAGTCACAATGTTGGAAAACCCTACAGTACCAGGACATGTAAAAAAGAAAAATAAACAGCTCCTCAGCATCGCAAGCCAAAGCTTGGTCCCAAGCTCCCCTACCCCAAGCAATCAAGTTCCAAAAGTCAAAGGGCGCTTTCCCTTGTATATACATGCAACAAAATAGTCTTCTTGGGCCCAAAATCATGGCCCAAATAGGGTGTTAGATAAAATACCAGCAGGAATTCACCTGAAGGTCTGTGGCTAACAGTCAGTGAGTATATGGCAGGTAAAAGTACAATAAGCAGTAAAGAACAACAACAAGAAATAGGCAGTAACAGTAAGCAGTAAGGAAGGATGATACATCAGAAATAAAACCACAACCAACAATAGTAGTTAAGAACAAAGCTAAAAAATAGGAAACCCTACGAGAAGTACTTGCAGCCATCCCCTCTGGTCCTATCTAAGAAGTACCACAACCCTCTGGGCAATGCACTCAGCCTAACCCCTCTGGGTTGGTCATACGCATTTATGAGACTGTTTGGGGAAGCTCACTCGGTCAATTCCCTTTATAGTCTAGGGTAGTTAGGGACTCTCTTGAGAAGGATCAAGCGGTCTAACCCTCTTATCCCCAAGGTCTAGAGGCTCTATGGGGAAGCTATCTCGGTCAGTTCCTCCTATATCCTTAGGTATACCACCGACTCTCTGAGGAAGTTCACTCCGTCAATTCCTCCTCTAGCCTGGGAAGGTTCTTAAAGAGATTCAAATAAGGTAAGACTCTCTGAGGAAGTTCACATGGTCTACCCTGCTATAGTCTATAAAATTCAAGACTCTCTGGGATCTCACTCGGTCCATCCCCTCTGTAGTCTGTATTATCTAAGACTCTCTGGGAAGCTCACTCAGTCTATCCCTTATAGTCTATAGGACCAGGTTCTCTCAGCCCCGTGCCAGTTAGTGCATAATAATTCTATAAGGCTAAAGAACACCTATAGAGCTACTTGGATAACCAAAGTACACCTATAGAGATACTTATCTAAATAGTATACAAGGCAACAAGCATGTCATGAATTTCAATTCATCCTATAACTACAAGGCATGAAGACATGTGTAGTAGCCAAAGGCAAACAAACTCGAAGGTTGTAAACATCACAATGCAAGGGAAACACATCCAAGCACAACAAAATTATCCTCTAACATTGTCAATTTACCTCTACACAAGCAGACAAGCAAGGAAAGAAAACAATGAGGGAAAAAAGGTAAACACGTAATACCCCCTTCCTGGGTATAGGTGGAAATTTTCACATAAACATAGAGACTTTGAAAGATAAGGAACAAACCACCAACCTCGATCCTAGGAGATTGATATACATGAACCATGATGGCTTATTATCCCTAGAACGTCATAGATCTGAGAAAATACACAAAACGTTCAACCTTAGATAACATGAGAAAGAGGAAGAATTGGAAAACAAGGTTCAAGGAGAAGGAAGAACTCACCGCTGCGCTTCCAACGCAATCGACCGTGCTCGAATCGGAGATCGAACGTAGAGGCGGGAGCTCGGGGAAGATTCGGCTGTACGAGTCGCTCTCGGACGAACCAGACCTAGAAGAAGGAAAATAACATGATGAGGCATGACCCCGGTCCATTTAGTAAAAAAAGAAAAGTACACGGTGTGTATTTTTAAAGGACATAGTATGTAGTGGGTTTTTCCGTACTCCGCCAAAATCGTGCTCCACATTACCCACACACCTCGTGTGTGTGGCCTGGGCACGATTAGCACTGGACTTCGAGCCAGAGAAGAGTACACAGTGTGTACTCAGAAAGTACACAGCATGTACTTCAAAAATTTCAAGAATCTCCAAAAATTCTCAAAAACAATCGAAAACGAAAGACATACCTGAAACTAAGATCCGAGTTCTTACATGGGACAACCACATGGTTAGTCTGCACGGTTTGGGAAACCACGCACTAACAGTGGGGATCCTTCTATCTACATGGTTTTCTGGGGAATAATCACTACTAACCAAGTGTAAACCATGTGCTCAACCTGTCTTTCTAAACATCAAACCTTTCTCAAAAGACTCAATGGAAACCAATGGGGGATGAAATAACATTGGGCGATGACATGGGTACAAGGCCCTATACCTATTTCCACCGAACAAGAACAACAGAAGAATGATGATGACACCATAGGTTTAAACTCTTCCTATCTTTCATAGTGAGGATTGGAATATTTACATGGGTTTAAACGAACCAGTGATTTCTCCTGACTACAAGGAAGCTTATCTCCGAAACCTATGGCTGGAGCTCAAATGATTGAAGCATCTTCAGCCTCGCATTTAGGATTTGGAAACCCCCTAAATAAGATTTAATCATGCGATGCAACCAACAACTACAACGCAATCTCCGATAAGTTTTCCAAGACCAAACACATTCCAAACTCACTTTACCCTAACCCAATATTTCACTAAAACCAGGGCATAGAAGATGCACACACATCACACCTTGATTTTTCGGGTGAGAACAATAGAAGTAAAGAACACCCATACTCACCTGCCTCTAAAATGGAATATTTTTACGTTTTTCCATGGGAGAAATTCTCCCAATATAACAGAGACTCTCAGATGATTGCCCAACTTTCATCTCTACGGTCAATCGAGCACATGACATCCTAAGGAATCACTGAACGTGGCCATTGCGACTGATATAAACAATGCATGAAGAGGGACCTTATAAAACATCCCCAAACAACACACAATTCTAGAAAGTGTCCACAATATCCTATCATGACCATTTTTCCCACACTGGTGGTTTAACATGAACCCATGCTTCAATGAAACTGTGAAGAACCCAGAGGCCCTCTTAGACACCATCGAGACACTCATCCCCACTAACAACCCTAGACCACTTCCAGCTTTGATGAATTAGGAAACTTAAGAAACTAAGGTCTCTTTTCAACTTCCAAAAGAACTCTCCTGCTACAAGTGTATCTGAAAAATCAAAGAAAGGAATGGGTGTAGACTCAATCAACAAAGATCAATAAAATATTCCTTATATTGATCAACTGGAGAATTTTCCAATGGAAAAACAATCTGAGTTTCACTTCAATTATGCGTTAACACTTAATGGAGGCGTACATTATCCAATGAGAGATCCCAAGGACCCAACCAAGATCGTCCATTGGTCAAAAAAAGCTATAAAACAGATCCAAACACATGAAGGGAACCACCATAAATGTGTCTCAAAACATATCTCAGAGGAGACTATTAACCGGTCCTTCTACACAACTTACCGACCAAACATAAACCCAAAACATAGTTCAAACAGGAGGGGTTATTGGACTCAAAACATCCCAAAACATCAACATTTTCCAAAAACACATTATATAATCCATCCCAAAAAATTCATCAAGACATCATGTTTTCATTTAAAAACATTTCTTGAAAAAAACGGTTCAATAGTTAGCGTATCCACGATTGGTACCCCATGGGCCTTACACATGCAAGTTTCTGTGCCACACTGGGAACCCTCCTCATATCCATCCCGACACTCATCCAGTTGTGCCATCGACCATCAATCATCCCATATTACTCAATGCATGTGGTTGCTCACAGAAATACCAATGCTTAAAACAAAAAAATTCTTTCCACTTTTCAAAACCAGAATAGTCATCCAACACATCCTTTTTCTCAAAACAAATAACCACAAGATCAAAATCCCAATTAAAATATTATAAAAAAATTTATAAAGACACAATCATTTAGAAAATAACTCACTTTGAAGATATTCACATCAATTTCAAAACATCTCATCCCATTAAAACACCCTTTGATTATTTAGAAAACTCTATTGGAATCACTTTTCAAAACCAACATCAATATAGTTCCTGCATCCAAAAGAGGTGTAAGAACACCATTTTACATTTCAAAAAAATTCTGAAAATTCAGTTCCACCATTTCATAAATCAAACCATTCCCTCTTTATTTGAAAATCATTTCACAAAAACTTTACGCTTCTTAAAACCAAAGTGCAGAGTTTTCAAAACGAAAGCACAAAACAATGCGAGAGGAAACTAGTTTCAGTGGGTGACTGGGACATATGGTTGGAAGCCATATTACAATCACTTCACTATCATAGATACTTTTCTAGGAAATATCCTTGGCTCAACATGGCTTTCCAGAACTTGCGAGCCCACTAAGACTATTAACACAAATCTCTTTTCATTTCCCCTAATCATCATCGAACCCTGAAAACCAAAGGACATAGATGAATCCCGACTTATCCTGGAAACATAAATCCCATAATGAGGTATGGTGATCAGGAAAAATACCTATAACTAGAATTCCAAGTCCCAACAATCATAACTCCAGACTATCCCGACTCTTCCCCAAATAACATCACCCAAAGAGTTAACCTGAATCTCCTCTGATACCATTTTGTCATGAACTGAATCAGGTTGCCACCAAACCAGGCTCCAAACCTGACCCGTGACAAGACCCGATGGGCGTTCCCGATCCCCATGATCTGGAACAAGTGCCTAGGTATCATAAATTTAAAATTGGGAATGATTTACCCGAGTTTATAAACTTAAAACAATAAAATAATCCAATAAAAAGAATCTGGATTTTTCAATCTAAACAATCATTTAAAAATAATCAGAACTGAATTAAATATTTTAAAACAACTCAAAAATACAATAAAAAATGTACAAAACTAAAATGGAATAGCCCAAGAACCCTCATGGCAAGGGGCATCACCCTCAATCCATTTCCACAATACTTCACCACCAAGGACCTGCTAGAAACCCGAACCACTGTAACTAAAAACAGTACCCAACCTGCGACAACAAAAATAACCAAGTCTACTTACACCCAAGGGTGTAAGTAGGGTGTGATAAAAATACCAATAGTATACCACAACTAATAGATTCCATGTTATAAACATTTAATATCGAAAAGCATGCAAGTTTTCAAAAACATAAAATGCTAGTTACACTTTCTAAAAGATGCAACATTAAATAAAAATAGTTTCAGGTGGGATAAATTAATTAATAAACAATTTTAAAATAAATAAAAAATATACTGAATTTTTATAGCCACTCATACCGTATTCTTACGATAGTAAAAAAATATCTAGTGAGAACAAGCAATTGGAAATAACCCTTGGGCACTAGCTTGTTGTGGGTCCGAGGTTACCTCGTGTCTCGGTGAGAGTAACCATAAAAAATATTCATTATCATGCATGAACCACTAGTAGGGAACATACACATAACCTAGTGGTCCCCAATCATCATCATCATTGTTATGTTAGAGTTGTAAGCGTCAATCTTGCTAAGTGAAGCTGAGGCCAAACCCCAAGGATTCACTAGCATACTACTACACGTCCACCCACCTAGATTCCCGGGTTTTCCATTTGTGATCAAACAACATAAAAAAGTCAATGAATATACTTATCACATGAAAATATCATTTCCATATCATAAATTCACCAAACAGCCCACATGTATACAACACAAGTCACAAAAGTCCACTTTTCATTCAAATTGATTTTGAAATCTGACAAAACCAAAATAGCCCACAACACTTTTCACATTTCTTTAACACTTCCACAAATCCGTTAAACAATTTTATAAAACCATTAAAATATATTAAAACTCTCATAACATCCCACTCACTTGTTACATAATACCCTTTTTACCTTAAAAATCATTTTGTCATCAAACTTGCATGAAACAGACGACAAACAAGTTTCGATCTAACATCACAATTTAATAAAACATTTCAGAAATTTACAAAACATTCAAAAATGATTGACATCTTAAAACATCACCTTACCTTTCAAAACCCATTAGTAGGTGAACAATCATACCTAAAAATAGATATTCACCCTTTTCCCACTTTGTTTAACCAACTAAAACATTTACAATATTTGTAAAAAGAACCCTAGTGATGTAAATATGTCTTGCGGACAAAACCCATTTCAAATCCCCCATTTAAGACCAAAAACCATACCAATTCATATCCAAAACAGAATTGTAAGACCTAGAGAAATTTATAAAACCACTTTCATGTTTTATAAAATCACCTTGGATAACACTACAAAAGATCCAAATGAAAAAACACATTTTCATAAAATTATCTCAAGAAATATAACAATGTTTTACACATAAAACCTATTCAAAAACCTTCTTTTTTAGGACCACATGACACTAATACTTTAAAAAACTAGAATTGGAAGGACAAACATGATTTAGTAAACAAATTCCATATGTTATAAAATACACCCAAATAATACCCCATTAGTAACACATGAAAACACCCAATTTCAATTTAAAATTAAACTATATGATTAAAAACTATACCAAATCAATTTTGATAAGTTTTCGCACCACACCCAACATATGATGGATATTAAAAATGAGTAAATACATTAATATAACTCATCAATAATTGTTTACACATGGAACCACCTAACAGAAGTGTCGAATCCCTCAAAACATGGTGCGAAACATCAACCGCACCACCGCCGAATCACAAAGATGATAAATCTAGCCCTAGACCACAATATTTATCCAAAAAGACACCAAATAAAACCATAGGTTTGAACCATATCTTTCTTACATTTTAGAACATAATGAAAGAGGGATGAAACCCTAACAAGAAGGAAGAAATTGAAGAGAGAAATACTTACTCTAAACAATCTTGAATAAAACGACCCAATATCTACCAGTATCTTAATTTTAAAACATCCAACCATTAAAGGTATGTTCGAAAAAGGATTAGGAGATCATGTAAGAACTGAAATGGTGGATAAAGAGTTAAAATAGAAGGATTAAAAAAAATAATTTACCTCTCCAAATCCGGGCGATTTCTAAAATCCAGATAAGTTTTGACCAAATTCTTGATTCTGTTGAGCTCTAAATTGTGAGGGGAGAGAATGGGGGCGCACCATAAGTAAGTGGGCTCAGGTGAGAGTTGGAATAACTGAAAAAGGTAAATATTGAAGGATATATTAATGAATTAAAATTTATTTTTAATGAAGAAAATGGTCTTTCAGGTAGGCCCAAACCCTTAAATAAAAACCCATATCCACAATGATTATGGATTCATAAATAGTCCAAATTAATATGGTTGTGTTAATAGGTTACGTGATGAAAATTAGGAATTAGAAAAGATGAAAAATGTTGAAAACTGAAGGACTTATAAAGGAATCAAAATTAATTTTTAAATCTAGAATTGGGCTCACGGTTTGGAACAATTCATGAAAACTCACCCATTCCACCATAAAAGCATGTAAAACCCCCAAAACAAAGCATGAATGAAAATTAAATGGAATATAAATTTAAAATAAATCATGTATATGACATATACTATCGATTATATTGTCTTTAATATAAGGAATAAATCGATGAAGGAACGTGAGTGTACTAGTATTGGTAAACAAGATATATAAATGAGTACTGTATTACAAAGTAAAATAGTAAATACAACATAATTTGTTTTCTTACTTATAAATAAAAAACTTCAAAGATAATTATAAATTACCTAGTAAATGAATTCATATCCTTTATAATATTCTTCTTTAATTATTTGGAATGAAACATAATAATGGAAAGCTCATGTGCTTAGTAAGGGAAAAATATAGTGGAATAAAAAATATATCAAAGAGAATAGTCACTATAGAAGGTCAAATAACTGAACACACATTCCATTTAATAAATATTTTAATGGAACTGCACAATCATCATATAAAGTTTAACATTAGAAACACATTACTTCTAAATAACTTCAAATGAATTGAATATATTGATATTTCAACACAAAATCACATGGATGAGTAATATCTGAAACTAATTGAGGTAAATGATTTATTAATGGACGTCATGTCTAAGGGACATGAAAACCTATACCATGAAGACAATTCACAAAAAAGTTAAAATATTGGTTGAAATCCATCCATAATACATGGAAACAATATCAAAGGGTATGTCACCAACTAATTTAATCTCATTGTACTACCAACGGGCTGAGTGGATTTCATTAACCGGTCCCCAACAAATATATCTTGTGTTAAACGGTCTCTAACTCATAGGGATTACATTAACTGAATCCCATATTATATAGTATATGTATAAAGGATTTAAATGAACAAAAATCTTTATAAAATACCTATAATTAATCAAGGATACAAGTTTATCAATATTTTCCCAAATAATCAAATAACTTTAAAAGTAATAAATGCATGACAAATGGTATACAGTTTAGTAAATAAAATTATCCATTGTATGAGAGCATGTATATTAAAGTAACTATCCAAAGAAAAACAATTACAATAAAATAATTTTTTCAAAAGATAGTTAAAAATCAAAAAATAAAGTGATATTGCAATTATAATAATTAAGAACAATTATGAGAGGAATAATTATTAAACATTCCAATGTGTCCTATACCACATTGAAACACTTGAATCGCAATCTATAGAATGTTATGATGTTAAATAAAACTTATAATATCATGAGAAATAGGGGATTCTGAAATATCTCCTAAAAGGTTGTATATACACCAAAGACAAGATAATTGGTGCAAAATAACAAATAAGTCTCAATGAAATGTAAATTGAGATGAAATTCCGTAACCAATGTGGTAAGAAATGAATTGGAAAACCCAAAGGTAATAATCATTAAATAAAAAATTTAATTACCAAGAAGATAATGTAATTTATGATATTATAGGTCAATGTATTAGTATATACTACATATATAATAAATTATTTTCACAATAATAATGTGTTTCTCATAGAATTAAAAGTCAGACATTAATCAATTACCTGGAGTTTCCTTTCAGGTGAACATCCTTTAACTTCATGTATCATGAAATTAGGTAAATTATTTAATTTATTGAGAAAAATTTTCAGGTTTATCATTATTTTTATTTTAAATTTTACTATCTTTAATAAAAATACAAAATTAATTATGTTTACATCAGTCATTTTGACCAAATTCAGTTTATGTGTAAACAAAACCTTGATAGGTCAACTATGGTCCAAGGGGTCATTATATAAAATTTGAAAAATAATAATAATGAAATAATTATCATATTTATACATCAATTATACTTTTAAAACCATTCCTTTACTATGTATATGAAAAATGAATCAATATTACAATGACGGAGATGGTAGGCCATATGTACGCATGAGTAACGTTCCCATTTTCCAATGATCATTATGGAAAGAGGTAAGAAACATCATATCATTCCAGAATGATCATTATATAATTAATTCAATTTTATTTAATCATATTTACTTTTATATATAATTATTATGATATAAAATGAACCATGTTGTGTTGATTAGGAAGTAGTCCACATATCCAAGAATGACATTATATATTTTTATGGGTGTGAAATATTAATAATTAAAATGATATATATATTTATATATCAAAAAATATAATTAAGTCACAAATATAATATATAGTTTTTTTATGATACGTATGATGAAAAATCATCATTTCATGAGGTAGTAGTTCATTATACACAGAAACAATGAGTTTATTACCCATTATATGGAGGTGTGTGTAAGTGTAGCACTATAAAAAACCACAATTAGCGATGTTTTTTTCATTAGCGATGTTTTAAAATATCACTTATTCATTTACTGATATTCCCTAAAAATGTTTCTAATTTAGGTGTCACTAATTTTGCGACATTTATAAATGTCTCTAAATTTGAGATGTTTATAGACATCATTAATTACCGACATTTATAAGCATCACCAAATTAGATACAATTATAAGTGTCACTATTTAGATACATCTCATTAATTGACATTTTGAAATTTTTTTGCTAAATTAATGTCGCTAAATTTGAGACCTTCAACAACATTTATAAACGTCACAAATTTAGGGACACCTCATTTACTAACACTTTTTTGGAAGCCTTGGTATTTTTTGTTTCAGTTTTATTTTTATTTTTTAGGAATAGTTTTTTGTATAAATTAGAAAACATTCAAGACCTTACCTCACCTGCAACTGTTGTTCCAATACCCCTGCTCTCGGTCTACCCCCTCTCCCTTTCCCTATACCTCCCATTCACCCCTAGTGCACTGCTCTCCCTTTCCCTCTCTAATACCCTAGCTTTCCCGCTCGCCCCCTCACCCTTGCCAGCACCAACTCAGCCCGCGCCTCCCGTTCACCCCGTGCCTCCCAGTCACCCCTTTACTCCCTTTCCCATGCCTCCCATCACCCCATAGCACTGTTCTCCCTTTACTGCTCTAGTACCCCAACTCCAACCCTTTTCCCTCTCCAGGATCACACGCTCTCATCCCATCTCTAGTACTCAAGCTTTTAAAAGTTAAATTCCTATGAGCATCGAACTGCTAACCTCCAGCTTCACAAACAAGGAATCAAGCTGACCAACCTAACACTATTCTGTGTTTTGACACTGTAATAGGGAAAGAAAGAAAGAAAGAAGGAAAGAAAGATATATATATATAATTTTTTAAAAATTAATATATTATATATATAAATTAATATGAATATATCCATATATTTATAAATTAATATATATGTTTTTATTGTTTATTTATATTTTTTTAAATACCAATATTTAAATGTTTATATATCATTTAATCTCTTTATATTTTATTATATATATATATATGTTTATATTTTATGTTTTTATATGTGTGTGTGTGTGTGTGTTTATATTTTATGTTTATTAATATGTTTATATTGAATATGTGTGTGTGTAAATATATATGTGTACATATATAAAATTATAATTATAAATTTACATGTGCACATGCACAAAGGTATATACATATATTAATATATAAATATATAAATATATATTTTATTATTTGTGTGTGTTCCACTTTCCTGATTATACCCAAATATATATATATATTTCATATGTTTATATTATTTTTATATATATATTTGTGTTTGTGTGTTTGTTTATATTATATATGAATATATATGTTTATTTATTACATTATATATATATATTTTATGTTTATTTATATGTTTATACTATATATGTGTGTCTATATATATATGTGTGTACATATATATAATTATAATTATAAATTTCTGCACACACAAACACGTATATATAATTAACCACATTTTAAAATGATGCTAAAACTATCACTAAAATAGACAGGTTTTCTTAAAAATATGACTCAATTTTAAATACATATGTGTTTTAATATATAAATATATGTATATATATTTATATATTTTTTTGTGTGTTTATATATATATATATGTTTATATATGTCTCCATTTATACATATTAATATATATATATATATATCTACATCGATGCGCAGAAATGAGCTATATATATGTCTATATTTATACATATTAATATATGTAAATCTAAATAGAAATTTATATTGATGTAGTGAAATGAGATATATATATATATATATATATATATTTAGAGATTTTTCTTGAAATAGTGGCTAATTTATCGACATTTTTTGAGGAAACATCACTAATTTAGTGACACTTTTGAGAAAACGTTGCTAATTTAGCCATGTTTTTGAGGAAACATCGCTAATTTTGCGACAATTCTAATACAACATCGCCAAATTAGTGAAAATTTGAGGAAAAGTCACTAAATTAATGACACTTCTTTGAAAATGTCTTTTATTTATCGACTCTTCAGAGAAAACATTGCTAATTTAGCAATGTTAAAGAGAAATATTCGCTAATTTTTGGAATCTTATGAGGAAATATCCTTAATTTATGGATAAATTTTAGGAAACATTGCTAAATTCGTGATTCCTATGAGAAAACATCAATAATTTATCGATGATTCTAAGAAAACATCATTAATTTAGCAATGCTTCTGAGAAAACGTCGCTAATGTAGCGATGCTTATGAGGAAACGTCACTAGATTAGCGATGCTTCTGAGAAAAACGTCAATAAATTATATACGATTCTGAGAAAAGGATGATAAATTAGCGATGATTCTAAGAACATTTCACTAAATTAGCAATGTTTTCATGAAACATTGGTAAATTATCAACTTTTCTTAAAAATCATTGCAAAAATTTAAAATTAGTGATGTTTTTGAAATGGTCACTAGAAAAGCATCGCTAAATTACAATTTTTGTAGTGTAGGTACAAATATTTACAAAAGAACATATTAGAATATTTAGTATAATTATTTTATATAATATTAAAATAAGGATATTTTAAGAGGGTGGAAACGGAAATAAAATTACAAATCACGAGAGAAGACGTTACTTCTTAATCATGCATCTTCGTTTGGGTTGTACAAAAAGGCTTCCAAAGAAGGATTTATACCCAAATTGATGATTCATGGTTGAGGGGAGGGATTTGGGGAAGCTATATGGAAATATCATTTCCAAACCTATGTGGTTTGAGTGGTGTGAGGAATGGGGAGAGGTAGTGGCCTTTTATAAGGGGGGAAAATGACTATCATGGTATTTTTTATTAGAAGTTAGGTGTATCCATATTTTTACATAAAAAATTTCATAAAAAACCCGCAAAAATAAATAATATAAGGTTCATGGCCAAATTATGAACATGAAATCAATGTTGGATAAGTGGCTCGGTCATTTTACCCCTAATATAATGTGTTATTCCTTTATTAATCTTAGTTTTTCCTTAACAATTATTATTAATTTTAATCAATTAAACTAATATTTTTGGTCAAAAATAGAGTTCATATTATTAGGAATAAAAACTTATTCTGATTCAAAATATGGAATCCATTTTTTAAATTACAATAATATTAGTGGCAGAATGTAATGAAAAATTAATCTTGTAGGCAGGATAAGGAAACATGTTTTTTAATGTAAAAACGTTCAAAAGTTTGTTATGTTTCTATAATCAATTTAAAAGTGAAGATGCCTAAAATGAAATAAATTTTATTAATTTAAAAAAATATGATCTAATTAAAAATTAAAACCAATTTAAAATATAGTTTAATATAATAAATAAATTTTATTAAAAAGATTTTTTGAACTAAAATTCGGTATCGTAACTATTCATTAAAAAATGATATGTTTATGAAAAATAACAAAAATTTTCCCTAAAATAATTATTATGTTTTTGTTTAAAATATTATTTTTATTTTGAAATATTAAATAAATTAATATTTCAAAATTAATATTTAAAATGAGTTCGCCATTAAAAGGCGGTAAAATTGCCTTTATAAAAATAAATATTTTTATGTATAAAATAGATTTTGATTTTATCTTATGTCTATAAAACATAATGGATGAATATTATAAATATTAGATTGAATATATATATATATATATATATTAAAATAAATCCACTCAAAAAATTTAATTATATTAATCTGTTATCATAAAAAAACTTTTTAGGCATAAAAATTATTTCTATAACAATATTAACTTCATAATTAATCTCTTATTTTATTTTTTTCTATTCAATTTTAAAAAAATTAATTCATTCTATATTTTGCTATAAATAATAATTTTCATAATTTTTTATTATTATTCATAACTCATTATTTAATAACTAGTTTATATCACATTATATTTTAATTATATCATGTTGTCTGATAAAACTTATCCCTGTATGTAACACAATACATCAAAGAACGTCACTCTTATTTGTAATGGAAGATAACTAGGTTTTGATTTCATTACAATATATATCATGTATTTAATATTTTTAAAATATTAAATATATAGTGGAGTCTCAGTATATTATATTCTATTATGTGCATGGTGATTCATGTCATGCACGCTATCGAATAAAAAGTTTTAAATTAGAATTTCACAATATGACATTCTCCCAACCTTATTTAAATTGCATCCTTACAATTTAAACATCATCATGGTGATGGATTGAATGATACATCATATGTTTTAAATCCCACATCAGTGGAAAGTAGATATATGTATTTGGAGGAAAATCATAAATATTTATAGATAGTGAATAAGGTTATCATTATCAGAAAAGTGAATGATCAATTGAATGTTGATGGTCTCCTGTCCATAAATCTTTTGTGATCTATAAGTCTATTGATTCAACAAAAAATAATGTATCTGAATAATATTTTTTTGAATATACTTTTCCTATTGTTGAGTAATTCTGTTACTTCCTATGAATATGTGGATATTTACTTACTTGACACATTTTGTTATCATGTGAACAATTCCATATTTACATTGTTCTTCAATCAAATTCTAATTGACTAAAAAATTAATATCGATCCAAGAAGCACAAAAATACGTTTCTAAAGGATCTTAATGACCATAAAATATTAAAAATATGACTAGATTTCTATAACAATATTATAAAACCAATAGTTTTAATAGATTAATCTCTAATCCTCAAAATTGATACCAATTTTTGATTATTAATATTTATTAATAAAAATGATTGACAAGAAACAATGAAATATTTACAAGGAAATTCTATAGGTTAGAGGTTATCATGAAACCATTATATTTCTATGGTCATGGGTTCAGGACCCAATGACTTTCCAGATTTTATTGGTTTTCACCCATCTTATAGGTTGTACTTTTCTAAAACAATGTTAAAAAAATATCCAAAATAAATATGATGGACATCCATGAAATATGGTTAATCAATAAATATCCTATTAAATATGGTTTTCAGTAAAACCCTAACACATAAATATTTCATCCATTTATTTCAATCGAGGCCCTTCCAGGGTCTAGGGTTTATCCATAATATCTTTTTTTGGATTTACAAGCCCTGACATATCTTCTTGAATATAAAATAGCTTTGGATTAACCTAAGATATTAATTTTCATTATAAATTAAAATTTATCATAATGTTTTGTAAAGAAAAATTGCCTTTTCCTAAACATATATCCTAGGAGTGTCAAACCTGGTGCACAGTAACACCCTTTTACATATACCAGATCACCCAGTGTTAGGAATGAAAATCATTTTCAGAGTTTTTACCCCTATGTACATATGTTCCAGAGCCATGTCTACTTGTAGTATCACAACATGGATGTATTTCTAGGGTGACCACATAATATATACATTACAAAAATTTAATGGTGTTCTTCTATACAAATCCCCAAATTATACCTTAGTTTTATGTTCTTAAACATATGTTTTTCTAAATCTAGTTCCCAAGGTTTCTACTAAACAAACTTTGATACATACTATATAACGCACCAATAGATAGACTATAGTTGGTTTCTATTATTAGTTACAATATCATGATTACATAGAGTCAATCCCCAAAGGACCAAGATATTTTTAGTCTTGGTAAACCATATATATTAATGAGTAATTTATTAAAAATTTATACACTAATTACAACCTAATTTATTTCATCTTTCTAAATGAATATTTTCAAGGATAATACTAACACATTTAGTAAATATATGTATATCTTTCATAGTACAGTTCATGAATTAATTGAGAATGAAACATAATAAGTGTGAGTTAAAATGCTTAGTAAGGGAAAAATATATCAGAAGATATAATAAATCAAATAGAATATCAAATATGGAAAGATAAATAACTGAACACAGATGACATGTAATCAATAAACTGAATAGTAGAGTGTAAAAAATATGTCTGGGTAATAACCAGAAGCACATTCCATCTAAACAACTCAAAATGAAATGTATCCATATATACATCGACACAAAATATCATGGATGAATAATAACTAAATATTCACGAGGGGAATATTTTCATAACAGATGTCACGTCTAAGGATTACAAAAACCTATAACATCAAAACCTTTCATAATAGGGTTGAAACTATGGGTATAAACCCATCAATAATAATTGAAAAAAAAATCGAAGTTTTTTTCCAACTAATTTCATCTCATCAGACTACTGATGTGTCAAGGGGAATTCTCTAACTGGTACCCAACATGTATAATGTATGTCCAATGAATTTCCAAAAATAATGTCCCTTATAAAATATCTATATTTAATAAAGGATATATGTTTATCAATATTTTCCCAAATAATCAAATAACATTTAAAATAAACACTATATGAAAAATTGTATATGGTTTGGGAAATACTAAAATCCATTGAATGAGAATATTAGTATTAAATTAAATTTAAAAGGAAATTTTTTACATTAATGTTATTGTTTCAATAGAATGTTAACAATCAAAAAATGAAGTGATATTACAAATATAATCATTAAAAATATTTTTGAAGTGAATAATCTTTAGTCATTCCAAAGTGTCCCATACCACATTAAAAACATTTGAATCATAATCTCCAAAAAGGTATTTTGTTAAATGAATCCTATAATGTCATGATAATAAGGGGATTCATGATATAATAAGAAAAAGGAATTATACACACCAAACTAATGTGAATTGGTGCATGATAATAAATAATTCTCAATTAAATATAAATTGAGACAAAATTCCATCACCAATGTGGTCACAAATTAATTGGAAAACCCAAATTTAATAATGATTAAATAAAAAATATAAATACAATTATGATATTATAATTAATTACATAAAATGGGAATGTGGTAGTATTTACACCTTATATATAAAATCAGGTTAACAACAATAAATTATGCCTCATAAAAAGAAAAGTAAGATAAGAATCCATCACCACGATGTTCCATTTTGGGGGATGTACTTTAACATGGTGTATAATAAAATTATGTTAATTTTTTTACTTCCATGAACTTTTTTAATATTTACGATTAATTATATTTCAATTATTACTATGTTTTTTAAAAATACTTAAAAAAATATTTTTAGAAGAGTAGTTTTGAAAAAATTTAGTTTATGTGCCAAAAATGACTTTAGCTGGTCAAATATGGTAAAATGGTTCATTATATAACATATACAAAAAAATAATAAAATAATTAACTTATTAATACATAAATTATACTTTTAAATCAAATTATTAAATATGTTTATGAAAAAATAAATTGACGTTACAATCATAGGGACGTTCAGTCGTATGTACGCATGAGTAACATTCTAATTATTCAACGATCTTTATGGAAAGATTGTATGTAACACCATATCATTCCTGAATGATCATTATATAATAAATACCATGCTTCTTAATGATATATACTTATAAATATAATTCTTATTATGTAAAATGGATCAAGTTGTGTTATGGAGGCGGTAGTGCCCACGTCCATGAACGACTATATCACTTTTTTAGTGTGTGAAAGGATAATAATAAAATATATATATATATATATATATATATATATTATATTATATTTCTAGAAATGAAATTAGGTTATGGATATCATATATTGATTATTTAGGTCACATATTTTTAATTGAAACCACCCTTTATATGGTCTATGTATAGTATCAAACAATGTTATTTTATTAATGTAAAATGGAAAGTATTAAAGGTATGTGTAATAAAATGATTAAATAAGTATAATGAAATATTAAATATCATATATACTGCATATAAATAGATTTTCTATCATATATTTCCTCCATTAAAGGTGGCAATAGAAAAAATGAACAATCATCATTTTGTGAGGTAGTAGTTCACCGTAAACAGAAACAGTGTGTTCGTTACCCATTATGTAAATGTAGGTATAAAAATTTACATAAATATATACTTATATATTTATTATACTATTTTTTATATAATTATTAAATAAATATATTTTGATATGTAGGGGGACATAAATAAAATTAAAAATCTTGAGAGAAGACATTACCTCTGAATCAGGTATATTAGCGTATCCACGATTGGTACCCCATGGGCCTTACACATGCAAGTTTCTGTGCCACACTGGGAACCCTCCTCATATCCATCCCAACACTCATCCAGTTGTGCCATCGACCATCGATCATCTCATATTACTCAATGCATGTGGTTGCTCACAGAAATACCAATGCTTAAAATAAAAAAATTCTTTCCACTTTTCAAAACCAGAATAGTCATCCAACACATCCTTTTTCTCAAAACAAATAACCACAAGATCAAAATACCAATTCAAATCTTATAAATTTTTTTATAAAGACACAATCATTTAGAAAATAACTCACTTTGAAGATATTCACATCAATTTCAAAACATCTCATCCCATTAAAACACCCTTTGATTATTTAGAAAACTCTATTGGAATTACTTTTCAAAACCAACATCAATATAGTTCCAGCATCCAAAAGAGGTGTAAGAACACCATTTTACATTTCAAAAAAATTCTGAAAATTCAGTTCCACCATTTCATAAATCAAACCATTCCCTCTTTATTTGAAAATAATTTCACAAAAACATTACGCTTCTTAAAACCAAAGTGCAGAGTTTTCAAAACGAAAGCACAAAACAATGCGAGAGGAAACTAGTTTCAGTGGGTGACTGGGACATATGGTTGGCAACCATATTCCAATCACTTCACTATTATAGATACTGTTTTAGGAAATATCCTTGGCTCAACATGGCTTTCCAGAACCTGCGAGCCCACTAAGACTATTAACACAACTCTCTTTTCATTTCCCCAAATCATCATCGAACCATGAAAACCAAAGGACATAGATGAATCTTGACTTATCCTGGAAACATAAATCCCATAATGAGGTATGGTGATCAGGAACAATACCTATAACTAGAATTCAAAGTCCCAACAATCATAACTCCAGACTATCCCGACTCTTCCCCAAATAACATCACCCAAAGAGTTAACCTGAATCTCCTCTGATACCATTTTGTCATGAACTGAATCAGGTTGCCACCAAACCTGGCACCAAACCTGACCCGTGACAAGACCCGATGGGCGTTCCCGATCCCCATGATCTGGAACAAGTGCCTAGGTATCATAAAATTAAAATTGGGAACGATTTACCTGAGTTTATAAACTTAAAACAATAAAATAATCCAATAAAAAGAATCTGGATTTTTCAATCTAAACAACCATTTAAAAATAATCAGAACTGAATTAAATATTTTAAAACAACTCAAAAATACTATAAAAAATGTACAAAACTAAAATGGAATATCCCAAGAACCCTCATGGCAAGGGGCATCGCCCTCAATCCATCTCCACAATACTTCACCACCAAGGACCTGCTAGAAACCCGAACCACTGTAACTAAAAACTGTACCCAACCTGCGACAATAAAAATAACCAAGTCTACTTACACCCAAGGGTGTAAGTAGCGTGTGAGACAAATACCAATAGTATACCACCACTAATAGATTCCATGTTATAAACATTTAATATCGAAAAGAATGCAAGTTTTCAAAAACATAAAATGCTAGTTACACTTTCTAAAAGATGCAACATTAAATAAAAATAGTTTCAGGTGGGATAATTTAATTAATAAACAATTTTAAAATAAATAAAAAAGCTACTGAATTTTTATAGCCACTCATACCATATGCTGACGATAAGAACAAAATATCTAGTGAGCACAAGCAACTGGAAATAACCCTTGGGCACTAGCTTGTTGTGGGTCCGAGGTTACCTCGTGTCTCGGTGAGAGTAACCATAAAAAATATTCATTATCATGCATGAACCACTAGTAGGGAACATACACATAACCTAGTGGTCCACAATAATCATCATCATTGTTTAGTTAGAGTTGTAAGCGTCAATCTTGCTAAGTGAAGCTGAGGCCAAACCCCATGGATTCACTAGCAAACTACTACACGTCCACCCACCTAGATTCCCGGGTTTTCCATTTGTGATCAAACAACATAAAAAAGTCAATGAATATACTTATCACATGAAAATATCATTTCCATATCATAAATTCCCCAAACAGCCCACATGTATACAACACAAGTCACAAAAGTCCACTTTTCATTCAAATTGATTTTGAAATCTGACAAAACCAAAATAGCCCACAACACTTTTCACATTTCTTTAACACTTCCACAAATCCGTTAAACAATTTTATAAAACCATTAAAATATATTAGAACTCTCATAACATCCCACTCACTTGTTACATAATACCCTTTTTACCTTAAAAATAATTTTGTCATCAAACTTGCATGAAACAGACGACAAACAAGTTTCGATCTAACATCACAATTTAATAAAACATTTCAGAAATTTACAAAACATTCTAAAAATGATTAAGATCTTAAAACATCACCTTACCTTTCAAAACCCATTAGTAGGTGAACAATCATACCGAACAGTAGATATTCACCCTTTTCCCACTTTGTTTAACAAACTAAAACATTTACAATATTCGTAAAAAGAACCCTAGTGATGTAAATATGTCTTGTGGACAAAACCCATTTCAAATCCCCCATTTAAGACCAAAAACCATACCAATTCATATCCAAAACAGAATTGTAAGACCTAGAGAAATTTATAAAACCACTTTCATGTTTTATAAAATCACCTTGGATAACACTACAAAAGATCCAAATGAGAAAACACATTTTCATAAAATTATCTCAAGAAGTATAACAATGTTTTACACATAAAACCTATTAAAAAACCTTCTTTTTTAGGACCACATGACACTAATACTTTAAAAAACTAGAATTGGCAGGCCAAACGAGATTTAGTAAACAAATTCCATATGTTATAAAATACACCCAAATAATACCCCATTAGTAACACATGAAAACACCCAATTTCAATTTAAAATTAAACTATATGATTAAAAACTTTACCAAATAAATTTTGATAAGTTTTCGCACCACACCCAACATATGATGGATATTAAAAATGAGTAAATACATTAATATAACTCATAAATAATTGTTTACACATGGAACCACCTAACAGAAGTGTCGAATCCCTCAAAACATGGTGCGAAACATCAACCGCACCACCGCTGAATCACAGAGATGATAAATCTAGCCATAGACCACAATATTTAGCCAAAAAGACACCAAATAAAACCATAGGTTTTAACCATATCTTTTTTACATTTTAGAACATAATGAAAGAGGGATGAAACCCTAACAAGAAGGAAGAAATTGAAGAGAGAAATACTTACTCTAAAAAATCTTGAATAAAACGACCCAATATCTACCAGTATCTTAATTTTAAAACATCCAACCATTCAAGGTATGTTCGAAAAATGATTAGGAGATCATGTAAGAACTAAAATGGGGGATAAAGAGTTAAAATAGAAGGATTTTTAAAAAAACAATTTACCTCTCCAAATCCGGGCGATTTCTAAAAGCCAGATAAGTTTTGACCAAATTCTTGATTCTGTTGAGCTCCAAATTGTGAGAGGAGAGAATGGGGGCGCACCATAAGTAAGTGGGCTCAGGTGAGAGTTGGAATAACTGAAAAAGGTAAATATTGAAGGATATATTAATGAATTAAAATTTATTTTTAATGAAGAAAATGGTCTTTCAGGCAGGCCCAAACCCTTAAATAAAAACCCATATCCACAATGATTATGGATTCATAAATAGTCTAAATTAATATGGTGGTGTTAATAGGTTACGTGATGAAAATTAGGAATTAGAACAGATGAAAAATGTTGAAAACTGAAGGACTTATAAAGGAATCAAAATTAATTTTTAAATCGGGAATTGGGCTCACGGTTTGGAACAATTCATGAAAACTCACCCATTCCACCATAAAAGCCTGTAAAACCCCCAAAACAAAGCATGAATGGAAATTAAATGGAATATAAATTTAAAATAAATCATGTATATGACATATACTATCGATTATATTGTCTTGACTATAAGGAATAAATCGATGAAGGACCGTGAGCTTACTAGTATTGGTAAACAAGATATATAAATGAGTACTGTATTACAAAGTAAAATAGTAAATACAACATAATTTTTTTTCTTACTTATATATAAAAAACTTCAATGATAATTATAAATTACCTAGTAAATGAATTCATATCCTTTATAATATTCTTCTTTAATTATTTGGAATGAAACATAATAATGGAAAGCTCATGTGCTTATTAAGGGAAAAATATAGTGGAATAAAAAATATATCAAAGAGAATAGTCACTATAGAAGGTCAAATACCTGAACACACATGCCATTTAATCAATATTTTAATAAAACTGCACAATCATCATATAAAGTTTAACATTAGAAACACATTACTTCTAAATAACTTCAAATGAAAGGAATATATTGATATTTCAACACAAAATCACGTGGATGAGTAATATCTGAAACTAATTGAGGTAAATGATTTATTAATGGACGTCATGTCTAAGGGACATGAAAACCTATACCATGAAGACAATTCACAAAAAATTTAAAATATTGGTTGAAACCCATCCATAATACATGGAAACAATATCAAAGGGTATGTCACCAACTAATTTAATCTCATGGTACTACCAACGGGCTGAGTGGATTTCATTAACCGGTCCCCAACACATATATCTTGTGTTAAACGGTCTCTAACTCATAGGGATTACATTAACTGAAACCCATATTATATAGTATATGTATAAAGGATTTAAATGAACAAAAGTCTTTATAAAATACCTATAATTAATCAAGGATACAAGTTTATCAATATTTTCCCAAATAACCAAATAACTTTAAAAGTAAGAAATGCATGACAAATGGTATACAGTTTAGTAAATAAAATTATCCATTGTATGAGAACATGTATATTAAAGTAACTATCCAAAGAAAAACAATTACAATAAATTAATTTTTTCAAAAGATAGTTAAAAATCAAAAAATAAAGTGATATTGCAATTATAATCATTAAGAACAATTATGAGAGGAATAATTATTAAACAATCCAATGTGTCCTATACCACATTGAAACACTTGAATCGCAATCTATAGAATATTATGATGTTAAATAAAACTTATAATATCATGAGAAATAGGGGATTCTGAAATATCTCTTAAAAGGTTGTATATACACCAAAGACAAAATAATTGGTGCAAAATAACAAATAAGTCTCAATGAAATGTAAATTGAGATGAAATTCCCTAACCAATGTGGTAAGGAATGAATTGGAAAACCCAAAGGTAATAATAATTAAATAAAAAATTTAATTACCAAGAAGATAATGTAATTTATGATATTATAGGTCAATGTAGTAGTATGTACTACATATATAATAAATTATTTTCACAATAATAATGTGTTTCTCATAGAATGAAAAGTAAGACATTAATCAATTACCTGGAGTTTCCTTTCAGGTGAACATACTTTAACCTCATGTATCATGAAATTAGGTAAATTATATAATTTATTGAGAAAACTTTTCAGGTTTATCATTATTTGTCTTTCAAATTTTACTATCTTTAATAAAAATACAAAATCAATTATGTTTACATCAGTCATTTTGACCAAATTCAGTTTATGTGTAAACAAAACCTTGATAGGTCAACTATGGTCCAAGGGGTCATTATATAAAATTTGAAAAATAATAATAATGAAATAATTATCATATTTATACATCAATTATACTTTTAAAACCATTCCTTTACTATGTATATGAAAAATGAATCAATATTACAATCACGGAGATGGTAGGCCATATGTACGCATGAGTAACGTTCCCATTTTCCAATGATCATTATGGAAAGAGGTAAGAAACAGCATATCATTCTAGAATGATCATTATATAATTAATTCAATTTTATTTAATCATATTTACTTTTATATATAATTATTATGATATAAAATGAACCATGTTGTGTTGATTAGGCGGTAGTCCACATATCCAAGAATGACATTATATATTTTTATGTGTGTGAAATATTAATAATGAAAATGATATATATATTTATATATCCAAAAATATAATTAAGTCACAAATATAATATATAGTTTTTTTATGACACGTATGATGAAAAATCATCATTTCATGAGGTAGTAGTTCATTATACACAGAAACAATGAGTTTATTACCCATTATATGGAGGTGTGTGTAAGTGTAGCACTATAAAAAACCGCAATTAGCGATGTTTTTTTCATTAGCGATGTTTTAAAATATCACTTATTCATTTACTGATATTCCCTAAAAATGTTTCTAAATTAGGTGTCACTAATTTTGCGACATTTATAAATGTCGCTAAATTTGAGATGTTTATAGACATCATTAATTACCGACATTTATAAGCATCACCAAATTAGATGCAGTTATAAGTGTCACTATTTAGATACATCTCATTAATTCACATTTTGAATTTTTTTGCTAAATTAATGTCGCTAAATTTGAGACCTTCAACAACATTTCTAAACGTCAAAAATTTAGGGACACCTCATTTACTAACACTTTTTTGGAAGCCTTGGTATTTTTTGTTTCAGTTTTTTTTTTATTTTTTAAGAATTGTTTTTTGTATAAATTAGAAAACATTCAAGACCTTACCTCACCTGCAACTGTTGTTCCAATACCCCTGCTCCCGGTCTACCCCCTCTCCCTTTCCCTATACCTCCCATTCACCCCTAGTGCACTGCTCTCCCTTTGCCTCTCCAATACCCTAGCTTTCCCGCTCGCCCCCCCACCCTTGCCAGCACCAACTCAGCCCGTGCCTCCCGTTCACCCCGTGCCTCCCAGTCACCCCTTTACCCCCTTTCCCATGCCTCCCATCACCCCATAGCACTATTCTCCCTTTACTGCTCTAGTACCCCAACTCCAACCCTTTTCCCTCTCCAGGATCACACCCTCTCATCCCATCTCCAGTACTCAAGCTTTTAAAAGTTAAATTCCTATGAGCATCGAACTACTAACCTCCAGCTTCACAAACAAGGAATCAAGCTGACCAACCTAACACTATTCTCTTTTTTGACACTGTAATAAGGAAGGAAAGAAAGAAAGAATGAAAGAAAGATATATATATATATATATATAATTTTTTAAAAAATAATATGTTATATATATAAATTAATATGAATATATCCATATATTAATAAATTAATATATATGTTTTTATTGTTTATTTATATTTTTTTAAATACCAATATTTAAATGTTTATATATCATTTAATCTCTTTATATTTTATTATTATATATATATGTTTATATTTTATGTTTTTATATATGTGTGTGTGTGTGTGTTTATATTTTATGTTT
Organism: Viscum album; assembly: GCA_963277665.1. Lineage (NCBI taxonomy): Eukaryota > Viridiplantae > Streptophyta > Magnoliopsida > Santalales > Viscaceae > Viscum > Viscum album. Next base: position 1,147,650,458 of record OY728127.1, on the reverse strand, counting down.
ATTAATATGTTTATATTGAATATGTGTGTGTGTAAATATATATGTGTACATATATAAAATTATAATTATAAATTTACATGTGCACAAGAACAAAGGTATATACATATATTAATATATAAATATATAAATATATATTTTATTATTTGTGTGTGTTCCACTTTCCTGATTATACCCAAATATATATATATATTTCATATGTTTATATTATTTGTTTATATATATTTGTGTTTGTGTGTTTGTTTATATTATATATGAATATATATGTTTATTTATTACATTAAATATATATATTTTATGTTTATTTATATGTTTGTACTGTATATGTGTGTCTATATATATATGTGTGTACATATATATAATTATAATTATAAATTTCTGCACACACAAACACGTATATATAATTAACCACATTTTAAAATGCTGCTAAAACTATCACTAAAATAGACAGGTTTTCTTAAAAACATGACTCAATTTTAAATACATATGTGTTTTAATATATAAATATATGTATATATATATTTATATATTATTATCTGTGTTTATATATATATATATGTTTATATATGTCTCCATTTATACATATTAATATATATATATATCTACATCGATGCGCAGAAATGAGCTATATATATGTCTATATTTATACATATTAATATATTTAAATCTAAATAGAAATTTATATTGATGTAGTGAAATGAGAAATATATATATATATATATATTTAGAGATTTTTCTTGAAATAGTTGCTAATTTATCGACATTTTTTAGGAAACATCACTAATTTAGTGACACTTTTGAGAAAACGTTGCTAATTTAGCCATGTTTTTGAGGAAACATCGCTAATTTTGAGACAATTCTAATACAACATCGCCAAATTAGTAAAAATTTGAGGAAAAGTCACTAAATTAATGACACTTCTTTGAAAATTTCATTTATTTATCGACTCTTCATAGAAAACATTGCTAATTTTGCAATGTTAATGAGAAAAATTCGCTAATTTTTGGAATCTTATGAGGAAATATCCTTAATTTATGGATAAATTTTAGGAAACATTGCTAAATTCGTGATTCCTATGAGAAAAAATCAATAATTTATCGATGATTCTAAGAAAACACCATTAATTTAGCAATTCTTCTGAGAAAACGTCGCTAATGTAGCGATGCTTATGAGGAAACGTCGCTAGATTAGCGATGCTTCTGAGAAAAACGTCAATAAATTAGATACGATTCTGAGAAAAGGATGATAAATTAGCGATGCTTCTAAGAACATTTCACTAAATTAGCAATGTTTTCATGAAACATTGGTAAATTATCATCTTTTCTTAAAAATCATTGCAAAAATTTAAAATTAGTGATGTTTTTGAAATGGTCACTAGAAAAGAATCGCTAAATTACAATTTTTGTAGTGTAGGTACAAATATTTACAAAAGAACATATTAGAATATTTAGTATAATTATTTTATATAATATTAAAATAAGGACATTTTATGAGGGTGGAAACGGAAATAAAATTACAAATCACGAGAGAAGACGTTACTTCTTAATCATGCATCTTCGTTTGGGTTGTACAAAAAGGCTTCCAAAGAAGGATTTATACCCAAATTGATGATTCATGGTTGAGGGGAGGGATTTGGGGAAGCAATATGGAAATATCATTTCCAAACCTATGTGGTTTGAGTGGTGTGAGGAATGGGGAGAGGTAGTGGCCTTTTATAAGGGGGGAAAATGACTATCATGGTATTTTTTATTAGAAGTTAGGTGTATCCATATTTTTACTTAAAAAATTTCATAAAAAACCAGAAAAAATAAATAATATAAGGTTCATGGCCAAATTATGAACATGAAATCAATGTTGGATAAGTGGCTCGGTCATTTTACCCCTAATATAATGTGTTATTCCTTTATTAATCTTAGTTTTTCCTAAACAATTATTATTAAATTTAATCAATTAAACTAATATTTTTGGTCAAAAATAGAGTTCGTATTATTAGGAATAAAAACTTATTCTGATTCAAAATATGGAATCCATTTTTTAAATTACAAGAATATTAGTGGTAGAATGTAATGAAAAATTAATCTTGTAGGCGGGATGAGGAAACATGTTTTTTAATGTAAAAACGTTCAAAAGTTTGTTATGTTTCTATAATCAATTTAAAAGTGAAGATGCCTAAAATGAAATAAATTTTATTAATTTTAAAAAATATGATCTAATTAAAAATTAAAACCAATTTAAAATATAGTTTAATATAATAAATAAATTTTATTAAAATGATGTTTTGAACTAAAATTCGGTATCGTAACTATTCATTAAAAAATGATATGTTTATGAAAAATAACAAAAATTTTCCCTAAAATAATTATTATGTTTTTGTTTAAAATATTATTTTTATTTTGAAATATTAAATAAATTAATATTTCAAAATTAATATTTAAAATGAGTTCGCCATTAAAAGGCGGTAAAATTGCCTTTATAAAAATAAATATTTTTATGTATAAAATAGATTTTGATTTTATCTTATGTCTATAAAACATAATGGATGAATATTATAAATATTAGATTGAATATATATATATATATATATATATATATTAAAATAAAACCACTCAAAAAATTTAATTATATTAATCTGTTATCATAAAACAACTTTTTAGGCATAAAAATTATCTCTACAATAATATTAACTTCATAATTAATCTCTTATTTTATTTATTTCTATTCAATTTTTAAAAAATTAATTCATTCTATATTTTGCTATAAATAATAATTTTCATAATTTTTTATTATTATTCATAACTCATAATTTAATAACTAGTTTATATCACATTATATTTTAATTATATCATGTTGTTTGATAAAACTTATCCCTGTATGTAACACAATATATCAAAGAACGTCACTCTTATTTGTAATGGAAGATAACTAGGTTTTGATTTCATTACAATATATATCATGTATTTAATATTTTTAAAATATTAAATATATAGTGGAGTCTCAGGATATTATATTCTATTATGTTCATGGTGATTCATGTCATGCACGCTATCGAATAAAAAGTTTTAAATTAGAATTTCACAATATGACATTCTCCCAACATTATTTAAATTGCATCCTTGCAATTTAAACATCATCATGGTGATGGATTGAATGGTATATCATATGTTTTAAATCCCACATCAGTGGAAAGTAGATATATGTATTTGGAAGAAAATCATAAATATTTATAGGGAGTGAATAAAGTTATCATTATCAGAAAAGTGAATGATCAATTGAATGTTGATGGTCTCCTGTCCATAAATCTTTTATGATCTATAAGTCTATTGATTCATCAAAAAATAATGTATCTGAACAATATTTTTTTGAATATACTTTTCCTATTGTTGAGTAATTCTGTTACTTCCTATGAATATGTGGAGATTTACTTACTTGACACATTTTGTTATCATGTGAACAATTACATATTTACATTGTTCTTCAATCAAATTCTGATTGACTAAAAAATTAATATCGATGCAAGAAGCAAAAAAATACGTTTCTAAAGGATCTTAGTGACCATAAAATATTAAAAATATGACTAGATTTCTTTAACAATATTATAAAACCAATAGTTTTAATAGATTAATCTCTAATCCTCAAAATTGATACCAATTTTTGATTATTAATATTTATTAATAAAAATGATTGACAAAAAATAATGAAATATTTACAAGGAAATTCTATAGGTTAGAGGTTAGCATGCAACCATTATATTTCTATGGTCATGGGTTCAGGAACCAATGACTTTCTAGATTTTATTGGTTTTCACCCATCTTATAGGATGTAATTTTCTAAAACAATGTTAAAAAAATATCCAAAATAAATATGATGGACACCCATGAAATATGGTTAATCAATAAATATCCTATTAAATATGGTTTTCAGTAAAACCCTAACATATAAATATTTCATCCATTTATTACAATCGAGGACCTTCCAGGGTCTAGGGTTTATCCATAATATCTTTTTTAGGATTTACAAGCCCTGACATATCTTCTTGAATATAAAATATCTTTGGATTAACCTAAGATATTAATTTTCATTATAAATTAAAATTTATCATAATGGTTTGTAAAGAAAAATTGCCTTTTCCTAAGCATATATCCTAGGAGTGTCAAACCTGGTGCACAGTAACAACCTTTTACATATACCAGATCACCCAGTGTTAGGAACGAAAATCATTTTCAGAGTTTTTACCCCTATGTACATATGTTCCAGAGCCATGTCCACTTGTAGTATCACAACATGGATGTATTTCTAGGATGACCACATAATATATACATTACAAAAATTTAATGGTGTTCTTCTATACAAATCCCCAAATTAAACCTTAGTTTTATGTTCTCAAACCTATGTTTTTCTAAATCTAGTTCCCAAGGTTTCTACTAAAAAAACTTTGATACATACTATATAACCCTCCAATAGATAGACTATAGTTGGTTTCTATTATTAGTTACAATATCATGATTACATAGAGTCAATCCCCAAAGGACCAAGATATTTTTAGTCTTGGTAAACCATATATATTAATGAGTAATTTATTAAAAATTTATACACTAATTACAACCTAATTTATTTCATCTTTCTAAATGAATATTTTCAAGGATAATACTAACACATTTAGTAAATATATGTATATCTTTCATAGTACAGTTCATTAATTCATTGAGAATGAAACATAATAAGTGTGAGTTAAAATGCTTAGTAAGGGAAAAATATACCAGAAGATATAATATATCAAATAGAATATCAAATATGGAAAGATAAATAACTGAACACATATGACATGTAATCAATAAACTGAATAGTAGAGTGTCAAAAATATATCTGGGTAATAACCAGAAGCACATTCCATCTAAACAACTCAAAATGAAATGTATCCAAATATACATCGACACAAAATATCATGGATGAATAATAATTAAATATTCATGAGGGGAATGTTTTCATAACAGATGTCACGTCTAAGGATCACAAAAACCTATAACATCAAAACCTTTCATAATAGGGTTTAAACTATGGTTATAAACCCATCTATAATAATTGAAAAAAATCGAAGTTTTTTTCCAACTAATTTCATCTCATCAGACTACTGATGTGTCAAGGGGAATTCTCTAACTGGTACCCAACATGTATAATGCATGTCTAATGAATTTCCAAAAATAATGTCCCTTATAAAATATCTATATTTAATAAAGGATATATGATTATCAATATTTTCCCAAATAATCAAATAACATTTAAATTAAACACTATATGAAAAATTGTATATGGTTTGGGAAATACTAAAATCCATTGAATGAGAATATTAATATTAAATTAAATTTAAAAGGAAATTTTTTTACATTAAAGTTATTGTTTCAATAGAATGTTAACAATCAAAAAATGAAGTGATATTACAAATATAATCATTAAAAATATTTTTGAAGAGAATAATCTTTAGTCATTCCAAAGTGTCCCATACCACATTAAAAACATTTGAATAATAATCTCTAAAAAGGTATTTTGTTAAATGAATCCTATAATATCATGATAATAAGGGGATTCATGATATAATAAGAAAAAGGAATTATACACACCAAACTAATGTGAATTGGTGCATGATAATAAATAATTCTCAATTAAATATAAATTGAGAAAAAATTCCATCACCAATGTGGTCACAAATTAATTGGAAAACCCAAATTTAATGATGATTAAATAAAAAATATAAATACAATTATGATATTATAATTAATTAAATAAAATGGGAATGTGGTAGTATTTACACCTTATATATAAAATCAGGTTAACAACAATAAATTATGCCTCATAAAAAGAAAAGTAAGATAAGAATCCATCACCACGATGTTCCATTTTGGGGGATGTACTTTAACATGGTGTATAATAAAATTATGTTAATTTTTTTTACTTCCATGAATTTTTTTAATATTTACGATTAATTATATTTCAATTATTACTATGTTTTTTAAAAATACTTAAAAAATTATTTTTAGAAGAGTAGTTTTGAAAAAATTTAGTTTATGTGCCAAAAATGACTTTAGCTAGTCAAATATGGTAAAATGGTTCATTATATAACATATACAAAAAAAATAATAAAATAATTAACATATTAATACATAAATTATACTTTTAAATCAAATTATTAAATATGTTTATGAAAAAATAAATTGACGTTACAATCATAGGGACATTCGGTCGTATGTACACATGAGTATCATTCTAATTATTCAACGATCTTTATGGAAAGATTATATGTAACACCATATCATTCTTGAATGATCATTATATAATAAATACCATGCTTCTTAATGATATATACTTATAAATATAATTCTTATTATGTAAAAAGGATCAAGTTGTGTTATGGAGGCGGTAGTGCCCACGTCCATGAATGACTATATCACTTTTTTAGTGTGTGAAAGGATAATAATAAATAAATAAATATATATATATATATATATATATATATATATATTATATTATATTTCTAGAAATGAAATTAGGTTATGGATATCATATATTGATTATTTAAGTCACATATTTTTAATTGAAACCACCCTTTATATGGTCTATGTATAGTATCAAACAATGTTATTTTATTAATGTAAAATGGAAAGTATTAAAGGTATGTGTAATAAAATGATTAAATAAGTATAATGAAATATTAAATATCATATATACTGCATATAAATATATTTTCTATCATATATTTCCTCCATGAAAGTTGGCAATAGAAAAAATGAACAATCATCATTTTGTGAGGTAGTAGTTCACCGTAAACAGAAACAATGTGTTCGTTACCCATTATGTAAATTTAGGTATAAAAATTTACATAAATATATCCTTATATATTTATTATACTATTTTTTTATATAATAATTAAATAAATATATTTTGATAGGGAGGGGAACAGAAATAAAATTAAAAATCTTGAGAGAAGACATTACCTCTGAATCAGGTAAATTCTTTTGGTTTGTAACAAATGTCTTATTTGGAAGCCTTTCTTCCCAAAGGGAGGCTTATTGGTCTATGAGAGGGATTTTGGGATTCTATATTCTAATATCTTGTCCAAACCAATGTGTTTTTAGAGGTTCGAGGAATGGGGATATGTGGTGGCCTTTTATAAGTGAAGAAAATGACTCAGTTGGTATTTTTGAAAAGAAGCTAGGTATACTGAAGTTTTTACATAAAATAAGTCATAAAAACCAACACAAGTAATTAATTTATGGTTAGTAGACTAATTATTGACATAAAATGAGTTTTGGAAAAGTTTTTCGGTCATTTGGGCCCCTAAGTTTAATTTTTAGTATTCTATTAATCATATTTTCCCTTAATAATTATAATGAATATAATCACACTCAGAAATCATTTTGGTCAAAAAAAACATTGGTGTTATTAGTTTTTCAAAAATATTATCTATTAATACTTTGAAACCAATTTAAAATATGATTTAATCTTATAAATAAGTTATATTACAATGTAGTTTTGAACTAAAATGCTGTATTTTTATCAATTCATTAAAAAATGATATGATTCAAAACAAATATAAATAGTTTTCCATATATTAATTCTTATGATTATATTTAAGTGATAGATTTTATTTTCTACCTATTAATTCAATTAAATATTAAAAATTAAAAATTATAATGGGTTATTTTTTAAAAGGTTGTGAAGTTGACGTTATAAATATATAGGTTTATATGTGTAAAATAGTGTTTGATCTTATATTATATCAATCAAACCTAAAAGATGAATATAAATAATATTTTATTTATTATAAAATATATATATTATATTTTTATCACTCAATAATTATAATTAATTTATTATATTATCCTAAAACATATTTTTGAGAATAAATTTTTTTTTTCATAAAAATATTCACTTTATATTCAATTGCATCTTATATTCACTTATAATTTATTTGTACCCAATTAATTTTTTATATATTTTTATAAATAATAATTTTCATAAGTTAGTTATTAATATTAATCACTATTATTTTATTGACCATCTAATATCTCATTATATTTTAATTTTATATTTTTGTTCAATAAAACTCAGTCTGGCGTGTAACACAATCCATCAAAGAAGGTCTCTCTTCTATGTAATTTAGTATAACTCGATGTTTCATTCATTAAATGATAAGTAATTTTTTAATATATTTGAAATAATATATATCTATTAGATTCTGAGGATATTATATTCCATTATGTGTTTGTTGATGCAATTCATGCAAACCAACAAATACAAAGTTTTATATTAGATTATCAAGGTGTTATAGAAAATATTAATTAAATCATAAAGTATCAAGAGGTTATTTTCTATCAAAAAATTGTTAATATTTTATAATTTATATGGTGTTACATTACCCCCCCTTAAATAAATGGCGTCATAAAAATTTAAACTCAATCTTGGTAATAAATTTTATAATATTATCTATGTTTAAATCAACCATTGTTATAAGGGTTCATAAAAAATACTCTAGAAAAGAGAGAATGTTAAGTACAATGTTCACATAGACTAATATATAAATAGGCCAGTATGAAATAGATCACAATGGAATGTGATTATATAAAATTGTAGGATATGTGTATATATATATATATGGAGTTATATAAGTCATCAATCACAAACAAGTGACTGATCAAAGGAATGTTGAAGGCATCAAATCCATAAATTTAGTTATGATTTAAAATTCAATTCGTTCAACCCAAATTTGTGTATTATAACCAAATTATTTTTATATTTTTAGAATTTTATATAATTACATTAGTTCCTATAATTATATAGAAAAATACTTATTTGATATGTTATAACTTTTTATGTGCTATTCCATCTTTTGGTTATTAATCGATCAAATTCAAATCAAACCTTACTCAATGAAATGGATATCCAATAATGATGCCTTTTTAATCCCTATATTTGTTGTTTAATACCCCTAAAAAAGTCAATATATTTATCTCAAACTAATTTCCAAAACTAGTATTGTTAATTCATTTATATCTTAACCTAAAAAGTGAAAGTATTACTTTGTTATTACTATTTATCTGTTAGATTTTTAGACTCAAAATAATTACATATTAACCAGTAGGGTGTATAGGCTAGTGGTTGGTGTTAAAAACTTATCATCCTTTAGTAATGGGTTCAATTATAGTGGCCATGCTGGACTTGATTGGTTGTCACCCAATATACATGATGAGATTTTCAAAAACCATATTAATGTAACTTCTATAAGAAATTGGATGGTCATGCATGAAAGTTAATCAGTAAATAGATTTTTGAATATGGTATTAAATGAAATTTCAATATAAAAATACTTCATCCATTTATTTCCATTTATTTTTTTCCATGAACAAGAGTTTATCATGTAGAAGAGGGAATTGACTTGGCTAATTCCCAAGATCCCCAAATTAAAGGAAGATATACATAGCTGGTCCACTAGCATGAGTTTTATTTCCTTCCATTATAATATTAATTTTCCTCCTCAATTATTATCTTTATATCCTTATTTCCCACACATAAATAATTTCTCCATTCTATTGTGATGGTTTCCTTGGGGTCCCCTTCCACATTTCTTTCCTGAGGGAAATCAAGAATTCTTCTCCTCATGGTCTCCACCACTTGAGCTATTATCAAAATCGACCTTTCAATTAATTGGTGAGTTTGGGAGTAAGTTAAGGTAAATTATGTTAGTCACATTTTGAGAAATATGATTAGGCATAATCATGATATCATTAACTCTTAGCAATACCTAATTTGGTTTCTCAGTATCACCATATTTCCCTTCATGTTCAATATTAACATGAATCCTTTAGGTCACAACTAATGACTAGAATCAGGGAGCATAGTGTGAGTAACAATAGTCATAGTGTAAATAATAATAATAATTTATAAGATATCTAAAATGTGACATATTATATAATTTCAATAACACCATAGGTTTAACCTAGGTCATTAATTTTCATTAACTATTGAAATTATTTATATTGTTTGTAATGAAAATGTGAATTATATTTAGAATAAACCATAGGATTGTCAAAACAGGTGCATAGTGAGGCCCATTTTCTTGTAATAGGCTTTGCATGAGTCATGGCTAATAAACCTTTTCCATTTGGTTACCCCTAAATACATCTGAATTAGAACCATGTCCACTTGTACTGTCTAGATATGGATGTATTTCTATGAAAATAACATATTATATATCTAACAGAATATTTTGGATGTTCTTTAATAATTATCCTATAATTATACTTTTTGGATATGCTTTCCAATAAATGTTTTTCAAAATATAATTCTAATGGTTTCTACTAAATAATGTTTGATACCTACTATAGTAACCCTGACCCATGCATCCCAGAGTTTATTCCATGCTACACTAACTTTTTCATAAGAAACAAGTAAATTATTTCCCAAAGGATTGAAATGTTTATTAGTCATTGTAAATATGGTTCATACATGAGTCTTTTATAATATATTATTAAAAAAATAAAATGATGGTTTTTATTCAAGGATAATAACATTATTCTATCTTGCATTACCCGACATATAATTATCATAAAACTCTAGATAATCTTGGAGAGTAGATACATAATAAGTTTGAGCTCAAATTCTCAAAAACGGTACATACCTCTGAATAATTAATGAATCAATGAGAATAATAATTACGGTAAGGTAAATATCTAAGCACACATCCCATGTAATCAATTAACCTTGAAGGATGTGTTTAATCAATATGTAAAAGTAAATTTTTAAAAAACTCATGAAATGTAAATAATTGATAGAGAATTAAAAAATATGGAAAGGTAAAAAAATGAAAATACACTATTTAATTAATAAATGAAGAATGAAGTGCATCAATAGACCTTTTCATATGTAAAATCTCTAGGACATTAAATAATGAATCAAAATAAAAGAAATTATTAATTATTCGATGAAATTTTTCTATAAAATTAACCATTATAATATCAAGATATATACTCAAGAAAACTTATGTATTTCGGTATTATCACATCCATTATGCATGGAGACAATCAGGAAGGGTTCTCAACCAACTAATTTCTTAAATTGATACTACCAATGCATAATGAGGATTACATTAAATGGTCCTCTACCCATGTCTTGTATACTATAGATTTCCTCATATATTTAATAATGTATTGAATTAATAAAAAATGTGACTTATAAAATATCTATGTCGAATAATGTATATAGAATTATCAAAATTTACCAAATAAAATAAAATAAATATCATAGTAAGAACTGTATGTAAATATGATACACAATTTAGGTAATAATCATGTCTATGATAAATGATATGGATAATCAAGGGAAATTCAATGTTCAATGATCATAGGAAGTTAAATATTTCAAGGGGATAACTAGAATCATGTTAGTGAATGCCAATAATAACCTCAGTTAATGAAATCCTAAACTATAAAACGGAATAAAAAGGTTGATATCAAAACAAAATATCTAATGTGGTGTCAAAATAATGGGTTATTATAATTGATGAATGGAATGAAAATAAACAGATCTTCTAAAAACATTCTTTGTGAAAATATAATTTCTATTTTGAATTTTTTTTTCATTTTTTTGTTTGAAAATAAATTTTATAAGATTTAATTTAAGGGTTAATAGTATAAAATTTGAAATGAATCTTTTATGAAATGAAGTATATACATACATGTCATACAAGGTAAAAAGAAAATTCCTTTTTTCACAGTTATAGGTTAGAAAAATTCCATGTTAGAAAAGAGACACAAATATTTCATTTAAAATATTTGTAAATAAAATTAGGGTAAATATTTCATTAATAAATTATTTGGGAAAGGGTAAAAACATTTTTATAGCATTTTTATAAAACATGATTTAAAAAAAAATGGTTTCACCCACTAAAAAATAAGTAAAGTTTATTTTTCATGAAAATGTTTTGTGTAAGAAGGTTTATTAAAATTATAAATTTACATTAAAAGTTTTACATAATAAAATTTGATAATTTAATTAATTTGTTTGTTGAACAATGATCCAATAAACTCCTTTATTGGAATTTCGTTTATACGCAATGTCAATTAGAATGATATTGTGAAATAAACCCTTAAAATGATCATAAAATTGATGTGGGAATAAATGAATGAATTGATTATATATATCAAATATGAATCCTCAAATAATAAGTTCAATTATATCAATAGATAGTCAATTTCATTATACACATAATCATGGAATTTTAATGACAATAAGGATGCGATATAAACAAATGAAAAAGGGAAAATGTTATGAAATTTTTTTATCGCTTAGTAATATTATGTTCACAAAACCTTAGATGATATAATTAAAATTTAATATAAAAATACCATTAATAATGAATTATTCAGGACATTAAATGTCTATGTGGTTTTTTGTACAACATATATGATAAGTTAGGTGCACAACAATAATGCATGCCTCAAAGTACAAACATTGAGGTGGAGTCTCTTTATAATTGAAAACATTCTCTTATAATCTCCCTGAAATAAATAATCTCTAAATAAAATTTATTTGAATTTATATATTATATAAAATTCAATTTGGGTATTATATAAATGCCCCAAAATAATTATGCGGTGAAAATTGTGAATGCTGCATTGAATGAAAAGTGGGACAAGAACCCATTACTTTATATTTCCTTTATGTGAATGTACCTTATCAACATATATAATTGTTTTATTAATGAAAAAAAATTATAGTAAAACCATAATAATATTTATAATATCATTTATGATATTATTATAATATATTATTACACTTTTAATGAAAATATTTAATTACAATCCCTATTTTAGGTGTTAAGTGCCACCTTTTTCGAGTATGTTTTTACTTTTTATTTTTGGTCATATTAGGTTGATCATGATTTCATTATCCCCTAAATATATACCAGGATTTAAAAATCATATATATATTAATTATATTTGAATTTATAATAATCCAAAGTATTTCAAAATTGGAATTGAAATAAAACATTCATGGGGATGACAGTACCTACGTTAGCTTGAACAATATTTCCATTTACTTATTGTATTTAATGAAATGTAAATTATATATAAGTATTTATAAATTATAATTACAGTATAATATTTATTTCATTTTTGTCACATAGTTTTACTTAAACCATCATTTGGACATTCCATGTATAGAGTGAATGAATCACATTGCTTATAGGAGGCGATAGTCCACACATCCTCAAACGATGTTATCGTATTCCAAAAAAAATGGAAAATTGTAATTGTATGTGTTATATAAAAAAACCCTAAGCATAAACGCGTAATAAATATCAAATATATATCATATATAAACTATAAATCCATTATTATTACAACCTTCAATGGTGTTAAATGCAATAATGAATGAAATTAGTTCATGTGGAAGTAGTCTGTTCTACATACGAATGATGGCTCTGTATCCCATTTAATTGATGTGTGTGAAAGTGTATGTCAAAACACTAGAAAAAAAAATCTCATAATAATTAATTTAATTATGTTATTATTTTAGAATAGAATAAGAATAATTTAATGGTGTGAGAAACAAATAAATGGAAAGTGATTGTTGAAGAACGTTACCATGCTTTTGGGTGAATCATTTTTGTTTGTACCAAAATAAATCATTGGATTGATTTATTCTCCAAGGGATGATTATAAGATGAGTCATGGTATGTTTTGAGATTAATTGGTTAATGCTTGGGTGAGGTAATTTCTTTGATATGTGTGAATAAGTCGGAGCGTTGAGAGCCATTTTACAAGGGAGTAGGAGTGACATTCTTGTACATTTTTGAAAACGGAATTCCACCCATGTTATTCCCATGTCATGTGGTAGAAATAATGGTCTAAATAATATCCAAGGGAGGATATGGTAGAAATATGAACTTCCAAAGACATTTTAACATGTTTAATGGTAAAATTGGGTCTAATGTTTATGAGGTAGTCCATTCATTAGCTAATTTTTTCTTAATCATAGTAATAAATTTTAATCACTTTTACCAATATTTTTGGTCAAAAACAAATTTTCCCTTATTATAAATTATAAATTATTTTAATTTGAAATATTTAATATATATCTCATATTTACAACCGTATATGTGGGGCAAAATTAATTTAAAAATAATCCCCCAAATGAGATGGAAATGTGTGTTTTAAGCGAAATAATATTAAAGAGGTTGATATGTTTTTATATTCAATTTCAAAGTGTAATTGATTATAATGAAATAAAATATATTAATAAATGGAAAATTATTCTATATAAAAAATCAATCTTAGAAAAAAATATAATTTATACTTATAAAAAACATAGATGAAAAATAAAATTTGAATTAATATTCAGTACTTTTCACTATCTGTTAAAAAAACTATGAAAAGTAAAAAAATTACACATAACATTATTTTTATCATTAAATTTTAAATATTCTGATGATTTTTTATAACTAAATTTTTAAAATTTCCATAATTTATTTTTTATTAAGGTTCTCCATCATACGACATAAAAATTTTCTTCAAAAAAATATTATTTTTATTTGTAAAATAATGATTTCCCTTAATTCATACCTATCAAATATTTTGGATAAATGAAAAAAATATTTGATTGAATAAACAAGAAAAGGTGGGAACAATGGTTTAAATCCATAGTCCCTAAAATTTATTTGAAAATATAAGGTACACAATTAATGGAAATTGAGAGAAATAGATTCGAAACATCACACAGACAATGCCACAATAAAACAATGGATCCAATAGTGATCACCATCCTTTATATATGAAACCCATCCCAATAGATGCACCAATTTGTTTTGGATGTCTACCTCTCTTCCACAGTATATGAGACATCCATGCCTCATCATGAACATCCATGTCAGATGAACCATCCTTATTATGAGAACATTTCCCCTGTGAGATCATTCATTTGAATCAAGGCATTATCTTAATTTATACCATCAATCATATCAACAATTAATATTTACTAAATAGGATTCACAACTGAGTATTGACCTCCAAAAGAGTCCATAAAATTGAATAATTATTCACAAAATCATCCATTATAGGAGATCTATTTATAAGGTCAACCAAACTAACCTTTGGTTTCCTTAAGGGATATTTACCTCCTAAAGGATTTATATCTACTTGTTCAAAAAAAATTCATGAATATTTTTTAATATATCCACAAGATACAATCGTTTTTGTGATCCCAATAAGTGAATCCTCAAATGATACCCATTGGATGTGGTCTTTCTAAGTAACAAGATCCATAGGAAAATTCTCAATCCTAGAAAGTTATATTGTATCAAATAAAAGTTAGTCTTTTATAATTTTCATGTTTTACCGCTTCCTAATAAGTTTTTAGCATATCAATATTATCTTCCAGTCCTATAACCTGGAATAATAGATGTTTCAAATTAGTTTACAATGCATCTGTATAAGGATTGTCAAAATATTTTTCATGAAAGGGGGTGGTTAATCGGATTTATTATGGTTTGTTGGATTATTGGATTATGAAAATGTAGGATGGTTTTGGAATTGCTACTACCAGAAAGGAGGCTGGGGTTTTCACGACCCACATTCCTGGGTCATGAACCTGATCATCTGACCCCATCGGTCTCCTGTAATACCTTGGTTGACTTCCCAGCACACCATGGGCTATTACTCACTAGGGTCGCTTATTAAACTAATGACTATCCCCATAGGCGAACACATGTTCTTTCAGTGTGTTTGGTCCTCACTCACACACACCCTGAGAAAATTCCCAAAAGGTCACCCATCTTGATTACTACTCCAGGCCAAGCATACTTAACTGTGGAGTTTTTTTTCGGACAGGCTCCCGAAAAGAAAGGTGCACCTTGTTGACATGGATAGTAACATATAGTATTTTATGTCTCACTTTTCTAGGGGTGTTACATTATCCACCCTTTTAAAGCATAACGCCCTCGTTGTGGACCCCAAGCCTCAAACCCAGACAGTTCCTAAGCACTTCCGGCTGGGTATTGGCCCTGATACCATTTTTCACGACCCACCTCCCCAGGTCATGAACCTTATCATCTGACCCCATGGGTCACCTGTAATACCTTGGTTGCCTTCCCAGCAGACCATAGGCTATTACTAACCAGGGTCATTTATCAGACTAATGACTATCCCCACAGGCCCACACATGTTCTTTCAGTGTGTTTTGTCCTCACTCACACACACCCTGCGAAACTTCCTAGATGGACACCCATCCTGATTACTACTCCAGGACAAGCTTACTTAACTGTGGAGTTCAAATCAGACAGGCTCCCGAAAAAAAGGTACACCTTATTGACATGGGTAGTAACATATAGTCTTTTATGTCTCACTTTTCCAGGGGTGTTACATTATCCACCCCTTTAAAGCAGACCACCCTCATTGTGGACCACAAGACTCAAACCCAGGGAATGCCTAAGCACTTCCGGCTGGGTATTGGCTTTGATACCATTTTTCACGACCCGCCTCCCCGGGTCATGAACCTTATCATCTGACCCCATGGGTCTCCTGTAATACCTTGGTTTCCATCCTAGCACACCATAGGTTATTACCCACTAGTGTCGCTTATCATGCTGGTGACTATCCCCACAAGTCCACACATGTTCTTTCAGTGTGTTTTTTCCTCACTCACACACACCCTGGGAAACTTGCCAGAAGGTCACCCATCCTGATTACTACTCCAGGCCAATCATACTTAACTGTGGAGTTCTTATCAGAGAGGCTCCCGAAAAGAAAGGGGCACCTTGTTGACATGGGTAGTAACATATAGTCTTTTATGTCTCTGTTTTCCAGGGGTGTTACATGGGTGGATATTGGTTTTCATAGAAGAGATTAGATTTTTTATTTTTGTTTTAATATCATTATTATGATTTAGGTTTCTAGGATTGATTTTTATGGAATTACATTCACTAAAGGGATACTATAAATATTTCCTTCCATTGAGATTCCAGATAATGGTCATTAAAATGATTAGTTGAAAAGGATAGACTTCATAATGTAGTAATGAATTGTTGATATCTTACTGGGTTCAAAAGAATATCTCATATTAGACTTGTCAGTTCATCAACATTCATTTAAAATAAATGTGAGGAATTAGGCATTCCAACCTCATGGATCCCATTTTTTATGTACATCTAATGTTGAATTACTGCATGGTCATGGAAATAATATCAATCAATTTTCAATCTTCTATGAGAAACGTATCTTTTAAGTCTCCTCTATTTAAGGCAATGAGAAGGTCTTAATAATTATCAATTAATCCTTGGAATAACAATATGATTATGCTATGTTCCCCCATAAAATGATATGGGAATCAAACAAACAACTTCTTGAAATTTTTCTGGTATTCATATATAGTGTCTGTGTTTGATTATTGAATGGCCTAAGATTATTTTATGATTGATTCTCTCCTAGATTTATTAAAAAATATTTTCTTAAAATAACGCTTTAAATATTATATGTAATTTAATTCTCCTAGATATATATTAAACATCCATTATTTAGAAGCTCCCTCAAATGAGAAGGGGAGTGACCTACACTTGAATTGTTATTTAAAAAATACTCAGGGAATTAAACTGGAGAAGTTATTTATGAATTCTTTGATATTCTTGCTTTGTTCATATTTTAAAATACCGTGATATTGAAGAATCTCTCGAATCATATCAATACATAGTTAAAAATTATTCTCTCAAGGAGGAACAACTAATTTGGTTTAGTTGTTTAGTGAATTGAAGTGAACATAGTTCTTAGTGAGGTTTGAGGGTATTTCCAGACATTCATTTAGGTTGAAACTGAACAATTAGATTTTCACTTGAATCAGTGAGGTTTATTTCCTCCATGAATATTTTATGTTTATTTTAATTAGTTGGGTTTTATTTCATTCTATTTACAGATCAAATCAAATTAATTGTTCTTTTAAACTACAAGTCATTCAGGGCCAAAATTAATGTTTTATTTCATTGGCTCCCAATAAATGACACCATGTTTGATGAATAACATGTCCTAGGGAATGGGAAAATAATTCTAATTTTGATCCATAGTATTATGGTAAACATAAATGTCTCTTAATCTTGTATGAAATATAAAATGGTCTTTAAAATGATTATTTGATTCAGGAGAAATTGATTTTTGATTTGGGATGTGAATTTAAGAAATTTGAATTAATAATAAATTAATTGATTTAAAATAATTCATGAAAATTATTATCAGGTAGGTATTAACTATTCCTAGTGTAATTTTGGCCTGATTTCTTATTGTATCAATTTTTTTGGTAGCTAGTAAAGGAGAGAGTCCATAATAAAATCTTATCTATTCTTTGTATATATGATCATGGTGAGAAGTTCTCTAACAAAAATATCGATTTAGTCACACATCCTAACAATATAAAAAACTGTAGTTATCCAGCTTGATTTTTTATGGAAATAATCAATAAGGGTTTTCGTGGTTCAAAAATAGCCAAAATTTATAGCCACAACTCCACACATGTTATAACAATCAGTGAAAACTCTCCATGTTTCCATATCTAGTTCCATCATATATAGACAAAAACATTTCAATTAGATTATGAGTCATTAACTAGGGAATGAAATATTTATAGAATATGAATGTAATACCATCTCATTCATAATTAAAAACATCAAATATCATTATGAATGTAGATGGAAAAAGAAAAATATATTTTATTGAATTAATCTCAAAAACTCAAGCATAGATATATTATATATCCTCCCCTTTAATAATACCTAATAAAATATTCCATTGAAAGGAAAAGGTAATATAGAATATTGTGGAAAGAGAATACATCACATAAATTAAACATAAATAGAATTGAATGAATTATTCAAAATAATGAAGCAATAAGTTATCATCTAGAGCTTCCCCTTAGTATGATATCCTCTTGATCCCCTGAAGGACATGTATTTATAGGCACAAGACATTATCTAGTAATATTTAATTTCCTATAAATGTGATAATAAATATATTTTAAATCATGTTCATTATAGTGTGGTGATCAGAGTAAACTAAGAATATTTCATCTTCATTATATTGAAACTGGTGAATTCTTGGTCTTGACATACAATTTAAGAGCATGAACATCTTTTTCATCCAATGAAAAATTATGATGCATATTTTAGTGAGTTTTTCGACATTCAGAACATGTCCCCATTAATTATTTCACATTGTAAATATAATTCATGGAAATAATGAACATTTCCCCCCATATTAAACATTGCTTCATCTTGTTTATTTTATTTGAATATTTCGAGTTTTTCATTTAACTATAGAATGTCATTATACATTAGTTTACACAATAATTAATAACTATTTTGATCATTTTAAACCATTTGTTTTATAATATGATAAAATAATATCACAATCAGGAGTTTTCAAGATAATTCAATTTATATAAACATAAAAACCCATCTTATTTAAAGATAAAAATGTACAAAATAGTTATTTCACATATCCTCTATAATGAAGTGGAAATGGAATGACTCTTGTAATAGTGGTTTATGTTTCACGAAGAATAAAATGTATTCCACAACTCTAGAAATAGTATACTATAAACCGTTGAAATTCTCCATGTTTGAAAATATAGGGAACATGAGACATGCATTCCCTACACCTCATAAAATTAATAACATTGTATGATTTCAATGTTACTTACATAATTTTCAAAAGATTTGTAGTCTCCACATTATGATACAAGATCATATGCATATAATATTTATATAGTGTATTCAAATGCATCAATGACAATTGTGTTTCTACCACATTATTCTTGAATTAATAATTAGTAGAGAGTGGAAGATTCCTAGGTGGAAGTAGATATAGTCATTATAATTATGGGATGTATCATTTTTATTCCCTTACCATTATTTACATATTTATATTATACTAGTTATTATAATTCTTTTATATTGACCCAATTCATGAATCTTCTCAAATTTTCATTGAAACTTATGTCATTTATTATGGAGTTGTTTAATCCTCTTATAATAAAATATGGAACTGGTTTTTGGATGTCCCTCATATTCCCTTTAGATATTTGATTTTGAGTTAAATTGGTATTTTTATAGTTCTCCACTCTTATCTATTTGATTTTATCCTTGGGATTGATTTTTTGGTTTCCCATTAAGGTTAAATTGTTTTCTATAATAATTGAGTGTACTTTACGTACTCAAATGGGAACTCTTGGATGTTCTAGAGAGAATGGGAACCAATAAAAAATTGTGCATGGAATCCTGTTCCTAAACGAGGAATAATGATGTATTAATTTTCATTAATAATTTAGGATGAAACCATTGGTTTTGATATTCTATTGGCAGATATATAATATCCTGAACTGTCTCATCTTTAGTTTTTTTTCAATTAGGAAGCTATATGTTGGATAATATTAATTTTATTATATTAAATTTCTCTAGTACAACATATGAAATTGAATTTTTGGTTTCATGATTTGAAAGTGAATGTTTTCTTTCATCAATGTGTATTGAATTGGAAACCCCTAGTTTGTTCCACTAAAAACGTTTATGGGACACTACATTAGTGTTTTTATTATCAGAATAACTTATGAGAGGACATTATGAATAAGTATAAATACTATTATATAAATGAATTAATTGATCCATTAGTAAGAGGAATGTTTTTTAGGATAATTGTCATTTATAGTCTATATCATCAACTTAGTGTTAAGGAGTCATAGTTCCAATGATTGTATTCAAATGTATTTGTTTCATCATATAATATCTTATTATTCCATTCAATTTTATTAACACTCAAACTATTTTCATGTACATGATAAATTTTACTTATCAATGCAACCATGATTCAATTATCATGGTATTTTCGGTTGATATTATCATTTACTCAATAAATGAAGAAGAGATTTATTGTCACATGGAATATGTTTTTTAATTCTTGAGGAAACCCCACCTTTATGAAAAAATATCTTAATTTCATTTATGGATTCTGGAAGATTCATTATTATGACATTAGGATTTTTTGAATATAATAAAATTTATTAATAAAAAATTTAATATTTCATTGTCATTATAGGATCTATATATTGTATTCAGGATTTAATGTTTCTTAGGTTTCACATAAATTATCGATAGATTGTGAAGGAACTATCAAAGAAAAAATATCTATAGATTATTATTAATATGAATGAATTAAAACCATATAGAGTTCTTAGTGATAGAATTCCATTAATAAATTGTATTAATTTATGACATCAACACATGTATTGATTTTACTAGAAATGGGAATGGATTATGTGGGGATATGTGAAGATTCAAGTGTTGATCAGGAAATTGTCTTCACGTAATACGGTCATGTAGTGGAATAAAAAAACACCATATTTAGAATATTGGAATGAATTTCCATAATAGCAATATAAAACTTACTATCTTTAAACATTTTTCTTTGAGTTAGATAAAGTTCCTCTTTGATGAATGGTTCATCAGTTTTTCATTCCTTATGAGATAAATTTAGACATTTTCTCAGAATAACTTCATCCTTAATAAAATACAATGTGTGGAATATCATTATGATTTCTGCATCAATGTATCATATATCCTGGTGAATCAGAATGTTTTTATATATGCTTTGAGATGAAAGATTCCTTATGAAGTAGTTTTGGAATCAAATGAATTATAAAATGTGATAGGACACTTTTCATAGATCTACTTGGATTTAATGAATAAGAAATAGGTATTTTTGGGGATACAACTTAGTTTAAATCAATCTTCTTTTAATTATTCATCATAAAAAACACATTAATGAATATTTCAGTTGTAAAAGGAACTATATATATTGTGTCAACACCATTTATTATTTTCCTCATTCCCTAGAAGGGTTTCTATTTTCCTAAATTGAATTATTTTCATTAGATATTATGAATTTTTCTATAGAAAATTTTCTTTATTCATAGTGGTATTATTATAGTAGTGTAAAAAAAATATACTATGACATGAATTATCATTTTTGGTGGATTGGATTGAAATGTAAAATCACTATTTTTTTCCATTATAATCATCATATTAAGTTATAAATTCAAAATTATTTTAGAATTCATCATTATATCTCAATTTATATCAATTAATATGATGATGTATCTATTGATTTAAAAATTGTGATTCTATGGAATCACTAAGAAAGGAATTTGGTATGGTTAGTGATTGATGTACAAAATAAGGGAATCATTTCATTCAAATTTTAGACACTAGTAATGTTGAGTATTTGGAAAAGTGGTATATTAATGATATCATGATGTTTCACAGGGATTAATCTAATATCAATTTAGATAGGGATACTCAATATAAAAATTAGTTTTAGAATGTCCTCTAGGAGTATATTAGTTTCCATTTTATATTAATAACTTCATATTGATTAATATATATATATAGATGGACTGAACTATTAAAATATTGGTGGGTATGTTCTGATTCTACATGATGGAATTTAGAGGTTCTTGAATCAATTATATGGGACTAGTTGAGATTTATTATATTAATTCATAATACTCAAAAATAAAAAGGGATCCATTTGTGGATTTTTTGCGTGACCATATAAATCAACTCTTTATTGGTTTATGGTGTGTAAAATTTCTAGTGTGGGACCATGTATTATTTAGGATACATCATATAAAATTCATGTTATTCATCTTATACTGGTAATAGCTCATAGATGGCATAATTCTTATGTCAATCATCATTAATTACCTCTATAATATTCAATATTTGATCAAGTGTTCATAATAGTTTAACCCCAGTTGGGTCATATTTAAATTATAAATTACGAAAATTGACTATATTATATATGGGTACATTAGAGATAACAAGACATATTGGACTGGTGATTCATCTATTAGATTTACCATATTAGTTTACTTAAATAAATAAGTTGTTCTTGTGTCCCAGTTTAAGATGTATCACCATGAACCCTACCTTGTAATAAAGATTTAACAACTTGATCTGGAAATGAATATGTTTATAGTTGAGCTGCCGGTTCATATTGTTGTATCAAATGTAATAACCCCACATTAAAAATATATTATATTTTTTTTATTGTTATGGAAGAATATAATTGATTCTCACATTTTAATGGGAATGATAAGCAATTATGTGGAAGAATTGGCCACATATTCATCTCAGATAATCATTTTCAATATGAAATTATGGGGATAGAAAGCGCTATAGAGGGGAGTTATTCACATAAATAGTTTATGGTGTGATTTTTTTTGAATTAAGACTTTTTATTTTGGGGTCAGTATTTTTTACTTGGTTCCACCTTGATTATATTGAATTTTTGTAATTTCATGCTTATGTAAATGAAAGACCACACTATTTCCACAGCCATGTTGAACTACGTTGTAGCATGTGTAGCACATGTATGATTAGGATTCCCATTGTGGGGTGTGTTATAAGGTGTGGAGAATTGGGTGTCCTTATGTATATAAAATCTAGTTTACACTCCATAATATTGTGTTGGAGGGTGTATTAAGTCCAATATAGAATATTCTTCTACAGTTTATCATGGTTAGTCTGTTTGTTGGGTTCTAGGGTGTAGTGAGATCGAGACCACCATGGTGAATTCCCATGACATCGTGGTGGCTTCGATATCAAAATTTCCAATAGAAATATCACTGGCTCGAACATTTGTAGTGGGTTTTTCCACTTATTACGAAATATGCGATTATTAAAGTCGGGATATTAATTCCTTTTGAATATTTTTCCCTCACATGTGACACTATTATTTGTTCCCTTTTTAGTATTTTCAATTCATCTTATTCAAGGGAGAGATTTTATTAACCTATCTTTTATCATGATTTTTCAAAAACAAATATCTTATCTTCTAGCTCTATTTCCATTTCCCCTTTTTTTAATATAATTTTCTGTGATATTAATACTGTTTTTCATTGATAATTTTGTAGGAATTATTTTGAGAAGTACTTCTATTGGTATTTATTGATCATAGTGTTATTAAATTAATATTTTTTAAATAGTATTCATTTTTTAAGATCTTATATTAATTCCATATACCCATCATACTCATTTCACATGAATCCACGTATGTTTATGGAAATACAAAGTGTTTTGGTTTTGGGGGTTTTATGAAAAGTCATTCTTTATAAACAATGTTCTGTTTCTCATTTTAAATTATATTGTCCCTAAACATTTTTATGGAATGATATATTATTCATCAAATGCTAATGATTTAGATTCATTAGTAGGATGGATTTACCCTTTTGTAATGACAATGGACAATCATTTCATATAATTTTATGATGTGATACAATATTAATTTAATTTTTTATTTTTTAAATGATTAAAGAACTCATTAGAGCCATGAAAATGAAATCCTCAATGTGTGGATCATTTTTGGAATTGAATGATTCAATGTGTGGGGCATCGAATATGGTGAACAATGGTACTTTTTTTGGGGAATATATTGTGAGTGTCACACTATGATGGTATTTGGATACCAATTATGGACATACATTACGAGTTCAATTAAACTTTTTTATGATATGGTGTTCACTTGTTGGAGTGTTCTCTTATCCCTTGTCCCTTTTTTAGTGGATTTGTACTGTTATAGAAATTTGATAGCTGAGGTGTCAGGATCATAGCTAACCTAGACCTAACACACTACTGGACTATTTTCTAGGTTTCTCCATTATGAATGGGGTCTCTTATAAATTCATTGAAATGAATTATTTAGAAATGATTTAAAAATGGGTTTTTATGAATTCTTTTTAAACTATTGTAAAAGAATTTGTTCCTATGTTTTATTAAAAAACATGTTAATAAATATTTATTTAATATTATCATTAAATGAGTTTAATTTATTTATATATTATATACTTCTCATGATACACTTTTGGGATCATAGGAGGATTTTATTCTCCAACCTTTCATATATATTTTAGTGTTCCTATATATTTTTTTATATGATATGAGTAAATGAATGGAATCACATAGAGGTATATTGTATTACTGTTTTCATTGTGTCGGATTTTGGTAGGGATATGGTGGGATTTGGCCTTATTATCACATGAATATGGGTTTTTGACCACATCTTCGCTGGTTTACCTATTTTATTTTGGAACTTATATTTTCTTTACATATACTTTTTGTTATTTTAGGGATATGTTATCTTACATTTATGTATATGTCGATGTTATTTGTTTTGGTATAATTTAGAAAACAATTCCCAATTGGGGTGTTGATTCCCAATCCCTTGTTGAAAGCCATTAGGGGTCAATAATTCCCTTTGGAACTTTCTATATACTAACAGTTATACTCGATTCTACAATAATCTATAATGGTTCTTGAAATAATATGGTCTATAATTGGTGGAATATATTATAATAAATAATAACTTCAATAATAAATAAATAATATAATAAAAAAAATATTCAAATAATAAAATATAATTTATTACATGTGAAAAACATATCCATGGGTTACAAACCAACAATAATAAATAATCACATTGACAATAATAAATATTTTCATATTGAAGGAATTGATAATGTCATATATCAAAAAAATCAATAAGTGTTTCTATAAAATAATCAGGCATAAATGGTTAGTAATACACCAATTACCCAAGTTATATTTTTCGTGGGTCGTACTATGTCATTGGAAAGATATATAATTCCACACCCTACCCATCACATACAATGTCTTGTGCATTCAACATATAAAAATAAAAAATCTGTAAATATTTAAAAAATCTTCCCCAATGAATCGATGAAATTAAAACAGAAATAGAAAAAATAATGGTACATTTTTGATATAATTGGAATACATATTTCTAATATTTTTCTATTCAAATTAACAGTATATCATTGTTTGTCAAAACCCATTAAGGAGAAGTATGAAATATATAGAGTTCTTGTTATATTGGGTAAAAGGAATAAATTCTTGTCAATATAAAATTCATAAAAATATATATAATATTTATATTAGATAAATAATATAAACATGGAACATAAATATTAAATCATGAGATTTTAGAATAGACTGATGAAGAAAAAATCCAGAAAAAAGAAAAATGGGAGTGGGAGAAACCTCAAAAGTTAATAACATAGGTATAGAGACAAAAATAATAATACTAATACAAGAACAACATTAATTAACACATTCAATACATTATTAATTTGACATAAAATATAAAATGAACTAATAATAAACAATACATGGAAAAAGTGAAGATTTGTAAGATTAAACAATACCTAAAGTCCCCACTCAATTAGATTGTCCTATAAAAACATGAATTATTGAATTATATATGATTAAAAAACAATTCAGATACATATGAATAATTATAACTTATATCATATCCCAATTATTATCATATTCAATTCAATTATTATAATGTTTTTCTTGAGTTGACTATTTATTTTTTTGATCAAGAGTTCTATAATTATATCAGAAAATGGTAATGTTGGGTAATCATTGTAAAATGATTCTATAATATAAAAAATATTGATGGAATTTTTTTCATGTATTTATAGGATTATAAAAGTTTCAGATATAATAGTTATTTTAATATCGTTGTTAATTTAGGAACCATTTCTCAATAATCATTTTTATAATATTAAATAAACTATCATGGTTTATTTTTAATATATTTGAAATTTCAAAAAAATTAACATTTTAGAATCATAAACATAAAATAATTTTTTATTTATATTATTCAGGTAAATAAAATCCTTATTTAATAAAAAAATATTAAATTAGTAATGGAAGACATCATTTCTCACATAGGAGGTACACAAAATCTTTCTTATGAATGTTATAAGTAATTTTTTTATATTTATAATTATATAATTATAAGTGATAATAGAAAAATAAAATAATAATATATGGGAATGTTGTATGAATACCATTATTTCAAGAAACCTGCTTTGATAATATCTTTTAGACCTCTATAGGTAGTATTTTTTCTAGACAGGGCATTTAGAACACAATAATGAATGAATTTATGGATTTTGAATAAAATATTAGTCTCTCTATGAATACTAGATGTGAATAAATGTTTTTGGAAGATGA
Organism: Viscum album; assembly: GCA_963277665.1. NCBI lineage: Eukaryota > Viridiplantae > Streptophyta > Magnoliopsida > Santalales > Viscaceae > Viscum > Viscum album. The sequence goes on along the minus strand of OY728127.1, from coordinate 1,147,623,337 downwards.
GTTGTATTTTAAAGAATATGATAGGAATATTTTTAAATATAATTTTGATTAGTTTCCTGTTTTTTTATGAAGACTAAGGAGAGTACTGATTATTTTCAGCATAATTTTGGTTTCTTTTAAAATAATTATTTTATTGAAATTGAAATACATAAAAAATAAAATGGAATCATTTTTTATTAAATTTAATGTTTATTTAATAATTTATTTTTATTAGAATGTCATTTGATTTGTACTTTGTAAATTATTTTTTTGAAATTGAAATAATATTTATTATTTCCAAAAAATGTTATTTAATCCATTATTTTCAATTTAAGTAATAAATAAACATTTCATAATTTACTAATTCATTTTAACACCATTTGGATGAAATACAATAAAGGGTGAACATAGTAAGTGATGTTTTATTATCAACCAAAGATTTATTTTTAATAAAAGTACATAAAATTCAACCTACAAAATTTTTAATATGATCCGTCTAAAAAACGGGTTCATTTTGAAATATTTATTTTTTTTAAGTAGTTGTATCTATCATTTAAATATTATTATAAAATAAATATTCTAACTAAATACTTTAAAAAATATCTTATTACTAATCCACACATAAACATACATTTAGATAGAAAATTTGAGAATCCTTTTTTTGTACTCAAATATTTATATTTATTTATTTTATTTATCATAAATATAATTTATCAAGTATTTTAATATTCTCATTGGTCAATTTTTATTCCCACAATATGGTTATGCTGATTTTTTTTCTTTTCCTACAATCATTGAAAAATTATACTAACTATATTAATTACAGTCATTAAATACTTATACATCTTCTAAATGCTTCATGAATCCTTCATTTAAATTTCAAAAAAAGTCTTGAAATTCTTATAAAATGATCCTTTATAAAAATCTGGTTGCATTTATAATGATTAGTTTCTTTCATATAGTGTAGTTTTCATGTGTGGTAATTTTAAGAGACTAATAAACTCCTAGATTTTAATTTATGGTTCCTTTATTTAATTTTTTACAGTTACATTATATTATTTTCAATTATATATAGTGTATTAATAATTCATTTGTAACGTTATACATAACTAGTAGTAATTTTTATAGTGTTTGTAATTTCATATTTCTTTATATAATTTTGATTAAGTAAAAGGAAAGGTATTTTATTCTATTTATTTATGTTATTTTATTATATATATATACATGAATACATATATATAATTACCAGAGACAACTAATCAAATGATAAATATATTTTAATTTTATATTCATATCATTATATACAGAAGATAAAAATGTATTTAATTTTTACACAAGTAATTAAGAAATTATTTAGAAATTTTAAAATCAGTATATAGTCATAAAACCTATGATATATCACGAAAATATATTTTTAGAATTCATATAGAAGTCATAATTTTTATAAAATATCGAAAAATACACCCTAACGTAATTTCAACAGATTCATTCTAAAAATTATGATCATTTTATCAAAATAATTTTGAAATATAAATTATTATTTTTTAAATTCTAGGAAAAAATTAGTGTTTCTTAGTACATATGTTTCAAATAGTTTAACTAAAATTTACTGTATACATAATTTTAGGATGCATTTTATAGAAATAAATTAAATATTTTTAAATAGTATATTCTTGGTATATATTACTTTTTATATTATGTACTATTACTAGTGAAAAGTAACTATTTTAATGATTATTTATTATTCTACAGTTCATGGTACTTATCCAATGATCATATTTCAAAGAGTCATATTATACATATAAATTATTTACATACAACTCATTTCATTAATTCATCATTCACTACAATTATTCACTACATTATATACTCTTCATTTATAATATTCATATTATTTTTAATTATTTGTTTCATTTTTGTAGTGTTGTTCACTGGTGTTATAATTCCTGGGGGCTACAACGCAAAAAAATTTAAATTATTGTTATGTTATTTACATGATTTTATTTCATATTCTGTATTTTTCTGTTTTAGCATGTGTATATATTCTTCATTTTTATCATTCAACATTCCTAGTCATAACTATTCTAGAAAATATTATTATGTAGTTTTTTGTACTATAATGGTCATAAGATATTTAATGTCTTACATTTATTAATTACAATCCATTATACATCTATATAAAATCATATATATGTACAAATAGATAGAAATAAAATGAAAAATATGTTTTGATTTTAGGGTTGCATAAAAAATAGAAGATTAACAATTTAATTCGATGATTACTTGAATATTTTATCAGATAAAGAATATTAAAAAATCGTTTTAATATCTGGGATGTCACACATCCAATCAAATACCTCTTCTTGGTTGTTGTGATATATAATTTCATTCTTTTGAAGAAAATTCTCAAATGACTATAGATATGTATCAATGTCTGGAACCTCACATGTAGGGAACTTATTTAACAACTCTAATTCAAATGATCTATATAAAATGTTAACTTAAGTAACATAGATGAAAAATATGAAAATCGATGTAGTTTATATTTAGTGGGTCTACCCAAATACAAGTTTACCGACATAAATCCTACTAGTCATCTATTATTCCCTAAAAATATATATATATTCAAAATTTATTTCAGGGTTTATATAAAACGCCTTGTAATTTAATTTTTAATATAATGTAGTTATTGTTTTCTAGACACACTAAAAGATTTATATTTGGTAGTAGTTTTAATAGAATCAATGATAATATAAAAAATTACTATTTCTCTAAATACCCCTCTAATTGTTTTCTAAATTATGTTTAATTTTTAGTTAAGGATTTTCTAAATTATCAACTTAATTTATATATAGTGGAGAAATAATAAAAATATCCATTAAAAATATAAATGGATTCTAAAAAAATTAGTGGATAATACTGAAAAATTTTTATGGGTAAACATTTCTTATAAAATAAGTGGTTAAGATGATCACCCCATAATAATATTTATCCTCACATATGGCGATTGGCGACAGCTCCTAGCAATGGCGATCAGCATCGGATCCTGGCGAAAAACCCTAATTCGTGAGGGCAGACGGGTTACCCCCCTTCCTGGAAGTGGGAGGGGGGAGGAGGATCTCCCTCGACCTCCGATTCCACGGGTGACCTTTGTACCTTTTTCTAACCCTAGCTATCTTCCCAATTTTCCATTGATTTCCTTGAGTCTGAAGGTTCCAGATCTATATCTCAGGAACCCTCATCTTATGATCTCTAACTCAGAGTTCTCTGAGGCTTCCAATCTCATAAATTTGACCCTGGTGGCTCGATTCAATCACCGAAGACCTTTGGTTGATGTGTTTGATAGATTCATGTATAGCAAATGGGATCTGTAGGATCGCACGGTGGTGGGTTTGATCGACAACCATCATATAATGGTACGCTTTTTATCAGAGGACGACTTAATCTGTGCTTGGTGTAGAGCTCCTCGACGCTGTGGTGGTTACAGGTTCTTCTTTTTCCGATGGACATTTTATTTCTACATGAATCAGGACTCTCCCTCTGTCGCCAACTGGGTATGTTTTCCTCATATTCCCTTACCCTTCCAGAACCCCGCGATTATCCATATGTTAGGGAATCTGGTGGGGTGATTTCTATGCTCTGATGATCGCATGTCTTCGGTGAGTCATCCTATCAACCCGCAGCTATGCATTGAGGTGGATGCTTCGAATATACCAGTTGAATGGATCTGGATTACGGTTAGTGTGGAGTGTCGCTGGAAGCAAGTAGTGGTTTTTGAGTCCTGGGATGATTACTGTTTAGGATGAAATCATCTGGGTCACTGTGATGATCAATGTAATAATGGAAGAACTCCAACTCCAGTGAAGCAAAACCAGAAAGCTACTGGTCAGGGGAAGATGACTGTTGATGTTGCAAAGGCTGGAAATGGAGTTGATGGCTTGGACTTGGGAAACCCAGCTGTCTCTGTGGTGATTGGGAGACTGAAGCCAGACCTCAAGGTTGGTGTGAGTCATGTGGGTGCTGATTCTCCTAGAGGTGGCACGAGGCAGGATACCGCATTGGCAGGTTGTGAGGGAGGGAGTGCTGCTAATGCTGCGCATAGGACCAGTGGTCTTAAGCAGTGTGTTGATGGTGCTGGGCATAGCTCTACTGGTCTGAAGGGGGTGGGGGAGGTTGAATTCTAATTCGGCTAGATGTAGGAAAATTTTGGATACCAGTCCATGTCTTCCAATGTAATATGATGCTTTATAGAGAACTGCTGAAACAGGTAGCCGGTTCCAAGTCTTGGAATCTGGTGAAGTTTTTCAAGTGGAAATGGGTGAGTTAATTCAGGATGGCACTGATATGCATCGTGTTTCAGCTGATGAAGAGAAGGTAATGGATCTTAGGTTGGAGACTGAGGGGAAAACTGAAGACCAATTGGAGGTGGGAGCTTCACTGAAGGAGAATAACAATATACAACTTGTCTTTATTGATGCACCGATGAATATGGTTGCTAGACTAGAGCTTGGAGGGCGGCCACCATGTTTGGAAATGCTTGACTGTAACAGGTGCAATGATCAGGCCAGACGAGTGGGTGATGTTTTCCTGGATGTTCTGATTAATGGAAAGTGGGGGAATGTCTCGAACAGTGACAAGGAAAATGTGATGGTGAAACCTTCATATTGTGATGTTCTCAAGGAAGGGAAGAGGGAATCTGGAAAGCAGGTGTCCACCACATCAAGCCGAAGGATGAGGAAGGACTAATCTAAGTTGCCAAAGCCACTTTCCACTAGATCCTCTTTCAAACAATCACCATAGGAGTTGATCTCATTGGAGAAATTGAACCTTAGAAAGAAGTATGAAAAGATCCGACGACATTATGAAAGCTCGGAATGGGATACAACCACTGCAGAAGGAGGCTCTAATATGGGTTGTGATGGGTATGATGTTTATGATATGTAATCGGCTTATGAATTGTGGTTTGTGTAGTGCTGTACTTTTCTTTTTTATTTAATAAATAGTCAGGGGCCTACCTATGATGGACTTTACTGGTATAAGTGGTTAACAATTGCTTCTAATTTCATTTAAATAAAGTCAACAAATTAAATCATGATTAATATAATAAGTCAATGATGAATATAATTATATTATTTTAAATATATAAATACACGAAATTATTTTCCCAGGATAGAGTATACAACCACATTGAGGGGGTTGGATCAGTGGTTTCCAAAACAGACACTCTCAAATAATTTTTTGTCAATCATTGGTTATTGTGATTATATCTTGTTGGGAATAATAAAATTACGAGAGATACAGAAGTAAAGAGTAGACACACTACATCATATTTTACATGGTTCTCTCACCCTTATTATCAATTAGTTAATCAATAAAATTCTGTGGTTATGATATCATTACAAACATATCTATTTTTTATGATTAAGAAAAAAATAATATTCTAGTGAAATTACCCTAGACACAAATTATATAACTGAAATGTGATCTCCAACAATTAAATCAACATTTTCTTTACGAGATCACATGGTTTCTAAATTTGGATCATGTGTACAACCTTGTTCTTCCCGTCAGTCGATGTCAAAAGGTACTTTAATTTAATGATTGGTTACCTCAATGCTTCATAACCACTTTTATTTCACCTTTTTCTAAGAAATAACCCTTATATATACCTACATTATAGGTGTTCTCATGTAACTATTTTTCTTGTAGTATTATTTTATAACACAAAATAACTATGAAAAACATTTTAAAATATATGTGAAAATATGGTATTTATTTGACCTCCATTGTAATAACATATCTTAAATTATGATATCACTATTTTATATACATTTATCTATTAAACCACCATATTTTTGTAGACTAGTGCGTTATGATGCATCCCTTTAAATTAGGTCACTATTCACAATATTTAATGTATCTTGTTTTAGATTCCATATAAATCCAGTACAAATTTATGATGCCCCAATCTCATTTTTCAATATACTCCCCTGAGAACTCAAGAATGTATTCATGATGTATCCTATTATGTTTTAATATTTCTCTTTCACATTCCAATAAACTACACCACTACCTCAAATAATTCATGGTTCAATAAATATTACTATTGCAAGGTGAATTTGAAAAATATTAACAACTTCAATGAGCCTCAACATATTATAAGATGATTTTCTCCCTTCACATAGTTTTTTGATCATCATTAAAAAAACATTATTAATGTGATTATCCACTAAAATCCTATTGTAATAAAATTTATTTTTGAGTGTGTAGTAAATAAATAAAAAATAGAATCTCCTCTGTACCTATTGAATGTACACGATAAAGAATCTAGTCTCAGAATTTATCTAATATTGTTGTCATCAAATCAAAACACCTTATGATTGAATTATATTTCTGTGAGTTCTATAAAATATCATTGAATAGACTAAATCTATATAGAAAATATTTAAATTTACAGATATTTAAAGATTCCACATAAACAATTCATTTCATAGGGGATCTTAAATCACTACAACTCCTCAACTCGTAAAATAATCATGAGATCTTGAATCCCCCATATTTATTTATTGTAAAATTGTTATATGTATGTGAGATTTTATTTCTCTCTAATTATCGTAGGAAATAATTATTTGTTGTAAAACATCCACCACAATTTCCTATATCTTTTACATTATTCCGATAACTTGTTTTATTGATTGATATGAAAAAAAATTTATATTTTATTATGATCAATATATATGAATTTTTATTCTTATAGTCATAAGAAACACAAATATTTTTGTAATATAATGAACCATTAAAATAGATTTTTATCACCAAAACCTCTTAACCGATCAGTTTAAATTATCTATAAATAAGAAATGATGTTTTCATATCATATATTAAAACCCAATATAGATTACCATTGATGTATTGTAACATCAATATCACTTCTTTATGATGTGAATAATTTGGATTTTTTTGGGATTATTAAAAATGTGTAACCAAAAATATGATTTCTATTTTATATGTAATTATTTTTAGTAGTCTACCATTAAGATTTAAATACTCTGGTTTATATGCACTAGTTCCATTATTATCAAGGGAAAACATATAATTAAATTCTTATGATATAAAATAACTAAATATAACTAATTATTTTCTGATGTCATCCATCAGTATCGGGCATGGTTATATTCTTTGTATCCTTCAAAATTTAATAAATTTCCTCTAAGATTTTAAAATACAACCCTTAATTCAGACAATCCAAACATCTTTAATAACAAGTGGGAATATTTTACTCATGAGAGGCATACATAAGCTATTGTTTTTATATCATAAAAATCGTGAATAATTTCATCTCACCAATCATTTTCATCATGAATTTTTCATTCATAGGGGAAAAAACACCTCACAAAACTCCTCCTTAATTTTTTTAAAACATATCATCTAGAGAAAAAATTATAATGGGTGAATTTAATTATCTCACTTAAAATAGATATTATAATCCACTTGTACTATATTTTATTGAATAATATTTACTATATTTACAAACATTGAATACCATGATTAATGTTATTTATTTGTATTATTTTAATATTAATTTAATATGAAAATGCAAGAACTATCATTCATAAAGAAAAACCCTTCAAATTTTTCAATCTATACATCTTACTCAGCTTCACTATTCCGAAATGTTAAAATAAATCTATTTTGAAAATAAAGTAATTCATTTGATCACTAATCACAAGGATGATTTGGATAATGTAATGACTCTTTTTAGAGAAAATTCATCACAAAAATATATAACATTGATTTGGGAGTGTCATTTACAATCATGATGACTATTGTTTTATTATAATTCATCATTCTCATTGAGTTTATTTTTGAACACAATAATCATCCATATAAAATATCACCATTAGATGTGACAAAAATTTAAATATGTCATCTTTTTAAATTTATTGATCTATTCATCAATTTTTATTATCCAATAATCCTTTTTTAGATTCTCTTAAACACTTTTTGGATCAATATATTAATTAAATCTAGTATTAATGAAATTAATAAATCTTATATTGGTTTGATACCATTCTTGTTTTCTAAAATAATACTATCTATATTAGAATACATCTAATGTATTTGGATCATGGTTTATCATATATTAGGGATATCCAAATATCAAGATAATACATAATAATTAATGTAGTTTGGAAAAAATTTCTCTGAATTTGAAATACACAATTGTTTCTTGATATCATCATGACCTTCATTAATTACATTATAAATATGACTTGAGTTTGGTTTAAAATTTTAATTATTTTAGATAATTAAAAAAAAAATATAAATTATTTGTAACATATTCATATTTTAATAACATTATATCCATATACCATTTTATAAAACATGAAACACTCTCCCATTAGTTCTATCGTCAAACTCAACTGAATTTTTAAATTTCATTATTATGAAACAATGTTAGAGAAGTTTTTTGGCACCATCATAAAATAATTTATTCTATGTTTTTCTTCTCACGATAAACCATTATTTTTTAAAATGTAATATACTGTGAATGAATTTCATGTTATTTACAAATTTTTTAAATAATTTTTTAATGTTGAAATATAATTCAAACTTTTCATATTTATGTAGAAGATAGTTTCCGGTGTATAATGTATTAAAAATTGAGAAGTTACTCTTACATATATAGTGAAAATTATGTTTTTTGATAAAATAATAATAATTATATCTTTTTTAATCAATGTATTTTGAGAAATTACTCATATATATCAGTTATTTCACTATGTATTGGATCTATGATATTGGGTGAAAATTTATATTTATTTAATAATATAATTTTTTTATAAAAGATAATTTTATTAAGTATATGCATATTCTATTTTTTATATTATAAATCAAGTGAATGATATATTAAATATGTATAGATATATTTATATATAAATAGAAGTAATTAATAAAACTTATGTATTGAATTTTGATTGTACAAGTGGAAGCCAATAGAAAATATGTTTAAGTGTAGAGTATTATATATGCATCATATTTGAGTGTTATTCTTATATATTCATTATGAATAATTTTTTTTATCATTACATATATCATATTTGAATAAAATTTATTCTAAAATATGTAGTTCTTATTATTAAAATTTCATTATATATGTATAGATATTTATGGATGCTAATATGTAGGATATTTACCCAACATTTAATGGTTTATCAAAAAATATGTCACCGTTTATTGAAAGGATGATTGATATTATGTCTAAAAATTATCAATTGAAACATATGAATTTCTAATGGGTATAATGATTCCTATACTAAAGGAAGATATCATGGATGTTATTGACTAGTAAGATTTAAATTTTTAATTCAACAACAAATAATTAAATATATATAACAATTAAAAATATTCCCAATATAGTTTTCAGGTGAGAATATTTATACTTTTAGAGAAGATATACTATTTAACTATTTCATTATTAATCACTATGTGTGGTTATAAAATTTCAATTATTATTCTACTGCTCAAAAACATGAAATATTAACAGACATACATTGGATGTATATATTGTTACAAAGTTTTCACTGAAAAAACAAAAAATGATTAAGGATCTTTTTATAATATAAACTGTTGAGAAATATTATTTCTCTTTATATAATTCTACTACATTACATTTTAGATCTCAATTTTTTTTCTTATTCAATTTCATCAATATTCAAATTTTCATCACATATTCAATTTTTAATAGTTATGGTTTTATGTTTATGTGGGAGACTAAAGATAGGTATTTTTGTTATAGTGAGGTGTAGTTACCTGTTGAAAGATCTAACAACCTATAATAATTTTCTGCTATTTTCACTCTACTATTATAGCCCAACAAAATGAATAGTAACCGTAACTCAATACATTAATTGGGTTTTGTTAGAGTGGATTAAGGGAAATTTCATGAAACCACTAAACCACTATAAGAAACATTATATCACGTGTTTTATTTACTTTCATTTTCATAAATATCAAATATGGAATTAATGATATTATGTGGTATTTATTTGGATCTAGATGTTTTAAAAGGATGAAATAGTTGAAGGTGAAATTTATGATCATAATTCCCCTTCCCACCTCTTAAGACAATATTATTAAAAAACTATTAAAACATTTGTATCCTATATAAGATATTGAATTCAAAATATATTCTAGTTTATTTATTAATACTAATTCTCTTGTTCATATAGTAGTTTATCCAAGAGATAGTATATTAACAAAAAGTGATTTTTAATTAAATTAGATAATTAAATGAACAAAAAAAATATAATAAATACCCATTTGAAGATTCTTGGATTGCATATTCAAATCAAAGTGGTTAAAAATTAAAAGGTTAATATGTTTATCATAAATAATATATCTAATCATGCTGTATATTATAATATAAATTTGAATGAAATGAAATATATTATCTATGGATTAGACCCTGATTAGTTCAAATGTGTTCATTAATGTGCTACAATGTATAAAATATGGGAATAAATTTTTTTTCTTGCTAAGGGTACTAATAATGTGGGACATATAAGGTGTAATGCGACTAAATTAGTATTTAACTATTAATTTTTTTGATATTTAAATTTCACCCATATAAATATATGTTTAACCTGGAGAGAGAAGAGTCATGATGCTTTGAGAGTTTTATTACCAAAATCAGACAATTTTTAGAAATTTCTATGATTTTAATCACTTGAAGGAATTTTATTCTTGATATAATTAAAATATCGACAAAATTTAATAATCTAAAAAGAAGAATTTGATTGGACCAATAATTATATTTTTTGAAGAAAATGAAAGTTAATGTTGATTATCAGAAGTTACTCAATAATGATAATTCATCTTTCAAGTGCACTTATTCAACGGTTGAGGATAATGGAAAAGAAATGTTTTGGGAATCATATGATAGAGGATAATCCAATTGTTCAAATTTTTTATGATGAAAATATAGAAATTAATATAATATTAAATTTGTTTTTATATAGGAGATTAGAGATACAATGATACTTTAATATTATCATAATAAATGATAAAATGTAATGGATGTGAGTTATAATTAATATTTGAATCTAGGGAATATTAACCCAAATGTTATTACATTTAACGAGAAGAAAAAATATGAATTTTTTTTTATAAATTAAAAATACAATATGAAATTAAATTTTTTTTCGAAGGATATACAATGTGCCAATGATGATTATAATTATGCATAATTATATAAAATTAATTATGTAAAATCAAAAAAGCAAGACAATATGTGTTTTATTTCTCAAAATAATGAGGTACAATCATTATTTTCACCCATCTATAAAACTAAAAATTTTAAATCAATGAGATGAATGAATATTACTCCAGGATTAATGTTACATTATAGTATATAATAAAAAACATTCTCCTAATATATTCATTCATTCTATTATTATTATAAATGAAATGTTGATTAAAAAGTTTTATGAATAAAAATAAAAATAGAAAAAATATATATTACCTTATTCAATTCTAAGAAATAGAATTAATGGTTAGATAGATATATCTCATAAATTGATATTTGATTCTCAAAATATTACTCAAGGAGATTAATACCTTAATAAAAAACATTTAATTCCACAACATAAAAATGGAAAAAAGTATTTGGATGCAATGACCAAAATCCAATTTTTTTAGAAATTAATTTAATCAAGGATCAAATAGAAAATGTTTATATAATTTTCATTTGTTTCACTATAGTATTTCAAGAAATTCAGATAATGGTTGATTCTATAAATTTCATAATATTTAATGTTTTAATCAGGTCAAAATTTTAATATTTATCAAATTTTATGTATTGAATTTAAGATATAACATTGAGAATTTTATAACCTAACACCATAATTTATAACCCAGCTTTACCCAAGCGTATATAAGAACCAAAACACATACTTGTCTAATTTTTTTATTGGTAATAGTGTAAAAAATAGACTTGTTAAATTTTTAATGTGTAGGGGATTCTAGATACATATTATTTGAGATTTAGGACATTTGGATTCATTAAAAAAACTAATGGAGACCATGCAACATTTAAATGTATTTGTAAAATAAATATTATTGTATTGTTATTTATTAGAAATCTAGAAATTTTTATTATCTAAAAGTTATTTATATTGATGTCTTAATAAAATATTAGATAAGAATATCTCAAATATTTTGTGACTAATATTTTGGGGAAATTACTATTAATACTAGTCATGTGTATAATGATAATACCATTAGATTTAAAGCATATATAAAAACTAATTTTTATATTTTAGATTATAATTAATTTTATTGACAATATATATTTTTGAAATATAATATTAATAAATCATGTTATTTTTATTGATTAATTAGATAATGTTTTTTATCCATTAAGAAATATGTTTAAAAATATTCTGATCTCATATTTTCTTTATATAAAATTGGATACAAAGTGGATATTTGATGAATGTCTAATGGGATAGAAACAAACATCTAAATTTGTGTCAATCAATAATGTTTAAACTTATATTCCATTGTAAATTATTCATGTTTTTTTACATTTTTTAAGAGTAATCCTGGATGTCATGACATTTTTTAATGATTATTTTTGTTGATTTACTTGTGTTCAATTTTTTAAGAGTAAATGTGTAGCCCATGTTTTCTTCAGTATTACTTGTAAGAAAGTACATAATGAAAAATAATCCTATATTATAACCATGAAAACTACAAAGGAAGGATAATTTGAAAATAATGGTGTAGACTTATTTTATTAAAATAATGGTTTTAAACATTAATTTAGTAGTCCTAGAACACCCATGTTTTATATATATGTTTAAAGGAGGAATTTTAATTTGAAATAAATTTACTGAATCATGTTATGTGAATATAGTTTTCCTAACTATTTTTTTGATGGATCTATGAATAAATCTTTCTATGTCATAATCTGAAATCTAATAAGGCTAATTAAAAAAAAATCTTCCAAAATATCATAGAAAATTAAAAATTGTTTTTATATTGAAATTTATCTTATAAATTTTTCATATCAAGAATATTATATCAAATATTAGTAAATTGGATGCGTAGGGTGGTTATATAATATTGTTTCAATTATTAATAAAAGTTTTAAATAATATAGATCATTCAATAAAAAGAATAGTGATGTTGAGGAATCAATTTAGGTGAAGCTTGATGAATGTGACCGAATATCTCATAAGAATAAATATATTTTGGACCTTAGTGAGTCAATGAAACAATTATCAAATGATACTCCTATCAAAACAAAAAAATATGATGATATATAATTCATTCATGTAGAAACCATTCCTAAAATGTTGAAAACTAATGAAAAAATGCATGTGAAGCCAATATAGACTAGAATAGTAAAAGGGAATCCGAAGTAAATTTTTATTTGTATTTTATATGGAGGATTCAAACATAGATATGTTATAAAAATATTATTGAGTTTCATTATTTTATGTGAAAATTTAAAACTAAAACTATTGAGGAATAATTTTGTGACTAACTTTCGGTTTTATCTATACAATAAGAGTTAAACTACTTTATGTAAATAACATTACTATAATTATTTTATAAATAATATATTTATCATATTTTTTGAACTATTCATGTTTATTATAATAAGAAATATGATAATGGTGTGATAAATCAGAATAAACAAGGCTATGGTTGTAGTTTTCAATCAATATTACAGTATATAATATGAAATTAACTTTCCTCCCATTGATATATTATAATCCTATGAAATTCACTTATAATATTCATAAAATATGAAATTTACCCTTTTATATGGGTGTTTTAAATAAATATTTTTTAATAGTTCTATTTTAGAGGATTTTTTTGTTGAAAAAACTGCAGTTTCAGAATTATCCTCTTCCTAATTCTATTTTTAAACATACCAATGTTTTATATAATCATAAATTGGAACCTATAGTTGAATATGAGAATCATGTTTCTTTTTTATATCAAATTTATTTTATATAGGATTTTATGATCACACTTTATTTATTAAATTTTTATCTATGTATATTTTTCAAGTTTAAATACAAGATGATGATGTGATTTTTCATTGAGGATACTATGAATTTTATAATGAATTTTATAAATTAATGAAATCAGTGTTTGGAATGAGAATGATTGGTTAGTTGAAATTTTTTCTTAATTTTCAAATAATTTAAAAAGGATATATGTAATTTTTTTAACTAAAAATGATCAAATATGAATTATTAAAAAATAGACCTTAAAACATCAATGAATGTGAACTAACTACATATTACCTAATAAAAAATAAAATGTATAATGATATGAAACCGTTTGAAAACATGTTATTTGGAGGAATAATTTGGATCATGTTTTTTAAATATCATTTTGACTATAAATTAAGTTTTTTATTTTATATTACATGTGAATATTATGGAATCTCATTTGAAATCACCCAAAACAATTGTAACGAATCTTAAAGGATAGATTTTTTATTATTTTTTTCCAAAAACATTTAGATCTTATTTAATATTATATTAAAATGATAAAATTGTGGGATTTATACTTAAATAGGATAGTATACTCTGAACCTACCATTTATATGGAATATCATTAGTTTTTTAGTATACTAGGATATAACTCCCTATTTTCTTATCTTCTTGTGAATATTAATATATTGAAACTTGCAGTTTTTTACAATAGTGTTATAGATGAAACACATATTAAATAATTTTTATTCAATTTTGACAATGTTTCCATCAAATTTGAAAACACCAGTTCTATATTTTTTTTAAAAATAATAGCATGTCATTCCATACTAATTCAAACTTATATAAGGTATCATGACTTAAGAAATAATTCTAAAAAGGATATATATCTAGTTAATTTATTTAAAATTAACAATAGTCATCAAATATATTTACTAAACCACATACTTCGGGTCATTTAAATTTTATTCAGAATCAGTTGGGTTTTTTGGGTTTAATTGATATTTTTTTTATTTTTTGGGTATAATGGTCTATTTTTTATTTTTAAGAATTCAATCATTTGTATTTCACTTATTTATTATATATTAACTTTTAAATATTGCATAATTTTGATATGTAATATTAAACTATATGAGGAACATGATGTTTAATATCAATTTTGAGGTATTTAACATAAATATTGAATTAAAAAATATTAAACAAAAGGTCTTCATGATTAATTTTTTTGAAAATATTTTTTAATGAATTTATTCATCAATAAAAAAAATTTCTTGTTACATTTTATTTTCAGTTTTTGTTTTTTAAAAACATTTCATATTTTGGTTTAAAATCAAAATTTAATTAATTATTATAAAATATTGATCTCAAAACCATTACTTAATCATAGAGACTATGAATCTCATATAATAATGTGAAAATGAGGAGGAATGATTCCGAATCTTTTTACGTAAGATAGATAGAAAATGTCTTTGGTTTGGAAAGATGGATTGTTCTTGGAATTGTCATAGACTTCTGTGGGATAATTAATAAAATTATGGTTTAATAGAAATTATAATTTTATTCGGATTGGGAATTTTATTATGATACAATTGAAATAGAAGTTTAATTTTGGAGGGAAGATAAAAATATTTATATGAATTTTCAATTTACTTTTATGAGAAATAAATATTTAGTGTTGTCATTGGTAATTGGAAAAGTAATTTCCATTATCTCTACTAAAATAGTATGGATATTCTATCATCATCATAAATAAACTTCATGTATAGAAAAGCATTTCTTACTAAAAATGAGATTATTTCATTGGACACGATGTTCTACATTTGAAAACCATAGTAAATGGGAAAACATTTCTCCATGATTTATAAATATAGTAAATTTTTATGGTACAATTCCTTTAAACTAGAATAACCTAAAGGGGTGGAAAATATAATATATTTTACCACATATTCTTATATTTTTTAAATTTATTATTCTATTAAATGATGGAGTTGTTTGCATGATAAATATTAAGAAATACAAACCATTACTAGAAATAGAAGAATTAAATTTATACATATATAAAATTTTATTATGTTTACAATTATAGAAATAATAAATGGAGATAAATTAATAATAATACTTGATGTGTCATCGACATTATTCATTTCCCACTACTATTGTGATGAAAATTGGGTAGTTATGAAGTATTCCCATGAATATTTTTATCAGCATTAAAAAGAAATATAATAAAAGTGAAAAATAATTAAATGGAATAGTTTATAATTTTCCCCATGATAATATTAATAGGGAGACTATTAGAAGTGAATATGATCCTCATATATCTTAGGGTGAGTCTATAATTGAGTCTGAAGAATCCAAAGTGAATGGGATTTTTTTTCTAAAATTGATAACGCCATTGCTGCCACATAGGACAATGTTGATAAAAATATCTGTACTTATAATGATAAGGACCATGTAGTTAGTGAACATTCTAAAATTCTTTTTTTTAATATATGACTGTAAAAATTAATCTACACAAATTTTTAATATGTTTGATCAAGAATTAGTAAAGGGAAAATTGAAATTGAAATTAAAAATGAAACAATTAATTTAAATAAAAAATGTTTTTTTTGGAAAATAAAAATATAGATAATACTAAATCCTCCACTTTATGAAGAGAATCTATAGTATTGGAAAAATAAATTTCCACTCCAATAGCTAAAAATTATAATCTATTTTATTTAAATATATATCAATTCACATATGGTCTATTCAAAAAGTTTTTTAAGATTAAAGATGTAATTATAATTTTAGATTTTAAATTTTAGAGTATTTAGATAAATTTAATGAATAATAGTTGAATTCAGTTTCTATAATTGGTTTTACGGTCATGAAATTAAAAATTAAATATAATTTTATTTTACTATCCATGATGACTTATTGAGAGCTCAAGTAGAGAAAATGAAATATACTCAACCTATTCAGAACGGAGTTGATGAATCATTAATGATTGATCATACAGAATTTATGAAATCTCAATTAACATTTCTAATGTAAATAAATCCTATTGAGAAAAGTATTCATGTATACATTTTATATTGGTTTAATTCCAAAATATACTAGTTATCTATAATAAAATTAAAAATCATTCTAGAAATAATAATTTTGTTGATTTAATATTTTTATTTGATACTATTATTTTGAGTAAACCCGTACTTATGTGATGATTATATTAGAAGTTCCGCTAAATTTCACTGGTCATTACTACAAAAAAGATTCCATATCCACTAGCTTTATCTTAGGTGAATGTTAATATTCCACATTATTCAGATTATTATCAACTGCCTAAGACACTTGGGTAAGCATCACAATGATAACTTTGGAACCACCTCCTAAGGAACTGGGGATGTCATTCTAGAGATCATTTTATTACCTGCCAGATGGATTATTATCCTGGATTCTCCTAGTTCCCACAATTTTCATAAATAAAAGAGCATCGAAATAAACATAAGCCAATAAATAATAAATAAATTATTTTTCCATTGTACAATTAACACTAAATGCATATCTGGTGGGTTCCTTATGTTAATAATTCTTCAAAATAATGAATCATATATGTATTCTATTTCTATGATTTTTCACTAAAATATTATAATCCTAATTTCTAAATTAACTAAACCATGATATGAGACTTACTATGGAGACCCTATTTTGATAAATAAATATTAAATCATTCTAAAGAGAAACACCAAAAAATTTTACAAAAAAAGATCCAAATGTCTAGTTTCATGGGAATATTTGGATTCTACAAAACTTATACATTACAAAACATAAAAAATTATTTCAATTCCTCTTATTTATATCTTTAAAGATCACATTCTCCTTAGTATACTTTTTCTCACGAGGATATACATAAAAGAAATGGGTGAGCGAAAAACCCTGTAAAAGGATAAATGAGGAAATGGATTGACATATAATCAGTGAGAATAATCAGAATATAAGTAACATAATAATTGAATGATAGTCATAATCATTAGAGGATTAATTATATAATTTCATGGAAGGTAACAATGCATGAAAAATAAAAATCATGTCATAGTTGTAAAATACAACAAATAGTTGTAAAAAAATATTTCATCATGTTCATGCATAACATATGTTAATAACCATAACATCATCATTTTGAAAAAATTTATCATCAGGTTCAATTTTATATCACATTATATCATGATATGCATTATATTATGCAATTCATTAGCGTGATATGTAATTATGGGTACAAATGTCACATCATAACATTTAAATAATCATGCATGCCACATTGAACGTATATCAATAAAATTAATTATGTAACCCATATAATGGAATGGATTTCATTATGATTTAATAAATCATGAATAAACATGTGGTTCCTGAATGAAACATGGAAAACCATATGTATTTTACGTTTCGTCATTTTTTAGCGAAGAAGAAACAACTCAAGGGGAGTTGAAATGTGTTTTTGAAAGGAGATTTATTTTTGAAGATCATTATATTTTCGATAAAAAAATGATGGAAACATTTATATCAACACAATTATTTGTTAATAAAAAGTGAATATTTATTTAATGAACATTAATTGAATATACATAACGAATTTTTGCATGAAAAAAGTAGAACCCAATGAATAGGATTTGGGTTTCAGAATCCCCTTATCTTATGTCTGAACACTTTTATCACTATAATATCTCTATAATATCACATATAATCAAATTTTTCTCATTTAATAATAAATCATGAACGTAGTTATCATTTACTTAATTTTTTTTCAATTTTATTAATTTTTTATATCCATTTTTATGTGTTATGGAGTTGAATTTCATAATCTCAGAAGAATTTATTTTCCTGGTTCAATGGTCAGTTTACATGTATATAATAATGGAAGTCGATGTGAAGTGTTTATAATTCTCGAGAAGATAAATTATTTGTTATTAAAATACATCTTGATGTTCATATTTTACTATATGAAATTCAGTTTTATGGTATGGGGATGATTTATTAGATAAAATATTGATGAAAATGTTTTAATTTATTTGGGAGACCATGACGAACTTATATCAATTAATATTACATTAATATTATATATGGTTTAAATTACATGATAAAACATATAATATGTGTAATAAAAAATTATTTAACCCTAACAATTGTTTTACGACCATCATTGAATGGGGTAATGGAAAATGAAAACTCATTGTCCACAATGTGGGGAATCGACACATTAGGGTTGATGTTTTTATTTTTATAATAGATAGAGTATATGAGAGATTTAATGATAGATATTCCATTAATATAATAAAATCATAGTATTAATATAAAAATATTTTTATCATTTCACTTGGGATAAATGGATCTGAGTATAGGATAATAAAAATAACAATTTAAAAGTCATCGAAAGTGGGGTTTAACTTCTTAGTTTCTTCTCCTTAAGAACCTGTTTTAAGACCATGGGTCTTGTCATTTATTGAGACCATTATCTCATAGATGTGATGAAGATTTTTGGGAAGCTAATAGGGTATAATTTAGATAATAAGCATGTAATTGATGGTCTATGTAAGAGTTGGCATGGGGTGATATTTATAGGGGATGAGAGGGGTGTTTTTATTATTTTATTCATTTCTATATTATTTTGGAACCTGAATACCAATAGATTTTATTCAAATGACTAAATATTTTAAATTTTTATGATATATCGAAACCATTGGTTCTTACCTCATCCATACATCAACCATGACTCAATAATTCATGTATTTTACTTATATCGTAAATAATAATATTTCACTATTCACAAAAAATCAACTATTTTAGAAAAATAGAAAATATTCACTCGTAATATTTTCCACCATGTAGAATTTTAAAATGGACTATAATTTTTGAAAATAATTTTATAAATATGATAAATTTTATTTTTTTTA
This sequence comes from Viscum album, assembly GCA_963277665.1. NCBI lineage: Eukaryota > Viridiplantae > Streptophyta > Magnoliopsida > Santalales > Viscaceae > Viscum > Viscum album. The sequence goes on along the minus strand of OY728127.1, from coordinate 1,147,603,410 downwards.
AATTATCATTTATAAAAAGAATTCAAATTTTAATATTTTTACTAATTTTATGACATTTTGATAAATTAATCAATCTATCATAAAATTATATTATAATTATAAAACATATATATATTAATTTATGAATATATTTATTGGAAGAAAAACTTATTTTAAAATTTTATATTATTTTTAAAATTTTAAATATGCATTTACATTTTAGAATAATATGAACACTTATTTTACCACTTTTAATACATTTATTTACTTATAGTATGATACAATTATGCCATTTTTTCATTTATATGATATATAATTTTTTATACTTTCATAGGATAGGAAACTATTTTATTCATTGGATTAGTATTCATAGTGGTCATTTTAATATTCAAATGGTCTTTCTATTATTATGTAAGTATAGGTTTCTTAATTTATTATAATATTTACAAATTCATTATTCATTTATTAGAATGATGTTTTTATTGATATATATGTTATATAAATGTTTTATAAATATAAGAAGGGAAATTCCATTGATAATTTTTTTGTTCGTTTCAATGTTTTTTCAAAGAGAGACATATCCATGGTATTAGAGAAAGTGGAAAAATTGATGACCTGGAAATGTCCCTAAAACATGTTTGAGATCAAGGAGTTTTTGGGATTTAAATGATACCATCGATGTTTTATCCATCACTGTTCCCTTCTATCAGCACCCATGATTACATCAAAATGGAATGGAGTAATATTCTAGTGGTTAGAATAAGGTGAAATAGAATTTCCTCAGCATAATAAAAGGTTAATGACAACTATAGTATTGATTATTCCAGTTCCATGTATCAATTGTTTTGTTTACCATGATACATCAAGAATCAGTTGGATAGTAGTAATGATTAAAATAAAGTATCATGTAGCTTATGGGTCACATAAACTGTGACCCAATGAACCTAAAAATATAACCAATGATATGGAGTTGGAATCAACGGTCCACACATTGACATGTCGATAAAACTATGTCTTCGTTTAGAGGTTTTCTATATATACCATTGAAAAAAATTCTTTTATATATCAACTCCCAATGATACCTCTGTATGGGGTATATGAAATATTTTGAGTATCTAAAAATATATTATATTGAGATAGACTATGAAACTGTTTAATGTAATATCATTGCACAATTATTTAGCTGTAAGATGATTGTAGCTCATGAGCATAGTGAAAATCCTTTGAAGTGACTATGGTGGCAGATAATGTTTTTGATTAACTAGAGGATAAATGTTTTGTAGGATTGGGGATTAATAAAAATTTCTCTATTAGTGGATACATGTTCTTTTTATACTAGGTGAAAGCTATGTAGAAGGCATTCCTATAGTGTTGTAAAAAATATGAACTAGTAGTTGCTGTTGACCCAATTTGTGTGTGGTTTTTAGATAATGATGATGTGATTCTAGTTTATGGGACAATTATATTACTATTATATATCAGGGAAAAGAAAATAATGGGATTTTATAACTATTAGTGTCCGGTAAATCCTACGTTGAGAATGTTGTTCCATTACTTTAGGTGAAAATTTCAGTAGTTAGGGATAGCGAGGGATATCAATGTATTTATTTTATGATACATAACATTATAGAGGATTATAATTGGGAAAAAATTCATTATTGTTTACTCCAACAACATATTCTATCCATGTGTAAGTGGGAGGCTATAATGAGCGACATCATGTGAGTGTCACCCATGGCCCTAAATATTCACGATGTTTTTAGTGAGATTTTGACATTGAAAATGAATGTATCCCATATATTACGGATTAGTGAAACCATTTAAATAGATTACTAGGGAATGTTTTTTATTTATGAAATTATTTTTTTCATTGAATTCCTTTTATGATTGTATCTATATGAGATGAAAATTTTACATCATGGTTTTTGTAAGGGATAAATTTTATTTTGGTACATATCTCTAATAGATAACACCATAACATTCCAAAAAGCGATTCACTGTGAGAGTAGATAATATGTGTACTGAAGGATATGATTTATAGTGTTTACATAGAAATTAGTTTATCTTGAAATGATAACCAATATATGGATATGTTAATGTTAAAAATATCATCCATTATTTGATTAATAATGAAACCTACGAATGTTTTTATGGTATTATATATCATTTATTACTTTTTTTGTGCAAGGCATTTTGGGTTGAAGTTGTGGTGCCCAATATGGTATAAGAGACCTCCTAGATTGTGTTTTTCATTCAAATGATGTTGATCAGAAATCCTAGTAGAAAGAGGTATTTTTTTAAACATACTTAGACATAATTGGATACTATTTTAAGAAATATTATTTTTCAATGTTTTATCCCTTAGTTAGGCCACCATCATTTGAGGATGAAATGGATGCCAGTGATGCAATATGTTGAACCATTTGAGATCACCAAATGGGTTACAAAAGTGACAAACCATTTGAATCTTCCATCTCAATAACAAGTATTGAATTGATTGTTTCCCATATATTAACACAATTGATATATTCCCTATCATATTCATGTCATAAACTATGTGGATATTTAGATAGATTATGACACATCATACATGGAGTGGTTGGTAAAAATTTTAGATAAGAGAGATAATGCTCTTCGAAGAAATATGGTATGATAAACATCAATTCTATACAGTCATGGACATATCTAGGAGGTGAAATTTGAGGGATATACTTATTTTTTGGCTCAATGGCCTAAATTATTTGTGAAAAACATTTTAGGGTTCTTCTCATAGTTAATTTTATGTTAGCCGTGGGAAATTTTATCATCTAATCTTTTGTTGTTATATGAGATGTTTTATGTAATGAAATTATCCATTACTATGATTTTTTGTCTATATTACTGGATCCAATGAGGTTTGATTGGGTAGTGAAATTTCATGGAATTAGTGTCCAGAGTATTGAGATGATGAATGGTTATTTATTGGATGCAAACTACAACCATATATCCTATAGAGTTTCTATAAGTATTCTTGGAAGTTTAGATGATATAAGATAACCATTTTTATTGTAAAATTCTATGTGGTTCTACATGGAACACTATGCAGTATGTGGTTCATCACTAGCCAACTAGTGGTGCCACAATTCACTTGTGAATCCCAATAGGTTGATGGTGCACCTAATAAAAGGGTGCGAGTAATGAACCTAAAGGGTTCAAATCATTAATTGGTTTGGTGATGATAAAATAGTAATAATTAAATTCTCATTTGTCTATTAATATGATTTACTAAATTATGAAAATATATGAATTACACATGTATTAAAATTGAATCTTCCATTTAATAATTAATAATAAATGAAAAAAACATTTTTAAAATAAATCTAATTATTTTTTAAAATATAATTATAAATGAAAACAACCATGTTTTACAACACTAAATATAAAAATTAAGTTTACTGTTATTTTAATTCCTTTTATATATTATATATTCTATATGTTTTAAACATTAACCCATTATTTTTCCTAAATAATAGATACTAATAAAATTATTTTAATATGTAAAACTATATTTTCCTCAAATGTAGTTTTATCACCTTTTTCTCACATATTATAAATATAATATTTTTCTTCTAATTTTAGAAAATTTATTTGATGTTATAATGCTATTTTATAAAATAATTCAGAAATAAATATCTTAGGGTCAATTTTTTATAATTTTTTGTGAAGGTAAAATTTTCAATGAATAGTTAAATGTCTTGGTTTTTATAATGAAATGGAATATCTTTTAATGAATTAAAAAAAATAAAAACTTAATAAAATTGTCAACGAAAAATAAGTTAGATTTTATATCTATTAATAGAATTTATGTCACTATAATAATTTATTAAATGATTTATTATATAAATTATTTTAACCTTATCAGCACATTCTCTTTGAAAACCTACATTCTTATCGCATATGCGAGATTAATTTTAAATTAAAAATTTCCACTTCTGTAAATTAAAATTTTAATGGAAAATAATTATTTCAAAATATGGAAAATTTACTTTATCGAATAGGGGGAAAATAATTTTTTACCATAAAGAATTATAAAAATAGTAAAAAAATATTTACCGTGGTTAAGGTAAAAAATGGGTTTATATGTGGGTTAATGTAAATAATATCATTTAAAAATGACCGAAAATTATTCTAAAAATAATTGGATAGAAATATTTAGAAAATATATCTTCTAGTTTAGAGAAATTATTAATTTTTGACCTCAGGTGATAAGAAAAATATATCTACACATTTTTATTTTTAAAATTTACAATTATTCAACTCACATCACATATAAAAGGCTACCTCATCTTGTCTCCACATCATGATTAATAAACCATTTTATTTATCCAAGAACATCAAAAATATGTTTAATACCTCCCTCCCATCATAATATAATCCAAATATTTTTCATAAATCCAACCTAAGAATCCATTTGGTGCAAACCAATAGTGGTGTTTTAATGATGAGGTAACATCCTTAACCCAACGTTTTATTTTATTTCATAATCCACCTCTATTAATTAATATTAAAATAGAATTAAATATAAAACTATAGATATTAAATATAAAAATAATTTATTATGTTAATTTTACAACCTAAATCATTTTCCTTTTATAGGAAATTGCTTATGAAATCATCATTTTAATGTATGTCAGACTACTGCCTCGTGAAACTATAGTATTTTTTCCATCACCACCACTAATTGATGGATATAATTATTGATTGATAATATATATATATATATATATATATTAAATTTATGATTTTATAATCCTTCTTTAATCATCATGTCTCATCTTCCCTCTTAGCATATATTTTGTTGGAATATGATAACTTCGTTCATGTGTAAGGTGGACTACCACCTCAAGAAGTGATGCCACTCATTATTGATTTCCATCTATGATAATAAGAATAGGTTTAATGAAAATAGGTGTTATATAACATTTCAATATTATTTTATAATGATAATTTTTTATTTACTATTTTTTCATTCTTTATATAGGAAAAATGGAAAATGCATTGAGGTGTATGCATGTCCAATCTTCTCAATGAATAATGTATTTTATTTTCTATCTATATCTTTTAGGGATCATTAAAAATAAAAAAATAATAAATATTTAAATTATTTATATAATTATAAAAAATATGGAGATTATGGAACCTTTATTAATATAATAAGACTAAAAAAAGTCAAAATATATAGAAGAAACAATGTAGTTATTACTAAAAACATTAAAATATCATAGAATTGTTAATAAAGGGGGGCGGGGGGGTAATAAAAGGTTATAATTAATTCATATATTGTATTAAATATTTATTTATGGTCATATGATATATTTATAGCAAACACAAATATATTATAATGGTTTTTCTAAAATGTACATTGGATGTTGAGACTTAAGGTATTGGATTTCCGTCACAATTTTATTTTTTTAAGACACTAGCCATATTCACCATGTGTTTATTTTTTAAAGGTATATAATGAACTTGAATTTATTTTATTATTATTACCCAAAAATATATATATATTTTTATATCCATTTCAGGTCCTCCATTCACAATTTTTATAGTTGAAAACAAACCATAGTTGTACGAGGTTTTTGTCTCAAATTTCCGTATTAGTGAACCATGTTATGGTATTCACCTATATTTTTATATGAGGTGTATATAATACATATTTTTTCATGTAATAAATTGAATCCTCTTATTTCCATGATATTATAAATTTCATTTAATTTTTTTTATTTCATGGGGATTAAGATTCAATGTTAACAAAGTGGTAGTAGTTTTATGTTAAAATATCACCATTTATCGGGATTGTTTGTGATTATTCTTCAAATTATGAAATATTATGATATATATTGAAATAATATTATAAATTATATTATCATATGGTTATTTATAGATTTTATTTTTTCCCATACTATTCCTCTCATTTTGTATACATGATTTCCAAATGTGATTTTTAAGAAAAATTGTCTTTATTTCCCTTTTCCCTCAAAAACCCTTTTTCAACCACAACAATGTTTTCTAAAAATATTTTAAAAAATATTTATTAAATTCTATAAATGATATATTATAGTAATTTATAACCATTATAGAACTTATAATTTTATTTTTAATGTAATCTTCATATATTTTCCTTATAATTCATGTTCATATTTTACCAAAAATATGAAGGGTTTATTTGTTTTAATGTGTATGACATGAAAAGAATTTCCAGTTTTCATGAAAATTATAAAATGTGATGCTCCCATCATAATTTTTCAAGGTTCTTTTCAAAGAAAATGAGTTGAATAGAATTATATTTTAAATAGTATTTTCATAGGGGAATGGATAATTTCATTAAAAATAATTTTTAAAATAATTTTAAAGAATACTTTATAAGAATCTAATTTTTTATATAATGAATGTTAATTTGAAAATATTTAATATTTGTATATTTTTTCAATGGGGAAAAGTTATATTCTTCAATAAATGTTTGAATTTATATTTTAAATTGATTTTACATCCACAATGACATTCATTGATGATAAATATTCAATAATAGTGGTATAATTGATGTTTAGATCTCTCTGTCTCTCAACCACCGCTCTGACCATATTCTATTATTCTCCACTCCTCGTCAGAGCCGGAGCGGTGGCAACAATCTGGTTTTGGGAGGTGTTTTTCGGTAGTGGCTGTTGTTTCAAAGGTGGATCTTCGACACTGGTTTTATGTTTCCCAGTTTTCTTCCCCATGTTCTCGGTGATGTTTTGATTGTTTGTTCTTGAAGGTGGTGTGCGATGGTTTGTGATTTAGGATGAAGTTCTCTTGCTTGGTTTTTGTTTTGGTGATCTGTTTACGATGAAGCTATCTGTGTCCGACGGTCTCGGGTCTATGGTGCGGTGGTAGGATGATGATGGTGACATTGTAAAGGATAGTGATGAAAACAGTGGTACTCAGGTGATGATGATTTGCGATGGAAACAACAGTAATCATGATGATGATGTGGGTGATTATCAGATCTTGATTTCATCGGGTCTTGCAGATGTTTTTGAATTTTGAAATGTGTAATGGGTTTATTTTGATTTTGTTCCCACCCGGAGTGTAGGTTACCTCTCATCCTTAAAGAGGATTTGGAAAATCAAATAAAAAATGAATTTTTATGTAGGGGTATAATTGATGATACCATACTTATTCTTTCTATATATATTTAATATTTATGTTGTTGAAAATTTTCTAAAAACCATTTATTTTTCATGGTTTATGATATAATGAATTGGTTAACTTCTTATAATAAATAGATATATTATATGGTCTATAATTGGATAATATGATTAATTTTTTAATATTTTTTGGAACACATAAGTATGGTTTTCATTATGAGATGGGCATGAACTATATGTCTTTCTAATGAATCACATAAAGAATTATATTTCATGAGATAATAATGGGAAAAAACTTGATGGGTTTGATCCACTATAGAAAATAGGTGTGTCCATATTAACTATGGGATACAGGTCATCCTGTTCCACTATAAGAAGCAGGTGTATCCCTATCCACACTAGAAAAAAAGTGATAAATCCGGATCCATTATGGGAATCAGGTGCTCCATAATGATATTATTAGTAGTTATCCCTATTATAAGAAAATGTTTTTATATTTATGATTGTTACCCACTTTTTATACACAATTTTATATTTTATGGTTTATTTATGATGATTTTAACTCATATGGGAAATGTTTTATAATATGATATATTATTATGAAAACATCAATGTTTTTGATCTATGAATGGTTGTGTATGAACATTTCATGTTATGTTATAGATCCCATAACCATCTCATTACCTAATTATTTCACATGTTAATTTATTGATATATCCAATGTCTACCATTTCTTTTAATCTTATTGCACCATTTATTATGTTTCTTCCCTTGGTAATAAAGGAATATTTTGTTAAGGTATTCCTAACATGATATATACATGAGAAGGTATTTGTGGGAGATGTTTCATATCAAAAACATTAATATTATTTAGTTTATAATCTTCAATGAAACTAAACCAATATTTTCCTTTGGTGTGTCTTTCTGAAATTTATTCAATATTAATAAAAAAATAATCAATATTTATATATAATTTCATTTTGGTTTTCAACAGTTGGAATTATAAAAAAATTTATGTGTTCATTTTATATTTAGATTAGAATTTTTTTTGATATTCCTAGGTATATGACTAAGAATATATTATGATATTTTTTATGGATATATATGGATAAATATAAGTGTAATTATAGGCATATGAAAATATATTGAAATTATTTAAAGGATAGAGAATGTAGGCTCTAGGAAATTATATCCACTTATGTATACTAAATTATGACGTGGAAATGGTATAGTGGTGCCTGGTTATAATAACTATAAAAATAGAACACTGAGATAGACTCGATTATTTTCTAATGAAAAAAATTGGGCCTTTTTTAACAACATGTTTGACACTCTTGCGATATTTGATTTATAAATTCACAAAATCTTTATGATCCAACACGATAGATTTAAATAATTACCAATAATGACCTAGGTTAATCTTAAGCCTTCATTGATTTCAAAGAAGGTGTCATGATATGGACACCCTATAAATGGTTTTTTTATGATTACTTGGGTTTATACTATGTTTAATGTCTCTCACTATGTTTTTTTTGGTTTTAGTCCATAGATGGTACCATAAGGAATTGTTTTTAATGATGATCATGGGGGATAATGTAATTATTTTCTTCCTGAGAAATTTTTTTTATGGGAGTTGGAATGAAAATTCTATTTTTATTCTTAGAAAAAAATCTCAATCCATGAATAAAAATGACCATAAAATAGATAAAATTGGATATATATATTTTATAGAGTCCTTCATGAGGAAAAATCCACATTCTTTTAGGGGTTTCACTAATCCACTAGTTCTTGAGAAATAGATCAATACCAATGAATAAAAGTTTTCAATTATTATGTCTTAGTAAAATTAAAGAGTATTTTTTATATTGAAAAATTTGAAGGTAAACTAGATCAGTGGGGGACTATTATTAAGAACAAAAGAGAGTAATAATAAATTAAATATATAGAATGAGAATATTTTATGGGTATATTAATTTGTATGTGTATCCCTTGAATTCTATGATCACAATTTGAGAAGGAATTAACTAAGAATAAAAAATAGATGATGAATGAATTATTATATATGAAGTAAATTTTACATGGAATTATCCATAAATAAATTTTTTAATCACAATCCTTTAAATAAAAACTGATTGACTCAATGGTGGCCTAAAAAATTCTTCCAAAGACCATAATTATAAGAGGCTATTTTAGCTATGATGATGTCATTCATTGTGAATTGAAGGTTGAAATGGAAATTGGATATACATAAAATTCCTATTGTTTTGATAATAATAGAAATATCAAGTTCCATGATATCTAAATTGGTGGAATGAAATTCCATCCATACATGTTCTAGAAATGTGATAATAAATTAATGGAATTTCATGAGTGGAACATGGAGGTTACTTAAATTTGGAATCGTAGTTCATAAATCATGTAAGTGTTGAAATGAAATTAATTTTATTGTTAATAAAATAGAGGAGAAGATGAAAAATACTAGTGGACAACCAATGCACTATTTTTCCTTGTGTAAGGTGTTTTGGAATTAAAAAAATTCAACGACCTAATCCATGGTCTAATGTGGATTATAAGACCAAAAACACACAATATAAAATAAATATTGGAAAATATTATGAAATAACATTAGATTAAGTGAATATTTTCAATTAGGACACATTTAACATCCCTTAAAAAGATAGGAATTAGAATTTTTATTTTTTATGAATGATCCCAATAAAATTATTTTTGTTCATGGATTAGTGAAATTTCATGTGATTATATAACTATACATGTATTATCGAATAATTAAGACATTTTTGATATTATATCATTTAAAGGATGAACCTATTTATCCAATGAATTTTTTAATATAGTATAGGAGATTATATAAGGAATAATGGCTTGATAATCTTTTGGATATGTATGTCTCCATGTATGATAAAAAAAGTTGTGAATACCAACATGGGTATATGTTTCAAATATTGATCATATGTTCAAATACATTTATAACAATTTTGAGGTTTCACGTAACTGGTGTTTATCAGTATTAAGTATATTTTAAGACAAATTTTTGTAAATACAACCCTTTTGTTTTTGTATATGTTTTTTAAAACATTTATAAGGAGGAATGGTAGTACACATTGTGGAAATATGATAATAGTTACTTGTAAGAATTAGGGTTTTTATTTTCATTGATGTTGATGTAATTATAGGTTTTTTTCTATCACCTAAAAAATTTAGAACACTTCATAGATATTTTAGAATATTTCTCACTAAATATTATTTCTATAATATTTATTATGGAAGTGGTAAGGATGCATGGATTACAAAATTCAATTGTAGCAGATCGGGGTCCTATGTTTACTGTGATGTGTAAAAAATTCGTCAGTATTCTCTTGATATAGATTTGAGATTCATTATTGTGTGTCATCTTCAGGTAGACGATTAGTCTAATGGAATAATTCAACCCTTAAAAAATGAAAAAGATCATATCCTATGAAATTAAATGATTTTTGTGATCAACACATTCAACTAGATGTGCTTACATGGAATGATATCCTGAAATCGATAATTTACAGGGAAAATTTTGGACCCCTTTATGGTTAGAAACATAGAACTCCAACTTACGAGAATCATGTTACCAATACAATGATATTGGGACCTGAGGAAGCTGATGAGAGGGTAGAGAACATAGATCCACTCAGAAAAATGCATGGGAAGAACAAATTTTATGGTAATATTATGATGATATCTTTGATGTTATATATAATTTTATTTTTCTGATATGGCCTTTCTAAGAAGTTCATAATTTATAAATGATGGGAAAACTAATATGCAGGTATATAGATCCCTGTGAAATACTTGATCATATTGAGGCTATATATTTTCACATTTGATTCTAGCAATTCTCCCTCTGGTTCATGATGTATTCCATGGGTCTCTCCAAAGGAAGTGTATACCTAATATTTCAATAGTATTGAATTTAGTGGTTATACCACAATAGAATGATATTTCCTATACAAATAAATTGGTTAGGATTCTGGATTGTAAAGAGAACATTCAATGAAATAGGACAACACACCATATCATTTTTTTGAAAGAAACACCATATTGAGGATGATACATAGGAACATGAGTATAAAATGATAATGAAATGTCATTATCTTTTTTTTAAAGTGACGAATTTTAATGATGGAATTAATTTTATGTGGGACAAGATGTAACAACTCTGAATTTTGTAAAATATTTTTTTTAAAAAAATTAATCATTTAAAAAATTAATTTACATGAAAAATTGACTTTATCATTTATTACATACAACAAAAATGTTATCATACATTATATAAAAATATGAATTTATCTTTCATTACTTGAAACACCATGTTTAAATGAAACATAAATTACTATGTTAATAATATTATAAAATATTATTTTTATATTAAAGAAATTGGAATGGTTAGTAATAATAGGATTAACTAAAATTTAAAAGTGTGTGTTATAGACATTTTTATAAAAAAATTATTTACTGACAAATTAATGTTAAATTAAAATAAAAACTTTTTTAAAATAATGAAATATTTTTCATAAAAAATATTTTCATATAAAAATACTATTTATAAGGAAATAATGTAAACAAAATAAATTTGGAGAATTATGTTAATTAAATGTATATATTATATATTAAATCAACAATTTAACATTTTTGTTATTTTTTTCCAAACATGTGATAAGAAAAAATAATATTTTACACATGAAAATAATAGTGTTCCAAAAATATTATTTATCACATTTTATGACCATATTTCAATTATAATTATTGAATATTTTAGAAAAATTAATTGAAAAATGATGTATATTTTTTGAGAATATATATTTTTCGATGACTATTGAATTTTTTAACCATGAATTTTAATTTCATATAATTGTTTTAAAAACCTAAAAAAATTAGATGGTTTTAAATGAATATTATTTTCTATTATGTATCAATGAATTTAATTTTTTTAATATTAATCCTTTTAATATTTAATTCTTTTATAAATATTATTAAATATGTTGAATATTTTCTCTTTGAAAACCTACTTTGTTGTTACATCAATGGGGTTAATTTTAAATTTCAATTTTCTAATTATTAGACTGTAATATAAAAAAATGAATCCATATCTAGAGGGAAATTTATTTGTTATATAATAAGGTCAAATTAATTTGGTACCATAATGAATAGTTAAAATAGTAAAAATTATTTTCCATGGTGAAGATAAAAATTGGTTCACCGAAGGTTAAACTAAAAAAGATAAAAGTTAAAAATGATCCAAAACTATTTGAATAGAGATTTTATGGAAATTTTAGACCATAAATCATATATAATCTATAATTTCCAATTTTCTATCCATGTTTCACTTGAAAAACATGGGTATTTGTATTTATTTTAAAAAATCAGAAGTCTTACACTAACTAAACTTCTAGAAAGGCACCCATCTCTTATCATGTTCACATATCCATAACCCTTTGATTCAAAATTTTCATTAAAATAAATACATCATTACCTCTCTCCTCTAATACTAGAATCAATATTTTTTTTAGAAATACAACATAATAATCCTTTTAGTGAAAACAAAAATATGTTTTCTAAGGAATAAAATACATTCCCAACCGATAATTTTATTTTATTTCTTCAAATATCTTATTAAATTTTTATTAAAAAAGGATGAAATAATAACATTAGAATATTCTATATAATTGTATTTTTTTAATTTCATAGACATTATCCATATCCTCTTCCATCAATTTGTTTAAAAAAACATCATTCCTCTTTCGGGTGGACCACCACATGACAAACCAATGTTATTAGTTTTCCATCACTTCATATAAAATAAGGATTTAATGATGGATTTATTTTTTATAAATTATGTTTATTATATTAATATCCTTATAGAATCATTATATCACATGTTCCTTTTAACATTCTTTTCCAGGTGAATACGATAACAACATTTGTTCGTATGGAGAACTATAGCCTCACGATGTGATGTGATCTATTATAGCATTATATATAAAGTAATAATGATCTGAAAAATAAAATATTATATATATATTATTTAAAAATTATTTTTTAGAAGAAATATATTACATAGGTTTTCTTATTTATTTCCATTAGGAAAATGGAAACTGTGCCCATTCTTATACACAACCAACTATATCTGTAAATGATGTACTTTATTTTATATCTATAAAATTTATGGATAAATCTATATACATATATATTAAAAAATATGATAATTATATCTGGGTTAATATTTCAGATATGATAGAACGATTATCAATTTAAGATGAAAAAATAAAAAATCTAAACATACACAAAAAATCAAAGCAGTTATTGCCTGAAAAGTTTCTTTACTTGGAATTATAAATAAAAAGGAAATTAAAGGTCATAGTTAATTAATATATGATATCATATATATATATAGGGTCCTATAATATATTAATAATAAACATATTCTTATTATACATGTGGTTTGAACATGTTTGATGTATGTAAAGAATATTTGTAAGGGATTTCAGTCACACATTTATTTTCAGTGGTGCAGTAGCCATAATAAAATAATATTTAAATAATGTGTTTTATATAATATTATTGAAGGTATTTTATTATTAACTTTCTTCAAATGTTGGGTTTATATATATCAATATTTGGTTATCACTTTCATGTGATTTATGGTTCAAAATGTACCAAAAAGGTGAGGTATTTTTGTTTCAAATTTCATTCATGGAGACCTATGTTATGATATGTAGCTATATTGTTATATTATGTGTATATAATATCCATTTCAAATAATATATCATGAATTATAATATTTTAATTATATTGTATTTTTCATTTAATTTTACTCTTTATTCTAGATTATGATTCAATGTTTCCAATGTGGTAATACTTTTACATTACAATCTGACCATTTATCTAGATTATTGATGATTATTATCATGATCCGACCTGATCTTCTATCGAAAATAACACACTAACCAACTCAAGAAATGGTCCAAGAGGCATTACTCTTCCCCCGATATGCAGTAAAATATTATTGGAAATCCTAGATAATATAGATGATAATGTTTTTTTCCAGATAAATAACAAAAAATAAAATAAAATAGAGAACACATTAGATCCGAATAATTACTAAAAATAAATGAATTTAAGTAAATCCAAATTCAACTATAGTGTAAAAAAATATCTAATTAAAAAACCATGATTGAACCAATATAGAACCCAAATAGATCTCCATGTCATCTCAAGGTCTCCAAAATCCCAAAAACCCTCATGCCGAACATAGAAAACATAACTCGAAAAGTGAACCAGAAAAATAGCTCAGTTATACCAAAACAAAGTTGAACAAGTATAGTTTGATAATAAAGCATCCCAATAGTCGTTCAGCAAAAAATTCATACGTTTCAATTCCTAAAACTGTCCTTAAATAGAGGTTTGAGAAATATATAGGAAAAAAGGGTTTTATGGTCTAATAAAAGTAAAAAATGTTTTTACTTTTCCAAAAAAATTATAACCCAACAATAAGATTACGAAAACAAAAAAATGATAAATTATACCTACTGATCAAAGGGGATATTATCGTAATATATAAAGTATATTAAATAGTAAAAAACTAGAAAATCCAATAATCAAAGTGAATGATAGAATATAATAGGAAAATGAAAATAATAATCATTGAGATTTTTTATGTATCTCTTGGGAAATATATGGATGTACTTGAGTCGGAATAAAAAATCAGTGTATATTGAAACACCATAGTCAATAACCAACATGGATGCTCAAAAATAGCCTTATAAGTGGAACTTGACCCCATCCTCTCCCCAAATCCAACGGGTACCAATCTATCCAATCCTAATCCATAGGAAACTGTCAATCAACCCTATAGATGACGTCCATGAATCCCATGATATTATTACATAATTAATTATTAGTTCCTTACACACATGGCATAATAAAATATTCCTTAGATTCCATTATTCTTAACTATCCCATAATCTGACACCAATAATGTGGGGGGCCTCTCCTCTGGATTTCAACCATAGAGGTTCCCGTTAAATGTAAACTCATTCAAATGTAACAACTAGGACTAGAAGTCACATCAGTTTTCACCAAGTATCTAAAACCTCTCAAAACACCAACCAATCCTTTACATTTCCAAACCAAGTCTAATTTCCCAAACCCATTACCATTTTCAATTTGGACACACATTTATGTTTGAAATGATCCCAATGGTCCAGGATTTTGAAATATATTTTATAAAAAATATTCTAGGTCATTTTAAACAAATATACCATTTATGATGATGAGGGATAGAGAAGAGAAGAATATAGAGGTACGGTTGTTGGACATCAGGTTGGAGAGTGAAATTTAATATAGAAATTCATTATGATTTCTGTGCTTATCCATATTTTCACCCCATGAAAATATGATTATTTTTAAATATAATGGAACACAAAGTATAAATTATAAAAATACAAAATCCAATATTGATAACTACCTGTATCATTATCATTAATCATAAGACAAACACAAAATCCAAAACACATAAAAAGACATCATAACCACAAAAAAACTCAATTCACTAGGACAATCAAAATTACCAACTTCTAATCTCATACAAACACAAAACAAATCACCTAATTTCATTTTTAAAGACCAATTTTCAATTTTTCAAAAAGATTACAAGCATAATGATATAGTCATTATTAAGGAACCACATTAAAACATGATTTTTTTTAAAATTTCTATGATGGAAATGAACAAATTACACTTACACACCACAAAAATAATAACACATTTCTATATCATTTAATAATGATAAAGAATCAATGGAATATGATGGAAATGAAATGGAAGGAAACACCTCCCTAAACAGCTTGTGTGTGAAATAAAACTCCAATATAGGGAAGAACATTTTCCAGGGAACAATTTTTACAACCAAACATCAAGGAAAAAAAACCAGAGATCAACCCTAGAATCTTGGGTTAAATTAATTGGTATCCCATCCAATAAAACCATGAAACCAAGAGGTGAAGAAGAGGAGAGGATGAAAACACACCAAAACCATGGAAACTTAACAGAAGAGTATGTAAGGGAAACCATTGAGTGAGGGTATCCAAAGGGAAGGGGGTTCATAAAACATACCTTGTTCCAAAATCCATAATTAGAAAGAGGGGATGAATGGAATTAAATAAAAAGTGGTTAGAATAATAATTTCTTGTTTGAAGAATTCAAAAAAATATCATAGCTTTCTAAATAGTGTACCAACCATGAACACCCAAACTATGGAATGAGGATGCCTACATGGGCTGGACACATATTTTGGGAAACTATGTTCCAACCATTCAATATTAATTTATCAAATTATAGGGTATACTATAGGTTTTTAAATATATTCACCTAACTATGCTCAAGTTGTATGCCTTTCCAAAAACATCAACTGGGATCCCCATAGATTTTCCTTGTCCTTTCATTGTTATGATCAAACCATTATTAGACTATGCATTGGGAAAAGGCCTCAAGAAATCTCTAAAAATAAAAAAATAGCATATAGAACTAAGAAAAAACATCATGAAAGAGAAAAAAATCCATGAAAATAGAAGAATAAGGGTCAATGTGTGACAATTTTTTCCACAAGAAAACATTATTCTCCCAAAAAGTGAAAAAGTCAAATAAAAAAATATGAACATGAATTAGAGTGAAGCCTAATAGAACCACAAACCTCCTGGTTACCTTTCAATCCACAAGTTACACCAAAAAACACTATGTAAAACCCCAAAAAGGAGTTACATAGAGAGATGAATGGAAATAAATGTTTTCATTACCACAACAAACCAGCCGAAACCTATACCAAGAACTCCCAATGAATCCAAAAAAAAAACAAGAAAAAGGGGAAACCCACATAAATAACTCAATCCAAAAAATGACAAATAATAATAATTTCTAAAAGACTAGAGAATATCCAAAGAGAGCATCACCCAAAACAAATACTAATGAAAAAGAAGGTTAGTTATTCAATGATTCAACACCACATGGAACAACTATCTAAACTATAGGAAAAAGAGGCAACCAAGCTACATAAAAGATATAATAACAAAAAATTTGTAGAAAAATAGGAAATGTTCAAAAAATTAAGAAATTAAAATAGGGGAACATAAAATCCACTACAGTCCCCTGCTCTCCCCCAAAATCAACAAGAAACCAAATCAATAATTCGTACCACAAAAACAGAAGATCAAAACATGAACTAAAGAAAATTTAAGCATTTACATTGATAAAAGATAAAACATACCCACTTGATAGCCCCCACCCTCATGTATACCCCCTGTACAGCCCTCCCCCACCCCATTGGAGCTCCCACCACACCCCTAGACTGCCCCCGACCCCCTAGAAAGCCCCAAACACCCCTTGACAACCCCCCACCCTTCTGAAGAACACCCCCTCACCCCCTCACCCCACTTGACATCCCCCACCACACCCCTGGACTGCCCCCTGACCCCCTGGATAGCCTGAAACACCCCTCGACAACACCCCCACACTCCTGAACAGCACCCCCTCACCCCACTTGACAGCCCCCACCACACCCCTGGACTGCCCCCCAACACCCTGGCCAGCTCCAAACACCCCAGGACAACCCCCCCCCCACCCTCATGTATACCCCCATACCCTGGACAACCCTCCCGCACCCCATTGGAGCCCCCCCACCATAACCCTAGACTGCCGCCCCACCCTCCCGAACAGAACCCCCTCACCCCTCACCCCACTTGACAGCCCCACCCCATTGGAGCCCCCACCACACCCCTAGACTTCCCCCAACCCCCAGGACAGCCCCAAACACCCCTCTACAACCCCCCTCCCCACCCTCCTGAATAGCCCCCTCACCCCAATTGACAGCCCCCACCAGAACCCTGGACTGCCCCCGACCCCCTGGACAGCTCCAAACACCCCGGGACAACCCCCCACCCTCTTGTATACCCCCCACACCCTGGAAAACCCTCCCCCACCCCATTGGAGCCCCCATCACACCCCTGGACTGCCCCCCAACCCCTAGACAGCCCCAAACACCCCTCAACAACACCCACCCCACCGGACAACCCTCCCAGGCCCCTGGACACCCCAACCCCACTGAACACCCCCCACACCCTGGAAACCCCTCCTCCCCAGACCAGAATCCATACCAGAAAAACCATCATAAGTAGACCAAAACAAGAAGTAGAGAAAAATTAAACATTCACATATATAACACTCAAAACGTACACTGTCAACTTCAAAAAAACTAAATCCAACCTAAATGACTACCAAATACACAATTACAACGACAATATTCAAAATTACATTTTACATTACAAACAACTAAAATTTAATCAAACCTGTAAAATAATTTGACCGCTCCACTTGTAGTTGTTTGATGTCTTCAGCATTATATGGTTGAGGGTCATCAAAAATCTACAAATGAAAAGGATAGTAGTTAACATGTATAATGATTAAATCAAATTGAAATATTATGGCAAAATTTAGGAGGAAATCTTACCTGGTCAAAATTCACAACTCTCCCAGTTGTTATTATTTCATGCATAAATCTTAACATATAATATCCGCATTCGATGACGCCTTTTTGTTCATGACAATTCTGTTTGAATGAGTTTAAATTAAATATATTATTTTAATGTAATAAATCAAAAAGTACAAATTATAAATGGATATTTACCTTCGCATTTACATATTTGATCTTTGCATTCCTTTTCATTGCGTCCTTTCGAAAGTAGACCCATGCCCTATTAAAAAATAATACTAATGGGGTAAATTTAAAATTCATTATAATATATAAAACTATTGAGAAATTGAAACTTACTTTTCCAATATATTCTTAAAACATTCTCGCACATCATCATGGATAGAGCATATCCAAGAAAGTGCTTTCTCCCTTGGGAAAAAAACCCCTAACATCAAATGATCACTGATAAAAGGAAATTTAACGTTTGTGATTTTTTATGTTAAATGATAATTAACACTTTTAGAGTGATGTGTTTCATACATCTCACAAAAAGGCATCATCCAACATTGCGTGACTATATTCTTTTCAAACCATTCATAAATATATATCATTCTTTGTTCCTCATCCAATGCACATGCTTTAGGGGAAATCAATTGTGGGTCCATGAATCCATATACATCTATCATCTCATTCCTCTCACAAATTTTATAAATATACCTAATAGAAAACAGACATAATTATACATTTTAAATAAATATAACGCAGGGAAAAGGTGTTAAGACATACATGGAAAATATTTTCACCACGTTGATGCCCAACTTATCTCCAGTAACAAGATCCATGATCTCAGTTTTGATAATCCCCACATTTATTTCACGTCGAAAAACACGAGCTTCCATTGGAAATTCATAATGATCCGCCAAAAAATATGAATATCTTGACAATCTGTCAAGACTATTGGATTCTGTATCTGATGTCATAGAGATTTGTCTTTGTTGTTGTCTATACAGTTTTTCTTTACCTTTGAAGTATTCCTGTAAAAAAAATTGAAAAATATATTAGTTTTCAAATGATAAAACAACTTTAATAAAAAAATAAAATAAAAGATATAACATTCATACCTCTATGGTAATGAGTCGAAGAAGTCTGGATGGCCAAATTAAAAAATGGCCGATACTATGTCCAACTGTCGCCACCTCATCTGTAGGTAATGGTACCCGAGCTGATCTATCTATAATATCCTGTACAGTGACCCTATGATTCTCTAACTCTAATTTTTGATGACGAACTGGATCTCATATACAATATTCCAACCCATATGATACTATATGCTGGTGAGAATCATCAACATACAACTCGCAATAAGTAGGAAGCTGCGGCGGAGGAGTAGGATAAAAAATGGGGTCAGCAGGTTGAGGTGGGGGAGTGGGAGCTACTGGCAAAGGTGGAGGATAAATAATGGGGTCTGTAGGGGGAGGTGGAGGAGTGGGAGTTGTAGTCTGAAATTGTCTTTCCATGTCTGCAAACATAGACTGCACCGATACTCTAATATTGTCCTACATCGTCGCATTAATATTATGAATTTCAGACTCCAATGAATCAATTTTCTTTCTATAAACCCCCTCAATGTTTGAAGTTGAAGTACGTGGCAAAACTTTTCTTACTGATACACCTACCGGATATCCTCTTACATGACCAGGATGTTCGGGCCTACCCAATGCTACAGATAAAATATCTTCCCTCCGAGTAGCTGTAAATTTCCCCTGTGAACTCTGCTCCTCAAGAGAGTCCTCTATTAATTAATTGAACATTTCTATAATGATTGAAATTATATGAAGAAAATTGTTAACATAAATAAATAAAATATATATCTTACAATCTTCTAAGCTACGATTCTCGATTCATTCGAAAGATATTTCCCTTTTTTTCCCTTTCGATCTCTCTTCCATTTTTCGTGTCTAGATGGAGGGGATGGAGGGGCCACCTCTCCAGAGCTTGAAGACTCAGCTCTTATTTGTTTAAATTTTTCCGCCATCATTTGTTCTTCCAATAATGCATACCCTCCCCGAGATAAACTATGAGGGTATAAATTTTTAGATTGGATCTCCTGATGAGATTTCCTTGTTTTATGTAAATTAAGAATAAGAAATCATTATCAAAATGTTAATAAGATCATTTATATAAGAAATATTATAAAAGTTTACACCCCCTTACCAAAAATGACTCTTTTCTTCTAATTTCAAAAAACTGTCTCCATGTGTCTTCATCTATAAAGGGATATATACGACATGGATTGTCATGAATCCTATGACCATAAATGAAATCAGATGAGAGGGTTGATTTGATATCCCTCCATCTCTTAGAAGCCAACGATAATCATTTCTTCCTGACTCCTCCAGTGTCAGGAATATCAAATTTCATTTGATAAAGAAGAGGTTAAACATATTATATATACTAGATACATTTAAATAATATTCAAACAATAGCAATAGATCTTACCAAAATCGTCTCCCATAACTGAGAGATTATCGCTTTATCCACACTTCTCCATTCATCATACAGAATGATTACTTTCTTCTTTGCCTGAGTTGCTACAAAAATCTGAAAATCATTTGCATTTGGACTTCTAGGAATATCATCATCATCAAACTCAACGACTATCCTCTGATCCTGCGTACGTACAACTGATAATTTTGGTAAACGTGTGCACCCACGTTTACTAACCTTTGAACTATTTGTTCTAATAGGAGCATGTGAATGTTCCTCCCCAGAGGTACGACCAATATTCTCATCTCCAGAATCATGTGGTTGATCAAATGAATGATCTTTCATTATCCTTCAAATCAAAAAAACAAACGTTAGTTCAAAAATATACAAATTCGAATATTTTAATACTACTGTAATCAGAAAATAGAAAAGTTTACTAAGTTATGTAATAGTAAACATTGGTAATATGGTAAGCATGTTAAACAATAGTAATGATGGTAAAGATGGTAAAGATGGTAAAGATGGTAAACATGGCAAACATGGTAAACCTGGTAAACATGGTAAAGTAATTGTCACTGAACAAAAATAATAGATATATAATTTATGTAATAGTAAACTTGATAATGTAAACTAAAAAAACTTAAAACAAAAAAAAACTTATACTTATTTTGTTTTAAAACATGTTTTAATAAATAAAAAACTTACAACATCTAACATTTATGAAAAAAATAAATTTAAACAAGAAATAAACATATGTTACCTATAATTTTAGGAATGTACAAATGGATTGTTTTCCCAAATTCCTTCGTCGTGATCGTTCCTTATGGCACAAACCATGTCTTCAACATGATCATCATTATGTTCTGTTAATATTTCCATGGATGTAGGGATCTCACATAAATCAGCATCTTAATCAACTTCATCCTCACCAACATATTGTTTTCCCTTGTAAAAAAACATCCCACTGCATATCTGATTGATCTACTACATAGAAAATTTGTTTTGCATGTGTTTCCATTATAAAATAATTAGCTGTGTCTTCCAATCTATTCATATTAACAAGTGTCATTCCAAATTCATCATGTCTGACACTGTTGTTACCGATAAACCATTTACAGTTAAAAACAGGAACTTTAATTTTAAAGTAATCAACCTCCCGTATGTCTTCAATCACTCCATAATATGCACTTGATGTAGAAATTGGGTTTTTTTCCTTAGCAATCGAAAAATTCATTGCTTCTGTAAACACCAATACACCCCTATTCATAACTGCACTTCTGTTGTCCTAAGCTTTCATATGAAATGTATAGCCATTAATGTCATAACTGGACCATGTTATCACATTTAAACATGGACCACCCACTATCCATTTTAATTTCTCTGATACATCTGATCTACCAAGAAAAGTCTTTTTAATCCATGACAAAAAATTTTTGTTGTGCTCATTCAAAATCCACTTTTCTTTCTTCTTTGGATGACATTGTTTCAACTCATTAATATGCAATGTGATATACGGTTGAGCATCAGCTATGTTATTCAAGATGTATGATTCTAACTTCTTCATCTGTTCAGCTGACAATGATTTGAATTTCAAGCCACGAATCCCCTTTCCCTCATTATTAACTTGTTCATGTAG
Organism: Viscum album; assembly: GCA_963277665.1. NCBI lineage: Eukaryota > Viridiplantae > Streptophyta > Magnoliopsida > Santalales > Viscaceae > Viscum > Viscum album. The sequence continues at coordinate 1,147,580,627 of OY728127.1, read as the reverse complement.
AGATTGAGGCAAAACTATGTGTTGCGCCGCAGCTAAGTAGCTCGTACAAAACTCTGCTACCACCTCAGAAATATACTTTTCAATAATGGAGGCTTCAGGTCGATATGGATTTTTAACATACCCCTTTAATATTTTCATATACCTTTGAAAAGGATACATCCAATGAAGATATACAGGTCCACAAAGCTTTATTTCTCGAACCAGATGAATCATTAAATGCACCATTATATCAAAACAAGTTGGGGGAAAATACATTTCCAATTGACAAAGTATAAAAATTGCATCCTTTCCAAAATATTCATAGCATTCACATCAATCGCCTTGTTACAAATTGAATTGAAAAAATAACACAACTTCATCATAGTCTTTCTGACACGAATGGGCAATATTCCACGCAATGCAACTGGTAGAATTTGTTTCATCATGATGTGGCAATCATGTGATTTCATACCTATCAAATTCAAGTCCTTCAATGAGACAAAATTTTTTACATTTAAAGAATAAACTTGAGGCACATTGATATCATGAAGACACTGACAAAAGCTAATTTTCTCCCTCTTCGATAATGTATGACAAGACGGGGGAAGAAATGTTCATCTTCCTTTAGGAGTGGGTGCTAACTCCAAATGTATTCCCATTGATAGTAAGTATAATCTTGCATTCAATCCATCTTTAGTCTTTCCTTTAATATCTAACAATGTTCTAATCAAAAAATCACATATATTCATCTCCACGTGCATGAAATCAATATTATGTTTAACTTCATTATACCTCCAATATGGTAGCTTAAAAAATATTGACCTTTTCTTCCAAATGGGCCAATCATTACCAGATTTTTGTGTCTTTCCCAATGTCACATCAAGGTTTTTCACTCTCTCAAAATACAGATCCGGTGATAAAAGTTTTGGAGCAGTATAAAATTATTGTGAGCCATTGAATTCATTTTTTAGTCTTCTATAAGGGTGATCCATAGGCAAAAACTTTCGATGTCCCATGTATACTATTTTCCTCCCATGATGCAATTGACAATATGACGTCTGTTGTTCGCAAATTGGACATGCTTTATGCCCTTTAACACTGTATCCAGACAAATTTCCATATGTTGGGAAGTCATTTATAGTGCACAGAAGCACTGCATGCAGTTGAAAATATTCCATTTTATAAGAATCATACACCCTAATACCATAAGCCCATAACAGTTTCAAATCATCAATCAATGGTGACAAGTAAACATCAATATCATTGTCAGGTTGCTTTAGACCAGAGATCATTATACTTAACATGACATATTTGTGCTTTATACAAACTTTAGGAGAGAGGTTGTAAATTACCAATAAAACAGGCCATGAACTATGTGTGCTACTGAGGGTTCACTATGGATTCATTCCATCTGTGCACAACCCTAATCTGAGATTTCTTATTTCATTTCCAAATGTAGAGTACTGCACATCAATTTTCTTCCATTGTGGACAATCAGCTGGATGGTGTATTTTTCCATCACATACCTGCCCATCAGCATGCCATATTAACCTTTTTGCATCATGTGAATTAGCAAATAAATGTTTGAAATGATGAATTATAGGAAGATACCAAAATACCTTTGCAGAGAGCTTTGTAATCTCTACATCAGACTGTGATTTCTCTTTCAGCTTATATCGTGATGTCCCACATTTAGGAAACTCTGACCGAAATTCATATTCCTTTTTATATATAATACAGTCATTCGGACAGGCATGTATTTTCTTGTATCCCAATCCCATCGGGAATAATATTTTCTTGGCCTTGTAATGTGAATCTGGAAGATCATTATCTTTTGGAAGAATGTCTTTCATCAATTGTAGCAGCTCTGTAAAACTTTTGTCACTCCATCCATGTTTCTTCTTCAGGTTAATCAATCTTAACACCGCCGACAAAACCGTAAAATCTATACAACCAGGATATAATGGTTTTTCAGTATCACCATATAGATGCGCAACTGTCGGTTCTATCTCAATTTTTTCTTCTAAAATATCACGAATCATTTCTTCAATTCCATAGGAGTTACCATATTGTGAATCATCATCATCAGTGAAATTTCGTCCAGTTTCACCATGCCAAATCCAAGGACTGTTACTCAAATTAAAACCATGACATATCAGATGATCTTTTATCTCTCTACTTTTCAACTTCTTCAAATTCAAACATTTCAGACATGGACAGAAAAAAATGTCACTACTTGGAACATTTCATTTAGAAAATTCCAAAAAGGAATCAAAACCTTCCTCATATTAATTGCTCATTCGATGTGCCGTAATCTAACTTCGACTCATTATTACTTATAACAAATATCAAAAATATATATATTTTTAAGATAAGACAAATATAAGTTTATATGAAAAAAATCATAATTTGAATGTAAACCAATTTTGAAATATAAAACAAATCTATGCGTATTTTAAAAAATATGCTTGAATATTATTATTAAAAGAAAATATAGTTAGATATAACAGTTTTAAATTACATTGAATAAAAGAAAACCATGGCGCCTACATGGTTGATAGAAAATTGGAGAGAATGGAGTAAACCTGAGAATCAAATCATATTTAAAATAAAAAACTCAAATGGAGAAAATCACAATGTAAATCCAAACACCCCTGGACACCCCCCAACCCTCTGGACAACCCCCCACCCCCCGGACAACCCCCAAAACCCTCTGGACAGGCCTCCACCCCCTTGGACAACCCCCCACACCCACCCACCCACCCCCCAGGAAACCCCCCAACCCTCTGGACAGCCCCCAACCCCCTGGATAGCCCCCACCCCTCTAGAAAACACCCCCTCCCCTCCTGGACACCACCCCCACCCCCTACCCCCTTGGACACCCCGCTGGACACCCCCAACCCTTTGGATAGCCCCCACCCCCTGGACAACACCCCATACCTCCAGACAGCACCCCCACCCCTCTTGGACAACACCCCCACCCCCGACCCCCTTAGACACCCCCCGGACACCCCCAACCCTCTAGACAGCCCCCTAACCTCCGGACAACCCCCAAAACCCTCTGGACATGCCTCTACCCCCTTGGATAGCCCCCCACACCCACACACCCCCTTGGACACCCCTTGGACACCCCCAACCCTCTGGATAGCCCCCACCCCCCGGACAACCCCCCAAACAATGGTTTACATATAAAAAAATGTATGGTGAACACCGAAAAACACATGCATTTAATATATACTTCAGCATGAAATAGATGGAATTAAATATTATTAAATATGGCTACTTAAATGATAGTATGATAATTAAAAATAATCATTGATATTCAACTAGTCAAATGATCACAAGTTTCTCGATAACTAATATCATAATTTATTTTATCAAAAAAGTCACACAAAATAGTCCACAAACATGTTTCGCACCAACATCACAATTTAATAAAAAAATTCCTCAATTTATAAAACATTCTGAAAATGTTTGACATCTTAAATCACCTCTTTACCTTTCAAAAACCCTTATTAGGTGAATAAAATCGCCAAAATATTTCATTTACTTCATTTTATCACTTTTTTTAACTCACTAAATCATTTTCAATTTTCATAAAACAATCCCAAGAGGAAAAACCATGTTTTGAACATAAAAGACATTCCAAAACCCCCATTCAAGAAAAAAATCATACCAATACAAATCCAAAATATAAATTTCAGCTCAATACACATTTATTAAACCACCCCCATATTTTAATAATTTACCTCAAATAATGTCACAAAAAATACACATGAAAAACAAACTTTTTCATAAAACACCTTCAAGTAGTGTGACAAGGTTTTACACATAACACCCATTGAAAACCCCCCTTTTTAGTCCCACATGACAACAAAGAATTAAAAAAACATAATTGGATTCCCCTTTCAAAATTAATGAATCACATTCATAGGTTATAAAATACACCCAAATATTAACCTAAGAGTCACACATTAAAAGCTCCCAATTTCAAGATAAAATGAATATATAAAATTAAAGCCATATCCAAATCCATCAAAAAAAATTCTGGGAGGTCAAAAAATATACGATGTAGGCAAAACGAATGAAAAAAATCACACAAAAATATAGTGTTGTGAGTTAAAGGCTTACATGAAATGGGGGTTTTGGAATGCCTTTTGTGTTGCGAGTTGAAAGCACACAAAATGAGTTGAGATGATAGATCCGAGAAAAAAAGCACACAAAAATCAAACGAGTTGAAAGCACACAAAACGAACGAAAAAAAGCACACACAAATCGCAAAACCTAAATATAGACTATCCGGGAAAAAAGGAACGAAATCAATTCGTGGAAGGCTTACTTGAGTGTTGTGAGTTGAGATAATAGATCTAAGGAGAGTAAAGATGATAAACATTGTAGGAAAAACAAGTTTAACTTAGTGAGATCGATGACCCAATTAGGGTTTATCATGTGAGAGAGACGAGCCGCCGGACTGGCGAACGAAAATTCGTAGATGACAAACCTCAGGGGTTGTTAATTTTTTAAATGTTTTTATAACGTCGGTTATTTAATAACCGACATTATAAACGGTTTTTTACATTTATAACGTCGGTTATTATAATAACAGATGTTATAAATGTATTAGATAAAGCTTTTTTACGTTGGTTATAAAATAACTGACATAAAAAAGACATCAAAAATCACATTTTTTACGTCGGTTATAACATAACCGACGTAAAAAACACGTAGATGTCTCGTTTTTTACGTTGGTTATAAAATAACCGACATAAAAATCCTCCAGTGCTTTGGTTTTGTATGTTGGTTATAAAATAACTGACGTAGAAAACCCCCGCGCTTTGGTTTTTTACGTCGGTTATTAAAATAACCGACGTTAAAAATCTACTCACCGCATTTGATATGTCAGTTATTTTATAACCAACGTAAAAAACCACGTTTCACAGATTATCATGTCGGTTATATATAACCGACGTAAAAAATTCTGATGTAAATAACATTTTCTGCACTAGTGTGTCACCATATAAAAAGATTTGAGAAGTTCTTCATCATAAGTTCCTCCTTCTCTAACATTGCTTATTCAATTTTATCATTTTTCAAAGTACCATTAGTAGTCGAATCATCTAGTTCCACAACACAAGTTATTTAGTGTCCATAATCTTGATGGGCACTTCACAATAAGATAAATCATGTTCCAATTCCATTCCATTTGAAGTGAGTACATGTTTTTGGGTATGAAATGTACTTCTTTAACAAAGATATGTGAAACAAATTATGTAATTTAGAAATTCTAAGTTTTATAGACAAATGATAAGCTAAAACTACAATTTTATCCAATATTTCCAATGGAACATTGTACCTAGTGATCAGTTTCACTTTCTTCCATGTTTCCTTATTTCTTTTTCTAGAGTTTTTAACAGCCATCTTCTAATCCTGCATTCATTTATATCCATAAGGAATATGAATCCCTTTAATCTCATGATAGCACATGATACAATATCTTCAGATGATGAGAATGTTTGTAAGACCAATATCCATTAGTGGGATGGTTTTAAATCATTAAATAATCGTCCAATATTACACTATGAGTTACATAGGAATTATACACCATGCGTTGCTATCCTTGTGAAGTTATCTTCGTACTTTTCAACATTCTTATCCTATTTTTTAATCATACTTAAAAACTGCAATTCCATATCAGATTTTTGTTCACGAGAAATGTATTTTTCTAATAAATGAACATTTAAATTCTATATATTCCATGTTTTCTATTTAAAAATAATGGAATACATTATTATAGGTTACAAATTATTATTTATACTCTCAAAATAGAAAAACTTGTAACGTAAAAATAAATTTTATGCATAGGTACTCTCTTATTCATAAAAATGGATTCATTTGGGGAAATATTTAATTTCAAATACTTTTAATGGTTTATAATGAAAATGTGGATTATCCTGAGAATATCATTTAGGAGTGTCAACCCAGGTGAATAATAAGGCTTTTTTTCATGTACCAGTTTACCCCATGTTAGGGCCGAGACAGCTAGTCAGAGTTATTACCCCTAGGTACATCTGTTCGAGAACTATGTCCTCTTATAGTCTCCAGATAGAGATTTATTTCATAGAAGACCCACAAAATATCCACCTTACCAAAATTAAGAAATGTTCTTTTATACTTTTTCTAAAATTATTTCTTAGGGTTTTCTTCTCTAATCAGTGTTTTATAAATCTAGTTTCCATGTTTTCTACTAACCTTACTCTGATACAAACTATAAAAACCCTAACCCCATTAGGCTAGATCTAATGAATTAATTTATTACATTTGTATGATTGCAAGGAATCAAATATCAAAGGAATAATAAGTATAATAGTCTTGGAAGAACATATTACATTCATGATACCAATAATAATTTGGAAAAGGAAAACAAAACATGATAATATAAAATGGAATAAACTAAATCCTTTAAACATTATTCAATGTTTTATTTTTCATAACATGGGTAAAGGAAGAATAATAATGTGGTGAGCTCAGATTCTCATTAAGGGTATGCAATATAGCTGATGCATAAATAATAAGGCATGTTGAATAACTAAAGAATAGAATCCACTAAATCATAATCTTGAGCATAATAGGGCATGCATAAAAGTTGAATGAATAATTCCATAATATAAAATAACCATTAATATTAGACTAGTTTAATAATCACATGGAATATCAAATAATAATATCATAACGACGGAATGAATAATGCATTACATCATAAACATTTCTTCAAGGATTCATCCAAGATAACATATATAATTGGGTAATATGTTTCCCCAAACCCAAACTACTTTGTATCAATAGTCCATCTGATGTGGTTAGGGGCTATAGTGTGCCCCAAGAAAAGCATACAAAGTACAATGAATTCATCATATGAAATGGGGGAATGATAATCCACATATAAATTAATATTGAAATAAAAATATGAAATGTAAATAACTTTCCCCAATTAATAATCATAATTACCAACCATACAGATTAATATACTAAATGGTATCACAATAGAACATCCCTATCAATCTATTCATAAAAAAGCTCAATAAAATATTGTAGATAATATCAGTAAAGATTAATACCAATTAAAAATAATAATCAACATGTGTGTTGATATAGATGAAATTACACTTATAAAATCATTGAGGAATTCTTGGGGAAGCACTCTTTTTTACTTTTAAAAGAACAGTTATTTTGGAAAAATCGTTTAATAAAACAAAAAAATGATCACACATAGTTTTTCCAAATTAAAATTACTGATTTAAAAAAATATTATCATCTAACATATTATATAATCCACTATAAAATTGATAAGATATTTGGAAGATCCCTTAAACTGGGATTGCTTATCATGAGAAATTGAGAATGATCCTTATAGAGAAATTAACTCCTGATCAAATACATAAGGATTTTGAATGGTAAAAATATATATAAAATTCCCACAGAATTTAGGAGGAGTATATAAGAAGAATTAATAATTTTATTGGTGTAAAGAGATATAAAAAGTAATCTCAAATGAAAAATGGATGTTTAGGGATAAACCCTTACCGTATGTCTGAATGAATTATTACTTGACAATAATGTCATGGATAAAAAAATTAACTCCATTAATTAATTAATTTTTAACATTTTATACTTGTATTATATTAATTATATCTTTATTAATGGAATTTATTCCCTTATTTATGAGTTATATAGATTACTTTTATTGTTCTGGCACATTCATTTTAATGATATTCATGATTTCTTTGTTTGTTTATAATTAACGAAGTTCAAGTAATTTGGGAATAATTCACCAAAATTGAAATTTAATAATATTAATGGTAATACATAGGTGTAAATGGTTATACATGTAATTTGGTTATAGGGTATGAGGCTGAATCATTAAATAATACATGAATTGATAATAGTTTAGATTTTTATGATGATTATTGATCATAACAAATTAATATTATTTCATTAGTTTGTATTATGTAAATATATTACAAATAGAAAAGATGGGTCGTAGTATAAATGTAATAATTTGTTTTATCCATTAAATTATTTTCATTAATATCCTTTATTATAGTGAAGGGAAATGAAAACTTTTTATCCTTTAAGGTGTTGAAACAACACGTCACATAAAATGTTTCCATTTTTAGAATAAAAGAGAGAGTATAAAGGAAAAAATGATTAATTATTACATTATCATAATAATATTATTGTAAATTAAAGGTACTAGAGTATTCATTCGATTTGGATAAGCATAGGTTAGGAGAGAATAATATAAGACAAGAAATTGTAATGAAATTTGAAGGAAAAGGAGATGAATTTTATCTCTTGAACTATCCTTATTCAAAACCTAGTTAGGGAAATATATTTTTTATTTTGATGAGAAAAAAATGATTAGACATGTGGAATGGGAATTGGATGAGTATTGGGTAGAAATTTGACAAGGATTAATGCTTGTAAGGTGTAAGGTGAAGGGGTGGTATTTATAGTGGAGGAGAGGTGTGTTTCTTGAATATTTTGTTTAATTGTTTATTATTTTTTCTCAAGACTATGAATAGTTTGAAAATAATCATAAAATATATTAAAATAATGAATTTATATTCTAAATTATGGTTCTTACATCATTAATGAATCAAGGAATAGTTTATTTGTCTTTAATGTATTTATACCATATATGACCATTTTTTACTATTCACCAAACATTAAAATTTTAAAGAAAAATATAAAAAAAATTATCACCATTTTTAAATGTGTAGAATTAAAAATTGGAATCCATTTGATGAAAATAATTTTCTGAAAATGTAAAATATAAATTTCAATTAAAATCATAATTTACTGAATAAATAATGTTTTTAAAATTAAAGCTCTTTTTACAACTCTCTAAAAAATTAATTACGATTTTATTAAATTATGAAAAACCATAAGAAAATAATATTTAAGAATATGTTTTATGATATTAAATTTAATTTTAAATCATTTTAATAATTATAAAATTTTAATTAAAAATTTATGACTTACAAAAATAAAAACACTTAAAAACATTTAAAATAACGACTTTCTTATACTATGATATAATTATATAATAATTTAATTTAAAAGGGGAATAAATTTTCTTTATTATTTCATGGGTAGGATTACAAATAATTAGACTAAATTAATATTAATATGCATTATATTTCTATTTTTATGGTCAATTTACAATTTCATCGGTATAGGTTCTTTAATTTCTCGAAATACCTCTTAATTCATTCATTTTTCATTTATAAATATTTTATTATGTTATATAAGTTATTTTATGTGATATATACTATATTAAATAAAAATAATAATGAAAATATCAATGATAAATTCTCATTCGTTATAAATGTGGTAGAAATGATATTAAATTTATTCCCTTAAAAAAGATAACACATTAGGTTTTTTGATTAAAAATGTTTGATGATTTGGTATGTTTTTAAATCAAATTTCAATGCTAAATTAACTCTAATGTCCTGAAATGGATGAATTGAAGTATAATTTAATTAATTTAACTTTAAGGACAATAAAAATATAACTTATCCTTATAAATAAATTAATTATAAAATAACTTTTTAATTAAAATTTAATATTATTCAATATTTATAAAAAATTGAAACCGAAAGAAAAATACCAAATCATCACCTTAAACAAGTAGTTTTGATATGATTTCTAAACTTAAGTATATTTTTTCAAATAAAAATTATAAAATTTTTATCATCAGACTTAAAATTGGTTCTTCATTAAACGGTGTTAAAATTAACCTTTTAAAAGTAAATTTTCTTATTCATAAAATTGTACTTATTTGTATCATATTCCTATACCAAATATTTTATGAATGTAAAAATATGTGATTTAATATATAATTTATTTAAAAAATTCATCAATAATTGTTTTTTAAATTTACTAATATAAAAAATTATCTGTACATAGATAAGTATTTTTCTTAGAAAAGGAATTTCGTTATATTCAAATAGTTTAAACATTCATTTGAAGATAGAAGTTTTACTTTTATCACATGTTTAAATAATATTTTACTCCTAACTTTGATCCTAATGCATATCTGTCATATAGAATAATATTTTAATAATAATAATAATATATTTTAGTTTGGTAAAACTATATCTTATGTGTAACAATATCTTTAAATGGAAATCAATGTTTCATGTAACACAAGCCAAAAAATATGTTTTCTATACCACAAGTTAATATAATTATTCATTGTGGTTTAATATTAAAGGGGTTTTATCTGATACATAAGACAAACTATGTTCTCTCATATAATAGAATCTATATTTAGAGTTATGTGAAATGAAAAAATATATCCGAATAAATTAATTTGAGAAAAATAATATCAGAAAAACACAAGGTGTGACATTTTCTCCCTAAAATGAATTAGTAAAAGATTTGTATCTCATGATATGAAAATGGGAATCTTATTTATTATCTTATTCCACTATAGAAAATGGGTGTTTCTTGATCCACTAAAGGAAAATAAGTTCATATTTATCCACCATAGGAAATAGTTAAATCCTCATCCAAAATGGGAAACATGTTTTATTTTAGGACCTAGTTGTTGATGGTTTTAGTTTTTACCTTTCCATATGAAATTATATTCAATATAATTGATGGTTCCATACTTTTATTAAATGAAATTATGTTTCATGATTTATTTATGATGAGTTATCACTGTTACTGCCCATTTTTCTTTACACGATAACGATTTATGCCCAAAATGTTTTTTATCATCTTTGAAAGGTTCAATATTAACACTGTTAGATATTTATTGGATCACATACCCTTATAATTATATCATGAATTAATATATTCACTGACTATTATCTCACATTATTACCTTTATATAGTATCTGATATCACATAATCTAATGTTTTATTCCCCAAACTATAAAAATGCTTTTGGTCAGGTACTCCTAACATGTGTAATACATGAGAATATTTTCTTGGGGATGTTGAATATTTTTTATGAAATAAAAATGTTGTGATTCTAGACACCAATTACATTAAAATATTATTATCCTCTAGCATTATTTTATGATATGTATTGAATATTCATATAAAATGATGGTATATATTTATATATGTATGAAAATCCATGGTTAGGATAATTAAACTCTTTATTTTCTCATGATATATCTATATTTACAAAGTCCATTAGAGAGATATAAAATTTTGGGACCACCATCACATTAGGAAATCCATATATATTTATTCCATGAGATCAAAAATAGTTAATTATATCATCGAATCATAACCAATAGAAAGGATATATAATTCATAAACATTTCATCACCAACATGAAACAATATATTGATTAAAAATAATGATCAGTTTTTTATATACTTAGTAAATAGTTTCAATCATCAACAGATTTTGTATAGATAATTTTTTAAAAGGAAGTAGTATATTTTTTACGAAAATACATTTCCTATTTGAAATCAATTATTAAAATTGTGAAAACCTAAAAAAAATATTATGAAAAAAAATTGTAATTAAAAAATATATTATAAAATATTTCATAAATAAAATATTATTTTTTATTTTAGGGAAATACATTCATGTTGTGAATGTTAAAACAAAAATACCATTTATATTTTTAATAAAAATTTAAAAGTGCCCGGATTGGAAAATTATAATAAAAAAATGATAAAAATTAGAATTTATTGTCAAATATAGATAAAAATGATTTTAAATAATATTTTTATAACAGTGAAAAAATCATGGAAAAATTATAATGAATTTTTTGACATGGAAAAAAATATTCCCATCGCAAGAGAGATATTGTTTTATTTTCCATAGGAATATTCTTTTATTAACTTGAGTATATAATGGTAGGTAAATAAAAATTGGACATTTAATATCTTGATAAATATATAAGAGGATAAAATAAATCATATTAGGGAGAAATATATCATAAAAGTTTTTCATCTTAATTTTAATCATAAACACTCCCAGAAAAAATGATATTAAAAAATAAATCTTTTACCCCATGTATTTCATGGTTTCTATATTATATAATAAATTATATAAAAAATCTAAATATATTATAAATCTATAAAATAACTATAATATTAAAAAAATGTACATGATTTTATTATAACATCATTACACCTTTCAATTTACAATCATTCATTATCATCTACATTTCTAGAATTAACTGCTTGATTATTTTTTAATGTTTTTGTTCTGCATCTATGCACCTTCCACATTGATCATTATTTCTTAATAAAAATAGTTATTTCATTATATATATTTATAAAATATATTAATTATATAAATAATTATAACCATTAATATTAATAGTTCGGGAGAAATATATTACAACACTATATTGAAAAAGAAACCTATATGTAGGAATTAATGACAAAATCATCTCTCATTTGACAAAGAACTACCAAATGGTTGTGGAAATAGTATGATAACATTTATTTAAATTTATATTCATCAATAAATAATTATTTTTTGGATGTAGAATTTTTAGTGGAATTTGAATAATAAATAAAATATGCAGAGATTGGTTAAGATCTACACCTATTCTTTAAAAGTCCTCTTTTATATAATAAGTTCTTCTTGAAAGGATTTTTCATTGGAGAAAAATACAATATCTAAGATGATTAGATTGAATATGTGACGGTTTTTAATTAAGGATATTATGAGGTATATTTTTATAACTATATATTTTATAATGATAGAATAAAAGGTATGCAATATTGAGCTTAAATGGAGTCTAGGATTTTATTATATAAATATGACCATTATAAACAATATGTTAAATTTAATGTAATGAATAAAATTATCCTCATTATTAAATATATAATGGTATTACAAATTTTTAATGTATTAATTATTTATTTTAAAATAATATCTTTATTTTTTTACTCTTATTTTAGTTTTCAAAATTATTTTTTTTAAAATGGGTTTGTAAAATCTTATGGGTAAATATTATAATTATTTTTTGAAAATTATTAAAAAATTATATAAAAATATTAATTTAATTTTTTAATTCATCATTTACAAATTATATTATGATGAAGTGTTTATAATTTTATAAAAATATGGGGTTTTTATTGAATAGTTAAAAAGGATTTTTATTGAAAACCTAATGTTCATTTAATGTATCTAAATAAAATAATTATATTTTTGATTATTTCTAAAATATAATTAATTTGTTTTGATTATATAATTATTTTTTTGAAATTGATTTTAAAAAATTAGTATAAATATAGTTTATATTTTAAAAGATAATTTCTCTAAAAAACAGGTTCTATTCACCTTTATTCGGTTTGATTTTAAATTAATTGAAAAAAACTTATTTTATTGATTTTTAAAATTAAATTCCGTATTTTTAATTAGTGGGTCCTAATTTTGTAAATAATACTAAATTATTTTATGTCAACATGAATAGAAACCTTTGTAATTTTTATTACTATGGTAATGGTTCAAACATTTAATAATGGTTAAAAAAATATAAAGATAAGGACTTGAAAATGTAGATAACACATTAAAAATTTTAATTGGTAGTATATATTTCCCATACTCATTAATGATTTTGTTATATGGACTTTTGTTCCAATTTGAATGTGATCATAATAGTTATAATATTTTATTTAATGGAAATACAAAAATGTCACACACTTGTTTTAATAACTATAATATTGTTCACATTGGTTAATCTAGATTATATGGTTAGTTATGAATATTTATTTTAATGTTGAAATATTTTTCTTTATCTTTATAAATAATTTTTATATTTATATAAAAAAATAAATTCTATAAATAATTACAGAACACTGACACAGTAATTTTTAAAATATTGGATATATCAAATAAATGACATTAAAAATATTAAAGGTAATAACATATGTGACCAATAATGTAATCCATTATTTTTTTACATGACCATGTAATATTAATGATATAATAAAATTTTTGATTTCATTTTTTAATTTTTCGATGTTATTAATATCAATGTAATTAAAAGTTATCCAACATGATATTATCCATATTTCCTAAGAAATAATAATTTATTAATTGATATAAATTTTATGAAGATATAATATCTAGCCACGTGACTATTATTAGGTTTCTAATTTGAACGATTGTCCATTTTTTATCCTTTTATCATATTATAGACATTATGATGATCCTAAATGAATAAAAATCCATATTGTCATGTTATGTAAGGAATGAGTTAATGAGGGGTAAAAACTAATTGATCGGTGTAAAAATTATATTTAAAATTTTCAAAAGATTTTGATATGAGATAATTTCTACTTCAAATAATCGTATAATAAAATTTAATAAATTTCGAAGCATTTTTAAATGAGAAATATTTTATAAAAATTTAATATTTTAACAAATTCCAAGAGTTTTACTCCCCTCTCTTATAAATGGGTTCTTTTTCTTTTAATTTCTTCATAGTTAAAAACCAATTCAGTTTGTCAAATCCATAACCAATTTTCATCCTATAATCCACACCCTTTTTATAGATATCTTGGTTTAGGAGAACTCTAAACATAGTGGACATAAGGTGTTAGGAAAAAGAGGTTGCACGAAGAGGACATATCAATTTTAATTTATCATTTTTGTGCTATTTCTTCTTACACCAACCTCAAATATTCTCCAACCCTAATAAAATAGACACACCAATATGATCCATATATTATGATTTAACTATGGTAATATCATAACCTATATATTTATAACAAACCTATATTTTAAAAAACATCATCTTCGATATTCTATATGAAATTAAACACTAATATTGTAATATAATATAAAAAACCAAGACATTATGGTATATATCTTATTAAACAAATTCCTTCTCATTTATATCTTGTGATGCACACTACTCCATGATTAAAAAATATGTGGTAATCAATTTAAATAATAATATTTATATGTGATCCTCACATCCTATACATTATGTTTTTAGTAATGAAAAAGACAATCTAAATTAAAAAAATTTATGGTATGAATATGTATAAAACAACTAAAATGGTCATATATTTATTATAAATAAAATTATAATCATTTGAAAGAAAAAAGTTTTTTTTTGAAAAATTGATTTATTCTAAGAGTTAATTTAGGAAAATTTTGATCACATAATTGAAAATTAAAATTTAACAATTTTGTAAAATTTATTTGAAAAATATACTTAAATTTTGAAATCTATATGTCAAAATTATATTGGGTTTTATTTTGGTGATTTTTCTGAACTGAATAATTTTTTAATGCATTATAAAAATATAGTATGTTTATTGGGAACATCCATTTCATCATTTACAATGATAAATTATACTATTTTTATAAATTAAAATTTATTCGATTGTATTAAATTTTTTATAATTTAATTCCATAGAATCAATTTCGTATTGAGTTATAATAAAAAATCATTTTAAATATTACTATTTTTCCTTTCAGAAAAACTAATTTTTTTATATGTCTTAGATTTTAATTTAAAATAAAATTCAACACATTTTTTGAAATGATTTTGTAAAAAATGACATCATGTTTTTGAAAATACTATTTATTATTGTATAATATGTTCAATTTATTTTTTGACTGTAATGAATCTAAAAAATAGTAAAAATTATTTAATGTTGTTGAAGTAAAAATGGTTTTATCCAGGGGATAAACTAATATGATACTTGTTAAAATTCAACCAATAGATTTCAATCAACAATTTTTTGGATATAATTAATCTATATTACTTATAAGCGTCAATTATGTCCCATTTTGGTATCTTATGACAAGAGAAATATATGGGTATAACATTATCATTTCAAAAATTCCATGTGTGTCCCCTTTTCGACTTATAAATGCCATTACTGTTATCCACTATTCACACTTCCATAACTATTTGGATTTCCAAAAACCATCCCAAATAACTTCCCTACATAACTCTCTAAATATGAGAGGCCTTTTTTTGTTATGGTTCCCCAAAATTAAGGATTTATGTATAAATCAATAGAGTCTCCCCGAAGAAGTGGTAAAAATCATAATATTGTGTCTTTATTTTATTTCTTCTTCCACCAAATTAAAATAATCATAAAATATTATAATATTATAAAAACAATATATATTATACATTAATATGATATTAGGTTAATATAATAACATATATCCTTCTCCAAATCAATCAAATGGTAAATGAAACTTTTAATCATGTGTACAGTGCATTTTCGGCATGCGAAACAATGTAATTAACATTCCATCACAACCTTTAAAGATTGAATATAATGATGGATTTAAATTTTTTATATGATAGTTATGAAATTATTATACTTTTAGACTTATTATGTCACATATACCTTATTCCTATCCATTCAGTGGAAGTTACGATAATGTCGCACATGTATATGACATACAACCCCCTCATAAAGTGATGCGATTCTTTTTTTAACATAATAAATTAAAGTTAACAAGGATAAAATTAATACATATATGTGATATTTATAAAAAAATTCACAATTTAATAAATTTAATATATCATCGCACAATTACCTTCTAAATCGATCAAAAAATAATAAAATCTCTTATTCATATGTGGGGACTACTTCCACCACATAACGATGTGAAATGAAATTAATTTTATTTTATGAGGGATGGTAGTAAGGTTTGAAAAAATTTAAATAAATTATACATATATAAAATTATTTTTTATAAATTAATTATTTTCCCTTTTCAATCCATTTATATAAGAAAATTGAAACAATATTCATGTGTATATACATTCTACTATCACCATAAATGGTGTAACCTATTTTCTATATCTAAATTATATATAATTATACCAATAAATATATAATTAATAAATTTTATATTTAAATAATTTTTAATATAATTCATAGTTCTGAACAATGTTGATTATAAAAGGACTTAAATTAATGAATAAAAACATACATGCAAGATAAAGAAATTATCGGTTCAAATAGTGATTTTAGTAAATAATTTTTTAATAAACAGGTTATAAATGCATATAATTAAATAATATAAGGTATGATATATATTATTATGGTTCTGTAATATATTTATAATACACCCATATTTATTATATAAGAGGTTCAAACACATACTCAGTAATTTGACCCTATGGTAAGGGTTTCTCATGTCACTTTTACTTCTTTGAGACATGTGCAATATACACCATTTACTCCATTTTTTGTTGTATATAAATTAATATTGTTATATTATATCATTAATATATTTATCTTCACGGTATTTAAATTTGAAATTTTTGTTATTCCATTCATGGACCTTACAATTAAAACATTACCAAACTGTTAAAATATTTATCTTTTAATTTCATTTTAATTTGGATTATTTATAAATTAATTTCCATTGATGATATTTTTGATTATTTTGTAATAAACCCTTTTAATATAATTTTCCATTGGTTAATCATAATTTTTTTGGAATAATGGTACCATTTACCTCTCTTTGGTACTTTTTTAATGGTATACAAAGTGTTTGAATATATTCCGACATCATTTGTAACTTTGGATAAAAATAAATTTCCTAAAAAATACATGTTTCATAAAAATGATTCCAATTTTTTTTTCAAAATTATGAATAAATATTAATTTTTCTAATTTTTATATATTTTTTAGTTTTAAAAAATAAAAATATTCATTATATCTTTTTCAAAACGATTCCTTAATGGATTTTCACAAAACAAAAACTAAAAGGAATTATTATTTAAATGTGTAAGACATATAAGGAATTTCCACCATTATAACCACTAAATGGTTTAAATATTTTATTTTAGGTCTTTAAATTTATTTTAAATATAATTATTTTCAATATATATTTTAAACATTTAGTTTTAAAAAAAAATTAATGTAAAAAATATCATTTTACTAAATAATGTTTTTAATTGCATATTTTTGATATGTAAATTACTAAATAACATCAAAATTTTATTATAAATCTGATCCACATGGGATCTGTTGAAATTATTTCATACATGTTATCATATAGGATGTTTTAGGATTAGTTTTACAAGAGGTGTTCCAGTTTGATACCATTTATACTTCTCTAGGTGATTTATTTTTATGTTTATTAATTGGGTAAATTGTTTGTATTTCATATTATATTTTTCCGTCATGAAATATTATGAAGATTATTTTCCACCCATTTCAAATGAATAAAACATTGTACTTAATATGTGATAGGTGGGTCCCACTATATCCCTTCAAGGGATCATTAGGTTTCACGAGTAAACCTAGATTTTGTTTTTGGACATTGTGTTACAGATTTTTATATATTTCATGGAACCATGTCTTAATGTGAGGGTTACAACATCATTCATTTGTCATTGATTCAATAAGAGATAAGTTATTGATGATATATTTTATTGTTTTATTAGTTATAATTTTAATGGTTTTGTTTTAGGATCGCGTGATTATTTATTTTCCCTTATTTGATCATTATTTAATCAAAAAATATTATTCTCTTGTAATTGATTAAATTTAATATATTTTTGTTATTTTCAGTTCTATATGGATTGTTATTAATTATTCAAGATATATTCTATTGTACAGATACACTTATTGAGAATCTAAGATCATCCATTTATTAATTTTTATATTTTTTTACCTAGATACTAATAAGTGTTTTATGATTGATATATCAGGAAAAGCTAAGGGGAAATATGAAGTTCTCAAAGAAATTTTTTTCTGTATTTTCTGTTTTTCATTATAATATTATTATCAAGTATGTTTTTTATTTACTAAGTTTGATAAACTATTAACTAATTTAGTATTTGATTCCTTGTATCTTATAACAGTGTAATAATGTAACCAATAACTCTTGGATACTAGGGAAGTTGTAATTATATTGAGTATAAGAATAATTTTAGTAAAACAAGTGGGAATTATATTTAACAAAAAACTTATTATATAATAGATTCCAGATATTATTGATGAGGATAATCTTAGTATATCACCCAATGTTTTAATAAAATTAAGATATTATATAGTTTATCCATGTGATATATACTTATCCATATACTACATATGGACTTGGTTTTGGAACAAATGTGTATAGAAGAATTAACTTTGAAAAATGTGTATTGGTCTTGACTCAATTGTTACCCAGTACATGAAATGGGATTTAATGAGCACCTTGTTTAACACTCACACATGATATGTTTTTGGATAATTCCCTTTTCCATGAAACATCATTATAAAAGATTGGAATTTTTTTAATGATTTAAGAACATTCAGAAAGAATCCATGATTTGGATTATTATATTAACCACATATAATTTTTAAAATTTATTTTAACTATTCCAAAAGTTTAGGGATTATAAATTATGTTTCATAATGTTTGATCTAATATTTTTTTATGAAATTTTACATAAATTACACATAGTATAAGGATTGAAAACATTATTAATTACCATACCCTATGTAGGGATTTATTTATTGGGTAATATAATGAAGCTATACATAGAGCTATAAAATGAACTGATCATGTTATAACAATATTGGGTAAATTTACAAAGCTTATAAGAAATAAAAAATTCTATTATGGGGAGACATGATGATCCACCTTTTGGTATAATTTTTTTTAATGAATTATGAATCACTAACCTCCATCCTTCAATGGGACTACAAATCCATTTATTAGTGAGAGGAAATTATGTTCCTCAATGAAAATATTTCTGACTCTAGAATAAAATAAATGGGACACATTTTCCATCAAAATTCTTTATATATCAAGGGATGTGGATCAATGGTGGTCATTAATTCAAAAAAATAATTGTGATGAAGAAATAAAAAACATAGAATTAAGGGATTTTATGGTACTCTTCTAGGAAAATATGTTTCCTTATAAAATAAAAATATATTTTGAGAAAATATTCTCAAGACTAACAAAAAAGGAAAATGGAAATTTATAAACAAATTAAGTAAACATTAAATTTTTAGAAGGTATTACTGTGGAATATATCTGTAATCTAAGAAGAAATATTAAACTTTTATGTGATGGGTTAAGACAATATTTAGAAGATAACTAGCCTCAAAATCACTCTCAATATATGAGAACATTTTAAAAGTGGATATCAAATTAGATAATGTATTCCCCATGACTTATAACTTTGGTGGTATGAAAGAAAACAATATGAAGGAAGAGAGAAAATTGATAGGGTGGGGAGGGAAAGAAGGGCATTCCTGCACGTGATAATCATGAAATAAAACACCCACGAACTTGATTAATTGGAATATAGGTTATACTAATGTGTGTATAGATACACCATCCATTGCATGAATGAAATGATAAGAAATAAACCTATTGTTGTCCGTGTTTCAATGGTCTGTAGAAAGGGAATTATGAAAATAAATGACCTACATAGCAATAAAATATATTGTCGATGATGCTAAGTGATGATGGAAAAGTTTCTTATATCAATACAACTAAAGTATAATGTTTGATGTTTTTGTATATTTAGATTCAAGAAATATGTTATAAATTTATTATATAAGTGATACTCTTGAATAATATTATGATTACACAATAGTGGTTTTACTATAATTATTTTAGAGTGTAGGTTTAATGCTACCAATGAATAGTAAAAGTGATTAAATATAATGAATAAATTATTATAAAACACATAGTTAAGTGAGGATAACCCTTAATATGTTTCAGATTTTGAAATAATAATTATAAACATTATTTAATGAATATATTGTTAACCATTATGGTTTACCATACATTTATTTTGAGGTAATAACAGTGTATTAAAATATGGGAACAATATAGGAATTATAATAATAATGTTTTTGAATAAGAAAAACAAATATGTTGGTTGGAAACCCATCACATTATGAAAGGATATGGGCTCGAACCCACAACCAAATAGTGAATAGTAGGTTGTGCCTACCACAATATAACCATATTTTTTTGGATAATTAGTCAATATTTTTCCTAAATAATTTTTATTGATAAATATTATTGTTCACCCAGTGGTGTTACTATGTAGATTTAAATATTAACCTATATTATTTTATAACTTCTGCTAACCATAATGGTTTTGGAAAATATCTTGTCATATAAAGAATAAAAAATTAATCTCTAATGTATCTTACAATTCGTTAAAATTTAATTTTTGTTATTTTGATTTTAATGGATAATCACATCATGGAGTAAGATATAAAGTGGATTTTTATTGAAGAAAAACTATACAATGAAATTTTTCCTATGAAATATAATTATATCAAGTGAGTATACTTACTAAAATTCACGTATTGAAAAATAACTCCTCAATATTAGGAAAATGATTTTGAAAAAAATGTTTTCCTATTACCTCTACATTAAATGAATAAAATGGTTTTGGAAATAATAAATTATTTATGGTATTTAGGTCCTTAATATTTAATTTATCATTAAATTCATTAGGATCAATAACCTTTTTCACCATCTAAAATTATTTATGATTTCCCCCCATTTCCATATGTTCGCATCCCTCCAATTATTTCCAACATAGAAAACATTTAATTTGTTGTATTAGATGACCATTTTACTTACCTAATCTCTTTTCAAGAAGATTTTGTATAGAAGAAAATTGATATGGTTTCCTAATAAAGCTATTTTCAAAATTCAAACCATAAATCTTTTAGATCAATAATAAATTGTAAGGATAGAATTTATTTAATTGGGGTAGAATATTTCATCATGAAATGTTAAAAAAGAAACACATATTTGATATAATATATTATATTCAACACCAATCATATAAGAAAATTTAACACACTATTGATTTATTATATATTTCTTTTTAAGAAAATTTTATTTATTCAATAGCTTAGGTTGTAATCAATGTTAGGGTTACGTAAATCATGTTACACTATTACATGATATTATTGAAACATGTTCATTATAAACTAGAAATTTAGTTAGAGAATATAATTATGAATAACTAAATTTTTATAATTTAATGGTTTAAAAATTTAAAAAAAATTCAATGATAATCTATAGTTTAAGAAAAATGTGATTATTTTGAATGGACACAATTTTTTTTGGAAAATTGTATTTCTATAAAAGGTAATTTACACATTCTCATGAAAGACAAATTAAATTTATTTTCAAATCCAATTTTATTTTTTTAAAATATAATCTATATTTTTTAAAATCAACGAGGAAATATTACTAATAGAGTAATTATTTCTATTTTTAAGAAAAGATTAATTTTTTGATGAATAGTTAAAAAGTGAATTTTTATTAAAAACTAACAATTCATTATTTAAATACATAAATTATTTTATAAAATGGTTTTCATAAAACAACATTTCTATAATTTTAAAATTTTACTCATTTAGGTCATTAGAATCAACATCATTTTGAATTATGTTATAAAAATATTATCACCTTTTGATGGTTTTTTATTGAAAAAAAAATTCAAGGAGAATTTAGGTTTAATTTTAGTTTAAAATATAAAATTTAGTTAACTGAATATAAAAAAATTTATCCCATAATTTTAATTATAAAAATTAATATTGGAAAATAATTTCAAATTTAATTTTTTCCATAATTAATAGTAAAATATTTAAAAATTAATTATCGTGGATAATGTAAAAATGGGTTTTAGGGTTATTAAACTAATATGGTAATAACTAAACATGACATGAAACATTTCTGAAACCTATTTTATAGATATATATCGACTTTATCACCACTTGTGGTCTATAATTACAAATTTTGAGGCCTTTTTCATTAGAATAAACATGGGTTTCACTTTATTTTTCCAAAATATAATATGTGTCATCTCCCCCACTTATGAAATGCTACCCCCTATCCTCCATAATTTACACTTCCAAAACTCATTCATTCAAACAAACCCTTATAAAAACAAACATCCTTATGTCCCACCTTATATCGTTGTGGCCTTATTTTGATTAGGAATCCCCCTTATGAAGGCTTTACGTATAAACCTAATGAGGCTATATAAAGAGGATAAAAAACACTTAAACATATGTATTTGTTATAATTATTCTTATAAATCATTAAAATTGTTTTAAAATATGATAATATAATAAAGAACTATATTATATATACTTATATATTGTTTTTATATTTAATCTCTTGTATACATATCCACATCTATTAATTGGGATACAAAACATGCAATCATATGTACTATAGACTATCACCTCACCAATAGAAGTACTTCTATTTCCATTAGAAACATTAAAGCATGGTTATAATGACAGATTTAAAATTTTTAGTTCACATTTATGAAATTATAATACATAATTATTTATCATATATCATGTTCCTAATTATATTCCATTCATTGGGGGATATGATAATTTGTCTCGTTTGTATGATGCACAATCACATCACAAGGTGATGTGATTAATTTTTTTCTTAAATTTAACATGGAAGGATGTCAGGTTAAAATTAATCAATATATTTAATATTTATGAATAATTGAAATGATGAAAATATAATATCACATATAAATTATTACATTCCAAATAAATTTCAAAAAAATGTTTCTTATTCATAAGATTGGATTATCACCTCCACATAGAGATATGAACTATTATTCATTTAACTTCACTTGTATGGTAATGAGGATGGGTTTAATTAATATTTATGATAAATATAACATAATAATGATTTGATAAATTTTAATTAATATATATTTATCTTTTATATTCATATTTCAAGAAAAATAGAAACATGTTCTATCCTTATGTATGGTCTACCATATCTAAGAATAGTACAATCCATTTTATATCCCTAAATTTAATATATTATTAAAAATAAATTTATAATTAATAAAAATGATATTTAAATCAGGGATAAAATAATGGATATTATGGAACCATAATCTATTTATCTGCAATAAAATTAGAAAACAGAAACATATATGAAAAATAATGAAATTATCACCTGAAAGAATGATTTTAGAAAATAATTGTAAATAAAGAAGTTATAAAAAAAATGTAAACCATATATGGTTTTAAATATATGATTTTGATTACCAAATATATGTATAATAAAAAATATTTATTATATATTAGTTTCATACACTTATGAAGGAATTCAAAACTAAACTATTGGTTTCTCATCTCACATTCAACTATATGATACATATGCTATAATAAAGGCTAATTTCATTTTGTGGGGAATATAATTTACTTTTAATATGTTATATAATGAATCAATTAATATTCATTGTATTTATATTTCCATTTGATTTTATTAAAATAATGTGTATTATGATTCCAATTTTACAAATGTTACAATAGATTTATGATTTAATGAAATTTTAATAAGGATTTTTATACATGAATTTCCATTAAATAAAATTATTTTATCATTGTCTAAATAAAATTATTTTATAAAAAAATTTATTCAATAATTAATCATGTAAAAAAACCATTTTCCACTCTTTTTTACTTAATATTATTGAGAAAATGTTTTAAATAAAATCTAGATTTATTTCTCTCTTCTATCAAAAATCGTGTTTTCATCTAAATCCACGTTTCATAAAAATGATTCTAAAATGTTTTTAAAATTATACAATTTATTTATTGATTTTATTATTACCTCTTTTTACTTTTTAGAACAAAATTTCAAAAGAATCTTAATTCCATTTTTAGAATAAGACTAACATGGATTTTACCTAAAGTGTGAAAGTAGTCATTATTTTAACGTGTACATTATGCATGTAATTTAATTAATAAATAACACTCAATGTTTTAATGATTCATTTATAGGTTCTAAAATTAATTTTCAAATATTGTTTTAAAAATATTATTTGTTCTTTTTGTTTTTATGTTATTTTTAATGTAATAAATTTTATTTTCATCAATAATGTTTTTAATGAAATTTTTATTATAGATTCTTAAATCCATGAAATCAACCATCTATGGTTATTATACACCATCATGTATAGGGTTTAATTAAACCATCCTTATTATTTCTCTATGTTGTCTATGATTAGATTTAATGTGGATCTACAAGATTGAAAAGAATAATATGTTTCTATATGGTTTATGATTATGTTTATGGATTGTGCTAATTAACAATATTTATATTTGTGTTTTTTAATAGGAATGGTTGTATTGATTATGTGTCTCCCCTATCATATAAGTAATTAATTATAAAAAAAGGAGTGATGTTTTTAGACAACTATGACCCCTCAATGCATCAGAATGCATCAGGAGACAAACTTGACTGGATTTTTGTCCAATAAATTACCCATTTATGAAAAACATCTTCCCATAAAGCCTTGATAGAATGGTTAAAATGTAAAACAATATGAATCATCATTATTATGTTCTATTTTACATAGGATACCATGACATGATTTTGATTGATATTTAGGGATATTAGGGGTAGAAATATAACATTATCAATGATTTTTTTGAGTATATTATGTTTTTAATTTTGATATCAATTGAATATATGTTCCTAGTTTAGAAATAATACTATCATGTTCAATTATTTAGGATTTGATTCCTTATATCATGATAAAAATAATAATGTAACCCCAAACTCTTAGTTTCTGTGTTTATGGTCATTAATATAAATCTCCCCTACCATCAAATGGGAAACAACACATTATTTGTGTATTAGAAAAAACTACTATATTGAGAACCGTTGTAATTTTTTCCATAAAACAATTTCATTAATTTATTATAATGATAGAATTAATTTATATAAATAATATTATATAAATATTTATCATTATTAAATTAAAATATATTATTTGTTTCCTTAACCTTCCATTCACTGAAAATGACCACATAATGAATGAGTATGTGTCGACTATCACCCAAAAAAATTTATGAGATTCATTTTTCAATTCCACCTAACATGGATAATATATATAAATTTATATAATGAAGTAATATTATATTTTTCATATTATTATCTTTATTTAATGCTAAAATAGCACCTACCCTCTTTCTATAATGATCACTGAAATATAGAAATATTATAAATGAAAATAAAATATATACTGACTTCATTATTGTAATGTAGTTCATTTTTCATAACTATATTTAATGGATTCATTTAAAATATATTTTTTTATAAAAATGATAATAATTTCATGATTATTATTCTAGAGATGAATGAATAATGACCTCTTTGACTATAATCATCCTACTAAAAACATTTTTTACATATATGTCTAATATCATAAAAATGCTAGATATGAATTTAATTGATTATTTATGTATATATAAAATTATATTAAATGAAATAAAGGAATAATGAACAGGTTAAAATTTTCTAATAATGTAGAATATTAATATATATTATTTATTATAATGATAATAAACATAGGTGATATGTCTCACTAAGGCTATAGGACATTCATTTAAAAAAATCATTAAATATTCCATTAAAAGAATCTTTATCTTCTAAATCCAAATAATTTTTTTCTAAAAAATATTTAATGTTATTTTTAAAATTATTAATTATTTATTTAATTAATATTTAACAATTTCTAAATTTTTAAAAGATGTATTGACTGGTATTTTTTGTAATTTTCTAGAAGATGTACTTTTTGACTTTATTTGAAGAAAACATGAATGGAATGCATTTTACCATGTATGTAAATAATGTTATTTTCATAAATTATGATGAATCAAGGCTTTTTTGTTTACATCAAATGTTTTCATGGTTTTTTCAAATAAAACTATTTATTTATTATGTTTTATGTTCATAGATATTTTAAAATTATTTTTCTTAGAAAAGGGTTTTATGATATTTGAATATGTTTTCCTCATCGGTTTAGAAGAGTTTTCCATGTGTCAAATTCCTGGTATGGTCCTTCAAAAATTTTCCTGAAGATTTAAATCGGATTATATCTAAATTTTGATCCCATTATAGCATAGAGGACGACTTGGAATTGATGGATCTATAAGGCATTGGGTTCTATAATAGTTATTTTCATCTATATAGTTATTCTATTTGTATGTGTGATTATATTATAGATAAGGTTATAATGTCCCATGGAATAATTAAGAAATTTTAATATAACATAATTATTCTTCAAATAAATAGTTTGAATTTCAGAAGGCCCAATAATGATCTTTTAAAAATCATGATGACCTTTCTCTATAGAAAGGGTTGTTTTTAAGAAAATGTTCTTCAAGGGTTTTCACATTTTTAACTAGACTAACAACTTCCTTATTTTTATATAACATATTGAGATATTGTGAAAAATTCGTGTTTTTATACCATTTCATAGGGTTCTTAGGATGGGTAAAAATATGAAGAAGTCATTTTTATGTCCTAGTTATTTTTCTTGAAAATATTTCATGTCATTTAAAGATGTTTTATTATATGTAAAATGTATACCGATCGAAAGTATACATATTTTAAAATATTATTTTCTAAGATGTATGATCAAATTCTATAATACACTATATTTAAAGGAACATTGTGAATTTTTGAAAGTTAATTATAGTCTAAAGTTTCTTGAACATTTATTTTACAAGGTTGGGACCTTATTATGGGAATCAGATCTAGGATTAGATTACTTCAAACATTAGTGTATTGTTTGCGAATATTTTAGAAATATTCTGTAAAAAAATAGTTTTTATGTTATTTAAATTTATAGTCATTTAGGATAAATTTATATAATATATGTTAACATGTTTAATGATATAATTGTGTTTATCCTCATAAAAAGGTTATGTACAATGATATTATTAATACGATCACACTAACCTTCTTTGTTCTAGAAAATAGATCAATCTAATAAGATCCAAAGTAAAAAATGGATGTTAAGGAAAATGAAGTGGTTGTATTAATGTAAAAAAACATAGAGTGGGAGTTGTAGTGATGACTCGTGTGGATATTATTAAATAGATATTAAGAGTAATGATTAACAACATAATCCTACATGAGTTTTATAATGTATAAAATGCATGTGAAATGAATTTTTAATGATGTTCATGTGATAATTATCATAACAAAAATATCTTTAACAAACTATGTGTCCTAGATGTGAGAAGTAGCACCGAAGACAAATTCTTAAAATAGTTAAAATATGTATTATAAGTTTCAATGGATGACATAAAGTAGTAATAATTGAAATAAAAAAACCAAGTGTTAGGTTAGCTTCATGAAGGGGAAAGAAGTAATTCTCTTGGTATAAACTGAATGTTCTAAATGTGTCCAAAATGGTCACTATGCAATCCTATATCTTAAGGGTAAGGGTAAGGAAAGAGATCAACAATATCATACCTATAACTATTTAGAAATACATAATTCCATGACATCTGATGAAGATAAAACTAAAAATAAGTGATAAAATGTATGGATTATTTCATGTATTATTCTTGGAAATTGTCAAATATGAGGACATGAATATTTTTTTATAGGAATGAAGTATTAATGAATAACATGTAAAATAATGGTTATAATATTTGGAAGAAAATTGAATGATCAAGTTGTATACATTCAAGAGCTATGATTTAGTGGTTGAATTATGGATGATCATATGATTCAAATCATTAATTCTCTTATGAGGTTGAGAGTACACTAGAGGACTTTTGTTGTGATTTTCCTGATGTTTGAGGTATATGTAACACATAAATTTATCTTTAGAAAAAATTTATTTAGGAATGATGGTATTTTAATTTTGTGGTCATAAGAGTAAAGATATAAATAAAATATTGGGTTAATATGACCTATTATTTTAAATTAATCATGTGTTTTTATTTTTTATTTTGCAAAATAAATTATATAAGATAACTATTTTGTCTAAAAAATTTATTTAATGATGAAAAAATTAATGTTATTTTTAGGATATTAATCACATTTATGTGAATTTAATTTGTATTCTATAACAATAGATTTAAAAAATGGAAAACGTATTGATTGGGTGTCAACCTATCCCATCTGGAATGTTCTTGAGGATTGAACCCACAATAAAAGAGAGATATGGGTGAATTTACTACCACTAGCTGAAAAAATTACCTCATTAGTATGAAATTATTTTCAAACATTTTAAATGATCAAAATGAAAATATTTAATTTATATGGGGAACTACTATTTTATCATATAGGTAACCATGGGATTGAAATTTTATTTTTTGATTAAGAGATTATTCTTTTTTTCAAAAAATGTTCACTTTATTTTTTTAGAGAATTATATGATTAATGAAAAAATAATATTATGGAATTTTATTTGTGAAATAATGCTTGAATTCTACTTTGGAAGTATATATGAATTTATTTTTTCTTATAGTGATTTAGGTTATTTATATAAATTAAAATCATATCTTTGAGATTATGGTATTCGGGAAATTAATTTTTATGAGATGTTAGGAGTTATTAATGTTATACTTGAAGGAAATTTTTTAATTTATTTTGGAATACTATGAGATAAAATACTTTTGATATATGTGTTTCAAAATTTATCTGAAATATTCTGAATGAATTTTAACAATATTTATTTTTGGAATGTTTAATGTATATTTTTTTATTATAGTTAATTTTTAGAGATTAAAATAGTTTTTATCATATGAATATTTATTAGTTTCTTAATTTATCATAAAAATTTCAAAACATTTTGGGTTGTTTTAGTGAAAGACTCTAGGATGAAATGATTATTATTCCTTTTTTTTTTATCTATAAAAATTGATTCTAGTGCTTCATGTAAAAATAATTCATCTTGAATACTCATTGTTTGTATAAGAAGATGATATTGTTTTAGAAATTTATAAAATCATTAAATAATACTTTTCAGGTAAGTATATCTCATTTTTTATAAGTCAAGGAAGTAAAATAAATCCTCAAATTCTGGAAAATTATTTTTAAATTAAGAATTTTGTCTGTTTAAATTTCATATTGATATACCAATGTCCTTTTAAGACATAACATATTTATAGTTTTGCGATGGATAACATTATCAGGACCAAGTTCTATATAAATATATATAATCCCATGGACGAGTTTTTTCATCTATATCTATTTGTGCACTTCCATCATGATTTATCCCACTTGGAAACCTATGATTTTTTATTCTATATGACCTTCATTCATCCATTTTTATCTTTTTTAGATCACTTTTTATTTACCCATTTTCAGATATGGATTTTCAACAATGGTATTTTGAAAATTCAAATCCCATTCATTGAGACCGAATGAAAATTTTGAGGATGAAATTTAATAAAGGAGGATTTAATTTCCCAATATTTTAAAATGAATGAATTTGTTAAATAGCATAGATGATATGATACTTTGAGCCAAAAGAGACCTTAATATATTGTTATTTAATTATCAAAACTAAAAATTATTTACCAAATAATAGGAAAAAATATTATTAACTGTACTATAAAATATATAATTTTACAACTCAATTATAACATATTAATTAATTATTTGTAAAAAATATCTAGATTTAAAATAAATTGATATTAATCTTCAAAAAAATCTTTAAAATGGTTTTCATTCTTTTTATGAATGATTATAATTTTTTGGAAATTAAATAATACAAATTTTACAAAATAAATTTCATTTATAAATTCCTCATTTCAAAATTATCCTATGATTCATTTTTAAAAATATTTAGAAAATAATAATTTTCCAACAAATTATGTAAAATATTGAAAGTCATTGAAACCATTATATTCATTAAAATTATTAATAGAGTAAAATTAAAATTTTGATATGTTATAAATTCCCATTAATTTCTTCTTATAATAGAATACTGATTTTTTAATTAATTTATACTTGAATTTATAATATATAGATTCTATATTGTAAGAGGTGTACTTTCAGGAAAACCATTTTTGGATGCATTTTACCACTTTGAATTTTAACAAAATTATACATTCTTATAAATTTTGAAAAACATATTATAGATACAGAATTAGTGGGTCTAAATTCTCTAAATATATACCCTTTATTCTTTGTCAATATGATTAGTAACCTTAATATTTTTTTTTGCCAAGATAAAGGGTAAAATAGTTAATTAATGTTAAAAAATTATATAATAATTCTATAAAATGAACATAACACTTTCTAAAAATAATATTTGATGAGTCCATTTCAGTAAAACACCTCTATGATTTTTCTATATGTAATTTTTTAAATTTTTATGTTATTTTATAGTTTATAATATTTTACGTAAATAAAAGAAAAATAATAAAACATGTTTACTTTAAATAACTATAATATTATTAATATAGGGTATACCTAATTATATGATTTATAATAAATGGTAATTTGAAATCTCAAAGATTTATATCATCTTGGTAATTTATTTTTAATATTTTGTGAAAAAATAGACAACATTAATAATTACACAATGTTGATGCAATAATTATTAAATTAATGAAATAATAAAATAGATGTAATGAAAAATGTTAAAATTAATGTAATTTATGATAAATAATACTATATAATAATTTTCTCCCATAAAATGATATTTTATAATATATTAAAATTTGTGGCTCTTATTTTACATGTTTTCTTGATGTTATTAAAATCAATGTAATGAATGGATCTATAAATTGTCATTAATGATATTTTTTAATAAATAATATTTTATTAAATGTTATAAAAATAATAATATATTTGATTCAAGAAATATATTTTTATATGGTTTATAATATAATCCATGGTCTATTTATTGGATGGTCTTCCATTTATTATAATTATAGTCACCATGAATGTGTAGAAATCCTTTTTATCATGGAAAGTGTGAAAAGGGATAAAACCAAACGATTTTTGTTTAAATGTCACCAAGACATATCCAAAAATTATTTTATGAGATTATTTCAACGCATAATCATCCTAGATTCTGAATCATATTATTTTTATCCATTTATAAATTAATACTAATTTAAGATAATTTATTATTATAATGAATTCCAAGAGACCCTATCCCATCTATTGTAAAATTGAACAATTCTTCTCATTTATTCTTAATTAAAACCCCATTTTTTGTTCCAATAACTAAATAAACATTATCAAATAATCCTTAAAATCTTTGTATATGAATTTTTAAGGAATAATATTTTCCACTTTAGTCTTAAGGTTCAATTCTATTATGGTTTTTCGAATAAGTGCTATCAATTTTAATCTAGAATTTCAGTTTTATCTCTTTTCCATCTAAAAGAAATTTTCTTCATTTATGATAAATTAACTGATGAAATATTATCTATATAAAAAAAACTTTTTATTTTAATATAATAACTGATATACATTTCTTCTTTTTTATGGTGTGAAAAAACCATCTCTCGTGTGAACATAAAACTACAGCCTAACAAACCGATATAATTCGTCTTCCACCAACATATATCTAGGATGTATTATAATGATGGAATTAATATTTAAATTTGATATTCATGAAATAATTATTATTTTTAAAACATAATATATCATTTACATTCCTTCCATTCCATTCACTAAAAAATGATTACTTCATTTATGAATAAGTGTGGACTGCCACCTCCATAATGACAATTGAATCATTATTCATCACCACATTTATATTATATTTATGAAACTATTAATAGTATAAAAATTTAAAATATTACTTACCCAATTTTTTATTGATTATTTAGAATTTGAAACATTACTCATGTGTAAGTATGACCTACCATCTCCACAATTTTAAAATAGTATATTTTCATAAACATATTTAATGGTATGTTTTAGATTATAATTTATTTTTAAAAATTGTAATTAGGCAATGATTATTATTTTGGTAATGATGTAATAACTAGACTTTGAGTATTTTCATACAACTAAAATCATTTTTTACATATGATCTGAATATCATCAAAATGACCAAGATGAATTTATATGATTGTGTAAATATATATAACATGTTATTGAATGAAATAATGGTACAACAAAAATTATAATGGTTCTTAATAAATTTTAAAATTCACATATGATTTTTATTCAATAAGATGAATAACATAACATACACGTTTGAATCAATGTAAGAGACTTTTTTCTAAAATATTCTCTAAAGATTCACTTAAAAATATGTTATTCTTCCATATGTATATAATTTTTTTCTAAAAAGGATTTATGTAATGCATTTTCTATTATTTTATGATTTTAACTAAAATTTTACTGGTGTTTTATTTTTTTACAAAATTGTTTGAAAGGAATCCTTTTTGGTTTACAAAGGAGGTACTTTATGGATTTTCCAAAAATGATATCAAAGATATGCCTTTTAACACATATGGAATGAAAACAATTTCCAATATCATGATAACATAATAAAATGAAGACAAAATATTATTAAATAAATTGTTTTTTTATTGAATTTGGTTACATTAGTTTTGGGTACAATTTTTAGATTTCAAAATTTCATTCTTTAAAGAAAAGGTGTATTTGGATATTTGAAAATATTTTTCACATAGGTTTAGAAAACATTCATTGGTTTTATTCATGATATAATATTTTATCACATTTAAGAAGAGTTTAGCCACATTATATCTCATGGGTGAGCTCATAGTTGCTAAAATTATGAGTATGCCTAGATATCGCCCTAATGAATTAGGTTATTTAGAGGTGGAAGTCCACTATATGGTTATTCCATTTGAATAATTGATT
The DNA here is from genome assembly GCA_963277665.1 of Viscum album. Taxonomy (NCBI): domain Eukaryota; kingdom Viridiplantae; phylum Streptophyta; class Magnoliopsida; order Santalales; family Viscaceae; genus Viscum; species Viscum album. The sequence goes on along the minus strand of OY728127.1, from coordinate 1,147,547,036 downwards.
GATAGAGTGATTGGTAATGATGTCACAAAGAAATTAAATTACATTAAAATTATTTTTAATGAGTTTAATGTAAATAAATTCATTATAAAATTTAACATAATGATAATTTTCGAAACCATATTTCCGTTTTTGGGTAAAAATGAATGTTTTTTTAAAACAAATTTTCAAGTGTTTTATTGTTTTTCAATAGAATAAGTACTTCCTAATTTTCATATCACTTAACATGATTTTTTCCTCTTCCCAAATTTTTTTAATATTTTAATTAGGGATTAAGGATGGGTAAAGTATATAAAGACGTCAATTAGAATTCATGATGATTTTTCATAAAAAGAAAGAAAAAATTCAATTTTTTTTATTTTATCAGAAAAATAGAGAAGAATCAGTGGATTAAAATTTTTAAATACTGTTTATTATATAAGAGTTATAACATAATTATATAAAACAATAAACCTAATGTAATATCCCAGATTGGTTAGATCAGTACCTAGATAAGTAAGTAGACTCTAACATGGCCCGAAGGGAGTTCACAATCCCCACGGGTTGGAAACCATCACCAATAATCATAAACACAAAAATATGGAAAATATTTTCCAAACAATAGTTGAAAAAAAAATATTACATGTCATTATTCTCATCAATCCAATTGAAGAATATATTATAAATACAATAAATATAAAATACAATGTAGTATGCCATCAAAGTATATAGTATCTAATAAGATGGATACTCAAATATCAATGGAAACAGGTGGATAACATCTCCACCATTCTACTCTATCAGTATAATACCAATGGATTAACTACATATATCACCTATAAATGGTTCATTAACTTTTCTCATAACTATCATATGAAAGCCTATAAACACTAAATGGAAAAGGTAGGGTGTGGTTAATATATTTTCTAAAGAAATAACGATTTTTTTAAATATGAAAATGATATTTCATTTCATTCGATTTTTAATTTTAATTGAATGAATTATTTGGTTTATAATTATGGAATCTATTATAGGAAAAATATTGAAAAGGTAGGGTGTGGTCTATAAATCTCAATATGTTCTCAATATGTTTCCTATAATAGATTCCATAATTATAAACCAAATAATTCATTCAATTAAAATTAGAAATCGAATGAAATGAAATTTCATTTTCATATTTAAAAAAATCGTTATTTCTTTAGAAAATATATAAACAATTCCAAACATATCGTTAATATAAATTTTATTTAACTAAATTAGAATAAATCAACAAGCATGTGTAAATTAATCTTACAATATATGGAATATTCATTCAAAACCTAAACTTCATGAACCATGTTCATATTTCATAGAATAAATTAGTATATAAATATATGATCATCACACTACTAAAATTACTGATAATGGGTAAACAAGTCTACACACATCCCTCAGGCATTGGAAAAATACGATGCATCAAAATTCCATCAGGGATAATCATGTTGTTCAAGGTTTTCATAGATTTTTCATCATCATTCCAATTAATGGGGATCAATATCCTTTTCACTCCCCCCCATATAACCCACTTAATATCTAGGCACAAATGTCTTAGTCAATTAATTGAAGAAGGCAAATTCATCTCATTTCAGAACAATCATTATTTCAAATTCAACTATCCAATTTTGAGTTATAATAGGCCAATTAAATTTCAAAAAAAATCATTATTTTTTTCATCATTTCATTCCTTGTCAATAAGAAACCAATCATATGGTTTCATAATTTAAATGTAATAAATTTATAATAAAAAAATTCTTGATTCATTTCACCAATTAAATCACTTTCTAAATAAACACCTTATTCCAATTCCAATGGATTTTTTTTTTTCAAAAACTCATTTCAATTTAAATTTTTATTTTCAAATAATTCAAAACATGGGGATCATATATCATGTTAATGTTATTTAATAAAAATCGTGTTTTTAATGTTTTAAATAACATGAAATATCTCAAATAGAACCATATGCATTTAAATCATGAGAAAACAAAATAATCAAGGCCTGTAGGGGGAACACTAATGATGATAAAAAAATATATTTTCTATGAATCTTATATAAAATCAATATAAATAAAAACATTTATTATATAAAATAAAATGGAATTTAGATCAATCAAGTACATGATGATATAAAACTCACTAAGAGGATATGAAGAGAGATCAGATGATATTAAAAAAATGGAGATCAACTTTCATATAACAGATTAAACGGGATCAACTGTGCTTTGATCCACTAAGAAAAGGTTTTGTATTTTAATAAATGATTCCTGAGAGTATTCGGTGGGGAGAAAAAATTTTAGGGATAATTAGTGGTCAACCAGGGTTAAACTAGGGGGTTTTGGATTTTGAAATTAATTTTGGTATTAATTATATCTAGAATGCAATATTTAATAGAGATGCTAATGCTTTCCCCTAGGTGGGTGCATGATTTGAAAAAAAATGTTCCTCTAGTAAATTCCCTACTATCCAATTGTTTAATATTTTGTATTGGTAAAAGGAATAGTTTTTGAAAACATGAACCAATAGTGAACTTCCTAAAAAATTCACCATATTTATCTATTTTTATCGTCAACCAAAAAAGGGTCTAGTAGTACCTAAAGAAAAATTATTGGGATGTTACAACCTCCCTATTGTAAAAATTTTTTTCCCAATAAATAATATCATGATGTTTTCATATCCGCTATCTATTGAAACTGATATCTCATCAATGCCAAAAATATCATTGTGTTATAATTATCAAAACCATGATTCCAATGCACACAGACAAAGATATCAACCTCGCATGAAGAGCACTTATCATATAATAAAAGATCATGAGAGGATGCTTAATCATAGAGACATATGAATGAACATAAAGATCCTCTTGGATAAATAAAAGATATGGGAACAAAATATACATCAAATGGTGTGATATATGGAAATAATTATATACTGACATCATTTAAGGTTGAATTTTCTAAATGATAATCTGTATCCCCCCTATGCTCAAAAACATCAAAAGGTCCCACATATCTTGGTGAATAACCATTTGGTATTAATGACTTAAACGAACCAAATGAGGTGAAAATCTCAAGAAACTCATGTACATGGAAAACCCATCATGTTTCTCATTGAAATATCATCACATATCCCCTTCGTCACTAGAAGGGGTTGGGGAAAACAACTGGTTTCTTCTGCTCATACATAATGTTTTGGAAAGTATAACAACAAGAAACATATTTATCAATGTTTTGTATTAATCCTATTAAGTAGAATTTCCACTTCATATCATATAAAATCTTTACGGTACATAGGTGCATGTCCAAATCAGAATTTTCATAATCCCCCTTCCTAGATTTCCTCATTGGAAAATTTCAGTTACTTGTTTTTGGAAACAGAGGGTACCCTCTTAAGAGAATAACCAATCATCGAGGGTATTACTTCTATAATGATATTCTCTAAAGATACATAATTCCCTATCACATTTATTATGGGGAAGAATCATCTCAAGATTATAGGTGTTCAAGAGATCACTTTCTTTGAAAACCATGACCTCTACCCATTAGAATCCAAAAAATAGAACAATGAGAGAAGTTCAATAACATTATATTATTATGATGATTAATTCAAGTCTTGGATTTAAATATTCATTCTCATAGAATAATTATAGAAATTTCCCTTCCCCAATTTGTATGTAATGTAAAATCAGAATATTACAGTTACTCCATCAAAAACTCTATCGACGGTTCAAATATTTCCAAGGGAAGGTAAAACTAATGCTTATTTAGTTGGAAATGGTGTAAAAAAATTCTCCAAAAAGTGTCATCGAATAAATATTAAGTAATTACATCCTAGCCATGAGTTGGAGATGATGGGTCAAATGTTATTCTAATGTGTCCTATGCTTCAAAGAGGCAAAGTCTATTTTATGATCATCCAAAATAAGAACACAACCCCACCTTAAAACCGATCCAATACAAAATACCATATATCCTAGTTTAAAATCTAGAAAATTAACCACCCGTAAAAAATTCAAATGATGCTTCAACTCAACAAAAGGAAACTATAATTTATCATCCCAAGATGAAATTATATTATATGAGTGAGGGAAATTAACATATAATAAATCTTTGAAAAATCATTTAAAAATAGATATAACACCCTACTAAACTCATGATTCTATAAACCACGTAATCCTTTCCTGGCTATACACATGTCATAAGGGATTTTACAATTTTAGGGTCAAACAATATGCCATGTTCTGAGACCATGTGTCCTATAAATATCATCTCCCTAATATAGATGTCATATTTTGGAATCTTGGCATAGAGTCAGTGATTTATCAACAATTATCGACATTCTCAATGATGGAATGCATGATCATCCTCACAGTGTTTGAAAAAAACATTTTCATCCAGAAATAAAATTATGATTGTATAAGGTTTGTCATGGAATGTCTTGTTCACTAAATCTATAATAAATACATGAGAATTGATTAGACCAAAATGCATGATATGATACTGATTATGGAATACATACTACAGATGAAAATTTTCTAAATGTTAGATTATTTTATTCTCAATTGGTATTAACCTGACTGAAGTTAAATCATCAAAAACCACTTTCCCCCTTTAAAGAGGTTAAACAGATCATCAATCTATAGAAAAATGTACTTTTTTATTTATCATAAATATATTTTGTTTTTTTAATAAATAGAAAGGTTATGTGTTACCTTATAATTCTTATTAAAGAGATCAAAAGAAGCCTAAAGTGACCCACTGAAGCCTATAAAAAGATTATCTAATAGATCATTCAAATATGTCTTAAACTCATTTATTTCTTCAGGTTAAATTTGGTTACAAGGAATAGAAACTAGTAAGGTACATGAAATTAAATCAATAAAAATTATAGCACTTATATTATTGGAAAACCAAAGAATCCATTGGAAACAAGTCATGAACTCAACAACAATTAGATTCAAAACATCAGTCAATTATTCTTGATACAAATCATAATAAAACAATAATATTTCATTCCTCAACTATAGTTAAAAACTCATGTATCTACACGATATCATGTCTTATTCTCCATGAATGATAAGCATCTCCCCATCGGGAACAGTAATGGAGACCCATCAATGATAGTATCAAATGAGGGACACATTAGAAATGATTCAATCCATCCTAAACATTACATCAAGATGATTGATGTCAGGAGCTATAAAATCATAAGTAATATTAATAATTGATAATGAATAAACAAGAAGGACAAAAAAGACCCTTCTCTCTCTTGAATATGAGGTGTGTAGTAATATCAATCACAAAGGATAATAGATCTATTTGAATATTTATCAGGTTCACAATATGAGTTGATATAATTTTTAAAAAATAAGAATTATCAAATAAATAAGTTCCTATAAATTATTCTATAGTAATAATAACTACCATTGATACTATAGTCAAATGTTATTCCTTGTGATACTATTCCACTGTGGTGAAGCTTCATTCAAGATACCTATTCCGAGAACTCCTTTGTTCACGAATAATTGGATTGCATCACAGTAAAGTTAGGTGCAAAATATCTTATTCCACTAAATGTGGTAGGGAAGACATTACCAAATTTCTCTATGATACTAGAGTTTTTAAAGGAACTTTAGAAAAAGGGTTCTTTAGTTCCTGAACACTCTAAATAACCAATAATTCCACATTAAAAACATGTCAAAAATCCTCTATGAGGAACTCTATGTGGCCTAATGGAATCTTTCTATGAAGAACAAACATGAAACTTATCAGTTTTCTATTTTATTTAACAGAACTCCTAGAACCCCCACTATTAGAAAAAATGATCTCCTTTAATCCTTGAATTTCCATCTAGGTCTAGCTCAAAAGATAATTCTCAATACATAACATCATCATTAGAAGAAATATTCTAGAACAATACCTTTGAATAGATTTTGGTTAAGAGTTCAATCTTGAATAATTAACACATCATATTCTATTTTAATACAATATTAAGTCCAAATGGCACAAACTTAGTAAATAAGTTTTCATATTCCGTCAATGTATTATGATATCGATGAATTTTAAAGAAAATAAATGCCTTGGCCATCATCATAAATTCTAGATATAACTAATAAAATAAATTTACACTAAATTCTTTCCACTCTAAACTCTAATTCTTATTCTCTATCTCTATCGAATCCATCTAGAATTATTAGGTCCTTCAAGCATGAATGTGCAACATTTCATGTTAATTGAACCATGTGATTACATGAAATCAAATAGAATCCCTACATTTCTAAACCAATTTGTAGCCTCTTTAGGATTAAGATTTCATTGGAATACTACTAGATTCTAGTTACAAAACTCTTGAAAATGATTTGAATAATCTTCAATTTGTGGATTTATAGTTAGACCCTGAATGGTAATGGGTGATGGTTCCCATCCCATAGAAAGAATCGCTTGAAAATAATCTTAACATGATTCTGGTCTATGGGAGGATATTCTCAATGTGTTTCACTAATACCTTTATCTAAGAGCCTATGTAAACATATTCTTGAATGCATGATGAAACACAACATCAACAGAGAACACCAAAGACACCAAAACATTATTCAGATCAATAATTAAAACATGAAAAACATGAAATTAGTCACATTAAAAAAAGATATCATGATTATATATTTCAAGATTACCAAATTGAAAGTAGGGAAATTTGTAGGATCAGATGAAATTATATCTCGACGTGCCTTTTGAAAGTCACGAACGGTGTCTTAAATGTCATTAACATGCTAAATGGATAGGAACTCGATCGTAACTACCTTTTAACACCCCAAAACATCCCAAAAGAATATTCAAATTAAGGAAATATTATTAACTTGAACCTATGATAAAACTTTTGCATGAACCATCCCAGAAAACCAGAAACACTGATAACTATGTTGGGTATGACATGGCTTGGAATTGGTTCCCAATCCCCATGGGTTGTAAAATAGAACTTATATCATAAAAAGAAAAAAAATTAATAAATTTTATACAAATAGTAGAATATAAAATATTGCAATTCAGTATGACTATGACACGAATGAGAGAATTTACCAGAAACAAAACATTTATTAATAAACCAAAATTCGTACATCATCAATGTACTTAGTATCCAACAAGATGATATCTTAATATTCCCACAAAAAAATTGGACATCTTCTCCACTGGTCACCTCTATCAATCCAACACAAAGGGTCTAGAGCATCCTCCACCAATAAGTTTTACATTACCTTTTCTGAAACATGTCATAAAAAAGTCTGAAATATCAGGAAAGAAAAGATAAGGTGTGAGCTATAATGAAAAATAGGGTCTCCCCATGATAATGTTAATAGATTTTATAATTATAATTGAAATCGCGATTTCAATTTAAATAAACAAGTAATGGAATAAAATTTCAATTAAATATTTATAACAAAGAATTTATCCATTTCAATTGATGTAAAAAAAATTTAAAAATGTAATATATGATCATTTTATAAAAAAATATTAATATAAATCTTATGGAATGAGTAATAATTTTTTAAAATCATTCACAAATATAAAAAAACAAAAAAATTAATCATATTAATCTACCCTAATTTACATTTATTTATGGATATATGATCCTCACACTTTATAAATTAGTGAACAAAGATATGCATCTTTACACATATCACTCGTGATCTAGATAAATAGACTCATAATCATCCTATCATGGTTAATACTACTGAAAAATGTTTTTTAGAGTTTTTTCCATCAACATATTTCTAGGGGATTAATATCATAATGTTATTTTCCAAAATAACCCACTAACTACCTAGGCTTACTAGCTCTCTATCAATTAATAGAAATGGTGAATTATTTCATTTCAAATCAATCAAAAATAACAATTTAATTTCAAAATTGACAATATCAATATAGAAATTCAATTTCAAAATAAAAACATAGGTTTATCATTATTTCATATGTTTTCAATCCAAAATCAATCAAAGGGTTTAAGAATTTCAATTTAATCTATTTTTAATCCAAAAAAATCTCAATGATTTTAATAAATTTCAACATTTTCAAAATCAACCCTTGTATTCCAATTCTATTAGAATTTTGGTTTTTCGAATAACCCATTCAATTTTGAATTTAAATTTCAATTCAAAAAAAATGGAAGATTCAAAAATAAATTGAATTGTACTTTAATAAAATCATCAAATTCAAGGTTTTTTTACATGTAAAATAAAAAAATGGATGAACCTTCTATTAAATCATGGAAAATAAACTATCAAAACCTGTAACATGAAAATAAATGATTATTGAAATAAAATAAGATCATGGAATTTGATATAGAATCAATGTCTATAAAATTAATAATTTGTAACAAAAAAATAATTTTAGATCCAACTTGTACATGATGATATAACACTAGCTACATAGGAGAGAAAAATATTTCTAAAGATATTAATTGAGTAGATATCCATTTACATGGTGGGGTTCGATGAGAACAACCATATTTCAATCCACCATTAAAACCATTATGAAGGGGGAAAATGTTTCTCATAATATTTCAAATCTATTGAAAATTATTAGGGATTAGTGGGGTAAAATAGTGTTAATCTAGGTGGTTTGGTATTTTAAAATTAATTTTGGGGTCATTTAAATCCCACTCACATAGTTAAGTGGAGGGGGTACACGTTTAAAAGAAACTATGTGGTATTTTTGTACCAATTTTACATTACTATACATTTATAGAGTAATAAAATATGTTTGAACTATATTAAACACCTAATATTATCAATTTAATTATTTTTTCAAGGAATAATGATATTGTTTATTTCATTAAAATAATTTTTATGAAATGGATAACATTTATGGTTTTTTGTTCTATGATTTTGAGGTAATTTTTTATTTATTTTTAAGAAAAATTATTTATATAAGATAACCATTAAGGATAAATAATTTATTAATATTTAATATATTAGGTTTATTTTTAGGATTTTTATCATATTTATGGGAATTTTTTTTAATTATATAAATATAGTTTCAGAAAAATGAAAACCTGAATTTTGGGGGACAACATGTCACATCCAGAAAGTCCATGAGCCATAACCCCACAATAGAAGGTCAACAAGGGTGCACTGTCTTCCATTAGACCACTTATTGTTCTAGTTAGTATGATAATGTTTTCAAATAATTATATGATATGATAGATGAAGGTTAAAATGATTTTTGGAAAACATTTTTTATCATGTAGATAACCATTGGACATAAATTTTATATTGTGATTATGTGATTATTTTTATTTTTGAATAAGGTGATATAATTTTTTTTAGCATTTTAGGATTCTAGAAAACAAAATACTTTGGGATTTTATTTTTTAAATATTGAATAAATTTTAATTTGTAAGAATTTATTATTTTAGTTTTTCTTATAGAGATTTATATTATTTAAAAAAATGACTAAAATATCATTGAAATTATGGGACATGGGAAATTACATTCTTTTAGGATATATTAAGAGTGATTGATATTGTTTTAGAAGATAAATTTGAAATTTATTAAGGATGATTATGTTAAAAATACCTTTTTTAATTCAATATTACTCTTGAATAATTATGATGAATTTTAAGTATATTGTTTTTCAATTTTATATGATATATAGTGTGTACTGTAGTAAAATGTTAGAGATTAATAATGTTTTACATCATATGAAGGCCTTTTTTAGTAATTATTTAATATTATCAGAACCAATTTGGTTTCAGATAATTCTTAAATAAAGGATGAATATATAATTAATTGGTTGTGGATATTTTGATATGTAAAAGTCTATTATAGTGCATCATCTAGGAAAAATCCTTCTATAATACTCATAATTTGGATAAAAATGAAATAGAAAATGAAATTAAATAAATATGAAATTATATTTTTCCTTTAAATATATTACTTCATGTTCCTTGTATAGGATGTAAAATAATTAATCAACTTTAGGACAATTATCTTAAAATAAAATATTGTATCTATTTACATTTCTTACTGAGACACCAGTGGCCATTAAACCCAACATTGATCTGTGGTTTTCTTATTGTTAAATTTCTCATGACTATGTTCTATAGTACTCTCCTAAATAAGATATAAGTTATGATTTTGTTTTTAAAATCAATTTTTAACATCCCACTTATGTGTTCCTACATGGAAACATAATTTCTATTATTTTAGATGACCTTAGTACATCCCTTTCTGTCGTTTGATATGGAATTTTTATTGACCATTTTTAAAATTATTTTTTTTAAAATAGGTATTATGAAAAGAAAAATTTTGGTCATTGATCCCAACATAAAATTGTGGTGACTCAATTTCATAAAGGGGGTGAATGTAATATAATGTTATTTAAAAAAATATTAGGTTTGACAGTATAATAGATTCCCAACACTCATCTTATGTGGACCATGAAATATTATTTTTTAAATATGATTGTTATAACACAACCATTAAATTAGATAGAATGAATGGTATTAACCACATTGTAAAATATATAATCTTTATACTTGCATCTAATGTATTACATGCTGTTTTTTTAATAATCCCCCAATATTTAGTAAAGTAATTTTATTCTTCAAAAATGTGTTTTCTTTATAAAAGTCGGTTATTTATATTTATTAGTGAATATTATTAATATTCTGGAAAAAATAATAATATTTATTGGGAAAAATAAATTTAATTTTTTATTTCAAAATGATAAAATTATCTTATAATCATGTTTTGATGTTTTTCTATAAATATAGATGTTTCCAAGAATATTAAAATGTATTGGTTTTTAGAGAAAATTATATTTTATTTATATATATTTACTAGTTTAAATTATAACAGATATTATTTTTAAAATTTAATTATATACTATTTATAAAAATTTTTGTTTTTGAGAATAATTTTATACATGGTTTTTGTTTGAATAAATTTTATATAACAGATGGCCATTTTTTTTTCTGAAAACCAAATTTTCACTGAATTTGACTTATTTGACTTTAAACTAGATAAAAAAAATTTCATATTTTGAATTTTGATAAATGGATTCAATTTGTGTAATTTGTTGTTCCATGTTTTTAAAATATGTAACATTTATTTTTTGTCAATATAAATAGTAACCATAGTAATTTTTATTAACAGATAAAATGGTAACTCAGTTAATTATGGTTAAAAAAGTGTTTAAGACTATAAACTTTTCTTAACCGATATATATTTTTTGGGATGATTCCATTTCATCTATAATCATCCATTTTTTTGGTTCTATATCCTTATTTACAATTGGATGTGATTATATCATTTTTAATATTTTATTTAACAAAATGTAAATATGACATACTCTATTTTTAATAACCAAAATATTTTTTAGCATATGGATAATCAAATGATATATGTGATTAAAAATAAAACATTTAATGATAATTATTTTCCACTATATTTTATAATTTATTTTTTATTAATAAATAATAGAAATAATTAGACAATGATGATGAAGTATCTATTCATGTAATGGAAAATTATAAATGAATATAAAGTTATTAAAATTAATATAATTGATATAAATAATATGACATGATAATTTTATAAAATACTAAGACATTTTAGGGATATAATAAATTTTTTATATAATTTTTCTTTTTTTCTTGATATCATTAAAATCAATTAAATGAATTTTTCTAAAAATATAACATGATGATATTTTACAATAATAAATTTTTTCTAAATGATATATACTTTTAAAAAATATATTTTTTTATTTTTTTATTATGTTGTTTATAATATCAACCATGGTCCATTTTTGTCATGTTATTCCATTTATTTTAATTATAATGACCGTAAAATTTTAAAAATCTTTGTCATCGCAAAAAATGGGAACGAGGTTAACAAGGGGTTGAAACCAAATGATAATGGTAAAAATTTGATCTAATAAACTCTAAGATTTATTTTTAGGGTCAATTAACTCATATTCAAGATATATTTTATGTAAATGTTTTTGGTTCCATTTATAATTAAATATTAATTTATATTAATTGAATACTATTAAGAATTCCTATAGTGCCCCCCATCTTTTATATTAGGAAACCACCTATTCTAATGAATTTAATCATAAAAAACATTTTTTATATAAAAATACCAACATAACCCCTGAATATAATCTCTAAAATCATTCTAAAGGTTTTATATGTAGATTTCTAACCTTATTAGTCTTATGGTGTTAATAACATGACGTTGTTTCAAATATGAGGTATCAATTTAGTCTTGCGTTTCTATTTAATTTCTTCTTCAAACTCCATCAAAAACTCTTCTTACATACTATAATAATAATAGAAGTATCATCCATATACTATGATTATATTTTATTGAAATCATATCAAATATCCATGTCCTCTTACATCACATGGAAATGAAATCATCATTTGTGTGTATGGAAAATTACCGTCTATCCAACCAATGTAATTAATTTTTCATCACAATCTATCATTATTGTATTAAAATGGTGGCATTAAATCTTATATATTATATTGATGAAATATTAATAATTTTTAGCTGTGAATAATCCATTTAGGTTCATTTTATTCAATTCATAGAAAAATGATAACGTTCATCGTGCATATGTTTGGACTATAACTTGCACGAAGTGAGGTGATTCTTTTTTCATCACTACATAACATGGATGTTATATTGAAATAAATTTAATGTATTAATATTATATTTTTTATATTTGAATAATTATTTAATGTTAAAATAATACTTACCCTCTAACCATAATGACCTTTCCAAAATTGGAATGTTACTCATGTGTACGTAAAGACAACTGTCTCCTTGATTTTAATAAAGTAAAATGTTCCAAATAATATTTAATGGTTGTATTTAAAAGTAGAATCAACTTATTAAAATGATAATTTTTTAAAATATTATTATTCACTAGATTTTTGAATAATTCTCATTTTTTAACATGGTGATCTAGCCATATAATTTCTAACATAGCATCAGAATATTTTCAAAACCCGTTATGTGAATTTAATTGTCAACGTTATAGTATATAACAAGGTAAAAAATGAAATAAATGAATAATGAAGATGAAAATGGATGCTAATAAATTATAAAATTAATCTAATATTTTTATTCTCGTAGATGAAGAAAATACTTATCTTTTCACACTATAGTTAAGGGATTTTATTTTAAAATTCATATTTAAGGATTCCCTTAAATATATCTTTTTATTCGATGGCAGTATGATTGTTTTATAAAAATGTTTTAAATATTGTTTTTATTACTATTTTATTATTTCAAATATCATTTTTACCCATGTTTTACTTTTCACAACAAATTTTTATGTTTATATTTTTATTGTTTTTCATATGAAGTATATTATGATTTTTCTGTCAAAAATATTGATGGAATGTTTTTCATATGGTATACGTCCTTAACATAATTTATTACCATCATGAAGCCTTAGGGACTTGAAGTTTCCGTATTATGATTTCATGGGGTTTTCATCAAAAATGTATTTATTATCATGTTCATAATTTTTATATATAAAAATATATTTTTAAAAGAAAATATCAATTTTAATGTCATAATGTTTTTTCAAAGAGGTACAAAAGGGTTTTACATGGTTTTTATTTATAATATATTCCTTAGAATTTGTTAATTATGGGTCAATTCCTATAATAGATAATATTTTAGTCAATTATAAATTATTAAGTGGGTGATCCCATATAGTACTCTAATCCATTAGGTTCGCCAAAGGTGGAAGTCATCCCTATGTAGATTAAATTTATAAGAGTGATTAATAGAGTGGAATAATTATGATGTCCCAAGGAACCTAATTCAATTTTAAATTCCTTCCAATTCATTTTCTAGGAAAATTTTTTTTTTCAAATGGTACTATGATAATATTTTTTAAAATGATAATTAAGATTTTGGTAAAAATGTATTTTTAAGGAAAAGTATTGTAGGGGTTTTAAATCCATTTACTAAACAATTTTCATACATCATTTTATTTCCCTTATAGAGATTTTGTGCTCATCCACTATATTTAAAACAAATCTATAGCATTTCAAGGATTTTTAAATGAAACTATAAATCCATTTTGATGTCTTGATTATTTTTCATGAAAATAAATCATGTTTTTATGGATTTTATATTATGTAACAATTTGACACTGATAAAAAGGGTCACCTTTTAAAAATATATTATTTATAGAATTCTTATAACCTAATTTAATAAAAATATAAACATTAAATAATATACTAAATTTTAGAATGTAAATTATAATCTAATTTCCCTGAATATGTAATGCTTATGGTTATGACCTTACAATTAGTATGAGAGACATATTAAGAGAATATTAGAGATATGATGTTATTTGAGATTAAGATATAAGTATCTGTAACCATAATGGATAATTTGTCCATGAAAATTGTAGTTATATTATACAATCTATTGGATATAATATTACATGATTAAGAATAGATTTGGGTTTAACCTCCTAATGATATGGTATATAATTATTTTATTTATATGATGAAATAATCCATAATGGTTTTTGTAAATGGATTGATCAATATAGATTAAAACTAAAAAATGGATGAGAGGGAAAATGAGGTTGTTTTATGAATGAGAAATGAACTTGAATGGGAGTGTTGGACCACATTAGGTATGAAGTTTTATTATTGTCAATAGTTATCAATATTGATCAAAATGTAGAAGTAGCTCCAAAGTTAATAGAGGTTGGTTGAAGTGATAATGGCTGGAGAACTATTTTGGATTCATAGAATTGGATGTCAACCTGTCCCTCGAGGACCGTGCTATGACTACCCCAATCCCACCATCCTTTGGCCAGGGGCGGACGACTAGCACCAAAAAGCTGTATCCCTAAAACGGGAAGGAATTAACTTTAAACTGGTAGAGACACACAGTCCAAGAACATAACATGAAGAAACCACTATGTTAACTATTGTAGTAAAAGGAGTTCTAAAAGTATAAGGGGATAGAATACAAGCCCAGCTGTAAAAGTATAAGTACAACTGGAAAGTACAATACAACTGAAAAGGGGAAAACAACACCTAGATCGTCCATCGAGGATCCTAACTGAAGGGCCGGTACATCTCATGATCAGTAGTCCCTATGTCATGTCCAGCCAAATAGTCCACCTTCGAGTACTGTCTTGTCCCAGCTCCTCAGCCTTGTTCTATACTATTCATCTTCTGCACAAGACACAACATGGTGCGGGAGAACCCCGTGCATGGGTGAGAATAACGATACACAGTAGGGACCCCAAGACCCTCATAGGTCTCCCACTTTTCTATAAAGGAAAATAAAAAAATAAATACTTCAACTCTACTTAGGTATAGTAACAGACATATACCTATGTTATCATGATATACTCATCTCATACATGAGGGAAGAATACCGAAAAGGTAATACCACGAAGGTAGAAATACCACACAGGTAACAACACTGAGATAAAAGTACCACACAGGTAAGACCACGAAGATAACACCACAATGGTAGAAGTACCACAAAGGTAACACCATTAAGCTAACACCACGAAGGTACAAGTACCACACAGGTAACACTATGAAGAGAGAATCACCATGAAGGTATACATACCAAACAGGTAACACCGTGATGATAGAAGCACCTTGAAGGTAGAAGAATCAACTCAAAATCAGGTATAACATAAGTACAGAAGTACAGATGATTAGTCGTAATCTAGATCATATTATTTTATTAAGAGGTACTTCTTATGACCAAAAAAATCAATAAGTAACTAACCCCCGCTGACCCACACAGGATCTGACTTACAAAGGATCGTTATGCGCTTACCCACACAGGATCACTGAGGGCAGACCCACACAGGATCTGATAAAAGCTGACCCATACATGATCTATAGATTCCGACCCACACAAGATCGATATGATTTCTTCACGTTAGAGTCGGCCAATGGATTCCTCACACCCGGTGCACTCGAGCTCTGTAGAATCTTCCTCTTGAGTTACCGGTCGTACCTCAACTACCATTAATATCCTAAAAGGAGTAACCCAAAGGACCGAAATGTCACAACGGTTCCAACGAGATAGATGATGCATCAATCGGAAACTTGGTCTGTGAGTTATAAGAATTTTAGTTCCAAGGTCCCAATTGGATTCAAGTTCGATCCAACCCGACCGTACTACAACTATCTCCAAAACTCAAGTGGAGTATACCAAAAGGACAAACTTGGTCTAAGGATCCCAACGCCGTTGATAGTTCATCAATGGATTTCTATTTATCAAGATATGGCTCGTTAAGCATTTTTGGGCCCAGTTCTGGTCCAACCTGGTCTGAGCCGACCAGACCCGGTTTGAGTACGACCCGACAGGGTGGGGCCGCGGTTGGCTCAGCCCACCGGGTCGATGTCTGGCCCGACCTTCAAGGGGAGAGGGGTGGCCTGGCCCTCAAAGGGGGCATGGTCCATAGGGAAGGCGGCGCGACCGTGTGAGGCATGGCCCACTGGGGGGCTCATTCTAGCTGGGTCGGGGGAGCGACTTCCCCAATTTCCCAAAAGGCATAAGTCGTTCAATTGGTATGGTGGCCCTGATGGTTGGGTCCCACCCTAGCTGGTGTGGGGGGTGAGACCTCTGGTCTCCCAATTGGCCCAGATGTCATTCGACTACTCCATAGCGGTGGCGCCACATGGTGCCGCCAGGTTGCTTATAGGACCCGATGGAGCCGATCCTACCGATCTCGTCACGGCCAGCCAGAGGGCCACCCGACATATCCAGCTGCGCACGAAGGTGCGCCACTCTTCCTCACGCAGCCACCCGGTGTGCCGACCGTGGCCAAAGAGCTGTGTCCCAAGTCCTCCGGTGGTGCGTTGGTCATGTCACCCTCTATTTCTAGGGCTGGCCAGTGTGTCGACCACCTCCTCTGACTGTAGTAGCTGATGAGCCACGACCGCTTCTTTAGATGGCGCGGGTGCACCGCCTCCTCCTTCATGGCCGGCCGATACCAGCCACTGCCATGGTCCCTACTGGCACCGTTCAGCAGTACGACAATGCTAATGGTCTTCCACGGAGAACAAAATGGGTATCAAGGTGGGCGAGGGTCCGATCTGGGATCGTTAGGCTCACACCCTTCATACTAGATTGCAAAAAAGTGAGGGAAGATAAAGGATTCTACAACTCATGAATTTAAAACCAAAAGTAAACACTACCTCAAGAACGATGGTGAGTGCACATTTATGGGAGCAGGTCGGTGTTCGTCATCCCGTGCACTTGCCTCCAACAATGTCGCTTGATCGTCTATCTTCGGTTTGGGGTTTTCGTGTAGCTCATCACCGCCTCCTAGAATTGGCTTCGGCCTCCAAGGGTTTGGTGTCCCAACTCTTTGTCAGTACTTCGCTACATGGTGACGTCATGCCGACACCTCTCCCATATCTCCATATAAATAGGAGAGGGAAAAGGTAAGTAATGATGTTGGGAAATAATGGGGGCTCATTAATTAGGAACCTTCCTAATTCCCCAATGACATTGTTACTTAAGATTGAAAGGTAAATACATTTTTTGTTTTGACACGTCGATGGTCCCACGTTGCCATTAGTCCGTTGGAGGAAAAGATATAAAATAAAAATTAACTACGTTATTTTTATTATTCCTTAAAAAGTCCCAAAACATAAATTTTTATCCAGACCTACTGTGGAAAAAATAAAGTCTCCTTTAAGAAAATCATGGCGTTGTGGATTCAATGGTGTCCTAAAATTTTTAATCCTTGCACCAGTTTGCGTGTTAGAATACTTAACTCACGCATTTACTGAATGTACCTTAAAAAAAGTTTAGAAATTCATTTCGTGCACACCGGACATTGGAATCATGTGACATCAATTTTTGCAGACTCGTATTAATTCCGTATAATTAAAAATGTAAAATCATGTCCTTTACATTCTCCCCACCATAGAAATTTTTTTCCCAGAAATCCAAAATCTAGACTAAGAAAACAAATAGGGTTACAGAGGACGAATCTGAGCCACCCACTCCCAAGTGCTCTCCTAGAGGTTCCCATGCTGCCAACAAATGTGCACCAGAGGCATCAACCACCCATGGAGTACTCGATCCTGTCAATCTTCAATCTCTACTAGAAAATCCGTAAACATATCCCCATCATAAAATTCCAACTCGTCATGGTCGATGATGTGATATGGGTCATGCACGTATCTTCTGAGGTGGGATACGTGGAAGACATCGTCCACCCTCTCCAACTACGGTGGAAGTTCCCAGAGGTATGCCACCCCACCAATCCTCTGAATTATCTGAAATAGTCTGATATACATCAGTGATAACACTCCACCATGACCAAATATCCTTAAACCTCATTGAGGAGAGACTCGCAAGAATACATGGTGCCCCTCGTGGAACTCTGAAGGTATCCATCACCTATCAGTATAAAATTTTGTCTGCTATTTGGAATCTTCTTCTACTCTTGGATGATATACACCTTCTCAATAGTAGCCCGTACCAACTCTGGATCCATATGTGCTGACTCCCCTGGGCCTGGCCAGCATAGAGGTGATCTTCCAGGTCGAGTGTATAGGGCCTCGATTGGTTCCATAATGATGCTGGTGTGATAACTATTGTTGTATGCAAACTCTACCATGGGAAATTGATCCTCCCAATTGTGGCCAAAATCTATGTTGCATGCACGAATCATGTCCTCCAGCGTCTGAATGGTCTGTTCCGTCTGACCATCCATTTGAGGATGAAAGGTAGTCCTCAAACATAGATGAGTCCCAAATGGCTCCTGTAATACCCTCCAAAAATGGGATGTAAAACGTGTGTCACATTCAGAGACGGTCGGGGATGTCTCCCCATGGAGTCGCACAGTCTTCTATACGTAGAGGCATCCTAAGCCATCTACAGATCCCTACTCTCGGATAGGTAGGAAGTGAGATGACTTGGTGAGTTGGTCAATGATCACACAGATAGAATCATGTATCATGGACGTACGCGGAAGCCCTGTCACAATGTCCATGGAGATTCCATCCCACTTACACTCCGTCACCTCTAGTGGTTGAGATAAGATTGCTCGAACCTGATTCTAGACCTTCACTTGCTGACAAGTGAGGCATCGAGAAACAAAATCCACCATTTCTTTCTTCATCCCTAGCCACTAGTACTGATACTGGAGGTACTAGTATATCTTTTCCACACCAGGATGTACCGCTAGAGGGGACGTATGAAACTCCCTAAACGCCTCCTACAGTAGCACCATTAGTACCATGGTTTGTCCTCTGAAGAGGATGACATGCTCCCCACCTTCAGAAAATCCTTCAGGTGCCTGTCTTGACAATATCTAAGAACATCGAGCCTCGCAGTCAATGTCCCCATGCTGTGCTTTCCTGAATCATTGAAGGAGTGGGGGAGTGACTGTCATAGACTAGAGGTATGCTACTCTATCTCTATCCGCAAAGGATATCTACAATGGGGTTATCTTCTCTGTCGCCTCACTCTACAACTGCATGTGAGACCTCCTGGTGAGTGCATATGCTACCACGTTCCCCTTCCTAGGAGTAAAGACAATCTCAATGTCATATTCTTTGAGGAACTCTAGCCATTACCACTATATCAGGTTAAGTTTCTTCTTTGAGAAGATATTCATAAGACCCTTGTGATCATAGTAGGCTGTAGAACATTCACCCATCAAGTAATGTCATCACATGTTTAGGAGAAAACCACTTATACTAACTCCAAGTCAGGTGTAGTGTAGTTATTCCCATGCATCCTTAGCTACTGTGAGCCTTAAGAGATCACTGCTCACTCTTACATCATGACACACCCATGTCCAGTCCCTGATTCTTCGTAGTAGACTACTTACCCAACACCCTCTTCGGGTAGCCACAATATTATAGCACTCATCAGTCTCTACATCAGCTCCTGAAAACTCTGCTTGAATCTCTCCGTCTATATGAAGGGTTGTCCCTTCTTCGTCAATGCTTTCTTGGGTTCTGTAACTCTGGAAAAGTAAGGCATGAATCTCCTGTAGTATCTAGCCAACCCCAGAAAACTCCAAACCTCAGTCTCACTCATGGGTGGATCCCAAGAAAGTATAGCATATATATTTTCTGGATCCACTGCAACTCCATCCCCTAAGATAATGTATCCCAGAAAGTGGACCTCTCGTATCGAGAACTAGAACTTGAAGGGACTACCATAATGATGGTGCTTTTGGAGTGTATCCAGAACTATCTGACGATGATAGGCATGCTCATCCTCAATCTCTGAGTATATCAACATGTAGTCGATGAAGAACTCTACAAATGGATCGAGGTATGGCTGGAAGATCCTTTTCATGAGTCCCATGAACACTACGAGGGAATTGGTCATACCTTATGGAATTAATAAGAACTCATAATATCCATACCGACATCTGAAGGTTTTCTTCTGAACATCCCCATATCATACCCTGAGCTAAGGATAGCATGAGTTGAGGCCTATCTATGAAAACCAACAAGATCCCTTGAGATGATCAAAAATATCATCAATCCTTAGAAGTGGATACTTGTTCTTCATGGTCACCTAGTTCTGGCACCACGAGTCCACACAGAGTATGAAAATCACATCTGAATTTTTTTCAAACAAAATCAGGGCTGGCCATGGAGAAACGTTGGACCTTTTGAACCCCTTTCTATGCAATTCCTCCAACTGTACCTGTAACTCATGAATGTCCACGAGAGCCATCTGATATGGTGGTGTTGATATCAGTGTCATCCCATAGAACGTTTCGATGTAAAAGTATATATATCTGCATGGAGGTAGTCCCAAAACATCATCATGAAAGACATCAACGTACTGGTCCACCACTACAGGATATCTCAGACTCTCAATAACTACTGCACCGAGGGTAAGGCTAGAAAACTAGTGTGTGATCGGATGCACCCCTCTCCGGGTAAGTCTATCCTATGCTGCAAAGTTTCCCTTCTATCTAGTGAAGGAAAACTAGGTCCCATACTCACAGACACACCACACTTTGCGCCTAATACATTCAATCTGAGCATGTACAATGAATAAAGAGTCCATAACCAATATGACGTTGTAAGGCCTCGACGCTGCTACAAGAAGATCCCAGCCGAAGCTCACGCCTCATAGATTAAGCTCACACTGCCAGCATAAGTGTGTAATCATTGAATCCTATCCTATAGGAGTCTCTAGCCATAAGGATCGATCCAACGGCTCCACAAGAATCTATAAGATCCAAAAGAGGGTCGTGGAAATAATAGAGTAACTGGAAATTGTGTCTATAAGTACTTCAAATAAGGTGGAATAGACATAGATCATAACTATAATCATCTCTGGAGCACCATTGTCATAGGCATCAGCTACTTGGAGCTGAGCTCATCCCTGTACACCTTCTCCCTATGGTCAGGGTGGACCACCTAGAGGTGGTGGCGGTAGAACCTCAAATCTCTGAACACTGCCTGCTCTATGGCTAGCTCCTCTTCAAAGTCCACCTGCTGCCTAAGGATCTCCTCGAATGGATCTCTAACTCTGCCTCAGAGGTCCCTCGACTATTTGCAGGTTGTCTGTACGGTGGGTTGGGAAATTGCAAGCCATGTGGCCCTTCCCACTGCACGAGTAGCACTGCCTGCTCCCCAACTGTCCCGCTCTATCCCATGAGCCTCTCACCACCAACCCTGTATCCTAATGTTGTCCACCAAATGGTCTAGATAGCTTGGGCCCCTGCATCATCTTCCGACTTCCTGGTACAGATGACTTTATTATGTGACGTCCAATGGTGGATCTCACTGTGGTTCCTGCTCAGGTAGGATGATCTTAACCAAAAGCACTCGCTCTAGCACCCCTGCCTACGTCGGAATGCTGAACGATATCATTGATTCTCTAATCACCATTCGGAGACCCTGCTCAAAGGTTCAGGCCCTAAAAAAAGGGACTCATACCATATAGGTGGAATAGCAGGAGAGATCAGTGAACCTCACTAAGTACTGGGCCACCATAGTGCTGCCCTACGGTAAGTGCATGGACTCTTCTATACGCACAGAGCGTAAGGTCACTAGGATGAACTCTACCCAGAAGAGGGTCACCTCGTCATATATCTCTGTAAGAACCCAGTTCTTATTTTTGAGTTATGGGTTTCTTCTTTTCCCTTTTCCTTAAATTTTTTTGAGAAAATAAAGAAAATGGGGGAAAATCCCAAATTTTGTCAGTACACACCATGTAATTTTCCACACACCATGTACTTCGGCCGTGTGGGATGAGTACACAAGACGTGTTGGCCTGTCAGCAATGAAGGGTGTAAAAACTGACTACACGTCATGTATTCATTAGGTATGTGAATAGTAAGGTTGTGGAGTCAGCCGCTAGAGGATTGACAGTACACGCTATGTAGTCAGGAATACACGCAGTGTACTCATGTCAACAGATGAACAGTTCCATGGTGGAAAGAAGCTGCCTGAGGAACAGTAAAAAAAGTACACACCGTCTACTCGGGAGTACACGCTGTGTAGTTTTTTTTCGCTTAAAATGGGAAATAGCTTCCTCTGTTCACGGAGGAAGCTTAGAACCATCGTTCTAGAGCTCTAAAGGAGGTCGGATCTTCGGAGATCTCCTAACCACACACCGGGAATCCGAATCCTTCTCTGATGGTCTCGATTGAAATGAACGGGTTAGTTATTCCTTCTCCTTGGGTGTTTCTTAGAAATTATTCCTCTAATGGTAGTTATTTGAGTTTTAATGACATTACGTTCACCTCAGATCTACGCAGTTCTCATTTGTTTCGGGAGGCGTCGTTCATGTATACCGATTAGAGACAATCGAGGTAGGTGGTCTGGTATTTATTTCCAACTATTGAGTTGAATTTATGTACCATTTTGCTACCTACCCATGGTTGGGGTGTTGTATGACTGAGGCCTTTGCTGAAAAGATATCTATAATTGCATTGATAATCTAATGATAAGTTTAGACTGTTGTATGATATCACTTCTTAGATCCAGGACCACCCTAGGGGTGAATTCCTCTGTTTAGCCGTTTGACCAGGATACCTGACAGCATGACATGATTATTATGTGTATTTAATTTTCATGTTAGAAAGTTTATATAAATAGTTTTTTATGCATTGGGCTCGGCCCAGTTCCTTTAGCCTAAGGGAAGTGTTCTGTGAGCCTGAGGGCAGTGGTTGCTTAGACTGAGGGTAGTGTTTGGTTGGCCTGAGGGTAACCTTTGTTTATGAATGAGGGTAGTAGTCTCTATGACTGAGGTCAATTTCACATATGCATGAGGGAAACAATCGTTATTCCTGAGGGAAATCACCTGTGGATACTGGTTTGTTACATGAGGGTAAGAATAGTATGTCTGAGGACACGACTATTTAGAATATTCGCTGAGGTGATTTTCTCTGTATACCTGCCAAGATGAAGAACATGCTTGGAGGTAATAGGTAATAATTAAAATGGAAAAGAAACTGGTTGTGATAGTTTCTTTTGAGTACATACTAGTTTACTTCATTTACATTTGCACACTGCTGTTGCACCTTTTCACTGACAGTTGGGAATGGGCCTTTGGTGGGTGCCTTCTGGGATTTATTTTTCACACCCTATTTGGGTCATGTCTTCTGGCCAAATAGACTATATTTCTGCTGGTGACGACAGGGGAAAGAGTCCCTATACAGGCACATGATTGTAGTAGAGGAGTAAGAGAGCATGGGACCGAGCTATGGCTTGCGATACTGCAACCTTTTGTTTACTCTGCTATGTTTTGTTTAGTTGTACCTTGTACTTTGAGTTGTATTGTATTGTATTGCAGTGTATCCTGTTCTGAATGATTTCATAGAATTAGTGACATGCAGCATCTTTATATATATGACTGTTGGTTTAATTTTACTTTAGTTGTCCATTTCAGCTGTGTATGGTTTACTACTTCCGCTATTGTATGTTATTTATCTTTTCAATTATACTACACTTTGAAAAATGAGGGCATAATATCCCCACTATCAGACCTGGTCCCTCGCTTCTAGTCAGCAGCCACTGGAGTTTGGGGAGATGGACTTGAGTTCATGTGACTAACCGGGTTCGGGGCACCTATTGGGTGACTTCGAGATTCGGGACATTACAAAGTGTTATCAGACTAGGTTCTTTTCTTTAACATAATTTTGGGAGTCGTAGTCAAGGATAGGATGGATATGATAGTTGGTAATAATCTGTGCTAGGGAGTAGCTAACCTGTGTACACGGAAAATCCAATCTACCTCGTTTCTTGCAATTATTCTGATTTTCCAAATTTTACAGTGGATTTTATTTTCACCACTTGCTGACACACTTGTAGTGAACTATTTATATTTGTATACTGGGTTCTATTTAGTTTCAATCCAATGATATGAGGGTATTCCATCTCATGCATCATTTAGTAACATTCCAGAAATCACATGTCATGCATTCCTTCCATGACATGTTGATTCATTAGAAATTGCATGTTGTTGTGATAGTTGTTGTGCTAGAAAAGAATGCTGTTGTGATAGATACTTTTATAAATACCTGCTATTTGATAGGGTATTTTCATAAGAGGTTGTTGATAGAATGAACGCCGAACTTTGTGTTGAGTCAAAATTCCTCTTTTTACTTCTACGTCATGTTTTGGAAATCACAAAGTATTCTACATCATGTTTTGGAATTCATAAATGTATTCTACATCATACTTTGGAAATCTCAAATGTATTATATCATATTTTGGAAATTACAATTGTATTTTATCATGTTTATCGTATCGTACAATGGTGATCGTACTGACCATATCATATCGTACAATGCTGATCGTACTAACTTTGTTAATCGTACCATACTGACTCTGTCAATCGTATTGTACTGACTCTTTCAATCGTATCGTACTGACTCTGCTATTCAGATGTTCATTACTTGTTTAGGTACTTTTTCAAAAACACTTATTACTTTTTAATCGTACCCATGCTTTTCATTTATATATATATTATGTCCTAACAAAACGATGTCATTGAGTTAGTTACAGACTAATCAAAACGATGTCGTGCTTTCTGTTTCAATATGACTGTTGGAGGCAATATGATCGTTGGAACCCGAGGCCTATAAATAGGAGGTCATTTTAAGCTGAGACAAGTATGAAGTGTGGTGAAATGAATGAAGAGAGTTTCTGAACTACCAAGATTCTAGAGAGAGACTCTGTGACTTCTCTCATCTGCCTTGTGCGTCCGATAATCTTATCGAGGGATGTCGGGGATAGGCAGAAAGACGTGCCGATCATCATATCGAGGGCTGCCAGGGATAGGCAGAAAGACGTGCCGATCATCGTATCGAGGGCTGCTGGGGATAGGCAGACAGACGTGCCGATCATCGTATCGAGGGCTCACCAAGGTGTTGGTGAGACAGACCTTTTATCCTAGGTGAAAGGATAGCCCTTCTCTTAGGGTTAAAATAATTGTAATTCTTTTACATTTCGGCTGTTACTTGTATTAGAAAGGAATTTTTATTATTTCCTTTCTTCTTTACATTTTCAATTGTAATTGTTTCAATTACAATCATTCTATTACATATTGTATTGATTGATTCTATACGCTTTAAGGTATAATCATTCATCTTTGTATTACTCTGATTATTGTGTTCATCTTGAATACAATTGTTTTACATTACATTAGTATTACAATACATCATACCTATTTACATTCAATACAATTGTGGGTGTTTGTATTTGTATTAGTTTAAGATCATTTAAACTAATCTCTTAGTTGCTAAAACTCAAAGGTTTTTTAAACATACAATTCACCCCCACTCTTGTATTGTTCCATCTAATAGATATACATATCTTTATATTCGATCCAACAATTGGTATCAAAGGAGGTTTTCCACTGATTTGTACTACTAGCTTTATTTTTTTCTTGAATACTTACTACACTAACGTTTGGAGTGGAAAAGCATTTGTTGTATTAGATGGCAGGAAAGAATATTGGGTCAATAGACAATCTGAATCCTTCTAGACCACCGATCTTTGATGGGAATTATTATGAGTATTGAAGAGATCATATGAAGACTTTTGTTATCAATACTGGGGTAGACAATTTTATCATGCTTACTGGAGGTTACAAAATTCCTGACAAAGAAATAAGTACTTTCACCAACCAAGAGAAGCAAGAATATCAACTGAATTACAAGGTACGCAATACTTTATTATGCTCTATGACCAGGAATATATACAGTCAGATATCTTCTTGTGAAGCAGCCAATTGTATTCAGAAGAAATTAGAAGTCACTCATTTTGGTACATCCAAGGTTATAGAAACAAGGAGAGCAATGATTCGATCAGAGTATCATGGATTTGTTTTTCCTTATGGAGAGCCAGTATGTAAAGTGAAACAAAGGTTTATGACAATTGTCAACATCTTACAATCTATGGGAGAAAAAGGTCTTGATGATGAAGCTCTTATTGATAAGATTATAGATATAATTCCAAATGAATGGGAGTCGAAAAGAACAGCTATTGATGAAAATAGAAAAGTTTCCCAGATTACTCTTGATGAACTCTTTGGAACTCTTCTACAGCATGAGACAAGAATGAAGAGAGATGCTGATTTTAACAAGAAGAAGAATGGGAATGGAAGTGTAGCCTTTGCATCTAAAGCTAAAACACCTGAAAGGATTACAAGGTCTAAATCCAAAAAGGTTGTTATATCAGATTTAAGTGATTGTAATCTTTCGGATAATGAGTTAGCCAATCTTTCTAGAAGGATGAACAAGATCATGGGAAAGAAAGATTTCCAATACAGGTTAAAAAAGAAAGATAGGAAGGATATGAAAGATTCAGAGGTCACTTGTTATGAATGTAAGAAAGTAGGACATATAAGCCCTGATTGTCCTTTACTAAAAAGGAAAGATAAGAAGGAGAAACACTCTGAAAGAAACAAGAAAAGGTTTTATAAGACAAAGAAAGTCTTAAAAGCAAATGATACGTGTAGTGCAAGTGGTAGTGATTCCTCATATGATTCTTCAGAATATGAGACATCGGGACAAAGAAATATTGGACTTCTAGCCAGACTACCAATTAAAGATCATTGTCTCATGGCTAAGGTACATAATGCTGAAGCTATTACAAATGTCTCTTTGAATGCAAATTGTATTGATAATAGATATTATGAATCTTCAAATGATGAATCTTCATCATCAGAAGATGATACATTACCTTCTTTTGAGGAAGTCTCTAGATTTGCTAAATTACTTGAAAATGAAAATTCTAAACTCAAGAAGAAACTTGAGAAAGCAAATTCTAGAATTTCAATCTTGACTAAAGAAGTATCAGATCTTTCTAATGAACATGATGAGAAAACTTCTGGTTTTGAAAGTATTTTAAAAACCCTTGAGAAAGTTAAATTTGATAAAGATAAACTTTCTAAGGATCTTGATACTGTAATTTCAAAGAAAATTATTTTAGAGCCGAACTCTAGTTCAAATTCAAATGTTCTGGAAAATAAGAATTTGGTTTTAAAACTAAAGTCAGAGATTTTATCCTTGAAGAAATGTTTGTCAAAATTTACTCATGGAAAGGAAAACTTTGACAGGATTTTTTCTCAAATTAGACCTTTGAGAAATCGTTCTGGTCCTGGTTATACTTATTCCAAACCGGTTTTTAGTAACAACTATTTTCTTCCTCAAAAAACCTCTTTTTGTTCCAAGTGTCAATGTGGTGGACACTGGAGAAGAGATTTTTCTCTTAACAAAACTCAATCTTTAGGATTTCATAAAGCTCATTTTTCAAAACAAATGTGGATTCCTAAAATTCTTTTATCTAAAATTTCTGGATCCAAACAAGTTTGGATTCCGAAAAACTAATTGTTTTTTTTTCAGGAAAATGAGAAGTGTTCCAATAAGAACATTTGGTACATGAATAGTGGTTGTTCTCGACACATGACTGGAAACAAAGATCTCTTTGAAAAGGTTATCAAAACAAAAGGTGGAAAAGTTACCTTCGGAGATAATGCTCAAGGAAAGATTGTTGGTATAGGTAATATTGTTTTTCTTGGAAAAGCTCTTATCTCAAATGTTTTGTTTGTTAAAGGTCTTAGGCAAAATCTCATCAGCATAAGTCAATTATGTGATGAAGGTTACCTTGTGAATTTCAGAAATGATAAGTGTCTTGTTCACAATTCCAAGGATGAGTTCATTCTATCTGCCCATAGGCTAGAGAATGTTTACACTATTAACATAGAAGACCATAGGAACCAAAACTTACCTTGGTTAAGTGCAATAGAAGACCAATCATGGCTATGGCATAGGAGACTAAGACACTGTAATATGATAAACCTAAGTAAACTCTCAAAGAAAGGAATTGTAAAGGGGCCACCAGATCTTAGATATGATTATTCAAAAGTCTGTGACCCTTGTCAATTTGGAAGGCAACATAAAACTAGCTTTAAATAAATTAATGAAGTTTCAACTTCTAATGCATTACAGCTTGTGCATATGGATCTTTTTGGTCCTTCACAATCTAGAAGCATTGGAGGAAAATACTATGTATTTGTTTTAGTTGAAGACTTTACTAGATTTACATGGGTCTACTTTCTCACAATGAAATTTGAAGCCTTTTCCTATTTCAAAGCATTTAGAGCCCAAGTGAAAAATGAGAAAAACCTACCATTGATAACTATTCATAGTGATCATGGTGGTGAATTTCAAAATTCAGATTTTGAAACTTTTTGTAGTAAGAAAGGTATTACTCACAATTTCTCATCTCCAAGAACTCCTCAGCAAAATGGTGTTGTTGAAAGAACAAATCGTATTCTTCAGGAAATGACTCGAACCATGATGAGTGAATACTCAATTGCTAAGCACTTTTGGGCTGAAGCTGTTAGTACTGCCTGTTATAATATAAATCGTGTTTTAACTAGACCATTTCTTAATAAAACCCCTTATGAGTTATGGACTGGCCAAAAACCAAAAGTTTCACACTTCAATGTTTTTGGATGCAAAGTATTCATTTTGAATACAAAAGATAATCTACAAAAATTTGCACCAATATCTAATGAAGGAATCTTTCTAGGTTATTCAACAACTTCTAAGGCTTATAGAGTTTTCAATAAAAACACATGTACTGTTGAGGAAACAGTGCATGTAAAATTTGATGAAACTAATCCTTTTGTTTTCAACCAACCTAATCCTACATCCTCGGATGTGTTTTCTAAAAATGTTTATCAACCATTATTAGAAGATCACTCTGAAAAGGAAAATGTTCAAGAAAGTATTCCTGAAACATTTACCACAGAAGACATTCTACCATATGTTGATGAACAGGTTTTACAAAACCCAAATCAATTGTTTCTTAGGAATCATCCCAGTGATAACATCATTGGTGATATAAATCAACCTATAAGAACCAGAAATTCCTTAAGAAATTAAATAGAACATCTTGCTTTTCTTTCCCAATTTGAACCTAAAAGTCTAAGTGAGGCCTTAGGTGATAATGATTGGATCAAAGCAATGAAAGATGAACTAAATGAATTTGAAAGGAATCAAGTCTGGACTTTAGTTGATAGACCTAAAGAAACAACTGTAATTGGTGTAAAATGGGTTTTCAGAAACAAGTGTGATGAAAATGGAATCATTGTATGAAATAAAGCAAGGCTTGTTGTTAAAGGCTATAATCAACAAGAGGGAATAGACTATGAATAAACGTATGCTCTTGTATCTAGACTTGAATCTATTCGTATTCTTTTAGCCTTTGCAGCATTTTTCAATTTCAAACTATTTCAAATGGATGTCAAATGTGCTTTTCCAAATGGTTTTGTTCAAGAAGAAGTTTTTGTCGAACAACCTCCTGGTTTTTAAGACCCAAAACATCCTGATCATGTTTTCAAACTTACCAAGGCTCTATATGGTCTGAAACAAGTCCCTAGAGCATGGTATGATAGACTTACAGGATTTCTTTTACAAAACAATTACACAAAAGGTACAACAGATCCAACACTTTTTATCAAAATGGAAAACAAAAATGTTTTTATTGTCCAAATCTATGTTGATGACCTCATATTTGGATCAACTCAGAAATCTTTAACTGATTCTTTTGCAAACTTAATGAAATCTGAGTTTGAAATGAGTATGATGGGTGAGTTAACAATCTTTCTAGGTTTTCAAATTTCTCAAAAACTAGAAGGAACTTATATATCTCAACATAAGTATATAAAATATTTACTCAAAAAGTATGCATTTGAAAAAACTAAAAGTATTAGTACTCTAATTGGTACCTCAAATACTCTTTATCTTGATGAAACTGGGAAACCAGTAGATCAAACAATCTTTAGAGGTATGATAGGAAGTTTTCTATACTTGACAGCTAGTCGACCAGACTTGATGTTTTCTGTATGCTTATGTGCAAGATACCAATCTAATCCAAAAGAGTCTCATTTAAAAGCCGTAAAGAGAATCTTTCGGTATTTAAAAGGCACTATGGAATTAGGTCTTTTTTACTCTTCTGGGAATGAGTGTGTTTTAAATTTTTTTTCAGATGCTGACTTTGGTGGTTGTAGAATGGATCATAAAAGTACATCTGGAACATGTCATTTCTTAGGAGATTCCTTGGTTTCTTGGTCCTGCAAGAAACAATACTCAGTAGCACTATCCACTGCTGAAGTTGAATATGTAGCAGCTGGAAGTTTCTGTGCTCAAGTTTTGTGGATGCAGCACACACTCACTGACTATGGTTTGAGATTCTCCAAAACTCAAATTCTATGTGATAATACAAGTGCCATAGCTCTTAGTAAGAACCCAACACATCACTCACGTGCAAAACACATATATGTTAGGAATAACTTTCTTAGGGATCACACACAAAAAGGAGATATTTTTTTACAATTCATCAGAATGCAAGAACAACTTGCTGACATTTTTACAAAACCTTTACCTTCCGATAGATTTGAATTTATAAAACAGAATCTTGGAATGATTACATTAAAATAATCATTCATATATACTTCCTGTTTTACATCTCTCCTAATAGTAAGAAACTCCTCGTAGAAAGGGGGAGAACATTTCTTTCTATGTTTTTTTACTTTATTTCATCTCATCTTATGTTTTTCTCTGATATGTATTTTATGTTTATCGTATTGACAATTTTATTGTTGCATTCATTTTTTCTGTTTATTGTATTGACAATTTTATTGTAGCATTCATTTTTTCTGTTTATCGTATTGACAGTTTTATTGTATCGACCTATGATGGTAATGATTTTCTTTTCCATCGTATCGACTGATGATGGTAATGATTTTCTTTTCCATTGTACTGTCCGATGATGGTATTGAATTTCTCTTCCATCGTATCAATCAATCATGGTATTGAATCGACCGATGATGGTATTGAATTTCTTTTCCATCGTATCAATCAATCATGGTATTGAATTGACCGATGATGGTATTGAATTTCTTTTCCATCGTATCAATCAATCATGGTATTGAATCGACCGATGATGGTATTGAATTTCTTTTCAATCGTATCAATCAATCATGGTATTGAATCGACCGATGATGGTATTGAATTTCTTTTCCATCGTATCAATCAATCATGGTATTGAATCGGCCGATGATAGTATTGAATTTGTTTTCCATCGGCATGTCGTTTGATAATTCTATTGTATTTTATTTCGTAAGTTTGTATTTTCTTTTGAAATCTATCGAAACCAACAATTACCTTACGTTCTCCGACATGTATTTTTCATTTTTTTTAAAAAAATTTCCTTTGTTTTAATCCTAACCATTGATCTAGTTTTCTATAATCTTGATCGTAGAAGATCAACGATCACCCTTTTTCGACCGTAGAAGATCAAACGTCTCCCCATTATCGCCTATAAATAGCCCCCTCCCCTCCCCAAACCCACATTGGTTTTTCAGGATTTGAGGCGAAGCTCTGCTCCACCAGCTATAAATCATCATACGATATTCTCATCAGCATCACCTTTATGTCTCAATCCTCTGCTAACACTCCCGCCGAAATGTATTCAAATACTTTTACAGAAAAAGACTTTAACAGAGAAAGGTTAGTATCTCGGGAATTTTTTGATACGTACGATTCCATAATCAGGAGGATCATTTTTTTCAAGGGTGGGAACATCTATGTGTTGAAAAGCCAGATTCTGATGATCCAGTTCTTTTTGATGAATTTTGTCAATTTTACAAAACCATTTCTTTCGACAAAGACATGACTATAAACTTTGTTGTGTACGATAGAAAATTGTCTATGTCTGTGAAACAAGCGGCACATTTTCTGAATGTTTCTGTAGAAGGGGATTCTTTCTGTCCATCTCACAAACTACCAGAGGAAGTTGGTACGTTTAATAGAGAAAGTTCTGAAAAGACTTTGTTTGTTATTAATGAAGAAAAGATAAAAGTGTCTCATCATTATCCGGACAATCGTTTTGTGACTTTATGGATGCAAGGTTTTCTTATTCCAAGAAAAGGGGATAGAGAAACTATAAAAGTTTCTGATATTTTCATTCTTGACTATCTTGTGAATATGAGAAAAGTGAATCTCATGGGGTATGTTTTTGAAACCATTAAGAATATCAAGACAGGAGGGATTATGTCCCAGATGATTATATATCCAGCCATCCTTAAGAAGTTCATTCTTGAAAGTATGAAGTTTGTTAACATTCCATTGAAAGGAAACCCCATAGATCTGAAGCCTTCTTGGATTAGCAAAAGTACGATAAAAAAGTTAAATGTTTGTTTTGATCTCAATTCAAAACATTTTTCCAGAGATGTAGAAGCTGAATTCGCTCAGAATCAATCTGCACCTATGCCAGCCAAATATTTTCAATCTACTGGTGTAACTCAAAAGTCTGATATGAAAACAAGTTCAAAGCCCAAGAATAAGCCGAGGTACAGTAAGGAGGTTGTAGAAAAATGGAGAAAGGATAAGGAACAGAGAAAGGAAGGTGATCCGAAGTTCGGTCTTGACCCTGCTGAGGCTTTTGCAGAAAGAGTAAGGGTAGAAGAAACCCTTCAGGATGAAAAGAAGAAGAAGGTTCTTTTGAAAAGAAAGGCTCGGGACTTTGATGTCTCTAAAGTCTTGAAAGCAGTAGAGGAAGCTAGTGCTCAACTTACCACAGAAGTGCATCAAGAGCCCATCATACAGAATCTCCCTGAGAAAGAAAAACAAAAACAAGTGATGGAAGAGATAGAAGAAGTGGAAGAAGAAGAAGGAGATTTTCTTTTAAAATTTCTTCAAAGTTCAAAGAAGAGTAGAGAGGAATCGGTTCAAAAGATGAGTGAAGGTGTTCAACAAACTCCTCATGCTGATCAAGCACGATATCTGGACAGAATGTCATCTCAAGAAAAGCAAGGTGCTCAATCCTCTCAAACAGATAAAGTTGTTGTCATTAGTGACAGAGTAGAAGAAGAAAGAAAGAAGAAAGAAAAAGAAAAAGGAAGACAACCAGTTGTTGACTCAAGAAAATCGTATGAACTAGCATCGTACGATGAAGATACTGATTCAGAACATACAATCTCTCTCAAGAAGTGTGATTACATTGTTCATGTTTTGAGAAGGGTTGAGAAGACCATTCCATATTTCCCGAGGCTGGAAAGTAAGATTGATTTTATTACTGACAATCAAAAAAGAAATTTGGCTCTGTAAAAGAATTAAGGAAGAATGTTTTGTCAGTTGAAGCCGATTTGAAATTTCTTTCAGAAAGTTAGGTTACTCATAAGAAGGCCTGCAATAAGATGACCAAGTGGTCGTACAAAACAGAGAGCTCAATCAATGATCATGAAATAACTATTGAATATATGAGAAGGCTGTCAAATGAGCTTATAGTTGCTTTCAATAAGCTTGACAAAGAAACGGTTGAAAGGTTGAATCTTTTGTCTTCTCAACGAGCCGATGTTCCTTTAGTAAAAGATTTTCAAGAGAGAATGAATGTTTTTCAATCTGAATTCTCGAAGGTTTCATCTTTCAAGGATGAAATGGTCTTGTTGTAGAATCAAAATTCCGTGTTATCTAAAGATAAAAAGAATTTTCAAAACAGAATTGATACTCTTGAAGAAGTAATCAGAGTCCAGGAAGAGAATATCAAGAATAAAGATCATATTTTTGTGGACCAACAAGAGCTTCTCAGAACTCAGGGCAAATCTATTTCTGAAGACAAGAAGGAGATTAAAAAGATGAATGCAGTTCTTCATGAGCTCATAAATAAGGAGAAGGAAAGAGAAAAAAAATGATTGTTATATTTGTTTTCCTTTGGAACATGTCTGTTTTGTAATAATTGTTATAACTTTTCTTTTGTCCTGCATTTTTTTCCCTCTAAACTCTTTCAGGCAAATCAAAGTAACCCCATTCTTTTTGTAAACCACAAAGGGGGAGAATATTATAAAATGGGAGAATGTTATAAAAGGGAGAATGTTTCACGAAAGGGGAGAATATTTTACAAAGGGGGATTGGTTTAATCAAATGCTTCGAAGTCAAGGAAAAACTATGAATACAATCCTTAGGAAATTCCTTACCTTAGGGGGAGTTAGTTGTATTCAATTGCTTATTTAGAAGAGTTTCCAATAACTCAGGGGGAGATAAGTATTTCTTGTTATATTTACTTTGTGTGTTGTGCTTTCCAAAAAGGGGGAGATTGTTGAGTCAAAATTCCTCTTTTGACTTATACATCATGTTTTGGAAATCAAAAATGTATTCTACATCATGTTTTGGAAATCACAAATGTATTCTACATCATACTTTGGAAATCTCAAATGTATTCTATCATATTTTGGAAATTACAATTTTCTTTTATCATGTTTATCGTATCGTACAATGGTGATCGTACTGACCATATCGTGTCATATAATACTGATCGTACTGACTCTATCAATCGTACCATACTGACTCTGTCAATCGTATCGTACTGACTCTGTCAATCGTATCGCACTGACTCTATTATTCAGATGTTCATTACATGTTTAGGTAATTTTTCAAAAACACTTATTACATTTTAATCGTTTATGTCCTAACAAAACGATGTCGTTGAGTTAGTTACAAACTAATCAAAACGATGTCGTGCTTTATGTTTAAATATGACTGTTGGAGGAAATATGACCGTTGGAACCTGAGGACTATAAATAGGAGGTCATTTGAAGCTGAGAGAAGTATTAAGTGTGGTGAAATGAATGAAGAGACTTTGTGAACTACCAAGATTCTAGAGAGAGACTCTGTGACTTCTCTCATCAGCCTTGTGCGTCCGATCATCATATCGAGGGATGTCGGGGATAGGCAGACAGACGTGTCGATCATCGTATCGAGGGATGCCGGGGATAGGCAGACAGACGTGCTGATCATCGTATCGAGGGCTCCCGGGGATAGGTAGACAGACGTGCCGATCATCGTATTGAGGGCTTCCGGGGATAGGCAGACAGACGTGCCGATCATCGTATCGAGGGCTCACCAAGGTGTTGGTGAGACAGACCTTTTATCCTAGGTGAAAGGAGAACCCTTCTCTTTGGGTTAGAAGAACTGTAATTCTTTTACATTTCCGCTGTTACTTGTATTAGAAAGTAATTTGTATTGTTTCCTTTCTTCTTTACATTTTCAATTGTAATTGTTTCAATTACAATCATTCTATTACATATTGTATTGATTGATTCTATACGCTTTAAGGTAGAATCATTCATCTTTGTATTACTCTGATTATTGTGTTCATCTTGAATACAATTGTTTTACATTACATTAGTATTACAATACATCATATCTTTTTACATTAAATACAATTGTGGGTGTTATTATTTGTATTAGTTTAAGATCATTTAAACTAATCTATTAGTTGCTAAAACTAAAAGGTTTTTTAAACCTACAATTCACCCCCCCTCTTGTATTGTTCCATCTAATAGATATGCATATCCTTATATTCGATCCAACACTTTGGTTTTTGGGGAGTATGGACCCTCAATAACCAGAAATTGGTGGATCATTGACAAGTTTACTTTGTTGTAACATGTGTAAGCTGCCAAGCTTTGGTTTGCGGGGAGTATGGGCGCTCACGGATCGGAATTTGGCCCTTTGATGTTTGTTTCAATTTTTTTGTTCCAGAGTAGTTTTTGAGGCTTACTATCTGGAAAACCAATGATACACGTCGTGTAGTTCCATGGATACACATCGTGTGTTCTTCTGTTCGGGAAGAAAGGAAAACATTCTAAGTACACATCGTTTACCCTTAGTACACTCCATGTAGTCTCTTCCCGTGTCATAGACCATGTGGGTGGGGACACAGGGTAGGAAATGGCTTGGGGAAAAATGCCTTTTACCAATTGTACACGTCGTGTTGTGTTGACCCAGTGTATGCCCGTGTAACAAACAACATGAAAGGAGGAACCCTTAAGACCTACACGTCGTGTCTACCTTAAAAACTCCGTGAAGTCTGACCCATGTACCCGACTGTGTCACGAACAAAACGAGTTGGTGTTATCTTACCTAGTACATGCCATATCCACCTGGAACACACTCTGTAGTGTCAGCCATGTAGCTGGCTGTGTAGAGAGAAACACGGGTCGGTCTGGGGCTTCTTTAAACACATTGTGTCTCTTTGCAACACACCGTGTAGTGTGACCTGGGTACACAGGCCATGTCACGAACAACACATGCCGATAAAAGCTTATAGAGTACAAGCCGTGTACCTTTGGGACACGCCACATAGTCTTATTTTAGGAGAGCCGTGTGGCTTTTCCATGTAGAAGGACTCGGACAGGGAAGAAGGATTCACGCACATGCCATGTAGTGAAGAGACACACTGTGTGTTTGGGGTGTTACACGGCCAGTTTAAGATGGAGTACACGCCCATGGGGATGGCTTGCGAGAACACATTGTGTAGTAGTTATACACGCCATGTAGTCAAGTTTGGTAAATATTTAATTATTTCAATCTTCTATTCCTTTCTTGGTATCCTAGTTTTTGTTCTTCGATAATTTTGATCTAAGGTGTTCTTTGAATTTGTAGAGTCATTCCGCCGAGATGACCACCGGTTGTTCTCCAAAAGAGAGGCAACGATTATACTTTTGAGATGGTGGTCCATGGGCTACAAGTGGATCCGCCAACAGAGCCAGATGTAGCGCCAGCTGTTATACCAGACACAGGCACGGAGGTGCAGTTCTGTGAAGGCTTCATGTAGTTTATGCAGACCTTACAGGGAGCACTGCAGGCCGCAAAATATATTTCCGAGCAGACTCGTATCTTCCAGCAGAGCATCCACCAACGTTTTTAGGGGATGTTGCACTGTAGGCTGCAGAGTCATGGATGGATTCGATGTAGATGATATTCGAGCATCATGAGATTCCCCCAGGGAGGAGGGTCAAGATCACTACATACATGTTGCGTGATTCCACCAAGATGTGGTGGAGTGTTACCACCCAGGCTGAGCATCACCGAGACATGGCATGGGATGATTTTCAGGTATCATTCTATGAATTCTTCTTCCCGAAGACACTGATGGTAGATCTAGCTCTAGATTTCATGAATCTACAGTAGGGAACTGTGTCATTGATGGATTATTTTTCTCGCTTCACTGAGCTTCAGCGTTTCACACCCGTTCTGGTGGGTGATGAGGCATTGAGGGCTAAACTCTTTGAGGATGGTCTTAGAAGTCACATCTGAGCACTGGTGAATGTTTTCAGGTTTCCTACCGTGCATTCTATAGTGAACCAAGCACTGATTACTGAGCGCAACCTACAGGAAGTTAGTGGTGTGGGCCAAAGCAGTTCAACACCAGTTTCTGGTACTATTTCTACCAGTAAGCGGAAGAGGTAGATGGATTTACCTCATTGTTGAAGTA
Source organism: Viscum album (assembly GCA_963277665.1). NCBI lineage: Eukaryota > Viridiplantae > Streptophyta > Magnoliopsida > Santalales > Viscaceae > Viscum > Viscum album. The sequence goes on along the minus strand of OY728127.1, from coordinate 1,147,509,219 downwards.
CTAGCCAGAGGAATTCTTCAGGTGTACAGGTAATTTTCTACCAATTTGGTAGAGAGGGGCACAAGATACCTATGTGTTTTCATGACCCAGTGGAGTGGCGAGCTTGTAGAAAGATGGGTCATTTGTAGCGCTTTTGTAGGGCATTCCTACCAGCAGCTGGTGAGAGGTGTTCTGTGCAGAATCCACGTACAGGAGCAGGACCCACAACTTCTTACCAGTCGAGTAATTGGGTTGCGTCAGGGTATGCAGGAAGAGATGGTGGACGTGGTCGTGGTAGCCAGACACCGGGATCTCAGTGACAGTAGGGCGGGTCAGCTCTGGGTAGCTAGGCTATGTCATAGTCCCGCGACATTGGGTAGGAAAATGCAGTGCAACAGACCCAGCACGAGCAGGATCCCAATCCTTCTACTGTCATTGGTAATATTTTAGTAGCTTCTGTTTTATCTTCTGTACTTTTTGATATGGGTGCTACACATAGCTTCATATATGTAACCGTTGTGGAGAGATTTTAGATTTGGGTTTCTTTTTCTTCAGATATCATGATTCTTGACACTCCATTGGGAGTGAGGATGGTAGGTGAGCGTCAGTGCAGGAAGTACCCCCTTGAGGTTGGTTGATGTCACCTTCTATGGGACCTCTATGTCTTAGAGATAACGACTTTTGATGTCATTATTGGGATGGAATAGTTGGTACCATTTCAAGCCTTTGTAGATTTTTATCCTCGCAGGGTGAGTTTCACGTCACCAGAGGGCGGAGAGTTTCTATACAAGGGAGGGTGGGATGTCCAGGCGATATGAGCTGGACCCAAGCATGATGGGTGAGGTGGAGTGATTTCCCAGATTTCGAGTTTATATCTGGATGATCAGGGGACTTTTCAGAAGGATTTCCCTATAGTCATTGATCGTTTCAGGGATGTCTTCTCGGAAGACTTTTCAGGTCTTCCTCCAGAGCGAGAGGTTGATTTCTCTATTGAGCTGGTGTTAGGAGGGGCATCAGTGTCCATTCCTCCTTATAAGTTGGCTACACCTGAGTTGTAAGAGCCCAAGAGGCATTTAGGGGAGCTGTAGGCAAGGGGTTTTATCAGACCTAGTAATTCTCCTTGGGTTTTGTGGGTCCTTTTTGCGAACAAGGAAGACTATTCCCTTAGACTCTATGTGGATAATCAGAAACAGAATATACTGACAGTTAAGAACCGATATACCTTTCCACATATTGATGATCCTTTTGATCAAAATTAGTGAGAATGAGTGTTCTCGATGATTGAATTGAGATCCGGTTGTCACCAGTTACGCGTGAGACCATCAGACAGACCACTTACAACTTTTTGGAGCAGATATGGTTTATACGAGTACTTGGTTATGCCATTCGGACTCATGAACACGCCAATAGTTTTCATGGATTTGATGAATCACGTTTTCCATCCATATCTAGATTCTATTGTGGTAGCCTTCTTGGGAAATATCTTGGTGTACTCTCACACTCGACACAACCATGCTACCCATCTTGAGATCATTTTGAGTACACTGAGAGAGCACTGGCTATATGCTAAACACTCAAAGTGCCACTTTTGGATGGACCAGCTACACTTCATAGGTCATATTATCTCAGAGGAATGAGTTGTATTAAACCTAGATAAAGTGAGAGAATTAGTTTCCTGGGAGTATCCTAAGAACGAGTTTGATATATGTAGTTTCTTGGGGCTGGCTGGAAATTAAAGACATTTTATACAAGACTTGTCCTACTTAGCAGCGCCGTTGATGGGTTTAACTAAGAAGGTTGTGATGTTTTTTTGGTCAGAAGCTTGCGAGATAGCCTTTCAGGAGCTGAAGGAAAGGTTGACATCAGTAGCAATCTTGATACTTCTAGAGTAAGGGAAGAGCTATACGGTTTACTATGATGCATCCGGTATTGGGATGGGATCAGTGTTGATGCTAGGAAATAGAGTAGTTGCGTATGGGTCTCGGCAGTTGAGGCCACATGAGAGGAATTATCCGATGCATGATCTCAAGTTGGCAGCTGTTTTTCATGCGTTACACTCTTAGAGACATTATCTATTGGGAGTACATTTTGTGGTGTTCACGGACCCCCAATGTCTCATGTGCATCTTTACTCAATGTGACTTGAACCTGAGACATCAAAATTGGGTTTAATACCTTCTATCTCTAGACTTTGAGCTTTCCTATACACCTGGTAAAGGTAATGGAGTAGGTGATGCACTGAGCAAGAAGACTCAGATATAGGCAGTTCATGAGGCCAGTGGTGAGTGAATGCTTATAGATTTGTTCTCTGAGATGTATTTCGAGGTTAAAGATAGCCAGGGTAAATCCTATCTTTCATCCTTATCTGTGACTTCTACCCTCCAAGATAGAGTGAGGAGGAGACAACTATCTAATTTGGAATGCCTACTTCTACAGGAGTCGGTGGCAAATGAGGACCCTCCTCCTGGTTGGACGATAGGCGATGATGGGGTACTGCGTTTCCATGGACGAGTGTGGGTTCTAGGGGATATATATGGGTATCTGATGGGGGAGTTTCATGCTTAAGCTTGGGTTGTTCATTCGGGGGTTACCATGATGTACCGTGACTTGAAGCATTATTATTGGTGGTCGGGTATGAAGAGAGAGGTAACTAGTTTTGTTACGAGATGTTCCACCTATCAGTAGGTGAAGGCGGAGCAGTAGAGGCCAGCCATATTGTTACAGTAGTTACCCATTCCGATGTGGAAATGGGATTATGTCACGATGGACTTCGTGATTGGATGGCTGAGGTAACCTCGAGACAATGATGCTGTGTGGGTTGTTGTGGAAGGACTCAGGAAGGTAGATCAATTTTTTCCAATCAAGGAGACCTTCAGTGTTGATGATATCGGGAATATGTATATCTGAGAGGTCGTCAATCTTCATGGGGTCCCTCTTTATTTCATTTTAGATAGGGACACTCGATTTACGTCTCATTTTAGGTATAGTTTTCAGAGGGCACTGGGTACATTGGTTCTTCTGTGCACAACATACCACCCTTAGACCGATGGCGAGTTAGAGCGTACGATACAAGTTCTTGAGGATATGCTTCGTGCATGCGTCCTAGACTTTGGGGGATCTTGGGTGAAGCATATAACCCTGGTTGAGTTTTCCAACAATAATATATTTCAGGAAACTATTGTGATGGCACCTTACGTGGCTTTATGTGGTAGGCCATGCCGATCACCATTGTGATGGTCGAAGGCATGTGAGGAAGCTTTGATGGGGCCACGTCTTATGAAGGAGACTTTAGAGATGGCCCAGTTGATTTAGAAGAAGATGGATTCCGCACAGTCTCATCATAATTCTTAGGAGGATCGCTGCAGACGACCCTTGGAGTTCGTGGTCGGGGATCAGGTTTTCTTGGGTGTTTCACAGAGGTTGGGACACAGGCGGATCAGGAGAAAGGGTAAAATTTCACCACGGTATGTGGGGCCGTTTGAGATTCTGGAGAGAGTCAGGCTAGCTGCCTATCAGTTGTAGTTACCATAGAGGTACCTGGCCATGCACTACGTCTTCCATGTATCATAGCTATGTCGTTATCACTCAGACCCGTCTCATGTATTTCATCCCGAGGATGTTGAGATTTATATCAATACGCCCTTTGAGGAGCATGTAACACCCCGAACCCAGTTACCCAGAGTCAGTGCATTATTACATAACATTGGCATCATCAAAAGGATCAAGTCTCGAAAGACCGATTAGTTTATTATTCTTGGAAACACAAGATATATTCATAAGTCCTAAATTACATCATAAGGTAAAAAAACTACAACAACATCTTGTCTTCATATCCCCTCGTACTATCCCTGCATGTCATTAATAAATTACATCTTCACATCCTGGGAAAAATAAAACATTGAAAGGGGTGAGCTCAGATGCTCAGTAAGGATAACAATATAGCATAAGCTTTCATAGATAAGCATAAACACTTAAAGAAATTTATAACTAAAACAAAAGCCTTTTAAACTTTAACTTCAGCATAATATGGCAAAGATAAAATGAAATAATTCCATTTGATTATTCACATGGATATTCTACTAGTTAAACAATCACATGCAATATCAATAACCACTTTCATAATGATGGAATGCATAATGCCAGACTATCATAACCACATAGCCAAGGCCTCATGCCAAGACTACAAATAAGATTTTCCAAGGCCTTGTGCCAAGACACTAGTTTGTCTCATGAGACCTACCAATGCATCGAGGAGATATAGAGGGCTCCATCCGTTACTTACTAAGTCCAATGAATTCCTTATATGAAAAGTATTAAACATAACATAAACATTCGTATTAAAACTAGCATACAAAATTTCAATACTTTATCCACAAACCATGAATGGTATAAAAATAGCACATCCATAGTCAAACATAACTCATTCGATACAATATAAAAGATTTTATTGTATCATATTAACCTCAATTGGGAATGATGAAGGATATTGACATAGAAGAAAATAAGCATAAAAAAATTAGAGTGAAATATCCCCCTTTTTGTTGAAATCATTTAAAAGTCACACTATTTGTCAAGAATCCATTTAAAATAGATTTTAGAATCAAAGTGTCCCATACAACTTTGAAACTTTTAAAAGGAGTTTTAATTTTAAAACTTTAATGTCCATATAAATAAATCCTTAGAACCATTTTTAAAACATGGTCATTAATGATCAAGATTTAAAAGAATAAGACTTTAAAACATTTAAAAATGGTATTTTATTTAGACTTTCTAACAAAAAGAGAGACACCTGAATATAAATAATTGAGGTATTCAAAACATTGTAATATCATGAGAATAAAGGGATTCATGATATACTATGTCAAAGTACATTATATACACCACATAAAAGTGATTTGGTGTATAACAACAAAGAAGTCTCAATGCAATGTAAATTGAGATGAAATCTCTCATAAAGGTCGTATCCTTAGGTTAAGGATAAATAAACGGCATAATTATGTGTGACAAATATAAATACACAAAATATTATTGGATATTTAGTGTAAAATATTCAAAGGACATTCACACATATTCTTGTAAAAACAACACCAATGAATTGGATGTTTATCCCAACAAATTGAGATTGAGTAAAAATTACTCTTATCAAGTTCATACAGATGACTTGAGAATTTATCAATGCAGTGATTATGTGTATAAAAATTGTATCCAAAGAAAGGGGAGTGTAATTTATGAAATAATCAAATGAATAGTGATTCTACACATAATCTTGGAGTAAAATAATCAATGAAGTATGCGTAAAGCCGAATAAATGGAAATTGAAATTTCAAATTCCCTTATTGATTTGGTAACATACAAAACATACACCCATGAAATAAGGATCATAAAATTATGATGTAAATATATATGAATTAAAGTATATTACACAATGAATAAAAACATGGGCAGTAAACACACCACATGTAATAAATAAGTGGTGAACAATGGAATTCTCACGGAATTAAAAGTGAGATAAGAAACCCATTACTTTGTACTTTTTCCTTGGTTGAGGGTAGGTTAAACTCATGTATAATGGTGAAATAATTTTTATTAAATTATAAAAGAATCATATATATTAATATGATATCATATATGATCTTTTAATATTGCTTTGTTAATAATATCTTAGTATTATCATCGTTTCGGGTGTTAATTTAGTCATTTTCTTTGATATGTTTTGTTAAGTAAGCCAGGTTTGTAATAGATATGATGTATCTAATTCATATCCAGAATGATATCAAGTCCTTAAACATTATTTTTAAATCATAAAATGATAATTATACTTGAATGGATACGATGGAGAATGAATCTCATCGCGTTCGTGGAGACGGTAGTCCGTACGTACGCACGAGCGACACTATCATTCTTTTGATGTTAAAATAATATATAAATGGATGTTATATCATATATAAAGAATCATTATAATGTTATATTTATTATTTACACGAATTACAAATAATTATTATTCCCATCCAAATAATATTTTTTTGAATAACAATTACACCACAACGTGGAGACGGTAAGCCGTACGTACACACGTATGGTGACATGTCATTCAAAGGGTGGATAGAATACTGAAATATGGTTTTACCATGTTTATAATAACATAAATGTATATATAATATACTGGAGTTGTTATTTTATAATGGTAATAACAAAAAATAAGAAGTGGAAGAAGAAAGGGACTTGAAAAAGAGTGGTGAAATCATTACATCTTCTTTGGGTTCTTCATTTTGATTTGATCAAAGGGGCTCCATAGGTTGGATTTCTGACTAAAGGAAGGCCTCTAGGATGAAGTGAGGTAAGTTTATATAGTATTTGGGAAGGGTTTGGCCGAACCAAAAGGCTTTGAAGGTGTGAATTAAGGAGAAGGAGTGCCTTTTTATAAGAGGGGTGAGGGGAACCTTTGGAAAAGCTAGAAATATTATTTTATAATAAATTAATATTCGGTTTATAATGGCTCAAAAGTGGATTATGTAAATGTTAAGGTGTTTATAGGTCGAAAACCATTCAACCAATAGGATTTATATAGGTTTGGGTTACAATATTAACCTTATCTTTAAGTATTAACTCTTAGTTAATTAGTTTGACACTTACCATGTCCCTTTGTATTTTTATATTATATAGTTAATAAACATACTATATACCTCCAACCAACCACCATGTGGTCCAGTAATGATACACCTATCATGATATAAGTCTCTTTGCCGAAACTTATATTTTTAGAAATTGAATATCAATTAATAATATAATATTTGTTTTAAAAACTCTTTTATGTCAATTTTGACACTATTTGGGAAATTGTTTTGTGAAAATCATAACATAATTCTTACTTCGAACAAAGTTAATTCAATAATTACTAACATGTCATATTAACCTAGAAAATTAGTTTTATTCATAAAAAGTCTCAAATTATATTTATTTGTGTATTTATAATATCAATTATTTTAATTTTCCACTTTTATGGTAATTATTGTATCATCATTGGGACATAAATAAATTATATTATTTAATGTCTAAAAATTATAAATAAAATACCTTTATGTAGGAAATCTTTTTATCTTTCTAATTAACATTTATAGTCTAAAATCAAACATATATAAACATTTTTAAAAGTTGTTTTTCTAAAAGATATAAGCTTATGTCATTTTTGTATTTGTTTTAACTTAACTAAAATAAAGTGTCCCTATCACCCACAATTGGCTTCATCGGGGCCTAAAATCGACCCAAATATGCCAATGGTCGGACATGTATCCACAAATAAGGTTAGGACACGTTTTAGGGTAATTTAGTATTATTATAATATTATTTTTTAACCCTTATTTACCGGATTTACCCATTAACCATGGTAAATAAAATATTTACCGAAGTAATTATTCAAAATGTCTAAAAATAAAAGTTACCTATTTACACAATTTTTACATCCTGATTTTAAATATATAATCCATTTTTCCATATTCAAAACACAGAAGTGGCAGAAATTAATTTAAAATTAACTCCCGCTGGCAAAACAAAAAGCACGTTTTTAAGATATAATAACTATCAAAAGATTGATACTTGTTTATGTTCGGTTTAATTGTAAAATTAAGTCCAATGAACAACATTGTATTAAATGGTAAAACTATATTCTAAATATACTTTAAAACCACTCATATTCATAATTTATCATTATTAATTATTTTGATTTAAAAAGTTGTTTTTAATTAAAATTTAGTAATTTTCACTATTCATCAAAATATGAAAGTTATCCGAAAAGTACCAAAATTTCACCCTAATCTAACTTCGATATTACGAATCCAAAAATAAAGTCCATTTTTAATGATAAAATGTATAAAATTTTAAAAATTAGGTATTACTATTCATAACAGCTAGTTTGATTGGTTGCGGTGTGTGTTAGAACTCAATGTTGCGTACAACACACGCCATTGCATTATTCAAAGGGAAACGTACCATCGAAGCTTGGGGTGTTACATTCTCCCCTCCTTAAATAAATTGCATCCTCACAATTTTTTTTTTAAATTTTGCTTGATAATATAATGGAATTTCCCATATCGGAAAAAGAGTCATTAAAAAAATCACTTTAATAGAAAGGAAGTGAGGTATAAAGGTCACCCAAGATAACCCATACTAGGATTCCATGTAGGAAAACATGGATATGGAAGATAAACTAAGTGTTAAGTTCTGATAGAGAGGGATAGAAACAAGATCAGGAGAAAGTTAACAATAAGAAAACCAAAAACTTGTGATGGGACAAACGGTAATTAGTTTCCCAATAGGAAATGTAAATGGGCAACATTTTTATAATTTTTTTTAAGATACATTACATAAAGATGAAGAATTCATTTCTGAGATTGACTAAGAACTTAAAGAGATATACTTAATTTTTTTTGTAAAGTTTCATTCTTTAATAAATTCCAACTAATAAATCATTTTTAAACGATGAGTCTTCAAGAATACTTGGTCACACTAGAAGCGATATAATAAACTTCTTATAGAATCACATGATCCACGAAGGATAAACTATATATTTACCTTGTCTATAGATATTAATACAAACCAAAATGGTTACTATAAGATCTAATGATCCCCCAAAATGATATTCCACTAATCTTAATTTCTAAAATTAAAGCAACAATAACCCAAAGATAAATAAATACCATTCAATAGAAATTTTTCCTTAAAATCCTTAAATATTATCTAAACTAATATTGAAACCCAAAACTTAGAAAAATTTCGTTATGTAGTCTTCCATGTTAAATTTTATCTCCAAATGACATCGACTACTCTTAAATTCACATACTTAAAAGTAATTAACCTAATCACATATTCTCTATTATAGGTTAATCACTTCCATAAATTACCCAAATCACTATAAATCCATAATAAAAACATAGATAAAATTCCACCATTACTCCTCAAATGAAATTCCATAGTATTTTATTTTCCTTGGGCATATAGTGTCTCCAACAAAGCGAACATCTTCCAAAATAACATTTATCACTTAATCACCAAATTATTTTCCTATACTAAGTGTATTCATTTGATAAGACATTAGATCCCAAATCAAATTATTATGGATAAATAAATTCATTTAACTAAAAATAATAGTCACACTAACCAGGGACTTCACGTAGTCCAGTGGTAGGTGATAAATCTCAATCGCACTTTGGTTGTGGGTTTTATTCCCACATCTTTATCCGACGTGATGGGTTGTCACACGGTCTATGTGTTGTCCTTTTTCAAAAACTATATTTTATAATATTACCAAAATGAGATAAATTTTTCAAAATAACTTTAACATAATTTAACCTCAAATGTTATCTCATACCTTGCATTTTCATCCCAAAATATAATAACTTGCAATTATTTCAAACCCAATGATCATATAAGACGAAATTGTTATTTATAACTATATCCACAAGAGAAAAGATAATTCTTCCTCAAATATCATTTTCACATGATAAATTGCAGGGTTACACATACAAGAAAAAATTCTTCCAAAGTAATCCCATCAATAAAGAGCACTAACACTTTTAAACATGTCACCATCCATTTATTTCCACATAGGTTCTTCATCACATGTTCCTCAGGTTCCCACATTGCCTCTTCCATCTTATGATTTCTGCATAGAACTTTTACCGGACGAGTCATTCGGTTTCTCAAAACATGATATTTGGTGTGAAGAATTCTGATAGGCTCTTCACAATAAGATAGATCGGGTTCCAGTTCTAATTCTTCAAACGTGAGTACATGCGTTGGGACAAACATGTATTTTGTCACTAGTGAAATGTGGAACACATCATGAACTCTGGAGAGACTAGGTTGAATTTCCTTTTGGTAGAATGTGTTCATGTTTCACAATGGTACCTCAGGAATTTTCCAAAATCATCTACTTCCTTTACCCAAGAACTCCTCATCCATCTTGGATTAAATCGATCGAGGCATTGATGCATCAAAAAAAATAGGTATTTCTTATATATAATTTTGAGACATCATCTTTAATATGTTTTTTTAGAAAAATTATTAATGATTTATCTTCAAATATTTCAAAATAAGGTTTTGGTAAATCAGTTTCCTTATATCCCAAATGACATAAATATATAATTTGATACATATAGGCTGCTCGAAGGTCTCCCTCTTCTACAACATCTAAAAAATCATTTAGTGCATCGTAATTTTGAGACAAAGTGAAGAATTTGAAAAGACCCTGATGGTACTTCCAAGGCTTAGCGTGTTATGAAAGTTGAGAGCGCAATATTTTCCCATAGTCGGTACTTAATCCTTGAATGAATCGTTCAATGCCAGAGGTATTGGATTTCTCGTAAAGTTGTTTGCATGTAACTTGGACATTTGAAAAACTTTCAACATCATCTGCGCATGACTTCTGGATAATAATTGTAAGTATTTCTTCAGGAAGAGAGAGAAGAGTAGTTCTTGATCATTCTTCCTCCATGTTTTAACTAACAAAAGGAAAATACAACTAGGGCTTTTGAATACTTATTGAATAAGAATGTAAAAAAAATTAGACATAATAGAATAATATTGTAATTGATCAATATATCCTAGCTTGGGGTACCCTATGTTAAAATCTAGGTTATCCACTATCTATTTCTCGACATATAGTCTTATGGGAATTTTTTAACCCCTTAATAATGGATTATACTAATCTTGTGAATTTACCAAAGCATATCCCCCTGGAGTTTCGTAACCTAGAGTGCAGTAAGGCCCGTTGTTGTGCACCAGTTCCCATTCGAGTCTAGCTCAAAAAGGTGTTTTTGAGTTTTACCCCTAGGTACATCTGTGCCAGAGCCACCTCTACCTGCTCATATTCAGAAAGGGATGTATTGCTCAGAAAACTCACAAAATCTCTACAATACCAAATTTCTAGGAAGTTCTTCTATACTAATCTTCATAGTTCATCTTAGTTCTACGTGCTCTAATCAGAGTTTATCTAAATCTAGCTTTCAAGGTTTGTACAAAACTTCCTCTGATACCAACTGTAACACCCCGACCCTAGTTACCCAGAGTCGGTGCATTATTACATAACATTGGCATGATCACAATGGATCAAGTCTCGAAAGACCGATTAGTTTAGTAGCCTTGGAAACACTAGATATATTCATAAGTCTTACATTACTTCATAAGGTAAAAAAACTACAACAACATCTTGTCTTCATATCCCCTCATATTATCCCTTCATGTCATTCATAGATTACATCTTCACATCCTGGGAAAAATAAAAATTTAAAGGGGTGATCTTAGATGCTCAGTAAGGATAACAATATAGAAGAAGCTTTCATAGATAAGAATAAAAACTTAAAGAAATTTATAACTAAAACAAAATCCTTTTAAACTTGAACTTCATCATAATATGGAAAAGATAAAATTAAATAATTCCATTTTCTTATTCACATGGATATTCTACTAGTCGAACAATCATATGAAATATCAACAACCACTTTCATAATGATGGAATGCATAATTCCAGACTATCATAACCGTATAGCCAAGGCCTCGTGCCAAGACTACAAATAAGATTTTGCCAAGGCCTTGTGCCAAGACACTAGTTTTTCTCATGAGACCTACCGATGCATCGAGGAGCTATAGTGGGCTCCACCCGTCACTTACTAAGTCCAATTCATTCCTCATATGAAAAGTTTTAAACATAACATAAACATTTGTATTAAAACTAGCATACGAAATGTCAATACTTTATCCACAACCCATGAATGGTATAAAAATAAAACATCCACAGTCAAACGTAACTCATTCGATACAATATGTAAGATTTTATTGTATCATATTAACCTCAATCGAGAATGATGAAGGATATTGACATAGATGAAAATAATCAGCAAAAAAATAAGAGTGAAATATCCCCTTTTTCTTGAAATCATTTAAAGGTCACACTATTTGTAAAGAATCCATTTAAAATAGATTTTAGAATCAAAGTGTCCCATACCACTTTGAAACATTTAAAAGGAATTTTTATTTTAAAACTTTAATGTCCATATAAATAAATCCTTAAAACAATTTTTAAAACCAGAACATTAATGAGCAAGATTTAGAAGAATAAGTCTTTAAAACATTTAGAAATGGTATTTAAGTTAGACTTTCTAACCAAAAGAGAGACACTTGAATAAAAATAATCGAGGTAATCAAACATTGTAATATCATGAGAATAAAGGGATTCATGATATACTATGTGAAAGTACATTATATACACCACATAAAAGTGATTTGGTGTATAACAACAAAGAAGTCTCAATGGAAAGTAAATTGAGATGAAATCTCTCATAAAGGTCGTATCCTTAGGTTAAGGATAAATAAACGACATAATTATGTGTGAAAAATATAAATACACTAAATATGATTGGATATTCATTGTAAAATAATCAAAGGACATTCACACATATTCTTGTAAAAACAACACCAATGAATTGGATGTTTATCCCAACAAATTGAGATTGAGTAAAAATTACTCTTATCAAGTTCATACCAATGACTTGAGAATTTATAAATGGAGTGATTATGTGTATAAAAAGTATATCCATAGAAAGAGGAGTGGAATTTATGAAATAATCAAATGAATAGTGATTCTACACTTAATTTTGGAGTAAAATAATCAATGATGTATGCGTAAAGCCGAATAAATGGAAATTGAAATTTCAAATTCCCTTATTGATTTGGTAACATAAAAAACATACACCCATGAAAGAAGGATCATAAAATGATGATTAAAATATAGATGAATTAAATTATATTACACAATTAATACAAACTTCGGCAGTACACACACCACATGTAATAAATAAGTGGTGAACAATGGAATTCTCACAGAATTAAAAGTGAGATAAGAAACCCCTTACTTTGTACTTTTTCCTTGGTTGAGGGTAGATTAACCTCCTGTATAATGGTGAAATAATTGTTATTAAATTATAAAATTATCATATATATTAATATGATATCATATATGATCTTTTAACATTGCTTTGTTAATAATATCTTTGTATTATCGTCGTTTCGGGTGTTATCATACTCGTTTTGTTTGATATGTTTTGTTACATAAGCCATGTTTTTCATGGATATGATGTATCTTATTCATATATAGAATTATTTCAAGTCATTAAACATTATTTTTAAATCATAAAATGGTAATTATACTTGAATGGATACGATGGAGAATGAATCTCATCGCGTTTGTGGAGACGGTAGTCCGTACGTATGAACGAGAGACAATATCATTCTTTTGATGTTAAGAAAATATATAAATGGATGTTATATAATATATAAATAATAATTATCATGTTATATTTATTATTTACATGAATTAAAAATCATTATTATACCCATCCAAATAATAATGTTATGAATAACAATTACACCACGACGTGGAGACGGTAAGCCGTACGTACACACATATGGTGACATGTCATTCAAAGGATGGATAGAATACTTAAATATGGTTGTAACATGTCTATAATAACATAAAATTATATATAATATACTGGAGTTATTATTTTATAATGGTAATTACAAAGAAAGAAGAAGTGGAAGATGAAAGGAACTTGAAAAAGGGTGGTGAAATCATTACATCTTCTTCGGGTTCTTCCTTTTGATTTGATCTAAAGAGATACATAGGTTGGATTTATGACTAAATGAAGGCATCTAGGATGAATTCAGGGATTTTTAGAGAGTATTTGGGCAGGTTTTGGCAGAACCAAAAGGCTTTTAAGGTGTGAATTAATGAGAAGGAGGAGTTCCCTTTTATAAGAGGGGTGAGGGGAACCTTTGAAAAAGCTAGAAATATTATTTTATAATAAATTAATATTCGGTTTATAATGGATCCAAAGTGGATTATTTAAAGTTTAAGGTGTGGATAGTTCAAAATCCATTAAACCAATAGGATTTAGACAGGTTTGGGTTACAATATTAACCTTATCTTTAAGTATTAACTCTTAGTTAATTAGTTTGACACTTACCATGTCACTTTGTATTTTTATATTATATAGTTAATAAACTTACTATATACCTACAAACGACCACCAAGTGGTCCATTAATGATACAACTATCATGATATAAGTCTTTTGGCCGATCCTTAGATTTTTAGGAATTGAATATCAATTAATAATATAATATTTGTTTGAAAAACTATTTTATGTCAATTTTGAAACTATTTTGGAAATTGATTTTTTTGAAAATCATAACAGAATGATTACTTCAAAAAAGGATAATTAAATCATTCCTAACATGTCATATTAACCTAGAAAATTAGTTTTATTCATAAAAAGTCTCAAATTATATTTATTTGAATATTTATAATATCAATTATTTTAATTTTCCACTTTTATGGTAATTACTACATCCTTATTGGGTCATAAATAAACTAAATTATTTAACATATAAAAATTATAAATAAAATATATTTATGTAGGAAATATTTTTATCTTTATAATGAATATTTATAGTCGAAAATACAACATATATAACCCTTTGTGAAAATTGTTTTTCTAAAATATATATGCTTATGTCATTTTTGTATTTGTTTTAACTTAACTAAAATAAAGTGTCCCTATCACCTACAAGTGGCTCCATGGGGTCCTAAAATCGACCCAAATATGGCCATGGTCGGACATGTATCCACAAATAAGTTTAGGACACGTTTAAGGGTAATTTAATATTATTATAATATTATTGTTTAACCCTTATTTACCGGATTTACCCATTAACCATGGTAAATAAAATATTTGACGATGTAATTATTCAAAATGTCTAAAAATAAAAGTTACCTATTTACAAAATTTGTACATCCTGATTCGAAATATGGAATCCATTTTTCCAAATTCAAAACATAGAAGTGGAAGAAATTAATTTAAAATTAATTCCCACTGGCAAAACAAAAAGCGTGTTTTTAAGTTATAAAAACTATCAAAAGATTGATACTTGTTTATGTTCGGTTTAGTTGTCAAATTATGTCCAATGAACAAAATTGTATTAAATGGTAAAAATATATTCTAAATATACTTTAAAACCACTCAAATTCAGAATTTACCATTATAAATTATTTTGATTAAAAAAGTTGTTTTTAATTAATATTTAGTAATTTCCACTATTCATCAAAATATGAAAGTTATCCGAAAAGTACAAAAATTTCACCCTAGGCGAATTTCGATATTAAGAATCCAAAAATACAGTCCATTTTTAAGGATAAAATGTATAAAATTTCAAAAAGTAGGTATTACTATTCATAACGGTTAGTTTGATCGGTTGTGGTGTGTGTTAGAAATCGATGTTGCGTACAACACACATCATTGCATTATTCAAAGGGAAACGTACCGTGGAAGCTTGGGGAGTTACAAAGCATCCAATTCATATTGTTGATAAGTTCACGAAGGATCTCCGAGGCCGGTCAGTTCCTCTCGTATGGGTGCTTTGGCAGCATGGATGAGTGCAGGATGAAACCTAGGAGTAAGAGACAGACATACATAATTAGTGGCTACAGTTGTTCACAGCTTTACCTTCAC
This sequence comes from Viscum album, assembly GCA_963277665.1. NCBI lineage: Eukaryota > Viridiplantae > Streptophyta > Magnoliopsida > Santalales > Viscaceae > Viscum > Viscum album. Next base: position 1,147,493,680 of record OY728127.1, on the reverse strand, counting down.
CACCCTTGGAAGGGAAATTCGGGGACGAATTTCTTTAAGGGGGGAAGTTTGTAAGAACCCGATTCTTATTATTGGGGTACAAGTTTCTTCTTCTCCCTTTTCCTTAAGTGTTTTTGAGAAAATAATGAAAATGGGGGAAAATCCAAACATTTTTGGGTACACTCCATGTACCTTTCCACACACTGTGTACTTTGGCTGTGTGGGATGAGTACACAGGGCGTGTATGCCTGTCGGAAATTAAGGGTGTAAAAACTGACTACTCGCCATGTATTTTGTATTTACACGTCGTGTATTTAGTCGGTAGGTGAATAGTAAGGTGGTGGAGGCAGCCGCCAGTGGAGCGACAGTACACGCCGTGTAATCAGGAATACACGCCGTGTAATCTGGTCGATGGATGAATAGTGTTGTGGTGGAATGAAGCTGCCAGAGGAACATTTTAAAAAAATGAAAAGTACAGGCCGTGTATTTGGGAATAAACATATTGTAGTTTGTTTTTTCGCTTAAAATGGTAAGTAGCATCCCCTTTTCACGGAAGAAGCTTAGAACTGTTGTTTTGGAGCTCAAAAGGAGGCAAGAGCTTCGAAGATCTCCCGACCGCACACCGGGAATCCGAATCCTTCTCTAAATGTCTCGATTGAACCGCATAGGTGAGTTCTTTCTTCTCCTTGGGTGATTAATACTAATTATTACTCTAATGGAAGTTATTTGAGTTTGAACGAGATTATGTTCACCTCAGATCTGTATTGTTCTTGTTTGTTTCAGGAGGTTTCGTTCACGTATACCAATCAGAGATGATCTAGGTAGGTGGTCTGGTGTTTATTTACAACTGTTAAGTTGAATTTATATACCACTATGCTACGCTCTCATGGTTGGGTTGTCGTATGGCTGAGGTCTTTTCTGAAAAGATATCTAAAATTTCATAGATAATCTAATGATAAGTTTAAATTTCTTTTTGGGGTCACTTCTTGGATCCAGGACCACCCCGGAGGTGTGTTTCTCTGTTTATCAGTTTGGATGGGATACCCGAGGGTATGTCATGATTACACTGTACATTTCATTTTCTTGAGAGAATGTTTATAGAAATTGTTTTTTGTGATTTGGGCTCGGCCCGGTTCCTTTAGCCTGAGGGCCATGTTCGGTTAGCCTGAGGGCAGTGGTTTCTTAGCCTGATGGTAGTGTTTGGTTGGCCTAAGGGTAACATTTGTTTATTCCTAAGGGCAGTAGTCTCTATTCATGAGGGAAATTTCACGTATGCTTGAGGGAAATGATTGTTATGCCTGAGGGAAATCACCTGTGGGTATTTGTTTGTTAACTGAGGGTAAGGATAGTTTGTCTGAAGACATGGCTATTTAGAATATTCACTAAGGCGATTTTCTATGTATATATTCCAAGATGAAGCACAAGCATGGAGGTAATAAGTAATAATTAAAATGGCAATGAAACTGGTAGTGATAGTTGCTTTTGAGTACTTACTAGTTTACTGCATCTACTTTTGCACACTGCTGTTGCACATTTTCACCGATAGTTGGGCACAGGATTTGGTGGGTGCCTACTACGATTTATTTATCACACCCTATTTGGGTCATGTTTTTATCCCAAATAGACTATATTGTTGCATGTGTCGACATGAGAAAGGGTCCCTATACAAGTAAATGATTGTAGTAGAGGAGTAGGAGAGGATATGACCGAGCTTTGGCTTGCGATGCTGCTGCGTTTTGTTTACTCTTCTTTGTTTTGTTTGGCTATACCGTTGTACTTTGAGTTGTATTGTATTGTATTGCAGTGTATCCTATTATGACTGCTTTCATATAATTAGTGACATGCTGCATCATTATATATATTACTACTCGTTCATTTTTACTTTAGTTGTCCATTTCAGTTGTATATGGTTTACTACTTCCGATGTTGTATGTTATTTATGTTTTCCACTGCGCTACACTTTGAAAAATGGGGGCATAGTTTCCGCACTATGATACTTGGTCCCTTAATGCAAGTCAGAAGCCTCAGGCTTTTGGGGAGATGTGCTTGAGGTCATTTGACCGACTGGGTTCCGGGCACCCGTTGGGAGAATTCTGAATCCGGGACGTTACAATCTATAGCATCAAGCTCCACCATCTCTCTGCTACTCCCTGGAAGAGACAGGATTCTAGGATCGCCATAAAGTCAACTGGTGTCCCAACTAAACGAAAAACTCTGGCCACATCCTCCATCCAATCCTCATCCGCCTGTGGGTTTGTCTCGCCTCGGAACCTCGGAGGCCTTTTCTGCTGGTACTCGTGCAACATGCACAGTTGACGTGCATCCAATGCTTGTGGGGCTGGTGGAAATGGCTTCTCTATGGGTTGTGGTGCTGCTGGTTCACCACCCGAATATGCTAACACTGTAAGAGGGTACTGCACTCGGTGGGACGTCACTACTTACTATTTCGGGAACCCTAGCCGATTGTCTATGTGGCGGCTTCCTGAAATTAAACAGATGTTCCATGGTCTATAAGTTATACCTGGTGAGCTAACTCAAATAAATCACACGAAATACTTTTCAAAACACCTGCAATCAATGTTTCTGTGCACTTAGTCAGAAATCAGAATTCAGGATCCTGTTGTATGGATATGTCTGCCGCTGCACCAACACTGGATTACCTAAACTGAAAACCACACTCATTACACATAACACTACAACCACATAGAAAATATCAGAGTCCTTGTTCTTTAGTAGATCCGACTCCTCTGATACCACTTTGTCATGACCCATCCCTCAGGGACCATGTTGCGACTACCCCAAGCCTGCCTTCTATAGGTCAGGGGCTGGATACTAGCATCAGAAAGGCATATCCCTAAAATGGGAATGCATTTACTTTTAACTTATATACACAAATAGTCCAAGAACACAACATGATTCAACTACTATGTAAACTAATCTAGTAAAATGAGTGCTGAAAGTAAAAGGGGCCAGATCACAAGCCGAGCTGTAAAAGAACAAGTACAACTGAAAAGTACAAAACAACTGAAAAGGGGAAAAAAGATCGAGGACCGTCCACCGAGGATCCTACCTGAAGGTTATGTACAACTCACTATTAGTAGTCCCTACATCACGTCACTCCAAATAATCCACCTATGAGAACCATCCAGTCCTGGGTCCCTTAGTCTCGATCAATGTTGTTTGTCGTCTGGAGAAGACACAATAATGTGTGAGAGAAGCTCGTGTAGTGGTGAGTATAACAACACTTAGTAGGGTTCCCGAGACCCCTTTTTGTCTCCCAGAGTTCCAAAAAGTAATATACCACAAAGCTAGACTTCAACTCTACTTAGGTATATTCCATACATATACCAAAGTTATCAAGATATACTCATCTGATACATGATGACGGAATACAACAAAGGTACTACCACGAAGGTAGAAAAACCACATAGATAACACCGCTGAGATAAAAGAACCACATAGGGAACACCATGAAGATAATACCACAAATGTAGAAGTACCAAATAGGAAACACCACTAAGACAACACCATGATGGTAGGAGTACCACACAAGTAACACTATGAAGATAGAAGAACCACAAAGGCAGAAGTACCAAATAGGTAACACCATGAAGATAGAAGCACCATGAAGGTTGAAGAATCAGCTCACAATCATGTATATCTTAATTATAGAAGTAAAAATGATTTTTCATCAGCTAGATCATCTTATTCTGTTAAGAGGAACTCCTTATGACCCACATAATATCGATAGGTAACGAACCCCCACTAACCCACACATGATCTGAACCACACATGATCAGTATGCACTAACCCACATAGGATCATTGAGCGCCGACCCACAAAGGATATTATAAAAGATGACACACAAATGATCGATAGATGTTGACCCACACAGGATCGATATTCTTTCTTCATGTTACAAGCTGCCATAAGATTCCTCCCACCCAGTGGACTCGAGCTCCGTAGAATCTTCCTCTTGAGATATCAGTCATAAATAGACCACCACTATGCTCTATAAGGAAGAGACCCAAAGGAATTACATGTCGTAACAGTTCCAACACGACAAGAGATGCGTCAGTCGGACGCCCGGTCTGTGACTTATAAACGTTTTAGTTCCGAGGGCCTGGTTGGATTTGGGTTCGATCCAAACTGGATATACTCCAAATGTCTCCAAAATTGAAGTAGAGTATACCAAAAGTATCTACTCTATCCAAGGATCCCAACACCACATACGGTTTGTCAAACAGACATATGGTTCTCATGATATGTCCCTTTATGTGTTTCTGGGCCTGGGTCCGGTCCGATGCAATCCGAGTTCGACCTGGTGGGGTGGCGCCTTGGCGGGCTCAGCCCACTGAGCTGAGGTCCAGCGCGACCCGCAAGAGGGTGTGGCCCAGCCTGGATGGGGGTGGGCTAGCCCGCAAGGGGGGCACGACCTGCTAGGAACACGGTTCATTGGGCATGCGGCTTGGCCCGTGGGGTAGGCATCCAAACCGTGTGAGGCACGAATCACTAGGGGGCTCGTTCTAGGTGGCACGGGGGAGGGGCTCCCCTGATATCCCGAATAGCCAAAGACATTTGGTTATTGAGGAGGCACCAATGGATGGGGCCCACCCCAGCTCGTGCGGGGGGTGAGACCCCTGGTCTCCCGAACGGACCGAAGGTCATTTGACTCCTCCACCATAGCGGCGCCATGTGGTCACGCCAGGTGGCTTGCAGGACCCACTGGAGCGGGTCTTGCTGATCTCGTTGCGGCCGGACAGTGTGCCGATCGAATTCTCCACTAGAGTTTGACAGTGCGTCGCTCCACCACCAATGGGCGGCCAGTGTGTCGGCTACCATCATCTGGTATGTTGAGGCTGATGAGCTGTGGCCTAAGTCCTCCAGAAGTGCGCTGGTCATGCGACCCTATCCTTTCACGATGAGTTACTGTGCCAACCGCCTTCTCTAACCGCCACTGTTGACGAGGCATTGTCGGTTCCATCGGCGGTGCAGGTAGGCCTCCACCTCCCTCTCGACTGGCCAGTACCGGCCACCGGCTCGGTCCCTGATGGTACTGGTCATCGGTATCGCCATGCTGACTGTCTTCCATTGAGAAAAAATTGGGTAGCAAGGTGGAGGAGGGTCTGGGCCAGGTTCTTTTGTGGAAGCATCTCTGTGTTCATCATCCCCTGCAACTTTCCTCCAATGAGGTTTCTAGATCAGTGATATTCAGTTCAAGGTTTCGGTGTCACTCATCACCGCCCACTGGAACTAGCTCCGTCCTCCAAATGTTTGGCATCCCGACACTTTGTCATCACTTTTCTTCTTGGTGAAGTCATGCCGAAACCTCTCCCCTCACTCTATATAAATAGGATAGGGAGAGGGTAAGTGAGATTTTTGGAATTAATGGGGGCTCATTAAATAGAATCCTCCCTAATTACCCAACGACGTCATTACATAAGATTTAAAGGACAAGCCATTTACTGGCTTGAAACGTAGCTGGTTCCACGTTTCCATTTTTCCGTTGGAGGAAAACATAGAAAATAAAAATTAACTAAGTTATTTATATTATTCTTTAAAAAATCCCAAAATAATACTTTTTCTCCAAACCTTCTGCGGTCAAAGTGAAGCATCCCAAAAGCGATTCCCCACATTACAGATTCAACAACATCCTTCGATTTTTTATCCGAGCTCCAGTTCAAAAGTTAGAAAACAACGATTGTGCGTTTACTAATTGTACCTTAATAAAAGTTTAGAAATTTATTCTGGGCACACCGAGCCTTGGAATCACGCGCCTTAAATTTTCACAGACTCGTAATAATTCCATATAATTAAAAAAATTACCTGAATAGTCCGAGTCTTTACACGGTAATTCTCCACATTGTTTAATTCAGATGGTTGATGCATTGATCATACGTTCCAATGTCATGTATCTGGGGTGATACCTTTTATACAATAATGAAGGATGGTTGAATTTTAGTTTATATTTTTTACTACAAAATGAGTAATAGGAAAGGATAAGAATAGGGTGTGGAAGAGTCTTGGAATTCTTTGGTGTCCATGCATGTGTTTTGAGAAAAAGGTTGGCCATGCTTATGTTTTTTGTTTAACATTTTTTGTGTGGACTTACATAAAAATATGTCCTACCAAAGAGTGAAACAAACAGCCTCAACCCAAACCACAAGTGAGACTACCTGGGTCAACCGAGGCACATGGAAGATGCAAAATGCTAGCCCTTGAGTGGTAAGGCCGGGCGAGTGGCTCAGAGGAGCGCACAAGATGAAGCCCACACATTATTTTGGGCCATAACTAGAAGATGGTGGGCACAAAGTGTGCTCAGAAAACACTATATGGGGTGGTACCATGGAGGGAGGAGAAGTAATATAGTGATGGAGTGGAGAGGTTTGATACTTAAACCGTGATTAACCCGCATTTCCGATTTGAATTTGGACAGGTTTTAAAAAACTTAGATGTGATCTCATCCATCCATCTAATCTTACGTCTCACTCGACTGTCCGATCACCCATGGCTGATGGATTTAATGATGGATGACCATCCATCCTGTGCCGCACATGTATAAAGTAGGAGCATCTGATCTCTCATTTTTTCTAGTTTAAACGGCATCATCTTCTTCTCCATCATTGCACAACAATGCGACTATTACTTGCTGGACTAGATGACCTGATCGCCATGGACGACCAATGGACAACATATGAGAATCATATTGTCCACTGGATCAAAAATATATAATGAATGAAATTCCATTTTCATGGATGTAATGATATGGTGATTTTTTAGGTAGGCCGAAGAAAATGAACTTGTGAAGGTCATGTTGATTTGTGAATGGATATAAATGGAGATTACAAGCGATCTTTGTTGAATGAATGTGATTCATTCACGAAAGATGCTGCACTAGTTTGAAAAGGAGACAACTGAGTTTCATGACGTATCTTTTTATAGGTTTGATGATCTTAAACGAATATAGGATCTCAGATATTTGATGAATAGATTTGGTGGGATGTTTGAATGATATTTAAACATGAAAAATATCACATATATGCCTATAAATAATGAATCCCCAAACTAGAGAATGGGTTTCCTCCTTCATAGTTGAGTTCTTAATTTTCTAAAATGGAGAATTCCCTAGTTCAAAATTCTATGCGAAGGAGAAAACCATGCACCTAGGGCCTTCAACAAGTTCTATGCACCCATGATGTTTCTTACAAAGAAGGAGAACCACACCTCTATGCGAAGAAGGAACCATGATCATGTGATAGGTTTTCTAAATCCTCATTGTGTTTCAGGCAGGGGATCTCATAGGTACACAACCAGTGCACATGAACCCCTATGGTTCCTTGTGAAGACATATCGACAAACCACCCTGGTTCCGTGAACCAGAACTACACATACTATGTGAAGAATTCTTTTGCTCCTTATTCCCAAAGAAGAACTGTGATCCCATTGGATTCTGGAGGTAAACACCCTCTGGTTATTTGTTACATCAAAACTATGTTCGGTTCTATGTTTTGTAAGGTTAGTGCATACATGCCTGCACACATGTGAATTTTTTAAATAATCCTGAGGTTTTTATCAATTGAGTGAAGAAGAAGACCCATGAGGGAATGGGTAGTTCGTGCAAAAAAGAACAAATAAGTGAGAAGGAAAATGATTGTGTGTGTACAAGGGAATCCATCCGTTAAAGTGTTTAAGAACAAGGTGAATTATAGGTTACATCGATTCACTTTTGAAGAATAACATCAATGAAACACATGAACTCATGTGTGTGAAGTAAAGACTCAAAAACCAAGTGCAATGGGGTGAAGAGGAAAGGGATTAAGTGATACGACTATTAATTATTTCATGAATATGTAAAAAGGATTAAATTTAGTTAAATAAGTATCAATTGTACAAATAAGAAGTGAGAGAAAATGATGATTTCACCTAAATGACACATGGATGATCAAATTCATATATGGAAGAAGAAAAAGAGAAAAACCAATTATGATGATTCCTAATGAGCTAATCCTCAATGTTTGAATAATCAAAAAGGTGATTTTTATTCTAGTATGTGTGAAGGAAGAATATGTTTTAGTGTTGTTGGTTTTTCACAAGAGAAGTAGAATGAAAAAGAAAGAATAGTTGCTTCCTTACTCCGTTTCAAGTAACTAAGTGAAGAGAACTAAAGAAGACCAAGAGAAGAATCTACCTTATCTTGAAAGAATTATACTGTCTCTACAGATAGTATAGTGAACCAGTAAGGAATTTGTATGCTGAACTAGGTCATTACTAGTTCAGTAAGATGATTTTTTACCATCCCCTTCCAAAGTATAGGGACTCACACTATCAAGAGGATTGTTTCCCGAACCAAACCACTATAACAGTTGTCACATTATAGTGGAGAGTCCATGCAAAGGTCATTATCATGCATGGAAAGGATTCAAATTCTCTTATTTAGTAGTGAACCTTGTAAAAAAATCATTTTCATATTTTTAATGTTTATATTATTTCATGCTACATGGAAAAAAGAATTATAGAATCAAGATTCTAACAATAAAAGTGGTACATGGATAAAATTTTGGAATTAGTTTTAAAAGTCCCCAACACAGATTCACCCCCTCTTAGTGTAAGTTATTCCCCAAACTGGTCTTCTCAATTGGTATTAGAAGTAGGTTCACCTCTACTTGATTCTCTACAGTTAAGATTTTCTCTTTTAAAGAGTTGAGTTTATTTACTGATTAATTAATCAAGTGTATTTTTAGGGATGATTCAGTTGTCTTTTAGCAGAAGAACATATCTACCAAGGCCATGATGAATACAAAAAATAAAGAGAAGGTAAAGTTGAAGAATAATTACTTCTTATATATATAAGATTAAGTATCTGGTTCTCTATACCTTGCTGATTATTAAGAGATATCAATCTTGGAATGTAATGAGCATGTGGCTCAAGTTCCCACCAGGATGATGGATAATATTACTACTTCAAGTGAAGCGGTATCTGTATGTTGATTTTGAAATAATTCTCTTGATGAAATTTTTGCACAAGTGGTGATAATTAATCTAAAAATTCTCAAGAATTATCATCAGATATATTAAGATCTATTCTGAATGATATCCCTGAGGAAATTACACCCTCGGTCTGTTGAGTTTTTCAAGGTTTTCTAGAAGATGTCACCTAGATGGAAGAATGAAATGATGTTTTGGAGAAGGGCTTGCGTGAAAAAATTGTTGAATGTATAAATCTCTCTAGATAGGTCGGAGACTTAGAATTAATGAAGAGTTATCTTCAAATTAGTTCCTCAAAATGGATAAAAGTTTTTGGAGAGAAATATAGAGTCAATATGACTCTAAAATAGAATATCTACGCACTTGAAGATGAGATGAAGAAGAGAACTAAAGTCATGAGTTTATATTTGGAAGAAAATTCCATGAATATAAATGAACCTGAAACATTGTTACAAAACAAAGTGAAGCTGCATGAATATGATGTTGATGTAATTAATAAATATTTTGAAGAGAAGATGATTATTATTGAAGATCTGAAACTCATCGTAAATATGAAATGTCTAGAAATGGAAACTCAGTCGACCAATTTTGAGAAGAAACATATTGAGACTTCAAAAATTAAGGAAACATTTTTTGCAATTACTCAATGTTCAGTGTAGTGTTATATAGTTAAAAGAAATCCAACATGTGATATTAAGATCAGGGTCTCACTCATTATTCTCTCACAAGAAGCTAAGAATGAATATGTACCATCCATACCATCTTGTACTAATGTTTCTAAATATGATTCCTCAAAAAATGTTGGATGGGAGAAAAATTCAAAAAAAAAAGTATGAATAAAGAATGGTGATAGGATACTTACCACCATGACTAGGGTGGATTTGAAGTTTTTCGAAGATGATTCCCCATAGAGAGCACAAGAAATCAAGAAAAAGGCTCAACAAACTTATACACAAGATATAATGAAGTCATGATTTGTGGGTAAATTTTGGTGTTGTAACAGATTTGGGAATTCTACAATAAATGTTTAGTACAATACTTGAAATTTAAAATCACAGAGAAATATCAACTCAAGGGGGAGAAATCTAGAGAGGAAGAAGAAACATTAATTGATCCAAAAGCATCTGTATACTGCTAATAGATTTGGAATGATCGACCAAATCTAGGATGTATACAATGTAAGTGGTAGAAAGGTTTGTAAAAGTTCATCTAAACATGCATCCAAGATGATAATAACAGAAGATAACCAAATCTAGATAATAATGAAGAAGAAACCATGGGAAGAAATCAGAAAAATGTTGTAAAATCAATTTATCCTTAGACAATTACAAGAAGGAAAGGTGAGAAAACCGTGGATTCTAAATCCAAGAAGGTGAAGGGTGGTGCATCCAAAATAACTCTTAAAAAGGATTTCACATAGTTGAAACCATGTGGATGATCCAATCTTGATGCCTCCAATTCTAATAACCTATTGGTTATCTGGTTAGAAGATATGGAAGGAATAAGGTAAATGGAAGATGCACATGCTATGGCTAGTTCAAAAAGAAAATAGAAGATTTCACATGAAGATAATGGAGTTCCCTGTGTGAGGTGCAACAAGGATGGTTTTACATATATTAATTTCATTTCATTTATTCATACTTAAGAATAATTTCTCAAGAAGAATAAAGTTTTACAAGGAGAATCTAGTCCTCCAAAAGAACTTGAAGAAGTAAGGATAACACAAAAATGATGGAAGAAGTGATAAGATCCACACAAGAATAACCAGAAGTGAAGGTAAATTGTGAAATTGTGAAGGGATGAGAAAATAGAGAATCTTGTATGGGAAAAATATTTCAACCTAGATGTTCCCATTGGTTAGGAAAGGAGGATCCAACTTACTCCCATAAATCATTATGTATTTTTTATTACTATAATACATGGAATTGGAGTTGAAATAAGCTCTCAGTGGGAGAAACTTAGAGTCAGTTATGAGGTCTGTTCCCCTAAGTAGAGGCACATGAAGAAGATTCTAGAGTAATTATTTCAATTATTATCAAATTCAATTACTATGATGATTGTTTAAAGATTATTTTATTGGAAAAGGTATGCCATTTCTTAATCTGACATCCCTGGTTACTCAAAATAAAGATAATCTTATAATGGTTGAGTATCTTAATTACTCAGTGACATATGAAGAATGGAAGTTCCCCAAGGTCACTCATCCTACCTATTCCACTTGAATGTTTTTGATCCATTTTTTGAAATGTGTGCATGAGTTTCAGGTTGATTACTTCATATCACATATTTTATCCTCAACCTAGAATGAATGTGGAAAACAATTGAATAGAAGTATATGAATTATCATCTAATGAGGTAACATGATCTATTGATAATGGAAAATCTTTTTGTATAAATCAAATCTTCTTATTTTCTACACTGAGAATTGATCAAGTAGACATAGAGGGAAATGATTGATGGAACACTACTTATGTTTGAACTTATACCCTTTCTACAATGAAATTTTTATTTCTTTTCAATAAGGGGGAGATAATTGAAATGAATGTCTTCGAAAGATAAATAAGTGAAGTAGAGAGAGAAGATTCACATTTTGAAATTGACACATTTATTTAAGAGAACCTTGAAATATTTCCAAAAAATACAATGGGGGAGATTATTGGGACCACATTGTGTATGATGTTGTATTTTTTGTCAATAGTTGTCAGTACATATCAAAATGATGAAGTATATTCAATGTTAATGGAGTTTTGTTGAAGTTATTATTTCTTGAGAATTGTTTTGGATTCAATGCATTGGATGCCACACTTGGTCAATTCTCAATTTTTTTAATTCGGATGATTGATGCACTGATCCTCTGTTCCAAAGTCATGTATCAGGGGTGATACATTACCTTCAACAATGTAGGATGGTTGAAGTGTATATTGGAATTCTTATTCCAAAAGAAGTAAAAGAAAAAAGAGAGGAAGAGGGTTTAGAAGAGTCATGGAATTATAGGGTGGGTATGCATGTGTTTTGAGACAATGGGTGTCCATGCATATGTTTTATGGTTAAAAATTTTTTTGTTTGGACTTTCATTAAAATTGGGACAACCAAAAAGCTAGAAAACCTGCCTCTACCAGAGCCAATGTGGGACCATAGGGTTCAACTGTAGCCTAGGGAAGGTGGAAAAGGCCAGCCAGTGAGTGCCAGGGCCATACGATAGGACCAATGGGGCACACAGGATGAATCCCACCCATTGTTTTTAGAATTAGTCTATAAGGGGTGGGAATAGAGCATACTAATTGAACATAATACGTGGCAGTATAGTGGATGTAGGAGGGGTAATCCAAAGAAGGGGCGAAGATCCTTGATACTTAAATACCACTTAACCCTCCATTTATGATTCGATGTGGGACAATTTTTAAAAAACACGAATGTGATATTAGTTGTAAATCTAATCTTACATATATCTCAACCATCCTATCAGCTACAGAAGATGGTTCTAATCATGTATGCTCATCCATCCCGCACCACACATGAATAAATGATGACTATATGTTCTCATGTGGTTTCAGGATTAAATTATGTCATCTTCTTCCTCTCTCACTACACAGTAATGCCACTATTACTCACTAGAGTATATGACCCGATCACCATGGACCACCAATGGTAAAAATATGAGGATCATGTTGGTTTCTGGATCAAAATGATATCATGCCTGAAATTATAAGGTGTTGTTTGAAGATGGATGAGAAAAATTATGTTGATGAGGATACGTAGAATTATGTGTAGATTTAAACGAATATTACATGCGATCCTTATCGCATGAACATGATTCTTTCAATATAGATGAGGCGCTCGTTTTAAGAGGAAACACTTGAGTTTGAAAAGTTATGTTTTTTAGGGTTTGAAAATATTAAACATACAATGTATCTCAGATTTTTTATAAAGAGATTTTGAGGGTATTTTGAATGATATTTGATGGATAAAAAGATCTAATCTATGCCTATAAATAGAGAATCCCTTAGATGAAGAAGGGGATAAATCCCACATAACTGAGTGATTCCTCTATGAAAACAGAGGACTCCATGGTTCAACATTCTATGCAATAGAAAAACCCATGCACAGTAGGCCTTCAAAAAGTTCTATGTAGTCTTGAAGTGTCTCGTGAAGAAAGATTATTGCACCTATGTGTGAAGAAGGAACATCGATCATGTGATAGTTTTTACAAACCCTAAAAGTGTTTCGTTAATGGGATATCATGGGTACACAACCGGTGCACATGCACCCTAATTGTGCATTGTGAAGATAGATCTATGAACCTCCTGAGTTATGTGATGAACAACCACACATACTGCGTAACGAAAACTTGGGCTCGTCATGCATAAAGAAGAACCATGATCCCACAACCTTCACGAAGGTAAACAAAATATGGTTACATGTTACATTTATACTATTTGTTGTTTCATGTTAAGTGAAGAAGGAGCATGTCTGAAGAAGGGTAGTGTGGACAATCATGCATTCATGTGCATTGTTTGAAGAAGCTTGAGGATTTATGCGGTTGTGTGAATAAGAAGTCCCCCAAGGGAAGGGTAAGTGCATGCACACATGCACTAATAAGTGATAAGGAAAAAGAAAGTGTTTTCACTAGGGAATCCAACCATTCATATGTGTATGAACAAGGTGAATTGTTGGTTGCACCCATTCATGATTGAATAAGAACATGAATGAAACACATTCAATCATGTGTGTGATGTAAAGACTACCAAACAAAGTGTAATAAAAAGAAGAGAAAAGGGATGGAGTGGAGAAGATATGCATGCTTGAATGAATATGTAAAAAGGGTTCAATTTAGTTAAATAATTATCAATTGTACCAAGAATAAGTGATATAAAAGGAATATTTCACCTAAATGACACATGCATGATCACATGCATACATAAAAGAACAAATGTAGAAGAGTAAATTCTGATGATCCCTAGTGAGATGATCCTCAATGTTTGAAAAATTACAATGGTGTTTGTGATTCTAGCCTATAATAAGGAAGAATATGATCTAATATAATTTTTTTCACTATATAATAATAATGAAAAGGAATGGAGGGTTGAATGCCTACATATTTGCAAGTAACCGAGTGAATATCCCTAAATAAGACCAAGAGAATAATTGGCCTTATAAAGAAGTAGACTACCCCTTCAAGCAGTATAATGAACCAGCAAGGAAGATAAAAGATGAACTAGGTCTTCAATAATTCAGGAAGAGGATTGATTTACTTCCCCCTCTAATGTGTATGGACTCACACTCCCAAGAAGATTGTTTCCATATCCAAACCACTGTAACACTAATCACATTATAGTGGATAATCCATACACTAGTAATTCCCTAGAAGGGAAATGATATAGCTTCTATTATTGAGTAGTGAACCTTGTAAATATTTTGTGTGTATATTTTTAATTCTTTCTATAATTCCATGTGATATGGAAGAGATAATAAGAGAATCATGATCCTAACAGGTCAACAGGTATAGGGATAAAAATTTGGAATTGGTTTTAAAATTCCCCAAAACCTAATCACCCCCTATTAGTGTATGTTAAATCAAAAAATGTTCCGCTCGAGGAGTTATAGTGAGAAACATTTCAGTTTCTATTTACAATATATGAATAGTAATGATTAAGAACTAAATCCTAGATGAGTTTTTAATGCATCAAATACTTGGGAAATGAAGAACAGTAGAATCTTGAGTGATAATTATCATAAAGAAAAATATATTAAATGACCAATGTGTCAAAAATGCGGAAGGAAGAACCTTGGAAAATGTCTTAAACTAATTATAAGATGTCTTAAATATGTAAATGTAGGTCAGAGAAAAATAATCTTCACAGGATAAAAGAATCATTTTGTTTAATTCATGTTGGAGAAATATGTTCTTCCGTTGTTATCGATTGAATTTTTTAAATATGGGGATATTGGAAATTAGGAAATACATGTCCTATGAGGAAGGATCCTTAATGGGATAAATAAGACCATATAGATAAAATTTCAAAAATATCGAATGAAATTACATTTTAAGATGATGAAAAAAAATGAAATATGAAGGTTATGGATTACTTCATTTCATATAATTTGTTAGTTTTCATCATAGTAAATTATTTATATTTTTTTAGTATTGGAATAATAATGAATAAGAAGAAAATTAATAGATAAGGGATTATGAATAATTGAATGAATAAGGTTTCTATAAGCAAGAATTATGATTTAGTTTTCGATTTATGGATTATCATAATTTTTAAACTGTTAATACTCTTTTGTTAATGATAGTACATTTGGAGAAATTTATTGAGTATTGATAGATGATTGAGGTAAATGAATTTTTTTTATCATGTGAAAATGTTATCTATTTAATAAAAAATATTTTCATTTGATTATAATAAGATAAAAGATATGTGTAACCATTATGGTTTATATGAACATTGATTTTGAGGTAAATATGGGTTATTATTCTTTGGGATGAAAAATGAAAGGTAATATATAACCTCTGAGGTTGAAACATTTCATTACTATTTATTATGATAAAGTTATATTTGAGGATATTTATTATATTTATTTTATTTTAATTTGGATTATATTAAAATAATTTTAGAAAAATGGAATCCCATAGGTTGGGTGTCAAACTCTCACATATAGAAAGGAGGAGAAGCTTGAACACACAATCAAAGTGTGACAAGTGTGCTTCATCTACCATTGTAATATGCAATATATTGGTTAGTATAGTTTGTTTTCCATTAGGAAAATTATTATAATAGTATAAGTTATATTTATCTTTTGAACTTAATCATACTAATAACCATCTGATTGAAAATTCATTTAGTGGTTTGGTAACTAATGTTATTATATAAAAAGGTCACTATAATATCTGTGACCATTATAGGATATTGGTAAAAATAATACTATATAATTTTATTTTATAAATACGGAATAATTATATTTCATAATAATATTTGATTTTATAGTTTTTCTGGTAAATTAATTAATTATTCTATATTAATATAATATCTTATGGCTTATTTATATTTTTAAATTACATTTATATTATGAGAAATTCATAGTGATTAATATTATTTAGTAATATAAATATAAAATTAATATTGGAAGATGATGTAGTGAATCCTATATAATTTGTGGGATTCAATTTTATTAGGGTATATTTTTTAGAAATTTTATGGATATTTTTTTAAAAGATCTATGGAGTTCATTGGAATTGATGTTATATTTTAGAGATTAAAGATGATTTCCTTAATAATAATGTTAATTATTTTTTAATTTGTCTTACCTTTTGGTAAAAATTATGGTATTTTTTAATTTATAACAATATGAGGGGTAGATAGCTATTATTTTTGGGATTTGGTGATCCAATAGAGTGGAATATAGTTCATTACGTAAGAAAATATCATGTTGAATACTAATCATTTTGAGAAAAAGATGAGATTATGGTGGGAATTGATTAAATGATGAAATTATACAAGTGATGAAGGTATATATATTTTTTGTTGTTAGTATTCGAAGGATAATAATTCCTCAACATTATGAAAAGTATTTAGGTAAAAATATATGTATTTAAATTTATTACATTGAAAATAATGTCCTTTTATCCCATTACATGTTTATGTATCTATGATGGTAAAATTTACCATGGCCATGATCTCTATCTCTACCTAATATTCCTTAAAATATATATTTTTTCAATTTAATTTTCTAACATACAACAAATTTTCTCCAAATTGGAATAATAATCTATTTTATTATAGATGTCCTTAATATTTATATTCCTCTATTTTCATGTGAATATTTTATTGACCCATTTTACGATGTTTGTTTTCAATAATGTGTTTTTGAAAAGTCAAATCATTGTTATCATGCATATATTCAAGTAGTGATGGAGAAAATTCATAAATCCAGAGAATGTATTATTCTATTATTTATGAAATGACTATATTTGATATTGTAAATGATATGGTATAGTTATCCCAATCAGACTGTGAAATATTATTATTTAAATATGACCATTAAAACATAGAAGTATAATTGTATGTATTGATTTGTATTTAACGAATTATGAAATATAAAATTGTCCTAATAAATAATAATGCATTAAATAATGTTTTGTAAATATGATTTAATGTTTTAGTAAAGTCATTTTAATATTAAAAAATATATCTTCTTCAAAAAAAGTGTTTTCATTCATTTTATGAGTTAATATTATAATTATTTTTTAAAATGTTACAAAAAATATTTTAAAAGATGAATTTCTTTGTTAAATTCAATATTTTAACATTTTTTTATGAATAATTAATGAGATTTTTTTGGAAAAAATTATTTGTCAATGAATAGGAGAAAAATATATTTTTAATGAAAACCATATTTTAATTTACTTTATATATAATGTAAAATTATATTTTTTATGACGTTTTCAAATTCCATATTTCTGTCTGATAAAACAATTAGTGTTTTTGAAATTTTCATTACACTTCAATTTATTATAATTTATTTGTAATTTAAAAGGTCATTTTTTATGAAATGAATTTTTTATCATGTTTTTATAATTTGATTTTTAATTAAATTTTTAAATTTTTTGTTTTAAATTTTTAAAAAATATTCCTTATTTGGAATTATTGGGTCCAAATTTTTTAAATTGGTCACATTTTTTATTTTATAATTAACACCAATAGTATACTTAATTATTTTTATCATTGAAAAAGGTATTTTGGTTCATTATGGATAAACAATAAAATGATAATGATGGGAAATTGATAATAAAAATTTTCTAACATTAATTGGAAGACTCAATTTAATTGATAATAATCCATGATTCTATTATATGGCTTTTTTCCCTATTGTCATGACTATAATATTTGTAAAAATTTATTAAATGAAGAGTAAAAAATGTAACAATCTAGTTTTTAATAACTGTAATATTGTTATCAAATGGATAACCAAATGTTAGGTATTATTATAATTATTTATTCAAAAGATAATTTTTTTTTACATTTTATTTCTTATTTATTTATATTTTTTATTGAATAAATAAAAAAACATAAATATGTACACATAACTAACGCAATAATTATTCAATTAATGGGAAAATCAAATAATGGACACTAAAAATATTAAATTTCATAAAATAAGAGATAAATAATGTGATTCATGAATTCTATAGAATTCCACATCATTTCAGGGATATAATTAATTTTTTTTCTTCAAAATTTTCTTATAATCAAGATGGTATCACAATTAATTTATCTGAATGTGCTAAAGTTGACATTAATGATATTTTATGAAATGATTTAAAATTCCTAAATCCCTATATTTTTCCTAGTGATTAGAATATTGTTTATAATATCATCTATGTGTATTTATTGGAAATTTTTAAATTTATAATAATTATAATAACACTAATTGAGTAAAAAATATTGTTGTCGTTATAAATATGAAATTATTAAAGAGGGGTTAAAAATGATAATGGTAAAAATGTGTCCTGAACCTTTCTAAAAAAAGTTATTGATATAATTTTTATGTATACTTATTATAAAATCAATAAATAAATTGTTGGATCCATTTATAATTTAAAATTAATCTTTATTAATTTATTATTGTTTAGAATTTAAAAAGGGTC
Organism: Viscum album; assembly: GCA_963277665.1. Lineage (NCBI taxonomy): Eukaryota > Viridiplantae > Streptophyta > Magnoliopsida > Santalales > Viscaceae > Viscum > Viscum album. Next base: position 1,147,475,067 of record OY728127.1, on the reverse strand, counting down.
CCTTTCTTGTCTTCTAAAATTGAACCAATTCTTCTAATTTCATCCCAAATAAGAAACTTTTTTTAGAAATACATTCCAAAATAAATTTCGGTAATACCTAAAAAAAGTAACCATGTATATTTTTAATCCAAACACCAACATTAGTGGACATATAGTTTAAAGAAAAGGAGGTTCTTTGATGAAGATGCATTGTTTTTAATCGAGTGTTTCTATTTTATTTATTCTTCCACCTCCAAAAAGTATATTCTTCATCCAAGAAATAATAATATATTCAGAATAATCCATATACATAGATTTTATTATGTTATTATTTTAACTTATATTTTTATATTATCATCCATTTAATGGAATGCGTAAACCATCATTTATGTGTATAGTGGACTTCCCCCTCGTAAATTAATGTCATTCATTTTTCATCAAAATATATCATGTATGGTTTATAATGATGCAATTAATTTTCATATATGTTATTAATGAAATATTTATCATCACGATAAGATAACATATCATTTACCTATTTAACATTCTATTCACTAAAAAAATTTAACATCATTCGCATGGGTTTACTACCACCACAAATATGCAACTTGATTCAGTATCAACACCACATAAAATTCATTAAACACACACACACACAGATATATATATATATATATGATTCATATTATATTTATGATATTATAAGGATTATGTAATAATAAAATTATACTTACCCTCATTCTATAATTATCATTGAAGAATTGAAATGTTACTTATGTGATTGTATGGGCTACCATCTCCATGATTATAATAGAGTGCGTTTTTCATTACCATATTTAATGGTTATATATAAATGTAGAATTTATTTATAAAAACACTATTTAGTCCATTATAACTATTCTATAGAATAATGAATAATTACTATTTTATCAAATTCAACATTCCAAAATCATTTTTGACCATCAATATGAATATCTTCAAAAAGCCAAATATCAATTTCATGGATTAGGTAACGTTATATAATATGTTAATAAAAAATGGGATAATTACCATTAATGAGGTTCTTAATTAACATATGTTTTTTATTTAGGTAAAAAATAATAATACATGACATGTTAGACTCTTGGTAAGGGAATTTAACTTAAAAAAATCTTTAATGTTTCCACTAAAAATCCATTTTTATTTCATATCCATGTGATTGTATTATAAAAATTATTTATGGAAGAAATTAAATTTTCCATTTTTATTTTTAAAGTCAATTTTAAAAAATATTGAGTTTTTGATAAATTGATTTAATGGAACCTTTTAATTATTTTTTGAATGACATACACTATGTCTTTTCTAACAATAATATGGTAGGAATAATTTAAAACATATTTGACATGATCATAATTTCCTACACATGTGGATCCCCAATGATCTTATTTTGTATCCTTTGATGATCATGATTTTTATGTAAAAAGGTTTCATTATAATGTGCTTATTTTTTATATGTCCAAAAATTATTTAAAAAATTGATATTTTGAGAACCAAATTGTTTTTATGGGTTTAGAATATTATAAAAATATATTTATTCACGATGGAGTTCACTAATTTTTTAATATGTGTTAAGCCCCATTATTCCACATGGGTGAGCCTATTATAGCTTATATTATAGGTGGACCTCGATATGGAAACAATGAAATAGTTTTTCGGAAGTAGGAAGTTAACTGTATGGTTATTTCATTTGTAATAGAAATTATAAGAGTGAAATGATAAGGATGTAATGAGGCACCTATATGACTCTTCAATTAATACACATTACATTTCATGGATATTTTTTAATTTTAAAAAGTATAAATAATGATTTTATTCAAAAATATGACTCCTGTTAGTAGTATAAAAATATGTTCCTAAGAAAATTATTTTCTTGGTTCTCATGTTTTCAACTAGACTAATGATTTATAGTCAAAATTTACTAGAATATGTTATTTTTATTACAAGAAAATTATTTATATTGAGTTAAATGGTTTGAATATTAGAGGTGATATGTCACCCCTTTATAAGTGAGGGGATTTCCACACAAGAAATATCATATATCATTTCAATGATAGAAGGTAAAATTAATGTAAAAGGTTACAAAATAGAAAAAAATATTTATTTTTGATAATATTTTTTTTAATATATTCATATTATGATAATTTTGAATGTTTTTTTTGGAAATCCTACCCTTATCTATTTATTTACCGCCTGAAGAAATCGTTGTTATGTTAACTATGATAATTTTTTTATTATTTTTATTATTATATTAGAAAAAAACATAAAATGACCCTATAAAATAATATTAATTAATATGATTTGAAATAGGGAATGTATTTTAAAATATAAATTTTTGGTATTTGGTAGAATGAAATTTTAAATCATCATAGAAACCACAACAAGAAAACATCTTAGAAACAAACATTTTTAATTGTTAAGGATAAAATAGAGAAATTGTTTTCCATAAAAAACATAAATATTTTTTAAAGATGATATTGAATATATAATATATAAATTTGATTCACACCATTTATTAATACATATTAATTTAATATTTTTTGATAAAAACACATTGCGTGCCAAAAACAATTTTTAGAGAAATGTATTTTCGGACCAAAAATAAAATTTTACCAAAATTAAGTATAATTGTGATTAATAATTAGTTAATCAGATTATTTACATTTAATAGATAATTTTTTAATTTAAAATAAATTTCAAAACATAATTGTATTTTTACTTGAAATGAATTGATAGTTATATAAAATAGTGTTTTCGACTATTCATTATAAAATAAATCTTTTTCAAAAAAACCCTAAATATTCACCATAAGATAATGATGAAAATAAGATTTAAAATCTTAAACTATTTTCGTAAACAAAATTAAAATTATGTTATAAATTAGTCATAATTTTAAAATGAAAATCTGAAATAAAATCCATATTTGATGAAAAAATCATTTTTAAAATATAAAATTAAATTAATAAAAATTAATTAATTATTTATTATGAATTAATAAATATATTTTCCTCATTTTAAACCATTATAAATATATTTCAAAATTTTTTGGTTAATATTAAATTCTTTAAATTTAATTTCTATGTTATAATGGTTTATAATATTATAGTTCATAATGACTCAGGGTTGCATGTATGAAATGATATACCACACATAATGTTTACTTCAATTGAAATACATATAAAAATAGTGGATATTAAACTATACCTACATCAATTTGATATTTTTATTTTAAATTATTCCAATATAATATAATCATATTTGGATATCACTACATCTTCACATCCACAATTTTTTATGTATCTTCCAACAATATCATATTCTTCCAATGAACATTAACTAGGAATGTAATGTTATTATGTAGAAAATTATCTCTATAACCAAATATTTATAATGGTTATTATTAATAGGGAAGATAATTAGATATCCATTTATCCTCAAAAGTCATTACATATTAAGGATCAATTATTTATCTCCTCACGAGTGATTCATGGAATATATTTTTTTCATTATAGAGGTTTGTTGGGATTTCTACGTGACAAGTAACTATTTGATTCCTATAATGAATCCTGAAAGGAATTTTATAAATTGTTCTCAATAGTCCCCTCTTTCATAGTCCCATAACCTTCTTCCAAGGAGAAATTAATATGAATAATTTCACAATAACTGTGATATATATATATATATATCACCAATTAATGGCAACATAACTATTTTGTCAACATTGAGTCTCCCGGATTTGATGATGACAAGAGTTAAAATTAATTGACATTTACATATTTATCTCTAGAAAAAATAGTTTTATTTCTCTATCATCATACCAATACGTATGTGTTATATAATTATTTTCATATGTTAATTCATAATGATCTACTAAAATTATTGAGTGAAAGCTATTGATTTTTGAAATAATGACAAGAGGATGGAGATAATCCTAATAAACAATGAAATCCTCATAATAGGATTCTGAAATTTACCCTCTGGATTTAATTTCTGTATCATAATTATCACATATATAGGGTGATAGAACATATTTAAACAAAACTCTATATCTAAAACATTTATAATAGTCTTCAATAATATTGAGGTTAAAAGATGATCATGATTATTTATAATAGAATGTGTTACTCCATTTAACATTACTTCATCATTCATATATATCATGGAATGATTTTCAAGAGGTAAATATTCTATAATATATTTTTTTTCATTACTCAATATTTTGATCGAATACAACCCGAATTAAAATATTTCCTTTCGATTGTTTTGGTATGAAAATTAGGAAATACATGATGTTTTTTCCAATTTAAATTATTGTATGGGTAATGGTTGCTACATTCACATATCCTTCTTTCTCTTATCCCTAAAATTATTTTATTACCAAAAATCAAGATACATACTCCACAATATCTCTCACCATGTAAAACTATAAGAAATTGTATTAATAATTTCTATATATATTTTTACATACTAGACTAATAGAGAATGCTGAACAATGATATTCTTCCAGTACGTCCTTCCTGAAGTTTGGTATTAACAGGGCACATAATTAGTTCCTGAATATTAACATTAAATTATAATCAAGGATGAAATCCATATAATTTCACACCATTTTTAGATCCAAATTCTCCTTTATGACTCTTTATTATTTATATGCATAGATGGTTGAACACACATTTCAGCAGGATAATATTATACCACGTCCTTCAATATTTCAAGAAATACCCTTTATAAATTCCAAAATATTTTATCCTTTTTGATCAAAATCATTAATAAGTAGAAATTATCGTTTTTAATAAAAGAATTAGTCACCATTTTCTCTTTCCAAGGCTGATATTATATTGAGAACTCATAATCATTAATCAAATCGCACCATCTTCTAATGAGGATATTCGACTCTTTTTGTTTTAATAAATACATTAGTATTGAAGGATTAGGTTTTTTTGTCACATATTTTATAGTAATTATTATATTATTATATTTATTATATAATTATTACCATTGAAAATTAAAAATAAAGGGTGAGGTAATTTTTTTCATTTTCCTTTAATTAGTTTGTGGCATATGATATCACCCTATAATTTTTCATAAAACACAGATCAATCCAATTTTTGATTTATCACTATAAATCACAAAAATATCCCCAATACATGTTACTATTACCATAGGAAAACAAAAAAACCCGTATCTTCACTTCTTTAATATTTTAATCACATTAATTAGTCCAAAAGAACTTTACTCCATTCAAAGTTAACATGGTTATTAGATTAGATATTTCTAAGTAAAACATCCCTATGGACGATACTATCAAGCCATTCCAAAACAACTATGGATCTCAGTGAAAAAAAATTCTTACCCAATGCTCAGTTATATATATCTTTTATGGATCCACTGATATAACCTCTCTTGATATTATATGAACCAAAAAATGAGTCTTTTTATATCCAAAATTAACATTCGGAAAATGTTTCATACATATTATCAATTAAAAGTATCTTAATTTCAATAAATATAAGATATTCATTTTCTTTCTAAATTGTATAATATATAATAATATCATCTATAATGACTTCCCGAAACACTTCTTGGTAATATATAAAGAGTCATTTCTTTGAATACTTTAACATATCAAGAAAATTAGTAAGACCAAATGGAATCACAATATTTTCATAATGTCCAAACATCAAATGCATGATTTTCAAGGCTATGTATTGACTTTGTACCCTCATTTGATATTGTATATATCAATGATAAATCTATGAATAATATTTTACTCCTCGTAATTGTTCAAAAAAATCATCAATAAGGGGAATGATATACTTATTGTTGACTGTTATCTTGTTATATTCCCGATAATCAATAGAGAGTGGGGTTGATCCATCAATATTCTTACCACAATGAACTGATGCACAAAAATGTGACACACTTTCCAAATGAATACCATATAAGTATTCTCAAGTTGTTTATTTTTCAGTTCCCTAAATAGAATCGATTCCATTATAACACCATAACACTTAAAATATTTTTGTTTTAAAAAAATTATAACATAATGTCGTATTTCAGTACATGGAAATATGAGTCTATAGAAACCACACTATAGTAAACCATTATAATAATACTCTTAAAATAGAAATTATGTATATTAATATTAAATTTATGAAAAATATTTATTAATGTTTTACATAGTTTAAATTTATTTGTTAATACATAATAAAAAATACTGAATTTTCTCAATAAAATCAATTTATCCATCAATAATGTGGTTCATTAAATAATGTTTTTTATTTCATTTTTATGCATAAAAAAATAAATAATTTAAATAATTTATGCATTTTATATGAGAAAATGTGTAAAAAATAATATTAATATTAGTTTAGGTTGAATTTTTTGGATATTTGTAGAAATATTTATATTTCACTAAATAACGAAGTTATATATACTTTTAGAAATTGTCAATCACTTTTTTTGGTAAAAGTTACAATTTTAAATTTTATAAAAATTTTAAATTTTAAACTTTTAATTATTTATAATAGAAATAATTACATAAGGATTTCAACATTAAGTTGTATTAGTATAAATTAATTAGAGAGAAATAAACAGACTTTTCGAACAACTATTTTTAGGCACTCAATGTTTTATTATCATAAACAATTATATTAATCCTTAATAATTATTATTTTATTTATATTTATAGATTATATATTAAATAATATATAATAACATTCATTTAATGTTATTAAATATGCATTTAATTTAATTTAATTATTTTTTATTATTTGAGAATAATTTTTTTAAATGGGTTTCTATAACACATTATGTGCTTATTTAAATGCGAATTCCAAAAAATTTAGAAATTAATCCAAAAAAAATGTATTAATCATTATAAATTATAATAATTTATATAATTAAATAGTTTAATATTATTGTTTCATATTTAATAGTAAAAAATTATTTTTCTCTATGGTTAAATGTAAAATTAGATTACTAGGAGTATTAAACCATGAAATAATGATAATATTGTAATCCAAATATATCTAATTATTTTTATGTTTTTTTTTCAAAATATATTATCATAAAATTGAATTAATATATACTTTGAAATAGTTTACCATGAATGTGACCTTATATAATTGTAATCCACTATGAAATTCCATATGTGCCCCTCTCCTCAGTGATAAAATTTAACCTCTCTTGCTCTGTTATATACATTAACTGAGACTCATGTATCATCATATACCTATATTAAAAGAATTATATGTTATATACCATTTCCTTATATCTTCTAGGATTATCTTAATAAAAATCACTAATTGATTATGGTGTAATCCAAAAAGAGATTCTCAAAGAATTAGTATAAATATTTACCAATCTATTTCAATTTTATTCCTTCGTACTCATTCTTTATACATTCTGTATTAATAAAAACATGGTAAAATAGTATTATAAATATAGTGTGATGTTATTAATAGGATTTTACAACAATTTCCCACCCCTTCTTTATTAGATGGGAAATAAAATTATCTCTATTGTGTACCCGTGGGCCACCATATATACATAGAGATATGATTCATTTTCCATCAGCATCATTCGTGGGAGTTCATAATAATGAATTATATATATATATATATATTATTAATGAAAATATTTTTCATTTTTAATTACAAAATATTGTCTGCCTTCTAACCTTATGATCCATTAGTAAATGATAACATCCCCCATTCATACGTTTATACTAACACCACCATAACGTGATGCGATTTGTTTATAATTTCATCTTTATGTGGATGGTAAAAAATATTTATTTAATGAAATTGTAAGATATTTTTTATAAAATATTTATTTTCAATATTTGAAAAATAATTTTCCATTCTTTAGTTTCATCCATAGAAAATGTAGAGTCACCTCATATCTGTACGAATAGACTACCATCTCCATGAAGTGAAGTAATAATTTCAAATCATCACATAATATTAATTGTTATAAACATGTATATAATTATTATATATAGTAATTAAATATTGATTATAATTATACAAATGGATGTTACATGTTAAATGTTGAATAACCACAACTAAAAAACTAAAACATACATTAAAGACAATGAAAAATAACAAAAATGATATGTTTAAAAGAAAATTATTATTAAAAAATTGTTGGCATAATATAATTGGATCTTATATGATAATATATGTATGAATGTGAATTATTTATATAATTATTATAAATATATATTCATTATAATTTATTTTGGAGTGTATATGAATCCAAAAGGATATATAGTTTGGTTTTCGGCTGAATTTCATTTCATTGGGTCATGTTTTAATGTAATACACAATTTGTTTTTATTTTTAGTGTATGTACAACTGAATAATTTATTTTTACATACTATATGATTTTTATATATATAATCATATTATATTCACACTTCTAATTACTTTTGATTCAAAAATTACAAAATCTATAAAGGTTCTTCATCTAATTATCTTTAGAGAAACATGTTTGGTGTTATAAATTTATCTTCCTTTGTGAGGTGTAACTTCTAAATAATTGATTTATTGTATAATGAATATCCTCATGTTCATTTTATTTAAATTTTCATTTAATATTAATTCTTCTATGAGTATTTGGTTTCATTTGTTACCATAACATCCCAGACCAGTAGCCATTAAACCATTGCTCCGAGCTGGTCCCCTAAAAACCACAAGTGAGCCTCCTCATATGCCGGAGGTTTCAAAATAGTAGCATAGGTCTAATGGTTGGGAATTTGGGATACAATATCCTATATTAGTATGAATATGTATAATTAAATAAAAAAAACCACTCACAAAATAGAAAATAAGAAGATAAAATAAACTAAAACTACACATAATGTAATAAAAAAGTAATGTTGTAATGGGACGAACATCCATTTCATAAAAAGAAGAATGGCCACCCACTAGTCTGGAAAAATAAAAAAATAACACAAAAGTAAATACAAAAGGACCCACTACCTACTGAAAATCATAACCCAAATCCATTCTCTAGTAACCTATCAACATTCTACAACTTGACCTTTAGTCTCCCCAAGAGTATCTCGCTACACCATGAAATATTGGGCCTCCACCCAACACATAATGAATCTATACATATCATGAAATCAAATATAAGGTATGTACTAACACCAATGTTCACCAATAGGGGATGAGAAGTAAATCTCAAAAGTACACCCCCAATGGTAAACATATAACTACATCCATATCTTAACTCTCCTGAAATATGCTCGCCCTAGCCGACACATAACTAAATCAATAAAATAAAAATAAAACAACAATCGATATTTAGGTTTGAGACCTCAAACAACCATTCTTACCTTTTCCAATGTTGGAATTTTTGTTAGCACATCTCCATTACCATGAACCCTAAATAACCTACTCGCACCATATCTATGGTTACCACAACCAAACCTAAAAATAATAGGAACTCAGCCTTCAATAGTCCCTTCATCCATTTTACTAATATTGGAAATCCCAAATCATGTCCTCTTGACCCAAAATTGACTCATACATGGTATGTTGACACATATATGAATGTTACTTCCAAATTTCTCCCATAACTAGTCCCAAAATTTTAAAACTATCTCATGTATCACAAAAACTAATTCCTAGATTATCATTCCAACATGTAATCCATAATTATGTGACATCAGTATTGATATATAACTTTGGGGACTATAGAATCTATAAAAAACATTAGGGTATTTCCTAAAACCTCAGTCCAGAATCCATAAAATCAGTGGTTCCCATAGAATCAGTATGGACAAACCCAAAGAGACATAACAATAGTACAAAATCATATTCTTCATGGAATTCCATCATTACTCATGGCCTCTGTATGAACTCTAACCATGAAGTATACTATCAGTTTCCATAGCCGTTGTTTAACATAATCTCAGTATTACACCTCTTGTTACTATAACCTCATGTCCAATGCCATACCACATACATATGACATCACATACACTATACTGAACAATATAAAATAATTTTGATGGAATCTTAATCTAACCATTAAACCATAGATTGAGATTATTGGGACTTAATCCTTCCAGCTAGTATACTATTAATTCCAATATCATCAGTCTAGCACATAACCAACAAAATATACAATAGGCATATAGATCCTTGTTCTAAAACCTATACCTAATTATATTAACCATACTTGAAGCCTCATTTCCAATATTATCAATCATTTATATATAGAATGATACATATAGATCATCTTTCCAACTATCTCTATTGCCGTAGCTCGTACAATTAAACAAGGTTAAAAAATGTGGCAAACCAACCATATCAAATCCCCATGTGGGTGAAATGAATGTATCTAAATCAAGGAAATAAAACCTAATATTGGCTTGATATATTACCCTCACAAATGAAAAACATCTCTTCCCCATCATCTTATGCATCATCGTGGGTCCCAAGGAAAAACATTAACTAAAATACATAATCAAACGCACACACTTAGGTTAATCCTATAAATTGGGCCCACAGATAACCCTCTAGATCCACACAAAAACATAGACATACCATCTTGGATTTTAGATCTAGCTGTGAAGGGGATTATCCAAATCCAAACACTGGTAACAACCAAACTCTAGGGATAAACCATAATAAAATAATCATCCTGATGCTTCCCACAATGGCCTCCAACCAATACTTGATCAACATCATTCTAACACAGAAATCTAAAAGAAAACCAATTAGAAACGGAAAATATCATAACACAACGATGATATAAAATGATATAATAACTAGAACCCATCCCATAATGTGCATCTGCAAGAATCCATAAAACAAAAATAAAAACCAATTCATCACTCATATATAACCACAATACAACGGTGCCAATTGAGCCCCAATGGGTACATCCACAAGGATCCTCAAACGTAGGATATAAACCGCAACTACTTTAACCTTGATCCACTATTCCCCATATGCATGAAAAACATAGATCATCCCAGATATACTGCTCAAATACCATCTTATAGGATTAATAATAAATCCTCAAGAAAAACTACATGTAGCACACTAGCTAGAGCAAACAATAATCTCAAAATCCTCACCAACATCACCTAGCTGACAAGCCAACCCACTAAAGGATGTTGAATCCAAACATCAAGGAAATACTCTTTCTAAAATAAATTTTTCCAATAAACCATCCATAAAACCTCCATATGTCAAAAATATCCCAACATCTTGATCCATGCCAAAAAATGATCAGAATGGACTACTCGAAAATCCAATTCTATCATTCAGGGAACAAAACACCTAAAACCTACACGCTAGAAAAAATAAATAATTAGTACATTTGAGTAAAGAACTAGTAATTTAGGATCTCCACATGGCCATGTATGCTTACTTGTCTAGAGAAAAATGGGTTCTTCCTTTGTATTATTGTACGATGTGTACCCCAAGTACATGATATGTACAATCAAAACATCATCTTCCATTTACTTTTTTCACACACCAAGGCACATGGCCATGTACTACTACATGACATGTACATAAAGTACATGGTGTGTACCAATGAAAATTCCACCTTCTAAAAATAGAAAGAACAAAAGGATTGTTTTCTTAGAACCACACATCATGTTGTTGGTATTTCTAAAGGGTAAATAGCTAAAAACGTTCTCAAACCAATTTTTTTCACAAAATTAGAATAGATTGTCCCCCATGTGATCTATAGATTTCATAATAGGGAATTAAGTATTTAAAATAATAATATACAAGGATCAGGGAATTTAACCCCCATACTCACCTACCTCAATTTGTAAACACTGATTATTTGGCTCCAAATCCTCTCCTAGAATCTATTGCACCTTGTTACTATCCTCATATATTTAATGGATGAAGTCCAACGACTTCTACATTATGCCTCCTCCTCTCGGTCCTACTATCATGTTCATGAGAAATATCTCCATCATCCATGTCTAAGGCAGGAGAACAAATATGGAATAGGGAATACATTTAATATATTTATTTATTTAATTAAATTATTAAATAATCACCCTTTAAATATAAGTCCAAATACATAGTACCTGAAGAGAGTATATACATTATATAGTCAAAACAACCAGTTCCAGACTCAACCTCAAAGTCAAAATCTTAATATGATGCTGCATTAAAAATATATAGACCCCCAAAACCACATGAATAATTTATTATTCAATCTATTGAATATTAAATATTTTGTTAAAATTAAAGCTACCCAAAATTCCAATATACCCCATTCCAAATATGAATTACATACTCTATCACCAACGAAGAAGTCATAAAAATTATACAAGACCATCTTCCAGGAGAATATGTCCATTTTACCCTTCATGAAGACCATATAATGATAATTTTAATTTACACTCAAATTTCAAAAATCATAATAAATCGAGTCCCTACAACCACTCCATCATCAAACATCTAGTCATCATGATTGCTAAGTGGTCTTCCAACCAGACGTCACAACCCACCTTGGTCACAGCTCAATATTAGCTCGTTGCGTTCTCCTTGGAGATTACATCTATGTTTCTATATAGAACATATAATAAGGGAAATTCAACCCCTCAAAGGGAAAGCCACCACATTCCACAATTAACTACCTACTAGGAAAATGCAGACCCACACCAGTCTATCATGAAACATCACATCATAATTTAAATATCTTTATCAAATTTATTTTTCTCCCCACAATATAAATCAAACCACTTCAATATATTCTTATTAAAGATACATCCTATCATGGATGTTTCCTTTAAAAAAACCTTATCAGTGGTCCAACAAACCACTCAACATCGCCCTCTCTTCTCCCTTGGAAGTAACTATGAAAGGGTTTTTCCACCAAACATTATTTTGAACTCCCTACCATAGGAGTATCTGTATCATCCACTTATAACCAAAAATCCATTCTTAAACCCATAACCTAACTAAAACAACCCTTAAAATGGTAAATAGAAATCTCACTTCCACCAGAGGGATGAAGAAATGCACCAACTATTACTCGTTCCCCCAATATGAGAATGAATCCCCACATATTCATTGATGTATTATCCAACACAAGGACCTCACTCATAAAAAAATAATGGTTTTCTCAACCCCATATGACTTCAACACACTATTCCAGGAGTAAAATCTCTAATGAGTCCCCATACCATCCCAATGAATCAATTTTGTAGTATGGAATAAAGTCGGATCACTATTAGAATACTCAAATATTATATCAAGTCATTGTGAATTATCTTATTAATACTATGAGTATACTAAGATATCTTTGATGAATACCACCACAACCTTATCTATTTTGGAGAATCATAGATCTATCCCCTTGACTCAATTCACAATTCCCACAATCCTCTCATCACATACTCAATAATTATCATCACACCCATGCCTGTCTACAAATATTTTGCACCTTAGACAAAAATCATGTAATGTTCAATCTGTAAAACAAATGATATAGTCCATAATCAATGCTTCCATTTCTATGATTCCATTACCACATAACCATAACACTCACTTTTGTAACAAAACCACCAAACCTACTTTGACTCCAACAATTCATGTCTCAAGAAAAAATGTCTCACAACTCCAAATCCCGGACGATATAAAATCTGTGTGCTCCTGATCCAAAGACAACACCATCAGGCTCAATTTTCCAAAAAAACCATTATATATGCTAGGCAAATAAATGGATATTCCCCCGCTCAAAGCCAACCACAAGGAGAAACTATTGAAAATAATGGTACAATATCAAAAATAAAAAAAAGTCATCCATCAATCCCAAACCTCAAACCACTCTAGACCCTATGTTAACTATTCAAAAATGTCCCATGAATCAATATGTGAATCATGTACCCAAATACACTTATAACATGATTGAACCTTCCACATGTCACCCTCAACTTTCAAATAGCTCTAACTCCATGCCCAGGAGTCATATCCAAAAGGCCATTTGTCTCACCCACCTAGCCCTAACAATCAAGTCTCAGATCAAGTCACTAGATGTAACCACCTAGGTCTACACAAACGCCTTGATTGACACAACTCAAGGGGAATCAAATTCACCCATCACATCATTACAGAACAAAATAATGACAAAACACTGATCTCTAGTGTCCCAAACCATAAGGCATTACAGATTGAAAACAATTATACAACTAATTATTTCTCCATTAGTGATCTTCTTTACAATAGAACACTCTATAGAGGACCTGGACACAAAATCTGCCTAAAAAACCTTCCCACAATGGTTCTAAATGTACAACAATTTTACCACACTGACACACTAGAGTCACCACAATAACTAGACACTTGTACCACACCAGCATCCTCACTGTCTAGAATCTCACTATAGATCTGTAGACCTATAATCCAATGGGAACATGTAAAATCACACACTAGATGGACTATAACATGGGTATCCTACATTCCTATCATAACGCATGAGATGAAAAATACCAATGCATTCCAAGAGTGAAAACAAACTCACATTCCTCTTCCCCTTGGCCCAAGAGAATGTAATACATAATAAACAATAAAATCCAAAAAATATGTGCATCAATCATATAGAAAGTCAAATAAAACAATAAAATCACAAATCCAGAACATCAATCCATGTCCCTGATAACTTAGATATCCTAACTAATTAGTTGTTCAGGAAGCACCATCTTGGTATCCATCACATGATCTAACAAATTCCTATCTCGCATGTCAAAAAAATACCTATATAGTTAAATAATAATAAATTAAACACTCTAATACCACATTGTAACATCCTGTCCCAGTAGCCACAAAACTAGTGTTCCAATATCGTTAACTAAAATACCTCAAGTGCAATGACCCAAAAATTTATTAATGAAAATTACTCTTGATCTAATTAATTGTATTATTATCTAAATTGGTGATATAAAACATATGATCTTCCGAGGTTTTATGTTTTTTGATTTTAAAATACTGTTATTAATTGCTAATGTTTCTAATATTGTCATTGAACAATGATCACATGATTAGTGTAAATATAAGGCTTTAAAAATATAATTTTCTCAGAAGAAAGAATTGAAGGACTCATTAAGTATAATTGATCAATACTAATCCCATTTATTAGAGCTCAAAATGGAGGAAGTGTCACTAGGCTTCCCTCTTAACCAATCCCAAGACATGCTTCAACATGTTAGGCTTTAATTAAATCGTATACGGGAGAATTGAATGTTAATAGAGATTACCACCTGAGAGATATTATCCAAGTCACACTAACAATATCTCACAACCACAAACTGTACCCTTAGGACTTATTCGGGTGTTATAAGGGGATATATAAAAATAACCTAGAAATGTGATTATGTGCATTAGTTTTGTATAGAATAAAGAATATATATTCATTCTAGTATTATTACTTTGAAAATATGCTTTAAATAATGAAAGGCATTTTTAGTAAATATTCAGTTAATAAATCTATTGTGATGAATTAAATCATTTATGAATTAAATAATATCTTAATAAAATATTATTACTAAAGTAATTTTTAATAAATATAAATGATCATATAATTTTTAATCAATTGTTATATTTATTAATGATTGAAATCTATTTTTCTGAAAACCCATGAACGTAAAATAAATGTATGTTTTTATTTTAAAATTGAAAATTAACATATTTTGAAAATTATTTATAGAAAATTAATATGAATTTAGGATTCATGATGTTGAAATTATGTAACGGTGAATTTTTCATAATTCTAAGAGAAAATCGAATTTTTGGATAAAAATTAAATACAGTTTTAATATATATTGATTTATATGGCATCATAATGACACAACAGTGATGTAACAAAATAATATAATAGGGATATTCAGAAAATATATTATTTAATTTTTAAATAATGGGATTTTTTTGGTTTGGTTAATTTATTGTTCCATAGTGGACCCTTTAAGACTTATAAAATATTTTAACATTTTAAAATAATTTACTTGAGAGTGTGACTCACCTCCACAATAGTAAAAATAATATTTTACTATGTTCAGACATTGGACTTATAAAATAATTTTTTCCACTTCAAATTGGAAAAAATCATGGGCAGAAGCAATGATATGGTTTGTGGTTTTGAATATTTAATTATATAGATTTGAAAACATACGTTTGTGTAATATTAGATTACTACCATCTCATTACCTTTATAAACCCACCCAATCTCCCACTTATTTTCACTAAAACTTTTAGGATCACGTCCCTACTCTACCCTCGTCTCTCAATAATCCTTCAAAGGTGCCCCAAGCTCCCAAGAAGCATATCCCAAGCCTTTGGGATCACACTTCCATATAAGGGAACCTCAGTTTCCTTCTGTATTTATTTCAATGATTCATTATATTGTTATTCTTTTTTATTTTCATTTAAGAATGGAGGGGAATGATTATTTGCATCCCCTATACTAAACTCCTTATGTTTGAATGATGACAACCCCTTTCTCTCTCATTAATGCCTCCCATGTATACCCATTACCATGCTGAAATTCCATAACAGTTTTCTCTCTTCACATTTACATTAAAGAAATTATTTTATATTATGCATCTAAATACCATTACACATTTTTGGGATATTATTTTCCAAGACCAAAACATTATAGGGATATAATTAGATAATTATTTTCAAATTATTCTTATATAAATGATGATATCATAATTAATTTAATTGAGTGTGCTAAAAATTAACATTGATGATATTTTATAAAATGATTTAAAATTCCTAAAAACCAAATATTTTTTACAAGTGATTAGAATAGTTTTTATAATTTCATCTATGTACTTTTATTGGGAATTTTTAAATTTATTGTAATTATAATAACAAGGATTGAGTAAGAAATATTGTTTCCATGGTAAATGTGAATGGATTTAAGAGGGGTTAAAAATGATAAGGGTAAAAATGTGTCTTTATCCTTGATAGAAAAAAATTAATGATATTAATTTTACCTATAATCATCCTATAATCAATTAAAATATTTTGGATCCATTTATAATTGAAAATTAAATTTATTAATTTAATATTTTTTGGAATTTAAAATTAGACCCTTCCTTGTCTTATAAAAGTGCACCAATTATTATCATTTATTCAAAAATAAGAAACCATTTTTTTAAGATACCTTCCAAAATATATTTCTATAATACCTAAAAAAATTCACCATGTAATTTTTTAATCTGAACACCAATATTTTTGAACATATGGTTTGATGAAAGGTAGGTTGTTTGAGGAAGAGGAATTCTTTTTAATCAAGTGTTTTAATATTATTTAATCCTCCAAATCTATAAAAATACATTTTTCATCCATGATAAAATAATAACCACAGTATAATCCATATGCATAGATGTTATTATGTTTTTATTTTAACATTATATCCATATCATTATTCATTAAATGGGAAACTTAAACCGTTATTCATGTGTACAGTGGACTACCACATTGTGAACTAATGTAATTCATCTTTAATAAAAATATATCATGGATGGGTTATAAAGATGAAATGAATTTTAATATATGGTCTTAATGAAATATTTATTATCATTATAAGATAATATATCATTTACTATCATAGCATTCAAGTTTCTAAGAAATGATAACATCCTTTGCATGTGTGAACTACCACGTCAAATAAGCAATGTGATTCATTTTTCATCACCACATCACATTGATGAAACATATATATATATATATATATATATATTGGATTAATATGATATTTATGAAATTATTAGAATTATGTAGTATTAAAATTACCCTTACCCCCATTCTATAATTATCCTTGAAAAATGGAAATGCTACTCATGTGTTTGTATGTGCCACCATCTCCATGATTATAAAAGAGTTAATTTTACATTACAATATTTAATGGTTATATTTAAATATATAATTTTTTTAAAAAATAATAATTATTTCATTATAACTATTATATAGAAGAAATAATAATTACTATTTTACCATATTGAACATACCAAAACCATTTCTAACAAAAATGTTGAATATCATCAAAAAGCCAGATGTCAATTTAATGGATTAGGTAATTGTATATAATATGGAAATAAATAAAAAGTGATAATTACCATTAATAAATAACTTAAATAACAGGAGTGTTTAATTTATGTATAAAAAATAATACATGACAAGTTGGACTCGTTGTAACGTCCCGGTTCTGGAAGCCACCTGAAGGCGCCCCGTACCCAGTTGGTCACATGACATCAAACACATTTCCTCGAATTCCAGAGGCTTCTGACTAGAAGATAGGGCCTTGGGTGTGATAGTGGGGAGACTATTCCCTCATTGGGAATGTAACACAGTGGAAGTAAAACAAATAGAAATAGTGGAAGTGGGAATAATCCATACAAAAATAATCAGCGAAAGACTGGAAATAATAAATTAGAGAACACACATATATATGAATGATGCATGACACATATGTCTAGGAAAGTATCCAATCAAATCACAATTCTGGAATACAACATTACTAAACCAAAGTAGAAAATAAAGCAAGTAAACAAATCCTCAGCATCGCAAGCCATAGCTTGGTCCCATGGTTTCCAGCTCCACTACAAATCAAGTACCTAAAGTAGAAGGGAGATTTCCATTATCTATACCTAAAACAATTTAATCTATTTGGGCACAAATGTAACACCCCAAGATTCCACGGTATGCTTCTCTTTTAATAATAGAGTATCATGTGTTGTACGCAACTTCGAGATTCTAACACGCCGCGACCTATCAAAGTAGCTGTTATAAATAGTGATACCCACTATTTGAAATTTTATACATTTTATCTTTCAAAATGGACTTCATTTTTGGATTTGGAATATCCAAATTATCCTAGGATGAAATTTTGGTACTTTTCGGATAACTTTTATATTTTGATGAATAGTGAAAATTACTAACTTTTTATTAAAAACAACTTTTTTAATAGAAATAATTAATAGTGATAAATTATGAATTTGAGTGGTTTTAAAGTATATTTATAATATATTTTTTCCATTTAATACAATGTTGGTCATTGGACATAATTTCACATTTAAACCGGACATAAACATGTGTCATTCTTTTGATAGTTATTATCTCTTAAAAACACGCTTTTTGTTTTGACAACGGGAATTGATTTTAAATTAATTTCTGCAACTTCTGTGTTTTAAATTTGGAAAAATGAACTCCATATTTGAAATTATGATGTCCAAATTGTGTAAATATGTAACTTTTATTTTTAGACATTTTAAATAATTATTTCGGTAAATATTTTATTTACCATGGTTAAAGGGTACATCCAGTAAATAAGGGGAAAACATAATATTATAATAATAATAAATTTCCCTAAAATGTGTCTTAACCCTATTGGTTGATACATTTATGACCATTGGCATCTTTGGGTCGATTTTGGGACCCCATGGATCCACTTGTAAGTGATAATGACACATTTCATTAATTAAGTAAAAGTAAAAAGAAAAATGACATAAGCCTATATCTTTTAGTAAAACAATTTTTACATAGGGTTATATATGTTGTATTTTCGATTATAAATATTAATTATAAATATAAAACGATTTCATACATAATTGTATTTTATTTATAATTTTTAGACATTAAATAATTTAATTTATTTATGACACAATAATGATGCAGTAATTACCTTATTAGTGAAATATTAAAATAATTGATATTATAAATACGAAAATAAATATAATTGGAGACTTTTAATGAATTCTAAGAATTTTTTAGGTTAATTTGGAATGTTAAGATTTATTTAATTAACTTTTTTAAAAGTAATCATGCAGTTATGATTTTCACAAAAATCAAATTCCAAATAGTGTCAAAATTGACAAAAAATTGTTTTTAAAAAAATATTATATTATTAATTGATATTAAATTCCTAAAAATCTAAGGTTCGGTAAAAGTACTTTTATCATGATAGGTGTAATATTAATGGACCACTTAGGGGTCTCTTGAATGTATATATTTTGTTTATTAACTATATAATATAAAAATACAAAGTGACATGGTAAATGTCAGTCTAATTAACTAAGAGTTAAAACTTAAAGATAAGGTTAATATAATCACCCAAACCTGTCTAAAATCTATTGGATGAAAGGGTTTCGACCCATACCCACATTATATTTTGAATAATCCACCTTGGAGCCATTAGATATCGAATATGAATTTATTATAAATTAATACTTTATGTTATTCCTAAAGAGCCCCTCATCCCCCATATAAAAGGACCCAACTTCTAAAAAATTCTTCACAACTTCAAAGCATTTTGGTTCGGCCATACCATGACCAAATACTCTCTCAACATCTCTCACTTAAATCTAGAGGCCTTATTTTGATCATAAATCCATCTAAAGGAGCCCTTTTGATCAAATCAAAAGGAAGAACCCGAAGAAGAGGTAATGTCTTCACCACCCTCTTTCAAGTTCCTTTCTTCTTCAACATCTTCCTTCTTTGTTATTTCTATTATAAAATGATAAATCCAGTATCTTCTATATACTGTGATGTTATTATAAATATGGTACTACCATATTCCGTATTCTATCCATCCTTTGAATGACATGTCACCATACATGCGTACGTACGGCCTACCGTCTCCACGTCGTGGTGTAATTGTTATTCAAAACCTTATTATTGGGATGGATATGATAATGAAGTGTAATGGAAGTAAATAATAAACATAACATGATAATTATTCTTTATATATGATATATCATCCAATTATATATTATTTTAATATCAAAAGAATGATACTTTTGCTCGTGAGTACGTACGGATTACCATCTCCACGATGCGATGAGATTCATTTCAAAGTTCACCATTCATCGACGATTATAAAAATATATATTAAAATAAGTACATAATATATGACATAATAATTCTACTGGATATATATATATTTATATGTATAAGTATTTATGTACTTACATATATCTTATTCACTTACTTCCGTTCAATACTATATGAAAACAGAAACAACGTTTATGCATACGTACGGACTACCGTCTCCATAAACTGTGATTTCCATTTCATATATATGTCTACTATACATATTTATATTCAAAATTTATATGATATATTAATCACATTTTATATTCTGGAAGTATTTAAATCATAATCTAAGTGATACAATCAAGATTAACAAGTTAAAACACGTATGATAAAGAAAACAATTATTACCTGAAATGTTAATTTGACATGGAAATTATTATAAAATGGGTTGTATAAAGTCATAAATGAATCATTTATGATATCATAAATATTAATATGGTTCTGGTATAATTTAATAACATATTATGATCTCCATTCAAGAGGTTAAGCGCACCCACGACTAAAGGAAAGTGCAAGGTAAGGGTTAATTCCTCAATTTTATCATTATCTGAGATTGTTTATGTGTAAGTATTTATTGGGACATTTTTATCATCCATGTCCATTTTTCATAAAAATTATTTCAAAATGAATATTTTAAGGATTTTGAAAGGTACTCTTTATGAAGATCAGAATTTCAAATGTTTTAAAGATTTATCTTTCTAAATCTTTTTAATTAATGTCCATGTTTTCAAAATGATTTGAAGGATTTATTTATATGGACATTAAATTTCATAAATCAAAATTCCATTAAAAAGATTCAAAGTGGTATGGGACACTTTTATTCAAAAATATATTGTAAATGGCTTCTTGAAAAATAGTGTGAATTTTAAATGTTTTCAAGAAAAAGTGGGATATTTATCTCAATAGTTTGATGATTATTTTAATCTATGTCAATATCCTTCATTATTCTCAATTGAGGTTAATCTGATACAATAAAATCTTCTATATTGTATCTAATGAGTTATGTTTGACTGTGGATGTGCTATTTTTATACCATTATTGGTTTCTGGTTAAAGTATTGACATTTTGTATGCTAGTTTGAATACAGATGTTTATGTTATGTATTAAAATTGTCATATGAGGATTGCATTGGACTTAGTATGTGACGGGTGGAGCCCGCTATAGCTCCTCGATTCATTAGTAGGTCTAATGAGACAAACTAGCGTCTTGGAATGAGGCCTTGAGAAAATCTTATTTGTAGTCTTGGTATGATGCCTTGGATACGTGGTTATGATAGTCTGGAATTATGAATTCCATCATTATGAAAGTGGTTAGTGATGTTGCTTGTGATTATTAAACTAGTATAATATCCATATGAATAAGTAAATGACATTATTTCATTTTATTTTTTCCATATTATGCTGAAGTTCAAGTTTAAAAGGCTTTTGTTTTAGTTATACATCGCCTTAAATTTTTATTCTTATTTATGAAAGCTTCTGTTGTATTGCTTACTGTTACTGATCATTTGATCTCACCCCTTTCTATGTTTTATTTTTCCCAGGATTCCAAGAAGTGTATTGTGATTGATATGTCGGGTTATGCCAAGGGAATTATGGCATTCATAAAGATTATTTATGTTGTTTTGTATGTCTTAAAGTGAAATGTAACATTCATGTATGTAATCTATTTTCCAAGACTGCTAAACTGATCGGTCCATCAGGACTTGATTCCTTGTAATCATGCCAATGTATTAAAATAATGCATTGACTCTGGGTAACTGGGGTCGGGGCGTTACAGTTGGTATCAGAGGAAGTTTAGAAATAACCTTGGAAACTAGATTTAGATAATATCTGATTAGAGCACATTACCCTATGATAGACTTTGAGGATTATTATAGAACTTTCTAGAATTTTGGTATTGTAGAGATTTTGTGAGTTTTACGAAAAATACATCCCTATCTGGATACGAGCAGGTAGAGGCGGCTCTGGCACAGATGTACCTAGGGGTAAAAACCAAAAACACTGCTTTGAGCTAGACTCGAATAGGAACTGGTGCACGACAATGGGTCTTGCTGAACTCTTGGTTACGACACTCCAGAGGGATATGCTTAGGATAATTCTCATTTTCTTTACAAACCGCTATGAAGGGTTTATGAGTACATACCGTCTCAAAGAATTTTTTTTTGTGATTATGGATTATATCCATAAACTATTAAATATATGTTAGGTATTTTACATGTTTTGAATTTTGAGTTATGATTCATAAACTGACTTCATGTATGCCATTGTCTAGAAATGGTTCCCAGTAGATGGAATGAGAACTCCAGCAATACGTATGATCCAAAGATTAAGAAGGGTCATATAATTCATGGTATTAAGACAACATCTAGAATGGAAATAGTCTCCCATGTATTATCATCACATAAATAAATAGTATCAAAAGATTAGTAAATAACTCTCTGAATCCTATGGATTTAAAGGGAAGCCAGAGAAGAAAAGGATGGTAGAAAGAAATATGGATAAAGGGAATAAGGGAAAGAAGGATTTTCCAATATGTGATAATTGTGGAATGAATCACCTTGGTAAATGATTGAAGGGAATGGGAGTTTTTTTATATGTGTGGAGAAAAGGGACACCAAGTACGTGATTGCGAGGGTAAGAAAAAGTTTTCAACTGTACAATGCTTCATCTGCAAGGTGTTGGGACACTACGCAAACCAATGTCCAAATTATCAGAGTATGCACCAAATGATGCTATTGGATAATAATTAATCTATGGTACTACCATAGATGAAGATGAATGACTAGTGTTTTTATGTTGTTATCAATGAATTTTTTCATTTGAGTGTTGTATCAATGATGTACTAGTTATATGAATTATGGAGATAAATAATGATTGTACTATAGTACTATTTCATTGAGTATTTGAGATATTACGGTACTATGAAAAGTGACTCAACAACAAGTTAATCTTTCTTTTGAAAATACATGGTTTAAGGAAAGGTAATCCTTAATATGGTCTTGATACTAAGGTAGTAATTTTGGAATAAGAGATGGTTGATTTGGATAACTTATATTGGATATTCTTGACTACCTTGAAGCTGATTAAAGATTTGTATATTCCATTATTGTTGGGGTTTACAACATTTTTGGATGCATGAAGTATATCTAGTATTCTATAAGGAATAAGAGAGAATGAATGTAATCAATAAGGTATTATGGTAATTCAGGATGTTTCAGTGTTTTAAAAGAATACATGATGAAGGTATTCACATGCTATTATGGGGTAAAAAGGAACTAATTTATGATTATCATTCATATAAATTTGGGACTGAGAGTTTATAGATGTATTTTGGAAAAATATAAATGTTGGAAGGGATTAAATTTGAAAGGTTATTTTTTGTATTTTTATAAAAGGACAACACACAGACTGTGTGATGATCCGTCATGTTGGACAAAGCTGTGGGAATCGAACCCACAACCATAGTGCAATTGGGATTTATTGCCTACCACTGAACTACGTAATGTTCCTGGATGGTATAATGTAGTTTTTAAGGGTCTGATATGTGAGTGAAAAATTCATTATATTTGGAACCCTATACAATTAGGATAAATAGAGTATTTTTTATTTGTATTATGTTTTAGGGTGAAAGATGAGTTTGTGGTAGAAATTTATTAATGGATAATAATATATTTATAAAGTAAGTATATCTCCTTATGATCTTATCCAATCTTATAAATAAATTTCTCAACATTAAGAAAAGGAACTTAGAACAGAAATGTTGTCCTAGATGGCACCTTAGATCATCACAAATTTATGGCTTTGGAATTGTTGGCCTTTCCATAGCCATGTTCTCTACCACTCTCCATCAGATATTGATGGTTATATTTCTCTTCAATATACATATTTTCCTACATGGATCCCTAGTATGTGTTATTTTCTGTAACCTTCATACTCACCACTCTTTATTTTAATTGGAGGCCTCATTAATCCATTTTTCGACGTGGGATTTCAACTAAGATATTTTGAAATGTCAACCCCAAGTTTCCAATACCGAGAATAAATTGCGAGGATGCAATTTATTTAAGGAGGGGATAATGTAACACCCCAATCTTCCACGGTACGGTTCTCTTTGAACAATAGAGTAGCGTGTGTTGTAAGCAACTTCGAGATTCTAACACGCCGCGACCATTCAAAGTAGCTATTATGAATAGTAATACCCAATATTTGAAATTATATACATTTTATCTTTCAAAATAGACTTTATTTTTGGATTCGAAATATCAAAATTATCCTAGGATTAAATTTTGGTACTTTTCGGATAACTTTTATATTTTTATGAATAGTGAATATTACTAAATTTTTATTAAAAACAAATTTTTAATAGAAATAATTAATAGTGATAAATTATGAATTTGAGTGGTTTTGAAGTATATTTAGAATATCTTTTTACCATTTAATACAATTTTGGTCATTGGACATAATTTCACATTTAAACCGGACATAAACAAGTGTCAATCTTTTGATAGTTATTATCTCTTAAAAACACGCTTTTTGTTTTGACAACGGGAATTAATTTTAAATTAATTTCTGCCACTTCTGTATTTTGAATTTGGAAAAATTGACTCCATATTTGGAATTAGGATTTCCATATTGTGTAAATAGTTAAATTTTATTTTTAGAAATTTTGAATAATTATTTCAGTAAATATTTTATTTACCATGGTTAAAGGGTAAATCCGGTAAATAAAGATAAAATATAATATTATAATAATACTAAATTACCCTAAAATGTTTCTGAACACTATCGGTTGATAAATGTCCGACCATGGGCATCTTTGTGTCGATTTTGGGACCTCATGGATTTACTTGTAAGTGATAATGACACTTTATATTAATTAAGTTAAAGTAAATACAAAAATGACATAAGCCTATATGTTTTAGTAAAACATTTTTTTCCTGGGGTTATATATGTTGTATTTTAGATTATAAATATTCATTATAAAGATAAAAATATTTTATACATAATGGTATTTTATTTATATTTTTAGACATTATATAATTTAATTTATTTATGACAGAATAATGATGCAGTAATTACCTTATTAGTGAAATATTAAAATAATTTATATTATAAATACTGAAATAAATATAATTTGAGACTTTTAATTCATTCCACGAATTTTATAGGTTAATATGACATGTTAATATTGATTTAATAAATTTTTTTCGAAGTAATAATGTTGTTATGATTTTCACAAAAATCAAATACCAAATACTGTCAAAATTGATATAAAAGAGTTTTTAAAACAAATATTATATTATGAATTGATATTAAATTCCTAAAAAATCTATGGTTCAGTAAAAGAAATTTTATCATCATATTTGTATCATTAATGGACCACCTGGGGGTCTCTTGGATGTATATAGTAATTTTATTAACTATATAACATAAAAATACAAAGTGACATGGTAAATGTAAATCTAATTAACTAAGAGTTAAAACTTAAAGATAAGGTTAATATAATCACCCAAAACTATCTAAAATCTATTGGTTGAAAGTATATCGACCCATACCCACATTATAATTTTAAGAATCCACTTTGGAGTCATTAGAAACCGAATATGAATTCATTATAAGTTAATACTTTATGTTATTCCTAAAGAGCCCCTCCTCCCCCTTATAAAAGGACCCAACTTCTAACCAATTATTCACACCATCAAAGCCTTTTGGTTCAGAAAAACTATAACCAAATACTCTATAATATTCCCTCAATTCATCCTAGAGGCTTGAGTTTGATCATAAAGCTTACTTAAGGAGCCCTTTTGATCAAGTCAAAAGGAAGAACCCGAAGAAGAGGTAATGTTTTCACCACCCACTTTCAAGTTCCTTTCTTCTTCAACATCTTCTTTCTTTGTTATTTCCATTATAAAATGATAAATCCAGTATATTATATATAATGGGATGTTATTATAAATATGGTACTACCATATTCAGTATTCTATCCATCCATTGAATGACATGTCCCCATACGTGCGTACGTACGACTTACCGTCTCCACGTCGTGGTGTAATTGTTATTCAAAACCTTATTATTTGTATGGATATTATATTGATGTGTAATGGAAGTAAATAATAAATATAACATGATAATTACTCTGTATATATGATATAACATCCAATTATATATTATTTTAATATCAAAATACTGATATTTTTTCCCATGCGTACGTATGGATTACCGTCTGCACGACGCGATGAGATTCATTTCCAAGTTCACCATTCATCGACGATTATAAAAATATATATTATTAATAAGTACATAATATATGACATAATAATGCTACTGGAGATATATATATATTTATATATATAAGTATTTATGTACATACATATATCTTATTCACTTACATCCGTTCAATACTATATGAAAACAGAATCATCGTTTATGTGTACGTACGGACTACGGTCTCCATAAACTGTGTTTTCCATTTCTTATATATGTCTATAATAAATATTTATATTCAAAATATATATGATAAATTAATCATGTTTTATATTTTGGAAGTATTTAAATCATGATCTAAGTGATACAATCAAGGGTAACAAGATAAAACACGTACGATAAAGAAAACGATTATTACCCGAAATGTTAATTTAACATGGAAATTATTATTAAATGGGTAGTATAAAGTAATAAATGAATCATTTATGATATCATATATATATTAATATGTTTATGGTATAATTTAATAACATAATATGATCTTTGTACAGGATGTTAAACGTACTCCCGACTAAAGGAAAGTGCAAAGTAAGGGTTAATTCCTCAATCTCATCATTATCCGAGATTGTTTATGTGTAAGTATTTACTGGGAAATTTTTATCAGACATGTCCATTTTTCATAAAAATGATTTCAAAATGATGATTTTAAGGATTTTTAATGGTAATCTTTATCAAGAACATAATTTCAAATGTTTGAAAGTTTTATCTTTCTAAATATTTTTAATTAATGTACATGTTTTCAAAATGATTTGAAGGATTTATTTATATGGACATTAATGTTTCTAAATCAAAATTCCTTTTAAATGATTCAAAGTGGTATGGGACACTTTGATTCAAAAATCTATTTTAAATGTATTCTTGACAAATAGTGTGAATTTTAAATGTTTTCAAGAAAAAGGGGGATATTTATCTCAATAGTTTGATGATTGTTTTAATCTATGTCAATATCCTTCATTATTCTCAATTGAGGTTAATCTGATACAATACAATCTTCTATATTGCATCGAATGAGTTATGTTTGACTGTGGATGTGATATTTTTATACGATTCATGGTTTCTGGTTAATGTATTTTCATTTGGTATGCTAGTTTTAATACAGATGTTTATGTTATGTTTCAAAATTTTCATATGAAGAATGAATTGGACTTAGTAAGTGATGGGTAGAGCCCGATATAGCTCCTCGATGCATTAGTAGGTCTCATGAGACAAACTAGTGTCTTGGGAAGAGGCCTTGAAAAAATATTATTTGTAGTCTTGGCACGAGGGCTTGGCTACATGGTTATGACAGTCTGGCATTATGCATTACATCATTATGAAAGTGGTTAGTGATATTGCTTGTGATTTTTCAACTAGTAGAATATCCATGTGAATAAGTAAATGACATTATTTAATTTTATTTTTTCAATATTATGCTGAAGTTCAAGTTTAAAAGGATTTTTTTTTAGTTATACAATGTCTTAAATGTTTATGCTTATTTATGAAAGTTTCCACTGTATTGCTTACCCTTACTAAGCTTTTGAGGTCACCCCTTTCTATGTTTTATTTTTCCCAGGATTCCAAGAAGTGTATTGTGATTGATATGCAGGGTTAATCCAAGGGAATAATGGCATTCATAAAGATTATTTATTTTTTTATATATCTTATGTAACGCCTCGACCCCAGCTACCCAGAGTCGGTGCATTACTTCGTAACATTGGCATGATCACAAAAGATCAAGTCTCGAAAGACCGATTAGTTTAGTAGCCTTGGAAACACTAGATACATTCGTAAACGTTACATTACATCATAAAGTGAAAAAACTACAATAACATAGTCTCCATAGTCCACACTTCTATCCTCTTCGGACTATCCCTGCAGGTCATTCATAAAATACTTCTTCACATCCTGGAAAATATTAAAACATTGAAAGGGGTGAGCTCAGATGCTCAGTAAGGATAACAATAATGCGGAAGCTTTCATAAATAATCATTAACAATTAAGGAAATGTATAAATAAAACAAAAGCCTTTTAAACATGAACTTCAACATAATATGGAAAAAGTAAAATGAGATAATGCCATTCACTTCTTCACATGGATATTCTACTGGTCGAATAATCACATGCAATAACAATAACCACTTTCATAATGAGGGAATGTATAATGCCGGACATTCTGAAACATTTTTTCAAGGCCTCGGCCAAGACGTCTAAAATGATTAAGGCCTCGGCCAAAACCATAAATCAAATTGGGAAAGGTCCTCGGCCAATTCCACGTCTAGTTGTCTCATGAGACCTACCGATGCATCGAGGAGCTGTAGCGGGCTCCACCCGTCACTTATTAAGTCCAATGCATTCCTCATATGAATAGGTTTAAACATATCATAAACCATAACATAGTCATATCACATAAAACATGCATAAAGGAAACATAACATTTCCACATTTCAATCACAAGATATAAATACAACACATTGATATAATAAAAATGCTTTCAAAACCATTTTCAATACCAAAATAAACGAAAGTTAAAACTTTGTATTTATTTTTCATTAAAAAAAATGATGGCTTGTAGAGGAAGACGAATCTCAAATAATGGTCACGGTGGCAGAGAAGTCGTTGTCGCCGCATAAGTACGGAAAGAAAACATTCCCTTTTGTCGTTTAGCAAAACGCTTCGTATAAAAAAGATTCCTTTTGAATAAATGTAAAAGTCAAAGGGGTTTATACACCGTATAAAATAAAGTTGTGTATAAAACCAAATATGCCTCAATGAAAGGGGATTGAGACGAAGTCCTTAAAAGATCATTTTTAAAATAAAATAGATCTATTATGTGTATTCACTATAGGTACACATAAAGAATGTAAAAATACAAAATAGGACATAATATTATCATGACATAATTTGAAAGTAAAAGATTAACCCAAAGAATGGAAGTTGGGTTAAGAAATTCCCTTACAAAGACAATTTTTTAAATAAAATAGATCTATTATGTGTATTTACTATAAGTACACATAAATAAAGTACAAATACAAGACATCACAGAATAATATCATGACATAATTTGAAAATAGGAGATTAACCCAAAGAATGGAAATTGGGTTAAGAAATTCCCTTACCTTGTGTCTGACTTGACTCAACCATTCTTTAACCTCCTGAATAATAAACTAGAGTTAAGAATTATCCTTTTTATATCACTTATTACAATTTTATGAATGTTATGTAATTATTTAAGTTAATAACGGTCGTTTTGTCGATCTTTGGTACTTGTGTCAACAATAACCTTCTTATAATTACAAGTTATTCATGTGGTGAAATATCCATTATATATAGAATTCTATTCATGATGTAGATATCATATATATCATATATATCCAGTATATACATTCATTTATAATATTACGTAACATTTAGAGGTAAGAAATGAAATGCACCGTTCATGGAGACGGTAAGCCGTACGTACGCATGAACGCTACTTTCATTTCAATTTTATATTTAATGGAACAAAATCATAATGATATAAATTTATAATATAATTCCAGTATAATATATTGTATAATACCATTTACTCCATCCTTTATACATCCCACATATGGCATTAACGATTCAAATCACTTTGAGGGGGCGGTAGTCCGCACTTCCTAAAATGAAATTATCGCGTTTTACCCATAATGGAAATCATAAAGTATGACATAAATGAGAAATACAGAAGGATAAGGAAAACATAAACATAATATATATATCATATATGAAAATATTGTCATCAAAATGGTCCACCATTATAGGTGTGAAAAGAATTTGAACAATCATCGTTTCGTGAGGCAGAAATTCGCCATCCACAGAAACAGTATGTTCTTTAACCATTAGATGTAGGTGTGTGTAAGTGTAGCTCGAATCCATCTTATAAAAACATCCTAGTATATTGAGGATACTGGTGTTGTTACAAAAGAAATTAATAAAAAGAGTTTAGGGGGTTGGAGAAGAAAAATAAAACAAAACAACATTAGAGAAGACATTACCTCAAAATCGGGTAACTCTTTTTGATTTGAGACAAAGGCTTACTTGGGAAGAGTTCTGCCCAAAGTGAGGCTTCTAGGAGTATGAGAGGGATGTTGGGAGAGTATTTGGGCAGAGGTTGGCCGAGCAAAATGTCTTTAAGGTGTGAATAAGGTGGGAGAGGTGGGGGCCTTTTATAAGTGGAGAGGAGGGGCACTTTTGGAAAGATTGAAATGTTACATTATTACACAATTATTTTCGGATTCTAAAGGTCCCACACTTATATAATTCGTGGATAAGGTGATAAGGGTTCGAAATATACCCATCCAATAGTCTTTGGACAAGTTTAAGCCTTGAATTTTACATTATCTTTTCATTTTATTAAAATCGTTAAATAATGAGGTCATCGCTGCATCATAATGATGTCATAAATAATTTAATTTATTTAATGTCTAAAAATTATAAAAAAACTACTATGATTTAGGAAATCTTCATAGATTTCTAATGAATATTTATAGTCAAAATTTGGACTTGTTTAACCCCACTTAAAAATTGTTTTAGTAAAACAACTCATGTTTGTGTCAATTCAATTTTGACATTAAATAAATATATATTAATGTCATTTTCCAACTAAAGTGGCTCCATGGGGTCCCCAAGTTGACCCATGGGTTTTCTTGGTCGGCCATGACTCATCCAATAGGAGTAGGACAAGTTTCATGCTCATCTCATATTATTATAACATTATTTGTACCTTAAACTACACTAATTACCTCTAATCGCGATTAAGAACTTAAAAGTTACTATTCACCAAAAAATCATTTTAATCTCATTGAACCACATTTTACTTCTTAATGACAACCATGTATGTCGGATTTTTGAAAATCAAATCACAGAAGTGGTAATATTTCATTTAAACGAGAAATCAGTTTTTTAACTACCATTTAGTGGTTTCACTATTCATCAAAAATTGAAGTTTTTTAGAACAAAGCCAAAATTTCACCCTAAGATATAATTGATATTCTGAATTCAAAAATGATGTCTATTTTACAAAATTCCAAACATATAAGTTTCATTAATTAATTTTATAATTAACTCCCGCTGTTACAACAAATAGCGTGTTTTTAAGAAACAATTTATATCAAAAGATTGGCAATTTTTTATGTCCAATTTCAATGTTAAATAAATTCTAATGACCACCATTGGATAAAATGGTAAAAATATATTCTAATTATACTTTAAAACCACTCAATAGTATAACTTATCACTATAAATTATTTTTATTAAAAAAGTTGTTTTAAGTATTTTTCAATATTCATAAAAATTTTGAAGTTCTCAGAAAATTACAAAAAATTCAACATAGGCTAATTTTAATATTGGGAATACAAAAATGAAGTCCATTTTGAAATAAAAAATTTCTATAAATTTAAAAAGTTGTTATTACTATTCAAAAAGGCTACTTTGATTAGTTGTGGTGTGTGTTAGAGCTCGAGGTTGCGTACAACACACGCTATTGCATTATTCGAAGTAAAACGTACCGGGGAAGCTTGGGGTGTTACATCTTAAAGTGAAATGTAAAATTCGTGTATGTAATATATTTTCCAAGACTGCTAAACTGATCGGCCCTTCGGGACTTGATTCTTTATAATCATGCCAATGTATTAAAATAATGCACTGACTCTGGGTAACTAGGGTCGGGGCGTTACAACAAAAGCATGGAACAAACATGGTATAAGGATAAATCCTAGTAGGAAACCACCACAAGAACTGTGCCTAATAGTCAGTGAATATATGGATGGTAATAAATACAGAGAGTAGTAAACAAGGAAGTACTCAGTAGTAAACAATTCACAGTTTCAATGAATTTTGTTTCATATATCACACAATAGCTAATAAAAACAGGTAATCACAAACATGTAATAACAAACATGAATCATTTTGGGTAGTACTCACAATCTATCCCCTCTAGTCGTACCTAGAAACACAAGTAAGCAGCTAAACACAAAAGGTAACCCTCTGGAAAGTACTCACAGCCTATCCCCACTGGTACTAATTAGAAACACAAGCAACCTTATGGGTAGTACACTCAGTCTAACCTCTCTGGTTCAGCTTAATCATCGACTCTCTAAGGAACCAGTCACCGTCTATTCCTCGTATAGTCTCATATCGGTAACTATAGGCGCTCTAGGGAAGCACTTATGTCACATTCCATCTATGGCCCGCGTTGAGGAACTAAAGATATTCTGTGGAATCACATACATCATTTCCCCCTATTGCCTCACATCATAATTAAAATAGACACTCTAGAGAATCCCTTACATCCATTCTCCCTATGGTCCACTACACCAAGTTCTCACGGCCCTGTGTAAGTCAAGCTATTATATCAATGCATATCAGCCAAATTAATCATCAAGAACTAATAGGCTAGCATTATATAGCATAACAACATGTAAGGATACAAACACTCCATACTGATATACTAACCATGGAAGGTAAACAACATCATAATAGGAAAACTAGACCCAACGGGCAGAACATGAAATCATTCATGGGAAAAAACTTCCAAATCATAGTAGTTGACCCTATTAACATTCAATTAACCTCTACTCAAGCATACAAGAATATTAGAAAAATAATAGGGTTGAAACTATAAATGTTCAATACCCCGTTCATGGGTATTGGATATTTTGCACATATAACTTAAAGACATTCCATAGAAGGGAATAAACCACCTCCCTCGGCCTTGGTAGATCAATATACTTGAGTCTCAGGGCTTGAATCACCTTATAATACTGAAGATCTATAAAAACGTCTAAAAAATTCAATAGAGGATAACTTGAGAAGGAGGAGGAATTCAGAAATGGAGATCAAGAAAAAGATAGAGCTTACTGAGGCGATCCCAATGAAATTTATGGCAGTCAAATAGGAGATTGGATACTCAGTCGGGGGCTTGGAGGAATATTGCGACCGTATAGGAGCTCTAAGATGAATGAGGTCAAGAAGAAGGTGTTTCTGGCGATTAGACGTGACCCCGATATGTTTAATGAAAAAAAATACACATTGTGTACAAAGGAAGTACACTG
Source organism: Viscum album (assembly GCA_963277665.1). Classification (NCBI taxonomy): domain Eukaryota; kingdom Viridiplantae; phylum Streptophyta; class Magnoliopsida; order Santalales; family Viscaceae; genus Viscum; species Viscum album. The sequence continues at coordinate 1,147,440,870 of OY728127.1, read as the reverse complement.
TGTGTACTCTCCGTTTATATACTCTGCATTAGGCGACCTTCAGGTCACCCCCCACATGGCCGTTTGTGTGGCCATCAAACGGCCTCCTTCGGTGACCCATTACACGCCGTGCACTCATATTTTATGTGGCGTGTACTTCAGAAATTTCCAGAGATTCCCCTTTTTCTCAAGAATGACCAGAAGAAAGAAAACATACCTGAAAAGAAGATCTTGGTTCTTACAAACTTCCCCCGTTAAGGAAATTCGTCGCTGAATTTCACTAGAAAGGAGACGTAGAATAAGAAACCCTAAATAGTTCTAGCCATTGTGCTCGTACATCAGCCACCCTCTCCCAAGTCACATCATGTACTCACCCGTGTTGTCATAGCAATTGTACCAGAGGGACAGACTGATCACAAAGAACAATCGTACTTCGATCAACAATCTAGATAGGATGCTCCTCGAATGATTCATTCACTTCCAACTCAACTTCCTTGGGTCGAAAAACATGATATGGGTCTGAGAAGTAACATCGAAGATGAGAAACATGGAAAAATCCATGCATAGCCCATTACGGAGAGGTAACTGGATCCTATAGGCAACCGGACCAACCCTCTCCAACACCTCAAATGGCCTGACAAACCTCAGTGAAAGCATACCGAGTCTCCTAATCCTCTTGTGTCCCAACCACGGTTTGACACATAGAAAAAACTGATCCCCAAACTCAAACTCTAGAGGTCGTCTCTGTTGATCATTATAACACTTCTATCGAGACTGTGCAGTATCCATCCTCTTTTGAATCGACTCTATCTGCTCTGAGGTCTCTTAAACAAGACAAGGTCCCTTCAAAGCTTCCTCTCCAGCCTCTATCCAACATTAGGTTGATCAGCATGGCCTACTGTACAAGGGCTCATAAGGTTCCATCGGAAAAGTTGCTTGAATACTATTATTGTAGGTAGACCCCACATGAGGTATGTGCTTCTCCCAAGAACCTTCAACATCCAGAATACATGCTCGAAGCATGTCCTCCAACACCTCTATCATACGCTCAGACTGGCCATATGTCTAAGGGTGGTAAGCATTACACAAATGTAGCAATGTACCCAATGCCTTCTGAAGCCCCTTCCAGACCTGAGAAGTAAAACATGCATCTCTGTCTGAAATAATGGATTGTGGAACTCCATGTAAGCGCACAATCTAACGGATTTTCCACCATCCCAAATCATCGACACTGAAGGTCTCCTTGATCGGAAAGAAGTGAGCAACCTTTGTGAGTTTTCCAATGACAACCCAAAAAACATCATTCCCTTGAGGCGACCTCAGTAAAACTGTCATGAAATCCATTGTGACATCATTACACTTCCACGTGGGAATGGGTAACTGTTATAAAAGCCTTGCTGGTTGCTGATGCTTCACCTTCACCTGCTGATAGGTGAAACACCTCATGAAGTAACTAGAAACATCTCGCGTCATACCTGGCCACCAATACTGATGGTGTAGATCATGATACATCTTGGTTACACCAGGATGAACTTCCCAAACTGAGGAATGAGTGTCCCGCATCAGCTCCTCATGTATATCTACTGGCACCCATACACGCCCCTAAAAACATAGGATCACATCCTTTCTAATGGTCCATCTAGGAAAAGGGTCCTCTCCTGACACACTCTACCATAGGACTAGGCCTTATGAGTCTGATAGATTCCCCATTCTCACTCGATCAAGAAGGGTTGAGGTAACAAATAAAGAAGAAAGAAATGTGTGTCCCTGTTTGTCGGGCACCACCAAATGCATCTCAGAGAACGAAGTCATAAGGTGCCACTCACTGCTAGCCTCCTGAACTACCTGTATCTATGTTCTCCTATTCAATGCATTAGCCACTACGTTACCTTTCCTCGGTGTATAGGCAGACAAAAAGTCAAAAGACAGAAGGTACTCAACCCACAATGATTGTCTCAAATTCAGATCACACTGAGTGAAGATGTACTTGAGACTCTTGTGTTTTGTGAAAACCACAAAATGATCTCCCAGAATGTAATGTCTCTTACAGTGTAAGGCATGAAACACTTCAGCCAACTTGAGATAGTGTGTCGGGTAATTCTTCACATGTGGCCACAACTTCCGAGACCTATATTCAACGACTGATTCTTTCTGTATAAACATAACTCCCATCCCGATACCTGAAGAATCACAGTACAGAGTATACCTCTTTCCCGGCTCTGGAAACACTAGTATCAGTGGTGAAGTCAACCTACCTTTCTTCTCAAAAAAGGATGACTCACAAGAATCAGACCACACGAACCTTACACCCATCTTAGTCAGACCCGTTAGTGGTACTAAAAAGTGTGAAAAGTCTGAATGAAGCGTCAGTAGTATCCAACCTTCCCTAGAAAACTCCGTACCTCAAATACATACTTCGGATGCTTCCATGAAACTACTACTCTCACTTTTTCTAGGACTACTGACACTCCTATATTAGAGATAACCTGACCCATGAAGTGAATTTGATCCATCAAAAAGTGGCATTTTGAGAGCTTAGCATATAAGTGATGTTCTCTCTTTGTACTCAAAACGATCTGAATATGTGTGGAATGGTCATGTCAAGTGCGACAGTACACCATTATATCATCCATGAAAACCACCATGAAGGAATCCATGTCTGGATGGAACAATTAGATCATCAATGACATAAAAAATGTAGGCGCATTCGTGAGACCGAATGACATAACCATATACTCGTATAGAGCATACCTTCTCTGAATGGATGTAAGAGGTATATCTGATAGTCTAACGTGTAACTGATGGTAAACGGTCCTCAAGTCAATCTTAGAGAACACCCGAGCTCCTAAAAGCTAATCAAAGAGATCATCAATCCTCAGTAATGGATATCATTTCTTGACCATCAACTGGTTCAACTTCTGGTAATCCACAAAAATCACGAGGGTACTGTCCACCTTCTTCGCAAAAAGGACAGGCGAACCCCAAGGAGATGTACTAGGTTAGATGAAACCCTTTGCCTGCAACTCCTGCAACTACTTCTTGAGCTCCTGTAACTCTGCTGTAGTCATCCTATAAGGATGAATGGAAACCATTGTCGCTCCTGGAACAAGATAAATAGAGAAGTAAACCCCACTCTCCAGAGGAAAACCTACAAAGTCTTCTAGAAATACATCTCTTAAATGATCCACCACTGGACAAAAGTCCATCTGTGAATACCCCTAGTAATCCAGATATATACTAGCAATATGGTTTATAACTCCTCCTAACCCATGATTCTTGGGTTCCTATCTGCTCGCCTGGACATCCCATTCTCCCTTATAAAGAAAATATCCACCCTCTAGGGATTTGAAACTCACCCTACAGTGATAATAGTCGACGACTACCTGGAAGGGAACTAGCCAGTCTGTTCCAAGAATAACATCATAGACTGTCATCTCTAGGAAATAGTGGTCCCTTAAAAAGTGACACCCCCCAAAATCTAGAGGGCACTCCTTTCACTGACGTACACTCACCATTCCAGTCCCTAACGGAGTGTCTAGTGTCAAAATATAAGTAGAAGAAATGATGTAGAGCCCAAGGATCTCCACAACCGCAACAGATATTTTACCATCGGAAGCCCCTGTATTAAAATGTGAACAAGATAAAACTAATGCTACTAAGACAGTACCTCACACTATAGAGGTTCCAGGATCCTGCTCCAACTCGGTCGGCTCCACTACAAAGTATGACCTGCACCGTAGCCGTGTGACCATGTCTGGCCACCTAGAGCTGATCCACCCTATTGTCGTTGAAAATTAGGGGACTGGATACCATGACCATGACCTCCACCTAGGCCTGAATGGAAATAAGAACTCTAGTTCCTAGACTCGAAAGAAAATGGTGGTGCTGCTCCTGAACGAGGAGTCATAGAAGAACCAATGTCACCAGCTGCTAGTGAGAATATCTGAAATAAGTGCTTAAGATGACCCATTTTACCACAATATCGTCACTCCACAGGGTCTCTCGAGCAGTGTGGCCTCGTATGCCCACTCTTCCCACCTTGGTAGAACCTCACCTGAGTACCAGAAGAAGTATTTCGCCTCCTTGGTTCTCCGCGAGTAGACTCCCTACGACGCTTCCTATTGTCAATAGGAGGGATATTAACTCTAGATGCCAAGCTTCCCTGGCTCACAACTCTAGACTCTCACATATTTCACTCCGTAAACCATGCCTGGTTAATAATAGATGTGATAGAAGTTAACTTGAAGATTCTCACCTATGATCAAATTTCGCATCTCAGACCATCCTCGAACTTTTTTTCCAGGAATAAATGATTACCTCCTGGAGTAGGCATGAAATGAAACAACTCTGTAAAGCGATAGGAATTATCCATTACCAAAAGTGTACCCTGCTCCATACTCATAAAATCTCTAGCTCGATCGGCCATCACGGTATTTGGATAGAAGTATTCATAGAAGATATGCTGGAACTCCTCCCAAACCATAACCTACTGATGTACCTCATGTGAGATCACATCCCACCATCTCTTAGAAGAATCCTGAAGCGTATACATAGCGAGCTTCACCCTCCTCTCTGGAGGTATCTCCAGATGCTCGAAGATCGTCAATATGGCTTCCAGCCATGAATCTACAGCCTGGGGTCCTCCATCCCTTAAGAAAGTGGGAGGATTGTACTATTGAAAGAACCATGTCAATTCTACCTTCAACGGGGCATGAGGAGGTGATCCATGAAAGGTCTGAACCATCTTCACAAATTCCTCCCTCTACTGTGCATCGATACCTATGTCTGGTACAATGGTTGGTGCCAAGACTAGCGCAACAGGAGGATCTACAGGAAGTCACTGATCATCTATATCTGGTGTCTGATCACTACATAGTAACTGGCGTACAATCAGAGGAAGTCTCAGTGGCATGACTCTTCACAGTCAAACGCACAATTTAGATCAAGATTATCAAAGAAAAAAACTGAAAGTATAAGAAGGGAATAGGAGAAGGAAAGCATTCATGTTTTTCCAAAACATGAATCCATGACATGTATAACCCCTACACAATGGGTTCCCTTCAGCCATTCACATGGGCGTGTACTCCTACCAAAACTGGTCGTGTAACACCCCAAACACACGGTGTGTTCACCTAACACATGACGTGCACTTGAGTCCTCTTCTCCTACCCGAGTCCTTATACATGGCTAAGCCACACGGTTCTTCTTAGAGTGAGACTACATGTCATATTAGTGCCAAACATGATGTGCACTAGGCAAACCTCACTGACCTGTGTTGTTAGATACACGTCCGGTTACACGGCTCACACTACATGACGTGTTATAGTCGGATACGACATGTATGAGAAAGGATAACACTGACCCTTTTTGTTAGTTACATGGCTGGGTATATAACGACCCAAACATTACATACATTGTTAATACATCAAAATTGAAGCACACTTATTACAACATATGAAAAAACCACAAAGGACTGTATAGGTATAGTGTCTTTAGAAACTGGGAAACATAAACAACTGGTTCATAAATCTTCTACAGTGTCTCCCATTTATTTCATCATATCTAGGGTACCTTTTAGCATATTCTACTTAAGATCCATCTTCCTGACTTGGGGAAAAGAAAACATAAAAGGGTGAGCTCAAATGCTCAGCAAGGGAAAATAAAGGAAATAAAAATCATATCATGTCTTTTTCAAAATCATAACCTGTAAAAGAGATCATAATATCTAACATGGAATAAATCATTGAAGTGAAAATGAGATAGCCATAATCATAACATGAAACTTGACTCTTTGTGGAATGCACACATAATCATAGAAAATCATTTCTTGTTAGTCATGACTCATTTCCAAGACTATCTTAGTGGACAAAGTCCCTTTCTGAACCAAGTCAACCTTGTTCCAGTTCTGTTTCACTGAACCGGTATAACCTACCGTTCCAGCCATGTATATCTCATGAGATATAAAATCTTTACCGAATGCATTGGAGGGAGATATAGGTCCCACCCATCTTATAATGAATCCTTTCTTATGTGTGCCACATAATCATAAATCATACATCATCGCATAACACATGTAACAAAAACATCATGACATCATAAAACAAATCATATAAGGTAAATGACTTCATAAAATTAATTCCCTCACAACATAATCAAATCAATGTAATAATAGGGATAAAAACAGAACCCTTTATTATCTTAGATGGAAAATAATTTTGATAAAACACTTGAACTCCATTCTTGAGGAAAATATCCTTTCTTCTTCATAAACACTTTTCTTTTCTTAACATGTCATTCAATTATAAACTAAAAGAAGTTGATTAAAAATAAACTTGAAAACTTTTAAAGGAAGCTTCTTGGAAATAATGTTTTAAGAATCCATTCATGCCGTATAAGTTAAAAAAACATTCTTCGCACTTTTGTTAGAAAAGTCAAAAAGTACCTCGTACGAAAAAACGACAAAAGATTCCTTTCATATTCTTTACTAAAAACTCACCGAAGGGTAAAATTGGATTTAAACTATTGTAAGTGGATGGAAACAATATTACATATTGAGGGAACATGGATGTGGATGATAAAAAACACCCGAGTAAATACTTACGAATAAACAATCTCGGATAAAAATGAGATTGTGATATTTCCCTTACCTTTGGTCCGATTTTCTTTGTACGCGTCCGAAGCTACTATATAATGGTTTAAATAATGTTATTGACTTATTCCAGAATCATAAATATTGATATGATATCATATATGGTCATTTTCTTAGCTTCTTGTTAGTAATATTTCATTGTTACTTGTTACTCGGGTCTTTATTGCCTTTTGTTCTTATGCGTGTTTTGCCGAATAAAATCTTATTCTTCTTTTAAGGTTATAGATAACTTATATCCAGAATGGTATTAGTGTAACATATATCATATTTATTCATTCAATTCATTTATATAATTACTATGTAATGATGATCATGTAGAACGAGTCGCATCACATCGTGGAGACGGTATTCCGTACGTACGCACGAGTGATGATCTCATTCCTATGATCGTGGAATTGTATTGGAGTAAATATATATTATTTCGGTATCAATATTAATTTATAATAATCATAAATATTTACTCATTACCCCATTATACCCATCCTTGTAAGGTGGTGGTGGAAAATAGATTACACCACGGCGTGGAGACGGTATTCCGTACGTACGCACACGCGGTGATTTCATTTTTCCGTAGGATGGATAGAAGGTGAATTAGGGTTGTTTCATATAATAACATATCAGTATGTAAGTAATACTGATGTTATTACTTTATCATGAAACAACTAAAGAAGAATAAGTTGAAGAAGAAAGAAATTGAAAAGATCGGTAATGGATATTACCTCTTCTTTGGAACGCCTCTTTGAATCCTCCACTTAGGGAACTAAGATTAGTCTTTGAAGAGGACCAGGACCTATAGGATTATTCTAGGGAAGTGTAGAGGAGAAAATGGCAGGGTTTGGCCGAGCTTGAGTGCTCAAATTGGTGTGAGGAGGAGGGGGAGGAGGTTCCCTTTTATAAGGGAGGAGAGGGGCACCTTAGGAATATCTCAAAATATTATTTTATATTAAAGTCAAAATCGGTTTATAATGGTTCCAAAGGGTCTTATTTCTAAGATAAAGTGGGGAGGGTTCGAAATCTTATCAACCAATAGGATTTAGAAAAGTTTAGGGTATTATTTTAACCTTATCAATTAGATTTAACTCTAAGTTAAATAATTTAACTTTTACCGTGTCTTTTTGTTTTCTTTCACTATATGGTTAATACACTTACTATAACATGCCAAACGAACCCCAAATTGTTTATTATTAATATATATATCTTTATCTAAGTCATTTGGCCGATCCTTAGATTTTTAGGAATAAAATAACAATTAATAATATACTATTTTATTTAAAAACTATTTTGTGTCAATTTTGACACTATTTTATATATGATTTTTGTGAAAGTCATAACATAATTATATGTTCGAACCAAGTTGATCAAATCAACACTAATATATCATAGTAACATAGAAAATTAGTGGAATTCATAAAAAGTCTCAAATTACATTTATTTTGGTGTTTATAACATCAATTATGTCAATATTTCATAAATAGGATAATTACTGCATCATAATTGTGTCATAAATAAATTAAATTATTTAATGTCTAAAAATTATAAATAAAATACTATTATGTAGGAAATATTTTTATCATTCCAATTGATATTTATAGTCGAATTTATCTTATGTATAACCCCATATTAAAAATGATTTACTTATTAAACTTTGATTTTAACTATTTTAACCCTTCTTTAAATAAATTAATAATAAATGTCCTAATCTAATCCATGTGGGCCTAAATGGTCATATTTTATTTATAAGGTTGTTTTTGGTCGAATTACACTTTTCCAATAGAATTAGGACATGTGTTAGGGTAATAGTAATATCATATTTACCCCTATTTACTGTTAACCGCGGTAAAAAAAGTAAAAAGTTACTATTCACCAAAAAAAAATTTATCTCATTGAACCACATTTTACTTAATGATATCAACCGTGTCTGTTGGATTTTCGAAATTCCATTCACAGAAGCGGTAAAATTAAGTTTTATGCAAAATTCAGTTTTTAACCTACCACTTAGTGGTTTCACTATTAATCAAAAATTGAAAGTTTTCAGAAAAATACCAAAATTTCACCCTAGGCTAATTTCGATATTCCGAATCCAAAAATGAAGTCCATTTTGAAAAATAAAATTTATAAAATTTCAAAAAGTGGTTATTACTATTCATAACGGCTAGTTTTAATAATATTTTAATAGCATATCGTTGTTTAGTGAAACTCGGTATTGCGTACAACGCAAGCTATCGAGGAAGGTCGCGATTGCGTGTAAAGTAAGTCAAGTTAGTGTGTAGTGAAAGATTTCTTTGATGATATATATTTAACATAAAAACAAAATATTACTCATAAAAATCATGGGTGTTACATTCTACCCCCCTTAAAAAGAATTTCGCCCTCGAAATTCGTCACTTTGTAACAAACAGATGAGGATACTTCTCCCTCATCATATCCTCAAGCTCCCATGTAGCTTCTTCTAATTGGTGGTTCCTCCATAAAACTTTCACCAATTGAGTGGTCTTGTTTCGTAGGACCTTTTCGCTACAATCCAGAATCTCTACCAGTTGTTCTTCATAAGAAAGATCTTGCTCCAGCGGTACAGCTTCTGAGCTGAGTACATGTGAAGGATCAGGTATGTACATTCTCAGGAGAGATACATGGAACACATCGTGAACTTGATAGAGATTCGGTGGAAGCGCCAATCGGTAAGCTAACTTTCCAACACGATCCAGTATTTCGAAAGGACCGATATATCTAGGGCTCAACATCCCCTTCTTTCCAAATCTCATAACCCTCTTCCAGGGAGATATTTGTAAGAACACATTATCACCCACTTCAAACTCTAGGTCTTTTTTTCGGTTGTCGGCATAACTTTTCTATCGTCTCTGAGCTGCTCTTATGTGTTGTTGAATAGATCTGACCATTTCTGCCATTTCATCAACGAGATCATATCCTAATAGCTTTCTTTCCCCAACTTCATCCCAGCATGTTGGAGTCCTGCATTTCTTTCCTTAGAGAGCTTCATAAGGAGCCATCTGAATACTGGAGTGAAAGCTATTATTATAAGAAAATTCCACCAAAGGTAGGTGTTGATCCCAACCTCCTTTGAAATCCATAGAGAAAGCTCTCAACATATCTTCTAGGGTTTGAATTGTTCTCTCAGACTGACCGTCTGTCTAGGGATGATAAGCAGTGCTGAAACTCAACTCTGTATCCAGAGTTTGCTGAAGACTTCGCCAGAACTTCTAGGTAAATCTCGGATCCCGATCAGATATAATAGAAAGTGGTACTCCATGAAATCTCACCACTTCCTTTACATATATCCTGGCAAGATGATCTAGAGAGAAATCCTCTCTAATAGCAATGAAGTGTGTAGACTTTGTAAGACGATCAACTATGACCCAGATAGCATTATTGCCTTTGGATGTTTTAGGAAGTCCTGTGACAAAGTCCATAGTGATGTTTTCCCATTTCCATTCGGGTATGGGTAATGGTTGTGACATCCCCTTAGAGTTTTGTCTCTCAGCTTTAACTTGTTGACAAATCAAGCATCGAGAGACATATTCAGCAACATCTCTTTTCATGACATCCCACCAGAAGTACTCTTTCAGGTCCCTATACATCTTCGTGCTTCGAGGATGAATAGATAATGAAGAACTATGAGCCTCATCCAGCAGCTCCTTCTTTAATTCGGGGATGGGAGGAACACAAACCCGATTCCTGAACATTATTATCCCATCATAATCAAGGTTGAATTCAGGAACATTTCTCTCCTTCTTTGGTTACTCTTCATCTTCTTTCTGTGCCTCTTCAATCTTCACATGTATAGATGGATGAACATTCATTTGAGAAAGATAAGATTTTTCCCCTTCCATTATAATTCCAAGATCCATCCTTTGTAAATCCATGAATATTGGATCTTTTGTGATCCTCATCATGGATAAACTAGCATGTTCTTGTCGACTTAATGCATCTGCCACCTTGTTTTCTTTCCCAAGGTGGTAATGGATTGAGCAGTAATAATCCTTAATCAGCTCCAACCATCTTCTTTGACGCATATTCAACTCCTTTTGTGTGAAAATATACTTTAAACTTTTATGATCAGTATAAATATCACACCTTTCACCATAAAGGTAATGCCTCCAAATCTTTAATGCAAAGATTACCGCAGCCAACTCCAAATCATGTGTTGGGTAATTTTGCTCATGGATTTTCAACTGTCGTGAGGCATAAGCTATCACCATATCATTTTGCATAAGAACACACCCCAATACCTTCTTGGATGCATCACTGTAGATGACAAACCTTTCTCCACTACAAGAAAGTGTGAGCACAGGTGCACTGGATAACCTTCTTTTCAACTCCTTGAAATTCTCTTCACATTCCTCTGTCCAAACAAACTTAACTCCTTTCCGAGTCAACTTGGTGAGTGGATTAGATAATCGTGAAAAATATTTTACAAAACGTCGATAATATCCAGCCAAACCAAGAAAACTTCGGATCTCAGTTACTGTTGTTGGTCTCGACCATCTTTCGATAACCTCTGTTTTTGCGGGATCCACAGATATCCCCTCTTTTGAGATTATGTGACACAAAAATGAAACTTTTTGAAGCCAAAATTCACACTTGGTAAATTTGGCATAAAGCTTCTCCTTTCTCAGGGTCTTCAATATAATTCTCAAGTGATCTTCATGCTCTTCCTTGCTCTTTGAATAGACAAGAATATCGTCTATAAAGACTACCACAAATTGATCAAGATAGTCTCTAAAGACTCTATTCATTAGATCCATGAAGATAGCAGGGGAATTAGTAAGACGAAATGGCATCACTATAAATTCATAGTGTCTATACATTGTACGGAAAGCCGTCTTTGGTATTTCCTCCCTTTTGACCCTTAATTGATGACACCCTGAACGAAGATCAATCTTCGAAAAGTATTGAGCTCCGCGTAGTTGGTCAAATAAGTCATCAATGCATGGGAGAGGATATTTGTTCTTGATAGTGATCTTGTTAAGTTCTCGATAATCAATGCAGAGTCTCATTGATCCATCTTTCTTCTTAACAAATAGAACTGGTGATCCCCACGGTGACGCACTTGGGCGTATGAATCCCTTATCAAGATTATCTTGGAGTTGCTTCTTCAATTCCTGCAACTCAATTAGAGCCATTCTATAAGGTGTCTTTGAAATAGGCAAAGCACCCGGTACGAGTTCTATTGAAAACTCAACTTCACGATTTGGTGGAAGACCTGGTAATTCCTCCGGAAAGACATCATCAAACTCCCGTACGATGGGCATATTCTTAATCTTAAGTTTCTCACCAACCATTTGAGATAAATAACTTTCATTTAGTGGAATCAAGACCCATAAGATGGACGAAATTTCCAATGGAAGGTTATATTCATCCTTGCATCAATAGACGATCACATATTGATCTGGAATATGAAATGTGACTTCCCTTCTTTGGAAATTGATATGAGATCCATGTAGAGAAAGCCAATCCATGCCAAGAATCACATCAAATTCCACTAAAGGAAGGATCACAAGATTTGCAGGAAGCACTTTCCCACAAACTTTGATCGGAGATGAATTATAAACTTTTGATGCGACTATTGTGCCATTAGGTGTTGTCATAGCAAACTCAACATCTAATTGTTGAGGTAATACGGTGATACCCTTAGAAAATTTTTCAGAAATAAAAGAGTGGGTGGATCCAGAATCAAATAAAACATTTGCTACTTTAGAGTGGATGGTAAGTGTACCTTTCACCACTTCGTTATCGTACTCCACATCGCTGATAGAAATTGCATGTGACTTTCCTTTGTCTTTAGCCTTAATATTTTGTTGACGTCGACCATCATCATCAACCCTTGGATTTGGGCATTGATTGGCATAATGCCCCATCACCTTGCACTTGAAACATTGAAGTGTAGTAGGTTCATTCTGTGTATCCCTTCCTTTGTTTTCATCATTAGACATCTTCTTCCCATTATCGCGGCATTCAAATGCCCGATGACCTTCCTTTCCACATTTGAAACATTTACTTGTCCCTTTAAGACAACTCCCTCTATGTTTCTTTCCACACTTTGAGGATAAGGTAAAGCTTATCTTCTTTTCAGTGTGCTCTTTAGATTTTCCTTTGAATTCCATCTTCCTCTTCTTATGAAACCCATTTGACTGATGGGTTACTCCAATCTCCATCTCGACTTTGAGAGCACATCGAACGATTTCCTCGTAGCTATTGAAGTCCCTTATGGCTAACGCCCTTCGAAGACTTGGTTTTAAGCCACTAAAGAATCAATCGATCTTACTCTCAGGTTGGATAATAATACCAGAAGCGTACCTTGCAAGTCTTGTAAAATTTTCTTCATAGGTACCAACAGATTCATCATCCCTTTTCTTCAGTTCAAGAAACTCTTTCTCCATCTTTGTTCAGAGAATACGAGGGAAGTAATTATTGAAAAATATGTTCTTGAACTCATCCCATTCCATAGGCTCAATTTCATCCCTTTGCCTCGTATTCTTAATAAGATTCCACCATTGATCAGCATCACCTTCCAAACAATACACTGCTAGGATGACTTTATCATGTTCAGAACATTGAAGAACTGAAAGTATCTTTTCAGTAGTACTAATCCATTGTTCAGCAACTAATGGATCAGTAAACCCACTGAAAGAAGGTGGACGCTGCCTAATGAAGGATTCAACAGAATGTTGCTCCTTCCTTTGCTCGTTTGGAAGTCCTGCATGATTCATAGCTTGAGAAAGTTGTGTGAGCATGGCTACAAGATTTTGCATTCCAGCTCCCATATCGTTTGGTTTCTCAGGGGGACAATAATTGCATTGCCCATCGCATTCCGCATTAACACGGTTCCTTCGGGTTCCAGCCATTGACTAAAACCAAGAAGAATAGTGTGAGAAACACTAATTATAATAGGAAAACCACATAATCAAGGATAAATTTTCACACTTACGGTCTTATCCTAGGGTATTCATGGCCATTTCTAAAACACTAAGATTGTGTTCTATTCTTAGACTTATCCTTAGGGTTTTTACTAAGGCTTTCACATCCTAGTTTCCAAAGGTTGACTATACCTTTCCTCTGATACCAACTATAACGACCCAAACTTTACATACATTGTTAATACCTCAATATTGAAGCACACTTATTACAACATATGACAAAACCACAAAGGACCGTATTGGTATAGTGTCTTTAGAAACTGGGAAACATAAACAACTGGTTCATAAATCTTCTACAGTGTCTCCCATTTATTTCATCATATCTAGGGTCCCTTTTAGCATATTCTACTTAATATCCATCTTCCTGACCTGGGGAAAAGAAAACATAAAAGGGTGAGCTCAAATGCTCAGCAAGGGAAAATAAAGGAAATAAAAATCATATCATATCTTTTTGAAAATCATAACCTGCAAAAGAGATCATAATATCTTAACATGGAATAAATCATAGAAGTGAAAATGAGATCCCCATAATCATAACATGAAACATGAAACTGTGTGGCATGCACACATAATCATGGAAAATCATTTCTTATTAGTCATGACTCATTGCCAAGACTATCTTATTGGACAAAGTCCCTTTCTGAACCGAGTCACCCTCGTTCCAGTCCCGTTTCACTGAACCGGTATAACCTACTGTTCCAGCCATGTCTATCTCATGAGATATAAAATCTATACCCAATTCATTGGAGGGAGATATAGGTCCCACCCATCTTATAATGAATCCTTTTTTATGTGTGCCACATAATCATAAATCATACATCATCGCATAACACATGTAACAAAAACATCATGACATCATAAAACAAATCATATAAGGTAAATGACTTCATAAAAATAATTCCCTCACAAAATAATAAAATCAATGTAATAATAGGGATAAAAACAGAACCCTTTATTATCTTAGATGGAAAATAATTTTGATAAAACACTTGAACTCCATTCTTGAGGAAAATATCCTTTCTTCTTCATAAACACTTTTCTTTTATTAACATGTCATACAATTATAAAATAAAAGAAGTTGATTAAAAATAAACATGAAAACATGTAAAGGAAGCTTCTTGGAAATAATGTTTTAAGAATCCATTCATGCCGTATAAGTTAAAAAAACATTCTTTGTACTTTTGTCAGAAAAGTCAAAAAGTACCTCGTACGAAAAAACGACAAAAGATTCCTTTCATATTCTCTACTAAAAACTCACCGAAGGGTAAAATTGGATTTAAACTATTGTAATTGGATGGAAACAATATTACATATTGAGGGAACATGGATGTGGATGATAAAATAGACCCCAGTAAATACTTACGAATAAACAATCTCGGATAAAAATGAGATTGTGGTATTTCCCTTACCTTAGGTCTGATTTGCTTTGTACGTGTCCGAAGCTCCTGTATAATGGTTTAAATAATGTTATTGACTTATTCCATAATCATACATATTGATATTATATCATATATGGTCATATTCTTAGCTTCTTGTTAGTAATATTTCATTGTTACTTGTTACTCGGGTCTTTATTGCCTTTTGTTCTTATGCGTGTTTTGCTGAATAAATTCTTATTTTTCTTTTAAGGTTATAGATAACTTATATCCATAATAGTATTAGTGTAACATATATCATATTTATTCATTCAATTGATTTATATAATTACAATGTAATGATGATCATGTAGAACGAGTCGCATCACATCGTGGAGACGGTATTCCGTACGTACGCACGAGTGATGATATCGTTCCTATGATCATGGGATTGTATTGGAGTATATATATATTATTTCAGTATCAATATTAATATATAATAATCATAAATAGTTACTCATTACACCATTATAGCCATCCTTGTAAGGTGGTGGTGGAAAATAGATTACACCACGGCGTGGAGACGGTATTCCGTACGTACGCACGCGCAGTGATTTCATTTTTCCGTAGGATGGATAGAAGGTGAATTAGGGTTGTTTCATATAATAACATATCAGTATGTAAGTAATACTGATGTTATTACTTTATCATGAAACAACTAAAGAAGAATAAGTTGAAGAAGAAAGAAATTGAAAAGATCGGTAATGGATATTACCTCTTCTTTGGAACGCCTCTTTGAATCCTCCACTTAGGGAACTATGATTGGTATTTGAAGAAGACCAGGACCTCTAGGATTATTCTAGGTAAGTGGAGAGGAGAAAATGTCAGGGGTTGGCCGAGATTGAGTGCTGAAATTGGTGTGAGGAGGAGGGGGAGGAGGTGCCCTTTTATAAGGGAGGAGAGGGACACCTTAGGAATATCTCAAAATATTATTTTATATTAAAGTCAAAATCGGTTTATAATTGTTCCAAAGGGACTTATTTCGAAGATAAAGTGGGGATGGGTCTAAATCCTATCATCCAATAGGATTTAGAAAAGTTTAGGGTATTATTTTAACCTTATCAATTAGATTTAACTCTAAGTTAAATAATTAACTTTTACCGTGTCTTTTTGTTTTCTTTCACTATATGGTTAATACACTTACTATAACATGACAAACGAACCCCAAATTGTTTATTATTAATATATATATCCTTATCTAAGTCATTTGGCTGAACCTTAGATTTTTAGGAATAAAATAACAATTAATAATATAATATTTGATTTAAAAACTATTTTGTGTCAAATTTGACACTATTTGATATATGGTTTTTTTGAAAGTCATAACAGAATTATATGTACGAAAAAAGTTGATTAAATCAACACTAATATATCATAGTAACCTATAAAATTAGTGGAATTCATAAAAAGTAACAAATTACATTTATTTCGGTGTTTATAACATCAATTATGTCAATATTTCATAAATAAGATAATTACTGCATCATAATTGTGTAATAAATAAATTAAATTATTTAATGTTTAAAAATTATAAATAAAATACCATTATGTAGGAAATATTTTTAGCTTTCTAATTAATATTTATAGTCGAATTTATCTTATGTATAACCCCATATTAAAAATTATTTACTTATTAAACTTTGATTTTAACTATTTTAACCCTTCTTTAAATAAATTAATAATAAATGTCCTAATCTAACCCAAGTGGGCCTAAATGGTCATATTTTATTCATAAGGTTTTTTTTGGTCGAATTAGACTTATCCAATAGAATTAGGACATGTGTTAGGGTAATAGTAATATCATATTTACCCCTATTTACTATTCACCACGTTAAAAAAAGTAAAAAGTTACTATTCACCAAAAATTTATTTTTATCTCATTGAACCACATTTTACTTACTGATATCAACCGTGTCTGTTGGATTTTCGAAATTCCATTCACAGAAGAGGTAAAATTAAGTATTATGCAAAATTCAGTTTTTAACCTACCACTTAGTGGTTTCACTATTCATAAAAAATTGAAAGTTTTCAGAAAAATACCAAAATTTCACCCTAAGCTAATTTCGATATTCCGAATCCAAAAATGAAGTCCATTTTGAAAAATAAAATTTATAAAATTTCAAAAAGTGGTTATTACTATTCATAACGGCTAGTTTTAATAATATTTTAATAGCATATCGTTGTTTAGTGAAACTCGGTATTGCGTACAACGCAAGCTATCGAGGAAGGTCGCGATTGCGTGTAAAGTAAGTCAAGCTAGTGTGTAGTGAAAGATTCCTTTGATGATATATATATAACATAAAAAAAAATATTACTCATAAAAATCTCGGGTGTTACAGGGTACCTGGGTTACAATACACGGTGTGTTCTATACAAACACGGTGTGTACTAAGAAGAATTTTCCAAGCCGCGTTGTTAGTGACATGGCCAGTTACATGGTTCTAATACATGGTGTTTATATCCTCAACACAACGTGTCTTACCAAAGATTACAAACCCCGTGTCCCCACCCACAAAGTTTGAGACATGGTTAGAGACTATATGGCATGTACATAAAGTACACGGTGTGTACTTAAGAAATACAATTTCTTCCCAAACAAAAGAACACATGGAATGTAGTTAACATTACACATCATGTATTCTGGGTTTTTCTAGACAGTGAGCCATAGAAAGTACTCCAGAACCCAGAAAACACTAGAACAAACCTCAAAGTGCCAAATTCCGATTTGTGAGGGCCCATACTCTCCATGAATCAAATCCTGGAATCCTATACATGTCATAACAAGGTAAAAAAGTCAAATATCCACCAAATTCCGATTCATGAGTGCCCATAAAACCTCAGGAACCAAAATTTGGAATTCATTTAAACAAATTATTACAAAAAGCAATACCCCCTCAAACATCAGGTATTCTATCAAAGAATATATCACAACGACATGTGTATCTAGCACAATATCTATCACAATAACATGCGATTGATAATGCAACCTAAATGGCATGGAATGATTGCCTGACATGTTATTCCTAGCAAGTGCATATATGATGCCTGAGATGGACTATCATCATCTCATCGAGTTGTATTAGAAATATAACCTCAATAAAATCAATAATAATATGACAAAACATGTGAATCACTGAAGGTGAAATAAAATCAGCTGTAATAATTGTGAAACCTGAAAAATTACAATAACGAGGTTGATTAGATTTTCCTTGAACACGAGTTAGCTACTCCCAAGAACAACTTATTACCATGTACCTATTTCTTCCTATCCCTATCAATAGGAACCAAATAGTAATTCAAGAGAAAAAAATCCATTGATACCACTTTGTAACGTCCCTAGTCCAGAATCCACCCAGAAGAACCCTATACCTGATTGGTCACATGGCCTCAAGTGAATTTCCTAGAATGCTAGAGGCTACCGACTAGTAGCGAGGGCCTTGGGTGTAATAGTGGGGAGACTATGCCCACATTTTCAGAGTAACATAGTGGAAGTAATAAAAATAGAAATAGAAGAAGCTGGAATAATCCATAAAAAAAATAAAATGTGGAAGACTAGAAATAAAAAACTGGATCACACACATATATATGAAAGACGCATGACACATATGTATAGGTAAAAATCCAAACAAATCACAATGTTGGAATACAATAGTAATAAACCCAAGTACAAAAGAAAGAAAGTAAACAACTCCTCAGCATCGCAAACCATCACATGGTCCCATGCTCTCCAGCTCCAAAGAAAATCAAGTACCTGAAGTTGAAGGGAACTTTCCCTTATCTATACCTGCAACAATATAATCTATTTGGGCCCAAAGGCGTGGAACCAATAGGGTGTGAGACTAAATCCTAGTAGGTAACCACCACAGGATATGTTCCTAAAAATCGATAAATATATGGAAGGGAATAAGTACAGAAAGCAGTAAACAAGGAAGTACTCAGCAGTAAACTATCCACAGTTTCAATGCATCAAGTTTCATATATCATGCATCAGCTAATCAAAATAGGTAATCACAAATAGGTAATCACAAACCGGTAGCCCTCTATGTAGTACCCACAGCCTATCCCCTCTGGTCCTACCTAGCTACACATGCAAGCAGCTAAACACAAAATGTAATCCTCTTGGAATTACTCACAGCCTATCCCCTCTGGTCCTACCTAGAAACACAAGCAACCCTCTGGGCAGTACACTCAGTCTAACCACTCTGGATCATCTTAAGCATAGACTCTATGAGGAATAACTCACTGTCAATTACTCCTATAGCCTCGTATAGGTTACTAAAGGAACTATATGGAAGTACTTATGTCACATTCCCTCTATGGTTCACGTCGAGGAACTAAAGACACTTTGAGGAAGCACTTACGTCAATTCCCCCTAAGGTCTCTTATCATTAGTAAAACAGACACTCTGGAGAATCCCTTACATCCATTCTCCCTATAGTCCACTACACCAGGTTCTCACTACCCTGTGTAAGTCAAGCAAGTATAGCAACGCGTATCGGATGAAGTAAACCTCAAGAACTACATGGCTTTAAGTCTATAGAATAAAAACATGTAAGGATACAAACACCCCATCCAACTATACTAGGCATGGATGGTAAACAACATCCTAATAGGAAAACTAGACCCCATGGTCAAAACAGGAAATCATGCATGGGAAAACATTTCCAAATCATATAAATTGACCCTATACACATTAAATTAACCACAACTCAAGAATAAAAGAATAGAATACAAACAATAGGGATGAAACAATAAATGCGCAATACCCTGTTCATGGGTATTGGTGAGTTTCCACATATAACTCAATGAATTTCTACAGAAAAGAACAAACCACCTACCTCGGTGTGGGAAGATAAATATACTTGAGTCTCAGGGATTGAATCACCTGAGAACACTGATGATCTATAAAAACATTTAAAATGTTCAATATAGGATAACATGAGATAGAGGAGGAATTGGGAAATGAAGCTCAAGCAGAAGATATAGCTTACGGATGTGATCCCAATGCAATCGACGACAATTGAATCACAAATCGGATGCTCGGTTGTGGGTTTAGAGGAAAATCATGGTAGTATAGGAGCTATCAGATGAACAAGGTCGAGAAAAAGGTGTTTTTGGTGATTAGACATGACCCCGGTATGTTTAATGAAAAAAAAATACACAGTGTGTACTTGCCATTCATGTACGCCGATTTAGGCGGCCTCCAGGTCTCCCCCCACATAGTCGTGTGTGTGGCCATCACATGGCCAGCAGACGGCCTCCTGCAGCGACCTAGTAAATGGTGTGTACTCATAAAGTACACGACGTGTACTTCAGAAATTTCTAGAGATTCCCCTTTTTCCAAAAAAAGAACAGATGAAAGAAAAAATTACATAAAAAAGATCAGGGTTCTTACACTCATGGTAAGGGACTTTGTATTAAAAACTCCATTATTGTTTCAACTGAAAATCCAATTTTTTCATATTAATGTGACTGTACTCTAAAAAATATTTAAGGAAGGAATTAAATTTTCAATTTTTATTTGAATTAGTTTTTTCAAAATATTGAGTTATTGCAAAATTGATTTAATGGAATCTTTTAATTAATTTTTAAGGACATACACTATTGCTTTTAAGACAAAAATATGGAAGTAATTGTAATGGAACAGCCCTCTCCAACCCATTCATTTGTCAAAAATAAGGTCATGAAATGTTTTGGAGGGTAGAATGGACTTTTCCCACACTTTTCAGAATTTTGTAACTACACGCCGTGTAGTGTGAGTTCACGCAGTGTACCACCTTGCCGGGTATACCCCATGTTGAAGCAGTGTCCTTGCCATGTGAAATAAATAAGTACACACCTTGTAGCCCGTCTTACACGCCATGTAGTTCCTCCCCGAAAACGCATTACTATGTGTTGACCAGTCAATGGCCATGTGCCGTGTTGAAGCCCTGTCCTTGCCGTGTGAAATAAATACGTACATGCCGTGTAGCCCATCTTACACGCCGTGTAGTTCCTCCCTGCGTACGCGTTACCGTGTGTTGACCAGTCAACGGTTGTGTGATGTGTTGAATCTGTGTCCTTTCCGCGGGAAATAAATAAGTACACGCCATGTAGCCCATATTACACGCTGTGTAGTTCATCCCCGCATACGCGTTACCCTCAAACCGTGTGTTGACTAGTCAATGACTCTGTGCCGCGTTGAATGCCGTTTTGGAAGCAATGTGGAGACCATGTGAAATAGCCAAGTACATTCCATATACTAGGAAGTACAAGCCGTGTAATTTATTTTTTCTCACCTATAAAAGGAGGGGTCCTTTCCTCCTTTTCAAATCATTCCTCCCCTCCCAATTCCTTCGAGCATAGCTCTCCTGAGAGACTTTAAAGCTCCTTTCTTCCATAACTTCTTCGTCCGAGCTTCGATTAATGATTCGTCAGTGGCCATGATTTCGTAACGACAAGGAGGAACTTCTGAGCTTGGATCTGTTGCTTTCCCTTTGGCCTTTCCTTCCCAGCTTCCACCCAAGGAGGTTTTTGCCTAGTTTTGTCAAAAGCAACAGACGCTGATGAACGTCTTCTAAAGTTGATCCGGGGGAGTGCTGTGATCAGAACCTGTTGAGGTAGGGATTTTACATTTTCCTCTCTAATTTGTGCATCATGAGGGATGGGTGTACTCTTGATTTCACGAGACATAGTGGAACCAGTTTAATGAAGATAATAACTGGCTTAAAGAATGGGGATGGGGAAGTTGTTATGTGTATCTTTTCTTATCCTATTGTTATGTTTTTAATTAAATAGGATCATGACTACTGAAAATCACGTTCGTTGGGGGCCTTTTCTTGCTCAATTAAATGTTTTCCTATCTTTTTAGACCGTTTTTTGGATGGAATCTTTGGGGAATATGGAAATTGGTTAATCATGTGAAGTTGGATGATTAAAATTCAGAACCCTTGTGTGATCACCCATGTTGAACAAAATGGAATAATGAACATGTGGGTGTTGAATTGGCTACGTGGTGTGTGAAAGGGGGGTAAATCTTGGGTTGTTACGAATAGGATGGGCAGTGGGGCTGCGGTAAATGATATTAAAGGGGAAATGATGTGGCTGGAGCCTTGTTTTGTGATATGGTTGTGAAGATGTGGTTATAGTGGCAGCAGGGCTGCAGTAATGGGTTGTGATATAAAAATAAAGTGGAAAGTTGATAAATGAACTGTGGGGAACGATAATGAATTAAACGTAGGAACAATCAATGGGGATTTATTGATGATAAAAAGGATGGTTTTGTGTTGCTTGTGTTCTATCTAACTTGATTTGTGGTTGGCAGGGTTTTTCTACAAAACGCTTGATCTGGATTGCCCAGTAGTTAAGGAACTAATAAACTAATATTGTTTAATCATGAAAACCTAAATGGGGTTGGGTTTTTTTATTGTATTCAAGCTTCGTAGTAGTAGTGTCGCGGCATGTTCTCAGTTTCTCTGTTTAGAAGCCACAAGTTGGGTGGTGTGTTTGGTATAAATATATGTATCTGTATCTTTGTGTTTTTTCACACCCCACTCATGTTGAGAACTTAGTTCCTAACACTCCCATTTCATGGGAGAGGGTGTTTTCCCCTTAGTTACTAGCTCCTTCCTACTCCTTCCTCAAAAGGTTTTGATGGATTGAAGAGACCTTAATCCCAAGACTCTTTGGGTAGGTTTTGATTGTGGTGGCTTTAGCCCAAGACACTTCGAGCAGGTTTACTGTTCCCAAGAATCTTTGGGATGAGGCCCAGGTGTGTTCGGGTGAGGATGTGATTGAGGTTTGTGAGGCCCAGGTGTGTGCGGGTGGGATATGTGGTTGTGAGGCCCAGGTGTGTGCGGGCGGGATATGTGGTTGTGAGGCCCAGGTGTGTGCGAGCGGGATATGTGGTTTGTGAGGTCCATGTGTGTGCGGGTAGGAAGAGTGTGGTAGCATCAGGATGTTTACCGTTAGGAAGATCAGCTAGCTAGTGGGGGGAAATGGTGCTAGGTACCCAATAATCTTGTTCTCATATGCTACTACATGTTGTTTTGTGTTTTTGGTGAGAGTGGATGGTGAGGTTGGGTGGATAGAATTCCTTTCTAGGTTTTGGTTTCTTCTATTGTTCTCACAGGACATTAGGATGTCTCCCCACCTGTGTATGAGAGATTTAGGATTCCCTACTGAGTATACTTGTATGCTCCCCCTACGTTAACTTTCAAGTTTCTAGGAGGACTACCAGAGCCGTGCGGGACCCTACTAGTCGGGACAGTTTTAGTTGTTGCAGTATTCTATACTCTTGATTCTTTTGGTATTGTACTTTTGAGTTTTCTTGTACTTTTACTTTGTTTCATAATCGTTTAAACATGCACGTCAGATCGGTTTGGGTTTATTTTAATTTACTTGTTCCTCTTTACTTTGGTGTTTGACTCATCCTAATTCCTGATCTTAAATAATAAATAGGATAATGAATCAAATATTTGTGAAAACTCATACCCTTGGTGCTTGTCCCCACTCAGGGGCCTACTGGAGGCGGGACTCGGGGGTCATTATCTCTCCTTCGTCATTGCCAGCTTAGGAGGGCTATCTTTGGTGGGGCAGGGTCATGACAGAATGGTATCAAAAGTGATGGTTGAGAGATAGGATGGAGTCTAGAGTTAGGCACAGTGAGGATTTCATGGGATGGTAGGGCGACAGTGTTGGCTGATCTTGGTGTGTGACATAGGCCAGAGAAGACCAGCTAGGACACTGGATTTTAGGGCCCCCGTGATCCGATGCATGGACTCTGAGCCTACCGAACGACCAAGTGAGACTATATTGATTGAAGGGTAGATACCCTAGGTAAGGTACATCCATCATCATGATTTTGTTTTAGTTCATTTCAGTGTTCTGGGAAAGAAATTTAAATAAAACGATAAAAAGAAACCTTGAGAATTTTCCTTGCTACTTGGGCTTAGGCGATCTTTTTTTACCGTACATCTATGGAACCTAGACGTCGTCCCTGGGTGACTCAGACAACCGAGGCCCAACAGATTAACGTGGTAGATCAGTTGGGGATTGACCGAGAGGAGGAAGATGGCCAGTGGCAGAAGACTCTCCATTCTTTCCAGCGATAAACCCTCAAGATATAAGAGGGTAGTACTTCAGATACGGAGACGGATGGGTGGCTTGAGGAGCTAGGGGTCACTTTTACTTTGATCTGTCTTCTGAGGGAGTACTTGGATGGACTAGTATTCCGTAAACTGAGAGTTGCGGCATGTCAGTGGTGGATGCTCTACCTCAGGGAGAGGTCAGAGGCAGAGGTTCTGTGGGATGACTTTGAGAAGGAGTTCCGATAGGAATTCCTTTCTTCCATGATCAAGGCAGAGAAGCGAGATGAGTTAATATCCCTCCAGTAGGGGAGTATGTCAGTATGAGAGTTGGGGATCAATTGAAATGTCTCATACGCTTTGCTCCGGATCTCTTTTTGGATGAGGAGTCTCGGGCGAGACGTTTGGAGGAGGCGCTTCGTCCTTCGCTCCAAAAAGTTGTCACCCCCTTCACCCTTCTAACGTACTTGGAAGTACAGAAGAAGGTAGAGGTTTTAGAGAGGATGTACTCATAGGGAGGTGCACCACGAGAGGGGATCCCACCGGGTTCATCGAAGGGGAAGGCAGTCACCAGCAGGTCTCCTACGACAGGACCTTCCAGATTCCGGCAAGTAGGGAGCAGGCCCCAGTAGTTCCAATTAAGATCATTGGGTCCTCGTCCATTTTTCATGACCCCAAGAGAGAAGTGTTTCTCTTATGGATGTTTCAGGCACATTCAGAGTTGGTGCTCAGCCCGAGCTCAGTACGGTGGAGGTGGGCAGGTTCAGCGCCCGCCTTAGCAGCACCAGTTGCCAGCGAGGCCCTTCCAGCAGCAGTAGGACCCTGCTCCTTGGAGGGAAGACTTTCCAGGAGGAGGTCGACCTCAGGGTTCTCCTTAGGGACCTCTTCCAGGGCGTGTTTGGGGAGGTGTTCGACATCAGAGATGCAGAAGTGCTGGGCATGGACAGTTGCACGCAACAGAGTTGGCGGCTCCAGCCGGACCAGAGGTGGTGCGAGGTACGATTTGTATGTTCATCACTCTTGTTTCTACTTTTTTTATTCGAGAGAATTGCACTCCTTTTTTTCTCCTAGTATAGCCCATGCTTTGGGTCTAGACGTAGAGAGACCTTCCATACCCCTGGTGAGGAGTACACCAGTTGGAGTTCAGACCAGCGTATCTTGTGTTTTCTAGGGATGTGGGCTGACATTGGGACCACATCGATCTAGTGGGGATCATCTTTTGCTACAGATGCAGCCATACGATGTCAACCTAGGCATCGACTAGTTGTTTTCTATCAGTGCCGTTATCGAATGCTTCCGAAGAAGAGTCGTGTTCACTGACGTGGATGGGGAGAGTGTAGATTTTGTTGGTGAGAGGAGCTATCAGGTGGGAAGCCAGCATGTGAAGCCCCTCCTTTCCATGGTAGGCGGGTTATCAGTGGTTTCAGCAGATGGAGAGATGATGTATGTTCTAGAGGTTGTTTGGGAGTTCCTTGATGTCTTTCTTGAGGAGGTTGTGACTCTACCCCCCGACGTGACGTCGAGTTTGGGATAGGCTTACAGCCTGGTGCCTGTTAGATTTTGATGGACTCTTATCGGATATCACCTTTGGATTTGCGGGAGTTGTGGATTCAGATTGAAGGTCTGGTGGAGAAGGGTTTTGTTCGACCCAGCGTGTCGCCATGTGGTACTCTTATTTTTTCCATAAAGAAGGCATATGGTGGTCTCAGGCTATGCATAGACCACCGAAGGCTGAATTAGGTAACAATCATGAACCGTTACCCCTTCTAAGGATAGTTGATCTCCTCGACCAGCTGAGGGGAGCAGGTTGGTTTTATAATATTGATCTATGATTTGGATATCATCAGCTGAGGGTAAAGGACAGTGACATCTCGAAGATGACTTTAAGGTGCAGGTATGGGCACTTCAAGTTTGTAGAGATGCCGTTTGGAGTTACGAATTCAACAGCTGTGTTCAAGGGACTTATGAACTTTGTCTTCCAAGAGTTTCTGGACCGGTTCATAGTTGTGTTTATCGATGACATCATGATCTACTGAAGATCAGAGGAGGATCACGTTGAGCATCTTAGGGCAGTTTTGGAAGTCCTTCGACACCACCAGCTTTATGGGAAATTATTGAAGTGTAAGTTCTTGATGCAAGAAGTACACTTCCATGGGCACGTGGTGTCTCAGCATGAAGTGTCAATAGACTCGTAGAAGGTGGAGGCAGTTGTTTCTTGGGTGGCACCCAAGGGAGTGGCAGAAGTTCGTAGTTTCCTAGGGTTGGCAGGTTATTATCAGAGGTTTGTTTTTGACTTCTCTTGAGTTTCTGCTGCATTAACATCTTTGACTAGAAAGAACTAGGTCTTCTTATGAAGCGGGAAGTGCCATAAACCTTTTGACTACCTGAAGGAGAAGTTGGTCAGTGATCCAGGAATCAGGTTGCCAGAGGAAGGGTTGTTGTATAAGGTTTTTTTTGGTGCTTCTGGCCTTGATTTGGGGTGCGTACTGATGTAGAAGAAGGGTCTGATCTGTAATGTGTCTAGGTAGTTGTGCCCTCATGAGCGTAACTATACCACTCATGACCTAGATAATGCAACAATATTGTTCATACTGAAGTTGTGGAGACATTACCTTTTTGGGGAGCACTTTGTGGTCTTCTCAGATCACAAGAGCTTGCATTATATCTTCTCCCAGCATGACTTGAATTTATGGCAGCAGAGATGGGTTGAGTTTCTCTAAGACTATGACTTAGAGATCTTTTAAACTGAAGGTAAGGGAAACGTTGTGGATGATTCCCTGAGCAGGAAGTCTCATAAGTAAGTGGTTCGAGAATCCTCTGATGCCTGGAAAGCGATGGGAGAGTTGGATTCCTTGAAATTGGATGCAAGGGTAGAGGGTGTTAGAGGCTGTTTGTTTCAGATGATTTTTCAGTCCTCCTTGTTGCAACAGGTGGAGGAGTCTCAGTGGGGAGACTTCAAGGAAGAAGTAATACGGGGTCGTATCGATCAGGGAAATGCTCCAGAAGGATGGACAGAGGAAAGTCGACATCAGATGTGTTTTCATGGAAGGTTGTTTGTTCCGGAGGCGATGTGTGAGGGAGTTCTCCATGAGATCCATAGATCATCCTTGGAGGTGAATCCAGTAGTTTCAAAAATGTACCGAGGCTTGAGGTAACAGTTTTGGTGGCTGGGGTGAAACGGGCAGCGGCAGAGTTTGTGGCTAAGTGCCTAGTGTGTCCGCAAGTAATGGCTGAACACCGTGTTTCCAGTGGTTTGTTGCATCCTTTTGATGTCCCCGAGTGGAAATGGGATGCCATCTCAATGGAATTTGTCATAGAACTACCTACATCGTAGGGTGGTTATGATGCTATCTGGGTAGTGGTGGATCGGCAAACGAAATCAGCTCACGTCATAGCAATTAAGGAGTCGGGCCCGGTGAGTATCCTAGCACATAGGTTCGTAGATGAGGTGGTGCATTTGCATGGAGTTCCAAAGACTATCGTCTCAGATCGGGATACTCAGTTTACCTCATGAGTCTGTAGGGGGTTACACCATGCTTTTGGCACCCAGCTACACCTTTGCGCTGCTTTGCACCCCCAGACTGATGGGCAGACAGAGCGGACTATCCAAATGTTGAAGGACATGCTGAGATAATACGTTCTAGATTTCGGAGGATCGTGGGTGCGACACTTGACTTTAGTAGAGTTTTCCTACAATAATAGCTTCCACCCTACTATTGGCATGGAACAGTTTGAGGCTTTGTATGGATGACCATGTCGTTCATCCATTTGCTGGATAGAGGTTGGTGAGACAGGTGCTCTTGGGCCAGAGGTAGTGTAGTGCAGCATAGAGAATGTTCAGCTTGTGTGTGAGAGGATGAAAGTAGCTCAGGACAGACAGAAGTCTTATGCTGATCGTCGGAGGAGGCCCTTGGAGTTCGAGGTGGGAGACCACATGTTCTTGACGGTTTCCCATCGATGGGGGAAACAAAGGTTTGGTAAGGGGAGTAATCTCTCCCCTAGGATCATCGGACCTTTTGAGGTGCTGAGGCGAGTCGGCGAGGTGGCATATCAGCGGGCCCTACCACCTTAGTTAGAGAAGGTTCATGACATCTTCCACGTCTCCCAGCTTCGTCGGTACTTACACGCTGACTCTCACATTATCGACTGGGGAGAGTTAGGTATGGGAGAAGACGCGACCTTTGAGGAATGACCAGTCAGAATCGAGGATCGTAAAGAGAAGGTGCTCTATGGATGACCCATCACCTTGGTTCGTGTGTTGTGGAGGCATGGCGGCCTTGAGGAGAGCTCTTGGGAGTGGGAAGCCCAGATGCATGCTCAGTACTCATAGTTGTTTTAACTTGTGTTTTTCTTTGTTCTTCTGAGATTTTTTTGATGTTATGCTCTGTACCTTTGATATATGGAATGCTTGGATTGTCGGTTGTGAGAAATTTGGTTTCCTTGTTCTCTGAAGGTGTGTAACATGTCTGGATGTGTGGGGAAAGGAAAAAAACTGATCCTTAATTGAGACGCATTAATGTGGATGCGATTGAACCCATGCGGGTGAGTCAGTGCCACCTAAAGCAGATAATATCTTGACATGGGAGAAGGAATTTCTTCAAGCCATGTGTTCGGGCAGTGTGTTGGTTGTACGGTGTTGGGGGTAGTGTAAGTTGAAAAAAATCCTAATGTATAGAAGTGGGAAGACCCATTTCTTAATTGAGATGCATTAATGTTGATGCGATTAAACCCATGTAGGCGAGTCAGTTCCGCCTAAAGCGGATAATATCTCGACATAGGAGAAGTAATTTCTTACACATATGATTAGGGTTTTTGGTAGGGTTCCTGTTATAAAGAGGTCCCTAAGAGGTATCTTGTTGGGTTCCTCTCGGTTGGTTTTTGAATTCTCGGGGTTGATAATGTTTTAAGAGGTATCTGATATAATGTACCGGACCTCTCCGGCCCATTCCATTGTCGAAAAGAAGGTCATGAAGTGTTCTGGGGGGTAGAATGGACTTTTCCCACACTTTTCGGAATTTTGTAACTACACGCCGTGTAGTGTGAGTACACGCTTTGTACCACCTTGCCGTGTATACCCCGTGTTGAAGTCATGTCATTACCGCATGAAATAAATAATTACACGCCGTGTATCCCATCTTACAAGCCATGTAGTCCCTCCCCACATACGCGTTACCATGTGTTGACCAGTCAACGGCTGTGTGCCGTGTTGAATCCGTGTCCTTTCCATTTGAAATAAATAAGTACATGCTGTGTTGCCCATCTTACATGTCGTGTAGTTCCTCCCCGCGTACGTGTTACCATGTGTTGACCAGTCAATGGTCATGTACTATGATGAAGTCGTGTCCTTGTTGCGTGAAATAAATAAGTACATGCCGTGTAGCCCATATTACATGTCGTGTAGTTCCTCCCCGCGTACGCATTACCCTCAAACCATGTGTTGACCAGTCAATGATTGTGTTCCGCGTTGAATGCTGTGTTGGAAGCCGCGTGACGACCGTGTGAAATGGCCTAGTACATGCCGTGTAATTTAGTTTTTCTCACCTATAAAAGGAGGGGTCCTCTCCTCCTTTTCAAATCATTCCTCTCCTCCCCATTCCTTCAAGCAGATCTCTCACGAGAGACTCCAAAGCTCCTTTCTTCCATAAATTATCCATCCAAGCTCCAATTTACAATCCATCTGTGGCCACGAGATCATAATGATGAGGCAGAACATCTGATATTGGATCTGTTGCTTTCCCTTCGGCCTTTCCTTCCCAGATTCAACCCGAGGAGGTTTTTTCCGGGTTTTTTTAGAAGCGACAGACGCCAACGGACGTCTTCTAAAGTTGATCCGGGGGAGCATTGTGATCATAACCTGTTAAGGTAGGGATTTTACCGTCATCACTCTAATTTTTGCATCATGCGGGATGGGTGTCCTCTTTCTTTCACGAGACATAGTGGAACCAGTTTAATGAAGATAATAATTGGCTTAAAGAACGGGGATGGGGATGTTGTTATGTTTATCATCGTTTATCCTATTGTTATATTGTGAATTAAATAGGCTTATGACTACTGAAAATCACGGTCATTGGGGGCCATTTCTTGCGCAACTAAATGTTTCCCTATCTTTGTAGACCGTTTTGTGGATGGAATATTTGTGGAATATGGTAATTGGTTATTCACGTAATCTTGGGTGATTAAAATCTGGAACCTGTGTGTGATCACCCCGGTTGAACAAAATAGAATAATGAACATGTGGGTGTTGACTTAGCTATGTGGTGTGTGAAAGGGGGGTGAATCCTGGGTTGTTACGAATAGGATGGGAAGCGGGACTGCAGTAAATGATTTTAAAGGGGAAATGATGTGGCTTGAGCCTTTTTTTGTGATATGGTTGTGGAGATGTTGTTATAGTGGCAGCGGGGCTGCAGTAATGGGTTGTGATATTAAGAGAAAGTGGAAAGTTGATAAATGAACAGTGTAGAACGATAATGAATTAAATGCAGGAACAATCAATGGGGATTTATTGATGATAAAAAGGTTGATTTTGTGTTGCTTGTGTTCTATCTAACTTGATTTGTGGTTGGAATGGTTTTTCTAAGAAACAGTTGATCTTGTTTTCCCATTAGTTAAGGAACTAATAAACTAATACTATTTAAACATGAAAACCTAAATGGGGTTCGGTTTGTTTGTTGTATGCACGCTTCGTAGTAGCAGTGCCGAGGAACGTGCTCAGTTTCTCTATTTAGAAGACATAGGTTGGGTTGTGTGTTTGGTATACATATATATATATCTGTATCTTTCTGTTTTGTCGCAACCCACCCATGTAGAGCACTTAGTGCCGAACACTCCCATTTCATGGTATATGGTGTTTTCTCCTTAGTTACTAGCTCCTTCCTGCTCCTTCTTCCATAGGTTGTGATGGATTGAGGCGACCGTACACCCAAGACTCTTCGGGTAGGTTTCGATTTGGGTGGATTTAGCCTAAGACTCTTCAGGCAGGCTTAATGTTCCTACGAATCTTCGGGATGAGGCCCAGATGTGTTTAGGTGGGGATCTGATTGTGGTTTGTGAGGCCCAGGTGTGTGTGGGCGGGATATGTGGTTTTGAGGCCCAGGTGTGTGAAGGTGGGATATGTCGTTGTGTGGCCCAGGTGTGTGCGGGTAGGATATGTGGTTCGTGAGGCCCAGGTGTGTGTGGACAGGAAGAGTATGGTAGCGTTAGGACGTTCGCCGTTAGGAAGAGTAGCTAGCTAGTGGGGGGGAAATGGTGCGGGGTACCCAATACTCTTGTTCTTATATACTACTACCTGTTGTTTTTTGTTTTTGGTGAGAGTGGCTAATGAGGTTGGTTGGACAGAATTCCTTGCTAGGTTTTGGTTTCTTCTATTGTTCTCACAAGACATTAGGATGTCTCTCCACCTATGCACGAGAGATTTGGGTTTCCCTACTGAGTATACTTGTATGCTCACCCTATGTTTACTTTCAGGTTTCCAGGAGGACTACCAGGGCCGTGCTAGACCCTACTAGTTGGGACAATTGGAGTTTTTTCAGTTTGTTGAACTCTTGTTTCTTTTGGTATTTTACTTTTGAATTTTCTTGTACTTGTACTTTGATTCAGAATTGTTTAAACATGCATGTGAGATCGGTTTGGGTTTATTTTAATTTACTTGTTCCTTTTTATTTTGGTGTTTGACTCATCCTATTTCCCGATCTTAAATAATAAAAAGGGTAATGCCTCCCATATTTTTGAAAACTTATACCCTTGGTGCTAGTCGCCACTCCGGGGCCTACTGGAGGCAGGACTCGGGGGGTCATTATCTATTTTTCACCATTGCCAACTCAGGAGGGGCATCTTTGGTGGGAGGGTGTCGTGACAGGAATATTTGTTCAATATATCTGACATGATCATAATTTCCAATCATCAAGAAACCTCAATGATCTAATTTGTTCTTCATAAGTGATTCTGATTTTTTAGTGAAAAAGTTGTATTTATTATATTATCGTTTTTAGATTTTGAAAAGTTATTTTTCTTAAAAGGGTATTTTGATAGCCAATTTGTTTTTTATATGGGTTTAAAAGATTTCAAAACAATTTTTATTCATGAAAGAGTGGAAAAACATATTTATGAAGGGTTATTCCTTTTTATCGAAAATGGTTGAGACTCTTATAGATTATACAATGGGTGGACCAAGATATTTCTTCAATGAAATGGGTTTTCTGAAGTAAGAAGTTGATTGTATGGTTATTACATTTTTAATATCCATTGTAAGAGTGAAATGATAATGATGTATTGAGGATCCTATAAGACCCTTCAATTAATACACATGACTTTTAATGGATATATTTTAATATAAAAAAAATATTATGATATCATTCAAAAATATGATTCCCGTTATTATTATTATTGTATGTTTTAAAGAAGATTATTTTCTTGGTTTTCATGTTTTTATATAGACTAATGAGATTAGTCAAACTTCACTGGAATATAATATATTTATTCCTAGGAAATTACATATATTGAGATAAATGGTGTGAATAAGGGAAGTTATATGTTGCCCCTATATAAGTGAGGGGATTGCCACACATGAAATATCATATATGATTTCTATGATATAATTTAAAATTAAAGGAAAAGGTGTCAACAAATGGAAAATAAAATAATTTTTGAGAATATATGGTTTTAATATATTCATATCATTATAATTTTGAATGTTTTGAGGGAAATATTATCCTTATCTATTCATTTACCCCGGATTAAATCGTTTTTACGTTAACAATACTAATTTTTTACAGTTTTACTATTATATATGAAAAAAACATAAAATTACCTTATTAAATAATATGAATCAATATGATTAGAAATAGGAAATTTATTTTAAATTATACTGTTTTGATAATTCGTAGAAAGAAATTTCAAATCATCATAGAAACCGCACCAAGGAAATTTTTTAGAAAAATACAACTTTAATCATAAAAGATAAATTATAGAAATTATTTTCATTTTAAAAAGGTAAATTATTTTTTAAAAGACTATATTTAATATATAATATATAAATTTAATTAATTTTTTTTGAATTAATATTAATTTAATATTTTATGATAAAAACACATTGTGTACAGAAAACAATTTTTAGGGATATGTGTTTTCAAGCCCAAAAAGGAACGTATACAAAAATTAAGTATAATTAATATTAATATTAAATTAATTAGATTATTTATATTTAATATATACTTTTAAAATTTAAATTCAAATTGAATATATAATAGGATTTTTACCTAAAAAGAAATCATAGTTTGTATAAAAATAGTGTTTTCCACTATTCACTGTAAAATAAATCATTTTCAAAAAAACCTAACAATTTACCCTAGGATAATGATGAAAATATTATTTAAAATATTAAATACATTTCATAAATGTAAATTTCAAAATATGGTGTAAATTAATCATATTTTTCAGATTAAAATATGAAATAAAATCAATATTTCAAGAAAACAACTTTTTGAAAACGTAAAATTACATTACTAGAAATTATGTACTTATTTATTAGGAATTAATATAAATATTTTCAGTACATTAGACCATTATAAATATATTTCATAATGTTTTGTTTAATATTAAAACCTTTAAATTTAATGGTTATTTTATAATGGTTTATAATATCATAGTTCTTAATGACTCAGGGTTGCTTGTATGAACTGATATAGAACACATAATATTTACTTAAATTGAAATACATATACAAATATATGATATAAAACTATACCTACATCAATAGGATATTTTTATATAAAATTATTCTATAATAATATAATCATATTTGGATATCACTACATCGTCACATCATCAAGTTCCTATATAGCTTCTAAAAATATTCTATTCTTCCAAAGTATATTAACCAAGATTGTAATGTTATTACGTAGAACATTATCTCTATGATCAAATATTTATAATGGTTATTATTAATTGCTAAGATCATTAGATATCCATTTATCCTCAAAATTCATTACATTTTAAGGATCAGTTATGTAAATCCTAATGAGAGATACATTGAATAGATTTTGAACACGACAGAGGTTTGGTGGAATTTCTAAGTTAGATGTAACTATTGGATTCCTACAAAGAATCATGAATGGAATTTTATAAATAGTTCTAAATAGTCCCCTCTTTCATAATCCCATGACCATATTCCATGGGGATATTCATATGAATACCTTCATAATAACTATGATATATATATATATATATCTAATGAATGTCAACATAACTATTTTTTTTAAAATTGAGCTTCCGTGATGTGATGATTATCAAATCTAACATTTTTTGGACATTTACATATATATCTCAAGAACAAATTGTATTTTTCTCTAGCATCATACCAATATGTATGTGTTTTTTAATTATTTCCCTATGATAATTCATAATGATCTACCAATATTAATGAATGAAAGCTATTGATTTTTAAAATCATGACTACAATAAGGAGATAATAAAAATAAATAATGAAATCCTCAAAATAGCATCTTAGATTTTCCCCTTTGGAGTTAATTTTTGTATCATAATTATCATATATATAGGTTGATAGAATGTACAGAAATTGAACTCTATATATTGAACATTTATAATAGTTTTCCATGAAAATGAGGTAAACATTATATCATGATAATTTATAATAGAATGTGGTACTCCATGAAATATTACCACATCATTCTTATATTTCAAAGAATTATTTTCAAGAGAGCGATATTCAATAATATTTTTTTCATTACTCAATAGTTTTATTGAATACAACCCTAATAGAAATATTTCCTTTCTATTTCATGTGGATTCTAATTATGGAATACAAGATGTTTTTCCCATTTAAATTATGGTATGGGTAATGGTTGTAACATACCCATATTCTTCTTTCTCGCATCATTAAAATTATTTTTTCACCCAAAATAGAGATACATACTCCAAAATATCACTCACCATGTTAACCCAGAAGAAATAATATTTAGGATTTGCATATATATTTTTACTTGTCAGACTAATAGAGAATGATGAAAAATGAGATTCTTCTAGTACTTCCTTCTTCAAGTTAGGTATTAACAGGGAACATAATTAGTTCCATAATCTTATCATTAAATTATAATCAAGGATGAAATCCATATAATTTCACAGCATTTTTAGATCCACATTCTCATATATGTCTCCTTATGATTCACATGGATAGATGGTTGAACACCCATTTCAACAAGATAATATTTCACCAAGTCCTTCAATATTTCAAGGAATACACATTAAAAATTCCAAAATATTTTATACTTTGTGGTCAACATCATTAATAAGTAGGCATTATTATTTTGAATAAAGGAATATGTCACCATTTTTTCTTTCCCTATATGATATTACATTAATAAGTCATAATCTTTAATCAAATCTAACCATCTTCTTATTAGGATATTCGAATATTTTTTGTTTTAATATATACATTAATATTTAATGATTAGGTTGTTTGTCACATATTTTATTATAATGATAATACATTCATATATATAATTTAATTATTACCATTGGAAAATACAAATCGTGTCTTAGTTAATTTTATTTATTTACCTTCAATTAGTTTTACGCATAAGATATCACTCAATAATTTTTCATAAAACACACACCAACCCCATTTCTGATTCATCACTACAAATCAAAAACCCATCCCCAATACTTCATACTATGAACATAGGTACACTAAAAGCCATATCTTCACTTCCTTAATATTTTCATCACATTAATTAGTACAAAGGAATGTTACTCAATTCCATGTTAACATGGTTATTAGATTAGATAATTGTGAGTAAAACTTCAACATGGCTGATACTATGAATCCGATACAAAAAAATATGGATCTCAGTCAAAAAAAATTCATACCCAGTGCTCAATTATATATTTCGTTTTTGGATCCACTTATATACCCTCTATTAATATTATTTGATCCAAAAAATGAAACTTTGTATAGCCAAAAGTAACATTCAGAAAATGTTTCATACATATTATCCATCGTAAGTTTCTTAATTTCAATCCACATGTGATCTTCATTTTATTTTCTAAATCTTATAATATAATAATATAATCTATAATGACTTCCAAAAACTAATCATTGTAAAATCTAATGATTCCTTTCATTGAATACTTTAAGTTATCAGTGAAATTAGTAAGACAAAATGGAATAACAATATTTTCATAATGTCCACTCTTCAAATGGATGATTTTCATGTGTATGAATTCACTTTTTACCAAAAATGGATAAGGTATATATAAATGATAAATCCTTGAATAATATTCGACTCCTCATAATTGATCAAAAAAAATATTTAATAGTGGGAATGATATTCTTATTATTGATTGTTATTTTTTTATATTCTCAATAATCAATACAGAGTTGGATTGATCCATAAAACATCACACCACAAAGAATAGGGGCACAAAAAGGTGACACAATTGACCAAATGAATACCTTATAATGATTTTCATGTTGTTTCTTTTTCAGTTCCCTCAACAGAATCGATTTTATTATAACACCACAACAATTAAAATATTTTTTATTTCCAATAATTATAACATAATTTCATTTTTCATTACATGGAAATTAGTGTTTATAGAAAACACGGTATAGTAAACCATTATAACCATACTATTAATTTAGAACGTATGAATAATAATAATAAATTTATGAAAAATATTTATTAATGTTTTACATAGTAAAAATGTATTTATTAATACATAATAAAAACTACTCAATTTTAAATAAAATCATTTTATCCTTAAATAATGTGGTTCATTATATAATGGCTTTTATTTATTTTTTTGTGCATAGAAATAATAAATAATTTATAAAAATTTTAAAACTTTTATTTGAGAAAATGTATAAAAAAGAAGGTAAATATTATCTTAGGGTGATTTTTTTTGATATTTCTAGAAATATTTATATTTCACTAAATAATTAAAATACATATAATTATAGATATTTACATTAATTTTTTTGGTAAAAATAACATTTTTTTAATTTTTGTTAATTTTAAATATTGAAATTTTTATTATAAATAATGTAAATAATTCTATAAGAATTTCCTTTTTAATTTATATTAGTATAGTTTTCAATTTGAGGAAAAAAAACCTTTTCTAACAACTATTTTTATGAAATCAATGTGTTATTATCATAAAAAATTATATCAACCCTTATTAATTAATATTATAATTATATTTATAGATTATATATTAAATCATAAATCAAAATATTCATTTTATGGTATTTACTATGAATTTAATTTAATTAAATTATTTTTTATTATTTAAGAATAAATTTTTTGAACTGGTTTTTTTGTTGCACATTTTCTGCTTATTTAAATTTAAATCCCATAATATCTATAAATTTATACTTATAAAATGTATTAAACAATATTATTTAGAATAAATTATATAATAAAATAGTTTAATATTATTGTTTCATATTTAATAGTAAAAAAGTAATTTTTCCCATGGTTAAATTTAAAATGAGATTACGATGAGTATTAAACCAGGAAATAATTATTTTATTGTTACCCAATCCTATGTAATTTTTTTAATATTTTTAAAAATTATATTATAATAAAATTGAATTCATAGATAGTGTGAAATAGTTTACCATGAATGTGACGTTATATAATTAAAATCCATTTTGAAATTCTGTATGTGTCGCTGCCCTCACTTATAAAATGTAACCTCTCCTCCTATATTATTCACACTACTTGAGACTCATATATCATGAGTTACCTATATTAAAATAAATAAATGTTCTATACCATTTCTATATATCTTCTTGTATTCTTTGAATACAAATCATGAATTTATTAATGTATAATCCCAACAGAGTTTCTCAAAGAATATGTATAAATCTTAACCATGATATATCAATTTTATTCCTTTGTACACCTTCTTTATACTTTTTGAATCAATAAAAATAGGGTAAAAATATTATCATAAATATATTGTTATGTTATTATTATTATTTCAAAACTATTTCCCTCCACTTCATCATTAGATGGGAAATAAAATTTTCTCTCAGGTGTACGTGTGGGCCTCTTCTTATATGTTGAGATACGATTCATTTTTTGTCAGCATAATTCTTGTGTAGTTATAATAATGAATTTAATATATATATATATATATGATATTAATGAAAAAACTATTCATTTTTAATTATAAAATATTTTTTACCTTCTAACCTTATGATCCATTAGTAAACGATAACGTCCCTCATTCGTATATTTGGACTACCATCATAATGATTTTATGTGATTTGTTTATAATTTTGTCTTTATGTGGATGGTAAAAAAATATATTTAATGAATATGTAGCATATTTATTATAAAATAATTATTTTAAAAAGTATAAATATAATTTAACTTTCATTAGTTCCTTACATAGAAAAAGAAGAGTCACCACGCATCTGTACGTATAGACTACCATCTCCAAGAAGTAAAGTAATAATTTCACGTCACCACATAATATTACTTGTTATAAACATATATATAATTATTATAATTATAAAAATATAGGAGACAAGATAAATTTTCAAGGACCATAACTACTAAACTAAAACACAGTTGAAAGAAAATGAATAATAACAACTGAAAAGATATATTTAATTTAAAAATTATTATTAAGAACGTATTGAAATAATATAATTGGATCTTATATGATACTATATGTATGAATGTGAATAAGTTATATAAATATAATAAATATTAATTTATTATAATGTTTTTGGAGTGCTTATGAATCTAGAAGGATATATGGTTTGGTTTGCGACTCAATTTAATTTTGTTCTGACATATTTTAATGTTATACAAAATTTTATCAGTTTTTTGATGTATAAACAACTAAATACGTCATTATTAGATACTATATTATTTATATATATATGACTGTATTATATTCACACTTCTAATGAATTTAGATTAAAAAAACATACAAAATATATAAGGGTTCTTCATCGAATTTTCTTCAGTGATACATATTTGATGTTATGCTATTATCTTTTTTCAGGAGGTATATATAATACATAATTGATATATTGTATAATGAATATCCTTATGTTCTTGTTATTTAAATTTACATTAAATATTAATTCCTCCATCTGGATTATGTTTCTACTATTACTATAAGATCCCAGACTAGTAGCCACTAAACCATTACTCCGACTAGGTTCCCAACCTGAACTCAGGTGTGCCTCCTTGTATACTAGAGGATTACGACTAGTAGCATAGGTCTAATGGTGGGAATTTGGGGAGAAAATAACCTTTATTAGAATGGATACACAAAATTAAATAACAAAAAACCATTTAAAAAAGAGAAAAAATGATGAAAAAATAAAGTAAATATATACATATTGTAAAAAAAGAAATTTTTTAAGGGCCCAGAAATCTATTCATACAAAACAAATCACGAACACGAACTAGTCTTATTACAATAAAAAATAACCTAAAAGAGAATATAAAAGGAACCACTTCTTACTCAAAGTCATAACACAAACCCTATCACTAGTAACCTATCAACCTACTCTGACCTGACCTATAGTATCCCCATGAGTCTCCCGCCAAACCATGAAATCTTGTGCCTCCTCCCTATACATCAAAAATCTACACATAACCTGAAATAAAACATTAGGTATGTACTGACATTGAGGTTCACCAATAAGGGATGAGAAATAAATCTCATAAGCACACCCCAATGGAAAACATATAACTATATCTATATGTTAACTCTCCAAATATACACTTACACTAGATGATACATAACTAAAAAAATAAAATAAAAATAAAACAACAATTGATATGTAGGTCTAAAACCATAATCAACCATGTGTGTGCAATTAAGGTCTCATACTCAATGAAATAAAACATTATATCATCTATATATATTTCCCTCTCAACCAAAAAAATCTCGTACCCGTTATCTTATGAATCATCATGGGTCTCATGGAAAACCCATAACTATAATACATAATCAAAAACACCCACTTAGGTCTGTTCAGTCAATCGGGATCACACATGACCCTTTGGATCAACACATATACATAGACATGCCATCATGGATCCACATATCTAGTATTCAATATGATTCTTCATCTCCAAAAACTAGTAACAACCACACTCTTTGGATAACCCCTAATAAAAGAAACATCTTGATGTTTCCCTAAATGGCATCCAACCAATCCTTGATCAACATAATTATTACATGGAAATCCAAAAGGAACCTAATTCCACATGGGATATCTCATAATCCAACCAGATATCACATGATCTTCTAACTAGAAACCACCACACCATGTGCATCTTCAAGATTACTTCAAACTGAAATCAAAACCAAATCATCACTCATAGATAACCACAATAGTATGGTGTCAATCGTGCTTCAATGGCTCCATCCACACTAATCTTTAAATGTAGGATATAAACTGAAAATACACTAATCTCACAACCCTCATCCATGTCCCTTTGCACACAACACAACCCAGTAGAGTATTCTGAATCCAAACATCAAGGATAGCCTCATGCTAATAGAAAATTTTCCAATACACCATCCAGTAAACTTATATTTGTTGAAAATATCCCACAATCTAGATCTAAGCCAAAAAATGCTCAGAATGGACTACCAAAAGTCCTATTCTAACATTTAGTGCACAAAACTCCCAAAACCTCCTAGATATAAAAAATAAATAATCATTATATTTCAGTATAGAACATTTAATTTAGGCTCTCCACATGGACATGTAAATTTACATGGCTATAGAAAAATGGGTTCTTCCTTCATACTACTATGCAATGTGTACCCAAAGTACATGATATGTACAAAAAAACATCATTATCCTGTGTACTTTCTCACATGACTAGTAACATGGACATGTATTACTACATGACATGCACTTAAAGTACATTTGGTGTACTTATTAAAATTTCACCTTCAAAAAAGCTAAAGAACACAAGGCATGTGTTATTATTACCACACACTATGTAGTTGGGGTTTTGGAAGGTTAAATAGCTATTTTTTTTTGAACAAAACATGTTTCCCAAATTAAGTATAGACTGACCCCCATGTGTTCTGTAGAATTAATAAGATGTATTAAAGACAAAAAAATATTAATCAATAAGGATCAAGGAAAGAAACTCAAAATATCACCTACATAATTTTTTAAATGCTAATGATTCAGCTCCAAATCCTCTCCTAGAAGCTGTTTCTCATTGTTCTAGTCCTCATATATTTCACAGATGAAGTCTGATGACACTCCCCGACTCGTCTTCCTCTCGGTCCTATTGTCATGTGAGGGAGAACCATCTCCCTAAATCATGTCATATGTCAGAGAAAAAATATAGAAGAGGAAATACATTAAATTGTTTCTTTATTTAATTAACTAATTATATAATCACCCTTTTAATATAAGTCATGAGTCCTAGAACCTGAGGTGAGTTTATACACTATATACTCAATACCACCACTTCCAGACACAACCATAGAGTCAATATATCTATCAAATGATGCATTAACAATATATAGACACCCAAAATCACATGAAAAATTTAATATTCAATATATTTAATATTAAATATTTTGTTAATATTCAATATACAAACAATTCTAGCATATACCATTCCTAATAAAAATTACTTATTCCATCACCAATTAAGAAGACATAAAAAATATCCAGGACCACCTTCTAGGGGAATAAAAACATTTTAGCTCTCCTAAAAACCCAATAATGAAAATTTAAATTTCTAATCAAATTCAAAAATTATAATAAATCATGTCCCTATAATCATCCCACTATAACAATTCTCTCCATCATGATGGCTAAGCGGTCTTCCAACCAGACATCAAAACACACCTTGGTAATAAATCAACATCATCTCATTGTGTTCTACTTCGAGATTCCAACTGATATTATCTACATAACATTGAATAATGTAAATAAAACCCCTCAAAGGGAAATCCAACACTTTCCACAATTATCAACCCACTAGGATATTACATACCCACACCCATCCATCCTGAAACATTACCTAAAAATTTAACTCTTTATTAAATTAAAATTTCTCTACACTATAAAAATCAACCCGGTTATACTGATTCTGATCAATTATTCTTTCTATTGTGGATGTTTCCATAAAAAACTTCATCATTGGTCCACCAACCCACTTGACATATCCTTCACTTCTTCCTCAGCCCTACCCATGAAAGGGTTGTACCACCAAAATTTATTTAGAACTCCCCACCATAGAAGTATCATTATTTTCACCTTGTAACCAAGAATCCTTTCTACATCCCATGTCATAACTACAACCAAACCTCAAAATTGTAAATTTCAATCTTTATTCCACCATAGTGATGAGGAAATGCACCAACTATTATTCGTTCCTCGAATCTTAGAATGAATCCCATAGTATTCATCGATGTATGATCCAACACAAGAACCTAACTCATAAAATATTTATGGTATTCATAGAACTATAAGACACCACACACACACCATTACATGAGTAAAACCTCTTATGAGGCCCCATACCATCCCAATGAATCAATTTTATAGAATGGAATAATGTCATTTCTCTATTAGAATACTCAATATGATATCATGTTATAGAGAATTATCATATAAAATCTATGAATACACTAAGATATATTCGATGAATACCACCACAACATTATCTATTCTGGATCATCACAGTTCAATCCCCTAGACTCAATTATCAATTTTCACAATCCTATCATCACATACTCAAAGATTCTCATCACAGTCATGCCCACCTACCCATATTTAGCACCTCATACAACAATCTTATAATGTTTGATCCATAAAAAAAATGTTACCGTGCATCATTAGTGGTTACATTTCCAAGATTCCATTACCACATAACCATTACACTCTGTCCTATAACTGAACCACCAATCCTCCTTTGTCTTCAATAATTAATGTCTCATGAAAGCATGTGACACAAACCCTATCCCTGAAAGTTCAAAACTCCTTGTTCTCTCTATCCAACCCAACACCACTACTCGAAATGTTCCTACACAACCACTACGTATGATAGGAATCTAAATGGAAATTCCCCCTTCAAAACCAACCACAATGCATAAGTCTAGAGAACAATTGAACCATATCAAATATAAAAAAAAGTCATCCAAAAATCCCGAACCTCAAACATCTCTGTACTATATGTGAACTATTATAAAAATTCCCATGAATCAATATATATATAATGTACACAAATACACTTGTAACTTGTTTGATCCCAGCACATGTCACCCTCAATTTTCAAATAGCTCTTACTCCATGACCTGGAGTCATGTCAAAAAGGCCATTGGTCACACCCACCTAGCCCTACTGATCAAGTATCACATCAAGTCACTAGATGTAACCACTAAGGTCTACACTAGATCATAAATGAAAATAAGTCAAAGGGAATCACATGCACACATATCATCATTACACACCAAAATAATGGAAAAAACAATGATCTCTAGGGTCCCACACCATATGGAATCACATATTTAAAATCCTTCTACAACTGTAGAATTATAACTCTTTGATCATATTTACATCAGAACACTCTACAGAGGACCTAGATATTAAATAAACCTCACAAAACCTACCCACGAAGGTTCCAAATGTACTAAACTTTTACGACACTGACATATTGGATTCACCAATGAAACCATACATAAGGACCACACCACCGTTATCACTATCAAGAACCTCACCATAGATCCATAGACCTACATTTTCAAAGGAAATATGTAAAATCACACACT
The DNA here is from genome assembly GCA_963277665.1 of Viscum album. NCBI lineage: Eukaryota > Viridiplantae > Streptophyta > Magnoliopsida > Santalales > Viscaceae > Viscum > Viscum album. Next base: position 1,147,397,027 of record OY728127.1, on the reverse strand, counting down.
ATAAGGACTACAACATGGGTATACTATATGACTATCCTGATTCATGAGATGCCACATTCCAATGCATACCATGATCCAAAACCAAGTAACATGCATGTTCCCCTTGGTCCAAGAGCATGTAATCAATAATAAACCATAAAATCTAAACAACATATGAATCAATCCTATTGAAAGTCATATAAAACTATAAAATCACAAATATAAAACATCAATACAAGTCCCCAATAACATAAAAATCTTAACAGATCAGTTGTTCATGAAGCGCTAGCTTGGTATCCCTCACACACTCCAACATATTCCTATCTCTCATGTATAGAAAATCCCTATATAGTTAAATAATAAGAAATTAACAACTTTGAAACCACATTGTAAAATCCCATCCCAGTAACCACTAAAATGGTGTTTCAATATGTTTAACTAAAATAACTCAAGTGTAACAAACCAAACATTTATTAATGAAAATTACTCTTGATCTAATTAAATGTATTATTATCTATAATGGTTCTATAAAAAAATTCACTTACCTTGTTTTATGTTTTCAGATTTTAATATACCATTAAGAATTGTTACCATTTCTAATATAGCCATTGTACAATGTTCACATTATTAGTATAAATATATGGATTTAAAAAATCCAATTTACATAGGGAAAGGAAGTGATGACATCATCTAGAATAATTCTCCATACATAGACCAAAGCCCAAAAAATAGGAAGCATCACTGGGATTTTCTCATGACCCAACCCAAGCTGATGTTAAATATGTTAATCTTGAATGAAATCACCTATTGGATAAGTGGATGTTAATAGAGATTACCGCCCGAGTGATGTTTTCCTAGACACCCCAAGAGTCTTTAAACATCACACACCTTACCCTTAGGTCTTACACACGTGTTATAAGGGGTAATGTAATAAGACCATAGCCCTATGATTATGTTCATTTGTTTTGAATAGAATAAAGTACATAGATTCATTTTATTATTGTTACCCTGTAAATAGTTTTTAAAGCACAAATAGTATTTTTAGTTAATATTCAATTAAAAAATATATTTATATTAATTAATGGACTAATTAATTAAATAATATCTTAATAAAATATTTTTACTAAAATATTTGTTATTAAATATAAATTATCAAATAATTTTTATTCAATTGTAATTTTTATTAAGGTTTGAAAGTTGTTTTGTCAAAACCCATGAATTTATGATAAATGTAAGATTTTATTTCAATAGTTAGAATTCAGATATTTGGGAAATTATTTAGATAAAATTAATATTATTTTTGGATTTCGGAACTCATAATTATCAAACGATGAATTTGTCATAATTTTCATAGGCAGTGGAATTTTTGGGTAAAAAATAAATCCCATTTAAATATATAATGTGTTTTATGACATCATAATGACCCAATAGTGATGTAATAAGAGACAATAAAAGTTATATTTGGAAAATATATGTTTTACCTTTAAAATAATGTAATTTTATATTTGTTTTATAAATTTTATGGTGCCTTAATAGATCCTCCAAAACTTATAAACAATTTTAACATTTTAAAATGATTTCCTTGAGAGTGTAACTCACTCCACATAAGAAAGACTAATATTTTAATAAGTTTGGAAATTAGACTTATAAAATAATTTTTTCCACACCCCATTGGAAAAAACCATGGGAAAAAACCATGGTATGGTTTGTGTTTTTCAATATATTACTATATATATTCCAAAACCGAATTTTGTGTAATATTAAAGAACTCCCCTCTCATTTCATATATAAACCCACCCAAGCCCGCACTTCTCTTCAATAAAACACATGGAGCACATCCCTACTCTGATTTCCTCTCTCTATAATCCTCTAATGGTTCCCCCAAGATACCAAGAAGTATATCTAAAGCCTTTGGGATCACACTTCTATGTAAGGGATCCTCACATTCCTTCCCTACTTATTTTTTCCATGATTCCATATATTTGTATTACATTTTATGTTGCATTAAAAATGACGAGGTACGATTTTTCACCTCCCCTATACTTCCATACTTAAGTTAGAATGATGATGGAACCCTTTATCTATCACTAATGCCTCCCATGTACTCCCATTATCGGGCCGAAATTCTGTAATGGATTTCTCTCTCCTCATTTACATACAAGAAATTATTTTTTATTATGCATCTAAATTCCATTACACATTTTGGGATTTTAAGTTCCATGACCCCCTAAATATCCATTTCAAGTATAAATGATGGTAAACCCTTTCAATATCATCAACCCATTTTATGATTTCTATTGGACTTCATTATGTTGCCAATGTTACCCCAAAATATCCCATGCCAAAATCATCATGTAAGTGAGTACCATACCCATTTCTCTATCATGGGTATTCACATTTAAATATAGGTACATTCGGATTGAGGATATATATTTATGTATTCCACATCTATTATTCTTGGTACAAATTCTGATTTTTAATGAATCCGTGTTATATGATCGATGTGGCACACTTATATATTCAAGTGAAATGATTAAGAAGGGTGTTCCCTAATAGCACTCCAATGCATTGGGTTAAGAATGGTATCATGATACGTCATTGGAAATGGGTGCTGAATCATTATAATTCATGTGAAATAATGGTATACTCATGTGAATTCAATTGAAATGAGGGTTTACTCATGCTCCTTGTGTAATGAGCCTTGGATCATGTTCACTTCTTGTTAAATGTTGTTATAACATCTTTGTGTTATGACGATCATGGTACAACATGCCTTTATATTCTTGTTTCTCTTATTATATATTGATTTTCTTATTGGATAAATATTTATTTTATTCCCCATGCTATTCCATGTTTATTATCTTACTAGGATTTATATCTCACTCCTTTCTTATATACATACTTAGGTTTTCCCACGCATTTCTAAGTACGAAGGAATGTTGTGGTAATGTAAAATAAGTCTTCAATAAAGATGTGTATTTCATGTTTTAATTTTTTATGTAATATTTGTAAGCCCCCAAGACACTATACCTTTCTTTCTTCTCTATTGTATCAATTGAAAATTTGTGTAATAATATATGTTTAAGTGTGACATAAAGATCAGGGTTGTTATAGTTGGTATCGGAGGAAAAGTTTAGTAATTTTTGGGATTGGGATTAGAAAACCCTAGTGAAAGCTTTAAGGATATGACTAATTACAATAAAACATTCATAAATTTTAGGGAGTATAGAGTAAGTGGTTTATCAATAAAATACATCCCAGTCTAGATATTAACAAGTAGAGGTGGCTCTAGAATAGATGTATCTAAGGGTAAAAACTGAAAACACAAATTTGAGCTAGACTAGAATGAGAAATAGTGCATGAAAATGGGCCTTATTACACTATTGGTTTGACAATCCTAAAGGATATGGTTTTTTAAGTTCATAAGGTTACTCTGAACCATTATTAATTAAAAAGTTCTCCTATGAATATATTTTTGGAAGTAGAACATGGATAACATAGATTTAATCCTATAAATTCATATGTTAAGGAAATAAATGGGATTTATATGTTGTCCCTTTTCCCCTAGATTCCCCTTTATGTGTTTCCCCTAACTATACTTTTATTCTAGAAAATGGCCAATAATATGAGGACTTGATCTAACAACCAATGCAAAGATCAATGTGATGACTGTTCTAATGAAATGCCCAATCCAATGTGATCTAGATTCAAAAACTTTGTCATGATAATATCTCAAATAAATCATGTTTTGAATAGAAAAATGGGTCAAGAAGAACGTAAAACCCCCCCAATAAAGAACAAGCCAAAATCAAATTTTTTATGAGACAAAGACCTCCTACATTCAATGGATCATGGGATCCCTCAATTGCTGAACAACAGATCAACTCTATTGGGAAGATATTCTCCATCCATTAATGTTCCTAATAGGATATGGTTCTTCAGGATGATTATTGTATGGAGGGTGAGGATGATCAATGTTATAAATTGACCAAAAATATGAATCCTGAGGATGATATCAAGGTGTTGGAATGGATGGATTTCCAGAAAATGTTCTTCAATAAATATTTTCCACACACCCTTGGACTAAAAATGGAAATGGTTTTCCTTTACATCAAGAAAAACAATGAAAATCCATCAGACTATATGAGACAAACATCTCAAGGCTTGCATGATATGCCTCTGTCTTTGTTGTTACACCTGAATTCACGACTGAGCACTTATTTTTTGGGCTAAAACGTAGCCTAAAGAAAGTCCTAGAGAACTATCTCTTCGATAGCTATGGGGAAATTTTCTGATGTTCCCTCAATGTAAAAATGTATATCGATGAATCATAGGGGTATCTTGGGGATAAAAAGTGGAAATTAGACATTAAATCTAAAGGTCTTATGGATAAATCCAACGATGATAATAAATTCAATCACGCCACTTTCTAAAGGTGTGGAAAGAATAACCATATAAATTGATTGCTGGGGGAGAAGAAATTATTTAGGTGTGGAAGATAAGGGCACCTGGAAATTAATTTCCGATATGAAAAACCTGATGCTATGATGGAGGAGAGGAATGCTCTATTTGACCATCCACACATTGTTCATTGCTTCAAAAACAAGGAACCAAGGCACTTTGAAAACTAGTGCCCTATGCCAAGGGTTTTCAGAGGCAACCAACAACTTCCAAGGTATCAGGGTGGAGCTTTTCCCATCACTACCACCAATGTGAACCCTGACAAAAAAGTGGTGATATGTACACTGGTTATTCATTCAAGAATAGAGAACATAATTTTTGATTCATGTTCTATTAATTATCTTATCTTCGTAAATTTTAGAAGAAAAATCCCAACACCACCATGAAGCATGGAAGTAGAGATTTTGGTGAGAACAACAAATGGGGAAATTATTTCATCCCATGAATATAACTCCTCCCCTATGAAATTATTTTATTGAACTTCCCATCAATCCTCTTCATACTCCCTCTGGTGTAATTTGATGAAATTCTTGTCATGGATTTTCTTTCCCTATATAGAGAAAACATAAATTTCCATGATAGTGAAATCACTCTCCATATGGAGAATCGACCCACGATTCTGTACAAGTGCAATGATGAGGTTTAATCTTATTTAGAACCATCATCTCAAGAATGGATATTACAGATATATGAGCATGAATATTTTTCTCAGATGATTGAGTCTTTGGAAGAATCCATCATTGATGTCATGGTTATTTTGAGGGAATTCACTGATGTTTTTTCTAATGAATTTCTTAGTCTTCCTCATAGAAGAGACGATGAATTACCAATTGATCTTATACCTAGTGATTTGAAAATATTCAAGACTTTATATAGATTGGATGTTTTGGATATTGAAAAGCTAATGAAACAACTACAAGAGAATTCAGAAAATTGTTTTATATGCCCATGTTCTTCATAATGGGGGGCAGTGGTCCACTTCGTCAAGAAGAAGGATGGGTCAATGATCATTTTCATTGATTATCATGATCTCAATAAACTCATGATAAATAACAAGTGACATCTTCCTTTAATTTATGACTTGTTCAATCAACTATATAGGGAACAACACTTCTCCAAGGTGGATATGCTGTCGGGATTTTACATTTTAAGGGTGAAGAATGAGGTTATCCCAAGACTACTTTTCGTAAAAGGCATAAGAACTATGAATTCATATTAATGCCTTTCAAACTAACGAATGGTCCCAAAATATTCATTGACCTGATGAATATAGTATTTCGAGATAACCTTGAAAAACGTTTAGTAGACATTATAAAATATATTTTAATATACTCCAAAACTAAGGAGGAGAATGAGGAGAATCGAAGAATTTCACTAGAGACCATGCGAAAGGATAATCTCTATGAAAATTATAGAAAGTGTGAGTTATGGTTTAAGGATTTCTCATTCTGGTGTCATATCATCACATTCAATGAGATATCTATAGATCCCTCGAAGAAAAATGCAATTCAGGGATTGCTGAGGCAAACATCTGTGACATATATCTGTTGATTACATGGTTTAGCTATATATTATTGTTGATTTGTGAGAAATTTCTCATGATTGTAAAAACCTTTTTCCAAGATAACTTGGAAGTGAGTCAAGTTTTCTGGGATTTATGAATGTGATGAGAGCATCATGAAGTTGAAAAGGAGGCTTATCATTGTTCTCGTACTCACACTACACACAAGTGGTGACTTTTCATGGAATTCAGTGATTCTTCAAAGAAGGGAATGAGTTGTGTGTTAATACAAAATGACAATTTCATTACTTATTCTTCAATGAAATTGAATTTTCATGTGAAAAAATATTCAAAAACTGATCTGGAGTTCTCTACAGTAATCATCTACTAAAAAATTTAGAGACATTACCTCTTTGGGAAGAAGTGTGAAATATATACGGATCAAAAAAGCCTCAATTATATATTCACACAGAAATTACTAAATATGTACCAATGAAGATGGTTAGAGATGGAGAATGTATATGAATTCTGAATTCACTACCATCTAAGAAATGTGAATAAAGTAGTAGATTCTATATCTAGAAAGGACCCAACGATTCTATCATTGATGAGAATTTAAAAGGATCCAATATTATTAGATTTTATAAAGATGGACATGGGATTCATAAAGCAGGGAACATCATCAATCCTTTCAAAAATGATTGCACACCTATCTATTTTGGAATGGTAAAAGGATTCTCAAAACGATGACTGGGGAATTTAGAAGAAAATTGAAACTATCAAAAAAGGGAAATCCTCTGAGTTCAATTTTAATGAAGACATAATTGTGATATTTGGGTCAAGACTATATGTTCCATCAATTCTGGAGTTAAAGAATGAACTATTTTATGATTCACATTGATTGAATTGATATATTAACCCAGGAGACACAAAGATTTATTGTTATCTCTGAGAGCAGTATTGGTGGGATAACAAGAAGAAGTATATCACTAAGTATATATTAGAGTTCCTCGTAAGTCAGCAAGTGAAGGTCGAGAGGCAGAATTCCAAGAGGATGATGCAACCATTACCCATAACAACATGTTAATGGCAGAACATAACCATGGAATTTATCACCATACATTCGAATAATGCCAAAGTAAACAATGATATCTTAGTTTTTGTGGACCATATTTCAAATAATTCACACATTATTGCAATTTTGAAGGATTTATCATTGGATCAACTAGCACGGATATAAATCAGGGAAGTGGTAAGGCTGCATGGAGTACCACTATCAATTTTATCTGATCGAGATCCCATATTCATCTCTATGTTCTAAAAGAATCTCCAACACACTCTGAATACAGAGCTGAACATCAGTACGACTTATCATCCTCAAACTGACGGCCGAACTGAGCGAACTATCCAAAGACTTGATGACATGTTGAGATAATTCTCAATGGATTTAAAAGGAGGATGAGATCAACATCTTCCCCTGGTTGAGTTCTATTACTATAATAGTGTCCTCTCAGGTATCCAATATCACTTTATGAAGACCATTGTAGGAAGAGGTGTAGAACACTAGAATGTTTGGATGAAGTTGGTGAGCAAAAACTCTTAGGTCTAGAAATGATCTATGAAATGGGGGGGGAAGGCTAATACAATCCAACATCACATTAATGCTCCTTGAGACGAAAAAATAGCTTTGTAGATTATCATTAATGATACCTAGAGTTTGATGTTGGAGACATGGTATTCCTCTTCAAATCACTTTGGAATAATGTTATGAGATTTGGGAAGAAAGGAAATCTTAGTCCAAGGTACATCAGCCATTTTTGTGATCCTTGATCGCATTGGAGCAGTGGCCTATCGACTAGAACTCCCACCGAACATATCCCAAGTACCTGATATATTCCATGTATCACTCTTGATGAATTAAATTCTGGACTCATCCCATGTATCATTATAGAGGTGTTACCATTAGAGAATGGCCTATCCTAGGATGAGAATACGATAAATATCTTAGATCTTCAGGAAAATGATCAACAAAATAAGACAATACCCCTCATCAAGGTGTTGCAGAAAAACAAAATGTTTTAAGAAGCAATGTGGGAATCAGAGGAAGTGATGATGAAATGTTACCCTCATATGTGTTAGTGTGGAAAAAGAAAATTTGGAGGGAAAAATATCTTAAGGGGGGAAGATTGTAATGACCCAAACATTTATTAATGAAAATTACTCTTCATCTAATTAAATTTATTATTATAAAAATGGTTATATAAAACACATGAACTTCCTTGGTTTTATATTTTTTTATTTTATAATTCCATAATAAATTGTTACCATTTCTAATATATCCATTGAACAATGATCATTGGATTAGTATAAATATATTTCTTTAACAAATGAAATTTACTTAGACAAAGGAAGGGACGAACTCATCCAGTAGAATTGCTCCACATGAAGCCCATTTATCAGAGCTTGAAAAGGAGGTAGAGTCACAGGTACTCTATCTTGACCAATATCAAGTCGAGCTTTAACATGTAAATATTTAATGGAATCCCCTAAGAGAGAAGTGGATGTTAATAGAGATTACCACATTAGTAATTTTATCCGAGCCACCCCAAGAGTCTGTCACCATTGCACATATTACCCTTAGGTCTTGTGTGGGTGTTATAAGGGGTTATGTGTCAAGACCATAGCACTATGATTATGTGCCTTAGTTTTTTATAGAATAAATAATTTGAATTATTTTTATTATTATTACTTTGTGCATATTATTTAATGCACAATGATATTTTTAGTTAATGTTATATTAAGAAATATATATTGATTCATTAATGTATTTTTGAAATTAATAATATCTCATTAAAATATTTTTACTAAATTACTTATTATTAAATTTAAAAGATCATATAATTATTAAAAAATTGTAATTTTTATTAAGGTTTGAAAGCTATTTTTATCAAAACCCATGTTTTTTTATAAATATTATTTTTTAATTTAAAAGTGAAAATTCACATATTTATAAAATTATTTAAAAATAATGAATATTATTTTTGGATTCAAGAACTCTAAATTATCTAATATTTTATTTTTCATAATTTTCTGAGATAGTCAATTTTTTGGGTAAAAATTAAATATCGTTTAAATATATAACATGTTTTATAACTTCTTAATGACCCAATAGTGATGTAATAAAATAATATCAAAGGGTAATTCGTCCAATATATTTTTATCTTTAAAATAATGTGATTTTAGATTTGTTTTATTAATTTTATGGTGCTTTAGTGGACCCTACAAGACATATAAAATATATTAACTTTTGAAAATGGGTTTTATGAGAGTGTGACTCACATCCACATAATCAAGCCCAAAATTTTAATAAGTTCAGCCATTTACCTTATAAAATAATTTTCCCACACCTCTATGGCATAAACCATTTCCAAAAACCATATAATGGTTTGTGGTTTTGAATATTTAATTATATTTATTCCAAAACACGAGTCTGTGTAATATTAGAGAACTCCCAATCATTTTCTATATAAACCCACCCAAGCTCCCACTTCTCTTCACTCAAAACCCTTGGATCACATCCCTACTCTGAAATACTCTCTCTAGAATCCTTTAAATGTTCCCCCAATCACCCAAGAATCATATCCCAAGCTTTTGGGGTCACACTTCCATGTAAGGGATCCTCATTTTCTTTCCATACTTATTTATGTCCATGTTTAAATATATTGTTATGCACTTTTATTTTGAATTAAAATTTTTGGAATATAATTTATCACCTCCCCTATAATTCCCTATTTATTTTTTAATGATTATATACCCATTTATCTCTCATTAATTCCTCCCATGTAAACCTAGTAGCATTCACAATTCAATAATGGATTTCTCCTCTCATTTATATTCATGAAATTATTTTATTTTATGCATTTAAATTACATTAAACATGTTGGGATATTATGTTACATGGCCCCATTACTATCAATTTCATTTATAAATGACGAGATACACATTTATCTCTCATCAACCCATTTTAGAATTTCTATTTGACGTCGTTATGCTGTAGATGTTACACCAAAATTTCCAACACCAAAATCACAATGTTAGTTAAATACCATACCCATTTCCCTACCAAGGTTATTCACCTTTATGAATAGGTAATTTATGACTGGGGACATATATTTATGTATTCAACATATCTTATTAAAGAAATAAATTACATTGTTTAATGAATACATGTTCTATGATCTATGTAGCAAACTTATGCATGAAATGAAATGATTAAGAAGGGTGTAACCTGATGGCGCTTCAATGAATTGGGTAAATTAAAGTATCATGATACTTCATGTGCACTGAGTTTTGACTCATGGAAATTCATGTGAGATGAGGTTTCACTTATTCTAATTCAAGTTCAATGAAGTTTTACTCATGCTCCATGTGCAATGAGCCCTGGATCATGCTAATATCATGTGAAATGTTGTTTCCACATCTCTCTGTTATGACAATAATGTTCCATAATGAGTTTCTGTTGATGTTTCTCTTGTTCTTCCAGGATTTTCATATTGTCTAAAAATTTATGGTTTTCCCCATGTTATTCCATGTTAATTCCCTTACAGGGCTTTATATCTCACCCTTTTATTATGTATGTCCTCATGTTATCCCATGTTTTTCTAAGTATGAAGGACTATTTTGGTCATGTAAAAAAAGATTTCAATAAAGATGTGTATTTAATGTTTTAATTTGTATGTAATGTTCCTAGGCACAAAATACCATAGAACACTCAATATTCTATATTGTATATTGTGAGAATTTTATGTAATAAATCATGTTTATGTGTAAAATAAAGATCATGGTTGTTATATCCAGAACACATCCTCATACACTAGAATTTGTTGAATCAATGTAGTGGTATACTTGTTGAACTTTGAGGAGACTATTTCCAATATTAGAGTTCACAACTAGAAGTATATAACAAAAAACCATACGCAATATAGAAAAGACGATGAATGAAAAAATTGAAACTAAACATGATGTAATTAATTAGAAATTCAGTAATGGGATGAACAAATATTCCAAACATACAACCATGAAAAAACACATCCCTGATCAAAATATACAAAAAATAAATAACTGAAATTTAATTAAAACTGGTCCCTATGCCAACATTTTCCCGTAACACATACTCAGTCTCTATTACCCTTTTTGGCTTGTCCAACCCATCCTATAAACTCTCCAAAGCATCCCACTTAGCCATGAATTTCTAGTACTCTGGCTGATCCATCATGAATTTGTTCCTAACCTGAAAGAAGACATATGGTCTATTCGTACACTGAGGTGGACATACATGTGGTGAGAAATAAATCTCTGTAATCCACCCACAATGTTAAAACAATAATATATGCAATAAGTGAAATCATATGATATATTATATACCTAGATGATACCAAACAAAAAAGTTTAAACAAAACAATTGTCCATCCTTAGGTATGGTACATTTATTGACCATACCTACTTCAACCAATGCTAGAATGTCTCTAAGCAGATATTGATGACTGTGTATCCCAATAAACATATTGGCCCTATATCTATGAAAGCCACCGCAAAACCTAAAAATACTTGAAACCTATCTTATGATGTTACTGTCATATGAGATACTTATCTATGTTATTGTATACCTTGTCATCAAGGACAAAAATTGACTCATACATCAAACCTTAACACATATACCCTAATTAATAAAAAAGTACTACCCCGCCCAGTCCCCTGTTCTAACATCTATATCATGTTTCACAAATAATAATTCAATTAGAAACAATCCCACATGTAAACCAAAAATTAAAACCATTGGTTCTATACAGAACATAGAGGCCTATAAAACTTGTCAAATAACATTATTTCAGTGTTTAGTACCTCAGTTCGAAAACAATAACACTAGTGGTTCCCATGTCATCCATCTAGAAAAACCCAATGTGAATGTACATCAATACATCATCCTATTTCCCATGGAATTACATACTTACATAGATACTCAACCTATACTCTAACCACGTTGTAGAATATTAATATCCATGGTCTTAGTCTAACACCATCATTGTAGTATACCTCATTTTATCCGAACCTCATGCCCAACAACATAATGCATACATGGGACATCCCATTCACCATACTCAACACTATAAAACAATGTTCATGTAACCTTGGTCTAATACTCCAACCATGTATGTGGAGCATCATTCCCCCATATATCTAGATAGTATACCATTATGTCCAAGAACATCGGTTTAACACATAATTAATAAATGATACTATCTACCCCTAGAGCCTCAATCTGATAATTAACATTTAGTATACTAACCTTATTCAGAGCCTTGTTTCTGAAAATAAAAATCATGAATATATGGAATAAATCATATATAATCTATTTCAAAATCACTCACATATTGGAGCTCTTAACTGTATACTGAGTTCCATATTTTTTCAACCCAACCATATCAAATCTCACCATGGGTGTAATCCAAGTCTCAACCTCAACAAACTAAAACATAACAAGTGCGACCTATATCCATCTCAACCAATAACATTTCATACCAGTTTTCTAATACATACTATTTTTACCAAGGAACGCCCATAACCACATTACATATGAACACACACCCTCTCTAGGTCATCCTATAAATTGGTCCCACACGTGACCCTATCTATAAAAACATAAAAAGATTCCTCCATCCTTGGATATTCATAATTTCCACTCATTTGGAGGAATCCTCTATAAACCCTAGTGACAAAAAAACTCTTTGGTGAAGCCCTATCATAAGAAACTAGCTATTCTTTACCTCAGTGGCCTTCAACTGATCCATGATCAATAAAATTCCAATAAGGAAACCCATAACCAATATCATGCCATATAGAAAAATTCATCATGAAACCCTGACATCCAATGATAAAAAAATAAAAAACCAACCCACCATTGCTTTCCTCATGAGTCCATCAAACTTAACTGAACATCACATTGGAAATCAGCCATAACCACCATATTATGGTATAGTCTTATCTTCAAAGGCTCCATCCACCGTAATCATAAAAAGATGGATCTAAACCTCAACTGATCTAACCTCATTCCAATAATCCTCATACATATGGAAAACCAAAATTATCCTATGGAGACTGTTCAAATACTATCTTTTAGGACTCATCCAATAAACCTCAGGAAGAACACCATCACATGCACATCTCTAACTAAACAACGAGCTCATATCCTTCACCCTAGTTTCATATCTCAAAAAAATAACCCAATAGAGGATTTAGAATCTATAATTCATGGAAATCCTCTAGGTGAACTACATTTAAAAAAACATATAGAAAAAACTATATGATGAAAGTATCCCATAATCGTGATCGATGTCAAAAAAATTATCAAAATAGACTACTCGCAAGTCTAATTTTGAAATCCAGGGTAAAAACCACAAAACCTCAATGATTAAAATAATATATGGCATATTCAATTCTGTAGATAACTTATATTTTCATCTCTCCACCGGATATGTAATTTTCCTTATCCTAAGAAACATGGTTTCTTCATGTGTACTACTACACATCATCTACCTAAAGTCCAAGATGTGAACTTCCCAAACATAATCATCCATGTTACTTTTCAAATGGTCAAGATCATTTCCATGTACTACAACACAACGTGTAATTCATAAAATTCCATCATTAATAATGGGGAATAACACATTGTGTGTGTTCTTTAAAACACATGTCATGTAGCCAAGCTTTTTAAATTGGAAGCCCCTATAAATATCCAAGAACCCCTATTTTTTCACCAAAAAACATAGATCAACCCCATGTATCCTTAGCATTCATAATAATTCTTAAAAAACAAAATGAAAATTACTCAATAGTGATCAGTGCATAAAAAACCAAAACTACCTACCTTATGATCTAAACACCGAATCATCTAGTAAAAATCTACTCCCGGAATCTCTAGGACCATAATTCAGTCTAGATCTACAATAAGGACGATATCCAGTGGAATCTCCCCTCCTCATCCTCCTCTACATCCAGAAATAACTTGAAGGATAACCATCTCACCATTCCCTACCATGTGTGGGATCTAAAATGGGTGCATTGAATACTTTTAATTTAATTAATTAATTAATCACCAATTTAAAATGTTTCCCATTCCCCAAAAGAGGATGTTCTTTAGACATTGCCTACTAAAAACACCATTCTTTACTCGATCATTGTGATAAAATCAAAATCTGATGCTCTTTTTGAAAGATACAGGAACCCAAATCCACAAAAACAATATAATATTTAGTTAATTAAATATTAAATATTTTTCCAATATTAATGCTTATTGGAATTAAATTGAAATTATTTCCAATGTAAATACCCTATTCCAATCCCAATAGAGTGGTCAAAAAATCTATTCAGGAATATATTCTAAGGGAAAATGAAAACATTACCCCTCATGAGAACCTGAGAACAAAAATATATATTTATACCCAAATATGAAAACTCATAAAAATTCATGTTTCTATAGTTACCATAGTGGAAAGATGGGTCATGTTACAATATTACTTTTTCAATGTTTTTTTGTGCTTAATATTTTAATGAAAATAAAATTATATGATATAAATCTCCCAAATAATATGTTTTCCTTACCCAATTATCATATCTATATATTATGTGTTTTAATGTTTTCCCAATTTTATGTCCTCTTGATAAAAAAATAATTATTTATGGATAGTCTATTTTATTTCTATGTGATAGTATTATCCAAGACAAAAATTTATAAAACTCTAGGGGGACCAACATGAATTAAATAATGATATAACGGAGTTTGAAAGTATTCTTAGTGGGCCATGGTGTAAAATATTTTATATTTTTATTGAATAGAATGAACCTTACTAGGTCTATCCTGTATTTACATGATGTGTAATGATTACACGACATGTAAATTCTTCTTGAATGTTTATTCACTTCATATCCTGAATTTAATTTACTCCATATAAACATCTCATATTAGTAATTGTTACATAATTTGAAAATTTATTATTATGTTTCACATCTTGTTTTTCCTTTATGTATTGTTAGTATTCAGCATCCAATATCCAGTGTCGCCCTAAGATCATTTCTCATGGTGTGATGTCCTTTTTACTTAGAAAAATCATCCCCTTAACCATTTTTTTCATAAAATATCACATAATTCTAAACATGAACCAACAATAAAGTGTACTAGAGTGAATTATGAATTAAAAATTCAGTATCCCATCATATTATTATCAGAAATGTATATAATAAATGCACTTTTCACTATCATTTTAATGAATTACTATCAAAAAAATATTGATAGTTCATTTTATTTACTATAGATATCTTCCAAATTAACCATATTTATTCATTTTTACATGGTTTATTAATATTATAATGAAATTTTTACGAAACATGTATCCCATAAGTGGGTTATTTTTTGGTGATATCATGAATGTTACATGATATTATGGTACACATATGTATAATTTTCATTAAATTATGGGTGGGACTAAAATTATATATCCCTCCAATGAATTAGGTAAAGATGAATATCTATTGAGATAAAACTCTAATGGGATCTGGACGCAAATAATTAAGAGAAATTTTCTAATAAGATAGTCTTCCAAGTGAACATATAATTAGGAATGTTGGAACGTAAAATAAATTCCATCTAGTGTTATAGTCATAAAATTGAGACTTAACTAATGTAATTATTTTATATGCATATGTGTATGAAAAGAAAATATGTCTTATGATTATGATATGTTCTCAGGGAGCATTACTAATTATTGATGATTTTGTAATCTAATGACTTATGATATTATTGAAAAAACCTAGTTTGTTGATTGGTGTTTACATATATTTATCAGACATGTTAATATTATTGTATGTTTTTATTGTTATTAATTCCCTAAATCTTATCAAAGAGTCACTTATGATCACCGATTGTTATATAGTATGATTACATTTACAGTGTATCTAACCTCAATCTTTCTTAGGTTTCCCATTCCTATGTATTAATGAATGGATTTATGTTTGATATATCTAATAAGGATTCTAGTTGTGAATTACTAAACTGTAAATGATGTTTATCATTTGTATTCCTCTTTATTGAGTATCAATGTTTTAAAAAAAACTAAACCATTACTGTTATATTGTGGATCTTATTTATATTTAATGAATATCCCAATTATACAATTTTGTATTTATGTATGAAATTTTGATTCTCTATAGTCGGAATCAAAGAATGATTTGAATCATTCCGGAAATAGGATGATGAATATTTAGTGGGAACCTTGTGGATATTATTATATATATAATAATATACATTGTTATTTGGAGTAAATGATTATGGATTCCCTTGAATCCTATCACTATCAATATAATTCATGTGGATTTAGTTCCATAAAATATTAATAAATATTTCGTAGCACTAGATATTATTTCTCCAGTTTTATAGTGAATGAGTACTAAATGTGAGCCTAATATATCCTACCTAGGTGGTCCGGTTTGGTTATTTCAAATTTTATTTTTGATCAATTATTAAATATAAAATTATATATTAACCATGTATTGGTTATTTCAAATCAATAGATTAATTTTTCAACATATTATGAATGATTTCTCACCATTAGATGAATATCAATTTCGATTTCTCACAATATGATTTTGGTTTAGGTGAATGGATACATCCTAACGGAATCATGATAATGCTAGATTTAATGGATGATGAAATGATTTTCCTCATGGGAAACTAAATGGGATGCAGGATGGAATATGAAAACGTTTGTTTATTACTAACCAACAATCTCTTAATATGATTAGAAACATAAAGATAGGTCAGTTTATGAATGAATCAACTAATAAAAAAAATTGTTACATGAATATCATATAGGAAATAATAATCATAATCCTATAAGTTGTGAATGTGAAAAAATAACATAGTTAAATTTATTAAAGGAATAAAAAATTTCTATTCAGTTTCAAAATGGATGATAAAGAATAATTAATTACCGTTGATAAAAAAATAATATATTTAACACAATAAATGGAAGTAATTGTTTCCCAATGGAATCATCTATGTATAATTGGGTTAAATATTGAAAGTATATAAATTAATAAAATAGAATTCCCCATCGAAGAGATCAAGAATAATATATGAATGGTTTTACTGGTGAAGATTATTCTATTGATGATAGAGAGAAATTGAATGAAATTTGAATGTTATGAATTATTTAAACAATAATAATAATGTAAAAATTAATATGGATGATTACAATGATATTTCTTAATTGGTTGATATGTTTTAAATTTCATATTATAGTAATTATGCATTGTGAAATAATATGACCTAGTTGGGTTATGGATTTATTATGTACGTGGAATGAATGTAGTATTTATTTTTTGGGATTCAATTATATTATTGAAGAAGTGTTTTACAAATGATATTCTTTTTATACGTATCAATAAACACCAATATATTTTTGTAGTAGTTTTTCATTATAGATTTTCAAGAATATGTTAAATGGTACTGATAAAATAGAAAAATGATATAGTGGTAAGGTTATAGTTTTGGAAAAAACATGACTTTGGGATAGATAACCCATAACCTTTGTTTGATAAAATATTCATTATTTTGGGGATCATATTTTTTATTTATATATAATGTAAATTGGATAGTATTGGTGACCATGAAATTAATTAATGATTTGAGTAGAATGTGTTTTCTATTCTCCTTAATGAAGTTAATATCATTTTTGGATTTAAACAATTTGTTTGATAATATAGGAATTTATTAGACGGATAATAAAAAGTTTAATTTTTTAACAATATTGATTCCATTAAGGTTTTATACGGAATCATGCTATTTGTAGGGTTTAGTAGAATATCTGGTCATGGTATTCACTGGTTCATTAGATAAAATTAAGAGATACTTAATCTTGTTTGGGGATTAATGTATATATGAATATGGAATGCCAGCGACCTTTTACTAAATTATTGGATTTTTAATTTTCTTGTACTTATATTTAGGATCTTTTTATAGTTAACTATTTATGGAATGTTTGAAGATTAAAAAAGTGTGTTATTTTCTAGTATTAAAAGATTAATATAGAATTTTATCATAAGAATACTTATCCATATTAGATAACTTATGATAAAATTTTGTTTTGGGTAGATATTTAACAAAAATGTAATGAATTTTAATATTTTTTGTGCATTCGAACCCATTATGTGGTAATGTTTGTTCTTTAGGCATGGAAAAAATATTATTTATTCAATATGAATGAAATGTGGTGGGATATATTTAAAACAAAGAACTTTTAGGGACAATGTATTTTCCATATATAACATTGAAATATTTCTTGAAGTATTTTGAGATCTATAGACTGAGACAACCTATGATTCTAAGGCCCGATGTTCCTGAAATAAATTTTACAAAAATGTTAAATAAATTTTATATTATTCTAATGGATATTCTTAAATAAAATCAGATACCTCTTAAAAAGATTATCATATCGACTATATGAGACAATGGTTTAGTCTAGAATTTAATTTTTACCATGAGAATGAACTAATATAGGTAAATTTAGGGTTTTTCGGTTAAATTCTCATTGGTGGGGTAGTTTTGTTAACTAAGTAATTAAATTTATTTATTTTATTAAATAGGATAAAATTAAAACTATCTTTATATTAATTATCATGGAGGGATCTCCCAGGTTAGTCGTATATCCTTGGAACAATTGTGATGCATTCGTCTATCCTCTATTTATATTATTAGAATCTACCAATGACTGAACACAAAATCTAGGTATATTTATGTGAAAATAATTCATTAACTTATCATCTCATTTGTTGGAAACAACATTTTGTGACGACGAATGATCCAAAACAAGGTAGGAGTATTCAATTTTTGTATGCTACCACAATTGATTAAAATATTGATGGTAGAGATATTTTTTCGTTGATCTATATCATTTACAATATTATTCATGTGCATGTGTACTAATTATAATTTTATTATTTAGTTTTACCAACTCAGGAATCCTAATATATATTTTTTGGCCTAGAACGCTTGGCCAATGGTCATTTCACATTTTTTTTCTTCTTCATTTCACGATCCTTTCATTATGTTCTCCATGTATTGGATTACGAGGTCATTAATCATCAATTCCATCGATTGTAAAATAAATTGGACCCACTTATTCATCGCTGATTAGTATACGATGAAATGAATGATGAATTAGTGATTTATTACGATGATTTTAGGATACAGATGAATTATTTGGTGATTACTATTCCAAAATAAAGTGTAATTTCATTGGAGATGTGAGTGGGAGTTCTGTCTTCGAATGAGGGAACATGGATTCATTTTCCAAAAATTGGGTGGCAGAAAAAAATGACTAGATGCATTCCTCCATCAATTTCAAGTGGTATGGAGTGGAGTATTGAGGTGGGGTGGCCCGATATGGAGAACTCATGAACAATTATAGAGATCGTCAACAATTTGGACTATAATATATGTAGTTATGAAGAAAAAAATCCATGAAATCCATTTTTTTTGGAAACTAGGGTTTCTCATAGAGTTAAATTTGACTTGGTGTGACGAGGCACCATATGATATGTAACAAAGGAAGACTGGCTTGATATGTATGAAGGGTACATGCCTAAGAGTCTATCTGTCCCCATACCCCATGTGTGGTCATTGTAACACCATGTACATTAAATAGTATACATGATTGAGAACTAGGAACATCCCAAGTGCCGGTTAAGCCTTTACATGTTATGTACCTATATACATGGACACAATCAACTTACATAGACACTGGAAAGAATATATGAGGGACCATGAGTGGATCAGACACACCATGTAGTCCATATAAAATTCATTTTGACATACACGATCAATGGGACATGTATCTACGATAAAAAGTCCTAAAAGTTGTGTATGATCACACGTCATGGGGTTCTTTATACACATCGTGTACCCATTCTTCATTTTTGAGGATCCTTCAGTCTCTAATATATCCTTCATTTAGACATGAGCCTATCAAGAGTAATTTTTCATCATATAATTTAATGGTTAAATTCATAGTAGTTTTGATATATGATGTGGGATATTATAGGAATGGAACATATTTGGTCCATGCTCAATGATGGTAGTGATCAACTATGATCATCAAGAAGATTAGAGTGGTACATTCTTACTAGGTAGGGAATGGATTCTCAGTCGGTTATAAGAGTGGAACCCTCTAGATGTAGTTTGAATGGGTCCTCTATTGAAAATTACAGTGGAACACTCTAGCTGGGATGTGAATTTTCCCTCTACTAACTATTTTTGTTAAACCCTCCTACCTAGATAGGGAATGATTCTTCTATTTATCCACTAAGTGGCAACCTTATGTGGAGTTAGGTAACAAGTATTTCATTACTATATTGGCACCCTTCTACTATCCAGGGCATCTGTCATATTTTTTATATCTGAGTGGAACCCTCCTGCAGTGTCATGGCATGTTTCCTTAGTTACAAGAGTCTCACCGTAATACTGGGATGTGATTGGTTCCTCTACAACCAACTAGAGCAGAACCCACCTGCAAGGTCGGTCATGGATCTTGTACTAACCAATATAGTGGAACCCTCCAGTGGGAGGGTAATGGCTCCACTACCAATTATTATAGTGGAACAATACTAATTGGATAGGTAATGGGTCCTATACCTATCTAATGAGTGGCAGTATCCTATAGATTCAAGGTATGGATCCTCAATTACTTGAGTATCACCCTCATGAAGAGACATGGAATGGGTCCACTAGATATCTACTTGAGTGTCACCATGTTTTTGTTCTATGTAATGGTTCCTATAAATATAGATTATGGGACCCTGATTTTGCATCACAATGGAGAGGTGTGTCTTTTTTTAGATGCCTCATCAGACATTTTTGTGAGATTATGGGAATTGTTGATGGCCAACATGGAACTACTGGAACACTTTCCGAAGATGGAATGCGAGATGGAGATCCCATTTCTCTTATATTTATGTTTCATTATATAAGAATATACTTATATGTATATCCATTTCATTGATATTGTAATTTAATTTATTGGTTTAGATCTATACTATTTATTCCAATCACATATCTTTCTGCTCAAATATCAAAATTTTGGGCATCATACTAGGTATGTGTATACACACTCATACATGGGGGTTTCCCACACATGTCATGTCTTATGTAGATGATGGATAGATCATCATTCACTATAGAGGAGAATAGGGATACCAGGTGTATTTGAACATATATGGTGGTCTGAGGTTAGATATCATGATCTTGGATTTATCTAAAATTTAATTTTCTTATTTTGCCTTGTTGGGATTTTATTTTTATTATGCATGTATTCTTTCCTTTTCATTTTAGTTTTTATTTAGTACTCTTATACTCTCTAGAGGGTTTCCATACATGGATTATTCCATAGATATTGAATCCTTTTCATTTATCGATCTTCAATTCTATATTTATATTGTCAGTTGTGTGTATATTGTTACATAATGAAAAGGCCTATCATGTAATTTATTCCATTTGGCACTTTTCTCCAGCCCTTAGCCCATAAGGGAGGGCCTCTGGTAGTGGTGTCTTGAGCTCTGTTGGGTTGGGCCATGATAAAACCAATGGATTAAATTATGTTATTGGGTTTTAAAAAATTAGGAAAATGTATCTTATTATATTAGATGGTAAAATAATTCCTCAACTTAAGGAAACATGCTCTTGAAAATGCATTTTTTTTCATTTTTACACATTTTTCTATGGTGTTA
Source organism: Viscum album (assembly GCA_963277665.1). NCBI lineage: Eukaryota > Viridiplantae > Streptophyta > Magnoliopsida > Santalales > Viscaceae > Viscum > Viscum album. Next base: position 1,147,375,252 of record OY728127.1, on the reverse strand, counting down.
ATGATTATTTATACCCCTTTCTAATTTATGGTTTTGTGGTAATTAATATTCTCACAAAAATGTTATCTACCACTCTCTATTATTCTTTAGATATTTAATTTCTATTCTCTTTCCATATCAATACATCATTTTAATGTTCTGCCAATATTGGAACCATTATATGTGTTTTTTAGAAACCATAATATTGTTCAATTCCTTTTTAATGGATTTTTTAAAACCCATTTATAAAATGAGGGTTTTTAACAAATGTATTTTTTAAAAGTGATCATTTAATTTCTAGGTTAAAATTATAAGGGAATAATTTATTTGAGGTGGTAGAATGTAACCCTCTAAGAATTTATAATATATTTTTCGATAAATAAAATATAATTATTTTGTATCTTATATTACATAGAACACCATGTTTATATAAATTAGGATATAGTAAACTATTATAATATACCCTAAAAATTTGAAGGTATGAAGAGTAATAAGTAAATTATGAAAAAACATCCAAATTTTTTTAAATATGGGAAATTTATACTTTAATACAAAATATATATATACCTTGTTTTAAAAAAATCATTGTGTGCTTAAAAAATGTGTTTTTTCAAATAAGGATTTATTTCAAGTTACAAAGAAACACATAATAATAAATTTTAGAAAATATTATATATATATTTTGAGTAAATTATTATCTATTTAGAAATCATAATTTTAATATTAGTAATTGGTTATTTTTTTGGAATTTTGTTAAATATTTACATTTCATTGAATAATGTATAATACCGATTATTGTAAAACTATCATATTATTTTCAAGAAATGAAACATTATTTTTATAATTTGATCTCAATGTAACATACGTATAATTTTTTTATAATTAATATAATTGATTATATAATAATTATCTTTATACTTGATTTTATTAAATGTTTTGGGGAATAAAATGAATTTTTCTATGAATTGTTTTATGCATGTAATTTTTTTATCTAAATAATTTAATTTATTACTTAAAGATGAATGGTTTTATTTAAATTTATATATTTTATATTTACATTCATTTTATTATTTTTACATGGAATGGTATGTAATTAAATTTCTATTTTATGCTTAAAGATTCATTTTTCTAAAATGAGTTTATGTTATAGATTGTAAGCTTATTAACATTTAAATTCACTCACATATTGTTATTACATATAAAAATACTTATTTATTTTTTTTATTCATCATTATTTATATATTTTATTTTGGTCAACATATTTTTGTCACAGAAATCAGTAAAAACTAAAAATAAATTTACATAATTAAGGTTAAAATTGGTATATTGTGGCGTAAAACAACGATATAAGGGTATTCAATCCTCCCAAACACACATTATTATTCTTATTTGTTAAGAGTTTAACAATATATTATCATTACATAGAATTTATTGAAAATTAGGTATTTATTACCATGAAATTGACATTATATCATTGACATATTTCATTATGTTATTATGTGTCACACCCCCCACCTATAAAAGGGAACATCAACTGCTCCATTATTCACACCATTTTAGAGTTGTAAATCTTCCAATTTTTACTCCAAAACCATCACATATTCAGTAAATTCATCATATATCATATGGTAACCTCTTAAAAACAATCCTTCAAGGCATAAGGTGTAATATAATGGGGGTCTTTCAAAGAAGAATAATAAATATTAACAAGACACTTTACATTTTATTTCTACATGATAATTCTATAGTCTTTTTGTATATATTAAGAAAATATGAATAAGTTGTCATAAATATACATAGATGTTATTTTTTTGATGATAAATCCATTTTCTACTCCTTATATTTCAAAAGGATTTTAAAAGTATCGCTCATGCATATATGTGGAATACCACCTCCATATAGAGTTACAATTAAATTTCCATCACCTTATTTCATGGATGGTTATAAAGATGTATTTACTATATATATATATATATGATATTTATAACAAAATTTTTATTCTATAATTGTATTATCATATATATCTTCTTACTTTCTAATCCATTGGTAAATGGTAATGATACTCATGCATTCATATGGAATACAACTTCTATATGGCTATGCAATTTTTATATCATTTCTTATTTACATGGATGGAAAAATGATATTTTTATTGAATATGTATGAAAATAATGGTATAATTGTGATTCTGTGATATTGAATTATAAATTAGGATAATTTCATTCCATCAATCAAAAAATGGAAAAACCACTTGTGTGTTCATATATATTTGAATCTACACAAAGTGATGTAATTAATTTTTCATCAATAAAAATTTGAATGGTTATATATTTATATGATTAGATATGGTAGTCATATCATGGTTATATTATAGGAGATATTTTTACCCTGATCCTTTTAAAATGACGATAATTTTCGAAAGAAAACATAATGAAAAATATAACAAATAATAATTAGAATGATAAATTTAATAGATAATTGAAGATAAAGAGGTGTTAAAATGAAAAAATTTGATAATATATGTTATTATATATATTAAAATTAATATTTTATAGAATTATAATAATAAAAAAATTATTATAAACTATTTTAGAGTGATTACACAATTAAGTTGGATATATTGTAAGTGTTTTCCCTCAATTTCACTTCATTGATAAATGTTATGATGTTATAAATAAATTTATTTATTATTTTTTGTATATAGTTACAAAGAATATATTTAAAAAAATACTCAATTTATTTAATGGTCATTATAAAGCATAAAATTTTAAAATATTTTAATGAAATTAATTTCTAATATAACTAAATTCATAAGGGTTCTTCATCTCAATTTTTTTTCATTTAGAAATGGTTGATGTTATACACCCATATTCATTTATCTGGTGAATCTATTGAACCATTAATATGTTTTTTCGTAAATATATTTATGGCAATGGTACCTAAATTTTAACTTTATGTTGCTTCATTAATTGGGATTATATTTCAAAACATATTAGAAAAGTAAGTGGTTTAATGTTATAATCTCATTTTTTACATTGATAGATTATGGTGAATATTTTTCAATGATTAAATTATTTGATGTACCTATCCATAATATTATTAATTTTAATTTCTTATGATTATTTCCAAATATTAAAATTATTAGTTTCTTTTTCATATCTTTTAGTGATAATGAGACTGAAAGAATAATTTTATGTAAAACCAATATTTTTTTTCTTGGATTAGGTTTCCTTTATTCCATGTAGATTGTTTCATTAAATTTTTTTCAATATTATTATTTATATTAAAAAAATGATATTTATTTTTATTTATATATATAATTATATTTTCTAAAAATTTTTTTAAATTAATTTTATATTTTTCCCTATAATGTTATTTTCCAGAATATCAAACATTTTAACAGAATTTTTTATTTAATGCACACCACATGACTAATGATACCTATCATCATGAATATTAATATCTAAAACATTTCCTCATGTTTACATTCTATTTCAATAGAAAATGTTTTTAATAATAATTTTTAAAATCCACATATTCTAGACAAGTGATTTCAGTTGAAAAAGGTGTTTTCCTCAACAAATAATCTATTGATCATTTGGAGTTATTTTTATCTATAACAACATCAATTATTATTTATTATGTTTTACTAGGGTTATGATCTAATGGTACCATTTTTTTCCATTCTTCAGATGGGTTTTCATTATCATGATGATATTTTTATGAATCACTTATCGTTTTCATGGTAAATGATTTAGAAATATTTTGAATGTTTTATGATCTTATGGAACTTTTATTTTTATATTCTTATATGTGATGAGAGGGAATAAAATTATATATCCCTCCAATAAATTTGACAAAAATTTATTCATATTTGGCCAATTAATTACAGGGATCTATAATTCTAGGAATACTCATCATGAAATGAAATGAAAACATATATGTTCTAGGAGATCATAAAACATTCATCCTATTATAAAGTCATAAATCGAGGAAATGATATAGGTTTCATAAAAATTTCATAATCATAATCATAATAAATCTCAATAAATAATTAATATTTTATCATTAGTTAGAACCCAAGTGAATCATAAGAAACATCAACAGTTGTTTTAATTGTGAAAAATTCCTTTAAAATATCCCTAGAACATTAACTGTAGAAAATAAAATTTTCTTTTGAAATTAATTATTTAGAATCAAATAATTTCCATAAAGAAAAAATAAATATATTTCTTTAAAAAGATACATGTAAAATATATTTTAATATTTTATTAAATTGTTATTCATTGTTGTTTGAAAAGTAATTAAATTATTGTGTTTTAAAATAACAATTTTTTTCTCATTTTCAATAAAATTTTAAAACTATCATGTTTGAAAAAATTATAATAAAATCATCTTTAAACTTTTATAGATAATGAAAAATGTAGATAAAATTGTATTTTAATAATATATGAAATAATAATGTAGTCATTTTTGATAATATTTTAACGAAAATATGGACACAAAATACTGGATTAAAACCCAAATGTAAAAAAAGGTCGATTTTACCTAAAACATTTATTCCATTATATTGAGTACATAATGAAAATAAAATGAAATAAAATCCCATAATCTACTGAAATGAACATAGAATACTATATTAAAATAGATTTTGTAGATATATAGAATATACTTTTTTCATCCAAATCTTTCATTATAAAAAATCCATGAAAAATGAAATTGTAACCTAAAACCCCTAGTTCAACTTCTTATTTCATAATAACCCCTCTAAAATGATGGATATTAATATTAAATTTATAATAAATTTATAATATAATTATATAAAATATAATAAATTTATACACTGGTTAACTATAATGTTGTATTATATGTTTATTAATAATATTTCATTATCATCATTATTTTGAATGTTAACTACTTTATCTTTCATGATTGTTTTGTTTAGGGGGTTATGGTCCCATAACATTGATCATATTTCATTATTATATAAAAATTTAATCCTAATAACTTAATATATATTGATTATATAAATAATTATAACTATTCAGATAAATCATTGAGGAAAAAATATTTAAACACCCAAAAGGAGACAATGGTATATACATGCACACAAGAAATACTTTCATCGACTACTTTTCAAAAAAAGAGGTGGTTAGTAATTATGAAATAATTTTAATTGTTTATTAGTATATATATAATTTTGGATCAATAAATTTTTTAGATAAAATATTTTTATTATAATTATAATATGTAGTAAAATTGGAATATCATTTTTAAAAACTATTCCTTTTTTTAGATACATTCTTTACTTACCCATTAAGCCTTGTTGGGTTGATAATAAGAGAATTAAAAAGATATAGGAGAAAGGTAATGAATCTAGGATGTTTTTTGAGTATGTATATTCTATGATATAAGGGTAAAATAGTTTAATAATGTAGTAGAAAAGATTCCCTTTTATATGTGATGCAAGGGGTATAAATGGAAGGTTATAAATGTTTAATGATGCAAGGATTAATTCATGTTAATATTGATAAAAATTGATATGTATTCAATGGTATGTTATTATATGGTTGAAGTATCCTAAATGGGTAATTATTTTAGAGTTTTTTGAGGCAACACTACCCATATCTCATTCTTTAACCCCCAGATATTTCATCACCCCAAGACTTTACCATATTTTCCTTTAGATATCTGTTCAATACACACAACAGCCGATATAAAGGAAACATTATTTAGCAACATTTTTCTTTTTTAATTAAATTATAAATTTTTATAGTTTAATTATATATATCCAAACAAATAATTTTACACTCTTCTAACTTTTATAGGATTAGAACAAGCCCAATATTACACAATAAGGACTATATTCATATATTTGCAGTTTTTCTATATTTTAATGGAGAGCCTATTTTAAATATTTCGTTAGAATATTTTATGAATTTAATTAGATAAAATAGAATTAATTTTTGAATTCATAATGTAAAAATTGTTTTATGGATAATTTTTGGGGTTTTTTTAGAATCATCATTTTTTGATGGATAGTGATAAATACAGCCTTTTAGTAAAAAACTACCTTTTCATTTAATTAATTATTAATGTTCAATTATATAATAATTTTTTTAAAGACACATTGGTATAATTATAAATATATTTATTAAATTTGGTTCATTATAATAAATTTAACTTTTAAATTGAATATGAAAACATAAAAATATTTTGAACATTTTTCTATAAAAACCAGTAAACCATTCTGTCTGTGAGATTAGCATTAATCCTTATTTTGGTACTTATGTGATTTGGATTTTTAAAATCCATAATAATCTATGGTAATAAATAAATATTTTTGTACTAATAATATCAACCTAATTTCTGGCCAAAATTATTTGTGAAAGAGATTAAAATTAATTACAGTAATTAAGGTGTAATTTGTCATAAAATAGACTAAATACTTATGTTTAAGGACCCAAAAGACCTATAAACTTGTCCAACATCCATTTTATTTTCATATATCAACCATTAAACTTCAATTAATTAGAAATTATTTTTTTTATAGCATTTTTAGGTAAGAACATATATACACCTATCTTCTTTCCAAGAATACCCGGAGGGTCCTTTTCCATCGCTATAAAAGGCCACCACATCTACCCATTCCTCACACCAGTAATGCCTTTTAGGATCCACCAGGCCCTGAACAAATTTTCTCCCAAAATCCCTCCCATTATTTAGAATCGAACAATTGGTCAGAAATCATTCCAAAGAAGTCTTGTGGGTGAAACTGAAAGAAGTTACCCAATTAAGATGTAACAACATCTCTCATGATTTGTAGTTTCATTTCCATCATGAACTCACAATAATCATAATATTATATTATTAAATTAAAACACCAGTATCCTAAATGTACTGGTTTTTTATTCTTTGTGTTAAACCTACACTTACACACACATCCATTTAATGGAAAACAAACATTCTGTTTCTGTTTACGACAAACTACTATCTCACATAATGATGATTATTCAATTAAACCATAAAAAATATAATGAAAGAAATTATGATGGAAAATATCTCTCTATATGTATATAATAATTCATTTATAATGTATTTATTCTTCTTTAATTATTATTTATAGTCTTCCTCTATGCTTTCCCTGTTTTTAAAACATGACAATTTCATTTGAGGAAGTGTGGACTACCACCCCTCAATGTGATATGACTCATTCATGCAATAAATTTAATGTATAAAGGATGGATATAATTAACCTATGTGATATTTATAAAATAGACATGATACTTGAAATTATACTTTATTTATTTTTCATTTAGTTTTAAATTATTTTAATATGATAAAAGATTAAACTACTGTTCATGCGTACACACGACCTGCCAGTTCCATGAACAGTGCACTTCATTTCCATAATCCAAATGTTATGGAGTATTATAAAAACATATGTACTAAATATATAAGTTAATTTAGTCGTTATTTAAATTATTCAGATGATGAAACCATGAAATATATAATAATAACAATAAATTAAAATTTAAAACGTACAAGAGAAAACTAGGAAATTATCACCCGAAATAGTCAAAATAATGAAACAAAACTAAATGATTGGTAATAAAATACTATATGAAGTTAATATATGGTATTATAATAATTTTTTGTACTATTATTAGTTATTAACATATTTTAAACCACTATACAGAAGGTTAACTTCTACACAATATGAGTAGGGTTAAGGTAAGTTATTTTCATAACACTTTTAAAATCTATGAGATTAATGTCACATTAACTACATAATTATTTTTTGTACCATAAATACTGACCATTTTGATATATTATATCATGAAACCAATTATTCTCATTATATTCTAAGGTTATTTTAATTTCATACCTTTCTGGTGATTATTATTTGAATATTTCAAAGTGGTATGGGACACTTTGAAATGTTTAAAAATTATTCTACACAAATGTTATTAATATCACTTCCTTTTGTGATTGTCAATTTTCATTGAATAAATTAATTTATTATAATCATTTTTCATTGTATAATTTCTTTAATTTCCACATTATAATTCCCTAAACCATATAAAATATTTCATATGGTGTTTAATTTTACAGTTATATTAAAAATCCATATTTCTCAACCAATATAGTTAGTTGATAACGAATATTATTTATTTTGATTAAAAAATATATGGAATGATTTGGAAATGAAATGATGGGTGGATTACAGAATTTATATAGCTCATATATTCATCGATAGGTTCTCATGAGATGATTTAGTTGGATAAATTAAATTGAAGATGGATCTTTAGTTTTAATCTGCTTGGAGGATAAATCATGACAGTAATAGGTACTCATATTCCTTTGACATGAATTCCATTAATAAAGAATTTCTGTCATATTATATTTATTTATTATTCATCCATTATATTTATTATTGAAATATCTATGCATAAATTTCATTTTTAGTTCATTGATATAATGGAATGTGAATCATATTCTTACTTTTGCGTATAGTTTTTTCCATATCTAGTTATTTTAATGGCATGAGTTATCAGTTATTTACCTTTACATGTTAATTATTCACACTGATTCATTATTTACTCCTCTTTACAAACCCTTACTGATCATTTGTTCCCTCTGTTATTAGGTTTTATTCCCCATGATATAAAGAATAAATATTCGAATAAGCATTCAAGGACGCATATTATTTAACATTATTATGTACCATTATTGTGTTTCATATATCCCATTATATTATTTGTGTCATGAAGGTAATTTGGATTTCAAAATACTTTTAAACTGAATGGTCCCTAGTGATTTATTTCCTTATAGTAATTCCAATATTATATAATAATTCCCTGGATCTGGAAATCTGGGGTCGAGGCATTATAGTTGGTATAAATGGAAGTTCAACAACAACCTTGGAATCTAGATTTAGAAAGTATTGATTTTAGATAAAAAACCTATAATATAAATTTAGGATAAGAGTATAATATCAACCTAGAGTTTTGGTAACTTCAATATTATGTGAGTGTTCCTATTAATACATCACTATCTGCATAATGAAAGTGGTTGTGGTTCTGGAATAGATGTACATAGGAGTATCAACTCTAACCAGGTGTTCAGGGCATGACTCAGGGAAAGCCTGTAGGATATAACATGCCTTATTGTGTACCAAGTTTGAACATCTCAGGGGATATGCTTAGGATAGTTCACATTTTTTTAACTACCATTATGAAGGATTTAAAATTAAATATTTCCCCAATGAAACCAAATTTTATGATTCTAGGATTAATAATACATACATTTGTTTTATGGGCTATACCTTATTTGTAATTATATATTATGAGATAATCCAATGTATTAAATTTTTTATAAATGGTTAATCGGAGGAAAAATGGGGGAAATGCACATAGAAAATGCAATGATTCCTGTCTTGGGGAAAACAATAATGCTGGTATTGGAATAGAGATAATTGTGGTGATATTATAGAAACATATTCATGTTATGAAAAATATTTTGTCCTAATGGAGAAACCTATTTTTTAGGAGGAATATCATATACTATATATCTTTATGCGGAAAAATCCATCATCTTTTAGGGGGACTACTAATCCAATTATGGATGAGTAGTGGGTTATGTCTATGGAAAAGATATTTATGTCTTTGGAATATAGGAAAAAGGAAAAATGTTATACATGTCATCTATGTTCTCTAAGGTGGTTTAGATCTATGGTGGTCTCTAATATGTAATACTAGTGAATAATATGAAATTGAACTCATGGAATATAGTAATTTTGAAGAGATATTGTTCAATAAATACTTCCCTTGCATTAAAAAAATTGAGATGAAGAGGATGTTACTTAGCTTAAAGCCGAAGGATAAAGACAATGTTGTAGATTATGAATATACCACTACAAGGTTAGCTAGGTTCGAAAAATATTATATACTCCACATGAAGTGAATGATTTCCCACATCATTAATGTTCCAAATCCACATCATCTAAGGGTACTGTTTTTCTAGAATTTATAATCATATAAGGAGGTACTTTTTTGTTCCATCATGGAAGAGGAGGAATTTTCAAGAATCAATATATTAATGGGAAAACAAGAGAATAAAGGTACTTCTAATAATCATGAAAAGAGTAATGCATCTAATAAGAATATGAAAACCCAATATTTTCCATCTTGAGAAATCTTTTGGAAAAAGTACCTTGGGAAATGTTTCATGGGACTGAGAGTTTGTTATAAGTGATGAGATAAGGTTAACCAAACATAGGAGTGTAAAGGGAAGAAGGGAAAAAAATGATGTCTAATGTTTCAACTGTATGGAGGTGGGGAACTATGAAGGAAAATGACATAAGTGTTAGGGGAATCTACCACAAAAGAGTCCAAAGGGAAATGTACATGATTATTCAATCACTGCAGCAGAGGTAGAAGTACCAAATCACATGGTGGCAGGTATATTAATCATATATTCAAACTTATACAATGAATTATTTTATTACAGATCATCACAATATTTTATATCTAACAATTTTCCTATGAAAAATATATATTTCCCTTTTGATCTAATTTGAGAGTTGTTGGATAAAACTCATAAGGGAAGAATAATTGAAACAAATATGTGTTGTGTAGTCCACAATATGAAACATAAATGTATTTTAGGTGCTTAAATTGTTATAATACCTATGGTTGACATTGATATTATCCTTAGTATGAACTAGATCATAAAATATGATGCAAAAAATTTATTTCAAGAGGAAAGAAATTACTATTTGTGGGGATGATGTAGGAACCCTTATCTTTATATTGGAAGCATCCTAGCCTGATTCATATTTAGATCCAAACCCAGTAGCTCTTCTGAATTAAATCCTTGATACAGAAGAGAAAACAAAACCTAGTGGAGAAAGATGTAATATTCAATTTTAATATGTACCAATTGTGTAGGAATACATTGATGTATTTCTTGAGTAATTACTTATACGTCCCCATAGAATAAAATAAATTTTTTCATTAATTTAGGTCTTGATTCAAGTCAAATATAAAATCCCCATTATAGAATGGCAACAATATAATTGATATAATTCATGAAAAAACAAGCGTATTTGGTTAATAAAGGATTTATTCACCATATTGTTTCACCATGGGGTGCACCAGTCCTCTTTTTTAAAAACAAGGATGTGTCCATGAGGGTGTGTGTTGATTATTGGGAAATATAAGCCATTAAAATTGAGAAAAAGTATTCAATACCTCACATTGATTACTTGTTTGATCAACTTCACAGAGCAAAATATTTATCAATGATTGATCTTCATTCTGGGTATCTCCATTTCAGAGTGAAGAAGGAATACATTCCGAATAGATTTCTGTGGATGATGTATGGACATTATGAGTTAACGGTATTGCCATTTGGGATGACTATTGTAAACACAATTTTTATAGACTTAATGAAAAAAGTATTCAAGTAATATCTTTAAGATTTTTTATTGTATTTATTGATGATATTGTTTTATCTTATAAAACCTATGAGGATCATTTTTGGATCATCCTTAATACTCTTAGAAGGGAATATTTATATGGGAAATTCAGTAAATGTGATTTCTATCTTCAAGAAGAACCTTTTATTGGTCATATTGTCTCAAAAAATGGGAAAACATTTGATTCCACAATGGAAAAGCATGATAGTTGTTGACCTCACCAATTTTGATAATCCCAATTATGTGTTAATATGTGTTCATAATTCTATGTTGACAATAATATCAAAATAACCACTGGAATGTGTTAATCACTATTTATCAATGTTTATAAATACTTTGAAATAATTCAAACTCAATCTGGATTTGTTTTTCATAGAACAGATAAGTGTTAAGTTCACTGGTATGCACATAGCTACTGTTACAGACAAACAGACACCTGGTCTTTGGTACAGAACAGAGCTACCAATAAGTAAGTCTACCGGTACACCAAATGGTTACCATAAGAGTAAGTCTACCTATATGTGTAAGTCTACCGATATATATAATTCTACCTATACAAGCAATTGATACAAACATACAGACACACAACTACCATTATAAAGACCTACCAATACAACCAGACAGACACACAACTACTGTTATAAATACCTACCAATACAACCAGACAGAAAAACAACTACCGATGAAAAAATACTGATACAAAGTTCAAAAATAGATAGAGTCACCGATATAAGTTGTTACCGAGAGACCAAAGGTACCAAAGAAGGATTTACCAGTATATAGAGCTACTATTACACAGAGTAACTGCTACCGATAAAAGGAGATACCTATATAAGAATAGAGAGCTACCGATAGGAGCTCACCGCTATACAAAGTCCCCCACTACAAGTCTACCAACAGAGAGCTACTGATAAAAGATAACTGTTAACCAGTCACTGCTACATAAACTATATTTTTATTTATTTATTAAGCAATGGTCATATTTGATGTTTTTAATGTACATACTATTAATTAATGATAGTTTTTGGCATGTTAGGTAACCGTACCTCGTACCTATGAAAAGGTAAGAATTCCTATTGCAGGAGCTTAATGTATAAAAGAAAGATTGAGTTGCAGTGAAAAAGAGAGGGGTATATACACAATAAAGATATGAGACATCCATACACCTGTATGCTTTTAGAACACAATAAATATACAAGGTCACTCATATAAGAAGAGATCACAAGATGAATCTTAGTCAAAGAGTAATGAACTACAATGATCTCTTCATTCACCTAGGCAGATCATACTAAACTTGAAAAAAAGGAAAAAAACAACACTCTGTTTTCAAGACAAAAACCATAGAAGGACTGAGAAGCATTTCTGTTCAATCAAAGGAGTCCACAGCTGCACTTCAAATCACTAAAGCATTCTAAACTCATATATAATCTCTTAGTGATTCTTTCACTTACTTTTGAGCATTGTGTGTACTCTGTATATTTCATACACACATTGAATCTGGTGCTGAACTGGAGGATTTAATCCTCACTCAATCCTTCACTATAAATTTATTTCTCACTGTGGATATTGGTAGAGGTCATGTAGGACCTGGATAGCATGTGTGCTATTTTTTTTCCCATGAAGAACTATGGTAGAGGTGTTAGTACCTGGACAATCTTTGCACTGTTGTTTACCCTGATCCAGGGTGTGGATCAAAATTTATATAAATCATTTGAGAGGACTATGTCTCGGGTTGAGACTGAACCACTTGTTATAAATTTCTGTGCTTATTTTATTTTGTTTTAAACTATTGAATATTCCACTGCAATGTACCTTAAATATAAATCTATTTTAAAGTGACATTGATAGTTGAACTAGCAAGTGTCTATACTTATTGTGAACCAGTAATTTTGTCTCAAAAGCTAACTTAATATTCATATTTAGTTAACTAAGAAGTAATCAACCTTTGAGAGACTAATTTAACATTTACAATCTTTATAAATTCACTACAGTTTAACATGTTAATAAATTGGGGGATTTTTAATAATAATTTTTTAACATAAATTTTAATTGGGACTCAATTCACCCCCCACCCCTCTTTAGTATCCACTCTGGCCAACATTTGGTATCAAAGGTTGTTTGTTATTTATAAAGGATATCCAAATACTCTGTTTTCAACTGTGATTTTTGTTATATCTTAAATATCTTAAATTTATGTTCGTTCTAAATTTTATCTCCATAAATATATTTACTGAAATCTAATTATGGATAATAGACTTGGAAATGTTGCTTACAACAAGCCACCGTTCTTTATTGGTACAAATTATGTCCAATGGAAACTTCAAATGAAGATTAATTTGGAAAGTATGGGACATGACATCTGGACTGCTATAGAGACTCAATATAAGATTCCAGAAACTGAAAGGACCACTTGGGATGAACCTACAAAAACTGCTTATAGTAGTAATTTTAATGAAATGAATTCTTTGTACTGTGATTTAGGTGATGAATAATTTTATAGAATATCTTCTTGTAAAACTTCTTATGAAATCTAGGACACTTTGGCTATTTCCCATGAAGGAAAAACCAATGTTAAATAAATGAGACTAAACACCTAATCTATTATGTATGATAATTTTAAAATGAAGTCTGAGGAACCTATTTCTGAAATGTATTTCAGGTTCAATGAGATTGTCAAAACTATGAGCTCACTTGGAAAAGTTATTCCTACACTGGAGAAGATTATGAGAATACTAAGATGTCTACCAGAAAAATGGAGAGGCACATCTGTTTCAATAAGAGAATCGTGTGATATAAGTTCACTGCCTATTAAATAATTAATTGGTAAGTTGATGATGTATGAAGAAGAGCTGAATGTAAACAAGGAAGAAGATGATGAACCAAATAAGAAGTCGGTAGAAATTAAATCTACCGCCTCAACGAGAAAGGAAAAGGAGAAAGTTCACATACCTGCTGAAAGCTCAACAAGTGAAGATTTAGATTTTGATAGTGATGAAGAGATGTCTTAGATAACCATAAGGTTTAAGAAGTTAGACAGGAAGAAGTAATTCTTCATAAAACCAAATTATAAAGGAAAATATGACAACAATGGTCATTGGAAGAAGGATTGGAACAAGTCTGATAAGAGTGATGAAATTGTCTGTAATGAATGCAAGAGGAAATTTCATGTGAAAGCAGACTGTTTGAAGTTAAATTTCAAGAATAAATATTATTATAAGGACAAAAAATATAAGAAATCTACAACTTGGAGTGCTTCATAAGATAGTTCAATTGATTCTGATTCTTCTCATGATGAAAAATATTAAAAAGCTAATATGTGTTTCATGAAAAACACATCTGAAATAACATTGGATACTATTGTTTAAAATTTTTATTATTCTGGAGTTGATTCTAATTCTGAATCTGAAAACATGACTAGTGAATAGTTATTTGAATATTGTAATATTCTAGAAGAAACCTATAATGAATTGAAGGACAAGTATAGTACCTTGAAGAAACAAAATGCTTTGACCAGCTCTATTAAATCTTCACTTGATATAGAAAAGGAAAAACAATGCTCAATTATTTAAGGAAAATACTAAACAGAAATTGTCCAATGAGAAATTAAGGAAGGACTTAGAGAAATTCAAAAATGGAAAGAATACTCTAACTCAAATGATAGGAAAACAAGTGGAAACAAAATATACCACTGGAATAGGCTATCAACGTGGAGAGAGACAAATTCCTAAAAATTGATTTATTCCTAAATCTAGGTAGAATGCTGCTAGTTCTTGTTCTAGAAATTCATATTCTTCAACTAGTTATTCGCATGGTTATAGATCAAACAAATTTTACCTTTCAAAATCTTGTGAATCTATTTATTGTATGAGACCCATTAGACAAATTAGGGTACGAAAAAATTTTCTTGCTAACCTGTCTGGACCCACAAAAATCTGGGTACCAAAATCATTTTCTGTTTAAACATGTTTTATAGGAAACTTGCCTGAAAAGTTCCCATAAGAAGGTATGGTACATGGACAGTGGATGTTCAAGGCATATGATTGGAGTTTAATCATGTTTCACGAGTTTAATCAAAGTTGATGGAGGCCATGTCACCTTTGGTGGTAATTAAAAAGGAAAAATCCTCGGCTTAGGACAGATTGGTAACACTGATTCGGTTTTAATTTCAAAGGTTTTATTTGGTTATGGACTTAAATATAATCTGTTAAGTATTTCTCAGTTGTGTGATGATGGTTTCAAAGTTAAATTTGAAAATGATTCTTGTAATGTTTTTAATTATAAAAATATATTAGTATTTTCTGCTTTAAGAAACGAAAATGTTTATGCTGTTGATTTGAATTACTTGGCTAAAAAAAATATTTGTTGCTTGAATTATTTTCATAAAGAGTCTAGGCTATGGAATAGAATATTAGGACATTGCAACATTCATTCACATAGAAAACAGACTAGAAAAAACTTAGTTAGAGACCTACCTAAACATGAATTCCCAACTGATAAAGATTGTCATCTCTGTCAAAAGGCAAAGCAACATAAAGTTTCTTTTAAATCAAAGAAATAAGTTTTAACTTCTAAAACTCTTGAGTTGGTTCACATGGAATTTTTTGGACCTTCTATATTTTCTAGTTTAAATGGGAAGAACTATGTCTATGTCTTAGTAGATGATTATTCTAGTTAAACATGGGTATAGTTATTAGCTCAGAAAAGTGAATCTTGTTCCTACTTTATTAAATATTCCATGTCTGTGGAAAACTTTAGTGGACTTATTATTAAGACTTTGAGGATTTATTATGGTCATGGGTTTGAAAATCACGAGTTTGAACATTATTTCTCACACAATGGCTATAGTCACAATTTCTCTTCCCCTAGAACACCTCAGCAGAATGGTGTAGTAGAAAGAAGAAAAAAAACACTTCAAGAGATTGCAATAACTATGCTTAATGAGTATGACCTTCCAAATTTCTTTTGGGATGAAGTTGTAAATACAACTTGTTATATTATTTATAGAGTCCTGATTAGACCTGTTCTCAAAAATACCCCTTATGATTTGGGGAACAATAGGAAACCTAAGGTTAATTACTTTAAAGTTTTTGGTTGCAAAGTATTTATTCTCAATATGAAAGATAATCTTGACAAGTTTGCATCCAAGAGTGATGAAGGAATTTTCCTAGATATTCAATTACTAGAAAAGGTAATAGAGTTTTTAATAAAAGAACTACATGTGGGGAAGAATCTGTTCACATCAAGTTTGATGAAACTGATCCACATGAACCCAAATCTTCCATTGAAAATATTGAAGAATATTTGACTATTTTGAACCTAAATGATAAAATCAATGATCCTGTTGTAAAGACATCTAGTTCTGGAAACATTCTAGAAGCTATTTTAATAGATCGTGAATCTAGAGAAGAACCTCAAATTTCTAGCTCTAACTTTACTAGATCCACTATTATTGTAAAGAATCGTCCTTTTGATGTTGTTGTTGGTAATCTTGATAGAGAGACACAAAATAGTGCTTCACTAAGAAACCAGGTTGAACATCAATCTTTTATTTCACAATTAGAACCTAAAAATATCAATGAAGCAATCAAAGATGAATTTTCGGTAATGGCTCTGCAAGAAGTTTTTAATCAATTTGAAAGAAACAATGTCTGGGAATTAGTTGATAGACCTAAGGACTCCTTGACCATAGTCACTAAATGGGGTTTTAGAAACAAAGTTTATGAGTCTGTAAATATATCTAGAAACAAAGAAAGGCTAGTTGCACAAGGGTATAGTTAAGAGTAAGGAATAGAATATGAGGAAACCTTTTCCCCTGTAGCTAGATTAGAAGCTATTATGATTCTACTTTCCAAGGATGCTCATTTGAATTTCAAGTTATATCAAATTGATGATAAAAGTTATTTTTTAAATGGTTTTATAATTGAAGATGTTTTTGTTGAACATCAACCTAGATTTACTAATCCTCATTTTCGAAATTGAGTTTTAAGCTATCTAAAGAATTATATGGTTTGAAACAATCTCCATGAGCTTGATATGATAGACTTAGCAATTTTATTATTTCAAAAGGTTTTACAAAAGGGATTTCTGATCCATCTCTCTTTATCAAAATAATTTCTAAAGATGTGTTGATAGTACAAATTTATGCTGATGATATTATTTTTGGATATTCTAAAAATACTTTGTGTATTGATTTTTCAAAGAGTATGAAAAATGAATTTGAAATGAGTTTAATGGGAGCACTCAAATATTTTCTTGGATTTCTTGTTTTTCAAAATGAAAATGGTATTAATTTAAATCAAAGTAAATTTACAAAGGATATTTTAAAACGTTTCGGTTTAGATAGTATTAATGAAAGTGATACACCCATGATTACCACATGAAAGTTGGACATTGATGAATCTGGGAAACCAGTCGATCAAACCAATTATAGAGGTATGATTGGTAGTCTCCTTTACCATACTACTAGTCGACCAGATATTATGTTTAGTGTGAGTATGTGTGCAAGATTTCAAGCCAATCCTAAAGAATCCCATTTTATTGCTGTTAAAAGAATTTTCAAATATCTTAAACAGACTGAAAATTTTGGTTTTTTTTATCAAAAAGGACAATCTTTTGATTTAATAAGTTATTCATATTCTAACTTTTCTGGTTTCAAGCTAGATAGAAATAGAACTTCTGGAACATGTCATATTCTAGGTAAGTCCCTAGTATCGTGGTGTAGTAAGAAGAAGAATTCTGTTGCATTTTCTACTTCTGAAGGAAAGTACATTGATGCTGGTAGTTGTCATGCACAAATTCTGTGGATGAAACATTCTTTGTTGGACTATGGATATCAGTTTAAACATGTATCAATAAATTGTTATAACACAAGTGTAATTGACATCTCTAAGAATCCAGTGTCTCACTCTAGGACCAAAAACATTGATGTAAGGAACCATTTTTTGAGATATCATTACCAAAAAGGTGATATTACTCTTGAATTTATAGGTACTGAACATCAATTAGCTGAAACTTTCACCAAGCCTTTATGTTCGGATAGGTTAAGGTAAATTAGATATGAATTAGGAATGATAGACTCTGATAGTTAGAAACCTCACTATTATACCTCACCGGTATGAATGCTCACAGTTATACCTCACCTGTATGAAACCTCACTACTATACCTCACTGGTATGAAACCTCACTGTAATACCCCACCGGTATGAAAACTCACTGTTATACCTCACCGGTATGAAACCTCACTCTTATACCTCACCGGTATGAAACCTAACTATTATACCTCACCGGTATGAAACCTCACTGTTATACCTCGCCGGTATGAAACCTCACTATTAGACCTCACCGGAATGAAACCTCACTGTTACAACTCACCGGTATGAAACTTTACTTTTAAACCTCACTAGTATGAAACCTCACTATTATACCTCACCGGTATAAAACCTCGATGTTATTCCTCCCCGGTATGAAACCTCACTATTAGTAATTCTCACCGGTATACCCTACCGTTAGTATGAGTTGTTTTAACCTTCTATCTTTAGCTGCCAGAATCATTATCATTTATACTTTTCATATTATATTTAATTATTTATTTTATGATTAGTAAATGATAAAACTACATCTTAGTTACTTCTCAATCCACTGAACACTCCTCTCTCAAACCCAACTCCTTGAATCCCCGAATCTCAGAAAAACACTATAATCTTCAATCCAGAGATGGAAAAAACCCATCTTCCGAAATTCAGAGATGTCTTTGATGAGCCGAATGTGAAGAAGTAGAAGATAGGGACTGAATCAAGTAGTTGTGTCAAACGAACAAGATCAAGGAGGCGTCTAGTGAACCCATAATTGAAAAATAGAGAAATTGTAATCAAGAAGGAGCTGTGTGCAGAATGGATTTTTCCAAGAAAATCGCTGACCCTATGAATATTGGAGGATCAGAAATGGATAGAATGTTTCACAAACAACAATGATCTCTATTATTCAACGCTGATAAAATAGTTCTATGCTTTTGTGTAGTTTGAGAAATCTGATAAGGAGAATAGAATGATTTTAGTGGTAAATGGAAAGGAAGTATCTTTTTCATCCATTGAATGGGCCGAGTGAATGAAGGTACCACATGAAGGAGTATTTGGGTATTCATAAAAGACAATAACTCTTACCAGTGACATATTCGACTATAAACTTCCTTGGAAGAGTTACCAGGTGATGGAACTCCTAGGAAAGTAGTGGCTACTGAGATGGATGGAGAAAATAGGTTGCCGTTAAAATTAATTCAACATTTGCTAAGTCCATGAAGAGGGGACTTTTCAAATCTGATGTATCAAGATATTTATTTGTTGCATCTCGTAAGGCATGGTGTGAAGGTGAATCTATGCAAGCTGCAAATTATTCAAATAGAGGATATGATCAGACCCAAATCAAAAACCAATTCTTTATTCTTTGCCAAATTGATTTCAGTTATGATTTAAGTAAAGGGGGTTGCTGAGTCTCATGATGAGATAGTGGTGTTATGAAACAACTTTTGTATCACAGGAATAGTGTGTAAGTACATGAATATTTGCTAGAACCAATGGAGAAGGAAGTGGATTACTGATGATGAGACGATATATGACAAGTTCAATCCAGTTGACCATCCAAATAGACCAAAAGACAAGGGAGATCTAGGTCTAGGACCTAATAAGGAGGAGCCACAGTATATTGATGATTCAGATGAGGAGGATTCACTTGTAGTAGATGGAGGAGATCCAGATAGTCCTCCTAGACCAACTCCTGAAATTGTATCACAAGAAAAGGAAAGTGCTTCTTTGAACATACCTTGCACAGAAACTGTTTTGGGTGTAAGCAATGAAGAGGGACCTATGGATGAGGAAGACCAGCAGAGATCAGATCAGGAAGCGGCTGCCCCAGAGAATGAGGAAGAATAAAGAGCATATAAAACTGAAGCATCATCTTATGCCACCTTGAGTTTAAGTACTTTTAATGGAAGTTCATCTATTCCTTTAGAGGTTGTTCTTATTGAAGTTGATAGGCCTGCTTCTATTCTTGAGGAGCCTCCTGCTGTTGGAGAAATGGAGATGGTTGTGCAGGATTCCTCTGAGGAAGACCGAGCTGATGAGGGTGTAATTGCTATACAGTGGAATGCACCAGTTGAGGGGGAGCATCCAACTAGACTAGGCTGTGTTTCAATAGCTGATGAAATTAAAGAATGTGCAGCAGACCCAGGTTTTTTGGTCTGTGGGTTGGATTATCTGAATTCTGATAATGAGAAATCCCTCAGAAGACTTAAAATCGGTTATGATATTCTCTCTAAGTTATTACCTACAGATGTAGTTTGAAAACCTGAAATGGATCAGTTAATGTCTGAGCTAAAGGCCAGCTTTGTGGAAGAAGTAAAGAGAACAGAAACATCACTGATTTCATCCATTTAATCTGTTATGGATGAATCTGTGGCCAGTATTGTGTCTCAAAGATCACCTGTTGTTGTGCCTACTGGTATGGTAACCAGGGATGACTTTGAGTCTATAAAGGCAAAGATGAAAGATTCTTTGAATGCATATATTTCTGATTTAAAGAATTGTTTTGTTGAGGAGCTGAGTAACATGGAAAAATCCGTTGAACTCTCTCTTGGTTGTACTGTGTCAACCACTATGACAGAGATGATGAATGAAATTAGAGTGTGTCATTCTCATATTGAGAGCTTGACTGGAGCTATTATTTCCTTGAAGCAGTCTATTACTTCCTTAACTTCCTTATGTCGTTCTCAAACTCAATTGAAAGGCGTAGTAAAGACATTTTTGGATAACTTTGAAGCTTTTAAGAAGTCGGTCAAAGATCATGTGAGCACTCAAGATTTGGTTTTACAGAAGCTAATAAGAAACATAACCCAATCATTCAAGGAGATTGTTGCATTCACTGTCAAACCTATTTCTTCATCAAGTACTTCTGCAGATGTTGATAAGTTTCAAGGAGTGATGAGAGAAGAGCTTGGTTCAGTATCAACAAGTGGCTCAATGGAATCATCTGCCCGGACCCAGGTGGTGAATACCACTAGAGATATCATGAAAATTGTTCATTATTATATTAGATAACCTTCTGCCTCTTAGAAAGAAGTAAAATATAATGTTAACTCTTATTTTCAGAAAGTGTATACCAAGCATCAGTTGACCAACCATTTCAAACTTCTTTTGGAAAAGATGAAGTTACCTCCTTTCAATAAAGCCTTCAGAGAGCAAGTCAGCAAGCTCAAATATTTGACCCCTGCACTAGAAAAATTCATAGAGAACAAGGAAAATTTCATTTCTACTATGGAAAGAGGAGGAGGAATTATAATGGACTTTTGGAATAGGTTGCTGCCTTTATTGAATGAAGACAGTACTCTTATCATTGCACCTCCATCTCTACCTGCCTATGCTCAGTCTTCCTCCGTTCTTCAGATGACTCTAGTCCAAGCCATTCAGAGCCTCACTCCTATGATCACCCAGATAGCTACACATTATAGGCTATGCACTGTCTTAGTAGCTCATCCTCCTCTAATTATCTTGGGTATTCCTAAGCCTACACTTGCATCAACCACGCCCGAATCCTCTTCCGATCCCAAGGGAAAATCTCAAGCTGAGGATGTGGATTTATTAGTGGATAGGATCTTTGATAGGAATCACCTGTATTTCTTTTCGTATTTCTTTGTATCTATTTTCTCTATGGAATATATATGGTCTTCCTTTATTTTCCCCTCTATTACTTCTCTTTTCCTATATTTCCTTTTTGTCTTACTTTTTTCTAATCACAAAGGGGGAGAAGTAATATCTAAGCGAAACATATCTAGGGTGAAATAATATCTAAGGGATAACAGGGATAACAGATATGAAATATAATTATATTTTATGAGCATAATAAATTTCCCTATAGTACATTTGTTTTATATTCTACCTCTGATACATGTGTTTTATAATATATTGTTTTCTCTGATACAATTACATATAGATACCATATCCTCTGATACTTTTAAAATCTCACATTTGAAAATGTAATCACTCACACTGAGAAATAAGATCTGTTTTTTTATATTGATAGTTTACTGATTATTTTGGATTATAATACAATGTGTTGTGATTATCCAAAAGGCGGAGATTGTTGACCTCACCTGTTTTGATAATCCCAAATATGTGTTAATATGTGTCTATAATCCTATGTAGACAATAATAGAAAAATAATCATTGGAATGTGTTAATCACTTTTTATCTATGTTTATACATACTTTAAAATAATACTAACTCAATTTGGATATGTTTTTCATAGAATAGATAAGTGTTAAGTTCACTGGTATGCATATAGCTACTATTACAGACAAATAGACACTTGGTTTTTGGTACAGAACTGAGCTACCGGTATGTAATTCTACAGGTACACCGAATGAATACCGTTAGAGAAAGTCTACCGATATGTGTAAGTCTACCGATATGAGCTACCGATACAACCAGACATACACAGAGCTACCATTATAAATACCCTCCGATACAACCAGAAAGACACACAACTACTGTTATAAAGACCTACCGATACAACCAAACAGACAAACGGCTACCGATACAAAACTACTGATACAAAGTTCACCGATAGACAGAGTCACTGATATAAGTAGTTACTGATAGACCAAAGGTATCGAAGAAGGAGTGTAACATCCCAGATAAATAAAGAATAAGACACTTTTCATATTTATTAATATTTGTGAATTAAATATTAATTTTACATTAAATGGGATTCTATGGTCGATAGCGTACCCAATACACAACAATGGGTTTCTTTGAAATCTTACGTTGCACAAGAATAATATAATATTATTATTTTAAATGGTAGTTAACTCATTTCTATTATATTGGAAGGAACAAATAAAACATAATAAAACATTATTATACACGTTTTTTAAATGTAATTACATATATCCAATAAATTTTAGAGGCTTAAAATGTGAATGAATCTAATTTTAATCACAGTTTACATTAAAAGGCCAATTTACCACCTTTTAATGGTGAACCCTCTTTAAATATAGTTTTGGTCACTTTAATACATTCTATATGACCAAATAAAATCCTTCTTCAGAATGGGGACATCAAAATTTACTTTTTGTAAATTTTTGGAATTTTTCTGATAAAGTTCCTTTTTAATGAATAGTGTAAATATTGTATTTTTATTCAAAACTATGTTTTAATCTAATTTATTAATCCAGTTAGATTATTTTTTTTATTGGTTTTAAAGTGAAATTATAATATATTTTCAACATTTAATCATATTTTGGTCATTGGAATTAATTTCACTTTGAAAATAGACATAAACAAGTATCAAACTTTTGATAGTTAGTGTTTCTTAAAAACACACTATTTGTTTCGAAAATGGGAATTAATTTTAAAATTAATTAATTCCACTTATATGTTTTGAATTTTTAAAAATAGACATCATTTTTTAATACAGAATATCAAATATAACTTAGGTTGAATTTTTGGTATTTTTTTGAAAAACGTCAATTTTTGATGAATAGTTAAACCACTTAATGGTAGTTAAAAAAAAATAAATTTTTCATTTAAATGAAATTTTGCCACTTCTGTGAATTGCATTTCAAAAATGAGACATACATAGTTGTTATCAGGAAATAAATTTGGTTCATTAAGATGAAAATAATTTTTGAGGAATAGTAACTTTAGACTTTTTTTACCGCGGTTAAAGGTAAATAGGGTAATTCAAGGTAAAAAGAATTTTATAATAATTCAAAATTACCTTAACACTTCTCCTAACCTTATTTTTTGAGTCATGTCAGACCATGGGAATATTTGGGTCGATTTTGGGACCCCATTGTGCCACTTATAAATGATAATGATAATTTAGATTAATTAATTTAATGTAAAGGCAAAAATGACATAAACAAAAATCATTTAGTAAATTAATTTTTATATGGGGTTATATAAAGAATATTTTTTCCAATAAATATTCATTGGAAATATAATAATATTTCCTACATCATGGTAATTTTTTATAATTTTTTGACATCAAATAATTTAAATTATTTATGACAAAATAATGATGCAGTATTTATCTCATTAATAAATGATTTAAATAAATAAGATTATAATGATTAAAATATTATCCAAAACATGTCGAATTCTGATTTGATGATTTTATTTTGAATATGAGTCATCTTATCTTCGACCTTAAGGATTTTTGGACCTTTAGAAATCGAATATCATTATATAATAAAATAATATTTTCACACTTTCCTAAAGAGCCCCTCCTCTGCCATATAAAAGGATACCACTTCTAACCAATTACTCACACCACAAAAGCCATTTGGCTCGCCCAAAATCTGACCAATTAATCTCCCTACATTCCTCTCGCCCACCTAGAAGCCTTACCTTAGGAATAAGGCCCTTAAAAATGTAATTTGGTTCAAACCAAAGGGAGTTACCCAAATTAATGGTAACAATTTCTCTTAAATAGTTTTCTTTTATTTTACTTCTCCAACCCCTAAAAACTTTTTATTCCTTTCATTTGTGACAAAACCATTATCCTCAATGTTATAGGATGTTTTTATGAGATGTATTTGAACAACACTTACACACACCTCCATCTAATGGATGAAGAACATAATGTTTCTGTGGATGGTAAACTAATTATATCAAGCATTTATGGTTTCCATTGTGGGTAAATTCGATAATCTCATTTGAGGAAGTGCGGACTACTGCTCCCTTAAAGTGATGTGACTCGTTAATGCCTTATGTGGGATGTATAAAGTATAGAGTTAATGATATTATATATTATATTATACTGGAATTATAATATACCTAAGTATAATTATGTTCTAATTTCATTAAAATAAGAAATATAAATGAAAGTAGCGTTCATGCGTACGTACGGCTTA
The DNA here is from genome assembly GCA_963277665.1 of Viscum album. Taxonomy (NCBI): domain Eukaryota; kingdom Viridiplantae; phylum Streptophyta; class Magnoliopsida; order Santalales; family Viscaceae; genus Viscum; species Viscum album. The sequence goes on along the minus strand of OY728127.1, from coordinate 1,147,349,885 downwards.
GCGTCTCCATGAACAACACATTTCATTTCATACCTCCAAATGATATGTACTATTAAAAATACATGTATATAATAGATATATATGTTATATATTATATCTAAATCATTAATATCATTCTGGATATAATGGACTATTGACCACATGCACAACTTGTAAATATAAGGTGTTCATTTTTTACTAAAGTACCAAATATCGACAAAATGAACATCATAAACTTAAATGATTATATAATTTTTATAACATGGTAATAAGTGATATAAAATGAATAATAAACTTGAAAAAGGTTCTTATGAAATTATAAATTAACTTTAGTTTGTTATTCAGGAGATTAAATAATGATCGAGTCATGTTGGACACAAGGTAAGGGATCTGACCTCTCTCTTTCTTTTCAAGTACTCTCTTTTATGTCATTTATTTTATGCTCCATGTTCTTATGTTGGAGGATGTTCTTTTATATTCAACCATACATTAATTTTTATTTTAATATGATGAGACTCCCCCTCTTACTCTCATAAATTCATTTTAATAATTTCTAAGTGGCACTGTTAGGCTTCCGAATTTTTGTAAGAGATTTTCTTATCTCACTTTTAATTCCGTGAGATTTCCATTGTTCGCCAATTATTTATTGCATGTAGTGTATTGTGAACTTCCTTTTGATATAAATTATCATGATACTCATTGTATTCATGGTATTATATTATTAATTTGGTGGTTATTAACTTTTGGTCATACGACTCAGTTGACTACAACGTGGTAAAGGGTTTCATCTCAATTTTTATATCCCGTGAGATTCATGCTATATTTTCCACTATTTACTTTTGTGTGGTGTATGTACTGCCCATGATGGTACACTTTGTGTAATATAATTTAATTTATGAGTATTTAAATCTTCATTTTATGATCTTTCTTCATGTGTCAAATGTTTTGTACGTTACAAAATCGGTAAGGGAAACTTTCACCCTCCTCTATTTAAAAGACTTATTTTCAATATGTCTTTTAATTTACATCTTATTATGTTGGGATAAGTTATTTCATATCCCCATTGATTTAAACTTTATGTCCAAGTGATGAGATACCATTTTTATCTTATCAACTCATTTTTTGAATTTTAAAGTGACGTCGTTATGCCGTCAAATTTTTACAAAGGAACTTCTTAACGCAATTTCAATTCTCTGGGTTCGACTTGATATTATTGAATATGTCATCAAATTAATATCTGTGAATGACCTCTAATTGATTTAAACATAATATCCGATTATATTGGGTGTATTTATATGTTTAACACATAATTATGTGATTTATTTATCCTTAATTTAAGGATACCATCTTTATAAGGGATTTCATCTCAATTTACATTTCCATTGAGAGTTCATTGTTTTTATGCACCAATTCACCCTTATATGTTGTATATATAGTACATTGACATATTATATCATGAATACATTTATTCTCATGATATTATAATGTTTAGATTAAATGTTATTCCTAAATTATTTGTATTCAAGTGTCTCTCTTTTTTAAAAAAAAACTCTTTAACTAAAATATCGTTTAATTGTTTTGAAGATTTATTCTTCTAAATATTTCTCATTAATGTACATGTTTTCAAACTGGTTTTTAGGATATATTTATATGGAAATTATTGTTTTCAAATGATAATTCATTTAAAATCTTCAAAGTGGTGTGGGACACTTTGATTCAAAAATCTATTTTTAAATGGTTTTGAAAATGATTTGATAAAACATTGTTTATTTCAATATCTTGATTTGATATATTGGAATTTGGGAATGCTATCTTTCATTTATACATGTGTTATATGTTATGATTATGTTATGGTTATTGGGCATTTTTTACGTATACGGCTGGTTCCGTGATAAACCTAGGGCGGGTGAGCCCGGGATAGCTCTCCAATGCATTGGGTAACGTGATAGAGGTAAACGTGATGTTTCTCCTAAGAGATTTAGGGAATATACCATGATAGGTATTCCAAGTGTAACTCCCTATGTAGTTGTGATAGCAATAATTAATGTTTTATATGGATGCCGTAAATAACCTTTATGATTTATGATTTGTGTGTGTTATTCATAAATCTTATGATTTCATAAGGTATGTTATGATTGAAAAGTATGGCTTCATTAATTTTTTTTATTGATTGGAAATTTTTTTACGTCCTTATTTTATAACCCTTATGAAGATTTTTATGCTCATCCCACGTTTTTGAAATGTTTTCCACGGGACATAAAGATGAATAGGGTCAAGGATGGGATCAAGGAAAAGTCATGATGTCTAAAACATGGAACTAGACAAGTTTTTTTAAGAGTTTATATTTAATGAAAAAATGGATACTGAGTAGTAGTGTCTACATGTAATATTCAAGTTGTAATGTAATAGTTATGGCCTAATTCTCTAAAACTCTATACCTGAAAAGATACTCAATGTGAATTATTCATTTAATTCAATATTATGTGTTGTTTAAGGCCGGGTCCTTATTGTTGGTATCAGAGGTCGGTTTAGATAACTTTAGAGGTTATGGAATTCTTTAAGCATAAGTGAAATTACCACAATGGTTAGGATTTCAGAAAGATTCATAGTTTTTTTAGATAAAGTGAATGAGTTTAAGATTACATGAATAAGTATATCTTATTGTTTACCCTCCTTATAAGATATTATATGATGATTTTACTGATATACTCACACTTACCTTTTTGGTTTTAGAAAATGGATGGATCTAGCTGCCACCAATGTAACAGTGTATATGAAGAAAACTATGACGGTTTTCTGAATGAGTTGTGGAATGATATGGGATATGCAATGACAACTCTTGTGGTTATTCTCAACCAACTATCTAGAGTGATGATTGACCACATGAAACTTATGGATTTTTATAAGACATTATATATGCGAGAAAAAATCCCTACAGAAGTTCAGGTAATAATCATAAAGGTAAGTATGTTCGAAAACCATTGTGTCAAGGATGTGGAAAGAAAGACCACGGAAAATGCTTCAAAGGGACGATAAGATGCTATAGATGTGGAAATTAAGGTTATAAAGCAAGAACCTTCCATGGAAAAAGGAAGCATCTAGTTTACTCTAGGAAATGGAAGGAAGTCCATTCTGAGGGATCATTTGAATGTTTTAAGTGTGGTGTGCATTTTTATTATGCAAACACATGTTGAATGAAGATTTTTTGGGAATTTGATCACCAAGATCATACAAATATTCGTTTACCAATACCTATTTCCATTCCGATTGAGGATGAAGAAACTGAAAATGACCAATGAAATGTATGAATTATTTCTTAAAATACTTTTTTCTATTATTGAAATATTAGGATATAATTCATGATTTTGTTTTTTGGAAATAAGTATTTCAGAATAAGTTGGAAAGGAATGGTTAATGGATCTAGAAGAATGTTGAATGAGTAAGAATTCAACATATAATGGATTCAAGAGTTATGGTAGAATTTAAGATGGTGAAATGCTTAAAAGTATTAAGGATCTTCTGTTGATGGAATTATATTAGAAGAATTTTTATAGTTTCTGTAACCCTCATGTTTGATATATGAAAATTTTATTCATGGAATAATTATCTTCTCTTTTGTGGATATAGTTATAAAGAAACATTTGGGTTTATATGATCCTTGAATTTGAGGCAATTACTATTTAATACATTTTGGGATGCAAAACAAAAGTTATTAGATATCCTTTGTGGTTATAATATGTTATGGTTATTTTGGACAAATTTATCTCTTTTTTGGAATGTTATAAAATTATGTAGTTTTTTAAAAGGGACAACATGCAAACTGTGTGACAACCAGTCACATCAGACGAAGCTGCGGGAATCAAACCCACAACAAAAGTGTGACTGGTATTTATTGACTACCACTGGACTACGTGAAGTACCTGGTTAGTATGATGTATTCTTATTAGTGAGATGATCTTATGAATCAAGAATAAGTTGATTTTGGGTTATCTATAGAAATGGTTAACATATCATGGAGGATATGTGATTAGGTTAATTACTTTTCAGTATGATACTTTAAGATTAATTGATGTTATTTGGAGATAAATTTTAAGATTTACATTGGAAGACTATGTGATTAAATCCTTTATATATTTGGGTTTCGATCTTAGTTTGGATTAATTTTGAATAATTTTAGGAAAAATTGTTTACTGAATGGTCTTTGTTGAACTTTGGGTTTAGTTAGACAAATTTTGGAGATTAAGAGTAGTTTTTTTGTAAAAGAATATCCTTTTTGGGGATTACCTGATATGGTGCTAACCATTTTGGTTTTGGTTAAGGACTAATGACATGGGAAATATATAGTTCATCTTTGATAGATTATGTGATTCTCTTGAAATTGATTATAGCGTTCATAATGTGAAAAAGAAGTAATCATGAATACTCATCGTTAGGAGAAAATATGAGTTTGTGTTAGAAATCTAGTAAAATATAAATATCTACAAGACATGTAAGTATATTTCCTTATATTTTTAGTTAATCTCATAAATAAATTCCTCAATAAAATGTAACTTAAAACAAAAAAACCTTGTCTGTTAACTTTTCCTACTTTTAAATCAAATACTGTTTATCCCATCACAAGTTTGTGATTTTCTAGTGGTTAACTTTCTCTTAAACATGATTTCTGTCCCACTCATTCAGAACATGATGGTTTGTTTTCTCCTCAATATCCATGTTTTCATGGAATCCTAGTATCTATTATCTCGAGCAACCTTTTTTACTTCTCTCTTTTTTTAAAGTGATATTTTTATTGACTCTATTCCGATGTGGGACTTTTAATGATGTTTCCAAACCCAGTTTTAAAATTGTGAGGATGCAATTCCCAAAAGGGGGGAAGGATATAACATCCCAGATAAATAAAGAATAAGAAACGTTTCATATTTATTAATATTTGTGAATTAAATATTAATTTTACATTAAAGGGGATGCTATGTTCGATAGCGTACCCAATACGCAACAACATGTTTCTTTGAAATCTTACGTTGCACACTAATAAAATAATATTATTATTTTAAATGGTCGTTAACTCATAGCCATTGTATTGTAAGGAATGAAGAAAACTAAATACAACATGATTATACATGTTTCTTAAATATAATTACATTTATCCAATAAACGTTAAAAGCTTAAAATGTGAATGTATCTAATTTTAAGCATAATTTACATTAAAAGGTCGATTTGCCACATTTAATGGTGAAACCGATTTATAGATAGTTTTGGTCACTTTAATACATTCTATATGACCAAATAAAATCCTTCTTTAGAATGGGGATATAAAAATTTACTTTGTGTAAATTTTTGGAATTTTTCTAATAAAGATCATTTTTAATGAATAGTTTAAATAGTGTATTTTAATTCAAAACTATGTTTTAATGTAATTTATTTATATGGTTATATTTTCTATTTAATTGGTTTTAAAGATAAATTAAAATATATTTTTACCATTTAATCATATTTTGGTCATTGGAATTAATTTCATGTTGAAATTAGACACAAACAAGTATCAAACTTTTGATAGTTAGAGTTTTTTAAAAAACATGCTATTTTTTTGAAAACGGGAATTAATTTTAAAATTAATTAATTACACTTATATGTTTTTAACATGAATAAATAGAAATCATTTTTTAATTCAGAATATCAAATATATCTTAGGCTGAATTTTTGTTATTTTTCAGAAAAACTTCAATTTTTGATTAATAGTGAAAGCACTTAGTGGTAGTTAAAAAAACTAAATTTTTCATTTAAATGAAATTTTACCACTTCTGTGAATTGAATTTCAAAAATACGACATACATGGTTGTTATCAAGATGTAAAATGTGATTCATTAAGATGAAAAATAATTTTTGGTGAATAATAACTGTTGACTTTTTTTTACCGCGCTTAAAGGTAAATAGGGTAATTAAAGGTAAACAAATATTATATTAATTAAAAATTACCTTAACACTTGTTATAACTTTATTGGTTGGGTCATGTCCGACCATAGACATCTTTGGGTCGATTTTGGGACCCCATGGAGCCACTAATAAATGATAATGACACATTAGATTAATTAATTTAATGTAAAGGAAAAAATGACATAAACAAAAATCGTTTAGTAAATTCATTTTTATATGGTGTTATATGAAGAATATTTCAGTATATAAATATTAATTGTAAATATAATAAGATTTAATACATCATGGTATTTTGTTTATAATTTCTTGACATCATATAATTTAAATTATTCATGATAGAATAATGATGTAGTATTTACCTCATTAATAAATGATTTAAATAAATAAGATTATAATGATTAAAATATTATCCAAAACATGTCCAATTCTGATTTGATGATTTTATTTCGAATATGTGTCATATTATCTTTGAACTTAATTATTTTTGGACTTTTAGATACCGAATATCAATATATAATAAAATAATATTTTCACACTTTCCTAAAGAGGCCCTGCTCTCCCTTATAAAAGGAGACAACTTCTAACCAATTCCTCACATCACTCAAGATATTTGTCTCATCAAAACTCTTCCCAATTAAGCTCCCTACATCCCTCTCCCCCACCTATAATCCTTATCTTGGGAAGAAGGATCGTAAAGAAGTCCATCGGTTCAAATCAAAGGGAATTACCCAAATTAAAGGTAACGATTTCTCTTAAATTGTTTTCTTTTATTTTACTTCTCCTACACCTAAAATCTTTTTATTCCTTTCTTTTGTTACAACACCAGTATCCTCAATATACTAGGATGTTGTAATGAGAAATATTCTAACTACAATTACACACACCTCCATCTAATGGATGAAGAACATAATGTTTCTGTGGATGGAAAACTAACGCCTCACGAAACGATGATTGTTCAATTACATCTTACTGCCTCTCACGGTGGAAATTATGATGGAAATGTATTTATATATGATATATATTATTTTTATTATTTCATTATTCTTATTTAATTCCTAATTATATCAAGCCTTTATGGTTTCTATAGTGGTTAAATACGATAATCTCATTTGAGGAAGTGCGGACTACTGCCCCTTTAAAGTGATGTGACTCGTTAATGAATTATGTGAGATGTATAAAATATAGAGTTAATGATATTATATATGATATTATACTGGAATTATAATATACCTATGTATCATTATGTTTTAATTCCATTAAAATAAGAAATAGAAATGAATGTATCATTCATGCGTACGTACGGCTTAGCGTCTCCATGAACGGTGCATTTCATTTCTTACCACCAAATGTTATGTACTATTATAAATACATGTATATACTGGATATATATGATATATATGATTTATAAATCTTGTATATAATTCTGGATATAATGGACTATTGACCACATGGACAACTTTTAAATATAAGGTGTTCATTTTTTACTCAAGTACCAAATATCGACAAAATGAACGTCATAAACATAAATGATTAAAGAATGTTTATAACATGGTAATAAGTGATATAAAAGGAATAATTAACTTTAAAAAGGTTCTTATGCAATTATAAATTAACTTTAGTTTATTATTCAGGAGATTAATGAATGATCGAGTCATGTCGGACACAAGGTAAGGGATCCGACCTCTCTCTTTCTTTTCAAGAACTCTCTTTTATGTCATTTCTTTTATGCTCCATGTTCTTATGTTCGAGGAAGTTCTTTTATATTAAACCATAATGTAATGTTTATTTTAATATTATGATAGACCCCCTATTACTATCATAAATTCATTTTAAGAATTTTTAAGTGGCGTCGTTAGACTGTGAATTTTTCTAAGAGATTTTCTTTTCTCACTTTTAATTCCATGATATTTCCATTGTTCGCCACTTATTTATTGCATTAGTTGTATTTTGTACTGCCTTTTGATATACGTTATCATGATCCTCATTATATTTCGGGTATTCTATGATTAATTTGGTGGTTATTAACTTTTGGTCATATGACTCAGTTGATTACAACGTGGTAAAGGGTTTCGTCTCACTTTTTATTTCCCGTGAGATTCATACTATATTTGCCACTATTTACTTCTGTTTGGTGTATGTACTGCCCATGATTGTAATCTTTATGTAATATACTTTAATTTATGAGTATTTACATCTTCATTGTATGGTCTTTCTTCATGTGTCATATGTTTTGTGCGTTACCAAATTGGTATGTGAACCTTTCACCTTCCTCTACTTAAAAGACTTCATTTTATTATGTCTTTTAATTTACATATTATTATGTTGGGATATGTTATTTTATATCCCCATTGATGTAAAAAAAATTTATAAGTGATTAGATACCCTTTATATCTTATCAAATCATTTTCTGAATTTTAATGTGACGTCATTAGGCAGTCAAATTTTTACAAGGAAACTTCTTAACCCAATTTCAATTCTTTGGGTTCAACATGTACTTATTGAATATGTCACCCAATGAATATGTGTGAATGACCTATAATTGATTTACACATAATATCCACTTATATTGGGTGTATTTATAATTTTCACACATAATTATGTGATTTATTGATCCTTAATTTAAGGATACCATCTTTATAAGGGATTTCATCTCAATTTACATTTCCATCAAGACTTCATTGTTGTTATGCACCAATTCACTCTTATATTGTGTATATACTGTACTTTGACATATTATATCCTGAATCCCTTTACTCTCATGATACTATAATGTTATTATTAAATGTTATTCCTCAATTATTTGTATTCAAGTGTCTCTCTTTTTGTTAAAAAAACTCTTTAACTAAAATATTGTTTCAAATGTTTTAAAGATTTATTCTTCTAAATATTTCTCATTAATGTACATGTTTTAAAAATGGGTTTTAGGATTTATTTATGTGGACATTAATTTTTTCAAATGATAATTCATTTAAAATCTTCAATGTGGTATGAGACACTTTGATCAAAAAATATATTTTTCAATGGTTTTGAAAATGATTTGATAAAACATTGTTTATTTCAATATACTGATTTGATATATTGAAATGTGGGAATGTTATATTTAATTTATAAATGTGTTATATGTTATTATTATGTTATGGTTATTGGGAATTGTTTACGTATACAGGTGGTTCTGTGATAAACCTAGGGCAGGTGAGCCCGAGACAGCTCTCCAATGCATTGGGTAACATGACAGAGGTGAACGTGATATTTCTCCTATGAGATTTATGTAATATAATGTGATGGGTATTCCAAATGTAACTCCATATATAGCTATTATAGCTACAATGTATGTTTTATATGTATTCCATAATTAACCTTTATGATTTATTATTTTGGTGTGTTATTCATAATTATTATGATTTCATATGGTATGCTATGATTGAAAAGTACGGTTTAATTAATTTTTATTTATTGATGGGATAATGTTTTCCTTCCTTATTTTATAACCCATACTGAGATTTTTATGCTCATCCCATGTTTTTGAAATATTTTCCACATGACTTAAAGATGAATCGGGTCAAGGATGGGATCAACGAAAAGTCATGCTGTGTAAAACATGGAACTAGACATGTTTCTTATTAAGAGTTTTTATTTTATGAAAAAAATGTATACTGAGTAGTAGTGTCTACTTGTAATATTCAAGTCATAATGTAATAATTATGGCCTAATTCTCTAAAACTCTAAACCAGAAATGATCCTCAACATGAATTATTCATTTAATTCAATATTATATATTGTTTAAGGTCGGGTCCTTATAAGGAGTTACCAATATATATAGATATTGTTACATAGAGTAACTGATACCGATACAAGGAGCTACCGGTACAAGAACATATAGCTACAGATAGGAGCTCTCTACTATACAAATTCCACCACTACAAGTCTACCAACAGAGAGCTACTGATGAATAATGACTATTAACTAGTCACTGCTACTTAAACTCTATTTATATTTATTTATTAATAAATTGTCATATTTTATGTTTTTAATGTATTTACTATTAATTAATGATAGTTTTTGGAATATCAGGAAACCGTACCTCGTACCTATGAAAAGGTAATCATTCCTATTGCCAGAGCTTAGGGTATAAAAGGAATATTGAGTTGCAGATAAAAACAGAGGTGTATATACACAATAATGATACACGATATCCATACACATGTATTATTGAAGAAAACAAGACATATACGAGTCCACTCATACAAGAAGAGAACACAAGATGAATCTTAGTCAAAGAGTGAAGAAATATAATGATCTCTTCATTCACTAAGGCTGATCATAATGATCCTAAAAAACAAGGAAGAAAACGACACTCTATTTTCAAGACAAAAACCAGAGAAGAACATAGAAGAATTTCTATTCAATCAAAGGAGTCCACAGCTGCACTTCAAATCACTAAAGAATTCTAAACTCATATATACTCTCTTAGTGATTCTTTTACTTAAATTCAATAAGTGTGTGTAATATGTATATTTCATACACACATTGAATCTCATGCTGAAATGGAGGATTTAATCCTCACTCACTCCTTCACTATACTTTTATTTCCCACTGTGGATAGTGGTAGTGGTCATGTAGGACCTGGATAACCTATGTGCTATTGTTTTGTTTTCCCACGAAGAACTGTGGTAGAGGTCATAGAAACTGGACAGTATTTGCACTGTTGTTTACGCCGATCGAGGGTGGGGATAAAAATTTATATAAATTGTTTTAGAGGACTAAGTCTCGGGTTGAGACTGAACATCTTGTTCTAAATTGTTGTGCTTATTTTATTTTGTTTTAAACTATTTAATATTCCGCTGCTAATTACTTTAAATATAAATCTATTTTATAGTGACTCTAATAGTTTAACTAGCAAGTTTTTATACTTTTTGTGAACCAATAAGTTAGTCTCAAAATCTAACTTAATCTTCAGATAAAGTTAACTAAGAAGTAATCAATCTTTGAGAGACTAATTGAACATTTACAATCTTTATAAATTAACTACTATTTAACTTGTTTTATAAATTGGGGTATTTTTAATAATAATCTTTTTAAGGGAAATTTTAATTGGGACTCAATTCTCCCCCCTCTCGAGTATCCACTTCGACCAATAATAGTGAATGGAATAAGGTAATAAACACAATTGAGGTATGTAGTTCTATTGATGTGGAAGATTATTATCTATGATTCATTCTGAATTTTTACGAATTATCTAACTATTTAACCAATATTACATGTAAAAGTGTTATGTTTGTGTGGAAAAAGGAATGTAATGAATGATTTGACAATCTGAAGAGAATATTAGTCAATTCACTGATTTTGAATCTACCATCATGTAGAGATGGGGTTTTCATTTAAATTGATTCATCGAATAAAGGATGTGGTTGTATCTTAATTCAAAATTATAAATTCATTGCAAATGAATAGGGGAAATTGATGACTCATGAGAAGAAGAACCTTACCCATCATCTAGAGTTAGCAGCTATAATTTTTACATTCTAAATATGTAGACATTATCTATATAGATAATGATGTGAGATATACACAAATCATAAGAGCCTAAAATAAAAATTCTCATAGAAAGAGCTCTACATAAGCCAATGGAAAGGGCATGAAATTTTTAATGACTATGATACCTCAATCAACTACGAACCACGGATATCGAATAAGGTGGAAGATGTATTGAGAAGGAATGTTCATTTATTTATAACCCAAATGAGGATTTACTAGAATAAAATGTTCATGGATATAGTGAAGATGAATATCGTTATTTATAAGGATGGGGAGACATCAATCATTTATCAAATGACTGAAACACCATAATTTTAGAAAGGATAAAGAATTCCCAATCTGATAATGAGCACATTTAGAAGAAAATCACTGGTGTAAACGAAGGGAAACTAGACCTATTCGTTTTTCAAGATGGTGTTTTAAAATTTGGAAAATGACTACTCTTCCATCTATACCTGAGATAAAAAGAGAACTGTTGGATGATGTTCATAGCTCAAATTTATCTATACACTCTAGCAGAAAAACTATGTATAGGGACTTGAAGGATTATTTTTGGGGGAATAACATATAATGGGAAATTGATGATTTTGGGTCCTAATGCTTAGTTTTTTATGAATTAAAAACTATAAGATTTCATCATAATGGAATTCTGTAAACTTTCCTATCCCTATTTGGAAATATGATAAAATTACTATGGCCTTTCTCAAAGGGATACCAAAGACTCTTAGAAGGAATGATACAATATGGGCTATTTTTGATTTCCTAACCAAATATACAAATTTCCTTTCAATAAGAGAAGATATTCCTCTTGAGTGCCTCAGAAGGATCAAAATTAATGAAGTTATATGACTTCATGGTGAACCTATATCAAGTGTTTCTGATCAAGACCCCCAATTTACATCAATATTTTAGAAGAGTCTACAGAAGTCCATTGATAATGAACTTCATTGGAGAATAACCTACCATCCACAAAATAACAGAAAATCTGAATGAAAAATTAAAATAATGGAATATATATTTAGAACATGTTCACCCTATTTGAAACTTATGTTGGATGAATACCTTACATTGGTGGAGTTTTCCTGTAATATGTATTTCCATTTAATTATCCAAATGGTACCATAATAATAATTATATTGAAACATGTGTCATACATAAATGTTTGGTATAATTTTGGCCAAATGAAACTCATAGGACCAGAACTTGTTAAAGAGATAATGACAAAGGTAAAGGATATTCATGCTCATATCAAAATGGCCCCACGTAGGAAAAAAGAGTTATGCTGATAAATGCATAAAGGATTTTTGAATTCCAGGTGGGAGATCATGTTTTCCTAAAGGTATTCCTTTGGAAGGGTGTTATAAGGTCTGGTAAAAATGGGAAACTAAGTCCCATATACATTAAAAACTTTTAAATTCTTGAAATACTTGGTTATCATTTAAAAATTGCTTCCAATATCTCAAGGGTACATGATGTCTTCCATTTATCAATGATATGGAAATACAGTTCTAGACCAACACATGTGATTACATATGATGAATTAGAGTTGGAACCCGACCTTTAATATTGTGAAGAATCTATCCATATTATTGATACCAGAGCACACGTATTTATGAATCAGACCACTACTTTGGTAAAGGTACTTTAGAAAAATAAAAAATGGAAAAAGAAACATGGGAACCATAAGATTATAAGAAGTAGGATTACCAACATATTTTAATTTTGAAATAAACCTAAAATTTCATGGATGATTTTTTTGTATGAGGGAAGAATGTAGTATCCCAAGACTTTAGCATATTTACCTTTAGATATCCTTGAAATACACACAACACTCAATTTAAACAAATCATTATTTAGTCACATTTTTCATATTCAATTAAATTATTTCACTTTTAGTGTGTTTATTTTTATATATCCAATCAAATTAATTTACCCTCATATAATAGAAATATTATAATAACAAGACCAATATTACACATAAAATATTATATTCTTTTGTATGTTGTTTTGTAGCCTTTTAAAGGAGAACCAATTTTAATTATTATTTTGTAAACTTTTATGAATTTAATTGGATAAAATAAAATTAATTTTTTAATTCATAATGTTAAATTACCATATGGTGATTTTTTCATATTTTTCTAAGAAACATTATTTTTTCTGGAATAGTGAAAAATAATTTTTTTTAGTTCAAGACTACCTTTGCATTTAATTAATTATTATTGATAAATTATATTATAAATTTTATTTAAAGACAAATTAGATAAATTATTCATATATTAATATAGTTTATTTCATTATATTCAAATTAAAATTAAAATCGAATATAAAAATATGATAATCTTTTTAACATTTGTCTACTAAAACCAGTTCATTCGTCGGTCTGTGGGATTCGAATTAATCCAAATTTTCTTCAGTTTATGTGATTTGAATTTTTTAATAAAAACACACACAACTTAAACAATAATATTTTTTAATAAGACAAAAATTCTTTTTTATGATAAAATTTTAGTGAAAGTGATTAAAATTAATTACACTATTTAAGGTGTAATTTGGATTAAAATGGTCTAAAAATCTAAGCTTAAGGGCCCAAATGACCTAGATATTTCTCTATCACCCATTTTCATGCAATATTTATACCACTAACCTTCCATTAATGAGGTTGGGTCATTTGTAATGACTTATTTTAGGTAATATCATGTGTTCCCCTAACTTATTTTCAAGAATACCATGAGTCTCCTTTTCCTTCACTATAAAAGGCCACCACCTCTACCCATTCCTCACACCTCTCAAGCCTCTTATGTTTGGCCAAGACCTACCGAAATTTTCTCCCAAAAAATTTCCCCATGACCTAAAATATTCCCTTTGGTCATAAATATTTTCAAGTAAGTAGTTTGGTTCTAATCATATGAAGTTACTTCATTAAGAGGTAACACCTTCTCTCATGATTTTTAGTTTCATTTCCATTATCCACTCCAAATACACCTTTTATTGTATTTTTAAATAGAAAATTGTATCCTAAATATACTAGGATGTTTTTATTCTATATATTCATCCTAAAATTACACACACATCCATCTAATGGGTAAAAAATATAATGTTTCTATGTATGGTGAACTATTTCCTAATGAAATGATGATTGTTCAATTTTCCTCTACCACCTCTCATGGTGACTATAATGATAGAAACTCGATCTATATATAATATATATGAAATTTATAACGACTTTATGATTTTTTAATTTTTATTTATAACATTCTTCTATGCTATCAATTTTGTGTAAATACAATAATTTCATTTGAGGATGTGTGGATTCTACCCCCTCATAGCAACATGACTTGATCATTCCATACATAGAATGTATAATGGATGGGTAAAATAAAACAATGAAACATTTATATCCTTGATATTATAATGTAAATTATAATATAAATATGTATCATTTATTTTTAAAGTCATTTATTAATATATTGAAATTAAATTAGCATTTATGCATACGTTTGGTCTACCATATCCATCAACGATGCACTCTATTTAAAATCTACAAATATTTCTGAATATTATAAATACATATGTACTGAATATTTAATATAAATTTTAAATGGTTTAAATTATGGATATGACTAAATTAAGATAAATTTAATAATAAAAATAAATAACAAGTCAAAATGTACTTGGGAAAACTAGGCAATTAACACCCAAAATACAAACAGAATGAAAGAGTGTTAACAAATGGGTAATAAAAAATTGTAATATTTTAGTATATGTTATTATAATATTTATTTTTATTATAATATTAGTTAGTAACATATTTGAAACCACTATACATGAGTTTAAAGTCTACAAAAATAGATGAATGAAAAGGTAATGTATTTTCATATCACTTTTTAAATATACGAGATTAATGTAATATTCACTCCTTACTTATTTTGTGTGACATACATACTTCCCATTTTGATGTATTATCTAATGAGCAGACTTATTCCCATTCCATTATAAAATTTATTTACTGTCATAAGTTTCTTTTGATATTGATTTAAATTTTTTAATGTGGTATGTGACACTTTGGAATATTTAAAGATTATTTTAAAAAAATGTTTTTAATCTCACTTCCTTTGGTGATTGTTAATTAACCTTTAATAAATCACTTTACTGTAATTATTTTACATTGGTGATTTACTTGAATGTATACATTAGTATTTAAAACACCATATAAATTTTTTATATGGTGTTTAGTTTGACAGTAATTTGATAAATTCATATTTCACATCCAATATTCTTATTTTGTAAGGAATATTATTTATTTTTATTATACAATATGTGGAACTCATTGGACATAAAATGATGGGTGGAACCTTAACATTATATATCTATTTCATGCATCAATATGTTATCAGGAGATTAATTATTTGGCCAAATTAAATAAATGATGGACCCATAGTTTTAAACTGTATGGAGGATAGATCATGATAGTAATAGGTGCTCATATGCCTTAAACATGACGCCCGCTAATAAAGAATTTCCTTAATTTTAAATTCAGTTATAATTCATTCATGAAATTTAGTGTTGACATATCTAGGGAAATATTGTATTTTTAGTTCATTGATTAAATGGAATGTGTTTTAGCTTTATACATTTCCATATTTTTTTCCTTATCTAGTTATAAAAATGGAAAGAGTTATTAGTTATTTACCTTTTCATGTTATTTATTCTCACTGATTCATTGTTGCTTCCTCTTTACATACCATTATTGAGAATTTGAGATCACCCTTATATGTTTTCTTTTACCATGTCATGAAGAATAAATCTCTGAATAAGAATTCAATGACATAGTATATTTCATTTTATTATCTATAATGATTGTATTTCATATTTCCTAATTTATTATGCATACCATGTATATAATCTAGATTTCCATGACTGCTAAATAGAACGGTCCTTAGGGGATTATTTCCTTGTATAAATTCTAATATAATGTAATAATTCACTGGATCCAGCAACCTGGGGTCCGTCCGTTACAAATATACCAATTTTTAATAATAACAATTATAACAATATTTTAGAGTTTTTATTTTTCTGATATGATTTTTTTTAAAAAAAATATTGAAATATATTACTTTTGATTATTATAAATATATAATATCATTTAATATAGTAAATTTCTGTAAGTGGAATAATTTATTTTTAAATAATCACGCAATCCACAATGAAAAACTATTTTGGATGAATATATTTTTAACAATAAATCATAATTCAATTCCATTTTTTTATTTTTAAAAGTTATAAAATAAATTTTAAATTAGAAGATAAAACTGATAAAATATAAATATATTTAAATTTATTAATTGATAGTGATTAATTTAATTTATTAATGTAAATACCACATTGTGCGCATTACAAGATTTTTGAGGTAAAATATATTTTAAGCCCATAAATGAACTTATACCAAAATCAAATATAATGTTGATTATTATAAATTTTTTTATATTATTTACAATTAATTATTTTTAATGATAAATTATGATAAAATTCAAAACATTTTGGTTCTTTTACATGATAACAAATCATTATTTTCAATAAAAGTGATATTTTTCACTATTTATATTAAAATAATTTTTTTTGAAAAGTCTTAAGATATAACCAAAATATTATATTGAAAAAATTAGTTAAAAAATATTCATATCCTCAAATAATATTTCATAAAATATATAGTTTAATTATAATGTTCACATGAAAAAATATAATATAACCCATTTTTTAATAATACAGATTTTTAAAGGCCAAAATGACTTTACATAACATTGAGTTCTTATTTAGAATGAATTTGTTAAAAAATTTATTATTTAATGGAATTAAAAGTATAATTAATATTTTGTTTATTAATACTACCAACTAATATTCTAAAAGATATTTAATAATGGATTGTTATATCATTATTCAAATAGACTTAGTGTTTAATATATGAAATGTCATTGAATAAATCATATTCACTACAAGATAAATACATAAAAACATTTTTCTGTTAAAATATAAATTGGGAAAGGGTCCCAAAGTTAGAAGTTGAGTTGAGGAGCATGAACTTGGTATCATTATTAATATTTACTCTAGTGGGTACCATAATTATTATTTCATTTTCATGCACTCTTATACAGTGTTTTTAATTTCTACATTGGGATCCCATTTATAAATAAATTGTATTAATTGTGTGTCTTATGAAATTATGATCTTCCACCATGTATTCTATGTTTTGATACTTTTTACATAATATTATTATTGTTTCAACAACATGATACGTAGGGTATAATCTTACTTTTGATGATGTCTTCATCGTCACAAAAAGTCAATAAACTCTTGTTTATAGGGAGGCACACATCAGGTCGAGTGACACTTCAACTCAAGCTTGACAGTTCTGCTTGGGGTGTAACATAATCGTAGGCGTACATTTATATATATCAAACACACACACACACAAATATTTAAAATTCATATTTATCAGTATTTTTGTTTTCATACAGTTATATATGCCAATACAAAAAAATATATATCCAAATTAGATTTTTATAAAAAAAATTGATTTAATAAAAATAATTTATATGGAAATATATATTATTATAAATAGGTCTATTTTTTTAGTTATACATAGAGACATATTTGTTTATTTTTAATTCCATTTAAAGTTAATTAAAGTCACACACATAGATATATATATATATATATGTACATTAATTTAGCTAAATATATTTTAAAATTACTGATATTTATAGACACACTCACAAATAATCACATATATATATATATATATTAAAAAAAATTAATTTTTATAATTTAAAAAATATTTTAAAAATATTATTTAAAATATCTAATTGTGTTTTTGTTTTATTTTTGTCCACATAATAAATGAATTTATAAATATGTATAATTCCTCCAATATTTTTATTTATATTAAAATTAAAAAAAATATGGCTTTATAATAATGATAACATATTAATAAGTTATTTTTTATTATTTCTTAATGAAAATGTCTAGTTATAAAAAAATAATTTTTACATATATCTAACGGATTATATATTATGTAATTATATTATATAAAAGTAACACAATATATAAATGTATTTAATTTAATATATCATTAAATACATAGTATGAATTTTTTAAATGTATTAGAGAGATAATTATATATATATATATTACAAATGTATTTATAATAAATTATTTATGAAAATAGATTTTACAGAAATTAGAATTGATGTAGAAAATGACAATTTAGATGTATTTAAATTTATTTATAATAAATTCATACATAACTAATGAAAATATATATGTAAATAAACTAACAAATATATATATATATATGTGATAATATGAACATATTTTGTTTAAATATAAATTAGTTAAAGGGGATTACAATTAAAAAATCGGAGTGAAATGTCTTCAGGGATCTATTACAGGCGCATGGGTAAGGCCTAGTCCTTATTAACATGAGTGTTACATTACTAGCATGAGAGGGGTGATATAAGGGGATATGTAACAATAACCTAGAAATTTTATCCGAGTCGCACCAATAGTATCTCACAACCGCACACCTTACCCTTAGGACATATTCAGTTTTTAAAAGGGGATATGTAACAATAACCTAGAAATGTGATTAGTTTTTTATAGAATAATGAATATATATTCATTTTATTATTATGGCTTTGCAAATATTCTTTAGAGAACAAATGGTATTTTTAGTAAATATTTAATTAAGAAATCTATTGAGATGAATTAAATTATATTTTAATTAAATAATATCTTAATAAAATATTATTACAAAATTAATTTTTATTAAATTTAACTGATCATATAAATTTTATACAATTGTTTTATTTATTAACGATTGCAATCTATTTCTCTTAAAACCCATGAACGTACAATAAATGTAGGTTTTTATTTTAAAAGTGAAAATTTACATATTTTGAAAATTCTTTAGAGAAAATTAATATGAATTTTGGATTAAGGATATTGAAATTATCTAATGCTGAATTTTTCATAATTTTAAGAGACAATCGAATTTTTGGGTAAAAATTAAATACAGTTTAAATATATATGTTTTATGACATCATAATGACACAATAGTGATGTTATAAAGTAATATAATATGGATATTCAAAAAATATATTATTTAACTTTTAAATAATGGTATTTTTTTGGTCTGGTTAATTTATTATTCCATAGTGGACCCTTCAAGACTTATAAAATATTTTAACATTTTAAAATTATTTACTTGAGAGTGTGACTCACCTCCACATTAGAAAGAATAATATTTTAATATTTTCGTTCATTGGGCATATAAAATAATGTTTTCCACTCCCATTTGGAAAAAAACATGGGTAGAAACAATGAGATGGATTTTGGTTTAAAATATTTAATTTTATAGATTCGAAAAGCTATGTTTGTGTAATATTAAAGAACTCCCATCTCATTTCCTTTATAAACCCACCCAATCAACCACTTCTCATCACTAAAACCCCTAGTATCAGGTCCCGACTTTACCCTTGTATCTCTAGAATCCTTCAAAGGTTCCCTAAGCTCCCAATAATCCTATCCCAAGCCTTTGGGATCACACTTCCATGTAAGGGATCCTCACATTCCTTCCTTATTTATTTAAAAGTTTCATTATATTGGTATGCCCTTTTATTTTCATTTACAAATGGAGGGGAATGATTCTATGAATCCCCTATACTGACCTCCTTATGTTTGAATGATTATATACCCCTTTCTCTCTAATTAATGCCCCCCATGTATACCCGTTACCATGCATAAATTCCGTAACAATTTTCTCTCTTCTCATTAACAGTCATGAAATTATCTGGGATTATGCATCTAAATTCCATTACACATTTTTGGGGTATTATTTTCTAAGTCCAAAACATTATAAGGATATAAATAATTAATTATTTTCAAATTTTTCTTATATTTATGATGATATCATAATTAATTTAATTGAATGTGCTAAAATTGACATTGATGGTATTTTATGTAATGATTTAGAATTCCTAAAAACCCAAAATTTATACAAGTGATTAGAATATTGTTTATAATATCGTCCATGTACATTTATTGGAAATTTTTGAATTTCTAATATTTATAACAAGAGTGATTATGTAAGAAATATTGTTGCTAGAGTAAATGTGAAAGGATTTAAGAGGGGTTAAAAATGATAATGGTAAAAATGTGTCTTGATCCTTTTCAGAAAAAAATTTAATGAAATAAAATTTACCTATAATCATCCTATAATCAATTAAAATATTTTTGTAGCCATTTATAATTGAAAATTAAATATATTAATTTAATTTTTTTTTGGAATTTAAAATGAGACCCTTCTAATTCTTATAAAAGTGCACCAATTCTTCTCATTTATTCACAAATAAGAAACCATTATTTAAAATACCATCTAAAATATATTTTTGTAGTACCGAAGAAATTACACCATGTAATTTTTTAATCTGAACACTAATATTGGTGGACATATGGTTTGATGAAAGGGAGGTTGTCTCAAGAAGAGGCATTGTTTTTAATCAAGTGTTTCAATTTTATTTATTCCTCCAACTCCATAAAAATACATTCTACATCCATGATAAAATAATAACAATAGTATAATCTATATGCATAGATGTTATTATGTTATTATTTTAACTTTATATCCATATAATTCTTCATTAAATAGGAAACTTAAGCCGTTATTCCAGTGTAAAATGGACTACCACCTCGTGAACTGATGTAATTCATCTTTAAAAAAAATATCATGGATGGGTTATAAAGATGAAATGAATTATAATATATGGTATTAATGAAATATTTATTATCATTATAAAATAATATATCATTTACTATCATACCATTACATTTTCTAAAAAATGATAACATCCTTTGCATATATGGACTACCACGTCAAATAAGCAATGTCATTCATTTTCTATCACCACATCACATTGATGAAACACACACACACACATATATATATATATATATTGGATTAATATGATATTTATGATATTATTAGCATTATGTAGTAACAAAATTATACTTACCCTCATTCTATAATTATCCTTGAAAAATGGTAACGCTACTCATGTATTTGTATGTGCTACCATCTCCATGATTATAACAGAGTTAAATTTTCATTACCATATTTAATGGTTATTTTTAAATATATAATTTAGTTATAAAAATACTAACAATTTCATTATAACTATTCTATAGAAGAAATAGTATTTACTATTTTACCATATTGAACATACCAAAACCATTTCTATCAAAAATGGGGAATATTATAAAAAGGCCCGATGTCAATTTAATGGATTAGGTAATTGTATATTATATGGTAATAAATAAAAAGGGATAATAACCGTTAATAAGGAACTTAAATAAAATATGTTTTTTATTTATGTATAAAAAATAATATATGAAAAGTTAGACATGTTGTAACGTCCCGATTTCAGAAGCCACCCAGAGGTGCCCCGTACCCTGTTTGTTACATTACCTCAAACGCATTTCTCCAAATTCCAGAGGCTACTGACTTGCATTGAGGGCCTTGGTTGTGATAGTGGTGAGACTATCCCCTCATTGGAAGAGTAAGGTATTGGAAGTAAAACAAATAACAATAGCGGATGTGGGAATAATCCATATAAAAATAAACAGTGGAAGACTAGAAATAATAAAACTGAGAACACACATATATATGAATGACGCATGACACATATGTCTAGGAAAGAATAAAAAAAACACAATAATGGAATTCAACATTACTAAACAAAAGTACAAAAGAAAGAAAGTAAACAACTCCTCAGTATCACAATCCATAGCTTGGTCTCATGCTCTCCAGCTCCACTACAAATCAAGTACCTGAAGTAGAAGGGCACTTTACCTTATCTATACCTGCAACAATATAATCTGTTTGGGCCCAAAAGCATGGAACAAACAGGTTGTGTGGCTAAATCCCTGTAGGAAATCACCAGAAGAACGGTGTCTGACAGTCAGTGAATATATAGTAGGTAATAAGTACAGAAAGCAGTAAACAAGGAAGTACTTAGAAATAAACAATTCATAGTTTCAATGCATTTAGTTTTATATAACACACAAAAGCTAATCAAAATAGGTAATCACAAATAGGTAACCTTATGGGTAGTACTCACATTCTATCCCCTCTGGTCCTAACTAGAACCACACACAATCAGCTAAACACAAAAGGTAACCCATTGGGAAGTACTCACAGCCTATCCCCTCTGTTCCTACCAAGAAACACAAGCAACCCTCTGGGTAGTACACTTAGTCTAACCCCTCTGGTTGAGCATAATCATAGACTCTCTGAGGAAGCACTCACCATCAATTCCTCATATAGTCTTGTATCAGTAACTAAAGGTGCTCTAGGGAAGCACTTATGTCGCATTCCCTACGTGGCATGTGCTGAGGAACTATAGATATTCTGAGGAAGCACTTAAATCATTTCCCCTTTTGGTCTCGCATCATAAGTAAAATAGACACTCTAGATAAGCCCTTACTTCAATTCTCCCTATGGTCCACTACACCAGGTTCTCACAGCCCTGTGTATGTCAAGCTGGTATAGCAATGCGTATCGGCCAAATTTATCGTCAGGAACTACTAGGCTAGAATTCTACAGCATAAAAACATGTAAGGATACAAACACCCCATCATACTATACTAGTAATGGAAGGTAAACATCATCATAATAGGAAAACTATACCCAACGGACAGAACATGCAATCATTCATGGGAAAAACACTTCCAAAGCATAGAAAATGACCCTATTCACATTCAATTAACCTCTACTCAAGCATACAAGCAAAAAGGAAAACAATAGGGTTGAAACTGTAAAGGGGCAATACCCCGTTCATGGGTATTGGTGATTTTTCACATATAACTCAAATACATTCAATAGAAAGGAACAAACCACCTACCTTAGAATTGGTAGATCAATATGCTTGAGTCTCAAGGCTTGAATAACCGTAGAACGCTGAAGATCTATAAAAATGTCAAAAACATTAAATAGAGGATAACTTGAGAAGGGGGAGGAATTGGGAAACGATGCTCAAGAAAAAGATAGAGCTTACTGAGGCGATCCCAATGTAATTGATGGCAGTTGAATCAGAGATCAGATCCTTGGTCGGGGGCTCAGAGGAAGATCACGGCTGTAAAGGAGCTCTCAGATGAACTAGGTCATGAAGAAGGTGTTTCTGTAGATTTGACACGACCCCTGTATATTTAATGAAAAAAAAGAAAATACACAGTGTGTACTATGGAAGTACACGACATGTACTTTCCGTTTTCATACTCTGCATTAGGTGGCCTTCAGGTCACCCCCCACATGGCCGTGTGTGTGGCCATCACACGGCCTCCTACGGCAACCTAGTACATGACATGTACTTATATTGTACATGGCCTGTAATTTAGAAATTTCTAGAGATTCCCCTTTTTCTCAAAAATGACTAGAAGAAAGAAAACATACATAAACAGAATATTCGGGTTCTTACAAACTTCCCCATAAGAAAAATCGTCCCTGAATTTCCCTAGGAAGGAGGTGTAGAAGAAGAAACCTCGAATAGCTCCAGCCACTGTGCTCATACATCGGCCTCCCTCTCCCATGTCAGGTCTTGTTCTCACCCGTGTTGTCGTGGGACTTGTTCCGGAGGGACAGACTAGTCACAGAGAACATTTGTACTTCGATCAATAATCCGGATAGGATGCTCCTCGAATGATTCATCCACTTCCAACTCAACTTCATTGGGTCAGAAAACATGAGAGAGGTCTGATAAGTAACATCAAAGCTGAGAAACATGGAAAACATCGTGCATAGCCCGTTACCTCTGAGGTAACTGCAACATATAGGCAACTGGACCAACTCTCTCCAACACCTCAAGCGGCCCGACATACCTCAGCGAAAACATACCCAGTCTCCTAGTCCTCTTGTGTCCCAACCTCGGTGTGACACATAGGAAAACTTGATCCCTGACCTCGAACTCCAGAGGTCATGTCTGTTGATCATCATAATACTTCTGTCGAGACTGTGCAGTATCCATCCACTTCTGAATCAACTCTATCGGTTCTATGGTCTCCTGAACAAGACGAGGTCCCATCAAAGCTACCTCTCCAGCCTCCGGCCAACATATGGTTGATCAGAATGGCCTACTATATAAAGTGTTATACGGTTCCATCGGAATAGTTTCTAGAAAACTATTGTTTTAGGAAGACCCCATAAGTGGTATGTGCTCTCCGGAAGAACCTCCAACATCCAGAATACATGCTCGAAGCATGTCCTGTAGCACCTCTATCATACGCTCGGACTGGCCATCTGTCTAGGGGTGGTAAGAAGTACTAAAAAGTACCTGTGTACCCAAAGCCTTATTAAGCCTTTTCTAGACCTAAGAAGTAAAACATGCATCTCTATCTGAAACAATGGATTCTGGAACTCCATGTAAGCACACAATCTCACAGATTTACAAACGTCCCAGCTCATCGACACTGAAGGTCTCCTTGATCGGCAAGAAGTGACTAACCATTGTGATTTTTTCAATGACAACCCAAACAACATAATTCCCTCGAGGCATCCTCGGTAAACCTATCATGAAATCCATCACGACATCATTCCACTTCCTTATGGGAATGGTTAACTGTTGTAAAGGTCCTACTGGTCGCTGATGCTCCGCCTTCACCTACGGATAGGTGGAAAACCTCATGAAGAAACTAGATACATCTATCTTCATACTTGGACACCAATATAGATGGTGTAGATCACGACACATCTCGGTGACACTAGGATGAACTGCCCAAAATGAGGAATGAAAGTCCTGCATCAGCACCTCACGTATGTCGTGTGGCACCCTTACGCGCCCCTAGAAACACAAGATCTCATCCCCGCCTATGGTCCATCCAGGAAAAAGGTCCTCTCTTGACACACTCTACCATAATACTAGGCCTTATGATTCTGATAGCTTCCTCATTCGCACTTGATCAAGAAGGGTGGAGGTAATAGCTACAGAAGAATGAAATGTCTGCACCTATCTTTCAGGAACCGCCAAATGCATCTATGAGAAAAGATACATAAGCTTCCACTCACTTTTATCCACCTAAACTGCATGTATCATTGTCCTATTGCTTAATGCATTTTCCAGTGTGTTGCCTTTCCCAGGTGTATAGGCATGCTCAAAGTCAAAAGACTAAAGGTACTCAACCCACATTCGCTGTCTCCAATTTATATCACACTTAGTAAAGATTTACTTGAGACTCTTTTGGTCAGTGAAAACCACAAAATGTTCTCCCAGAAGTTAATGTATATAACAATGTAAGGCATGAAAAAATGCATAAAACTCAAGATCGTGTGTCTGGAAATTATTCTCATGTGGCCACAACCGCTGAGACCCGTATGCAACGACTACTTCTTCCAACATAAGCACAGCTCCTAGACTGATACCTAAAGGATCACAGTAAATAGTATACCTCTTTCCTACCTCTGGAAATTATTTCATTAGTGTTGAAGTCAACCTCCAATTCATCTCATGAAAGTATGACTCACAAGAATCAGACCACAAGAACCTTACACCCTTCTTAGTCAGACCTGTCAATGGTGATGCAATGTGTGAAAAGTACTGAATGAATCATCAGTAGTATCCATCCAGACCAAGAAAACTACATACCTAAAATATATACTTCGGCTAATCCCATGAACCTACTACTATCACTTTTTCTGGGTCTACTGACACTCCTGTCTTATAGATAACCTGACCGAAGAAGTGAATCCAATCCATCCAAAAGTGGGATTTTGAGAGCTTAGCATATAATTGATGTGATCTCTTTGTACTCAATATGATCTCAAGATGTATGTAATGGTCGTGTCGGGTCTGAGATTACACCATGATATCATCCACGAAAACCACCATGTAGGAATCCATGTATGGATGGAACACCCAGATCATCAGTGCCATAAAAACTGTAGGCACGTTCGTGAGACCGAACCACATAATCATATACTCGTATAGATGATACCGACTCCAAAAGGCTGTAAGAGGTATATCTAATGGTCTAATGTGCAACTTATGGTAACCGGTCCTCAAGCCAATATTCGAGAACACCCGAGCTTCTCAATACTGATCAAAGAAATCATCAATCCTCGGTAATAGATTTCTGTTCTTGAACATCAACTGGTTCAACTTCTGGTCATCTACACAAATCATGAGGGTACCATCCACCTTCTTCGCAAAAAGGACAGTCAAACCCCAAGGATATGTAATGGGTTAGATGAAACCCATTGCCTGCAACTCTTGAAACTGCTTCTTAAGCTCCTTTAACTCTATTGTAATCATCCTATAAGGAGGAATAGACACCATTTCCTCTCCTCGAACAAGATCAATAGAAAATTAAACCTCACACTCCAGAGGAAAACCTGAAAATTCTTCTGGAAAGACATATCTAAAATGGTCCACCACTAGAGGAAATTCCATCTTTGAATTCCCCTAGTCATCCACATATATACTAGCAATCTGTGTTGTAACTCTTCCTAACCCATGATTCTTGGGTCCTGCTCTGCTCTCATGGACATCCCATTCGCCCTTATAAAAAAAGATCCACCCTCTGGTGACTTGAAACTCACCCTGTAGAGATAACAGTAGATGAATGCCTGGAAGGGAACCAACCAGTCCATTCTGAGAATAACTTAATAGCCTATCATCTCTAGGACATAGATGTCCCTTAAAAAAGTGACACCCAAAAACCTCTATAGGGAACTATTTTCAATGACGTATTGTCACCGTTCTAGTCCCCAATGGAGTGGAAAGTGTTAAAATGTTAGTCGAAGAAAAGATTCAGAGCCCAAGGCTCTCCACAACCACAATAGATATAAATCCATCAGAAGCCCATGTATCAAAAAGAGTAGAAGCTAAAACTGAGCTACTAAGATCATACCTTTCACTGTAGAGGGTCTGGGATCCTGCTCCAATTGGGTCGGCTCCACTGCAAAGTCTGACAACACCACAGCCATGTGACCCTGTCTGGCCACCCAGAGTTGATCCACCCTATTGTCGCTGAAAACCAGAGGACATGCTATAATGACTATGAACTCCACGTCACCCTGAATGGACAGAACAACACCAGTTCCCAGTCTGGAAAGAAAATTGTGGCTCTTCTTTTGAATGGGGAGTCATAGAAGAACCCATGTCACCAGCTTCCAGTGAGAAGATCTGAGAGAAGTGCTAAAGATGACCCATCTTGCCACAAGATCGGCACTCCACTAGGTCTCTCGGGCAGTGTGGCCTCATATTCCAACTCTTCCCGCACTGGTAGAACTCCACCATACTACCAAAATATGTATCTTGCATCATTGGATCTCCATGAGTAGACTCCCTGCGGTGCTTCCTACTATCAGTAGGATGGACGCTAACTCTAGATATCGAGATTCCCTGGCTCACAACTCCAAAATCTCTTATATATCACTCCATAATTAGTTCCTGGTTAATAATATATGTGATTGAAGTCATCCTGAATATTCTCACCTATGATCATATGTCACACCTTATACTATCCTTGAACTTCTTTTCCATGAATAACTGATTAACTCCTGGAATAAGCATGAAATGCTACAACTCTGTAAAGTGAGAGTAATACTCCATAACCGAAAGAGTACCCTACTCTAGATTCATAAACTCTCGAGCTTGATTGGTCCTCAAGGTATTTATATAGAAGTATTCATAAAATATATGCTGAAATTCCTCCCAAGACATAACCTACTGATGTCCCTCATGTGAGATCACATCCCACCATCTCTTGGAGGAATCTCGAATCATATACATAGAGAGATTCAACATCATCTATGGATGTATCTCCCGTTGCTCGAAGATCATCAGCATGGAATCTAGCCATGACTCTATAGCCTAGGGTCCTCCATCCCCTATGAAAGTTGGAGGATGCTGCTATTGAAAGACCCGTGTTAATTCTTCCATCAACGGGGCAGGAGGCAGTGCTCTCTGAAAGGTCTGCACCATCCTCAAAAAGCCTTCCCTGAACTGTACATCAGCACATATGTCTAGTATAACGGTTGGGGCCAAGACTGGAACAACAGGAGGATCTATAGGTATTACTTGATCTGCTATATCTGGTGTCCGATCACTACCTAGCAAATGGTGTAAAACTGGGGGACGTCTTAGTGGCATGACTCTACATTGTAAAAAAGACACCTTAGATTAATATTATCCAGGAAAAAAACTGAAAGAATATGAAGGGAATAGGAGAAGGAAACCATTCATGTTTTTCGAAAACATGACTACACGGCATGTAAAACCCCTACACGACAAGTTACCTTTAGCCATTCATATGGGCATGTAATCCTTCCCGAACTGGTAGTGTAACACCCCAAACCCACTGTGTTTTCACCTAACAAATTCTGTGTAATTGAATCTAATTCTCCTACCCTAGTCCTTCTACATGGATAAGACACATAGTTCTCCTTAGAATGAGACTACATGGCATATTAGTTCGAAACACGACATGTACCAGAAGAACCTCACCGACCTGGGTTGTTAGATACACGGCCAGTTACACGGCTCACACTACACGACGTGTTCCAGGTATACATGGCATGTACGAGAAAAGACGATACTGACCTATGTTGTTGGTTACATGGATGGGTACCTGGGTTACACCACACGACATGTTCCAGAAAAAAACGATGTGCACTAAGAATATTTTTCCTAGCCGCGTTATTAGTGACATGGCCGGTTACATGGTTCTACGACACGATGTGTACATACTCTACACAACGTGTCTTACCAAGGATTCCAAACCCCATGTCACCACCCACATAGTCTAAGACATGGTTAGAGACAACACGGTGTGTACATACAGTACACGGCATGTACTTAAGAAATACAGATTCTTCCCAAATAGAAGAACACATGGCATGTAGTTAACATTAAACATCGTGTATTCTTGGTTTTTCTGGACAATGGTCCACCGAAAATACTCTGGAACCCATAAAACACTAGAAAAAAACTTAAAGATCCATATTCCGATCTGTGAGGGCCCATACTCCCCATGAATCAAATCCTGGAATCTTATACATGTCATAACAAGGTAAAAAAGTCAAATATCCACCAAATTCTGATTCATGAGGGCCCATAACACCTCAAGAACCAATGTTTGGAATTCATTCAAACAAATCCTTACAGAAAGTAATACCCCCTCAAACAGAATGTATTATATCAAAGAATCTATCACAAGAGACTGCATATCTAGCACAATATCTATCACAACAACATGCAATTGCTAATGCGCCCTAAATGGCATGGAAAGAATGCATGAGATGTTATTATTAGCAAGTTCCTATATGATGCCCGAGATGTCATACCCTCATCTCATTGGGTTGTAATATAAATAGAACCTCAATAAGATAAATAATAATAGGAAAAAACATGTGAATAACTCAAGGTGAAATCAAATCAACTGTAATAATTCTGATACCATAAAAATTACAATAACTAGGTAGATTGGCTTTTCCCTGTACACGAGTTAGCTAATCTAAGGCACAACTTATTACCAAATACTAATTCATTCCTATCCCTATCAAGAGGCTCCAAATAGTAATTCAAGAGAAAAGAATCCTCTGATACAGCTTAGTAACGTCCTAGTTCCTGAAGCCACACAGAGGCCCCCATACCCAGTTGGTCACATGGCCTCAAGCGCATTTCCCTGAATGCTAGAGTTTTTAGACTAGCAGCGAGGGCCTTGTGTGTGACAGTTGGCAGACTATGCCCTCATTGGGAAAGTAACATAGTGGAAGTAAAACAAATATAAATAGTGGAAGTTGGAATAATCCATAGAAAAATAAACAGCAGAAGACTAGAAATAATAAACTAGAGCACACACATATATAAGAACGACGCATGAAACATATGTCTAGGAAAAAATAAAAACAAATCACAATGCTGGAATACAATAGTAATAAACCAAAGTATAAAAGAAAGAATGTAAACAACTCCCCAGTATCGCAAACCATAGATTGGTCCCATTCCCCCCAACTCCAAAGAAAATCAACTTCTTGAAGTAGAAGGGCACTTTCCCGTATCTATACCTACAACAATATAATCTATTTGGGCCCAAAACCATGGACCAAACAGGGTGTGAGATTAAATCCCAGTACGTAACAACCACATGATAGGTTCCTAACAATCAATGAATATATGGAAGGTAATAAGTTCCGAAAGCAGTATACAAGGATGTACTCAGTAGTAAACAATCCACAGTTTCAATGCATTCGGTTTCATATATCAAGAAATAGCTAATCAAAATAGGTAATCACAAACAAGTAATCACAAATAGGTAACCCTCTGGGTAGTACCCACAGCCTATCCCCTCTGGTCCTACCTAGCTACACAAGCATGCAGCCAAACACAAAAGGTAATCCTCTGGGAAGTACTCAAAGTCTATCCCCTCTGGTCCTTCCTAGCAACACAAGCAACCCTCTGGGTAGTACACTCAGTCTGACCCCTATAGTTCAGCTTAAGCATAGACTATCTGAGGAATCAATCACCGTCAATTCCTCCTATAGCCTCGTATCTGTTACTAACGGCACTATAGGGAAGAACTTATGTCACATTCCCTCTGTGGCTCTCAATGATTAACTACAGACACTCTGAAGAAGCACTTATGTCAATTCTCCCTAAGGTGTCACATCATTAGTAAAACACACTCTGGATAAGCCCTTACATCTATTCTCCGTACGGTCCACTACACAAGGTTCTCACGGCTCTGTGTAAGTCAAGCAGGTATAACAACACGTATCTATTGAAGTAAACCTCAATAACTACTTGGCTAGAAGTCTATAGCATAACAACATGTAAGGATACAAACAACCCATCCAACTATACTAGGCATGGAAGGTAAAAAATAGCCTAATAGGAAAACTAGACCCAACGATCAAAAAAGGCAATCATGCATGGGAAAACACTTCAAAATCATAGCAATTGACCTTATTCACATTCAATTAACCACTAATAATGCATACCAGAATAGAAGACAAACAATAGGGCTGAAACAGTAAACGTGAAATACCTTGTTCGTGGGTATTGGTTATTTTGCACATATAACTCAAATAATTTCAACTGAAAATCACAAACCACATATGTAGATTCCAACAATATTGAATTCTACCAAAGAACACTAACTAGGAATGTAATGTTATTACATTGAACATTATCTTTATGATCAAATATTTATAATGGTTATCATTAATTTGTAAGATAATTAGATATCCATTTATCCTCAAAATTCATTACATTTTATGGATCAGTTATGTATATCTTAATAAGAGATACATGGAATAGATTTTGAACACGATAAATGTTTGGTGGCATTTCTAAGTTACATGTAACTATTGGATTCCTACAAAGAATCATGAAAGAAATTTTATAAATAGTTCTAAATAGTCCCCTCTTCCATAATCCCAAAACGATATTCCATAGGGAAATTTATATGAATACCTTCACAATAACTATTATATATATATATTTCTAATGAATGACAACAGAACTATTTTTTCGAAATAGAGCCTCCCTGATATGATTATTATCAAAGCTAACATTTATTGAAATTTACATATATATCTTTGGAAAAAATTGTATTTTTCTCTAGCAAAATTCCAATTTGTATGTGTTTGGTAATTATTTTCCTATGATAATTCATAATGATCTACCAATATTAATGAGTGAAAGCTATTGATTTTTGAAATCATGACTACAAGAAGGTGATAATAAAAATAAATAATGAAATCCTCATAATAGAATCTTCGAATTTAACCTTTGGAGTTAATTTTTGTATCATAATTATCATATATATAGGCTGATAGAATGTACTGAAATAGAACTCTATATATTGAACATTTAGAATAGTTTTCCATGAAATTGAGGTAAATATCATATCATGATCATTTATAATAGAATTTGGTACTCCATGAAATATTACCACATTATTCTTATATTTCAAGGAATAATTTTAAAGAGGGATATATTCTATAATATGTTATTTTTTCATTACTCAATATTTGGATTGAATACCACCAAAAAAAATATTTCTTTTCTATTTTTTGTGGATTCTAATGATGATATACAAGATGTTTTTCCCATTTAAATTATGGTATGGGTAATGGTTGTAACATCCCCATACTCTTCTCACTCGCATCATCAAAATTATTTTCTTAACCAAAATAGTGATACATACTCAACAATATCACTCACCACGTCATCCAAGAAGAGATAATATTTAGTATTTGTGTATATATTTTTACTTGTCGACTAATAGAGAATGATGAAAAATGGGATTCTTCTATTACTTCCTTCTTCAAGTCAGGTATTAATTGGGAACATAATTAGTTCCTGAATCTTATCATTAAATTATAATCAAGGATGAAATCCTTATAATTTCCCACCATTTTTAGATCCACATTCTCCTCAATGTCTCTATAATTTTAAAATGGATAGATGGTTGAACACCCATTTCAGCAAGATAATATTTCACCGAGTTCTTAAATATTTCAAGGAATACCCATTAAAAATTCAAAAATAATTTATAATTTGTGATCAACATCATTAATAAGTAGTCGTTATTCTTTAGAATAAATGAATATGTCACCATTTTTTTTCCCAAGATGATATTATATTGAGAAGTCAAAATCTTTAATCAAATCATACCATCTTCTCATTAGAAAATTTGAATATTTTCTGTTTTAATATATACATTAATATTTAATGATTAGGTTTTTTGTCACATATTTTATTGTAATTGTAGAGACCCGAAGCCTGACGTACGTGGACATTACATTACTTTTGTGGAATACTTAGTACATAACAAAAAAACACACAAGGATCGTAATAGTTTAGTGTCTTTGGAAACTCGGAGTATAATCTTCTAATCCTGGTGAAAGATCTTCAACATCTCCCATAAAGATCTTCCCTTTTTTTATACCTAAAACCTTTATTTATATCCTGAGGAAAAGTAAACATAAAAGGGTGAGCTCAAATTCTCAGTAAGGGTAAACAAAATAAATATCAATCGCATCATATTCATAAGAACAAAACATTTTGGAAATCTTAACCTGCAAAAGAGAGCATAATTTCATAACATGGGATAAATCATAGTATTGAAATGAAATCACAATAATCATAACTTAAAATAGTGAAATTTGGGGCATACACACATAATCATAGAGAATCATTTCTTGTTAGTCATGACTCATTTCCAAGACTATCCTAGTGGACAAAGTCCCTTTCGGAATTGAGTCACCCTCGTTTCAGTCCTGTTTCACTGAACCGGTATAACCTACCATTCCAGCCATGTCTATCTCATGAGATATGAAATCTTTACCCAATGAATCGGAGGGAGATATTGGTCCCACCCATCTCATAATGATACCATTCTTATGTGTGCCACAAAATCATAAATCATACATCATAGCATAACCCATGAAATAAAATGGGATTCTTAAACATCATGCCATCATAACATAATTCATAAATAATTGATATCATTTCATCATAAGAAAATTGAATCCATTTAAATCATAGAGAAATTTTTCTTAAAACATACACATATGAAAAAATGTCATCCTAGATGTAAAATAGTTTTGACAAAACACTTGAAATGAATTCTTGAGGACAATATCCTTTCTTCTTTAAAATCATGTTCTTTTCAAAAAATTCCATGCAATTTTAAAAGATAAGGGTTTTATTGAAAATAATCATTCAATCTTGTAGAGGAATCTTCTTGAAAATGAGGCGTTATGAAACCGTAAAAATCCGTTCACCCTGTATAAGTTAAAAATAACATTCTCCTCGTACTTTTGTCGGAAAAGTCAAAAAGTACCTCGTACGAAAAACGACAAAGGATTCCTTTCATATTCATTACTAAAAACTCACAAAAGGGTAAAATTGGATTTAAACATTTTTAGGTGGAGGGAAATAATATTACATATTCAGTAAACATGGATGTGGATGATAAAATACACCCCAGTAAATACCAAAGTATAAACAATCTCGGATAAAAATGAGATTGTGATATTTCCCTTACCTTAGGTCCGACTTGCTTTGTAAGTGTTCGAACCTCCTGTATAATGATTTAAATCATGTTATTGACTTATTACAGAATCATATTCATTGTTATTATATCATATATGGTCCACTTATGACTTTATATTACCCGTTCTTTTGTAAATTCATGTTAAAGTAGCGTTTTGGGTAAAATCGTCTCATTTGTCGTTCATGTTTTTAACGTGTAATTATTTATATGATTACTTAGATAATGATTACATAATTCCAGAATATAAAACATGATTTATATATATATATATATTCAGAATATACATATATAATAAATCATTAAATGGAAAGAAATACACCGTTCATGGAGACGGTAGTCCGTACGTACGCATGAACGCTGTTTTCGTTTCATTATTGAATTGAATGGAATTAAGTAGATGACATACATGTAAATAATTCAAGTATCATTATTAGGTCATATATTTCATTAGTACTTATTATATATACTTTATAATCATTCATGAATGGATAATCATTGAGAATGAATCTCATCGCGTCGTGGAGACGGTAGTCCGTACGTACGCACGAGCGATGATATCATTCCCATGGTCGTGGAATTGTGTTGAAGTGTATGTATACTATTTCAGTATCAATATCACTTTATAATAATCATATATATTTACTCATTACACCTTTATACCCATCCAATTAAGGTGGTGGAAGAAAATAGATTACACCACGGCGTGGAGACGATATTCCGTTCGTACGCACGCGCAGTGATTTCATTTTTCCATAGGATGGATAGAAGGTTAATTAGAGTTGTTTCATATTTATAATAACATATCAGTATATAATAAATACTGATGTTATTACTTTATCATGAAACAACTAAAGAAGAAGAAGTTGAAGAAGAAAGAAATTGAAAAGATCGGTAATGGATATTACCTCTTCTTTGGAACGCTTCTTTGAATCCTCCACTTAGGGAACTAAGATTAGTCTTTGAAGAAGACCAGGACCACTAGGATTATTATAGGGAAGTGGAGAGGAGAAAATGTCAGGGTTTGGCCGAGCTTGAGTGCTTAAATTGGTGTGAGGAGAAGGGGGAGGAGGTTCCCTTTTATAAGGGAGGAGAGGGGCCCTTAGGAATATCTCAAAATATTATTTTATATTAAAGTAAAAATCGGTTTATAATGGTTCCAAAGGGTATTATTTCGAAGGTAAAGTGGGTATGGGTCTAAATCCTATCAAAAAATAGGATTTAGACAAGTTTAGGATATTATTTTAACCGTATCAATTAGATTTAACTCTAAGTTAAATAATTTAACTTTTACCGTGACTTTTTGTTTTCTTACACTATATGGTTAATACACTTACTATAACATGCCAAACGAACCCCAAGTTGTTTATTATTAATATATATATCCTTATCTAAGTGATTTGGCCTAACCTTAGATTTTTAGGAATAAAATAACAATTAATAATATAATATTTGTTTTAAAAACTATTTTGTGTCAATTTTGACACTATTTGATATATGGTTTTTGTGAAAGTCAGAACAGAATTATATGTTAGAAAAAAGTTGATTAAATAAATACTAATATATCATAGTAACCTAGAAAATTAGTGGAATTCATAAAAAGTCTAAAATTACATTTATTTTGGTGTTTATAACATCAATTATGTCAATATTTCATTAATAAGATAATTACTCCATCATCATTGTGTCATAAATAAATTAAATTATTTAAAGTCTAAAAATTACAAATAAAATACAATTATTTAGGAAATCATTTTACCTTTATAATGAATATTTATAGTCGAATTTATCTTATGTGTAACCCCATATTAAAAATGATTTCCATATTAAACTTTGATTTTAACTATTTTAACTATTCATTAAATAAAATAATATTAAATGTCATAATCTAATCCAAGTGGACCTAAATGGTCATATTATACTCATAAGGTTGTTTTTGGTAGAATTACACTTATCCAATAGAATTAGGACATGTTTCAGGGTAATAGTAATATCATATTTACCCTTAGTTACCCTATTTACTATTAACCGCGGTAAAAAAAGTAAAAAGTTACTATTCACCAAAAAATTAGTTTTATCTCATTGAACCACATTTTACTTACTGATATCAACCGTGTCTGTCGGATTTTCGAAATTCCATTCACAGAAGCGGTAAAATTAAGTTTTATGCAAAATTCAGTTTTTAACCTACCACTTAGTGGTTTCACTATTCATCAAAAATTGAAAGTTTTCAGAAAAATACCAAAATTTCACCCTAGGCTAATTTCGGTATTCCGAATCCAAAAAATGAGGTCCATTTTGAAAGATATAATTTAAAAAATTTCAAAAAGTGGTTATTACTATTCATAACAGCTAGTTTTAATAATATTTTGATAGCATATCGTTGTTTAGTGAAACTCGGTATTGCGTACTACACACGCTATCAAGGAAGGTCGCGATTGCGTGTAATGAAAGGCAAGTCAAGGATGCATGTTGTGAAAGCTCCTTTTGGTGTAGTGTACAACACAAGACATTAATGAAATTAAAAAGAATATTTTTCATAAAATCTAGGGGTGTTACATTCTACCCCCCTTAAAATGAATTTCGCCCTCGAAATTCGTCGGGGTTATAAATGGTTTACTACTCGAAAGTTTCTTTAATAGAAACCCACATCATAAAAAGGAATACCAAAAACAATCTTTAAAAACAAAAGTATGAAACGTAACGGTTACCCAAATAAACTAATCACTGGGTTTCCACATAGGTGAAAATATGGATATGGAAGAAAAATCTAATCATCATGTTCTGATGGAGAGTGGTAGAGAACATGGCTATAGAAAAGCCAACAATCACAAATCCATAAATTTGTGACGATCTAAGGTACCATATGATTAATCAGATATGAGAGCACTGGGACAACATTTTTGGATTTCAAGATCATTTCCCTAAAGTTGAAGAATTTGAATTAGAATAAATACTTACTTTATTTTGGTACAATCTCACTGTTGTTCGTGCCTTGTACAATTTCCACTTCATCTCTTAAATAAATGAAGTTGAATTTGTTATTCGTGAAGTGTTATCAGATCATGTGATAGAATGACAGATCATTCCATCTGTCTCAAACAAAAGGTTAGCAAAAGTTATTAAATATTAATAAGTTATTCTATAGTGAGATTAATCATATATGGTTCCTAAAATGGACTTATACTTCATATATCATATTGATTAATAAAATAAAACTAGTTTCTACTAAACAGGGACTTCCTGTAGGCCAGTGGTAGGCGATAAAGGCCAGTCGCACTTCGGTTGTGGGTTCGATTCCCACAGCCTTGTCCGACGCGATGGGTTGTCGCCCGTTCTGCAGGTTTTCCTATAATACTATAACATCCCATCAATAATATCAAAAAAAACTTCTATCCTTAAACAATACTAACTTATGTCCAACATAATCCATTCCAATCTTTAGGCTTATCCATAATAATGCAGTCCACTCTCATAACATAGTGAAAACGATTACCAGAGATTTAACACCATCGTCGATCCCCATATATCATAAGATATGTTTTGTTGGCCACATTCCAAACATTCAAAGTCCTTAATATTGTATTCTCTTGAATACCCATTGAACCATAGTGAAAACATGAATGCAGTTAAAAGTTAACTCTTTTCACATACAAAAATCCTCAAAATTCTATATACTCAAACCATGATATCACTTAGTCCTTAAATCAATCATGAGCTCATGAATACTGTTAAACATTTCGTTTTCTCGTTTTCCCTTCATTATGCGCATATCATCTTATTTCCAAAAATATCTCAATCACTTTGAATACCACATTAGACCAATACATAAATATTCCAATACTCCATGATACAATATTATTTTGGAATCCCATTACATAAACACTTAATCATTCCACCACATCATTGTCATATTCAACATCGCCAATAGTGATCTCATGTGACTTCCCTTTGTCCTTTGCCTTCAGTGGTTGCTCATGTTGATCATCACTAACCCTTGGATTAGGGCATTTATTAGCATAATGCCCTATTTCCTTGCACTTGAAGCATTGAAGTTTTGGTGGTGCGTTCTCTGCAGTGTTTGCTTTATTCACATAATTAGAATCCCTTTTTCTATTACTTTGACACTCAGCTACTCGATGACCTTCTTTTCTACACCTAAAACATTTTCTAGTCCCTTTAAGACAATCTCCACCATGCTTCTTTCCACACTTTGTGCATAAGGAAACATTCATCTTCTTTTCCCCATTATTCTGAGATTTCTCCTTGAACTCCATCTTTCGTTTGTTGTCAAAACCATGAGATGGATATGTAACACCAACTTCCATTTCTACCTTGATAGCACAACGCACAATTTCTTCATAGCTACTGAAGTCTCTTATAGCTAATGCCCTTCGAAGACTTGGTTTTAAGCCACTGAAAAATCGATCAACTTTACATTCAGGTTGGATGATAATGCCAGATGCATACCTTGAAAGTCTTGTAAAATTTTCTTGGTATATACCAACAGATTCATCATCCTTCTGCTTCAACTCAAGAAACTCCTTTTCCATCTTTGTTCGAAGTATACGAGGGAAGTACTTACTGAAAAACAAGTTCTTGAACTCGTCCCATTCCATGGACTCAATTTCATCTCTTTGCCTCGTATTCTTGATAATATTCCACCATTGATCAGCTTCACCTTCCAAACGATATACTGCTAAGATGAATTTATCATGCTCAGAACATTGAATAACTGAAAATATCTTTTCAGTGGTACTGATCCATTATTCATCAACAAGTGGATCGGAAGTCCCACTGAAAGAAGGTGGACGTTGCCTCATGAAGGACTCAATAGAATATTGTTCCCTTCTCTGCTCATTTGGAAGTCCAGAATGATTCATAGCTTGTGTTAGTATAGCAACAAGATTTTGCACTCCATCTCCCATAACATTTGTTTGTTCAGGAGGGCAATCATTGCATTGTCCATTGCATTGATCAACACAGTTCCTTCGGGTTCCAGCCATCGTCTACAACCCAAAAAGAATAGTGTGAGAGGCAAAAATCATGCTAGGGAAAACAACATAATAAAGGGGGAGTACCTTCAATATCTAACATCTTAGGTTTAATTCTATGATCATTAGCGTAGTTATATTACTATAACCTATACGTATACTTAACCTTAGGGACATCCCTAGACATACCATAGAAATATCTCTAGGGATCTCACTAACGTTTTCGCATCATAGTTTCCAAAGGTTGACTAAACCTTTCCTCTGATACCAACTGTAGAGACCCGAAGCCTGACGTACGTGGACATTACATTACTTTTGCGGAATACTTAGTACATAACAAAAACACACACACAAGGATCGTAATAGTTTAGTGTCTTTGGAAACTCGGAGTATAATCTTCTAATCCTGGTGAAAGATCTTCAACATCTCCCATAAAGATCTTCCCTTTTTCTATACCTAAAACCTTTCTTTATATACTAGGGAAAGTAAACATAAAAGGGTGAGCTCAAATGCTTAGTAAGGGTAAAAAAAAGAAATATCAATCACATCATATTCATAAGAACAAAACATTTTGGAAATCTTAACCTGCAAAAGAGAGCATAATTTCATAACATGGGATAAATCATAGTAGTGAAATGAAATCACAATAATCATAACTTAAAACATGGAACTTTGTGGCATACACACATTATCATAGAGAATCATTTCTTGTTAGTCATGACTAATTTCCAAGACTATCTTAGTGGACAAAGTCCCTTTCTGAATCGAGTCACCCTCGTTTTAGTCCTGTTTCACTGAACCGGTATAACCTACCATTCCATCCATGTCTATCTCATGAGATATGAAATCTTTACCCAATGAATTGGAGGGAGATATAGGTCCCACCCATCTCATAATGATACCATTCTTATGTGTGACACAAAATCATAAATCATACATCATAGCATAACCCATGAAATAAAATGGGATTCTTAAACATCATGCCATCATAACATAATTCATAAACAATTGATATCATTTCATCATAAGAAAATTGAATCCATTTAAATCATAGAAAAATTTTACTTAAAACATACACATATAAAATAATGTCATCCTAGATGTAAAATAGTTTTGACAAAACACTTGAAATGAATTCTTGAGGAAAATATCCTTTCTTCTTTAAAATCATGTTCTTTTCAAAAAATTCCATGCAATTTTAAAAGATAAGGGTTTTATTGAAAATAATCATTCAATATTGTAGAGGAAGCTTCTTGAAAATTAGGCATTATGAAACCGTAAAAATCCGTTCACGCCGTATAAGTTAAAAATAACATTCTCCTCGTACTTTTTTCGGAAAAGTCAAAAAGTACCTCGTACAAAAAACGACAAAGGATTCCTTTCATATTCATTACTAAAAACTCACCGAAGGGTAAAATTGGATTTAAACATTTGTAGGTGGATGGAAATAATATTACATATTCAGTACACATGGATGTGGATGATAAAATACACCCCAGTAAATACCAAAGTATAAACAATCTCGGATAAAATGAGATTGTGATATTTCCCTTACCTTAGGTCCGACTTGCTTTGTAAGTGTCCGAACCTCCTGTATAATGATTTAAATCATGTTATTGACTTATTCTAGAATCATATTCATTGTTATTATATCATATATGGTCCACTTATGACTTTATATTACCCGTTCTTTTGTAAATTCATGTTAAAGTAGCGTTTTGGGTAAAATCGTCTCATTTGTCGTTCATGTTTTTAACGTGTAATTATTCATATGATTACTTAGATCATGATTACATAATTACAGAATATAAAACATGATTTATATATATATATATATTCAGAATATACATATATAATAAATCATTAAATGGAAAGAAATACACCGTTCATGGAGACGGTAGTCCGTACGTACGCATGAACGCTATTTTCGTTTCCTTATTGAATTGAATGGAATTAAGTTGATGACAGACATATAAATAATTACAGTATCATTATTAGGTCATATATTTCATTATTACTTATTATATATACTTTATAATTATTCATGAATGGCTAATCATTGAGAATGAATCTCATCGCGTCGTGGAGACGGTAGTCCGTACATACGCACGAGCGATGATATCGTTCCCATGGTCGTGGAATTGTGTTGAAGTGTATGTATACAATTTCATTATCAATATAACATTATAATAATCATATATAATTACTCATTACACCTTTATACCCATCCAATTAAGTTGGTGGCGGAAAATAGATTACACCACGGCGTGGAGACGGTATTCTGTTCGTACGCACGCGCGGTGATTTCATTTTTCCCTAGGATGGATAGAAGGTTAATTATAGTTGTTTCATATTTATAATAACATATTAGTAAATAAGAAATACTGATGTTATTACTTTATTGTGAAACAACTAAAGAAGAAGAAGTTGAAGAAGAAAGAAATTGAAAAGATCGGTAATGGATATTACCTCTTCTTTGGAACGCTTCTTTGAATCCTCCACTTAGGGAACTAAGATTGGTCTTTGAAGAAGACCAAGACATCTAGGATTATTCTAGGGAATTGGAGAGGAGAAAATGGCAGGGTTTGGCCGAGCTTGAGTGCTCAAATTGGTGTGAGGAGGAGGGGGAGGAGGTGCCCTTTTATAAGGGAGGAGAGGGGCACCTTAGGAATATATCAAAATATTATTTTATATTAAAGTCAAAATCGGTTTATAATGGTTCCAAAGGGTCTTATTTATAAGGTAAACTAGGGATGGGCCTAAATCCTATCAACCAATTGTATTTAGACAAGTTTAGGTTATTATTTTAACCTTATCAATTAGATTTAACTCTAAGTTAAATAATTTAACTTTTACCGTGACTTTTTGTTTTCTTACACTATATGGTTAATACACTTACTATAACATGACAAAAGAACCCCAAGTTGTTTATTATTAATATATATATCCTTATCTAAGTAATTTTGCCAAACCTTAGATTTTTAGGAATAAAATAACAATTAATAATATAATATTTGATTTAAAAACTATTTTGTGTCAATTTTGACACTATTTGATATATGATTTTTGTGAAAGTCATAACAGAATTATATGTTCGAACAGAGTTTATTAAATAAATAATAATATATCATAGTAACCTAGAAAATTATTGGAATTCATAAAAAGTCTCAAATTACATTTATTTTGGTGTTTATAACATCAATTATGTCAATATTTCATTAATAAGATAATTACTGCATCATCATTGTGTCATAAATAAATTAGATTATTTAATGTCTAAAAATTACAAATAAAATACCATTATATAGGAAATGTTTTTAGCTTTCTAATGATTATTTATAGTCGAATTTATCTTATGTGTAACCCCATATTAAAAATGATTTACTTATTAAACATTGATTTTAACTATTTTAACTATTCATTAAATAAAATAATATTAAATGTCATAATCTAATCCAAGTGGACCTAAATGGTCATATTATACTCATAAGGTTGTTTTTGGTCTAATTACACTTATCTAATAGAATTAGGATATGTGTTAGGGTAATAGTAATATCATATTTACCCTTAGTTACCCTATTTACTATTAACCGCGGTAAAAAAAGTAAAAAGTTACTATTCACCAAAAAATTATTTTTATCTCATTGAACCACATTTTACTTACTGATATCAACCGTGTCTATCGGATTTTCGAAATTCCATTCACAGAAGCGGTAAAATTAAGTTTTATGCAAAATTCAGTTTTTAACCTACCACTTAGTGGTTTCACTATTCATCAAAAATTGAGAGTTTTCAGAAAAATACCAAAATTTCACCCTATGCTAATTTCGGTATTCCGAATCCAAAAATGAGGTCCATTTTGAAAGATAAAATTTAAAAAATTTCCAAAATTGGTTATTACTATTCATAACAGCTAGTTTTAATAATGTTTTAATAGCATATCGTTGTTTAGTGAAACTCGGTATTGCGTACTACACACGCTATCAAGGAAGATCGCTATTTCATGTAATGAAAGGCAAGTCAAGGATGAATGTTGTGCAAGCTCCTTTTGGTGTAGTGTACAACACAAGACATTAATGAAATTAAAAAGAATATTTTTCATAAAATCTCAGGGTGTTACAGTAATGATAATACATTTATATATATTATTTAATTATTACCATTGGAAAATAGGAATCTTGTGTTAGGTAATTTTATTCATTTACCTTCAATTAGTTTTAGGCATAAGACATCAGTCAATTTTGTTTTCATAAAACACACACCAACCCCATTTCAGATTCATCACTTCAAATCACAAACCCATCTGCAATACTTGGTACTATGAACATAGGTACACTAAAAAACCATATCTTCACTTCCTTAATATTTTCATCACATTAATTAGTACAAGGAAACGTTACTCCATTCCATGTTAACATGGTTATTAGATTAGATAATTGTGAGTAAAACTTCAACATGGCCGATACTATGAAGCTAATACAAAACAAATATGGTTCTCATTCAAAAAAAATTCTTACCTAAAGAAAAATTATATACTTCTTTCTTGGATCCACTTATATACCCTCTATTGATATATTTGATAAAAAAATTGAATCTTTGTATAGCCAAAAGTAACATTCAGAAATTTTTTCATTCATATTATCCATTGTATGTTTCTTAATTTCAATCCACATGTGATATTGATTTTATTTCTAAATATTATAATATATAATAATAAAATATATAATTACTTCCACAAACTACTCATTGAAATATCTAAATAATCCTTTCATTGAATACTTTAAGGTATCAGTGCTATTAGTAAGACCAAATGGAATAACAATATTTTCATAATGTCCATACCTCAAATGGATGATTTTCATGTGTAGGCATTCACTTTTTACCCACAATGGTAAGGTATATATAAATGATAAATCAATGAATAATATTCAACTCCTCATAATTGATCAAAAAAATAATTAATATGGGGAATGATATTCTTAATGTTGATAGTCATTTTTCTATATTCTTGTTAATCAATATAGAGTTGGATTGATCCATAAATCATCACACCATAAAGAATAGGTTCCCAAAAAGGTGACACATTTGACCAAATGCATACCTTATAATGATTATCATGTTGTTTCTTAATCAGTTCCCTTAACATAATAGATTCCATTATAACACCAAAACACTTAAAATATTTTTGATTTCCAAAAATTATAACATAATGTCATATTTCATTACTTTGAAATATGAGTTTATAGAAACCACGCTATAGTAAACCATTATAATCATAATATTAAACTAAAATGTAAGAATACTAGTAAAAAATTTATGAAAAATTATTATTAATGTTTTACATAGTGTAAATGTATTTATTAATACATAATAAAAACTACTCAATTT
Organism: Viscum album; assembly: GCA_963277665.1. Taxonomy (NCBI): domain Eukaryota; kingdom Viridiplantae; phylum Streptophyta; class Magnoliopsida; order Santalales; family Viscaceae; genus Viscum; species Viscum album. The sequence goes on along the minus strand of OY728127.1, from coordinate 1,147,304,949 downwards.
TAAATAAAATCATTTTATCCTTCAATAATGTGGTTCATTATATAATGGTTTTTATTTATTTTTTTTGTGAATAGATATAATAAATTATTTATAAAAAATTTTAACATTTTATTTGATAAAATGTATAGAAAATAAGATAAATATTATCTTAGGGTGATTTTTTTTTATATTTCTTGTAATATTTATATTTCACTAAATAATTAATAATACATATTTTTATAGAAATATCCATTAATTTTTTGGTAAAAGGTACATTTTTTAAATTTATGTTAATTTTAAATATTGAAATTATAATTATAAATAATGTTAATAATTCCATAGGAATTTCAATTTTAAATTATATTAGTATAATTTTCATTTTCGGACAAAAACAAACTTTTCTAACAACTGTTTTTATAAACTCAATTTGTAATTATCATAAAAAAGTATATCAACCCTTACTAATTAATATTATAATTATAATTATAGATTATATATTAAATCATAAATCATTACATTAATATTATGGTATTTACTATGAAATTAATTTAATTTAATTATTTTTTATTATTTAAGAATAATTATTTAAACTTGTTTGTTGTTGCACATTGTCTGCTTATTTAAACTTAAATCACATAATATTTATAAATTTATACTTATAAAATGTATTAAACATTATTATTTAGAATAAATTATATAATATAGTAGTTTAATATTATTTTTTCATAATTAATAGTAAAAAAGTAATTTTTTCCATGGTTAAATTTAAAAAGAGATAACCAGGAATATTAAACCAGGAAATTTTTACATTATTGTTACCCAATCCTATCTAATTTTTTAAAAGATTTTTACACATTATGTTATAATAAAATTTAACTTGTAGATAGTGGTAAATACATTACCATGAATGTGACCTTATATAATTAAAATCCATTTTGAAATTCTATATGTGTCCTTGCCCACACTTATAAAATGTAACCTCTCATCATCCATTATTCACACTACATGTGACTCATATATCATGAGTAACCTATATTAAAATAACTATATGTTTTATACCATTTCAATATATCTTCTAGTATTCCTTGAATACAAATCACGAATTTATTAATGTGTAATCCAAACAGAGTTTCTCAAAGAATATGTATAAATCTTAACCATGGTATATAAATTTTATTACTTTGTACACCTTCTTTATAACATTTGAATCAATAAAAATAGGGTATAAATATTATCATAAATATATTGTTATGTTATTATTATTATTTCACAACCATTTCCCACCACTTCTTCATTAGATGGGAAAAACAATTATCTCTCGGGTGTACGTGTGGGCCTCTTCTTATACGTTGAGATACGATTCATTTTCTGTCAGCATCATTCTTGTGTGGTTATAATAATGATTTTAATATATATATATATATATATATGATATTAATGAAAAAATTAATCATTTTTAATTATAAAATATTTTCTATCTTCTAACCTTCTGATCCATTAGTAAACAATAACGTCCCTCAGTCATACATTTGGAATACCACCACAATGATGTTATGTGATCTGTTTTTAAATTTGTCTTGATGTGGATGGTAGAAAAAAATATTTAATTAACATGTAGGATATATATGGTATAATAATTAATTTAAAAATTATAAATATAATTTAACTTTCTTTAGTTCCGTCCATAGAAAAAGAAGATTCACCACACATATGTACATATGGACTACCATCTCCACGAAGTGAAGTAATAATTTCACATCACCACAAAATATTACTTGTTATAAACATATATAAAATTATTATATATAATAATTATATAATTATTATAATTATAAAAATGTAGGGGACATGATAAATGTTCAAGGACCATAATTACAAAACTAAAACACAATTGAATGAAAATGAAAAATAATAACTGAAATGAAATATTTAATTGAATATTATTATTAAAAAAGTATTGAAATAATATAATTAGATCTTATATGATACTATATGTATGAATGTGAATTAGTTATATAAATATAATAAATATAAATTTATAATAATGTTTTTGGAGAACTTATGAATCTAGAAGGATATATGGTTTGGTTTGAGACTCAATTTCATTTCTTAGGGATATGTTTTAATGTTATACAAAACCGTATCAGTTTTTTTATGTATAAACAACTAAATATGTTATTATTAGATACAATATGATTTTTATATATATAACTGTAAAGACACGTAAATTTGAATGGAAATATCTTTTTTCTAAATTTTCATTGGGATTTTACAAGAACACAGTTTCTGACGGCGCCTGATTCCGAGGCCCGGTGTGCCCAGAATCATTTTCCGAAGTTTAGCTCGGGTACGTTCAGTGAACGAACGAGCGGGTTTTTCTAACTTCTGAACTAGTGCTCAGAATCGAATTCCAAGGGCACCGATGGAATCGCAGTGTCAATATTTTCTTAGAAACGCCTTTTCCGGAGTTGCGTTTTATCGGGTGTGGTTTTTAATTTTTGGGGGTTAAGTGAAGAAAATAAAATAAAGTGGTGCGAAAACATTATTTTATTTCACTTAAATCCACTTAAAGCTGCTTAAGCTGAGTTGAAGAGGATAGGGTGCATTCCAAAATATCCTACCCTCTTGGTAGGATATTTGTGAGGTGGGGCCCGCATGAGCCCCACCATTTCTTTTCCTCTAAGTAACGCACCTGCAACCCCCCTCTTTAATGAAAGTCAACCGTGCATTTTTCTGGTTAAGAAACGCCTCATTAATTGGGCAGTTAAATCATTATAATTAATTCATTGAATTAATTGTTCGTTTCTTTTCTTTTGAATTTCAAACGTGTAATGTGCGTTAATAAAATAAGATAACTCTTATTTTGTTGCTGTTGGAACTTGTGGCGTGGAGTGAATTTGGAGGAAAACGTTCTTCTTCGGCGAAGAACGCGAAGAACGCGAAGAACGCGAAGAACGCTCCGACCTCCGATGAAGAACGCCAAACCCTCGGAGATTCACGATGCAACGCCATGTACCGTGACATCAACGACGTTTCTTCCGCGACGCTCCTTCCGCGACGATCCTTCTCTTCCGCGACGATCCTCTTCTTCCATGCCGGTTAATTCCACGACGAACTCGCGTTCGATGACAATGCTTGTGGTAGGGAATTATGTTTGTGAATGATTTTATTCCCTTGATTTCTTTCTTCCTAAAGAAAACAAAGAACACAGATCAACTTATTACCTAGTTGATCCGCGAACGTTTTCCTTGCGGGTTGGGAATAGTCTGTTGTGGGGAAAAACTGTTTGGGTTGTTTCTCTTTTGTTTGTGAAGTTTTCCTTGTTGTTCTTCGTCTTTTGGGCCGCTTGTTACTAACTTAACGGGAGGAGTATAATGACCCATACTTTAAATACATTGTTAATACTTCAAAATTGAAGCACACTTATTACAACATATGACGAAACCACAAAGGACCGTATAGGTATAGTGTCTTTAGAAACTGGGAAACATAAACAAATGGTTTATAAATCTTCTACAATGTCTCCCATTTATTTCATCATATCTCGGGTCCCTTTTAGCATATTCTACTTAATATCCATCTTCCTGACCTGGGGAAAAGAAAACATAAAAGGGTGAGCTCAAATTCTCAGCAAGGGCAAATAAATGAAATAAAAATCATATCATATGTTTTTGAAAATCATAACCTTCAAAGAGATCATAATATCTTAACATGGAACAAATCATAGAAGTGAAATTGAGATCCCCATAATCATAACATGAAACTTGAAACCTTGTGGAATGCACACATAATCATGGAAAATCATTTCTTGTTATTCATGACTCATTTCCAAGACTATCTTAGTGGACAAAGTCCCTTTCTGAACCGAGTCACCCTCGTTCCTGTCCTGTTTCACTGAACTGGTATAACCTATCGTTCCAGCCATGTCTATCTCATGAGATATAAAATCTTTACCCAATGCATTAGAGGGAGATATAGGTCCCACCCATCTTATAATGAATCCTTTCTTATGTTTGCCACATAATCATAAACCATACATCATAGTGTAACCCATGTAATAAAAATGGGATTCTTAAACAACATGACATCATAAAACAATTCATATAAGATAAAAGAATTCATAAAAATATTTCCATCACAACATAATCAAATCCCTGTAATAATAGGGATACAAATAGAACCCTTTATTATCTTAGATGGAAAATAATTTTGTTATAACAATTGAACTTCATTCTTGAGGAAAATATCCTTTCTACTTCAAAAACACTTTTCCTTTCTTAACATGTCATACAATTTTAAACTAAAAGAAGTTGATTAAAAATAAACTTGAATACTTGTAAAGGAAACTTCTTGGGAATAATGTTTTAGAAATCCATTCATGCCGTATAAGTAAAAAAAACATTCTTCGTACTTTTGTCGGAAAAGTCAAAAAGTACCTCGTACGAAAAATGACAAAAGATTCCTTTCGTACATATTACTAAAAACTCACCGAAGGGTAAAAATGGATTTAAAAAATTGTAGGTGGATGGAAATAATATTACATATTGATGAAACATGGATGTGGATGATAAAATACACCCTAGTAAATACTTACGAATAAACAATCTCGGATAAAAATGAGATTGTGATATTTCCCTTACCTTAGGTCTGATTTTCTTTGTACATGTCCGAATCTCCTGTATAATGGTTTAAATAATGTTGTTGACTTATTCCAGAATCATACATATTGATATGATATCATATATGGTCATATTCTTTGTAATATTTCATTGTTACTTGTTACTCGGGTCTTTATTGCCTTTTGTTCTTATGCGTGTTTTGCTGAATAAATTCTTATTCTTCTTTTAAGGTTATAGATACCTTATATCCAGAATGGTATTAGTGTAACATATATCATATTTATTCATTCAATTCATTTATATAATTACTAGGTAATGATGATTATGTAGAACGAGTCGCATCACATCGTGGAGATGGTATTCCGTACGTACGCACGAGTGATGATATCGTTCCTATGATCGTGGAATTGTATTAGAGTATATATATATATTATTTCAGTATCAATATTACTTTATAATAATCATAAATAGTTACTCAATACACCATTAGACCCATCTTTGTAAGGTGGTTGTGGAAAATAGATTACACCACGGCGTGGAGACGGTATTCCGTACGTACGCACGCGCGGTGATTTCATTTTTCCGTAGGATGGATAGAAGGTGAATTAGGGTTGTTTCATATTTATAATAACATATCAGTATGTAAGTAATACTGATGTTATTACTTTATCATGAAACAACTAAAGAAGAAGAAGTTGAAGAAGAAAGAAATTGAAAAGATCGGTAATGGATATTACCTCTTCTTTGGAACGCCTCTTTGAATCCTACACTTAGGGAACAAAGATTGGTCTTTGAAGAAGACCAGGACCTCTAGGATTATTCTAGGGATGTGTAGAGGAGAAAATGGCAGGGTTTGGCCGAGCTTGAGTGCTCAAATTGGTGTGAGGGGGAGGGGGAGGAGGTGCCCTTTTATAAGGGAGGAGAGGGGCACCTTAGGAATATCTCAAAATATTATTTTATATTAAAGTTAAAATCGGTTTATAATGGTTCCAAATGGTCTTATTTCGAAGATAAAGGGGGGATGGGTCGAAATCCTATCAACAAATATGATTTAGACAAGTTTAGGGTATTATTTTAACCTTATCAATTAGATTTAACTCTAAGTTAAATAATTTAACTTTTACCGTGTCTTTTTGTTTTGTTTCACTATATGGTTAATACACTTACTATAACATGCCAAACGAACCCCAAATTGTTTATTATTAATCTATATATCCTTATCTACGTCCTTTGGCCGAACCTTATATTTTTAGGAATAAAATAACAATTAATAATATAATATTTGATTTAAAAACTATTTTTTGTCAATTTTGACACTATTTGATATATGATTTTTGTGAAAGTCATAACAGAATTATATGTTCGAACTGAGTTGATTAAATCAACAATAATATATCATAGTAACCTATAAAATTAGTGTAATTCATAAAAAGTCCCAAATTACATTTATTTTGGTGTTTATAACATCAATTATGTCAATATTTCATAAATAAGATAATTACTGCATCATCGTTGTGTCATAATTAAATTAAATTATTTAATGTATAAAAATTATAAATAAAATACCATTATGTAGGAAATATTTTTATCTTTCTAATGAATATTTATTGTCGAATTTATCTTATGTATAACCCCATATTAAAAATGATTTACTTATTAAACTTTGATTTTAACAATTTTAACCCTTCTTTAAATAAATTAATAATAAATGTCCTAATCTAACTCAAGTGGGACCAAATGGTCATATTTTATTTATAAGGTTGTTTTTGGTCGAATTACACTTATCCAAAAGAATTAGGACATGTTTTAGGGTAAAAGTAATATCATATTTACCCTTAGTTACCCTATTTACTATTAACCGCGGTAAAAAAAAGTAAAAAGTTACTATTTACCAAAAAATTATTTTTATCTCATTGAACCACATTTTACTTACTGATATCAACCGTGTCTGTCGGATTTTCGAAATTCCATTCACAGAAGCGGTAAAATTAAGTTTCATGCAAAATTCAGTTTTTAACCTACCACTTAGTGGTTTCACTATTCATCAAAAATTGAAAGTTTTCAGAAAAATACCAAAATTTCACCCTAGGCTAATTTCGGTATTCCGAATCCAAAAATGAAGTCAATTTTGAAAAATAAAATTTATAAAATTTCAAAAAGTGGTTATTACTATTCATAACGACTAGTTTTAATAATATTTTCATAGCATATCGTTGTTTAGTGAAACTCGGTATTGAGTAGACGCAAGCTATCGAGGAAGGTCGCGATTGCGTGTAAAGTAAGCCAAGAAAGTGTGTAGTGAAATATTCCTTTGAACAAAATATTACTCATAAATATCTCGGGTGTTACATTCTACCCCCCTTAAAAAGAATTTCTCCCTCGAAATTCGTCACTTTGTAACAAACAGATGAGGATACTTCTCCCTCATCATATCCTCAAGCTCCCATGTAGCTTCTTCTAATTGGTGGTTCCTCCATTAAACTTTCACCAATCGAGTGGTCTTGTTTCGTAATACTTTTTCGCTACAATCCAGAATCTCTATCGGTTGTTCTTCATAAGAAAGATCTTGCTCCAGTGGTACAACTTCTGAGCTGAGTACATGTGAAGGATCAGGTATGTACTTTCTCAGGAGAGATACATGGAACACATCATGAACATGAGAGAGATTCGATGGAAGCGCCAATCGGTAAGCTACCTTTCCAACACGATCCAGTATTTCGAATGGACCGATATATTTAGGTCTCAACTTCCCCTTCTTTCCAAAACTCATAACCCTCTTCCAGGGAGATATTCGTAAGAACACTTTATCACCCACTTCAATCTCTAGGTCTTTTCTTCGGTTGTCGGCATAACTTTTCTATCGACTCTGATCTGCTCTTATGTGTTGTTGAATAGATCTAACCTTTTCAGCCATTCCATCAATGATATCAGGTCCTAATAGCTTTCTTTCCCCAACTTCATCTCAGTAAGTTGGAGTCCGACATTTCTTTCCATAGAGAGCTTCATAAGGAGCCATCTGAATACTGGAGTGAAAGCTATTATTATAAGAAAATTCCACCAAAGGTAGGTGTTGATCCCATCCTCCTTTGAAATACATAGAGCAAGTTCTCAACATATCTTCTAGGGTTTGAATTGTTCTCTCAGACTGACCGTCTATCTGGGGATGATAAGCAGTGCTGAAACTCAACTCTGTATCCAGAGCATGCTGAAGACTTCACCAGAACTTCACGGAAAATCTCGGATCCCGATCAGATATAATAGAAAGTGGTACTCCATGCAATCTTACCACTTCCTTTACATATATCCTGGCAAGCTGATCTAGAGAGAAATCCTCTCTAATAGCAATGATGTGTGCAGACTTTGTAAGATGATCAACTATGACCCAAATAGCATTATTGCCTTTGTATGTTTTAGGAAGTCCTGTGACAAAGTCCATAGTGATATTTTCCCATTTCCATTCGGGTATGGGTAATGGTTGTAACATCCCCTTAGACTTCTGTCTCTCAGCTTTAACTTGTTGACAAACCAAGCATCGAGAGACATATTCTGCAACATCTCTTTTCATGCCATCCCACCAAAAGTACTCTTTCAGGTCCCTATACATCTTCGTGATTCCAGGATGAATAGAGAATGATGAACTATGAGCCTCATCCAGCAGCTCCTTCTTTAATTCAGGGATGGGAGGAACACAAACCCGATTCCTGAACTTTATTATCCCATCACAATCAAGGTTAAATTTAGGAACATTTCTCACCTTCTTTTGTAACTCGACATCTTCTTTCTGTGCCTCTTTAATCTTCACATGTATAGATGGTTGAACATTCATTTGAGAAAGATAAGATTTTTCCTTTTCCATTATAATTCCAAGATCCATCCTTTTTAAATCCATAAATATTGGATCTTTTGTGATCCTCATCACGGATAAACTAGCATGGTCTTGTCGACTTAATGCATCTGCCACCTTGTTTGCTTTCACAGGGTGGTAATGGATTGAGCAGTCGTAATCCTTAATCACCTCCAACCATCTTATTTGACGCATATTCAACTCCTTTTGTGTGAAAATATACTTTAAACTTTTATGATCAGTATAAATATCACACCTTTCACCATAAAGGTAATGCCTCCAAATCTTTAATGCAACGATTACCGCAGCTAACTCCAAATCATGTGTTGGGTAATTTTGCTCTTGGATTTTCAACTGTCGTGAGGCATAAGCTATCACCATATAATTTTGCATAAGAACACACCCCAATCCCTTCTTGGATGCATCACTGTAGATCACAAACCTTTCTCTACTACAAGGAAATGTGAGCACAGGTGCACTGGATAACCTTCTTTTCAACTCCTTGAAATTCTCTTCATATTCCTCTGTCCAAACAAACTTAACTCCTTTCCGAGTCAACTTGGTGAGTGGATTAGATAATCGTGAAAAATCCATTACAAAACATCGATAATATCCAGCTAAACCAAGAAAACTTCAGATCTCAGTTATTGTTGTTGGTTTTGACCATCTTTCGATAACCTCTGTTTTTGCTGGAACCACAGATATCTCCTCTTTTGAGATTATGTGACCCAAAAATGCAACTTTTTGAAGCCAAAATTCACACTTGGTAAATTTGGCATAAAGCTTCTCCTTTCTCAGGGTCTTCAATATAATTCTCAAGTGATCTTCATGCTCTTCCTTTCTCTTTGAATAGACAAGAGTATCGTCTATAAAGACTACCACAAATTGATCAAGATAGTCTCTAAAGAATCTATTCATTAGATCCATGATGATGGCAGGGGCATTAGTAAGACCAAATGGCATCACTATAAATTCATAGTGTCCATACCTTGTACGGAAAGCCATCTTTGGTATATCATCCCTTTTGACCCTTAATTGATGATACCCTGAACAAAGATCAGTCTTGGAAAAGTATTGAGCTCCACGTAGTTGGTCAAATAAGTCATCAATGCGTGGGAGAGGATATTTGTTCTTGATAGTGATCTTGTTAAGTTCTCGATAATCAATGCAGAGTCTCATAGATCCATCTTTCTTCTTAACAAATAGAACAGGTACTCCCATAGGTGACGCAATAGGGCGTATGAATCCCTTATCAAGATTCTCTTGGAGTTGCTTCTTCAATTCCTGCAACTCAATTGGGGCCATTCTATAAGGTGTCTTTGAAAAAGGCAAACCACCCGGTACGAGTTCTATTGAAAACTCAACTTCACGATGTGGTGGAAGACCCGGTAATTCCTCCGGAAAGATATCATCAGACTCCTGGATGATGGGCATATTCTTAATCATAAGTTTCTCTCCAACCATTTGAGATAAATAACCTTCATTTAGTGGAATCAAGACCCATAATATGGAAGGAATTTCCACTGGAAGGTTATATTCATCCTTGCATCGATAGACGATCGTAGATTGGTCTGGAATATGAAATGTGACTTCCCTTCTTTGGCAATTGATATGAGCTCCATGTAGAGAAAGCCAATCCATGCCAATAATCACATCAAATTCCACTAAAGGAAGGATCACAAGATTAGCAGGAAGCACTTTCCCACAAACTTCGATCGGAGAAGAATTATAAACTTTTGATGCGACTGTTGTGCCATTAGGTGTTGTCACAGCTAACTCAACATCTTATTGTTGAGGTAATACGGTGATACCCTTAGAAAAGTTGTAACACCCCGAGCTTCCATGATACGCCTCTCTTTCAATAATGCAATAGCTTGCATTGTACGCAAGTTCGAGTTCTAACACACCGCAACTAATCAAAGTAGCTGTTATGAATAGTAATAACCACCTTTTAAATTTATAGAAATTTTATATTTCAAAATGGACTTCATTTTTGTATTCCTAATATTGAAATTAGCCTATGTTGAATTTTTTGTAATTTTCCGAGAACTTCCAAATTTTTTGAATAGTGAAAAATACTTAAAACAACTTTTTTAATCAAAATAATTCATAGTGATAAATTATACTATTGAGTGGTTTTAGAGTATAATTAGAATATATTTTTACCATTTTATCCAATGGTGGTCATTAGAATTAATTTAACATTGAAATTGGACATAAACAATTGCCAATCTTTTGATATAAATTGTTTCATAAAAACACGCTATTTGTTGTGACAGCGGGAATTAATTATAAAATTAATTAATGCAACTAATATGTTTGGAATTTTGTAAAATAGACATCATTTTTGAATTCGTAATATCAATTATAGCTTAGGGTGAAATTTTGGCCTTATTCTGAAAAACTTCAATTTTTGATGAATAGTGAAACCACTAAGTGGTAGTTAAATAACTGATTTTTTGTTTAAATGAAATATTACCACTTCTGTGATTTGATTTTCAAAAATCTGACATACATGGTTGTCATTAAGAAGTAAAATGTGGTTCAATAAGATTAAAATAATTTTTTGGTGAATAGTAACTTTTAAGTTCTTAATCGCGATTAGAGGTAATTAGTGTAGTTTAAGGTAAAAACAATGTTTTAATAATATTATATGAGCTTGACACTTGTCCTACTCCTATTGGATGAGTCATGGCCGACCAATACAACCCATGGGTCAACTTGGGGACCCCATGGAGCCACTTTAGTTGGAAAATGACATTAATATATATTTATTTAATGTTAAAATTAAATTGACACAAACATGAGTTGTTTTACTAAAATAGTTTTTAAGTGGGGTTAAAAAAGTCCAAATTTTGACTATAAATATTAATTAGAAAGCTAAAAAGATTTCCTACATCATATTATTTTTTTTATAATTTTTAGACATTAAATAAATTAAATTATTTATGACATCATTATGATGCAGCGATGACCTCATTATTTAATGATTTAAATAAAATGGGAAGATAATGCAACATCCAAGGCTTACACTTGTCCAAAGCCAATTGGATGAGGATATTTCGAACCCTTATCACCTTAGCCTCGAATTATATATGTGTGGGACCTTTAGAATCCGAAAAGCATTGTGAAATAATGTAACATTTCAATCTTTCCAAAAGTGCCCCTCCTCTCCACTTATAAAAGGCCCCCACCTCTCCCACCTCATTTACACTTTCAAGCCATTTGGCTCGGCCAACCTCTGCCCAAATACTCTCCCAACATTCCTCCCTTACTCATAGAAGCCTCACATTGGGCAGAACTCTTCCCAAGGAAGCCTTTGGCTCAAATCAAAAAGAGTTACCCGATTTTGAGGTAATGTATTTTCTAATGTTGTTTTGTTTTATTTTTCTTCTCCAACCCCCTAAAATCTTTTTATTCATTTATTTTGTAACAACACCAGTATCCTCAATATACTAGGATGTTGTTATAAGAAGGATTCGAGCTACACTTACACACACCTACATCTAATGGTTAAAGAACATACGGTTTCTGTGGATGGCGAATTTCTGCCTCACGAAACGATGATTGTTCAACACTCATATAACACCTTCAAAGGTGGCCATTAAGATGTCACTATATTTATATATGATATATAATGTGTTTATGTTTTAATTATGCTTCTGTATTTCTCATTTATGGCTTACTTTATGATTTCCATTATGGGTAAAACGCGATAATTTCATTTTAGGAAGTGCGGACTACCGCCCCCTCAAAGTGATTTGAATCGTTAATGCCATATGTGGGATGTATAAAGGATGGAGTAAATGGTATTATACACTATATTATACTGGAATTATATTATACATTTATATCATTATGATTTAGTTCCATTAAATATGAAATTGAAATGAAAGTAGCGTTCATGCGTACGTACGGCTTACCGTCTCCATGAACGGTGCATTTCATTTCTCACCTCTAAATGTTACGTAATATTATAAATGAATGTATATACTGGATATATAATATATATATGACATCTAAATCATGAATATAATTCTGGATATAATGGATATTTCACCACATAAACAACTTGTAATTATAAGAAGCTTATTGTTGACTCAAGTACCAAAGATCGACAAAACGACCGTTATTAACTTAAATAATTACATAATGTTCATATCATTGTAATAAGTGATATAATAAGGATAATGAAATTGAAAATGGTTCTTAATAAGGTATATATTAACTCTAGTTTATTATTCAGGAGGTTAAAGAACGGTTGAGTCAAGTCAGACACGAGGTAAGGGAACTTCTTAACCCAATTTCTATTCTTTGGGTTAATCTCCTACTTTCAAATTATGTCATGATATTGTTATGTCATATCTTGTATTTGTACTTTCTTTATGTGTAATTATAGTGAATACACATAATAGATATATTTTATTTAAATGATATTTGTAAGGGAATTTCTTAACCCAACTTCCATTCTTTGGGTTAATCTCCTACTTTCAAATTATGTCATGATATTGTTATGTCCTATTTTGTATATTTACTTTCTTTATGTGTACCTATAGTGAATACACATAATATATCTATTTTATTTTAAAAATGATCTTTTTAAGGACTTTGTCTCAATCCCATTTAATTGAGTCATATTTGGTTTTATACACAACTTTCTTTTATACGGTGTATAAACCCCTTTGACTTTTACGTTTATTCAAAAGGAATCTTTTTTATACGAAGCGTTTTGCTAAACGAAAAAAGGGAATGTTTTTCTTTCCGTACTTATGCGGTGACAATGACTTCTCCGCCACCGTGACCATTATTTGAGTTTCGGCTTCCTCTACAAGCCATCATTTTCTTTTTTAATGAAAAATAAATACAAAGTTTTAACATTCTTTTATTTTGGTATTGAAAATGGTTTTGAAAGCGTTTTTATTATATCAATGTGTTGTATTGATATCTTGTGATTGAAATGTGGAAATGTTATGTTTCCTTTATGCATGTTTTATGTGATACGATTATGTTATGGTTTATGATATGTTTAAACCTATTCATATGAGGAATGTATTGGACTTAATATGTGACGGGTGGAGCCCGCTATAGCTCCTCGATGCATCGGTAGGTCTCATGAGACAACTAGACGTGGAATTGGCCGAGGCCCTTTCCCAATTTGATTTATGGTTTTGGCCGAGGCCTTAATCATTTTAGACGTCTTGGCCGAGGCCTTGACAAAATGTTTCAGAATGTCCGGCATTATACATTCCCTCATTATGAAAGTGGTTATTGATATTGCATGTGATTATTCGACCAGTAGAATATCCATGTGAAGAAGAGAATGGCATTATCTCATTTTACTTTTGCCATATTATGTTGAAGTTCATGTTTAAAAGGCTTTTGTTTTAGTTATACATTGCCTTAAATGTTAATGTTTATTTATGAAAGCTTCCACATTATTGTTATCCTTACTGAGCATCTGAGCTCACCTCTTTCAATGTTTTAATGTTTTCCAGGATGTGAAGAAGTATTTTATGAATGACCTGCAGGGATAGTCAGAAGAGGATATGAGTGTGGACTATGGAGACTTTGTTATTGTAGTTTTTCACTTTATGATGTAATGTAACGTTTACGAATGTATCTAGTGTTTCCAAGGCTACTAAACTAATCGGTCTTTCGAGACTTGATCTTTTGTGATCATGCCAATGTTACGAAGTAATGCACCGACTCTGGGTAGCTGGGGTCGGGGCGTTACAGTTGGTATCAGAGGCAGTTTAGTACTAACCTTGGAAGCTAGATTTAGATAAACTCTGATTAGAGCACATAGCCCAAAGATAGACTTTGAGGATTAGTATAGAAGAACTTCCTAGAATTTTGTTATTGTAGAGATTTTGTGAGTTTTCCGAGCAATACATCCCTGTCTGGATACGAGCAGGTAGAGGCGGCTCTGGTACAGATGTACCTAGGGGTAAAACCCGAAAACACCGCTTTGAGCTAGACTCGAACGGGAACTGGTGCACGACAACGGGCCTTGCTGCACTCTTGGTTACGACACTCCCGGGGGATATGCTTAGGATAATTCTCATTTTCTTTACAAACCACTATGAAGGGTTATGAGTATATACTTCCTCAAAGAAAACATTTCTTTTTATGATTATGGATTATATCCATAAATAGTTCAATTTATGTAAAGTGTTTTACAAGTATGGAATTATGTATTTTGATTCATAAACTAATTTAGTTTATGCCATTGTTTAGAAATGGCGCCTAGTAGAAGGAATGGAAACCGTATCAATGCACGAACTCCGTGTAGGGATTGCCCTCCTGATCAAGATAATTATTGTGGATCTGGAGATACAACTGGTGCTGATCAACTTATTACCATACTGGGACAACTCACTCAGGTTATGAATAATAACCTTACTCGTATGGAGCACCCTGATCCGCAACGTGGAGGATCAATGCTAGATCGTTTCATGAGGCAACAACCACCAACCTTCAATGGGAGTACAAATCCTATAGTAGCTGAGCAATGGATAAATTCCTTAGAGAAAATATTCCATGCCTTGGGGAGTAGTGAAAGGGAGAAGGTTGTCATGGTAGTTTACCGCCTCACTGGAGATGCCGATCAGTGGTGGTCGCTGATTCAAAACACAAAGGAAGATGATGACGTATCGAATATGGAATGGAGGGAGTTCAAAGAGCTTTTCTTAGAAAAATACTTTCCTCGTGACCATCGAGCAGATATGGAAAGGCAATTTCTGAGTCTGAGGCAGAAGGAGGATGAGAATGTCGCAAAGTATGAGGCTAACTTTACAAGGTTAGCGAGGCATGCTGCCGATTATATACGTAACCCAAGGAGTAAGATTGATCGTTTCTTTGATGGGTTAAAACCATTTCTCCGTCAAGCTTTGGTATCACAATCCTTCTCATCATACGAAGATATTGTCTCGTGTGCTATCAAGACAGAAAAGGAATTCTCTAAGTCTTATGACAACAAAGTAAAGCAAGAGAAGAAGAGAACGGTGGAACAAGAGACAGATAATGGGAAAAAGGGAAAGAAGGATTTTCCATTATGTGATAATTGTGGGAAGAATCACCCTGGTACTTGCCTAAAAGGAATGGGAGTTTGTTATAAATGTGGAGAAAAGGGTCACCAGGCTCGTGATTGCAAGGGAAAGAAAGAGGCTGTCAAAGTTGAATGCTACAATTGTAGAGAAATGGGTCATTATGCAAATGAATGTCCTAAGCCTCAAGGAAACTTACCTCAGAAAAGGCCAAGGGATCAAGGCCAATCTTATGCTGTGACTACAGTTGAAGCGGAATAACTAATGTATTGGTGCTTTTGGACTCATGGATTATATTCTGGTTTTTAGAATAATGTGATATATATATAAGGATTGTACTGCAGTACTTGTTGATTTCAGTAAGGTTTTAATATGATTAAGGTAATCATATTTTTAGTATGTGACAATAAGAGAAACTTTTCTTTGTTTGGGGAATCTGATAAATTGATTTTGGAATTAAGAGACCTTTTAGAGAATGTCTGGACAGAGGTATTTTGAATAACTATAAAGGTTGGAGTGGATTAAGTTGATCTTTGGATAGTATTGTTTAAGGTTAAAAATTTATGAAGATTATTTTTGAATATTATAATACTATAGTTTTAGGAAAAGGACAACCTGCAGGGTGGGGCATAACCCGTTGCGTCGGACCAAGCTGCAGGAATCGAACCCACAATCATAGTGCGACAGGCCTTTATTTCCTACCACTAGCCTACAGGAATTCCCTGGTTATTACAATATAATTTTACTAATCTAAATGGTATGTGTTAACATTTGGAACCTTATACAATTAGGATAATAATAATATTTTTGAGTTCTATTATCTTTTTGAGTGAAAGATGAGTTGAAGGTTGAAACACTAATTGTCAAGCATAAATATATATATACCTATCTCTTATTCAATGAATAAATTAATTCTTAAACTTTAGTAAAGGGATATTAAAACAAAAAATGTGTTATCCTAATACCTTATGTCTTGTTGAACTGATGATATTTTAAATCAACATTGATTGAAGGCTTTGAGGCCCTCAATTTGACAGTTGATTGTGATTGATGACCTCAATCACTCCCTACAAATATTTACGTTTTTCCTCCAATTATATGTCTTTAATTGCCACCAATGTTCTCCTTATCGAGATCATAATTTGGTGGTGACTTTCTTATTTCCATTTTCCCTCTTATTAAGGCTAAATTTTATTAATCTTATTTCCGATGTGGGTTTTCCTCAAAGGTATTTTCTCTTTTCAACCTTTTATTTTCAAAGAAAAATTTCAAATTGCGAGGACGCAATTTATTGAAGGAGGGGAGAATGTAACACCCCGAGCTTCCATGATACGCCTCTCTTTCAATAATGCAATAGCTTGCATTGTACGCAAGTTCGAGTTCTAACACACCGCAACTAATCAAAGTAGCTGTTATGAATAGTAATAACCACCTTTTAAATTTATAGAAATTTTATATTTCAAAATGGACTTCATTTTTGTATTCCTAATATTGAAATTAGCCTATGTTGAATTTTTTGTAATTTTCCGAGAACTTCCAAATTTTTTGAATAGTGAAAAATACTTAAAACAACTTTTTTAATCAAAATAATTCATAGTGATAAATTATACTATTGAGTGGTTTTAGAGTATAATTAGAATATATTTTTAACATTTTATCCAATGGTGGTCATTAGAATTAATTTAACATTGAAATTGGACATAAACAATTGCCAATCTTTTGATATAAATTGTTTCTTAAAAACACGCTATTTGTTGTGACAGCGGGAATTAATTATAAAATTAATTAATGCAACTAATATGTTTGGAATTTTGTAAAATAGACATCATTTTTTAATTCGTAATATCAATTATAGCTTAGGGTGAAATTTTGGCCTTATTCTGAAAAACTTCAATTTTTGATGAATAGTGAAACCACTAAGTGGTAGTTAAATAACTGATTTTTCGTTTAAATGAAATATTACCACTTCTGTGATTTGATTTTCAAAAATCTGACATACATGGTTGTCATTAAGAAGTAAAATTTGGTTCAATAAGATTAAAATAATTTTTTGGTGAATAGTAACTTTTAAGTTCTTAATCGCGATTAGAGGTAATTAGTGTAGTTTAAGGTAAAAACAATGTTTTAATAATATTATATGAGCTTGACACTTGTCCTAATCCTATTGGATGAGTCATGGCCGACCAAGAAAACCCATGGGTCAACTTGGGGACCCCATGGAGCCACTTTAGTTGGAAAATGACATTAATATATATTTATTTAATGTTAAAATTAAATTGACACAAACATGAGTTGTTTTACTAAAATAGTTTTTAAGTGGGGTTACAAAAGTCCCAATTTTGACTATAAATATTCATTAGAAAGATAAAAAGATTTCATACATCATAGTATTTTTTTTATAATTTTTAGACATTAAATAAATTAAATTATTTATGACATCATTATGATGCAGCGATGACCTCATTATTTAATGATTTAAATAAAATGGGAAGATAATGCAACATCCAAGGCTTACACTTGTCCAAAGCCAATTGGATGAGGATATTTCGAACCCTTATCACCTTAGCCTCGAATTATATAAGTGTGGGACCTTTAGAATCCGAAAAGCATTGTGAAATAATGTAACATTTCAATCTTTCCAAAAGTGCCCCTCCTCTCCACTTATAAAAGGCCCCCACCTCTCCCACCTCATTTACACTTTCAAGCCATTTGGCTCGGCCAACCTCTGCCCAAATACTCTCCCAACATTCCTCCCTTACTCATAGAAGCCTCACAATGGGCAGAACACTTCCCAAGGAAGCCTTTGGCTCAAATCAAAAAGAGTTACCCGATTTTGAGGTAATGTATTTTCTAATGTTGTTTTGTTTTATTTTTCTTCTCCAACCCCCTAAACTCTTTTTATTCATTTATTTTGTAACAACACCAGTATCCTCAATATACTAGGATGTTGTTATAAGAAGTATTCGAGCTACACTTACACACACCTACATCTAATGGTTAAAGAACATACGGTTTCTGTGGATGGCGAATTTCTGCCTCACGAAACGATGATTGTTCAACACTCAGATAACACCTTCAAAGGTGGCCATTAAGATGTCACTATATTTATATATGATATATAATGTGTTTATGTTTTACTTATGCTTCTGTATTTCTCATTTATGGCTTTCTTTATGATTTCCATTATGGGTAAAACGCGATAATTTCATTTTAGGAAGTGCGGACTACCGCCCCCTCAAAGTGATTTGAATCGTTAATGCCATATGTGGGATGTATAAAGGATGGAGTAAATGGTATTATACACTATATTATACTGGAATTATATTATACATTTATATCATTATGATTTAGTTCCATTAAATATGAAATTGAAATGAAAGTAGCGTTCATGCGTACGTACGGCTTACCGTCTCCATGAACGGTGCATTTCATTTCTCACCTCTAAATGTTACGTAATATTATAAATGAATGTATATACTGGATATATAATATATATATGACATCTAAATCATGAATATAATTCTGGATATAATGGATATTTCACCACATAAACAACTTGTAATTATAAGAAGCTTATTGTTGACTCAAGTACCAAAGATCGACAAAACGACCGTTATTAACTTAAATAATTACATAATGTTCATATCATTGTAATAAGTGATATAATAAGGATAATGAAATTGAAAATGGTTCTTAATAAGGTATATATTAACTCTAGTTTATTATTCAGGAGGTTAAAGAACGGTTGAGTCAAGTCAGACACGAGGTAAGGGAACTTCTTAACCCAATTTCTATTCTTTGGGTTAATCTCCTACTTTCAAATTATGTCATGATATTGTTATGTCATATCTTGTATTTGTACTTTCTTTATGTGTAATTATAGTGAATACACATAATAGATATATTTTATTTAAATGATATTTGTAAGGGAATTTCTTAACCCAACTTCCATTCTTTGGGTTAATCTCCTACATTCAAATTATGTCATGATATTGTTATGTCCTATTTTGTATATTTACTTTCTTTATGTGTACCTATAGTGAATACAAATAATATATCTATTTTATTTTAAAAATGATCTTTTTAAGGACTTCGTCTCAATCCCCTTTAATTGAGTCATATTTGGTTTTATACACAACTTTCTTTTATATGGTGTATAAACCCCTTTGACTTTTACGTTTATTCAAAAGGAATCTTTTTTATACGAAGCGTTTTGCTAAACGACAAAAGGGAATGTTTTTCTTTCCGTACTTATGCGGTGACAATGACTTCTCCGCCGCCGTGACCATTATTTGAGTTTCGGCTTCCTCTACAAGCCATCATTTTCTTTTTTAATGAAAAATAAATACAAAGTTTTAACATTCTTTTATTTTGGTATTGAAAATGGTTTTGAAAGCGTTTTTATTATATCAATGTGTTGTATTGATATCTTGTGACTGAAATGTGGAAATGTTATGTTTCCTTTATGCATGTTTTATGTGATACGATTATGTTATGGTTTATGATATGTTTAAACCTATTCATATGAGGAATGTATTGGACTTAATATGTGACGGGTGGAGCCCGCTATAGCTCCTCGATGCATCGATAGGTCTCATGAGACAACTAGACGTGGAATTGGCTGAGGCCCTTTCCCAATTTGATTTATGGTTTTGGCCGAGGCCTTAATCATTTTAGACGTCTTGGCCGAGGCCTTGACAAAATGTTTCAGAATGTCCGGCATTATACATTCCCTCATTATGAAAGTGGTTATTGATATTGCATGTGATTATTCGACCAGTAGAATATCCATGTGAAGAAGAGAATGGCATTATCTCATTTTACTTTTGCCATATTATGTTGAAGTTCATGTTTAAAAGGCTTTTGTTTTAGTTATACATTGCCTTAAATGTTAATGTTTATTTATGAAAGCTTCCGCATTATTGTTATCCTTACTGAGCATCTGAGCTCACCCCTTTCAATGTTTTAATGTTTTCCAGGATGTGAAGAAGTATTTTATGAATGACCTGCAGGGATAGTCAGAAGAGGATATGAGTGTGGACTATGGAGACTTTGTTATTGTAGTTTTTCACTTTATGATGTAATGTAACGTTTACGAATGTATCTAGTGTTTCCAAGGCTACTAAACTAATCGGTCTTTCGAGACTTGATCTTTTGTGATCATGCCAATGTTACGAAGTAATGCACCGACTCTGGGTAGCTGGGGTCGGGGCGTTACAAAAGTTTTCAGAAATAAAAGAGTGGGTGGATCCAGAATCAAATAAAACATTTTCTACTTTAGAGTGGATGGTAAGTGTACCTTTCACCACTTCGTTATCGTACTCCACATCGCTGATAGAAATTGCATGTGACTTTCCTTTGTCTTTAGCCTTAAGATTTTGTGGACGCCGACCATCATCATCAACCCTTGGATTTGGGCATTGATTGGCATAATGCCCCATCTCCTTGCATTTGAAACATTGAAGTGTAGTAGGTTCATTCTGTGTATCCCTTCCTTTGTTTGCATCATTAGACATCTTCTTCCCATTATCGCGGAATTCAAATGCCCGATGACCTTCCTTTCCACATTTGAAACATTTACTTGTCCCTTTAAGACAACTCCCTCCATGTTTCTTTCCACACTTTGAGCATAAGGGAAAGCTCATCTTCTTTTCAGTGTTCTCTTTAGATTTTCTTTTGAATTCCATCTTCCTCTTCTTATCAAACCCATGTGACTGATGGGTTACTCCAATCTCCATCTCGACTTTGAGATCACATCGAATGATTTCCTCGTAGCTATTGAAGTCCCTTATGGCTAATGCCCATAGAAGACTTGGTTTTATGCCACTAAAGAATCGATCGATCTTACTCTCAGATTGGATAATAATACCAGAAGCGTACCTTGCAAGTCTTGTAAAATTTGCTTCATAGGTACCAACAGATTCATCATCCCTTTGCTTCAGTTCAAGAAACTCTTTCTCTATCTTTGTTCGGAGAATACGAGGGAAGTACTTATTAAAAAAAAAGTTCTTGAACTCGTCCCATTCCATAGACTCAATTTCATCCATTTGACTCGTATTCTTAATAAGATTCCACCATTGATCAGCATCTCCTTCCAAACGATACACTGCTAGGATGACTTTATCATGTTCAGAACATTGAGGAACTGAAAATATCTTTTCAGTAGTACTAATCCATTATTCATCAACTGATGGATCAGTAGACCCACTGAAAGAAGGTGGACGCTGCCTCATGAAGGATTCAATAGAATGTTGCTCCTTCCTTTGCTCGTTTGGAAGTCCTGCATGATTCATATCTTGAGAAAGTTGTGTGAGCATGGCTACAAGATTTTTCATTCCAGCTCCCATATCGTTTGGTTGCTCAGGGGGACAATCATTGCATTGCCCATCACATTCCGCATTAACACGGTTCCATCGGGTTCCAGCCATTGACTAAAACCAAGAAGAATAGTGTGAGCAACACTAATTATAATAGGAAAACCACATAATCAAGGATAAAATTTCACACTTAAGGTCTTATCCTAGGGTATTCATGGCCATTTCTAAAACACTAAGATTGTGTTCTATGCTTAGACTTATCCTTAGGGTTCTTACTATGGCTTTCACATCCTAGTTTCCAAAGGTTGACTATACCTTTCCTCTGATACCAACTATAACGACCCATACTTTACATACATTATTAATACATCAAAATTGATGCACACTTATTACAACATATGACAAAACCACAAAGGACCGTATAGGTATAGTGTCTTTAGAGACTGGGAAACATAAACAACTGGTTCATAAATCTTCTATAGTGTCTCCCATTTATTTCATCATATCTAAGGTCCCTTTTAGCATATTCTACTTAATATCCATCTTCCTGACCTGGGGAAAAGAAAACATAAAAGGGTGAGCTCAAATGCTCAGCAAGGGCAAATAATGGAAATAAAAATCATATCATATCTTTTGAAAAATCATAACCTGCAAAGAGATCATAATATCTTAACATGGAAAAAATCATAGAAGTGAAAATGAGATCCCCATAATCATAACATGAAACTTGAAACCTTGTGTCATGCACACATAATCATGGAAAATCATTTCTTGTTAGTCATGACTCATTGCCAAGACTATCTTAGAGGACAAAGTCCCTTTCTGAACCGAGTCACCCTCGTTCCAGTACTGTTTCACTGAACTGGTATAACCTACCGTTCAAGCCATGTCTATCTCATGAGATATAAAATCTTTACCCAATGCATTGGAGGGAGATATAGGTCCCACCCATCTTATAATGAATCCTTTCTTATGTGTGCCACATAATCATAAACCATACATCATAGCGTAACCCATGTAATAAAAATGGGATTCTTAAACAACATGAAATCATAAAACAATTCATATAAGATAAAGGAATTCAAAAAAATATTTCAATCACAACATAATCAAATCCATGTAATAATAGGGATAAAAACAGAACCCTTTATTATCTTATATGGAAAATAATTTTGATATAACAATTGAACTTCATTCTTGAGGAAAATATCTTTTCTACTTCAAAAACACTTTTCCTTTCTTAACATGTCATAAAATTTTAAACTAAAAGAAGTTGATTAAAAATAAACTTGAATACTTGTAAAGGAAACTTCTTGGGAATAATGTTTTAGAAGTCCATTCATGCCGTATAAGTAAAAAAACATTCTTTGTACTTTTATCGGAAAAGTCAAAAAGTACCTCGTACGAAAAACGACAAAATATTCCTTTCATACATATTACTAAAAACTCACCGAAGGTTAAAAATGGATTTAAACAATTGTAGGTGGTTGGAAATAATATTACATATTGATGAAACATGGATGTGGATGATAAAATACTCCCCAGTAAATACTTACGAATAAACAATCTCGGATAAAAATGAGATTGTGATATTTCCCTTACCTTAGGTCCGATTTGCTTTGTACGTGTCCGAAGCTCCTGTATAATGGTTTAAATAATGTTATTGACTTATTCCAGAATCATACATATTGATATGATATCATATATGGTCATATTCTTAGTAATATTTCATTATTACTTGTTACTCGGGTCTTTATTGCCTTTTGTTCTTATGCGTGTTTTGCCGAATAAATTCTTATTCTTCTTTAAAGGTTATAGATACCTTATATCCAGAATAGTATTAGTGTAACATATATCATATTTATTAATTCAATTCATTTATATAATTACTATGTAATGATGATTATGTAGAACGAGTCGCATCACATCGTGGAGACGGTATTCCGTACGTACGCACGAGTGATGATATCGTTCATATGATCGTGGAATTGTATTGGAGTATATATATATATATATATATTATTTCAGTATCAATATTAATTTATTATAATCATAAATAGTTACTCATTACACCATTATACCCATCCTTGTAAGGTGGTGGTGGAAAATAGATTACACCATGGCGTGGAGACGGTATTCCGTACGTAAGCACGCGCAGTGATTTCATTTTTCCGTAGGATGGATAGAAGGTGAATTAGGGTTGTTTCATATTTATAATAACATATCAGTATGTAATTAATACTGATGTTATTACTTTATCATGAAACAACTAAAGAAGAAGAAGTTGAAGAAGAAAGAAATTGAAAAGATCGGTAATGGATATTACCTCTTCTTTGGAACGCCTCTTTGAATAATCCACTTAGGGAACTAATATTGGTCTTTGAAGAAGACCAGGACCTCTAGGATTATTCTAGGTAAGT
This sequence comes from Viscum album, assembly GCA_963277665.1. NCBI lineage: Eukaryota > Viridiplantae > Streptophyta > Magnoliopsida > Santalales > Viscaceae > Viscum > Viscum album. Next base: position 1,147,280,724 of record OY728127.1, on the reverse strand, counting down.
GGAGAGGAGAAAATGTTAGGGTTTGACCGAGCCTGAGTGCTCAAATTGGTGTGAGGAGGAGGGGGAGGAGGTGCCCTTTTATAAGGGAGGAGAGGGGCACCTTAGGAATATCTCAAAATATTATTTTATATTAAAGTCAAAATCGGTTTATAATGGTTCCAAATGGTCTTATTTCGAATCTAAAGTGGGGATGGGTCGAAATACTATCAACCAATAGGATTTAGACAAGTTTAGGGTATTATTTTAACCTTATCAATTAGATTTAACTCTAAGTTAAATAATTTAACTTTTACCGTGTCTTTTTGTTTTCTTTCACTATATGGTTAATACACTTACAATAACATGCCAAAAGAACCCCAAATTGTTTATTATTAATATATATATCCTTATCTAAGTCATTTGGCCGAACCATAGATTTTTAGGAATAAAATAACAATTATTAATATAATATTGTATTTAAAAACTATTTTGTGTCAATTTTGACACTATTTGATATATGATTTTTGTGAAAGTCATAACAGAATATTATGTTCGAAACAAGTTGATTAAATCAACAATAATATATCCTATTAACCTAGAAAATTAGTGTAATTCATAAAAAGTCTCAAATTACATTTATTTAGGTGTTTATAACATCAATTATGTCAATATTTCATAAATAAGATAATTACTGCATCATCGTTGTGTCATAATTAAGTTAAATTATTTAATGTCTAAAAATTATAAATAAAATACCATTATGTATTAAATCTTTTTATCTTTCTAAGGAATATTTATTGTCGAATTTATCTTATGTATAACCCCATATTAAAAATGATTTAATTATTAAACTTTGATTTTAACTATTTTAACCCTTCTTTAAATAAATTAATAATAAAGGTCCTAATCTAACTCAAGTGGGCCTAAATGGTCATATTTTATTAATAAGGTTGTTTTTGGTCGAATTACACTTATCCAATAGAATTAGGACATGTGTTAGGGTAATATTAATATCATATTTACCCTCAGTTACCCTATTTACTATTAACCGCGGTAAAAAAAGTAAAAAGTTACTATTCGCCAAAAAGGTATTTTTATCTCATTGAACCACATTTTACTTACTGATATCAACCGTGTCTGTCGGATTTTCAAAATTCCATTCACAGAAGCGGAAAAATTAAGTTTCATGCAAAATTCAGTTTTTAACCTACCACTTAGTGGTTTCACTATTCATCAAAAATTGAAAGTTTTCAGAAAAATACCAAAAATTCACCCTAGGCTAATTTCGGTATTCCGAATCCAAAAATGAAGTCCATTTTGAAAAATAAAATTTATAAAATTTCAAAAATTGGTTATTACTATTCATAACGGCTAGTTTTAATAATATTTTAATAGCATATCGTTGTTTAGTGAAACTCGGTATTGTGTACGACGCAAGCTATCGAGGAAGCTCGCGATTGCGTGTAAAGTAAGCCAAGCAAGTGTGTAGTGAAAGATTCCTTTGAACAAAATATTACTCATAAAAATCTCGGGTGTTACAAGGAGGTCGGACCGCACGAACACGGCCGACTCTCCTCCCTCTTTGTTGTTTGATTCGTTGCGGAACGAACAAAGGCGGCACAGTGCAACGGCACCATGTGGACACGAGAAAGAACACGGCGAAGAAGCGCGGCGCCGTCGCGCCGCGCCATTGAGGCCGAACGAAAACGCGGGCAGAGACGGGGCCACGGAGGCGATTTGAAGACCCCGCGGTTTGCTGTCGAAGTGCGGATCGACGACCGATGGTGAGGCGGGCCGCGAAGGCGTCTTGAAGGCTTTGCAGCGAAGGTCGGGTCCCGGGATGATCACTGGCGAAGACCGTAGGTGAATCGGACCACCGGAACGCGTCCGGTGGTACCTGGAATCCCCCGCCGGCGCGCCGTCGGAAGAATCCGCCATGGCTGAAGCCGCGGCGGCGACCGAGGGTCCCGCGGCCGCACGGGACAGGGGAACATGGGGCGCGACAGAGTGCCATGTCCGGTGACACGGAGCGGCCCCCGCGGGGGGGGGGGGGGGGGGCTCCTTGGGCGCGGCCGCTCGGCCAGCGCCGAGCCCCCCGGCCAGACCGCCAGCCCGGGTCGCGCCCAGACCGGGCCGGACCGCACCGGCCGGGCCGGGTCGGACCCGGACCCGGGTTGGGTCGACCCGGTTCGGGCCGACCCAGGGGGGTTGGGCGGGTCGGTCCGGACCCTGACCCCCCGTTTTCGAACCTTTTGGGTCTTTTGCTCGTATCTTGAGCTACGAGCCTCCGATCGATGCGCCGTAAGTGGCGATGTGATCCTTGGATCGAGACGGTCGTTTCGGTATATCTCACTCAAGGTTTCGGAATACTTTGGGTTTGGCCGGGTTGGTTCGTTCACGAAACCAACCGGGCCCTCAGAGCGGAAACGCCCATATCATGAGCTCCGGACGTCCGATTGATGTTCCTTCAACATTGTTGAAATCCTATAAGTGAGACGGATCTTTTGACTTACTCCGCTCGATGTTCGGATGCCGTCGGAGTGTGGTCGGGTTAGTTCGCACATGAAACCAACCGGGCCCCTAGAACAAAAAGGCCAATAACACACAGACCGGGCATCCGATTGATGCGCCGTCTGTCTCGTTGAATTCCTATTGATGAGGCAGAACTTTTGGAATACTTCTCCTGAGCTTTGGATGCAGTTGGATAGTGGCCGGGTTGGATTGCACACGAATCCAACCGGGCCCCTGGAACGGAAAAGCTGATAATTTTCAGACCGGACGTCCGTTTGACAAACCGTCAGCGGCGTTGGTGATCACATGGAGAAACAGTCCCTATGAGTATACCCTATGAGAGTTCGGGGTACAGTTGAGTTACATCCCGGTTGGTTCGCACATGAAACCAACCGGGCCCCGGGGACGAAAAGGCTAGTAACTCACAGACCGGGTGTCCGATTGACGCGTCGTCTGCTGCGTTGATACCCCTGTGACAAGGCGGTCCTTTGAGATAATTCTTCTTGGAACATTGTGATACTTGTAGTATCGACCAGAAGCTCATGGAGTGGACCCTCCCGGAGACGATCATGCCGAGTATGGAGACCGTGTAGCCGGCTTAGACCTGACGACTGCTTGACCGATCTACTTGGTGTGTTTTGGATAGCCCAGTGGGGAGCGCTTGGTTGTAGCGGTAGACCCACGACGGAGGAGCGCTTGGTTGTAGCGGTAGACCCGTGGTACTCAACAGAAGGAGTACCTCTGGAGGCTATGAGGGGGAGCGCTTGGTTGTAACGGCAGACCCACGGCGGAGGAGCACTTGGTTGTAGTTGCAGACCCACCGTACTCAACAGAAGGAGTACCTCTTGAGGCTATGAGGGGGAGCGCTTGGTTGTAGCAGCAGACCCATAGTGGGAAGCACTTGGATGTAGCAGCAGGCCAACAGTACTCGATAGGAGGAGTAACTCAGTAGTCTTATGTTAATGAGAAATACCTCAGAGTCGTGACAGGACCACTGTACACTCCAGAGACGGGGCTCTTCAGCAGTTATGGTTTCGATCATGAAAATACTGGTTTGAGCTGAATCATTGACCGTTGTGTTTACCTCATGAATGATATGGTTCACTTGATAACATAGGTATATGTATGGGCATATACCTGGGTAGTGGTTATCTTTTGATTTCATAATCTTGGTGTTTCTTCATGATTGAGATGGGTTACTTGATAACATAGGTTTATGAAAGGGCATATACCTAAGTAGAGGTTATCTGTTGAGATCTTCTTTGTGGTTATCAATGTTGCTTTAGTGAGACCTTGAGGGTCTCAGGGTCCCTACTGAGTATCGTTATACTCACCCCTGCACGGGCTATGCCCGCACCTCGTTGTGTTGGTTGTAGACGACAGGCAGCGCTGACGGAGGCTCAGTGTTCGAGGAATGGACGGTACCCGAAGGTGGACCACACGACGTGTCAGTAACCGGAGGTGGACCACACGACAAGTCAGTTTCCGGAGGTGGACTTCACGGCGAGATGACACTCGGAGGAGGTTGACGAACGAGAGCGTTGTGGAGGATATCTGTACATACCCTTCAGGTAGGATCTGTGGTGGACGATCCAGGAGCTGCGCCATCTGTACCTTCCTTTCAGGTAGGATCCGAGGAGGACAGCCGAGGAGCTGCTTCCGTCCTTCCAGCTGTTGTCTTTTTCTGTTGTACTTTGTTCAGATGTAATTTTACTTTCTTTTGGGTTTGTATTCTGGCCCATTTACCTTTCAGCACTTCTCTTTGTAGTTAGTCTTTTACTTCTGCTTGTACTCTGTGGTGTTTTGTTTACTTTTATATAGTCAATTCCTTCCCAGTTATCGGGATTTACGCCTTTGGTTCTAGTTTCCAGCCCCTGGCCTATAGAAAGCGGGCTTGGGGTAGTCACGACACGGGCCCTGAGGATGGGTCGTAACAAATTGGTATCATAGGAGTCGGTTCTACCGCAGAACTTATAACTATGATATTTTATTTTTTTGAAGCAAAAGTGTTAGGGGAACCGAGTGTGGTCTTCAGTTCAGGGAGCCCAGTGTTGGTGCGGGCGGCCGATGTATCCATACACCAGGACCCTGACAACTAATTTCCGACTTTGTGCACAAAAACACTGATTGCGTGTGTGCCTCCAGAAGTTTTTAAAAGACAGCTCAAACCAGGACAACTCACCAGGTATAATCGTTTGACTGTGTCACGTTGTTTCTTTCAGGATGCCTTTCCACAGACGACCAGCTAGAGCCCAGAGGGATGTGCATACTGACAGCCTACCGAGCGACGAGGCTTCGGTACAGGGCCCTCTTGCAGTTGAGGTACCAGTAGAGGCACCAGCAGTATTACCATATGTTGGGCCACCGATGCCACCAGCCCCTGCAGTTGGCGATGCCCGCCACTTGATCACGTTGCACGAGTTCTAGCGCCAGAGGCCACCCAGGTTCCGGGGAGAGACGGACTCGCAGGCGGCTGAGGATTGGCCGGAGGCAGTTGTGAGAGTCTTTAGGCTAGTGGGGACTCCTGCAGACTTCATGGTGATCTTTTCTACCATCCTTCTTCAGGAAACAATAGGAAGGTGGTGGAGCCAGTTGTTCCAATTTTGTGATGGGATGACCTTCACATGGGAAGACTTTGAGACCTTCTTCAGGGTGGAGTTTGTTCTAGTAGCTCTACACCCCGAGCGTGTACAAGAGATGCTGCCTTTTCCGCAGGATTTTCGATCAGTAGCAGAGTCATCTGTGGGCAGTAGACAGATGATGCAGAGGTCTAAGAGGACCAGAGCCAGTCGTACGAGGAGCGGGAAGTGTTATGAATGCGGCAGGAAGGGTCAACTCGCATGTGACTGTCCGTCCCCCCGCACTGTCGATCCGCAAGCTTTAGAGGAGCCACCGAGGCGGAAGCAGCGGCAGGTGCTTGAGCAACATCCGAGCAGTGGACAAGGCAGTTGATCTCTGGGAGTAGATGGAAAGGAGCAGAACTAGTGGATACGTCCCTTGTACTTATAGTTCCATATTTCTATTGTATTTGAGTCTTTGTTCTATGAGCTGCAATAATAAAAAGACACATATCTTCGTGATGTTTTCTTTCCTGTCCTTTTGTTTGGTTGAAACTGATAGGTTCTAGTTAAAACTTTTGACTTGACCCTCACTTTCGAGATTTCTACTGGAGGAGACCCAGTGACCTCACACCGATGCTGACAGTGTGACTCGACCCTTGGAGTCGAGAGTGACAATTGGATCTCTTGGTAGTTACATCGAGGCCTTACGATGTCATCCATGGAATGAATACATCATTCATGTTAGTATTGACTGTATTAGGGAATGGGCATGGCTCATCCAGGGGATGAGACCATGTTTATCTTTTCGGCAATGGAGAAATTTTAGCAGCTCTTCTAAATCGTAGGCAATGAAGGTGCAAATCATCCAGGGGCGGATGAAGACTGCACAGTGCAGTAGAAACAGGAAACTGGCGCCAGTCTTAGAGACTCGGGCGTGTTAAATATTTCCATAAGAGGAAGCTTTAAGGAGAGATGAGTCTACGAAGCAGCAGACGTGAAGGCAGAGCTAGGAGAGCAGCATGAGGTGGTGTACATCTTAACAAGCTACAACCATCCGCCTTAGTTATCCCCACCAGGCTCAGGGAGCTGGAAGGCGGAGGAAGAGTGCGGCTGCATGCGGTCAAAGAGTGTGACCCAATGGCTCTAAAAATGATTCAAGGGACAGTCTGTGTCCACTACTAGCTGCTGTAGTAACAGACGTCGATTTGAATCATTCCTTGCTTTCTCAAATCTTGTCCCAGACCTAGAGTTTCTGGTAAGCTGTGGAATTGACCCTCACGTCTCGAGATACCTTGGGAGGAGACTCGATAATCACACTTACGCCGACGGTGTGGTCAGACCCTCGAGGCGAGAGTTTCGGTTGGAATCTCTTGGTGCCAGTGTCAAGGCCTTACGACGTTGGTTTGAGTATGGACTGGACAATCACAGTTCATACAAACAAAATTGACGGTATTAGGCAAGAAAGTTGTGGTTTAACTACGATGTTGGGATGTGTTTTCCTTATTCGGAGAAAAGGAAACACCAGGCAGCATAGGATAACTCATGCACAGGAGGGTGCAACCGATCACTCTTGAGTCGGTCAACCTTACCCTCGTGGCAGCCGTCGTTTTGAGTTTCAGTTCTAACAGGAATTGGAGACCTCTAGAGTTCGAGGATGACGATCCCGTCCTTATACGGGTCTCACCTCGACGAGGTTTACGGAGATGTGGCCAAGGCGACAAGTAATCTCCGAGGTTCAACGGACCATTCTAGGTCCTCAGCTGGGTAGGTGAGGTGGTTTACCGCTTGACCCATCCACCTCAGTTGCACCCGGTGCACGACGACTTCCACGTATCTCAGTAGAGGAGACACGTTCTCGACCCTTCGCATATCATCGACCATGGGGAGTTGGACGATGGTGATGGGGTGACTTTCACGGAGGTTCCAGTGGGGATCAAGGATCGACAGGGGTGGATCCTACGAGAATGGTCTATTCCTCGGGTGCGCTTTCACTGGTAGTACGGGAACCTCCGGGTGAGAACATGAGAGTGGGAGGCTCAGATGCGTGCTTAGTACCGCTTTTGTGACCCTAGTTTGTGTTAAAGCTTTACGAGGACGTAAAGCCCTGAGGCGGGAGTAATGTAAAGACTTGGAAATTTCAAGGGAACTTTTTTTTCTAAATTTTCTTTGGGATTTTACAAGAATGCAGTTTCTGACAGTGCCTGATTCCGAGGCCCGGTGTGCCCGGAATCATTTTCCGAAGTTTAGCTCAGGTACGTTCAGTGAACGAACAAGCGGGTTTTTCTAACTTCTGAACCAGTGCTCAGAAAAGAATTCTGAGGGCACCGATGGAATCGTAGCGCCGATATTTTCTTAGAAACGCCTTTTTCGGAGTTGCGTTTGCTCGGGTGTGGTTTTTAATTTTTGGGGGTTAAGTGAAGAAAATAAAATAAAGTGGTGTGATAACTTTATTTTATTTCACTTAAAGCCACTTAAAGTTGCTTAAGCAGAGTTGAAGCGGATAGGGTGCAATCCAAAATATCCTACCCTCTTGGTAGGATATTTGTGAGGTGGGGCCCGAACGAGCCCCACCGTTTCTTTTCCTCTAAGTAACGCACCCATAACCCCCCTCTTTGATGAAAGTCAACCGTGCGTTTTTCTGGTTAAGAAAAGCCTCATTAATTGGGCAGTTAAATCGTTAAAATTAATTCATTGAATTAATTGTTCGTTTATTTTCTTTTGAATTTCAAATGTGTCATGTGCGTTAATAAAATAAGATAACTATTATTTTATTTTTGTTGGAACTTGTGGCGTGTAGAGAATTTGGAGGAAAACGTTCTTCTTCATCGAAGAACGCGAAGAACGCGAAGAACGCGAAGAACGCTCCGACCTCCGACGAAGAACGCCAAACCCTCGGAGATCTACGACGCGAAGCCGTGTACCGCGAAGTCAACGACGTTTCATCTGCGACGCTCCTTCTCCGATGATCCTTCTCTTCCGCGACGATCCTCTTCTTCCACAATGGTTAATTTCGCGACGAACTTGCATTCGACGACAACGCTTGAGGTAGGAAATTATGTTTGTGAATGATTTTATTCCCTTGATTTCTTTCTTCCTAAAAAAACAAAGAACACAGATCAACTTATTAACTAGTTGATCCATGAACGTTTTCGTTGTGAGCTGGGAATAGTCTGTTGCGGGGAAAAACTGTTTGGGTTGTTTCTCTTTTGTTCGTGAAATTTTCCTTGTTGTTCTTCATCTATTGGGCCCCTTGTTACCAACTTAATGGGAGGAGGTCGGACCGCAAAAAAATGGCCAACTCTCCTCCCTCTTTGTTGTTTGATTCTGTGCGGCATGAACAATGGCAGCACAGTGCAACGGCACTGTGTGGACACGAGAAAGAATGCGGCGAAGAAGCGCGGCGCTGTCGCGCCGCGCCGTTGAGGCCGAACGAAACCGCGGGCGGAGTCGGGGTCGCGGAGGCGATTTAAAGACCCCGCGGTTTGATGTCGAAGTGAGGATCGACGATCGATGGTGAGGCAGGCCGCGAAGGCATCTTGATGGCTTTGCAGCAAAGGTCGGGTCCTGGGATGATCACTGGAGAAGAACGTAGGCGAATCGGACCACCGGAGCACGTCCGGTGGTTCGCGGAAGCCCCCGCCGGCGCGCTACGCCGGCACGGCGGCACCGGCGGTCGGGGGCGGCGGCGTCCGGTGCGCCGCCGAAGAATCCGCCACGGCTGAAGTCGCGGTGGCGACTGAGGGTCCCACGGCCGCGCGGGACCGAGGAACGTGCGACGTGGCAGCGCGTCGCGTCCGGTGACACGGAGCGGTCCCCGCGCGGGGGGGGGGGGGGGGATCCTTTTGGGCGGCCGCTCGGCCAGCGCTGAGCCACCCGGCCGGACCGCCAGGCCGGGTATCGCCCAGACTGGGCCGGACCGCGCCGGCCGGGCCAGGTCGCCCCCAGCTGGGTCAGACCCAGATCCAGGTCGGGTTGACCCAGTTCGGGCAGACCCAGGGGGGTTGGGCCGGGTCGGTCCGGACCCAGACCCACCGTTTTCGGACCTTTTCGGTCTTTTGCCGGTATCTTGAGCTACGAGCCTCCGATCGACCCATCGTTAGTGGAGATGAGATCCTTGGATCGAGACGGTCGTTTCAGTATATCGCATTCAAGGTTTTGGAGTACTTTGGGTTTGGCCGGGTTGGTTCGTTCACGAAACCAACCGGGCCCTCGGAGCTAAAACGCCCATATATTGAGCTACAGACGTCCGATTGACGTGCCGTCAACTTTGTTGAAATCCTATAAGTGAGACGGATCTTTTGACTTACTCCGCTCGATGTTTGGATGTCATCGGAGTGCGGTCGGGTTGGTTCGCTCATGAAACCAACCGGGCCCCGGGAACGAAAATGCCAATAACTCACAGACTGGGCGTCTGATTGACGCGCCGTCTGTCTCGTTGAATTTCTCTTGAAGAGACGGAACTTTTGGCATATTTAGCCTGAGGTTTGGATGCAGTTGGATAGTGGCTGGGTTGGATTGCACAGGAATCCAACCGGGCCCCTGGAACGGAAAAGATGATAACTTTCAGACCAGACGCCCGTTTGACGAACCGTCAGTGGCGTTGTTGATCACGTGGAGAAACGGTCCCTATGAGTATACCCTATGAGAGTTCGGGGTACAGTTGAGTTATGTACGGGTTGGATCGCACATGAAACCAACCGGGCCCCAGGGATGAAAAGGCTAGTAACTCACAGACCGGGCGTCCGATTGACGCGCCATCTGTTGCGTTGAGAACCCTGTGACGAGGCGATCCTTTGAGATAATTCTTCAGGGAACTTTGTGATACTTGTAGTATCGACCAGTAGATCGTGGAGCAGACCCTCCTGGAGACGAGCGTGTGGAGTACAGAGACCGTGTAGCCGGTTGAGACCTGATGACTAGTTGACCCATCGACTCGGTGTGTTTCTGATAGCCTAGTGGGGAGCGCTTGGTTGTAGCGGAAGAACAGCGGCAGAGGAGTGCTTGGTTGTAGCGGCAGACCTACGGTACTCAACAGAAGGAGTACCTTTGGAGGCTATGAGGGGGAGAGCTTGGTTGTAGCGGCAGACCCACGGCAGAGGAGCGCTTGGTTGTAGCAGCAGACCCGCGGTACTCAACAAAAGGAGTACCTCTTAAGGCTATGAGGGGGAGCGCTTGGTTGTAGCGGCAGACCCATGGTGGGAAGCGCTTGGTCGTAGCAGCAGGCCCACAGTACTCTATAGGAGGAGTACTTCAGCAGTCTTAGGTTAGTGAGCAGTACCTCGGAGTTGTGACAGGACCACTGTACACTCCAGAGATGGGGCTCTTCAGAAGTTACGGTTTCGATCATGAAAATCCTGGTTTGAGCTGAATCTTTGACCCTTGTGTTTACCTCATGAATGAGATGGTTCCCTTGATAACTTAGGTATATGTATGGGCATATACCTGGGTAGTGGTTATCCGTTGATTTCATAATATTTGTGTTTCCTCATGATTGATATGGGTTACTTGATAACTTATGTGTATGTAAGGGAATATACCTATGTGGAGGTTATCTGTTGAGATCTTCTTTGTGGTTATCCATGTTGGTTTAGTGAGAGCTTGAGGGTCTCGGGGTCCCTACTGAGTATCGTTATACTCACCACTACACGGGCTATGCCCTCACCTCATTGTGTTGGTTGTAGATAACGGGCATCGCTGACGGAGGCTGAGTGTTCGAGGACTGGACGGTACCCGGAGGTGGACCACATGACGAGTCAGTACTCGGAGGTGGACCACACAACGAGTCAGTATCCGGAGGTGGACTTTATGGCGAGACGACACTCGGAGGTGGTTGACGGGCGAGAGTGTTGTGGAGGCTATATGTACCTACCTTTCATGTAGGATCTGTGGTGGGCGATCCAGGAGCTACGCCATCTGTACCTACCCTTCAGGTAGGATCCGAGGAGGACGACCCAGGAGCCGCTTCCTTCCTTCCAGCTGTTGTCTTTTTCTATTGTAATTTTTTCAGCTGTAGTTTTACTTTCTTTTGGGTTTTTATTCTGGCCCATTTAACTTTCAGCACTTCTCTTTGTACTTAGTGTTTTACTTCCGCTTGTACTATGTGGTGTTTTGTTTACTTTTATAAAGGCAATGCCTTCCATGTTTTCGGGATTTACGCCTTTGGTGCTAGTCACCATCCCCTGGCCTATGGAAGGTGGGCTTGGGGTAGTCACGACACGGGCCCTGAGGGCGGGCCGTGACAATAACCATACTATATTCACACTTATAATGAATTTATATTGAAAAAATTACAAAATATATAAGGGTTATTCATCTAATTATCTTCAGTGATACATGTTTGATGTTATGCAATTATCTTCCTTCATGAGGTGTATCTAATACATAATTGATATATAGTATAATGAATGTACTTATGTTCTTGTTATTTGAATTTTCATTTAATATTAATTCTTCCATGAGGATTATGTTTCAACTATTACTATAACTTCCTAGACTAGTAGCTACTAAACCATTGCTCCGACTTGGTTCCCAACCGGACATCATGTTTTCCTCCTTGTATGCTAGATGACTATGACTAGTATCATAGGTCTAATGGTGGAACTTTGGGGAGAAAATAACCTTTATTAGAATGCATAAACAAAATTAAATAACCAAACACCATTCAAAAAAGATAAAAAATGAAGAAAAAATAAATGGAAACTATACGCATTGTAAAAAAAGAAATGTGGTAAGGGACTAGACAACTATTTGATACAAAAAAAGAATGACCACCCACTAGTCTTATTACAATAAAAAGAAACACAAAAGTAAATATAAAAGGAACCACTACCTTTTCAATGTCAAATAACAAACCCTATCACTGGTAACCTATCAACCTACTCTGTCCTGACCTATAGTCTCTCCATGAGTATCCCACCAAACCATGGAATCTTGTGCCTCTACCCTATACATCAGACATCTATACATAACCTGTAATCAAACATAAGGTATGTACTGACACCAAGGTTCACCAATAAGTTAAGAGAAATAAATCTTAGAAGCACACCACGAATGGAAAACATATAACTATATCCATATGTTAAATCTCCTAATATATACTTACACTAGCTGATACATAACTAAAAATAGAAAATAAAAATAAAACAAAAATAGATATGTAGTTCTAAGACCATAATCAACCATGTGGGTGCAATTAATGTCTCATACTCAATTAAATAAAACATAATATCATCTAAATATATTTCCATCTCAAAAAAACATATCTTCCCCATTATCTTATGCATCATCATGGGTCCCATGAAAAAACCATAACTATAATACATAATCAAACACACCCACCCAGGTCTGTCTTGTCAATTGGGATGACACATGACCCTTTAGATCAACACATAAACATAGATATACCATCATGGATCCATAGATCTAGTAGTCAACATGATTCCTCATCTCTAAACACTAGTAACAACCACAATCTATGGTTAACCCCTAATAAAAGAACCATCTTGATGTTTCCCTAAATGTCCTCCAACCAATCCTTGATCAACATAATTATTACATGGAAATCCAAAAGGAACCCAATTCCACATGGGATATCTCATAATACAACCATGATATCAAATGATCTTCTAACTAGAAACCACCCCACCTTGTGCATCATCAAGATTCCTTCAAACTCAAATAAAAAAGCAAATCACCACTCATAGATAACCACAATAGTATGGTGTCCATTGAGCTTCAATGGATCCATCCACACTAATATTTACATGTAGGATATAAACAGAAAATACACTAATCTCACAACCCTTACCAATGTCCCTCTATTCAAAACCAAACCCACTAGAGTATTCTGAATCCAAACATCAAGGATAGCCTCATGCTAATTTTTTTTTTCCAATACACCATCCAGAAAACCTCTATATATCGAAAATATCCCACAATCTAGATCTAATCCAAACAATTATTAGAATGGATTACCAACAAGTCCTATTCTGGCATTTAGTGCACAAAACTCCAAAAACCTCCAAGAAACAAAAAATAAATAATTAGTACATTTCAGTATAGAACATTTAATTTAGGCTCTCCATAAGGCCATGTAAATTTACATGTCTATAGAAAAATGGGTTATTCCTTTGTAATACTATGAAATGTGTACCCAAAGTACATGATATGTACAATCAAACCATCATCTCCCCATCTACTTTTTTGTATGACTAGGCACATGGAAATGTATTAATACATGACATGTACGTAAAGTACATTGTGTGTACTTATTAAAAGTTTACCTTCAAAAAAGCTAAAGAAAACAATGCATGTGTTTTTAGAACCACACACTGTGTAGTTGGGTTCTGAACATTTAAATAGCTAAAAAAATTTGAACCAAACAAGTTTCCCAAAATAAGAATAGACTGACCCCCATGTGATATGTATAATTAATAAGATGGCTTAAAGAAAAAAATATTAATCCATAAGGATCAAGGAAAGAAACACAAAAAATCACCCACCTAAGGATGTAAATGTAAAGATTCATCTCAAAATCCTCTCCTAGAAGATGTTTCACCTTTTTCCAGTCCTCATATATTTCATAGATGAAGTCTAATGACACCCCTGACTCCTCCTCCTCTTGGTCCTATTGTCATGTGAGGGAGAACCATCTCCCTTAACCACGCCAAATGTCAAAGAAAAAATATAGAAGAGGCAACACATTTAATTTTTATCATTATTTGATTAATTAATTATATAATGACCCTTTTAATATAAGTCCTGAGTCCTAGAACCTAATGAGAGTTTATACATTATATAGGAAAAACCACCACTTCCACACACATCCATAGAGTTAATATATCAATATAATGATACATTAAAAATATATAGACACCCAAAACCACATGAATAATTTAATATTCAATCTATTTATTATTAAATATTTTGTTAAAATTCAATCTAGAAAAATTTCCATCCTACCCCATTCCTAATATAAATTACTTATTCCATCACCAATTAAGAAGACATAAAAATTATCCAAGAACACCATCTAGGGGAATAATAACATTTTAGCCCTCCTGAAAACCCAATAATTAAAATTTAAATTTCTACTCAAATTAAAAAACAATAATAAATCATGTCCCTATAATCCTCGCACAATAAACCTTCTCTCCATCATGATGGCTAAGTGGTATTCCAACTAGACATCACAACACACCTTGGTCATAACCCAACATCATCTCATTGTGTTATACTTAGACATTCCATATGAGATTCTCTATTGAACATAGAAGAATGTAAATACATCCCCTCAAAGGTAAATCCCACACTTTCCATAATTAAAAACCCACTAGGACAGTGCATACCCACACCCATCTATCCCGAAACATTACCTAAAAATTTTACTCTTTATTAAATTAGTTTTTCTCCCCACTATATAACTCAACCAAGTTATACTAATTTTGATCAATGATGCTTCCAATTGTGTATTTTTACATAAAAAACTTCATCATTGGTCCACCAACCCACTTGGCATCTCCTTTACTTCTTCCCTGTCCCTACCCATGCAAGGGTTATACCACCAAACTTTAATTCAAACTGCCCACCATAGGAGTATCATTATTTTCAGCTTGTAACCAAACTTCCTTTCTATATCCCATGTCATAACTACAACCAAACATAAAAATGGTAAATTGATATCTTGCTTCCACCAGAGTGATAGGTAAATGCACCAACTATTTTTCATTCCCTAAATATTAGAATGAAGGCCATAGTATTCATCGATGTATGATCCAACACAATAACCTAACTCATAAAATATTTATGGTATTCTTAGCACTATACGACTTCACACACACCATTCCATGAGTAAAACCTATTATGAGGCCCCATACCATCCCAATGAATCAATTTTATTGCATGGAATAATGTTTGTTATCTATTAGAATACTCAATATGATTTCATGTTATGGGGAATTATCATATAAAATATACGAATACACTAAGATATGTTTGATGAATACCACCACAAACTTATCTATTCTGGATCATCACAATTCAATTACCTAGATTCAATTCTCCATTTTAAAAATCCTCTCATCACATCCTCAAATATTCTCATCACACTCATGCCATTATACCAATATTTATCACCTCAGAATACAATCTTATAATGTTTGATCCATATACCCAATGTTAAAATGCATCATCAGTGCTTAGATTTCCAAGATTTCATTACCACAAAACCATTACACTCCCTCCTGTAACTGAACCACCAAAACACCATTGACTTCAACAATTAACGTCTCATGAAAACATGTGTCACAAACCCCATCCTTGAAAGTTTAAAACTCCTTGTGCTCTCGATACAACCCAACACCACTAAGATCAATTTTCCTTCACAACCATTACATATGATAGGATCCTTAATGGAAATTCCCCCCCTCAAAACCAACCACAATGCATAACTCTTGAGAACAATTGAACCATATCAAAAATCCAAAAAAGTCATCCCAAAATCCCAAACCTCAAACCGCTCTGTACCCTATGTGATCTATTTTAAAAATTCCCATGAATCAATATGTATATAATGTACAAAAGTACACTTGTAATTTTTTTTAACCCTGCACTTGTCACCCTCAATTTTCAAATAGCTCTAACTCCAAGCCCTGGAGTCATGTCAAAAGGCCACTGGTCTCACCCACCTAGCCCTACTGATCAAGTATCACATCAAGTCACTAAATATCAACACTAAGGACTACACTCGCCCATAAAAGGACCAAATTAAAAGGTAATCACACGCACACATCTCATCATTACACACCAAAATAATGGAAAAAACAATGATCTCTTGGGTCTCACACCATAAGGCATCACATATTGAAAATCCTTCTGCAACTACATAATTATCACTCTTTGATCATATCTTCATCAGAACACTCTATAGAAGACCTAGATATTAAAGAAACATCACAAAAACTACCCACTAAGGTTCCAAATTTACTAAAATATTACCACACAAACACATTGGAGTCACCAATGAAACCATATAGGAGGACCACAACACCGTTCTCACTGTCGAGCATCTCACCATAGATCCATAGACCTACATTTTTGAAAGAAATATGTAAAATCACACACTATAAGGACTAAAACATGGGTATACTACATGCCTATCATGATGCATGAGATGCCACATGCCAATGCATTCCATGACCCAAAACCAACTAACATGCAAGTTCCCCTTGGTCCAAGAGCATGTAATCCATAATAAACCATAAGATCTAAAAAACATACGCATCACTCCAATTGAAAGTCATATAAAACTATAAAATCATAAATCTAAAACATCAATACATGTCTCTGATAACATAGAAATCTTAACAGAGGAGTTGATCATGAATCACTAGCTCGATATCCATCACAAACCCTAACACATTCCTATCTCTCATGTATACCAAAGCCCCATATAGTTAAATAACAAGAATATAACTACTCTAAAACCACATTGTAAAATCTCACAGCAGTAAGAACTAAAATGGTATTCCAATATGGTTAACTAAAAGAACTCAAGTGTAACAACCCACACTTTTATTAATGAAAATTCCTCTTGATCTAATTAAATGTCTTATTACTTAAAATGGTACTATAAAAAATGCACCTACTTGGTTTTATGTTTTCCTATTTTAATATAACATTATGAATTGTTACCATTTCTAATATAGCCATTGTAAAATTTTCACATGATTAGTATAAATATTCGGCTTTAACAAATCCAATTTACATAGGCAAAGGAAGTGATGACCTCATCTAGAAGAATTGCTCCATACGTAGTCCAGAGCCCAAAAAAGAGGAAACATCACTAGGTTTTCTCATGACCAAACCCAAGCAAAGCATCAATTTGTTAATCTTGGATGGAATCACCTATGGGAGAAGTGGATGTTAATAGAGATTACCGCCTGAGTGATGTTATCCTAGAGACCCCAAGAGTTTTTCAACAACACACACCTTACCCTTAGGTCTTATGCACGTGTTATAAGGGGTTATGTAATAAGACCCTAGCCATTTCATTATTTGCATTTGTTTTGAATAGAATACATTATTTATATTAATTTTATTATTGTTACTTTGTAAATTGTTTTTAAATCAAAAATAGTATTTTTAGTTAATATTCAATTAAGAAATATATTTATATTAATTAATGGAATAATTAATTAAATAATATCTTAATAAAATATTTTTACTAAAATAATTTTTATTAAATATAAATTATCGAATAAGTTTTATTCAATTTTATTTTTTATTAAGGATTGAATGTTGTTTTTTCAAAACCCATGAATTTTAGATAAATGTCAGTTTTTATTTCAAAAGTGAGAAATCAGATATTTAAAAAATTATTTAGATAAAATTAATATTATTTTTGGATTTAGGAACTAAAAATTATCCAACGGTGATTTTTTCATAATTTTCATAGGTAGTGGAATTTTTGGGTAAAAAATAAATCCCGTTTAAATATATAATGTGTTTTATGACATCATAATGACCCAATAGTGATGTAATAAAAGACAATAAAAGGTATATTATGCCAATATAAGTTTTAACTTTTAAATATTGTGATTTTATATTTGTTTTATAAATTTTATGGTGCCTTAATAGATCCTCCAAGACTTATAAATTTTTTTAACATTTTAAAATAATTTCCATGAGAGTGTGACTCACCTCCACATAAGAAAGACTAATATTTTAATATGTTTGGGCATTGGAATTATAAAATAATGTTTTCTACACCCCATTGGAAAAAACCATGGGCAAATACCATGGTATGGTTTGTGGTTTTGAATATTTAATTATATACATTCCAAAACCCATGTTTTTGTAATATTAAAGAACTCGCCTCTCATTTCCTATATCAACCCACCCAAGCCCCCACTTCTCTTCAATAAAACACATGGAGCACATACCTACTCTGATTTCCTCTCTCTAGAACTCTATAATGGTTCCCACAAGATACAAAGAAGTCTATCCAAAGCCTTTGGGATCAAACTTCCATGTAAGGGATCCTCACATTCCTTCCTTACTTATTTTTTTTTTAAGTTTCAATATATTTGTATAACATTTTATTTTCCATTAAAAATGCTGGGGTAAAATTTTTAAACTCCCCTATAATTCCCTCCATATGTTTTAATGATGATATAACCCTTTATCTATCATTAACACCTCCCATGTACTCTTATTACCGGGCCAAAATTCTGTAAGGGATTTCTCTCTCCTCATTTACATACAAGAAATTATTTTGTATTATGCATCTAAAGTCCATTATACATTTTGGGATTTTATGTTCCATGACCCACTTAATGTCCATTTGAAGTATAAATAATGAGAAAATCCATTCAGTCTTATCAACCCATTTTATGATTTCTATCTGACTTCATTATGTTTCCAAAGTTACCCCAATATCTCCCATGCCAAAATCATCATGTAATTGAATACCATACCAATTTCTCTATCATGGGTATGCAACTTTATAGATAGGTACATTCGGATTGAGGACATACATTTATGTATTACAAATCCATTATTCTTGGAATAAATTATGATGTTTAATGAATCCATGTTGTATGATCTATGTGGCACACTTATGCGTTAAAGTGAAATGATTAAGAAGGGTGTGCCCTAATAGCACTCCAATGCATTGGGTTATGAATAGTATCATGACACGTCATGAGAAATGGGTGTTGACTCTTGACAATTCAAGTTAAATAATGGTATATTGATGTAAATTCAATTGAAATGTGGGTTTCCTCATTCTCCTTGTGTAATGAGCCTTGGATCATGTTAACATATAGTTAAATGTTTTTACCACATCTCTATGTTATGAAAATCATGCTACATCATGCATTTATGTTCCTATTTAAATTATTATATATTGATTATTTTATTGGATAAATATTTATTGTATTCCCCATGTTATTCTATGTTTATTATCTTACGTGGATTTATAAGTCACCCCTTTCTTATGCACGTCCTCAGGTTATCCCATGCAGTGATATGTACGAGGGAATGTTGTGGTCATGTAAAATAAGTCTTCAATAAAGATGTGTATTCCATGTTCTAATTTGTTATGTAATGTTTGTAAGCTCCCAAGACACTATACATTTCTATTTTACCTATTGTATCAATTGAATATTTGTGTAATAAATTATGTTTAAGTGTCAAATAAAGAGTAGGGTTGTTATAGTTGGTAATAGAGGAAAAGTTTAGTGATTTTTTGGGATTGGGATTAGAAAACCCTAGTGAAATCATTAAGGCTATGACTAATTAGAATAAAACATTCCTAAATTTTTGGGAGTATAGAGTAAGTGGATTATCAAGAAAATACATCCCTGTCTAGATACAAACAAGTATAGGTGGCTCTGGAATAGATGCATCTAAGGGTAAAAACCGAAAACACCACTTTGAGCTAGACTGGAATGGGAAATTGTGCATGAAAATGGTCCTTATTTCAATATTTGTTAGGCACTCCTCAAGGATATGATTTGGTAAATTCATAAGGTTACTCTTAACCATTATTAACGAAAAAAATTCCCCTAAGAATATATTTTTTGGAAGTAGATCATGGATAACATAGATTGAAGCCATTAAATTCATTAGAAAAGGAAATAAGAGTAATTTATATTCTATCCCTTTTTCCCTTATATTCACCTTTAAGTGTTTCCCCTAACTATACTTTTATTCTAGCCAATAGCCAGTAATACGAGGACTCGAGCTAATAACCAATGCGAAGATCAATGTGTTGACTTTTCTAATGAAATTCCCAAAAAAATGTGATCTAGAATCAAAAACATTTTCCAGATAATATCTCAAATAAATCATGTTTTTAATAGAAAAATGGATCAAGAGGAATATTCTACCCCACCCCCCCTAGAAAGAACAAGCCACAGTCAAAAGTTTCATGAGACAACAACCTCCTACATTCAATGGATCGTGGGATCCATCAATCTATAAACAACAGATCAACAAAATTGCGAATATCTTCTCCATCTATCAATGTTTCGAATAGGATATGGTTCTTCGGAATGCTTATTGTATGTAGGGTGAAGCTGATCAATGGTGGACATTGACCAAAAATATGAATCCTGAGGAAGATATCAAGGTTTTAAAATGGAAGGATTTCTAGAAAATGTTCTTCAATAAATATTTTCCACGCACCCTCAGACTAATAATGGGAAGGGTTTTTCTTCCCATCAAGCAAAACTATGACAAATCCATCAAAAAATATGAGAAAAACATCTCAAGGCTTGCATGATATGACAATGTCTTTGTCGTTAACCCAGAATTCATGGTTGACCACTTATTTTTTGGGCTAAAACTTAGTCTACCGAAAGTCCTAGAGAACTGTGACATTGATTGCTATGAAGAAATTTTCTGATATTCCCTCATAGTAGAAATGTATATCGATGAATCACAGGGCTATAATCGGGATAAAAAGTGGAAATTGGACATTAATTATAGAGGTCTTATGGATAAATCCAATGATGATAATAAATTCAATCACTCCACTTTCCAAATGTGTGGAAAGAATAACCATGTAAATGGACTGATGGGGGTGAGGAAATTCTTTAGGTGTGGAAGATAACAGCACTTGGACATTAATTTTCGACAAGAAAAATGTGATGCTATGATAGAGGAGAGGAATGCTCTGTTTGACCATTAACACATTTTTCATTTCTTCAATATCAAGGAACCAAGGAACTTTGAAAACCAGTGCCCTATGCCAATGGTTTTCAGAGGGAACCAACAACCTCCAAGGTATCAAGCTGGAGCTTTTCCCATCACTACCACCAAAGCGAACCCTAACAACAAAGTGGTGATAGGTACAATGGTTATTCATTCAAGAATAGAGAAAATACTTTTCGATTCATTTTCTATGCATTATTTTATCTCCGTAAAGTTTAGTTGGACAATCCCAACACCACCATGAATAATGGAAGTATAGATTTTGGTGAGAACAACAAATGGGTAAATTATTTCATCCCATGAATATAACTCCTCCCCTATGAAATTTTTTTATTGAACGTCCCAGTGATCCTCATCATAATCCCTCTGGTGGAATTTGATGCAATTTTTGGCATGGATTGGATTTCCCTATATATAGAAAACCTAAATTTCCATGAGAGGGAAATCACTATCCATATGGGGAATCGACCCCCGATTCTGTACAAGTGCAAAGAAGAGGATGAATCTTATCAAGAACCATCATCTCAAGAATCGATATTACAGATATATGAGCATACATATCTTGCTTAGACGATTGAGTCTAGGTAAGAATCCATTGTTGAATACATGCATATTGTGAAGGAATTCACTAATGTTTTTTCCGATGAATTTTTTTGTCCTCCTCATAGAAGATATGATGAATTACCAATTGATATTATAGCTAGGGATTTGATAGTTTCTAGGACACTATTCATATTATATGTTTTGGATATTGAAAAGCTAATGAAACAACTACATGAGAATTCAGAAAAAAAATTATATGCCCAAGTGCTTCACAATGGGGTGAACTAGTCCACTTCCTCAAGAAGAAGGATGGGTTAATGCATCTTTTCATTGATTATTATAATCTCAATAAACACATGATAAATAACAAGTGACCACTTCCATGAATTGATGACTTGTTCGATCATATATATGGAGCAAAACACTTCTCCAAGGTGGGTATGCTGTCGGGATTTTACATTTTATGTGTGAGGAATGAGGATATCCCCAAGACTACTTTTCATGCAAGGCACAAGAACTATGAATTCCAAGTAATGCCTTTAGAACTCACTAATTCTCCCAAAATCATCATTGACTTGATGAATAGATTATTTTGAGATTACCTTGAAAATATTTTCATAAACGTTATAGAAGATATTTTAATATACTCCAAAACCAAGGATGAGAATTAGGAAAATCGAAGAATTTCACTAGAGACTTTGGGAAAGGAGAATCTATATGAAAATTATAGAAAGTGTGAGTTCTTGTTGAAGGAGTTCTTATTCTGGTGTCATATCATCACACACATTGAGATATCTATGGATCCCTTAAAGAAAAATTCAATTGAGGGATGGATGAGGCTAACATCTGTGACATATATCTGTTGCTTCCATGGGTTAGCTATATATTATTTCTGATTTGTAAGAAATTAATCATGATTATAAATCCCTCTTTCCAAGATAACACAGAAGTGATTTATTTTTTCTTGGAGTGATGAATGTTAAGAGAGATTCATTGAGTTGAAAAGGAGGATTAACATTGTGCTCGTACTCATAAAACACACAAGTGGTGAATTTTCATGGTATTCAGTGATGCTTCAGAGAAGGGCATGAGATATGTGTTAATGAAAAATGACAATGTCATTGCCTATGATTCATGGAAATTGAATGTTCATGAGAAAAACTATTAAAAAAATAATCTGGAGTTGTTTACAGTAATCAACTCCTTAAAAAATTGGAGACATTTCCTCTTTGGGAAGATGTGTGAAATATATACAGATCACAAAAGCCTCAATTATATATTCACACAGAAATTGCTAAATCTGTACCAATGAAGATGGTGATATCTAGAAAATGTATATGAATGATGAATTCACTAATATCTAGGGAATGTGAATAAAGTGGTAGATTCTCTAAGTAGAAAGGACCCAACAATTCTATCATTGATGAGAATTTAAGAGGATCTAATATTAATAGATTTTATGAAGATGGAAATGGGAATCATAAAGAAGGGAACATCATCAATCCTTTCAAAAATTATTTCACAACTGTCTATTTTGGGAAGGTAGAGGATGCTGAAAAGGATGATGTGGGAATTTAGAAGAAAATGGAAACTATCAGAAAAGGGAAATCCTCTAAGTTCAATTTTAATGAAGATAGAATGGTGAGAATTGGGTCAAGACTATATGTTCCATCAATTTTGGAGTTAAATAATGAAATTTATGATGATGCACATTATTTGAATTGGTCTATTATCCCAGGAAACACAATGATTTATTGTGATCTCTAAGATCAGTATTGGTGGGATATCAAGAATAAGGAGATCGCTGAGTATACATCACAGTGCCCGGTAAGTCAGCAAGTGAAGGCCCAGAGGTATAAGTCTATGATGATGATGCAACCATTACCCAAAAATACATGTAAGTGGTTGAACATCACCAATGAATTTATCACCAGACTATTGGAGAAAGCCAAAGTAAACAATGCTATATGAGTTTTTGCGGATCATCTTACAAATAATTCACACTTTATTGAAATTTTGGTGAATTTCTCATTGGATGAACTAGCACAGATATGCATCAGGGAAGTGGTAAGACTGCATGGAGTACCACTTCCAATTCTATCCGATTGACATACCATATTCACTTCTATGTTCTTAATGAATCTCCAACACACTCTGAATACGTAGCTGAACATCATCACAACTTATCATCCTCAAACTGATGGCCAAACTGAGCGAGCTATCCAAATACTTGATGACATGTTGAGAGAATTCCCAATGAACTTGAAAGGAGGATGGGATCAACATCTTCCCCTGGTTGAGTTCTATTATTATAATAGTTTCCACCCAAGCATCCAATATCATTTTATGAAGAGCTTTATAGGAAGAAGTGTAGAACACCAGAATGTTGGCATGATGTTGGGGAGCAAAAACTCTTAGGTCTAAAAATGGTCAATGAAATGGGGGAGAAGGCTAAGACAATCCAACATCACATTAATGCTTCTAGAGATGAAAAAATAGCTATGTAGATTATCATCAATGAGCCCTACTGGTTTATGTTGGATACATGGTATTCCTATGAAAATCACTTTGGAATAATGTTATGAGATTTGGGAATAAGGGAAATCTTAGTCCAAGGTACATCATCCCTTTTGTGATCCTTGATCGCATTGGAGAAGTGGCCTATCGACTAGCACTCCCACCAAACATATCACAAGTACCCGATGTATTCCATGTATCACTCTTGATGATGTAAATTCATGACCCATCCCATGTATCATTCCAGAGGTGGTACCATTGGAGAATGACCTTTCCATTGATGAGAATACAATAAATATCTTATATCTTTAGGAAAATGATCTAAAAAATAAGACAATGCCCCTCGTCATGCTGTTGCAGAAAAAATGTTTTAAGAAGAAACGTGTGAATCAGAGAAAGTGATGATGAAAAGTTACCCTCATCTGTTTTAGTGGGGAAAAAGATAATATTTAGGGAAAAATTTCTTAAGGGGGGAAGATTCTAATGACCGAAAAATTTCTTAATGAATATTCCTCTTCATTTAATTAAATGCCTTATTATAAAAAATTTATATATAAAACATTTTAACTTCCTTGGTTTTATGTTTTGGAATATTAAAATACCGTAATAAATTGTTTCCATTTCTAATATATCCATTGAATAGTGATAATGGGATTAGTATAAATCCAATTTACTCAGAAAAAGGAAGTGATGAACTCATCCAGTAGAATTGCTCAATATGAAGCACATTTATCATAGCTCGAAAAGTAGGTAGAGTCACAACTATTCTATCATGACCAATAACAAGTCGAGCCTTAAAAAGTAAAGATTAAATGAAATCTCTTAAGCGGGAAGTGGAAGTTAATAGAGATTACCGCCCAAGTAATTTTATCCAAGCCGCCCCATGAGTCTGTCATCATCGCACATATTACCCTTAGGTATTGGGTGGGTGTTATAAGGGGTTATGTAACAAGACCCTAGAAATATGATTATGTACATTATTTTTGTATAGAATAAATAATATACATTATTTTTATTATTGTTACTTTGTACATATTATTTAAAGCACAAATTATATTTTTAGTTAATTTCAAATTAAGAAATATATATTGATTCATTAATGTATTTTTGAATTAAATAAAATCTTATTAAAATATTATTACTAAACAACTTATTATTAAATATAAATGATCATATATTTTTTATACAATTGTAATTTTTATTAAGGTTTGAATTAAGTTTTTATCAAGACCCATGTTTTTAATAAATATTAGTTTTTATTTTAAAAGTGATAATTCACATAATTAGAAAATTATTTAAAAATAATGAATATTATTTTTGGATTCAAGAAGTTGAAATTATCTAATAGTGTATTTTTCAAAATTTTCTGAGACAGTCAAATTTTTGGGTAAAAATTAAATATTAATTAAATATATAACATGTTTTATGATTTTATAATGACCCAATAGTGATGTAATAAAATAATAAAAAAGGGTAATTCGACCAATATATTTTTACCGTTAAAATAATGCGATTTTAGATTTGTATTATTAATTTTATGTTGCCTTAGTGGACCCTCCAAGACATATAGAATATATTAACATTTGAAAATGAGTTTTATAAGAGTGTGACTCACATCCACAAAACCAAGCACAATATTTTAATAAGTTTAGCCATTTACCTTATGAAATAATTTTTACCACAACTCTTTGGCATAAAGCATTTCCAAAAACCATAGGATGGTTTGTGGTTTTGAATATTTAATTATATTTTTTCCAAAACATGAGTCTATGTAATATTAGAGAACTCCCTAATCATTTCCTATATAAACCCACCCAAGCTCCCACTTCTCTTCACTCAAAACCCTTGGATCACATCACTACTTTGACATCCTCTCTCTAGAATCCTCTAAATGTGCCCCCAATCTCCCCATAATCCTATCCCAAGCCTTTGGGATCACACTTCCAAGTAAGGGGTCCTCATTTTCTTTCCTTACTTATTTATGTCATGTTTAATTATATTGTTATGACCTTTTATTTTTAATTAAAAAATTTTGAATATGATTTTTCACCTCCCCTATACTTCCCTCCTTATGTTTTAATGATTATATACCCATTTATGTTTCATTAATGCCTCCCATGTACACCTTCTAGAATTCAAAATTCAATATGGGATTTCTCCTCTCATTTATATTTTTGAAATTATTTTATTTTAGGCATTTAAATTACATTACACATGTTGGGATATTTTTTATTCATGGCCCCATTACTATCCATTTCATTTATAAATGATGAGATACCCATTTCTCTCTCATCAACCCATTTTACGATTTCTATTTGACGTCGTTATGCTGCCGATGTTACACCAAAATTTCCAATAAAAATATCATCATGTTTGTTAAAAACCATACCCATTTCCCTACCTAGGGTATTCACCTTGATGTACATGAAATTGTTGACTGAGGACATAGATTTATGTATTAAACATCTCTTATTCAGGGAATAAATTACGATGTTTAATGAATTAATGTTCTATGATATATGTAGCACACTTATGCATGAAATGAAGAAAATTATTTTTTATTTCATTATCAAGTCACTTTTAGAGGGAAGTGAGAAACCCCAAGTCCATCAAACAACCAAAAAGAAAAACATCATAAATGAACCCCAAGAAAATTACTAGTCCTACCTCATCCCAACAACTCAGCATTAAAAGGCCTCCACCAAAGTATGAGAACTCGGAAAACAGTCTCGTACAATGATGCACTAGCATGAAACCAATGGCCAAGCCATACCCCCTCTTTCTTCTGCTCCAAGTGTCATGCCGAAGTGATGGCCTTGCGCTCCAAACCTCATCTAAGGAAGAACCATATAACATGCTTGAATTAAAACAACCAAATTCACCTTGGGACACACAAACTGAAGAATAACTTCCTCAAATCCAAACACATCAAGAAAAAATGAGCACCCAATCATTAGTCAAAAAAATGGTAAAACAGCATCATTGAAAAACAATTTAACTTTTCCAGATACCGTATCCCATAACAATTTCCACGATATAGCAGATACCTATGTATGTGGATCTCCCCTTATCAGGCCTTCAAGTGAAGAAGTCAGTTTATCCCAGACCTGAATGTACTCCTCGAGTCTGATTATCCCGTTATTGAAGCCCCCAACTGGGATCATGTCCTATTTGTCAACCCAAATATATTGTTCCTCATTAATATTCACTTGAATATCCCGGCCAATCATCTTGGCCGCTTCCACTTCCGAGGCATTGAGAAATAACACCTGCTCCTTCACCTGATCATCTGAACTTAAAATCAACTCCAAGTGTAGTTCAGACTGACATAGTGGTTCCAGTTGACACCTAACCTCACTATAAAACTTCTCATCCATTTTCTTTTTTGTTGGCTGAGTCTTCATAGGAGGTGGCAAGGATGAGTAGTCCTTCCTACCCATCTTCCTCCTATTTCTACTATTTCTCCTTGGGCTGGACTCCCCTGCAGATAAACCATTACTATCTTCAATGGGTTCTTCCACCCCACTTCTAGTAGTAAAATATAAATAATCATGGTGAATGTTCAAAACTTCCATATTAAGTCCATCAAGGCTCTTCCTGGTATTTCCATCTCCCTCAACCGCAATAGGTGCTTCATCGCCCGATCCTACCTCCGTAGGTCCTTCAAACCTATTGCCCAGGATGACTGGGGTCCGAATTGAGGTGCCCGCACCCCCTGGTAGGTTGGAGGGACTCGCAAGGTCCTGCTGTAGCCGATTGAACACAGCAATAAACTTCGGATTGCATTGGTGCGTCGCAACATCCTTCCTCGCGCCATAACCCACGCCAGCCTCTGGGCTGCGTTCCAATGCCTCGTTTCTGGTTGGTTTCTCCACACCCAGTCGCAGTAACCTATCTTCTCCAACTCTATCATCTTCTCCTATTTCCCTTTGTGACATTCCAACTTCCTAACAAGTTCCCATAGTATTCCCTTGAACGGTGGCAGCCATCCATGATGACTCAGGTACCTCCAGATCGACATTCAATTGTTTTTATGTCCCCTGCCCACCTTCAATGGATGCTCTCGAGAACAGGCTTCCATGGATGGTCCCATCTGACTACATGAAAAGAAATAATACATCCGAATCTCATAAACCACACACTTCTTGCATCTGTACTCCCCTTCAATTGTGATCCATACAAATTCTAAGGTAACTCTAGACACATCAACCTCGACACAGACTCGTGGATTGACAGGGTGACAAACCTATTCTGGGCGGCCATCCGAACACAGATACCTACCGAGAATATTTACTAGCATTCTGATAACAGTGGTATTATGTAAAGGTAACGGTAAATTTGGAAAACTAACCCAAATTGTAGTGGAGGGAAATTCTAGTTTAATGTGAAAATCGAATGACCATCGGAAGAGAAAGAACCGTAGACCATTGCAGTATCAGGGATCCCTCGACTAGGCGCTGATGAGGTCATGATATGATGCGAATTGGATCATAATATGGTGGTTTTCATGTAATCTCACTATCACCCTATATTTCAGATCCGATGCATTGAGGATGAAGTGGTAGAAAGAGTCATTTGAGGGTCTTCTCTGATTAAACCGCGCCACCAATGTGAGCATCAGAAGCACGAAAGATTTTCTAAACTCTGCGGTTGAGATCTAGTGGTTTGGAAAACCATCTAGGAGCTCTGGTACTTTATGGAATAGTGCTGACTTCTGGAAAGGAGGTAGAAGGTCAGGATTGGATAAGGCCCAGAACTTCGAAGATCCCTCCCCCACCGGGAGGGGAGGGATCCGGCCGGCCGCCACCGTCTTCTCTGAGAGGATACTACTCACCTAGGGTTCCCGACTCGCCCAACCGCCACCTTAATTAATTAAATTAAATGATTAAGAAGGGTTCACCCTGATAGCACTTCAATGAATTGGGTAAATTAAAGTAACATGATACTTCATGTGCAAGGTGTGTTTACTCATGGAAATTCTTGTGCAATGAGGGTTCACTTAGGCTAATTCAAGTTCAATGATGGTTTACTCATGCACCATGTGCAATGAGCCTTGTCTTAGGCTAATATCATGTTAAATGTTGTTTCTACATCTCTATGTTAGGACAATAATGTTCCATCATGCCTTTATATTGATGTTTCTCTTGTTCTCCTTGGATTTTCTTATTGTCTAAACATTTATTGTTTTCCCCATGTTATTCCATGTTAATTCCTTTACTGGGCTTTATATATCACCGCTTTATTATGAATTTCCTCACGTTATCCCTTGTAGTGATATGTATGAAGTATTTTTGTCATCATGTAAAATATATTTTCAATAAATATGTGTATTTAATTTTTTAATATGTTATGTAATGTTCCTAAGAACCAGATAACCTAGAACACTCAATATTCTATATTGTACCATGTGAAAATTTTATTTAATAAATCCTGTTTATTGGTGAAATGAAGATAATGGTTGTTATATCAAGAACACATCCTCATACACCATAAGTTGTTAAATAATTGTAGTGGTATACTAGTTGATCTTTGAGGAGAGTATTTCCAATGTTAATGCTCACAACTCATAGTATATAACAGAAAACCATACACAATATAGAAAAGATGATGAATGAATTTTTTTTAACTTAACATGATATCATTAAACATAAATTCAGTAATGGGATGAACAAATATTCCAAACATACAACCACAAACACACACATCCCCAATCACAATATACAAAAATAAATAACTGAAATTTAATTAAAATTGGTCCCTAGGCCAACATTGGACAGTATCACATACTAGGTCTCTAGTAACCTATTTGGCTTGTCAAGCCCAACTAATAAACTCCCCAAAGAAGCCTACATAGCCACAATTTCCTAGTAATCTGGCCAATCCATCATGAATATGTTCCTAACCTGAAAAAAATATATGGTCTATTTGTACACTGGGGTGGACATACATTTTGTGAGAAATAAATCTCAGTAAGCCACCCACAATGTTAGAACAATAAAATTTGTAATATGTGAATTATTATGAAATATTCTATACCTATATGAAACCTACCAAAAATATTTATACAAAACAATTCTCCATCCTTAGGTATGGTACATTTAATAACCATACCTACTTCAACCAATGCTCGAATGTCTCTGAGCACCTATTGATGACTGTGTATCCCAAAAAAAATATTGGCTCTATATCTATGAAAGCCACCAAAAAACCTAAAAATACTAGAAACCTATCTTATGATAGTGCTGTCATATGAGATACTAATATTTGTTATCATATACCATGTAATCATGGATAAAAATTGACTCATACATCAAACCTTAACACATCTACCCCAATTACTAAAAAAGTACCACCCAGCCCAGTCCCTTATTTTAACATTTATATCATGTTCAATAAACAATAATTCCATTAGAAAAAATCCCACATGTAAACCAAAAATTAAAACCATTGGTACATATACAGAACATAGAGGCCTGTCAAACATGTAAAAAAACATTATTGTAGTGTCTAGTACCTCAGTTTGGCAACCATAACACTCATAGTTCCCATATTGTCCATCTAGAAAAACCCAATGTGAATGAACATCAATCCATCATCCTATTTCCCATGGAATTACATACTTATATAGATACTCAGCCTACACTCTAACCACATTGTATATTATTAATATCTAGGGCCTTAGTCTAACACCATCATTGTAGTATACCTCCTTTTTCCTGAACCTCAAGCCCAAAAACATCATGCATACATGTGACATCACATTCACCATACTCAACACTATAAAACAATGTTTATGTAACTTTGGTATAACAGTTAAACCTTGGATGTGGAGGATCATTACCCCATCTATCTTGCTAGTATACCATTAGTTCCAAGAACATTAGTCTGAAAAATAATCAATAAATGATATTATCTACCCCTAGAGCTTCAATCTGATAATTAACATTTCGTATACTAACCTTAATCATATCCTTGTTTCTGACAATAAAAATCATGAATATATGAAATAAATTTTATATAATATATTTCCAAATCTCTCACATATAGAATCTCTTAATAGTAAAATGAGTTCCATATTTTGGCAACCCAACCATTTCAAATCTCCCCCTGGGTGGAATCCAAGTCTCAGCCTCAACAAACTAAAACATAACAAGTGCGAGCTATATGTCAATATCAACCAACAACATTTCATACCAATTTTCTAATACATACTATTGTTTCCCAAGGAACACCAATTACCAAATTACATATAAACACACACCCTCTAAGGTTCATCCAATAAATTGGTCCCACACATGACCCTCTCTATAAAAACATAAACAAAAGCATCTATACTTGGATATTCATAATTTCCACTCAAGAGGAGGCATCCTATATAAACCCTAGTGAAAAATAAATTCTTCGGTCAAGCCCTATCACATGAATCTACCTATATTTTTACCTCAGTGGCCTTCAACTTATCCATGATCAATAAAATTCCAATAAGGAAACCAATATTCAATGTCATGCCACACATAATAATTCCTCATGAAACCATGACATCCAATGATCAAAAAACCAAAAACTAACCCACCATTGGTTTCCTCATGAGTCCATCAAACTTAACTGAACATCCCAATGAAAATCAGCTATAACCACCATCTTATGGTATAGTCCTATCCCCAAAATCTCCATCCACCCTAATCATAAAAAGATGGATCTAAACCTCAACTGATCTAACATCATTCCACTAATCCTCATACATAAGGTAAACCATGATTATCCTCGAGAGACTATTCAAATCCCCTCTTTTAGGAGTCATCCTATAAACCTTGGAAAAACACCATTGCATGCTCATGCCTAACTAAAAAACGAGATCATGTCCTTCACCCTAGTTTCATATCTCACAAAAAAAATAATGGATTCAGAATCTATAATTGTAGGAAATCCTCTAGGTGAAGTATATTTAAAAAAAACCATATATAAAAAATCTATATATTTAAAGGATCCCCCAATCATGATCTGTGTGGAAACCATTCTCAGAATAGACTACTCGCAAGTCCAATTTTGACAACCAGTGTTAAAACCACCAAACATCCATGATTAAAATAATATATGGCATATTCAGTTGTGTAGATGACTTATACTATCATCTCTCCACCAGAAATTTAATTTTCCATAGCCTATAAAACATGGTTTCTTCCTATGTACTACTACACATCATCTACCCAAAGTCCAAGATGTGTACTTCCCAAACATAATATTCCATGTTACTTTTCAAATGGTCAGGAACATGCCCATGTAATACAACAAAATTTGTAATTCTTAGAATTCCATCATTAATTATTG
Source organism: Viscum album (assembly GCA_963277665.1). Lineage (NCBI taxonomy): Eukaryota > Viridiplantae > Streptophyta > Magnoliopsida > Santalales > Viscaceae > Viscum > Viscum album. The sequence goes on along the minus strand of OY728127.1, from coordinate 1,147,248,568 downwards.
GGAATAACACATAGTGTGTGTTTTTTGAAACACATGTCATGTAGTCATGTTTTTTAAATTGGAAGCCCCTATAAATATCCTAGAACCCCCATTTTTTCACCAAAAGCATAGATCAACCCCATGTGTCCTTAGAATTATTAATAATTCATAAAAAACATAATGAAAACTAATCAACAGTGATCAGTACATAAAACAGAAAAACTACCTACATTATTCTCTAAACACCAAATCATCTAGTTAAAATATGCTCCTGGAATCTCTAGGACCATGATGCAGTCCAGATCTACAATAAGGATGATGTCCAGTGGAATCTCCACTCCTCATCCTCCTCTACTTCCAAGAATTACTTGAGGGATAACCATCTCACCATTCCCTACCATGTTTGGGATCCAAAATGGGTGCATTGAATACTTTTAATTTAATTAATTAATTAATTAATTAATTAATTAATCACCAATTTAAAATGTTTCCCTTGCCCCAAAATGAGGATGGAATTTAGACATTTCCTACTTAAAAACCACATTCTTTACTCGATCATTGTGACAAAATCAAAATCCGATGCACTTTTTGAAATATACAGGCACCCAAATCCACAAGAATAATATAATATTAAGTTAATAAAATATTAAATATTATACCAAAATTAAAGCTTCTTGGAATTCAGTCAAAATTATTTCAAATGTAAATTACCTATTACAATCCCAATATAGTGGTCAAAAATTCTATTCATGGATATATTCTAAGAGAAAATGAAAATATTACCCCTCATGAGAACATGAGAAAAAATATATATATTTCTACCCAAATATAAAAACTCATAAAATTTCATGTTTCTACAGTTACCATTGTGGAAAGATGGGTCATGTTACAATATTACTTTTTCAATGTTTTTTTGTGCTTAAGATTTTATGATAATAAAATTATGTGATATAAATTTCCCAAATAATATATTTTTCCTTATCCATTTATCATAACTATATATTATGTTTTTTAATATTTTTCCTATTTTATGTTTTCTTGATAAAAACATAATTATTTAAGGATAGTTCATTTTATTTTTATGTGACAGTATCATCCTAGACAAAAATTTAGAAAACTATAGGGGGACCAAAATGTATTAAATAATGATATAATGGTGTTTGAAAGTATCCTCAGTGGGTCATGGTGTAAAATATTTTATATTTTTATTGAAAATCATGTACCTAAGTAGGTTTATCTGGCAGTTAAATGATGTGTAACGATTACACAACATGAAAATTTTTCTTGAACATTTATTCACTTCAAATCCTGAATATAATTTACTTCATATAAACATCTCATATCAGTAATTGTTACAAAATTTGAAAATGTATTTTTATATTTCACAGCATGTTTTTCTTTTACGTAATGTCAGCATTTAGCATCCAACATCCAGTATCACCCTAAGATAATTTCTCATGGTGTGATGTCCCTTTTACTTAAGAAAATAACCCCTTTAACCATTCTATGTTTTTCTGTAAAATATCAAATAATTCTAAACATGAAGCAAAAATTAAGTGTACTAGAATGAATTAATAATTAAAAATTCAAAATCCCATAATTTTATTATCAAAAACGTATATAATAAATGCACTTTTCAAGATATTTTTAATTAATTTCTGTCAATAATAGAAAATAGATGGTTCATTTGATTTACTATGGACATCTTCGAAAATAACCATATTTATTCATTTTTTACATGGTTTATTAACATTATAATGAAATTTTTATGAAACATGTATCCAATAAGTGAGTTATTTTTTTGGTGATATCAGGAATGTTGCATGATATTATGGTACACATATGTATGATTTTTATTACATGATGGGTGAGACTAAAATTATATCTCCCTCCAATGAATTTGGTAAAGATGAATATCAATTGAGATAATGACTTTAAGGGTATGTGAACCCAAATCATTAATAGAAATTATATAATAATATAGTCTTCCAAGTAAACATAAAATTGGAAACGTTGGAACGTAAAATGAATTCTATATATTATTATAGTTATAGAAGAGAGACTTAACAAAAGAAATTATTTTATATGCATATATGTATGAAAGGAAAATACGTCTTATGATTATGATATGTTCTCATGCAGGATGACTAATTATTGATGATTTTGTACTCTAATGTCTTATGATATTATTGAAAAAACCTTGTTCGTTGATTAGTGTTTACATATATTTATCAGACATGTTAATATTATTGTATGTATTCATTATTATTAATTCTATAAATCTTATCAAAGTGTCACTTATGATCACGAATTGTTATATAATATGTTTACATTTACTGTGTATCTGACCTCAATCTTTCTTAGGTTTCCCATCCCTATGTATTGATTAATCGATTTATGTTTGATATGTCTAATAAGGATTCTAGTTGTGAATTACAAAACTGTAAATCATTTTTATCATTTATATACCTCTTTATTAAATATCAATGTTTTCAAAAAACACTAAACCATTACTGTTATATTGTGGATCTTATTGATATTTAATGAATATTACACTAATACAATTTGGTATTTATGTATGAAATTTTGTTTCTCTATAGTTGTAATCAAAGAAATATTTGAATCATTCCTCAAATAGGATGATAAATATTTAGTAGGAACACTGTGGATATTCTTATATATATAAGAATATAGATTGTTATGTTAAGTAAATGATTGTGGATTCCCTTGAATCCTATCACTATCAATATAATTTATGTGGATTTAGTTTCATAAAATTTTAATAATTATTTCATAGCCCTAGAAATTATTTCCTAAATGCCTCTCAAAAATAATTATATTTCATAGTGATTGAGAACTAAATATGAACCTATTATAAAATTTAATTTTTGATCCATTATTAAAGATATATTTATATATTAAGCATGTATTGATTATTTCAAATCAATAGAATAAATGTTTAACATATTATGAATGATTTCTCCTTATTAGATGATTATCAATTTCTATTTCTCACAATATGATTTTGGTTTAGTTTAAGGGATAAATCCTACTAGAATCATGTTAATGTTACATTGAATGGACGATGAAATGATTTTCCTCATGAGAAACTAAATGGTATGCGGGATGGAATTTGAAAATGCTTGTTTATTCCTAACCAAAAATATCAAAATACTATTAAAAAAATAAAGATAGGCCAGTTTATGAAAGAATCAATTAATAAAAAAATTTACTTGAATATCATAGAGGAAATAATAATCATATTCCTACAAGTCAAGAATGTGAAAAAATAACATAGTTTAATTTATTAATGGAGTAAAAAATAAGTATTCAGTTTCAAAATGGATGATAATGAAGAATTAATTACCAAGGAGAAAAAAATAATACAGTTAACAAAATAAATGGAAATAATTAATTCCCAATGGTATCATATATGTATAATTGGTTTAAATATTGAAAGTATCAAAATTAATAAAATCGAATTCCCTAGAGAAGAGCATGAGAATAATATCTGTATGGTTTTACTGGTCAAGATTATTCTGTTGATGATAGAGATAAACTGAATGAAATTTGAATGTTATGAATTATTTAAACAATAATACTAATGTAAAAATTGATATGGACGATTACATTTAAGTTTATTAATCAGTTGATATGTTTTAAATTTCATATTATAGGAAGTATGCATTAAGAAATAATATGACCTAGTTGGGTTATGGATTTATTATGTAAGTGGAATGAATGTAGTATTTATGTTTTGGGATTCAATTATATTATTGAAAAAGTGTTTTATATACTATATTCTTTTTATATGTATCAATAAACACCAATAATTTTTTGTTTTAGTTTTTCTTTATGGATTTTCATGAATATGATAAATGGTAATGATAACATAGAAAATTTATATAGTGGTAAGGTTATATTTTTGGAAAAAACATGATTGTGGGATTGATTGCCCTTATCCTTGGTTTGAGAAAACATTCATTATTTCAGTGATCATAGTTTTTATTTATATATAATGTAAATTGGATAACATTGGTGATCTTGAATTTAATTAGAGATATGAGGAGAATGTGTTTTTTATTTTCCTTAATGAAGTTAACATCATTTTTGAATTTATAAGATTTTTTGGATTATCTATGAATTTATTAGAGGGATAATGAAATGTTTAATTTTTTTAACAATATTTTTTTTCCATTGAGGTTTTTAAGGAATCATGATATTTGTAGGGTTTAGTAGAATATCTTGTCTTGGTATTAACTGGTTCAATAGATAAAATTAATTGATACTTAATGCTGTTTGGGGATTAATGTAAATTTTAATATGGAATTCCAATGAACGTTTACTAAATTATAGGATTTTTAATTCTCTCGTACATATATTTTGGAGCATTTTATAGTTAACTATTTATGGAATGTTTGAATATTAACATAGAGTGTTATTTTCTAGTTTTTAAAAAATAATATAGTATTTAATCATATGAAAACATATCCATATTAGATAAATTAGGATAAATTTTTGTTTTGAAAAAATATTTAACAAAAAAGTAATGAATTTTAATATTTTTTGTGCATTTGAACCTACTATGTGGTAATGTTTGTTCTTTAGGCATGAAAAAAATATTATTTATTCAATATGAATGAAATGTAGTGGAATATATTTAAAACAAAACCTGTAGGGACATTGTATTTTCCTTGTATGAATTTGAAATATTTATTGAAATATTTTGAGATCTATAGACTAAGACAACCTATGATTCTAAGGCCCAATGTTCCGAAATTTTTTTTACAAAAATATTAAATAAATTTTTTATTATGCGAATGGATATTCCTGAAAAAATTAGATACCTCTTAAAAAGATTATCATATCTACTATATGAGACATTGGTTTAGTCTAGAATTCAATTTTTACCATCAGCATGAACTAATATAGGTAAACGTAGGGAATTTGGGTTAAATGGTCATTGGTGGGGTAGTTTAGTTAAATAATTAATTAAATTTATTTATTTTATTAAATAAGATAAAACTAAAATTATCTTTAGATTAATTATCATGGAGGGATCTCCCGAGTTATCCATATAACCATGGAACCATTGTGATGCGTTCATCTATCCTTTATTTATATTATCAAAATTCATCAATGACTGAACACCAAATCCAAGTAGAAATAGGTGAAAATAATGAATTAACTTCTCTCATTCATTAGAAAGAGCATTTTATGATGAAGAATGATCCAAAACAAGGTAGGAGACTTCAATTTTTTTATACTACACCAATTGATTAAAATATTGATGATAGAAATATTTTTTCTTTGATCTATATGATTTACAATATTATTCATGTGCATGTGTTCCAATTATAATTTAATTGTTTGGTTTTACCAACTCAGGTATCCCAATATATATTTTTGTCCTAGAATTTTTGGGGAATAGTCATTTCACATTTTGTTTCTTCTTCATTTAACCCTCCATTCACTATATTCCCCTTGTATTGGACTATGAGGTCATTAATCCTAAATTCCATCAATAGTAAAAGAAATTGGACCCACTTATTTATCGCAGATTAGTATATGATGAATCAAATGATGAATTAGGGATTTATTGCGATGATTTTAGGATGCAGATGAATTATTTGGAGATTCCTATTCCAAAATAAAGTGTAATTTCATTGGAGATGTGAGTGGGATTTCTGTATTTGAACGAGGGAACATTTATTCATTTTCCATAAATTGGGTGGCAGAAAACATTGACTAGATGCATTCCACAATAAATTTCAAGTGGTATAGAGTGGAGGATTGAGGTGGTGTGGCCCGATATGGAGAATTGATGAAAAGATATGCAGATCGTCAAAAATTTGGACTATAATCTATAAAGTTATAGAGGCAAGATGCCATGAATTCCAATTTTTATGGATAATAGGGCTTCTCATAGAGGTAAATATGACTTGGTGCGATGAGGCACTATATGACATGTAACACAAGAAGACTGGCTCGATATATAAAAAGGGTACATGCCTAGGAGCCCATCTATCCCCATACACCATGTGTGGTTAGTGTCAAAACATGTACATTAAATAGTATACATGATTAAGAATTTGGAACATGCCAAGTTTAGGCTTATCCTTTACATGTTATGTACCTATATGCATTCACATAATCCACTTATATAGACACTAGAACGAATATATGAGGTACCCTGAGTGGATCAGACACACCATGTAAACCATATAAAATCCATTTAGACCTACACAATCAATGGGACATGTACCTATGGTAAAAAGTCCTGGAAATTCTTTAGGATCACAGATCATATGGGTCTCTATACACATCATGTACCCAATATTAGTTTTTGAGGATCCTTCAGTCTCTTATATATCCTTTGTTTGGACATGAGCCTATCATGAGTATTTTTTCATCATAGAATTTAATGGTTGAATTCATTGTAGTTTTGAGATATGATGTGAGATATTATAGGCATGGAAAATATTTGGGCCATGCTCAATGATGGTAGAGATCAACTATTATCATCAGAGAGATTAGAGTGGTATATTCTTACTAGGTAGGGTATGGATTCTCAGTCGACTATTATAGTGGAACCCTCTAGATGTTGTTGGAATGGGTCATCTATTGAAAATTATAGTGGAAAACTATGGCTAGGATGTGAATGTTCCCTATAATAAGTATTTTAGTGGAACCCTCCTACCTAGATAGGGAATGTTTCCTATTTTTTCCCACTAAGTGACACCCTTTTGTGGAGTTAGGTAACAAGTATTTCATTACTATAGCGGTACAGTCCTACTATCCATGGCATGTGTCATATTTTTTCTATATGAGTGGAACCCTCCTATAGTATCATGGCATGTTTCCTTAGTTACTAGAGTCTCACCGTAATACTAAGATGTTATTGGTTCCTCTACATCCAAATAGAGTGGCACCCTCCAGCTGGGTCGGGCATGGATCATGTACTAACCAATATTGTGTAACCCTCCAGCTGGAGGGTAATGGCTCAACGAATGATTATTAGAGGGGAACAATTCTAATTAGATAGTTAATAGGTCCTATACCTTTCCAATGAGTGATAGTTTCCTATAGATTCAGGTTATCGATCCTCAATTACTTGAGTTTCACCCACATGACGTGACACGACATGGGTACTCTAGATATCTACTTGATTGTCACCATGTTTTTGTACTAGGGAATGGTTCCTGTAATTGTAGATTATGGATCCTTGATTATGAGTCACAATGGAGAGAAGTGTCTTTATTTAGATGCCTCTTCAGACATTTTTGCGAGATTATGTGAATTGTTGATGGAGAAATTGGAACTGCTGGAACAGTTTTTGAAGATGGAATGTGAGATGGAGATCCCCTTTCTCTACTTTTTTGGTTTCATTATATAATAATATAATTATATTTATATCCATTTCGGTGATATTGTAATTTAATTTCGTGGTTTAGCTGTCTAATATTTATTCCAATCACATATCTTTATGCTCATATATAAAAATTTAGGGCATCATACTATGTATGTGTATACTCACTCGGACATGGGGTTTTCCCACACATGTCATGTCTTATGGAGATGAAGGATAGTTCATCATTCACTATAGAGGATCATTGGGATACCAGGTGTATTGGACCATATATGGTGGTATGAGGTTTGATATCATGATCTTCGATTTATCAAAATTTTAATTTTCTTATTTTTTTCTTGTTGGGACTTTATTCTTATTATGCATGTATTTTTTTTTCATTTTCATTTTAGTTTTTATTTAGTACTCTTATAATCCCTAGAGGTTTTCCATTCATGGATTATTCCATAAATATTAAATCCTTTCATTTATTGATCTTCACTTCTATATTTATGTTGTCAGGTGTGTGTGAGTATTGTTACATTATGAAAAGGCCTCACATATAATTTATTCCTTTCGACACTTGTCTCCAGCCTATGGCCCGTAATGGAGGGCTTCTTGTAGTTGTGTCTCGAGATCCGTTGGGTTGGGCCATGATTAAAACAATGGATGAAATTATGTTTGTGTGTTTTAAAAAACATGGAAATTGTATCTTATTATATTACTTGGTAAAATAATTCCTCAACTTAAGGAAACATGCTCTTTGAAAATGTGTTTTTTTCATTTTTATACATTTTTCTATGGTGTTAATGGTTATTTATTCCACATTCTAATTTATGGTTTTGTGGTAATTAACATTCTCATGACAATGTTATCTACCACTCTCTATTATTATTTAGATATTTAATTTTATTCTTTTTCCATATCAATACATCTTCTTAATGTTCTCCCAATATTGGAACCATATTATGTGTTTTTTAGAAACCATAATGTTTTTCAATACCCTTTTCAATGGATTTTCTAAAATCCTTTCAAAAAATATGGGTTTTAGAAAATTGTATTTTTTAAAAGTGATAATTTCATTTCTAGGAAAAAATTATAAGGGAAAAATTTATTTAAGGTGGTATAATGTAACACTCTGATAATTTATAATATATTTTTCAATAAATAAAATATAATTATTTAGTATCATCTATTACATAGAACACCATGTTTATATAAATTAGGATATAGTAAACCATTATAATGTACCCTTAAAATTTGAAGGTTGGAATAGTAATAAGTAAATTATTAAAAAACATCATAATTTTTTAGAATATGAAAAATTTATACTTTAATACAAAATATATATGCACCTTGTTTTTAAAAAATCATTGTGTGCTTAAAAAATGTGTTTTTTCCAAATAAGGATTTATTTCAAGTTACAAAGAAACAAATTATAATAAATTTTAGAAAATATTATATATATAATTTGCGTAAATTATTATCTATTTTGAAATCATCATTTTAATATTAGTATATGGTGATTTGTTTTGGAATTTTGTAAAATAATTACATTTCATTGAATAATGTATAATACAGATTATTGTAAAAACTATCATATTATTTTCAAGATATGAAAAATTATTTTTATAATTTGATCTCAATGTAACATACATATATTTTTTTATATAATTAATACAATTAATTATATAAAAATTATCTTTATACATGATTTTATTAAATGTCTTGGGGCATAAAATGCATTTTTCTATGAATTGTTTTTATGAAAGTAATTTTTTTATCTAAATAATTTAATTTATTACATACAGATGAATGGTTCTATTGAAACTTATATATTATATATTAACACTCATTTTATTAATTTTACATGGAATGGTATGTAAATAAATTTCTATTTTATGTTCAATTATTCATTTTTCTACTATGGGTTTATGTTGTAGATTGTATTCTTATTTCCATTTAAATTCACCCACATATTGTTATTAAATTTAGAAATAATAATTTATTATTTTTATTCATCACTATTTATATATATTTTTTGGTCAACATATTGTTTTCATAGAAATTAGTAAAAACTAAAAAAAACATTTCCACAATTAAGCTTAAAATTGTATACTATGGAATTAAACCAAGATATAAGGGTAGTAATTCCTCCCAAACACATATTATTATTCTTATTTATTAGTACCTTAAAAATATATTATCATTATATTGAATTCATACGAATTTAGGTCCTTATTACCTTGAAATTGACATTATATCATTGACATATTTTATAATGTTATTATGTGTCACAGCCCTCACCTATAAAAGGGAACCTCAACTACTCCATTATTCACACCATTTTAGTGTTTTAACTTTTCCAATTATTAATCATAAGCCTTCACATATTCTGAAAATTCATCATATATCATATGGTAATATCTTAAGAACAATCCTTCAAGGCTTAAGGTGTAAGCCAATAGGGGTCTTTCAAAGAACAAATATAAATATTAACAAGACACATTACATTTTATTTTTACATGATAATTCTATAAACGTTTTGTATATATCAAGAAAATATGAATAAGTTATCATAAATATACATAGATGTGATTTTTATGATGAAAAATCCATTTTCTACTCCTTTTATTACAAAAGGATTATAAAAGCATCGCTCAAGCATATATGTGGAATACCACCTCCATGTAGAGTTAAAATTAAATTTCCATCACCCTATTTAATGAATGGATATAAATATTTATTTACTATATATATTGATGATACTTATAACAAAATTATTCTTCTATAATTTTATTATCATATATACCGTCTTACTTTCTGATCCATTGGTAAATGGTAATGTTATTCCTGAATTCATATGGAATACAACTTCTGTATGACTATGTGATTTTTATATCATTTCTCAATTACATGGATGGTAAAATGATAGTTTTAATAAATATGTATGATATTAATGGTATAATTGTGATTCTATAATGTTGAATTATCAATTACCACAATTTTATTCCACCAATCAAAAAATGGAAAAATCACTTCGGTGTTCATATAGATTTCAATATACACAAAGTGTTGTAATTAATTTTTCATCAACCAAAATTTGAATGGTTATATATATATATATGATTAGATATGTTATACATTTCATGATTATATTAGATGAGACATTTTTCCCATGATCCTTTTATAATGACCCTAATTTTCGAAATAAAACATAATTAAAAACGAATAAAATAGTAATTAAAATGATAAATTTAATAGATATTTGAAAATAAATTGGTGTTAAAATGATAAAATTTGATAATATATGTTATTATATATATTAAAATTAATATGTTATATAATTATGATGAATAAAAAATTATTATAAACTATGTTAGAGTGATTTCAAAACTATGTTGGATATATTGTAAGTGTTTTCCCTCAATTTCACATCATTGATAAATGTTATGATGTTATAGAAAAATTTATTTATTATTATTTGTATATAATTACAAAGAATATATTTCAAAAAAAATTCACAATTTATTTAATTGTCTTTTTAAATCATAAAATTTACAAAATTATAATGAACCTAATTTCTAAAATAACAAAATTCATAAGGGTTCTTCATCTCAATTTTTTTTATTTAGAAATTCTTGATGTTATAATCCAATATTCATTTATTTGGTGAATCTATTGAACCATTTGTATTTTTTATCATGAATATATTTATGGTAATGGTACTGAAATGTTAACTTGATGCTACTTCTTTCATAGGGATTATGTTTCAAAACATATGAGTAAAGTAAGGGGTTTAATGTTATAATCTCATTTTTTACCTTAATAGTTTATAGTTAATATTTTTGAATTATTAAATTATTTTATGTACCTATCTATAGTATTATAAATTTTATTTTTCTCTTTTTATTTCCCAATATTGAAAATTTTAATTTCTTTTTCCTATCTATTAGTCATAATGAGACCAAAATAATAATTTTAAGGAAAACCAATATTATTTTTTATGGATTAGGTGTTCTTTATTCCATTTATATTTTTTAACTAAAATTTTTTCAATATTTTTATTAATATTAAAAAAAATATATTTATTGTTATATATATATATTTTTTTATTTTCCAAACATTTGTTTTAAATTAATTATATTTTTTCGTATAATGTTATTTTACTTTTTATCAAAAATTTAAACACAATTTTTTATTTAATGCACACCACATGACTAACAGTACCTATCACCAGGAATATTCATTTCTAAAACATTTCCTTTTTATGTTTACATTCTATTTCAATAGAAAATGATTTCAATTATATATTTTGAAATTCAAATATTCTAGATAAGTGATTTCAATTGAAAAAGGTTTTTTCCTCAACAAATATTCTATTGAGCATTTGGAGTTATTTTTATCTATAAATACATCAATTATTGTTTATTATGTTTTACTAGGGTTATGACCCAATGATACCATTTTCATTGATTCTTCAGATGGGTTTTCACTATCATTATGATATTTTTATGAATAACTTATCTTTTCCAAGGTGTATTATTTAGAAATATTTTGAATGTTTTATGATCTTATGGAAAATATATTTTTATTTTATTATATGTTATATGAGGGAATAAAATTATATATCCCTCTAAAAAATTGGTGAAATATTTATTCATATTTGGCCAATTTATTATAGGGATTTATAATTCTAGGAACACTCATCATGAAATGAAATGAAAACATATATGTTTTAGGAGATCATAAAACATTCATCCTATCATCAAGTCATAAATCAAGGAAAATATATAGGTTTCATAAAAATTTTATCATCATAATCATAATACATCTCAATAAATAATGAATATTTTATCATGGGTCAAAACCCAAGTGTATCATAAGAAACATCAAAGGATGTTTTAATTGTGAAAATTTCCTTTAAAATATCCCATGAACATTTACAGAAGAAAATAAATTTTTTTTTGAATTTACTTATTTAGAATCAAATAATTTCCATAAATAAAAAAGAAAAATATTTTTTTAAAAAGAGAGAGGTAAAATATATTTAATATTTTAATAAATTGGTATTCATTACGGTTTGGAACGAAATTATTTTAGTGTGTTTTAAAATAATAAAATTTTTCTCATTTTAATAAAATTGAAAAATGTTTCATGTTTGAAAAAATGATAATAAAATATTCCTTAAACTATTATAAATAATGAAAAATTTAGTTACAATTTTATTTAAATAATATATTAAAAAAATATTGTAGTCATTTTTTATAATATTTTAATGAAAATATTGACACAATAGAATGGATTAAAACCCAAAGGAAAAAATATTGATTTTACCTAAATCATTTATTCCATTATATTCAGTACATAATGAAAATAAAATGAAAGAAAACCCCATAATCTTCTGAAATGACCATATAATACTATATTATATTATATTTTTTAGATATATAGATTATATGTTTTTCATCCAAATCGTTTATTATAAACAATCCCAGAAAAAAGAAATTGGAACATAAAACCCCTAGTTCAACTTCTTATTTCATAATAAGAACTCCAACATGATGAATATTAATATAAAATTTATAATAATTATATTATATAATCATATAAATATAATAAATTTGTACATTGGTTAGCTATAATATTTTATAATATGATTATTAATAATATTTCATCATCATCATTATTTTGAATGTTAACCGATTCATCTTTCCTGATTGTTTTTAGGGGGTTATAGTCCCTAAACATTGATCATATTTCATTTACATACATAAATTTAATCCTAATAACTTAATATATATTGATTATATAAATAATTATAACTATTCAGATAAAGCGTTGAGGAAAAATTATTTAAAAACCCAAAAGGAGACAATGATCTATACATGCACACAAGAAATAATTTCATCGACTACTTTTTAAAAAAGAGGTGTTTTGTAATTATGAAATAATTTTAATAATTTATTATTATATATATCATTTTGGATCAATAATATTTTTGGAAAAAATATAGTTATTATAATTAAAATATGTAGTAAAATTGTAATATCGTTGTTGAGAACTATACCTTTTTTAGATACTTTATTTATTTACACATTAATCCTTGTTGGGTCGATAATAATAGAATAAAAAAGATATAAGAGAAATGGAATGAATCTGGGATGGTTTTTGAGTAGGTATATTCTATGGTATAAGGGTAAAATTGTTTAAATAATGTAGTTGAAGAGATTAACTTTTATATGTGGGAAAGTGGTATAAATGGAAGTTCATAAATGTCTAATGATGCAAGGATTAATTCATTTTAATATGGATCAAAATTGATATGTACTCAATGGTAGGTTAATATATGGTTGAAATATCCAAAACAGGTAATTATTTTAGAGTTTTTTTGAGGCAATACTACCCATATCTCATTCTTTAACCCCTAGATATTTCATCATCCCAAGACTTTACCATATTTTCCTTTAGATATCTTTTCAATACACAGAACACCTGATATAAAGGAAATATTATTTCGTCACATTTTTCATAGTAAATTAAATTATAATTCTTTTGATAGTTTAATTATAAATATCCAAAAAAATAATTTTACACTCTTTTAACTTTTATAGGATAAGAACAAGCCCAATATTACACATTAATGACTATATTCATATATATGATGTTTTCCAAGACTTTAATAGAGAAACTATTTTAAATATTAATTTTGAATCTTTTATGAATTAAAATAGATAAAATAACATTAATTTTTGAATTCATAATGTATGTATTTTTATAGGGTTAATTTTTGGATTTTTTTTTGAGAAATTAAATTTTTTGATGAATAATGATAAATACAGCGTTTTAGTTAAAAAATAACTTTTCATTTAATTAATTATTAATTTCAAATTATATAATAATTTTTTTAAAGTCACATTGGTTCAATTATACATATATTGATTAAATTTTGTTCATTATAAGAAATTTATCTTTTAAATTGAATATAAAAACATTAAAATCTTTTGAACATTTTTCTACTAAAACTAGTAAACCTGTATACCTGTGAGATTATCTTTAATCCTTATTTGGATACTTATGTAAATTGGATTTTTAAAATCCATAATACTCTGGTAATAAAAAAAATATATTTTCTCTAATAATATCAAGTTAATTTCTAGCCAAAATTATTTGTTAAAGTGATTAAAATTAATTATAGAAATTAAGGGGTAATTAGTCTTAAAATAGACTAAATCCTTATGTTTAAGGACCCAAAACAACTATCCACTTGTAAAACATCCATTTTGTTTCCATTTATCATCCATTAAACTTCAATTAAGTAGAAATGATTTTTTGGTATGACTTTTTTAGGTAAGAACATCTGTACACCTCTCTTCTATTCAAGAATACCATGGGGGTCCTTTTCCATCCCTATAAAAGGCCGCCACCTCTACCCATTCCTCACACCAGTAATGCCTTTTAAGATCCCCCAAGTCCTGAAAAATGTTTCTCCCAAAATCCCTCTCATGACTGATAATCCACCCATTTGTTAGAAATCATTCCAAATAAGTCTTTGGGTTGAAACCAAAAAAAGTTACCCAATTAAGAGGTTACACCATCTCTCATGATTTGTAGTTTCATTTCCATTATCAACCCACAAAAATATTAATATTATATTATTACATAACAACACTAGTATCCTCAATGTACTGGTATTATTTTATTCTCTGTGTTAATCATACACTTATACACACATCCATTTAAGGGAAAATGAACATTCTGTTTCTGTTTATGACAAACTACTATCTCACAAAATGATGATTGTTCAATTTACCCATAACAAATTTAAAGGAAGAAATTATGATGGAATATATATATATATATACTTATTCATTTATAATGTATTTATTCTTCTTTAATTTTTATTTATAGTATTCCTCTATGATTTCCATTTTTTTAAAATTGGATAATTTCATATGAGGAATTGTGGACTACCACTCCTCAAAGTGATATGAATCATTCATGAAATATATGGAACTTCTAATGGATGGATATAATTAACCTATGTGACATTTATCAAATATACATGATACTTGAAATTATACTATACTTATGTATTATTTAGCTTTAAATTATTTTAATATGATAAAAAAATTAAACAAGTATTCATGCGTACGCACAAACTTCCATTTCCCTGAACGATGCACTTCATTTCCAATATCGAAATGTCATGGAGTAATATAAATACAAATGTACTAAATATATAAGTTAATTTAGAATTTTTTTACATTATTCAGATGATGAGACCATGAAATATACGATAAGAATAATAAATAACAATTCAAAACGTACTTGAGAAAATGAGGCAGTTATCACCCGAAATAGTCAAAATAATGAAATAGTATTAAATGATTTGTAATAAAATATAGTAAGAAGTTAATATATGGTATTATAATGATTTTTTGTTCTATTATTAGTTATTAACATATTTTAAACCACTATAAAAGAGGTTAACTACTAAACAATATGAGTAAGGTTAAGGTAAGTTATTTTATCTCACTTTTAAAATTTTCAAGATTAATGTCATATTTACAACATACTTATATTGTGTTCTATAAATACAGCCCATTTTGGTATATTATATCATAAAACACTTATTCACATGATATTATAAGGTTTATTTAATGTCATACCTTTCTGGTGATTATTATTTGAATGTTTCAAACTGGTATGGGTCACTTTGAAATGTTTAAAAATTATTCTACAGAAATGTTCTTAATCACACTTCCTTTTATGATTGTTAATTTCCATTTTAAAAAATTAATTAATTTTAAACATTTTTCATTGTATAATTACTTTAATTTCTACATTATAATTCTCTAAACCATTTACCATTTTTCATATGGTGATTAATTTGACAGTTATACGATAAATCCATATTTCTCATCCAATATAGTTAGTTGATAAAGAATATTATTTATTTTAATTATATAATATATGGAATGATTTCGAAATGAAAGGATGAGTGGATTCCAGACATTATATAGCTCGTAGATGCATCAATAGGTTCTCATGAGATGATTTAGTTGGCCAAATTAAATTGATGATGGATCTTTAGTTTTAATCTGTTTGGAGGATAAAACATGACATTAATAGGTACTTATGTTCCTTAGACATTAAGTCCATTAACAAAGAATTTCCTTCATATTAGATTTAGTTATTATTCATCCATGAAATTTTGTATCGACATATCAATGGATAAATTTAATTTTTATTTCATTGATATAATGGAATGTGATTCAGCTTCTTACCTTTCCATATTGTTTTTTCCATATATAGTTATTTTAATGGCATGAGTTATCAATTATTTACCTTTCCATGTTAATTATTCACACCGATTAATTATTTACTCCTCTTTGTAAACCCTTATTGGTCATTTGATCCCTCTGTTATTATGGTTTATTCCCCTTGTTATAAAGAATAAATTTTTGAATAATTAATCAAGGCCACATTATATTTAATTTTATTATGTACCATTATTATATTTCATATATCCCACTATATTATTTGTATCATGTAGCTAATTTGGATTTCCAATACTTCTAAACCAAATTGTCCTGTATAATTTATTTCCTTGTAGTAATGACAATATTATATAACAATGCAGTGGCTTTCGACATCAGGGGTTGGGGAATTATAGTTGGTATAAATGGAAGTTTAGAAAAAACCTTTGAAACTTGATTTAGAAAGCATTGATTTGGGAGAACAACCCTATAATATAAATTGAGGATAAGACTATAAGATAAACATAGAATTTTGGTAAAGTAAATACTATCTGAGTATTCCTTTAATACATCACTATCTGCATAATGCATGTGGTTGTGGTTCTGGAACAAATATACATAAGAGTAACAACACCGAACAGGTGTTCGGGGCATGACTCAGGGTAACCCGGTAGGATATAACATGCCTTATTTTACACCAATTTTCAACTTCCCCTGGGATATTCTTAGGATAGTTCAGATTTTATTTACCTAACATTATGAATGATTTAAAAGTAAATATTTACCCAATGAATCCAAATTTTATGATTCTTGGATTAATAATACAAAAGTTTTTTTATGGGCTATACCATATTTGTAATTATATATTATGAGCTAATACAATGTATTAAATTGTTTAAAAATGATTCTGGGGTGGAAAAATGGGGGCAATACAAATATAAAATGCAAATATTCCCCTCTTGGGGAAACCTATAATTCAGGTATTGGAATATAGATAATTTTGGTGATATTATAGAAACATATTCATATTATGAAAAATATTTGGTCCCAAGGGAGAAACCTATTCCATAGAAGGAATATCATATACTAGATATATTTATGCGGAAGAATCCCTCATCTTTTTGTGGGACTACTAATCCAATTATGGATGAGTAGTGGGTTATGTCTATGGAAAAGATATTTATGGTCTTAGAATACAACGAAAAGGGAAAAGGCTATACATGTCATCTATGATCTGCAAGGTGAATTAGATCTGTGGTGGTCTCTAATATGTAATACTAGTTATTAATATAAAATTGAACTCATGGAATAAATGAATTTTAAGGAGATATTTTTCAATAGATAATTCCCTCGAATAATGAAAATTGAGATGAAGAGGAAGTTACATAGCTTTAAGTAGAAGGATGAAGACAACATTGTAGATTATGAATCTACCACTACAAGGTCATCTAGGTTTGAAAAATATTATATACTCAACATGAAGTGAAATATTTCCCACATTATTAATGGTCAAAAGACACATCATCTAAAGGTACTAGTTTACTGGTGTTTTTAATCATATAAGGAGGTACTTTTATGTTCCATCCCGAAAGAAGATAAATGTTGAAGAATCGATATATTAATGGGAATCCAAGAGAATAAGAGGAATTTTGAGCATCATGAAAAGAGTAATGAATTTAAGAAGAATAAGAAATATCAATATTTTCCATCTTGAGAAAAGTTTTTGAAAAACCTCATTGGGAAATGTTTCAAGGGACATAGATTTTGTAATAAGTGGTCAGATAAGGGTCACCTGACATAGGAGTGTAAAGGGAAGAACGAAAAAAATGATGTATAATGTTTCAACTGTAGGCAGCTGGGGAACTATAAATGAAAATGACCTAAGTGTTAGTGGAATCTACCGCAGAAGAGTCAAAAGGGAAATGGCCAAGCTTATGCAATCACTACAACATAGGTAGAAGTACAAAATCACATGGTGGCAGGTACATTAATCATATATTCAAACTTATCCAATGCATTATTTTATTACATATCATCACAATATTTTATATCTACCAAATTTTCGATGAAAATTATACATTTCCCTTTTGTTCTAATTATATATTTGTTGGTCAAAACACCCAAGGGAAGTATAATTGAAACAAATATGTGTTGTGTATTCCCCAATAGGAAACATAAATGTATTTTAGGTGCTTAAATTGTTATCATTCCCATGGTTGACACTAATGTTATCCTCGGTATGGACTAGATCATAAAATATGATGCCAAAATTTAATTCAAGAGGAAATAAATTATTATTTGTGTGGATGATGTAGGAACCCATATCTTTAGATTAGTAGATTCATGGACTGATTTACATTCAAATCCACACCCAGTAGCTCTTATGAATGAAATCCTTGGGACAGAAGAGAAAACAACACGTAAAGGAGAAGTATGTAATATTAAATTTGAATATGTACCAATTGTGTAGGAATACATTGATGTATTTCATGAGTATTTACTTATAAATCCCCAGAGAATAAAGTAAAATTTTTCATTGATTTAGTTCTTGATTCAGGTTAAATATAAAACCACCCTTATATAATGGACATAATATAATTGATATAATTCATGAAAAAATAAGAGGATTTGGTTAATAAGGGATTTATTCACCATAGTGTTTCACCATGTAGTGCACTAGTCCTCTTTGTTAAAAGTAAAGACATATCCATGAGGGTGTGTGTTGATTATTGGGAAATATAATAAATTACAATTGTGAAAAAGTATCCAATACCTCACATTGATTACTTATTTGACCAACTTCACGTAGCCCAATTTTTATCAATTATTGAACTTCATTCTGGGTATCACCATTTGCGAGTGAAGAAGGAATACATTCCGAATGGAACTTTGTGGATGAGGTATGTACATTATGAGTTTACAGTATTTCCATTTTGGCTGAATAATGTACCCTCTATTTTTATAGACTTAATGCACAAAGTATTAAAGTAATATCTTGATGATTTTTTATAGTATTCATTGAGGATACTCTTTTATATAATAAAACCTATGAGGATCATGAGGATAATTTTTCGATCATCTTTAAGACTCTTAGAAGGGAATAGTTATATGGGAAACTCTATAAATGTGATTTCTGTCTTCAAGAAGAATATTTTCTTGGTAATATTGTCTCAAAAAATGGGAAATCATTTGATCCCACAATGAAAAAGGAAGATAGTGAATGGAATACGGTATTAAACACAATTTAGGTACATAGTTCTATTGATTATAAGGATTATTGTCTATGATTCATTTCAAATTTTTACTGATTAGGTAACTATTTAACCAAGATTGCACGTAAAAGTGTTATGTTTGTGTGGACAAAGAAATTTGATGAATTCTTTGACTATCCGAATATAATATTAGTCAATTTACTAATTTTGACTCTACCATCTAGTAGATATGGGGTTTCATTTATATTGATTTTTCAAATAAATAATTGGTTCTTTCGTAAGTCAAAATGACAACTTCATTGCATATGAATAGAGGAAATTGATGACTCATGAGCAGAAGCCATCATCTGAAGTTAGAAGGTGTAATTTAGATATTCTAAATATGTAGACATTATTTATATAGATAATGATGTGAGATATACACAAATCATATGATCCTGAAATACTAATTCTCATAGAAAGTTCTCTGCATGTGCCAATGGAAAGGGAATGAAAATTTTAAATATTATGATACCTCAATCCACTACGACCCAGGGATAGAGAATAAGCTGGAAGATGCATTGAGCAGGAATGTTCATTTATTTCTAATCCAAATGAGGATTTATTAGAATCCTATGTTCATGGATCTAGTAAGGATGAGTATCATAATTTCTATGTATGGGGAGACATCAATCATGTATAAAATGATTGAAAGGACATCATTTTTGTAACGATAAAGAATTCACAATCTGATAATGAGCACATCTTGAAGAAAATCAATGGTGTAAATGAATGGAAACTAGACATACTCATTTTTTCAAGATGGTGCATTAAAATTTGGAAAAGGACTTTATATTCCATCTAGAACTGAGATAAAAAGAAAATTGTTATATGATGTTCATAGCTCAAATTTATCTATACACCTTAGAAGCACAAATATGTATATGGACATAAAGGATCATTTTTGGTGGCATAACATGAAATGCGAAATTGAGTATTTTGTGTCGCAATGTTTAGTTTTTCATCAAGTAAAAACTGTATGCTTGTATCATAATGGAAACTTGTATCCTCTCTTATCCCTATGTGGAAATATGATGAAATTACTATGGCCTTTCTCATAGGGAAACCAAAGACTCCTAGAAAGAATGATGAAATATGGGTTATTTTTTATTCCCTAACCAAATATACAAATTTCATTTCAATAAGAGAATATATTCCTCTTGAGTGCCTCACAAGGATCTATATTAATGAAGTTGTAAGACTTCATGATGAACCTATGTCAATTTCCTCCGATCGAGACGCAAATTTACATCATTATTCTAGAAGAGTCTTCAGAAGGCCATTGATAACGAGATTAATTGGATAATAGCCTACCATCCACAAAATAAAGGACAATCTGAATGAAAAATTAAAATAATGGAATATATATTGAGATCTTGTTCATCCTACTAAAAAGGTATGTTGGATCAATACCATACATTGGTGCAGTTTTCTTGTAATAATTGTTTCCATTCAATTATCCAAATGGCACCATAATAAGAAATATATTGAAACATGTGTCATACATAACTTTCATGTAGAAATTTGGCCAAATTAAACTCATAGGACCAGAACCTTTTGAAGAGATAATGACAAAGGTAAAGGCTATTTATGCTCATATCAAAACATCCCAAATTAGAAAACAGTGTTTTGCAGATAAATGGATAAAGGATTTTGAATTCTTGGGTGGACATCATGTTTTCCTAAATATATCTCTATGGATGGTTGTTATAAGGTCTGGTAAAAATGGGAAACTAAGTCCCATATACATTAGAACCTTTGAAATTCTTGAAAGAATTGGTTATCAGTTAAAAATGCCTCCAAATATCTCAAAGGTACATGATGCTTTCCATTTATGAATGATATGAAAATATAGTGCTAGAACAACACTTTTGATTATATGTGATGAATTAGTATTGGAAACTGACATTTACTATTGTGAAGAATCTATCAAAATTCTTGATACCAGAGCACAAGTATTGAGGAATCAGATGACTTGTTTGGTAAAGGTACATTAGAGAAATAAATAATTGGAAGAAGAAACATGGGAACCAGAAGATTCTAAGACGTAGAACTACCAACATATTTTTATTTTGAAATAACCCTAAAATTTCTAGGATGATTTTTTTGTATGAGGGAAGAATGTAGCATCCCAAGACTATAACATATTTACCTTTATATATCCTTGCAATATACACAACACTCAATTTAAACGAATCTTTATTTAGTCAAAATTTTTATAGTCAACTAAATTATACCACTTTTGGAGTGATTAGTTATATATATCCAAACAAATTAATTTAAACTCATATAATATAAATATGATAATAACAAGCCCAATATTACACATAAAATATTATATTCTTTCATATGTTGTTTTGTAGCCTTTTAAAGGAGAACCTATTTTAAATATTTTTTTGGACACTTTTATGAATTCAATTTTATAAAGTAAAATTCATTTTTTAATTCATAATTTAAAAATTACCATATGGTGGTTTATTTTATATTTTTCTAAGAAACATTATTTTTTCAGAAATAGTGAAAAATAATGTGTTTTAGTTAAAGAATACCTTTTCAGTTAATTAATTATTAATGATAAATTATATTATAAATTTGTTTTAAATTCACATTGGATAAATTATACTTATATTAATATATTTTATTTCATTATAATCATATTAAAATTGAAATCGAATATAAAAACATTACAATCTTTTTAATACTTTTCTAGTAAAACTAATTCATCCGTCGGTTTGTGGGAATAGAAATAATCCAAATTTTTTCTGTTTCGGTGATTTGAATTTTGAAAAAACAAAACACACAATTTTAACTAATTTTTATTTTATAACAAGATAAAAATAATTTTTTATCAAAAAATTTGGTGAAAGTGATTTAAATTAATTATTGTTTTTAAGGTGTAATTAGGCTTAAAATGGACTAAAAAGTTATGTTTAAGGGCCAAAATGACCTAGATATTTCTCTATCACCCATTATCTTGCAAATATTTATACCAATAACCTTACATTAATGAGGTTGGGTAATCTAGAATAACTTCGGTTAGGTAATATCATGTGTTCCCCTAACTACTTTCCAGAATACCATGAGTGTCCTTTTCCTTCCCTATAAAAGGCCACCACCTCTACCCATTCCTCACACCTCTCAAGCATCTTATGTTCGACAAATACCTAAAAAAATTTTCTCCCATAAAATATCCCCATGACCTAGAATCTTCCCTTTGGTCATAAATATTTTCATGTAAGTATTTTGGTTCTAATAAAATGAAGTTACTTTATTAAGAGGTAACACCTTCTCTCATGATTTATAGTTTCATTTCCATTATCCACTCCAAATACACCTTTTATTCTATTATTAAATAAAAAATTGTATCGTAAATATACTAGTATGTTTTTATTCTATATATTCAACCTACACTTACACCCACTTCCATCTAATGGGTAAAAAATATAATGTTTCTATGTATGGTGAACTACTGCCTAATGAAATGATGATTGTTCAATTTTCCCCTACCACCTCTCATGGTGGCCATTATGATGGAAAATATATCTATATATAATATATATGCAATTTATAATGACTTTATGATTTTTTAGTTTTTATTTATAACATTATTCTATGCTATCAATGATGCATAAAAACAATAATTTTGTTTGAGGATGTGTGGATTCCACCCCCTCACAGCAACATGACTTGTTCATGCTATACATAGAATGTATAACAGATGGGTAAACTAAAACAATGAAACATTTATATCATATATATTCTCATTTAAATTATAATATACATATGTATCATTTATTTTTAATTGAATTTATTACTATAATAAAATTAAATTAGCATTCATGCATACATTTGGCCTACCATCCCCATGAACGGTGCACTTCATTTAAAATCTCCAAATGTTATTGAATATTATAAATAAATATGTACTGAATATATATGATAATTTTTTAATGGTTAAAATTATTTTTATGACTAAATCAGGAAATATTTACTAATAATAAAATAACATGTTAAAATGTGCTTGAGAAAACTATGTAATTAACACCCAAAATAAAAAAACAATAAAAGGGTGTTAGAAAATTGGTAACAAAATATTGTAAGATTTTAGTATATGTTATTATTAAAATTATTTTTATTATAATATTAGTTAGTAATATATTTTAAACCCCTATACATGAGTTCAAAGACCACAAAATCAGAGGAATGTTAAGGGAATGTATTTTCATATCACTTTTTAAATATACAAGTTTAATGTCATATTCACTACTTACTTCTTTTGTGTGACATACATACTTCCCATTTTGATATATTATCTAATGAAAAATCTTATTCCCATGAAATTATAAAATTTATTTATTGTCATTCATTTCTTGTGATAATGATTTAAATTTTTTAATGTTGTATGGGACACTTTAGAATGATTAAATATTATTTTCCTTAAATGTTGTTAATCCCACTTCCTTTTGCGACTGTTAATTAACCTTGAATAAATCTATTTATTGTAATTATTTTACATTGGAGATTTACTTAAATGTCTACATTAGTATTTCCAACACCGTATAAAAATTTTATATGGGGCTTACATTGTTAGCAATATAATAAATTCATATTTCACATCCAATATTCTTATTGGGTAAGGAATATTATTTATTTTGATTATACAATATGTGGAACTAATTGGACATGTAATGATGGGTAGAACCTTAAGATTATATATCTATGTCATGAATTAATATTTTATCATGAAATGAATTATTTTGGCCAAATTAAATAAATGATGGATCCATAGTTTTAAACTGTATAGAGGATAGATCATGACAGTAATAGGTTCTAATATGACTTAAACATGACTCCTTCTAATAAATAATTGCCTTAATTTTAGATTCAGTTATAATTCATCGATGATATTTAGTGTTGACATATCTAGGGACATATTTTATATTTAGTTCATTGATTAAATGGAATGTGTTTTAGCTTCAAACCTTTCCATATTGTTTCTTCTTTATCTAGTTATATAAATGGAAAGAGTTATTAGTTTTTTACCTTTTCATGTTATGTATTCTCACCGATTCATTATTGCTTCCTCCTTACATACCATTTTTATAATTTGATATCACCCTTATTATTTTTCTTATACCAAGTCATGAAGAAGAAATCTATGAATAAGAATTCAATGACATAGCTTATTTCATTTTATTATCTATCATGATTGTATTTCATATTTCTCAATTTATTATGGGTAACATGTATATAATCTAGATATTTATGACTGCTAAAAAGAACTATCCTTAGGGGTTTATTTCCTTATAGAAATTATAATATAATGTAATAATTCACTGGATCTGGGTATCTGGGGTCTCAGCATTATAGATATGCCAATTTTTAATAACAACAATAGTAACAATATTTTATAGTTTTTATTTTTGTGATATAAAAAAATATATTTTAAAAATACTGAAATATATTAATAATGATTATTATAAATATAGAATCTCATTTAATATAGTAAATTTCTATAAGTGGAATAATTTATTTTTATATAATCACACAATCCACCACGAAAACCTATTTTGGAAGAATGTATTTTTAACTATAAATTATTATTTAATTCCATTATATTAGTTTTAAAAGTTGTAAAATAAATTTGAAATTATAAGATAAAAATTATAAAATATAAATATATTTAATTGAATTAATTTATAGTGATTAATTTAAATTATTAATGTAAATACCACATTGTGTGCATAAGAACAGTTTTAAGATAAAATACATTTTTAATCTCATAAAGGAACTTATACCAAAATAAAATATAATTTTGATTATTATTAAATTATTTATATTATTTATATTAAATTATTTTTAATGATAAATTATGATAAAATTTAAATCATTTAGGTTCTTTGACTTGATAACAAATCATTATTTTCACTAAAATTTATATTTTTCCTTATTTACAATAAATATTTTTTTTTTGAAAAGCCTTATGATATATCCAAATGATTATATTGACAAAGTTAGTAAAAAAAAACTATTCTTATCCTCAAATAATATTTAAAAAAATATAAATTTTAATTATAATGATCACATGAAAAAATATAATATAACCAAATTGTTAAGATTACATATTTTTAAAGACCAAAATGACATTACATACCATTGAGTTCTTATTTCGAATGAATTAGTTAACAATTTTTTATTATTTAATGGAATTAAAAATATTAAAAATATTTTGGTTATTAACATTCCCAACTAATATTCTAAAAGATATTTAATAATGGATTATTATATCATTATTCACATAGACTCAGTGTTTAATGTATGAAATGTCATTGAATAAATCATATTCATTACAAGATAAATACATAATAAACATTGTTGTGTTAAAATATAGAGAGGCAAAGGGTCCCAAAGATGGAAGTTGAGTTGAGGAGTTGGAACTCTGTAGCAGTATTAAGATTTATTTTGGTGGGTATCATAGTTATTATTTCATTTTCATGCACTCTTATACAATGTATTTATTTTCTACATTGGGAGCCCATTTATTAATAAATTTTATTAAATGGGTGTCTTATGAAATTATACTCATCTACCATGAATTCTATTTGTTGATAATTTTTATTTAATATTATTATTGTTTCAGCAACATGATACATAGGGTATAATCTCACTTCTGATGATGTCTTCACCATCACAAAAAGTCAATAATCTATTGTATACAGGGAGGCACACATCAGGTTCAGTGACTCTTCGACTCGAGCTTGATGGTTCAACTTGGGGTGTGACATAATATTATGCGTATATTTATATATATCAAAGACATACACACACACACACACACACACACACATATTTAAAATTCATATTTATAAGTATTTTTTTTCATAAAGTTATATATGTCAATAAAAAAAATATATATCCCAATTCAATTTTTATAAAAAAATTTATTTGATTAAAATTATTTATATGGAAATATATATTACCATAAATAGGTTTATTTTGTTTTAGTAATACATAGAGACATACTTGTTTATTTTTAATTCCATTTAAACATAATTAAAGTCACACACATAGATAAATATATATATATATATATATATGTAAATTAATTTATCAAAATATATTTTAAAATTACTGATATATATAGACACACTCAAAAATAATCACATATATATATATTAAAAAATATTAATTTTTATAATTAAAAAATATTTAAAAAATTTGATTTAAAATATTAAGTGTGTATTTGTGTGATTTTTTACACATAATAAATGAATTTATAAATATTCATAATTCCTCAAATATTTTTTTATATATTAAAATTTAAAAAATAAGTCTTAATAATAACGATAACATATTAATAAGTTATTTTTTATTATTTCCTAATGAAAAGGTAAATTAATAATTAAATTATTTTTACATATATTTAACACATTATATATTTTTTAATTATATTATATAAATGTTTTTAGATTAATATATCATTAAATACATAGTATGTATTTTTTTAACGTATTAGAGAGATAATATATATATATCTTATATAAATTTATTTATAATAAATTATTTATGAAAATAGATTTTACATAAATTAGAATTGATGTAAAAATTACAATTTAGATGTATTTAAATTTATTTATAATAAATTCATGCATATGTAGTGAAAATATTTATTTAAATAAACTTATATATATATATAAATATATATGAAAATATGAACATGTATTATTTAAAAATATATTAGGTAAAGGGGATTACAAATAAAAAATTAGAGTGAAATGTATTCAAGGATCTATTACACGCGCATGGGTGAGGCCTAGTCCTTGTTAACATTTGTGTTCAATTATTAGCATGAGATTGGTGTGACATAATTTTAAACACGAAGGGGGGGGGGGTGTTGTGTTTATGGGCCAAAAAAATATTTATTCTGGAAAA
The DNA here is from genome assembly GCA_963277665.1 of Viscum album. Taxonomy (NCBI): domain Eukaryota; kingdom Viridiplantae; phylum Streptophyta; class Magnoliopsida; order Santalales; family Viscaceae; genus Viscum; species Viscum album. The sequence continues at coordinate 1,147,220,795 of OY728127.1, read as the reverse complement.
TTGTTCACCTAAAAATATTATTTAATTTTTTTATAAAATAATATTATTGGTTATTCGATAATATTATTTTATGCCAAAAATAGTGGGGTTTTAATAATCCCTAACATTATCACCGTAAAAAAATTTAATATTCCAATAGTTATCAAAAATCAACATTAATCAATATTGATGATTATATTAGGTGGGTTTTTCTATATCATTGGGTATATTACATAGCGAGTGTTATGAAAACAATATACTAAAATAATAGGACCATGAAATGATATTTTTTGAGTGATATCTGTTTACAAGTAACCATGATCAAAATGATATTCTAATATAATCACAAAACAGTATGATGATAATCAATCAATGATTTCATTGTATTTAATATATTCATTTGGTTGTTATTATATCTAATCCCATGTGATACAAATAAAAAAATAAATAACAACAATTTTTCCGTAACATATATTACATGATAAGAAATATACACATGATAAAAAAAATTGATAGAATTTAGATATAACTACTAAAAATCTCCCACAATTAGTATATCCTATCACCTTTTTAACTAATAGCAAGAGAGGTATTTTTTTCATTCAAGAGTTTATTATTTAATGGGTGTTTATTTGGGATGTAAATGTTATACTCATTAGTAACTTCAAACATCTTAATATTTCCAATTATAATTATCGCTCAAATGAATGAAAATTGGTATATAATATATTTTGATCTATATTGATAGTTAGTTTCATTGTCCCGAGAAACTAATCAACTATTATCACAATATAGTTCAATTGGTTTCATAATGCCTATGATATGTACTAATTCAATAATGAACTTGTTTTTGAAAATTGATTATGTAACTGACTGAGATTATGAAGAATATTCAATATGTATTATATAATAATAACATGTTGGTTTCTTAAATTTTTATAGCATATCATTCATAAAAAAAACCTAATTGTGATCTAAAGTTAATTTTTTATTTTTGAAAGTTACATTGTTATATCCCTTTCTAACAATATCATCCTACCAATGATTTAATTTATATCTACATGTTATAATTAATTCATAATATACATCAAGATGAGTATAAAATATAATACACGATTTACCAAGAAATAGAAACATATGGAGTCCCCTTCATGATTTAATTCTCTTCCATAATTAAAGGACATGTTTATTTATGTAACTCATTGCATGAAATACTGTTAAATAATAGAAATTATATATTTCAATTTTAGATCCTTTTAATCATTTACCTATTTATTTCTTTATCGTGTTCTAATAAAGTAAAATCATTCATTTAAATCTCTCTATATAGATCATAATACCACATATGAATTTTATATACCAAGGATAATTTATTAGTAAAAGAGGTATTATAAAATATTCACTAATTATAAAAATGAGATTCCATTTTTACTGATTTGTATGTCATTATAATAAAGCACAGTAATAATAACCATTCTCCCATGATCCCATTTATAAACAATTGATTCACCATTTAGTTTGAAAAATTCAAACTCATGGAAAACATTATATGAATTAATATTACAACAATAAGAATATTGATTTAATATATAAATGGATCGTTACCATATAAAAATCCTTGTAGGATTTCATGGACCCTCAAACTCATTGATTTTTATTATATATATATATCCTTGAGGAAAAAATATAATAATGGATTTAATTTTTGACATCAATTTAATATTTCTCATTAACCTATTCTATTTAATTAGAAAAAAGAATCAAAATTGATTTAAAAATACATAATATAAATTTTTATTAATTATTTTCAACATAATATTTTTAAACCCTTACCCACCAAGTGAGAAATTAAGATAGGTAACTAACTCTATATAATTCATTTAATTTAATGGACCCACTTTAACCTAATTGGTTTTAAATCCTTAATAGGAACAATGTGGTTTGAAACTTGATTACTCTGCATAAATTGTACTATTATATTCCAATTTTATGAACCATTTATCAATGTCAAAATGCCTGATAGAATCTTGGAATGATGATTGAACATCTTTTATGATTTTTACATCATAATTGATAAATACATCACTCATATATTATTATTTAATTTAGTAGATATTTTTACTTACAATTTATATATATTTGATTCATTCCTAATAACCCTTTATGATTCTGAATCATCCATATTATAAATAACATCATCCTTATAACACTGAACATCATCATGTACAAAATTACTTACTATAATTATTTTTTATAAATTTAATTTTTCAAAATATAATGTCTTGTAAAAAACGTTGTACTCTACCAGATTATAGAGAAAATAATATGCAATATCTTTGAGATAACCAATTAATAGATATTTGATTCATTTCCCTACCATTTTAATTGAATTAATACATCATAATTATACAATAGAACTTGAATTATTCATGGCAGATATATTGGGATGTTTCTCATTCTTCATTTAATGGGGTCCATTATGAATAGATTTCAATGTAGCAATGTTTATATAAATGGTTTAATTTATAGATTATATCCCCATAATTATGTAGGAAGCTACATATTACTTTTAATAAACTAAAACATGACTAATTATTTTTCTTTATCCACTATTTAATTATGACTTAACATGTGGATAGATTTGTGATAATATACAACATTTCCGTAAATATTGAAAGACATGCATGACACAAATATTATCCGATTGAACTATATAGAATTATTTTAAATAAATTTAAATTATTTATTTCATGAATTAGTTTTATAAAATTTGAAATGAATTATACATGTTTTTTATAATATATTCATAAATATTCATATCGAATTCCTCAAAAAAAGTAATGGGGTACCATTATCCCCCTTGAGATATATTACTTCTAGATCAAAATAAATCAACATTTGTGATCTCTAATAAATAATTATCTTGTTTAAATTTACCAATAAGATAGGATTTCTTCATTTTCCATAGCAATCCTAATTCTAAAACATCAATTAATTTATAATCATTCATTTTATTAATCAATGTTTATGGATTCATTGGACGTAATTATTATTTACTTTTTCAATGGGACAATATCTATGAAATGTTGAATTTAAATCCAAAATTTTATATATTTTATATTTTTATTTTAAAAATTATTTCTGATGATAAAATATATTAAATTAAATAGTAATGTGATTATAATAATTAAACATATCCTTCATATTAATAGAAAAATAGTAGTTCATTATTATAATTAAAAATCCTTTCTTATCCTGGAAACAAACATTATTTATATTGATGGTACATAATAATAGTATTCATAAAACAATGAATAAGAAAACTGATAAGGTAAATTAGTTAACCTTATATATAATGAAACAAATCATTCTCCATTACCAACATTTAGGTCTACTAGTCTTGTAACTAAATTCCTTCATTCTTTGTGAATTTTCCATAACCAAAAATATTTGATGAAAATATGAAATCTAGTTCCCAAGATTTCTTCTAATTGAAATAGATTCATAAAATATATTTTTCATATCATATATGAATATTTTATTTCTTCTCACACCTTTCAATCACATTGAATTATTTAATGTAACTATATATCGTATGAAGATTAAAATGGTGGTTGATATCCCAATAAATTTTATCCGATATGCATCATTCTGATATATCATAATAATATTTTCCCTCCTGTGAGGTTGCAGAAAATTTATCATAAGGAATAGGTTTTTTAGATTATATAATATCCCCAATTGTTTTAGAATATTTCTAAAATTACAATACCATTCAATAAAATTATTATTGATAATATTTTATTTCTCCAAGACAGATTTCAATTACTAATTTGAATATCTATTTGGTTAATATAATAAGTAATCTACAATATAATAAAACATTTATATCAAGTATTTTATTATTCAATGTGGTATTTCATTGAGTATAATCTCAAAAATATATTAACCATAACTATTATAAATTTTGGGGGTTGGGATCCATATTAATATATGTCTTAACATAGCTACATTGATATCATAGTCAATGTTTAATTAGGTTTAGAAAAATTAATATTAGTTATATCAAATAAAATTCATAGTTTATCGATTAGAAATAATATTTCCCAATTCATATAATGAAATTGGTCAAAACCATTCTTCTAAGTTCCAATATGATTGGGTTTCCCAGTAAAGTTTCATAAAATATTCACATTCAAAACTATTTTACTTTTTTAATGACACAAGATAAATTAATGATATCTAGATAAGGAAATACCAATTTATGGCTTCGAAAGGTCATAAAATATAGTATTCGTACTTTAAGGAATCAAACACATATATTTTAAAATAATGATTTTATATTAAGTCTCTTTTTGAAAGGTGTAGGAAAAATTGCATATCATATATGATTAAATTCATGTAAAATAATATTTATATATAATAAATAATTAATTCATATTGAAAATATTAAATAATTAATTCATTTAATTTTTTGATCCACCCTTATCTACACTTCATGCATCTTCTGAAAAAGTATTTCAACTATCATTCCAACTCAATTTGTGACTGATTACACATAACAGGAAAACAATGCGATAGTATTTACAAACACTGAAAAATATAATTATAATAAAAAAGGGAAAACATGAAAAAACACAATTTGAAGATGGAAAGTGCTTAAAATATCAGGGAATCAAGTTTATTGATGTGTCAGGGGAACACAAAACATAATGGAGGAGATAGCCTCTCATTCCAATACCAAATTTCAAAAAATAGCGGCATCCTACTTAATAGGTAAAATATATCAATTTTCTATTATTGTACATGCTCTACCCCATATATAAGTATCATCTCTATGATAATATTAGACCACCCACATTGATGTGTCCTGCCCATTGAAAATGTGTAGCAATGCCCCATGATCAAAATTTATTCGATCAATTTGAAATTAAAAATATTTTTTATATTGAAAATTTTAATTATTTTCTTCGTTATGTTATCCACTTCAAAGATCTCATATTCCTCATGGGTGGGTATCATCTCAAGAAGCTTCAGTATAGGGAAAGGGGAAACTGGATTTACAAGCATTCCATAGTACACATTCATCCCAATAAGTGATGGAGTTAATAACTTATCTGCATCTAGGTTATTCTAACCCGCAAGAGATGGTGAGATTGAATTTGGGTGTTCAAAGATCATCAATAGTAGGGATTCATGTTTAGATTAATCATAATCATCTTCTTCAATGATAGTGTTCATAGAGGCTGGGGGGTTACAGTGTCTAATAAAAGGATTATTTGTTGGAAGACATGAGGTTTGGTTATAGCTAATTCATCATCACAGTGAAAAATTCCTTAAACAGTTTCCAATTATTTTTATGGTAATGATATATTTATAATAGTATTTTGATGCAGTAATTTCATTGATAAAAATATCTCAAATAATTTGGTTGTACATTGTAAAGAGTGTTAGAAACGGTAGGACGATTGTAGCAGGTTTAGTGGAATAGGTGCTAGAGTTAGATTGGAGATTTGTGGATATAGAGGATATGGTGACACCATTGTTATTGAGACTATGTGACACCAATGGATGTTGTGATAGATGAAGGTGGTGGAAAATGGTAGATGGTAATCATCCTATGAATAGGATCTTGTAGATATATTTGGATCAACTATTCAAAGGACTGGTAGAAGCTCCATTTTGCAAGGATTAGAGCTATAATAGAAAGGATTTTAGATAAATGTTAGTGGTAGAGTCACCCAAGGATATTTTTGTTAATATTCTATCGTAGAATAAAAATACCAAAATTTTAGATCAACATATTTGTGAAATTCATACAGAAAAAAATGATGTCAAAAAAATTATAAATGAAATAACAAAACAAAAATGTGAATTCCATGAAAATTAATAAATTAAATTCATGGAATTTAATAGATCCTAGAATTTAGAACACAAAAAATATTTATTTAATATTTAGTGAAAAATATTAAATCTAGTTTCTTGAAGACAGTATTTTGAAAAAAAAATCAATTTAAATTGAAAATAAATATTTGATAAAAAAAATATATTTACTAAAAATGTGATTAACAAAAATATGTAAATATTATCATAATTTATTTTGAAAATATGATTTACCTTGAACGTTATACAATAAATTACCATAAAACTCCAACTGATGTTTTGGTTTTATTAAAGGGTTCTCATAGTAGATAGTAAAAATGAACAGAAGAAAAAATTAGAAAACAAACCACTCAAATACACCATCTAATTAGTTTATTAGTAAATTCTAATTTAAAAAAATATATATAAAACTAAATACTATTTTGAAATTAATAATCACTTTAAAATCAATTTCTCAATTAATTTAACAAAAAAATGTGGAAAATAGTTAAAAGACATGTCACATCAAACTCTACACATAAATGTTTTTTTCACGAATAATTGAATTCAAATTATCTTTATAAAATATAAAAAATGATTTTTCATATTCTTCTCAAAATGTATCATGTCTATAATATTAATTAGGGTGGAATAATTTTTTTGGTGGGTCATTATATTCAAAGACATTTTCATAGTATGTCTTACCTAAATTCTGAAATTCGCTATGAATTTATCTAAAACATATTATTTTATCATTTAATATTTCATGAATTCTATATGAATTCACCTACTCTCATAAATAAATTATATATTATGTTCCAATTTTATAAGTGCTGAAATGTAATATTTGATTAGAAATAAAACCATTAGAAGTATAACCTTGAATTTTCCCTTTCCCATAGGTTCTGAAATTTCATGTTCAATACTTTCACTTCATTAAATGAACTCAAAATAATTTTTTATAACCAGTCATCCCCTTTTCATTTGGGTTCAAAATTCACCATATCATAATGAGATTTCTTTGATAATTACCACTAATTTATGTTATTCAAAAGGATGTTTTTTTATAGTACTATGAAAGTCAATTATTAATTTTTTATTTTATTTATATATCGTAATGTACCAAGTTGCCAAGTCTCAATGGGTCATCGTGGGATCAAAATTTCTTCTTTATCTCCATTTTTAATGGGATTAAAGGATAATAATTAGGGTATGATCCCTAAAGTGATTAATTTTATAAAAAATGTGTGTCCCCTATGTTTGTGTACAAATTAAAAAATTCATTCATCTATGACCATAATTCTACAAATATCTCTCCTATATAAATCAATTTCTCAATTCCTAAAGAGAATATCAATAAAAATACTACATAACACCACTATGTAACCATATATCCCTAATAATGTCTAAATCATTGAAACAAAAAAAACATAATGTTTTTATAAATTTGGAAGGATAGAGTTGAGGTTCCAATGGAGGCCTACATCTCTTATTTAGTAAATGAATTTGAGAAAATAAAGACCTTAAATTTTCTGAAAAATTTTAATTGGAATTTTGATGTATCGAGAATTTAAAGCACATATTAACATATAGAATTAACCCTCTCAACTAGGCTTAATAATCAACATTATCAACAACTTCGAATCCTATAATGGGATAACATTTCATGAAAAAAATGCCTTCAAGTCATTAATAAAATTAATTTGGAAGGGGTTACATAAAATTTAATTATAACATTTTATCTCGATTCAATAATTTTTTTTCAAAATTCATTTCTTTTATTATTAAATAATGATAAAAAAATATACATTATAGTTATTGATGAAGCATAGTTACCAATTTTATATGAAAATAGTTTAATGGAACTTATTACAATAGGTACATGTGGGTTTACCAATTATGCTCAATATATATTTAAACTCACTTAAATTTAATATGTTATCACCAAATAAATTAATAAGGTTAATTTTTTTTTTGAAATGATTAGGGGGGTTTCCCCTCAATTAGTTCCAAGAAGAAGTCAATTAAAATAATTAAAATTATAAAATTACAATAACTTGCCCTCTATTGTAGAATCTTTTCTTTTTTTGTTCTATCCAACAAGTTCTCAATATATTTATTTTGTATTGTATACATTCCATCTCCATTCAGGTTTTGTAAAATATAAAAATCTTTATATATGTGTTGGGATTTTTTAATTAAAATTGTAAAGAGACCAATGAATAATGTCTGGAGTTTGATTAAATTGCCTCATTGTTATAACTCCTCTCAGCCATGAAAATTCAAATGATTTTTACATGGTCCCTCTTCACTTGTCCAGTAGATGCCATTAAATTATCATGATCCTTATGGGGGAATGGATGATTATTAACCTAGAATGAATTACACCCAATTTTAAAAATTGTTTTATGATAATGAAACAATAAAATAAATAAGGTAATCTCAGATAACTCCCTTGTGGAATATTTTATTTGATATTCTAAAGATATAATGTTAATGAGTAATCCTCAATCAGATGTGAGTTGAGGATTCTTGCATATAAAAACTATAGTGTGTTCATTCTATATTTTGTGATTTTCCATTATAAGATTACCCAATGTATAGAATAGTCCATCTTCTATGTAGTGGACAACATCTGGCGTAATGGAAGGAAAAAAATAAGGGAGATTAAACATTCTTTAGATTTGGATTGGGAGTTTATAGGCCATAATACTAGATCACAAGGGTTAAATAAATTTTATGGATTAGTCTGATGATATATTTCATCTTGAAATATAAAAATTACATCAAAACACTACTCTAATCATTTTCATAGCCCAAGAATCATCTCTTCAAAAGGATCTACCAAATATGGATTTTCATCCAAAATTCAGAGTTCCTATAATTCAAGAGCAGGAGTACCTTCAAGATCCTCTTAACTATCTAGGAAAAAAATTTACTCTATAATTAATTATAACAATGAGAGAATAAAAATAAATATAACTTTTAATTTATTTATTGTATATTAAAATTTAACATTCTTCCCTCAATATTTGAACTCCCTATAATAAATAATATTTCTCCTCTTCCATGTAGAATGATGATACTAGGATTGTGTCATGATCAGGATTGAGGAAGTCAACCTCCTCCAGCCACTATCCAAAAATTTCCACCTATGGTTTGGTGTCCTCAAAATAAGGTTTTGTGATATATAATGATGGTTCGGCTAGTTGAATTAATGAAAAACATTATAATATTCAATAAAATGAAAATTAATATAATTATTCTTAGAGAAAAAAATAATTATTAAATATTTTTCTATCATCTTTAGTTTCATCATGTCTCATATCCCGTCATCAAATATCATAGTTCCTAGCATGTAGATATTTAATCTCTAGAGGTGGGCTCTATGGACATTAACTTTCAAATTTTGACAGTCCAATTTCATGTTTCTTTTAATTTTATTATATATTATATGTATATTATCAGAAAGTAAAACATTAGTAGGCTGTCAGAGTTGTTCCAAACACTTTTTTCCACCAGATCAAGGTTTTTAGAACCATGGATGTCCATAAATCACTTAAAGTCTAGAATATCCTTCTTGTTTGGTTCCTTCCCCTCATGATCCTTTATGAATTGATTGAATTTTAGTGCATATTATTAATTTTTTTGATGTTATACAGCCTTTCTATCTTCTTATAGTTCTCATTATTTTTTGTTCTAAAATAATAATTAAAACAGTTACACATCCCCATACTTTGATTTTATAGGAGATTAATCATATTGTAAATACGATAATGAGTTTATATTTTTTATTTCCCTATTTATTATGTTTTTTGAATTTTTTTATAGAAAAATGAAAAATCATTAGGAAAATATTTCTTCCCGAATAATGGTGCCATGATTTAATAGAAAATATCATTGAACTATCATAAATTAAATTAAAAAAATTATTAGATAGTAGTTATTAGAGATAGTTTTTCCTGAGTAATGGCTTAATGTGTGTATGAAAAAATAAATAATTAAAACAAAATATATGATACAATAATGTGAAAATGGATTTTTTTTTGTAAAAGTGAGTTGTGAATTTGAATGTGTGAGGATGTAGTGCGATTAATGATAGAGAAATAGACAAGAAAATGTTTAGTTATGGGAATTGGATTGGAATAGATGGACTGAAATGTCAGTATTCTTGAATGTAACCGATAATAGAGGTACCGAGGTTGTGTTTAGATGCATGAGTTTTCTATCATTAATTTGATAAATCACCCACATCAGTGACCACTATTGGGAATAATTATCTCTAATAGAACCCATGAAAATAAAACTTCTTCATAGATAAGACCTTACCACACCGTTTTCATGAGTATTTTATCACATTTGGTTTTAAAGGGAAATCATAATCAACCCTTCACATATCTTTACACTGGGTAGATTTATAGAATACTCAGAAGGATGATAAAAAGAGATCATTGAATAGGACACATAAACCCACCCAAATGAACAAATGTACTTCACATTTTTTATTCATTTATTTGATAATACCAATTTTAAGGGATGAAGGGGAATAGTTAAATTACATTTCCCATAGGATTAGTGACATTACATCACGTAGATGCCTCAATAGAATACATCAATGATGATGACTACTTGAAAATTACATTCCCCAGTGTCTGAATTCTGAATAGATCTCCAAGTTTTCATGGTCATTTATTAAGGTGTCATGTGAAAGAATGCACATGCCTGGTATAAATGGAAAATTTCATACCCTCTCATTCTTCCAAATTGGAAAGCTCTGCACTGTTGAATGCGACTTTCTCTGAATCCTCCTCTATAATATTTTATTCAAATAATTTTTCTGGTTTTCTTTGGCACATCAGGTGGGATGATTTCCGTAAAGTTGTATTAAATCCTTACGAACTCAAAATCATGGGTGACCCCAAGGCCTTAAGGACTCGAGGACCAAACCGGTGGCCCGAAATCGAATAGTTCATGCTGCTACAATACCAAATAGTACTTACTACATTAACTGCTACAGTAACTACTAGAGTACTTCTATTTTTATATTTATAATATTTGAATCATTAAAATTATAATTCATCAAAAATATCATGGTATAGTGTAATAAGGAATTATAAAATGTGGAAGAAGCACTCTATATCAGATTATATTATGCCTCAAACTCAAAATCTATTTTACTCTTTCACTGAGTGTTCTCAAACATGACTTTACCCACTCTATTCATTGTTTATTGATGTGTATGAATGTAGTTGGAATTTTGTTGATGAACCAAAGATGGTTTTGGGATCTAATGGAATGTTTATTAATGTATGTGGGTGATACTGATGGATCGAGGTGCTGTTAGGGGATGATGAGCGCAATTAGACAAGTCTAACAATAGATGTGCGTTGAATGAGCAGAGAAAAATGATATTTGTTGATATAATGGTTTTTTGGAAGGACAATGGTGGATGCATGGGATATAGGTGAACAAAAGTCACTAGAACAAGTAGCTGTGCTATTAATAGTAGATCATTTTGGAGGTTCTTGTAGATTACAAGATGGTGATATGTGGTGGTAGATATAGAATTCCAATAGAGGATTATGGAAAAAGTATATCTTGATCAACCATAGGATTTGATACTAGTGGTAGAGATTAATATAGCAAATAAAGGTCCAATAAATGATCTATTTTTATTTTTGAATTAGAGGGATGTGTACATGTCCTATTCAAATAAAAATAAACATAAAAATTTAATAATGTTATAGAAATAATGAAAAAATTAAAAAAACCAAAAAATTGAGATTACTCATGATCAATGTAATTTAATAGATTAATTTAATTAATTATTTATTTTAAAATTATTTATCCATAAGAAAATTCATTAATAGTAAAAATAGTGAAATTGTTAAAATCATTATGTAAAAACATTAATTAAAAAAACTATGATTTGTTAATTTTAAATGGAATTATATAAATAGTTAATGGAAGAAGATAATGAATTTATAAATTGAAATTATAATTTTTAAAAACATAAACTGAAATTATGAAAGAGCTAAAATTATTTAAGTGAAAAATTGTAATTTAAACAAAACATTATAAAAAAAAATTATAGTTAACACAAAACAAATTATTTAACAATAAATTATTAAAAATAAAAAAATAAACAATAAAATGAAAGATTTAAAAAATAATTAAATATTTTAATACAAAAATGAATATAGTAGTCTATTATTTAACTAAAAATGTAATTTTCAAAATAAAAAGGTAATCTGTTCTGGAATATTATTTGGAAAATATAATGAATAAAGGCACATAAATTTCTATCTTATATAATGGAATAAAATTTAATCACATTATAGTGAATAATTCTTTATCAACCATTTGATTTTAGTTATTGAGTATAGGGGAACAGAGCACTGGGAAAGTCATATTTTATATAAGGGATGAGTGAAAACCAAATGTCCCGATTTACCAATAAATGAATACATCAAAATTTTTGAAATTCAATCTATTTTTCATGTTAGTATTAAATGAATTTTACATATTGTGAATAAATCATTAAAATATATGATTCTCAAATAGTTATTTTATATATTTTCGAATCATCAAGAATCCAAATGTAACCAATGTATGGTTTCAATGACATTATTGTCCCTTTGTATGTAGTGTATGTACTTATAAAAAACATTAATGATCATAATTACTATATGGAAATATAATATCATAAAATAATAAAACAAAGATTCTTTTTATTTTTTTAATATTCTATATCAAACATGAATTGATGATTTCATTTCTCTTGTGATACCCGTTAATAATGATAATGAAAAAAATATTATAAGGATCATATTCAAATCCAAGTGATTTTAGTAACACCTTAATGGTTAAAGATTGAAGGAGAATGGGAACGACATTTAAGAAACACTAAAATGATGAAAAATGATTAAATAACATGAATGATGAAAACAATAGTACATTCTATTGGTTATTAAAACATGGGAATGCTAAGAATCAACTTTTCTTTCTTTATAATGTTATGTATACTATACAAATCCTCCAAACTATTTAATAAATGTTGGGAACTAAATAAGATCCACATAAGTAAATATCAAAGATAAACTATGTATTATTAATTAATTGCATCCTAGGGTCATTTGGATTAATAAATTGCATCTAATGGTGTTCTATGATAGAATGTACAATTAATTGTTCCTCCATGAGAATTAAAATGGGTTGAAATTAGTAAATGTGGCTCTTAAATGGTCTATCTAGGGATCCCTCTAAATTTCCCACATGTAATGGGACATGGAAGACAATTACAATAAGCAAAAGTCGAAATCCCATTTTGGATTTTTCATTGCATAATGTTTTTGTTTTATTAATATACATAACTCATTATTTATAATATAACCCCAAATTAAATATTATATAATAAAATAATTTTCAGGTGAATACATCAAATTTATAAAACCACAAATCTTAATTTTTTATAATAAACCGATGAATATTTACGCGAGAACTATTCACATTATTCCAAAATCTCAAATCAAAATTTTCTTATATGCTAAAGTATGGATTCATTCTACAGTTATAAATAATTATGAATATTATTAAAAATCATATAATATATAATTTATCTATAAAAATATTATATATTCCTTTAATAAAATATAGTTAATGGAGGTATAATCTTACTCATTTTCATTATAAATGTTACTCTCTCTTTAACATTAACATTAATTCTGATACATGGATAATGAAAATTTCATATAGGGTTTTTATTTTAAAAAATTATTAATATAATAAAATCATCTTTCATTACACCACATGTAACTAAAACTTCATAGGAATTCACATAAATATTCAAAACACATTCAATGAACAGGTTGTCATAACCCATCATATGTGATAACACATATTATTCAGGTTAAAAAAATCCCATTACTTCATTAGTATCATACCAAATTCCATTATTTACATCCAAATTATCCAATTATATTTGATATGTATCAATTAAATATGACATAAAGGTGATTAAAATATTTTAATATCTCAATATGATGAACAAATATCCAATTTAACTTATGTACAGATAATGAACTATATATTAAAATCTATGTTATTTTACATATGTGCATCAATCTGATATAAATTTTTCAACTCAAAACATATGATTGAATAGTTTTATCTATATAGAACTAATTCTAATCATTCTAATCGTAATATATCAATACACCACAAGTAAATGATCATTAATCAAAGGCAACTAGAAAAAAATATATTCCATGTAATTTTATCTTCTCGTATCCTCTGTTCTATGAAAAAAATAATTAATTAATGATATAACTAAATTTTTATACATTACATGATATATTACGTCCCTAATCCAATAAAATTTACTAAAATATGGGTACATATAATAAAAATATAAAAATTTCACTAGAAATGGTCACCCATTTTTCCTATATCGAGAGATCTGATGTGGTTTCATGGTTATATAGTATAAATTGATTTGGTTTGGGATCTGAATAATTTTTCCTATAGGAACTCGACAAATATCAATATCACTAATGTTAATCATATATAAAATTGGCCTAAATTGAAGTTAAATATTTTAGGATCTGTTAACAGATCTGAGTTTCTTATTTTGTAAAACTGCTCCACTATTATCATATCTTGGTTAAATTAAAATCACGATTCTTTGTAAATTTCCAAATGTATTAATGAAATAAAATATTCAATGTACATATTTTAAAACAATATATAAGATGATATTATTATATTATGTTATATTATATTATCAAAAAATATTTGTTTCAATGAAATTCTATATCTTATTTCTCTATCATATAGTAAAAAACAGAAAAAACCTGATCATGAATTGAATAATTTTTTGTTAGTTTAGAAACTAGCATCAGTATAGTCCATTAGAGTGATCTATCATAGAAAATCGATGATAAAAAATATACACATTTTGATTTTTTTCTTAAGGAATTTCATCTCATATACCCATTGACATTACCATGTATATTTTTGGGTTATACTCTTTATTCATACGACACTAGACACATTAGGAAATTTATATACGATGGAATACATTATCGATCAAGGATTATACGACTATGGAATTTTAATCAATCATTACAATTCAAAAACTATTGATGAAATTTATTAATTAAGTCTTTCTTGCGATGAATCATTTGTGAACGTCAATTTTAGATTTTTCCATGTCAATCATTTTTTAAATATTAATAATATTTTTGTTACCAACAAGTTTAATCATTCTTTTTTATATATCTATATAGATAGTCATACCATAAATGTCAATTATGTTAGAAATATCCGTTTTAGAGAAGAAATGTACCTACAAATTTTTCATTCACAGTAATATTACGATATACTTTTCAATAGAAATTATATCACTTGTATGAAACAGTATAAAAACATCCATTATTAAACAGACCAATTTATATAAAAAATGTTGTCAGAAATTTTAATAAATTAATAATATCTAAAAGCATCATCAAAAGGAATATTCCATCACTTAAAAGATATCGTGAATACATAAAGGGAACATTATATGAAACAAATAATAGCACAATTTCATGGACCCTCAAAACCTCTATGTTGTATCATATATACAAACATGAACAAATTCTTATAATTATATAATTCATTTGAAATAAATATGACATATTAAAAAATTATATTATGTACTAATGGAAAAATGAATTCAGTAATTTCTTTTTAATAGACACCAGATAAATGGTATCTTCATAATAAATACCATGAATCATCCCAAAGCCTCTTTCTATCAACTGAGCATTTTAGATATACACCCTACTATCTATGCAAATATTATTAGGAAATTACATTTCACATCAATTTTTTCTACCACATTAGGTGGATAAACTAGGTTAGGAAATAAATATGTGCACCTAGATACCATTTTAGATTCTATTTCTCTGTAACCATTATTAGATTTAGAACTCATGATATCCTCTTGGCATGATGTTTGTCAATATTAAATGACCATGAGATCACCTTCAGTAGAAATTTTATATCATTGATATATAGATTATAATTAAATAAACTAGATATTTATGGTTTATATGTGTATTATTTAATTTAATTTTATGTAATCCCCTATTTATTTTTTGAATAATTTAACTCAATATTACCATTATTTAGATGTATTCCATCCATTCACCTTTGAAAATACAATTTGGATCATTGTTTCCAATCAATTTGAAGTCGACATTTTCCATTATGATGATCCCATTTCCTTATTAGATTACAATAATAATCTGCAGGCTTATGTGAAATTTTGTAATCCTATATTTTTTTTCTAAAGACTAAAATTTAATCTAGTGGATTAAGAAAATAAATAGATTAGAGGGAATAATACTGATCATAAAATGATTTTGAAGATACCTATTGTAGATTTCATATTGTATACCCTCATCAATTCTATTATTTTTCGGAGATTCTTTAAAAGAGTTATCTATTTTTCATAGGTTGGGTATTCTTGGAAACTCTTTGTAATATAAGAGTGGTATATCAGTTTTTTTAAAAAGCACAATAAAAAGGTGGATTGAATTAAAAACATGTGTTTCATCAAATGGGTTTTTCAGTGACTCAATGTTTGGTTTCTTTTTATAAATCAATATGTATTATATAATGGCATTAGCATAAGAATCAGATATATATAGATTTATAAAATAAATTAAAATATCTCCATTTAATGGTTAGAACAATATTTTTTGAACGTGACTCCTCATTATAGGTACATGACATATTAATCATGATCTTTTATCCTCCATGTATTCTTGCGGTAGTTTTGGATTATTTCATAGCGTACTGTAAATAACTTGAATTTCATGTGTAATATATCATTAGTGAAGATAATGTTTTAGGTGATATGCATTAAAAATGGGAATTGATTGATATTTTGTTTGTTGATTATTAAATTATATATATTTCATTAAGGAGTGTTTATTTCATGAAATTTATAAAACACCATCCTTTCATTTTAATTAAATTTTCATCCATGTAGTTTTCATCTTGGGGATCTATTATTAATATTGAAATTATCTTGATGGTCTCTAACATATTTAATATCATATTTAATTACACTAATTATTACATAAATAAATTACTATTCACGAAAGATAGTATGTTAAGATAAGAACATTTTGTTTGATGATGGGTTTTTAGGTAATAATACATTATATCTTTGGGATATTCAATAAAGAGGAATTTATATTTTTTAGGACCATGTTATCTTCATCTAATTATTTATACATATTTCTAATATCCTTAAAATATTTATAAAAGAAAAATTACAAGATGATCTGGCATTATTTGAATAGAAATTAACGGAACATGATTTAATGTAAATGAACAAACATCTATAGTATAACCAAAAAATGGAAAGAAGAAGATCTCAAAACGCATCATTAATAGAAGTATTTATAATATAATTTTATTTCTTCATTTAAATACACTTTTTTATTATAAAGAATCTAGTTGAGGGATCTTAGATAAAATATTTAAATCTCAATCATAGTCTTGAAATTTTTGGCACAAATATTCTTTATCAGGATGACATAGAATTTTTTAATGAATTTCTCAATGTGATATACATTATTATTGATCACATTTAACATTATATAAGATTAATAATATTGTTTACCTTAAAATACATATATTTTAATGCTATGTATGTGCAATAAATATCCCCCATTAGCCATTCGGATCATTAAATATCCTATAAAGGTCAATATATCAATAAAATATATGATATTATAAAGTTTAGTTTATGATTTCATACATTATCATGTAGGGATATGATAAATCTAGTCATTTATTGTTTTCACTGATCCTTAGTATGTAAATGATGTAGTAATACAATCCAATAAAAATAACAATAATTAAATAGTAAGTATAATGATAAAATAATTAATTAAAAATGGATTTTTGAATAAGTATAGTTATTTTAATATTTTATTATTATGTTTCTAATTTTCATTCATGATCTTCAATGTATTTAATTACTACTTATACTATGTACATAGCCATTGATAAATTATTATAACCTTTATGATATTATTATTCATAACTAAAATTAATTGAAATTTTATTAACATAGCAATGTGTAGTATATTTTAATATAAATTATTTCTCATAATTTATCAATAATTTATTTTTATTTCATAGCATGTCAGAGATGATATGATAAGAAACACTAGGAATATATGTATTAGCAAGATATACATCATTGGTGGTCATCATATAGGGGTTTCATGATAACTTATGACATTTATGGGTTGGATAATTTCTTAAATATAAAACTGAGTTGTTATTATATTTTTCATAGTGAGAATGTATTTGTATTGAGCAGTCACTATTAAATTCCATGGATTTTAATATTTGTGTTATTAGTGTAACCTTACAGAATATTCTTTTCGAAACTATTGTCTTATATTTATCAAATAGGTTATCTACTTATGGGTTTATATACATTGATATATAAATATATTCATTTGATAACGTGGAATAATAAATGTTAATTAGATGTGACACATTAAAAGAATAGGGATAGAACTATCCAAGATATAATATACTAACCCATAAGATGGATTATTAAATTACGAACCTCAATTGAGTTTGGAGGATGTGGATACTCTTTTCCAGTTCCCTACATGTGATGTAATTGTATAAGTTTTGTTTATCCCAAGAATTATTAAAAAGAAATATGTTATATAATTTTTACATTATCTAGGTATTATGATTAAACATAATTTCATGTAAAAAGGATGTTTTGTAATGAAAATATTTTTCAATATATGACATCATAAAATTATTTTATTTGGGAATTTATAATGTTTTTCAAGAAAATACACTTAGTTTAAGAATATAAATTAGATTTATAATCCCTTATATCTATTTAATGGGATATTATGGTTTCAAATTTGATAAAGCTAATTGGAAGTTTTAGAAAATCATGATTAGTTTATTTTAAAATATATTTATGTTTATTATAAATTAAAATATTATTTTAATTTTTCATATTTCATATTTTTATATAAAAAATAATTATTAAAATACTAAAATAATGTTGAATCATAATTTAAATAATTGGATAAATAAATTATTAAAACATAAAATATAGGAAATAACTATTCCCAAAGTGGATATAGACTTGGGAATGGCTTTTGTGGATTCGATTGTATAATAAATGAATAAAATAAGTGAACCTACCAATACAGGTCATATATTCAACTGTTTTTCATATTTTAATGCTTTTAGAGGATCATGAATGAACCAACCCATATGGATTGGGTATTAAGTAAATTTTTGACGTTATTTAATCTTCTAAATGACCTTATAATGATATTTGTTACACCGACATAGGGTTTCTTTGGGATTTTCGTCCATTGATGGTTTTGAATGTACCTCTTTAAATAAAGATAAATATGGAAAGATTTAAACTTAACCATATTTGATGTATTGAAAATGTGGCACCTAGATTTTCTTGGTTTCCATATTTTTTAGAATTTCTTGTTATTTTAGTCATCCATAAAAATTCCATAGTTTTCAAACATATTAGATGATCTCTAGTTTCATTATTATTCATTCTTTGAAACTACACTTCTATGTAGTGACTAAGGTAACATTGATATGAATAAGATACACCATTATATTAGATATTAGCATTATTAGCTTATATAAATAGTGGCAAAGAATTAGAAATACAAGATTGATATAAATATTCAAATCCTTATTAAAAAGATATTTTAATTTTATTGTTTTATTATTATTCTTTTCAATTACATTTTATTATATTTAATGGGTTTTATTACTAAATTAGTTTCTTAATGAGTGTTGGTAAAAACATTAAAAACCAATATTGGTATTAAACTGAACCTCATAAATAGAAAATATATAAAATAAATTGTAGAATATCATGTAGGTTTATTGTAACTTCATAATATGTTAATTTCATTTAAGACTCATATGAATCATTGATAAATAGTTTGTCATTGTAAACTCTTATCATATTTGTATTTTTGAGTAGTGGGTTTCCACTCATCCATTGTGTGAAATATTAAATCCCATTTTCTCAATGTCCACCTGAACCATTATGAATGATTAATAATTACATACCAATAAGACCTTTAATGAGATGAATAGTCATTCTATGTAATGTGATTAAAGAAATAATCACAAAATGTGAAACAAATGGAAATGAATTTGGAGTTAATTAGTATAAGTTTTTGTAGTATATATAAGATATATAATATAGAATTAATGTCAATATAATCATAATAGTTTAGTACTCTATAAGTTAAGTTGATTACAGAGGTGGTTATTTTTTCATTACATTGATGTTTAAACCTCTATTAAATATTTCATGATATTTTCACAATTTTTTTCATTTATTATATTAATTCTATATCTTTGTTTTTATTTTTTCAGGTCCTCTAAAACAACCATGAATCTGTAATTCATTGAAATTCAAAAAATATAATTATAAAGAATATAATGATTTTTTATTGTATTATTTTAATGTTTAGTGGTGCTTTTCTTAGCTATATATGATTACTATTTATAAGATGCATATAACTAATAATAAATATTTTAGTGTTTTTTCACTAGGTAATAAAAATATATTGGAAAGGGTTTATCAGTATGTTGTGGTAGAAAAAAATAATATTAAATAATTATTGGTAGGTATTAATTTTATGATTTTTTAAACCATCACTAAATAGTAAAAATATTTATTATGAAATGTGGTATATTTAAATATTCAACAATCTATAAATTAAAATTTAGAATTTTAAAATAATAAATACTTCATTAATTTGATCATTCAATAAAGAAACTATAACTAATTGTACATATTATATCATTCAATATTTTATATACTTAATATTTTTTCTAGTAGTAAAATATTTCAATTGAAAAATAAAAATGTTTTCTAAAATATATACGATGAATGAATTAAGGGATCCAACATATACCATATCCCTATAATTCAAATTTTCTTCCCCAAATAATCCACTCTCTTAATACTAATATTGATTAATATAATCTTTCCCATATTATTCCTTTTAGAAGTAGTAATTGGAATATAAAATATTTATTTTTATGTATTTTTAATAAATAATAAATATATAAATATTACTATAAAAATATAATAATTTTAAAATAAATGCAATATATTTTTAACTTCTCCAAGTAGGATTTAATTTTTAGAGAGAATTATTCTTCAAATACACTGAAATAGATCTTAAAAAATAATTCCACAATAATTTTATAAGAATATTCATTAAAATAAACTTGAAATATTTATTTTCAAAATATTTTATTTTTTCATCAAATATATCATTTTTATAAGTGATGATAATGGTCCTCTAATCATAATAAAAATGGAAGGGGTCATCATATCACATTCTAATTTCCATAAAAACATCCCATACCAAACCTCAATATCATCTATAAGAAACACGTACAAGTATAATGGAATAATTACTATCTGTATGAAAGAAATTTTTTTCCACATTAAAATTTACATACCAATTTTGGTAACCCTATAATACACTTGTGATTGTATCTAGGACCCCATATTTTTAATTGATAACATATCATCGGATTCCCCATCAAATACCCCCATTATATATGTATCCAAATAAATTGATATATGGGTATTTAAAAAACAATTCAATGATTGGTTTGGGTGAGTGAATATTTATGAATTGAAATTAAAATTAAAAAATTTAATACATATAACCATTTACTAATAAATTATAATAAATATATCTATATTAGAAAATAATAGTGAATGTTTTCCCTTAATTATTTTTTCAAATATTTGAAATTTATTATTTTACTTTTACTTGTGATATTCTATAAGAAGATATGAAAATGAGTAGTATTTTAAGGAAAAAATTATATATATTTAAAGTCGGTATGAAAAATAGTGAACTATGAGTGGAAATAAGTAATTATGGGATAATAAAGGAACTATTCAGTGATGTAAATGAAACCATTTTATATAGAGGACTATATATTTGAGAAAATATTAAAAATATAATTTCATGGTGTTAATAATGTTAATTTTTATAGTAAAAGTTTGTTTTTATCCTTTTTGAAATTTTATTGTAGTGTTGTTTGGGAAATATAAAGAGTTAAAATAGAATAAAATGAGTATTATTAAAGAATGTGGGAGTGTATTAGATGGTTCTTTTGATATTGATGTTTTGGATGTCCATATGTTACCTTTAAATCATTTAATTGTAGGCATTCCAATGTTTGAAAATAATATAAAACAATTTGGATAATGATTTATGATATAAAATAAGAAGCTATTTAGAAAATGATCAATATAGATAAATAGAATTATTTCATTTTAACTAAATAAATAATACATATGATAAAGGTGGAATGAGTATACTATCAATTTATTCATTGTTGAATTTTTTATTTTCATCCCCCCCCATATACATGTTTTCATCATCCTCCCCCTACAATAGAAGGACAACTATTTCATAGTCATTATAGATAGATAGTCCATATTTTATCATTGTAGGTGTTCCCCATCATAAAAAAATATATTTAACATCTAAATCCATATCATACAATTCTATTGGAATCAAATGAACTATAACACTCCACCTCAACCTGGGGATCCAAAAAAATACCATTTTAGATTATGAAGCCAAAATAGATGGATCATGTTATCATGCCTCTCTAGTATTAAACATCCATGATAAGTGAAAAAAATTAAATTGAATAAAATATTTCTTTATTTCCCAATAATTATCATCCCACATATATATATGAATATGTAATAGAAATTTTAAATGATAAAAAACACCTTTATGTCAAAAAATTTTCATTTGATCCCCAATATTGTTTATTTTATAATTATTCTATGATTATTCGTTCTCAAATGCACCTATCTCATTATTCTGTGAAATTTGAAGCTAATAATTTTAAAATAATTAAATAACATACACTATAATAAAGGTACTAGATATAAAAATTTGAAAACATCTGTGATTTTATCTCTATTATCCCCAACCTTGATCTATATGTGTAAACAAAAAATAATATTAGTTTAATAAGATAATTAGAATAATTTATTATTAATATGAACTTGATTTTCATCAAACCAGATGTGAATACAAATCATTAATGTCTTTCTGAAGATTTTTTGACATCTCCTTCTCATTATTTATCTCACTCAATATGAATTGATTTCATTATATATTAAACATATTAATGAATTGATATGTCATATCAGTATTGAGTATCACATATCAATATTAGTTTACGAACTATGCTAGTCTCAATAAAACAAGTGACATTTTCTCAACATGATTCCATGACATTATAATGCTTATTGGTTAACTATAGTGATAAAATTAATTTGTTTTATAATTAAAACATAAAAATCAATTTATTCATGTTTAAATATTATCCAATTACCTCAAAAAGCTATGGAACTCTTCAATTTAATATACCTTACTAAAAGAGCCTTAGTGTTGAGTATTTTTTCTCAAAAAAATACAAATAATTAACAAGATTAATAATTTTAAATAACAAAAAAAGAATTGTAAACCATAAATAAATTGAATATGAAAATTTTAATGTATTACTAATAAATAATTAATGTGGAAATACCACATGAGTGGATACATCACTCATTAAGGTACATTCCCTCAAACATTAACTTTCTTGGTTAAATACGTAGACTGATGAACCACCACATTGAAAAATGATGGAGGGAATATTATATCCAAATTACAATGATTAATTAAAATTAATTCTGGAAACTAATATTGTTTAGTGAGGTATAATTTATCTATAAGAATATTCCTATCGAAATTTAAAATGCATTATTTAAACCATATTATTTTATAATATAAAAATTGAAATAAATTCAAATGGTAGAAGTTGTTGAATCAAAATATATAAGTCTTCATTTTATATACCATGTCACTTTTTTTGTTTTAAGCTATTAAATATTTAAATGATAATATAATTTTCAAACTGGACTTGAAAATTATTTAGAATTTGATGGAAAATTTCATTTTATTTGATTTCTAATTGAGAAATACATCATGAAAATTTACATTATCATTTCTGAAAATATAATTCTTTAAATCCATTACTTCTATGTCCTGAAGAGAATAATGTTATTAATTTTATTTTTTATGACCATTCAATATTATAGAAAACAAAATTTCACATTCAAAATTTCTAATTAGTGTAATATCAATATTATGAAATAATAGGTGAAATTCTTAATATTTTAGTATGTAAAAAATTTCATTTCATCTATTGTTTTGTGAAAAATGTATATTATGAGATTTGAAATCATTTCCCAAAATTATAAGTTGATGATATTTCCCAAATTATATATGTAAACATGATAATTATGAAATAATTTCAGGAAAAGTTAATATTTTTTGTAGCCACAACAAATATTTTCATCCATTTAATTAAAACATGAAAAAATATATCTATGAAGTGAATCTAGGAATCAATGATGACACATGAAACAATAAATTATTATATATAGTATACTTCTATGCTTGATTTATAATTTTAAATTTATACATTCCTTGAACATTTGTCAGTTCCAACTAGACTTGATTTTTTATTGATGAATATTAGAAATCAACCACCCTAGAGAATCAAAACATTTAAATATTTCTTCTACTCATATGTGTCCACAACATTGTACCATAACTCTTAAAATTCATCTATAAGAGGATGTGGTATACATCATTTTCATTTATAATCATCTACTATTATAAAATTATATTCAAAATACATAAATATTATATACATATTTACAATGGATGATTTTATGGGATCTAAATAGCTAGACATATTATACATGTTTTACATAGTGTCCCAAATGGATAAAGTCCACTAGTATCCAATCCCAAAAGTACATTCCTTGGATATAAATAACAATTTCTAATTAATAAATAAATGGATTTCATGTATTTTTTATCGCTTGGATGTCACATAAACCCATTTTTATATCACATGTCACAAAACTAAATGTCATCTTCCATTTTAGTAGACATAAAAATTTGTATAATCATGGTTTTAATGGAATGTAATGTAAAATGATCATATTAATTTTCTATATTCGTCATTATAGTCAATTCTCTAAAGCATTCTTTAGTGTTCAATAATTTATACCCATTCAATCGAAATATTTTACACTATTTTAAATATGAGTCATCCAATTGTATTACATGGAGTTATCTTTGTAAAATATAGACATAGCATGTTGAAAAAAGTCCCTCATTCCATAATATTATTTTAAATTTTTTTTTCATAAAATTAATCATAATAAAAATAAATATTATCTAGATTTATATGTGGAATTCCAAAAAATCACTTCATATCATGTAGCTTCATTAGAATTGGAAATTTTGTATGTCCTTATCTCCTTTATACAAATTAGGATTTCTGTCATCCCATAATTCAAAAAATCAATTTCATTTATCCACCCACTTCCCACTTATAGTAATATCCATAGAATTAGAATTAGTCCCCATTAATATGTTTTAATCATCATAATAAAGTTTTCCAGTTATCAGAATGATTTTAATCATGTTCTCATTTTTATTCTCCACTTTTGTAGATATAGATTTTTCATTTTTCATTTTCCCACATGTATAAAATTCTATAATTCTCAATTATGAATTCTAAATACATCTCACATATCTATGTTTAAATTTTTTCACTATCAATTTCCAATAAATTCCATTCATTCTACACCATCATTTGGAATTACAACTAGAACATTAATATCATATTTTCCATTTATTGATCAATTCTAAAATGAATAATATATAAAGTATTCCAACCCCTTAATATATTAAGGTGTATTCGATGGTAATTTAATCCAAATGTTATCCATTTGTTCCAAAATTATAATTATATTTATATATATCATAACACATTTTAATTAAATAAAATATTCTTTATAATCATACATAACTTGGGGAAAAAATATAATAATTTATTAAATTTTAAGAAAATTCATAATATAAACTATAATTACAATCAATTCATTTGATGAATTCAGATTTTTTGATATAAATATATAGTAAAAAATTGAAAAATCATATAAAAAACAAGTTACTGATAATTGTACAATGTATTAACAAATAAACATTGAAAAATAAAAATGAACATAATTCACGAATGGATTAAAATAAAACAATTATAAAATGAACCTTATTCTATCAATATTTATTCTATTAATAAAATAAAAAAATATTATTAAAACAATAAAAATAATAATAGTTAAATAATAAAATATAGACCAAAAAAAAAATCCCTAAATATCAAATTCATGATCAAAAACAACCTTTTATATCCAAACCTCTAAAGTCTATAGAACCATTTAAAATGTTATAATGTTTTTTTATTAAAATTGATTTAAGGATAATATAGTAGTGCACGTTTTGGGAACACATGTTATATGTGAAAGGAATTGGTAGAAAAGATGTAGATATTCATACAAACAATAGTAGATAAGGAAACCTAATGTAATTGCTAAATATGAGAGATCGACAGAGAGAAGTGGTGGTTCAGAAGAGGACATAAAAAAGGGGTGTGACTTATGTGTAGGAGGAATTATGAGAGTGTATTATGTAACAATGATGTTTGTTTGAAAGAGGAGGACTATAGTGGTTATTATGACAAAGAAATTAAGAGGGGTAGTATAGATGTGGTAATATCTTTTAAATGGGGAATTATTTTAAATATTCATCACTAAAAAAATATAAGCAGCTATTTTTATAAAACATATACTAATAAATAAGTATAAGTTGATTTTTTTAAACCACATCAAATAAACCTTGATGAACCTACCAGAGCCATGATTTTTTTTATTTTTCATTTGTTTTTATAAATAACTTCTAATAAAATTTTGTAATGTCTATTTTTTCATTTACTTGTAATTTAACTATATATATATAATATTATTGGTGAAAATTAATATATGAACTATTACAAAATCTAAATGTGTTAGATTTTTTATAATAAGAAGCACAATATAAATACGTTCATCGATCAAAAAAATTGGCTTCTCAAAGTTGATAGTAAATAATATATTTTTTCATGTGAAACATTTACCAGCAATCCTAATAGAAATTTTGGATGTAACATGATTATGTATACCAATTGGATTATAAATTATAGAAATAGTATTGAGTTCATAAATGCGATGAATAAGGAAATATTATATTCATTGTATAATAAAATTATATTATTTTATTCCAATACTAATTTTTTTTACAAATATAATCATCTAATATGAGTCTTGCAAGAAAATATTATGAAATATTGAGATATGAATATTAGAACCATAAATGTATAACCTCGAATGTTAATATTATAGTGTTACTTTATTAAATTAAAAACTATATCAAATAATAACATATATGAAAACCTAATGTGTACTATTTTGTTGTAGATATTCATGGAATCAAATAAATAATATAATTAATCAATTATATTATCCCCTGGGAGAGAGAAATTTTATGGTGAAATATTCTTTAATATATTTCATAATATGAGAAATATTCTCAAACTAGATATGAAAAAAAATTCTAAGGGAAGAGACACGGTATGATAAATATTTTTATTCGCTAAAATTAGGAATGGATTCACATAAAAATTACCATAATGATACATTTTAAATTTTTAGACATATGATTTCAACTATCATTTCAATGATTTAGAAGGTATATGATGTTTTGGAATCATTCAATTTGATTGAATTGGTTAAAAAGAAATAAATTATTCATAGGTGTGAATAATTATATGATACAATGATAAATTTATATAACATGAAATAATTGTTATTAGATTCCATTTGTGAATCCAATATATAGAGGAAATGTTAATTGGAAATGGTGCCCTCATCAAGGAAGGAATTCAGGGAAAAGGTCTATGTGCATGGCCCTTTGATTTGCACATGGTGTGGCTCTCTAGTCATCATTTGAAACAGGTTCTATGGAAGATATGACTCATGGAATGCATGATGATGGGGGAGTTAATGTTATAACCAATTGACATGGCTCCATAAAGGTAACACTAAGCATTAATATGGGTAACTAGTATCAAAATTTGGCTACTAAATGTCTGATTCACGGTCAACAAAAAATAATGATGGTTGAGTTTCTCTTGAAGGACAAGGCCTATCGGGGGAAGATGCAAGAGGAACGATATACTTTCTATTTTTAGTACACATTGTAGATGGGAACCATGTAAGAGGGTCTTCTAATCTGAGGAGGAGGAGTGGATGGAATGTCTATAAGGACCCAATTAGTTTCACTCCTATGAAAAAATGAAAACCTAAATGTCTTAAGGATTATTAATTCCTTCTGAATCCAATGGACATAAGATCATTCATTAATAAGAGGCATAAGGATATGAACATAAAACCTAAAAATGAGAAGGACCAGGAGATGTTTCAGTGTGAACGTTATGTGATAGTCAGTTCAAATAAGGTGAATGAATTTTTGGGAGAGACAAATAGTTTACATGATGCTCTGGTGGTGATAGAGCACAACATAAATTCTTACACAATTGATCTTGTTAATCCCAACATGGTAGGGTCCACTATCCAATAGTGTGATGAATTCAAGTAGGATTCAATGTGGGACCATATCAGTCACTCAAAGAAGGTTTTACTGGTTGATTGGATTCCAATTCCTAAATCAGAATAGGATGATGATAAAATGTTGGAGATGGAGCTACCGGTGGAAACCAATAAAGATCATATGAAGTTTCTCAACAGGAGAGGACGTATTGTAGTAAGTGGTTTTAATATCAAAAAAAGGCTTTGGAGGAGTATATCCAAATTTGGGAAAAGGTGTATTTTTAGTATGAATATGTTATCAAGGATGGTCTGAATATCGTGTTATGTAGTCACTATTGGAAATAATGTAAGGATAAAATGTAGAATAAGACTAAATTAGACTTTAGTGGCATAACCATCTTGTATGGTGCACAATGTTTGTATTCTGAACTAAATGGGTACTCATATTCTATTAAAGTTTTTTCAAATTAAAAAATTGTTATTTTCTGTTAGTCAAAAAAGGAACTCAAAGAAAAATGGATATTTATTAAAAGAGAAGTTGAAAAATGATTTGGGAATATAAAGGATTATGTAACGTCCCCCAATCCAGAACCCATCACTTGTCTAGGAAAGGTGGGATACATGACCTCAATCACACCTCCATATATGCCAAAGGATTATGTATAGTAGCGGGGATGTGGATAGTATTTTGGGGAGACTATAGCTGGTTATTATGAAGTGTGATTTTAGAAACAATATTCATAAATACACAAAAATAATCATAGTAAAAAAATTTACAAAGAAGAAATAATAAAACATAATTATCAAATAAATAATTACACCTGATGTAATTATATTGTTGAATGCAACTAATTGTAATTATTGTATAATAAAAGAAAAATTCTAGAAGACTAAAATAAATGACTCAAATTCTATGGTGTTGAGCCCCATATTGATCAAAACTCTAATATCCATACAAAAAACTAATAATAAATAAAAATCAATGTAATTTTATCTTTTCGAAAGTAGAATACATGATGTCTACCCGGGTGCCAAATGGTGGCTTCAATACTTTTAGTGTAAAAATGAGTATGTCAACCCCACTATGTTTGTAAAATCATCAAAATGGGATGTGTATGAAATAAAGAAATGAAAAGGTGTATTAATTAATTAAACAATTATTTAAATAAAATAACTAAATTCAACTATATGTTATAAATATCTTTAATCATGTATTATGAAAATTTCAACCACAACTATAACACTAAGGTCAAAAAACTGGGTTGAGAGCCATGTAGAAATACCTCTGAGAATTACTTAAAACCATGCAAGGAAAACCATACAACCACAATATTTTCTTAACAAACGATCCGGGTCAAAACACTATAACCATTAAAAATTTGTACATGGCATATGCCACCCTCTATAGGCATTATAGTATGGACTAGGCCGATCACACTCGATGTCAGCATTACAACAAATACATATGTAAGTTACAAGCCCTAGAACATTATATAATCCTCTCAATGTAGAAAAAAATTTATTTTATAAAGAATGGATATTGAAATTTCACGTCATACATCTCAATGTCTCAATATGTGAATACCGTTATTCATTAATATTCCACTTGAAATTAAATCTACAATTGAATTAGAATAAAATCAATAAGTAATAAAGTAAAATTTAGTTATTCTATAACATGAAATCTCCCTATGTCATATTTCATTCTAAACATACATTAATCCATTATTAAATTACAAATCCATTTGAAACCAAAGGAATTCAAGTGATAAATTCTTTTATTATTTATTTAATTTGGGCACACACATCATAGGTTTGATTATGATATTTCGTAAACATGACAACAATAAAACCACATGGTTCATATTTAGTCCCCCAAAATTTAAATGAATATCCAATAAGTCTTGTAATGGCTGACACCTATAAGGAAGATGGTGTGTATTATTGTAAAGAGGATACTAGATGAATATTTATCAAGATTAAAAACAACATCACAATTGGTAGAGATATTTCATAGCAATGGGTTAGATAAAAATGAAGAGAGGGAAGAACATAGATGAAGGAACTTAACAGGGATTGATCATGTGAATGTGATTTCATGAAAGGGGTTTGACACTCCAAAATTTTCTGGAGATTAGATTAGTGTCAGTAGGAGTAGAGTTGCATCCAATTGAAAATAAAATAAGATGTAAATAAATTTTAGATATAATGTTCGCTCATTTACATGAAGTGTAATTAAGTTTCACAATGTGATAATATTTTTCATGGTATTAACAAGAAAACCCATTGCCTTTAATTTATTTTATTTAAAACTATAAAAAAATTACATGATGGTTAATCCCTTTACAAGTCATATAAATGTTCACAAGTTGATTTTTCATCCAATTGTCCCTATAATGAATGTCAATATACGGAGAACCCATTTATCAATTAATCAAATTTATACTCATACTCAATTAATTAAAAAAAGTATACATTCACGAACATTAATTCATTTTCTCCAACATAAAATCCCTATCATTAAAAGACAGATTAAAATTAAGTTTCAAATGAAAAATTCCATGAGAAACATACTTGTACCAAGATTGGATCTCACTACCGACTCACGTTATAAAATCCCATCCTCATTCTTACCTAAGAATCAAATTTGAGGTATGAGAAAAAAAATTATGGCCAATATATTCTATTATCATAATCCCTTTCTTCCACTCCTTTTAAGCCTGTCAATGCTTCCACTGCACACGAACCAATAGTATATTCTGACATCTATGACATTTCTCACTATGATCCACAACCTGTATCAGATTCTACTCAAATGATTCATTAAAAAAAATATTGATATCTACTCCATCTACCACATGGGAAGATTCTTCATGATATATTTTCAAATGATACTTGTTGAAGATATCATCCATTGAACTATAAAGCTATGGATGGACTAGATGGTATTCTACTGGACTGACCCTTGATATTGTTTCAAAATTCCTAAAAAACATGGGTGCTAGTTTCCCCTGTTTTCTGATGTGGAATCAACCCAACCTTTTCTACACTAAAAGGAAATTTTTTTGACCAACCATAAATTTGATAGGTCATCTATGATTCTAAACATATTATTTCTTATTGGTCTATGGATTTACCAACCACTCCCTAAACAACCTCACTTGTTCAGAAACATCCTACATTAGACTGGGCCTAAAAAATGCGGACTCACCTCTCTCCCACCAACAAAGGGGTGAATGACATTGCCTACCATAAAAGGCTTCAAAAGGATAAACTAGTATCGATTTTTGTAAGATATTATTTTATGAAAACTCCATGTGTTTTATCTGTTTCTCCAATGAACTACCAAAATAGAAAACAAAAGAATGAAGCATATCCTCATAAACATGAATAATATGCTCTAATTGAAAATCCACCGATGGATAATAGGCTATTTCAAAATTAATGTTATATCCTAGGGATTTATAAATACCCTTCTAGAAACATGATATGAAAAGAGATATATTTCTGAAATGATACTTCTTAGAAAACCATTCATCTAAACCACCTAATACATGTAATGATTTCTGAGATTTTCACCTATGATGAATTACTTGATAGGCTAGAATTTGGATAACTTAGTCATTATGTACACTACATTCGGTACATAATCATTCTTATGGGTTATTCTGGGTAGCCCCATCAGAAAATCCATTGTGACATCACCCCATTACCACTTAAGGAGGGTTAATGTTTTCAAAAGTGAACATTGACTCTTATGCTCAGGTTCCACCAATTGAAAACTGAAGAATCAATCCATGAGGCTTGCCTCATTCTTCTTTATTCCTAACCACCATCATTATCAATGATGATTAGGATACATCTTTGTTAAACAAGGTTGTACCCCCAATCTAGAAGCATGAAACTCTCTCATTATCTCTTCATGCAAGCCCTTTAGGAACCCAAAATCATCCCCAGAAAAAAATTGAATTGAAACTATCGAGAGACCATTACAATGGCGTCTCCACACCATATAAATTATCTCTCTGAACGGATCCTTCAATATTAGATAACAACTCGATCATAATCTGGTTAAATATCATCATTTTAACTCATGTCAAAGTCATAGATACATGCCCCAGATATTCCTAAACATAAAGATACTTATCTATAAAAGTGACATTATCCCTCAATCTTCATTCGACTCATGATCTAGTTTTGTATAGGCCATTAATCTCAATGAATTGTAAATGAAATTTCACTTACCTAGTGTATAAAATAATTAAATATTGAAAGGTTGTAGATACTCGACCTGACTACTTTTCTGAAGGTTAAGGTCCCACTAAGAAAATATATACCTGATTCTTTTTTTATCTGTGTATAACACAAACCAATAAACCATTATATAGTATTTCCAATATCATAGAAAAGGTATGACATATTCTAAATCTAGATCATGAGTAGGTAAATTCCTCTAATGTAGTCACAACTGCACATGAAAAGAGGAGATTGGTTATAAGGTCAACCATCCTTTCCTCACATGAAAAGATCATTCACAAGAATCAAACTAAACAATTATCACTTTCCACTTGGTCATCCAAAACATTGGTACTTCCAAATGGAGGAAATATATGATAAAAACTTGGTAATAATCAGCTAAAATAAAAAAATACTAATATTTAAGATGTTATTGGGTTTTTTTCATGATATCATGGAAGATAATTTCTATAGTTCCACTAACAATCATTACTCTCATATGAAATGGCCAAAAAAGTGAACATTATATATACAAAAACTACATTTTGGTAGATGGGAGTAAAGTAGATTCTCTCTCAATGTACTCATGATGATTCCATGATGTTTGAAATGATCATTCATTGATTGAGATTACACTATGTTATCTTGATTGAAAACTAATATAGAAGGATGAAAGTTACTATTTATTAATTCCATGAATACCATAGGTGCATTAGTCAACCCAAATGACATTACTATTAATTCATACAGGACATAGCTAATCCTAAAATAAGTCTATAGTATCTTTGATAGTCTCACACATAGCTTCTGATATCCTGATCTCATGAAAATATTGGAGGAGATATTATAACCTATTAATTGATGAAATATATCCTCAATGTGTGGAAGAGGATTCCATTTCATGAATGTCATCGGTTTTAACATACGATAATCTATAATTAAATGCAACGATACATCAAACTTTTTCAAAATGAGAACATGAGAACCCCATGGATATGTACTTTTACTAATGAATAATTTCGAATATATATCATATTACTAAACCTTTAACTGCCGAAGCATTTTTGGTGTCATTTGGTATGGCGGGATAGAAAATAGTTCTTCACAAACCACCTACTCGATCATGATCTAGATATCTCCCTCAGGAGGTATTCCATAAAACTATCTCTGGAAAACATCCCAAAAATGTAATACCACTATAAAAAAATAATCCTTCATAATTACACCATTGTTTAGATCAATAGTAGAAATCAGAGACTTCAGACAATCCAATATATACATAATTTTTCTCGAATGGCCAGCCTAAAGATCCTAGTCACCATAGTGGGAATAAATGTTTCCTCTTAGAGATAAGAATATTTGTATCCTACTATTATAGTTGATATGTTCCCCAGTACAGAACTAAAAAATCCCTACCAGGAATCATGTTAATCCAAGTCATTTACTCCATCAAAAGTTTCCAAAAAAATATTAACCACCAATCTCTAAACAACTACATTTCTATGTTTGAAATTTTCAGACCACACCCCCAATGGAGTGTCAATGGTTAAAACAGCATCCATGATTTCCCCATAAAATCACAAACCATTTTCCAAAAGAGTAGATAGAAGAGAATGTTATTCTCCTAAATCAGACAAACACAAGCTAAGGTAGATGATGTATGAGTAGTACCTCTAACGGTAGATGGTCCTACATCAACATTAGATGGAGTAGTCTGCATTACATGTGACGAACTTTTCCCTCATCCATGAGATCCAATATAAATAACTAGAGATATTTCTATTTCTTGGTACTATTTCTCATTAAATAGGATACAATATTCCCTTCCTCATCATGAAAAGCCTATGGAAGTACAACTACAAGCTTGTTGTGGTGTTGTTGATCCGCTTCTGAATCCTGGTGCTTGTCCCGATCCTGTTCCACTGGTCTGCTGTAGAAAATTTTCATAGAACATGTTAATATGGCCTAGTATTCTGTATATAGGACACTCGACTATTTTTTAATGAAAATACGGGATATTATGACCAAAACATTCCCTGATAGCATTGGAATATAACATGATCTTTAGATTTTTTCCCACTTCCATAACTTTTCTTCCCATTAATAAAAGTGTGTAAATGTTTTCATTCCATTATATTTGTTTTATGTCTTATGATTTTATAATGGTACATGGACATTTGACAGGTGGTTACATGATAAACTATATGACGGGTGTTTCCGTGAATACCAGGACGGGTGGTTACGTTATAACCTCCAATGCATTGGGTATGGAAGTCGGCTATATGGCTATTCCATTAAGTGATGTGTGTGGAAGTCGACCGTATGGTTATTCCATTTAAGTATGTTTGTATCCCAAGTTACCGTTATATGTTATGTGTTCTTTATATGGGTTTTATGGTAATCTTTTGTGTACAAAAGGGTAAGTATTGATCTTTTATTCAGTGAAGAGTTTTTACTACTTTATAAAGATGAAAAGTGTTACATTGATAAAGTATACATGGTTTACATGTTGTTTTGAAAAACTAACATTTTTCCTTCTTTGTGTTTCCCTTACTGAGCTTTTTATGCTCACCCCATGTTTTTTTGAAATGTTTTTCACCGAACTTAATGTGTAATAGTGTCAAGGAAGGGATCAAGGGAAAGTAATCCTATATAAAACATGGAACTAGACATGTTTCTTTTTTAGAGTTTTTATTTTATGGAAACTTAGTAGAAGTGTCTACTTTTTAATCTTTTGAGATGTAATAGTTAAGATACAATTCTCTAAAACTCTAAACCTGAAAAGATCCTCAATGTGAATTATTCATTTAATTCAATGTTAAGTAATGTTTATGGTTGGGGCCTTATATCCGAACATTCTTGATTTATTCCACGATTCAACATTATCATATATGATATGTTTTGTATTTATTTTTAATCAGTAAAAAGTTATTTTCATACAATTATGAGCATGGTATGAAGAAGTTCTCATTGATGTCTCCCTTATTTTTACATTCTAAGCATATGATCTCACTCTTTAATGTTTTTTTATTTATTATGCAATGAATAATATTTTTATGTATGGGGTGTCTAAGATGAGTATTTCATGGGAAGGTTGATAGGAATGAAATTGATCATCCTTCATGATATATGAATTTTTTTATCTATCGTATAGTAGAACATAACCTATATAACTCTAGTTTGGCTCATTATTTTAATTATTTAATTTTAATCTAATAACATTTCATATATTTTTAAGAAAATTCCAGGAAACTGTATATCTGCTCTATATAGTCATGTTGATTGAAATAAATTGATTTTTAGAAATGATTTGGATGAATCTGAAATAATAATTTTTTTTAAAATCGATACATTTTTCTAATAGATATTATTTTGAAGAAGGTATCAATATTGATAATTCTATTCCACCAATTAAAATAAATTATTCTATAATAAATTTGATATATTTTACTTATATTCATTTTTTAATGTTATTAAAAATTCATGTGAAATGTTTAATTTCATATTTTCTATTACTGAAGAAGAATACGTAATGAAACCCTATTATTTTGAAAATAAAAAATTTCATGATTTTTTTAAATTTATCTATGGATTTATATGGCCTTATGAAATAACTCCATTCATGGTATTATAATCTTGATTTTTGTTGATTTTTTGAAATAATGGTAATATAAATCCAAAATTATTTATAACGGATCTGAATGAATATTATAATTAGTTTAATTTAGAATTCTGATATTATTTTTTCATATATAAATTATTTTCATTATAAATAATTCTATAATATAATATCATTATACATTGATATGGGTCATTTGGAATAATGAAAATAAATTTATGGACATTAAAATTTTACAATAAATGATGGAATGTTTTTAGATCAATCCATATATCATAATGATTTAGTTATGGATTATGGTCTTAATTAATGAAAACATTTAAGAGATCTTTGCATATTATTTGTATGATATATTATTATACACCAATTAAATATTTTAATTACAAAATTGTTATTAGAAGGATTTTTTATGGTATTTAAATTCTTCATTATACAATATATTATTTGTAGTTTGTTTAATGGATAGATTCGAATTAGATCAAAATAGTTTTTTTCTTAAATTCTACGAAACATATTATTATATATGTTAAAAGGAAAATTAATATTAGCGTGTTTTATTTAAATAAAAAACTATTTTGATTTAATTTGTTACTTTGACTCTCATTTTAGAAGATGAAAATACGATATAAAGTGTATATCAGTTGTGTTTCATTTTTTGGTAACTATTTAGTTTCATAAAGTTCAAATAATAAAAAATAAATTTATTTATTAACTATAGAAAGTGGTTATGTCTCTAATATATGTTTTTGTCTAATGTTTATAGATTAAACAATATTTACCATATTTTTTTTAAATTTTCAAATGATGGCCATTTTTTGTGATAGTTCATCTGCTAAATTTATCTCAAATTACCTTTAAATTCATTCTAGAACTATCCATATTTACATATATTCTCATATTATTTTATATTATTTTATAAAATAATATATGGGTCAATCATATTTTCATATTGAAAATAATCAATTTGATATTTATAATAGAACTTTTAGTCTAATATATTTTTGAAAATTATTTTTGAACATAAAATACTAGGTACATTAATATTTGATTACATTCTCTATATAATTTTTTAAATAATGAATTTTAGGTATGTTCATATATGTACACATCTTATATATGAATTTCTAATGGGGTAGAAGGAAAATTTTAATATGTAATATGTTTTTATTTATTAGTTTTTGAATCTTTCTATTTTATGGGAGATTTATTGTTCTTGTAATTTTCCATATATATTTAAATAAGGGGTTATTTTACTCTATTAAAATATATCATATTGGTAAAATCACAAAATTCTATGTAATGTAATATTTAAAATTATTTTATATTATTTGATAGATTTCATTACATGCAATTCATAGTTTATTATTCATTATAGAAACATGATTTTTATATTTTCTCATAGGATAAATTGAGTATCTCCAATAATGTCAATCACAGACAAGACAAGATTTATTAAACGAAAATATTATGTTAATATTTAATATGATAATGTTCACATATACATTAGAATGACAAGAATAATTAAGATTAACTCAATTATAAAAATATGGTTTATAAATGTATATGTATAAGGAAATATTTTATGGACAATTAATTATAAATGAAGAAAAAAACAATTTAAAATAAAGGATGTGTTCTTATCAAAAATTAATTTTTTGGACCACTATGGTGTTTTATCATAATAAATTAAATTAATCACTATTATAGAATAATATTATGGAAATTATTATTTTATATATTCAATAAAATGTTCTAAAACTCGTCTATTATGTTTTATTAAAAAAAATTTGAGAAATTCCTATTTTGCGCATCAAAATCTGTATTTTTCTAAAATGTAGTTTCCCTACCTTTTAATGGAAGATCATTTATAAAACTAAATTTCTAAAATTTTATAATTTTTATATAACCAAATAATTATCTTTTTTGAAATATTAATCTAAAAATTATCAAATAATTATTTGTTGGTATTTATTTCAGATGTATTTTTTATAAATAAGGAAAAATTCAAAAGCTTAATTTAAAACATCATTTTATAATAATTAATTTATAATGAAAAATTATAATTATAATTTATTATTATATAAAATTGGTTAAATATTACATCTATTAACATAATTTTTGTAAATAGAAATTTTTTTAATATATATATATGGATATATTGTATGTTTTTTAAAAATTTCAATTTAAAAACCATCATTCTTTTCCTGCTAGTGGGACTAATTTTTTGTTAAATTCTACCATTTTTGTGAGTTTAATTTCAAAAAATAAATTCTATATTTTGAATACCCATAATTTATAATTTACATTACATCTAACACAATGTTTTTACCACAGTAGTTTATAAATCAATTTATAATTAATTATTAAGATTAATGTAAAAATGAGTTTACTTAGTTGTTAATCATGGAATATAATGTGAAAAAATGACCCACTACCTTTCCATCACCTATTAGTTAGACACATTTGAACACTTATTTCCGTAGGCTCTAAATTTATCTAGTTTTGGGGTACTATTTGAGGATTGTGGCCTAAAAAATAAGTTAAGAAAAGAAAAAAGAAAAAAAATGTGTCATTCCACATTTTAATATCGACAATTATTTGGGAATTTTTAAAAACTATATATTTTATTTTATAAATATTATTTTTAATGATATATAAATTTTATTAATCATAATTTTTTATTATTATTTTTAGATGATATAATTTCATTAAATTATAATGAAATGACAATACATGGATTATAAATTTAATATTTAAATAAAATAAATGGTACTGAAAATATTAAATGTGCTATAAAGTCAATGAATTGTTGTGATTCGTTATTTTTTTGATTAATATTTTAATATAAATATATGTGAACATAATATATTTTAATTCCTTTAATTATTCGATATTTTTTAAATTATAATTATATTAATAATGTCAAAATTAACATAAATGTTATTTTATAAAAAATTATATCTAATAAAATGATATAAAATTATAAAAAATTATATTTTATATAATTTGAAATTGAAATTTTCAAAATATAAAATATATTTCAATCATTTACTAATGGATATTTTATAATTAAAATATTTAACATTAAATAGTGAAAACGTTGTTTGTAGAGTTAGGGTTAATATAGTGTTTTGTGTTTTACATGCACTTCTATTAAATTTACTTCCCAACACAAATTTGAATTTTATATTATAATTTAGATTTCTATTTGAAAATCATTGGGTCTATTTTTTTAATAAGCCTCACTTTAATTTAGTGTAACAACCGAGGTTTTAGTAGTAATATTTTTTTCTATGAGAAATGCATGTTTCATTATATTATATAATATTATACACATAAAAAATATTTCAATAACAATTATAAATTTATTTAATTCATAAATATAGTAATATTAACCAATTATGAGATAGAATAAAATTCCAAATATTACAATAGTTCAAAAAAATAAAATATAAAGTTGAACTTGTAATATATGGATTGCCCCATTCAACTGGAATCATTACCCTTACCATGAATAATATATAGAAGAAGAATAAATATTAATAATCTAAGAAACAATAAGGAAAATTAAAATATAACAAATTTATTAAAATTAATTTTTATAATTAATAGAAGAATTTATAGGATTGTAAATGAGGTATTGTCTTCTTCGGAATAGTAGTGTGACCATTAGAATGGTAACATGACTATTGGGAATGATAACATGGACATTCAGAATTGAAACAAGACCATTGGAATAGTAGGTTTTCCAAAAAACAATAATATTTTATGTGAATAGTATTTATAATTATTAATTTAATTAAATAAAAAAATTAATAAAAAAATAAGAACTTCATGATTAAAAAAACCCAAAGAAAATATAATTATGTTTTTTAAACTGTGTTTTAATGTTTTTTCATAAAATTTATATCTTTTATTAAATATTAAAATTAACATGGAAATGAATTTATTTTAACAAAATTAATATAAATTATTAAATATTCACATTTGAAATCCGTGAGGGTGAATTATTAGTAATTTTCTAAAATACTTCAATTTTCATGTGAAAAGTAAAAATGCATTTTTTTCGAACAACTCATTTACCTTAAATTAAATAATTAAAGATTCAATAATTACCAAATACTTATTGGAAATTGTAGTTATTCCCGGATACACTTTATTACATATATGAGACATTAAAATATCATAATCATTATTTCTAAACAAAAATATTAATTTCCAATTCTTAAGGTCAGAACTTAATCTTAAAAATTTCAATTTATTTTATATCAAATTTAAATTTTTATAAACATGTTTTTTTAATTATAATGTAATTTTAATATATTAAATATTTTATAAAAATTTAATATATGATAGATATTTTCAAAAATTCATTTTTACATGTTTTACCTTTGATATATTTTTTAATTCAATATATTATTATAAAAATTAAAATCTCCTCAATTATAAATAACCCATCTCCCATACCATAGAACACCACCCCTCCTTCCAGTAATAAAGCCCAATATCTTCACATATTCATCCTCTAACTCCCCATAGAATAAATATTAACATTATGGAAAAATAAAATAAAAATTACCAATGGATTTATAGTTTCATAGAAGAGAAGCTACATCTAGGGGAGAGTAAATCTCTATTCACCCTTCCCTATGTTATTCTTTACTTTTAATGTTTTCCAAATGCTTCCCAATTCTGTATTCCATAAAAATAACTATTCATAAATTTTAAATTATATTAATCATTTTAACGTACTATAATTATCTTATTTATGAAAAATATAAATGCACTACTTTATTTTCTTGATCATTTGACCACATCTAGTTAAAGATAACTAAACCACCTAAAGAGAAGTTTCCATGAAAATTCTTAAAAGCAATATCATGAATGGATAATATTAAATATATATAATATATAAATAATTAATTACATTAATTATAATCCCCTAGAGCTAAAAAAATGATTCAATTTCATCAATAGTAATATGTAATATAATAAAATTATTATAATTAAAAAATAGCATTATAAATTACTATAATTATCTTCTTTATAAATTCATTAATTATTCAATCTATATTATTCATTAGGCATGAATGCATTGAAATAAATCAATAATTAATATAAGGGTATTCTGAAACCCAATTCGATTTCCTTAGGTTGACCCTCATTCTAATATTATTTTGAATGTATAAATTTATGATTCCTCTTATAAACCATTAAATTATTATAAGCTTTTACTTTTAGGGATATACATTTTTTCCAGTTAATATAATAATATATAAAATGATTTTTTATTAGAACTGTACTTTCCAAAACACATCTTTGAATTCTCTTGAATTTTTATTATTCACTATATAATAATAATTCTTATACCAAATTTCTTTTACCAATTTCCAATTGGGATGAAAAATATTATTTCTAGAATAATGATTTAATATGCTTTTATGAAACCAATTTCTTCCAGTGGTTTACTTCATGTCTATTATTGAAATACATTCTATGTGTCATATATGATTATATAAATAATTTGATGTGACGGATGGGCCAGGAATCATATATACCTCCAAAGAATTGAATAATTAAATTTATATAAAGATATGATGTGTATTATGTGAGAAGATGATTCAATATTTGTTCCGAAATATGATATTATGACTATTCATATATGTTACGTCCGGACATGATGATGTAATTGCCTGAAAGTGATGAGGATTATGTTGATTATGATCCTATTTCTATGTTATATTGATGAAAATTATAATCACCCTTGTTAAATTTATTCATGTCTATAATATATCCTATGACTGGGATTTTAGCTCATCCTTTACCTTCATGTATATCCTCATGTGACTATATTTAATAAGCAAAACATGATCTTTTGTTGGATAAATGATAATATTTAAAATAAATGATTATATTTTATTATATATATGTGTTTTATAATACTAATATATTAATACCACATAACCTTTTGATCCTTGATGTGTATCGCTATTTCATTTTATATTTTATAAGTTATGTAATTGTCATGTAAGAAAAATATTGGTTGAAATAGTTGGTATCAGATGTTAATTTTGTTAATTTGGTAATTATTGTTTCAAATAATTATTAAAAACCATTTGTATTAGACTTAGTATATATATAATCATAAAACATTGTTTTAGAAAAATAATTGAACTATGGATCCCATAAGATATTACTTTAATGTTAATTATCAAATATGGAAAATGATATATTCATGATTTTTTGACTTAGATATTGTTTAAAACTTATCTATTTTATTAAATGGTGGAACCAGGAGACAAATTTACATCATCCCATGTAAGGTAAAATGCAACTATTGTACGAACAACAACCCCAATTCCATAGGAGGTGGAGTTGAAAACATCAAGGTATTTTATAACTAGTTGTGCCAGGATATGAATAATCACAAGAAATTTTTTGAATTTCACACTTCACCCCACAAATGTCAACTATCCATTGGGTCATTTTTCAGCAACGACCACTAATTCTCAGTGGAACATATAGTCAATATTTTGAGCAATAGACAGTTATATCAATATAAAAAGTAATTTATTTAATCCATTGTTCAATGGTGGAGAATGTGACTCTAGCCTTTTATCAGTTAGATGATGTGTTCAATATATTCTAGTATGTGATTTAGAACAACAAGACATTGGATGAAATGGATGGGATGGATTCAGATGACTTTATGAAAAAATTTCATAACAAGTATTTCCCTGGAACTATTCAAAAATAAATAAATAGAGATTTCATAAATATCAAAAAAGGTGAATTTTTTAAAGATTATGAGGAATACATCACAAGGGTGTCATGATATTACTCATGTTTTGTTGTTAACAATAATATAAATATAAAGTAATTTTTTATAGTTTCAAAACCACACCCTTGAAAGGCTCTAGATATCTTATACATTGGGAGTTATGGAGAAGTGTTTTGAGGTGATTTAATGGTATATATTGAGTTTGGATAATGAAACCATGGTTATGTAGATAAGAATATAAGAATATAGTTTCAAGCTATAGGGTGAAATCATAATGGAGGAAAGAGGATCTACATACCACTTGTCAAAAATATGGGATGAAACATCATGTTAATTGCCTGAAAGTGATGAGGAAATTATTCAGGTGTGTGAGAGAACTCCACCATGACCTTGAATATAGAAGTATCATGAATATTATGGATAACATGGTGGAGGAAATGAATGTGCACCCAAATGCACATCCCATGGTTCAATACTTTAGATATCGTGATTAATTGAACTATGAAATGCAGTGCACTAAACAGAAGGTTAGTTATGGTAAAATGTATCATCAATAACTAAAGATAAGGGAGAAATTGGAATTTTATGCCATCACTATTGCTGAGGTGGATCATGAAATTGAAGTCATGCATGGTAAAATATTATTCACTAATGAATTGATATATTCCAATTTTATCCTGGTTCAACACATTTCTCTGTATCATTTTATTTTTCTGGAATAATTAAAACCAATCCCTAAAACCTTGATGTAAATATATCATTACAAACCCCAAATAGTGAAATCATTGCTACCCAAGTGATCTAATCTTCTCATGTAAACATATATGAGATGATTATTATTGTCAATCTCAAAATACTAACCTTGGTGGAATTTGAAATTATACTGTGACTGGATTGGCTCTCATTATATGGATTACACATCTATATTTTGGTAATGAAAACATATTTTCATATTTTAATCCATCCATTGATCCTCTACAAATGCTAGGATGATCTTGAATATCCTTGGGATTTTCCCTCAACTATGTGGGTGTTTATACACTTTGTTGAATTATTACTTGTCCAACTATTTGCATAAAAGCAAGGAATCAACCTGGGAGAAATTTCCACAGATAAAGAATACATCTATGTATTTCACAAAGAGTTACATTGACATACCCCATATTGTTATCTATAGTTCTTAACAGAGATCATACCTTAAGACACTCCTTTCTCAAAATGACCATTTAAGATGGACCCTATCAAACTATTGGAGTTAAAGAAGTAGATGGAAGAGAATATTGACAATTGGATCATATGCATTTGTGTATCACCATAGGCTATTCCATTTTTATTTATCGATAAGAATAATGGATCAATATAGATGTGTTTTTATTATTAATATCTCAATTGGATCACCATAATAAATAAATATCATATACTAATTATTGATGTCTTGTTCAATCAATTACGATTATATCAGTACTTCTTAAAGGTAGATCATCATTTTGGATATAATCAATTGAAGGTGGTGAAGGAATATATTCAAAATACTACATTTTATATAAGGTATGGACACTATGGGTCCATAAGTATTTTATGACTTACTAATTCCCCTACACTATTCGTGGAATTTATTAAAAGAGTCTTTACCATCAATATTGAAAAATTATTGGATAATTTATCGATTAAAATCTCATTTTATCCAATAGTAAGTAGGAGCATGATAAAAATATAATGATTGTTGTGGAAACGTTGATGAAGGAGAACATTTATGTTGTGTTACAAAATTATGAATTTCGGATTCACTACATCAAATTCCCAAGG
Organism: Viscum album; assembly: GCA_963277665.1. Lineage (NCBI taxonomy): Eukaryota > Viridiplantae > Streptophyta > Magnoliopsida > Santalales > Viscaceae > Viscum > Viscum album. The sequence goes on along the minus strand of OY728127.1, from coordinate 1,147,175,882 downwards.
CACATGATCAAAAATGGGGGAATTTTTTTGGACCACTAAAAATAATGGAAATTGAGGAATAGGTGAGACCCACTAGTGTCATTTAATTCCATAATTTTCATGTATTAATTGTGTACTAAAAATATTTTGTGACAAATTTCTCCAGATTTTATCATCCAACAATAAAGTAAAGGTGGAAAGGGAGAAAAGTATGTCGAAATGGAATAATGTGAGGATAACATCATGGAGGTCATGAAGAGGCCAATCAATACCCTGATTTTCAAACTATAAACATTTCTATATTTTTTTGAGACATATTGTAAATAATAAAATAATTATTTAGGTTGTGTACTCATTTAGAATGATAAATTTATAATCTATTCCTCATGATAGTTGATTATACTTGAGAAGAACAACCAAAAAATGATCTAGAGTTAGCAGTTGTGATTTTTTCCGTAATGATTTGGGGGAAGTTTCTATATGGTGAGAATATTGAAATATATACCAATAAAAAGACACTAATGTATATATTCACATAGATAGAGATCAAAAATTATAAAGGAAGATTGTTAGTGATAATCAATGTATATGATTTCATTATTCACTAACATATAGAAAAGGAGAAAAAAGTTGTATAATCTATTTGTAGAAATGAACCTAAAATTCTACATGTGATGTGGATTAACCAATACCCTATCCTCATAGTCATTCAAATGATGGATATTGAGATTATAAAATCACAAAATACATCCAACATTGACCAAATTATTTCCCAACCATCCATCCAAGAGAATATCAAGGAGGAACAAAGGGAAGATTTGGAGCTCCAAAAGAATGAGAAAAATAAATAAATAGAAGATACAATAGTTCCACATAAATGATAATGGTGTGATTCAGTTTGGAATGTGTTTTTTTGTTCCTAAATAACTACAGATAAAGAGAGAGCTATTAGATAATTCACATAGCACACTATTATCCATCCATCACAAAAGTACAATAATGTACTCTGATCTTTGAGATAAACTCGTTTGTGAAAACATGATGAATGATATTGCAATATATATCCCACGATTTCTAGAATTTCAGATAGTAAATGTAGATTGATAGATATCCAAAGGAGTAAAATAAATGTTTCCTATACCCATGAAAAAATGGTAGAGCATCATTATAGAATTCATCACTAGTATCCTAAAATATTCCAAAGGAAATAATGTGATATGGGTTGTGGTGGATCAAGTCACCAAGACTTCCCACTTCATTTCCATTCAGGATTATTTTCCTCTTTTTTTGGATGTTATGAGGCCACATTTTGATCCAAATTTGATCATATCTTATAATGATCCATGTTTGACCTATAAATTATGTATAATTTTTCATCATGAATTTATTATTGAATATAATTTTTGTATATCAACTGACACCCAATGAGATTTCTATTCTAAAAGGATTATTCAGATAATTAAATACATTATTTGAGCCTTCTCATGAAATTTGAATTTTGATGGGGTAAACATATCTCATTGGCTGAGTTCTCATATAACAACATCTTGTGCTAGAGTATTTAAATGTATCTATATGATACTATGTTTGTGAAGAGATGCATAACACCAACATTTTTAGATGATATTCCGGAATGAAAACTACTGGATCCAAACTTCTGCAGGATATTTCCTCAAATTTTCAAGCCATACAAAAATATATAAAATCTTCCCTGAGTTAGAAAAAGATCTATGATAACAACCATTGAAGGGATGCAGAGTTCAGTGTGGGAGAAAATATTTTCATTTGAATCTCACAATGGATAAAGGAGATAAAATTTGGATGGAAATGTAATATAAGTAGAAGGTAAATTTACCCCTTTGATATCCCTAATCTCAATGAAATTGTTTAATATTATCCTTCACATCCACTAAGTTTCGATCAATTTCATGATATGTACCATCTTTCATTCCCAAGGATGTACATAACTCATCCCTCACATATATTGAATCATGTGGTGGTACAGCAATAGAATGAATTCTAATACAAATAATTATGGGTGAAGATCATGGACTATATGGACAAAGTTATATGGAATAATATGACTCACCTAGTCAAAGTGTTGTGGAGGAATTATAAGTATGATGATTTGACAAGGGTACCAAAGGAATCAATGAATAAGAAGTACCCCCCAATATTCTCAATTACAAATACAATTTCTAATTCAAATGAAAAAATTTCTAAAATGGTGGAAGAATTTAATGACACAGTATTTATTAGAAATAAGTTTCCGGATTAAATGGGTGATGTATTTTAATATACAATGTTGTACATGAAAAAATATAGAGAAAGAAAAGAATATTTCATTATTACATTATGTATTATTTGTCTATAAATAACCAATTAAATATCCAAAAATTAAAACTACAGAAAAAATATAAATCATAAAACTAGAATATATAGATCACCCAAATCTATTAGAATAATCTCCCCCACTGACAAAACAATGAGACGAAGAAAAATATTCGTAAACTTAAAAATCTATGAAAAATGGAAATAATAACTTTTAGGGGAATTTATTTGAATGATGAATGATCGAATATATGGGTATTTTAATGAGGTAATATAACATTGTAATAGTAATTTAACTTTGGGAATCATATCCCGATGGTTGGGAATAACAACCCGGCCGTTGGGAATTGTAACCCAAACATTGAAATATTAATTTAAAACATATTAATTAAAATTTATATAATTAAAATTTATAACAATTATGTTTGTTAAATATTAATATTTTATAAAAAATAATAAATATGAGGTTCAAAAACCTAAAATAAAATTTGACCGCATTCTTTGTAAAATGAATTTAAATGTATTTCTTACAAATTATATTTTTTATATAAAAGTTTTAAATTACTAATGACAACATTTTATTTTTATAAAATTAATATTGATCTATAAATTACCATGTTGGATTTTTTTACTTTGGGATTTTTCATAATTTTTTAAAATACTTCAATTTTCAGGTGACTAGTAAAAATACACTTTTCACATAACCTCTGTATCATAAATTACATCATTAAATATATAATAATGAAACAATACATTCAATAACATGTCCTTGATACATAATATAATTTATTTCCTAAACGGTTTATTAAAATTTGATAAAAATAAATCTTAATCATAAAATGAAAATTCCAAAGCCTAAAGTCAAAATTAATTCATTAAAACAACAAATTGTTTTTCTTTATATATTACATTTAAATAAAATAATGAATTAAAATTATAAAGGGGGTTTAAATTGTTAAACACATTATATTTTATTATTATCTGACTCATATTATTAATAAATAGCTATTACAGGTTTTACCCTTGACCTAATAATTTATTCAATATTTTATTCTAAAAATAACCCTATCCTCAAGTAAAAATAACCACTCTCCCTTCACTTTGATAAAAACTCCTCCTGCAAGTTAAAAATAAAATGAACTAAAAAATACATATTTTAATTACCTTTAGAATGAGTATGAAAATTTGGAGCAATTAAAATCTAATCACCATGGGGGTTATAGTGTAATACAAGAGAAGTTACACTAAAGAGAGAGAAAGTATCTATTAAATCATCCCTCATTTCTTCATCTCTATCTATTTTTACAAATACTATACAAAATAATATTTTATATAATTATTTAATAAGAAATATGAAATTATATGAATATTTTTAACCAACCCCAATAATCATATTAATGGAAAATATAAAAATAATACTTTCCCTTCCCGCTCATCCGATAACATCTTTTCAATGTCGATTGACCACATGTGATTACATTGTAATGAAATTTCATATATCCACATGATGGATAGATAATATTAAATATATATATATAATATATAATTAAATAAATTTATTATTACCTTTTCGGAGGTAATCATTTGTTTCCATAAATTACATTGACTAAAAATAGAGAAATCGAAGAGATGAAAAAATAATTTAATGGAAACCTGGCATCAGAATGCACAAATTTAATAAAAAAATTAAGAAATATTAAAAAACTTATTATAATTGATAAATATTTTATAAATAGTTATAATTACTTTCTATATCAATTTTTTAATAAATCTATGTATATTATTCAAGTGGAATCAAATCAATGAAATAAATTGGGAATTAAGGAAAGGGGATTCTAAACCCCAATTCATTTTCATTGAGTAAAAAAAATATTCATGAAATCATTAGTATGAATACTCTTATAATTTTTCCTGAAAATCATATCATTATTCATCCTATTTATTTTTTAGGGACATAGATGTTTGCTTTATGATCTTATGAAAAATACTATTATTTTCCAAAAGAATTGTTCTTTTCAAAAACAAATTTTTACCTTGCCTTGATTTGTTTCTCCATCGCTCAGGAATCTTTATGATTATAAATTTTTCCCCTTTTCAATTTGATATTCCCAAATGTATTCATGGAATCAATACTATGATTGTAATATTTTATATGTGGAATACATGATTATATAAATTCTATAATGTGCCTGTTGGGAATGGAATTATATAACCATCCAATGAAATGGGCAATGCGATATATCTCATGATATGATGTTTATTTCAAATGTAAATTATGATGGACTTGTTTTCAAAGATGATGTTATGTATATTAAAATAAATTATGAGTGAACATGATGCTACATTTTTTCATAAATATGTGTTGTATTTGACCACTATAAACTACTCGTTTATTTTTATACATTGCTGTATTTTATAAAATTATCAAATGTTTTCTATTATGATGTTGATGATGATTCTATGATTAAATTATGATGATGATTATTATGATAACCCATGTTATATTGATTCATGTCCATTATTAAAACTCTTACTGAGATTTTATCTCTATCCATTATTTGATGTATATCCTAAATTGACTACATGTACTTTGCGGAATATTATTTTTAGAATGGAAAAGAATATGTTTTAAATAAATGACAATTTTTTGTTATGTTGAGGTCAGGTATGATTTTAATTTTCCCAATACTAGTAATATTTTTATCATAGATTAGTATCTCTATTTTTTCTCATAACTATTCTGTAATATTCATATATCTAAATGTAGGCTCATTGTATATAGTATTAATGGATGAATTACACAGGTTATAAATCTAGTTACCTTAATGAAGACACCAAATGAAAAAATAATTAAAAAAAGGAGTTAAATAAATTCGTAATTGAACATTGTATTTATTTTCTATACTAGAGGTGTGCCTCGATCAAAAAATCACACCTCCATTATTACTAACTTCATTAGGCACATGTCAAAATGGATATTACCTTGTAGTAAATATTTTTTGGTTATTTATAAGAGTGCCACTCCTCCTTAATTTTAAAAGTAACTCACTCTCCCCACATCATCATACCTCAAAATCCATTTGGATCATACAACCTCTACCCTAATAAACTAAAAAATTAACACAACTCATACTTGAATCCTCACCTTGGGTCGGAATCATTTCTTGTATGAACATTGGATCAAAATAAAAGTAGTAGCCTGATGAAGAGGAAACATTCATCAATATGAATTCTTATTTTACTTCCTTATCTAACTTATTTATTTATTTTTATATCATGAAAATAAATTAACATAGGTATCACCAATATAAATACATTTTCTTATTTTAATGTTATGATCTATTACAACAAAACATCAATCAAATGGTATATTAAATTATCATTCGTGTGGATAGTGGTTTACTTCCTCGCAGAATGATGTCATTCATTTATCCATTATAACATATAATGGTTTGGATTAATGATTGATTTTTTTGTATATGATATTTATGATATTTATAGAAAAATAATAAATATTTAGTCATTATATCATATAAACCCATTTTATATTCTATCCTATAAGGGATATGATAACATCACTATTGTCTACCGTGGATTGCCACCTCATGAAGCGATGTGAAGCTTTTTTTTGACAAAAGTGATACATGGGATGTAATAAGGGTAAATATAATGAATTTATATGATAAAAAGGAAATAAATATGAAATTAAGGACTCAATAATCTTTCTGAAAATATAATATATCATTTTCATTTTACCATTACACACATTGAAAAAGTTAATTCATCATATGTGGACGTGTGGACTATTGCATCCATGAAGTGATGTGATTATTTTTTTCGTTCATCATCACATCAAAAGGCTCATATATATATATGTAAATATAATAATTTTTTCATATTTTATATGTAATGATAATTTATTAAATATAATTTTTATATAACTTATATCCATAATGATCATTGAAAAATTGCAATGTTACCCATTTGTACGTATGACCTGTCGTCTCCAAGATCCTACTGTTAATTCATTTTTATACCCAAATTTATTGATTTATTTTAAGAATATAAATAATTTAGAATTAAAATAATAATATCATGATTATTATTCTATATATTTTTAAATAATGACCTCATTGACCTTACTCAACCTACTAAGGTACATTTTGACACATGAGGGGAATATTGTCCAAACACATGACTTAAACATAAATTATTATGTAATTATAAATAAAATGATCTTAATGGACATTAATGAAATAATAAAAAATTTCAATTTTCTTAATAATTAAAATAATTAACATAATTTTATTATTTATGAAAATAATCAACATGCATGTTGAATCAGACTCAAGGTATGGGTTTTTCTTAGCTCAAATTAATTTATGTGTGATGTATGATGTATTTAAAACTTATATTTATTATTTGTTGTATATAAATAAAGTTCTTAATTATTATTTTCATTTATATATGATATATAGTGATTTAAAAACCCATTTTTATATTTATTCTTTTGGTGTTTATGGTTTCAATGTTACTAAGGCAATAATACAATTTTATCACAATATTCATTCTCTCATAATTTTTTCATGTTATACACATAGCTTATTTTACACGGTGTATATTCATCTAAATTGACAATATATATCATGAATATAATTATTTTAATTATATTCTATCTTTTAATTAATTATATACTTTTATAGAGTTTTCTATTCAATGTAATAAAAGTGGTAATTGTATTTTGGTTACAATCTCCACATTTATCAGGAATGTGTAAGATCATGTCTATAATAGTGAAATCTTATAATTATATTGAATTATATTATACATCGGTTATTCATTATATTTTAATTTAATTTAAAAAATTCACAACTATTTTTTACATAATATTTCTGAGAAATATTTTCAAATAAAATCCAATATCATTTCACTCTTTAGTTGAAAATATATCTTATTTCAAAATATTATTTTTTGAAAATATTTTCATAATATTTTTAAAATATATTTCAAGATAATTTTCATGGGAAATTATTTAAAAAATATTTCTTCTTTTATTGTTTTTAAATTATTTCTAAAACATCCTTTATATGTTTCAACAGTATTGTCAATGAAATTCAATTTATGAATGATTAATGTTTTAAAATTTTTATTTCTAAATGAAAAGGATATTTTAATAAAGAATTTATTTCATTACATTTTAATTGTATTTAAATTCATAAATATTAAAAACAAATATATTTTATTTATTCTCAAATTTAGAGATTTTGTATTAAAACCAACCTCATTCTTTTCGGGTACAATTAAAATTTTTTTCAAAGAGATTATTGTGGAACCAATTTGGGTTCTACATATTAACCATGATTCAAAGAAATTGTTATGGAACCCATTTTTTACCTTGGGATAGTATTTTTAAAATTGATTTTTTAGAATTCCTTTATTTTCCATGGGTTAATAATGTATGAAATTGAAAATAGTTGTTCCCATGAGTTTATATTAGAATCCATATGTTGAAGTGTTATGATTTTATAATGGCACTCAAAAATTTGACGGTGGTAATTTTATAATCCAACAAAAGGTGGTACCATGATAAAAAAAGGATGAGTGGGTCCATGATATCCCTCCAATTCATTGGGTATGGATATCAAAATTATGGTTATTCCATTTGTATGAGTGATTGTAAGAGTGGAGTGATAATTATTTCCCAAGTTATATAAATTTATTCCATGTGCATTATATAGGATAGTAATTCTTTTCAGGACTGATATTTGTATCACATGGCTCATGATTATTGGTTTCTATGAATCATTCCTTTTATAGGATTTCATATTTGAAGACACATGTATTTATGGGTATGAATATTTGTATGTTATACACATGGTCTTTGATTATGTAATCTTACCCTTACATTGTTCATATTCTCATTGATGCACTAAAATATTAATACTTATGTATTCCCATTCTGATAATTTGATTTCATCCTTCTTATTTTTCATTTTACATATAATATCAATAATTAAAATTAAGGATTTATGTTTATAAAGGGTTTCCATAGGATGATTATGATGACCATATATGAAATAAAAAAATACATGTTATGTGAGATATATTCTAATTTAATGTCATGAAATTTTTTATGAATTTGTTTTTAAGAATTATATAAAACTATAAATCCAAATGGATCTTGAGATTTTAATTGATCCATTTTTTATTTTTTATTTTAATGATTTGATTAAAAAATGTGCTTATAATTATCAAAATTAATGATAAAAAGTAATGATCATTATTTCATGACAGAATCTTAGCGTGTGGGTTCTTAGATGTCATTGTTGGTATTAATGAAAGGTTTTTGTAATTTAGGATAATTTTTTTATGATGATGTATCAGGAGTTTTGGATTCCCTCAGAGGTCTATAATATTATGAATTTTCCAATGATTAATTTCATAAACACCCATTGAGGTTTTAAGCGATGAAGTATTTATGGAAATAATGACATTTCAGGAGACATTTTTTTGATGGACTATTTTGAACCCCTAGGACCAACAACACAACTTATTTAGGGACAAATTATTTTTCACGTTTAGAGAAAAATAGTGCAAACATATGCTTTGAGAAACCCTTCACATTCATTAAGGATGTGGGTCTTGAACACATGACTGCAAGATGTTAAGGGGTATCAAACCAACCACTATCATATATGAATTTTCAATAAATATGAATCTTTTATAGGTAACTATGATGTTTATTGTATATTAAAATATAATTTTGTTTGAGTAGTAACTATTTATTATCATTAAATATTATATGAACCAATCGTATTAACCATTGTGTTTCAAACATAGTATAGAGATGTTTCAAAAATATTTTGGATTGTTTTTTATGGAATAATATATTATTAATTTAGTTCCTTACTATTTTATTTTTAATATTTGGTTATATTTTTATATTTTATTAATCATAGGAATTATCATAATATTTTCTAAACATTTTGGTTCCAATTAATGTTTAATGAGAGCTAGAATATGCTGTCATTCTTTGGGGTAATATGTCTATAGTAAAAGTGTGTTGTTGTTCTTTTGAAAATAAATAAAATTTCATCTTGACTACAAATTATTTATAGAAAAATTATCAGATTGTGTTGGAAATTACCAAAAGGATGATATTATACTCTTTATGTAAGAATATATCTATATTCACTTAGTCTATTTGTTAGGATAATTATTTAAATCATTGAATAAGTTCTTGACAAAATATGCTATCATAGTGTAATAATTTATAGATGAAATGGGAATATTTTGATCATCATTGATTTATAGTTTTATGTCCCTTAACATTTCATTTCTCATTTTCATTATATTGATCAATGACAAAAATCACACTCTATAAATATTTACTCTTTTCCTCCATTACTAGTTATTTTCTCTTATATACAATCCAATTAATGCATAAATTCAGGTAATTTTTATATATCCCACATTCCATTTTATAGGGGTTTTCCTTATTTCATTTCACTTATGTGTGTTTCAAAATTTAAATTCAAAAATCATCAATCGTTTTATATCCAAGATTAATTTTAAGGGAGAAATTCATTTTATGTGGGGTAGTATGTAAAATCATGAGATTTTAAAAATATCTTCTGTGATATAAATTTAAATTCTATGATAGCTCTTGTTACATGAAATTTAATTTTTTACATTCCATTATATACAACTACTTGTTTTTCTTATGTTGAACCCAACATCATGTATCTCTGATATTGTGTGTTACATAAAAGGTCACATTTTATAGAAAAAATATGCAATTAATATTTAAGATGATAGTAATCATCTTTATGTCGGAATGGTGGGAATGAATATGATTAACTGAATTATGAATATAATGATTTCAAATATATATAAATAATTAATTCTTTTGAGAATATTTAATTTTAAATTAATATAGGTAACAATAAAAAATATATGATTTTTAAAAAAACAATTATTCCCACAGAGTAGTTTTATCTTCATAATTTACATTAAATTGTATTAATGAAAAAGAAGGAGAAAATGGCGTAATGATATTCCAGTGATTTCTTGGAGAACAAAAGCAATTGATTTGGTCCTTATAAGTATTATTATACTTCTACTTTGATATGATGGAGGTCATAATCCCTTCATCAAAGGAGGCCAATGGTGGTTCATCAGCTGCACTTGGAAATGTATGATTTGGTGAATGGAACCCAAAGAAGGCTCTTGATCCATCGAATCATCAATTATGGAACTTGTTTTTATCTGGTATCCACTCTGATTTGTCTTCCTTACATAAGTGGATAATAAGAAAATGTTTGATTGGATTTGTTGAAGTGAATTCCCAATCCTTGAAGACTATCGTGATGAGTGACGATTTTCCCTTATTGTTTAGATATCAGGCTCTTGGGGGTAGTCCCCTTTGAAGAATGATGATTTGAAGGCCAGATTGGTTCAATTTTGGGGATTTGGTGACATGAAATTTATCTCTATTAGTAAATGGTAGTTTTATGTTTTCTTTACTTCAAAAGATTTTCCAGAAAAATCCTACAACTTCGAGCCTATTCCATTGAATCCTAGAATTATTAAACTTTAATTATTGGATATATTATCGAATCCCTTTTCTAGTAGGTACTCCTCCACTCAAAAAAGGGTCAAAATTAGAGACCTTATTTGGGATTTCTAGCATCTGAATATATTTTGGGATGTTGAATCGATGTTAGGCTCTCTAATTAATGTTGAAAAAGGAAAAAAAAGGGTTAATACTATGGTAATTTCTCTTGAGTTATAGTCGATGTTTTTCTAGTCATGAACTGATGGAATCTATTGATTTTAGTTATAGGTTGTTTTATGCATGAATTACCTATTCAACGTGAGTGGTTTCCCATCTTTTATAATTTCTGTCTCTATATTGGTCATACGTTTAAACCATGTAAAAGGAATATCCAATGTTATAAATTTAAATATTTAGGACATTACTCTATAAAGTATAGGAGGAATCGATCTAATTGTAGCCCTTTGGTGAGCCAAATAGTTTTTAACATGAAAGATGGTTCGACCACCCTTGCTGAGGTACTCAAGAAAGGTATTGAGGCATCTAATGGAGTACACAGACCACTTTTGAAGGAGACTAATTCACATGCATATATCTTCACTAGTGTCTCCAATGATGATACTACTTAGTATTACAGTAGGTTGGATGGGTTAAATAAATCATGGGATGATATCGATGAAGAGGGTAAAAGCAATAAGTATAATTCTTAGGTATTTATCTAAGAGGAATTTTATTTATAAGAACAAAATGTGTAGTTGTTATTTGACACAATAAGGGAAAGGATAAGCTGAGGGATGGTGATGGATTTCAACTTCTTGTGCACAATAAATTAATTCCACTTTCTTCGAGGATTTTTAATCATGTTTCAGACACATCTACTTCCATGGAGGTTGTGCACGATGATTATTAAGATTTGTTTGTTTTGGATGTAGTAGGGGATGCGGTTTCCACTTTCCCTACTAAGGGTGGACCTCCGAAAAGTTATGGGAAGGATGATATTATACATTTAGTTTTAATTGATTTTTTCATGCTGGGTGTCTATGTTGAGAATCAAGAATAGCATGTGGATGGGTCTGTTTACATGATTTTTCATTATTCTTATTTGTTGAGCTATTGGATTTGGCTGGGCAGCCTATTGATATGTAGAAGACTCGACTCAGTGTTGATGCTACTTTTTTTGAGTCCCCTATGTCAAGGTCTGTAGAAGATAATTTTTTTCATGTATGATTATATTATTAATCTAGATCATAACTTTGTCATGTTGGAATACCATGAGAGTGTAAGATGTAATAACCATAAGATCTCTCCCTTTAATAATAGGTCTACTTGGGAGGATTCCTGTGATTCACCAAAGGGGACAAACCCGGAAGGTGATGAAAAATATTGATTAACCATGAAATGTAGATGTAAATTATAGTCTTATTATTTAGGATCCTCTTATTCAATAGGATGCTTCTCAATGAAGTCATCACTATGCTGGATTATCTTTTTGAACAAGATCCAGATCAAGTGGAGGTGGTGGAGGACAAGGCATATGAGGAACCACCTATGATCTCGATGTATTAGAGAATAATGTGTCACCCCACTCATGGGAAATCTTATGGTAGGGAAAAACTAAGATATTATAACTTTATTATTTTATGTGGATTTATTTCATATCATTTCTTGTGGTGTAACATTTCACAGTTCAACATTTTCTCTTCTTCTCCCTTGTACATGTATTTTTATTTTATAAATTTTGGAGCCATGGATTTTGTCTTCCAAATCCACGGTTTTGTAATTTGGAGTACTATTAGTTAATAATATTAGTTAAATTTATTTTTTATATCTTCATTTAAATTTTCTAAATTTCAACAAATAAATTTTATAGTAATAAAAAGTGAAAAAATATATTTTTTATAATAAAATGTTTTATTTTTTAAAAATTTAGATTTGTTTCAATTTAATGGATGATTTATATTTAATCTAATGTTTACACTTTATTAAATTTTAATTAATAAAATAGGAAAAATATTTTATATAAAATGATAAAATTATCTTAGGACAAATATTTGGTATTTTTTGGGTAGTTTCATTATTTGATAAATAATGAAACATACAGAATTTTAATTGAATACTGACTTTTCCTCAAGATAATTTATAATGATATGTTATGTATTAAATTTAATAAAAGGAATAATTATTTCAATTGTATATATATGAATTGAATTTTGGCCACTGGAATATATTTTTTACTGAATTTACATATAAAATATAGTAATCATTTAAAAATTTTCAATTTAAAACCATGCTTTATTGTCCCATATCTAAGATTAATTATAATTATTTTCTTTCATTTATGGAATGTTAATTTTGAAAAAATACATTCTATATTTGGAATAGAAATAATATATATTGTCTAATAATTCAATCTTAATTTTTGACCATGATGATTATTGAAAACATTGAAAATTAGTTATGGGAAATATTTTAACAAAATAATTACTTAGTGGTTAAACATATAATTTAAGGTTTGTAAATGACACAAACCATGACCATAACCTATTTAATGGATACCTCCAAACCTGTATGACCATTGAATATAAAATTATGTGTTTTTGGGTACAATTCCATGAATTTGAACTGTATAAATTGTTAAGAAATGAAAAAGGAAAAAAATATCTTTACTACTTTTAAAATATATAAATATAAGGGGATAGGGAATTATTACATAGGTTTAGTTATAAATATTATTTTTAAATATAAATTAATGTTTTCATCATAATAATTTATCTTTAATTTTTATGGATGATATAATTACAATGGAAATTTTACGAAATACCAACACATGTATTCTATAAATAACAATTAAATAACATAAATGATTCTAAAAATATTTAAAATGAGGTTAATAGATTTTCCTTACATTGTATTATTATATAAATATATCACGATAAATTTATTTTAAATTAAAATATTTAGATTATATTATTATTTTTACAATTTTTATATTCAAATTAAATATATAATATCAAAAGTTACATTACTTTTATGTTATAATAAAATATATTTTATTAATGGATTTAAAATTACTAAAGATCGTATATTCTATAAAGTGTTTTCTAAATTGTAATAAAATAAAAAATATTCCATTCATGGACAAACAAATATTTTATAATGATCATGTCTAACCATAAATAGTAAAAATATTGTTTGAATGGTTATGGTTAATATAGTTATTTTGTGAGTAAAATTACCGTATATTAAATTTAATTTTCTAAAGACATGGTATTATTATTTCATAAAATGGATTTAATTTTTAAAACCAGAGGGTCTAATTTTTTAAATAATAATCACATTAATTTATTCTGAATAGATGAAAACTTAGGTTAAAAAATAGTTTTTATGTAAAAACCCAGAATGAAAACGATTATGAAACATTGTAGTTAGAGATCATCATGCTTAAAAATTGTATTTATATTCTATATTGGATATGTTTATTTACTAAAAAATGCATGCCATCCATTATTATTCTAATATTTAGAAAAATTATTTAATTTATACCTCGTAATTTTAATTAGATTTGAGTGTTTAAAATAATGCCCCTCCTCATCAATTATAAAAAGGAACTAACTCTTCAAAGATAATGAAACCGATATGGAATTTTTTTAATCCAATAAAAGCTTAAATAAAATAACAACATCACTACTATCATTATAAAACTTTCACATTAGTCAACAGTCAATCCATGGGTGTCCTTCGGTCCAATCCCAAAGGAGTAACCCAAAGAAGAGGTAACGTTCAACAATGTGTATTCTTATTTTACTTCCTTCTCCACCTCATTAATTTCCTCTTATAATGTGATTGTATAATAAAATAAATATCATAAATATATCAATATTTACATATTTTATGGACAATACCAAAACCCACACAAACATCAATCAAATAGGTTATGAAATCATTAGTCATGTGTATTGCGGACTACCTCCTCACAAAATGATGTGTTTCATTTTCCCATTACAACCCCGCATGGTTGTGAATACTTATTGAAATAATATTTATATGTTATATATATTATATTAATAATGTAATAATATATATGGAGTAATTTTAAAATAGAAAACCATTTTATATACCATTCTGTATGGGATATAATAACATCACTCATGTGTACAGTGGACTATAGCCTTACTGGGTTTTGTAAAGTGTTTTTTCACGAACGAGTTACATGGAATGTAATATGGAAATATGTAATGAATATATATGATATAATGACAAAATTATTATATTAATGACATAATTATATTCCATAAAATTTAATACCTCATTTCATCATACCATTACACACCCTGAAAAATATACATCATCATTCGGGGATGTGTGGATTATCAACACATCAGAGTGATATGATTATTTTTTTAAGATAAACGTCATAATACTAACATATATAAGTGTAAGTAACTATATAATTTGTTATTTATGATATTATTATCATTCCTAAGTGATAATTCTTACTTATCATCTTTTTCTTATTATAATTTAAAAGTAGGAATGTTACTCATCTGTACATACGACCCAGTTTCTCCATAATCGTTACGTTGACTCATTTTTCATAACCATCATTAATGATTTATTTTATGATTATAATTTATTTTTAAATATTATAATTGTTATATAATTATTATTATGTATATTTCTAAATAATTACCTCATTGGCCTTAGTCAGGCTACCAAGGACATTTTTGAAACATAAGCCGGATATGGTCCAAAACCCTAACATAAACATAATTGGATATGTAATTTCATATAAATTTTTTATAAGGGAAATAAAATTAAAAAATAAAATGGAAAAGTTTCTATAATATTTAAATATTAAACATATGTTTATTAATATGGAAGATAAAGGACATTCAAGATGAATCAGACTAAATGTAAGGGTTTTTTCAACTCAATTTTATTTCTTTTAGATAAATCAAACAATCACCCCTTATTTTTGTTGTTGGGTTTATGTAATTTCCATGAATGTAATTAATTATTTATATAAAAATATTTAATAGGATTTACAAATATATTTTTGGATACATCTTTCTTGGTGATTATGGTTTCTATGCAACCAAAATAGTAGTCGATTTTGTCATTATTTTACTTTATGAGACTTACATTATCTTATGAATAAATATTATTTTATGCCGAACATAAAATTACCCTTGGGCCTATTATATAATTAATATACTTATTTTTTTAAATATTATTGGTTTAATTTAATTTTATTACTTTAAGGTTTTTATGATTCAGTGATATAATATTTTAAATTATCATTTATTACAATCTCATTGTTTATCAGTATTGTGTATAATCTACTCTCTAATCTGGATATATTATAATAATCCTAATATCTCTTATACTCTAGTTATTCATGATAATTTCATGTAATTTTACCATTTTTTAGTCTTTTTTACTTAATATGTTTTAAAAGGATTTTCTACGAAAATATATCTTCATTTATCTCTTCATTCAGAATAGCGGGTCCCTTTAAAAAAGTGTGATCAAAAAAACTATTTTCAAATGTTTATTTAGGTTAATTTTAAATATAATTGATGATATGTTTTTTTATGTTATAAAATTTTATTAATTTTACTAAACATCCTCTATAAATTTCCATGTCTATTTTAAAAAATATTGATTTTCAAGAATGTTTTTATCTGTTTTTCAGAATAAAAATGTTATTTTACATATGTATATTAAACGTGGTTATTAAATGGTATTTACTATAATAAAGGTCAAAAAATATTATTGTTAAATATCCACTATATGGTATATTCTTTATTTATAATATCCTAATTCATTTCTCAATGAATTAATATTGTTTCAAAGTGAATGTTTTTGAAGCTATATCTTTTCCATGGGTTGACCTTATTACAAAGAGATTGTTGTAGAACACATTTATTTACCAAGGGTTATTAATGATTCAATGATATTTTTATAGAAAAAATTAAATTTCCATAGTTTAATTATATATAAATAGGATAATTGTTTATCCAAAGAGTTTATGATGAAATTTATGATTTTATGTGGAATGATATTATAATGGCACGTGGACAATTGATGGTTGTAACGTTATAAACCAATGAAAGGTGGCTCCATGATAAACATAGGATGTCTAGGTCTATGATATCCCTAAAATTCAATGGGTATAGAAGTTCAATAGTTTTTTATTCCATTTCTGGGAGTTATTGCAATATTTTATTGAAAATGATGTGCCAAGTCACATAAATGCTTTCATTATGCTGGCTATGGGTTTATAATTTCTTTTCATGATCGAGATTGATATCATGTGGCTATCGATTATTGATTATGATGACTCTATCCATTTTAAAGTTTTAAATTTTTTGATTCAGGTATTTATGTATTTTAATATTCATATTATATAATTCAAAACATTTATTACATAATCATACCCTTATGCTCAACATATTCTCCTTTTAGATGTCCAATTATTAACGATTATGTTTACCCATAAAGAGTATTTGACCTCAAACTTCCAAAGTTTCCTTTGACATAGGTTATAATGAATGAGGATGAATAAGTTATGGATATATATATTTTTAAAATGATTATATTGATTACCAAATGTGGAAAAATAAAATATTGGTCACATGTGAGATCTACTCATTAAAAGTCATGTTAATTATTTTCAATGGAGTTTTACAGAATTCAATAATACTATATACCTATAAGGCCTGGACTGTTATAAGTGATTCAATTTTATGTTTAATTATACACAGTTTAGAAGAAATTTTTCACCAAATATTAGTATTATAGATGAAAATTTATAGTATAGATTTTAGCATAGGATCTGGGAGTGCAAGTTTTTCAATGTTATATTTTTTAATTCAAAGGATAATTTTTAAATAAATTTATTTATTTTAAAAAATATTTATATTTATTTTATTTTAAAAAAACTCAGGATGTGTGAGAATTTTATGAAAAAATAGATGTTCTTAATTTAAAAAATATTCAAAATGGGAGATATTTTTTGGGGATACTATTACTATTATCGGTTTTTCAGCCTGATTTTTGTGTATGTTTTTAAAATTAAAAAATATAATGATTTTTTCTTATTACTGATGTAATATAACTTTTTAAATGTTTTTATTTAAAATTGATTATTATAATTCCATAATATATACTTATCTCAAATAGATTAAAATTTTAAATCATTATTTGTAGTATATTAATTTATTATGTATTAATTTTATAATTAATTTAAATTAAATGTAATTGAAAGTGTTTCAATATTTTAATAATCTTCAATCAATAAATTATATTAAACATATAAGTATTATTTCTTATGTTATATTTATATGTATATTAAAATATTTATTTTTGTTATTACTTTATTTCAATCATTATTTTCAATCATACAGGATCAACCACCCTGCTTTTCTCACTACCTATGTGATTATATGTTTTTTTCATGCCTATATATGATCCACAATCATTGGTTAATTCTTGAAGTCTCATTTACTTGACTACATTTTTCATCCTTCTATGTGAGAAAATAGTTACTGTGAGGGAGTTTTAAATGATATCTTACATCATGATTTTCAAATGAGTATTCATAAATTAGTTGGAACTATGTACCATAAATATGTTTTTTGAACTCAGTTATTCTTACCTGAATATTTCAAGTCCATGCTGATATCATATTCCATAAATAAATTAAATAAAATCTTAGTCTATAATAAATCTCATGCATGAATATTTAAGTGTCACACGTGCATACCATAACACATTTTCAGTGGAGATCATTTCATTGGACGTATATTATCACATATATTTTATACGTTATTATTAACAATGATCGCGTAGTAGAATAAATGATGATGTGATATACATACATTGACCACCTTCATATTCGGCTCGATTATGAGAGGATCACATGAATTATTCACCTTCATTCATTAACTAGTCATCACTCACCCACTGTTCACATGAAGGGTTCATCTAAGATCTGTTTCTTCTACGTATCGGGATTTTTGAACCCTGCATGATTCTTGTTCGACTGTGTGTTGTGAATGTTAATGTTTTTTCTTCACATCACCCTAATATCCATGTTGTCTAATTATACATTCATTTCTAAAAATCAATTACTTTTTATGATTTCAATATTTTATATGGTCATATGTTTAACAAATATATACAATTTTATATTTAATTATTATTTTTGTAAGTTTATTTTATTAACATTTTTGTTTAAAAAATACGGTTTTATTATATGAATTCCATTAAAATTAATTTTTCCTATTTTATATTTATGTTTTGAAAATTAAATTTCTTCAATATTTTCCTCAAAGTACTAGTGAATAATATATGAATACTTAAAATTTATTATTAATGAATATTTTCTAGGTTAATTTATTTATAAATTGTAATTTATATTTAATATATATGTATTATAGTTTTCAAAATATATTACAAAATATATTCGGTGATGTTTCTTGATTTTTAAGAATTTGATGATTTTTTTAATATAATTGTAATAGTATTTTTTAATTTATATGAAAGATCATTTAGTTATTCAATATTTTGTAATAGATAATTTTAAATATTTATTAATTAATTTATATAGATATTAGTTTGAATTTGTCTGCATATTTCTGAATAACTATATCATTGACTATCCATGACAATAATTTATCTTTCGACAGAATTTATTGTGAAATTTCTAAAAAAAAAGTAAAACTGTTTTGGATTATTTTACCCATGTAAAGTATTTATTATTCTTCCCAACTCTCTGTTTAAATTGAGGTAGAGTATAATTAAATAAATATATAATATCATCGATTAAAAATTTTAATGATTACCACTCCCTCAAGGAAAAATGACAAATTTTTTATGTTTTTTAAAAACATTGTAACGTCTTGCATGATCATTGCATAAATATAATTAGGATCTCTAATTTTCTGTCCAAAATATTCTTTATAAATAATTACCTTGATGATATGGTTTGATTCATTACTCAAAAAAAATTATAATGTATCTACTATTCATATTCTATCTATATAATCCCTGTTTCTTGTGTCCCTAACCCTTAATTATTTCTCTCACTATTATTCCCCCACCATTTTAGAATTATGTTTCATTTAGAAATCATTATTTATATAATATAGTTGTAAATACCATATTATGAAGTCATGGTAGTATATGTTATGAATCTCATAGTATAAATATTATGTTATAATTGGGTTGTGACACTCCATACCAAATAAAGTGTGCATGTTTGGTTGTCCATCCACTTTACTAAAATATATCT
Source organism: Viscum album (assembly GCA_963277665.1). Lineage (NCBI taxonomy): Eukaryota > Viridiplantae > Streptophyta > Magnoliopsida > Santalales > Viscaceae > Viscum > Viscum album. Next base: position 1,147,155,717 of record OY728127.1, on the reverse strand, counting down.
TTTTAATGATGTTATTGTTCCCCTTAGAAAATTATTTTATGTAACGAAATATCTCTCATTGAGTAGATATGTATAAAAATACAGTACATGCACTTTAGACTGAGCTACAATTAAAATTCAATGATCTCATTCATTTATTTTCCACTACAAAATAATCATTTAAACTATCCATGATAATTTATCTATTGGTTTAATTTTTTTAACATGGTCTATTCATCCCCCTGTTGAACATCTTCTATTAATCCTCCGGCAAATACAATATTAGTAATAGAATTTTATGTCAATTTTTTTTTATTTTAAATTTTTTAACTCTAATTTTGGAGTAATATCATCCAAAAATTACTCAAGTACTGTTGTATATGATTTCTCACGTATAAAAATATTATTTCTTTTTTGGATTTCATCTAGACCTCCGAAGAAATAATTTTATAAAAATAAATATTTTTGATGTATATGTGCATAAGGATAGATGTGAACCGACCCAAACATTAAAAACAAAAAAAAATTATGTAACGTTTGCAGAACAATTATAAATTATACAAAAAGATTCCCAAATACTATAGTTGTTATAGTGCATTTTAAAACATGGAAATATAAGCCCTGGTACATAAGTGAGCTACAATATCGACCACTAGGTTCATCACTACAAGAACCCTTCTTTGACACATTATACATTATACATATATTCATAACCTGGGGGTGGAAACAAAAAAATTGGTGAGCTCAAATGCTTAGTAAGGGTAAGAAAGGGATAAATTTATTAATAAACATGAGCATAGTGTTATGAGAACATGATCATAAAAATAGGATATAATACCCTACATATCAATGATAATATAGAAGAATCATAGATGTAATGACCCAAAATTTTATTAATGAAATTTATTATTAATCTAATTAAATAAATTATTATGTAAAATGGTTATATAAAAAATATGCAATTACATGGTTTTATGTTTTTGGATTTGAAAATATCGTTATGAATTGTTACCATTACTAATATAGCTCTTTAAAAGTGATACCAAGATTAGTATAAATATAGGGCTTTGAAAAATCCTTTTTACACAAAAAAAGGAAGTGATTGCCTAATCCAGTAGAATTTCTCCATATGAATCCCATTTGACAGAGCTCTGAAATGAGGTGGCATCCCTAGGCTTCGCTCATGACCATTCCCAAGCTGAGCATCCACACGTTAAGCATGAACGGAACTGCCAATGGGAGAAGTGGAAGTTGACCGAGATTACCACCCAAGCGATGTTATACGAGCAACCCCAAGAGTCATTCACCAAATCAAACATTAGGATTAGGTATTATTAGAGTTTTAAAAGGGGATATCTAACAATAAAATATGACCACTATTTGGTGCTTTATTTTTTGTATAAATAACATTCATTTATTTTGTAATTAATTTTTAAAGAACAAATAGTATTTTTATTTAATGTTCAATGAAGAAGTATATTTTGATGATGTAATTGATTTTTTAATTAAATAATAATTTAATACAATATTATTAATAAAATAAATTTTATTAAATATAAATGATCATATAATTTTTTTGAATACAATTTTAATTTTAATTTTAGTTTGAAAACTGTTTTTATCGAAACAAATAAATTTTCAATAAAAGGATGTTTATATTTTAGAAGTGAAATGGAACATAATTATAAAATTATATAGATAAAATGAATATTATTTTCAAATCAGGATGTCAAAATTATCCAATAGTGAAAATATCATAATTTTCTAAGACAATCTAGTTTTTGGGTAAAAATTAAATACCGTTTAAATATATAATGATTTTTATAACATCATAAGGAACCAATATTAAATTAATAAATTAATATAAAATGTATTTTCTACATATATATGTTTTAAATTTAAAATAATGTGATTTTAGATTAATTTTTATTTATTTTTCAATGCCTTAGGGGACCCTCCAAGACATATAAATCATTTTATTATATTAAAATGATTTCCTTGAGAGTGTGACTCACCTCATCATAAACAATCCTAATATTTTAAAAAGATCGGACATTGTCCTAATAAAATAATTTTCCCCACTACCCTATCTCAAAAACCATGGGAAAAAACCATGGGTTGGTTTTCAGTTTTAAATACTTAATTATATATATTCCAAAACCAATGTTTTTGAAATATTAAAAAATTCCCATAAATATTCCAATATAAACCCCCAAAGATCCCACTTATATAAACATAAAACATGTGGATTACATCAATACTCTACCATCATCTCTCTAGAATCATCCTAAGGTTCCCCATGGAACCATGAAGCCTCTCTCAAGCCTCTCCCAACCCTTTGGGATCACACTTCGAAGTAAGGTATTTCTTTCTTTATCATTTTTGTCCAAATTTATTTATGTTATTATACCATTTTATTTTCAATTAAAAATGTTTGTGTATTATTTAACTCATCACAAATAATTCCCTCCTTATTTTTGGATGACGAGAGACCTATGTCACTTTCATTAATTCCTCCCATGTACACCCATTACCATGCCAAAATTTGTTAAGGGATTTTCCTCTTCTCATTTACATTCAAGCAATTATTTTATATTATGCATATAAATTCCATTACATATGTTGGGACATGAATCTATATGAACAAAATTAATTTCCATTTCATTTAAATACTATTATATACCTCTTTCTCTCTCATCATCAATTTTTAGGAATTATTATGTCACGTTGTTATACTGCGAAAATTATACAGTGATTTTCAAGCCAAGAGCATTGTATAGTGAATACCATGCCTATTTCTCTAACAAGGGTATTCAACTTTTAATAGTTTACTTATTTATTAAAAAAATTCATTATTTATTACAAATTCCTATAGCAAGTAATAAATTATGGTGTTTAATGATTCAATGTTTTATGATCCATGTGAAACACATTGGCATGAAATGAAATGATTAAAAAGGGTGCTTCCTAATCGTGCTCTAATGAATTCGGTAATGACTAGTATGATGATACATCATGTTAATTGAGGGTTTACTCATGATAATTCATTTGGAATTAGGTTTTACTCATGATCCATGTGCAATGAGACTTGGATCAAACTTAAATCATATTAAATATTTTTTTCCACATTTCCTTGTTATGATAATCATTCTTTGACAGGGCTTTATGTTCATGTTTCTATTATGCTCCATTGATATGACTATCTCCTAACACGTATTGTAATCTTGGTTTTATGCTTTGTATACTACCTTACTAAGATTTATATCTCACCCTTTTATTATGGATGTCCTCTAGTTATCCAATGAAATCCTAAGTACGAAAGAATGTTTTGGTCATCTAAAGGACGTTTTCAATAACGATTATGTATTTTTATGTGTTAAGTTGTCAGGTAATGTACCTAATTTCCCAAGACACTAGACCTCTCAATCCTCAATGTTTTATTATGTTCATTTTTATATAATAAATCGTTTTTTATTGTGTAATAAATAATGTGTTATTGTGTAATAAAGAGCAGGGTTGTTATAGTTGGAATCGGAGGAAACGTTTAGTTATTTTTCGGATTAGGATTAGAAACCCCTAGTGAAAGACTTAGCGATAAGAATAAGAATAATATAAGTATCACTAAATTTTTGTGAGTATATATTAAGTGGTTTATCAATAAAATATATCCCTGTGTGGATACGAAAAAAGCAGAGGAAACTCTAGAATAGATGTATCTAAGGGTAAAACAAGAAAACACCACTTTGAGATAGACTCAAATGAGAACCGGTGAATGAAAATATCCCTTGCAACACTCTTGGTTATGACACTCTAGTTGAAATTTCTTTGTTAAATTAATAATCATAATATGAACCATTATTAAGGGAAAAAATAAATTCCCCTAAGAATAAATGTTGGGAATTAGATCATGGAAAACATAGATTACAGCCTACATATTCATTAGTTATGGAAATTAAAGTAATTTAGAAGTTATCACTTTTTTTCTTCAGATTCCCCTTTATGTGTCATCCCTAACATTCCTTCTATTCAAGCTGATGGTCGGTAATATGAGGACTCAGGAAAACCACTAATGTGAAGATCGATGTGATGACTATTCTAATGAGATGCCCCATCCGAGGTGAGCAGGAATCACAAACTTGTTCATGATACACTCTTATTTGACAACTGTTTTGAATAGAAACATGGGTTATGAGGAATGTACAACACCACCTAAGAAATAAAAATACAAAATTGAGATATTCATGAGAGAAATGACTCTTACTTTAAATGGATCGTCTGATCTCTCAATCGTCAAGCAATGGATCAACTCTATTGAGAATATATTCTCTATCCATCAATGTTTTAAACAAGAGAAGTTTCTTCTAGCCACTTCTCATATAGAGGGTGAAGATGATCAATGGTGGACATTGATTGAAAATACGAAGCCTTAGGAAGAGATCGAAGCATTGTGATGGAAGGATTTTTAGAAGAAAAAAAATTGATAAATATTTCCCGCACACCCTCCAACCTAAGATGGAAAGAGACTTCCTTGATCTCATGAAAAAAGACAATGAGTCCATCAGAGTGTACGAGGAAAACCTTAAAAGGATTGCATTATATTCCTCAAGCATTGTTTTTAGCCCCAAATTTAAGTTTCACCACTTATTTGGTGGGCTAAATCCTACCCTAAGAAAAGACCTGGTGATCCGTGACCTTAATTAAATGAGAATATTGTTTGATATACCCTCAAAGTTGAAATAGTGATCATCGAAACTTAGGGGTATCATAGGGATAAGATGATTAAGGTGGAAATTAATTCTATAAGTCCAATGGATAAATCCAATGGTGCTATGAAATCACAGCACCCCACTTATAAATGGAGCAGAAAGAGGCACACCAAAAATTACCTGAAGGGGACAATGAATTTATTAAGGTATAGAAGTGAAGGGAAACAAGCCATTAACTGCTGACAGGAAAATCCCACTACCAGAATAGAGGAAAGGAATGGTCTATTTGACCCTCAACGCATTTTTCATTACTTCAGCTGTAATGAACTAGCTCGATTTGCAAACTTAGGCCCTCATCCAATGGTTTTTTGATGCAATCAATAACCTCCAAGGCAGAAAGGGCAAGCTTTTTTCTTCACTACCACCAAAGAGAATCCTGACTACAAAGTGTTGACTGGTTCACTAGTTATTCATTCAATAATAGAAAATGTACATTTTGACTCTGTTTCTATGAATTATTTTATTTCCCTAAAGATAATAAGATGAATCCCAACACCACCAACATTCATGTAAGTAAGGATGTCGGTGATAACAGAAAAAGGGGAAATTATTGTGTGCCATTAATATATATCCTCAGCATTCATAATTTGTGGATTGGACTTCCCGATGAACCTTGTCATACACCCTCTAGTAGAATTTTATGAAATAATTGGCAAGGATTGGATTTCCTTATATAGAGTTAACATTAATTTTGTGAGTGGGAAATCACCCTCTATATATAGAATCTACCCCCTATTCCATTCAATTGTGAGATGGATGGGGAATCTTAATTTGTGCTTTCATCTCAATCCTGCATATTAATACAATAGGAGTATGTTTATCTTGATCATATGATTGATTATATGGAAGCAACCATCCTTGAAGACATGCCAATTGTGAGGGAATTTACTGAAGTGTTTATTGAGGAATTTCCTAGTCTTCCTCCTATAAGAGATGTTGAATTATCAATTGATCTTATACATGGGGTGTTTCTAATATCCAAGAATTTTTATAGAATGGCTATTTTGGAGCATTAGGAGATAGAGAAGTAACTATAGGAGAATCTAGATAAAGGGTTTATATGCCCAAGTGCATCATCATGGGATGCACCATTAATCTTTGCCGTGTAGAAGGATATATCAATGTGCCTTTGTATTGACTATCATGAGCTCAATAAAATAATGATAATGTAAAAGTATCCTCCTCCTTTAATTTATGACATGTTTGATTAGCTATGTGGACCACAATATTTCTCCAATGTGGATTTTCGGTTGGGATTTTAACAAGTAAGGGTGAATAAGGAGGATATCCCTAAGACAACTTTTTTATACAGGGTACGAGCACTATGAATTCATAGTAATGCATTTTAGACTCACTAATTCTCTAATAATCCTTATGGACGTGATGAATAGATTCATCATAGATTACCTCGACAAATTTTTGGTAATTTTTATAGATTATATTCTAATATACTCCAAAACCATGGAGGAGCATGATGAGAATCTAATAACTGTACTAGAGACCTTGTGAAAGGAGAAGCCCTATGAAATGTATAACGCGCCTGAGTTATGTTTAAAGGAAGTCTCATTCTATGGTCATATCATCCCATGTAATGGGAAAACTCTGTATCCTTCCAAGAGATCTTTAATTGAGTAATGGTCGAGTCCAACATCAGTGACATATATCTATAGATTCATAGGGTTAGCTGGATATTATCACCAATTTGTGAGAAATTTCTCAATATTTTCAAAACCTCATGCCATGATAAATTGGATGGGAGTAAGGTTTTCTTCGAGTGGTGAATGTGAAGAGATCATAAAGGAGTTAAAAAAGTAGGCTTATCACTGTGCTCATTCTCACACTACCGACAAGTGGAGAAATTTTTTTCATATTCAGTGATTCTTTGAAGAAAGTTATGGGCTGTGTATTGATGAAAAATGATAACGTCATTGCCTATGCTTCAAAGAAATTGAAATTACATGATAAAAACTATCCAACACATGATATGGAGTTGGATGGAGTAATCATCACTTTGAAAATTTAGAGGAATTACCACTATGGGGAGAAGTGTGAAATATTTATAGATCCCAAAAGCCTCAATTTTATATTCAAACAGAAATAGTATAACATGTGATGACAAATATGGTTAGAGGTTATAATAAACTATGACTCCTCAATCCATTACTACCCTGGGAATGTGAATGAGGTGGTGGATTCTCTAAGAATAAATGACCCTGGAATTCTATCATTGATGACAATTGAAAAGGATCCAATATTATTAGATTTTATGAAGATGGAAATGGGAATACAAAAGAATGTAATATAATATATCCTTTCACAAATAATTTCATGGAAATCTCATTTGAAACAGTTAAAGGATGATCAAAAGAATGATGTGGGAATTTATAAAAAAGTGGAATCTTTCAGAAAAGGTAAATCCTCAGAGTTCAATGTTAATGAAAAAGTAATTGTGATATTTGGTACAAGACTATGTGTTCCATAAAATTCAGATTTAAAGAACGAACTATTGGTTGATGTACATAGTTTGAATTTCTCTATTCACCCAGGAAACAAATTGATGTATCCATATCTCTGAGATCATTATTGGGGGATAACATTAAGAAGGAGATAACTATGTATACATCAAAGTGCCTGGAATGTGAGAATGTGAAGGCTGAGAGGTAGAAGTCTAAGTGGATGATGCAACCATTACCCATTCCTGAATGTAAACGAGAGAACATCACCATGGACATTTTCCCTAGACATCTGAATATTACCAAGGGGAAAAAGGTTATTTGTGTTGTTATGGATCGTCTTACAAATACTGTACACACAATTATAATTCTCGAGGACTTCTCATTATATCAACTAGCACCAATATACATAAGATAAGAGGTAAGGCTTGTTTGAGTACCACTATCTATTTTATATGATTGAGATCCAGGATTCACCTCTATATTATAGAAGAGTCTTCAACATTCTCTACATACTGAGCTATAATTCAGTACAACTTATCATCCTCAAACTGATGGCCAATCTAAGTGTACAATCGAAACACTTGAGGATATGTTGAGAGCATGCTCAATAGACTTCATAGGTGGATGATATCAACATCTTCCTCTACTTGAGTTCTCTTATAATAATAGTTTCCACTCATGCTTGTAAATGGTTCATTATGAAGCCATTTATGGATATAGTTATAGAACAATGGAATGAAGGGATGATGTTGGGGAGAGAAAACCCCTAGTTCTAGAAATGGTTGAAGAAATAGTGAAGAATTTTTAGACCATCCAAAATCACATTGAAACTAATTAGAGTCAACAAAATAACAATGCTGATAATCATCGATGATGCCAAGATATCAATATTGGATAAAAGGTATTCCTCCGCATATAATGGTGGAAGAGTGTTATGAGATTTTGGAAGAAGCAACATCTTAGTCCATGGTACATTGTCTGTTTTCAGATCCTTGATCACATTGGCTTAGAGGCATATCGACTAGAACTCCCACTAAACCTGTCTCAAGTACATGATGTAATAAATGTATCACTCTTGAGGAAATTAATACCTAACCTATCGAATGTACTCAATATATTGGTGGTACCATTCCGGAATGACCTCTCTTAGGAAGAGACGTCGGTGATGATCTTAGATTGTAGGGAAAATGTTCGACCAAAGAAGACAATTCACCTTGTCAAGGTGTTGTGGCAAAAGCATAGGTTTGAAGAAGAAACATGGGAATAAGATGAAGTGATGAAGCAGATTTACCCTCATATGTTTTAGTGTGGGAAAAAAATTCGAGGGTGAAATTTATTAATGGTGGAAGACTGTAATAACCCTAAATTTTGTTAATGAAAATTCCACTTGATCCAATTAAATGACTTATTATATAAAGTGGTTATTTAAAACATACGTAATCCCTTTGTTTTATGTTTTTTTTATTTTAAAATAATATTATGATTTGTTACCATTTTTAATATATCCATTGAAATGTGATAAAAAGATTGGTATAAATATAGGGATTTAACAATTCCAATTTAATCAGGCAAAGGCAGCAATGTCCTCATCCAGAAGAATTAGTCCATTCGAAGCCAAATTTTCAGATCTTGGAAATGATGTGGCTCCCTGTGCTTCTCTTTGACCAAGCCCAAGATGAGATTCAACGTGTTAAGCATGAATAGAACTACCTATGAGAGATGTAGATGTTTATAGATATTTCCAACCAAGTGATGTTATCTGAGCCACCCCAAGAGTCAGTCAACATTGTACACATTACCCTTTGGTGTTATGTAGGTGTTATAAGGGGATAGGTAACTAGTACCAACACTATGATTTCATGGTTAATTTTTTTTATAATTAATATAAATTTATTTTTAAAATATTTCTAAGTCATAGATCATACTTTTAGTTAATATTCACTCAAGAAATTTATTTTGATGAATTAATGGTTTCATGAATTAAATATGATTTTAATATAATATTATTAATATATTAATTTTTATTAAATATAAATGATAGTATATTTTTAATGAATACAATTGTAATTTTTATTATGGTTTTAAAACAGTTTTTTTTCAAAACATATGAATTTCCAAAAAAATGCCAATTTTTATTTTAAAAGTAAAAATGAACATATTTATAAAAATATTTTGATAAAATGAGTATTATTTTTTGAATTAGGATGTCGATATTATCCAATAGTAAATTGTTCATAATTTTCTTATACATCTGAATTTTTGGGTAAAAAATGAAATACCGTTAAAATATATAATGTGTTTTATAACATCATAATGACCCAATAGTGATGTAATAAAATTCTTTAAAAGGGTTTTTAAGCCGAAATATATTTTACCTTTATAATAATGATATTTTATGTTTGTTTTATTTATTTTACATATCCATAGTTGACCCTCCAATACGTAAAAAATATTATAACATTTTAAAATGATTTCCTTCAGAGTGTGACTCACCTTCACATTATCAAACCTAATATATTAAGAATATTGTAAATTAGACTTATAAAAAAATTTATTCACTTCTGTTTGTATAAAAATAGGTAAAAACCATGGGTTGTGTTGTGGTTTTAAATTTTTTATTATGTACATTCCAAAACTAATGTTTGTGAAATATTAAAGAATTCCCCTCTCTTTTCCTAAATAAACCAATCCTAGATCCCACTTCAGTTCACTAAAAATCCTTGGAGAACGTCCCTAATCATACCTCCTCCCTCAATAATTATCCCATGATTCCCCAAGATCCCATGAAGCATCTCTCAAGCCTCTCCCTAGCCTTTGGGATCACACTTTCAAGGGATTTATTCCATTATAATTTTTTTCCAAGTATCAATATATTACTATACCCTTTTATTTTCAATTAAAATTATTGGGGTATTAATTATCACCTCCCCAATACATTAATCAATATGTTTGAATTATGAGATACCTCTTTCTATCTAATTAATTCCTCCCATGTACACCTGTTACCAGGACAAAATTCCGTTAATAATTTCTCTCTTCTAATTTACATTCAAGTAATTATTTTATATTATGCATCTAAACTCCATTACATATGTTGGGAAATGTATATATATGACCCCCATTATATCTATTTTATTTAAATATGAATATATACCCATTTTAATCTCATCATCCATTTTAATGAATTATTGTGTCATGTCGTCAAGCAGTCGAATTTGGACCATGATTTTCCAAGCCAAAGTCATTGGGTAGTGAATACCATGCCCATTTCTCTATCAAGAGTATTCACCGTTACGCACATTTACATTTTTATTATAGAGTATCATTTATGTTTTAAACATTCCTTTATCATAAAATAAATAATGATGTAGAATGATTACATGTTGTATGATCCATGTGGTACCCTTATGAATGGAATGAAATGATTAAGAAGGGTGTTCCCTAATAGAACTCGAATGGATTGGGTGAAGACTAGAATCATGATACATGAAGTGCAATGAGTTTTTACTCCTTCCAATTCATGTGAAATTATGTTTTACTCATGATACACATTCTATGAGCCTTGGATCATGCTAATATCATGTTAAATGTTTAAGCCACATTTCCATGTTTTGATAATCATGATATATCATGACTTTATGTTTATGTTCCTATTATTATCCATTGATATTCCAATTGAATAAACTCTATTTTATTTTTTATGATATTATTTTTTTAATATCTTATTGGGATTTATATGTCACCCATTTCTTATGCATGTCCTCGGGTTATCCCATGCAATGCTAAGTACGATGGAATGTTGTTGTCATATAAGGGAAGTTTTCAATAAATATGTTGTATTTTAATGTCTTTTGTTGTCATCTAATGTCCATAATTTCCAAATAAACTAGATATCTTGATCCTCAATGTAATATTAAGTTCATTCTCATGTAATAAATCATGTTTTAGTGTGTAATAGAGAGAAGGGTTATTACAATAGAATAATTCTTTTCAGTTCATAAGGCTTGAATCAAAAGGTAGTAAAGGAAATTAACTATGAAATCATAACATAAGACTAAGACATGTAATTTTGGAAACATATAATTCCAAAGTATCCAAGAAATAAATTACAAAACTGTATTAGTGAAAAAATTCTTTCACCAAACTATGTGAACCCACATTATAGCCCTATATTACTAAATTGGCTAAACCCTCATTCCATACATATACTACTGAATAGGCTAAACCCTCGTTCGATCCAATTATTACAGAACTGAGTAAACCCTCATTCCAGCCATGTATTAATAAACTGAGTAAACCCCCATTCCACCCCTTTATATCTCATGAGATATAAATCACTACCCAATGCATTTAATAGAGATAAAGGTCTCACCCCTCCCATAATGAAATCGTATATACATGTGACACAAGATGATAAATGAAAATATCATATCCCATGAAATGAAATTTTTATAAATAACATGTTAAAATATCATAACCTTTGGAAAGAGACAGTTTTCTTATTCAATTCATCATTTAAATTACCCATAAAAAAATCAGGTTTCAAAAGAATATCACCCATAAAAGAGAAACATGTTTCATAAATATATTTCCAATGAATGAGAAATGATTTTCATAGGGAATATAGAAATAATCACAAAATATTCTTAAAAATTATTTGAATGGATCATTTATATCATTTCCTAGAAGGTATCACTAGAATCCATAAGTGTCATCTTTTATGGAAAATAATCTTAAAATATCTTATAACAACGTTTCTTGGGGAATATATCCTTTCCTGTATTAAATTATTTTAATAAACAAAACCATTTTAAAATATTTCTCATAGAAAAAATATTGAAATCTTATAAATAAGACATGAAATAGTTTTAAAAACACAATTTCCTAAAAATGATTAAAATGAGCTTCAAAACATTTTAAAATAGTTTTGCTTCCAAAACACATGAAAACTTTTAATGAAATCTTGAAATTTATTTTTCAAAACTATTTTATTGAAAGTACATTGAAAAATTATTAATAATGCTTAAAAAATTTGGAAAATAATTTTATCTTTAAGACATATAAATTATTCTTGAAAAAATATTGAAAACCATATCCTTTAATTCACTTTGAAGACATGGAAATAAGGCTTAAAAAATTTTGAAAATAGTTTTCAATGAAAATTCCTAAATGATTTATAAAACCATTTTGAAAATAATATTCCATGAAATATTTTTAGAAAATATTTTCCTAAAGATTATTATTTTTATTAATGAAAAATAGAGATTCTAATAAATTATGGTTGGTTAATTTGTACATATTGTACGAGGTCAAAAGAAAAATCATTTTGGAAGGAAAAAAGGGTAGAGAAGTTACTTTTTAGAAAAAGAAAAGAATATTCTCTTGAAGATATTGGTAAAAGACAAAAAAGGGTAAACATTAATTCTAGATATTATTGGATAATAATATTATATTGTAGGAAAAACCTTTTTAGAGAACATAGATTTTTGACTAAGGAGAGGGTAAATCTAGGCTTTCCTAAAACAATTTCTTCACTATCTTCTGTACTAAAGAGTAGAATATGGTACCAATAAATGAGTATATCATAAAATAATATAGGATAAGGAATAAAATTAATATTATTGATATTTTATTTTAAATTTTTTAATAAAAGGGATCAATACATAAACAATCTTAGAAAATGATGGGAATATCTCAATAAACTCTTATAAATGGGTAAAGGGGTATCATACTCTCCATATATGAAAGGAAATTAAATTATTCTTAATATATAATGAAAATAAATATATTAATGATATAACATTTGAAATGTATTTATACACACCTTGATGAAGATTTTAGGTACATAACAAAACATGAGTATCAATGAAAGAAAATTTAGACAAAATTGTTTTACTTGTTTGAAAACTTTTGAATGTTAAACACTGTGATAGAAGGGTAAAAAATGTTCATGTGAATACCCATTAATTTTATTATAATATAAATATAATTAAATATTGGGTATTAAATTTACCACTAAAAATGAAACAGTGGTGAGCATAGCTTTTATCTCATAGAAATTAAAAGTGGGATGAAAATCCCATTAACTTGTTTCTCAATTCTCTCTGTAATCGTACAAGATTCATGTATAATAAATATAATTTTATTATAAATATTTTATGGAATACTATTTTTTTTAAATAATAACACATATTTTTTTTATTATGACCTTATATTACATGATATTTAATTACCCATTGTTAATGTTTCACATCAGGTTATATTCATTTTATTCTTCTCCTGTGTCTAAATTTATTATATCGTTGTTCCTTATAATTATATATTTATTATAGAATATTAATAATGATATAAATATAATTTATCTCCATTATATTAGTATTTTAATAATTTATTTCATGTATATTTATGAAATAGAATACACCGTTCATCATGATGGTAAGATGTACGTAGGCATGAACATTATTTCTATTTTTATTGTCGTATTGAATGAAAGTATAAAAACAAAATATGTATATATATGTATTTATAAAAAATTATAAATGTAGAATAAATATATCATATATATCATAAATTGATATTAAACCCATCCTTATGACTTTCTATGTGGTATGTAAATGAATGATATCGTTTTGAGGGAGCGGTAGTGCACACTTCCTCGAACAAGATTATTGTATAAACACAAAATGATAAGTTAAAAGATGTGTCTAGTAAAATGAATATAGAAGAATAAATAAATTATAAATAAATTATATTAAATATATAAATATATTTTCCATCATAATGGCCGTCTTGATTTCTGGTAATGGATAAATAAACAATCCATATTTTGTGAGGTAGTATTTTACTATATAGAGAAACAGTATGTTCAACATGCAATAGATGGAGGTGTGTGTGAGTTTATTTTAGAAAAATTCATAAAAACTTCCTAGAATATAGTTTATTCTGTTTATATCACACAGAAATGGAATAATTATAGTTTATGTGGGTGTAGAAGGAAAATTAAGGAAAGGATCTCGGGAATACATTAACACTTAATTAGGTAACTCCGTTCGGTTTGTGCCAAAAGGATTCCATGAGAGGGTTTCTACCCAAAGTGTGGATTCATGATCTAATGAAGGATTTTTGCGAGGATAAATGAGATGATCATGGAAAAACTTATTTGTTTTTAGAGGTTTGAGGAATGGGTAGAGTTTTTGGCCTTTAATAAGGAAGGAAAGTGACTAACATTGAATTTTTAAAATCAAATTAGGTGTGCACATGTTCTTAAATAAAAAAATTCTTACCAAACCAAGGAAACTATAGAATGAAAGTTTTATGGACTAAATATAGATATCAAATGGGTTTTAGAGAAAATTATAGGTTATTTAGACCCTTAATCTTAATGTTTAGCTCCTAACTAAGCTTAATTTGGCTTTAACAGTTATGATTAATTTTAAACACATTAACTAATATTATTTATTAAAAATAAAAATAGTCATATTAGAATAAAATTATTAAACTTAATGTAGTGTTTTATATCTTATTTTTGAAATTCAAATCATATATGGGAAAAAATTATGATTTGTGTTAGTACAGTAGATATGACAAAATAACAGGGTTTTAAAGTAGGAAAAAGTTGAAAAGTTTGTTAAGATTTATTTTTCAGTTTCAAAGTGATGTTGATCCTAATGAATTTAATTTTATTATTAGCTATAATATTAATTTTATTTTACATTCAATCATATTTATAATATCATTTTTAATTAATATTCATTTAGAAAAATGATGTTTTCAACTAAAAAAGTGGTTTTCACTATTCATAAAAAATGAAGTTTCTCAGAAAAATCCAAAAAAATAACTCCATGATAATTTGAATGTTGTGAATTAGAAAATAAATATTATTTTTTATAAATAAATTTATAAATTATTTTAAAATTGATTTTATTATTAAATGTGATTCATTAAATAAAATATTAATTAAGACATAAAAGGACATTACCAAAAATATTACATTTTGTTATCAATATGTTTTATTTATATAATAAAATATTTGTAATTTAGTAGTTAATATGTTTAATGGAAAATATATAAATATATTATTTAAATAATTAATAAAATAAAATGATATTTTTCGTAGAAACTCATTATTGTGTGCATCATACTTCATGTCATTGTTGCTTGTTATCAGTGTTGCTTATTACGCAAGACACGTCAGTATTGCATGCAGCACAAGACATGTTGGTATTGAATGTGAAAGGAATGTTTGACATTTTTTAAACATATTTTTATAGTTTCATGTTAAATAGAAACAATATTTTAAAGATAAATTAATTCAGAAAAATAATTCTCAAAATCTAAGGGTGTTACATTCTACCTACCAAAAAATGAATTTCACTACCAAAATTCCTCAATTTTAACAACGGTTTAACACATTAATGTTTCAATACTAGAAAAACAAATCATTAAAAGGGATACAAAAACATCCTTAATAAAGGGAAATTGGGAATCAAAATAGTTAACCAAAGAAACATATAACTCAGTTTCAACATAAGAGAACATATATTGGGAGTAATCATTGGAATGAGGAAAAGCATAAATATATATAAGGAGTGATTGATGTCATAAATCACAAAAGGTTTAATGATAAAAGGAAATATTGGGCCTAAATTTCCTAAATATGAGATTATTTAAAAGGACATAAGCTCAACAAAAATTAATGTACTATGTAAACAATTGATTTGTACAACTTTTATAATGATGAGTAATTATTGTTAAATTTCTATAAAGAATTCATTCTTGGGTTATTATTTGAACAATTTCTAATAAATCCATTACAACATGTAATTAATTTCCTAAAAATAACTTTAATTAATAAATCACTATAATAATCATTGAACATATCATAAGGCCCATTAAAGTATGAAAAGTCTAATTATTTGTCTCATAAAATCAACATGTGTTAATCTATAAACCTAAAAAGTAACACTACTAGATCATCGTATATATTTATTCCTTTCAAATAAATACACATTATCCTAGACATCACATAGATCAGTAGTAAGTATGAAACCCTTATCGTCCTTTGACAATGGGATCATGACCCACGACTTATCTAGACTAGTTTTGTTGTCACCAGACATACATGATGTCCATTTTTTTAAAAACGATCTAATATATAATATGGGATCCATAAATAAGGGTAATAACCGATTAACCTTTTAACTAAGGTTTTCAATTCCAAATCAGTGCACAAATACTTCCTTTGAAACTTAACATAAACATTTCATTAATGAGTAACCTAATAACACTTCTCAATGATGAAAAAAATTCACAACCTTTTAAACGGGATCATTATATTAGATTGACATTGATTCCCCTATATATCAAAATTATGTTCTTAGTTGTCACATTCCAATCACGTGATTACCCTCATCATATGTTCTCTTGAAACATGGTAATAACTTGAATTTCCATAATTCCTTTAGGAAAACATGCATTTTTTCATCATTCCAAAGTTAATTGGATCTATTCTTAAAATGAAAATAGTTGTAAACATCGTTAGTTTTAATAGAAACCACCTATAAACAAGTCCTTAATTAGATTCAATGAAATCAATATTATCTGATTTAATTATTCATATCCCAAATATCCTTATGCATTCAACATTATCTTTTTATAAAGAAAATAGTAAGGGTTACCTTCCCATATTCAAAATATTATCTTTTCATTAAATAAATTCACCAGTACATAGGTAACTTTGAACATAAACATGTAAAAATTGAGTAAAAATATAAATCGAACAATAAATTATATTTCATCATTCAAAACTTTTGAATATGAATACATAAATAATCTGATTACTTCAACCTTAATCCATTCACAGTGTTACATCATCATATTACACAGTAATTCTTTACTTTCAAAGTTCATTTCTATTCTCATCATCATCAGTAATGTTACTATTACTCACACCACTTTACTGATTCTCTTCAAGAACATTCCTATCAGGACATTGGGTTTCATAATGGACATTTTATCAACACATAAAACACATAACCTTCGATGAAGACTTAGGGATGCCAAAATTCCCATCCACTTCGTTAACTGGACTCTTCATTTTTTCTTTGCAGTCACAAGATTTGTATCCTTTTTTTCAACAGTAAAAACACCATCTTGTTACATTAATACATTCACTTAGGTTATTTATTCCACATTATTCACATAATGGAAACCAAATATTATTAACTCCATGGTCTATATTAACCGAACTATCAGCGAACTCCTTCATTATCATGCTTGGTTTTTCAGAGAGTTAGTTAAGGTAAACATTGTTAATCATGTTCTATGAAAAATGATTCGATATGATCATGAATACTTTCCCTCAAGTGATAATCCCACCTGACTTCTCATCATAAAATATTTCATCACATTCAAAATTAATCTACTTCCATTTGGTTCTTTAAATTGAATAAAAAAAATCATTCTATTATCATTACATATCATATTAGAATCCACATAGTAATGAAAATAATTACATATAGGATGTCTAAATCATGAGACCTTCCATAATATTTGATACCTTGGTTTTTCCTAGGAAATTTCATTCTAACATATATCATAATATTTCATTATGTCTAATTAAGAGTTTGTGAATACACAATGAAAATCCCCCTGGTGTGTCAAACTAGATGTACAATAAGGCTCGTTGTCATGTACCAGATTACCCTGAGTTAAGCCCAGAACATCCTGTCAGATTTGTTACCCTAATGTACATATGTTATAGATCCACATACACGTACAATATAAACACAGATAAGTATTTCCTGGAAACCACTCACTCTATTCTTTACCGAAATTCCAGGACATTTTTTCCGAAATGATAACTCATTAGTATACTTATCCACATAGATGTCCCATGACATATACATATAAATAAACAGAGGGATGTAATTATGTTTTTTGAATCCTAATTTCCAAAGGTTAATTATAACTTTTCTCTATTAACAAAATAAGTTACCCTCGCTTTACATACATAGAAATTACATACCTTTTTTGATATACATTGACATTATAAAAAAAGTCACACAAAAGCTATAGTTGGTATAGTGACTTTGGAAACATGGAAACATAAACTCTGGTATATAAGTGTGCCACATTATCTCCCACTAGTTCCTTTGTGACTATAAACCTTCTTAAAAACCTCAATCATAATACATTTCTTTATAACATGGGGAAGGAAACATAAAAAGGGGTGAATAAAATGCTCAGTAATGGAAAAAAGGGAGATATGTAATCATAAACATGAGAATAAGGGTATGAGAATAGGACCATGATAATAGATGGCCATACCCTGCATATCAGAGATCATATACATGATTCATGGAAAAAATAATGAATTTTCATAAAACATGAATAAAAAATTGTTAAAGGACATAATCCATAAAAGAATAACATAAGATTATGACATGGAATTATGGAAACAAACATGAATATAATAATATCCATAGTATCCAATGAATCAATTCCATGACCATTATAGTGGAAAAAGTCCTTTACTGAAGTGGGTGACCCCCCGTTCCCGCCATATATTATTGAACAATGTAAACCCTCATTCCATCCTTGCAGTACTAGAAAGGGGATATTTCCCCATGCATCTCTCCCCATGGTTTTTCTAAACCATGAGAATATATATTTTATTATTATCTATGCCAACTGTTTTTATAAAACCATGGGAAACCAATACCAAATTTTTTGAATACCATCTCACTCATCATCCCTCTTCCATCGTGCTCCTCCACTCTTTCGTCTCACTCCTTCTTAAAATCATTTACATTTCCCTCTTCCATCACACTCTTCCTTGATTCCCCGACTCCTGACCCTCTCCTCCCTCTCGGACCACCGCCTCCCAGCTATCTGCCCTCCACCACTCGGACATCTCCATCCCTCACCGACCATCGCCTCTCAGTCATCTTTCCACCACGTCTCGGCCATCTCCTCCCCTCCCCAGCCTCCGCCTCTACTCCCGAACTCCCTCCCAGCATTCTCCTCAGCCTCAACATCCCGGCCTCCGCCTCCATGCACCCATCTCTAGGAATGTCCCCCCCCGGATCCCTCTCCTCCTGACCTTGGCCTCTACCTCAACTTCCCCAAGCTCCAGAAACGTCCTATCCCATCATCTTCTTTCCTACCCTCATCTCCGGAATCAATGTATGAAATTTATTCTCCTTTTTTCCAGTGGTTTATATCTCTTCATTTGAGTTGATTTTTTTATATCATCTTTCAAAATTATCATGCTTTCAATATGAAGCTTATGACAGACTTCAACATATGAGTTTGATCAAAAAGGGAACCTCGATTGAGGTTTGGAGTTAATAGGGGATTCTAGGGAGCATTAGGCCCCACACTTATTCTATTAGATATGTGGATGTAGAGGAATTTGGGGTTGCTTGGTCTCAAATCTTTCATTCTTTTCAGCCTCTGTATTATTTTCTTATGTGTTGGAATCTGGGGATTTATCCTTTGAAATATATTCCTTTTGAATTTTAATTATTTCTATCAATAGGTTTCCACTCTATTCCAATAATTGGAAACATATTAAGCATTTTGGTGATGAATTCAGGGTGTTCTTATAGGATGATAAGTTGGAAATGATAAGGAAGCCACACATTCATGATAGATTATATATTTAATCACGACTATATCAAACTATCCAAGATTTCATTTAGTTTAGTTTTTATTATGGTACTATAATTATCCCTAAGATTGTTTATAAAGGTAATATATTGTATTTTCATCACTTTGACCATTTGGAGAATCACATGGATTGATGTCTCAAAAGATATATGGTTGTTTGATATTTACTTTCTTACCATTTTTATGAATGTGGATGGTCCTATAGAGTCTATTACTAATTCAATGCATGAATTAGAAATATCTTTTGTTGTTTTGGTGCAAAGGATGGAGGCTCTTCCATAGATTCAGGAGTTGGGTGGTGGCTTTGGCAGGAGATAAAGGGGTGGAATGGTTCCCCATCGAATCTGTTTAATAGGTTTGTAGTGAATTCACCAACTAAATATGGTGTAGTGAGTCTAGGATTCTCATTTGGGATGGGGTTATATTAATCCTACTTCTGATATATTGTTGGAGTTAATATATAAAGGAAATTCAATATTTTTTGTAAATCCCATGACGACATGGAGTAATAGAGGATCCTTTAAGAAATCATAGTTTAATTTTTTCCTCACTCATGGAGAAGGATATTTTGGTAGTAGTTCTCCCTCATGGGGTGGGGTGAGGGGAGATATAATCATACTAGCCTCCCCTGTAATGAGTTTTTTCTACTATTAATGATACCACTCTTTTTAGTGGTAGGGTGTCTACATGTAATTCACAAAAAAGGGTAGGAATTTTTTCACGGGTTACTTGAATTACAGTTACAGAGTGACCCATCTCTTTATAGGAATATATTATAACAAACTCTAAGATTGGGGTTAGTTAGGAAAGTAGGGGAAACCCATAGGGAGTTGTATTGAACTATGTTTTCATCAGATGATATATAGATGAATTTCATGTTCCAAAAAATTATTGAGAAATTATTAGGTGTAAAAAGGTAATTTTAATATTTTATGCAACTAGAATTTTTTTTTGAAGGTTTATATGGGCTCATATTGTAATGTTTACCTCAAGTCTGCTTTTTCATATAAAATACTGTGTCAAGGATCTTCAAAAATAACATAAAAATATACTATATCATTTTTAGTCCATACAATTTATGTTTTTTTAAAGATTATTATATATCTTAAATAGTGTCCCATATTGAGAATCCAAGATAGATATTGAATTTGAATTTTGAATTTTACTATATACATGGATTATGATTCATTTTAATTGGGACTCTTGGGTGTTTCTGATCATGAGAGGATTAATTAAATAATTTAATTATTTAATTAATTGGTTATTACACTAAGAAACCCATGAATTTGATTATTTAATCCATATTATGAAATCTCCCTAGTGTTAGGTATTCTATGACCACATGACCATTAGATGGAGAGGAAGAAGATGATGGAGCGACGACTTGGTGATGATGAAAAATCAAGGAAGAATTATCATTTTTTAGTGATGTCGACAAAAAGTACCTTCGTTGTGAAGTAGAATCAAATCAGCATCATTTCACCATAATGGTAGGGAATTTATATATATATATATTCCCTATTTTTTTCATTAATTGAACATGGAATTTTCTTTAAATTAAATCAATATTCAGGTAGCATATAGCCTTTTTAACATATAATATTTTCTTGAAATTATGATATTGGGATAATTGATATTTGGACTAGAAATTACTTCTTTGTTTATTTATTGTATGCATACGTAGATTATTCTTGATCATACAGGATCATCATTTCCATTCTTGCGGTTTCTTCTATTTCTCCCATCGTTCTTTACATGTTCATCACTAACATTAGATTTTAGCTGATGATTCAACTAATATCCTAGATTGATTTTATTTCACAATAAAAATAGGTTATATAGTTTTACATTGTGTGTTTTCCATGTAGGATTATATCGTGAAGATGGATTATAGGAAATGATAAAATGGGATAGGGGGGTATGTATTTGGGGTTTCTTCATTAATAACAATATTCCCATTAATAAGATTGTGATACGAATCTTCAATCCAGGTACCAAAGCGAAGAAAACACTTTACATATGTGGAATTATCATGTTTAGCAGGGCCAATGGAAATTCTAGTGATATTAGAAGAAAAATAAGATGAAGTTGAAATGAATTGAAGAATATAGTAATGTTTATATGTTAGAACCCAACTACATGGCGTATAGTTCTAAAGAACACACATCATGTACTATAGTGGTCACACATGCTAGGGATTCTAGGATATGTTAAATACCACACATTGTGTGGTTAAATCATACAATATGTCACCCTTATCTAGATAATTTTTTCTGTATAGGGAATACTTACGCAGGATTCCTGAGTAGCCTCACGAACCATGAGGTTTAATACCACATTCCATATTTCCTTGATAGAACATGACCTGTGATGATGGAGAACCTTCCAACTATCCCTATGGATCTGAAACACTATGCTCTCCTATCCACACATATTATTGTTATATTTCTAATTTCCCTTTTTGGGTTTTGTACATGGGAAATGAATTTCCTAAGGGATATAGGATTTTTACTTTGGGAACACAACATATATCTATACCAAGACTATATGGTGACCCAGAATCTTCATTCAGGATTATATTTTTACATATAACCAATACCTTAAAAGTGACCCTACACAATGGACATGATGGTGGAGATACTTATGAGGCTAGACATGTGGCATGTGTTGAATCTATCATGATCGATTGTATTAGAATTATAGTAAAATTGCTTATCCATAAATAATTCTTGGTAAATTGAATCCCTTCTTGATGATACAGTTACATTAGAGAATAATTTCATCTCACCATTCCTTGGAAGGGTTAAACATTTACCCCATGGATTTGGGGCATAAGATTCTATACCTATAGATTATATAGGTTTGGTATTCCCCCCACCATTATGGGGTGTGATATCCTAAATATATGTATTTTGTATTACCCCTATCTAAAGTGATTTGGTGGGGAGTGGGATCCCCCACCAGAGTCAGTATTCCCACTTAACTACTATGGGAATGAGATCCTATGCTATGGGTACAAATATGTTAAAATTGTTTAATATTTAGATATATGATTGATGGTTTAGTGTTGATGTTACATAGGCTTTGTTTCTCAATATCTTTATGAGAATAATTAAAAAATAGAGGCCTCTTCCTCGTGGGTTTTGGAAGTGAAATAGATATTTATAATCTATGAAGTATAAACCACCATGAGAATCATGATTCCTTGATACCCTGAGGGTTTTCTTTGATATATAGTATACAACTAGATAATTAACTCGATCTTCATGGGATCTTCAATGTTCCGAGAACCTCATATTTCTCATGTGTAGTTCCATTCAAGAATTGTTGTTGCTATCACCAGGACTACACTATATCCATGAGACTTCTAGTGTTTAGTCATATTTTGATTATTCATTATTGAAATCCTTTAAACTACAAATTGATAATGAAATATAAGTTCTTACTAGGTGTTATGATTTTCCTCTTTGTCCACATCATAGAAACCACTCATTTTAGAAGTTGAGATGATTTATTAATTTGGATTTATTTTATATTTTTGGGGATTCCTAAGGAGTATGTTTATATTAACCCATATATAATCCTTATTCCCATATGTTTTTTGTTCATGAAGATAAAGCACATGTTCATATATGGATTGGGTGGTATAGTGTAGTTGTGGATTTCCCGAGGATGATGTCTGGAGATGATTATCAAGGTTTTATGGAGCATGATATTTTGTGATTGTGGTAGTGAAAACTACAGTTGGAGTTTGATCCATGAGTTCATATAAAATGGTTGAGATTTTTATAAAGATATATTTCAGAGGGTTATAGATGTACTATTTCCCTTGTATTTACCTTGTGGGTTTCTCTTTCACTTTTTGTTTCATGTATGCTGTATTTATTATTCAGTAGATCAATTTTTTATATCCTACTAGTGTTTTAAAGATATGTTTCTATTACCAGTTTTATATTATATGGAGTCCCATATTATGATATATTCCTAATAATTTATAGTAACTTTCCCCTGGCATATTAGAATCAGGCATGCGGTGAAACACTCGATATACAAATGGATTTGGAATTTTCATGATTGGTAATTTCATTTCATGAGGCCTCAATCACAGGAAAAAATCCTAAGGATTGTATGATGACTAATGGGATAATAATACAAAATAATGGAATGTGGTATAACAAAGAAATAAGTTGAAAAATTAATTGGTAGAAGGCTCAGTTCTTGATCAAGTTTGGGTGGGGAATAAAGATATTAAATGATTTCCTTCCCATGAGGATCACATAGGTGATATAAAAACTTCACTTATGATGTTTTACAATGAAGAAGTAATGTAATTTGAACAAAAAAACCATCAAATGATAAAAAAAGTATAAATAAGGGAAATAGTTATGGAGGTTAAAGGATTATTATCTTTTATAAAACCTATTGAAATAATATCAATGGGAACATTTACTAGAATTATGTGGATGAATAAAGAATCCCTTGTGCCTAGACACCCTATTCTAAGTGATATTATTAATAAAGATTCAGTGGCATTAGAAGATCAAATCCAAATTGAGAATGAAGGGAGAATATGTAGGTAGGATAATTTATAATTTTACCTAACTCCAATTTTCTATGACAATAATATAAAAATAACATAAACCTAAAATCTTCTCTATGGGAAATAATTATACTACAGTAAACACATTTAATAGTTTTTAGTTGGAGAACATGTGAAATTATGGATATTACATTCAAACATCTCATATCACAATAAAAGATACACCTTTCAATTGGTATTTAAATGAATGTCTATGAATAATGAACCCTACAACCAGTTTATACTATGGAAGTAAATTATGCATATAGTTTAAACACCTTCCAATTTGTATTCGAATCGTATTAATTATATTCTTTATATGTTTAGGGAAACAAGAAGACAAGGGTGTGTTGATATCAACATATATGACTATGTCATGCAAGATTTTTATAGAAAAGGAAAATTAGATCATGGCATTCATTTCCACAGAATGATAACTGGAATTGGATTTACCCTAGGTAGTATTACATGTAATAATATTATAAAATGTCTCAAAAAACTGATTCAAATTGTAGTAGTGTCATTGTTCCTTCTACTACTTCTATCTGTGGATTAAAAAACTAAATTTTCTTTCATTTACTCTGTTGATTTCTTCTAACTATAGTGAAGGAAGGCTAGATAGGGATATTGGGTATTGACCTTGAATAAATTTCTATAGGATAATATTGTTAAGCCTACTAATTCAACTAATCCATCGCATATTGGTGCTAAAAATGTCACTTTTTCTTCTGATAAGAATGTGAATCCCAACAGCATCTCTGATTCGTCGTGATCTTATGAAAGTGATTCCGAAGGAGTGCGCATTTATCAACTATGATTATTAGTGGTATATTGTTTTAATTTCTTTGTATGACTCTAAAAAACCAATAACAATCAAAAAAAAATTTCATTCCTTTTTAATGATTTATTAAACTATGTTCTATTTTAGGAGCCTCCTGCTAAAGCTTCTCTTACTTTCATTGGGCAGTCTACTCTCTAAAAAAGTTATTTTTTCTACCGCCAAGGTTTCTAATAGTGATTCCTCCGGTTCATCTAAAGTGATTATGATGACGATGTGAGAGTTCTTATTAATGCTCATGCATTATATAAATAGTTCCTATAGATTTTTGTTGGATATATTTTATATAATCTTTGCTACTTTGGTCACTGATTGTGCATTTGAAGTTTTTGTTTTGGATAAATTACCTAGGAAGTCACTTGGAACTATGATAAAAAGTAATTCATCGAGTCTTATTGAAAAAAATGAGGAGTCCAGTGATGAAGCAGATACTGATAGCTTTGATGATGATTCTTATAAGCCATTGAGTAAGGATGATTTTAGCTTCATCTCTACTAATATTTCATTTAATGAAATAATTATCATAATTATTGTTCTTGTATGACATGGACGTTTAAGGTGGGGTTTTTATGAGTTTTTCAAAGAATTATCATGGTTTTTTCTATCTATTATTATATTTAGTAAGATATGTGTTTATTTGTTTAAAATATAATGAATATTACATTCAAACTACTCATAGAACAATAAAAGAAAAACCTTTCAATTTTTATTCAAATGAATGTGTATTCATAAAAAACTCTACAAATAGTTTAAACTATGGAAATGAGTTATGCATACAGTTTAAAAAACATTAAATTTTTATTATAATTATATTAATTATATTCTGTACTTGTGTAGGGAAACATGAAAACAAGGGTCTGCTGATATCAACATATATAACTATGTCATGGAATATTTTCAGAGAAATTGAAATGATGACCATGACATTAATTTCCACAGAATAATGACTGGAAGTTGCTTTACCTGATTTATTATTACTTGAAATAAGAATATAAAATTTCTCTGAAAACTAAATCAAATTGAAGTTGTGTCATAGTTCTTTCTGCTTCTTCTAACCATGGTTCCAAAAACCAAATTTTCTTTTATTTAATCCATTGATTGCTATTTACTACAATGAAGGAAGGCTGAATTAGGCTGCTATGTATTAGCGTTGAATACATTTCTCTAGGATACTATTTTCAGGCCGTCTATTTCAACTAATCCATCTCACACTAGTGCTAAAAATGTAACTATTTCTTCTAATAAGAATGTGAAGCCCAGGAAAAGATCTGATTCGTCAATAACTTATGAATGTGATTCCAAAGGAGTGAGAATTTATCAAATATGAATAGGAGTGGTATAAGGTTCTCATTGCTTGGCATTCCTACAAAAACCCATTAACAATCTTCATTTTTTGTTTCATTCTTTTTTAATGGTTATTAAACTATGTTCTATTTCAGTAGCCTCCTGCAAAAAGATTCTCCTACATTGAATGGGCAGTCTACTCTCTAAAATAGTCATTTTTTCTGCCACCAAGGTTTCTGAGAGAAGTGATTCCTTTGGTTAAAATAAAATTATTTTGATGAATATGTGAGGGTTCTTATTAATTCTCGTGCATTATATAAATACTGCCAGTGGTTTTTAGTTTAATATATTTATATAATAATTTCAATTCTGGTAACTACTTTTTCATTTGATGTTATTTTGTAGGATAAATTACATAAGAAATCACATGGAACTATGATAAAAATTAAACCATCAAGTCTTCTTGAAATAAAAGGGGAGTACAATGATGAAGTTGATACAAATCGCTTTGTTGATGATGCTTATAAGCCAGTCAAATGGGAACATTTTTGATAAATGAGTATTGGAATTAATTGCATTCTTTGGGAGTATTTTTCTAGAAAAATGAGTACATTTTTGAAACAGTCATCAATTTTTTTAGGTATTAGAACTTTTGAGGGATAAAATATTTGGCTGTTATTACTCCTATATTATTTAATATTTCAATTTCTCTAACATAAAACATCTAATAATTTTCCCAATCTTATTTTTTAGGTTCTGTTATTTTTAGTAGCAGCCTTAAATTCATGGGAATTGATGATCAATCCCAATATTCCAATATTTTACAACATCAAAAATAGATTTGAATACATATTTACAATATTATAACCAGAATAAAACTAGAATTGGTTAACTAGTAATGCTTACATTAGTACGACCTCTTCTGTAACCTTTATATTAGGATTTATTACCCTAGAATACCATTCTATCAACAATTTCTACACCGGAAAAGATTACATATTTACATATTTGGATTCCTTAGTATCAACATTACACTATAATTTCTTACAGAAGTAGAATTCACACTAGAAATGTTAATAGTAACATCATTAATGAAGAAGTACTTACACTATTAGTTCTTAGAGTAGAAATGCTTACACTAAAACTGTTCATAGAAATATTACCTGTAATAACACCATTTCATAATTCATATATCTTAGAAATACAAAAAATTCAAATCTGGGACACATGGGAGGAATCCTGCTGAATATCTATTTACAATGAGACGAGCAGCCCACCCACTGGTGCTGGGGAAGAGGACAAGGGGGGTGGGAAGGGGGGTGTGTATGTGGGGGGGGGGGGGGGGGCTTATGCAGGAGAAGAGGATAGAGGTGTGTACTATGGGAAGGGGATGAGGGGGGAAGGGTTGTTATGGGTAGGGGGTGGTGTTCTGGAAGAGGGTAGGGCTTGCTGGGGAAGAGGGAAGGGGTGTGTGTAGGGGGTGTGGGAGGGGGCAGGGATGTGGGGGCGTAGGGGGAGGGGGGATGTTCAGTAGGGGGTGTCAATGGGGGTTGGGAAAGGTGGTTCTTTCTAGAGGGGAGAGTCGGGGTGTGCTGCGTGGGGGGGGATGGAAGAGGGAAGGGGTGCTGGGGAAGTGGGAAGGGGTGTGTGAAAAGGGGGTGAGGGAGGGAAGGGGTGTGGGGGTGCCGGGGGAGGGGGGTTGTCCAAGAGTGTGGAGGGGCCGAGAGGTGGAATGTCCATGAGTCTTCATGGAGGGGGTATGGTGCAGGGGGAGGGGGGATGTCTAGGAGGGGGGTGTCAGGGGGGATGTGAAAGGGGGTTCTATCCTAAGGGGAGAGTGGGTGTGTGCATAGGGGGAGGTGATGTGATGGTGGGGATTGTCCAGGGGAATGAGTGAGTGAGGTGGGGGGGGGTTTACATGTATTCAGGGTGGGCTGGTGTAGGGGAAGAGGGCATGGGTAGTGCCAGGGGGTGATGTGATGGGGGGTCTATTCAGTGTGGAAGGACCCATAATAATTTGAATCTTGATCCAAACTAATTATATACAATTAATAATAAGAGTGATTATTAATTAATAAAACTATACTATTTGACAATATCACTTTGAATCTTGGAACTCTTTCCCCCTTGGTTTCAGGAACATGATTGAACCCATAAAGAGTTGTGGATCTTATTTGTTTGGTGATGACATGTTTAATCATAGGAGAAATGTATGTTGTCATTGATTTTTTAATTTATTTTAATTATCGCATTGGCCACATAGGCCTTTTACCTCTTTCTACATATAGAGGTTACTTATATTTTACAAAGGGGTATAGAAGGGAACTAGAGGCAGCTACATGGTTTTCTTTTTAGGGGAGGGTGATTGGGGTAGTTGAGGGAAAGATAGTGTATTTTATTTTTGTCGTCTTATATTGTGTTGCTTATATTTATTTTCTATTCCTTTGGCATGGATATCCAACATACAGATGTGTCATGTGGAAATTATATTTATTTTCTTCTGCAATTTTAATTAATTATTTTGGGGGGAAATCTTTCCCGAGTGGTGATTCCGTAATGCTTAGACACATGTTCCCGCCCATGGGCGTGGCCCATCAATCTTATTCCATCATAGTATTCCTTTATCAAAGTCTATGTCTGAAGCATGGGATGGCCTAGGAAACAAGGATAATTTGGTATGGATAGAGAATGTCAATAAATGATTTGTGAATTCCCATGAATAAGTATTGAGGACATTGGAATTTATAATGAGTAGATATGGGAGAATATGCAATATATATTAATTCTGAAAATGAAATTGGTATAAAAGGAGGAGAAATGATAATGTGATGGGATTAATAAATGGAAATTCACATTTTTAACTATTTTGATAATGTAATATATGATCATGAGATACTTTACATTGTTGGAGTTGGTGATTAGAATCCGTCCCAATGTAGCTATAGAATTACCTTGGTTCTAAAAATACTCTATCATACACCAGATAGTTTGGTTTGATATTCTATGTAAAACCTTCATTGACCTCATGGAAGGGCTCGAGATTATTTAGAAGATCACAACCAGGGAATGACATTTATTCCATTATCAAATACACCGAGTGTAGTTCCACACAACCCTAAATACAACAATATCCCCAAAAGAAATACTTGTGGTTTTCTGAATCTACCTTCATTCTCTGATACAATGTCGGGAACATGGTGAATCTTGCCACTACTTCTTCTGTGAATATTTCCTTCATTCTTATAGCCACCCCACATAGATTATTTTTTCAAGGGAATTCCACTAATCATGAAAAGGACCAGAAAATGTCTCATAATATTGGGTTCTCTAGATTGAATTTTTAATCTCTACAGGTATAAACCAAATGCCCCTTGTATGTCTTTCAACATTCAAAAATATCGTGCCTATTTGTAGGGTGATTAATCCATTTTTTGAGACACCAAACACATATCAATATATCAAAATCATGAATGTCATTTCATTATGAAATTCATCCATGCATACCTTCACCATCTGTCCTCTTCCAAGACAACTTCTTTAGGTTAACACATCGAATGCACTATTCATATGTAAATTTTCAACACATCTTCATGCGATTGATATTCATGCCATTATTCTTGACAAAACCCATGCCTCATTAATACCTCATATATTTTCCAATAATCCATCTAATAAATCCATGGTTTCAAAAATACCCCCCTTTGGATGATCATATTTCTCAATTAGTTTCCTCCGGTAGAGAGGTTTGTGGCCTTATTCCACCACCCATTTAAGAGGGGGTGGGAAATACTATCTTATAGGCTGATATAGTAGATGTGTCTCATCTAGACTATGTGAGAATTTTTAATAAATATTCTCTATGAAGGGTCATTTATAATGAATAGCTTGGAGAAGCATCCAAGAATAGTAAAGATGAAATGAAATATGATGCGCAGGTTGAGGTGGATTCCAATTACGGGAAAGACATATAACGATTTCTTCAAATAACTAGATAGGTAAGTCAAAGATAGTGTCTTCCACTTCAGGTAAATATATTTTTCTTATTACATGTTTAAATATGAGGCCTTAGTATACTCGACCTCATCTTCTGTACTGTAAACTACATTTAAAAATGATTCTTTAGTATACTCGGCATCATCATCAGGTTTCTGTAGAATCCTAGTGAAGGAGGTGGTATTTTTTCCATCATCTATCATACTTTCATTGGCATAAATAAGAGATAAATGATTGCGATTATTTGTTATTTAAAATTTATTTAGGACTTTTTGGATAAGAACTTTTTTCTTCTTTGAGCACTTTTTCCAGGTCTGCTTATGTTTTAACAGGTGAAAAAATGTATTGCGGTTCCATTTATTTTGCATTTTGGTTTTCATGGTTTCACAGTGATTTCATGGGGGGTGGTGAGGGCATTAGGGTTTGGATATTTTCACAGTGGTTTCACGGGGGGTGTAGGAGGAGTATTGGTGAAGGGAGGGGGGCTGGGTGCAGGGGGGATGGGGGGGGGGGCTGGTTATAGGTGGTCATGGGGGTGCACGGGGGTAGTTGGGGTGCAAGGGGGGGGGATCTAGGTGACGGGGGGGGGGGGGGGGGGTAGGGTGCAAGGGGGAGGGGGACCTGGGTGCAAGGGGTAGTGGGGGGCTGGTGGGGCTTGGTTGCAGGGGTAGTGGGGCTTGGGTGTAGGGGGGTAGTGGGGGCGCAAGGGGGGTGGGTGTAGCGGGGTATTGGGCTGGGTGAAGGGGGAGGGGGTTCTGGGTGTAGGTGGTACTGGCAGTGCAGGGGGGTGTCCAAGAGGGGGGGTGGGGGCAGTGGTGGGGCGGAGGTTGGGGGAAGTTGGGGTGAAGGGGAAGGGGGAAGGGGGTGCATGGGGAGGGAGGTGTCCAGTGGTGTCCATGGGGGTGGGGGGTCCTGGGGGTGTCCATAGGGTCTAGTGGGGGGTCTAGTGGGTACAATGGGGGTCCAAGGTAGGTTCAAGGGGGTGTCTAGTGGGGTGTCTGGGGTGTGCAAGGGGGTTCTATCCAAAAGGGAAATTGGGGTGTGCAAAGGGGGATGGGTGTGATGGGGGGTCTGTCCAAGGGGGAAGGGAGGGGATGTAGGGGGTCTGTCCAGTGGGGAAACTATTATTTCTGGGAAAACAAATATACCCACGGTTTCAGAAATGTGGTTAAATATACTGCTGAAAAACCCTCTATACCCGTGGTTCTTAAACTGTGGGTAAATATACTGCTGCAGAACCCTCTTTACCTACACATTACGTAACCGTGGGTATCTAATTTCTACTGTAAAAATGTATACCCATGGTTCTGTAAACATTGGTCATAGATGTATACCCATGGTTTACCAGAACCGTGGGTAAGTAGAAATTTCAGTGGCCTATACCCATGGACTCTGTAAAACCGTGGGTACAGGGAAATCCCGATGCCTTGGGAGCCCACCATTAATCAAGCTATGGGAATAGGCTATACCCAGGGTTTAGTGGTTTATACCAATGGTTTGATACTATGGTTATAGGGAACTTTTCAAATATTATTGTATTACTGAAATGTGTCAACCGTTGTTTTATCCCTATATTACTGGACTGAGTAAACCCTCATTCTAGCCCTGTATTACTGAACCGCGTAAACCCTCATTGTAGACATGTATTTTGGAACTAAGTAAACCTTTTTTCTAGTACTTTCTTGCTAATGAGATATAAATCTTTACCCAATTCAATGGAGGGAGATATAGGTCCCACCCTTCACATAATTAAATAATACATACATCTACCACTATATCATAAATGAACATATCATAACCCATGAAATAAAATGGGCATCGAATAAATGTAAACATATCATAACATTTGGAAGGATACAAGTTTAAGAATAATTTCATTATAAACATAACCCATCATTGAATGTGGGTTTCAAAAGAATATAACCCGTGAAGGAGAAACGGGTTTTATGCACCTATTACACATGAATAATAAATGGGCATCATAAAGGAAATAGAATTAATCATAGATCATTCATAAAATTTATATGAGTGAAACCTTTAAATAATTTCAAATAATGTATGAGTTACAAAAATAGACGTTATATTAGATGGAAAATAATTATGAAATATCCTATAAAAAAGTTTCTTGAGGAAAATATCCTTTCTTGTTCAAAAAAATAGTACATAAAATCATTAGAAAATAATTTTCTTTGAACATACCTTGAAATCAAATAAAGAAGACATGAAATCTTATTAAAAACGTTTTTCCATAAAAAAGTTTTAAATATTCATCAAAACATTTTAATATCCTTTTTCATTGAATACACATAAAACCATTTAATGAAAGACTGGAAATTTTATGAAAACCATTTCATTGAAAATAAATTTAAAACTAACATATAAATCATAAAAATAATTAGAAAATAATTTTTTTCATGAAAACATATAAATGATTCTTGAAAACATTTTGACAACCCTTTCTTTCAATTCACTTTAAAAACATTAAAATAAGACTTGAAAATCATTTTGAAAATAGTTTTCGATAAAAAAATATATTATAAGTTTGAAACCATTTTTGAAATTATTTTGCATGAAATTTACTTTAATTTTTTTAAAGATTAATATTTTTAATAATGAAAATGGTATCTTTGATGAATTGATTGTGGGAAAATCTGTACAAGTCGTTCGATGTCAAAAAACATTCATTTTTCATGGTTAAAGGGTTGAAAAGTGCCTTATTAGAAAAAGGAAATAATATTACCTTGAATATACTGTTAAAAAAAATACGGATAAATATATATTTTATATAATATTGGGTAATGGTACTATATTTTTGAATACCCTTTTTAGAGATCATAGAATTTTGACTAAAGAGTGGGTTAAGTTGGGCTTTCCTAAAAACACCATCTTACTTATCTTTTGTACCAAAGAGTATAATACCATACCAATACATGAGTATATCTTGAAATAACAGAGGATATAGAAACACATGAATATTATTGAGATATGGTTCATAATATTTCATCAATGTAAGAATAAATATAAAAAATCAAGGAAAACAATGAGATTGTCTCAAATAATACATAGTACACGGTATCTTGGGATTATACTCTCCATGTAAGGAATGGAAATTAAATTAATATTAATATATCATTAAAAGAATTATATTAATTATATAACATGTTAAATTGATTTATATACACCTATATGATGAATTTAGTTGCATAACAATACTTGAGTCTCAATGAAGGAAAAATGAGACAAAACTGTTTTACCAATTTGGTAACTTTTGAATGTTAAATCCTATGAAAGAAGGGAAAGAAAATGTACATTTAAATAAAAATATATTTAATAATAATATAAATATAAAGAAATAATGGAATGTTCATTCCGAAATCAAATGTAAAATGTGGTTAACATAGCTTTTATCCCACAAAAATTAAAAGTGAGATGAAAATCCCATTACATTGTGTATCATTTCTCTCCATACTCATACAAGATTATTTTATAATTAAAATATTTTTATTATATATATTTTATAGAAAAATATTAATATAAAAAATAAAATATATTTTTTAAAACATGAATTTTTATTACCCTCTTGTTAAAGAACTTATGTTAATGTTTCACTTCATTAATATTAGCATTGTTTTCCGTATGTGTCTTAATTTGTTATCCCACCTGTCCATATACTAATATCATGATTCTAGAATCAAAATAATGATATAAATATCATTTATATCCATTATATTAATGTTATATAATTTTATATCATAAATATGTGTGAAATGGAATACATCGTTCATGGAGATGGTAAGATATATGTACACATGAATGATGTTTATGTTATTATTGTCCTATTGGAATATAGTATATAATGAAATATATATATATATTCATATATATATATAATTAATAAATTATAATTAATATATAATATATATCATATAATTTCATTTATCCCATCCTTAATACATTATATGTGGTGTGTGAACAAATCACATTGCTTTGAGGGGGAAATAGTCCACACTTCCTGAAACGAGATTATTGTATTAACACCTAATGCAAGGTAAGAAGATTCGTGTGGTAAGAATATTATTATACTATTAAAGACATAATAAATATAATATATTAAATATATAAATATAGTGACCATCATAATTTACACCATTAAATGTGGTAAAGGTGAAATGAATACTCATCCATTCATGAGGCAGTATTTTTCTATACAGAGAAATAGTATATTAAACATCCATTAGATGTAGGTGTGTGTAATTGTTGGTACAAAAACATGAATAGAAAAAAAATTTATATGGAGGATTATTTTTTTCATAATAATTTAATAAATAATGTTTAATGGTTTGGATAAGTAATATAAAGGAAAGGTGCTTGAGAGAAGACGCTACCTCTTAATTGGGTAACTCCTTTTGGATTGTGACAAAAGATTTCCTTGAGAGTGTATCTTACCAAAAATAAAATTCCAAGAATAAGGTAGGATTTTTGGGAGGTTACTTGGGTGGATATAGGATTATATTAAAAATTTTATGAGGTTTGAGAAATGGGTAGAGGTGGTGGCATTTTATATGGAAGGAAAAAGACTGACAGGTAATTTTTATAAAAAAATTAGGTGTGCACACATTATTATCTAAAAAATGTCATAAAAACTAAATAAAACTAAATAATTTAATTTTTATGGAATAAAGATGTATATAAAATTGGGTTTGTACATGTTTCTAGGTCATTTGGGCCGTTAATTTGAAGGTTTATTCCCTAATTTTACTTAATTTGGCCTTAACAACGGTGACTAATTTTTAATCACTTTTAATAATCATTATTGTCTAAAGATAAAATTTTTTATTATAATATTAATATTAGACTTGTTAATAGGGTGTATGTCTGATTTTTAAATTCCAATCAATGAAGTGGAAAATTAGGATTACTGCTAATACTATAGATGGGACGAAATAATGCGGTCTTAATGTAAGAAAATGTTTAAAAGTTTGTTATGATTATTTATTCACTTTCAAAGTGATGTAAATATTAATGAATTTAATTATATTATAATATGTAACATTCTTATAATGTTACGTTAATAAAATTTTACAATAAAATTTAGCATTAATAGTTAATTATATAAAATGAAGTTTTTCAGTAAAAAGAGGTAATTTTCATTATTCATCATAAAATGATGTTTCTCAGAAAAATCCGAAAAAATAAATCTAGGATAATTTTAATATTATGAATTCAAAAAAGAATTTAATTTAACCAATAAAACATCAAACCGATTGTAAATTTTCTTTTATTATTGAATGATGTTCATTAAGGAAAACAACATTTTTAGCAAAAAAAGAATTTTCCAAATATATTATCTTTCATTGTGTATTTTTTTTATTTATATAAAACAAAAATATTATGAAATTAGTTCTTAATAAGTTTAATAGATATGTTATAATTAACTTATTTAAATAAATAAAAAACTAAATATAGATGTTTCATAGAAGCATAGTGTTGCATGCATCGTACGTCAAAGTCGGTGTACCTTGTATGTTAAGGCAAGTTGGTATTTCATGTAGCACAAGACATGAGGGTGTTGAGTGTGAAAGGAATAATCTAATTAGTTCTAAATATGTATTTCTAGTGTCATATAAAATAAAAAAACATTGAAAAGATAAATTAATTAAATAATAATAACTCTTAATGTCTTGGTGTGTGACAAGTTGAGATATAATTTCTATAATACAAATTCATGATGACTCATGATAGTTACCATGATATGAAGTAAAATTATGTTTATTTCCTAGGATATATTAATTTTATGGATTAAATAATTTTTTGAAATTCATGAATATTACGATAAATTAAATACAATCTATTAGTTTAATTATTTGAGAAATGAACTATTATAACTTCTCAGATCACTATTAAAGTTTGAATTGAAGTATCAATGGCATAATATATTAATAAAATACCACTAATTATATAGTAAACAAGGTTATTGTGTATATAGTGTGGTTTTTTGATAGTTTGGAGTTATCTAATGGTTATATATATATCAACTACTGGATATCTAACATGAAAATAGTCCCAGAAAGGTGATCTGTTTTTTATATCAACAAAATTGATTGTATATGGTATCCTAGTGAGGTTTTTGTTACCATATTTTTCTATAAATTAAGATTTATTATTTTAATTATTCTACTCATATATGTATTTATACTAATTTATTTAATTTCTATATATATAGATATTAATGAAATGTTCTTTTTTAACATTTATTTGGTAGTGTTGGGAGGTGACATTATGGGAATGTTCTTTTGGGAGATGATTTTAGGAAAATAGTTTACTGTGATTTAGGATAATTTTATATTATTTTAGTTTTATAATTTGCTAATCAATCAAATGGAGTACATATTAAAAAAATTAAAACATCATTACACCATTTGTTATATTTATTTTTAGAGGATTTATTCTAATGGGTTTAGGATATCCTTTAGTTTTTTATATTGATCAATTCGATAAGAACCTTAGTTAAATATTTGGGGATGATATGGTATTATATTTCCAACATAATGACTTCCACTATGTGATTAGCCATGATGGAGTTATAAAATTAGATTTTATGAAAAAATAAAGTCATATTTTGTGATATCTCATGTCATTTAGTTAGGTTATCTAATAACATTGTACATGGTCATTTTCAGAATTTTTTTAGTGTCGTCATAAGTGATAGAATAGTTATTTTGAGAGTGTTTTTAGGTCATATTGGGTAAAATAATATTTTATTATTTGTTTTTTATAATTATTTATGTATATTTATGACTATATTCTCTATAATTCATATCTTGTGAGACATTGATGATTAAATAGTCTCGTGGTGAAGTATAACCATAATTACCCATGGGGTGTACTAACTATCAATGTTGAAACTATATATTACGATTGGACATGATTTGATTATTACGCATGCATGATCATGAAATTATTATTGATTAACTCTAGGGATATCCTATTAATTTTTTATATTATCCAATATATATGTATGTCTATTGTGCGATACTCTTATATATGTTAATATTTTAAATTTATTACACATCAAATATTTCATGGAGATGGTAGTGTTATTTTATTGAGTTTTTTATGAGGGTGAATGGTGTATAATATAATTGATTAGTAATATATATAAATTTGTAGAGTTGTTTACAAGGGGTCTGTATTTATGGAAATATTTATCTGATATACTATATAGATTATTTTATAATTTTTCATTATTTTTTCCCTTTTTAAATGCAATGTATTTACACTACTATAAGATATCATATTATTAAATCATATAGTATTACATAATTTAATATTTTCACTATATATGTTTTTTCCTTGGTATATTGATGATTTATGATTAAGTAAATAATGGTATAATGTATCCCATTTATGTGTGTCCTCCCAATATGTGCTTATCAATGGCCTATAGTTAATGGATTTGAAAATATGAAGATAATATGTACATGTTCATTAACCAAAGTAGCATTCCAATATGGTTGGGACATATCAATGTTATGTAAATATTGTACTATCGTTGGTATAAAGATTATTGTTGTACACATGTGTATTTTATATTAGGAAACTATAGAAAAGTGCTATTGGAATTTGACACCACTCTATTACAATAGGAATGTATGTTATAGTGTGTGGTTTTTAATGAAATTATATACATGTAACTTGATAATTTTTTTATTTAATTATGTAGTTAAGGAAATTTTTATGGTATTGTTTTTTTGGTTAATGTACCATATGGTGGTTAATTTATTATTAGAGTTCTTTTATTCTAGTGAATAGTTATTTTTTCATGTATCGGTAGTTGGGAAAATTCCCATGATATTTTATAATGTTTTACCTTCATTATAATACTAATTTGATGTCAATTATAAATTATTCCCAAATTTGATATGTCTTCATCTGAATGTTCCTTATGATGTTATGAACAAAGGAAAATTATATTGTTCACATAATAATGTCCGAAATAGTTAGATAATAAGGATTATGTGGAGATAATTCAAGGACTTGAGTAGGGATTATTATAACATCGTTCTATAATAAGGGGAGAACCCAGTATTTATGTAGAGAAATATCATTTTATAAGAGATATTTTAGGGGGTTTTATATCTGATGAAACATGTGTTCTAGGGTGAGCATGATATTATGTTATTGATCCATTTTAAAATGAGATTGTCATTATGTATCCCTTTGTGAGTAAATTTTCAACGTGGTACTGAATTTGATGTTTATAAAGATATTTTTTTAATGTTTTTACCGAATAATTATCTTTTAGTTTTTGAGAGAATTATTGGATACATGGATATTCCAAAATATTTTTTAGGTAATTTATTTCCATGAATTTAATGGTGGATAAATTATAGTATCGATATGAATTATAATATTGTTAAATTACTACTAAAAATTACAAATCAGGATTCAATGTTCTGACTAATTTTCATGTGATATTAAGTAATTAAATTCAAATAGTTCATCAGTATAATAATAAATTACAAGAGGATATCAAATCTATTATAGAACCTAAAAAATTACATTAAAATACCAAGTTAAGTGATATTTAACAGTGTTATATTAGAATATTAGGGATATATAATAATACTAGGAGCATGTTTCTGTAAAAAAATCATGAGAAGATATTTTTTAGATTCTATATTTTAATGTCAATAATGAGTGACACATTAATTTAGTTTCAAAAATTTAAATATAATTTCCAAGTTAAAAAAATGATTATGTGTAATGTGTGGATGTATTCCATCCACATTAAATTATTATCATAGAAATTAGTTGAGTTGGTAGAATTTAGAATTAATCCTACAATGTCCTTGATAAAATGATGATATTACAAATGGATCAGTTTGTGGTTGTGGTGATGGAATTGTCATGCTACTATGTAAATCATCTATAAATAGATGAGATGGTAACTATTACATTATAATAATATATATTCTTATATATACTAATTATCCTGAGATGTTTTATGTTATATAAGACACTCATAACTCAATGATACTATCTATAATTATCTTTATTATATTATTCATTGTTTCTGATGAAGTTGAGATTGTGTAGAACAACATATTTGTCAAAGGATTCAGTTCTTGTGGGTAAAATTTTAAATTTTTTTATTTCATTTTTGTGGGATTAAAGAATTTATTTTTTTGCATGTATGTAGTGTGAATATTATTAGTTTTGATACAACATTTAATTTTTCTCCTCAGTTGAAAAGCACTGAAGAACTAGTTATATATGTGTGGTTCTAGACGAAACGCATAAACATATGAGGTTTCCTATTAGATATGTGTTTTGAAATACTTATTTTTCAGTGACCAAATATCAAAAGGTATCTTTTATAAAGTAAATTTAATTCATTTATTTTTATCATTTCGTAGATGTAACTATTTAGTGGGGTAGTGTTGTAGTTGGGAAATGATTAAGTGGAAAAATTCACCAAGTC
Source organism: Viscum album (assembly GCA_963277665.1). NCBI lineage: Eukaryota > Viridiplantae > Streptophyta > Magnoliopsida > Santalales > Viscaceae > Viscum > Viscum album. The sequence continues at coordinate 1,147,115,666 of OY728127.1, read as the reverse complement.
ATAGATCAATATTTGGTGGATACAATTGCATGATAATCTCTTCTAGAAGGATATGGATCATCTATATATAAGATCCATTATCAATAAAATCTTTATTATATATTGGGAAACACTCAACTAAATGGTTTTTATTATGATTAAGAAGAGGTTATATTGTAATATTCCCTTCAATATATATGAATACGATACAAAAACAATATCAATGAATAAAATTGATAACATTAACTAGAAACCTTTAAAAGTAAACATAGTGTAATTAATGAGTCTAATTAATTTATGATGATATGAAAACAAAGGATTTTTTTGATAATGTGAATGAATTCAATGTTGTATAATGTAATGCGTAGTCTATTATAGCGGCATTAATTTGAAGTTGGTGGTATTATATAATTGTGTCATATCATCCAAAATCACAGGATTTGATGCATTTAAATCATTTGAATTTTAGTGGTAAGATTCAACTTGGATTTGGAGAGATATTGGAATTAATTATGATCAATGAAACTATATATAATGATGATAAATTTCAAACTAGAATGAAATTTAGTGGGGATATTAGGAGATAATCCAATAAAAAACCGAAGAATAATTAAAGGCAAGGTAACTAAGTCTCATAAAATCTATAGTCCTAGTTTATTCGGTATGTTAGAATAATACAAGGAAAGGGATTCATAATAAATACAACATATAATAATAGATGGACCCTAGAAAAAATTCATTCACAAATTTTATATTCTCCACATTTTAGCAAGCCATCATTTTTACGTGTTGTAGTTTCATTAGAGTCAGGGATTATTAATGATGAGTTACATTTGAAAAAAACTATAAAAGTGGATGCATTATAAAAATTGTTTTCATATTATTATGAAATGTTATTCTTGTGAAAGAATACATTCTTTAGTTTACTAACAATATATATCTAGATTTTATGATGAATAATATATGTGTGTAAATGTTAAATGATTCTTTCTAAATCTGATATTTTGGGGGATCCTAATTTCTTATGGGTATCTAGATGATATATGTATCATTACAACACTTTTAGATGATGTTTCACAAAAAACAAAACAATCCATTATAGTGGAATGTGGATTTGAGGATTGACTAATTTATCTTATTGGAAACATGGATGGAGTGATTGATCTTATAATAATGACTCTCAGAAATATGAAGTTATGGAAATACAATTTGGGAATATTTTTGAGAAATGGATTTGGGACAATGCATTATGAGTGATTGTGAATCATGATCGTGTGGATTTTTGAACTGGAGAGGAGTATATCCTCTTGGATTGGTTGAAGGATCTATTTTGTGTTGTTTGATAAGGAACATGAGAACAGGAAGTCAGATATAGTTTATAATAATTTATTATAGGGAAGAACTTCTATTTTCTTACATTGTTGAACTATAGAATGTCACCTTCATTTATTATTATACACAGAAGGATTTTTCTATTTTTCATTATAGATAGTTTTAGGAATAGTGATTGTAGTGGGCTAATTTAATTTTTTTATCTTCAGTTTTTATGTATAATATCTGAAAATCATTATCTTGGAAGCCATGGAATCTCCTATAAGGGATCCATCACATTTAATTTATAATTTACCGATATAAAAACATTCCTTGAATATAATAATTCTTTATGATCAATTCTAATCATGTTCAAGTAATGTTATCAGTAATTCAGTGATTCCTAGCGAGGATTTATCAGGTTTTATAAACATGTGTACTATGGATCACTATAGATTAATCTTTGTTTTCTAGATGATATAATAGAGTAACCTAGTGTTTCATGCTTTTTGATGTTGATCACTATAATAGGATTCTATTTATATCTCTTTCTCAAGATAGGGAGGGTGGAGAGTATATTTTCCATACATTTATATTGCTTCTAGATAGGTTCTCTATTGTATAAAAAACAATATTGTACATCATAAATATATAAGATAAAATATTTACATAGGGATAATATTTGTTAATTGTGGAATGGAACTTTATCAGCCATTCATTATATGTCATTACCCATTTATATTATTATTATTATTATTATATATTTACATGTTAATATTTAAATATAATTTAATAAAAAATGAATCAATATTTGTTTAAATGATGCTAAAGAAAATATATCCTCTTTATAAGGCTTCATAACTCAACTTATAAATCCTTTTCTGAATTTATCAATCATTCAGTAACAAAAAATTTAATAAAACAATTATAATTAATTATATAATAATATAAATTAATATTCTAATCTATAAAATCATAATTAAATTTTTTTATATATCCATATAGCTTAATTAATATTTACAATATTCCATTCACTAAAATGGTGAATAATTATTAATTATTTATACCCTTTTAAATATAAAAAATATATCAAATTAAACTCACATTTTCTATGTTAAAATATCCAGTGATTGAATTTATGATTTAAAAAACACATTAATAATTTTTATTCAATGAGATGAGAATATTTTTTATGTTTAATATATAATTCAACTAAACAAAATGATATTCTGGATACGTATATTATATTACCCACTATGAAACTTTCTTAGTGGAGCTAGGGAAAATAACCTAAGGTCGATGATCACCTTATAATAACATGTCAACATAACCATAGAAAAATGTGTTAATTTCATAATGGAAACAATCATTATATAACAGAAACTATATAATATATTCCCTTTTTATGTATATCTTACATTGGATGATACATTATTTTCTCAACACCTTATATGATTTATTTATGTTTATATGACTTTATGAAATGAAATATTTGGTTGAAAACCATCGACATTGATTTACTTTGACAATTCCATTTTATTTATAGGTATTGAGATTTTTTATTTCAATAAATAAAAAGGGATACATATTTTATTTAATTATTAATTTAATTTCCAATACCTTATAACACACCCTACATGCCCTAACTTAATAAAATCATATATCATCATTGATTCCTTGCATTCATAAATTTACAAGTTTAATGATATAAATTAATCATAATCACAAGTATAAAGATAAAAAAATGCATTCCCAGATTGGAATATCCAATTACACATAAATATGTAGAGTTACTATTTTATGGGTTGACATTATAATCTACCTTACTATATATTAACATGTTTGTTATTCGTAAAATTATGTCTTAATTTCTAATGAGTCCCCATCAATGGATTATCAAACGATATATGTGTCCCAGTAGAAAATTGTTATCTAGACTATAGGACATATGTTATGAATATTGTTAAAAAATATGAAGGGTCTAATTATAGAGGGGTTACTATTATAAACATTCAATGTGAAAAATTATATTAGGAAATTATAAATTTAGTTTTATAATGTAGAACAATCAACACATGATAATAAATTTTTTGTATTCTAGTAATCGGAATTAGAAATTTAGTAGATTATAGGGAAATAACTCCAATAGAATTACAACAAAACAATATCCAAATGATAAATTGTTTTCCCATTTATCTCTCAGAAGATATTCATGATTCATCTATAATCGGACTATTATTTGTGAGTTATCCATGTTATCTTCATTTACTAGTCTACATACTATTACATTACCACTTTAAAAAAAAATCATCAAAAGGCTATACTTCTGAAATATATGATTCATCTATTACTGGGTCATTGGATCCTTCACTATAATAACGCCTATTGTATTTTAGCAATGGAATATGATATAATATTTATTTCTTGGTACAACAGTAGGGTCCTAGAAAATGATTCATATCCAAACCGATTGTTTACATATATAAGATGACACACTATGCATTGAAACTATAGTATAATCTATTACCACCACCACTGTAGAACACTCCTATCTCATATATCTTCAATTATGGTAAAATGCATTTCTTGACTATGTATTCATTGCAGTTTGAACTATTTGTAAGATAAAATCTATGTATCCCATCATTAATAGTTCCTTATATACTCCATAAACTAGGAAAAAATATTTTATATCCCCTTTTTATATTAGGATTGATTTAATAGATCGGAAAATTTTCTCTCTTGGGTATAAATGATATCTACCTATAATGATCAATGAATGGGAAAAATCAATCATGGATCATAGAATGGTTTATATAATAGATACAATTATAGTTATTGAAGTGATTCTACATGTTATATGTATATATTAATCTATCACCCTTTCTCTTCTTGTGCCCGAGTAAATATTTTATTAGGGAGATATATACAATGTGACATTAAAAATAATGCAGTCTTGTATTTATACATTTTGAATATAATTATCACTATATCAATTTACGATACTTCACTTAGTCCAAGAATCCTCTTCAATATGCCAAGATGGATCTTTATCCCAATAATATAAATTCATTCACCTAATACATTTTTGGAGATTAATTTATTTAAGAATTTCATAACAAACATTAAGATAGGATTCTTATTTTCCCTCAGAAATATATCATCAACATACAAAACTAGAAGTAATATTACACAACTACAAATCCTCTTGGAGGCAAAGGTCTCAAATTTATTATAAATGAATCCAAAATCTCTTACGTCATTACCCAAAAATATTTCCCATAACCTTTATCATTATAATAACTCATTAATGGATAATAAAAACTTGAAGAATATATTGGAATCCATTAGAGACATGAAACCATCTAGTTATGTAATATTTTCATCTGTTATAAGGGTTTGAATTAATGAAGAATTAGAAATACCTTTTCCAAATATCATAACTTTGTAAAATGATATAGAATATATGCTTTTAATCGACATAAGCATTGTGACTACTAAAAATACATGATATAGTTTATTTCATAACATGGAATAAAACTATTAACAACTTTTTTTGGATTTATATGTAGTTATATTACTATCGATGTTATGTTTCTTCTTGAATACCTATTTGAAACCATTAGGGTATACATCCATAAGGGTATCAACCAAAACCCAAGATTGGTTTTGGTGGAAGGAATCTATTTCATTAATAATGGATTACTTTCACATTAATACATCTAATTCTTTTAATACATTTTTTCAGGATAAAGGTTTATTATTTAATACTAAAAAATTCTCACCATTTTGGGGAATAAAAACCATATATATCAATATCTCTAAACAATATAGTGTTCTATCATAGTACCAGTTTTTGTAGAAAAATTTCATCTAGTGGATCTTGATGAATATCCCCATGTTATTACTATTGTGTATCTCGATCCTCAACTTCTAAAAATTATATCTTTCTCTAACTATCACCATTGAAGATAATATTTTTTTATATTAACATGGCGCAATCTTCCATGATTAACATTTTATCTGAGGATTTTCATACTTATTATCCTCATATTTCATCGGTATATCCAATAATTATAAAACTTTTCTATATATATGAAGTTTTTTTTCTACATGAATCTTAAAATGATTCATATTAAAAAACATGTAAATGGGACATAAATTATTTCTTCTCATTCCTTAACTCATATGGGATTTCCCTTTTTTGCTTATTTAGTGCTTAATTGAAATTTTATTATGGTTAAATATGATGCATAATCCCTAAAGGATAACTAATGAAATTGATGACCCATCATGAATCTAAAAATGTCTAATAAGGCGTGATTTCCCATTTTACAGACACCATTCCCCTATATGATATAAATTTGAGTTGGTTGAGATAATATCTGAATATCATTTAAATAAATGGAAAAAATTTGATTAAGATATTCCTCTCGACAATATGAATGTATTATCATCATTTTAATATAAATATGAATCAATAATTAAATCTTGTATTCCAAAAATTGATCAATGGTATCCAATTTATACATTATTATATAGATATATCAATATCAATTAATTTCGGGGGAAATTATTAAGAATTAAATGTAATGAATTTGATATTCAACATGAAATATAACTCAAAATTCTATATTAAATAACTATAGATGCACTACAGATATTTCAAATATCTGAAAATGGTACCTTATTCATTTTCATTTGTAAAAAATCTTTAATACTATAAATATAATTAGAACATAATATTCTAAATAGCATTATACATATATTTTTTCAAATTGTTATCATTTACATGTCCAATATGGGGATTATATAAGCGGTGGTGAAATGAGTCATGTGAGATTGATTTTTTATTTATCTCTATGATTTTATTTTTATATTCTAATACATAAAGACGTTTATCCAAAAAAATTACCACATAAAATATGTTATCATCATACTATTTCCATTATTTACAGAGAATCATTAATATATGAAAATCCATTTTCAAAATAGGAATAGATATAATGATATTTTTCATACCATGAAATTTATTTTTTCCCTTATAACTAATATAAATACAATCATAAATGTCATATGGTATCCTGTAATAGATTTTGTGGCCACTATTTATCCATTGGAAACATGAATCTCCACCTAACCTATGGAAATATTTTAACTTCCACATGCTTGGTGTATTTGAATACACATGTGGGAACCAAAAAATGTATCAAATACCTACCAAATAGTAATATAAATATTATAGTAAAAATTAATTTCCAAAAATATTCTACTTGATTCATTATTAATGAAATTTACTTTCCCAATTTTCTATTATTTTCAAAATCAAACAAACTACATCACACTATTTGTTCTCTCTCTTGATATTTATAAATGTAGAAGGGTGGAATGAAGGTTCCTCATATGGAGCTTTTTTCCTAGAGAATTTCTCCATATGTTTCAACTTATTCACCATATGTATAAATTATTTCTCATGCCTCATCTCTTTATCATGACGGTGAATATAATTTAAGTGATTAGGGTGAATCTTCTCAATATTTCTGACAAAGAAATTCAAAATAAAAATAAAGAATAATGAAGGATTTACGTTTAGAATAAGGTTTTCTGAATTCCATTGGAATAATAACTCATATAAATTTTAATATTAACTATTGGAAATCATCTTTGGAACATAAATTTCATATACAACACATTTTTTTTATTTTTTATGTAATGTGTTTCCTAGAGATTTTAAATTTATGGTTTATTTCTTTCATCTGATTGAGTTGAGAGTGGTATGAAATCATAGTGTATTCACCCATATATTCATAAAATATTGGAAAATATATATTCATGGGTGATATCATGATGTATTATTACTAAAAAACTTGGGTATATGTTTTTACAATAAATATTTCTCTTCCTTAAGTACCTACATAGAGGTTTTAATAAGAAATCAAAGCACTGATATATACTAATTTATCTCTTGGTATTATATAGTATGCAAGCTATTATACAATCCATATATGTTACAAATGATCCAGTGATAATATTTCACCATGATACATGAGAAAGATATTTTTTTAATAAACTGTATTTCCATTTTCTCTATGAAATAAATCATACTTATTAATTTATATCAATTTCTAGTTATTATGGACTAAATTAGTTTTATTAGTCTCTCACTATTTTGTAAAATCGCAATAGACATCACTATTGGATTTAGAGTTTTCAATAACATGAATATTTAGGTAAGATGATCTATATTCCCTATAAAATAACAATGTTAATGGAATTGTCGAATTATATAGATGTATTCTGGTATGATTTTCTTTTCCAAAAAAATTATTTCTTAGAAAATTTATTTTTTTAGTTTAATATATAATATTTAAATCCTAAACTCTAATTTCTATTATTATTTCCCCATGATAGAAAATGTATTTCAAGGGATACAACTATATATTATCAAATGGGTTTTTTGACACATGACATTTATTCGAAGTCACAGATAAATAAAAAATTCCATATAAGGGATAGAGAAATACTATGAATAATGATTTCATTTTAAATCAAGTAATTGAAGGAAATTTTTATCTAAATATTTTCTTTGGGGGATTTTGATTAACATATACATAAATAGTTTTTATTTTATTCTCCACAATCTTGTTAATATTATGTGCATTTTGAATTATTAGATAAATATGAAAGATAAAAACCCATTCCTAATAATTTTATTTTATATTATATAATTTTAAAATTATTGTTATCTTATTTTGTCCATTTGACTTAGTTTAATTATCCAAATAATCATTTAATCACATAACTATGTAAATAACGAAAAATTGACTAAATAATAAATATGTGATTTATTCATTGGATTTTACCCATTATATTTCTTTTTAAGAAAAAGATAAACAATCTTTAACTCTTGTTGTAATTACTCCTTGATTCCATATATGTCTTGAATTATAGTATTTCCCCTTTAACCTTTTTATATACATGGATAGTTTCACCTTAGATCAGATTAGAAACTGGTATCATTTGTTGGGTGATAATCCTTTAGAAATTTAAACTGAGTTACATGTATGGTGCACTATGGATTTAGGATTATATAAAATGATCATTTTACACACAATCCCATGTATAATAAAGTTGTTATGGGTGAAATTTAGGTCATCAAAATTAATTTAACAATAAAATTATCACATAAAATCTCATACCATAAATAAATTAATTTAATAATTCTAACATATATAATGGTTGTTTGTGGTCATTATCAATTTTTACTGGAAACAAAAAAATATATATATCCTAAAAGATCATTACAATTAATTTTCATTAAGATAATTTTACTACTATTAATAAATTAATTAAACAATCGATAATTTATTAATTTATTTGAATATTTTATCCCATCATTCCTTGGGATATAAAATTATTCCCATTACATGTTATTATATTAAATAAAAATAATTTTTATTTAAAATAAATAAGTACATAATTTGTACTGAGGAAGAAATATAGTGTCTACATTTCTATGTAGGATTAAATTCATTATTGGTATTTATTATATATACAAAATATGTACTCTATAAGAAACATATTTCATAACTTTAAAGTAATATCAAATGAATTAATTTAATTTATAACATAGCCAACATGTACTATCACTTGTCATTTCTGGGTATTCATGTTGGGTATGATCTATATCATGTGTTCTTTAAATACAAAATCGATTTTCATGTATGGTGTGGAATGGTGTATATTGCATTTAAATCAATTTGTTAAGCCATTTAGTCTTCATGATGTGTATTAAATAATAAATAACATAAATATGAATGGAATATGCTATAATAAATTCATGTGGAAAACATTTCATTTACAATTATTATTACACATAATGCAATTATAATTTTTTTTATAATATTAATTAATAACAATTTCTATCCTCACAACATGAAAAAACAAAATCGACATGTATCAGCCATGGAATGACTCCTTGAAAAATCATGTACAGATAAAAAACTACCTTATAGTTTATAAAATTACCCATTCTTTTCATACATATGTATAACATTATTTTAACTCAATATTCATTTCATTACACCAACACATAGATGTGGATCATAAAAGATTAGTGCATTTGGAGAATTAGGACAAAAAAAATTATTTAGGGAAAAATATTCAATGTTTCTCAAGAGATATTATGATATAGTATTCTTCATATAAATAAAATAAATAAGTTATTATAACATAATAAGAAGAAAGGAATGTCAGCAATGTGTGAGATCTATAGAAACCTCGATCCTAGCTGCTCGAAGCCAGTGATGTGTTATAGTAAAATTGGCATCAGATACAAGTAAATTTTGTCCAAAAAGGGAAAATAGTTTAGTAATCATGGTAAAAAAGATACATACATGAATATCATATTATAAATGAATAAAAAATTAATCATATTCATACATATGATAATAAATTTATTCCATATTTGATATCCTTTCAAATAATTTTTTGATGAGTTCATAGAATCCTGGTTAAATGTGACATAATATGTGTGATCTCAAATTCTCATTATGGGAAATTACAATAGAAGAAACAATGAATCAGTAAGAATAGTGATTTGGCCTTGGTTAACATCTATACACATTTTTTTTAATCAATAAACTTCCAATGAATTGCATAAACAATATGGAAAGGTAAATAAAAAACACATTAAATTTATATAACATGATCAGAAATAAATAATATATGATGGTTAGAATCTAAATTAACATACCCTTTAATCACCAAATTAATAATGATGTTATTTCATATACATTTTCATAGTGAAAATATCGTGAAAAATAAATACCGAAAACAAATGAAGGATAATCTTAATTATTTGATATCATGTGTCTAGAACATGAACCATTGTACAATCAAGATCAATCCTCGTGACTATTTATTTTAGTTTGATGAAACCAATATATGATTAACTATCATATCAATAAAACATATAACAAGTTGATTATAAATACATGGTTGTGGTCTTTGATGAATAGAAATACTATAAAAATTTCTTCTAAAAATTTATTGAGGAAAATCTCATTGTTATTTTTAAAAGAATTTTGGAAATAAATTACATTGAAAATAAAATTTGGAAATAATTTCCTTAAAAAGTAACCATTTTAAATTTAAATAATTCTTAGAGGAAATTATAGTTCTTAAATCCATACATGACATACATTGTAAAAAGTACATTCCATTTACAATGTAAAATGTTTTCAAATTTTTCTTGCAAATAGACAAGGAAATTCTACTAAAAACATTATTAAAATAAAAAAGGATGGTAAAATTCCTTTCATAAATCATTTAGAAATGAAAAGAAAACATTTTAGAAATTTCATAACTAAAAAATGATTCCTATAATGAAAACATTTCTTCTACTAAAGAGGGATATATATAGTCTGGTTTTCATAAAAGTAGTTTCTAAAAGACATTTATTACTAGAGTGTGAAAAATGGTAATATTGTTTTGAGAGGGTCATGAATAATAAGAGGAGAATGAAATAATTTTATATTGACCAATGGCCATATAAATTCCATTAATTTAATTTCATGAATAATCCATGACAATTAAAATGAGATTGTGATGTAAACCCTAAATGTGGTCTTAACATTGAAGTAATAATTAATCAATGAATTAATTATGTTTTATAAAATTAAATTAAAAAAATTATGTTTAAATATATAAATTGATAGTCAAATTCATTATAATCATAACCATATAATATTAATGATAATGTGGAAGTAATATTACTTAATGAAAAGGAAATGATTTATCCAATTTATCTAACATGTAGTAATTTTAATTTCAAATACCCTTAGGTGAAAAAATTGAATTTGAAACTCTATTTACCATTAATATTGAATTATTCATTACATTACATGTCAAAGTGAAATTATTTACACTATATATAATAAATTTTAGGCCGAATGATAATTTATTCCTCATAGAATGGAAATTGTGATGAACCCTCTTACGACATGGTGAATTTTGAATTATAATCCTCGTAAAAGAAATAGTTCCAATATACCAATAAGAATAAGTTATTCATGATATTAAATACAATAGGGATAGTATATACACCAAAAAGATGAAATAAGTTTCTAAAATGTGGTACGCCTCATTTAAATTAATTTTAAACTAGAATCCATTACCACAATGAAAATTTTGAATATTAAGCCCCATGAAATAGATAAAATAAAATAAAACATTAAATTGCAAGAAGATAAAATAATTAATGATATAAAATATCAAAATTCTTAATAAAAACACCACAAAAAATAAATTTGTTGTGATTATGGTGTATGCCTCATGAATATAAAAGGGATACAATAATCCCTTAATACATAAATTTTGAATCATAATCCAAATAAAAGAGATAAAAAAATGTAACATTAAAAACCACGAATTTAAAATTAATCACGATATAAAATATGAAAAGGGTAATTTGATATAGAAAAAAAAAATAAGTGTGGGTTATGATGTTAGCATCACAAAATTAATAGTGGGAAAATATTCCCTTACTACTTAGTATCATTTAAATCAATCTTCCCTTGAAAGATATAACATGAAATGAAACATTAAATATGATTATGATAAAATAATTGTTGAGATAATATATTGAAATGGTTTTTATATACACCACACAAAGTAAATAAGTGGTTATTATGATTTATAACTCATAAATGTGAAATGATACAAGAATACCATTCTACATAGTAAAAATTGAATCATAAGAACTATGAAAGATATAACATCAAAAGAAATATTAGATAAAATAAATATAAAATAGATTATAATATAAAATATTAAAAGGGTAATTATATAGACAATAATAAATAAATATTGGGTAATTATGATATGCACCTCATAAAAGTAAAAGTGAGACAAGATTCTCTTACCTTATGTTTCTTTTAGAGTGAATGTAATATAAATTTATTAAATAATGTTTTTAAATATTTCGAAAATTTATAAATGAATAATAATCATATTTATAATTTAATTTATTAAATTCTAATAAAATATCATTACCCTTTTGTTAACAATCTATCATTATTTTCACTATGTTTGGTGTTAATTGCCTAGTATTTGGAGTATGTATTGACTTTTTAATTGAACTTCATATTAATTAGAGAATTATTTCATCATATATTGAAATTAAATTGTGATTTAAAATTCATATATAATCATTATAAATATTTATTATAATCCATTATATTTGGACATAAGAAATTAAATGTTCTGTTCATATTGATGGTAGACTATACGTAAACATGAATGAAAATTGAATTTCATTATCATATTTACAAAAGTAAAGGTAAATGTGAAACATGTATATTATATTTCCATTTTCATATTTATTTCATACGTTTCACATAGTGTTATTAAAACCATCCTTCATGAATTCCATGTATACCGTGACTGAATCACAACTCTTTGACGAAGCAGTATTCCACACGACCATAAACAACATTATCATATTCTTACAAAATATAGTGTATAATCTAATGTGGTATAATATATATATATATATGTGAATAAATAAAATATTAATATCATTTATATCATATTTAATTTTTAATCCTTCATTATTCCAAAAATGAATGTCGGTTTGTGGAAGAACGAATGACATTAGTTCGTCAAGTGATAGTCTACCGAACAGATGAACACTAATTGTATATCCCATATGATGGATGTATGTGAACGTGATGATTTATCACATAGAATAAAAATAAATATACTGAATATAATTATTTTAGAATGTAATATGTTAATAAGAATAATATAAGTGTTTGATAAAGAAATAAGAAAAAGTGATCATTGAAAAATGTTAATTCATTTTTGGGTAACTCATTTTGTGTCATACAGAGAAACATTCCTTGGATTGATTTATTAATATAGTGAGGCATCTATTAGGATGGATGGGATTCTTAGAACATATTTTGGAAGATTTTTTAGGATCCAAATTTATTAAGACATGTGAATAAGTGGGAGTAGTGAGTGCCTTTTTATAATGGAGGCGGGGCGACTATGTGTAAATATTTTAATCTAGAATTCCACCCTCATTTTTACCATGTGTACTGGAAGAAATAATGTAAAATAAAATTTGAAAATTGGATTATATATTTGAAATTGAAATAGAAAATGTATTTTTGGATGAATTTTCTATAACATTTTTGTTATAATGTTCAATGTTCAGTAATTTGTTTACCAAATTTTTATTATAAGCACAGAAATTAATTTAAATAACGTTATAAATATTTTTTTAAGGAAACAAATTTGAAATTATTATAAAATATAAATTAAATAAATTAAAATATGGAAACCCTTTTTATAAAATTCAATTCACATAGGTGACATAAATTAATCTAAAATAGATTTTATGGAAGGGATGACCAAGAAGTGTTTTAAAGTGAAATTTTCATAATAATACAATGTTTATATATCTAATATAAAAGTGAAATTTATTAAAATGAAAAAAATATTATTAATTTTAAAATAACTAATATAATTTTTCTTTAAAATCTACTTTTTATATAATTTAAACTAATAAATTATGTATATGTAAAGCGGTTTTCTATTTAAATTCAGAATTTTTCACTATTCATCAAAAAAACGAAACTTCTATATAAATTTTCTAAATCACAATTCTAGCATATTTATTTACATTAAATAATGTATTTTATTTTGTTAATTTAAATATATAAAATTTTCAAAATTTATATTTAATATTGGCATCCCATTAAAGGGTGGTAAAACCACCATTATAAAAATAAAGGATTTTATGTGTAAAAATGGATTTATTCTTATATTATGACTCAAAAATGTATTAGAAGACAATTTAAAAACATTTTATAGAATATATAAAAAAATTTCATTAATACCATTAAATTATTGTAATTACTTTAATTTATTTTAATGAAACACCTTTATGAGAATTAAAAGATTTACATTATATTCAATTGGGTTTTTTATTCCTTTCTAAATAATTGGAAATCATTGAATTAATTTTATATTAAAAACCCAAATAATTTTGTAATTTAGTTAATAATATTATTAACTACTTATTTAATATCTATATTAGGTCTTATAAGAATAAATTATAACATTTTAATAATATATTGTCGTTTTGTATAAAATGGTCTTGCTTGTAGCTTGACCTATAGATGCAACACATTTTTCTAAGACATGAAATCTGACGCAGTATTGAGATAATTGGAAGATAAAATATAAATTATACCATAATGTCTTGGAAAGTAATATTATATTACCAAAAAATTATCTTTTATAATTTTTTGGGTGTTACATTCTCCCCACCGTAAATATATTGTGTCCCCTAAATTTAAGCTCGATCATGGTAATAAATGGTTTGATATGTTGAATTTTGAAATGACAAATCATGATATGGATTTGTGAAACATCCTATTGGAATGAGTTAATTGGTTTTTCAAATTTCCTATGGACTAACATGTAACTAGGTCTCTATTTAAGAGAAACCTTTTGGAAATTAGAGATACAGACATATAAGTAAAGTATAAATATTTCTAGGTGTTTATTGAGATTATAATTCTAAATCAAGTGAATTTTTAATGTAATGTTGAGGAAAACATATACAAAAATCCATGATGATTTATAATACCATATGTTTGACAAAAATTTGGGTATTATGAAAACATTTTGGCCTCTTTCCTAATTTAAATAATTCTTTTCTTTCATAATAATAATATATAAAATAGAAACATGATATGTTTCGATATCATATAAACAATTCAATCTTTTTTTAATTATTTGATAAAATTATAATTCATCCTATACACCATGGAATTTATATCCAAGAAATAATTCATATTTTGAACATCTAAAATCATATTATAATACCAATACATAATGTAATTATATTTTCCTATAACAATTTTCCAAAACAATTATGTTTAAAAAATTAATATATAAAATAAAAAATTAACACGACAAGTTCATCGTTAAAATTTATTCATACATTAATTGACTAAAAACAGAGACATAGTAACATGTGCATTTTTGAGGTTAGCGATTGTAGTTCAACCCTTATCGCCCATAGATAATGGGTTCGAGTCAAATGAACCTAACAAACATGATTATTTTTCACCCATAATAGATGTTTTTTTCTAAAACAATATTAATATAATTTCTAAAATAATTATTATGAGCTTACTTTAAATCTAATCATTAAATACAATTTCTTATATTTTATTTATATATAACCTTATTATATAAATACATCAAATATTTATTTCCATATAGAAATTTCAATGGTATTTAGTTTATCATTTTGAAGAGGGCATAGACTTTAGTAATTCTTAGGAGCCCAGAATTTTATGAAAAACTACAAATGGAACCTTAGGATTTTTATTATTTCCTTCCATCGTACTCTCTATTTTCCTCATTAATTATTGGATTTATGACTATCTATCCCATAAATAATTCATTTCCCCATTAAGTTGAGACACATTTCATGGTGTGTCTTTCAATATTTGTGGAATGGTGTAAATCGATCATTCTTATCTCTATGGTCTTCACCACTTGAGATATTAGAAAAAATCATTCTAATCTTCATTGGTGAGATTATGATCTGGTTAAGGTTTATTTTGTTAATCAATTTTTTTTGGAAAAAATATTAGGAATAAATATAAAATATTCTACTCTAATCATAACCTTATTTGGTTTCTCATTTTCCCAACATTGTTCTTAATGTTTGATGTTAACATGAATCTTTCAGGTTCCATCAGTTGAATAAATAAAGGGTTCATAGTGTGGGTAAAAAAATTCATAGTGATAATTGTAATGACAAAATCTTTAATTAATGGAAATTCCTCTTGAACTAATTAAATGTTTATTATGGTTATATAAAATGTGAACATCTTTGGTTTTATGTTTTTGGATTTTAAAATACCGTTCTGAATTGTTATCATTGCTAATATCGTCGTTGAACAGTGATCACATGATTAGTATAAATATAGGGCTTTAAAAAATCCATTTTAATCAGAAAAAGGAAGTGATGGCCTCATCCAGTAGATTTTCCTCATACGAAGCTCATTGGTCGGAGCTCGAAAATTGGCTAGCATCATTGGGATTAGCTCTTGACCAAGCCCATGCCGATCTTGAACACATTAAGCTTGAGCGGAACCTACTATGAGATAAGTGGAATTTAATAGGGATTACCAACCGAGCGATGTTATCCGAGCCACCCCAAGAGTTTTTAACCATCGCACACCTTACCATTAGGTATTATGCGGGTGTTATAAGGGGTTATGTAACAAGACCCAATCACTATGACAATGTACATTATTTTTTTATAAAGAATGTACATTCATTTTATTATTGTTACTTTGTAAATAGTTTTTAAAGAACAAATAGTATTTTTATTTAATATTCAACTAAGAAATCTATTTTGATGAATTAATGGGTTTTTTAATTAAATAATATTTTAATAAAAAATTACTATTATATTACTTTTTATTAAATATAAATGATCATATAATTTTATGACTGCAATTGTAATTTTGATTATGGTTGGAAAACTTTTTTTGTCAAAACCAATGAATTATTGGTAAAGGTTGGTTTTTATTATAAAAAAAGCACATATTTATTAATTTATTTGTATAAAATAAACTTTATTTTAGGAATCAGGATGTCTGAGTTATCCAATGGTGAATCTTTCATAATTTTCTAAGACAGTCGAATTGTGTGGGTAAAAATTAAATACTATTTAAATATATAATTTTTCCATGACATCATATTGACCCAACAGTAATGTAATAATGTAATAAAAACATTATTTTAGGACAATATATGTTTTACCATTAAAATAATGCGATTTTTGGTTTCTTTGATTTATTTTACAATGCTTTAGTGGACCATCCATGACTTATAAATCATTTTCCCTTTTTAAATTGTTATCCTTAAGAGTGTTACTCACCTCCACATAAGAAAACATTTTATATTAAGATGTTCGTTTAATGGCCTTATAAAATATGGTTTTCCACTCCCCTTTGGAAAAAATCATGGAAAAAACATAGGCTGGTTTGTGGTATTGATTAGTTTAATGTGTGGTGACCCAAACCTAAATAATAAAGAATTCCATCTCCTTTCCTATATAAACCCACATAAGAGCCCACTTCCTATTCACTCAAAGCCTTTGGTGTTCGACCAACCCCTACCCTCATCTCTCTATAATCCTCCCATGGTTCACCAAGCTCTAAAGAAGCCTCTATAAATCCTCTCCCAAGACTTTGGGATCACACTAACAAGAAATGGATTTCATCCTTTATCATTTTTGTCTAATTTTATTTAATATGTTATGCCCATTTTTTCAATTAAAAATGTTGGGGTTTGATTTTTATCCACTTCCATACTCCCCTTTTTATTTTTGGATCATCAGAGACCCATTTCTCCCTCATTATTTTCTATTATTTACACTTGTTACCATGCCGAATTTCCTTGAGTGATTTCTCTCACCTCTTTTACATCCATGTAATTATTTTGTATTATGCATCTAAATTCCATAACATTTCGTAGGACATGTATCTTTATGACTTCCTTAATTTCCATTTCATGTATATATGATGAGTCACCCTTTTCTATCTCATCAACCATTTCATGAATCCTTATGACACGTCGTTAGGCTACTGAAATTGCACTTTGTTTTTTCAAGCCATGATCATTGTGTAGTGAATACCATACCCATGTCTCTATCAAGGGTATTAACCTTTATAAACATATACATATTGAATGTTAAATTCATGTATTTATTCCCCATTACTTAACCGTGGAATAACTTATGAGGTTAATTGATCCCATGATCCTTGTGGCACACTTAAGCATGAAATGAAATGATTAAGAAGGGTGTTCCTTGATAGCGCTCCATTGCATTGGACAAAGTATAGTATCAGGATATATCTTGTACAATTGGTGTTGACTCATTAAAATTCATGTGAAACATTGTTATACTCATGATTTATGTTCAATGAGGGTTTACTCATGCTCCATGTGAAGTGGGCCTTGGATCATGGTAATTCTATGTTATGTGTTGTCGCCACATTTCCATGTTATGATTATCATGCTATATCTTGACTTTATGTTCATGTATCTATCATTCTCCATTGATATGCCTATTGTATAAATTTTTTTTATTCCTCATGTTTTTCCATGTTTAACCCTTTTATGGGCTTTATAGCTCACCCTTTTCTTATGAATGTCCTCTGGTTATCCCATGCAATGCTATGTACGAGGGAATGTAATGGTCATGTAATGGATGTTTTCAATAAAGATTTTCTATTTAATGTTTTAAGTTGTTATATAATTATAATAAACCCCAAATACACTAGACCTCTGGATATTCTATGTTGTATCAAGTGATGATTATGTAATTAATAATGTTTTAGTGTGTAATAAAGAGCAGGGTTGTTATAGTTGGTATCGGAGGGAGGTTTATGTATTTTTCAGATTAGGATTAGAAAACCCTAGTTAATACATAGAGACTATAATAAGCATAATAAAAACTTCCCTATGTATTAGTGATTATTGAGTAAGTGGTTTAACAACCAAATACATCCCTGTCTGGATACGAGCAGGTAGAGGAAGCTCTGGGACAGATGTATCATAGGGGTAAAACCTGAAAACACAACATTGAGCTAGACTCGAACGAGAACTAGTGTACGACAACATGTCTTTCTACACTCTTGGTTATGACACTCCCAAGGGATAAGATTTGGTAAATTCACAAGCTTAGTATGAATCCTTTTTAAGGGAATGGAAAAATGCCACTAAGAATATATGTTAGAAATTACATCATGAATAACATAGATTAAAGCATATGGATTCATAAGTTAAGCAAATTAAAGTTATTTATATGTAATAAACATTGTCCATGGATTACCCTTTATGTTTTACCCCTAACATTCTATTTATTCCAGCCAATGACCAGTAATAGGGGGACTCGGGTTAAGAACTGACATGAAGATCAATGTGATGACTATGCTAATGAGTTGCCCAATCTGATGGGAGCGGTAATCGCAAACATTGTCATGCTTCTCTCTTAGTTAACTCATAATTTGAATAGAATCATGGGTCAAGAAGAAAGCTCAACCCCCCCCCCCCCCAGAAAGAAAAAGTTGCTATCGAGAGCTTAATGAGACAAAGGCCTCCTATTTTTAATGGATCATCTACTCTATCAATCATTGAATAATGGAACAACTCAATTGAAAATATATTATACATACTTAGATGTTCTGAACAAGAGATGGTTCTCTTGAATGCTTATCGTATGGATTTTGAAACTAATCAATGGTGGACGTTGATAAAAAATATAATGCTTTAGGAGGAGATATAGGCGTTGGAATGGAAGGATTTCCGAAAGATTTTTTTCGATAAAAAATTTTCGCACACCCTCCGACTTTTAATGGAAAGGGAATTCTTTTCCCTCAAGCAAAAAAGATGACGAATCTATCGGAGCGTACGTGGAAAACTTCAAAAGTATTGCACGATATGCCTCCATCTTTTTCATTACCGTTGAATGCAAGGTTGACAGTATCTTTGGTGGGTTGAATCCTAGCCTACAGAAAGCGCTGGTGATCAATGACTTTGACATCTATGAGGAAATTTTATGATATGCCATCATTGTTGAAATGGAGATCGGATAATCTCAGGGGTATCATGGGGATAAATAGCATAAGGGGGGCTTCAGTGTTGGCGGTCTGATGGATAAATCCAATGGTGCTAAGAAGATCCAGCACCCCACTTTCCAAATGTGCATAAAAAGCACCACAAAAATTCCCTGAAGGGGACGCGAGGATGCTTTAGGTGTGGACGAGATGGGCACCTAGTTGTTAACTGCTGATAAGAAAAACTCATGGCTTCAATAGAGGATATGAATTCTTTGTTCGAACCGAAATGCATAGCTCATTGATAAAACATCAAAGAAACCAAGCATCTTGCAAATCAGTGCCCTAAGACAAGGATTTTTTGAGGAAACCAACAAACTCCAAGGTAGCAAGTGTGGGATTTTCCCATCAGTACTACCAAAGTGAACCATGAAAATGAAGTAGTGAAAGGTATTCTAGTTATTCATTCAATAATAGTGAATTTACTTTTTTATTCACGTTCTACACATTCTTTAATCTCCAAAAAGTTTAGTAGAACAATCCCATCACCACCACAAATCATGGATGTAAAGATGTCGATGAGTACGAAAAATGGGGCAATCATGGAATCCCATGAATATAACTCCTCTCATGTCTTAATATGTGGATTTTAATTCCCGAAAAACCTCAGGATACTCCCTTTGGTGTAATTTGATGCAATTCATGGCATGGATTGGATTTCCTTATATAGAGACAACATAAATTTCCGTGAGAGGGAAATCACTCTCCATGTGAAGAATCGAACCCCAATTCTATACATGTAAATGGTGGAAGATTAATCATCATTAGCTCTATAATCTCTAGCATGGATATTACTTCCCTATTATCACACGTATCTAGCATATATGACTAAGTCTAAGGAGGAAACCATCCATTAAGACATGCCTATTGTGAGGGAATTTGCTAAAGTGTTTCCTGAGGAATTTCTTGGTCTTCCTCCAAGAAGAGATGTTGAATTCTCAATTGACCTTATACTTGGGGCGTTGCCAATATCCATGACTCCATATTGTATGTAATTTGTGATGATTGAGGATAAGAATAAACAACTACTAGATAATCTTGATAAAGGGTTTATATGCCCAAGTGCTTCACCATGGGGTGCACCAGTCCTCTTCGTCAAGAAGAAAGATGGGTCAATTTTCCTTTTCATCGATTATCATGAGTTTAGCAAAATCACTATAACGAACAAGTATCCTCTCCCACAAATCAATGACTTATTCAATCAGCTTCATGGAGCACAATAATTCTCTATGGTGGATTTGTGGTTGGGATATTGTCATGTAAATGTGAAGAAAGAAGATATCCCCAAGACTGATTTGTGTAAAAGATACGGGCACTATGAATTCATAGTAATGCCTTTCAGACTAACTAATTCTCCAGCAATCATCATGGACCTGATGAATAGTTTCTTTAGGGATTACCTAGAAATATTTGTGGTAGTATTAATATATGATATTCTTATATAAACTAATACCATAAAGGATCATGAGGAGCATCTAAGAACTGTAATAGAGACCTTGCGGAAAGAGAATCTGTAAGAAAAGTATAGTAACTGTGTGTTCTGGTTGAAGGAGGTCTCATTCTAGGGAAAGATCATCTCAAGAATTGGGATATATGTGGATCCCTCCAAAATTGATACAGTTCAGGGATGGATGAGGCCAATATTTCTAACAAATATCAATAACTTCCTGGTGTTAGATGGATATTATCGGCGATTTGTGAGAAATTTCTCAAGATTGTCCAACCCTCTTTCCAAGGTAACTCGGAATGGTGTAATGTTTTCTTAGAGTGATGAATGTGAAGAGAGCTTGAAAGAGTTAAAAAAGAGGATTATCACTGTGTCCGTGCTCACTTTACCCACAAGTGGAGAACTTTTTGTGGTATTTAGTGATGCTTTGAAGAAGGGAATGGGATGTGTGTTGATAAATCCATCCAATGGCCCGGAGGCCTTAATTTTTTATTGATTTTTTATAATCCACATTTCAAGGGGTGAGGTGGGACCCATACATGGCCCGTAGGCGTAAGTATTACATGGCCTATACGCCTTAAACGAATTCATTACATGAAGGTATCAAACATTACATACAACCTAGACTAACTACTTGGAACTGATCCTCTCCAGTATGTTCATCATAAAATTATCTCTCCACCTTCGCATGGTGTGTTCTGATACAAAATGACAAAGTCATTTCCTATGATTGAATTCAATTGAATGATCAAAAGAATAATTATCCAAAACATTATTTGGATTTGGCTATAGTGATCCTCATTTTAAAATTTTGGTGGCATTATCTCTTTGGGGGGAAGTGTGAAATATCTATGGACCACAAAAGCCTCAAGTATATATTCCCAAAAAAGAGTTTAACAAGCACAAACAAAGACAGATAGATTTGATCAAAGACTATTACTGCTCAATCCATTACCACCCTGGGAAAGAAAATAAGGTGGAAGATTATCTAAGTAGAAAGGACCCGACGATTCTATCATTGATGAGAATTGAAAAGGATCCAATCTTCTTAGGTTTGATGAATATGGGCATGGGAGTCATAAAGAAGGGTGAATCATCAATCCTTCACAAATTATTTTTCAACCGTCTCTTTTGTAAAAGATAAAGGATTCTCAAAAGGATGATATGGGAAATCTCGATGAAAGTGGATGCTATCACAAGATAGAAATCCTCGGAGTTCAATGTTAATGAATAATGAATTGTGAGATTTGGGAAAAGACATTGTGTTCCATCAAGTTTAGAGTTGATGAAGGACCTTTTGGATGATTCACATAGTTCAAATTTATCTATTCTCCCAGGAAACAAAAAGATGTATCCAGATATCCGAGATCGTTATTTGTGAGAAAATATGAAGAAGGAGATTGCAGAATTTACATAAAAGTGTCTGGTGTGTCAGTAAGTGAAGGCTGACAAACATAAGTCTAAGGGGATGATGAAACTATTCCCCATACCAGAATGGGAATGGGAGAACATCACCATGGACTTTGTCATTGGACTTCCGAAAACATCCAAAGGCAACAATGCAATCTAGGTTATTGTGGATCATCTTACAATGTCTGTACACTTCATTGAATTTGGGTGGATTTCTCATTGGATCTACTGGCATAAATATGCTTCAGGGAAGTGGTAATGATACATGTAGTACCACTATCTATTGTATCCAATAGAGACCCAAGATTAACCTCTATGTTTTGGAGGAGTCTTCAACATACTCTGGATGCTGAACAAAACATCAGTACAACCTATCATCCTCAAACTAATGGCCAATCTGGGTGAACTATTCAAACACTAGATGATATGTTATGATCATATTCTATGTACTTCAACGGAGGGTGGGACCAACGTATTCCACTGGTTGAATTATCCTACAATAACAATTTACACTTTAGCATCTGAATGGCACCTTATGAATCCCTGTAAGAGAAGAGGTGCAGAGCACCAACATGTAGGGATGAAGTCGGTGAACGTAAGCACCTACGGCCCGAAATGGTCGATGAAATGGTTGATAATTTGGAAACCATTAGACATCATATGAAGGTATCCCTGAGTAGATATAAGAGTTATAATGATAACCATCGATGAGACCTTGAGTTTAAAGTTGGAGATATTGTATTTATACACATATCTCCATGGAAGAAGGTCATGAGGTTTGGAATGAAAGTGATGTTACGTCCTAGGTACATTGGACCCTTCACGATTCTTGATCATGTTGGGGTTGTGGCCTATCGACTAGCACTTCCACCTACCATGGCCAAAGTACATGTTGTCTTTCCTGTATCCCATTTAAGGAATTATATACCAGACCCTTCAGATGTAATCTCTTCATTGGTAATATAGCTAGAGGATTATCTTTCTAACAAGGAGAAACCATGGAAGATCATAGATCATAGAGAAAAAGTTCAACAAAATAAGACAATTCCCTTCATAAAGTTATTGTGTAGAAACCACACGTTTGAAGAAGTGGCGTGGGAATTAGAGGAAGTGATGAAGTAGAGTTACCCGTATTTTTTTAGATTATGAAAATGAAATTTTGAGGGTGAAATTTCATAAGTGGGGGTGGGGAATATTTTAATTTTTGAAGCATTCATTGATGGAAAGTCCTCTTGATCTAATTCAATGATTATTATGGTTATATAAAATGTGTACTTCATTGGTTTTGTGTTTATGGATTTTAAAATACAGTTATGAATTGTGACTGTTGCTAATATTTCCATTGAATATTGATCACATGATTAGTATAAATATAGGGCTTTAACAAATCCAATTTACCCAGAAAAAGGAAGTGATGGCCTCATCCAGTAGTGTTTCCCCGTACGGAGCCTATTTTTCAGAGCTTGAAAAGGAGGAGGGGTCGTTGGGAATCACTCTTAACCAAGCCCAAGCTGATCTAGAACATGTTAAGCAAGAGTGGAACCGACTACGGGTGAATTGAATGTTAATAGAGATTACCACCAGAGCGATGTTATCTGATTCGCCCCAAGATTCTCTCACCATCTCACACCATACCCTTCGGTCTTATGTGAGTGTTATAAGGGGTATTGTCATAAGACCATGGTAGATGACTATGTACATTATTTTTTCATAAAGAATGTGCATTTATATTATTATTGTTACTTAGTAATAGTTTTTAAAGCACTAATTGTATTTTTAGTTAATATTCATTAAGAAATATATTTTTGATAAATTATTGGATTATTGAATTAAATATAATTTTAATAAAATATTAATATTAAATATAATTTTTATTAAATATATCTGATAATATAATTTTATGAATGCAATTGTAATTTTTATTAAGGCTTCAAAACTATTTTTTTCAAACTCATGGAATTTTCAGTAAATGTCAGTTATTATATTAAACGTTAAAATATAAATTTATATAAAATTATTTGGATCAAATTAATATTATTTTTGGAATCATGATGTTGAAATTATCCAATGGTGAATTTTTCATAATTTATTGAGACCGTCAAATATTTGGGTAAAAATTAAATACCATTTATTATAAAATGAGTTTTATAACATCATAATGACCCAATTGTAACACCCCAAGCATCCATAGTACGTTTCCGTTTGAATAATGACATGGCATGTGTTGTACGCAACATCGAGTTCTAACACACACCGCAACCGATCAAACTAGCCGTTATGAATAGTAATACCTACTTTTTGAAAATTTATACATTTTATCTTTAAAAATAGACTTTATTTTTGGATTCCTAATATCGAAATTATCTTAGGGTGAAATGTTGGTACTTTTCGGATTACTTTCATATTTTGATGAATAGTGAAAATTACTAAATTTTAATTAAAAACAAATTTTTTAATCAAAATAATTAATATTGATAAATTATGAATTTGAGTGGTCTTAAAGTATATTTAGAATATATTTTTACCATTTAATAAATTGTTGTTAATTGGACATAATTTGAAAATTAAACCGAACATAAACAAGTATCAATCTTTTGATAGTTATTATATCTTAAAAACACGCTTTTTATTTTGACAACGGGAATAAATTTTAAATTAATTTCTACCACTTCTGTGTTTGAATTTGGAAAAATGGATTCCATATTTGGAATCAGGATGTATAAATTGTGTAAATAGGTAACTCTTATTTTTAGACATTTTGAATAATTTCTTCGTAAAATATTTTATTTACCATGGTTAATGGGTAAATCCGGTAAATAAAGGTTAAAAAATAATATTATAATAATACTAAATAACCCTAAAACGTGTCCTAACCTTATTGGTAGATACATGTCCGACCATGGGAATATTTGGGTCGATTTTAGGACCCTATAGAGCCACTTGTAGGTGATAGGGACACTTTATTTTAGTTAAGTTAAAACAAATACAAAAATGACATAAACATATATCTTTTAGAAAAACAATTTTGATAAAGGGTTATATATGGTGTATTTTAGACTATAAATATTAATTATAAAGATAAAAATATTTCCTACATAAAGGTATTTTATTTATAATTTTTAGACATTAAATAATTTAATTTATTTATGACCCAATGATGATGCAGTAATTACAATAAAAGTGGGAAAATAAAATAATTTCTATCATAAATTCCCAAATAAATATAATTTGAGACTTTATATGAATAACAATAATGTAATAGGTTAATATGACGTGTTAGGAATGATTTAATTAACTTTTTTCGAAGTAATCATTCTGTTTTTTTTTTCAAAAAAATCAATTTCCCAAATAGTGTCAAAATTGACATAAAAGATTTTTTAAAACAAATATTATAATATGAATTGATATTCAATTCCTAAAAATATAACGTTCTTCCAAGAGACTTATCGCATGATAGGTGTATCATTAATGGACCACTTGGTGGTCTTTTGGAGGTATATAGTATGTTTATTAACTATATAATATAAAAATACAAAGTGACATGGTAAGTGTCAAACTAATTAACTAACAGTTAATACTTAAAGATATTGTTAATATTGTAACCCAACCCTGTCTAAATAGTATTGGTTGAATGGTTTTCGACCTATCTACACTTTAACCTTTAAATAATAAACTTTGGAGCCATTAGAAACCAAATATGAATTTATTATAAAATAATATTTCTATCTTTTCCAAAGGTGCCTCTCACCCTTCTTATAAAAGGGCACTCCTCCTTCTCATTAATTCACACCTTCAACGCCTTTTTTTTCGGACAACCCCTACCCAAATACTCTCTCAAATTCCCTCAATTCATCTTAGAGGCCTTACTTTAGTCATAAATCCAACCTAAGGAGGCCTTTTGATCAAATCAAATGGAAGAACCCGGAGATGAGGTAATTATTTAACCACCGTTTTCAAGTTCCTTTCTTCTACCACTTCTTATTTCTTTGTTATTACCATTATAAAATAATAAATCCAGTATATTATATATACTCTGATGTTATTATAAACATGGTAAAACCGTATTTCAGTATTTTATCCATCCTGTGAATGACATGTCACCATACGTGCGTACGTACGGCTTACCGTCTCCACGTCGTGGTGTAATTGTTATTCAAAACATTAATATATGGATGGGTATAAAAATGATTTTTAGTTCAAGTAAATAATAAATATAACATGATAATTATTCTTTATATATGATATACCATCCATTTATATATTATTTTAACATCAAAAGAATAATATTGTCGCTCGTGCGTACGTACGGACTACCATCTCCACGAACACGATGAGATTCATTCTCCATCGTATCCATTCAAGTATAATTTTCATTTTATGATTTAAAAATAATGTTTAATGACTTGATATAATTCTAGATATTAATATGATACATCTTATCCATGACAAACATGTCTTATGTAACAAAAAATACCAAAAAAAATGAGTAAGTTAACACCCGAAACGATGATAATACTAAGATATTATTAACAAAGCAATGTTAAAAGATCATATATGATATCATATTAGTATATATGATTCTTGTATAATTAAATAACAATTATTTCATCATTATATAGGAGGTTAACCTACCTGCAACCAAGGAAAAAGTACAAAGTAAGGGGTTTCTTATCTCACTTTTAATTCCGTGAGAATTCCATTGTTCGCCACATATTTATTACAGGTGGTGTGTGTACTGCCCATGTTTGTAATCATTGTGTAATATACTTTAATTAATGTATATTTACATCATCATTTTATGATCCTTCTTTCATGGGTGTATGTTTTTTATGTTACCAAATCAATAAGGGAATTTGAAATTTCAATTTCCATTTATTCGGCTTTACGCATACTTCATTTATTATTTTACTACAAGATTATGGGTATAATCACTATTCATTTGATTATTTCATAAATTCCACTCCCCTTTATGTGGATATACTTTTTATACACATAATCACTCCATTGATAAATTCTCAAGTCATCGGTATGAACTTGATAAGAGTAATTTTTACTCAATCTCGATTTGTTGGGATAAACATCCAATTCATTAGTGTTGTTTTTACAAGAATATGTGTGAATGTCCTTTGATTATTTTACACTGAATATCCAATCATATTTAGTGTATTTATATTTGTCACACATAATTATGTCGTTGATTTATCCTTATCCTAAGGATACGACCTTTATGAGAGATCTCACCTCAATTTACATTCCATTGAGACTTCTTTGTTGTTATAAACCAAATCACTTTTATATGGTGTATATAATGTACTTTGACATAGTATATCATGAATCCCTTTATTCTCATGATATTAAAATGTTTTGATTACCTCAATTGTTTTTATTCATGGGTCTCTCTTTTGGTTAGAAACTCTAACTAAAATACCATTTTTAAATGTTTTAATGACTTATTCTTCTAAATATTTATCATTAATGTCCATGTTTTAAAAATGGTTTTAAGGATTTATTTATATAGACATTAATGTTTTAAAATTAAAAATCCTTTTAAAAGTTTCAAAGTGGTATGGGAAACATTGATTCTAAAATCTATTTTAAATGTATTCTTGACAAATAGTGTGACTTTTAAATGTTTTCAAGAAAAAGGGGGATATTTCACTCTAATTTTTTTGATGATTATTTTCATCTATGTCAATATCCTTCACCATTCTCGATTGAGGTTAATATGATAAAATAAAATGTTCCATATTGTATCGAATGGGTTATGTTTGATTGTGGATGTGCTATTTCTATACCATTCATGGTTTGTGGATAAAGTATTGACATTTCGTGTGCTAGTTTTAATACGAATGTTTGTGTTATTTTTAAAACTTTTCATATGAGGAATGCATTGGACTTATTAAGTGACAGGTGGAGCCCGCTATAGCTCCTCGATGCATCAGTAGGTCTCATGAGACAAACTAGTGTCTTGGCACAAGGCCTTGAAAAAATCTTATTTGTAGTCTTGGCACGAGGCCTTGGCTACGTGGTTA
Source organism: Viscum album (assembly GCA_963277665.1). Lineage (NCBI taxonomy): Eukaryota > Viridiplantae > Streptophyta > Magnoliopsida > Santalales > Viscaceae > Viscum > Viscum album. Next base: position 1,147,086,765 of record OY728127.1, on the reverse strand, counting down.
TGATAGTCTGGCATTATGCATTCCATCATTAAGAAAGTGGTTGTTGATATTTCATGTGATTTTGAGACTAGTAGAATATCCATGTGAATAAGTAAATGGCATTATTTCATTTTATCTTTTCCATATTATGCTAAAGTTCATGTTTAAAATGCTTTTGTTTTCATTATAAATTGCTTTAAGTGTTTATGCTTATCTATGAAAGCTTCTGCTATATTTTTATCCTTACTGAGCATCTGAGCTCACCCCTTTCAATGTTTTATTTTTCCCAGGATTTGAAGAAGTAATTTATGAATGACATGCAGTGATAGTATGAGGGGATTTGAAGAAAAGATGTTGTTATAGTTTTTTTACCTTATGATGTAATTTAAGACTTATGAATATATCTAGTGTTTCCAAGACTACTAAACTAATCGGTCTTTCGAGACTTGATCCTTTGTGATCATGCCAATGTTATATAATAATGCACCGACTATGGGTAACTGGGGTCAGGGTGTTACATTTGGTATCAGAGGAAGTTTAGTACAAACCTTGGAAGCTATATTTAGATAATCTCTGATTGGAGCATGTAGAACTATGATGAACTTTGAGGATTAGTATAGAAGAACTTCCTAGAATTTCGGTATTGTAGAGATTTTTTGTGAGTTTTCCGAGCAATACATCCTTGTCTGGATACGAGCAGGTAGAGGCGGCTCTGGAACATATGTACCTAGGGGTAAATCCCGAAAACACCGCTTTGAGATAGACTCAAACGGGAACTGGTGCATGACAATGGGCCTTGCTGTACTCTTGGTTACAACACTCTCGGGGGATATGCTTTGGTAAATTCACAAGATTAGTATGATCCATTATTAAGGGAATAAAAAATTCCCATAAGAATATATGTTGGGAAATAGATAGTGGATAACCTAGATTTTAACATAGGGTGCCCCAAGCTAGGTTGTATTGTTCAATTACAAGATTATCATATTATGCCTAATTTTTTTAACATTCTTATTATATAAGTATTCAAAAACACTAATTATATTTTCCTTTTGTTAGTTAAAACATGGAGAAATCAAGATCACGAACAAATCTTCTCCCTCTTCCTGAAGAACTAATTACAATTATTATCCAGAAGTCATGCGCAGATGATGTTGAAACATTTTCAAATGTCCAAGTTACATGAAAACAACTTTATGAGACATCCAATACGTTTAGCATTGTACGATTCTTTCAAGGATCAAGTACCGACTATGGGATAATATTGCGCTCTCAACTTTCTTACCAAACTATGTAACATACCAAGTATGTAATGAATAATAGATATTTTTATCTATGTCTATTAATGATTAAGACAGTGTTTTAGAGGCTTAAAATGAAAATAAATACAATCTTATGCATGGAATACACTAATATTCTTAAACGATTGTTTTATTGCCTTTTGATGGAAAAAACTTTTTAAATGTATCTTTTGACAATTTTATAAGCTATGTTTGTCAAAATAAACTTATTATTTATAATTGGGACATCAAAATTTACTTTGTGTGAATTTTTTGTATTTTTCCGATAAAGTTCAATTTTTAATGAATAGTGAAAATTGTTGTATTTTAATTCAAAACCCCTTTTTAATATAATTTATTTATATGAATAGATTATCTTTTGAGTTAGTTTTGAAGTGAAATTAGAATATATTTTTACCATTTTATCCAATAGTGGTCATTGGAATCAATTTCACTTTGAAATCGGACTTAAACTAGTGTCAATCTTTTGATACGTATTGTTTCATAAAAACATGCTATTTGTCATGACAGTGGGAATTAGTTATTAAATTAATTAATACAACTTACATTTTTGAATTTTTTAAAATATACATCATTTTTCAATTCATAATATCAAATATTTCTTAGGGTAAAGTTTTGGTATCTTTCTGAAAAACTTCAATTTTTGATGAATAGTGAAACCACTATGTGGTAGTTAAAGAAACTGATTGTCCGTTTAAATGAAACATTTCCACTTCTGTGATTTTTTTTTCAAAAATCCGACATACATGGTTGTAATTAAGAAGTAAAATGTGGTTCAATGAGATTAAAATAATTTTTTTGGGAATAGTAACTTTTAAGTTCTTAATCGTGATTAGTGGTAATTAGTGTAGTTTAAGGTAAAAATAAAGTTTTAATAATATGAGATGAGCTTTACACATGTCCTACCCTCATTGGATGTGTCATGGCCGACCAAGACAATCCATGGGTCAACTTGGGGACCCCATGGAGCCACTTTGGTTGGGAAATGACATAAATAACTTTTTATTTAATGTTAAAGTAAAAATGACACAAACAAGAGATGTTTTACTAAAACAATTTTTACATGGGGTTATACAAGTCAGATTTTTGATTATAAATAGTAATTGGAAATATAAATATGTTTCCTACATCATAGTATTTTTTTTATAATTTTCAGACTTTAAATAAATTAAATTATTTATGACATCATGATGATGCAGCGATTACCTCATTAATAAAGGACTTAAATAAAATGAAATGATAATGTGAAATCTATGAACTACACATGTCCAAAACCTATTTGATGGGTGGATTTCTAACTCTTATCACCTTACCCTTGAATTATATCAATGTGGGACCTTTTTAATCCGAAACTCATTTTAAAATAAAGTAAAATTTCTTTACTTCCCAAGAGTGTCCCTCCTCTCCCCTTATAAAAGGCCCCCACCTCTACCTCCTTACACAAACTCCCAAAGCCTTTGGATCAGCCAACCCATGCACATTTTGTCTCTCCACATCCCTCTATTACTCCTGGAAGCCTCAATTTGGGCAGAAGTCTTCCCAAGGAAGCTTTTGAGCTCAAACCAAAGGGAGTTACCTGATTTTAAGGTAATGTCTTCACTTGAGTCCTTTTGTTTTATTTTGCTTCTCCAACCCCCTAAACCCTTTTTATTCATTTATTTTGTAACAACTCCAGTATCTTCAATATACTAGGATGTTTTTATAAGAAGGATTCGATCTACACTTACACACACCTACATCTAATGGTAAAAGGACATACTTTTTCCGTGGATGGTGAATTTATGCCTCCCGAAACGATGATTGTTCATCATTATTTTAACATCTTCAAAGGTGGACATTAAGATGTCACTATATTTATATATGATATATAATATGTTTATGTTTTCCTTAAGTTTCTGTATTTTTCTTTTTGGGAATACCTTTATCGTTTCCATTATGGGTAAACGCGATATCTTCATTTAAGGAAGTACAGACTACCGCCCCCTCAAAGTGATTTGATTCGTTAATACCACATGTGGGACGTATAAAGGATGAAGTTATGATATTATATATGATATTAAATTGGAATTATAATATACCTTTATATAATTATGATTCCATCCTATAAAATATGAAATAGAAATGAAAGTAGCGTTCATGCATACGTACGGCTTACCGTCTCCGTGAATGGTGCATTTCATTTCTTACCTCTAAATGATTATGTAATATTATAAATGCATGTATATACTGGATATATATGATATATATGATATATACATCATGATTATAATTCTGGATATAATGGATAAATGGACAACTTGTAATTATATAGGGTTTATTTTTGACTCAAGTACCAATGATCGTTAAAACGACCGTTATTAACATAAATAATTACATAGTGTTCATGACATGACAATAAGTGATATAAATGGAATAATGAACTTTAAAAATGTTCTTAAACAAGTATGAATTTACTCAAGTTTATTATTCAGGAGATTAAAGAACAACCGAGTCAAGTCGGACCCGAGGTATGGGACTTCGTCTCAATCTCCTTTCATTGAGGCATATTTTGTTTTATACACAACCTTCTTTTATACGGTGTATAAACCCCTCTGACTTTTACGTTTATTCAAGAGGAATCTTTTTTATACGAATCGTTTACTAAATGTCAAAAGGGAATGTTTTTGTCGTACGTATGCGGCGACAATGACTTCTCCGCCGCCATGACAATTATTTGAGTTTCCGCTTCCTCTACAAGCCATACCTTTTTTAAAAAAAGAAAAATAAATACCATGTTTTACTTTTCTTTTATTTTGGTATTGAAAATTGTTTTCATAATGTTTTTATATCAATGTTTTGTATTGACATCTTGTGATTGAATGGTGGAAATGTTATGTTTCCTTTATGCATGTTTTATGTGATACGATTATGTTGAGGTTCTTGGGCATTATTATGAAGACGGGTGGTTCCGTGATAGACTAAGGGCGGGTGAGCCCGATATAGCTCTCCAATGCATTGGGTAACGTGATAGAGTGAAACATTAAGGTTTCTCCAAATATATTTAGGGAATATAATGTGATGGGTATTCCAAACGTAACCAAGAGGGTTACTCCCTACGTAAGAATGTTTTGAATGCCTCAAGTTACCTTTATGTCTTATGATTTCTATGATTTATTCATGATTTGATGAGGTATGTTAAAGTGCTTATGTTTTATGGGTAAAGTATGATTTCATTCTTATGTATATATGTAACCATGTTTCCTTTCCATATTTTTATATCCCTTACTGATCTTTTTATGCTCATCCCAAATTTTTTTTGAAATGTTTTTCACAGGTCATGGGAAATGTACATGATATGATTATAGTGTCAAGGAAGTGTCAATAATGAATCCATGTTTTATTTTAAATACGTTTCCATTGATGGGAAAGAAGAATACTATCTTTATGTAACAACTTTGTATACATTTGGAATGTAATTCATGTTTTATGATCTAATTCTCTAAAATCTAAACCCGAAAATATCCTCAATGTGTAATCTTGTAATAACTCAAGATTAAGTAAGGTTTAAGGCTGGGGCCTTATAGTTGGTATAAGAGGTCGGTTTAGAAAACTTTAGGAGTTAGAATTCTATTAAATGATTATCCAAAAATATTTTTTTTGAAATTATATTGCATTTGAAGATTACCATGTTGCATCATCTAAGACATGTTAGTTCAGAATGGTTTTCCGCAGAGGAAACATGGAAGAATTGCTAGGAAGGCATACAGATGGAAATAACCTTCTGAATCAGCATCCTGAGATGGTCGGAATTGGAACTGAACAGTTTGTTGCTGTAATGGCACAGTTGATTCAGGCGATAAATGGTGGTGGTATCCATGCACGAGATTAGCCGGATCAACCGCAGAGGAACATGTCAGTGGTGGAACATTTCATGAGGCAACATCCCCCATCATTCAGAGGATCATCTGACCCTGTGTTAGCTGAAGGGTGGATTAAATCACCGGAGAAGATTTTCGATGTCATGGGGTGTTCATACAATCAAAAGGTTAGTCTTTCTGTTTACCTTTTGGAGGGTGAGGAAGAATAGTGGTGGTCTATGGTTAAAAATATCAGGGGAGCCGATGAGATTGATGATCTTGAATAGGATGAATTCAAAGGTATGTTTCTTGAGAAGTATTTTACTAAGGTAGTTCGACATAGGATGGAAAAGAAATTCTTGGAATTGAGGCAAGAGGAAGAATCAGTGGCTACCTATGAAGAAAGTTTCACTCGATTAGCAAGGTATGCTCAAAATTTTATCTGAGACCTTGATAGTAAAATCAATCAGTTTTACTTAGTATTAAAGCCAGAATATCGAACGGAATTATCTCCTAGTGAGTTTAAAAGTTATGAAAAGCTTGTTCGATGTGCTGATAAGGTGGAAAAGGAGTTTTCCGATGATCAGGTGTTCTATAACAACCAACAGAAGAAGAGACCGAGGTGGAAGGAGAAAGGTAAGAATTCTTCAAAAAATTCTGATGGTAAGAAAAATATGTTTCCAGTTTGTGATAAATGTAGAAAAAGGCATGATGGGGAATTTCTTCTGAATTCTGGAAAGTGCTACTGATGTGGTAAGATGGGACATAAGGCTCATGATTGCACTGAAAATGATCAAGGTGAAGGTAAGAACAAATTTGATTTATAGTTAGTGAAATGGTATAAGTGCAATGAGATGGGTTACTATGAAAACGAGTGTCCGAAAAAGAGCTTGAGTGATGGGAAGAAGTTAGACTACAAGAATAAAGGGGTGGTGAAAACCTTTGCAACTACTTCAGCAGATGTCGGGCCATAAAATGAAGTTGTATTAGGTACTTTGTTTGTTTTTTTCAGATTATTCAGTGTGTTGTTTGATTCGGGGTCTACACATTCTTTCATCTCTGAAAACTTTTCTAGTAAAATGGGAATACCATCTCAAGAAATGACTCCGGAACTTTTTGTAAAAACACCTGGGGGAAATGTTGAGGCAAAAAGAATTTATAAGAATCTTCCTATCCTTATCTGTGGAAAGAACCTACTTGAAAACCTTATTGTTCTACCTCTAGTAGAGTTTGATGTTATCCTGGGTATAGATTGGATCTCTATTTACCATGCTAAGATTGACTATAGAGCTAAAGAAGTTTCTTTACAGAAAGACTTTCAGTTTGTGTACAGGAATGAACCCTTACTGTTGATAACTTATCAAGAGGCCGAGAAACTTGTAAAAGATGGAAATGAATGTTACCTTGCACACATTGTTAAAAATAAAGGATCTGTTCAGATTAATGATGTGCCAATGGTAAATGAGTATCCTGATGTTTTTCCTGATGAGTTTCTTAGAATAATACCAGATCGGGAAGTTGAGTTTACTGTTGACTTAGTTCCTGATGCTAAGACAATTTCAAAACCCCCTTATCGAATGGCTCAAATTGAACTTTTAGAGTTGAAGGAGCAATTGCAAGATTTATTAGAGAAAGGTTTCATTTGACCTAGCACAACACCATGGGGTGCTCCTGTTTTATTTGTTAAAAAGAAATATTATTCAATGAGACTTTGCCTTGATTATAGAGCCTTGAATAACATCACTGTTAAGAACAAATATCATTTGCCTCATATCGATGATTTGTTTAATCAGCTCCAGGGAGCTCTGTATTTTTCAAAGATTGACTTGAGATCGGGGTACCATCAGCTGATGGTAAAGGAAGTAGAAGTTCCGAAGACTGTGTTTCGTACAAGATATGGCCATTATGAATTTGTAGTAATGCCTTTTGGGATAACCAATGCACCTGTTGTATTCATGGACTTAATGAATAGAATTTTCCATGAGTTCTTGGATATGTTTGTGGTGGTTTTCATTGATGATATTTTGGTGTTTTCTAAAACTAAAGAGGAGCTTGAAAGGCATTTAAGGGTAATCTTTCAAACCTTAAAAGAAAAGAAACTGTATGGAAAATTCAGCAAGTGTGAGTTTTGGTAGCAACAAATTCCATTCCTTGGTCACATTGTTTCTAAATATGGGATAACTGTTGATCCTGCAAAAACAAAAGTTGTGGAAGACTGGCCAAGACCCACAAATGTAACTGAGATTCGTAGCTTCCTTGGTTTGGCAGGCTATTACCGAAGGTTTGTTAGAAAATTTTCACGGTTATCTAGTCCAATGACTAAGCTAACTCGGAAGGGTGTTATGTTTATCTGGACAAAAGAATGTGATGATTGTTTTCATGAATTTAAAAGAAGATTGGTGAAATCTCCAGTTTTGGCACTACCTTCCAGGAATGGTTAGTTTGTTATCTACAGTGATGCTTCATTGAAAGGACTTGGTTGCGTCCTAATGCATAATGATCAGGTAATTGCTTATGCTTCATGACAGTTGAAAACTCATGAGGTAAATTACCCTACACATGATTTGGAATTAGCTGCTGTTGTTTTCGCTTTAAAAATTCGGAGACATCATTTTTATGGAGTAAAGTGTGAAATATATACTGATCACAAAAGTTTAAAGTATATATTCACTCATAAAGAGTTTAACATGAGACAGAGGAGATTGCTGGAATTAATCAAGGATTATAATTGTACAATTCATTACCATACGGGAAAAGCAAATAAAGTGGCTGATGCTTTGAGTCGAAAAAGTAATGCTTCATTAGCAATGTTGCGTTTGGAACATGATCCTTTGGTAAAGGATTTGATGAACTTTGGAATAGAAGTTGTTGGTGCAGGAAGTTCTTCTGTTTTGTTTCAGGTATCAGTGAGATCATCTCTGTCAGATAGAATCAAGCAAGCATAGAAGCAAGACAGTGAGTTTCAGAAAAATGTAGAGTTGGTTCAGAAGGGTATGTTGCCTGAATTCAACATTGATAATGATTGCGTTTTGAGATTTGGGAAGAGATTGTGTGTGCCTTGTGATTCACAATTGAAGAGAGAGTTGTTATGTGAAGCTCATAGTTCTCCGTTTTCAGTTCATATTGGCAGTACTAAGATGTACAGAGATCTGCGAGAGTATTACTGGTGGGATGGAATGAAAAGTGATATTGCTGATTTTACTGTGAAGTGTTTGACTTGTCAACATGTTAAAGCAGAGCGGCAGTTACCGAAAGGGATGCTTCAGCCTTTACCAGTGCTAGAGTGGAAATGGGATAATATATCCATGGACTTCGTTGTGGGAATGCCGAAGACCCCTCGAGGTAATAATGCATTCTGGGTTATTATTGATCGCTTGACTAAATATGCTCATTTCCTTGCTATACGAGATACTTTTTTCCTAGACCAACTTTCCCGTTTGTATCTTAAAGAGATATTCAAGTTACATGGAGTTCCTCTCTCCATTGTATCTGATCGTGATCCGAGGTTCACTTCTAAATTTTGGAATGGCCTTCAGAAGTCGTTGGGTATTGAATTAAATTTTAGTACAACTTTTCATCCTCAATCAGATGGGCAGTCAGAATGAACAATTTAGACCTTGGAGAAAATGATACGAGCTTGTTCCATGGATTATTAGGGATGTTGGGACCAACATCTTTCTTTGGTTGAATTTTCATATAATAACAGTTTTCATTCTAGTATACAGATGGAACCATTTCAGACATTATATGGGAAGCAGTGTCGAACTCCAGCTTTCTGGGATGAAGTGGGTGAAAGGAAGTTGATGGGACCAGAATTGGGAGAAGAGTTGGCAGAAAAAGTTCAGCTGATACATAAACACATGAGAACAGCTCAGAGTAGGTAGAAGAGTTATGCGGAAAACAGGAGGAAGGATCTCTCTTTTGAGGTAGGTGATCATGTTTTTCTCAAAGTATCACCATGGAAAAGTGTGATGCGATTTGGTAAGAAAGGAAAGTTGAGTCCATGGTTCATTGGACCATATGAAATTTTGGAGAGAGTTGGATCTGTTGCTTACCGAGTGACGTTACCTCTGAGTTTATCTCAGGTACACAATGTTTTTCATGTTTCGATGCTGAGAAAGTACATGCCAGATCCATTTCATGTTTTGAGTCCAGAGGTAGTTCAGCTAGAAGAGAACGTATCTTATGAGGAACAACCGGTCCATATTATTGACCACAGGGAGCAAGTGTTATGGAATAAGGTGATTAATCAGTTAAAGGTTTTGTGGAAAAACCACATGATGGAAGAGGCAACATGGAAATCTGAAAATTCAATGAGGGATAAGTACCCCCATTTATTCGATAAGTAAATAAATTGCGGGGACGCAATTTTCTAAAGGGGGGAAGGATGTAACATCCCAAGTAAGTAATAAATAATAGATATTTTTATCTATGTCTATTAATGATTAAGATAGTGTTTTATAGGCTTAAAATGAAAATAAATACAATCTTATGCATGAAATAAACTAATATTCTTAAAAGATTATTTTACTGCCTTTTGATGGAAAACCCTTTTTAAATGTATCTTTTGACTATTTTATAAGCTATGTGTGTCAAAATAAACTTATTATTTATGATTGTGACATCAAAATTTACTTTGTGTGAATTTTTGGTATTTTTCCGATAAAGTTCATTTTTTAATGAATAGTTAAAATGTTGTATTTTAATTCAAAACCTCTTTTTTATCTAATTTATTTATATGATTAGATTATCTTTTGAATTTGTTTTGAAGTGAAATTAGAATATATTTTTACCATTTTATCCAATGGTGGTCATTGGAATCAATTTCACTTTGAAATTGGACTTAAACTAGTGTCGATCTTTTGATACGTATTGTTTCATAAAAACACGCTATTTGTCATGACAATAGAAATTAGTTATTAAATTAATTAATTCAACTTACATGTTTTGAATTTTTTAAAATAGACATCATTTTTGAATTCGGAATATCAAATATAGCTTAGGGTGAAGTTTTGGTATCTTTCTGAAAAACTTCAATTTTTGATGAATAATGATACCACTAAGTGGTAGTTAAAGAAACTGATTTTTCGTTTCAATGAAACGTTGCCACTTCTGTGATTTGATTTTCAAAAATCCGACATACATGGTTGTCATTAAGAAGTAAAATGTGGTTCAATGAGATTAAAATAATTTTTTGGTGAATAGTAACTTTTAAGTTCTTAATCACGATTAGTGGTAATTAGTGTAGTTTAAGGTAAAAATAATGTTTTAATAATATGAGATGATCTTGAACCATGTCCTACCCTCATTTTATGTGTCATGGCCGACCAAGAAAATGTATGGTTCAACATGGGGATCCCATGGAGCCACTTTGGTATGGAAATGACATAAATAACTTTTTATTTAATGTTAAAGTAAAAATGACACAAACAAGAGTTGTTTTACTAAAACAATTTTACATGGGGTTATACAAGTCAGATTTTTGATTATAAATAGTCATTGGAAAGATAAAATGGTTTCCTACATCATAGTATTTGTTTTATAATTTTTAGGCTTTAAATAAATTAAATTATTTATGACATCATGATGATGCATCGATTACCTCATTAATAAAGGATTTAAATAAAATGAAATGATAATGTAAAATCTATGAACTACACATGTCCAAAACCTATTTGATGGGTGGATTTAGAACCCTTATCACCTTAACCTCGAATTATATCAATGTGGGACCTTTTGAATCCGAAACTCATTTTAAAAAAAAGTAACATTTCTTTAGTTTCCAATAGTGCCCCTCCTCTCCTCTTATAAAAGGCCCCCACCTCTACCACCTTACCCACACTCCCAAAGCCTTTGGCTCAGACAACCCCGGCCCAGTTTGTCACTCCACATCCCTCTCTTACTCCTTGAAGCCTCACTTTGGGCAGAAGTCTTCCCAAGGAATCCTTTGAGCTCAAACCAAAGGGAGTTACCCGATTTTAAGGTAATGTCTTCACTTGAGTCCTTTTGTTTTATTTTGCTTCTCCAACCCCCTAAACCCTTTTTATTCATTAATTTTGTAACTACTCCAGTATCTTCAATATACTAGGATGTTTTTATAAGAATGATAAGATCTACACTTACACACACCTACATCTAATGGTTAAAGGACATACTGTTTCCGTGGATGGTGAATTTATGCCTCCCAAAATGATGATTGTTCATCATTCTTTTAACACCTTCAAAGGTGGCCATTAAGATGTCACTATATTTATATATGATATATAATATGTTTACGTTTTCCTTAAGCTTATGTATCTTTCATTTTGTGCATACCTTTATGGTTTCCATTATGGGTAAACGTGATATCTTCATTTAAGGAAATGCGGACTAACGCCCCTTCAAAGTGATTTGATTCGTTAATACCATATGTGGGACGTATAAAGGATGAAGTTATGATATTATATATGATATTACACTGGAATTATAATATAACTTTATATAATTATGATTCTATTCTATAAAATATGAAATAGAAATGAAAGTAGCGTTCATGCGTACGTACGGCTTACCGTCTCCATGAACAGTGCATTTCATTTCTTACCTGTAAATGATTATGTAATATTATAAATGCATGTATATAATGGATATATATTATATATATGATATATACATCATGATTATAATTCTGGATATAATGGATACATGGACAACTTGTAATTATAAAGGGTTTATTTTTGTCTCAAGTACTAATGATCGTTAAAATGACCGTTATTAACTTAAATAATTACATAGTGTTCATGACATGGCAATAAGTAATATAAAAGGAATAATGAACTTTAAAAAGGTTCTTAAACAAGTAGGAATTAACTCAAGTATATTATTCAGGAGATTAAAGAACGACCGAGTCATGTCGGACCCAAGGTATGAGACTTCATCTCAATCTCCTTTCATTGAGGCATATTTTGTTTTATACACAACGTTCTTTTATACGGTGTATAAACCCCTTTGACATTGAAATTCATTCAAAAGGAATCTTTTTTATACGAAAAATTTACTAAACGACAAAAGGGAATGTTTTTGTCGTACGTATGCGGCGACAACGAATTCTCCGCCACCGTGACCATTATTTGAGTTTCGGCTTCCTCTACAAGCCATACCTTTTTTTAAAAGAAAAATAAATACCATGTTTTACTTTTCTTTTATTTTGGTATTGAAAATTGTTTTCATAATGTTTTTATATCAATGTGTTGTATTGACATCTTGTGATTGAAAGGTGGAAATGTTATATTTCCTTTATTCATGTTTTATGTGATACGATTATGTTGAGGTTTTTGGGCATTATTATGAAGACGGGTGGTTCTATGATAGACTAAGGGCGGGTGTTCCCGATATAGCTCTCCAATGCATTGGGTAATGTGAAGGAGTGAAACGTTAAGGTTTCTCCGAAGAGATTTATGGAATATACTGTGATGGGTATTCCAAACGTAACCAAGAGGGTTACACCCTACGTAAGAATGTTATGAATGCCTCAAGATACCTTTATGTCTTATGATTTCTATAATTTATTCATGATTTGATGAGGTATGTTAAAGTGATTATGTTTTATGGGTAAAGTATGATTTCATTCTTATGTATATATGTACCCATGTTTCCTTTCCATATTTTTATATCCCTTACTGAGCTTTTTATGCTCATCCCAAGTTTTTTTTTTGAAATGTTTTTCACAGGTCAAGGGAAAGGTACATGATATGATGATAGTGTCAAGGAAGTGTCAAGAAAGAATCCATGGTTTATTTTAAATATGTATCCATTGATGGGAAAGAAGAATACTATCATTATGTAGCCACTTTGTTATTATGTGGAATGCAATGCAAGTTTTATGATCTAATTCTCTAAAACTCTAAACCTGAAAAGATCCTCAATGTGTAATCTTGTAATAACTCAATATTAAGTAAGGTTTAAGGCTGGGGCATTATATGCTAAGAGTGGGAAGTACCATCAGGGTCTTTTAAAATTCACCACTATGTCTCAAAATTACGATGCACTAAATTATTTTTTAGATGCTGCAGAAGAGGGAGACCTTCGAGCAGCCTATATGTATCAAATTATATATTTATGTTTTTTGGGATATACGGAAACTGATTGACCAAAACCTTATTTTGAAATATTTGAAGATTAATCATTAATAATTTTTCTAAATAACATGTTAAAGATGATGTCTCAAAATTATATATAAGAAATACCTATTTTTTGTGATGCATCGATGCTTCCATCGATATAATCCAAGATGGATGAGGTGTTTTTGGGTAAAGGAAGTAGATGATTTTGAAAAATTCCAGAGGTACCATTGTGAAACATGAACACATTCTACCAAAAGGCAATTCGGCCTAGTCTCTCTAGAGTTCATGATGTGTTCCACATTTAACTAGTGAAAAAATACATGTCTGACCCAATGCATGTACTCACGTATGAAGAATTAGAACAGGAACCCGATCTATCTTATTGTGAAGAGCCTATCAGAATTCTTCATACCAAAGATCAAGTTTTGAGAAACCAGATGACTCGTCCCGTAAAAGTTCTATGGAGAAATCATAAGATGGAAGAGACAATGTGGGAACCCAAGGAATATGTGATGAAGAACCTATGTGGAAATAAATGGATGGTGAAATGTTTAAAAGTGTAAGTGCTCTTTATTGATGGGATTACTTTGGAAGAATTTTTTCTTTTATGTGTAACCCTGCAATTTATCATGTGAAAATGATATTTTAGGAAGACTTATCTTTTCTCTTGTGGATATAGTTATAAATAACCATTTCGTCTTATATGATCATTTGGTTTGAGGTAATTACAAGTTATTATATTTTTGGATGAAAATGAAAGGTTTGAGATAACATTTGAGGTTAGATTATGTTATGGTTATTTTGAAGAATTTATCTCATTTTGGTAATATTATAAAATATAGTTTTTGAAAAAGGAAAACACATAGACCGTGTGATAACCCGTCACGTCAGACAAAGCTGTTGGAATCGAACCCACTACCAAAGTGCGATTGAGATTTATCGCCTACCACTGGACTACGTGAAGTCCCTGGTTAGTGTGACTATTATTTTTAGTTAAATGATTTTATTTATCAATAATAATTTGATTTGGGATCTTACGTCTTATCAATTGAATACCCTTATTATAGGAAAATGATTTCATGATTATGTGATAAATGTTATTTTGGAAGATGTTCGCTTTGTTGGAGACACTATATGACCAAGGAAAATAGAATACTATGGAATTTCATTTGAGGAGTAATGGTGGATTTTTATCTATATTTTTATTATAGATTTATAGTGATTTGGGTTATTTATGGAAATTATTAACCTATAATAGAGAATATGTGATTAGGTTAATTACTTTTAAGTATGTGACTTTATGAGTTGTTGATGTCATTTGGAGATACAATTTAACATGGAAGACTACATAACCAAATTTTTCTATGTTTTGGGTTTCAATATTAGTTTGGATTATATTGAAGGATTTTAAGGACAATTTCTTATTGAATGGTATTTATTTATCTTCGGGTTATTGTTGGTTTAATTTTAGAAATTAAGATTAGTGGAATATACTTTTGGGGATCATCAGATCTTATAGTAACCATTTTGGTTTGTATTAATCTCTATAGACAAGGTAAATATGTAGTTTATCCTTCATGGATCTTGTGATTCTATAAGAAGTTTATTCTATCTCTTCTAGTGTGACCAAGTCTTCTTGAATACTCATCGTTTAAAAATGAGTTATTAGTTTGAATTAATTTAAGAATGAAACTTTACAAAAAAATTAAGTATATATCTTTATGTTCTTAGTCAATCTCATAAATTAATTCCTCATCTTGATGTAATGTATCTTAAAAAAATTATAAAAATGTTGGCCGTTTACTTTTCCTACTGGGAAACTAATTACTGTTTGTCCCATCACAAGTTTGTGGTTTTCTAATTGTTAACTTTCTCCTGATCATGTTTTCTATCCCTCTCAATCAGAACTTAACACATAGTTTATTGTCTATATCCATGTTTTCCTACATGTAATCCTAGTTTGGGTTATCTTGGGTGACCTTTATACCTCTCTTCCTTTCTATTAAAGTGATAGTTTTAATGACTCATTTTCTGATATGGAACATTACATTATATTCTCAAGCCCAATTTTTTAAAAAAATTGCAAGGATGAAATTTATTGAAGGAGGGGAGAATGTAACACCCCAAGCTTCCACGATACATTTCCCTTTGAATAATGCCATGGCGTGTGTTGTACGCACCATCGAGTTCTAACACACACCGCAACCGATCAAACTAGCCATTATGAATTGTAATGCATAATTTTTGAAATTTTATACATTTTATCTTTAAAAATGGACTTTATTTTTGGATTCGTAATATCGAAATTAGCTTCGGGTGAAATTTTGGTACTTTTCGGATAACTTTCATATATTGATGAATAGTGAAAATTAGTAAATTTTAATTAAAAACAACTTTTTTAATCAAAATAATTAATAATGATAAATTATGAATTTGAGTGGTTTTAAAGTATATTTGGAATATATTTTTACCATTTAATACAATGTTGTTCATTGGAAAAAAATTTACAATTAAACCGAACATAAACAAGTATCAATCTTTTGATAGTTATTATATCTTAAAAACACGCTTTTTGTTTTGGCAGCAGGAATTAATTTTAAATTAATTTCTACCACTTCTATGTTTTGAATTATGAAGAATGGATTCCATATTTGGAGTCAGGATGGAAAAATTGTGTAAATAGGTAACTTTTATTTTTAGACATTTTGAATAATTATTTCGGTAAATATTTTATTTACCATGGTTAATGGGTAAATCCGGTAAATAAGGGTTAAAAAATAATATTATAATAATAATAAATTACCCTAAAACGTGTCCTACCCTTATTGGTGGATACATTTCCGACCATGGTCATATTTGGGTTGATTTTAGGGCCACATGGAGCCACTTGTAGGTGATAGGGACACATTATTGTAGTTAAGTTAAAACAAATACAAAAATGAGATAAGTGTATATCCTTTAGCAACACAATTTGTAAAAAGGGTTATATATGTTTGATTTTTGACTATAAATATTCAATAGAAAGATAAAATGATTTAATACATAAAGGTATTTTATTTATAATTTTTAGACATTAAATATTATAATTTAATTATGACCTAATGATGATGCAGTAATTACCATAAAAGTGGAAAATTAAAATAATTGATATTATAAATAACCAAATAAATATAATTTCAGACTTTTTATGAATAACACTAATTTTATAGGTTAATATGACATTTTATGAATGTTTTAATTAACTTATTTGGAAGTAATCATTATGTTATGATTTTCACAAAAATCAATTTCCCAAATAGTGTCAAAATTGACATAAAAGAGTTTTTAAAACAAATATTATATTATTAATTGATATTCAATTCCCAAAAATCTAAGGTTCGGCCAAGAGACTTATATCATGAGAGGTGTATCATTAATGGACCACTTGGTGGTCTGTTGGAGGTATATAGTATGTTTATTAACTATAAAATATAAAATTACAAAGTGACATGGTAAGTGTCAAACTAATTAACTAAGAGTTAATACATAAAGATAAGGTTAATATTGTAACCCAAACCTGTATAAATCCAATTGTTTGAATGTTTTTCGACCTATACACAGCTAAACCAATAGATAATTAACTTTTGAGACATTAGAAACTGAATATGAATTTATTATAAAATAATATTTCTAACTTTTCCAAAGGTGCCTTTCACCCCTCTTATAAAAGGGAATTCCTCCTTCTCATTAATTCACACCTTAAAAGCCTTTTGGTTCTGCCAACCCCTACCCAAATACTCTATAAACACACCTCACTTAAACCTATAGGCCTTACATTAGTCATAAAGCCAACCTAATGAGCCCTTTTGATCAAATCAAAAGGAAGAACCCAAAAAATAGGTAATGATTTCACCACCCTTTTTCAAGTTCCTTTCTTCTTCAACTTCTTATTTATTTATTATTACCATTATAAAATAATAACTCCAGTATATTATATATAATTTTATGTTATTATAAACATGGTACAACCATGTTTTAGTATTCTATCCATCCTTTGAATGACATGTCCCCATACGTGCGTACGTACGGCTTACCGTCTCCACGTCATGGTGTAATTGTTTTTAAAACATTATTATTTGGATGGTTATAATAATGATATGTAATTCATGTAAATACTAAATTTAACATTATAATTATTCTTTATATATGATATAACATCCATTTATATATTATTTTAACATCAAAAAAATGATATTGTCACTCGTGCGTACGTACGGACTACCGTCTCCACGAATGCGATGAGATTCAATCTCCATCGTATCCATTCAAGAATAATTATCATTTTATTATTTAAAAATAATGTTTAAGGAATTGATTTGATTCTTTATATGAATAAGATACATCCTATCAATGAAAAACATGGCTTACGTAACAAAACATATCCAAGAAAACGAGTAAGTTAACACCCAAAACGACGATAATATTAAGATATTATTAACAAAGAAATATTAAAAGATCATATATGATATCATATTATTATATATGATTCTTGTATAATTTAATAACAATTATTTCACAATTATAAAGGAGGATAACCTACCCTCAACCAAGGAAAAAGTAAAAATTAAGGGGTTTCTTATCTCACTTTTAATTCCGTGAGAATTCCATTATTAACCACTTATTTTTTACCTGTGGTGTGTGTACTGTCCATTTTTGTATTCATTGTGTAATATAAATTAATTAATGTATATTTACATCATCATTTTATGATCCTTCTTTAATGGGTGTATGTTTTTTATGTTAACAAATCAATAAGGAAATTTTTAATTCCAATTTCTATTTATTCAGCTTTACGCATACTTCATTGATTATTTTACTCCAAGATTATGTGTAGAATCACTATTAATTTGATTATTTCATAAATTCCACTCCCCTTTATGTGGATATAATTTTTATACACATAATCACTCCATTGATAAATTCTCAAGTCATCGGTATGAACTTGATAAGAGTAATTTTTTCTCAATCTCGATTTATTGGGATAAACATCCAATTCATTGGTGTTGTTTTTACAAGAATATGTGTGAATGTCCTTTGATTATTTTACACTGAATATCCAATCATATTTAGTGTATTTATATTTGTCACACATAATTATGTCATTGATTTATCCTTAACCTAAGGATACGACCTTTATGAGATATTTCATCTCAATTTACATTCCATTGAGACTTTTTTGTTGTTATACACCAAATCACTTCTATATGGTGTATATAATGTACTTTGACATAGTATATCATGAATCCCTTTATTCTCGTGATATTAAAAAGTTTTGATTACCTCAATTATTTTTATTCAAGTGTCTCTATTTTTGTTAGAAACTCTAACTAAAATACAATTTTTAAATGTTTTACAGACTTATTCTTCTAAATCTTTATCATCAATGACCATGTTTTAAAAATTGTTTTAAGGATTTATTTATATGGACAATAATGTTTTAAAATTAAAACTCCTTTTAAAATTTTCAAAGTGGTATGGAGCAATTTGATAATAAAATCTATTTTAAATGGATCTTGATAAATAGTGTGACTTTTAAATGATTTCAAGAAAAAGGGGGATATTTCACTCTAATTGTTTTGATGATTATTTTCATCTATGTCAATATCCTTCATCATTCTTGATTGAGGTTAATATGATACAATAAAATCTTCCATATTGTATCGAATGAGTTATTTTTGACTGTGGATGTGCTATTTTTATACTATTCATGGTTTGTGGATAAAGAATTGACATTTCATATGCTAGTTTTAATATGAATGTTTCTGTTATGTTTAAAACATTTAATATGAGGAATGCATTGGACTTATTAAGTGACGGGTGGAGCCTGCTATAGCTCATTGATGCATCGGTAGGTCTCATTAGACAAAATAGTGTCTTGGAATGAGGACTTGACAAAATCTTATTTGTAGTCTTGGAATGAGGCCTTGGCTACGTGGTTATGATAGTCTGGCATTACGCATTCCATCATTAAGAATGTGGTTATTGATATTTCATGTGATTGTTCGACTAGTAGAATATCCATGTGAATAAGTAAATGGAATTATTTAATTTTATATTTGACATATTATGCTGAAGTTCATGTTTAAAAGGATTTTGTTTTAGTTATAAATTGAATTAAGTGTTTATGATTATCTATGAAAGCTTCTGCTATATTGTTATCCTTACTAAGCATCTGAGCTCACCCCTTTCAATGTTTTATTTTTCCCAGGACGTGAAGAAGTAATTTATAAATGACATGCAGGGATAGTATGAGGGGATATGAAGACAAGATTTTTTTGTAGTTTTTTTACCTTATGATGTAATGTATGACTTATGAATATATCTAGTGTTTCCAAGACTAATAAACTAATCGGTCTTTCAAGACTTGATTCTTTGCGATCATGCCAATGTTATCTAATAATGCACCGACTTCGGGTAACTGGGGTCGGGGTGCTGCACCAATAGTGTTGTAATAAAATAATATAAACATTATTTTCGGACAATATATGTTTTAACATTAATAAAATGTGATTTTGGCTTCGATTGATTTATTTTACCAAGATTTAGTGGACCCTCCAAGACTTAGGAAACATTTTGTCGTTTTAAATTATTTTCCTTAAGAGTGTGACTCTCCTCCACATATGAAAACCTATTATTTTAAGAATATGGGTCATTGGACTTATAAAATATTCTTTACCACTCCCATTTGTAAAAAACCATGGGAAAAATAGGTTGTTTTGTGGTATTGATTAGTTTAATATGTGGTGACCCAAACCTTAATAATAAAGAATTGTCTCTCCTTTCCTATATAAACCCACCAAAGCTCCAACTTTATATTCACTAAAATCCATTGGTGTTCAACAAATCCCTGACCTCCTTCCTATAAAAACCTTCCAAGGTGCCCAAATTTCCCAAGAAGACTCTTTCAAGCTTCTCCTAAGCCTTTGGGATCACATTTCCCAGTAAGGGATTTATTCCTTTCTCATTTTGTCCAATTTTCTTTAAGCACTTAATCTATTTTTTTTCATTAAAAATGTTTTGGTATGATTATCCACCTCCCCCATACATCCCTCTTTATGTTTGGATTATTGGATACCCCTTTATCTCTTATTAAAGCCTCCCATGTACACGGGTTACCCTGCCGAATTTCTTGAGATATTTCTCTCTCCTCTTTTACATACAAGTAATTGTTTTTTATTATGAATCAAAATTATATTATGTTTTATAGGATGTGTATCCATATGACCCAATTACTATACTTTTCATTTATATAATATTAGACACCTTTTTATCTATCATCAACCATTTTTCATGAAACCTTATGTCATTCCGTTATGATGCCGAAATTGTACAGCGTTTTTTGATGCCAAGATCATTGTGTAGTGAATACCATAACCTTTTCTCTATCAAGGGTATTCTCCTTTATACACATATAAATATTTAATGGTAATTTAATGTATTTATTACACATTACTTAATCATTTAATAACTTATAATTTAAATTGATTCCATGATTCATGTGGCACACATATGCATGACATGAAATGTTTAAGAAAGTTGTGCCCTGATAGCACTCCAATGCATTGGTTAAAGTATAGTATCATGATACGTCATGTCCAATAGGTGTTGAATCATTATAATTCATGTGAAAAAAGGTTTTACTCATGCTTCATGTTCAATGAGGTTTTACTCATGCTCCATGTGTAATGAGCCTTCGCTCATGCTAATTCCATGTTAAGTGTTGTTTCCAAATTTCCATGTTATGATTATCATGGTCTATCATGCCTTTATGTTCATGTATCTATTATTCTCCATTTATATTCCTATTGTCTAAAATTTATTGTATTACTCATGTAATCCCATGTTTATTCACTTACTGGGCTTTATTGTTCACAATTGTTTTATTCATGTCCTCATGTTATCCCATGCAATGCTAAGTACGAGGCAATATAGTGGTCATGTAAAGTAGGTTTTCAATAAAGATGATGTATGTAAGGTTTTAAGTTGTTATATAATGATCCTAATCCCCAAAGTCACTATAACTCGAGTTCTTATATGTTGTATCAAGTGATTTTTATGTAATAAATCTTGTTTCTTTGTGTAATAAAGAGCAGGGTTGTTATAAGAATAATGTATAATAATTTATTTGATATTGAAATCAGGAAAGATTATTTTAAATATAAAACCCATTAGGTTTATACTAGGTTATTTATTTTCATCATAAGTTAAAATCCATCGCAATTGTTTGTGATGAAAATTTGAATTATCATATGAACATCCCCCATGAGTTTCAAGCCTGGACCCCAATAAGGGTAGTTTTCATTTACCAAGATACACTCGAGTCAGGCCTAACACACCTTTTCGATGTTGGTACCCCTATGTACATCTGTTCTAGAACATTTTCTACTTTTAGTTTCCAGATAAGGTTTTTTTGAAAGTAAAAACAAATAATCTATAAATAACAGATGCATTGGGACGTTCTAATATACTTATCCTCCAATTATACCATATATATATATTATCTAATTTCATTATTCCTAAAACTTTTTCACCTAGTTCCTACTAAACATGATCTAATATGAAATATAGTTTTTCCAATCCCAGGATCCCATTGTCGATGTCATGCTACAATTTCATTGGAATAATATACATATAAATTGTGTGTGATTGAATAAAACATCATAGTATTATTCCAAAAATAGATACATACATGATTATTGTATTATAAATGAATACAAAACAATAATTTTTTTATTGAATAACGACATTATTACATATAGTGTATCATTTCATATTATTCATAGAAAACATAAAAAGATATAGGGGAAAAGAGAAAAAATAAGGGAGATCTCAAATTCTTAAGGCTAAGTGAAATGTAAAAAAGAATTAACAAATGGGAATAACCATTATGGGTAGGTGAATATCTAAACACACATTCCATATAATGTAAAAAAATAAAGTATTGGATAAATAGTATTTCAAGGTAAATAAATAAAATAACATTCCATTTATATAACTAGATGAGGAAAACCCCACATGGTAAGGTCAGAGTCTTGAAAATACATTCTATTTAATCAACACACTAAAAATGATTTGCATCACTTGATTTTTAACAGTGATACACTCATGAATAGGGGTATGAGAACACAAACATTAAAACAATAGAGAATAACTTGGGTAATAATTAAAGAATCAAAATTATGGAAATGATTAACAGTTATACATCATTTATCTTAAACATGAACCACTCTACTTTGAGGAACTATACTCAATACAGTTTTAGTGTGTGATTCGAAAACCATCGATTTTACATCGAAAAAACCCTAACTATTTGATTCCATCTAACTTGTCCTTATGAGACTAATAAGGCATCTAGAATCTAACTTTAAACAATCCTCAACCCATGTATTACAATTCCAAACCATTCATCATATATTATACAATCGATTTAATTAATGAATGTTATTCCATGTCAAATATCAGTATGGAATATTAAATAGATATTTCTCAATATTTCCCTAGAAAATAATGTAACAATTATGGTATACAAAGTATGTCAAAAATAAAATATGGTTTTGGAAATAAACATATCCAAGAAAAAGGTGCGGATAATCATTGGAAATTAAATGTTAAATTATCATAGTAAATTACATATTTCAACGGGACTAAAATGAATAATGGAAGAGAATTTGATAACAACCATTATCAAAAGCAATCATAAATAATAAATAGTATAAATAAAGAGCATATAAATATAAAATACCCCATGTAGAGTATAAATAATGGGATTATGTCATTTATTAATAGAAATACTATGAAAATATCTTTTAAAAACATTCTTGAGGAATGTATATATTTTTTTAGAAAAAATTCAAAAAAATCCTTGAAAATAATATTTGAAATAAGTCTCATTTAAAAATATCCTTTTAATCATTCAATGGATTCTTCCTAAAATTTATATGGTTATACATGTACATGAAATAATAGGTAAAAAATAACACTCATCTATCATGTTGAAAATGATAGAATTTTGTTTGGATTTTGAAATGAAATTTCCTATCAAAACATTTATAAAAGATAGAATTAGTAAAAATATCATTAATAAATCAATTCGAAAAGGTTGAATTAATTTTTGAAAATATTTCAATGATAGAAGGATTTTGGAAGAAAATAGTTTTTTCAAATAAATTAAGGAATAATGTTGGGTTCTCCAAAAAAAATTGGAGTACCAAAGAGTGTAAATAATGGAATTTTTTCATGAAATAAATATATGAATACAAAGTGGAGAAAAAATTAAAGGGTTTATATAAAAATATTATTAGAAATATATTTAAATGTGTTTCACAAATTTGTAATATCGATTAGAAGATTGTTATAAAAACCCACACAACAGTTGTAATGTTTATATGAAAATTAATTACTTAATAGATTATATGTATTAATAATAAATCCAAATAAAATTAGTGGAAACACATAAATGGATGGTAAAATTAATTATACACATAATAATATAATATTAACGACAACGAGGACGTAATATAATCAAATGAAAAATATTTCAGTTATGAAATTTCATTAATAAATGATAATTTTATATTCAAATTCAAATATATTAAATAATTCAAATTTAAAATCACAATTCCATGAAGTCTAAATTATTCAATATATATCATGTCAATTTTGAAATATTTATACCATATATAATAAATTAGGTGTACAAAAACAAATTATTCTTTAAAGAATGGAAATTGAGGTCAAGTCTCTTACTACTTTGTAACATATGAAATATAAAACCCAAGAATGAAATAAAATAAAAATAACATGAAGATAAATTTATAAATCATATAAAATACTATAGGGGTATTTTATACACTAAATAAAATAAATAAGTTCTTAAAATGGTATATGCCTCCTAGAATGAAATGTGAGACAATAATACCTTAATACATAGAAATTATTAAATCATAATCCCCATGAAATAGATAACATGAAAAAAAATTATATACAATTTATATAATATAAATAATTATATAAAATAAAAAATCTGCAGTATATACTCCATACAAAATAAATAAGTACTGATTATGATGTATTCTTAATGAATGTAAATGTGAGATTAGAATCCCTTAAAACTTAGTAAATTTTGAATCATAATCCCAATGAAATATATGAAATCACATGAATCCATAAATACAATTAAAATAAACTAGTTCATGATATAAAATATCAAAATAGTAATTGGATTTACCACAAAAAAATTAATATGTGGTAACTATGATGTATGTCTCATCGAAGTAAAAATGATACAAGAGTGACTTAAATGATTGTAAGTTTGGAATGAAAAGCCCTAGGAAAGAGATAATGTATAATTAGAAATTAGATACTAATAACATAAAATAAATCATGATTTAAAATATCAAAAGGGTTAGTAGATATAACACACATAATAAATAAGTTTTTATAATTATTTATGATTCCTGAAAGTAAAAGTGAGGCATGAATCCCTTTCAAGTTAGTAACATTTTTGTAATAATCCCAATGAAATAGATAACACAAAATAAAAATTTAATTACCATGAAGAAAAAATATTTCAGGATATAAAATATCATAATGACCATTAGATACACCAAAAAAAGATATAAGAATAGATTATGATTAATGTCTCATGAAAGTAAATCTGAGACCAAAATCCCTTACAATGTGTTTCCTTTTGGGTGAGCATCCATCAACTATTTTCATAATGGTTTTAAACATGTAAATAACATATTTCATAATGATAATAATATTTATAATTTCATATATTATCTTATTATAGAATGTCATTAACTATTTTTTAACAACCTTTCATTATTTTCACATTTTTTGGTGTTAATTGACAATATTTTGGAGAATGTTATGACCTTTTACTTATTATTAATATTAATTAAATCATTATTAAATCATATAAAAAATGTAATACTTTATTTAAATATAATATATACTTAATATATATGTATTTATAATAAACCATAATATCTGGAGAAAGGAAATGAACTGTACTGTTTTGGGAGACAACAGACAGTACGTACGCATGAACACTGCTTCCATTTGAATGTTGAATTTAAAATAATTAAAATTAAATGATATGATATGTATATTCTAATTTCATTATCTTATTAATTTCATATAATTCAAATTTTTCTATTAAAAAAACCTCAATAAATTCCATGCATAGAGTGAATGAATCATATCACTTTGATGAGGTGGTAGTCTATATTTCCAAAAATGATGTAATTATATATCAACAAAATTGATTTCTCAAAGAGATGTGTTATTGAAAATAAAATAAGATAAATTAAATTATATATATATCACATATATCATATATAAACTATGAATTCATTATTTTTTCAACCATTAGAGTTGGTAAGTAGAATAATTAAAAAAATCATTTCACGAGGTGTTTCCCTACCATACAAATGAATGCTGATTGTTTATCCAATTGATTGTATTGTGTGAAATGTTACGTATAAAAATTAAAATAAACTAGTTTCCATATTTTTTAGATAGTTATGTTATTATATGATCAAGTTATATGGATTATTGAATATTTTTAGAAATAAATAAAACCAAAATAAAAGTTGATCAATGTTTCCTTAGTTTCAGTTTAATCTTTTTTGTTTATACCAAAATAATTACATGGTATTATTTACTATAAATTTCTTTCATAAATAATGAGTATAGAGTGTTGGGAGATTATTTTGAACGTATTATAGAAGAAAAATGGCATTAGTGGTTTAAATAAGTAGGAATGGTTAATGACTTATTATATTATAGGATGAATGTAATTCTTGTAAATTTTTAAAGAGGGAATTAAACCTATGTATTCCAAGTTCATGTTGGTACTATAATGGGAACAAATAGATGCAATTATGGACATTATTGAAATTTTTTCATCCAATGGATTTGATACAAGTTTCTCTTTATGTTTAATGTTTAGTACTTTGTTAAGATATTTTTTTCTCTTAATCATTATAATTAATTTTAATCACTATCACGAATATTTATTATAGAAAGTAAGTATAAATTATTGAAAAATATTAATTAGTATTATAAAAAATATTTATTTCATTCATAAAAATTTTAATTGTATAAGTTTAATAAATTTATTTAGAATTAATCCCAATGATTGGATGATAAAGAGGGCTTTAAATTTGAAAATTTTGAAATGTTTTCTATGTTTATATATCTAATATCAAGGGTAAATTTATTTCAATGATATAAATTAGTTTTATTTATTTATAATTAATATAATTTAACTTTAAAACAAATGTAAAATATAATTAACCCAGAAAATTATATATATGAAAACTGTAGTTATCAAATTAAAATCAGTATTTTTCACCATCAATCAAAAAATAAAGTTCTCAGAAAATTGTGAAAATAATAAAATAACCATATTTTTATTTATATAATTGAAAAATGAGTTTTATTTTGACATATTAAATTTATAAATTATTTCAGACTGTTATTTAAAATATTTTCTCCATTAAATGGTGGTATAAAACATTTATAATAATATAGTTTTTTTATGTGTGAAAATATGTGTTTTCTTATATTATGACTATAAAATATATTGGATTAGTAAAAAAAATATTTAATTGAAAATATTAATTTTATATTCAATTAATATAATTAACTAATAGTAATTTTTTTAATTTATATGGTTAAAAACCCATTTTTAAAATAAAAACAATTCCTTTATAATTAATTGGTTTTAATATTCCTTTCTAATTATTTTGAATCAAATGAATTCATTTTATATTTTATGAAACAAATATTTTCTTAGTTCAGTTAATTATAGTCTTAAACTATAATTTTATTTATATTTTATATCATATTATATTAAATAATTATATTTTAAAAATATATTGTTTTCTGGTAAAACAGAGTCTTTCAAGTATCATAATCTTTTAATGAACCTCATTATTTCATTCAACGCAAGCTAACTCATTGTTGATTTCATTTAAAGAAATAGAATTTATTAAATGAAATAATTATACTATATTGTCTCAATATTTTATATGATATCAAATAAAATTTAATCTTATAAAATTTTTGGGGTGCTACAAGATAAAATTCATAGTATAGGTAAAAAAGGGAAACTATTAAAACACAATTTGATAATAAGATTCTATGAATTTGAGAAAAACATTTGAAACCCATATCATTAATATAAAATATCAACATCTAGAGTCACGACCAAATGATATGCATTTTATAACACATGGATCAAAATTAAATAAAATAACCTAATCCATTAGAGTATAATGTTGACATAAGATATTGATTTTTGGAATAAATATAATCATTGAAAATCATTACCTTAGTAGTTGCCAGACTATATTTAAGACTATCCTTGTGGAATGGGTTCACTGCCCAAATCGTTATAGTAGTTAAGGGTCACTCTGAAGACTATAAATGTTGACAATGTCCCTTACTAAATTGGGTTCACTCCCCATTCCTATGCATTTTATCATAGGAGATAATAATATTTACCCCATGCACTTGTGAAAGATTTAGTTCCTACATGCCACATAATTTAAATCATATGTATGTGTTACACAAAATCATTAATCAATCATTGTATCATAACCCATGAAATTAATATATTATTATAAAAATTTTATCATATCAACAAATTTATCAAAGATAATACTTCAATAATCAATAAATAATTTCGTCCTAGTATAAACCATGAAAAGAAGCATGTTTCATAATAATTTCATAATTGTGAAACCCATGGAGGAGAAAAATATTTTATAATTGTCATGCCTTCTTAAATAAAAACCTCATAAAGTAACCATAATAGTGGTATCCTTGGATCATATCTCATGTAATGTATAGGTATCATCAATCGATGTAATCATTGATAGAAAATGATTTTTAAATATATTTTAAAAAATTTATTGACGATAAGTAATGTTATTTTAAATAAAATTTTTCAATATAAAATTGAATAAATGAATTTATGAGTCATATTCATTTAAAATATCCAATGATATTTAAAAATATGGAATTAAAAACCATTAAAAATATATTGATGAGAAAAATAATATTTTCACTATGAAAAAAACTTTTTAATACATAAATTATTTTTTTAAATTATTTGATTTGAAAATAAATGTGAATAATTAAAATTAATCATTATGAAAAATGATAGTAATGGGGGCATGAAATTCCATTAATATCAAACATGTTAAAACACAGATTCCTTTCAAATTTTTTATAAAACCCATATGTACTTGGTTTGAAAAATGACATGATGATAATATAAAATAAATTTTTTAAATAAATAATGTTTAAAAATTAATTAAAAAACATTGGGTAAATGTTAAAAAAATGGAAAATTCTTAAGAAAACATGGTTTCAGATGAAAAAATTATTTTGACCAAAGAGATAAATATATAATTTTTTACATAATTGTTTTTTAAAAATTTTAAATGTTAATAGAGGAAAATTAATGTAAAATTTATATTCTATTTAAATAACAAAATGAAAATAAAATTTATCAGTTTCTTAAGTGTAAGATCATAATATTTCACCATTAGAGTCATAATCATTATAAAACATGATAAAGGGTGAGATTTAAATATAAAATCCTTACAACTATTATATCACTGAATCATAAGCCCCATTAAAGAATAAATATAAATGAAACATATCATATCATGATTATATATAAATGCATGATATTTAATGTCAAAAAAATTTTACATACACCTCATAAATGAATATAACTGTATAACATATCATATATTTCAAGGAAGGAAACATACGGAAATAAATCATATATCACCTCGAATTCCATCAAACAATTTCAATATTAAATTATAATAATGATAATTCTACTATATTAAATTAAATAACTATATATATGTTACTATTTTTTCTTATTTACATTTAATACATGTTTATTAATTGTTACACATAAATGACATGTTTTGGGTATTAAATAATTTGTTTTCATGTAATTTTTAATATTTTATTTTTGGTCCGACTAATTTGATAATTGTTAAATAATAAAAATAATTTTAAATATGATATAAATATCATATATAAATTCATTATATATATATTTTTATAATATTATATAATATATATATATATAAAATGAAATGCATCATTCATAGATATGGTAGGTCATATGTACGGATGACCATAGTTTTCATTTTCAGAATGGATTAAATGAAGGAAAGTGAAATAATATATTATTACTTTATAATAATTATTATTTAATATATATCACATTTTTTCATTAAAGATGTCCTTATTACATTCCATATAATGAGTGAACAATTCTCATCTCTTCGTGTGGTTGTTGTCTATCATACATAGAAGTGGTGTATTGTACTCCTTTAGAATGCAACGAAGGAATATGTGATATGATAATTATATAAGTATAATAATATCATAAATATCATATATAAACACTTAATTGTACAATATATCAAGCCTTGAGAGGCAGTGATGGAATATTTATAACATCTTTTTATGTGGCGGTAGTCTGGCATACACCCAAATGTTGATTTTGCATCCCATTTGATGGAATATGATATGGTTGTAGGTAATTAAATTATAAAAAAACATATATTTATATGGAATATAATTTATTTATATTTTTAATGTTTAATATGATTACAAATAGGTTGAGTATGAAATAATATAAAATGCTCGGTGTGTCACAAACCAACCAGAGTCAACCCTAAACCAGTCACCCGAGCCGGTCCGCGACATGACCCGAGAGGTGTTCCTAATCCTCCTGGGCTGGTGACAAGCGCCAAGGCATCAACAGTGAGGAAGTGGGAATAATTTTGCCCAATAAAAATAAATAATTAAGGCAGCAGAAAATAAATAGAGCAGCACAAAATAAATAAACAATGAAAAGTAACTAACAAGAACAAAAGAAATCAAAACTAACCGAAAGAGACAACCACTTTCCCCGTGTGACCTCTCGGGTCACTCTCCAACTCACGACCAAACGTCACCAAAGGAGAACGTGCCCATGCTGTAACCTGCACAAACACTAAAAATAGAAATAAAAACTATAGGCGTGAGTATTAAAACTCAGTAGGCTAGCCTGATATCTATTCCCAATGCACTACATTTAAATAAAGAAATTTACCAATTACAGCTTTGAACTAAATATACAAAAATATTGGTCTTCACACACATGCACTTCCATTTCTAAATCAAGTATCAGTCCATTGACCTTTTTAATTTAAAAACAAGATTAATGTTTGAAAGGAATATGTATATTTATTTTCAGATCATTTTCTGCGAACCATTTAGAAATCCAAACATTAGTTATTATCCAACAAGGAAAAACCACACATAATACACAACACACACCAAGGGAAATGGGAAAAGTGGTGCACATAGGCCAACAACCGAACTGGACCTCTCGATCGTCCGCCACATACAAATACACACTGAAGGAAACATGGGTCGAAACTAGGAGATCATGAACAATCCCGAATGTACTATACATCTGACTCATCCTGAAGGCATGCCCTAACTCGATGGCGTCATAATGACCTAACTTCCAGCATAGCCCTGCATGGCCTAACTGAGGGGCCCAATCCCCATAGCAGCAATAACTCAGTATTCCCCTACTATGGGGCCACTAGCCAGTTCGTAATCTAAACTAGTGCAATAATCGTTCTCAGGAAATTCACTCAATATGCCAGGTTCCCATGCCAACACACACAATAAAAGAGGGGTGAATAAAAAATGTCAAACAATCAGTCACGATGCACAAGCATCACATACAGCTCACGCAATCAACGGACACCAAAGATCACCCCTGAATGGTTTTTCCAAAATAATTTATTTTATTAAAATGCCAAACGAGCCTTCGCCAATTTTAATGAAAAACCTTGTTTCTCATGAAAACCCTAAACACTTGTTCAGAAGAAATAATTTATCTTTAAAACCAGAACCACATTTGAAATTCTGTAAATTATGTTTAAAGGCCAAACTTGCATTCTTTCACTACTGGGTGTCTTCTCGCCATGAAAATATTTCAAGAGTTCAGTATAAAATAAACGGCTCTTTTTACAACAAATAATCATTTAAAAATTAATTATCTTATATTATTTTATATTTATTAAAAATTAATAAAACATAAATCAATTAATAAATTCTAAATTTAAAAGTGACTGCAGTGGGGGAGCTACCTCAAGACCAAGGTGTGATGACGACGCTCACTTTGAAACAGGCGTGACGACGGTGCTCACGTGGAAACAAGTGAGACGACGGCGCTCACTCGGAAGTAGGCAAGACGACGACGCTCACTCGGAAGCAGGTGAGACGATGATGCTCACTCGGAGATAGGCACGATGACGACGCAACCTCAGAAACAAGGCACGGTGATGGTGCTCACTCAGAAACGCCCCGTGCGGGTCCTAGAATGTCAAGCCAACCCGAGTAAAAATTAATTAAAAAAACCCTAATCAACCGAAGGAATATATATATTTATTTCAAATATAAATATCAAACCAGCATAAAATAATAGGGTATACCCATCTGTGGGGGGGGGGGGGGCTGCGACAAGAAACGGACCGTCGGAGGGCGTCACTTCGGAACAACGGAAGGCGCGCAGTTGGACGCAGTCCGACCAGGGGGTGCGACAAGGGCCGCCAGACAGCAGCGATGCGAGGCAGCCGATGGGAAGGGTTTGCGACCAGTCAGAGGGCACACGATGAGTCTAAAGGCACACGGCAGGAGGGTACGAGCTGGTCGATGTTGTGCGACGGCTGAGAAGAGGTCCCGCCAGTCAGAGACGGCGGTCGAAGGGTGTGGGGTAGCCCACGATGGACATCGGCTAGCGAGGACATAATAGGAGGGTTGTGGTGATCGGAAGTGGAGGGTTGCTAGCTGCCGATTGGCTAGAGCAGGGAGGTCCAAGGAGGGAAGGTCGTCGGCAGGCTTCTCGAATGCAGCAATGGGATGGGTAGTGGGTGAGCAGCACACATAAGCAGGGGGTTGCAGAGGGCACACAACGGGGCGACTGGTGGAGCAGGCATGCTGCAAGCTCGGAGGCCGGACAAGAGGGATGGCAGGCTGTTGGCACGTGGTTGGGGCGAGGTGCGGCTGGAAATTCTGACTGAGAGTGAGCCGGACTGGGATCCAAGGTGGTTGGGAGCTGCATACAAGAATCCAGGAGCAGGATCATGATCTGCATGAGGGATAGCAGGAAGGAGGTGAGCAGGGAGGATGATGTGCAGTGCCAGGAGTAGGAGAGGGTGCCGGGTCGCATGCCCGGCTGCTATGCGGCGGAAGAAGGAGATGACCGTGGACAGGGGTGGCTGGGCGCTGTAGAGGTACGGTGGAGAGGTGTTGGAAGAGGTGCTGCAGGTGGTGGGTGGCACAACGGGCTGACCAGGATGCATGAAGGGTGGAGGCAGACTATAGGTGTGGGACAAAAGGGGGGTCGTTGGGCTGCCGGTAGGCCGGGACTCGGCAGGGGCAAGGCGAGGCGGGAGGCAGGCTGCAGGAGGGCGGTAGGCGGAGGGGAGCGCAGGGGAGGCGATGGTGGAGGCATGGCCATGAGAGAGGCAGTGGATAAGTGAGGTGCTGGGTGAAGCAGGTCGATGCTGCAAATCTGGCGGTGAGCCGAGGAGGGCTGCAGCTGCGCTGGACAAGGACGACAAACCGACGCAGGGGTCAGCCGGGGAATCTGCTGTAAGGGGTAGTCGGGGAACTGCGGGCTTCCTGCTCGTGACAGGGAAGGAGAAAGGGGCCTGCGCGCGGGTGACTGAAGAAGAGAGGAAGAGGGAGGGGCCGGGTCGCACAATAGAAGAATAGAGAAAGAAAAAAGGGGGAGGGGACACCCACGTGGAAGAATAGCAAAGATGAAGATAAAATAAAATAAAAAGAAAAGCAAATAAATAATAAAATATAAGGGATAATAATAACAATAAAAATAATAATAACAACAACAACAATATTATAAATTATTTTTATCATTATTATTAAACATTTAATAAAATTCTTTTCAAATTAAATTTATTAATTTAATTTTATTATTTATCCAAACAGGTGGACAATCGCGCACTCACCAGGTCCGAACACATGATCAGACCGAATGTGTGGTGACTGCGCACCACCCCGGACCGAATGTGTAGCGCCGCTAGCAGTGCGGTGACTGCGCAGTAGCCCGAAACCCACCGAAAACATCAATTCTTCAACGAAAATTCAATCCTGGACCCAACACAAATCTACCCAATGTCGTGGGGCCGAGAAAATAGGAAAAACGTGGGCGTCCGTGGTCGGGGTGTGACAATTATCCCCACCACAGACACTTTCTGCCCCCATATAGTCACCAAGCCAATAGTTGACACATCATGATTTCATTCCCAGACACAAATCATAGAGAACCAAGAGCTTCGGGTTGACTATTCCCAACAAACGTCACACCCGACCAATTAAAGAGAAACCACCTCCCTAGATTGAGGGGAGAACATTAGAGGGTTCTCCCCACCACAAGAATTTACTAATACAAAACCCTTGAAACCCGAACAAACAACCCCCGGGGGGGCAACATGGGAACCCCAAACCAAACTCATTCATTTTCCCCACATGTACAGAACAACACACCTGAGACTTGATGAAAAGATTTCTATAGAACAATCAAGCAACTTGAGGATGAGAAATTCACTCAACACCTCCCAACAAATTTACGAAACGAACATCTCCCTAACGGACACACCTGAGACCAACTCAAAATTAGAACATGTCTGTTTATTCATGGGCCCACACCATTCAAAGAGACCAAACAACTTAAAAACCACAATGAGGGTAGACAAGACTGCTTGGTTTGTGGGGAAAAGAGCTCATCACGCCACCGCGACGAAGGATGAGCACACGAAAGCGACGAGAATAGAACAAGGGAAATTTTTTATATTTCCATTGCAATGCCAAAGACATTTTCTGGACCGAGGTTCCACACACTGTTAGCAACTCCTGACTGCGCACGAGCTTCACCCTGAGACATGCGGTTGGGGACCTGATGGCTGAAGAATCTCCTGCCTCACAGTCATGCATTTTCATCTCCTGGTTTCAAACTCCTTCTTCTGTTCGATGATTCCAACAACCACGTTGGTCGTACATTTTCAAAGGGATGCAACATGACAACTTAGAATGTCCGGACAGGCCATACTGGTGGCGTACAAGAGAGTTGTCCAACGAACTAGGAGCTGGTACCGACGATGATAGTTTCTTGGAGACTGGTTCCACCAGCCCACACTCTTTGCCAGATGAGGATCCTTCACGGAAGCTGGCCACCATTAATCACACCCAAAACTCTAACGACGATGAAACATTTCATCTTTACTAGTCCAAAACTAAACCTTCAAATAACTCTAGGGCAGTATGAACCTTAACTATCCTTGGAGTTCACAAAATCCCGAAGACACACAATCTCTTACAACAATACAACTACCTCTAAAATACTTTGATTACCACGAAAAGAAAGAAACACACAAAAAAAAGAACTGCTAACTGAGCATAACTCATTGACAACTTTTGGAGGCTTTCTGGGTGGCATACTCATAACGGCATGAGAAAAAACACCATCGAAACCGGCATCAAGCCAAAACTCAATCAAATAAACAACACAAGTCAAGGACAAACAGACCCATAAGCCAAACATATACAAAGATAAGCATAAATCACTTTTCAAAAACCATTATTTCTATAAAATTTTAAAACTCACCTATGGAACCTTATGAACCTTCAAATGTGCGTTTATTCAATCTCGCTCATATCAATTTCAAACAAGTGCCCAACGCACTTCCATAAATACCCATGCACGTGTGACCCTCCATAAGGAATGCCAAGGTTCAAACACTTCTTTTCATTTCCAAATCCAAACACATACCATGTTTTTCCAAACCAATACACCTCTTTAAAAGCCCACTTTTTTAATTTCAAAAATAATTTGGAAGAAACAATTTTCCAATTAAAAACCAATTTCACTTTTAACGCACACTCAAATCAACAAAACACAAGCTGTAATAACCCACAAGAATGAGAAACTAGTGCATATGTTTGACCCAGTGACATGGTGGGTTTCCATGCCCCAGGTAAAGCATAACACTAAGAGGACCTTGAGCCAGACACTTGGACTCCACGGGGTAACCACCCCATGTGAGTCCACAACGTGAACCGATTCGCCTCCATTTTCATCCCTCAGTCCAAAGTAACTAAAGAAAAAAGACTCAAATCCAGGACTAACCCTAGTGACTCAGGTCTCGTCACAAGCGGTGGTGATCAGGTACCAACCCGAAACCTACCTCCTGAGCCCCGATAGTCCTAATCTCCATCTACCAGACATCCTAAGTAACAAAGGGCGCTCTGAAAAGTGAGGTTCGCTAAGGGCCGACCTTCTCTGATAACATTTTTTCACAAACCAATCCGGGTCAACCCCGAACCGGTCACCCGAGCCGGTCTGCGACATGACCTGAGAGGTGTTCCCGATCCTCCTGGGATGGCGACAAGTGCCAGGGCATCAACATTTAGAAAATGGGAACGATTTCGCCCAATAAAATTAAATAATTAAAGCAGAAGAAAATAAACAGAGCAGTGCAAAATAAATAAATTAAAGTAACTAACAAGAACAAAAGAAATCAAAACTAACCGAAAGAGACAACCACTATCCCCGTGTGACCTCGCGGGTCACTCTCCAACTTACAACCAAACGTCACCCAAGGTGAACGCACCCAAGATGTAACCTGCACAAACACTAAAAACAGAAAAAAACTATCGGCATGAGTATTAAAACCTAGTAGGCTAGCCCGATATATATTCCCAATGCACTACCTTTAAATCAAGAAATTTACCAATTACAGGTTTGAACTAAATATACAAAAATATTGGTTTTCACACACACGCACTTCCATTTCTAAATCAAGTATCAGTCCATTTCCCTTTTTAATTTATAAACAAGTTTAATGTTTGAAAGGTATATGTATATTTCTTTTTAGATAATTTTCTGCGAACCATTTAGAAATCCAAACTTCAGTTATTATCCAACAAGGAAAAACCACACATAATACATAACACACACCAAGGGAAATGGGAAAAGTGGCACACATAGGCCAACAACCGAACTACACCTCTCGATCGTCCGCCACATACAAATACACACTGAAGGAAACATGGGACAAACCTAGGAGATCGTGAAAAATCCAGAACGTACTATACATCTGACTCATCCTGAATGCATGCCCTAACTCGATGACGTCATAACGCCCTAACACCCGTCATATCCCTGCATGGCCTAACCGAGGGGCCCAATCCCCATAGCTGCAATAACTCAGTATTCCCCTACTATGGGGCCACTAGCCAGTGTGTAATCTAAACTTGTGCATCAATCGTTCTCAGAAAATTCACTCAATATGCCAAGATCCCATGCCAACACACACAATAAAATAGGGGTGAATAAACAATGCCAAACAATCAGTCACGATGCAAAAACATCACATACATCTCACACAATCAACGCACACCAAATATCACCCCTGAATGGATTTTCCAAAATAATTTATTTTATTAATGTGCCAAACGGGCCTTCACCAATTTTATGGAAAACCTCGTTTCTCAAGAAAACCTGAAACACCTGTTCAGAAGAAATCATTTATCATTAAAACCAGAACCACATTTGAAATTTTGTAAATTATTTTTAAAGGCCAAACTGGCATTATTTCACTAATGGGTGTCTGCTCGCTAAGAAAGTATTTCAAGAGTTCGGTATAAAATAAACGGCTCTTTTTACAACAAATAATCATTTTAAAATTAATTATCTTATATTATTCTCTATTTATCAAAAATTAAAAAAACATAAAGCAATTAATAAATTCTAAATTTAAAAGTGAGTACAGTTGGGGACCTACCTCAAGAGCAAGGAGCGACGATGGATCTCACTCGGAAATAGGCACGACGACGGTGCTCTCGTGGAAACAAGTGCAACGACGGCGTTCAATTGGAAGCAGGCGAGACGATGATGCTCACTTAGAAGTAGGCGAGACGACGAAGCTCACTCGGAGACAGGCGTGACGAGGACACAACCTCAGAAACAAAGTGCGGCGATGACGCTCACTCAGAAACGCCCCGCGCGGGTCCTAGAACGTCAAGCCAACCCAAATAAAAATTAATTAATAAAAACTCTAATCAACCGAAGTAATATATATATGTATTTCAACAATAAATATCAAACGGGCATAAAATAATAGGGTATACGCATTGGGTGGGCTGCGACAAGAAACGAACTGCCGGAGGGCGTCGCGCCGGAACAACGGAAGGTGCACAGCTAGATACGGTCTGACCAGGGGGTGCGGCAAGGGTCACCAGACAGCAGCGATGCGAGGCGGCCGATGGGAAGGGTTTGCGACCAGTCAGAGGGAACGCGATGGGTCGAAAGGCACACGACAGGAGGGTACAAGCTGGTTGAAGTTGTGCGACGGCTGAGAAGAGGTCCCGCCAGTCAGAGACGGTGGTTGAAGGGTGCGAGGTAGCCCAAGGCGGAAAGAAGCTGGCGAGGACATAATAGGAAGGTTGCGACGATCGGGAGTAGAGGGTTGCTGGCTACCGATTGGCTGGAGTAGGGAGGTCCAAGGAGGATAGGTCGTCGGTGGGCCGGTCGAACGCAGCAAGGGGATTGGTAGTGGGTGAGCAGGACACATAAGCAGGGGGTTGCAGAGGGTGCACAACGGGGCTGCTAGCGGAGCGGGCAAGCTGCAAGCGCGGAGGCCAGACAAGAGGGATGGCGGGCTGCTGGCACGTGGCTCGGGCGAAGTGCAGCTAGCGATGTGGACTGAGAGTGAACCGGACAGGGATTTGAGGTGGTTGGGTGTCATATACAAGAATCCAGGAGCAGGATCACGATCTGCATGAGGGATAGCAGGCAGGAGGTGAGCATGAAGGACGATGTGGAGCACCAGGAGTAGGAGAGGGTGTCGGGTCGCATGCTCGGCTGCTGTGTGGCAGAAGCAGAAGACGGACGCGGACATGGGTGGCTGGGCGCTGCAGAGGTGCGGTGGAGAGGTGTTGGCGGAGGTGCTGCAGGCGGTGGGTGGTGCAACGGGACAAGAAGGATGCATGAAGGGTGGAGGCAGACTACAGGTGTGGGACAAAAGGGGGGTCGTGGGGCTTCCGGTAGGCCGGGACTCGGCAGGGGCAAGGTGAGGCGAGAGGCAGGCTGCAGGAGGGCGGTAGGTGGAGGGGAGCGCAGGGGAGGCACTAGTGGAGGCCTGGTCGTGAGTGAGGTAGTGGATAAGGGAGGTGCTGGGTGAAGAAGGTTGATACTGCAGATCTCACGATGAGCTGAGGTGGGCTGCAGGTGCGCCGGATAGGGACGACAAACAGAAGCAGGGGCCGGCTGGGGAAGCTGTTGTAAGGGGTATTCGGGGTGCTGTGGGCTTCCTGCTCATGACAGGGAAGGAGAAAGGGGCATGTGTGCGTGTTGCTGAAGAAGAGAGGAAGAGGGAGGGGCCGGGTCGTACGGGAGAAGAAGAGAGAATGAAAAAAAAAGAATGGGGGAGGGGACACCCGTGTGGAAGAACAATAAAGAAGAAGATAAAATAAAATAAAAAGAAAATAAAATAAATAATAAAATATAAGGGATAATAATAACAATTATAATAATAATAATAATAATAAAAATATTATAAATTATTGTTATCATTAATATTAAACATTTTATAAAATTATTTTCAGATTAAATTTTTTATTTAATTGTATTATTTATCCAAAAAGGTGGACAGTCACGCACTCACTAGGTCCGAACACATGATCAGACCGAATGCGTGGTGACCGCGCACCACCTCGTACCGAATGCGTAGCGACCGCTAGCAGTGCGGTGACTGCGCACTAGCCCGAAACCCACCAAAAACATCAATGCTTCAACGAAAATTCAAACCGAGACCCAACGCAACTCTGCCCAAAGTCGCGGGGCCGAGAAAATAGTAAAAATGTGGGCGTCCGTGGTCGGGGTGTGACACGTTGAGTGGTATTACCACTTTTTCGGATGACTTCCTTTGAGATTTTACCAAAGGTATTCATAAGTTGGATTTCATACCAAAATATGGAATCTATGATCATAGGAGGAAAGTAAGAATTTTTGTTGTTATTTATTCGCTAAAACAAAGTGTTTTGAAAGTATGAACAATACATGAAAATGTTTAACCTTTTAAATGCATAATGAGTCACACACATGAATTTTTTTGAAAGGATAAATGTGTCACTAGGTTTTTCATGATATAAAAGGCTCCCAAATGGAACATATATTTTTTCCCAATGGGATTTGGAAAATTTTTCATTCATTTTTATCCCATATCATTTATATTTAACACATATTAAACCCCTTTATTCCATAACTGATGTAAATAAATTTTATTTATTTTACTATTAATTATGGTAAAAATTTAATATTTCGTTATTAGCAAATATATATTATTATGATTTTAAATACATAATCAATTTTTCTAAATTCCTACAAAAACTATCCCTATTTAATTTAATATGAAACCTATACACATGATTAAAATTTTAGTTTTCAATGGTGAAATTCTCACATGTTTAAAAATATTTATATCAATATATAAAATTGAAATAGTTTTTAGTTTCATTTCTAATTAATTAGTTATATAATATTTCATTACAAATATTTCTAATTGTGTTATTACATTTAAACCCCATCATTACTACTAATCGGTGATAAAATAAAATTAAATAATAATATTTTAATAGAATTTTATGATTATTTAAACTATTTTTTTGCTATGTAAGCTAAACTCAGTGTTGCATATAACACTAGATAAGAATATAATTGTGTCTTACAAAAAATATCATGAATATTAATTTTATGTGAAACAATATTTCACAATATTTTAGGGTGGTACATTCTACCAACCCTAAAATGGTTTTCACCAAAAAGATCATCACATTGGTAAAAACAAATGAGGATAATTTGGCATCATTACATGATCTAGATCCCACATAACATCTCATTGCAGTGGTTTTAACACAAAAAATTTACCATCTGAGTGGAATTAATTCATATAAATTTGTCTATACGATCCATATTCTAAAATAGTTATTATTCGTAAGAATTATTATTCCCCACGGGTAATACCTATGAGTTTAGTACATGTGATGGATCATGTAACACCCTGCCCCAGTAAGCTTAGAGTCAGTGCATTATTTTATTAAATTGGAATAATTAAAAGAAATAAAATCATGAAGTACTTATTATTTTAGTATTCTTCCAATTATAAATATAATTCATGATAACGATATTGCATTATGAAATAGAAAATACAATTATGATACATAATATAATTGAATATACAACATCCTTGAACGTTTATTCAAAGATGACTTGTCATAACTTGGGAAAGTAAACACAATAAAAGTGGGATCAAATAATCAGTATGTGTATGTAAAGTGGATTAAATAATGAATCAATGATATTAAAAAAATATCTTGGAAAATATCTCATAACATAATCCATTAAAATATGTAGATAAGGAAAAATCAAAATGGGATGGTAATAACCTGAAACAAATTCCATTTAATCAATGAACATATAATGAAATTTATCCACATATATGTAGATGAAAAATATCATAAATGAATTAAAACTGGAACTAAATGGGGGAAATTATTTCTTAATGAAACTCATGTATGAGGTTCATGAAAAAATATACCTTCAAGACCTTTAACAAGACAGTTTAAAACTACAAATAGAACTATGTTTAATTTATCCAAATTATTTGTCTCAGGAGAATCTGTTGATGCATCAAAGATAGATATAATATCCAGTATTTTCCCATAATCACTTTTCCCTTGAATTCCTCATAACCAATAGTTGAAATATATAATATGGCTTATCAAATATCTATATTTAATATAGAATACAGGATTATTAATATTTATCTAGTTAATCAAACTACT
Organism: Viscum album; assembly: GCA_963277665.1. Classification (NCBI taxonomy): domain Eukaryota; kingdom Viridiplantae; phylum Streptophyta; class Magnoliopsida; order Santalales; family Viscaceae; genus Viscum; species Viscum album. The sequence continues at coordinate 1,147,045,533 of OY728127.1, read as the reverse complement.
GTTAACATGAACACCATATGTAAAAAGAATATAAAATTTAGGAAAAAAATAATTATTCATAGAGAATATGGAAAATAAAGTATATTTAGACTAAAACGGGATTCAAATAATGTTATTTTTCAATATAATATTTACAATCACAAAATTAAGTGATATTGAAAAGATAATAATTAGTATTAATATTTAAGATAATTATATTTTTACATTAAAACATGTCCAATTAAACATTGAAAAATATAAATCACAATCCCTATAAAGGAATAATATTTAATTAATATTAGAATATAATGAGATTAATTAGATTATTTATATAACATGTAAAGATGCTCTAGATACACCAAATAACATTTATTTGTTTCATAATAACACATAAATTTCAATAAAATGTAAATAGAGATGGAATTTCCTTACATATAAATCGAGAGACCAAACAATAATAATCATGAAATGAAACATTTAAATTTTATTCATTTATTCATGAAATGGATTCTTCTAATAAATGATTATGGGTATATTTTTACATGTTGTTTGAGGTAAAAATAATATTCCTTTTACATGGTATAAAGGTATAAAATGCCTCATTCTGAAAGAGACGAGAAGATTACATTAAAAAAATTGGTGAAACGGGTAAAAATTACATTATTAAATAATTATGAAAAATGTTTTAAATAGTTTTGAAAAATTTTAATACATAATTATTTTTTGATGATAATAAGTTCTCTGATTAAACATAAAAATGACGTAAAGTTTTCACAAAACATTTTCTAAAACAAATTAGTACCAATGAGAGTTAAGTGGTATTATTACATGAAGAGGGAAATAAATAACCATATTTTAATAAAATTAAATGGTTTACTATAAAATTATCAAACAATCTTCTCTCATGGACATTCAAATGTAAACAACCCCAAACAAAATCAAATTGTGAAGTACACCCTTAAAAAGACAAAAAAATTTATATGAAAATAAATTATTGAATAGATTATGTGTATCAAATTTAATTAAATATAAAAAAATGGATATAAAAAAATATATAGTAAAAATTTTATTGTATAGATAATAAAATTTTATTAATGACAATGAATGTGTAATACAACCCAATGACATGAAATTATGTTATGAAATTCTTTTCAACTTGGTAACTTTTAATTCAAATCATTTAATAAGAAACAATTCCCGGAGAAACTAGATATACCATGAATGTAATTTAATCCATTTTATTATATACTAAAATGGAGAGTATATGCAACAAAAAAATTAAGTAATTGGTTAACATAATATTTATCTCATAGATGTAAAAAAGATATGTTAAAATCCATTACATTCAGTCTGACTTTTCTCATGTCCCATTTTCTAACTGAATAATAAAATTAATATAATTATATACTTGATTTAGAATATTTTTCAAGGTAATAATTTCAATAACATTAGTTATTTTGTTTCTGTATACAATTATATAAACAATTAAGTGTACGTTAGGTGTTTTGACTAAATTCGGTTCAAGTGTAAAAACAACATTGGTATGTCAACTATAGTAAAATGGGTCACTATAGAAAGATATACAGAATAATAGTCCTTAAATAATTATAATATTTTATCAAAAATTATAATTTCAAAACAAATCAGGTAACATGCTTATAAAAATGAACTATTGTTACAATCATGCAGACGGTAGGCCGTATGTAGGCATGATCAATGTTCCAATTTTTCATTGATTGTTATGGAAAGAATATATGTGACAATATATCATTCCATAATGATAATTATATCATAGAAAAAATTTTATTTACACATACATAATTTTTTTTATTGGATTCCTATTATGTAAAACAAATCACATCATGTCGAGGAGGTGATAGTCTACACATCCATAAATGACGATATCAATTTTTAAGTGTGTAAAAGGGTAATAATGAAAATGGTATATTATATTTATTAAAAATTAATTATTTCTTTAAATTTATGTATATGTTTTTCATGTAACACATTTTCAATTATAAACACCCATTATACATTCCATGTATCATGTGAACGAATCACATCGCTTTGAGGGGTGTTTGTCCACATTTCCACAATAGTTTTTATCGTTTTTACACAAAATGAAATTTATAATGTAATGATTTGTATAATAATTAAACAATAATAATGAAATAATAATTATAATATATAACATATATAAACATAGTTTCTACTATAATTTACACCATGGGATGTGGTAAAGGAAAAATTGAACAATCATCGTTTCATGAGGTGGTACTTCACCAATAAAATAAACTCCCTAATTTTTACCTATTATATGGTGGTGTGTATAATTTAAGTTAGAACCATAATAATTAAAATATTCTATTTTATTTACTATATTATAATTTAGATATAAAAAAAGGATAATAATATTTGATATGTGGGATAATGGAAGTAAAACTAGAGTGGTCTAGGAATTATGTTACATCTTAATTGGGTAACTCCTTCTAGTCTTCACCATAAGTTATCCTTGTGTTACACTTACAAAAATTTATGATTCAAGGAGGAATTTAGGTATATTTGGGAGTTAATTTGGTAGATATTTTATTAACCTATGTGTCTTGATAAGTGTGAGGAAGTTGGGGGGAAATGAGGTCTTTTATAGTAGAGGACGAGAGGCACTCTTATAATATTTTTCATGAAAGTTTCTCCACCGTCATTATCTATTTAAAGTGAATAAATTATTTTAAAAAGTCTATCTATGGGATTATTCAATAACAATATTTCCATCCAATGGATTTTGGACAATATTATAGGTCAACTAGGACATTGAGATTATGGTCTAGTCCCATATGAAGCCGAATTTGACCTTAATCATTGTAATTCATTTTAATAACATTCATTAACATTTTTGGCCAAAAACTAAGTTAACCTTATTATAAATTATATATTATTTTAATGAAAAATATGGAATCTAATTTTCTAAATTTATACAACTGCTATTGTAGAAATTAATCTAAACTTAATCATCTAGTGTTACGAAAATTTTTGTTTTTAATGTAAAAACATCCACTAGTTTTCAATGTTTTTTTAGTCAATTTCAGAGAGAAATTTATTCCAATGAAATAAATTAGATTAATTGATAAAAATATGTTCAAATTTAATAGTACAATAAATTTAAAATATAAATAAACATTTAATATTAATTCATTAAAAAGATTTTTTGAATAAAATTTTAGTATTTTCACAATTTATTGAAAATGATTATTCTCAGAAAAATACATAAAACATACAATAAAATTTTTATTTTTATATTTATAATATACTGTTTTTTTTGAAATATAAAATTATTTAATTGTTAAAAAATTTGATTTAAAATAAGTTCCCCATTAGATGGTGGTAAAAGTGATTTTATAAAAATATATATTTTCTGTGTGAGATTGGCTTTATTCATTTCTTATTCTAATAAAATCTATTGAATGAATATAAAAAATATTTTTTTAATATTCTATATATATATGAAACTAATATCATTAAATACTTATAATTAATTTAGTTTTTTATGATAAAATTAGTTTTTAAGAAAAAAATGGGGTTCTAAAAATGTTATTCAAATTATATTCAATTGGTACGTACAATGATTTATAATTATATTGATAGATAATGGATTAAATTCAAGGTATGTTATTCCTATGTTTTTGTTTAATTCCTTCATTTTTTCCAAATACGTGTTTTTTAAGTCCTTAAGAAGGCTCAGGGGTTTCCCAGGGGATCGACGCAAAAAAAAGGGGAAACAGAGTTTTTTGGGAAAGCAAAATGGTATGTGCATGGTTTGTCTAACCATGCAGGCATCCCAAGTAAAATGTGAAAAAGAAGGATTTTTGGATAGTATCCTTAACACAGTTTTCAAACATTTTGGAAAACCCAATGAGAAAACCGTTCGAGGTGTTTTTTATGTCTGTAGAATTCACATTGTTTGCGCACAGTTTGGAAAACCATACGTGTAAACCGTGCAGCCCAAAAACATTTTAAAATTTTAAAAATGCTATTGCGGGATTATTATACCCAACTATTTGTTTCCTCCTTTCATATTTATTTTGACCCTATGAATGAACCAAAGTCTCTAAGGGATTCCAAGGATCAATCTTCCACATCTTCATGTTTTTTAGAGCTCCTTCTATTGTGGATTGAATATTTGAGTAAGGAAAAATCCCTCCTTGCTTATTTTTACTGATTTGGATTGGTATGTTTTTCTAATATTCATCTGAAGATCTCAAACCCTTCTTTCCTACGAAGTTTAGGTTGAGGCTTCAAGGGTTGATTGAATCAGGATCTAAGCTAATAGTTGAGATTGTGTTTTCCAATAGATTTAAGGTAGGTGGTCTACTAGTTATATCCTTTAGTTATTGTGTATATTTGTGCATGTAGGGTTTTATTCATGTTTCCCTTCTAAAGTTGTTCTTGATACTGTTAACCAGGTGTGGGGTATTTGGGTGTCTAAATGGTTACTTTAACCCTTCTTGATCCCCATGAGATGCATGGAGAATGACCAAATGAGATTAGGGTCTCCCATGGGGTGTTCCGATATTCCACAGACATAGAGTTTAGGTTTTTATGTGTTACACCATTTTGTGAGAACATAGAGCCCTTGAAGAATATTAAAATATACATTAAGGGTATGCAATTGAGGTTTAAGTAATACACTTAGGTTGGGTAATGTCCAAAGAGGTTGTTTGGTTGGAATTTTAATGGGTTAAAATGGAATAATGGGAATATTATAAGGGATTATGTTTACACTTGAATATGATTAGTGAGTGAGACATGGGAAATGTGAAATGTTACTAATGGGGTTGGTATTATAAATGATTAATGTTTTAATGGATTGAGGAATAATATTAATTTCAAATTTATTGATATTTTTGTAATGATGTAAATGATATTGGCTAGGCTTGTTGTGATGCGGTTAATTATGGAGAATGATAAATAATCTTGTGAAGATGGCTTAGTAGAGTGTGGTATAAACTTGAGGCTCTACACCCTCCAGTCGAGTTGGACCAAGGTTCTTTCTCCACCCCAAAAATCATGGGTTAGGTAAGGGGATGAAGTTATATTCCCCATGAAGTTTCATTCCACCCAGACAGTGGCTTTGAGGTGGGGATTATTTGGTTGTTATAATGTGATTCCTAATGAGATAAGAATTTACTTTTATTCCCACATGGTTGATAATATTGAACATTCATAACTCTTTAAATAGATGAAAAATGTATATTAATCCTAGAAATGTCTACATGGTGAACCCAGATTCAATGGTAGTATAATTTATAGGAGCATATTCTAGAATAGCATATCGAACTGTTTACCTAAATTTTTCATTATTTATCACTTTCATTTACTATCTACTTTTAATGGATATTTTGTAGACACTATTGGTGTTGGCCTACTGAGTTATACCCACACCCTACTTGGGCCATCGTTTGGTTCACAAGTATATTTCATTCTTGTAGGTCAGGACAAGGGAAAGTGCCCTATGCTAGGGAGTTAGGTTAGACAATGTACATGTATGGGTGAGGTTCTAGGCATGGAGATGATAGAATTTTGGTGATCCTTCTGTTTTCCCTTATTTTGGGTATTATTCAATATGAATTATATCATGGAATGACTTATTTACTATTGTATATGGATGTACCCTATTTTGGGAATTCATTATTTATCCATGTTTTTTATTGTTCTCTTTCATTTACTCTATTTATATTATTTCTAATGTGTCTTACTCTTGTAGAGAGGGTATCGTCTCCCCCACGTATCCCATTAGACCCTCAGTGCTAGTTAGCAACCTTTGGCATATGGGGAGGCGCACATGAGGTCACTTGGTGACCCGGATCATGGCACATGTTTAATGACTTCCATGTAGGGGATTTTACAATATGGTATCATATGTGTTATTTTCTCTTTCATAATATTTAGGTATGGTAGACATGATATTAGGAATGTGTTAGGCCTTGGTAACGATCATGTTCTTGCGAGTATCTATCCCATGTATAGTGGAAGAAAAATTCACCACGGAAGAGACTATTGATCTTGTTATGTTTTTTTATATTTGATATTATTTCAAAATCGAGTGATGCAGTTATGTGTGATTTCATGGTTTTTTGATATTTCTCTCATGGACGGGATGCTGCAAGTTTGGGCATTCATTCACTATTCTAGACACCAATTTACATATGTGACATGCATCATTATAGGTACAAACACAAGATGGTTTTATATGAAATAAAGGTTAAGATACATATGATAGCATAAATGTAATGAAATTATGGCTAATGGGATGGTATGAATGGTTGAAATAGAATGTCAAAAGGGTAAGTAGTAATTAGAAAATGTTGCTAAACTCAAAAGTAAAATAGGATTAACATATTGTAAGAGTAAACTGGAATATGGGAACTAATTTTAATGTGTTAAAAGATAAGGCTTGTGACCATGTGAATTAAACAATATGTTAGACATGGAATTTGGAGATATGTCCAAGGGTAGTGATCTAGTAGTGAGTGGGATCTTTTGGACTGTGTATATGAACATGTTAGGTTGTGGCATGTAATACGACTAAATATATTTATTTCCTTCTCAAAAAAGCATTATTGTTTCATTCTAAATATCATGTTTGGGAATGTAGTGAAATTCCACCTCAATGATGTGTGCTGGTTGGGTGACATGAGGATATTGTCAAGAACGCTCCTCCAGTAGTAGAGCAGAATATTGTTGTGATCTAGGAAAATTGGGAAGAGATGTTCAATGAGAACATCAGTCCTTTTTTGGAAATGATGTAACCAGACCATGGGTGGGTTTCACTGAGTATGTTTGAGTTGACCAAGGAATTTTATCTTCAGTACCCTCTGACCTATTCCAAAGAGGGTGTAACCGAGGCAACAGAGTTATAGAGAGAGTCCATCCAAACTATTATTGACCATCTTGAGAAACTTATCAATAAGTGAGTCATGTTGGAGGCCTATATGATAAAGAGTAAGGGAAAAGTTTGGAGGTCATCATGTTCCAAATGGAGAAGGATGAAGGAATGATGAGTAAGGATTTATAGGAGATGTTTCTTCAGTTGGTATTCCTATCATTCTAGATGAAATCATGGAGAAACACTTCCATGATGGGATGAGACACGAGACCAGGTCTTAGGTGAATATCATTAATATGAAAATGTTTTTTATGTGGTGTATGAAGCCCTTATCATAGAGGGGAACTAGAAGGGAGATTCAAGTAGTAAACTTGTGGCACCAGGAGGGTGAAGAAGTGGTGTAGCCTCTTATACTAAGAAATCATGTTTTGTAAAATTTTAGTATTGTGGAAGTTTAAAGACTAGTCAGAAGAGGGGGTCAGCATCATAGTGTGGTCACATTTCTTCTATTATCAGTGTGAAAGGATGGGGCACAAGCATTACCAATGTACTCACCCCCCGGTCGAGTGCCGAGCATGCATAAGCTTATGCCATGTCCTGAGGTATTGCAGGAACCCATGATAAAAGGGGAATGATAGAGGTTAGTGGTAGATTCCAATTGTAGGTAGGGTTCATTACCTCATATCATGTAGGAAGATGTAGCTCCACAGTTCATACTAGTGGATGAGGTGGAACCAGTACTCTTGGGAGAGACCATCCTTACCAACAGAGTATTCCAGGGTAGGGTACTCAAGCAGAAGCCTATGGAAAAAGAAAATTCCATCTCTATGTAGTTCAGGATACAATATAAGGTAATGAGGTAGGAAAATCTAGTGATTTAGGTACGATTATTATAGCTTCCTTTCTTCTAGTTATTTATTTGATACTTGTATTATTTGTTCCTTTATTTCTTCTCAGTTATTAGTTGCATTGTGATTAACCGTGGAGACTGCATCTGGGGTAATGAATCTTGATACTCTATTAGAAGTATAAAATAAGGACATCATGCAGTTTATGGGTTGATCACTAGAGGTTGTTGGGGTTCATTTTTTATGGGATTTGTTTGTTCTAGAGATGTTAGGTTTTTACATTGTCTTTGGGATGGATTGGTTGGAATTATACCAATCCCATATCGACTGATAATGATGTTGGGTAATGTTCACATCTCTCGATTGGAGAACATATGTACTTCGTGGGGAGTGGGATACTCGAGTGGGCCGTGCAAGGATCTTATGCTAAAAATTGGGAGAACTCACCACCCATGTGGAAAGAATAGTGTTAGATTATATAGTGAAACGAAAGATAATATCCCTTTTTGATGTGGAACCGTTTTAGGATGTGTTCCCTGAGGAATTCTCAGGGTTACCACCCGAGAGAGATGTTGAGTTTACAGTAGAATTTCACCCCAGGTGTGGAGCCATTTTCCATTCCACCAAATCGATTGGCACTAGAAGATCTCCCTGAACTGAAGTACTAGTTAGTATAATTGGATCGTAAGGGTTTTATACTTCCTAGAACATCACCTTGGAGGGCCCTTATGTTTTTTTCTAAGAAGGTTGATGGATCACTGAGGTAATGTTTTCATAATAGGAAAATGAACCAAATGAAGGTTATGAACAGATACCCTCTTCCTAGAATCGATGTCCTATTTGATCATATTAGTGGTTCCTTAGTGTTTTATATGATCTATTTGTGATTGGGATACCATCAGCTGAGAGTGAGACCTTCTGACATATCCTAGAATTATTTACAATGTAATTAAGGGATGTAAGAATTTTTTCATATTGTTTGGATTAACCAATTCCCCGGTTGTGTTCATGGCCTTGATGAAATGGATATTTCACCAAGATCTGGATGAGTTCAAACTTTTCTTAATTGATGACATATTGTTGTACTCCAGAACTCATGATGACCATGACAAACATTTTTACATCATCTTCAGTACAATAACAAAGAATAGTCTTTATGAAAAGCTGTAAAAATGTCAAATTTTGATTGATGAGGTGATCTTTCTAAGACACATCATTTCTAGGTATGGTGTGTTTGTGGATCAAAGAAAGGTTCATGCATTGGTGTCTTGGAATAATCCCAATATCATCTTTGGTGTTTAGAGTTGTCTGGGTTTGTTTGGTTATTACCGAAGTTCAATTAGATATTTATCTCATTTGGATGTGCCTCTCACTGGCCTAACCATGAATGGAATTATGATTGACTTGTTAGAGGCTAGTGGGAAAGTTATTCAGCCGCCAAAGACGCTATTGTCCCCCGCACTAATTCTAATCTTACCTAAACGATGTAAGAACTACACATTGTTCTGTGATGCATCTGTTGTTAGACATGGGGAAATGTTTATGCAGGATTATTGAGTTATAGATTATCGGTAGAGACAATTGAGGTTTCATGAAAGGATTTATCCTACTCATGAAATGGGGCAAGCTGTTGTGTCTTATACCATCAAGTGCTGGAGGCATTGCTTGTTTGGAATGCCTTTCACAGAATTCACCGGCCATAAAAGTCTCAGGTTAAAATTGTCGCACCAGTTTTGAATCTATGAAAGTGATAGTATATTGAGTTCCTATAGTATTTGATTTTGATTTTCTCTACACACCAAGGAAAGGGAATATTTTCACTAATTCTCTAAGGCATAAGACTTAGAATCAGGTGGTTTAGGAATCTAGTTCAGAAGGGAAGATGTTGGACTTGTTTGCTGAGATGGATTTGGAGGTATAATATGGGAATGAGAAGATGAATTTTTCAAATATAGAATTTAAATTATCACTTTTACTCAGAGTATATGAAATTAAATTGGTGGATCATGAGTGTTTGTCTATGAAGTATAGTCTTAAAGGTGGGAATTCCCCTTATGGTTTGACTTTCAGTGATGATGGAGATTCTTATTTGAACGGTCGTGTTGTGGAGTATATAGATGTATGATAGGATATGATTTTTATGTTCTACATGTCAATGTGGGATGTTCATCCATGATAGGCTAAGATATACCATGATCTTCGTATGCGGTTCTGGTGGTCCGGAATGAATAAAGATATTGTGAGTTTTGTGGAATGATGCCTTACCGTTCAGTAGGTGAAGGCTAAACATTAGCCTCCTAGTGGGTTGTTATAGCCCATTCCTATTCCATAGTGGAATAGGAATGATTTCACAATGGACATCATAGTGTGTATTTCGAGGATGTCTTGGAAGAAAGATGCAATTTGGGTGGTGGTAGATCGGCTGACTAAAGTGGCCCATTTCTTGCCAATCCATGAAACATATATAGACAACCAGTTGGGGAAATTATATGTTCAAGAAATAGTATAGTCCCCTGGTGTGCTGAGAACCATAATTTCAGATCATGATCTGCATTTCACATAATGCTTCTAGAGGAGACTGCAGAAGGCACTTGGTACCTGATTGTTTTTGAGTACGGCTTCCATCCAAAAGATTGATGGGCTAGCAGAGTGTAAAATTCAGGTATTAGAAGACATGATGAGAGCATGTGTTCTAGATTTTGGTGGTTAATGGGGAAAGAACATGTCACTTATTGAGTTTTCATAAAACAATACTTTTCAAGCTACCAGTCAGATGCCTCCTTTCGTGGAACTAAATGGGTGACCATGTAGATCTTTGTTGTTTTGGTTAGAGGCCTGGGAGCAGGAGCAATGAATGACGATCCTGTTGTAGGAGACATCAAAGAATGATTTTTTGATTCAAAAGTTAATGTATATTTCTCATAGTAGGCATAATCCTTATGAAAATCGGCGTCGTAGACCGCATTAGTTTATGGTGGGTGATTGTGTGTTCCTTTGGGTGTTTCCAAGGTTGGGATACCTTCGAATTCTGAAGCAGGGAAAGTTGGCACCTAGATTGGTGGGGCTATTTGAGATTATGGAGAGGGTCAGACCAGTGGATTATTGATTGACTCTTTTAAAATGGTATAGTTGGATGCATGATGTTTTCCATGTTTCACAACTCCTACAGTATCACCAATATCCATCCCATGTGATAATTATAGAGGATCCGGAGCTTGAGGATGATGCATCGTTTGTGGACCACCTAGTTTGTATTGTGGACCATAGTGAGAAGTTATTGTAAGTAATGGTGGTTTATTTTCATTATGTTCTCTCAAAATAGGGAATTTTTTTGGAAGAAAATTGGGAGATATAATCAACTATATGAGCCTAGTGGCCCAATCTCTCTTCATTGGGATCTCAACGGTTCTCAGGAAGAGGGTCTCAGGGATGATCTGTTATAATGTGGGGGTGCTTGTAAGATCCTTTATTTTTGATAAGGTAAGTTTTTATCCCAAATTTCAATTTAATTCCTTATTTTTCGAAAAATAAGTGTTTTTACAAGTCCTTAAAAACGCTTGTGGGTGTTCCTGGGGTTCAGGTCATGAAAAGGGAAAAATGACTTTTTCTGTGCATGTCACACAGTCTGCGCATGGTTAGTCATAACTGTAAAAATAGACCAGGTGATATGTGTAGATAAAGGATTTTCAGAAAGTTTCCTTTTTATGGTTTGGGCATGGTTTGGAAAACCATACGACTAGAACATGTGATTGGGAAATTTTTGGTTAGTAGCATCTGCAGGGTTTTCACACAGTTTGGAAAACTATGAATGTAATCCATGCATCCCAGAAACATTTAAAACATTACAAAAATTCCATTAGAGTTCTTTTATTCCCAACATGGGATTTCCTCCTTTCTTCCGTCTTTGGACCCTAGAAACAAACCCATATTTTCATGGGCTTCCAAGGATCAATCTCCATCATCTTAGAGAATTTTGGAGGGCCACCAGTTTTGGATTGATGATCAGGGTAAGGCTAAACCCCTCTTTTCTTCTTTTCCGTAATTTGGGTTGGTATCTGTCTCTTATATTCTTATAATGCTCTCAGATCCTTATTTTTCAGTGATGGTTAGGTTGAGGCTCCAAGAGGTGATTGAATCAGGATTTAGGGATTTGGATGATAGTGTGTTCGCCAACAGATTCAAAGGTAGGTGATCTGAAAATTATATCCCTTATTTCATTTGTAGATTTGTGTATATAGGGTTTCATTCACGTATCCCTTCAGGATGTGTTCTAGATGATGTTTGTAATTGTTGGTGTACTAAATATCTAATTGGTTAATTGAACCCTTCTTTATCCCATTGGTATGCATGGAGGATGGCTAAATTAGATTAGGGCCACACATGGTGTGTGTTGATATTCTACAGACATAGAATTTAGCTTTGTAAGTGTATGAACATTGTGAGAGAACATTGATCTCATCATGAATATGTTAATATGATTGAAGGGTGAGGAATTGATGTTTTAGTATTACACATTAGTGGGGTAATGGACTATGAGGTTGTTTTTTGGCATTTAAATGGGTTAAAATGGAATAATGGGAATATGATAAGGGATTATGTTTACACTTGAATATGATTATTGAGTTAGGCATGGGAAATGTGAAATGGGACTAAAGGGTTAAGTATTATTAATGATGAATGTGGTAATGTTTTGAGGAATAATGTTAATTTCTAATTTATTGATATTGTAGTGATGTTGTAAATTATATGGGTTGGGCATGTTGTGATGTGGTTAATTATAGTGAATAATAAATAATCAAGTTCACATGGCTTGGTTGAGTGAATTATAGGCTTGAGGTTCTACGCCCAATAGTCGAGTTGAATATAGGTTCTTGATCCACCACAAAATGCACGGGTTATGGAATAGGACACAATTCTATTCCTTGGATGGGTGAATTCCTCTAATACAGAGGATTCGAGGTTAGAATTATGGGGTTGTTATAATGTCTTTCATTTTGAGATAGAACATTAATTTTAATCCCATATGGTTGAGAATATTGAACATGCCTAATCCATTGAACACATGAAAATGATAGATTAAAATAAGAAATGACTATGTTGTCAACCCGGATTCTAGTGTAGTATAATTTAAAAGAGCATAGTCTAGTATAACCTATTAAATTGTTCACCGTTATTATTCATTATTTATCACATGCATGCACTATCTACTTTTTCTAGATATTTTGTAGACACTGTTGGTGGTGGGAAACTGAGTTATACTAAAACCCTACATGGGTCTTCATTGGGTACCTGATCAGATTTCATGCTTGTAGGCCAGGACAAGGGCCATGACCCTATGCCTGATAGTTGGGTTTGAAATAGGACAAGTATAGGTGATGTTCCAGACGTAGAGTCTAAAAGATTTTTGGGATCCTTACGTTTTCCTCTCAGATGTATTTTGTTCACTTGGAACTATTTCAGGGCATGACATATTTACAGTTGTATATGGTTTAACCTAGTTTTTGGAATTGGTTATTTATGCATGTTATAGATTGTTCTATATTTTCTTCTACATAAAATATTTTATCATGTTTCTTACTCTAGTAGATAGGGTAATGTCTCCCGAAATATCCTATTAGACCCTCACTTTTAGTCTGTAACCTATGGCATATGGGGGGGTGCACTTGAGGTCATGTGGTGATGTGGCTGGGAGCACCAGTTTAGTAGATTTCATGTTAGGTAAGTTACTTAAGTCTTAACCAATGAATTCATTTTATATTTCTATAATTTATAATTATGATAACATATTTATGAATATTTATAATTAATAATTATATATAAAGTTTACAAATTATTATAATTTAATATTAGTATTTAATAATATATTTATTTTTTAAACTATGTCTTCTATGTAATGAAAGCCTTTGAAAAAATTAATGGATTCATGTTTTTCACTATAACTCAGTGTCAATATAATTTCAAGCTATAAATTATATTTTACTTATTTATAATATTAAATACATTATAAATTAACAATATATTATATTCTCTTGTGTTCTTTGTGTTTTGTTTCTTACATTCAATTGAATACAATATCGCAAATTTTTATTTTTTGGGTGTTACATTCTCTCCACCTTAATTAAATTGTGTCCTCAGAATTTAAACTCGATCAAATATATATATTTTCTAGTAATTCCGATTTTGAAATCTAACATCATTAGAAGTGCTTATAACACATCCTATAGAGAAGAGATAATGATATGCTCAATGATCACATGGAATAACATAATAGTATGTCTCTATATAGGAAAACATATTGGTAATGGAGAGCTAAATTATTAGAATAAAATCATAAATATTTGTAGGGATAGAATGATGTCATTAACCATAAAAAATGGTATGGTGAATGGAAATATTTGGGCCCCAAATCCATAAATATTGTTTTATTTAGTATACAACCAGTACAATAAAAATTAAGGTATTAAGACAAAACATTTTTTGACAATTTTCCTAATATTGAGTAATTATTTTACTACCTAATAATGAAAGGAAATATAATTTCATGTTATATTTAAATTTCAAAAGAACAATTTCATCATCTTGTTGTTCTTCAATAAAATTATAATTCATCAAAAAATTAATTTTGGTGCCTGAAGAATAAAAAATATATTTTTAAAGGATCTTAAGGACCACAGAAGTGTGATAAGTCTTACTGTTAGTATCTAAATATATTCTAATGTCAATAAGGTCAATAAATTATTCTTTAAACCTAATAATTAACACTAATATATCATCTATAATATTTAAAAATCATATTTTTTTCACAAAAAAAGTGACAGACTAACCACGATATTATATAGGTGAATAATTGGCATTAAACCGGTACTGTCCATCAGTCATGGGTTCATGACCTTCATCCTTGTGCAATTTGATTAGTTGTCACTCGGATTATAGGTTATCCTCTTCTAAAACAACATTAATATAATTTCTAAAATAAATATTATAGAAATCCCTAAAATACGGTTAATCATAAATTTAATTTTGACAAAAGTTTTCAATACAATAGTCAATACATGAATACATCATCTGTTTTATTTTGACATGTGTCCATCATTTTTCTATGAATTGGACATAATATCATTAATATGATTTTATACTGTAAAACATTATCTTCAATCCAAAACACTGTCAGTTTAACCTAGGTTGTCCATTTTATAAATAAATCATAATTGTTCGTAAATTTAATGTCAATTATCCTATGAAAATCACCTAAGACTGTCAAACTAGCTGTGTAGTAAAACCCATTGTCATATACAAGGATACCCTGAGTTAGGTTCAGGACACCTTGTCTATTTATCTCTCAAAATGTACATCTATTCCAAAACCTCATACACTTGTAGTATCTAGATAGGGTTGTATTGATATGCATACCCACATAATTTCTACCATAACAAAATTATAGGATGTTATTGTATAATTATCCTAAATTTATATCTTAGGGTTGGTCTCCCTATTATATATTTTATAAATCTACCTTCCATGGTTGATGCTAAGCTTCCACTCACACCAACTATAATGTCCTGACCCTAGAATCCCGATGTTATCATCTTTTTTTATTACATTGGAATTATTACAAGGAATCTAATATAGAAGGACCAAATAGTTTATTGGTCCTGGAAATCCAGATTCAATATATGATTCCCATAATATATTTGGAAATGTAAAACAGAATAATGATAAATAAAAAATGTAATAAAATGAATTCCTGAACATTTATTCAATAATTTCATCATCATTACCTGGGGAAATGAAACATAATAACGGTGATATCAAATGATCTATAAGGGTATGTAATATGGAATAAATAATGAATCAATGATATTAATACAACATCATAATTTAAATAAATGATAACACATTCCATTCAAATAAATAGTGATGGAAAAAATGTATTTAATGGTATGAAAATGAAACACATTCCATTTAATCAATGAACTGAAAATGAAATGTATCTATAGATATTTCGATGGAAACTATCATGGTTGAATAATAACTAAAAATAATTGATTGTAATTTTTCTTAAATGATGTAATGTCTTAGACTAATAAAAGCCTATACCATCTAGATTGGTCACAAGAGGGTTTAAACTTACGGATAAAAACATGTCTTATTCGGAAAACTTGTTTTTCTCACCATAACATGTCAATGACTCGAGAATAAATATAATCTTCAGGCTCCCCTCTCTGTTTCCTATCCAAATCATTCCTCATATAAAATAGTAAAAATTAATAACATGCATTCTCAAATATCTATGTTGAATAAATAATATGTCATTATAAATATTTATCAAGTTAATTAAATAACAATCAAAGTGGACACCTTCTGTAAAAATGATATATGTGTTATGAAATACAAATATCCATTATATAAGGATATTGATATTCACATAAATTTAAATGAAAATTTATTAAAATAATGTGATTCATTCAAGAGAATGTTAAAAATCACAAAATAAGTAAGATTTCATAGATAATAATTAAGAACCTCATTTAGGACAGTAATCATTAAACATTACAAATTATCCCATAGTACATTCAAAACATTATATCATAATCCCCTTGATTGAATAATCTAAAATAAAACTTAGAATATCATAAGTGTAATTATATTGGTGATATAACATGTCAAAAGTTTGTTTATTCATAAAATAAAAGTTAATTGGTGCATAAAAACTATTATGTGTCAATAAAATGTAAATTGAGATGAAATTCCAGTAAATATTAATTGAATGGAACCGAAATAATAATCATAAAATGATAATTTATAAATTTTATATTTTAAAATTGAAATTTAATCGTTTAAAAACTGATTGTGGGTAAATCCATTCATGTCATAAAAGGTAAAAATAATATTCTTTTTTCATTGTAAAAGCTTAAAAAATTGCTCATTTGGAAAGAGAACTGAAAAATTCTTTTATAAAATTGGTAAGAGGATGAATGTGGAAAATTTTATTTATTTAATATTTACAAAATGGAATAAAATTTTTTAAATTTTTTTAATAAAACATGTTTTTTAAGAAAGCATGATCTCTGATAGAAGATAGAATGGAATTCCAGTTTTCTAAAAAATATTCATGAATGTATTTTTTGAAAAAAAGAGTGAAAAATGGAACTATTATTTAAAAGGTGAGAGGAATAAGTATGAGAGAATATAATTAAACATTTTTTTATAAAATTACCAAATAATTTACATTGATGTCCATTCAAGTGTTAAAAATCCCAAACAAAATGTGATTGTGAAGTAAAACCTTGAATGTACCAAATCATTGCTCGGAAAATTAATTAATGAATATATTATGTGATTAAAATATAAAACCATATAAAAAAGTGTAAATAACAAAAAAATGGTAGTAAAAATGTGATTAAACACATAATCGTATAATATTAACAACAACAAAGAATTAATATTAACAAAATAAAAGAAATTAGGTAGCATAATTCTTTTAAATTTTGTAACTATTAATTCTAATAACGTTATAATGAATATTTCATATTGAAGCTGAAAAAACATTAATATAATGCAATTAATGGTATTATATATTGACATGGGTAGTAGGTAAAAAAAATAAGTATGTGGAAAACATGATATTTATCTAAAAAATATAAAAATTGAGGTGAAAATACCTGATTTAGTGTCCAACCTATCTCAAGTGTCTTTATGTATATAAATAATATTCATAAATTAAATATATACAAGATTTATAAACATTAAAAAAAAAATTCCTGACATTAAATTTATGTATTATTATATAGTGTATAATTATATTAACAATTCAGTTTACG
Source organism: Viscum album (assembly GCA_963277665.1). Taxonomy (NCBI): domain Eukaryota; kingdom Viridiplantae; phylum Streptophyta; class Magnoliopsida; order Santalales; family Viscaceae; genus Viscum; species Viscum album. The sequence continues at coordinate 1,147,028,002 of OY728127.1, read as the reverse complement.
TCAAGTGTTCATTTCAGGTACTAAAATGACTTTTTTAGGATGACTATGGTAAAAAGTGTCATTATAGAATGATATTAAGAATAAATGTGATGAAATAATTATCATATTTATATATAAATTTTACTTTAAAAACTAATCTTGGAATATGGTTATGAAAAGTTAACCAATGTTACAATCATGGAGATGACAGGACGTACATACAAAGGATTAATGTTCCCATTTTCCAATGATTGTTATGAAAAATAGTTAAGTAACACTATATCATTATAAAATTATTATTATATAATAAATAACATTTTAATTAGTAATAAATACAAATATATTAATTCCATGTGATGTAAAAATAATCACATTGTGTCAAGGTGGCATCAGTCCACACATCCACAACTGATGTTAAGACTTTTTATGTGTGTGAAATTCTAAGAATGAAACTGATATATAAAATTTAAAAAATGTTTATTATTTCATTTATATCATTTAGATATTATTTATTTCATAACTTTTAATTTAAACCATCCTTTATACATCCCATGAATTATGTGAGTGAATCCCATTTCTTTGGGGGGGGGGGGTGTAGTCCACACTTCCAAAAAAGATGTTATTTTTTTACATAAAATAGAATGAACAATGATATTGTTTTTTATAATAATTAAATATAATTAAATTCATAATAAATATTATATACAAAATAAAAAAATATTGTGTCCATCATAATTTCCTCCTTGTTAGGTTGTAAATGAAAAAAATAACAATCATCATTTCGTGAGGCGGATGTTCCCCATACGTGTGAATAGTATGTTCATTGTCCATTAGATGGGTGTGCGTGTATGTTTAGGTAGAAAAATTCGCATAAAAATTAATTGTATATTTATGATACTGTTTTTTCTATATTAAAATGTAAAAATAATTCTTTAAGGTGTGGATAAGGGAAATAACACTAGAGAGGTTGAAGAATTATGTTACCATTTCTTCATGTAACTCTATTTGGTTTTCACCAAATGTCATGCTTGGATTTTTTTATTCCAAAATTATGGATTCAAGGATAAAGGTAGGGAAGTTTGGGATTTAATTAAGTAGTTATTGGGAGAACATATGATTCATTATGGATATGAGGATGTTGGACCAAATAAAGCCTTTTATATTGGAGGAGGAGTGGGACTCTTGTAATATTATTGAATAAAGTAAGCCCAAAAATGTTTTTTATTGAAGTGGAATCATAATTGTTTACTGTTGGTAAAATGGGGTATATGGTTTTAATTTTTTTTTTAAATGGATTTTTTACAAGTGATTAGGTTAATTGGGCCCTTAAGATTAAAGACTATTCCCTCATTATGCTTAATTTTATATTGATTGTTTTAATTAATTTTAATTTAATTCAATGATATTTATGTTCGAATTATAATTTTAAATTATTAGAAATTATAAATTAATCATATTATAAATATGGAATCCATTCTTCAAATTCCAATCATTGAATTAGTATAATTTAAATTAAATTTAATATCGCTTATGGGATGACAATGCAGGATTTTAATGTAAAATCGTCTAAAGATTTGCAATGATTTTTAAGTCAATATCACAGTGAAATTTATTAACATGACCTGATATATATTAATTGATCAAATAATGTGATAATAAAAATATAAAACCATTATAAAATATAATATACCCTTATAAATAAATTAAATAAAAAATTAGTTTCAAATTAAATTTTTGTATTTTCACTATTCAATAAAAATGAATCTTCTTAGAAAAATAAAAAATATAAAAAAACACTAAATATTATGTTCTTATATAATGTATTAAATTTATTTTTTAATTTTATATTTATAAAATGTTCAAAAAATTTATTTAGAATAGGTTATCGATTAAATGGTTGTATATGTTCGTTAATAATAATATAAGTTTTCTATGTAAAATTGTTATTTTTATTATATTATATTTATAAAAAATTTGAATGATTATAAAAAATATTTTATTGAATATGTAATATATATATATATATTTACAGTACACTAATTCTAGTTAAAAATTGAAATTAATTTAATTTATTAGAATAAGATAGCTTTCTGAGCATAAAAATGTTTTTCTATTAAAATATTCACATTATATTAAATTGGAAATTAAGTTCACATATAATAATATTTTTGAAAATGAATTTTATATTTGTTTAAACCATAATTTTCTTAATATAGTTCCTAATATTCATAATTACTAATTTAATGGTTAGTTTATATTTTCTTATTTTGAATAATAATTTGTTTTACTATATATTTCTTTGGTAAACCATTGTCTAGAAAATTACACTAGTCATTGAAGAAAACTCTTGTCCCATGATTACCATGATAAGATAGTGTGACAATAATTTCATGTTATAAATTATATTGAATTTATCTATAATAATAAATATATTATAAATACCTCATATATTAGATTCCCTTACTTTCTTGCTGTTCTCCGTCAGAAACACTATTGAATATAATGTTATACATTATAGTTTCATGGGTTTAGAGACCATGTATATACTACCTATATATAGATACATGGAACACATCAAAAACCTGATAGAGGGTTGTTCGAAGAATGATTTAATAATCTATAGTCTCAATTCAATCATAAATTTCAAAGGGACCAATATTACTTGGGTTTAGTTCTCCTTTATTTTTTATATAGAATATTTTTTATAAAATCATGTTATCCAATATCAATTTCAAGATCACATCAAAAGTTATCAGCATAACATTTATACAAAAAATTTTATTCCCTTACATTTCATTGAGTTTCTAAAACCATATATTACATTACATCTTCTACATCAGGTGACAATAACAATCATTCTACATCTTCCTCCCATTACATTAGAGATGTATACTTCATTCCATAATGTGATTCATAATGGGCCTTCTGAATTCTCGAGTTACATATATTATTTTAAGAAAACTAAACTAGAGAATGTTTTTGATCCCTACAAAATTTAAATCATTATTAATAGATCTTAAAATATCTTATGGGGTTTTAATTTTCTCTCATACTGACTATCTTCCAGTGGATGACATGTTGGTCTAAAACTCAATTCCATATCATGTGATTTATAACCAAAAACATAGAGATAAAAATAAAATATTAATTAGATAAAATTGAATTTTGTGATAAAAAACCATACCACATGTTTAATTTATATTCTATCCAGAAGATCAATAGATATATTTTTACTAATATAAATGATGTTTTCTGAAAAAATAAGGTATTTGTCTCCAAAAAATAATTTCCTCACCATAATAGATATGGTAAACTATATAGGTTACCAATAACATTAATCATATATCCAAAATTGTTAAATGAAATACTCCATGAATAAATATTTCAATATTAAATATACGAAACCAAAGGATTGAGATGTAATTAACGTCTCTTATAATATCTTTAATACTGATATAATCCCAACTCATAAAACATTGAATGAAGATCCAATGACATTGAACTTATTATCAACACTAAACACTTAAACCCATTAAGGTATCCATAACTCTTATATTAATATTTTCAAAGGACATATATGATTGAAAATGATAATTCACCCTTTATTCCATAAATAATCCCTTATCTTATAAAAAATTTCTATATGGTATTGGGTTCAACCTTGAATTGATTGAAAATAAAATTTGATTTCCTTTTTCCCTAATCCGTATACAGGTTGAAAATAAATGCTCTAAATCACATGAAATTTCACTATATATGTCCAATATGTTTTTTTCTAGGTCTCGTTCATACATAATAAAACATTAAATTACCAACTAGGGAGTGTATGATAAGTGTTACCTAATTAAAAATATTAACTTATGTGATTTTGATTTAAAAAAAATAGTTCTTCGTTTTCTCTAATTAGATGATTTTGTGGTCAATTATAATTATTAGAACATATATTGGGGAATTTATTCAAAAAAAACTTGTACTTTTTCATTTGGAACACATGAGAGTAGATAGTGTATTCTATGATTATTTCTCTCTCTTTATATCATTATTTAACTTCTTCCGATACGTTCAAAATCATTTTATCGATCAATATCCTTCCCAAAAATAGAATTATTACAAGTACTATTAATAAAAATTAATCCCTGTTTCATTCCAAACATTGAGCATAATAGATATCTGAAATTTATTTACCCTTTGTTTTTTATAGACTACGTTGAATTCCATATATTGTTTCATTTAAAATCTATATGGTTGATGGGTAAATACAATATCTATTTATACATTGATATCATAAAAAACTAATTGGTCATAGAAACTAAATTCCATAATATCCAACAATATTTTAAGAATTTTTTTAATCAATTTAAGAATTGATCAACCTTACATTCATGTTACAAGATAATACCGAATGTGTACCTTCCATGTCTTGAAACATTTTCCTCATAGGTACTAATGGATTTATTATACCTTTCCTTTAACTAAATTAATTCATTATCCATTATTTTTGAAGAAAAATAGTATTTGGTTTATTGAAAAATATATTTTCATTCTCATTCCCCTCAATGGATTAAATTTCATAATATTATCATTTATTCATAATGAAAGTCCACATTTGATCTTATTTAGATTCAAAATATATGACTTCCAAAATTACATTTTCATGATCCGAACACTACATAATAAAATATATCTTCTAAATTGTACTGATCCATTTCTCTAAATAAAGTTAATTAACATAATCACTAAATTAGGATGGGTGTTTCTGCCTGATGGAATCAATAGAATTCCATTCTCTCGATATCTCATTTTTATGTTGACCCTTATTCATAGACTGAGAAGGTTCTATGAGAATAATTTTTTTTCCATTCCCACTCCTATAAAATTTGGACACTCATGAGTACAATCATTATATTTTCCATCACCCTCATCATTAAAATGATTCCATGTGGTTCTATCCATTAACTAATACCAAAATGTTTAATTTAAGAGAGAATAATCACAACTAGGATCAACATAATTATGAGAAATCACTTATTTTCTGCCTTAATCATGAAACCTTCTATGTAATCAATGACACCTTTGTAATATAATTGACCATTCATAAAATTATTCTATTAAAATATTTTATGACATTTCCTAAAATGTTTGTCAATTTCAAAATCATATTCCTAAATAGTGCCAAACTAAGTGTACATAAAGTACTTTTTTCATGAACCAGTAGGTGATCGAGTCCTATTAAATTCACCAATTTTAGAGTGGTTATACCAAGGTACCTATCTTTGAGAAACACTTCCACTTTTATTATACATTATGTGAGGAAATTTCATGGAAACTACTTTATCTGTTCTATACCAAAATTACACTAAATTTTCATATACTTTATCCATAAATAGACATATCCCTAGAAATATCCCTACAAATACAAAAAGTAATATCCAAAAGGAAATCACAAAATATTTCTCATCCTAGTATCCAATGGCAACCAATACATATCCTCTGAAATAAACTAAAAATACTCATTATTTCATATAAATATATTACATTATTCTTTATTAATATTTATCACATTACACAACCACAATGAATAAGAATGTATTAGTTTAGTACCATTGGATACATGTTACAAAAATATTCTTATTTAGTAAAAGATCATAAATGGTTCAAACAAAGATAATCCCACTTAGTATTCTACGTACATATAACCCACTTAAAATAATTCCTTATAACTCAGGGAACATAAATACCAGAATATGTGAGATTATATTTTTTATAAGGGTATCCAATAGAAAATAAAAAAACATAATTTGAGAATAATGGTATGAGAACATGCTAATAGAATATTAAAACTGTACCTTTCATATTAATGATAAATATTTCGAGTAATGAAATAAGGATTGGCTTTTCATTAAAAATGTATCATAACGAAATAAAATAACATTATCTATAAGTGAATAATATTAAAATAAGAAATTTTTTTTGGAATTCACTTAAAAATGAAAATATTTTCATTTTTTCAAGGATCATTTCCATGACTATCATAGAGAAATGGTCTCACTACCCATACCATCCTTCTAGTCAACTATTACCCCCATGACTATCATTGGGGAAAAGTTACCTTATGAAATGTGTAAACTCCCCATTATAGTCCTGTATATATAATGACAAATTAATTATTAAGAACTTTATTTGAGGGGGATGTATTTCCCAACCAAAATATAATGAAAATATTATATATGTGTTCCCCATGATCATAAAAAATTAATTATATCACAACCCATTAAAGGAAATGGGTTTAATAAACATTTAATCATATCATAATATTTTGAGAAGTGATAGGTTACATAATTATTTCCTCATTTCATTATAGGAATCCCCATGAAAAGAATCAGGTTTCATAATAATTTCCTCATTGTGTAAAACGTTGAAGAGAAACATGTTTAAAATACACCAGACCATCAAAAACAAAATCCATTCAATAAATGAATAAGAATGGAATCCTTGGATCATATCTGTACCATGGAATAGGTAATATCAGTGGATGATGTCATAGATGTAAATTTAATTTAAAAAGTTAATTAAAACATTTATTGAGTCAAAAAAATTAGTTGAAAATAACTTAGTTAAATCTAAAAATTTATAAACCATTTTGTAAATTTTTTCATTGAAATTAAACATTGAAACATAAAAGGAATACATAAAAATATTTGTTAACATTTCATTAGGATAATTAATATTATAATTTTTAAAAAATATAAAACATAAATCATTTTGAATTTTTTTTATTATATATAACCTTGAAAACATATAATATAATCTTTAATAATCATAATAGTCATAATAGAGAGAAATTTTTATCATGTAGTACATGATAAAATAATTATTCCTCTCAAATTTTTAAAAAAACCCAAAAGGATATTATATAGAAAACATCATGATGATTCATCTTAAAATATTTTTTAAAATTTCAAAAGATTATTATCAGGAAATAACTAAATGAGATGAAATAGGTCTTTTGACTGAAGGGGAAAATAAATTTGATATTTCTTAACAACATTATTTTGATCTCTTTATTTCATAAAAATAGGAAAATAAAAGTCAAAATTTATTCTTTAGAAAAAAAAGTAGAGGAAATGAAATGTGGTTCTTGTGAGTTAGATCATAATATTTTTTCATTGGAATAACAATCATGATAAATCTTGTTAAATGATGAGATAGTAACATGAACTCTATAACAATTTGGTAGAATCAATTTTTTAAGACCTATGATATAATAAAATTAATTGAAACACAGAATACCAAGAGAATAAATAAATTAATGATATTAAAATTAAAAATGTTTGTATATTTTCTTATGAAATATGATAGGAACATAACAAAACATATGTCTGATGGGAGGAAATTTGAGACACAAATCACATATTTGATGAATATTCATCCTTTTTAAATATTCAAAATAAATATATAATAAATATATTTATGATAAAAATTTTATATAAAAACATAATTTTATATAAAATATCATATATGTTTACCTTGTGATGATAAATTTCAATTTTGTTTTCAATTTATTTTTATTATCACTTTTCCGGATTTTTTTCATGTATGTTTGGGTTCTCTTATTTTATGGTCTTATTACATTGATTAATGTTCCATAATCAGTGTTATTTGAACAATGAAATAAATAATATATTTTTTATATTTATTTTTTATATTATTACAGAATATTAATTGATAAAAATGAGATATGGTGATGGTACGGTGTACATAAGGAAAGAAATTGTTTCCATTTTTTGATGGATTAAAATAAATATATTTAATACAATATTTACATTTTGAAATATTTTTTAAGTCATATATAACTAAAATTTTCATTAACACGTATTTATTATAATCAATATAATGTTTGAGTGAATCACATCTCTTTATGAGACAATAGTCCAATGTACCCATGAGTGAGGTTATCGTATTCCCATAGAATGGAATATATGATGGTATATATGATATAATAATACCATATTGACAATTTTTTAATAATATAATATATAAATATTTAACCCATCATTATATCCATCCATGAGTGTTGGTGATGTAAAGAGAATAACATCGATTCGTGAGGTTGTAATTCACTATACAGATAAATGATATTTTAGATCTCATTTGAATGAAGGGGAGATGAATTTAGGTTATTAAATTAATATAAAAAAATTTAGTTTTATTAAATATATCATGGTTATTATAACAATATTTTAAATGAGTAATTTTAATATGTTGATGAATATATAAAAGAAAATTATCTGTTTTTGGCGTAAACTCTCCTTCACGAAACTACGTTCGATTTTCACAAAAATGATTCATATGATGGAATTATTAAAAAAATAGTCTTCTAGGATAAGAAGAGGTAATTATTGAATTTATTTGGGTACAGTTTGGACAACCAATTTTTTTTGGAAGTCTTAATAGTATAAAAGATTTGATGGCCTTTTATAAGGAAGGCTAGTGGCACAATAGTAATATTTTTAAATGAAACAGGTCCACCCACTTCTATCAAATAAAAAAGTGTCCAAAATGGACCATTATAGAGAATATAAGATATATGGTAGAATTTTTGAGATAAAATGTTTTTTGGGAATTAGTTTCTAAATTTCTAACCCTTAACATTTTAAATTTAACCCCTAGGATAACTAATTTTTTAATTTAACAACGGTAAATAATTTTTCTATTTTTACTATTAATTGTGGTAAAAATTTAAGTTTAACTTATTATATAATATATATTATACTGATTCCAAATATTGGACCCATTTTTTAAAATTTCATTCATAAATTATAGTATTTAATCAAATATTAAACCTATATAGAAAAGGGTAAATATTTTATTTAATTAGAAAGTGTTCAAAAGTATGAAAATGTTTTACAAAACATTCAATATTAATTTTGTACAATTGAATTTTATGGGATTACATTATATATATATATATTTGAATTTATTATACATTCAATAAAATATTATTAAAATTGAATTTTCTAAATACTTCATTATAAATTTATATTCAAAAGAATTTTTTTTTATTTTTTCAGTATTCATCCAATTTTTTTTGGAAAATTCCCCAATATAAACCCTCATATAATATTGACATGTTGATTTAAAAAATGAATTAAAATTTAAAAATAAAATATTTTAATGTGGAAAAACATAATTTTAAATTTTTTTTTCAATTTATGCTTCTGATTTTTTTTTGAAAAATAATGTTCTTAAGACATAAATTGGATTTCATCTCACCCATTGACTAAAAAACACATAAGCTGAATACTAAACATTTGACAGAATATATCATATATAAATTTCATTAAAATATTTCATATAATGTTATTTTTTTAATTTATTTAAAAATCATGTTTTTTCACAAATAATTTGTTTTTGAAAAAAAAAGTTATCCATTTTTTTAAAAATACTATGTTTCTGTTTTAAATTACTATTCACTAACTAATTGACCATATATATGTTCATAAATTAGTTAATATAATTCATATATTTCATTCTAATAGATTGGTGATTCCTATCATATAAAATAATAATAATTTTATATTACATCACTTTTTTTGAAACTCAGTGATGCTTGTAATGAAATGTAAACTCACAGTTTCATGTAAAGATTTAAAAACTATGTGTTATGATAAATAAAGAAATTTTAAAATATTATATTTATTTCAAAAAATATATATTTATGATTTTATCATGATTTTACAATTTATTCTTCACTTCAATTATCGACATTTTCATCCACATGAGAACCATATCATTATAAGTTCTTTATAGGATTTTTCATATGTTACCTACCATGTACATCTATCTACAACACATGAAATATCAATTTTGAAACTGAAACCTTGTGATAAATTTTTATATTTATTTTAATGGGGGTTTCTAGATATAATATTGTGTGTATAACTAGATACATTTAATGTTGTACATGTCTTACAAAATCCCACATATTGATTTAGCACACAACATGTAATGACGTTGCGTAGATGACTACATGGAATATTTTTAATTATTTGTGTCCAACTATTATGGAATTATATGACATTTATAAATGATATATTCCATGTATTCCATGTCAATACACATCACTCATAGGTGTTCAATAGATAGTGTATAATAAAATTTCATATCGATCAATAAGGTGTTCTATTATTATCAAAGAATTCCCCATGGGTTGTAATCTAGGGGTATATTATGTGTAATTTAATACTAAATGATGTGTGTTTTTGAAATGTATAAATAATATCATGAACCAACATGTGCCGTAAAACCATCGAATAGTATAAATGATTTATAGCATACTTGTGGGTAATAACTGATGAAAATCAACATTATAATCATGTTCAATCATTTTTAATGATTTTCCATAGAGAATAAATTAAATAGTAGCCCAAAAATGAGGCTGAATGTTCGGTACATCTGTGATCCTTGTACAAGATAAAAAAATAATTATAAATAGATTTGAAATTTAATGTAAATTAAATCCCTTAAATAACCTCACTATTCATCACACCCTATAACACATTTCATTTCCTACAAATTTTGACATATATATTGAACCTTTGATAATAATTGAGTAATTCAGAAAAGAAAATTTGGTCGACATGACAATGTAAAATAAATAGAATAGAAACAAAAAACTAAATTTCATGTGACCATATATCAGTATATTATACATAATCAATAAATTCTCTAAAAGTGATAATAAGCTGATCCAGAACTTGAAAAGTGATATATTAAAGGCATGATCATGAAAAATATATGTGGGCAACCATATGCCTAAAAAATGATCACAGTTTAATAAAAGTCCAATTATCATGCTAGTTATAATATTCTAAATTAGAAAAATAATATTTTGATTCTAATTATAAAAAAATAACACAGGTCATGTTGAGTCAATAAGGTTTTCCATATGATTTTTTCCATTCTATCATTCATGGGGGAGATTGTTAAGTCCTTAAGGCTTTCTATATGACTTTACCATTCCACTTGTTTTGAAATTCAGAAACACCATATCATAAGGAAAATTTCATTTTACCCCTATTTTTCTTCTATAAGGAAAATTTCCTTCCCTGAGGAAATTTAACCTTTCTTAGATTTCTTTGTTCATGTAATAAGTTTAATAATTATAAAACTCAGATTGAATCAAAAAACCATGGAATCATATAATACATAGATATGACGTATTCTGTTTTAGGATCCAAATTTCCTATTTCGAACTTTTATGAAGTTCAACTCTGAATTCTGATTACAAACATGAATAAAGATCTCATTACGGATTCTGATGATGAAATCTGATTATGAATTCTCACTACGAATTCTGATGAAGAATTCTGATTATGAATTCTCATTATGAACTCTGATGAAGAATTCTGATTATGGATTCTCATTACGGATTCTGATGAATTATTTTGATTAGTAATTCTCATTAAGAATTCTGATGATGAATTCTGATTATGAATTCTCATTACAAATTCTGATGAAGAATTCTAATTATGAATTCTCATTACGAATTCTGATGAAGAATTTTGATTATGAATTCTCATTATGAATTCTGATGAAGAATTCTCATTACAAATTCTGATTATGAATTCCGATGAAGAATTGTGATTACGAATTCTCATTAAAAATTCCATAGAAAAACAAAATCTGAATATCATAGTACTATAGACTCTGAATTCATATTGTACATACATTTACAACATTCATTTTCTCCATTCAGAATATCATTATTATTACACTTCTTTTATTAAAAAACGATGTCGTGCTTTTAGTTATTGACTAACCGTTGTTTGAGTGGCTAGTGTACAGGTCCGTTCTAAATTCAATGAAGAATTTGACCGTTTGATGAGGGAGTGGACCGTTGGAGCTTAACCTATAAATAAAATATCATTTGAATGTGCTCGAGACTTTTGGAATTTTGAAGCTCAGAAATTTCAGAAATGATTTCTAGAGAGAGAGAATCTTATTTACTCTCAAGCTTTGTGCAGAAAGTTTGAACGACTTGTTCAAATATTGCCTTGTGCTTATTTTCTTCGTGCGACTCTGATTGTTTCTGTATACAATTGAGGGCTTCCAAGAATTGGAAGACATAGGTTCCAACACCTTGAAGTTTAGGGCTTCCTTGCTAAGGGAGATACGGGTGCCGACTACCTGATAGTTGAGGGCTTGTGGGGATCACAAGACAGATTCCGATCTTCGTATCAAGGGATTTCACTGGTGCGGTTAACTCAGACTTTCTTGAAAGTATAAATCAAGGGACCTCTTATCCAGGGTTATTGGATACCCTTCTATTTGGGTTAAAAGAGTTATTGTTGGTTACATGTAGTGTTACAACTTTTTTTTCCTCTGTATTTGTATTGATAAGTAAAGTGTAACTATCGTGTACTTTCTTACTCTTTTACTCTGATATAGTTAGATTCGATACGCATTAAGGTAGAATCTTCATCTTTTTAGACTTTAGTTATGTTCCATTTCTGGAATCAATTTTCCGGAATCTAGTAAGTGGCTATAACTTATAGAGGTCTTACGAATTTTCATGTTTAACCTTGTTAAACATTACCATCTATAAAAAGATCCAATGGAATTTTTAAAAAGGTACAATTCATACCTCTATTATAACTGAGAATCTCATTCTTATTTTGATCTTGCATTTGGTATTATAGAGTATACCATACTCAGACATAGCATCCTAACAATTGATATCATAGCATTGGTTCAATCTGATTTAATCTCAAGATTAGATTCAGAAGGGAATTCTCGGAGTTACATTTTTCGGATTCATATTTTTCAGAATCTGTTTTTCGGATTCATACTTTTTTGGATTCATAAATTCAGACTCATATAGTTTGGATTCACTTTTTCTTAGAGATACATTATCTAGTTACATTCTTAGTATATCTACTCTTATTTACAAACTCATATTACTCACAAGTTGGTGAGACAAATATTTTCTTAAGAATGGCATGTTGAAATGTTGGTTCTATTGATAACTTAAATCCTTCCAGCACTCCTATTTTTGAAGGAAATGGTTATGAGTACTAGAGAGATAGGATAAATACCTTAATTATCAACACTGGAGTTGATAACAATCTAATGCTGACTGGATATTATAAGATTCTGAATAATGAATTGAGAACTTTTACAAATCAGGAGAAAGCAGAATATCAATCAAATTTCAGAGTCAGAATTACATTGGTGTGTTCCATGACTAGGAATATCTATAGTCAAATATATTCTTGTGAATCTCCAAACAGTATCTGGGAGAAACTTTATGTAACACATTTTGGTACATCAAAAGTCATAGATACCATAAGAGTTATGTTGAGATTTGAATATCATAGTTTTAACATTCCTTATGGAGAACCTGTAAACAAAGTACAAAAATGGTTTATGAATATCATGAATATCATGAAATCTATAAGAGAAAAGGGTTTGGATGATGTGGCTCTTGTGAATAAGATCATAGATATCATGCCAAATGAAAGGGAGTCCAAGAGGGCAGATATTGATGAGAACTGGAAAGTCACTCTGATTTCCTTAGATGAGTTGTTTGGAACTCTTCTTCAGCATGAAACCAGAATGAAAAGAGATGCTGAAAATGTTAAGAAGAAGAATGGGAATGGATGAGTGTCTTTTACTACCACTTCTAAACACATTAAAGCCAAGACCACAGGAAGAGTAACTACAACAAAGACAAAGAATGTCATTATTCAGTCAGAATCCAGTGATACAGAAAAATCCTAGAATGAATTAGCAAATCTTGCTCGAAGAATGAACAAGATTGTAGCTCAACGGAACCATCAGAATATATATAATAATAAATATTACAGAGATAAGAATGATGGTGAAGTTACATGTTATGAATGTTGAAAAATAGTTCATATCAGACCTGATTTTCCGTTACTGAAAAAGAATGAAAAGAATGAAAGGAATTCAAAGAGGAACAAGAAGAAATTCTATAGATCAAAGCACAAGAAAAGTCTTAAAGCTATTGATACATGGACTGCTTGCAGTGGAGACTCTTCAGAAAGTGAATCATCTGAATATGCTTCATTAGCACAAAAGAATATGGGACTCATTTCTACTACCTCTTTCCCTAATACATGTCTTATGGCCAAGGTACGCTCTGCCGAGGCATTAACAAATTTATCTCTTGATAATAATTACTACTCCCAAAATAGTAATTCTAATGAAGATACTTCATTCTCAAAAAAATGAATAATTACCTTCATATGAAGAAGTGTTTAGATTTTCCAAGTTACTTGAAGCAAAAATTGTAAAATTTCTAATAAATTAGACAAGAAAAATACAAGGGAAGAAATTCTTAGAAAATAAATTTCAGATCTGTCTAGATATCTTAGAAATAAAGAAGAGATCTTAAAAAACATTCTAATGACCTTTAGAAAGAAAATTCTGTTAAAGAAGAACTTTCTAAATATCATAATAATGTTATTGTAAAGACAAAAGTTTTTGAGGAAAAATGTAACTCTAAGGAAATGATTTATGAACATAGAAATTTAGTCATAAGAATGAAATTTGAAATATTTTATCTTAAGAAGCTTCTTGAAAAATTTACCACTGTGAAGGAAAAATTTGACAAGATGTATTCTCAAATTATAACTCAACAAAACACTATGGGAGTAGCTAATACTTACCAAAAACCAGTTTTCAAAAACAACTATTTTTTTCCTTCTAGAGCCCCTTTTTTCACTAAGTGTCAATGTGGTGGGCATTGGAAGAAATATTTATCCTTGAATATAGTTAAATATATTGGGTTTCATAAAGCTTATTTTTCTAAACAAATTTGGTTACCCAAATTTTTTTTCTGAAACACTCGGATCCAAGAATGTCTGGATTCCAAACCTAACTTTTTCTTAATCTCAGGAAAATAGGGAAATTAACAAAAAAAACATGGTAAATGGATAGTGGATGTTACTGACATATAACTGATAAAAATTTTTTTTTTAAAAGATTAACAAGCTGAATGGATGAAATTAAACTTTTAGAGAAAATGCTTAGGGGTAAATTATTGGAATAGGTAACATCGTTCTTCGTGGAAAAACTTTAATTTCAAATGTTTTAATTGTTAAGGGTCTTAATCACAAATTCATCAGCATAATTCAATTATGTGATGAAGGCTATCTTGTGTTCTACTTATAGTAATAAACTCCTTTTCATAGACGGAGTACATATCCTTGTATGTTTCTGAAAAGTTTTCGTAGCTAGTTTTTTTAAATTTTTCGTAATGATGTTTTACATATTTTTCGTAGTAAATTTTTCAAAATAATTTCATAATGAAAATTTTCATAATAGGAATTTTCATAATGAAAATTTTTGAAACTGAAAATTTTCAGGATGAAATGTTTGGAACTGATGTTCTCATAATGAAATTCTTTAGACCTCAAATTTTCTTAATGGAAATTTTTAGAACTGCAACTTTCATAATGGGAATTTTCCGTACTCAGATTTTTTAGTAATGAAAATTTTTCGTACTCAAAAATGTTCCGAAGTGATTTTTTTGTAGTTGATTTTTTGTAGTAAGTTTCTTTTTCATAAATAGTTCTTGGTATTCAAATTTTCTTCATGAAGTATATCACGTATTACGAATAATCTTCCTTGCAAAATCCAAAAGGTATGACTTCTTTACTTATGTTTTCATAGTCACTTTTACTTTCTTGTAGTTTCTTTTTCTTTTAAAATTTCTCAGATTTGTTTTTCCTTAATTCAAAATGTTTTTTAATACCTCAAAGGATCAGATTCATGATTTCCTTTAGGGTATGTTTTCAACCATCATATCAGATCAGAGAGTTTTTCAACCGTTAGATTGGTTTTTTACGTTGAAAGGACACCACCATCACCAATATAAAGGGGACAACCAATGGTGTCTCACATCAGTTTCCAAGCACTCGTGTCTCGAATCTATTCTTCACTCCTAAAGCCCGTTCTAAATATCTCAGAGTTCCTCGAGTTCAAATGTCTGTAGAAGCCACTTCTCATTAAATTTCTACCATGAAGCCAATCTCAAAATGGAAAGTTTACAGGGAAAGGTTGGTGCATCCAAGCATTTTCAAGTACGATTCTATAATTTCTAAGAATATCAAGTTAAATGGATGGGAAGATGTCCACTTATCTAAGACAGGTGTTGAAGACATGGTGTATCCATAGTTACTCATAGAGTTTTATGTTTCACTATGCTTCTTTAAGGAAGACGATGGAAAAAAAATTCATTCAAGTCTAATGGAAAAACCTACAAACTTTCTTATACCAAGGTAGCCAGCTTGGTGGGATTAACATATGAAGAGGAGGCATAATTTTTCTCCCACAAACTCTCGAATGTTCAAGGTAGTTTTGTTAAGGTAAAGTCCTTACAATGTCTTGGACTTTCTGATGTCAAGACAAAAACAATTCTCATCTATCTTCTAACAATCAGATTTTTAGTTATGGGTAAATGGTTTTTTATTGCCGAGAAAAGGTGAAAAAGATACCGTTAAGAAAAGTGACATATATTTCTTATATTTCTTGTTAAATCTACGGAAAATCAATTTGATGAGGCATGTTCTTGTTACAATCCGGAACATTCAAAATGGTAATATAAGAGGCCAAATTATCATGTATCATGCCTTACATTAAAAGCTGATAGTTCGGTGTCTTGAATCATTCAGTATTCCATGAAAATACAAGTTTCGGAAATGAAAAGGTATGCATTTCAGTGAAGACACTCTGAAAAGAATGAATATGGTCTATTCTAAGGAGACAGAAGAGTTTTATGATCTACCAGATGGAGAGGCATAAGCCAATCTAGAAAATATTGAGAAAGCTGAGCCATCGATAAAGGGTGGCAAGAAAAGGTAGTTGAAAGAAGTGGGAGCTGATGATAAAACCTCTAAATCTAAGGAAGCCCAATCAGTACCTCCCAAACAAAAGAAACAGAAATCATATATGGATGAGGTGGTTGAAAAATGGAGGGAATACAAGGAAAAGAGGAAAGAAGGGGAACCTCAGTTCGGCATGGACCATGCTAAAGCCACGTCTTTAAGCTAGAATACTACTGAATTTCTTGAGAAGAAAGGAAAAGAGAATAAGATGAAGAAGAAGATATCTGAGGCTGAATTTTTACAATATCTTTTGAAAGCCACATAAGTATCATACGAAAATATTCCAGTACCAGAAACATTCCTAGTTGATCCATTACCCGAGACTCAAGGGAATAATTTCTTCAATCTGGAATAATCTAAAGATAAAGAAGTTGATGATGGAGTAGAAGAAGAAGAGGAAGTAGATGAAGAAGAAGTAGTAGAAGAAGAAAGTGTAGATTTTGATTATCTGATTAAACAAGTTGAAGAATATCATGGAAAGTAAATCCATCAGAAAAATTACCACTACGAACATCTTAGGCCGAGTCCTCAAAAAATGTCACTCCTAGAACGGAAGAAGAAAATGTTGGAATGAATGATGAAGAAAAGGAAGAAGAGAATGTAAATTAATAATATAAGGAAGAAATATATGAAAATAACTTTATTATGGAATGAGAATAAAAAGGAAAATTTGATGATGACAGAGTTTTTTAGTTATCCGAGAGTGAGCACGAATCCCCTGATGAGGTAAAAAAATTAGCAAGGGAAAGAAAGTACTTGTTGACACTCCAACGAAAGATATTATAAAGAAGAAGGAAGTTGAAGTCTCTTATAAAAGGAAGATGATGGAAATAGAAGAAGAAAAATATCCTAGAAAGTCTTCTGATTCAGAGTCATCTACATTGGAAAATAATTTTGTTGTTGAGTCCCTAAAGAAGTTGGTAAATACAATTCTGATCATTCCTAAAATAGACTCCAAATCCCTGATGCTTCAGTACATCATGAATCAGAAGTCAGAATCCATATCCATGGTGATGGATAAAAGTTTGAATATTGTGGCAGAACATAAAAATTTTCTTATCAATTATGAGGTCCATAGAAAATCATGCAGCAAAATGACTCTATGGTGAATGAAAATCGATGAAGATTTGGAAGAGCATGATCACTTTTAAAATGATGTAAAAGAATAATTTGATACCGAGGATGCCAAGATGAAGAATATTTCAAACAGTTTTTAGGAAAAGATGACCCTTAAGCAAAATACCCAGAATCAACAGTTGATTGATCTGAATGGGAAGCTTAAAACTATTTCTCAAAGCTGGGAAGTGGAAAGAGATCTCTCTATTGAGATCAACGTGATGCTTATAATGCAGGATGAAGTTCTTAAGGCTCAGTATGAGGATCTGAAGGCTCAAGATGACTGGATTAAAGCCTTAGAAAAGAAAGCTGAGGAGGACCACAAAGAGTTAAATAAGGTAAAAACCCTTATGAAGAATCTAATCCCCAAGTAAAAAGAAGAAAAATAGACCAATTCGATCTTTTTTTGTAATGTCATTCCATATAAAAATACTTTCAATATTAATGAAACCTCTGGTTTCTTGTCTTTTCTGTTAGTTTGTACTAATAGTTCAGGTACCATATTGTTTTCCATTCCCTCTAACTCTTTTTGAAATTCACAATGGGGGAGAGGGAAAAGATTTCTAAAGAATAGAAGGAAACGATTTATAAGTATATAATAATTATCCCTATGTAAGGGGGAGTTTATCTAAGGGAGAATTCTCATTATGAAGAATTCCATATTCATAATTAAAATTCCATTCCGGAAATCTAGAATATGATCCTTAGAGTTCCAAAGACTAAGGGGGAGTTAGTCATATTCACCATTATCCATGAACAAAGGAATATAATCTTTAATTACAAAGTCTAGACATTTATTCTAATTTCCTACATTATTTTCCGTAAGGATGTTTCTGATTTCCAAAAAGGGGGAGATTGTTCAGTCAATAAGGTTCTTCTTATGATTTTTCCCTTCCCTTCATTCAAGGGGAGTTTGTTAAGTCATTAAAGCTTTCTTTATGACTTTACCAGTCCTCTTGTTTTGAAAATCACATACATAGTATCTTAAGAAAAATTTCATTTTACCCCTATTTTACTTCTATAAGGAAAATTTCCTTCCCCATGGAAATTTACCCTTGCCTAGATTTCATTGTTCATGTCATAAATTTTATATATATAAAACTCGGAATGAAACCAAAAACCTCAGAATCATATAATATATAGATATGAGGTGTTCTGTTTTAGAATCCAAATTCCCTATTACAATCTTTTATGAAGTTCAACTCTGAATACCGATTACAAAAATGTATAAATTTCTCATTATGAATTCTGAAGATGAATTTTGAATACGAAGTCTCATTACGAATTATGATGAAGAATTTTGATTACGAATTATCATTATGAATTTTGATGAAGAATTCTGATTATGAATTCTAACTATGAATTCTGATGAAGAATTCTGATTAAGAATTCTCATTATGAATTATGATGATGAATTCTGATTACGAATTCTCATTAAGAATTCTGATGACGATTTCTGATTATGAATTATCATTATGAATTCTGATGAATAATTCTGATTATGAATTCTCATTACGAATTCTGATGAATAATTCTGATTATGAATTCTGATTACGAATTCTATTGAAGAATTCTGATTACGAATTCTCATTATGAATTCCTTAGGAAAACAGAATATGAATATCTTAATACTATAGACTCCAAATTCATAATTTACTTATATTCAGAACATTGATTTTCTCTATTCCTAATATCAGTATGCTTACACTTGTTTTATTACAAAACGATGTCGTGCTTTCAGTTATTGACTAACCATTGTTTGAGTGACACGTGTACAGGTCCTTCCAAAATTCAAGGAAGAATTCGATTGTTGGATGAGGGAGCCGACTGTTGGAGCTTCACCTATAAATAGGAGCTCATTTGAATGTGCTCGAGAATTTTGGAATTTGAAGCTCAGAAATTTCAGAACTGATTTCTTGAGAGAGGGAATCTTATAAACTCTCAAGCATCAATCAGAAAGTTTGAACGGCTTGTTCAAACTTTTCCTTGTGCAGATTTGCTTTATATGGCCGTGATTGATGATGTGTACAATCGAGGACTTCCGGGAATAAGAAGACAGAGGTTCCAAAACCTTGAAGCTGAGGTCTTCCTTGCTAAAGAAGGCAGTGGTGCCGACTACCTGATAGTTCAGGGCTTGTAGGGATAGCAAGACATATTCCAATCTTTGTATCGAGTGCCTACCCAAGTTTGGATAAGACATAATTTCTTGAAAGTATAAATCAAGGGACCTCTAATCCAGGGTTGTTGGATACACTTATCTTTGGGATAAAAGAGTTATTTTTGGTTACATGAATTGTTACTAGTTTGTTTTTCCACTGTATTTGTATTGTTAAGGAATGTATAACTATCTTGTACTTCCTTACTCTTGTACTTTGATATAGTTAGATTTTATAAGCTTTAAGGTAGATTCTTCATCTTTGTAATCATTAGTTAAGTTCCATTTCTGGAATCACTTTTTTAGAATCTATTAAGTGATTAGAACTTACAGAGGTCTTGTGAATTATATTGTTGAACCTTGTTAAACATAACCATCTTTAAAAAGTTCCAAAGGAATTTTTAAAAAGGAACAATTAACCCCCCCCCCCCTTGTATTTGAGAATATCATTCTTATTTCTATCCTACATTTGGTATTATAGAGTATATCATACTCAGACTTACCATCATAATAGGTCCACAATTTATATTCCTCCCCCATGAAAACCCATACATTTAGGTAGAACAATTATATAAAAACTTTTATGAAAATATAAAATTTATAATAATGGATTTATTTTAAAAACTATTCCATTAAAATATAAACTTTTTTTTAATAATTTAAATGCTTGTACTAAGAGATTTATCATATGGGTGACTATAGAGTGGATCACCTGCAATATTCATTACAATAATGTAGCTTGATTTATAGTATCATATCACTGGACAGTGGAACATCACATTTACATCACTATCATATGTAGTTGCAATGTAACCCATCCCATCTAGCATCACATACTGAATAAATATTGCTTCCCCAAATCTAATAATACGATTGAAATAGTAGTTCTAATATATTAGTAATACAAATATAATTATCTACAGAAAAATATCAAAACATTCCTTTCATAAAATCATTTAAAAAACTCTTTCCGGATATATATATTTAATTATAAAAACATCTATTATCCTTACCTGAATATGCATTTAGATATATAAATACTCCTCAAGTCAATGTAAATATTCCAACATCCTTGTGTGAATATTTAAAACACGCATGTATATATATATATATATTTGTATTTGTATCTTGCTAGTGTAAATGACTTATGACCCATGCTTCAAGTAGAAAATATAGAGTTATAATAAATATATTAAAAGACATTATATTTCCAAATCCATTATTTAGAAACTGGATTCATTATTAAATATTTAATTATTAATTATTAAAAATAAATTGAAAACCTAGTATATATTTATTGACATCGAATGTACTTTTAATGATCTATTCAAGTAATTTAAAAAATTATTTGTGTGAATGATTAATTGAAAATATGATTAAAGAAATATAACATCATAAACGCGTATGAATTTACATGAAAATGATATTTGAATTTTTTTTTATTTTCCATTTACATTCATAAAATAGGAATAAAGTTTCAATAGTGAAAAATTAAAATTAGAGAAATTAATAGTACATAAAATAAGGACAATGAATGCTACCTGAGATCATCATTCGTAGGTATAAAACCTTGAATAACCATTAAAGGTGATAAAAAATAGGGATTCTAACACTTTACTACACAATACACATAAAATAGAATAAAAACCCCATATAGTGGATATCCATAGGTGAATCGTAGTGAATGGGTGGGAGGAAAATAAAAAAAATTGTAGGTTGGGGAGGGGGAGGTATATCATGATGAGATCCCACATAAAATCCATTCGTTAAGATCCATGAAATGGAGGAGAAGGAGAGGTTCATGTGAGGGGTCCCTAGTCATGCATCATGATTTGTTAGGGAAATAATGTAGGGTTGTGTGATTTTTGGTTAAATAGAAGAGGTTTAATAAGTTAATTTGATCTCATAAAATTTTTATATGAATCACATGATTTACATACAGTTTAAAAAACAATGTGGAAAATGTGCATAATTTATACGATACACAAGGAATACCACCCAAGTTGAACATGTGTTTTTTCAAACCATGGATAAAATATTAAATTTTTTATTATTATATCTCCTAAAATACAGTCAAATTATTTTCACTCTTATAGAATACTCTATGGTAACCATGAGGAAGGTCAATTTCTTGTGATTTCCAAAAACATAAAAACTACATGCCTAAAACTCAATATTAAATATGATTTCTAAAAAATGAATATATAAATTTAGAAATAATGGGTGTGGTGTAAAATATATTACCAAAATTAAAAATTCAGTCCATATAATACATTGTATGAAATGTTTAATTTATATTGAAATGATATCCAACACTCTATCAAAGGACGTGGCCTAAGAAACATGACGACTGGAGAAAATTACTTGGAACAACTAATGTTTTTATCATTAAAAAGGAAATAGGAAACACTAAAATCCTCAAATTCCATTCCAATGTAAATAAAAAGTGGACTCTAATGAAATCACTATACTTAATAAGGAAAAGTGGCACCTTAAAGAAGAAATGTTTGATTCTATAGTGAGCGATCAAAAAATACACGGAAACCACCAACTAAAAATGGGAATGATGGGAATAACCAAAGGAAACAATATTTGTAGTCATAAAGCGATATCTATTTATAAAAAAATAAAAATTATTTACAATCTTCATTCTAGTAGGCGTGGTTAAGAAATAATCATAAAACTAGTCCCCATACACACATTTATATTTAATCGTAAGAAGAAAAAGAACTTACCATTTCAAGAGAAATAGAATTCCAAAATGGTGTTTTTATATAATGGTCACCCCAATAAATTCGTATTTTACTAAAATACTAACTCTTAAAATATATGGGACATGAATACATTACATTATCGAAAAATAAAAAGTAATATCATCATTGAAAAGGAATAAATTTCCAGGGGTATCACAAAAATTATGATGTATCATAATAAAATATTTTCTATAATATATTTCATATTTTAAATAGAGAACAAAAAATCCTGATAACCATCAACCCATCAAAAACACCCCATATAGAACTCTTTAAAGAACGCGAGATTCAATAGGATTCACCTCAATAAGACATTTCCAGAAAAAATAAATAATAATATCCTTTAAATGGTGGTGGGGGAGAATAATACAAGGGGAATAACTCATATAAAAATTATTAATGATGAACCAATCAGAATAATAAAACTACCAAAAAGTATAACCCCTAGACTAAGATCAAAACTCATCTATGTTCCCCAACAGAGTTTTTTGTACATGTAATTTGAGACTCCTAAATCAATGAAAAACTATAGGAATACCATCTAAAAAGAAATAAATGAAAAAATTAAAATAAAAACTAGAACATCTTTAAAAAATAATAGAATTTATCTAAAATCAGGAGAATCATAATACATAATAGAAAATAATGAAGAAAAATAAATATAAAAGGCTCCGAAGAAAACAAACCGTTGTAATTACAAACACCAAATATGAATGATCTAGCTATAATATTCTGACATGTACCTATTAAGTCCTTCTACTCAAATATATAATCTAATATTAATCCCTAAATAAAAAATGGTACTTTAAAACCTAGAAAATCTTATGATAATAGGCTTTGATTTGATTTTTCTACGTACCAACATGATTCATTCATCCATTGTGCACTAAAACTACCAAGCAATAATCTAAGGGGGTCCCCAATCCCTATAGACTGATGACATGCATCATTGATATGGGGTAAAATTAATATGGTTGATATTTAATATTGACTGAATTAATGAAGATACTAAAAAATAAGCATTATCAATATGCACATTAGAGGTAAAGTCTCCAGGGAAAAACAAAAAATCTATATAAGGAGTTTAGTTATTTTAATATAAATGAAATTCAACAACTCAAATCCAACACCCTCAGAAAACATAACCATGAATTTTTCCCTATTACTCCACATGAATAATCAACTTCGTTAAATTTAATTCGATGAAAATAAATCATATATTGTTCAATTTCATAAATTAAATTAAAGTAAATAAAAATAATTGTCTATCCTCCATGTGGTAATAGGTCTCCAACATGTCCTGAAACAATAAACTATCTATAAGAGATCATTATTTGAGCCAGAACCTGGAACTGAGATATTATTTTGGTGCCATAATGAAAATTCCAAATAGGTCACCCCGTACACTTCTACATGATCATACCTTAATAATAGATCCATTTTCAAGAGAGTTTTAAAAATAAATTAAAAATATTATTTTTTCAATTAAATTAAATTAAATTTGATGTCATAGTTTATATATATATTTCCAAAATAAACAACCCTTCTATTTATACAACACTAAGAGGAAAAACAAAATACACTAAAATATAAAATTAATTATAAAGGATTCAGTTTCAAAACTATTCTTTATATTTTTTTAAAATTTTAATCTTAAAAGAATAGTTTTTATTATGGGATAACTCATATGGAATACTATCGGTGGGTACACAATGAATTTACATTAATAACATCAATAATAATAGATGTAATATTGTCATTATCTAGTAGAACATTGTATTTATATCACCAGAATAACTATTAATTGGGGTACCTCTCCCATATATGTTCATCATCCCAAATACACGGGGCTTCAAAAATATAATAAAGGTGTTACATACAATTTGTAACATAATTTTAACAGTTCTATAATGATAATCACGAAGCAAATCAGTCAAATCCACCTAGATCAGCTTATGAAAATCATGATCCCAACATATTATTTGAATTTCTAAAACATCCCTAGTCCTTAAACAATTATTCATTTAGATGTATATATTATGCTTCTCAATAAACATATTTACACATTATTTTGGGGTTATATACATAAATTTATTTGTAAAAAAATATATGTGTATATGTTTATAAGTATCAAGAGATAATAAATGATTTTTGAGATGGTTTATAAATGAAAAATACACAATTCTACCATATATATTAAAAAAGTTAATAGTTTGAAATATTTCCATTTAAAACAATATAAAATATTAATTTAAAAATAATGTATTTTAAAATTCAATTAAATTCCAATGATACATTTATTACCTTAAAAATTACTTTTATTGAGGCATTTGAATAATTTCATAAATGTTTAGGTCACCCAGTTAATGTAAAATAACTTTATTCCAATTTCAAAAATATTAAGGTTTTTCTCTTTCTATTAAAACCAAATTCAATTATAATTTTGTCATTATAAATTTTATGAACATGCATAATACAACCGTTAGGTAAAAAACATCTAATTTGAAGAAAAATATACTAATGGTTATATAAGTAATTATTCAATAATTTTTTGGAACTACCTTAAAAAAATTATGGAAGGAGAAATGCTTCAAATTGGGTTGAAGGGGGCCTTTAATAGAAAAAAGAGACCCTTCAAATGAAATCCACATTAAATAAAAACAATAAACCAATCATTTGTTTGTAATGATTATAGCCATAGTGATATTGATGGTGTAAAATAAAAAATATGTAGAAGAAGGGAGTGATGGTGGTGGTAGTGGAGGTGTTGGAGGATGAAAATACATAACATGAAATGATCCAACACAAAATCAAAAACTGGAATAGTAAAAAATTGAATGAGTTGGTGGGGTGGAGGATCGGATTTCATGGGGGGGTAGACAAGAGTCATAAGAGAGAGATGGTTTTAAAGGAGGGATACGAGTATTACAGTAACATATAGTAGTGTTATGTATTAATTTTCCATAGTAAAATTTCTTACTACATCTCATTGTTGTCACACTGTTTATTACAAAAATAATTAAAACTTGTTGTATCAATTATTTGATTAACAATTATATTATATAAATGAAAAAATACTAAGGAAGCATCAAAATTGTTCAAATAAATTAATTTATAGCAATAAATTATAATTTGACAACTTTGATAATGGTTAAATCTTACAATGAAAATGGGATTCGGTGTTTTGGTTCATAGTTTTTGTTTTTTGTGAGTTTAAATGAATAATATACAATGAACATGTCATGTTAAACTCTTGAATCTCTGAGAAAGGTTCCTGAAATTTTAATTTATAGTTTTCTTACGACAATATTTACCATGAATGGGATAATTCTTAATGATCATTTAGATGGTGACTATGGTGTATAATTATTTAAGTGGAGAATCTATGTATTCAGCTAGATTTATCGTCACATGGTCCATGAATCAATGAATAATGTTCTTTATATTCAAGGTTCTAGCACAGAGGGACCAAGTGAATCACATATTTCATTATTTATTTCAATTAGATGATTCTCTTGTTCTCTCAAATTATAGAGTGGGAGGGAGGAGGATAATCTCTATAGTGTCTAAGATAATTTCCGTAGAGGTTATATATTGTGCCCAATATAAAAATAACTCCTCTAAAATGGTATGGGATGAAATCTATACATAGATATACTATAATACAATTTAATAATGGATATTTATCAAATATATGTTATATTTTATTTCCCATGACTATTATTATTAATAATAATGATATATCACTTTGTATGTGCATATTTAAATGTAATTTTTTAATAAACAAAATCAATAATTATTTAAATTATATTAATTAAAATATACCATTTTCATGGGCCCCATAACTCAACCTTTTAGTCCTACATGTAATTTTTCAAAATCCTGAATAATAAAAAATTTAATCATAAAAATATAAATTATTCATTAAATAAATATGATATTCACTAAACATGTGAGGTAAAAATTTAAATATTTATATTAATATATTCACTAAAATGGAGACTATATAAATATTTTTGTATTTCCATTTTAATAATAACAAATTTATAAAATTAAACTAACATATTCTAAAATCAAACATCAGATGATTGAATTTATGTGATCAACATTAGATTAATTTTTATTTTTTCAATAATGGTGATTTATATTAGTCTTATTATAATATTTGATGTAGTTTAAAGTGATTCTTGATACCCTTATTATCTGAGCCACAAGTCCTATTTTATTGTGTAGTTAAGTGATATTACCTAATGTCCATTAAAAAAGTATTGGAAAATATTAGTTCACCCATAGATGAATAATTTAATGATGCAATTACAATAACCATATTATGAACACTACAATATAATATAATCCCTTTGTCTCAATATCTCATCAAACATGATGGATACTTGTTTCATCACCCAATATATATTATCTATAATTCATTATGTTTCTGGAACCAACTAGTTAATAAAATACCATAGCCAGAAATTTCATCAAACATTTATAATTCAATAAAACTGATGGAGATATACTCTTCCATCAACTAAGAAGGGGAAAATCCTTTCCGAAATTTTTCGATTAATGTCATATCTCTAATGATTATCCACATGTATTCTACCTCATTGTGATTATACATAATTTTTTTGTCATTAATACATCTAATAACAAAATTGACAATATTCATTATTAATAATATATTATTAATGGACCAATACATAGGTTCACATATAGTAATATACATTTCCACATAAATACGTGGTATTTCTATAGATGAGTGTTTCTTAATAAATACCCTTCCCGAAAATTATCAAGTGTAATCATCATTAGAATATGTCTCAATATCTTATGATCCTCTAACACCTAATGTCCCACATAATATGCATCACGTTATAATGGTATTATCTAGACCATAAGGAATATGTTAAGAATATTTTCATATCATTTGATGGATCTCATCATATTAGAGAACTATTACAATCTTTTCATTTAATAAATACACAAAAGAAATTATCAAAATGTTTTTATGAATTATATACATCCACTTAGATAAGATATTTATTAATATTATAGTTATAAAATGTATAATGATAATTTATTCATATAAAATAGTTCCAATATTTGGAGATTGATATATGAATGTCCAAACAAAGAATACATGTCTTCTTATGTTTATGGGAGTTTATTACTACTGAGGATTATAAAAGAACATGATTTTTTATTGGTCAAATAGATGATAAGGTATTTAGTAAAACCATTTCCTATGGTATTTTTAAAATCACACAAGGATCCATGGTAGTGGAATGGTGTGTTAGAGATAGAACATTTTATCTTGTCTAGAATTTTAAATGAGAAATAGTTTGTTGAAAAATAACTTTTGAAACCAAAAAGATAGGTAATGACATTCTATAAAACATTGTGGTGAAAGTTTTGGTTTTATTTTCATTAATAGAAACAGAAAAATAAATAATCATGTATATATGGAAAATATGAGTAATTTGGCATCAAAAATAGAAGAATGTGTCATTTACAAAATTAAATATGGATCTAGAGAACATAATGCTTGGGTTAGTTGATAAGAATGTGTGGGTGATAATTATAAAACATTTTCATAGTGGGTAAAAATACACAATTAACATCATTTATAAACCCATATGGAATTTTTCATATTGCTTCATAAAATATAAGTCTAGTATTTTAAATCTTTTTATAATTAGAAGGAAGTGGTGGAAATGAACTATAAATTAAAAAAATATCTCCCTTATATTTTTAAAGAGGATAATCATGTTTAATAGAGTATATGGCATGATAAAAATAATATAATTGAATGTGACATGATGAAACATTATGATATATTTATTTTAAAATCACATTAATCCCTTTGATTGCTTGTAATGTATCCCACAAGGGTTTTAAACAAAATGTGATACTATGCTGTTATAAATATGATTCAATTATAAAATATTTATTAAGTCAGAGGATATGGATATGAATAACTAATGTATAGAAATTATATTGTTTAAATTTTTTTAAAATTAATTTAATGGTTATCTATTTATTATAAATAAAATAATATCCATTTGAATGAAAAATCAAATGTTTTTAGAAAATTCTATTTTATCTCGAATTTCGTTCAGTCACACTATTAGAACATAACTAAAAATTAAATTTTACCATTTTTAAAACTTTTATTCAAATAAAATATCCCTTTTTAAATTGAATGGTCAAAATATTCATTCGATTAATTATGCTAAATATACAGAAAAAAAATTAATGATGGATAATGAAAAATGTAAAATTTTATTTAAATCTATATTTTTTAATATAAAATTTACAAAGATAAAAGATTTTTTAAATTAGTTTCAAATATAAAACTACTTCATTTATATTAAAATTTAACTAATTTACGTAATTCAAATTAAATCAATTTTGAATAATTATACAATAACATTATAACAATTTTAATGTTTTTCTTTGGAAAAACTTTTTTTAATGTGTATGTCATTTTAATTTAAAATCGAGTTCTAATACTTCAATTAGTTATGTTTGGATACAAGAAATCCGTATATTGAATGATAAAAATTAATATTAATTAATATGGTCAAATAAATTATTGACCATAATTAATAGTTTAAACAAAAAAAATTAATTATATTATGTTTTTGAAAATTGGTTTACAATGGGTATAGTAAGAAGATAATTATTATAATTACCCACCTCAATTAAAAACACATTTATAGCCACAAATATAACTTACAAACTATATTTATTGATAATGATAAATTTTACAAACATGTCTGATTTGAAAAATGTGGGTACACCATTTTCTTTTAAAAACATCCATGTGTTTCTTCATATCTACGTATAAAAGGCCACTCACTCTCATCAACATATCAAATTTACAATGGAAATTAGTTGATCCAATACCTACCTAAATTAATTATTTAAATTCCTATAAAAATTAAAGTCGAATTTTTATTTTTAATAATCTCTCCTAATAACTCATTATGTGTAAACCTATAGAGGATCTCAAAAGACAAGGTAAAATAATTAAATGAGAATTTTTTTATTTCTTCTTCAAACTCCATAGAATCATGTTATTATTTTACTTCATAATATCAATAGTATATAATATATAATAATAATATATCATGTTAATTGAAAAGTATATATTCGTCCCCACATCCACCAAAAGGTAAATGAAACTATCAATTGCCTGTGTGGCGGATTACCATCTCACAAACTGATGTAATTCTTTTTCCATCACCACCATTCACGGATGTATATTGTAGTTGATTTAACACATTTTTATAAAACATATGGAATTATTATAATTTTTTATGTATGATACCACATATAACTTCTTATATTACATTTCATGGGAGATATAATAATGTCCCTTGTTTGGAGAACAAGATGTTGCCCACGAAGCGAAGTGTTTCATTTTTCTCTTAGGAATTTCATAGAAGATAGTGAAGTTAAAATTAATAAATATATGTGATAAATATTTATTTAAAATAATTCTTTAAATATAATATCAAAGAAAATTTATTACCATTCATTATTTAGGAAAATAATACTCTCACTAGTGTGTATGTGGGGACTACCTCTTCTACGTAGAGAATTTGAAATGTATTTATTTTATTTTTAATGATAATTCTTACTAATATAAATTAAATAGGTAAACTAAAATGTTTATTTGTGTGTTAACTAATATTTTATATCCTTTGTATTTACTCTGCCGAAAATAAAAGGAAACAATGATCATGTCTTCTTACAGCCTACCTACTCCATAAAAGGTGTAATCAATTTTCTTATATAGTAATCAAAGATTACAATAAATAAATATATTTTAAATATATAATATAATTACATCATGGATAAAATTATTAGTATGATCCATCCATTAATAATTTATAATTTAAAAAATTAACATACAGAAACATATATTAAAACTGATGTAATTACAACACAGAAAGTTTGAATTCATAATAGAACAATTAATAAACAACCTATAAAATACTATAAGTAAATCATATTTAGTTTAAATTAAATTATTCTGGTACTATAATTGATTTATTATAAAACAATACTAATTATATATGATTTTTGGACACATCTTATGGAATTTAAACCTGAAAGAAGGGTTTCTCACATCACTTTTACTTTTATGATACATAATCAATATTCAACACATACTTCTTTTTAGGTGTATATAAATCCCCATATATATATATTATATCATGAATAAAACTTTCATCAATGAATTTAATATTTTATTATATGTAATTTAATTCATGGGGTTTATGATTCAATAACTTCCATAGTCTAAATGGTTATGTTTTTAATCTAATTGTTTATCGACATTTCTTATGATGAAATTTAAAATAATGAAACATTATAATCTATAATTCAATAAAAAAATGACGATTATTATCCATTAGTTAATCATAAACATTTCATGTAATACTAACATTTTATTCTCTTTTGGAACATAAAATTAATTAAAAATTTAATTTTATGAAATGTTAAGATAATATCTTTCTATTGGATCAAAAATAATATTATATTCCATGTCCATGTATTCTAAAAATGATTTCTGATTTTATATTAACATTATCCAAATGGTATATTAAATCCATTTTGAACCTTTTTTTTGAAATAATTTTTTAAAGGAATCATCAATTTATTCTCTGAATATGTCTCTTTTGGGTTTTACCCAAATTATGAAATTTTTTCAACTATGAAGTGTGTGTAATTTCCTCTATAATGAACTCTGTTTTTTAAATAATAATTTACATGTTTATAATTTTCTTGTAAAATATATTATTTTCATAATATTCTAGATATGCTTAGTTTCAAATTGTTTTTTTAAATGTGGGAAGGATATTTTCATCAAGAATGTTTTTAGTGGAACATTTGTGCTATTTTTATTCATCAAAAACAAAAATTATCTTTTAAATTATAATCCATTTGGAATATTTTTCAATGAACCCTTAATTATTATTACTCAGTATATTTAAAAATTATTTTAAATTTTGATGTACTAGTTTGATATGATCGATGTTATTCTATACGATTTATGATTATTTTAACATATTTGTGTAATTTTTCACAATTCATATAGTTGTTTTTAATGTGAATTTTTATGTGGATTATATTTCAACAATTTCTTTTGAGGAATTCATTTGACATAATCTGTGTTAGAAAAGACCTATTGTAGTCCATCAATTCATCATACGATATTATAATATATACTTGATTGGTTATTTTTTCCAAGGCCTTCCCCATTTATATAAAATGTATTGTCTGGAGGCCTTATCATTTGTGTTATGATGTTTGAAATTACACATTCCCTCATTATGATACTAGTTATTGATATTAAATGTGATAATTTTATCAATTAAAAAACTCATTTTTAGGTTTCAAGCTCATGTGAATATTTATATGACAATATATGATCATCATATATTCCATCCATATTGTTCTTCATTTTAATTTTATTGATTTAATATCATGTTTTATGTTATTTTTCAAGCCTAATTGATTATTCATTATTTATTCATGATATATCTTTTTGTATATCCATATCATTATTGATCATCTCAGGTGACCCATTTATTAATTTTTATTTTCCCCAAGATACTAGATATTTCATTGTTATTAATATGAATTGATATGCTATGGCGAGATATTGTAATCTCAATGAAAATAATTTTTCTATTTTATGTGTTTCAAATGTATGGTAAATTAATATATTTAACTATATTTATATAACAACTATAATATTTGGTTCTTTTGGAAGAGACTAATAATATCAATACATTTTTCAATAGAGAAACCACTAACTCTGGGAAATTGGAGTTTTTGTATTTATTATTGGTAACAGAAGATATTTAGTATAATTTTTGAGAAATATATTTATAAAAAATAGAATAAGGAACATAAACCAATGATATAAATTTTTGATAACTATAGAAGGAATCATAATTTCTTGGTAAGGTATAAATTATGGGGAATCCCTTAAAATAAATCGTTGTTTTTAAACTACATGTGGAATTTGTTCTTGAATATTTGTACCAAGCTTTATTAGAACTGTAAATAGCCTATCAAGATTACCTAGTTCACAAAAAATACCCTTACTGCACATCTAGTTTGAAAATATCATAAAATATTATTGGTCTATTACAAATTTTCTTTTTAATCCATTATGAATTATTTGTAAATGTTTTTATTATTTTAAAAACAACCCATGGAAACATTTTTTATTATTATGAGAAGTTTTGTGCATAAAAGTTTCACATTATGATTATTATTATATTTTTTTGGGATTATATATTACAGATAATAAATTTATGATTTAATAAAGTGTATATAATTTTTTAAAAATATCACATAGGTAAAGGAATGAGAAACATATCAACATACATACACAATTTAAGGACCTACCCTAGTAGTGATGATAATTTTTGACCTATATATAATACTTTAAATTTTCAAATTATAATTTTATTTTGCCAATATACTGAGGTTCTGAAAAAAACCATTCTCATTTGGAGTAGCCAACTTACCCATCAGGTGATGTAATAATTCTAAACCAATTGATTAATCATAAACCTTTATCATTCAATGTTACTTAACATACATTTTTATTTAAAAATTGTTTAACTTCCATAGAGACATTATATATCACTTTGAGAGGCAATTAAATTGAGACATTTTTCATCATATTTTTTCATCTTTTAGGGGATGCAGATCAATGGTGGTCATAGATTCAAAAAACTATGGAAGAATAAAATATAGTGAGAAAAGAATGGAATGAATTCGATATACTCTATATTGAAAAATAATTCCCTCAAGTTCGATGAGTAGATACCGAGAGAAAATTCATCATTATTATACAAAAAGAAGATGAAAATGTTACAATGTATGAATTAAGCTTTATATGGTTATCAATTCATGCTACACACTGTGTCCAAATCCAATTTGAAATATTAACTATTCCTTTGATGTTCCAAAGGAAATACATTTAATATAAATGGGTTTTGGTTCATAATATATTAGTTATATAGTTGTTGGAATATACTCATAAAAGACGGTATTGAATTATAATTTTAAAATTGTATGTTTAAAATAAATAAACTAAACAAACCCAAAACCATATTAATAATATAATTAGACTCATCCCTCAGTCAGATTGATAAAGTCACCAAATCATATAAAGAAACAATACAATTATGTAAGAGTAATATAATAGATATCAAAATTTAGCCAATTAATCATACTATGAATTATAATTATAGTATATATTATAAAAAATTATTTACTTGAATATGATGATCATCATTACTATTATATCCACAGTGGAAAAATAATCATGTGACTAACTACTTGTAGATAAAATAATGTTTGAATGACATAAAACTATTAAAATAAGACTCATATTTAACATTAAGAGTAAGGTATTCACTAACCCTAGCTAATGATATCCCTTTTTTTATTTACTAGAAATTATGTCTTACATTAAAATTGAAATCCATCAATATAATTATCAAAATCGATATCTTCCTATCCTTGGAATCCCACAATACAGTGATCATATTTTCTATGCATACCTTTCCCTAGTACCACTCGATCTAATGTATTACATTTTCTATCTTCATATCCATTAAATCCATTGATCAGTATAATTATAGGTCACTATTATCTTTTATCAAAATTTCCTTAAAGATAAAAACATAAAATGATTCCTAAGAATTAATCTCTATAAATAATTACATGAAACTGGGAACTAGATATGAAGTCTTTGTTGGCATTGTAAAAATCGAGACAAAAATGTAATAAATAGCATCAAAATCTTAAAATGTGTGGATATTTATAGGTACCTTCCCAATTGTCCACTTTATCACCCAATGTTCATATTTTATCTATATTTTTGCAAGGACTCAGTCACCTCAAACATGAAATCTCATAACGATCTAGAATAAATTAATATCCGACATTTAATTTTTCACCATTATAATGTAAATGATCTTAAATTATGATATATATAAGTATAATGTATATGATTAAAAAAATAGTCAATATTATGGACTCCATCAAGTATAACAATATGATAATCTCTATGAGTATCAATTTTATGTTATCGATTCTAGTGTCAATCAAATTGTGAAGAAATTTTCATTACGATAGTTGTGACCATAATTCTAACTTTTTAACTTATAATGGCCATCCTAATTAATCAGAGTTAAATTCATTACAATAATCACAATGATGGAAAAAAATTATACTTGATTACTTAAGAAACTATTCTATGTATGGTTAAAATTAATGGTTTCTAACAAAATAGACTAAATTAATTTGGACAGAAAAATTTATTACAATATGATTCAAGATGGTTTTTTGGATATTAAAAACTAATGGAATTGGATAGCAGTAAGTATAACTCTGGAATTGATAATATCCAACTTTTTGGAAGGAAAAAAATCAATACAAAAATTAAATAAAAAATACTATAAAAACTTATAGTGAATTTCTTATCAGAACATTTTATTCATAATTATTCATCAATCCTTAACTCCCACATAGTTTATAAATCATCTAATTATAATCAGAGATATGATGTTTAATATGATTAATTCATGCATATGAAAAAATCTCCCATGGGTATCATATACTCCTCCTAAATAAAAAATTCTCACCCTCTGTATAAAATAATCTTCTTTTGAATATACATTATCTGTATTCAAGAGTTTATTAAATAAATAAATACATTTCATCCTTGATAATAAATCTCCCCCTTTAGGATTTACAAAAATAATGGGGATGTAATAAAATTCATAAAGTGTTAGAGAATGAAAATTAACATGAAATTATACAATTAATTAACAGAACAACAATAAAAATTGTGAAAGAAATTTAAACCAATAGGAAATGGAAAACCTGTAGAGAAATCATAATGTAATGAATATTAATTCAATAAAATATTACACAATATTCAAAAAATTTTCCAAAAAAATGTACAATGCCTGTAAAAATGTATAAGTATTTCTTCATAAAAGTCTTTATGAAGGACTTCAACTTCGTTAAATCCTTCATATCCTCCTCCAAAATCTATATAATTTCTTCCTGATTCTGAACCTTTTTAGAAAATTCTTTATTCTCATTATTCCATACATTGTTTTTTAATTGAGATGATTTGTGTCGTGACACTTATTTGTTTTCTAAAAATGGAAACATATGTAACCACCCTATGAAAAAGAGTAACAAAGTGTTTTTAGATGGGTAAATAAGAAGTAGAAATGAACGATTAATTTATTTATATAATTCCTAGCTTATATTTAATATCATTATATATAAATCATAATTTAAAGGATTTCTAAAAATATCATTAAGTTGATATTTCATTCTGATTAATTGTATAATTATATCTCTTTTTTATGTGTGATCCTAAAGGAAAGGGTGTATTTTATCGATGTGTCTAAAAAATTAGTGATGTGATGGGTTATTTATTAATGAAATTTCACTTGTGTCATCACAAGGTAATTTATATTTTTAACACATTCCATTTTCCGTGACTGTGAATTGCATCCACAATACATGAGCACAAAAACATTCATTTGATACATACTCACCATCAAAAGTGGTGAGTGCTACTATGTTTTGATTCACAGAAGACCAATAAACTAATGAGTCTCCTAAAAAATTACATGTTCCAAATTTACATTTTCAATCCATTCTACAATAACTAAATTCACCATAAGAAAAAAATTAAATTGAAATAAAATTAAAGAAGAATATAACATTCATATTTAAATTGTTCCCTTAAGGTAGAAACTAAATCATTTTACTAATTTCAGATGGGATTCCATTGGATTATTTTGATATATTGAACATAATAACTTAGAAAACATCATATTTGGATGACTATAAATTATGTATAGTATACTTTTTGCCACACATCTAAAAGTATTTTGATCAACTAGTTGTCCATCTTCATCAACATCTACCATATTTGGGGAAACTATAGGGGAAACAACTCTTTTTTTATTTTTTTTACCAACAAATAAAGAATATATTTAATATAATATAATCTGATGTGTATATGTTTTTTCTAGTTTATAAATATTTGAAACAGATGAGAAAATGTTGCGTTAACCATCATACTCATCTCATACTCATATTTCATAGGAGATGCTATCTAATATGCTAATGAATGTTTATTTTATTCTATTGTAACCTCATTAACATAGTTTTTTATAATCCAAATATTTTAATTCACATGTATTTTTTAAAATTTTTTTGATCTGAATCTCTCATAACAAATAATTTGTTAACCAACAATCATGTTAATCAATCATACTACATTATAGGTGCTTGATTATTCCCGTATACATAATTTTTATGTTTATGAATGTATTCAGGATGATTTGAATTTTTAAAACCATGTTTTTGTTCAACAAAAACATCCTACAAAACATATATATTAAGAAAATAACACTTCACACAAATTTTAAAAAATTTGTAATTAAATAATGATTAAATGTATTGTATAATATTAATAGAATCACGTCTACATACTCATACATAGGTTTATTCATAATATAACACTATTTTGTGGTTATAATATTCTATAACATGCCTATATTTAACTATAATAATAATCCCATTTTCATTATAGTTTTTCTAAAACCCCATTTTTTCTCAAATATAAAAGTTTCATTAAGTCATTCAACTAGAGTCTAGACATTTTTCTATTCAAATTAATTAATGAAATATTTTTTTACTTTATCCAATCCTCATAACCTATATCCTCATATAAATTCATATGTTCAATATGGGATAAGAAATCTAGATATTCAATTTACTATAATAAGGAACATCTAGTCCTAACTGTTTGTTTTACATCACCAATGATTCTATCACTATGATGATTCCATAGAAAAAAATCTTCATTATTTTTCAAAATTCTCTTCTTCATCATAATGCATAAAATATTCCTTTGGAATAACATTAGAAAAATTTTCTTGGGTTATATCCCTATGAGAATATGTTTCTATAATGGGATGAAATTTTTTTTGGAAATAACATCTATAGATGTTGGTAGGGGTTTTTTGAAAATAAATATTCTTTCATTGAATTTAATATTTAATGTTTTATCAATAGTACATTAATTTTTTTTAAAACACTATATTCTATAAAATTTGTTAAATAACCTTGAAATATTCCTTAATCATCTTTGGGTGAAATGTTTTGTATGTTATCATTAATATTCAATATGAAGACTTCACATCCAAAAACAATATAGTAAGAAACTATTGGTTTTATTATTTCCCAAAACCCATAAAGTGTTTTTTAAGAAATGTTCTAGTCAAAACTAAATTTAATATATAGTAGGAAATACTATGTGTTTCATCCCAAAAATGATTATAAACTTATTACTCAATCAACATGGTTATAGTTATTTCCTGAAAACCCCAATTTCATCATTCAATTACAACATTTTGATAAGGGGTTATAAGATTTGATGTCTAATGATCTATACCATTCATACGACAAAAAAATTTCAAAAATATATTTAATATGTACTCAATAATGGCCAAAAAATATTTCTATAAAATTAAGTTATTCCCATTTTTAAATAATGCTTCAATGTTTTTAAAATTAAAAAACATATTATTTAGATGTGAGAAAATAAAACCATGGGAGTCTAGTGTAATCACAATCTAAAACATATTAAAACTTATTTTCTTCCAAACCTCATGTTTTTGGGTTGGACCAAAGAATTCCACATTAACACACTATAAAGAATTAAAAGTTTAGACATTGATTGTAGATTTAAAAATTACTTATGTTGCATACATTATTGAAAAGAATCATAGAACATTGAATAAACAACCCAATATTATGATATATCTATAAAATTATTTTTTAGTGAATATATACAAGTTTCATTAAAGTTATATTGTCCTAACCTTCGATTCCATAACCATGATTGATCATCAATCAAACTATTTTATGTTATTTCATAGCTCATAAGGTCTTCTGTTTTATGAGTGTAAATAATCTCATACTGATTGAAACAAATGACAAATTCATCATTAGAACTATTTACTAAATAGATATCATTTATAATATTCAAAAGGTATCCTCTATCTGATAATTTACATTTTCATAAAAGGTTGTGCATATTTCAATTTAAAAACAAAAAAAATTGAAATTAATATTTTACCAATAATAACAATATTACCTATACCAATAATCTCTTATATTGAATTATAATCTTTTATAACATTTCAAATTTTCATCATTATAATATATTTAAAGAGATATTTATT
This sequence comes from Viscum album, assembly GCA_963277665.1. Taxonomy (NCBI): domain Eukaryota; kingdom Viridiplantae; phylum Streptophyta; class Magnoliopsida; order Santalales; family Viscaceae; genus Viscum; species Viscum album. Next base: position 1,146,988,767 of record OY728127.1, on the reverse strand, counting down.
TATATACATGTACATAAATCATCAACTGCCGATATACCATGTGTTCTTCATATTAGTAATTTCATTGTTTTCCTAAAATAAAAAACATTAGAATTTCTTCTCCCAATACCTCTTGGTTGTGGTATTCTCTAAAAATAAAACATTTGGAATCCATATTTGATAAGAAAATTATTCTTCAATTAAAAATAAGTATTTAACTATATTTATAAAAAATCATCATCCAATGGATACCATGTTGACATTTAGTGAAAAAGGTGAACATTTTTAACCGATTAATTGTTAGTAAAAATTATTTTTTATATGAATGCTCCATTTGGGAACTATTATTATGAGGATAATTTTTTGATCTATTTTTATCAATGTTATCATTACAATTACTAATGTCCATAAAAATATAAATCAAAAAAGAAATAATTTATTTTATGTTTTCAACGTGATTTATATCCTTTTTAGTAATAGTTTGGAATTAATTTTATCTCAAAATGTTTCTGTGTTATTTTTCATTGAAATTTCATATTATAAATATTCTGAAAATAAGAAATTTTTTAGAATAATACATAATGGTATTTTTAGAAATATATGATATTTCATTTGTCAAATATTTATCCTTTAATCATCCTTATCTTTTTTTTAAATATTATTTTTTCATTTTTTAATGTTATAGAAACACATAAAACATCATCACAGTTGGGTAATGAATTATCACAACTTTTTTAGGATGATTCATCATCAAATAATTGAGAATATTATTCATCAAGAAAAATTTAACTTAAACTCATATTTTTATGGTTCTTATATGTTCATTCATTTTCTATGATATATTTGATCAAAATATGTACTTTTGAAAAATTACCTTAGTTCATCTGTCTCTAAAATTCACTATCAGATTAATTTTCACTAGAATCATCTCCAAGGGAACTACTACTGTCACCAAACTTCAAAAATATATTTACCTTCTGGTTTTAATATCATTTGTAATTCATTTCTAAATTATTATCCTTTTTATCTACCCTAAATGTTATTGGAAAATATGGTCTGATATTTGAATATTTTTTGCATTCCAATAACATCATCATTTTAATCACTTTAATCCCTTTAAAATATCTTATATCTTTATTAAAATACATTACTTCCAACATTTTATTCATCCTCCAAGAAAAATTAGGGAACCCATTACCGAAGTGCTTATATATGTATAAATCAGAATGAATAACAATATTCATTTGAATTAAGGATTTGAAATCCTTTTCAGTAGAATGTTCATTAGAAGGTATGGTTGATGTTGAAACAAAGGCTACACAACCATTTTTATTTTCCTAGATTTCAATATCTCTATTTAATATGCATTCATGTTGTATATATGTACAAATGAGATCATTATTCTAAACATTTTTTAACTTCTTAGTTTTATCATTTTCTATCCTCATTGACTATTATTCATTAGGTGAGATGTCAATAATATTTTAAAAATGTTTCTCATCATCAATACCCTTCTCAATAATAGATTGGAAAGTATTTATAAAAGTCCTAAATCTATGATGCATATTTTAAACATATTCACCCACTACGAAATCAAATGATTAGTAGTATGTTCTTAACAATGATCCCCATGCCTCATCATCTTTAAATGTACCAAAATGATTGATGTCAATATTTTTCTATACAGTATCAGATGTTTTACAAGAAGAAATCATACTATAGATGGATACAATTATAAAACATAACATATTATTCTTTTGTCAACAGTTTAATTTGTTTTCATGAATATCATAAAGAGTAAGAGAAATCATATCCTTATTTATAATTATATAGTCTCCAGTAAACATAATTTTTTTTCAACTCTTGTGTTGATAACAAAAGATTTAATCCTATCCCTCAAATAAACTTAATCAGCACTACTAATTTTTTTTTTTCAATTATGATTCATTTTATATATGGATCCAATATTAATTAATTACATATTTAAAATAAAATATATTTTATTATCAAGAAAAGTTTTTTTTAACAAAATAATTATAAAAAACGTTTATACTAAATTTAAACAACATCCAATAATAATAAAATAAAATTATTAGTAAGTATATGAGTATTTGAAACATGATCTGATAATAATTATTGGATCATAATATATGGTATTTACATATTGTAAGAGCTATTATTAAAATATGGGTGGTCCATTATAGTTATAAATATCTTATTTTTAAAAAACTAAACTAAAACAATCCAAACACCTTTCTAAAAAAATAACTGGAATCGAACCTCTCTCTGAGGAAAAAATGTAACCAAATAATAATTAGAGACATTATAATTAAATCAATGTAATATAATCGACATCACAATAGATATTATTAATCATTGTTTGAATCATAATCACATTATAAATGATCATACAAATCGAATTTAGTATGATTATATTATGATCCATTTTACTATTATATTTAAATAATAAAAGTAAACATATAAGAAACAGTCTGTATCTATAATAATGTATTAATAAATTACACCTATTTAAATAATAAACTCTTTTATCCGTAATATTATGTTATTCACTGACCCTAACTAATTATATCCCTTATCATATAAATACAAGACTGTTTATCTTTCTTCAGTAATGAAATACCTTGATAAGATTATTGGAATATAAATATTCCTATATGTTGAATAAATTCATACAAAAATTTTATTTTCTCTGTCTACCTATCCCCAATATCCCCCGATATGATGGATTATATTATCTATCTTCCCAAAAATATAATCCTGTGAACAATACGATGATTAGAAATAGTTTAAAATTAAGAGAAATATCTTCAGGATAAAAATAGAAATGTTTTCCTTAGAATGACTCACTCTAACGAATTACAAGATACAAGGAACAAGTAGTTCAAAATATAATATCCTCTGAAAAATAAGGAATATATTGTAATTACAACCATTAAACACTTCAAATGACTTCATATTTATAGTTACCTTCACAACTTTCCATTTGATCACTAAAGGATTATATTTTATCTAAATTGTTTTCAATGACTTGGTTACCTGGAACACAATATATTATATCAATATAGCAAAAATAAATTTCCAATTTCTTATGATTTACACCATTATAGTGTAAATGATACTCCATTCCGACAGAAATATGTATTCTTTATTCAGAATATAAGCATAGTCAGTCTGATGGAATTTTTTAAGGGTGTCAATACAATAATATTTATGAATATATATCCAATTTTATCAATACATATATCGCTCTAATTGTTAATTCACTTTCTTTAAGATAGTTATGATAAAAAGTCTGTCGTATTATATTGATAAATGTTAGTCAGATTAATAGAACATATACAAATTATAGAAAGTATAATGAATAACATAGTTTATAATCAAATTCATAATATTATATACTACATATAGTAAAATATGATCTTTTATATAAAAACATATCACATTAGAAGAGACATAAAAATTTAATAATACATGTTTTATGAAGGTGTTCATGATTTCATAAACTGAAGGAATGAAAAGGTAATAAGAATAACTTCTGGATCATCACTAGTATACCCAACATTCACTGTATATGCGTATATAATATCGTGTTCAATCAGGATATATAATTAATTATCCATTTATTTAGAGTTCGAAGAGAATATTGAAAATAATTAAATGAAGGATAAAAATATGGATAAAGGGAATAACGCAACAAAATATTTCCCACATGGGATAATTGTGGAAAGAAGAACCAAGGTACCCAATTAAAGGGAATGTGAGTTTTATTCTATTGTGGATATATATGAAATCAATAAGAATAAAGAAACGATATGAAAGAATACTCCAATGATTAGTGTTTCATCTATTACAAGATGTGGCACTATGAAAATAAATTCCCCATGAGTCAAGGAAATATACCTCACAAGAAGGTAGGGGGTATGTGTCATCTATATCCATTTTATATAGATGATGTGAAATTATTAAAATTAGTTTTTAATTGGATTCAATAATTATGTTGTATAAGTATTATAATGATGGTATTTTGGTTATAAGATTTATGAAACATTTATGGATTATTCTATTGTTGTTTTTCTCTATGGATTCAAAATAATATATTGAGTGGTACAAGGAGATGTTATTTAGTGCAATGTTGATATATTTGAAAAAAACAATATTTAGGTAATATTACCCCTACTATATTCTCAATGATTAGATAAAAATAATAAAAATATGTTTATCTTTAACATCATGAACTAGGTTCCACATACTACTTCCCTGAGATAGTTTACCACAGGACATGAGTCGTGACTCCTACTATGACAGTGGTATAAGACTAGAAACGAGGGTCTAATGTGTAATATTCGGAGACTATAACCACAATATCAAGTAACCATAATAGAATAAACGAATATACAATAGCCTAATATTAAAAAATAATGACCAAGATAATATCATAATTGATATTCAACCAACATCACATGAACAAATCCAAAAGGGAATATGACCAGAAACCAAATTAGAACAAATGAAATGACATATACATGTTAATTGTAAAATGAACACCTATGATAAAAAAACCTAATTACTCATATGTTGTGCCTAATGTCACAATTTGTTCCCCCATTCATGATCCCTCCCTAATCCAAACATATCCATCTACCATTGGGATATAGCCCAGATTATGTCATGTAATCATGAAGCCTATTCAGATACTGATTAAGAAACCTTAGTAGGTTGTGAGTACAACCCTGTAGCCCACCACCTTTCATATATAATTATTCCTTATACAACCACATATATCACAAGCTTCACAAGGAAGTATGAACTATTCATTACTAATTTGGATCATACTGGAGTCTCAACCACAAACAATAGAATATTTAAATATCATTATTTCATGGGAATTCATAATTAAATTAATAACAATTTAATAATAATATATTTTTCTTTTAGAGTGGAAGTTTGGAACCCCATGTGTATTTTGATAAGTAGTTTATGTATCAAAAATAATTTATTAATAACAAATATAAAAATTTCACATGCCTATATTGGGGACCATGAGATGAAGTCTTTCAGCCAATAGGCATTTGGATTTTCAGTTTACATATTCCAATTCATTGATCAGTCGCATAAAAAGTCACATATCATGGTTTGGTATTGAAACATCATCTATCATATATCCTCATCATTTATCCCACTAAGAAATAACCATTATATGTTATGAAATATTATTCCATAAATACCATTTTAAAACTTGTGTCAACGATTTAGTTCAATCATAATATTACGTTATTCAACTTTCCATATTAAAGATTTCATAATTTAAAATATTTATTCTAAAACATCATTGGTTTTCCAAAAATAGGTTCTGATAAAATAAAACATGTCTAACATAATCAATAAGGTGTTTCACATCCACAAGTTGTTGAATTAATAAATTCAGTTTAAAATGTTATTTTCCAACATGGAAATTGAAATTATAAAATATCACATAAACATTTTTAATCAGGACTATAGAACTAGTAATTAGATCATCTACAACAAGATAATCAACGAGTTCTCACAATATCATAACCCTCAACGTCATCTTCAACGGTCAAAATCACAATGTTGGAGGAGATAAAGGATGAAACCTATGATTAAGAACAAAAAAACAACCATCATAACCTAGATCATAATCGTCAAAAAAAAGGAAAAAATATTCCTTCTCTAATAGGAATGTGAAATTATAGAGTTATGAATTGAAATGTTGAATTTATTACAAACTATAGTGGGTTTGATCTCATACAATAGATATTATATTAAAAATATAATAGGTTTTAGGGGACATTGAATCCTCATAGGAGTATCCAAAAATAATATATTTCATATAAGTTGGTTTTGGGGTGATTTTGGATTGAATCTGGTAGTGAATAAATTTTAATATTAAATATCTAGGGTTTAAATTTATGATTCCATGGTTTCATGGAAGGGAATCTTGTTATATTAAATATTGTGCACAAAAGATTCTATCATACTATATGGGGTTCATGATTTCTCCTATGTGTATCATTATTATAAAAACCATTCCCCAACCTTAAAATTACCCACTTTTGGGATGCATGGTTTCTAGGGAGAGGGTATACGGTTTGGGAAAACTATGAGCCTACTGTGAATTGTACCAAAACAATCCAAATTCACTAAAATCCACATTAATTCACCCATGACATGCATTTACAATTGAATGAATAAAACTGGCGTACAATAATTCTTGAAAATTAGCACGAGTTAACTCTGGAATGGTTGGGATCCTAAAATATACCAAACATATAACATGGAATCCTCATGCTATATTCAAAAGCCTCAATAATATCATAATATAAATTGATCAGGCCATTGAAAATCCATATCAAAATATTTCTCTCATGTTTCATACTAAAGTGTCCATTATACAATAGCACTCAGAGTAACAATATGACATTTTCCAATAATGTCCTCTCACTGAAATCCAAAAATATGATTCAGATGCTCATTATTATACAAATCATCTCCATGATCAACATCACTAACATCGATCACATGATAATGATCAAGGTGATACTTAAGAAGCTGGGACATAAAAAAATATCATGCATATCACTATACCATTGTGGAAGATCCAATCAACATCCCACTTGTCTGAACTTCTCCACAATCATTAATGGTCAACAGACATGATCTCCATATTTCCATACCTCTAAATCCAATGTTGACCCAATATTGGTTACACCCAATGTGATAAATGATCTCACAATGAAAAACCATGAGTTATTTTTTTTATAATCATATTTGTTTATCATACTCAGATCAATAGACATATATTTCTAAATCAATAGGACATGCACTGATGTCTCCTGCCAAAGACTCTATCCCCATTAATTAAACTCACATATATCTATCCGGAAATGGGGATGAATTTCATGGACTACCATAATGATCTTCATATCATCCCATATGAATAGTCAATTAATAACTAATTTTATTTTAAAAATAATCCATAAATAAGTTAATCATACATGATACATAAATATCATGGACTCATGCCCAAATCATGTCCTCTAGAACCTAATTAGAATGTTAGATTTGGTGACCTAGAACTAAAACCTATGTAATTTATGATATATTTTATATATAGTTTTGAATATTAGTAATCTTCTTATCACATCATGATTTTTATTTTATGTAACATAGTATATGATAATCTCCATATAGTAGTTATCACACTAAAAGGTTATAAAAGTTCCCCAATATAATGGGGTCCCAGTACTTTAATTCCACTATTATGAAATATATGTTTTATATCCATGTGATATAATTTTAACATACATATATGATTGAGAATAATAGGGGAGGATACTCGTAAGACATTTAGAAACCTTCCCATGGTGTATGCCCCCGGTAAAATCTAGTAGGATATTATGAGATCAGGATCCACCATTAAGAAATCCACATTTATATGTGTCATTGGATGGTTCTATATGAATATGTGTGCATTGGTACAATGAATTAAATATTATTATTAATGAATACTATTAGTTCTCTACAATAATTTATTTATTAATACCATGATAAAAGATGGCCACAATATAGTAAGAAACGTTGTGTGCATCATGAGTAATATTGAATTAATGAATATGTAAGAAATGATTTTCCCACATATTTTTTAATATATGTTAGTATCATAGGAAATTTTTTGGAAATGATAGAGTACAGATAAATCAATGGTCATGGGTTAATTTAGGCTTGTTCAGTTTCCTAAATTTCATAGATAGAGACATTTAGCACGTATGTTGATGGCCCTAACATGCCACCTGCATGATTTGATATATTTTGATAAAGGAATTATCTTAAAAAGTATGTTTCAATATGAGGTATTATTTCATTACATAAATAACTTCCACCTCTATGGTTTCCATAACTTATTTCTAGATGATATAATAAAACATTAGACTCTTCACCTCATTTCATTGAGAAAGTGTCCCAAAGGGTCACACAATTAGTCCATCCAGAATCTCAGGTAAATAATATATTATTATTTATTATTTATTAATTTCAGTAAATATTTTTTCCATACATGGTATAATAATTATTCATGTTTTATTTGTTTGCATTTATTCAACCACTGGTTATTTAAGGGAATATAATTTGAGGGTAATATTTAATAAATATTTTTTCTATGTAGTGAATATAATTACAATTTTTATATTGGAGAATAATTTAGTGATATTAATTTAATGAATACATAGTCATTATTCAAAGGTCTAATTAATATTATGCTCGAATAGAAGAATGTGCTTAAATGGCCATGTGGGAAAAAAATAAATGATGAATATTATTTGATTAAATAAAAAAATTATTTGGAAACAAGTTGAGAAAACATAATATTATTATTATTATTTGACCTGGGGTTTTTTCTTAGATTAAATAAATAATTAAGGGTACTTATGAAATTATTTTATTTTTTCCCCAGAAATTTATAAATCTAATTAGGTTATTTTTTCATGAGAATAATTCATTTGTTTAGATTGTGCCCAATGAATTGAAGAATTATATAATTCCCTAAAGATATCTCTTCTCTAAGATCACCTCCATGAATGGAGAGATATCTTCCTCCACCAGATTAAGGACAACAATTTGGATGAAATTATCATAGAAATCAAAGAAATGCAGCACAAGAGGAAGGATCTAACATGCTATAACATGTATATTCTTTCAGTGACATTTGGAGATTTGTGGAACATGTCTATAATGACACTAGAGGGAATCATCACTTAATTCCTACAATTCAACGATGTAAAGAGGAGGTTCTATAGTTAGAATCAACATTGAAAAGAGTATTCAAAGAAAATTATTTCTTTAATTAAATAAATTTATTATAAATAATATGCGATGATCCTACCTGTGGTTCTAACATGATTTTTATTGTATAGTTATTTTATTTATTTCATTCGATCAATATGTTCAATGTTTAGTCAAATCTCATATTAATCATTGATCACAGAAAATTGTAATGGTGGGCCCCACCAATTTCTAGCTTCTGACATGGCCAAAAAGATCAAGTGGTATCAGAGCAGTCACACAATTATATATTATTATTTAATGATTTTTTTTTTCTGATTTTAACTTTTTAATTTAGATCATAATATTTTTATAGTAATTCTTTTAGACAGAATCACAATATCTTATTCATACACATTCTTTACCCAAAGATATAATGAAGATGATTAATTTTATGAATAAAATAATATTGGAGAAGTCATCTGGATGTTCCAGAGACTCTTCCTGGATAAAACTTGAGTACTCATATATATTTACATTTACACATTGTGTAATTTTGGTCAATGAATCTTGAATTAAGTCAGAAATTAATTCATTTATTTCATTAATTACACATGTTGAATAAAATACATTAAATAATGTGTTGAATGTAACATGGTGGTTCATGGTCAATAAGAGTACACACCATGTATCCCATGTACATGGTCTATAGACCCACTGACAGACAGACTAGCTTTGTATTAATGTATACGACCTACCTGATTGGTGACCATTTAATTCAGAGATCGCCGAGTTTAAATGCAATTGGACCTGATGTTTACTCAATTTTATGAAGTAATATTTACACGCTGAGTCCCAAGGAATGTACCTTGGAAATAAAATGAGATATGTACACACCGTGGAGGTCATATGTAATGGTTGTTTACTTATTCCAGATTATGTAGATATAAAATTTAATTATTATAATATGTAATCTGTTAGATATATTCTTTGGTGTGGTCATGATCTTAATAGGAAAATATATTTGATGGGTTTTAATATATATATATATATCCAAATATAATTAATTAAAAACTATATAATGTTCATATTTTCATGTCATTTTTGATTCACATTACAGTTGTTACACTGCATGCATTGAATTATAACACATGACAAAAAAACCATGTAATTCATGTTATCCAAATTCGATACTACACATCATGATAGTACATGAAAATTCATGTATGCCATATGTCACAAGAGTAAATAGTATATTAGCATAATACATGGTGGTTATATTCTGATAGCTATTCTCCATATTGTCTCCAATTTAAATTTTTGAACACATGTAATTTTAAATGAATTTATTTAATTTGTCTAAAATTACAATGTATGAGAGTTTTAAAGATATTAAGAATAAAATTATGATTAAAGAATATATTAATTAATGTTGATAATTAATTTAATTAAACCCCATTTATCTTAAATAATAATTATTAATAATGTAATACTTGTTTTATTACAGAAATATTTTTTCTCATGCATGTGGATGATTATTACTGTAAAATAGTCCATTGTATATGATTGGATTCATTTAGTTTATTATTAAATTACATTTTTGGAATGTGTTCCACGACTCCCCTTATTATGTAGGGCCTACATTTCCATTGTTTCTTTTATTTCAAACCTTTTCCTCGCACATGTGTTTGAGTAAAAGGATATGTATTTGATAGATATTTCCAACTAGTGGAGGTGATCTAATTTTGGAGCCTTGGTGAAACCAATCCAAATGAGATAAATTGGTGGACCAATATAAATATATAACACAAACCATAATTGGTTAATAGTGTCTCTTATAGGTCAATGTTTAGTTTATCCACCACTAGATAATATAAACATTCTAAAAGTCTAATTATCGTACAAAAGTATTTTTTTTATTTCAATTAGTTTCATGGTTATTTCATTATTGATGATTTGACGCGATCACATAAAATTATGAAATTAATAAGTTTATAAGATAATATAAAATAAATTGAATAATGAAAAAATATTTTATATGATACGAATACTCACTTATGTCGATCAACTTAATATTAACAAGAATTTGATAAATTTAATGATTAAAAATTTTCACATAAATGATAAAATCACTCAATAATATATATTATGTTTGTCTATCCTTCCACTACATCAGTTAAAATTGAACTATAGTGCAAATTGATCGACAATCCAATGATAGGGTTATTTCAATTATCCCGGAAATATAACGTGGTGTTTTTTGGTTGACATAAGATAATTCACCTAAAGAGTTGACTTCCAAATATGTTCTTTGTGTAACTATTAGGAAAAGGCTGAAGAAAACATAGTTAATGATTTCATGATTTGTGAGTCCACTCTACACATCTAGGAACTATGAGTTAATGTAGTTCTTTTTTGGAATGATTACCTAAAACCATTTGAGTTTCTAGAAAATATGTTTTTGGGGTAATAAGAAGGGTAAATTGGATCCTTTACACTTAAATATACAAGAAATATGACATTTTTAAGCCAATGGTGGGAGCTATTCGGTTTCGATAAAAAAGTGGGAGACTGAATAATATTATTTTTATATTAATTTTCATCAAATGATGTTATAAAATTCTACTCATATTATTTATTAGAATGATCATGATATGAAATAAGAAATATAATTTCAATCCATACATGATAAGGAAAAAATTCTCTCCATCAAAATTTTCCATGAATGTAAAAGGTTCCTTCAAGCCATCTTTCACTATGAAATGAAATTGTATGTGAAGGAAGTTCATTGACCAATATCGCCACAAAATGAGGAAAGTGGAGAAGAGATATCTTTTGAAGAGAAAATTTTTAATGGGGTTAGAAATGATCATTATTTCATGTTATCTTCTATGTCCAATGATCCATTTCTACAACATGAGGACATGAATTTATATATCATGATGTCACTCTTTAGAGATCTATATCAAGTGCAAGAGAGATAAGAGTTGAACGAGATATCCAATGCTTGGTTTAGAAAAAATCTTGGATATTTTGTACTCGTTAAGCCTCATGTACGCAAAATTGTTGGCAACAATGAACACTTAGACATCCTAGGGAATAAATTGCCAGCCAGTTTTCATATATATTTCATACTTTTATAAATTCCCAAGACCTTATCTTGTTCAGTTATTAAATATTATTTGAGAAATAATGATAATATTCCTCCCTAAAATCCTACGTAGATTCTCCATATGGATAATGAAATGTGGCATGATAAAATAATAATCATTATTATGAACAATAAAAATATGGGGAAGGAAAAGGGGTCTGTGACATATAAAATGTCTAATGATCCAGAGCACCATCCATCCAAGAAGAGGAAGATCATGTTTTAGTGAAATGAATGGACGAAAGTATGTTTCCCATGAGGCATGTCATGGCACTAGAATAATAAAGGAACCCATAAGATAGGGTGATATAAAAGGGTTTTTATTATCAAGTTTAATAATTCAATATCTAGATATTTAGTATTAGATACAGCTTAAGGTTATCTCATATATATCCAAATACATGAACCATGTTGATTTTGAAACAAATATCTAGTGGATAGGTGTATCTGAGAGCTACCACTTGAGTGAATATATATTCCATATCAATTGAGAACTACCACATTTCATTACTAAGATGAATGATTTTGTTTTTAATTATTTTTATAATAGAAAAGTATTTATTAAGAACATAATTTATGTATCATTACAAGAAACAAATGGTATTATAATAAAATTTGAAAATAAATATGTTTCTCTCAAAAGGAAAACATATGTTATGTTATGGACCATTTAAATAATAGTTTATATGTATTAAATTATGAATCCATGTGTTTTAAATTGATAATGTATCTTGTTCACATGAATCATATAACACCCACCTATAGAATCACTATATAGGTCATGTAAATTAGTAGAGTTTGAAAAAACTCAATCAATACTCTTATTTAGACTTTTCTATGATATAACAACTGAAATGATACAATTCGTTATTACATAAAAAAATGACCAAAAAACCGGTTAGGGGATATGTTTAATGTGCATGTTATCTTCTAATATGGGTATGCCCGGATGTCGGTGGACCATTTCCAATTTAATTTAGAGGGGGATATTCCTACTTCATAAATATTACTGATGACTTGAGTAGATAAGGATATTTTTACATGAGGATTGATAAGTCCATGTGCTTTGGGAAATTAATGGAATTAATGAATTTAGAAGATAATTATTTAGCTAAAAATATAAAGTATAATTGATTGGATTAAGGTAGAGAATATTTTAACCAATATTTTATCGACTTCTTACAGGAGTTTTGGATTCTATCTCATATCAGCCCACTGAATAAACCATATTGGAATGGTTATAATGAAAGAAATAATTAAATCTTGTTGGACATGTTAAGGTCAATAATGAGCCTTGTAGATCATCCATTATCCATTAAGAGATATGCATTAAAAACTGTGGAATACACATTAAACAGAGTACCTACTAAGGGGGAAAATAGAATTCCCTTTGAGTTATATAGTGGAAAGGTACCCATTTTCCCGTATACACTTTTATGGGGTTTTGAGTATTTTATAGAATCCTTATGAGAAAAAAACTAGAAAATAAGGGGAGAATGTGTATCTTTATTGGATTTCCTAATGATGAAATTCATAATACCTATACAACACCATAAAAAAAATGTTATTACCTCTAGGAAAGATGTCACTCCTGAGACGGAGAAAATACTAAAAAATGTTAGTGGGAGAATTATTCAATTCGATGAAGTTGATGTTCAAGATTCCCAATAGTTCTCACAGAAATGGATTCTTGAAGTCTTGAGGGAATAAGTTCTTCATAAAACACATGTACTATAGAGAAGTGTAAGAGATGTAAGAGCAGTATAGAGATATGGTTTTCTATTTACCAATGATGGTGACTCATTATTGGTTGACAATGATGAACCAATCTTCTACAACGATGCTATAATGAGAATATAATCTTATATACGACCTTAAGATATGAATTCTACATCGATTCTATGTATCAGAATCATGTTTAACTTTTAGTTAATGTGCTAGCAGATGTAAAGCTTGTTGTATAGAATTGAGAGTTCGAAAGGAAACTTAACATGTAATGTAATTTAAATTCCATCAAAGAAAAGATAGTGTATAAAGGGTTTAAAAATATCGAATAACATAAAATGATGAAACCATTTCCTCAGTTTCTATGTTTAAAAACGTCATAATTCTACAATTTATAGCATCTTACCATGACTATGATATTTGTTAGGCAGGTCTAATAACTATGTCCCTTAATGGGAAACTCTAAGAGGATTTATATATGACACAAACAGAAGGGTTTGTTACCCTAGGTGATTCCAAAAGTATTATCATGTTGCAGAGATCCATTTTTGAATTGAATAAAGCATCCCGGTGATGAAGAATTCAATTCGATAATTACATAAAAGAATTTCTTTTCATTAAAAGTGAATGTGATTTGTTTGATTACATTATGTTTAGTGTTAATTTGGTCATTAACTCAGTAAAATATTTTTATGACATATTAGTTAATGAAAATGACATACCTATCTTACAATCTATTATGAACTAGTTAAAAAGTGTTTGACCATCAATGACTTAGGAGAAGAAGAATATTCTGTTGGGATCAAGACCATTCAAGATACTACCATGAATATACTTAGACTATGTCAAAGTATATATATTGACCATAAAGTAATGTGATTTCATATAGAACAATCAAAAAGGTTTTTTTCCATGTGTCACATGTTTTACATCTTTCAATGAAAACGTGTCCGTAGACATAAAATGGTGAAGAGATAATGTGTAGGATTTAATAAGAATTGTTTATTGGATCAATCATTCATTCAATGTTATGTACCACATTTGATGATCTCTATGAACTGAGCCTGTTATGTGGATATCAAGGAGATCATGGAGAACAACATTTTTCTTCTATTAAGGTTATCCTTATGTATCATGGAAAATCATGGGATGTTTTATTAATGTATTGTGATGTCCCGGACCCAGATGACACATAATAGCTGCCTAGAGCCTAGTGGGCCACATGGCCTCAATCATATCTCCGAAAATTCCTGAGGCTGAAGACTAGCAGTGAGGGCTTAGGGTGTGTCCACTGGGATACCATGTACTAATTAGAAGAATGTATCACTGTAGAGGGAATATTAATGATTTGTTCATATAAGAAGAAATATAAATAAACTACAGAATCAAACTAATGCAATAAAAAATGAGAATAATAATAATTTTATCAACTGGAAGAATGATGATGTCATGTCATGTAACTAGAATACTAGAAAACATGGATACAAGATAATGTGAAAAATAATTCCACAATGTAAAAGGAAACAAACACTACTCCAAGAATCCTAAGATCCAACTCAGTCATTTTCTATCAACCTTCATCCTAAATAGAAAGAAATAAAGTGTTTTATGTCGTATTATTCATTTTTTCAACACTTGCAACCATCTAATCTACTCTGAGCACCAAAAATCACCCAGAGAGGGTTTTAAATAAATCTTAGTGCGCCACCACAAATGTTGACTATAAAATCTGGCCCATGTAATGGAATATATCATTGTTCATTCATGCATATATAAAGTAATGAAAATAGCACAATATAACTGAATATCCATTTACCTACTTCAGCCCTAGGCTGGTGTCTAAACAAGTAACTAGTTCATTTTACTTAGTAATTACCAATTAATGTTAATAGGTCACATGAAGCATTTCCAACACTGACATCACATTGTGATAGTATAAATAGAGAAGGTCCCAAGACATAATAAGGAAATTTACAATATTATCAAGTGAGGGTGTTCCAGGGTAATAAAAAAATAATATAGATCTCACAGAATGAAAAGTCAGTAGAATCTGAGTCTAGATAAGGGGTTTTAGTGTATTACAAGGAGCATAAAACAAGGTGTTCCAAGATAAGGTGCCAAACGAGTCCAAGTTGATCGACCAAGTTAATACGAGGCTATGTAAAGATAGGATCATATGGGATTTAACCAAGGATCCTACTTGTCAATGCTGGATCCAAGGAGTGTATCTGAGGTATTCTATAATAATATAAAGGACCCTATGGTAGTATACCGGGCATCTAAGGAATAGATAGAAACCATGGTATCTGCGAGTATCAAACTATGGAAACCAGACCGTTGAATCAGAACGGTATACCCAAGACCCAAGGTATTCTCCTCTCAGAGTCTAAGGTAATCTCGAGTCAGTCAATTATTTTTTGATAATGTAATCATTTAAGGATTCTTCAGGTTCAATCCATTTCCTTTATTAGTTTTGATAGTCCATGTTGTGATACTACCATTTTATCAATATTTATTAACCATTAATGAATATTCAATTATTGACGTTCACTCGACTACCTTCCATCAATATGGAAAGGTGTTCTACGTATATGTAACCATTATTCAATCTCATTTGATATAGTAAATTTATATACATAGTATACCTGCCATTCCACATTTCAAATATTAATAATAATTTGAAAGCACATATCATATAAGGTTCAAGTGGTGAGAATACATGGTACATTTCATTATTCACATCTCTTTAATAACTAGTAATTTATTATGGGAAAGATCACCTTTTGAGAAGTCAAGAAAAGGAACACCTGAATGATGGGTGAAACATGCCGAATCACTAAAAACACAAATATGGAATAACCTTAACATGAAACGGATTGAGTTGTGGGTGTAACCACTAACAACTAATCACATATTTGGAAAAATACTTACCATATGATTCTATCATGTATAATCATGGGATGTAAATTTAGGAAAATGATTCCGATGAAATCGGTGTGCCCCACAGAAATATGCCCTAAATCGGTGAGAATTTGGGATGAGATATAGGCCACCCACCTTAGGGTTGAATGATTACCCTCCCCCTGTATTGGCTGTTGATTTTCCTCAGATTGGAGGGATCAAGGAAAAGGTGAAAACAATTACTGGATGATATCGAGGAAGAGAAAAAAGAGAAGAAGAACGATTAAAAAGGACTGAATTACATACCATTATGCATATAATGTGATGCAAAAAAGCTCGATCATATACAGGATGAAAGAGATCTATTCATACCTAACTTTGGCCTAAAAAATATTCAAAATAAGGTGAAAAGGGATTAATCCTACTGGTTCTCGGATTATTGAGGAAGGGTTGGATTAATTGAACATTAATGGAAAAATAGTAAATTTACCTAGAAATTTATCCTATGAATTGTTTTTAATACTGTGCCCAAAATATGAAAGATGGTTCTACCCAAAAAAACATCCTCCAAACAGTTCGATCAAATCATGCCTAGGCCATGCATGTTTACCTGAAAAAAGGGGTGTCCTCACAGTTAGGAAACATGGTCGTGTGAAAAACATGCAATGTGGAACTATCCGAAAAAACATAATCCTCACGGTTTTCCAAACCATGCAGAATTCCAACATGATATACTCAAAACCATGCGCTAAGATTTTATTCCGAAAAAAGATGGGTTCTGGGATCCGAACAAGCACCAGAAACCCTCATAACCTTTACTAACTCACTATTCATCCATAGTAGGTCCAAAATAATGAATTAGACCAAAATTTGAAGGATCCATACCTGAGTGAAAACCTGGATTCATAGAGTCATCTCCCCATAGAAGAAATCTCCCCTTAGTTCTTCTTCTACGGTAAAATAAACACTGTCTGAGAAAAACTATTATCATAGGGAATGTACGTTTTCTTTCATCTCCCAAGTCTCATTTTGTACTCACATGTGCTACCAAAACACCCGTACGAGAGGGATATACATGTTCCAGAGAGCCTTGTGCATCGGTGAACGATGCGTACTAGTTGTTCTACATTGGTAGAATCGATATCAAACTCAAATTTCATAGGTTTAAATGTATTATATGGGTTAGTATGATATTGGAAAATACGTGATATATGAAAGATGTCGTGCATGTTACAATACCTCTAAGGTAGTAGCAATAGATAGGATACCAGCATGACTCCATTTAGAAGGTTGAACGGCCCCACATAATAAGGTCATAGATTTCATAGATTATTTATCCATCTATGACTTATCATAGGCGATACCTGAAGTAAAACCTGATCCCCAACCTCAAGCTCAAGAGTTCGTCGATAGAGACAGACATAAGATTTCTATCTAGACTGAGTCATAGTCATACGCTTCCTGATCAACTAAACCTGTTCTGAAGTCTCTATAATAAGAAGGGGACCTAGTATGGCGGCCTGACCTACCACTATCTAGAAGAAGGGTGAACGGAATGGCCTACCATATAAGGTCTAAAATGGAGCCATCTAGATAATCACCTGAAAACTGTTACTATAGGAGAACTCTATGAGAGACATATGCTTCTCCCAAGAACCTCCAAAATCAAGGACACATGCTCGGAGAATATCCTATAGAACCTATTTTTTCATTTCGATTTTCCATCGACCTGAGGTTGAAAATCTGTGCTTATATGAACCCGAGTCCCCATATATTTCTACAACCCATTCCAGAACCATGAAGTAAAAAGATTATCCATATCTGAAATGATAGTACCTATAACCACATGTAGTCATATGATATCATGGACATATTGTGTTCCCAACTTATCAATTGAGAAAGTCTCCCATATATTAATAAAGTGGGATTATTTCATTATTTGATCATTTACTACCCAGATATCATCGTGACCTCTCCGAAACCTAGGTAAGACAACTATAAAATCCATAGAAACATCTTTCAACTTCCATTTTGGGATTGGATTTGGCTATAACAAGCTTTCAATTCTATGGTGCTACTTTTTCACCTTCTAACATGTGGAACAACTAGTGATGAAGCCTATAATATGAAGTTTTAATTACAGGACATCAATACCGGCATTTCATATCTTGATACAACCTTGACATTCCTAGATAAACTCCACACTAATAAGTATTGGACTATTTCATTATCCCCTCTCACAAATATGTAGGAATGCTGATATTTCAATGCATATAATAGACGTCATCTCTGTCCATAGACCAAACCATAGGTGGGTTATCTCTTAATATGCTCTCAAAGAGAACCAAATGTTCAAGATTTGAAAACATCCTACTCTTCACCTTTGGGAGGAGGGAAGAGGTAACTACTATATCTGACTGGAAATACTTCTCGTGAATGTCATAAAACACTAGATTGTGTTTAGAAAATAGGGACATTCACATCCATTCATCACTAGTTTCCTGTATGGCCTATGTTTTTTTCCAACTTGGTGCATTAGCGACCACGTTTCCCATTCCAAGAGTATAGGTAATCACAAAACCAATATATTGGAGTTATTATACCCATCTACCCTTTCTGTGGTTAATTTCCTGCTGTGAAATATATATTTGAGGATCTTGTGATCTGTATACACCACAATTCACTCACCCAAAAGATAATTTCTCAAGAAACATATGTCTTGTAAAACTGAAGCTTGATCAAGGTCATGCTTCAGTAAATTTCTCTTCTAAGGCCTTAAATGCTAAGATTTGTAAGCAAGGACTTTGTTTTCCCACAACAATAGTTCTCCTATTCCAATGCCTGAGCCATCGTAGAAGATGATATAACCTTTTCTAGGTTCTGGAAGAATCAGAATCAGTGACGAGACATGCCTCCCATTCAGTTCATGAATTTATTTCTCTCATGATTCTGACTATAGGAACTTAACACCCATTATTGTAATTATAGTAATAGGAAAAAAAATACATGAGAAGTCCTATATGAAATTTATATAATATCCAATTAGCCATAAGATACTTTGAATATCAAAAAAATTATTGGGATTCTCCCAGGAAACTACAACAATAACCTTTTCTGGGTCAATAGATATTCTTGATTCTAAAATAATATGACAAAAGATGTGGACCTTGGCAATCCAGAAGACATACATAGAAAGCATGGAATAAATATGATTCTCTCTATGTGTACTCAGAACTATATCAACATGCTTGGAATCATCATTATAGTTGAGAGAGTATAAAAAGATGTCATCCACAAAGTCCATGAAAAAAGAGTCTAAATATGTTTGGAAAACCCAATTCTAAAAAATCCATGAAATTTGAAGGTGTGTTCCTAAGACTAAATTGAATAACAAGATACTTATACAGATCATACCTGCTATGGAAATTTGTACGAGGAATGTCTGATAGTCGGACATGCACTTGATGATAACTCGATCTTAGGTCAATCATAGTGAAAATATTTTCTCCTCAAAGATTTGTAAAAAAGATTATTTATTCTAGGAATTGTATACCAATTCTAGATCGTAATCTGGTTCAAACTTATTTAATCAACACAAAGAAGAACGGTTACATCTTTCTAATTGAGAAAATAATGGAAGAATCCCCAGAGGATGTAATAGGCCATATAAAACCTTGGGCCTCAAGATACTCTATCTACCTCATGAGTTCTTAAATCATAGTAGGTACCATACTATATAGAGGAATGGAAACTGGATATACTACTCGAACAAGCTCTATTTTATACTCTACCCCACTCATTGGAGGTATTCTAGAAAAGTCACCTGGAAAGACATCCCTAAAATGGTCAACTACTAGAGAGAATTCATTGTTAAGAAAACCCTGATCCTCCATGCAAATATTTTCAAACTCGGCAGTCACTTCTCCATGCCCATGATTCTTCAGTCCATCTCTCCCATCCTGGACATCCCACTCACCTATAAAAAGATATAATGATTCCTTTTAGTGATGTAAAAGAGACTCTACATCAATATCAGTCTACAAAGGTGTGATAATGGACAACCCCTCCCATCCCAATAATAACATTAAATCCTTTCATTTAGAGAACAAAGATATTACACAATAAAGGTTAACTACCAACCTCAAGGGGATAGTCCTCCTCTATCATATTTCCTCTGTGTATATTTCCAATGGTTTATTGAGGTTCATTACACCATAGTGATACCATATGTCTAGTCCATGAAATTCAATGATAGATACAAAAATTAATGAGTTGAAGCACCTGTATCAAACAGTGTAGAGAAAAAAAGAAAAGGCTACTAGAATAGTACATTGTAATATATATGGTCCCACAACCTGATCCTTAGGTATTGGTTGTAAAGCATATAACTGACCTGATCCATATCCCTATGCATTAGATGGAACTCCATGATCATGGATGCTCTTCTAGTGCTACTTGTGATTAGGGGTCAGACTACCATAACCACGACCTCCTCCCGGGCCAGACCTGCTAGTGCTATTCCAACTCCCCACCTAACATGGTGAAAAAAAACTCGCTTCTATAGGTGGATCAGATGTTGTTCCCTTTCCAATTGAAACTACTAGAAAGGTATTGAAAAAATGTTGAAGATGACCCATAAGGCCGCATGCTCGACACTCCATAGGGTCAATTTCACATTGGGGCTTCTTATTCCCTGATCTTCCACACTAATGACACAGCAAAGAGCTATAAATTTGGATACTATAGCTACCACTTCCTCGATAATAAACCTCAAAAGGAAGGTTTCTTACCTCTAAAGGAACTACTCACCTAATGCAGTACTGATCCTCTAAACCCGACACTTTTGTCTTCCCTCAAGCTATGATCAGTGGAAATGGTCTGATCAAATATTCTAGAAAATGTGGGATGGAGAAAGATATTCACCTAACTTCGGATGGCATACTAGATACCATCTTCAAAATGTATTTCACATAAAATCTCATCACCTCTATGAATCAGTGCAATGTTCTGTAAATTTGTAAAACTTGTTGAATACACCATAACTATCCTTAAACCCTTCTTGAGAAGCTTGAACTATCTGGATCTATCTGATCATAGTGCCTAACGAATGAATTGATCATGGAAGGAATTTTGGAAATCAACCCATGACATGCCCTGATGAAGGCTGGATTGGGTAACCACATACCAAAAATGCATGGATGAATCCCAAACAATGTATGTAGCAAGCTTGACTATTTTATTTGGAAGTGTTTCTAGAGTATCAAAAATAGATTGTGTTGCCTCTTTACAGGACTTATCAACCTTAGAACCACCATCCCCTAAAAGGTATGATGATGATGCTGCTAGACCTCACGGGTTAGATTAGTCATCGAAGGTGTAACTTTTGGGACACCGATCATGGAATTCATCAGATATAGGAAACAATCACGAAATTGGGATTCAGTAACTAGATCAAGTACAGAAGAAGGTTCCTCATGTGGCACACTTTGAGGTAAGACTAGTGGTGGAGGGCCCTCCACATTTAGAGCATGGTTGTCAACACCCTCATAGTAGATGACCTGATAACGTCATGGTGACATTGGACTCCAAATTCAAACCACAAACCATATAACAAGATTAGAATCATATGATTGCATAACTAGCAGAAAGGGAATGTATGAAATCTCACTACCCAAGTCATACTACCCCATACTACCCACATATACTTCTATGTATCATTAATTACTCAAGAATAAGATTCATGTCATTTTATAGTTAATATCCATGTTCACTCATTTACCTTTCATAAAAAAGACATGGTGAGATAAGGATATACAAACAGTCCATTTTAGATTTGAAGCATTACTTTAAAATAGATATACATATCCACCAAATCAGTTCCCATACATGTATCATCAGAAGAGAAACCCACTTACTTATAGGATAATGGCTCGACACGTTAAATTACTCATCCCAACCCAAGAGGGCCCATACACGTCATAATTTGAGATAGGAAATCGCTCAATCACAACAAAATTAATACAAGTACAATAAAACTATCACAAAATCAGTCAATAATCACAATCATATCAAGAAATGCAATGTAGTGAAATTCACCTATATGGAATGGAAATATAAACAACATGTTAGTTCTAGGTGTCTATAATGATTCATGTAGGAATGCTCATTTCCCAGATATCATCTTGATAAGGTTGAAATAAATTCTCAACAAGAGTAATAATCAAAAAGAACGCACAACATGTGCATCACCCAATGGGGAAATAATATCAACTATAATAGGAAAAATCAAAACAAAAAATAAAATTTATAAAACTTGGTATTTACCCCAATCATGGGTTTTCGACGCCCAAGCCTGGATTATGACTATGTCCCAAACATTCCCAATCTCCAATATATTGTCTCAAAATAGTAAATCATGAAAATATACTAGTTATGATAAATCATTTTGATGTCCTAGACCTGGATACCACATAACTGGCACCCCTAGCCTGGTGGGCCACATGGCCTCAAGTGCATCTCACCGAATGCCAGTGGCAACCAACTAGCAATAATGACCTATGGTGTGACCATTGGGAGACTATATCCTCAGTAGTAGAATGTATCCCATTAGAAAGAATATGAATGAATATTAAATAGCTGAAGCATTATAAATAAACCATAGAATAAAACTGATTCAATAGATAAACAAGAATAATAATATCTATATCAATTGGAACATTGATGATGTAATGACACGTCACTAGAAAACTGGAAACCATGGATACAAAATAATAGGTATAACAGTTCCATAATGTAAAAGAAACAAAAACACTTCTCCAATTATCCTGAGATCTAACTCGGTCATTTTCTATAAAGATCCTTCCTAAATAGAAATTATTCAAGTGTTTGAGTCTGTATGCTTCCATTAGTTAACCCATGTAACCGTGTAATCTACTACGGGAACCATATGGCGCCTAGAGAGGGTGTGAGATAAATCTCAGCGGGCCACAACCAATGGTGTCTATAACATCTGACATGTGTAAATTTATATAGTAGTGTGTAGGAATCCATATATAATGTATGGAAAATAGTACAATATAAATAAATACCCATGTACCCACTTCAGTCCCCTATTGGTTTCTGAACATGTAATTAGTTCATTTTATTGAGTAATTACCATTTAATGTTAATTGGTCATTTGAGGAATATCCATCATTGACATCACCTCACGATTGTATAAATAGTGAAGTTCCAAAGACATAACAAGTAACACTGACACGGTAATCTGGTGAGAGTGTTCCATTGTAATAACCAAGGTAACATAGATCTCACCGAATGCTTACATAGTAGTATATGAATATAGTTAAGGGGTAAGAGTGTAATCTAGGGAGCCTAATTCCAGACATTCTATAATATTTTACCTACAAAGTCTAAGGTGATCGACCATGGTAAAATGAATATATGATAAGACAGGGCCTTTTGGGATATCACTGTGGCACATACAAGTTCGTGATGAATCCAATGATTGTATCTGAAGTATCTTGTAATAATGTAATGGAAACTATCGTAGTATACAAGGAATATGAGGAATAGAAAAGTACTAGAGTCTAGGTGGGATGAAACATATGAAAACATAATAATTTTGTCACGACCCGTCCTCAGGGCCTGTGCCGTGACTACCCCATGCCCGCATTCCATAGGCCAGGGGCTGGCGACTAGTACCTAGGCGTAAATCCCAGTAAAACGGGAAGGCATTGCCTTTGTAAAGTAAACAAGCACCACAGAGTAAGAAAGTGGAAAAGTAAACACTAAGTAAGAACATAGTACAACTGAAAGTGCGGAAAAGTAAATGGGCCAGTATACAAACCCAAACTGAAAGTAAAGTACAACTCGAAAGGGAAAACAGCAACTGTAAAGTAAAAGCCGCTACACCGAGCTGTCCAGTGGAAATCCCACCTGAAGGGTGGGTACAGATAGCTCCACTGCTCCTCGGGTCCCGCCGTCCGCTCCGGGCACATCCCGCCTAGTGGTCCACCTCCAGGTACTGTTCTGCTCTACAAGCCTCAGCCACGATCAACGTTGTTCGTCGTCTGCAACCAACACAACGTAGTGCGGGCATAGCCCGTGTAGGGGTGAGTATAAGCTACTCAGTAGGGACCCCGAGACCCCTGAAGGTCTCCCAAAATCCACAAAGGATAAACCACAAAGGAAGATACAATCATGAAATAACAAACGACACTGCTTAGGTAAATGCCCATATATATACCTAAGTCATCAATTCCAATACGCTCCAACCTCTGAGCCCAAGTACAACTCAGTCCACACAGGAAAGTATACGTATTCCACACAGGAAAGCAAAATGAAATCCACACAGGATAGCACAACACAATCCACACAGGAAAGCAACAGGATTCAGCTCACACAGGTATATTTCTTCAGATAACGATAAATATGATCACTGATCCATCTAAGTCGTCGGACCCACGAAGGATCGATAGGTAACTAACCCCCGCAATGACCCACACAGGATCGGGCCCACACATGACCTGTAGGCGCTAGTTCACACAGGACCGCTGAGCGCAGACCCACACAGGATAGGACCCACACAGGATCGGGCCCACACAGGACCTGGAGCACTGATCCACGTAGGATCGCTGAGTGCTGTAGTCTTCGTCGAATCCACCAAGGATCTCTGTACTGTCGTCATCGCAGTCACAGTAGCAGTAGCAGTAGTAGTAGCAGTCACAGTCGCAGCCAGCTCTAGGGTTCCCGCACACAGCAAGCTCGTTCGGGAGGGTCTGCTCCATGAGCCGAGAGGATGATACATCAACTGTCACATAGTCCAGAGTTGATGTATCCAAAAGTTCCGTATCGTCAACAGGAACTCAACGCAACAGACGGCGCGTCGATCGGACGCCCTGTCTGAGAGTTATTGGCCTTTTCGTCCCAGGGGCCCGGTTGGTTTTTAAGACAAAACCAACCCGACTGTAATCCACCTGCATCCAAACCTCGGGTGGAGTAAGCCAATAGATCCGTCTCACTAAGAGAAACACAACAAAGCTGACGGCACGTCAATCAGATGTCCGTTGCTCAAGATATGAGCGTTTCCGCTCCGAGGGCCCGGTTGGTTTTGTGTACGAACCAACCCGGCCGAACTCAAAGTATTCCAAAACCTTGAGTGCGATATAACGAAACGACCGTCTCGATCCAAGGATCGCATCGCCGCTGACGGCGCGTCTTTTGGAGATCCGTAGCCCACGTTATGGGCATTTGAATCCAAACAGCTCGGTAACGGGGGTTTCGGGCTCGGGCCATCCCGGCACGAGAGCCCCCGGATGGCCCGAACCGGGTCGACCCGCCCCGGACAGGGTCGACCCGGCCCAGCGTGGTCCGCCCCGGTGCGGCGCGGCGCGGCCTGGCATGGCGAACCGGCCAGGCGCGCCGGTTCGGCGCAAGGCAGTGCGCTGGGCGTGCTGCCAGCTCGGCCGATGGCCGAGCTTGCTGGAAAAACACGGAGCCGCCTACCCCCCCCCCCCCCCCCCCCGTTGTGAAACCGGCCCCCCACATTATGGGGGGACAATTTAACCGCCCGAGAGAATTAAATTCCCCCGGTTTCCACCATCCCGGCCCGCCCGACCTGGCCGGCCGGCTTCTTCTCAACAGGACCGGCAAGGGCCGGTCCTCTTCCGTCATCCAACATCGGCGGCCCGGCTGGCCGCCGGTCATCACGTCTCGCCGCGGCCCGGAATCGGCCATGGCCTTCATCGTCTGGCGCGGTGCGACGGCACCACGCCCCTCCGCCGCGGCCCCTCTCCGGCCGCGGCGCCTTCGGTTTCCTTCGACGCGGTGCGACGGCGTCGCGTTCATGATAATCTTTCCACGGCGCGACACGACGGCGCCGCGCAATATTTGCCGTGTGATTACCGCGTGGTGCGACGACACCACGCCATCTCGTTTCATCCGCAAAAAAATATTCAAGAACAAAGGAGGGGGGATTCGGCCGTGTTTGTGTAGTCCGGCCCCCCTCTCGTTAGACGATAACACTTAATCATTTAACCTCAAGGATCGTCATGCTAGAACCAAGAACGTGATTAAATAAATTAAACAACAACAAACCCCTTCCTCTGTTTCAAGAACGATGTTTGTCAACGACCCATGGAAGACGAGCGTCGCGGTGGTCGACATCGCGGAAAAAGGACGTCGATGTCGTGAAGCAAGGATTTGATGCTCTTTGACGACGATTTCATCACGAGAAACCTTCGCGGAAGAGATGACGTGGAAGGAGACGTTGTCGGTGTCGCGGGTATGGCATCGCGGAAGACAGTTCCCGAGAACGTGGCGTTCTTTGTCGATGTCTGAATGTTCTTCGCGTTCTTTGTCAAAGTTTGAAGAAGATGGAGAGAATTCTTCAAAACCTCTCATGATGGATAATGAGACCAACCAAAATAAAATAAGCTAAAGCTTATTTTATTCACACAATTATCAACTTGAATTTCAAAGGTTTGAAATTCAAACAACTCAACTCAATTAATTAACCAAGTTGTCAAGTTAATTAAAGAGGAGTTATAGGGAGTTTAAAAAGAGAAGATGAAGTGTTAGGGTTCGTGTGGGCCCCACCACACTTAATCCTCTCAAGGGAGGTTAAGTGGATGTGGGTCCCACCACTAACTCCCTTTGGGAGAAGTTAACCAACAAGTTAAAAATAAAATGTGTTTCCACATTTTATTTAACTTCTTTTAATTTTTTCCAAAACTAACTTTCATTCCGCATAAAACGCAACCTCGGAAAAGGTCTCCTTAAGAGAATATCAGTGTTGCGAGTTCATCGATGTCCTAGGATTTCAATTCTGAGCACCAGATCAAAAGTTAGAAATTCTCGCTCGTTCGTTCACTGAACGTACCCGAGCCAAACTTCGGAAATTTATTCCGGGCACACCGGGCCTCGGAATAAGGTGCCGTAAGAAACCGCGTTCTTGTAAAATTCCAATGAAAATTAAGAAAAAATTTCCCTTGAATTTTACGGGTCTTTACATTACTCCATCCTTAGGGCTTAACGTCCCCGTAAAGATACATCAAAAACTAGGGAAAAAAATGACGGTACTGAGCACGCATCTGAGCCTCCCGCTCCCAAGTGCTCTCCTGGAGATTCCTGTGCTGCCATCTGATGCGCACTAGAGGAATCGACCGTCCACGTAGAACCCGCTCATGTCGATCCTCAATCTCCACCAGAACCTCCGTAAAAGTCGCCCCATTTTCAACATAAAGCTCTCCATGGTCAATGATGTGCGTCGAGTCGTTCACGTATCTCCTCAGCTGAGATACGTGGAAGACGTCATGCACCCGGTGCAACTAAGGTGGTACAGCCAGGCGATAAGCCACCTCGCCAATCCTGCTGAGGACCTGGAAGGGTCCGATGACGTGCATAGATAACTTGCCGCCTCTACGAAATCTTCGTATACCACGTCGAGGTGAGACCCGCAAGAAGACGTTGTCGCCATCCTCGAACTCTAGTGGCCTCCGCCTCCTGTCAGCGTATGACTTCTGCCGGCTCTGAGCTGTCCTCATCCGCTCCTGGATGACCTGGACCTTCTCTGTCATGGCCTGGACCATCTCCGGTCCCACAAGTGCTGACTCCCCAGGGTCTGTCCAGCACAAAGGAGATCTATAAGGTCGGTCATACAACGCCTCGTACGGTGCCATCCCGGTGGTGGAGTGGTAGCTGTTGTTGTACGAAAACTCCACCAAGGGTAGGTGGTCCTCCCAGCTACGACCAAAGTCGAGGACACATGCGCGGAGCATGTCCTCGAAAGTCTGAATGGTCCTCTCCGTCTGACCATCCGTCTGAGGGTGAAAGGATATGCTCAGACGTAGCTACGTCCCGAACGCCTCCTGTAACACCATCCAAATACGGGAAGTAAAGCGAGCATCTCGATCGGAGACAATAGATGATGGCACACCGTGGAGCCGCACAATCTCCTGAATGTAGAGACGTCCCAAGCTCTCCCCTGAGCCCTGCTCTCTGATGGGTAAGATGTGTTTCGACTTGGTGAGTCGGTCAACAATCACCCAAATGGAGTCGTGACCTCTGGAAGTGCGTGGAAGTCCAGTAACTAAGTCCATAGATATACCGTCCCACTTCCACTCCGGAACCTCCAAGGGTTGTACCAAGCCTGCTGGTACCTGATGCTCTACCGTCACCTGCTGGCAGGTGAGGCATCGAGAAACGAACTCTGCCATAGCCTTCTTCATGCCCGGCCACCAGTGCTATCGTCTGAGATCCTGGTACATCTTCGCCACTCCTGGATGTACTGCCAAAGGAGAAGTGTGAAACTCTCTCAGCACCTCCTCTCACAAAGCGATTGTACCATGGTACGTCCTCTGAAAAGGATGTCGTGCTCTGCTCCAAGGGAGAAACCATCAGGTGCCTGTCCCGAGGATATCTGTGCACGCCGTGTCTCACATTCAGCGTCCTCACGTTGTGCCTCTCTGACCCGCTGCAGTTGTGGAGGGGTGACTGTGAGTGACTGGAGGAAGGCTGCTCCATCTCTATCCACGAAGGATATCTGCAAAGAGGCCAGCTGCTCCGCCGCCTCCTCAAGTAGCTAAATGCCCGTCCTCCTGCTGAGGGCATTGGCTACTACGTTCCCCTTCCCAGGAGTATAGACTATCTCAAAGTCATAGTCCTAGAGGAACTTGAGCCATCGCCGTTGTCTCAGGTTCAGGTCCTTCTGCGAGAAGATATACCTGACACTCTGATGATCAGAAAAGACTGTAAAGCGCTCGCCCATCAGGTAGTGTCACCATGTCTTCAGAGCGAAGACCACTGCTGCTAACTCCAGGTCATGGGTAGCGTAGTTCTGCTCATGCGGCCTCAACTAACGTGATCCATAGGATATCACTACCCACTCCTGCATCAGAACACATCCGAGTCTGATCCCTGATGCATCGCAGTAGACTACGTACCCTACTCCCTCCTCAGGCAACCTCAAGATTGGTGCGCTGGTCAATCTCTGTCTCAGCTCCTGGAAGCTCTACTAACATCTGTCTGACCACACGAAGGGTTTCCCCTTCTTCGTCAAAGCTATGAGTGGTGCCGCAACTCTAGAGAAGTCTGGCACGAATCTCCGATAGTATCCAGCCAGTCCCAAGAAACTCTGAACCTCCGTCACGCTCCTGGGTGGCTCCCAAGCTAGCACTGCCTCGATCTTCACGGGATCCACTGCAACTCCCGCCTCAGAGATGACGTGTCCCAAGAAGTGGACCTCACGTATCCAGAACTGGCACTTTGAGAGCTTACCATAAAGCTGGTGGTCTCGAAGTGTGTCTAGTACAACTCGCATGTGGTATGCGTGTTCCTCCTCAGTCGTCGAGTAAATCAGTATGTCGTCGATGAAGACCACGACATAACGGTCGAGGTATGGATGAAAGATATTTTTCATGAGGTCCATGAACACTGCTGGAGCATTGGTTACGCCGAAAGGCATAACCAAGAACACATAGTGGCCATACCGACATCTGAAAGCCGTCTTCTGCACGTCCTCGTCTCTGACTCTGAGCTGATGATAGCCTGACCTGAGGTCTATCTTCGAGAACCACCGTTCTACCTTGAGCTGATCAAAGAGATCATCAATCCTCGGTAGCGGATACTTGTTCCTCACCATCACCTGGTTCAGGCGACGATAGTCAACACAAAGTTGCAAGCTCCCATCCGCCTTCTTGGCGAACAATATCGGGGAAGCCCAGGGTGAAACACTGGGTCAGATGAACCCCTTGCCCTGCAAGTCCTCCAACTGTACCCATAGCTCTCGAAGCTCGGCAGGGGCCATCTGAGATGCTGGAGTGGATATCGGGGCTGTCCCGGGGTATAGGTCAATATAAAATTCTACCTCTCTGCGAGGAGGTAGCCCTGGAACGTCATCGGGAAAATCGTCCGCAAACTGATCCACCACTGCAGGAAAACCGGGACTCCGCACGTCAACTACTCCAAGGATGAGGCTAGCCAACTGATGAGTGATGGGCTGTCCTCTCCTCCGCAGAAGTCCATCCTCTGCTGCAAAGGCTCCCTTCTCGCCGATGAAGGTGAACCTACTCCCGTCGGTGTGTACACATCACACCTTGCGCCTAAAACAGTCAATCTGTGCATGGACCATAGATAGCCAATCCATGCCCAAGATGACATCGTAAGGCCTCGACGCTGCTACAAGAAGATCCCAGCCGAAGCTCTCGCCTCCTAGAGTAAGCTCACACTGCCGGCACCAGTGCGTAATTGTCGAGTCTGCTCCCGTAGGAGTCTCTAGCCGTAAGGATTGAGCCGACAGCTCTGTCGGAATCTCCGAGCTCCGAACAACGGCAGCAGCTATGAAAGAGTGACTCGCTCCTGTGTCTATAAGTACTGCAGTAAGGGTGGAATAGACACAGATAGTACCTCGAATCATCTCTGGCGCGCTGTGGTCGTAGGCCTCTGCTGCCTGGAGCTGTGCCTGTCTCTGCCCGCCAGCTCCTTGTGGTCGGGGTGGACATCCTGGTGGTGGTGGTGGAAGAGCCTCAAAGCATCGCCCACCACCTGCTGCTCGGCCAGCTCCTCTGCCTCGTCCGCCTCCTCCCTGCGGACCGCCACGGTCGACCCTCTGCCTCTACCTCGGTGGTCCCTCAACCGTCTACTGCTCCTCGGCACGGTGGGTCGGGCAGTCATGAGCCATGTGGCCCTGCCCACCGCACGAGTAGCACTGTCTACCTCTCGAAAGACTGGCTTCGCGCTGTGTGCCCCGCACTGCTGAGCCAGTGTCCTGAGGTCGTCTGCCTAAAGGTCTGGTCTGCCTGGACCCCTGAGTCATCCGTCGACTGCCTGCTGCATATGACTCTGCCACGTGCCTCCCTGCGGTGGGTCTCGGTGCTGGTGTAGACTCAGCAAGGAAGCTCTCGATCAAAAGGTCCTGCTCCAGTACTCCTGTCTGAGTTGGTATGCTGAGGGAGATCAGCGATGCCCTGATCTCGTGTCTCAAACCCTGCACGAAGGTCCGGGCCCGGAAGAATGGGTCTCGTACCATGTCGGTCGAGTAGCGTGAGAGATCAGTAAATCTCGCCGAGTACTGAGCGACCGTCATGCTGCCCTGTCGCAGCTGAAGAAGCTCCTGGATACGCACCGCACGAAGGGTGGCTGGGACGAACTTCGAGCGGAAGAGGCTCTCAAAGTCCATCCAAAGTAGAGATGCCTCATCGTGCACCTGGAGCATCAATCTCCACCATCGTCCTGCTGCTGCGTGTAGTAGGCTCACAGCGAGGATCAGCATGAGGTCTGCAGGTGTCTTCACTAGCCTAAAAACTCGTACCACTACCTCCAGCCAGTCCTCTGCTACATGGGGGTCCGTCTCCACACGGAACCTAGGCAGTCGCTGGCGCTGGAACTCATGAAGAGCTCCAAGGTGACGTGCATCGTCAGCGGCTGGTGCTGGAAGCATTAGTGGCTCGGCGGGTAGAGCTACCGCAGGTGCCACTGCTGACAAAGGGCCCTGCACTGAGGCCTCATCGCTCGGTGGGCTGTCGTCACGCTCGACTCTCGGAACCCTAGCTGGCTGCCGTCGTGGGGCCATCCTGAAAAGGAAATAGGTGCACCACAGTCAGAACAGTATACCTGGTGAGCTGATATAAAATAATCACAATGAAAACTTTGAAACAGACACACAATCACTATTTTCGTGCATTAAGTCGGAAATCAGTAGTCAGGGTCCTGGTGTACGGATACGTCGACCGCCGCACCAACACTAGACTCCCTAGACTGATAACCACACTCAATACGCTAAAAATTATTGCTTCACATAGAAAAGATCAGAGTTCGCGGTAGAAACGAACTCCTCTGATACCA
Source organism: Viscum album (assembly GCA_963277665.1). Taxonomy (NCBI): domain Eukaryota; kingdom Viridiplantae; phylum Streptophyta; class Magnoliopsida; order Santalales; family Viscaceae; genus Viscum; species Viscum album. The sequence continues at coordinate 1,146,956,372 of OY728127.1, read as the reverse complement.
ATTTGTCACGACCCGTCCTCAGGGCCCGTGCCGTGACTACCCCAAGCCCGCCTTCCATAGGCCAGGGGCTGGCGACTAGCACCAAGGCGTAAATCCCGGTAAAAAGAGAAGGCATTTCCTTTGTAATGTAAACAAGCACCACAGAGTAAGAAAGCGGAAAAGTAAACACTAAGTAAGAACAGAGTACAACTGAAAGTGCAGAAAAGTAAATGGGCCAGTATACAAACCCAAACTGAAAGAAAAGTACAACTCGAAAGGGAAAACATCAACTGTAAAGTAAAAGCCGCTACACCGAGCTTTCCACTAGAAATCCCACCTGAAGGGTGGGTACAGATAGCTCCACTGCTCCTCGGGTCCCGCCGTCCGCTCCGGGAACGTCCCGCCCAATGGTCCACCTCCTGGTACCGTTCTGCTCTGCAAGCCTCAGCCACGATCAACGCTGTCCGTCGTCTTCAACCAACACAACGTAGTGCGGGCATAGCCCAAGCAGGGGTGAGTATAAGCTACTCAGTAGGGACCCCGAGACCCCTGATGGTCTCCCAAAATCCACAAAGGATAAACCACGAAAGAAGATACAATCACGAAGTAACAACCGACACTGCTTAGGTATATGCCCATACATATACCTAAGTCATCAATTCCAATATGCTCCAACCTCCGAGCCCAAGTACAACTCATTCCACACAGGAAAGTATACGTATTCCACACCGGAAAGCAAAACGAAATCCAAACAGGATAGCACAACACAAACCACACAGGAAAGAAACAGGATTCAACTCACACAGGTATACTTCTTCGGATAACGATAAAGATGATCACTGATCCATCTAAGTCGTCGGACCCACGAAGGATCAATAGGTGACTAACCCCCGCAATGACCCACACATGATCGGGCCCACACAAGACTTGTAGGTGCTGGTTCACATAGGACCGCTGAGCGCAGACCCACACAGGATCGGACCCACACAGGATCAGGCCCACATAGTTCCTGTAGCACTGATCCACATAGGATCGCTGAGTGTTGTAGTCATCATCGAATCCACCAAGGATCTCTGTACTGTCGTCGTCACAGTCACAGTAGCAGTAGCAGTAGCAGTAGCAGTCACAATCGCAGCCAGCTCTAGGGTTCCCGCACACAGCATGCTCGTTCGGGAGGGTCCGCTCCACGAGCCGAGAGGCTGATACATCAACTATCACATTGTCCAGAGTTGATGTATCCAAAAGTTCCGTACGTCAACAAGAACTCAACGCAACAGACGGCGCGTCGATCGGACGCCCGGTCTGAGAGTTATTGGCTTTTTCATCCCAGGGGCCCGGTTGGTTTTTAAGAAAAAACCAACCCGACCGTACTCCACATGCATCCAAACCTCGGGTGGAGTAAGCCAAAAGATCTGTCTCACTAAGAGAAACACAACAAAGCAGACGACACGTCAATCAGACGTCAGTTGCTCAAGATATGAGTGTTTCCGCTCCAAGGGCCCGGTTGGTTTCGTGTACAAACCAACCCGGCTGAACTCAAAGTATTCCAAAATATTGAGTGCGATATACCTAAACGACCATATCGATCCAAGGATCGCATCGCCACTGACGGCGCATCGTTTGGAGATCCGTAGCCCAAGTTATGGGCATTTGAATCCAAACCGCTCGGAACCGGGGTTTTCGTGCCCGAGCCGTCCTGGCCCGAGACCCCCCGGATGGCCCGAACCGGGTCGACCCGCCCCGGACATGGTCGACCCGGCCCGACACGGTCTGGCCCGGCCCGGCGACGCCAGGCCCGGCCCTGCGCCGCCCGGCGCGGCGCGGCCTGGCCTGGCAAACCAGTCAGGCGCGCCGGTTCGGCGCACGGCAGCGCGCTGGGCATGCTGCCAGCTCGGCCGAAGGCCGAGCATGCTGGAAAAACAGGGGGTCACCCCCCCCCCCCCTTGTGAAACCGGCCCCCCACATTATGGGGGCCAATTTAACCTCCTGGGGGAATTAAATTCCCCCGGTTTACGCCATCCCGGCCGGCCCGACCTGGCCGGCCGGAATCTTCTCAACAGGACCGGCAAGGGCCGGTCCTCTTCCGTCATCCGACACCGGCGGCCCGGCTGGCCGCCGGTCATCACGTCCCGCCGCGGCCCGGAACCGGCCGCGGCCTTCGTCGTCCGGCATGGTGCGACGACACCGCGCCCCTCCGCCGCGGTCCCGCTCCGGCCGCGACGCCTTTGATTTCTTTCGACGCGGCGTGACGGCATCACGTTCATGATAATCTTTCCACGGCACGACGCGACGGCGCCGCACAATATTTTCCGTGTGATTACCGCATGTTGCGACCGCAGCACGCCAAATCGTTTCATCCGCAAGAAAATATTTAAGAACAAAGGAGGGGGGATTCGGCCGTGTTTGTGCGGTCCGGCCCCCCTCTCATTAGATGATAACACTTAATCATTTAACCTCAAGGATCGTCATGCTAGAACCAAGAACGTGATTAAATATATTAAACAACAACAAACCCCTACCTCGGTTTCAAGAACGATGTTCGTCAACGACCCGCGGAAGACGAACGTCGCGGTGGTCGGCGTCGCGGAAAAAGGACGTCGATGTCGTGAAGTGAGGATTCGAAGCTCTTTGACGGTGATTTCGTCGCGGGAAACCGTCGCGGAAGAGATGACGCGGAAGGAGACGTCATCGGTGTCGCGGGTATGGCGTCGCGGAAGACGGTTCCCGAGAATGTGGCGTTCTTCGCCGATGTCCGAATGTTCTTCGCGTTCTTCGTCAACGTTTGAAGAAGATGGAGAGAATTCTTCAAAACCTCTCAAGATGGCTAAGGAGACCAACCAAAATAAAATAAGCTAAGGCTTATTTTATTCACACAATTATCAACTTGAATTTCAATGGTTTGAAATTCAAACAACTCAACTCAATTAAGTGTATGTGGGTCCCACCCCTAACTCCCTTTGGGAGAAGTTAACCAACAAGTTAAAAATAAAATGTGTTTCCACATTTTATTTAACTTCTTTTAGTTTTTCCCAAAACTAACTTTCATTCCGCATAAAGCGCAACCATAGAAAAGGTCTCCTTAAGCGAATATCGGCGCTGCGAGTTCATCGGTGTCCTCGGATTTCAATTCCGAGCAGCGGATCAAAAGTTAGAAATTTCCGCTCGTTCGTTCACTGAACGTACCTGAGCCAAACTTCGGAAATTTATTCCGGGCACACCGGGCCTCGGAATCAGGTGCCTTCAGAAACCGCGTTCTTGTAAAATTACAAAGAAAATTAAGAAAAAATTTCCCTTGAATTTTATGGGTCTTTACAAATTTAATTATAATGGGGTGCTTGAGACCCATGTAATTTTCCTCCCAAAATCCATTATGAGATCAAGTCAGTTAACTCCTATTTGATACTGTAATCACGTAATAATTGTTTTAGTTCAATCCTTTAATTACATTAGTTTGGATAGTCCATGTTGTGTTTCAACCATTTTATCATGTATTTAATAACTTTTAAGGAATATTAAATTGTTCAGGTTCACTCTGCTACCTTCCATCAATATGGAAATGGGTGTTATAGACATGTAACCTTTATTCAATCTCTTTTTAGAAGGCCATGTTATATACTTAGTATATCTGCCATTCAACATTTCACATTTAAATAATCATTTGAAATCACTTAATATAAATGGGTGAAGTGAGGATTATACATGGTGAATTCCATTATGGACTTCTCATTAATAAAAACTCATTTATTATTATAATTCTCACATTTAGGAATGTCAAGCCAAGACACACCAACAGAGTTTATCAAATTTGTCGACACACTAAAAACCCAAATATGGTATAACCATAAAAATGAGGCTGGTTGAGTTGTGGGTGAATCCACTATAAACTAATCACATATTTTTTAATATCATAACTGTACAATTCTAGCTAGTATAATCATGGAATTTAAATTTAAAATAACGAGTCCAATGAAATCAGTGGTCCCCACGTGAATATTCCCAAAATCAACAAAAATTAGGGATAAGTTATAAACCACCCAAAATAAGGTTATAGGACTCTCCTCATATGGTATTGGCCCTTGATGAGTCTTGTATTGGACTAGATCAACGAAAAGTTTAAAAATGCCGACATGAAAAATTCGAGGTCGAGAGGAATAGTGTAGAAGAATGGATAATGGGGACTCAAGTACATATAATTTTTCATCCAACGTCATGAACAAAAGCTAGATTAGATTCCAAGTGAAGCAGATCTCTTGATCCCTAGATTTGTCCTTCAAAAAGGATCAAAATGGGATGAATAGGGCTTAATACCACAAGTTCTTAGATTTGCGAGGGAAGGATGACTAAATATATCATTAAGGGAAAAACTGGAAATTTAACTACAAATTTAGAATGTTCATGGTTTGTCTACATATTTTTTCAAACTATATGAAAATAGTGCAGGGCTATTCTACCCCAAAAAACATCTTCGACACCATTAGATCAAACTGTGTGAAAGACATGAAAGGGTACCTGAGAAAAAGTGGTGTTTTCATGGATAGGATTCATGACCATGTGAAAACTGTGTGAGATGGTACTGTCCCAAAAAACATGATCTGCACTGTTTTCCAAACAATTCAAAATTCATACATGGTTCCAAACCGTGCACAAAGCCTTGGTTTTTAAAAAAGATGTGATTCGAGGTACGACCAATCCCCAAACACCCTCATAGCCTTTACTATCTCTCTAGGTATCCATATTAGGTCCAAAGAATATATTTGGATAGAAAATTAAAGGATCCATATCTGAGTGAGAACTGGGTTCTATAATATTTGGGGGAGATGAGGAGTTGGCCATCCGAGGTTATAATGATGCTATTTTATTGAAATGATAAGAATGATTTGATGATTAATCCTTATATATTTATCTATCACAATCGAGGAGCTATTACCTAGAATTTTTCGATGAACCTTGTGTTCAGTAATTCTATAGTGGAGTATGAGTACATAGCTTCCTTGGGTCCATCCATGGAAGCAATTTAGATTCAGAACATTGTCTAAGATATGAATTTAAAACATAATAATAAATATCTTATCACAATTTATTGTGATAATTCTATAGAGGTGGCTCTTGAAAAATAGTTAAGGCCACACCAAAGGACAAATATTATATTTTAGAAGTATCACCACTTGATGGTTTTCTATGAGAGGGGTGAAGTTATAGTGCAATCATTACCCACATAATATAAATATGTTGACATCTTGACTAAATTCATCTCTCGATAGAATCCTAAATATCATGTCAGAGAAAGAAAACTAAAGTATGTTAGCATTTGGCTCTAGTGAAAGTGCGGGTCTGCTGAAGTTGGTACCCCAAAACCAAAATTTATGTTCTTTATGATAACTATTATTCATTGTTTTTAATGTTAATAAAATTCATATCACATCATTATTGTTCTTCTATGTAACATAGTATGTGATAATGACCCTACAGTTGATGTCTCATTAAATGATCATAGCAGTTCCCCGCTATGATGAGAACCTGAAAGAGAGAGGACAATATTCCCAAATATATGATATACATCAATATGATATCATTTTAAGTGACACTAATGATATATTCTATCTTTGGTGGGGACTCATAGGACTTTTAGTCGTCTTATCATAATGTTCACCCTTGGTAATATCCAAAAACATATTATGAGAATAGGACCCACCGGTAGAAAATTTACATTTACATGTTTCATTGGATGTTCCTTTATAATTATGTGTGAATTTTTATTTAGAATTTAATATTAATATTAATGAATATTATTAGTCATTTACATTGATTTATTGATGAAAACCATGATGACAGATATTCATGACAAGGTAGGATACCTTGGGTGTGTCATTAGTAATATTGTATTAATAAATAATAACAGAAAATATTTATCCATTTTTTTAAATGGAAGATAATATCTTTATCAATTTCAGGGAAATGATATGGCCTAAATAAATTCATGTCCATGGTGTTCTATAAGTATGTTCATTTTTTTGAAAAATCATTAAGAAGAGACATCACACACATAGTTTGATGGGACTCACATGAAACCTTCTTGATAGGAGATATTGTGATAAAGGGATAATGTTAAATAGTAATCATTCATGAGAAGTGTTATGTCATTGGGGAATTTACTTCATTATCTGTGGGTTCCATGATTTGATTCAATATTTTAGCCCTGATATTTTGGTTACTACTCTTAATGCCACTATGAAATAAGCCTATAGGGTCACATACAATGTTTACATAGAATCTCACCTAAATAATACATTTTTATTTAAATTTTTACATTGTGAATAAATTTCACCCCCACACATGGTTTATTATTTATTCATGTTTTCGTGATCATAATTATTCAGTCATTGGTTATTCATGGGAATATATTCTGAGCAGAATGTTTAAGATGTGATTTTTTATTTTTAGTGAACTTGATATTTAATTATTTATTTGAGAATAATTTAGTGATATTAATTTATAAAATAAAATGTCTTTTTTCAAAGGCCTGATAAATATTATGGGGGAATGAATGAATGAGTTCAAATGGACTAGTGAGAACAATAATTAAATATTATTTATTAAAATAATTTTTAATTTTCATTCTCACATTTTGAACATATCAGGAAATATTAATAATAATAATATTCATATACTTGTGGATTACTATATAATTAAATAAATAATTAAAATAACTTTCTGATGTATTTTATTTTAACCCGTATAATATTAAAACCCAATTATGTTATTTTATCAAGAGAAACATTCATTGGTTCAGTTATATATAAGGAATTGAATAATTATCTAAAGCTCTTGAGATATCTCCACTCTATGATCTCTCTCAAGAATGTACAACAAACATCCTCCAACAAATCATGGATAAGTATTTGGATGCAATTATTGTACTGATCAAAGGTGGATGAAATTAACATGAGGATATTCCCTATTATGACTTGATGATTATTTCAGTGTCGTTGGGATATTCAGGGAACATGTATAGATCAACACAAAAGGGAATCCACTATTTATTCATGTAATGAATCGATGCAACAATATAGATCTTATTTCAGATTCATCAATGAATAAGTACTCCAGGAAATGTAATTCTTTTTTTAAATAATTTAATTATTAATAATATTTTATAATCCTCTCCTAGTTCTAGTTTGATTTCTAATTTTTTGATTATTTGATTTTATTATATTGATAAGTATGTTCAATATTGTATAAAATCATAGATTAATCATTGATCATGGAAATATAAATGTTGTGCACCACACATCACATGATTCTGCTATGCCTGGAACCTTCATAGTACACACAGGTTTCCCATAATAATATGGGTGGAATGGAATGTTGAAAATTATTTATATAACATGGAACTTCTACAAACCATCCTTGATTCATGATGTAATATAGGAATCATGATCATAAAATATGATGTGTGGAAACCGATGGAATAATACAATCTCCCAAAAATACAATTTACCCATCTAGTCAACTATAAATGTAACCCAAATAGGAAGGAGATATGATATATTCATCAAATGGTTATCATACACATAAATATTTGAATTCTATAGAGGTATCCTCAGAATAACTACAATGATGTCCTTGGTATCATCATCCCACTTCCATTCCGGAATGGAAAACACTTGCAATAAACTACCTGTTCATTGATTTGAAGCCTTCACAAACTGGGATCTGTAAAATAGTGTGAGGAAACAAACCATCATATTTATAATTCTCTATGAAAAATATAATAAATATAGGTCACATTACATACTGGTCAAACCATGATATATAGACCCATTCGTCACTTCAACCTCAAGAATCATCTCCTCAAACATAACTGTCAACTAAACAACAATATTCCAGACATAGATGACCTCTTACACATCTTTAATCCAATTTATAGGTGACTATAATCCTTCATGGTTTCCATAAAGTATAAAAACTTTTGATCCTCATATTCCCTCTGCCTGATCCATCCCAGATGTGTGGGATGAACTAATAAGGATACCATGGTAATCTACTCCGGGCCCCTGGACATTGATATTCACATCATCATGAAATGTCATCATCTTCCATTCAAAACAATACTCTTCTAATTACTAAGTCTATGTCATCATTCTCAAAGCATCAACGGTGAATTTTCCCATTTTGGGAGTATAATCTATCTGAAATTCAAAACATTTCACATACTCAACCCATCTCTATTGAGGATGATTAAATTCCTGCTTTGAAAAGATAAGAAATATGATTTTTTTTGTAGGTATATATAATAAACCATTAGAAAAAAAGGGTAATTAAACAAACACATTAAGGAAAAACCACATTTTCCATATCAAGATTGTGCATAGGATAATTCCATTCATGTGTCCTCAATATCCATGAACCATTTTCCACAACTCATTCCCCATACATTAACAGTACTCCTTTTGTAATAATGGAAGCATCATGAGACATCGTATACTCAGCCCCAAACGTTGGTATGAACAGAATACAATTGGTATTAAAATAACATTTCATGTCCTGGAAATCATTCTTATATGATCCAAGCCATTTGAACTTGAACCCCTTCTGGGAAAATCCTGAACTTTTTTATTCCAAATGGGAAATATCCTAGATAATTTTCTGATAATAACTTGCTAAATGAAAAAAAAAAATATTCTAAAAACATAATTGGGATCATCCAAAGAAACAACCTTCTAATCCTTCAGAGAACCCACATACATACCTACCTAAAATATAATGTGACCCAATAAATGTTCCTTTTGGATCAAGAATTGGATCTTAGATAGCTTTTTTTATATAAAAGTATACCTCAATTTAGTTAGGCTGATGTCAAGATGTTGGGGATAATTTTCACGTGTCATGGAGTACACTAAGAAGACGTCAAAAAAAACCCCAAACTATTCTAATTATGGGTGACTAATTTGGTTCCTCGATGTTTTAATAATAGTTGCAGAATTAGTCGGGCCGAATGACATCAAGATGAATCTGTATAGTCCATACCTACTTCTGAAAGCAGTTAGTAATATATCATAAGGATAAACACTCAACTGATAATACCCCAACCCCATTTCCATCATTAATAATACACCACTTCCACTAAACCAGACAAATAGATCATAAATACATTAAATAATATTACAATTCTTCATTATCATATTTTTCAATATCGAGTAATCAATGCATAAATTAAATATCCAGTCATCCTTCTTAGGAAACAAAATAGGGGAATTCCATGGAGATGTACATAGACAGATAAATACCTTATCTATCAACTACTCTAGTTGATTTTTAAACTGTTGATTCTCTCTAAGAACTATTCTATTAGGTGAAATGGAAACTAGTTCATCTCCCAGAATGAGCTCATGTGTAAACATATAATCTCTCTATGGAGGCTGACCTATGATGTACTCATTAAAAAATACTTAATCATTTCTACTGATGGTGGGAACACACAATTTTTCAAACCACCATCATTCAAAAATTGACTTGAAACCTTTCTGGTGCGCTCCAACAATGGCTGTTGGACTCTCCCCAGACATTATATCTCGATATCTCATTCTCTATGTTGAACAAAACTATTAAACTTATGAGATGTAAAGGTAACTCATCTATGGTAACAATCGATGTGGGATCAGTAGGATATCATCCAATCCATACACATAATCATTTGAAAACAAAAAATGTGAAGTATTTAAATATCCCAAAGAAAATGACACTTCCCCAACTTGATTAAATAACCCTTACATAAACATGTTTCCCTCGACCATTCTCCAAAAATATTTAGATAATCAAAACCTAACTCAATAAATACATTGTCCATCTCAAACCATTCACATAATGATTTTATATTAAAGGATTAGAGGATCCAATATAAAATAAGGAACTAAAATGTGTAGAATCTATGGAAATATCACCTTTGACTATCAATTGCCTAGCCTGTTATCCCCATGCGCCGGTTGAAAGTCATAAAAATGTAATTCTTCTCTTCCCAGTGATGTTTTCTAGGTCCCATGATCCACTACACTCTCATGATATAGGTGATCTATTAATAAATTACAACATACACCACCTCAACCACTACACCCTTACGAATTTACACTAAAAAATTTGTATTGGGTATAAAAAAACATCCATTATTCGTATTCATTCTATATCCCCAATCAATACCCTTTCATTGTGGATTCATATAAAACTAATGTGGATGCACCATATGGCCACCAACATTCAACTGTATTGGTGATCAGAGACACTAGTTACTATAATGACTAAACCAACCAAATATATTTCAATACACTGGGTTACAATACATTTTAACTGATCGTTGACACCTGGAACTAAACATGACATAGCTCTGGTTAATTTTCTGATAGAAATGATTCATACAATTGGAATATGTACCTCATAGACATCCAAAAGAAACCAAATTTCCTCCACTATAAAACCATTTCAGGATTCCCTCATAAAATAGAGCATAATTAACCTCCTCAAGAAACATCATTACCCATAATATTTTCTCATGGTAATTATTCTATAATTTATGTCCTTCTAGAAATTGTTGTTGCATCACTTCATCATCCCATAACATTGACTAGACAATGAACTGAAATTCGAGGAAGCAACCATTATAATGCATCATGGAGGCATTCCACTAGTTTTACCACATAAAAATTCTTCTCTATCATTCTACATTGACCTATATTAAAATTGTTCTAGGAACATCCCCGAATGTTATTTCTAAACAATGTTCCCATGTACCTCATCCTGAGATTTAATGTCTAACCATCATGTCACCTATTCTCACAACATGGAAGTAAAAAAACTGAACATATTTACTATAGGAGCATCTAAATGGTAAAAATCACCTTGATAGACTCCATCTAGAACTCATCTTACTTTGGTACACACTTTTTGGTGACGGTCAAATGGTGCTAAAACATAAACTCTTATGTCAGGTGAAACATATACAACAAAACATGCCATTGGTTTCTCCCCATAAACTAAATAATTAAATCAATGTTCCAAATAAACATATCTCCCACTCCTTCCCCTAGAACCATTATAGACTCTATCACTATTATTGTAGGATGATTTCAAGCTATGTCTACTTATCTTCCTATCAACAAACACCATCATCGAGGAACATATCTAAAATTCCAAACACATGTTCTGTGAATCATATCACATTATAAATGCATTTACCTAATAGTTATTCTAATAAATCATTAAATATCCATGCCCCATACTTTGTCACATGGTTATGATAGATTCACTATCACTACCCTAAACAATACCTTATAGGATTCATGTCTAACAGTGGGAGGAAAAATTCCTCAATTCAAATTTTTTCATTGGACAAAATTATATACATTTTCAAATTCCACATTTAGATACATTTTAACCGTTTAATTTCATCACTAGGAACCATTTAGTTTAAAATAAAAAAAATAAAAAAATTTCATTTTCATTAAAATAACTCTCTCAAAACCTTGTTTTCTATATATTCCCAAAATGTTGAATTTGTAATTAATTATTTTATGCATAGAATGATTCATGTATCATAAAATATCATTCCATCCTAGTCCACAAGAAAAATATTATATATTTAATAACATCACACAACATGAGAATCTCCCAAGGTTATATAAGATTCAACTAAAAAAGAAATATTAATAAAAATAATCACACCCTGGGTAGTTCGATCCCCCCCCCACAAATGGGTTAGATATCCAATGGATGATCTCATGATCGCATACCATCTCATCATTGTATCCTATCAATAATTCCCAAATAACACACCTATATAAAAGAGTATAAATACCCTATAATATAACTTTGTAATTCCCCAACCCAACTGCCACATATCGCATCCCTGATCCATTTCTCCATATGGCCAATGATACACCTCCCTGAATACCATAGGATATATACCCGCAGTGAGGGATTTATTTTTAATGGTGGGAGACTATACACTATTTATCAATGAAATACAAAAGTATAAATAAATAACCATTTTCATATTAATAAAAAATAGTGGCCAAGATAATGCCACAATAAATAATCGACCAACATAACATGGATAAATATAAATATTGGAAAATGAACCTAAACCAAAGTAGTAGATAAGATATAAAATATCATTGTTAGGTGGAATATAAAAATGGAAAATAATGACACACTAAAAACTCCCAAGTGGAATATGAAATCATTTCTATTCCCCTCATCCATGATCTTACCCAAATCCCCAATCATTCATCTAATATAGGCGCTTTCCCTTATCATGTCCCCCAAAAATGAAGTCTATTTGAGTACCTATTAGGCTACCCGAGTATGGGGTCTGTAGAACTGAGTAGGCCACCACCAATGGCATTTGAAATGATGTCCACACAATAAAAATTTATGATGTTGTATAAATTAATAATGTTAAAATGATAAATCAAATTTTGATTCACATTTAATTATTCTAAAATATATCACATTGGACATCATGTTCATAGTGACATTTTAAATTGTCCTACATTCATCATATTGTTCTCATGTTAGAATAATAAACAGCTGTAATTTCATATATCATTATTTAATATAAATTAATTATTTATTTAATTCCAATTTCACATTCATCATTGGGTTCCTATATCAGAATTCTGTAACCCCATGGGTATTTAGAGAATAATTCATTATCCAATAACTCATTCTTCAATCATGTATATATTAATGTCACCATCACAGATAAAAGTCCAAGAGATATACTCTATAATACCATTGGTATTTGGATTAGTAGTCCATGTCCCACAACTCATTGATGAGTCACATAAAATTTACATATCATAGTTCAACATACATAACTCATTTACCTTCTATTTTTATTATTTATCTTAGAAATCATTGAACATTCAAGGTTAATCCAAAATACCACTTAAAAACTATAATCAAACAAGAATCTAGGGATTAGTTCAATTTTAATAACCCATTATTACCAATTTCACATTCCATAGTTCTCTATTTCAAATATATGTTGGCGCACCACATTGTTTTCACCATAAATTGGTCTCATAAACCCCAATGATTTTACCTATTTTCGTGAAGGATTTCATAACAACATGGGAATCAATGTATTAGTTCACTTTAAAATGAAATCTCGAAATGTAAAACTTTCATTTGGATAGTTATGTAAAATATTGTAATAAATTCTATGGGAATAGGAAATTATACCATGATCCTAATGTTAATTAATGATCTATTTCCAAATCATAACCATCAATTGGAAGTTGATCAATCAAAATATCAATGAATAAAGAGATATAGGATGAAAACCATAGATGGAGATCCAAAAAACCACAATCCATCATGTCCCAGTTATAAACCATAAAAAATATAATAAAAATCATCCATCATCAATGGGAAGGAGAAATTTGATAGAGTGGAATCCAAACAACGAATTGATTACATAATTTATGGGGTTTGATCTTATACACCAGATCATTGATTCTTACCGAACGAGGTTATATGGGCCATAGAATAAACCCTTGATCCTAAATATTAATTATAATTCATATTAGGTCAATCTATGGTGATTTGAAAAATAAATCGTGGGTTTAGAATTCAAAAGTAAAATTTCGGGTGTATAAATTCCCACATCCACATTTTCCGAGACAGGGCGGCAGGGCTTGGTAGACCATACACCCTAATAGTGAACGCTTAATGTATGGGAAAGTGAGTTTCTCATATGTTCTTCATGGTCTCACAAACTATGTTCCAATCATGAAATTCTCCTCTATCTTGGGTGCATGGTTTCTAGGGGAGGGTGCGCAGTTTTGGGAACCACAGACCAATCAATCACTACCCAATAACATTAAAATATATAATAAATTATCCTGAATTCACCCCATACAATCCTTCAACAATGTAAGACTAAAATAAAAAAACTAGAAAATTAGAATGATTCATCTCTCTAAAGGTCCTGATATTAAATTTTTGGACAGTATTGGTAAACCAGAAATCGGTTGGTGATTTCTTTTTTCATTTTATATTTTTTTGAGGTTACATAATATTTGGATTAATTTAATGTTATTTAAAGCCTGATATTTTTGTTTTTTGATGCATATATGTTTTAATTTTGTTTTTTATAGTGATCAAAGAATTCACTTTCATTTGAATATAACATTAAGAGAAACTTTATATTGTCTGGGGGAATATAATGTTTATTTAGAGAACATCTGAATAATGTTTCCAAATTTTAATTTTTTCTAACAAATTTTTGATGTGTCATACTTTTAACCATTTAAGAAATTTATTATAATTAATATTGATAGTTAATATAGTGATATCAGGTATTAATTTATTATATTGTTTTAAATTTTTAAACCATTTTTTAGTAAAGTCAAGAGGAATAATTTCTTACTCTTTTAAGGATCAGAATATCTGTGAATATATAAATTGTTTATAATATGATTAAATATATTCACTATGGATATTCAATTCATGAGTAATAAATGAAGTGTAAATTCATAGATGAAAAACCAAAAAAAGAAATTATACATTGAAACATATTACGTATTAATATTTTATGGACTTCTCTATTATGACAGTAAAAGAAGTAATCAATATTATGAAAAGGATATTGGAACCAAAATTTTAATAGACCATACTAAAACAATACATATTATAGTTAATTTAAACCTATAAATAACATTCTTTTTTGAATGAAATGGTTGGTATATGGTTGTATATAAATTGGAATAATCTTAAAAAGTAAACCCATAAATTATTGGTGGAATATTTTCCCATTTATCTACACTTCAACAAATGGAATCCCCTTAATAATAAAATATTTTTTCACATCAAGTAAAATTTTAAGATATTTTCAGTTTTTTTATATATTTCTCTATTTTTCATAGAAATCCAATGAATGTCATTTTTAAAATTAGGATGGGAAAAATATCTATGTATGGGACATAAAAGAAAAAAAATAATTTATGGAGTGAAAATAATAAAACCAATCAAAAAGTATTTCCAAAAATTTATTAGCAAGAATGGAAAATCATATTGGTTATATTTAAAATAATTATCATAAAACTATTATGTTCACCCTTATAAAAAGAATTACCAAATTTTCATCTTTCATCTCTGGAGTACCCAATGCATTGCAGAGCTATAATGGGGCTCACCCATATTATCTTCTGTTATAATAGGGCTCACCCATCTTATCTTCAGCAATAATAGGGCTCAAATTGCCATTTCCTGAAACATAATGGGGATACAACCTTCATATATTGAGATATAATGGGATAAACCCATAATAAATAATATCCATAGACCATAGCATGAATTAAACCCTTCAAAAAAACATTAATCCCATGTGAAAAATACATTCATATAACAAAATACTCATTTTATGTAAAAATTACGTCAAGATTATATAAATAGAGCACTTAATACTAAAACCAATAAATTTTACGGAAAATGAATATACTGATAAAGGATTAATTAAATAATTAAATAGTCATGAAGGCTAGAAAATATGATCATGCATTATAAGTTAAAAAACATTCCTTTAGAATTATTATCAGAATAGAAAAAAATAACAGCTTTTAGAATATTAAAGAAATATGACATTTAAAACATTAAGTATTCATAAATATTTATTAAATACTTTAAAAATATTAGCATAATAGTAAATTATTTTTCATAAATAATTTTATAAATCATGAGAGTTTAGGAAGAATCGGGTTTTAAGGGTAACTTAAAAAAAGATAGTTTCAAAAAGAATGTCCCTTATAGATATCATATCGTTGAAGTGAGAATTAATAAAATGAATAAAATATGTACATCATCTATAAATAAATATAATGAAATTTTATATATAACAAATGATTTTAAAGATTCATTTCACTCATAAAATACCACGAGATAATCATGATGTTGAAGTTTAACCCAATGAATGAAATTTGGGTTAAGAAATCCATTACCTACTGTATCCAATTAGTGGTGTGTATATTAACTGTCCATATAGTGATATAAATAATTTTATTTACTCATTAAAAAACTATATTCATATTTATAATTCCTTATGTGATGATTTTATAATTTGTAAGATAGATTCATAAAAAAAATTCATTGTTTTCTATGTTTCTGGTGTGTTTGTTCACAACATTAAGGATCAGTTCATCAGAATAAATTTATGAATGTTCTCGTAAAATTTTATTAAAACAATTTAATTGTAAAGTAATGGTATTAATTAGATTTAAAAAATATTTATGGTCCCATATATCATTTTTATTTCTTATATAAGGATGATTCATTACATTAAACATTAATTATTATGGATTAGTTTATTATAATTGATTTTCCAAACACCCTGAGATATTGTAATTTAATATAATATTATGAGTTTGTGTGTAATTTCCCAGACCAATATAGTATATTCCTATTTGGAAATTGGGTGTTTTACGTGTTCCTCAAGGTCAATGTGACTAATCACCAACAAATTACCAAAATTCATGTTCTTTTAACAGTTTTTCCAAAACGGTGAGATATTTCCATTTTCAAATTTCAAGAACACTGTCATGAATATTGTTTCCAGAACAGTGAGTCATTTTTTTCACCAAATTTCCAAAATGGTTTTCTAAATGGTGTTACCAAAACGGTGAGACATTACCTTTTCCTAATTTCTTGAATGGGGGAATGAATAGTGTTTCCAGAACGATGATTCATTCCCTTTTTCAAATTATCAGAACGATGTTATGAATAGTGTTTCTGGAATGACGAGTCTTTTCCTTTGAAAATTTCTAGAATGGTCTCATTAATAGTGTTTCTAGAATGGTGACTCATTCCATTCCCAAATTTCCATACTGGTGTTATGAACATTGTTTCTAGAACAGTGAGACTTTTCCTACAATTTTGTCAAATTCTGAGATTTTTCCAGATTTCTCAATTTTTCCATTGGACATATTTCGTTTGAGTAAAATGATTTAAATACCATATTTAAGTGGTTTTGAAGCCATTTCCATGGCTATAAATCATATTTTTTTATTTTATAAAAATATGGAGGAATTTTATTAGTCAAACTGTGTGGTTTAATGTGATCTGTTTGTAATAGAGAATCCTAAATGTAGAAAAATAAATACTCTGTTTATATCCTTCGGAGGTGGAGATAACCATCTCCTTTTCATTCTTTTTTGTTTTCCACTTGTATAAGACACCCAATCCATTATATCGTATAGGTTTCATGAAGTTAAATGTTCATCATTAGATTGCTTCTGCATGAAGTTTTACCTACTGCTTATGTAATCCCCCCTATTTTGGTGAAACGAGGTTGTTTAAACCTATCATAGATATATGGTATGTTATATATCTGTTATTTTGGTTTCCCCGATCTATTCCATCATGTAACCTTTTTCCAGGTTTCAGCATATGATCTCTATACTTCCAATAAAAAATTTATGGGCGTTGGTTGATGCAGTCAGGAATAAACTTCCTTTGGTGAATGCAGTCATTGTGGGATAGGTGATTGTGATCCATTTTGTGGGACCATAATCATGAAAAGAACACTATAAAAACTTTTTTGAGGAAGTGGATTAGGGAACCTCAATTATTTTCACCTACAACTATATAGTTAGATTTATTTATCCACTATATCAAAATGTAATGGACATAATAAATTAATAAATATGATTAAAAGAATTGATATTATATGTGTAGAGATTTTATTGCCTCTTGATTTTATATATAGGATGTTATCTATTCATTTCTTGTTTAGAATTTCATTCTTGATGGAAATTGGTAAAGAACATAAAGCCATAATTAATTATAAATTGTTTCGATGAAGATAAAGATGAAAGGAAATGAATCTGGTTGTTGTTATACTTCAAATTTATCAAATTGATGCAGATGTGCATGTATAATTAAATTTATTTATAATCTTGATGCATGTCTATGCTTGTTGTCTAAAGTCATGTCAAATTATTGGTTTAATAAATTTAATAAAGCTATGATTTCATGTTGTTTTTGTTTCCCATCGATGGTACCCAATAATAATGAATAGGTATATTCAAGATTAATTAAAGAAGTGATTACATAATAATGGATAATACCTAATAGGGTTCTATGTTACCCTCTTTTTTATAAGTCCACGTGCCTTGTATGTTGGATCCATGAGATCTCATTGCACAAAAAGGTATAATTCTTTGTTTTTGGCCAAGAGCACAGTTGCTTTGTTTTTTCACACTTCTTGTGATGTGTTGTGAGCCTGGATGGCTATTGTATGTAGTATGGGATAGGAGGCCCAATTTGTTGAATTATTTGACACTTATAGTGGCAAGATTAATCAGTTTATGCATGTGGGTTTCATGGAGGACACTAGAGATGATATAATAGGTTTAAGCTGGTCTTACCCATTGATGTGTGATTAGTTGATATTGAATCTATTATTTGTTTATCTACATTAATTTCCCACTTCTTAAGGTAGATATTTTATTATTAAACTCCTTCCAAAATAGGTGATGACCCATGGGGTATTCCATGTTCTTTTTGTGATTAGATTCTCAAAGATGGGTGGGTCTATGCTCCTACTATAGGTGTTAAAGACTAGATGAGTAGTTCTTCTAAACACCATATTGAACCAACTATGTTAGGTAGCTTAGAATGTTTACACAGAATACTTGTAATTGTGGACAATTGAAAATGAAGTTAATAAGTGATTGAATGAATACTGTTAAACCCATGGGGTTCGATATTGATGGGTTGTAATGCTGAGTTTGTACTTTTGAGAAGCTGTAGACTCATTTGTTTATTCTTGTAGGGAATGTGACATTATTGCAATGTTAATAAATTTTAATGTTTAATTTTGTTATTAGTTAGTTAATATTAAAAGAATTAGTTAAAATAATGTTCATTTGATTAAAAAAATAATGTGAATAAATATATCTCTTAAAATTGTTTTGTGTTTATAGGATATCTAGTTTAAGAAGATGAAGTTGGGAGTATAATAGGTGTTAACTTTAGCTGATTCTATGATAAGGTTATGCCTATAGTGTAGATGTGAGATATATAGAATTATGTACTTTTAGTTGTGTTATATGATTCCCCTCCCTGTCAGTTAGGATGAATAACACCCCAATAATTCTAAGCCTTGGGGGGTGTTTTCGCCAACATTCTAATAGGAGGATGGATGGATTTCTTCCCCCTTTGGTCCCTCTATCTTCACTTAGTAGATACTTATGCTTGTATGAATAGTGGATATTTTTTCCCATATATGTGAGTGGATGCTATAATGGCATGTGGTTATTTCACAAACCCATATATTTTGGCTAATTTTTTCTTATGGACTACTATTTGTATAACATGTCTTGGATTTGATGGCTTAAGGGTCCTCACATGGTGTGTGGGCTGTAATGAATAGATGTATAGTACATGATGTATGATACATGTCATGCAAGCTGTGGTGGCTCCCAAAAAAAACTTTACTAATTTTTTTACTTGGATTTGGTGTCTGTGATGTATGAGTTTCATGATGTAGTGCATCACCAAGGTTTCTGTGGGAAAGCCTTTTCAGAGAGAGATGCTTAGGACATAGGACTTTAGGGAAAAGTGAAAAACAAGTGGGGAAGTGATAGCTTGGTACACGTGATATTATTAATTATATTATAACTTCTTTATTCAAATATTTGTTGAGAGATTCCATGGTGAGGCTGGGAACTTAGTATAAATTATTAGGCGGTGGGTGTTTTTTCACGTGTTGTTCACTGTTCTTTAGCATGGTTTTCCCACTTTTTCATGAGAGGCTCTAGGGAGGATCCTACAGACTATACTGTTATACACAACCTATGTTAGATAAACTATTTTTAGGTCAGTTAGATCAGGTTGGAGATCGGGCTAGTTAATAATATCTTGGGTTTTACATGAGCTGTTCAGGCCTCAAGGTTGATGTTGTTTTACATTTTTTGTACTTACAGTTTTCCCTTCTAGTTGTAGTATTTCTTGCATGGAATTACATATGTGAACCTGGGTATATTTTTATAATGTAGTCCGAGCTAGAGTTTGTGTGTGTCCATCTTATCTCTCGATATCCCAAGTGTTCTCATTATGGGTAATTCCACTCATCTTTTTGTTTTATATACCCTCAGTTCTAGTCACCAACCTGGGGCCTATTTGGAGTAGGTCTCGGGGGGTAATTATCTCTCCTCTCACATTATCGGCCCAAGAGTGGTTAAATTTATGTGTATGGGGTAATGAAAATATATTAGTTCTAGAAATTGAGATAAATTGTATTATACTTATGAAAATATTATTTATCCAAAATAAATTTTTTATGGCTTGTAGTGAAGACTGTAATAAAAAATAAATGAATACCTTATTCACGGAGCAGATTAATCGACATAACCTAAAAAAAATTTTATTTGAATAATATAAGGTAATAAATGTTATAATAATTAGATATTTAATTATAAACATGAATTTTTTTATGTACATGACTTCAAAATTGATGTGGAGAAATTATAGGAAGAAAATAAATAAATAGAGGTGTTTTATGAAAATTAAATCTTTAATATCACCACATTGAGAGAGCCTTGAAGACTTTGGATTCTATCTTTTGGGGACACCAGAATCAAATGGATGTGGGGAGAGTGAGTATGAGTGGTTTTGGGGATTGATTTTAGGATCATCAATGATTTTCGGTCGAAATGGGTTTGGGATGATTGGTATTTATACTTGAAGAGAGGTGTGTTAGAGTGATTAAATAATGAATATTTTAAAAATAATTCCTACCGCATTGAGGGGGTTTTAAATTCACTGAATTATATTCTTTTATTAAGGTTTTGGAGTATGATTATGGTCAATAAATACATCAACCAACCATTAAATGTTTTAATTTTCAGGAATGTAAGGATTTTACAATTTTCTATTATCCCTTGTTATTATTTTACTAATACTACGATATATAATTTTTAACACGGTATCGTTTTTATAACAAAAAATCAAAATAAACATACAAATTGTTTTTTTAATTATGATTCGAAATGTGGAATCTATTTTATGAAATTAAATTCACATAATTTTAAAAATTATAATTAACATTTATCCAACAGAAAAATTTAAAAATACGGTTTTAAAGTGAAATGTTCAAATTTTCTAAATGTTTTTATATCCAATTATAATGTAAAATTAATTATTATGACCTAATTTGGATTTAATGATGTATAATTTTTCTAATTAGAAATTTAAATCAAATTTAAATAATAATTAAATAATTCAAATAAATTAAATGAAAAGGTAGTTTATAATAAAAATGCATTAATTTTGAGTATTCATAAACAATATAACAATCATAAAAGTACCAAATAATAATGTTATACTAAATTTTACATTCATCTTTAAAAAATGGAGTTTATTTTTTAAAATAAAATCTATAGTTGTGAAAAAATTTATATTTAAAACAAGTACACCATAAAAAGAAGGATAAATTTACTTTTAGAGAAATATTTATTTTAATGATTAAAATATAGTTTATTCGTATAATGAACCTATAAAAAATGTATGAACAATTAAATTAAATTTATAAAAATTATAAATCCTAAATTTTATTAATATCCTTTACTAATTATTATTAATTTAATACTTTAAAATAAAATGTCATTATAGATATAATATTGTTTTTTAATAAAAAAATACTTTATATTCAAATGATTTTTATTTTAATTTACATCTATCTAGTAACCAATTAATTCATATTATAAACATGTATAAAATATATTTTCATAATTTAGTTAATCTAATTCCATCCCACCATTTCAATTTCTATTTGATAACTTCCACTTTTAAATAATAATATTTAGTTATTTGTTTGTGATTCATGTGGCGTATCTAGTATGATATTCTACAGTGTGTTTTATTTTAAAAACTAGAGGGGTGATACATTTTGCACAAATTTAATAAATTTATTCTTTGAAATTTTGACTATATGTCAAAAAATAGAGTTTTATTTTTTTAGATTACCTTTAATGAAATATCACTTTGGTGAAAAGGGTTAATAAGACATCCACTTTAAAAGAGAGAATGGAAAGTATTATGGTCACCTGGGATAACACATACTTTGATTACATGTATAAAAACAGTGACATGTAAGAGAAAATATAATTCTCAAGCAGTGATATAGTGTTATAGAGATATTATTTTTTAGAAATTATAGTGTAATTTTTTTATATATGTGATATATTGAAAGGATATTGATTTGATGGTTTGAAATTTAATTGGTTGATTTTTTTAAATAATAGTTATTAATATAAGGAATTACATTTCAACAGAGACTATGAACATAGGAAAATATTATTCACCAATAAGAAGAATTTCATATTCATATTCTCTGAATGCGATGAGTATTCCTGATTAATTTTTAAACCAGAAGGATCAGAATAAGCTTATATCGATCTTAAAATCCCTAAATGAATAAATAAATATACATCCTATCATCGCGAGTCAACCAAAACAAAAATGGCTAGTAAAAGATAAAGCAATTTACAAAAAACATCTATATGATAGAATTATACATTATTATCTAAAATTCTATTGTATTACCCAATGTCTACATTGATTATTAAAAAAATAATTATCCTCAAAATTCCTCAAAAATATTCCCATAATAAATTGAAACCCAAAAACCATAAGGATTTTATCAAATAGTCTAGCCTAATAATTTAAATATTCATAATAAAATTACATCTAGTACTCTTGATGTCTCATACAAAAGAACTAATTTCCCTAAAAATAATTAAGATATACAAATTATTATTATAAAAAAACATGAATTATTATAAATCATATATGATTCCAAAATATAACTCATAAATTAACCTCTTAGAGAAAATTACATAGTATTATTTTTATCTTGTTCAAAAAAGGTTCCCAAAATATTGAAAATCATCCAAAATAACATTAATCACTTAAACACCAAATCAATTAAAAATACCATGATTATCACTATGATATATAATATGATCCAAAAATAAAATTATTTTACATTGATCAAATCATTTTCCTAAAAATTATCATGTCATAATAATCGGGACATCATATAGGCTAATGGTAGGTGATACACACTTATCGCCCTTTGTTTATGGGTATGATTCCAATGGCCTTTCTTGATGTGATGAGTTTTTATCCATCACTCGGGTTGTAATTCTTCTAAAATGATATTAATATAATCATAAAAAAATTCCAAAAATATTGGAAACCTCATCAGAGATAATCTTAATAAATTTGTATTCAATTGTTATAGAATATTGATAGTTTTTCATCCTATAAAGGGTGAAACCATAATTACCTGATGATAAATGATCACGTAAACCCCAAATGTTATCCATAACTATTAAAAGAATACCCTGAAAATAAACTATTTATTCCACAAATATTAATTTTCATATAATAAACATAATGGTTACATGTACCTCCATCAATTATCAATTTTTGAAAAATGTATCTCATTGTATATTCATTACATAAACATCACATTATTGGTGACTAATAATTTAATCATATGGTCATCCTTTAAAAAATATCAGGCACCCTGGTTATTTCGCCGGTTATCCAGATGTCTTAATATTAATCATTAGTAGTGTCTAATATATTTTCCACACATTTTTGTTTCTGATGATTATTATTTTCATCATGTGAAAATAAATTTGGACAAATATTAGCATAATGAACCATCTATTTATATTTAATGAATATTGACATTGAATTATCATTATATTTATCATCAAATTCCATTCAATCATGAGCCATGTTTCTATATATTCTACATCGATGAAAATTCACAATAGTTTCAAGAAATTATCTTGTACTGTTTTTACTATAATTTTCCCATGTGGAGAATTTGATTTTATTCCCTCCAAATTTATTTAATGAATCCTTCCTCAATTTAGTCTAATATGATCACTTGTTATTCATGTCAATATATAGAATATACATTTCATAAAACTCTATCAGTAATTTTTACACATAATGATAAAGTATCTTATATCATATAAAGTCTCATGTAGAAAACAATTTTCATACAATTGGATTCATACTCTAGTAACATTTATAAATATTACTATCAAAGACCCAAAAAATAAGGTCGGTATCTAGCCATACATTTAAAAATAGATTCATATGAAACTGTTAAATATTTATCCTTCTCCCTGTGTTCTAAAATATGTTTCTCCATTATGAGTTGAATAGTATTTGGAAATTACTTTTCTAAAATAATACACATAAAATCATCTCATTTAATTAGATACAAATCATCATTTTATCTAACATTAATAAATATATACCATCATAGATCAGCTTCAACATCAAAATGATAAATGGATTTAGTTTCCTTTCTTCTTTCCAATAATACCATGAAATTGAAAACCGTTTCCAGAGAGTTTACCAATCCTTCATCTACCACTGGATCAGTGGTTCCACTAAAATTTAGAGGTTATGGCCTCATAAAATGGTACACTACTACCTTATTCCTATGTGGGTGATTTGGATTCTCCTTTGAAGGGACACCACCACAATTAGTAACATTTGTTAACTGATCCATCATAATGAAAAACTGATATACTTAGATTCCAACAATATCATGTTTTTATTAGGATTTTTGTTTTCTTCTTCATGTATTCCCACCACATCTTCCCTATGTCCTCTCTAGAAAATAATTCTTCACAAACATATCTTAGATAAAAAAAAATTCAATCATAATATTCTCTGTCTTTTAAATATTTTAAAAAATTGGAATACCATTAATGGGTATTCAGTTATCATTATCCACAACCATTAAGTTATTTATACATTTTCATTATACCAACTGTAAGGCCCTCGATATAAGGACTCTTCCTTAATAATAACCCATTCTAGTTACTTTTGATTTATATTTTGGATTATTTTTCAAATGATCATTTAGATATATAGTTTAATATAATTTTTTCTAACCCTTACATTGTAAAACCTTATATTACAAGTGGAAACCTATATTCATTATCAACTTTTTCCATCAACTCATTCCCTTTTCAAACAAAACGTGGTTTCTTTTCATCACACATCATTACAATTTTCTTCATGACCTCAACCTTGTCTATAATTCCCTAAACCCATTGAAATAAATTATAATATATATAATGAGAAAAAATTCTCAATAAGGGTTATAGAATAATGGAAATAATCAGTTCAGTATAATCATAAAAACCATTGAAAATCACTTTTGATGAAAACATTACATTTTACCGAACAGATTTAATATCATTAGTTTTGAATGATCATTTAGGTTAGATTTTAAAAATAAATTATTAACATAAAATAAAATTGGAAATCATAAAAAATTAATATAGTTAGATTGGGAAATCATCACATAGAACCCTTACACAACCCATACTGAACCCTTACTAATGGAATAACCATACGGTTGACTTCCATCAAAGGGTTACCCTAATTAGAGCATTATCTAGGCGGACCCATCATTAAAGAAATTAAAAGATCACCCGACACAATTTAGGAACACCAAATATATATTATTTCCAATAACCAAAAAATCTAATTAATTAATTCTTCATTTTTAAAACCTCTTTTAAACTGATATGCTAATAAATTTCAGATACCATTATATTTCCCAAGCCAATTTTGAA
The DNA here is from genome assembly GCA_963277665.1 of Viscum album. Taxonomy (NCBI): domain Eukaryota; kingdom Viridiplantae; phylum Streptophyta; class Magnoliopsida; order Santalales; family Viscaceae; genus Viscum; species Viscum album. Next base: position 1,146,930,723 of record OY728127.1, on the reverse strand, counting down.
CAAAAAACACAATAAAATATTTTCAGTACCAAAATTCCAAAAATATAATGTTGGTAATTCATTTAATGTAATATTAATTAATTAAATGGAAGAAAAATTATTAATAATCTACATTGTGGCATAAATTTCATTTTCTCCATATATCATAAAAATAAGTCATTCCTTTCTTCATTTGATAAACTTTTATGTATATGAAATATTAAAATATTCTATTTGAATACCATTAAATGAAATTAAAAATAGAAATAAATTGTCATTTATAAAACTGTTAGATATATATATGTATATATATATATAATAATATCAAGATTATTAACATGGATAATATATTTTTAAATTAAATCATTAAAGATTCAAATTATCCCATACCAATTTACCCATTAAATAATAAGCCCAATGAATGTTTAAAATTTAACAAAACATTAAATAACATGAGAATATATAAATTATAGACATAAAATTTCAAATGGTATTTATATACAACTTATAAGAGTGTAATTTTTATATCATCAGCAAATGTATCGATGAATGTAGACTGAGATGAAGACTCTTACAAATATTTTATTATAGAAGTGTAAATTAATCAAATTAATTGAATATTTTTATCTACTTTAAATAATATAAAAAGGTTTAAATAATATATATTATATTTAAAACTCATTTCACACATAATATTATCATGACATAATCAATAAGTAAAATTTTATCCCAAAAAATTGAAATTGGTTTATGAAATTCCCTTATAAATTTCATATCATTGAAGTGAGAAAAAATAAAAAAAATTATTATATATATTTTATTTAGAAACACATAATATACGTGGAAATAAAATATAAGATATTCCAAATAAACTTCCCACCAAATATTATCCTTACATAATCAAGTTGTATAAGTTTATCCCAATAAATGGAAACTGGGTTAAGAAAATCCCCTATAAATATCGTATCTTTGAAGTGGGCATAAATAAAAGGAATAAATTATGTATATTTGATGTAAATCAACCTAAAATAATCTTAAATACATTAAATGTTATTATAAATTCATTTCACACATAATATTAACAATAAATAATCACGAAGTATAAGTTTAACCTAATTAATGGAAATTGGTTTATGAATTTACATTCCCTCACATTTGAAGTCCATTAAACATGTTAAAACCTCCTTTATAATAGTTTAAAGAATGTTATTTACTCATTATTTAACTATATTAAAATATATACTTACTTATAGGATGATTTTATAACATAATACCACCCAATAATTAATAATATTTTGATATTTCCAAGGATTCAGGTGTGTGTGTTCCATAGTTTCATGATCGATTCATTTGTTTGAAATTATGGATGTTAATGAAAAATGAGATTTAAATTAAAAAATTAGAATAATGTAGTATTAATTTAATTATTGAATTATTATTGTTCCTATATAACATTTTAATTCACAAATGGGGATGATTCTTTGAATAAAACATTAATGATGAATGTTTAGTTTATTTTTGGGTTTTTCCAAACATCGCATACTAGTTTCATTTTATATACTATTATGTGAAAATATTAGTTCTAGAATATGAAAAACATTACAACATACATATTAAAATGTTATTTACCCAAAAATATATATTTAAGACTATAAATGAATGTGGTGATAGAAAAATAATGAAAATGTTATTCATGGAGGCGATTAACCCGCATAACATAGACAATAATTTTGTTCTATTGAATAAGAGGATATGGGAAAATAATTGGATTTGAGATATTCCATTAGAAAATATAGCTACATTATAAAAATTATTATTTAATTATAATGCATTTAAGCGTGAATGATTTTATGGGAATGTAGAAAAAAGGAATAAATTTAGAGAGATAATTTGGGAAAATTGCCTATTGAATATTACATCCTTTAGAGACCCTTAAGGACCATGTATTTGGCCTTTTGTTTAGTCCAAATCACATGGTCTTGTAAAGAGTGGGGTTGATAGGTTTAGTATGAAATTTCTGGATAATAAAGGATTTTTTTTGACAATATGGGGTGGTGAAGGGTGGTATTTATATATGAGGAAAGGTGAGTTTAAGTGATTAAATAATGAATATTTTATACTTCAAGCCAAACATTTTGAGGTGGAAATAAATTCAAAAAATGTATGAATGATAATATTTTTGAGGCATTATATGTACTATTAAAACCCCAAAAAAATATGTTTTTTATGTTTTTAGGTATTTTAAGACTTTACACTTATTAACTTTAACATGATTCCTTTTTTACATATAATACAGTAAAAGAATTTTTAAAAATTATAATTTTTTTATAAAAGAAAATGAAACTGATCATAAAAACTAATATTGATATAGATTTTCAAAATAGGAAAACCATTTTACTTGATTAAATTCATAAAACTTGAAAATTTAGATATTAAATTTATCCCATAAACAAAATGAAAAGGTAGTTTTTAAGGTGAAAAGTAAAAATATTATAAGAAATATATATCCATTTTCATATTAAAATTGATTCTAATGACATAAAATAGATTAATATATAAAAAAATTATCTAATTATAAATTCAAACAAATAATAAATATAATTTCTTTATTGTAATTAAAAAGATGAATAAACAGTTTTCAAATACAATGCATTACTTTAAATACTAATCAAAAAATAAATCTTATATGAAAAATAAAAAAAATCAACCAAATTAATTTTTGGTACACCAATTTCAATTAATATGTTTATTTTGTAAAAAATTAATTATTTAAGTGTTAAATAATATATTTATAACAGGGGTCCGTTAAAAGGATTCATAAATTAAAGTTTTTCAAAAATACTTCTTTTACTCATAAATTTGGATTTATTCATTTATTTTGTCTAGAAAACACATATGATAATGTTTAAAAACGTATTCAATATATTATCAAAATATTAAATTTGTATAATCCAGAAATAGTGATTCTATTATTTATTGGTATAAAACACACCTGTGAAAATATAAATAGTTTTTTAGGAAAAAATTCATTGGAAAAAATAATAATTATATATAAATATGTAAAAAATATTTATATAATTCAATTAATAAATTTCCTTTAAATAATTATATTGTATATATAATAATATTAATAGTTAAATAATAATATTTAGTTGTTCATATGAGATAGATGTTGCGTATCATGTATGCTATCAAACATAATATTTATTTTTAATGAATCAACTTGTTACATTCTCCCCCTTTTGGAAATTTATCCCTTGTAATTTTTAAATATGAAAAAAACAAGTGTTTTTACTTTTCAAAATACCCATATTTAAATCCCACATTTGAAAATATGAGTAAAAAAGCATTCTCATTTAAATAACGAATTTGATGGTCACTTAATATAACACATACTAGGTTTCCATGTCGGAAAACAATGACATGGATGATTAAAACAAACTCTCAAATACTTATAGTGAGTGATAGAGAAATTAATCATTGTAAATTTAACCACCATAATAACATAAAACTATTATGGTGCAAAAGACCATTGAGAAAAAAAAATAAAGATAATGCTTTTGTAGGAAGAAAAATTTCATAGAGTCAAGAAATTAATTTAATAAATGGATTATTAACATAGGAAAACAGTTATATGAAAAATAGAGTTCTCATCCATTAATAAATTTCCACCACAAACTCTTATTTTTCTCCAAAGGGTGGGTATTCAAGATTTATTTTTCACACCTAAAGCACAAAAATAAACAATTATAAAGTAAAACAATCTAAAAAAGAAAACATATATATTACTCATATATTTATACATTAAATAATATAAAATCTATTAAATTTGATAACAAAATTCCAATAATGAAACACTGAATGGGGAAGAACTACTTTTAATCTCTGAAATTTCAATAGTAATACCCCAAGTTCAATATAAACCATTTAATAAATAATTATCCATAAAATTTATTAAAATAATCAAAACTCATATTAAAACTAAAATTTATAAATATTTTATGACATAGAATACCTTGTTAAATAGAAAATTTATCTCCAAATAAAATCAATCACTTTTAATGGCACATACCATAAAATAACTACCCAAATAACACATTCTAACAAATAGGTTAATCATTTCCATAAATAAACTGAATCATTATAATTATACAACAAATTCATATATTCTTCCATGATATTATTCTTTTATTACATCCAAAATATAATCCCATATTATTTTTTACCCTAATCATATAGGTTCCCCAAAATACTGAACATCTTTTTAGAAAACATTAATAAGATAATCACCAAATTATTTTCCAATCCCATGATTTTCTCTTTTATATGAAATATATCCCCAAAATCAACTAATTATTTTTTAAAAAAATCACCTACCTAAAAAATAAATCTATCCATTTCTTTACATAGGCTAGTGGTAAGCGAGGCACCCTTGTCACCTTTTAGTGGTTAGATCGAAACATGTGGACTTTCCAGACATGACGGGTTTTCACCCATCATGTGGGTTGTAATTTTATTAAAACTATATTAATATAACCATTAATAAAATAAATAAATATTAAAAACATAAAAAAGTAACAAGAATATATTTTACTCTAAAATTATATCTTATAACATTAATTGTCTATGAAAAATAGTAATAACACATAATTACCTCAAAAAATGAATTTCAACAAAAATATGGTTATACACCTTAAAATATAAAAACATAAAGACTATATAGATATTTATATGGAATTGAACTTATGATCAGAAATAAATTTATAAACTCATGATGATATAACATACTCATAAGAAAACATAATAATCTCTAATGCTTTCTAAAAGCTCCTCTGATACCAAATGTATAGACGCAGCCTTAAACATTATATATACTAGTTATTTATGAATTATAAATCAAATTATTTCCTCAATTATCAGTTAGGTCTATTGGTTTATAAAATTGTGAAAAACGCAACTAAGTATAACTATACATTATAAGTGGAAACCTATACCTAGTATCCACTTTCCCTCCAACAGAATAACTTTTTAAATAAAACATGGTTTCTTTTCAAGAAACATTTTTAAAATATTCCTCATGACCAAAAACATGACACTAATATTACATATATAATATGAAAAAACATTATGAAACATGGTATGTGCACCAAATCCTAGTAAGGGATAACAAAATAATAGAAATCCATTGTTTTGTAAAAACATGAAACCCATTAAAAACATTTTCCTTGAATTTTTTTACCCATCTAGGTAGAAAAATTTACTTCAGAAAGATAATTTATATCACCTTTTGAAATTAAATGATTCTCACAAATGATAATTATAAAAAAGGAATATTCATGTAGTTACCTTTGGATATCATTAAATATAACCCTAATAGAGCCCTTATAGATCCCTTAAAAATGAAATAATCATATAAAAGACTCTCATATCTAAAGTATCTAATGCATTGGAGACATATCACAACACACCCATTGTTTTTACTATAACTTAATCAGCATAAGATATCTGGGCATACCCATCATTTATAATGACAAATAACAATAACATAAAATAAAATAATTCATCATTTGATGAAAGTATTTAAACTTTTATGAAAATCAATATCAAAATCAAATCTCTTTTATAATCCCATTTTCATCAAAAAATACACGTTTCTCTTCAAAACCCGTCATCAATATAAAAATACCAAAAATATAAATATGGGTTTTCATTTAATTAAATATTATTTATTTCGACAAAATTTTGAAATAAAATAATGTTCTTAGTAGTGGAAGATTCATTATCTCCATTTACAATATAAATATAACATTCATTTTGTCATTTTGGATAACGTTATGTATAAAATATGTAAAATTGTTCCTCCTAAAAACAATGGAATGAATAAAAAATAAGAATGAAAATTTCTTTATCACACATTAATATACATATAAATAAATAGGTAAAACAATACCTAGAATATTGACATTGAGAATATGTTTTTAAATTAAATATTTAAACATTCAAAGAGCCTCATACCACATTGAACATTTAAATCATAAGACCAATGAATTATTAACAATTTATAAAACATTAAATTATATAAGAATAGATACATTATAGACAAATAATTTCATAGGGGTATATATACACCTTATTAATGAATAAATATGCAATGGAACCGATAATTTTGGTCCATCCCTTTACTGAAATATTGCATTTGAGGTGTTTTGGGAGGTGAAGGTTACTTATCCCCAAAAATTTTCCATATTTCTTGATATTTGAATAGTGTGTTGAATAGTGAGTCATTTCCATTTCCATATTTCTAAAATGGTTTCATGTACTATGTTTCTTGAAAGTTGAGACATCCAATGGTGTGACGAACAATGCTTCTATAATGGTGATAAATTCAATTTTCCAAAATTCAGGAACAATTTCATGAATTGTGTATTTTTAGTTGGGAGAAATCCAATAGTTCTATGAACTGTGTTTTCCAAACGGCGATTCGTTTCCTTTTCCAAATTTCTGGAATGGTGTAATGAACGATGTTTCTACAATGGTGACACAAGCAATAGTGTCATAAACAATTTTTTTTTGTGAATGGAGAGACATTTCCTTTTCTAAATTTCTAGAATTTTTTCATGAATTGTTTTTCTAGAATAAAGATATATTTCATGTAGTTTGTCAAATTTCTAGATTTTTCAAGAATTCTCAGTTTTTCCCTTTTGATAGATTTCATTGATGTTAAATGAGTTAAATTCCATCTTTATGTGGGATTGATGTCGTTTAAAGGGTTATAAATAATATCTTTTATTTCATCAAAATATGTAGTCATTTTATTGGTGAAACCATGTGGTTTAATGTGGTCCCCCTTTAACGAAAATTCTAGAACATTTCTAAATAAATACTCTATTTTGACCATTTTGAGGATGAGATACGCTTATCCTTGATCTTTCTTCTTTGTTTTCACCTGGTATGAGATGCTCATACCATTCATTCCCATAGGAGTCATGCAATAAAACATCCAACCATGGATTCTTTCCCATAATATTTATTACTACTACTTATGTGAACCCCCAAGTTTCATACAACCCGAAAGTGTCGATCAGTCCCCAAAAAGGCATCTTATACCACCATTCTTCGAGTTTCCTTAATATGTTTCCCATTTTTTCTCCTCTCCATGTGATGGAATGTGACCTACAGGTTTCTAATTCATATTTCATGGGTGTTGTATAATTTTTTTGTTCCATGGTGTCATCCGGCTGATTTAGTCATTACAGGAGGGGTGATCCTGATTTATTTTGTTGGCTCGTTCTCATTCAATTAACATTACAAACCTTTGGAGGTAGGGTATATGCGATTTCACAATTCTTTTCACATGAAACTATATTTTTATCACGATTTATCCTCTAGATTGCAATGGAATTGATAAAATCATTATCACAATAGGATTAAATAATTTGTTTCAATAATATTTTTTTCCTCCTGATTTTGTAGATAGTGTGATATGTTTGATTTAATTATTTAGAATTTAATTCTTGATGGAAATTAATAAATAATATAAATATAGGATTAATTGTAATTTGATAGGAAAAATATAATGAGGCATGTTATTAAATATAGTTGTTGTTATTTTATGACAATCAAATTGATGTAGTAAACATGATTAATTAATTTTTGACAGTTATGGTAGCTTGTTGGTATGGTTTCCCATAGTTAAAACTTACTAATAATGAGTCAATTATTTAAATATGTATTAATGAATCATTTTTTGAAAAATTATAATTATTTGTTGGGTTCGGAGTTACCCATTTTCTATTAACATCCAATATCCTTATGGTTTAGATTTGTGAGTTCTCATTATGGGTAGACATTGAGTGCCTTGTTTGGGGACAAGAGACTACTTACTTTTCAGTTCATGTTTTTTGGGATGTGATTTGAGCATGGAAGGCTATTGTGGTATGTGGGTTAGGGAGACCTAGTGTTTTTGGAAGCAGTTGATCCCTAGAGTTGAAATACGCATTGGTTTATAAATGTAGTTGTTAGAATGGACACCAGAGATGATGAAAAGTGTTATATGTTAATGTTGGATGCTTTTTGAATATTGTTGTTTGTTTATATTCTTTACATTCCCCTATTATTGTGGAATATGGTCTTTATTTCCCACCAACCCAAAGAGGATATGATGTGTGGGTTATGACACATGCTTTCTGTGTTTGGCTTCTCAAGGATTGATGGGCCATCACTCTAGCTATAGGTGGAAAATACTCGATGGGTAGTTCATCTACTCACTTTTTTCAAGCCCCATTAGTTTGGAAACATAGAATGAATTTTGTAAAATACCCAAAATTATAGAAAAAAGGTAATGTTGTTTATAAATGATGGATTAAATGGGGATAACTTGTGGAGTTTGGACTTGGTGGGATGCAATTGTGAGGTTACAATTTAACGGAACTCTAGACATTGTTTTGTCATTCATGGAGGGTATTAAACATTGGGGGTGATTCTAATGAAATGTAATGGAAAATGATAATGGTTAATTAATAGATAAATAATTAATTAACATAATGTGAAACTAAAAAAAGGGATAAAATAATATTTTGTAGCTCATTTAATGGTTGTGTGCTTATAGGATACCTAGTCTGTGAAATGGCAGCTAGGAGACTGAGAGATGCTAGTTTTAGTTGACTTGATGACTAGGTTATGCCAATAGTGTAGATGTTAGATATAGTATATTCTATAGTTTTTGTGTTTCTGTCATGACCCATCCCACGTGTCCTATACTACGACTACCTCAAGACTAGATCCTAAAGGCGTGGGGCATGAAACTAGTACAGAAGGCATCAACCTACAATTGGAAGGAATTTTCGGAGTACCTATACACATGCACACTAATAACCAAAACGCACAATAATGAAAGATAAAATGATTATCCCACTAAGATGAGAACATAGAATAATATAATATAAGTGAATGTAAATGGTCCAAAAAACAAGAACGACAACAAAAAGTGGAAAAAAACATAAAAAATGTCCCTTAAAATCTGCCCACTTACATACCTACCTGAAATCATGTTGTAGAGTAAATTTTGGAAGATATAGGAGTATGCCTCACCAGTTTAATCTCATAGGGAACTGCCTGGTCCTGGGCCACCAAGGCCTTTATTGAATTTTCGATCGTCTGCACAAGACATGACTCTTGTGGGGAATCCCGTGTAGGGGTGAGTAACACAACATTTAGTAAACACCCAAAACCAAAAAGAAACACTAAAAAAAAAGTTGAAATGAAGCAATGGACTTCTCAATAAGGTATAATCTAATGGAATGAAAGAAATACTAACAATCGGAACACATAACACATTGTACTACTAAAGAAATCATCCATGCTGAGTTGTTGAAGATGATGGGTAATAGAGACCAACTCTTCACATGTTCCTGATGGATTACATATACCCTCTCATCTCTTAGGAATCCTAGATCACACATACCTACTCATCTCTTAGGCCAACTAGATCACTTAGACACACTCATCTCTTGGGCCAGCCGGATCACATAGACCCGCTTGTCTCTTAGGCAGGTTGGATCACATAGACACACTCGTCTCATTAGATATTTGGATCACATAAATCCAATCATCTCATGGCCCATCTAGATCACTTAGACATGCTCATCATAGTCATCTCGATACAACCAACCGTAGGATTCTCCCTCACAGCACGCTTGATTCAGGGAGATTCTACTCCTCAAGCCATTGGACTAATTAAAACACCCACTAGAGTCCACATAGTTTATTCCAAGTGGACCAGCTCGTCTTGAGGGACCTAACACCAAAATGATCTTGTCAATCAAACTTGTGGTTAGGAAGTTATGCCCATTTTACTGAAAATAGGTCAATGGGGTACGAGTAGAATCTGACAGGGTCAGACCGACCTGACCAGACCATACCCAAGGGCCCACCCAACCATTTCTGACATGAATTTTTATGAGTCTAGCCCATACCAATTGGTTCATGGGTCCGGCGTGCTATGTAGGGCTGACTTGGCTCTCTCGGGATGCAGAGGAAATCACCGCATCCTCCCCAAGTCAGCATAACTGTTTCTTCTTGTGACTGCCATGTAGTTCACCACAGTGCCCTCCTACCAAGGTCACATTTGACCGCGGCCCTCTGACATTGAGATGAATTTTATTTGTTTTCTGCCAAAGCCATGGTGCCATCAGATTCCGAAATCCAAAGTCGTCTCCCCTCGGTGCATATCCCTCTACATCGCCACGACTCGTTGTCCCCGACCACATCCACCCAATGGAGCACTTCACTGGTACCGTGGTCACACACCACCACATCCTCCTCTATTGCAGTGTATCACTAGCACATGTGACTCTTGCATGTGGCCACATTCCACCTCCGTCATTGGCCCTTTGAGCTGGTGGCCCAATGTATTAGTGACCTCCTGCCACGATATACATCCACTACCATTGTGATCTGCCTCAATGATAATAACTTTGACATATTCTGGAAACAAATATAAGATATTTAATGTAAGAATGAGGTATAGTATTACATGAACAACCATGGTTTGCAGATTCGTCTTTCTTTGTGTCGGCCATGATCTGTCCACATAAGAAACTTAAGTGGAGCTAAACTAAGATTTAATTCAAAAAACCAATTAAAAATGGATCTATTTTCTAGAATATTATCCCAAAGACAATCTCAAGACACAAGAAAAATTCCCTATATATTAACCCGTTGGTTGGTTGATCTGCACTAGTTTTTTTAGAATAATGGAATGGGAAATAAATTCATACTTAATAAAACCCTACATGGGGAACTAGTTCCATCAGACGAGGGATTTTTCGCTGAAGTTGATCCATTCAAGAAATTACTTACTCCATCATCAAGGGAGAGATATATCAAGGAATATGGGGAGTGCTCAATGTTTTTGGAGGACTTCGTTCGGCATTATTAAATTTTCAATGGTGATCCTCTAGAGATTCAATGTGATTTCCATATCCAAATCAAATATCTAATTCGTGTTGTCTAATTAAATGGGGGAAACAGATTGCAGAGTTCCTATTACGCTATGTTTCCTATATTATGATGTTTCATTTAAAATATAGTGTTTCTGTCACTTTTTATTGTAGTGTCATTAAATAGCTACAATTATGGAATGAAGCAGTCAGCTTGTCGTTGTGTTGCAACAAAAAAAATTCAAATTAAATAAAAAATATAAGAATAATTTTTTTTCATAAAACATCTAAAAATTATATTTTTCCCTCATCCAAAGCATGTCAATGTTTGGACCATTATTAGGTAACTCCATCACTCTAGAAGCAATGGTGCCAATAGATTTTTAATTAGGGAACCCATTGAAATGATGAAAAAACTACACACACATTCCTTTTTAATTAGCTTTAAAAAAGATCAAGCATTTATTCTGGGATCATTAGGGATCCAAATCAAGTGACTTATAAGTATCATGTATCACAATAATTTCATTCAATTTTAAAAAAATTACATGGAATTATACGAAATTATATTACCTCCACCTTTTTGGATTCACGCCCACTTATGTCCAAACAAGGGATAAACAAAAAAATGGGGGTATTGATAAAATATCTGAGCCTCTCACTCCCAAGTGCTCTTTTAGATATTCATGTACAACCATAGAGTACAAAATAGATGAATCAATCATCAATGAAGTATCCAATTCTATCAATCCTCAATCTCTATCAGGAACACTCCAAGTGTTTCCCTGTCATCGATGTCTAGCTCACCCCAGTCAATAATGTGCAATGGATCATGCATGTACCTCATTAGCTATGACACATGGATGAAATAAATCACATGATGCATCTTTGGGGGATGGATATTTGGTACGCCACCTTACCTACTCGACTTAGAATATGAATAGGGATGATGAATCTTGGAGGAAACTTGCTGGCTCGGCCAAATCTCTGTAATCCCTATCGAGGTATGAATCGAAGGGACACATGGTCTCCATCCTCAAACTCTGAGGGCCATCATATAGAATTGGGATAAGAGTTTTTCATACAATGTGTAGTCCTTATATGATCCTGGATGACTTATAATTTCATAGTGGAAGACAATACCAACTCTAGAACCATGATTGTTGAATCCCTTGGGTCTGTCCAGTATAATGATGGGCTACCTGGTCACCCATAAAGCACCTCAAATGGTGCAATAGAAATGGTGGAGTGGTTTATGTTGTTGTATGTGAACTCCACAAGTGGTATGTGATTCCCCCAACTATGCCTGATGACCAAGATAAAAGAACAAATAATATCATCTAAAACATTAATTGTCCTCTCTGTCTGACTAACATTCTTAGGGTGGAAATCTATGCTCATGCAAAGCTGAGTTTGGAATGCATCTGAAAGTCACATCCCCAAATGGGATGTAAATCATTTGTCTTGATCCGAGACTATTGTGAATGGGACCCCATAAAGTCAAAATATCACCTTCATGTAGTGGCATCCCAAGCCTCTTTAGATTCATTCTCCTAGATGGGTTGGATGTGGGATAATTTGGTGGGTCGGTTAACAATCATCCAGATAGTTCTATGGTCCTAGGACTTGGGTGGCAATCTTGTCAGGAAGTCTCTCGAGATACCATCCCACTTCCAAACTAGTACCTCAAGTGGATGGGTTAAGCCAGATAGAACCTGGTAATCTACCTTCACTTGCTGACAATTGAGGAATTTTGAAATGAACCCTACCACTAATTTCTTAATCCCTAGCCACCAGTACTGATGTCAAATATCGTGGTATATATTTACCACTCTATGATACACCTACAAAGGGGATTTGTGGATCTCCCTCAGAACCTTCTCACACAATTTTTCAAGAACAACGGTGTGCCATCTAAAAAGGATGACATGCTTCCCACTTATCAAAAATCCATGAGGATGTTATCTTGAGGACAAATACGTATTTAGTGCCCCGAAGTCATCATCCACAAGTTCTTCCTCCATAAATCATTGTATGATTGGTGGAGTGACAGTTATAGATTGATGGTAAGTTGCCCCATCATCATACATGAAGAATATTTTCATCATGGTAAACTACTCTGAAATCTCACTTACAAACCGTAACCCAGATCATCTATTGAGTGTGTCTACTACCTTGTTCCTTTACCCAAGAGTATTTGTTATCTCGAAGTTATAGCCCTAGAATAACTCCAGCCATCACCACTGCCTCATGTTTAGGTAATTCTGTGAGAATATATTACTGATACCACTGTGATTAAGTAGATGGTATCCTCTCACTCATCACGTAGTTCCACCACATATTCAGTGAAAATACCATTGTTTCTAGCTCCAGGTCATTGGTCGCATAGTTCTGCTCCTGCGGTCTCAACTATTGTGAATCGTAGGTGAAAACAGCTTGCTCCTACATTAGAAAACAACCCATATTTGTTCATGATGTTCCATAGAAAACAACATACCCATGTCCTCCTCTAATATTCTCAAGACGGGGGAACTCATCAGTCTCTGCCTCATCTCTTAGATTCTATCAAGGAACTTCTCGATCCATGCAAAGAGATGTCCCTTATATCTTAAATCATGTAAGGGTACTACTACCTTGAAATGTAAGGCATGAACCTTGAGTAGATTCTTGAAAATCCCAATAAACTCTTCACCTCAATGACGCTTTAGGGTGGATCCCAAGAAAGAACCTCTTATATATTTTCAAGATCCACTACGAATCTAGCCTCTGATATAAACTATATCCTAAAGTGGAAATCTTCAATCCAAAACTGAAATTTTGAGAGCTTCATATCAATATGGTGCTCTCAGATTGTATCCAGAACAATCCATAGGTTTGTAGCTTCCTCCTCCTCAATGTAAGACTTCATCGGGATGTAAAAAATGTAGAAAATAAAGAAAAGGTCATGATAAGACATGAATATCATTTCCATGAGTACCAAGGACTCTTCTATGGCACTGGTATTTCCAAAAAAACAACAAAAATAACTCATTGCAGCAATATCGGCATATGAAGGCTATCATCAGTATATACCCATCCAGTACATGAAGCTGATAATATCGTGATCTGAGGTCGATCATTAAGAACCATATCATTCTTTCAGCTGATCAAATATGTCATTAATCCTTGGAAGTGGATACTTGTACTTTAGGGTCACCATGTTCTGGCACCAAAGTCCACACACAACATAAAACACCCATCTTCCTTCTTGTAAAATAGAACGAGTACTGCCCAAGGTGAAACACTGGGTCTTAGGATTCCATTCTCCTGCAAATCCTCCAGTAGTAACTTTAACACACAATGCTCTACAGGATCCATATGATATTCTTGTGTGGATGTTTGTGTTATCTCGGGGTTCCCATAATTTCATAATTCTACATCTATGCAAGTAGGTAATCCTGGGAAATCCTCAGGAAATATGTCTTCATACTCATCCACCATTACATGAATGTGAGGACTCTTATCGTCTATAGTACTGATGGTGAGGCTAGCCAACTAGCGAGTGATCGGATGCACCATCCTCAGATTAAGTCTTTCATGTGCTACAAGAAATTTCTCCTCATTGGTGGAGGAAAACTTTGTACCATTCTTGCGGACACACCACACTCTATTAATAAGAGAGTCGATATCAAAATGAACTGTGGACATTTAGTCCATACCTAGAATGTCGATGTATTACCTCAAAACTACTACTATGATATCCTAACCGAAGATCTAACTTCCATGAGTTAGCTCACATTTTCTATACCATTGTATAATCGTCAATTCCCCTCCAGTATTAGTCTTTAGTCGTAAGGATCAAGGCAATGGCACCACCATGAATCTCTGATCTCCGAACAAATTATATGGAAACGAAAGAGTGATTCAAACTTATTTCTATAGGAACTGAAGTTACAGTGGGTAAGACACATATCTTATCTCTACTAGTCTCTATAGTTCCATGGTTATAGGCCTCCATCACTTGAAGCTAGCCTCAAACCTATCCACCGGCTACTGGAGCCCATGGTGGACCACCTAAGGGGTGGTGGTGGTTGCACCTCAAACCACTGTCCACATCCTTCAGCTCTACCCACTTCCCTATCACGTCCAAATCCCTTCGTACTTCCCATCCCAACCCTCTAACTCTACCACTATGGTCCCCTGACAGTCCACTTATCATCTTCATGGTGATTCAAGCAGTCACTAACCATTTATTAGTTCCCGTCGCATGGGTAGCTCAGCCTCTTCCTCTTCTGAATCATGATTCCACAGTGGCCTTATACCACCGACCCTTTCTCCTGGGGTCTTCCCTTGAAAGGCATGATCCATTTGGGTATCTGTGTTATATTCCTGCTACCCACTATTGAAGAATCCTCCGCCTGGTGTATACTGGTAGCTCCTGCTACTGGCGCCTACTCAGCCATGAATCTCTCAATAAGAAGGCCTCGCTCTAGCACCCATCCTGTGTAGGGATTCTATAACATACCTTGGATGCCATGATATCCCAATGTAGTCCCATATCAAATTCCTAATCATGTATGAATGGTTATCGTACTATGTATGTAGAGTAGCGAGAAAGCTTGGTGAATCTTGCAGAGTACTCCAATACTGGCATTCCACCCTGCTGTAGGGGTAGTAGATCCTGTATGTTCACTAAGTGCAACGACCTTGGGAATAACTCCACTTTTAATAGGCTTTCAAAGAATATCGAGAGGAGTTTCACATCATCGTGTGTCTCAGTCGTCAATCAATACAATATACCCACCGAGCCATGAAGAAGGTTTATGACTAAGATCTCTATCTGGTCAAGAGGCATCCTCACCCGAAAGAAGACTAACATAACTGCCTCAAGTAAATCCTTGACCATGTGATGGTTAGTCTCACCCATAATCATGGGAGGTCACTACCTTTAAAACATTTTTAAATCCCATATCCCACTCACATCATATACCTATAATGCTGATAGGAACTACAGATTGAAGGGGGGTGGGAAGACTGGTGAACTTCAAGGTAGGGCCATCTCCAGCACAAGTCCCTGAACAGACACCTCATCGCTTGGTGTACCATCCTTAAGGTAATGTAATAAGATCCTAGATAGACATACACATAGAGGAATCTAGAGATATGTCATGATGATCCACTATCAAAAAAATATAATTGGAGAGGTAACAATGACTAAAAATTACATGAGAACACTTATGATTCCTATATGATGCATGTGTATAGTGTTTTCATGTACCGAGATGAAAATTATAATTTAGGGACCTAGTGTATGGATACTTCATCTGACACACCAATATTGGATGCCCCAATTCTTAAGGTCTCACTTGAAACATTCAACATTTGTTCCCCAAAACAAAAATGTCAGACATCCGATATTTGTTCTAGAATAGACCACCTATAATAACAATTTTTCACGATACGTCCCCCCTGGCTCGTGTCACTACTACCCCATTATAGCCTCAAAAATGCTAGGGGTTAGTGACTAGCATTGAAGGAATCATCCTACAAGTGGGATTCATCTTACAAGTACCATTAAACTTTCACACTCATAATAGTATCCCACAATACTGAAAAGGAAAATGAGTATGCCAAAAAGACAACAACATGGAGTATAATAGTACAAGATGAAAGTAAATGGTCTAGAATAAAAGACCAAAAAATATAAGAAGAAATAATTAATGTAAAAAGGTCCATGAAAATACAGCGACTGAAAACCCTACGTAAATTTTAGGGGTAGAGTGAATACTAGACGCCATAGGAGTATGCCTCACCTTTTTGGTCTCACTGGACACTGCCTGGTCTTTGGCCACCAAGGTCTCCAAAGAAGTGTCGATCATTAGCATAAGATACGACACATGTAGGAGAATCCCATTTATGAGTGAGTAACACAATACTCATTAGGGACCACAAACCACAAAGAAACACCACAATGAAAAGAAATCATGAAGAAATGGACAACTCATACATGTATAATCTAAACGACAGAAATCAAGAATAATAGTCATAACACATAAGACCTTGTAATGTTGAAGCACTCATCCTTGAAGACTACATGGGACTATTGGATAACCTAGAAGTGATATTTAGATGTATCATATGGAGAATGTATCCTACTCATCTCTTGTGCCAACATGATCACTTAGACCCGCTCTTCTCTTAGGAAAGAAGGATCACATAGACCCACTCATCTCTTAGGCTTTCTGGATCACATAGACATGCTAAACAATTGAGATAGTATGACCACAAAGGCCCACTCATATCTTTGGATAGCTAGATCACATAGACCTGATCATATCATAGAATAGATGGATCACGTAGACATTCTCATCATAGTCTTCTTGATACGTACAACAACATGATTACCACTTGTAGTGTTCTTTCTTCTAGGGGAGTCTAATCCTTAATCCATTGGTCGAATCTAAAAATAAAAAAAAATTACATTTAGTGTATACCCAAGGGAACACCTCTTCACAACTATACTAATGCCCCAAATGGCTCATCAATCGGGTGTCAAATTTAGATGTAATGCATGTTTTACTTGAAATGGGCAAGTTGGGTCTGGGTCTAGTCTGAACAGGGTGGATTGACCCGGGACTGACTTGACCAATTATAGGTCTAGCCTAAACTAAATAGCCTATGGGTATATCCCATTATGGTGGACCATCCTGTAGTGAGTGGTTTAAATCGGCTCGCTTGGATGCGACAACAGTCACCGTGTTTGTCCCTGGTCAGCATGGTGGATTCGTCACGTGACTGCCCTGTACTTTTCAGCTCGGCCATCCTGTTGCGGTCCCATTGTTCCTCATCGTAGTGTCACATCCACCAAATCTCCACTGCCAGTAGTAAATGAAAAACCTTGTCACCACCCCATGGTAGTTTCTGTGGGGTTCTCCACCACAACGTCACTCCTCCCTCCACACATCCATGACCTCTTCAACCCAACAGGGTGCCACATTTGAGATGTGGTCCGACACCACCACAACCTCCTCCTTTGCGACATGGTTCTAGTACATGACACATGTAACATTCCACCACTTCTACATGTTTCCTCCACCACCGTCCCTTCGAGAAAGCAGCCACATGTCATCATGGCCTCCTACAGCGGTATCCGTCCACTATTATTGAGATCCCCCTCCATGTTGAGATCATTGACTTTTGGCAGTGACAGAGATCCTAGGAACAAAGAAACGTGGAGGGAGAGTCTCACAAGAACACCAAAGGTGGATAGATCAGTCCTTGTTTGTGTTGACCATGATCCATCCATGTATGAAATTTATGAGCCATTAAATGGAGATTTAAATCAAAACATTGATTCATCATGGATCTATTTTCCCATTGTTTATAACAAATTCAAACCCATACCACTAGAAAAAATGACTCACGGATCCTCCCATTGGTGGGCTGATCTACACTTATTGTTTTAGAAAGATGTAATTAGAATTAAATTCACAAAGAACAAAACCCTACCCAGATAACATGTTCGATCGGAGGATGGATTTATCATTAAAGGTGTTCCATCTGCGAAAGTCCTGTATCCGTCATCCAGGGAGATATATCTCAAAGAGTTGGTGGATTTATCAATGTTTTTGGTGATCATCATTAATTTTTTTATATCAATGGAGATCCTTAAGTGATTTGGATTTAGTTTCTAGATCTGATCTCCAATTCCTATTACCCTATTAATTTGGGAATCATGTTGCAACATTCCTAGTATGTTTAGTTGTCGATGTTACATAGTTTCATTTCTGAAACAACATATCAACTGAATTCCATTTTTGTTTCATTATACGTCTCCTTTTATGGAATGAAGCAGTCAACTCTTCACTACATTGCAGTGAGTCAATTTTGATTAAAATAAAATTTTAATGTTTACTTTTTTCATAAAATGTCAAAAAATTAACATTTTCCCTCAAACCGTACTGGTCAAGGTTAGACCCAATCCTATTTAATGACGTTTTTTCATGATGAAAAAGTGCCATCAAATTTTAATCTGGGAACCAATTTAGATCATTCCCAAACTGTAGCCGCATACTATTTTAACTAGATTAAAAAATCATCTATTCTTCTGGGCTCACCAGGCCTCAGAATCAAGTGTATTCTAGGCGTATCTTCATGAAATAATAACATATAATTTAAAAAATAACATGGGATTATTGGAAATTTATTTTTCTTTACACTACTCCACCATTTCAGTTAGGGCAACTGACACCCCAAGGATTTTGAGCCATGAGTGGTATTTTCCCCAACATCCCGATGGGAGGATGGATGACTGACTACCCCCATTGGCCCTACTATCTTCTCTTTGTAGTTACTTGTGCTGGTAAGCACAATAGTTAGTTATTCCCACATATCTGTTTATATGGATTTGATTTCTTGTAGTTATTCGCACACATATATTCAAGATATAGTTTTATAAGGACTACAATAGTTATAATGTGTATAGGATGTGATGTCTTGAAGATCCTTACTCAGTGTATGGGTTGTAATGGCTTTGGATAAAATACCCAACTTATGATCCATGTTATGAGATCTATGGTGGATCATGAAAAATACCTGGTTACATTGTTTACATGGAGATGGAGGTTATGTTTCATGAGGGGCATCTTGAGGATATTTTCCCATGTGTCTTCGGGGTGGCATTTTTGGAGTGAGATTCATAGTACATGAGATGTTGGAGAAAAGTGGAAAATGAGTGGAAGAACTAGTAGTGGGATACCCATGATATTGTTTATTATATTATATACTCTTTTTAAAGATATATGGTGAGATTATCCATTGTGAGGATAGGAACATAGCATACCAAGATAGGTGAGGGGTTAATTTCACTTATGGTTCACTATACTTTAGCATTGTATCTTTACTTTTATAGGAGGATCTTCGAGGAGGATACATATGAGTATACTACTATACTCACCCTATGTTATTTAAAATACTTTTTAGGCCACTTGAAGGAGGATGGAGATTATGATAATTACTACTATCATGGGTTTACAGGAGATGTCTGGGATTTGTGGTTACTGATGTTTTACTTTCTTTTGGTACATGAATATTTCCCTTTCAATTGTAGTATTATTCTATGTCATTAACAACATTTAATTGGAATTTCATTAATATTTTATCCTGATCAGGATTTCATTGTTGTCTATCTTATCTCTCTCCTTCACATGTGTTCTCTTAGAGGGTAATGCATCCCATATATGTGTTTATTATACCGTTGGTTCTAGTTTAATAAATGAATAAACCAATTACATATTATTTCTTTTATTTTTCTATAGGATAATAACATCTTTTTATCTAAGGTATCCTAGAATATATTTCTTAACACAGCTTAGGGAATCCAGCAGAATGGAAATATAAAAAGGGGGAGCTCAAATGCTCTTTAAGTGTAAGGTACCATGGAATAAATAATAAATCAATGATAATTTTCAATATTGGAAGTTAATAACTAAATAATCATTCCATGTAATGAATAAACTAAAAATGATGTGCATAAAAAATTGAATGGTAAATAACTAAAAAAAATTCATTTGAATTTTATGATATGTAAAAAAAAATATAGAAAGGTAAAAAAAGAAAACACGTTCCATTTAATCAATGTAATAAGAATGAAGTGAATCCATGGTTATGTCAGTGTAAAATATCATGGAAAAATAATAAATGAAATTAAATGAAGGGAATGATTTATTATTGGACTCCACGTTTCTTTGAACATGGTACATTTACCATCAACACCTTTAACATGATTTTATAGAATATATGGTAGAAACCCATCTAAATTGTTCCAAGTGACTGATCCCATGATACTTCCAATGCATCAAGGAGCTATTTATAACATGTCCCCCCACAGTGCCAAAAATTTCAAGTTCATTCATCAAAAACAGAAAATTAGATTTAACAATGCATCATATAAAATATCTTTATGGAGTTTAAGAAACATATTTATCAATATTTACCCAATTAATTAAATTAAAATCAAATTAAACACCATAAGAAAATGTTATATGGTTTTGGAAGTGAACATAACCATGATAAATGATACAGATAGTTAGGGTTAATTCAATTTTCAATGAATATAGGAAATTTAATATTTCAAGGGGTGAAAAGGAATAAAGGTAGTGAATTTCATTACAATCCTTGGTTAAAGAAATCTTAAACCATCCAGAGGAAGAATAAAAATATTTTCAATGATAAGAATCCCATTTGGAGTAAGGATATTGAGTTGTTGTCATTGATGCATAGAAAATCTATTAATTTTTTTTATAATCATAATTAGATAACATATCATTTTTATTTTCTAGACGATTTCAAAAATCCATTTCATTTAAATTCAATTTTGAAAACATTTTCCCAAAAAAGTAACCTTTTAACCTTGAAATTTATGCTTCAATGAAGTTACAATGTGTAAATATGTACATATAATATAGGATAAAAATAAAACTCTTTTTTCACGTTAAAAATTTCATAAAATTAACCTATTTTGAAAGTGACATGATGATTCTTTTTAAAAACATTAAAAACAAAACTAGAATAAATATTATTAAATAAATAATTTTTATAACGACAAAAACTATTTTTTTAATCCTTAATAGAAATTAGGTTGTTAGATGAAATTTTTTTCTTCGATAAAATAGGAAAAATTATGTCATTTTTTCTTCATATCATTTTAAAAAATGATTATGAACAAAATAGTGGGAGAATAGTACTATTACATCATAATTGTCATGAATAAACTGACTATGAAATGATTAAATGGATTATTATAAATTGATCATATAATTTCCCCTAATATAAATTCATGTGTAAATAATCTTGAACAAATTGAGATTGTAATTTAACCCCTACAAAAGATTACATCATTAGAATGATAATAAATCAATGAATAGAATTTTTGTATCAAATGTAAATCTATATAGAACAAGTTGAAAGAAAAAAATATATAGTAAAATTGATTTCATATGAAATATTATAATATTAATGACATTGAGGATGAAATATTACCCAATTAAAAAAAATTTGTTTTGGTACTCTTTTTCACATGGTAACAGTTAACTCAATTCCCCATAGATAAAATAATTCAAATTGAAAATAAATATACCATGAAAAATGAATAAATCATGATATTTCATGACAAAGTGAAATTATGTACACCATATAAATGAAATTATATGCCCAAAAAATAATTTATGCCTCAAAAAATTTAAATAAACATTGAAGTTCTAAAAGACAAATTTTTTAGGGAAAATAATCACAAAACATTCCAAAATATCTCATACCACTATGAAATTCTTGAATCATAATCCAGATGAAAAAATAAAATAAAATAAATGTTATAATATGATGAGAATAATTAAATTAATGGTATAAATTGTCAAAGGGAAGTGCGTACGACATATAAAATAACTATGTGATATATATTAAATTTATCTCATCGATGATAAACATAAGATGAAAATCCCTTACCTTCAGTTTTCATGTGGTTGATAATACATTGAAATCATGTTTACATATTTCAATATTGATAATAACTTATTAAAAAACCATATAAATATTTATTATACCATATATTAACATTTTATAATATCTACATACCCATTTTTATGTAAATAATCATTATCTTAACTACCTAGTGTGTTAATTTCCTAGTTTATCGTGTATGTTTTTACTTGTTACTTGTTTTTCCTATCATGGTTTCATCATATATCACATTTAAATAATTATATAATTACTATATATATCCAATATATATGTATTTATAAAAATCCATAATATTTGATGATATGAAATTACTTACACTATAAATGGTGACGATATTCCATACACACTCATGAATGTTACTTGAATTTATTAATCATATAAAAAATAACTAAAAATAACTGATATACATGTATGTTTATTTTATTATTTAATAATCATATTTATTTCAAAATCATATTTATTTTATATATTTATAAGAGATTTACTAAAACCATCATTTATACATTCCATGTATAGCGTAACAAAATCCAATCGCTTAAAGGAGGTGGTAGTCCACACTTCCAAAAATATTGTTATCATATTCCAATAAACAAGAATGCATATTAGTATATGTTATATAAAAATTAAATAAAAATAAATACATAGTAAATTTCATATATATAAAATATAAACATCACTTATATCATAATTCCCAACCATGATAGGTGGAAAAGAAAAATGAAAATTTGATTTTGTGATATGGTAGTTCACAGTACACATAAATGGTAAGTTTATTACATGTTAGATGGATGTGTGCAATAGTGTAGATCGAACCCTTCTAATGAATTCAAAAACTTATATTTAGGATAATATTTTTATTATATAATATTGTAATAATATGTTTTTAGGGGGTGGAGAAAGAATATAAAATAACAGATCTCGAGGAAGGATGTTACCTCTTACTCAGGTAACTCCTTTTGGATTTCACCAAAAGGAATTCCTTGGTGGGATTTTTTTCCAAGGTGGGTCTTCTAGGATTTTTTTGGGATTTTTATGAGCTATTTTTTGTGATATGGTTCATGCTAATGTGTCTTGAGAGTTGTGATTATGTTAGAGGGTTGATCATCTTTTTATAGTGTAAGAGGTTTGGCATTCTTGTATATTTTGGAAATGGGAATTCCTCCCACGTTTAACCTATGTTAATTGGATCCAATGATGGAAAAATTATATCCAAATTAGTATAGTATTGAAATATGGAAATCCATTAGATTTTGCTAAATTTTCTTGGTCATTTTGGCCATTATGTTTAATGTTTATTCCATTGTTAATCAATTTTTTATCTTAATCATTGTAATTAATTTTAACCAAGTTCAGTAATTTTTTTAAAAAAATATACCTTATTAAAAATTATAATTTTTTTTAATTCCAAATATGTTATCAATTTTTAAATATTCCTATCACATAATTGACAAAAAATAATTTAAATGTTTTACCGTAGATGGGATCTAAAAGAGAGAGTTTAAGTAAAAGCATCCAAAAGATTGCTATGTTTTTATACTCATTGTCAATATTAAATTAATTGAATGGTAGAAATTAGATTAAAATATATATAATTGATCTATTATGACTTTAAAAAAAATTAAATAGAAATTAACAACATAAATGATTTATATGAAAATGAATATTTAAATTAAAATTTAGTAATTTTCATTATTCATTTAAAAGGAAACATCACAAAAAATAGAAAAAATCACCATAACATAATTTTTATGTTTAAATTTAAAAAATGATGTTTATTTTGACATATTAAATTTTTAATGTTCCAAAATTATTATTTATAATAGTTAATCCTTTAAAAGTCCTTCAATGTGCCTTTATACAAATATAGGTTTTTATGTATAAAAATGGCTTGTTTTTTTATTATGTCTATAAAATATTTTGGATGAATATAAAAAATAATTTATTCAATTTATAACATATAGATTTAATTAATTTGATTTCATAATTGTAATTAGTATAATTTCATATGAATATACACTATTGTGGGAATGAAAATTAAAATATTCTTTTATATTAAATTGGTTGTTATATTCATTTATATTAATTTTATCTGAAGATTTCATTTTATATTTGTGAAAACCTCATATTTTATTACGTGACATAATAATATTTACAACATTTTACTTAAATATTGTTTAATATAATTTTTTACTGAATAATTTTGTTTTATTAATATATTTTTGTTCATTCATACTCTATCTTTCATGTAACGAATCCATCAATGAAATTCCTTGTTGTCTGAAACATAATCTAACCCTATATTTTATTAATTTCATGATACAGATTTAATTTATTGAGAATAATTATTATATTTTAAACACTTGGTGTATTATGTTCCATTACAAAATTTTTTTCTTGTGTCATACATGCTATCTAATAGAATGTTCATACATTTGAGATTCGTTGTATTACATAAAAAAATTTCATATGGGTGAAATTTGGTGTTTTTGGTTCCATAAATAAACCCCTTAAGAAAATATCGTGAATGTAAATTATTTTGAAAAAAAATTATGGACCCAATTTGAATCCTTTAATTAACAAAAATAATTATGTTTCCCAGCTATAAATCCCTTTTGTACTCTCAAAAAAGTGGGGGAACATGGATCTATTGAGATAAATAATTGTGCTTCCATTCATTAATTGTGAAGTTTCATTTACATGATTTTGTGTTAGTGTTTTCATTACATATATATGAACTTTCACCAGAAATCCCATCGATCCAAATGGATTCCAACTAGCTGAAACAAACTTCTTCTTCAGTATCCACACAACTTGAATCATCATCTAAATAGTGGATATTATCGCTATCCCAAAATCTAAAGTCATAGTTATAAAAATATTTGGTTAATGTGTACCATATTAATAGGAATACCCCATCCATGGAGGACATATACGAATCTATCCATGATATAGGTCCCCAATAACCTCCATTCAATGGAGGCTTCTAGAAAAGAGTATGATGTCACCTAATCTCAAATTTTTTTAGGATCCTTTCCCAAATACTAAGTTAAAAGCCCCCCTTACCTTTTGATGGTGGATAATGAGGTCCCAAGGGTAGTCAAATCAATTCTACGTGAGGCCATATGTAGGGCTTCTTCCATTAACCACTGCCGCTAACACAATGCGGAATCAAGTCCTCAAAATAACGAGGATGCTTCACTGAATGCTTTGAATTAGGTCACCCAGACTTGAATGGAGATTGCATCATGTCGAGGGACAGTATTAGTCAACCTTTAAAAATATAATATCCCCAATCTTTCAAAATATGCATTCTAAAATAATATAGTTGAAACCCTTGAGAATACCCATATACTATAACATGTAAATTACAGCTTCCAAAATAGTTTTTCAGTAACATGTAAAACATATATGAATTCCATGATATAAAATGGGGTTTAGACTCAAACTATAGACCATACAAATGATTACTATTGGAATATGATAAAATATGGTGGCTGAGTGAAAGGGTACAACCCTTCTCCAACCAAAAAATGTTCAAACATCCCATTTCCTATAGTAAAAGCATACCATTACATCCTAATTGTTATGGATGGAAAATAATATATTCCTATATAATTTCTAAATGTATTCCATGATATAATGATGGCATCATTAGTTTATAGGATTCAAGAACACAAACTTTTATTTTTTATTTGATGTGGGTAATCAATATAAAAAACTGTAATTCAGGATAAGTGGCATACTACTACTCCCATCCGTGAGGGTAATCAATAAAATATATTGATAAATGAACAATATTATCAAGAAGAAATTACCATTTAAATAGTATATTTATTTTTAAAAAATAAATTAACAATCTAGTAACAAAATATATTCCTACGAAACCCCCATAATGTTGTAGGAAAATTATTTTAGTAGAATGAGAGTCACTCTGGATAAATCCCATAAAAGAAAGTCTATATCTAGTGAATTCTATTACAAATATCCAATGGTGAATTTCTTAACATAAGTATTCACAAAGGTGATTCGAAATCCGAGTGCCTATCTAAAATATTTTTAAACACAATTTAGGTGTTCTTGAGGCCCATAAGATTATAACAAATGTTCCTCGTGATATTTTTTAATCTTTTACAAATTACTGAAGCAATAATATCAATTACAAATTCCATACACCAACATTTATACCAGTATCATTGGAGGACCAACCTAAAATATTTACCAAAGATTAATCCTTTACAAAAATAAATTTTTCAATCATGGGGACCCATCTCTTTATAAACACCACAGAAACATGAGTTGTGGATAGAAGATCAGACAACAAGAAGTTCATCCCCTTCTTATCATCATCTTCGAAGGTTCTACAAGGGAATACACAGTAGGATTTTCTATAACATTCGAACATCAAGACATAATTCAATCCCTATGATGGAATTGGTTGTGGATTTTTTCACCATAATGATATTTCATTTTGACGGGGAGGAACTTCCCTTTCCAAATATATTGTACAAATCCCACATCTCATGAGATACGTCACAAGAATATTTCAATCATTCCTAATGAAGTATCATTTAATGGTGATTTTATTTCCAAACAAAAATATATTCCATGACAATGGTCATCCACATAACATTCCTTCGTACATTTGATATCCATAAAGGTGTATTATATCCCCCATTCACACTGAAAAAAATAAAATAGGAAGGAAACAACCACATTGGTTAGAACCTGGGGGGAATCTCCAATGGGAGAGGATAAATACATAGTTTATTACATTAGGATGGATTAATGATTACATACCTGATATTTTTTTCACTATATACTCTTCAATATAACCATTTTAAGAGGTAATTAGAATAATGTTGTTATGAAATTATCATGAATATCTAGAATATTTTTTATCACTTTAATGTAAAAAATCATCCATACATACAATTATGAAAATCATTAATAGGTGATATATGAACATCATTATCAGGTTGACTTGTCCGCCCTTCTAACTTCCTGAAGCCCAAAATCTAGAAAATAATCGAAGGGTCTTCATGGTTAATTCCTTGATTTATATATATTCAATATTTGTTTATTGTGGATTCCCTATCCAAATTTTCTATCAGGGGAAGGGGAAAACATTATGCCTTGCATTTCACTCTGATTATTGATTTCTAATGTCAACCAGAAGTGAAAACATGCTATATATTTTCTCAAAGATAAATATAAGAAGTAGTTTATTCTCAATAAATATGATATTCTTTATAATAATTATTTTTGAAAGCATATTAGAAGTATATGGATCAACAAGTTATGTCCATTAGGAAACTCTCATGTCATGCTTCAGAATTTTTTCTGGTGGATGCCTACCTAAGGTATTCAAATAATTATATTCCATATATTCCTTCATAAGTACATGGATATTGTTTATACCACAAAATTAAACCAAATCATGATCTCTTGATGTTGATTTAAATCAAGAGAGAATCTATTGAACCTGAAAGTGTGAAGATATAGGGAATCAAGAACCCAAAAGGTTAGGGAATGGTTTTTTTATAATAAACCCCTTCAATACTATTAAATATAGTTTGAATGAATATAGATGTTTATTAAAGGGAACCCCAATCAATAGGGAAAAGATAAATTTTACCTCCGCATCACCCTTGATGGAAATCTTTCATTTCCCACATAGGATGAGTTTTTCACATTAGGCCCTCCATGTCCACCCCATATCAAGAATAACTATTTTAATTGAGGAAATATACTTTGAAAATATAATGTGATTACAATTGGATCACCTTTTTTAATATATCTCTAGGATAATACATGATAGTAAGGATGAGGACTAGTGGTTTCTAAAAAAATATATATCATGGGTTACACCTTTCCATAAGACCTTCACTCTTTCAATAGATATTCCAATGGAAGCATACCCTCATATTATTTTCGTACTATTGAGACACCATAAGGGTAATATTTATCTTTTAACAAAATAATCGCTACCCATTATGCATATACAAAACATAAATCATTCAAAAATGAACCAGAGGATGATATTTCCTTTCAAAACACTACCAATAGTAATGTATTTGAAGAAGGTGTTCAAATCAGAAATTGAAATCTCAATAATAATTCATGGATTCTTATAAATTCATGACACCACTCCCTCATCAAGATTCAATCAATGTATGGTTTAATTGAATGAAAATATAAAATTCACTACATATAAGATTATGAATACTTACATTAGAGGATATGGATAAACAATATGAGATTTAAATTCAAGAGTAAACAAAAAGGAACCCATAAAAAATTAGAGGTAATATTCATAATGGAAATGTTCATTATGTAGATCCTCATCCCACCATCCCAACAAGTTCCCATATTTACGAGGTTATGATCATATATATGAGAGTAGAGTTAGAACATCCATTGATCATCATATCGAGACAACACAAATATTTATACACCATAATGGTGAGATATCCATAGTTTCATCCATTAATGGAAAAAATAGAACTATTATAAGAATATACTCATAGAAAAAAAACATGAATTTTACCAACCAAATGTATAGGATTAGCCATTGTTATATGATCGACAGATACCCGCTTTTAATTTCGTACTAAGATAACAATCCTCCCCAATATTATCAACACCATTGGGTAAATGTAAACTCAATTTAATGAAATAGAAGGATATTTTATGTCACGATGTAGTCTGATGAATGTAACTCTTGAGAAATAAACGGTATCCAAGCATTGTTTTTCCAAAAAAACATATAGGTTCCAACTTTGGTTTGGTATACTTGTTTACCTTCCACATAGATCAAATTGTTGGAAAATCTACCCCAAAATATTTTCTATAAACTTTTTTCTCTGTTTTATATAAGATGACAGAACTAAATCTCTCAATTTAAAAAAAGATGAAAGAGGGTATTGGAGTTTATCACTAGGTGGAAGGGACTGACTTACTCCATTAACAAGTTGTTTCTTTAAGAGTACTTGTTGGTTCTTATCATTGATAACCTTCACGAGAAGTTGGAAACACTGGTTTTTCGGGTTAATATCAAGGATAATTTCATGTTCCTTTCCCAACTACCCAAACTATAGAAGAGTCCATTTTTTTAAATAGATCAATTTTATAACCTGTTATAACAGCTTCGGGAAATTTCAGATGTAGATTAGAAGACACAAATATAATATTAAAGGCAACTCATATACAAGAACTTGCACCAAAATCATTACATTATCACATGGTACATCTTCTTGAATATTTATAGAAATAGAAAAATCCCAATCGAGATGAGATAAAATAATGGACACATTCACAATTTGATTATCGGAATAATAATGTATACTCATTTTTAAATGAACATATTCTGCATTATGTATTTATAGCTATATAAAATAACATTTTAATATAACTACAATCTTTGAGTCCAAATGATGTTTGTGTTTGTGACCCCAAGAATTATTTATTCATTCAATTAATATTATGTATTTCCCTATTAGAATAAATTTATTTAATTATATGATAAATAATATAATTGAATTTGGGGATGTAATACTAGGAAACAACAAGAAGAACTGGCATATGGTTCCAACGGAACATTGATGGAAGAATGTGCACAACATGAAACTACCAGTTTGAATACATATAGATCCAATGATTTGATTATCATAATTAAAATCATTCAAACTCATGTTATACTCATGTAACTAAAAAATCCACCAAAAATACCACTAATTTCTTATACCCTAAACCAAAAAACTGTGTCATCAATGTAGTCTTCCAAGATCCAAACATCCATGAAATGACAAAATCAATTTATGAAAAATCATTTAAATGTTAATTACTTTATCAATTGAGAAATAAAATCTGGAATATCCCTAATTTCATTCAATTAGTCCAAATTGTATATCATTGTCCCACCAAACTGAATTATAGGAAACCCCCCTCAGGCATGTACTTCATTAGAAAAAGATTTAATCTTTTTTTCCATAAACATTAATCACTTAACGAATAAATTATATGTTGATGACAAATCCTATTAACACGAGTTTAAAAAACACGATATGAGAGCCATTGGTAGATGGAACAGATGCCGAGGAGGTATAAGAAGTGGTATTCATAACCAGCCAAAATCATCTAGCCAAATCCCTGTTAGGATTATTTTTATGTGTGAAACTAAAGGAAAAGACCTCCAATGAGCCCAAAAGTAGCTCGAAAATAGACATTAATTCAATAAGATTATATGAGTCTTGACTATTTTGAATGATTGTCTTATAGGTATTCAATAGAATCATTAATACGAAGGGGTTGTTTGGCCAAGTCATCATTTTAGAATATTGGTAAAACTTCCTTAGTTTTTACCAAACAACCTAACATGTATAATCTAGGAACATCATCCCAAAAGGGAAAACAAGGAGTTCTCCCCCATGGGGATGTTTAGACCTCTACATAGATGATATGACATCCATAGAAATTGTATGTATTTCTATCAACTATCTCAATTATTAATGATCTTAATTTTTTAAAGGATCTCACGGAAGCACATGTGTGATGACATATTGATCCCTCAAGAGTTAGAGGATGAAATCACCACTACTGAGGTATATCATGCAGAAACTGACACTATGGAGTTACATATGGTTATCAATTTCATCATGTAGTATATTTATTCTTTTATGAAAAATTTATTGTTTGGGCTATAGTGATGTTAACATATCCCCATCTCCATAAACACATAAGTGGTATAATAAGATTGAACAAACCACGACCAATTTGGCCTAGTCTTGGATGAAATTTGGGGACCCAGTGTATGATTTTGGATTCTCGATCATCTAGAATGAAATAGTCTTCAAGGTCCTACTTAGGTTGCCTTGGTTTCACCAACATGCTAAAATACATTCATTATATCATCATTTCCTCAAATATAACAATAATGGTTAAATTTGGACATTACTTATTGATTAATCACCGTTAAATGTTTTTAATATCTTTAAATTGATGCAGGATTTTACTAGAGGGAATGGAAAAAACCCCTGACAGATGATATAACTTGGGTTACTATACAAAATGTCATGGAAATTCCCTTTAATAATCTATTTAATCTAGTCAGGGATTAATAAGTGATTCCAATCAAATAGACTTAAAATACATGATTAGAATTTGGAATGAACTAATAAATTCCCATGATATTAGTCATTTTATATGAACCTGGAAAATATAAAATTATATATGATCCTCTAACTAATAGTGATTATTTAGGTAAAAATTCCATCTCTTTATTCCCAATTAATAGCAAGACCACAATAATGTTAGCTAAATTTTTGGTAATTATCATTTTAGTCCTATAAAATAGAAATACATGTGCCTCTAGATCATTGAATGATGATATTACCTCTAAATTTAATTATACCCCTTCATAACCAATCTATAGATATATGGGAATAAAATAAAATGAAGAAGATGTGGGTGAGAATGATAGCCTCAATGATCTTCCTCCAACATTTTTGGAAGGTATAATTACTGTTGTTGATAAATTGTGGCATGTAAATCAAGAAACATTTGAAGAACTATGACCTAAATTGATAATAATTGCTAGGTCGCCAGATGAATAAGAGGGATATACCCTATTCTTAGAGAAGCAATGTGATTTATTCATCTGGAATTACACAACATATCCAGGCCTTGATCCTAATGTGGAAACCCATGAATTTTGATTACTATAAGTTTACCATTATTATAAACATGAATCCAGGATGATAAATATGAATCATATCTTCGTGGTTAAATAAACAATTTATAATCTCAAAAATTGAAAATTCAATGTGGGTTTTGCATACCCAAAATGGTTAACAGACATAGTAAAACTCTAGAAAAAGTATGGGAGGATTAGACTATTCATCGACATTATAGATCTCCACTGAAACTAAAAATAGATGAATTCAGGGATCTGATTAAAAATCATCTGATAGAAACAATAGGTTTTTACCAAAATCATTCATTCATGGATAGATAGTTATGATAAAAAAATATCTGAATGTCCTCAATAGTTGATTAAGAAACTACCTTTAGTGTAACCCACAGTTTATAATGATATAATATGACACTCATTAGAGTATATAGTACTTATGGAATGTACCAAAATTTTATTCATCACATTATAAATAATTTATCGGGAAGGTGAATTGTGTGTAATATACAAAATGGTGGTGAAATCTAGGAGGTTTTCTGATCAGCTTATTGATTTAGAGATAATTTTCATCATGATACATCAGCATTTCCTAAAAACAAACCCATTAAAATTTTAATTTCGTGTCACCTCATAATTTTTTTTAAAATTTTAGTATTCCATCATGGAAGCATTATTGATCTTGAGAATTAAAAATATATCCTAGACATGTCACCTCCTTGAAACCTCAAGGGGTTATGAGATATACAAGGACTCTTATCCCAAAATTGATGCTTTATAAATAAACTTGCATTAATTTATCATCCCTTCACGATGTTAATGTTAATGGGGGTCACCTATTATTGGATATATGATTTCGAATAATTATTTTACTATCCAACGAAATAAATTTTATGTTCCCCAGTTATTATTTCATCAATTTATGGAAGATCACTAAACATGTTTGTAACTATGTCAGAGTAGTCATTGGGTTCATTAACCACCATAAATAAGGACATTAGGGAGTAAAATTTCCTAGATTACCCGATTAGAACCTTGCCTGATATTGGGTGTCAATTTTTAGATAACAACAACTATCTATAATTGACATTTCGTATTGAAAAATGCGGCACTATATGTAGAACCATGAAGTTCATTTGATTTCGTAGAATGAACCACACAAATATGTCATCAATTATCCCATATAGAATGCATGTTATCTATAGTGGGAATTCATATATAAGTAATTTTACATCTAGTATGTACCACAAAAGGTGAAAAAACGGGTAGTATTTTTTAGATTTCCTCTCATAGAGTCCTTCTTTAGAAGAAATGCATGTAAATATCAACTACTAAAAATAGATATATTCTGATTCCATGACCCTCCCCAAATATGAAGGACGTATTTTGATGGAATATCTATAATCACGATAGGAAGTAGTACAAAAGACCCCATAGTTATTATAGTCGACGTAGAATTTCTCCTACAAAAGTAGTATGACCATATTACATATTATTTTTGAAAGGATACACAAATTATGAACTAGAAAACTAATCACATATTTTAGTCTAATATGTTGTGTGAAGAATACAAATTTATCAGCTGAAGGTTAAATTTGATTTATATTTTATAATATAGAAAGATAATGTTTCTTTTACAAAATAAAAATATGTGTTTAACCCACTACTTAACAACATCTGTAGATTCATGGAAAATTTACCTTCAATTTTTACATTGACTAATATATTATTTTCAAAAAAAACCCATTCATCAATTCCGTATAATATATAGCTAAAAAATTGGAATATCTAGACAAAGATGAAACAATAATTTGTTTTTCACATCGTAGAATGGTATCTCCCTTAGTTACAAGTATCATAGAAGAGATCAATGAGGATAATTGCAACCCTCAACCAAAAAAAATTCAAATGGTTGGATGATTACCATTGTAGAATACCTCCACTATGGTACTCTTCCATTATAAACATCAATAAAATAAAATAAAATTATGATAATAACTTAAATTTTGATTCTATGGTAGCTTGGTTTAAGAGAAGAACCTCAATAAATGATTCCTCGAGGAGAATATCCTTAGATTTATTGATGGAGATGATACTATTTACATATGTATGATGTTTTTTGATGGATTTTTACATGTCAATAAGTTGGGAACCAATATTTCTAACCAAATTAGGAGGATGGGGTATTTATGGCCTTTAATGATGAAGTATTTCACACATCTCACCAAGAATTTCAATTCCATTCATGGGAATTCAAATTTCTTTCAACATCCCCTAGATGTGGTGGACACTACAAAATACTCAATGTTATTCCCCCTACAAGTAATGGATATCTTGGGTTCATATCCTCCTACATCTGTCAAATATTTTAAATTTACCCTCCTAGCTACCAACTTCTTCTCTAAACGGTTCATGGAAATAATCCTCAATTTATTCTAGAAGAAGAATATATTGAATTTCGTGATGTCAACCACAATTATCCGATTTGGTGTCGTGCAAAAAAATTGATATAAAATCACATCATCTTTTGCTCTTATGAATTTAATAGGCAGTGTAATGAGTATAACATTGAATCCAACCCTTCACCCTACTATCACTCAATGGAAAATTCATAGATTTATATGTTCAATAAATCTCTATCCAACTATCTATAGAAAATGATGAAAAATAGTATGAATGCACGGACTAATAAAATTCTACATGCCTAGTGGTCTTACTAAAATTTAACTTGTACTTCCATACCAGAAACATTTAATTCAGTAGTATAAGTTATAGATGCATTTCTTGAAATGAAATTATTATTTTCATCACACTACATGTGACAACCGGGCCCCGGTGACAGTACAACCACCCCGCCTTAACATGGTCGTCGGGTCCTGGCCCACCAAGTACCACCAGTTGCCCCACAGTCACGTGAGGCCCACCCCAGGGTCCACCCACATGCCTGAATGGGTAACCTGACTAATATGATAGTCCCCACAGGCCAACACATGTCCTTTCCAGTGTGCTTTGTCCTCACTCACACACACCCTGGGGAACTTCCCATGAGGTCACCCATCCTGATCACTACTCCAGGCCAAGCACGCTTAACTGTGGAGTTCTAATCAGACAGGCTCCCGAAAAGGAAGGTGCACCTTGTTGACATGAGTCATATCAATTAGTCATTTAACCCTTTATCATTTGGGGATGTTACAATCACCCCCCTTTAGAGCACAACGCCCTCGTTGTGTGCCCTACATCTCAACCCAGGCAGTGCACCGCACTTAAGGCTGGGTTCCTCCTCTGATACCAAATGTGACAACCGGGCCCCAGTGACAGCACAACCACCCCTCCTTAACATGGTCATCGGGTCCTGGCCCACCAGGTACCACCAGTTGCCCCGCAGACACATGGGGCCCACCCCAGGGTCCACCCACATTCCTGAACGGGTCATCTGACTAATATGATAGTCCCCACATGCCAACACATGTCCTTTCCAGTGTGCTTTGTCCTCACTCACACACACCCTGGGGAACTTCCCATGAGGTCACCCATCCTGATCACTACTCCAGGACAAGAACGCTTAACTGTGGAGTTCTAATCAGACAGGCTCTCGAAAAGGAAGGTGCACCTTGTTGAAATGAGTCATATAAATTAGTCATTTAACCCTTTATCATTTGGGGATGGTACACTACATTCCTATTTGTCACAAATTATCATTAGATGAAAATTCCTGGAATCTATTAGGTCTATTGGAAATGATCTATGATAAAATACATAATACCATACAACATATACATGATCACCAAAATTGAGGAGAGATATCTTTAAATAATAAGGCTACACGTCGTTCATTCCTTCATGGAGTACTAGTATTAACTCTCTTGACTATGTTGAATCTCGGGAAAAAACCTCCAAATAATTATCCAAAATGGGGAGGGACTTTTTGACACGTAATTTCTATTACAATGGTTCTTAAATGTTGATTACTATCAATATTGAGTGTATTGTTTAACCACCAATGCATGGATCCTAATGATATAGTTTGTATGATCAATGAAAAATAATGTTTCCTTACTACGCAATGTGAAACTACATTGAAGGGACCTCATCACTTGAACATAAATGGAATGACTCATACCATTATAGTATTGTGAAATTTGGTTGTATGATAATGCCTTTAACATATGATATAAAAATGATGTCGTACACTATGTATAAATCATATGATTCCTTTGGAGGCATTCCTATGAATATTCATGGGATGAGCATTGGATGCCTCACATGTGATGATTTCCCAAACACATTAGAAACATCAATGTATACGTCCCCCATCATCTCTTTATGACACTCATTTCATGGAACAAGAATGATTGTTATAGGATGTTAAACTATACTCAATGGTCCTCATCAGATGAAATTGAAAGGCATAACCAATAAGATCCTTGTAAAATGAAATTAAACTATACAAAAATGTTTTTAACACATAGTGTTAAAATGTACTCCCACCCAATTAAAAAATCCTAGTATTCCCAAGGAGAATTTATTAAGATACCACATGTGACTAGCACAACATTACACACATGAAATTATTTCTATAACAACTGGATGACTTTTATGAATATGTATCACAATATCAATTCTTTCTATTCCATCCATATAACATGTATCTTTAATGAAAGATGTTAAATTAATGAAGGGGTCCTCATCATGCAACCTTAAACGTAATGAACCTTACAATCCTAGTCTCACAATATTAGAATACATTCAAATGTCTTTAATACATGAAATTAAATTATAACCTGACCCTATGCACCAAACATATGAATCCGTGGGATATATGACAAAAAATCATTATACGAAATTCATGGGATTCATGACATGATATGAAATCCCAAACAACTATGTGGATTAAATCAATATGTCCAACATCATCTCTTATTGTCACTCATTTTGGGAAACAAGCATTCTTATATCACAATGTTAAACTGCATGGTCGGGTCCTCATCGTATATCCAAAAAAGGAACACACCATTACATATTATTCCTTATACATTACCCTATTTTGAAATGTCCTCAATACATAAAATTAAACTATATCCTTAACCTATGAAACAAGCATATAATTCCATGGAAAACAACCCTACGGTACCCCATGTAATGATCATGGTATTCGTCACATGATGTGACTTTCAAAATATATGGATGAGTATAATGTATAACTCCCACAAAATCACCTTTTCTCACTCCTTCGGTGAATGATTCCTTACTACATGATATTATACTCCATGTAATTTTTTTGAGTTCATAAGATTAAAGGGGAACATGTCATCCTAATTTCCTAGTGAGTAAGATACATAAAAAATGCTCTCATATATAGGTAAATATATTAATTATGAGTGGATTATTTATTTTATTGACAAGAGATGTATTTAATCATGGTTCCCTCATCCAAGGACCCACAAAAAGGTAATAAAAAAATCTTTATTCACTGCATATGAGTCAAATCGGTGTAGGGAATCTGCCTCCAAAACTATATAAAACATGATTTCTGTTTCAACATGTTATTTACTGATTCATAAATATTATTTATCGAGACAAAAATCTAGTTCTAAACATAGGTATTATTGTATTATCTACCATTTGAATATATGTAATTAATTTATATAAGATCACTCTTTACTAGATGAAAAATCCATTACATACATGTTGATGTCTTGGGATGAAAAACCTCAAAACTAACCCAAAATATATATGCTATAATATTTTTAAATTTATAGTTTTTGTCCCTTTTATATGTAACATGAATATGATGTTTTGTGGCCTTCACCAGGGAGAGAAACCATTCCCCATTTAGTTCTCTTGTTCTATCATTACATTATATGTGCATATGGTTTGGTACTCATTTTTATAAGTTATTTATTAATTCCTATAGTGATCCCAAGCCCAAATAAAAAATGAAAAAAAATTATTTCCCATCCCCATATATGGGCCCAACAAGTGTGGGAAAAAGTTTCTTTATAACAATGTGTGTTATGATTGTTATTTTTAGAGGTACATAGTTACACATAGACTCTACATCCTCCTTCAACCCAAATATAAAAAATATCCTCTCTATGAACAAGAATTTGATCACTATAGGAAATATTCTCCAGGGAAATGCATCTACTGATTTATATTTACAATGGATAAGAAGTGATGATTAGATCTCAATTATTGCATCTGGAATAATTATTTAAAAAATGGTCTCCCTTTCGTATGAAAACCCATAATACACAAAAGATATACCAGTTTGGGTTCCCATTTTCACATTGTCATTGTTAGGAAAAATATTCCCATTATTATTCATGATTTGAATATATGATTGGAATATTCTACCCATTATTGGTAAATTCATGTTTTAATAATCCTTTCTTACTCAGGTACCTTACTTTCACAAATCACACTCAGTGTCTTGGGGATTTGGATCCCTGTAAGATTTAAATGGCTACTGGTGATAAGATAATACAACTATATGGGTAACATTAATTATATCTATACATAGTCATCCTTGATATAGATTAATATAATACACACCAATGTGGACTATCAACAAAAGGATCCTTCATACACTTGAGATATACTTTTTATCTCTTTATGTGCTGAAAACGTCATATCAGAATCTATATCTCAAACATTTCAACTTCCATACATTATTTAAATAGCCCATATACTTTTTTTCAATCGAAAACACTATGATAATTATTTAAAATTTCACCCATTCACTAACATGGTAGGATTGAATGTTCTCGATTGGATTACAATGAAATGGAAAATCATGTGTTACCCACTAGAAGAAACCATAGATTAGTGTTTTGGTTAAATATGGATATCCTTTTGAATTCTATTCTTTCATACACTAAGAATGACATAAATGAACTTAAGTATTTGGGGCGATTGTTACATACTACCATGCTAGGTCATGAAAAAACTAAAATTTAATTCTAGTTATTTTCCCACAACTGTTTAGTCAATGAATACTCCTATATACAATACATTAAAATGAAAAATATGTTTCAATGATTTGTTATTGTAAACTCTCATCACCTAGTTTTATAAGTTGTATGACATTAATGTTTGTTTAAAATTATATGGGTTGTTCTGTAATATAATTTTAACTCTCTATTTCACCGAGTTTGACCCTTTTCAACAAAATACACATATTCTCAACAAACAATTCCTTTCAAAGTAGACAAACCATAAAATTATGTAATCTTACATTCTAATAGCATGAAATAATGTTTTGATTCAAAAATCATTTCCATAATACATTAATCAACATAATCTATGTCCTTATCACAATACGTTAGACAACATGATATTCTGGCTCTGACTTGTGAGGGGAATCCTTTTTATTGCCAGTCTCCTACCATATAAATATATATATTCGAATGGTTGTTCAATTGATTCTAATCCTAATCAGATACGTAGAATGTTATTTAATATTTTTAATATAAACATATCCATTAACTAAACTCAAAAAAAATTACACCACATTTGATATAGGTTTATGTTGTGAATTTTCTTCTTAGTTACATCTAGCATTAGTCCAAATGCCTCCACTGTATTTCGATATCTTCATTCCTAAAATCATACTTAGTTTCTTAGGTAACACATATCTCTATTAATCTCTGTCAAATATCTATGATAATGGAATCCAACTATAAATGAAATCATTTTTTACTATCGATACTATTCCCCAATGTGGATATATACAATACACCATAATCTGTCCTATAATATATAGGAACATTCATCCTTCGATGGAAATACTTATATATATGTTTGATAAGAAAAAATCATCAGAGAAGAATCTTCTCAAACTTACTAAATCATTATCCCATAATAACCTATTCAATTTCATTTATTTGTATTTGAGAATCATGGTGTCATGATTTACGAATTACCTCACATAGCCCCTTAAATCCGAACTCTGTTGTACATTCTATCTCATTTAATCCATATATTTTAAAGTCTATGTAATGGTGTCTTTAACATGAGATAGAAAATGAAATCGTATTCATTAGAAATAGTCACGGGACATGTATTTTCTTTTGACTATAATAGTCCCCTGATCATACCTTATTTAGAACACTTATCGTGACCCACATGGGTTTACATATTTTTTGAATTCTTCTTGGTTTATTTGTTCAAATGGTGTCACAATAAATTCATATGAATAATTAGTAAATTCTTCATTACCTTAAACTATTTAGGGTCAAATTATCTATGATTTCATTCAGTACATATAATTCATATATGTGTAAGATCCTAAACTCTATAACTCTCTGTATATTTCATATCATTTCAATTAATTGTGTAGTGATTCCAAGATAATTCATTATCATCCTATCCATTAGGGAAAAAATTGTGTTCCTTCAAACACAGAAACATCCTAGATCCAATTTTGTGTTTTTAAATTTATTCTATGTTCTCTTATTTTTTAGATCATCATTGAAACAAAATTCACCCTTCCTTATATTCAAATATATTTTTTATAGGGATTTTCCCACCCATAAAGAATTAAGAACTAAATTGATCATTCCTAGAAACATTCTTTCTGAAAACCACACTTCATGATCCCATGAATGTCAAATCCTCATAACCACCATCAACAATCTGGGACAAGAGAATCAAAATCTGATGGATGAACACCATTTTTCCTATGAATAATTTTCCCAAATACGGCTTTACATTATATACCCTAATGAGGCATGTCAACTCAAGGATCCTTCATCCTTAAGAAAAGATCAATTTATCTATATACACACTGAAAACATCCAAGGAAAAAAATTGAACATCTTAAATGTTAAATCATTACAAACTAATTCTATTCCATTTCTTCATATCCAAAAAACCCAATGATC
This sequence comes from Viscum album, assembly GCA_963277665.1. NCBI lineage: Eukaryota > Viridiplantae > Streptophyta > Magnoliopsida > Santalales > Viscaceae > Viscum > Viscum album. Next base: position 1,146,889,738 of record OY728127.1, on the reverse strand, counting down.
CCAACATAAATAATCCATGCTTATATCCAAATTATTTTGCAGAATTCATATCCTCTAATGCCTTCAAGGGTATTAATTATTTTCTGTCATGGTAATTGTTTTTCATGTGAACATATTCTACATTATCCATGATTTCAAGACATTAAACTTGCAATTGAATGATATATATTAGTGACTGGGATAAAACCCCAAAACATTCAGCATAAGAAAAATTCAAGACTCATCTCACTAGACGTGACCACCAAAAGATCTGGGAAAATTAAAAAAAACAAATTGAGAGGTCACAAAAGTAATTTGGATGAAAAACTAAAAGGGGATGTCTATAAAAATCCACGACTATTTTTACAAGTATACTTTGTATCAGGATTCAAGAATATATTTTTCCACCGAGGAAAAAGACACAATTTTTATATGGTTCGTCATGTGACTGTAACAATAGTAAAATTAGGTATTTGTGGTCCCATGGTATAGAAAAAAGTTAGAGGACCAACCCCATGGAGAAAAAACACAAAATCCCACCAAATGATTTAGGCAATTCATGAATGTTCCATACATTCACCACAAAATTTGGGCCTTTTTCAATTAATAACAATTCTATGGCGGGGGAGTTATTTTTTTCATTGAAAAATTCATGACACACAATTTTCCATAGAGTCCATTATGTGATCCCCACATAGACAACACTTGTAAAGTATGAGTAGAAAAATGTCTCTATGATAAAAGGAGAATCATGTTGGATTTCAATGTGTTTCAAGTCATCTCTACACTGAGGAACGGTGATTCATTACAAAAATTTCTGAATATGGTAGCGTGGTGGTAAGAAATTTCATTGAAACCAGATTGTTAATTTCAAAAATTCATGTTGGAAATTTTTTGGTTCATTAAATACCACTTTTATGAGCTTCTAGGATTTTTTGGAATCCAAAAACATATTTTTATGTTAATTATAACATATCCATGGGTGTAAATCACCTCTTAGGAATTGATTTTACTACTTTTTTAGCCCAAAAAGACCCACGATTCAAATGATATCGTCATTAGATGTTGGGAATTTTTGATAATGGATTTAGTGTTCTCACTCAACTCACTCAAATAGATAATTTTCCATAACCTCACATAATTCCATTATATGTGGATCAATAGCATGATAGAAACCTCCTAGATTTCCTAGACACATGTCTCACATGTAATTACATCCATCCAATGTATGTCTATCCTACATGGCACACATTCACAAAAAAGCCATCATGGAATATATGCATCACCACTATAGTGCATGGCCAACCTACGCAACCAATGAGCATGGAGGAACAACATTACATACATGTGTGAGGGATTTTAAAAAAACTCATTTCCCAATGTCATATTTTTTCCAATGAATAATATTCCTGGGATCCTATTTTTTAATATATTTAATTGGAATAATAATATCAATACTCTTCCCACCCATGTAATTTGCTAATATCCTATAAACCCTCATTTAGTCTACCCAGAATGAAAAAGAAGAGGGAATTTGTTGGAGTGAAGGGATTAATGTTTATCAAAGCCCTAGAACACTGATGGATTTCATGAGAAATTAGTCTCCCTAGTGTAAAAATACTAGGGTGAAGGGGCTTTCCTTTGATAAAAATACGAGATCTCAATTTCCAAGAGAACATATGGATGCCTTTGAAGCTAAGAGCAAGGCCTCGCAAAAGTGTGGTTTTCTATGTTTTTCATTACTGTGGAAATTATCCCATGTTTAATCAAATAGAACATGGGTGAGTTACCCATATGATCTACTAAGTTACACATAATAGAGGTACCTATAAACGCAAAATAATATATCCTAGGTAAAGTAAAATCCACATTTCCAGGGAATCTCATATAGGAAGAACTCTATATCTAACCTAGGCATCTCATAGAAAAAGAACTCTCCAAATATCCTAGGTGTCGCAAGGATGAAATAACTCTGTAAACTATATCATATCACAAATTAAATAGAACTAATTCTCTTTATTAATTCCACCAAAAGTATACCAAATAAAGTCCTCTACTCGGGCCTCTATACAAGTTGGATCAAACCACAGGACACACCTGTGTTCCCTCTGAATTGATCATTCTTGTGGTAATGGTGGTCCAAAATTTAGAAACCCTATTAATATGGGTATTTATAATGTTCTCAATCATAAATTATCATGGTAATGAATATATTGGAATTTGAGTTTTTTCCAGGGACCTTACCATTTCAGACAGAGATGGGAAGAACTAGCCTTTAAAATTGATGATAACTAGTGTTTTATCCATCTGTCCTCCTCTTCGAAATTTTGAATTGGGAATCCCTCTTGGAATAAGTCCTATGTGTTTTTTATGTACATATCATACCTTCCTAACTCTATGTCCCTTCGTCCAGTAGAATAATGATGTTGTGTGAAGTACTAGATATTCCACTACCTCGTGTTTATCACACTGAGGATGAGTCACATGATCATAGATGTTTGTTGTGATCATATCACTGTAATGATCAAATAACCCAAAATGGACCTCCTACTCATTGTAAGCCCGAAAATAAAGTCACCATTCCCTAAATTGTCCATATTTTCTAGAGTCAAAACATAAAAGGACCATATTTATGATGAAACAACTAATTGGGAATCCCTAACAGGTGTATTCCCCAACCTTCTAAACTATATGGGATAAGATTCATGTATTCATCGGATATGTAGGGATCCTCCCAATGGCTCAAACCCAATAGATTTTAATCCATCATCATAATTTTTGGTCAATATTCTATGTATGATCAGTCTACCCTCCTAGAAGGATGTACTCCATTCAGATCCTTCTTACCTCACCCTCATTATCAAAAATTCCCAAAGATGTACATTCTATTTTATGGCTCTATTCCCTTCAAGATAAAACCTAAAGGTCTTCAAATTAATTACACCCACATCATCCTTATCTAGGAATTTTATTCCCAGATGTCCTTACTAATAATGCTAAACTCCATGATCTATTCCTCATAACATTATCCAAGAATTTACCACATTTCCTATATAGTGTAAACGAACTACGTGTGTTCTGATTCAATTCACAAGGATACAAAAGAAGGTACTATTTTTGGCCTAATACTGACATCAATGCCCAAAATACACCCTATATGAAAATAGACTTTATGGATCCAAATCATGAGGCTTTAAACAATGTTCCATTAAACAATGAACATCTATATAAATAAAAAAAATAATGATAAACTAATTTGTAGCATTGGATACTTAAATGGAGGACCATAGATATATTATAATAGTTCCATTTATAAAGAACCCTTGATATATTCACATGGTTATACCTGAATGTATATGTGATTCATTGGAAATGGGATGGGTAATAAGTCAAAATTTAATTTTTGTAATGGATTCATGAATATGAATTTTTTAGTACCCACGGTTTTGGGTATGTAACCATTTGTTGATTCATTTAATGGTTATAATGTTAATGGTGATGAATGTGAGAGTTGGGAAAACATTGAATGATGTTTTGAGGCAAAAGGGGAAGTCGCACGGGCCATGCACGGTTTGTCCAAATCGTGCGTTCAAATCGTGCGTAGATGGTCCTGGAGGTAGTAGAATCTGCATGGGCAGGGCATGATTTATCTAAATGTGTGGCCAAACCTTGCGATAAGGGTGGTTGAGGACGTGGATAACACATGGTTAGCGCACGGTTTGTCTAACCGTGTGAGAAAACCGTGCGACCACTTAAATGAGATCCTATAAAGGCGTATTTGACAGATTTTTTCCTCAAAGTGCCTCATTTTTCTTCTTAAGTGGCCCTAACTCAAGATTTCACTTCTACTAAGGTTAGAGAAGGTTCTACCCTCATTCCAGAGGTGATCCTAAGGCTTATCTTGGCGAACCGATGAAATATTCTTGAGGTATGTGATCGTTCTTCTTCATTCTTGATTAGTTTCTTATATCTACTTAGATCTACTTCCCTTCTTCTCTCAGTATCATAGATCTAAGTCTGTTATCAGTAGATCTAAGTGTGTGGATTCCAAATATGATGAGATTTGGTCTTGATATTTCTAGGAGAATAGATCAAAGGTGGTTTTTTGGAGAATCTACCTAGGTTGCTTGAGAGTTCTTCGATCGTTGTGGTTTTCATCAAAACCATTAAGGTAGGTGGCTTCACTCTCGACTCCTCTTGTTATAATTGATTGGCTCAGTTTCAAATTGGTTATTTGAATGGTTTTTATTATCAAAATCATGTAATAAATATTTTTTAGTGATGATTTATGGTTTTGAAGTAATTGTGTAATCTTGGTGAATTGTTGTGAAATGTGATTTGGCTTATTGAATTTAAAATATTGATTTTAAATCATGACTGTTGAAATTGTAAATGGATTCATGAAAAATGGGTTTTCAATAAAAAGGGCATTTTATTGAAATGGTTTGATATTGATATGACATTGATGGATTTGGTTTTCAATAAAAATGGTGTTTTTCTGGAATGGTTTGGAATTGAAATGGATAGAGATTGAAATGGATTTGATGGATTTGGTTTCCAATAAAAATGGAGTTTTACTGAAATGGTTTGGAATTGCAATGATTTTGATGGAAATGGTTTTCAATAAAAGGGTGTTTTTTTGAAAGGGTGTTTTGGAATGACTTTTGGGAATATGTGGTGTGTGTTCATGTTTCATGTATGAGGCTTGGTTGAAATATGACCTTATGCTTGGTGCCAAACTTTTAAGGGCCCAACGGTAACAATATTTACAATTTTTGGTTGGAATATGACCTTGTGCTAAGTGCCAAAGGAGTAATGGATCATGGGAAACAATTACCTTGTGACGACTTGGTATATCGACGAGAGACCACTCATGAGTATGGAACTGTCATAACGAAGCATGCAAGGTTGGTAGCATGGGTTGGGAAATGGTTGGGTGTGCCAAAAAGGAATGTTTGTGAAATAGTTCTTAAACTAGTTTGGTTATTTTTCTTGAAAAATAACTTGTTGAAAAAATTGGTTCTAATTTCTCTTGGAATGCCTTTGGTTATGAATGGTTTTTAAAACTTGTTTATATTTAGTTATACACTTATTTTGAGACATTTTATTATATAAAATGTTTTTATAAAAATGTGACTAACTCTTCTATACTAGTGGCGTGAGTGGGGAAGTCCTTGGGGAAAACCTACTGAGTTTTATACTCACCCCTACTTTGGTACGTTGGTGCTTTTTCAAATGTCATATTCTCGGACATAGGTAATGGTAAGGCATCTTATTGCAAGTGGTTCGTGGTGATTCATGGAAGATGTGGTTGTGATTTGAGCACAGAGATTGATGTAGAGCTGTGGTGTGTGTCTTGGTTTACTTTGGGTATTTTATTTATTCTTTTCCATAGCACTCTGATTTTTTTGTTGGTTGTATTGGTTTATGGGTTGTATTGTGAAATAGTGTGTTTCCCTTTTGGTAATGGATGTGTTGGTTGTTTTGCTAACATGCATCATATAGTTGTTGTTATTGGATCCTTTGGTTGGTTGGAAATTTGGTTTATTTATTTAAATGGTTAATCATACCCCACTTGTAGTTGAAACCCTTCAACATTTATTGCCAGCCTTTGGCGTCTTGGGTATCTCGCTTAAGGCCTAGTGATGACTCGTTGGGATCTCAAGCCAATGAGAATTAGTGGGTCATCACAAATGGTGTCAGCTTGTTCAGTCCTTGCCTAATATGTACTCATCAGTGTTCTTGCTCTGGGAGTTGAAATTAATTCTTGTATATTCCTTGGGTCGAAATCATTGACAAGAGTAGGATTTTCGGAACATGAAATGTATAGTATAAAAGGACGTAGCTAACCCATTTATGCTAAACTTCAAGTTACCAGGTTTTTTGGAACATAAGTGTTTTGGTTACAATTCTAGAATGTTTGAAATCTCATCGTCACGGGTTAAGCCAATGCGAGGAGCATAACAAGCATTTTAGAGGAATGAATTCCCACTAGGATTTCATATCTCATTGTGAGGAATGAGTATGTATTTTGTGACATGTGTGATTTTTTGAAAAATGAAGAAATTGTTTTCAAGTGAATGATTTTCTATACATGGTATTTGATTTATTTTGAAAATGGGTTGATTTTCAAAAGGCATGAAAAATGTTTTAAAAAATGATTGAACATGGGGAAAAGGTTGTTTTGAAAATAATGATGTGATTTATGATTCGATAGAATTTTAAATGCTAAGCCATCAGTTTATAGAGAGTGAGATTAAATGATTTTTTGTTGGTTTAGGAAATGGAACCCAGTAAGCATCGTCAGAACCAACCCGAAGTGGCTATAGAGAATGTGGTTGCACCAGAATCACGTGTCAACCAAGAGCTGGTTCTGATTATTCTACATGCTATTGAAGATTTGGATACGGGGAACCATAGGAATGATCCAAGGAATGTGGATCATACCATCTAGTTCACGAATCAGAATCCACCGAACTTTCGGGGTAATACTGAACCCGAGAAGGTGAAGGTGTGGCTAAGTATGATGAATCGTATCTTCGATTTCATCGACGCACAAATAGAGAGGAAGTTAATGTTTGCGATGTATATTCTTGAGGATCTCTGACGTCAGTGGTGGGATTTAGCAGTACATGCTAAACTGGATGACGGACTTACCTGGGAGGATTTTGAAGAATTTTTCAACAAATAATTCAATCCTCACACGTTCACGATCTAGAAAACGATGGACTTATTCATTTGGAAACAAGAGACTTTCTATGTGACAGAGTATGCAGCTAAATTCATGAATTTAGTCCATTTTTCAGAAGATGTTGTGACAAGTGCATTGTTGAAGGCACGCATCTTCACATTGGGGATAAGTTAAGAGATTCAATTGAAGATTACAATGCTTCATATTACAGATTATACAGAGATGGTGAACAGAGTGACTGTTTCGGAATGTGATATCTCGGGATCGATAGGAAGAAGAATGATGATACCAAAGGGAAATGGTGGTAACTCAACTATTGGTAACAAGAGTAAAAGGAATACCTATTTCCATAGTGTGAGGGAAAATCAGAACCAGATGACGGGATCCGTGTACCTACCTCCATGACCCCAGAGAAAAGCAGGTTTCTTTCAATGTGGTTTGATTCACCACATAAAGCGAGAGTGTACAGCGCAACCTAGATCATGTCACAATAGAAATCATATGGGGTAATCTACATTACTATTATAGGAATGCTCTGAGGTCACACACACATGAAACTTCTCAGGCATCGCAAGATTCGTATGCTTCGACAGGACAAGGACAACAGAATCAGTCTCATCAGTATAATAGAGCTAGCCATAGTGATTCTAGTAATACCATGACTCCTCAACTAGGGAAATCTCAGCAAGGCCACATGTAGAACAATTCAGCAACAAAACAATTGTATGGAACTGGGAAGATGATGGTCAAGGATTAGGCTGGACCACCTATGGTGAGAGGTACGATTGATTTGAATTATACCCTTGTGCAAGTTTTGTTTGATATTGGTTCATCACATTCCTTAATTGCTTCTTGTTCTGTTTAATTTCTATGTTTAAAACTCGAAATGATGCCTTCTATTTTGAAACTAAAAACTCCTCTTGGTGAAATAGAATCTCAAGACATTGTGTGTAGAGAATGTGCTATTACTGTTGATGGAGTTGAGTTAAAATGGGACTTCTCGATGTTGGACATGGATGCCTTTGATGTAATCATGGGTACAGATTGGTTGACAATGTTTAAGTCCCACATCGACTATTATAGGAAAACGGTTAGTTTCACAACCGAGGACGACATAAACCTTCTCTTTAGAGGAGAGAGGACGGTAAAGAAAGGTGAAAAGAGCATGTTGGCACCAATAGTGGGAACAATCTCTTACCAACTGGCTGCATTAAATTTGGCATCAATGGAAGAGATTGAGGAAAATTGTTTTCCAACTATTGTGGATCAATTTATAGTGGTCTTTCCTGATAACTTCTTAGGGATACCACCTCTAAGGGATGTGGAGTTCATGATTGATCTCCTTTTGGGGACCAGTACTGTTTCTCTTCGGTCTTATAGGATGGAACCAATAGAGTTATGGGAATTGAATGTGTAGTTAGAGGAGATTGTAAGAAAGGGTTTCATTTGACCATGTAATTCTCTGTGGGTATCAGAAGTTTTATTTGTGAATAAGGCATATGGAACTCTTCGGCTTTGTTTTCATTATCATAAGATTATAAAAGTTACGATAAAGAATTGATATCCACTTCCACACATTGATGAACTGCTCGATCATTTAATGGGAGCTCATTGGTTCTCTAAGATTGACTTGCGATCATGATATCACCAATTGCGAGTCCGTAAGGAGGATATTCCAAAGTCACCTTTCAGAAGCCAATATGGCCAGTACGAATATGTAGTCATGCATTTTGGCCTAACGAAAGCACCAGTGGTCTTCATGGATCTAATGAATCGGATATTTCTGCGATATCTGGATTCTGTTGTTGAGGTGTTTGTGGAGGATATCTGTGTTTATTCAAAGATAAGGGCTGATCATGAGTTGCACATGGAAAATGTGTTACAAATCTTGAGAGAACTTCGTTTGTATGCCAAATAATCAAATTGTGATTTTTGGATATTGGAAGTAGATTTCCTTGGCCATGTCATATCTGAGAAAGGAATTTCTGTTGATCCTGAAAAGATAGAAGCTGTTATCTCTTGGAAACCACTAAAAATGTGTTCTAGATACGAAATTTTCTTGGTCAAGCTGGTTACTAAAGACACTTTGTGCATGATTTCTCATGGCTAGCATCACCAATAACATCTCTGAAAAAGAAGAATTATCCATTCCAATGGACGCAAGAATGTTAGAAGTCTTTCCAGGAACAAAAAGTTCTTCTTACATTAGCACCTTTATTGATCTTTCCAAAATCCGGATAGGGGTATGTGGTTTATTGTGATTCTACATGATCAGGGTTGAGTTGTGTTCTCTTGCAAAGAGATCATGTGGTTTCTTATGGTTCAAGGTAGTTGAGGGTGCATGATAATACTTACAAAACACATGATTCGGAGTTAGATATAGTCATCCATGCTTTGAAAACATAGAGACATTATCTCTTTGGTGAAAAAATTACTATGTTTACGGATCAAAAAATCTTGAAACACATTTTCTCACAGTGAGATTTGAATCTAATGCTAAGAGATGGATCAAGTACCTCCATATGTTTGAATCAGACTTGATGTACACACCAGGAAAGGGGAATTCAGTGGCGGATTCATTCAGTAGAAAGTCATATGCTCAGTTAGAGAAAGAAGCTTCAGATGAATGGCAGTTGATTTCGGTCGTAGCCTACATGCATGTGAAATGTGAAGACCGAGGTAATGTTTTTGTTTTATTTTTAGCTAAACTTGTTCCTGATTTAGTAAGGGTGATAAAAGAAGCACAATTATCTAATTCCAAATGTCTTGTTGTAAGTTCAAAACACAATGGTGGGGAGACCATTGATGGCTGGAAACTTGATGGGGGTCCAGTTTTGTGTTTCAGAGATCGCATGATTGTACCTATGGGTTTTCAAGAACAACTCCCTCATTCTTACGACCATTCAAGATGGGTTGTACACCTAGGTACACATAAGATGTATAAGGTGTTGAGGGTATAGTTTTCGGTGGAGCGGCATGAAAAGGAAGGTGCTCGAGTTCGTCTCGCGGTGCTTAACTTGTTAGCAGTTTATGTTGAGCATCATAGACTAGTTGGTATGATACAATCATTACCTATCCCATGGAGAAAACGGGATCAGATAACAATGGATTTTGTTACAGGTCTTCAAAGAATGGTCCGGAAACATAATGCCATTTGGGTGATATTTGATCGTCTAACCAAATCATCCCACGTCATCCCTATTCATGAAACCCATATGGTGGAAGATCATTCAAACGTATATATCTGAGAAGTGGTAAAGAGGCATTGTGTACTAGTGTCTATAGTCATAGATAGAGATCTGAGGTTCACATCTCTTTTCTAGAAATCATTACAATAAGCCCTTAGAACTTAGTTGACTATGAACACGACGTATCATCCTAAAACAGATGGGAAATCCGAGCGGATGATACAAAGCATGGAAGATATATTGTGGGATTCTGTAATGGATTTTGGGGGCTCATGGGAGGATAATATACCATTAGTATAGTTCTCATACAATAAAATCTATCATGACTCGATACACATGGCTCCATTTGAACCATTTTATGGGCGTCCCTGTCGTTCTCCACTATGATTGGTGGAAACTGGTGAAACTTCACAAGATGGACCAAGCTGTGTCCAAGAAACAACGGATAAGAATCAATTAATTTGAAAGAGGATGGAGATAGCTCAGAGCTGTCAGAAATCTTATGCAGATCATCGTCAAAGATGGTTGTCGTTCGTTGTGGCTCATCATTTCTTCTTGAGGATCTCTCCAAGGTTTGGACATTGTCGTTTCGGGAATCAGGGAAAGTTATATCCAAGATAAATTGTCCCTTCTGAGATAATAGAACCAGTTGGAGATGTGGCATATCAGCTAGAATTACCACCACAATGTAGTTCGGTGCATAATGTGCTCCATGAATATCAGTTGAAAAAGTAACAGCCTAATCTTGACCACGTGATCAGATGTGATCATGTTGATCTAGAGCCAGTTGCTTCATTGATACATATCCCCGTACGGATTGTGGATATGTAAGAAAAAGTATTTCATGGAAAAAGAATCGGTCTAGTGTGGGTTTTATGGCACCATGGTTAGTTTCAAGAAGGGACTTGGGAATGTGAAAAGGAAATAAAAGAGCAGTGGTAAGAATTCATTCAGTTGGGTGAAGGGTTTCTACTTTCTAAGGATGGAAAGACCAATGGGGGGGAGAATGTAGTACCCCCAATTTCTGGTATGTAACCCTTTCTTGATGCTTTTAATTGTTATAATGTTCAGGTTGATGAATGGGAGAGTCGGCGGAACATGGAATGAAGTTTTGAGGCAAAAGGGGGAGTTGCACGGGGGGCGAACGGTTTGTCAAAACTGTGTGGCCAAACTGTGCGTAGTTGGTATTGGGGGAATTAGCTTCTGCACGAGTGGTGCACATTTTGTCTAACCGTGCATCCAAACTGTGCGAAAAGGGTGGCTGAGGAAGTGGCTAATGCACAATTAGCACATTTTTGTCTAATCGTGCAAGCAAATCGTGCGGGCACTTAAAAGAGATCTAATAAAGGTGGATCTCACGCATTTTCCCCCTAAGATCCTCGTTTTTCATTTTAAGAGGCCCTAACTCTGTATTTTTCTTCTCCTAAGGTCAGAGAAGGTTCTCCTATCATTCCAGAGGTGATCTGAAGGCTTCTCTTGGAGAATCGATGTCAGATTCTTGTGGTATGTGATCTTTCTTCTTCGTTCATCATTGGTTTCTTTGATCTACTTAGATCTACTTCTCTTATTATCTCAGTTTCTCAGATCTACATCAGTTATGGGTATATCTATGTGTGTGGATGCCAAATATGATGAGATTTGGTCTTTATCTTTCTAGGAGAAGAGATCTAAGGTTGGTTTTGGAGAATCGACCCGGGATTCTTCAACGTTCTCCATCCATTGTGGTTTTCATCATAACCTTTGAGGTAGGTGGCTTCACTCTCAACTTCTCTCGTTAGAATTGATTGAATTAGTTTCAAATTGTTTTATATGAATGGTTTCAATTGTGAACTGAATGGAATAAATCTTCTAAAGTGCTGATTTATGGTTTTGGTGTAATTGTGAAATCTAGGTGAATTGTTGTTCAATGAGATTTGGCTTCTTGAATTTAAAATTTTCATTTTAAATTATGATTCCTAAAACTTTAAATGGTTTGATAAAAAATGTGTCTTCAATAAAAAGGGAGTTTTATTGAAAAGGTTTGAGATTGAAACGACTTGGATGGATTTGTTTTTCAATAAAAATGGAGTTTTATTGAAATGGTTTGGAATTAAAATGGTTTGAGATTGAAATGAATTTGAGGGATTTGGTTTTCAATAAAAACGGAGTTTTATAGAAATGGTTTGGAATTGAAATGGTTTTGATGGAATTTGTTTTCAATAAAAAGTTTTTTTTATTGGAGGGTTGTTTTGGAATGACCTTTGGGAATATGTGGTGTGTGTTCATTTTGCATGTATGAGGCTTGGTTGAAATTTGACCTTTAACTCAGTGCCAAATGTTTAATGGAACGATGGTAACTATATGTATGAGGGTTGGTTTAAATATGACCTTGATCATGGTTCTAAAGTGTAATGGCACATGGGAAACTATTACCTTGTGACGACTTGATAGATCGATGAGAGACTGCTCATGAGTATGGAACTGTCATACCAAATCAAGCATGTTTGGTAGCAAGGGTTGGGAAATGGTTGGGTATGCCAAAAAGGAAAGTTTGTGAAATGGTTATTAAGCTTGTTTGGTTATTTTTATAGAAAAATAACAAGCAGGAAAAATTGGTTTCAATTTCTCTTGGAATGCCTTTGGTTATGAATGGTTTTGAAAACTTGTTTGTATTTAGTTATAAACAAATTTTGAGAAAAAATTTAATATAAAATGTTTTTATATAAATGTTTCCAACTATTCTATCCTATTGTCATGAGTGGGGAAGTCATTGGGGGAAAGCCTACTAAGTTTTTTAGTCACCCATGCTTTGGCACATTGGTGCTTTTGCAGATGTCGTATTCCGAGACACAGGTAAAGGTAAAGAATCTTATTGCTTGTGGTTCGTGGTTATGCTTGGGAGATGTGGTAGTGATTGGAGCATGGATCTTGATGTAGAGGCATGGAGTGTGTCTTGGTATACCTTGGGTATTTTTTTATTCTTCCTCATAACACTCTAATTTGGTGTTGGTTGTATTGGTTTATGGGTTGTATTTGTGGAATTGTGTGATTCCCTTTTGGTAATGGATGAGTTAGTTGTTTCATTGACATGCATCACGTAGTTTTTTTAGTGAATTCTTTTGTTGGTTGGATATTTGGTTTATTTATTTAAAGGGTAAATCATCCCCCACTTGTAGTTGATACCCTTTGGCTTTTATTTCCTGTCTTTGGCATCTTGGGGATGTCCTTTAAGGCCTAGTAATGACTCGTTGAGCTCTCAAGCTAATGATAATTGGTGGGTCATTACAAAATTTAATCTGGAGGAGTGTCCTAGAATATGAAAAAATTCCCCCATGAGGGTTGATGATCCGAAAATCTTATCCTCTAGACTAATGTGAGATTTTATGTGTAAATGGTAAATACATAAATGACTTCATGTCTTTGGAAATATGTTCTTTAAACCATCAAGGTCATGGGAATGATTGGGTATTTATGGTTCAATGGATTAAAATAGTTGGGATCCAGCCCATATGAAATGGCTAAAAAATTAACCATGATTAAAGATAAGGCCAAGGCTGTGAGTGTTTTTTTGTCATGATTATGTTTAACTAGTATTTATAAAATGTCCTTGAGGAATTCAGGATTCCATTCAACTTTATATAAATAATATAATCTATACTAAATTAACTACTTTGTGAAATAAAAATGAAATTTTAGGCATTAAACATATAATGATCCCATTATTCTATTACTCTCAAACAGTAATTCATTCAATAAAATATATTATTTTCTACATTTTTATTTTATTTTTAACATTTTCAAAATAAAAACCACAACCACCATATTTTTTTTATAAATTATTGAAAAATTAACACATTAAACCAATAAAACTCCTTGATAGATAAAACATGCTTCTCTATAACCTATAAATAATATTAAAAAACTTAATAAATGTGACTCATTATGGAAATTTATTCAAATTTTATCATAATTCTTAATGATTTCCATCCTTTAGGATGTGTTTATTTATAATAAATTTGTTCAATATATAAATATTATTTCATCAATTTTTTATATAAAAGTTTTTTCTACTACATCATATCACCATGTCTCAAACATTAATCATCATTGTGATGAACCACAACCAGAAATATTCTATCCTTCTAATTCCTTAAGTCATTTTTCAAATTCTATTTCTTTTATATATTTAATAAACTTTTCATGTATTGATAATTTTGTGGAATTCATTGAATGAATTGAAAAAAGTGACACATGTTTAATAAATGATATTTTTAAAATTTTGAGATTTTATTGGCCATATATGATCCTACTAATCTTGAAAAATATATTTCATTATTTAAGGATAATTAATTTTAGTATATAGATGAGTTCATAGAGTAATATATTTCCTTTCATCTATCCATTATCCAAAAAACCAATCTTGGATATATAAATTAGTGATATCTTATTCATTATACATCACCCCTATTAAAGAATGAAACTATATTAGTTGACTTTTTATTGGATTTTGAATATTTTTAGAATTTGTAACATCTATAAATTATTATTATTTATACAATTAAATATTCATTATTTTCATTAATTATTAAGACCAAACCCAGTAGTGGAACACATAAAAAGTAAAAAATAACATTTTAAATTTTATTATATAGTTAAATAATTAATTTTATGATGTGTTCATGTACTTATTAACCTCATTAAACATTATATATATATAAATATATATATTAAATGTATTTATATAATAAGTAGTGAATGGATCCCATATAACTTGATTAAAATATATTTTCTTAAAAAATGAAAGGAGAGTATTTGAAACATATTAAAATGTTTATATATAGATATAAAATCAATGAATAAGAATAATTAATAAAGAATACATTGAGGGTTATATATGTTTATAGGATGCAACAAGTCACCTGTCTGAATCCTAGCTCAAATTTTGGTTGATGATTCATAGATTTTTGTTTTTCACATTTCATGTATATACATTAAAATAATTAATATAATGATTTATGGGATCAATAAAAGACATATAATTGTTAAAAAAATTATTACATGTAAGGGGAATGAGTTATTCATCAATAGTTGCAAGCGATCAATGGAATTTCATTGGCTATAGGTTTTAATTCTTCTCCATCCATGTGAGTCTAAACTAATAAATTATTTTTAATGTAAATAAATACAATATGCATATATTCTATCATGTTATATAGTATTTTCATCTATTATTTTACTATTTTTATAAACATGATGTGAATTTTTTTCCATAATTAATAAAATAATGTAAAAATAAATATAAAACAATATATGGTGTTGGGATGGCTATTATATTATCAATGATTTTTCCAAAAGAATGAAGTAAGATTCATCATAAAAAACTAAACTCTATTCATTTTCATAAAAAGAAAACAAATAAAAATTAATTCTATGATGTCTATAATATAATTAGTTACAAATTACAAGATGATATTAAAATATTGAATATATAAAAATTATCAATATATTAGTGGGAAATAAATGGGATCGAATCAATAATTGGTTCATACCTCGTCCCATGCATCGAGCTTTGGTCTGTTCATTATATTTCTATTTAATAATTTCAAACAACATATATATATACAAAAAATCATGTATGTTTTATTAAACTATAAAATTTTCTATTTATTTTCTTTGAGGTTAAAAAATAATTAAAATAATAAAACTGTAACCATATTCAATAAAATGTTCTGAATTTTATCTTTTTAGGGTGATTTACTTTTTTGATAGATAATAAAAATATAAAAAAATATTACTCATCGTATAAATTAAATATCCCCATAGACATTATTTAAAATAAATGCATAATTTACTAATTTTTAGTGGATTTAACATTTAATTACAATTTATTTCACTAATGGAAAGCGAATTTATGAAATAATTTCTCATTAATGGTAGATTTTAGTGTGATTGGATATGTTTTAATGATATGATAAGGTTTAACTCTATAAAATAATTTAGATGGTGTTTCTTTCTATGTGAGTTTATAACAAGTATATTGGGTAATTTTTTTATCTACAATCCTCATTGCAGCCAACCAGTATATGTGAATATTTTAAACTTAATTAAAGATATATAAAAATTTAGATATGGTTTTCACTTTTTAAAAAAAACCAATATCTGGAATTTTTATATGACAATTATAACTACTATGTTTTTCTGACCAATGAATGTGTACATGTTCTCTAATTATATTATTCCTTAATAAAAAAATAACCGAACAATAAATATTTAATGGGGTTGTGAAATGTACAAAAAATGAAGATATCATGGTAGATATATTAATTTTTTACTTAAAATTTATTAATATAGCATGTTTTAAAATTTTATGGTAAAAATTATGGGGTTGTTTTAGTGGAAATTAATATGTTGTCAAAATAATTTAAATTACCTATATTTCTGATTAAAATCGTATAAGATAAGTAGAAAATTGTTTTCACTTAATCATGTGCTGATTTAGTGTGATTTTTGACATATGAATTCCTTTCTATGATCACTATAATATTTTATCCTAAATATTTTTTTAATAAACTTGATGATAAAATTGTTTCAATTAATTATAATACTAACGCCTTTGTGTGAATCTTGTTTTTTTTCACATTCAAATAATGATTTTAATTTTGTTTATAATATTAATATTAATGAACTTGTAAAAATATTCTTATTTATATAATTTTATTAAATTGTTTAAATGTAAAATTTCCTAAGAGTGTGAATAGTAAA
Source organism: Viscum album (assembly GCA_963277665.1). Lineage (NCBI taxonomy): Eukaryota > Viridiplantae > Streptophyta > Magnoliopsida > Santalales > Viscaceae > Viscum > Viscum album. Next base: position 1,146,873,139 of record OY728127.1, on the reverse strand, counting down.
GTGTAGCAGTGTGATCATAGTGTGATCCAAAATTTTAATCAATTGTTATAAAACTATTTAAATTATATATTTATTTACAATTAAAATTTTAATAATCAATTTTAGATAACAATTTTTTATATTTTTTAATGTTCAAAACATTCAAAATCATCACGTAAACTTATTTTAATGTTTCTAGGGTAGGTGAAGGTGATTTTGTGCACCCACAACAAAATTGAAGCAAAAAAATTACAAATTGGTCAAGATATTAATAACACATGTAGTTTGGAAATCGATACTTCACATTCAAATACATTTTATCATCTTAGATTAATATTCATTATATATTAATATAATACACACTATATTCATAAAACATTAGTGTTTTTAGAGACGTGTATACCTAAAAAACATATACAAAGATGTTCTACATTATTTCTTATTATGTTTATCACAACAAAAACCATTCAAAAATAATATACTTGAAACCATTATTCATAAAATGAGATTATGAGTCATGAAAAGGGTGATATCATAATCTCAATAAGGGTAAACATAATAGATATTAATCAATGAACATATTTTTTAAAAAGACAATCATAATGGTATGAGAACATTATAATAAAATACAATAATTCTATAAATCATTCAAAGAAAATGAATCACTAATCATGAAATGAATATTTTTCACAAAAACAGACATAATTCATAAGGTTGTGGGATCATCCATTACCTATCATGATCCCTGAGAACATATCATAAGAATAATAAATATGTTTTTCCTTCCGTAAAAGAAAATAAAAAAACTTCCATAGTCATAGTTCAAGCTCAAGATTATAATTGTGTATGATTTCTGATAATAGAAACTCGTACCTAGTAAGATCCTAAAATTATCATAGGAGTAACTTCATTCTATTTTACAATATTGTTTCATTGGATTTTTTAACTCTATTATCTATTAATAAATTATAAACACTCTCATAATTTCCCAATACAATGGGCAACTATAATGAACCCACAATATTTCATAAACTATATCAATATCACACAAGGAATAATAATAATCCATATATATTTGATCCATGAGAACATAAAAATTTCATAACTTCTACATATCCTTATAACGACCCAAACTTTAAATACATTGTTAATAATTCAAAATTGAATCAAACTTATTACAACATATGAAAAACCCACAAAGGACCGTATAGGTATAGTGTCTTTAGAAACTGGGAATCATAAACAAATGGTTCATAAATCTTCTACAGTGTCTCCCATTTATTTCATCATATCTAGGGTCCCTTTTAGCATATTCTACTTAATATCCATCTTCCTGAACTGGGGAAAATAAAATATAAAAGGGTGATCTCAAATGCTCAGCAAGGGAAAATAAAGGAAATAAAAATCATATCATATCTTTTTGAAAATCATAACCTGCAAAATAGATCATAATATCTTAACATGGAATAAATCATAGAAGTGAAAATGAGATCCCCATAATCATAACATGAAACTTGAAACTTTTTGGCATGCACACATAATCATGGAAAATCATTTCTTGTTAGTCATGACTCATTGCCAAGACTATCTTAGTGGACAAAGTCCCATTCTGAACCGAGTCACCCTCTTTCCAGTCCTGTTTCACTAAACCGGTATAACCTACTGTTCCAGCCATGTCTATCTCATGAGATATAAAATCTTTACCCAATGCATTTGAGGGAGATATAGGTCCCACCCATCTTATAATGAATACTTTCTTATGTGTGCCACATAATCATAAATCATACATCATCGCATAACACATGTAACAAAAACATCATTACATCATAAAACAAATCATATAAGGTAAATGACTTCATAAAAATAATTCCCTCACAACATAATCAAATAAATGTAATAATAGGGATAAAAACATAACCCTTTATTATCTTAGATGGAAAATAATTTTGATAAAACACTTGAACTCCATTCTTGAGGAAAATATCCTTTCTTCTTCATAAACACTTTTCTTTTCTTAACATGTCATACAATTATAAACTAAAAGAAGTTGATTAAAAATAATCTTGAAGACTTTTAAAGGAAGCTTCTTGGAAATATTGTTTTAAGAATCCATTCATGTCTTATAAGTTAAAAAAAACATTCTTCGTACTTTTGTCGGAGAAGTCAAAAAGTACCTCGTACGAAAAAACAACAAAAGATTTCTTTCATATTCTTTACTAAAAACTCACCGAAGGGTAAAATTGGATTTAAACTATTGTAAGTGGATGGAAACAATATTACATATTGAGGGAACATGGATGTGGATGATAAAATACACCCCAGTAAATACTTACGAATAAACAATCTCGGAAAAAATGAGATTGTGATATTTCTGTTACCTTAGGTCCGATTTTCTTTGTACGTGTCCGAAGATCCTGTATAATGGTTTAAATAATTTTATTGACTTATTCCAGAATCATACATATTGATATGATATCATATATGGTCATATTCTTAGCTTCTTGTTAGTAATATTTCAATGTTACTTGTTACTCGGGTCTTTATTTCCTTATGTTCATATGCGTGTTTTGCCTAATAAATTCTTATTCTTCTTTTAAGGTTATAGATACATTATACCCAGAATGGTATTAGTGTAACATATATCATATTTACTCATTCAATTCATTTATATAATTACTATGTAATGATGATCATGTAGAACGAGTTGCATCACATCGTGGAGACGGTATTCCGTACGTACGCACGAGTGATGATATCGTTCTTATGATCGTGGAATTGTATTGGAGTATATATATATTATTTCAGTATCAATATTACTTTATAATAATCATAAATAGTTACTCATTACACCACTATACCCATCCTTGTAAGGTGGTGGTGGAAAATAGATTACACCACGGCGTGGAGACGGTATTCCGTACGTACGCACGGGCGGTGATTTCATTTTTCCGTAGGATGGATAGAAGGTGAATTAGGGTTGTTTCATATAATAACATATCAGTATGTAAGTAATACTTATGTTATTACTTTATCATGAAACAACTAAAGAAGAAGAAGTTGAAGAAGAAAGAAATTGAAAAGATCGGTAATGGATATTACCTCTTCTTTGGAACGCCTCTTTGAATCCTCAACTTAGGGAACTAAGATTGGTCTTTGAAGAAGACCAGGACCTCTAGGATTATTCTTGCGAAGTGGAGAGGAGAAAATGGAAGGGGATGGCAGAGCTTGAGTGCTCAAATTGGTGTGAGGAGGAGGGGGAAGAGGTGCCCTTTAATAAGGGAGGAGAGGGGCACCTTAGGAATATCTCAAAATATTATTTTATATTAAAGTCAAAATCGGTTAATAATGGTTACAAAGGGTATTATTTCGAAGCTAAAGTGGGGATGGGTCGAAATCCTATCAACCAATAGGATTTAGACAAGTTTAGTGTATTATTTTGACCTTATCAATTAGATTTAACTCTAAGTTAAATAATTTAACTTTTACCGTGTCTTTTTGTTTTCTTTCACTTTATGGTTAATACAATTACTATAACATGCCAAACGAACCCCAAATTGTTTATTATTAATATATATATATCCTTATCTAAGTCATTTTACCGAACCATAGATTTTTAGGAATAAAATAACAATTAATAATATAATATTTGATTTAAAAACTATTTTGTGTCAATTTTGACACTATTTGATATACGATTTTTGTGAAAGTCATAACAGAATTATATGTTCAAACCAAGTTGATTAAATCAACACTAATATATCTTAGTAACCTATAAAATTAGTGGAATTCATAAAAAGTCTCAAATTACATTTATTTTGGTGTTTATAACATCAATTAGGTCAATATTTCATAAATAAGATAATTACTGCATCATAATTGTGTCATAAATAAATTAAATTATATAATGTCTAAAAATTATAAATAAAATACCATTATGTAGGAAATTGTTTTAGCTTTCTAATGAATATTTATAGTCGAATGTATCTTATGTATAACCCCATATTAAAAATGATTTACTTATTAAACTTTGATTTTAACTATTTTAACCCTTCTTTAAATAAATTAATAATAAATGTCCTAATCTAACCCAAGTGGGCCTAAATGGTCATATTTTATTCATAAGGTTGTTTTTGGTCGAATTACACTTATCCAATAGAATTAGGACATGTGTTAGGTTAATAGAAATATCATATTTACCCCTATTTACTATTAACCGCGGTAAAAAAAGTAAAAAGTTACTATTCACCAAAAAATTATTTTTATCTCATTGAACCACATTTTACTTACTGATATAAACCGTGTCTGTCAGATTTTCGAAATTCCATTCACAGAAGCGGTAAAATAAAGTTTTATGCAAAGTTCAGTTTTTAACCTCCCTCTTAGTGGTTTTACTATTCATCAAAAATTGAAAGTTTTCAGGAAAATACCAAAATTTCACCCTAGGCTAATTTCGATAATCCAAATCCAAAAATTAAATCCATTTTGAAAAATAAAATTTATAAAATTTCAAAAAGTGGTTATTACTATTCATAATGGCTAGTTTAAATAATATTTTAATAGCATATTGTTGTTTAGTGAAACTCGGTATTGCGTACAACGCAAGCTATCGAGGAAGGTCATGATTCTGTGTAAAGTAAGTCAAGCTAGTGTGTAGTGAAAGATTCCTTTGATGATATATATATAACATAGAAACAAAATATTCCTCATAAAAATCTCGGGTGTTACATTCTACCCCCCTTAAAAAGAATTTCGCCCTCGAAATTCATCACTTTGTAACAAACAGATGAGGATACTTCTCCATCATCATATCCTCAAGCTCCCATGTAGCTTCTTCTAATTGGTGGTTCCTCCATAAAACTTTCACCAATCGAGTGGTCTTGTTTCGTAGGACTTTTTCTCTACGATCCAGAATCTCTATCGGTTGTTCTTCATAGGAAAGATCTTGCTCCAGCGGTACAGCTTCTGAGCTGAGTACATGTGAAGGATCAGGTATGTACTTTCTCAGGAGAGATACATGGAACACATCGTGAACTTTAGAGAGATTCGGTGGAAGCGCCAATCGGTAAGCTACCTTTCCAACACGATCCAATATTTCGAAAGGACCGATATATCTAGCGTTGAACTTCCCCTTCTTTCCAAATCTCATAACCGTCTTCCATGGAGATATTCGTAAGAACACTTTATCACCCACTTCAAACTCTAGGTCTTTTCTTCGGTTGTCGGCATAACTTTTCTATCGACTCTGAGCTGCTCTTATGTGTTGTTGAATAGATCTGACCTTTTCTTCCATTTCATCAACGAGATCAGGTCCTAATAGCTTTCTTTCCCCAACTTCATCCCAGCAAGTTGGAGTCCAGCATTTCTTTCCATAGAGAGATTCATATGGATCCATCTGAATACTGGAGTGAAAGCTATTATTATAAGAAAATTCCACCAAAGGTAGGTGTTGATCCCAACCTCCTTTGAAATCCATAGATCAAGCTCTCAACATATCTTCTAGGGTTTGAATTGTTCTCTCAGACTGACTGTCTGTCTGGGGATGATAAGCAGTGCTGAAACTCAACTCTGTATCCAGAGTATGCTGAAGACTTTTCCAGAACTTCGATGTAAATCTCAGATCCCGATCAGATATAATAGAAAGTGGTACTCCATGCAATCTTACCACTTCCTTTACATATATCCTAGCAAGCTGATCTAGAGATAAATCCTCTCTAATATTAATGAAGTGTGCAGACTTTTTAAGATGATCAACTATGACCCAAATAGCATTATTGCCTTTGGATGTTTTAGGAAGCCCTGTGAAAAAGTCCATAGTGATGTTTTCCCATTTCCATTTGGGTATGGGTAATGGTTGTAACATCCCCTTAGACTTTTGTCTCTCATCTTTAACTTGTTGACAAACCAAGCATCGAGAGACATATTCAACAACATCACTTTTCATGCCATCCCACCAGAAGTACTCTTTCAGGTCCCTATACATCTTCGTGCTTCCAGGATGAATAGAGAATGAAGAACTATAAGCCTCATCTAGCAGCTCCTTCTTTAATTCGGGGATGGGAGGAACACAAACCCGATTCCCGAACTTTATTATCCCATCACAATCAAGGTTGAATTGAGGAACATTTCTCACCTTCTTTTGTAACTCTACATCTTCTTTCTGTGCCTCTTTAATCTTCACATGTATAGATGGTTGAACATTAATTTTAGATAGATATGATTTTTACCCTTCCATTATAATTCCAAGATCCATCCTTTGTAAATCCATAAATATTGGATCTTTTGTGATCCTCATCATGGATAAACTAGCATGTTCTTGTCGACTTAATGCATCTGCCACCTTGTTTTCTTTCCCAGGGTGGTAATGGATTGAGCAGTCATAATCCTTAATCAGCTCCATCCATCTTCTTTGACGCATATTCAACTCCTTTTGTGTGAAAATATACTTTAAACTTTTATGATCAGTATAAATATCACACCTTTCACCATAAAGGTAATGCTTCCAAATCTTTAATGCAAATATTACCGCAGCCAACTCCTAATCATGTGTTGGGTAATTTTGCTCATGGATTTTCAACTGTCGTGAGGCATAAGCTATCACCATATCATTTTGCATAAGAACACACCCCAATCCCTTCTTGGATGCATCACTATAGATCACAAACCTTTCTCCACTACAAGGAAGTGTGAGCACAGGTGCACTGGATAACCTTCTTTTCAACTCCTTGAAATTCTCTTCACATTCCTCTGTCCAAACAATCTTAACTCCTTTTTGAGTCAACTTGGTGAGTGGATTAGATAATTGCGAAAAATCTTTTACAAAACGTCGATAATATCCAGCCAAACCAAGAAAACATCGGATCTCAGTTACTGTTGTTGGTCTCAACCATCTTTCGATAACCTCTGTTTTTGCTGGATCCATAGATATCCCCTCTTTTGAGATTATGTGACACAAAAATGCAACTTTTTGAAGCCAAAATTTACACTTGGTAAATTTGGCATAAATCTTCTCCTTTCTCAGGGTCTTCAATATAATTCTCAAGTGATCTTCATGCTCTTCCTTGCTCTTTGAATAGACAAGAATATTTTCTATAAAGACTACCACAAATTGATCAAGATAGTCTCTAAAGACTCTATTCATTAGATCCATGATGATAGTAGGGGCATTAGTAAGACCAAATGGCATCACTATAAATTCATAGTGTCCATACCTTGTACGGAAAGCCATCTTTGTTATATCCTCCCTTTTGACACTTAATTGATGATACCCTGAACGAAGATCAATCTTGGAAAAGTATTGCGCTCCGCGTAGTTGGTCAAATAAGTCATCAATGCGTGGGAGAGGATATTTGTTCTTGATAGTGATCTTGTTAAGTTCTCAATAATCAATACAGAGTCTCATTGATCCATCTTTCTTCTTAATAAATAGAACAGGTGCTCCCCAAGGTGACGCACTAGGGCGTATGAATCCCTTATCAAGATTCTCTTGGAGTTTCTTCTTCAATTCCTGCAACTCAATTGGGGCCATTCTATAAGGTTTCTTTGAAATAGGCAAAGCACCCGGTACGAGTTCTATTGAAAACTCAACTTCACGATTTGGTGGAAGACCTGGTAATTACTCCGGAAAGACATCATCAAACTCCCGTACGATGGGCATATTCTTAATCGTAAGTTTCTCACCAACCATTTGAGATAAATAACCTTCATTTAGTGGAATCAAGACCCATAAGATGGAAGAAATTTCCACTAGAAGGTTATATTCATCCTTTCATCGATAGACGATCGTATATTGATCTAGAATATGAAATGTGACTTCCCTTATTTGGAAATTGATATAAGCTCCATGTAGAGAAAGCCAATCCATGCCAAGAATCACATCAAATTCCACTAAAGGAAGGATCACAAGATTTGCAGGAAGAACTTTCCCACAAACTTCGATCGGAGAAGAATTATAAACTTTTGATGTGACTGTTGTGCCATTAGGTGTTGTCACAGATAACTCAACATCTAATTGTTGAGGTAATACGGTGATACCATTAGAAAATTTTTCAGAAATAAAAGAGTGGGTGGATCCAGAATCAAATAAAACATTTGCTACTTTAGAGTGGATGGTAAGTGTACCTTTCACCACTTCGTTATCATACTCCACATCGCTGATAGAAATTGCATGTGACTTTCCTTTGTCTTTAGCCTTAAGATTTTGTTGACGTCGACCATCATCATCAACCCTTGGATTTGGGCATTGATTGGCATAATGCCCCATCTAATTGCACTTGAAACATTGAAGTGTAGTAGGTTCATTCTGTGTATCCCTTCCTTTGTTTGCATCATTAGACATCTTCTTTCCATTATCGCGGCATTCAAATGCCTGATTACCTTCCTTTCCACATTTGAAACATTTACTTGTCCCTTTAAGACAACTCCCTCCATGTTTCTTTCCACACATTGAGCATAAGGGAAATCTCATATTCTTTTCAGTGTGCTCTTTTGATTTTCCTTTGAATTCCATCTTCCTCTTCTTATCAAACCCATTTGACTGATGGGTTACTCCAATATGCATATCGACTTTGAGAGCACATCGAACGATTTCTTCATAGCTATTGAAGTCCCTTATGGCTAACACCCTTCGAAGACTTGGTTTTAAGCCACTAAAGAATCAATCGATCTTACTCTCAGGTTGGATAATAATACCAGAAGCGTACCTTGCAAGTCTTGCAAAATTTGCTTCATAGGTACCAACAGATTCATCATCCCTTTGCTTCAGTTCAAGAAACTCTTTCTCCATCTTTGTTCGAAGAATACGAGGGAAGTACTTATTGAAAAATAAGTTCTTGAACTCGTCCCATTCCATAGACTCAATTTTATCCCTTTGCCTCGTATTCTTAATAAGATTCCACCATTGATCAACATCTCCTTCCAAACGATACACTGCTAGGATGACATTATCATGTTCAGAACATTGAAGAACTGAAAATATCTTTTCAGTAGTACTAATCCATTATTCAGCTACTAATGGATCAGTAGACCCACTGAAAGAAGGTGGATGCTGCCTCATGAAGGATTCAACAGAATGTTGCTCCGTCCTTTGCTCGTTTGGAAGTCCTGCATGATTCATATCTTGAGAAAGTTGTGTGAGCATGGCTACAAGATTTTGCATTCCAGCTCCCATATCATTTGGTTGCTCAGGGGGACAATCATTGCATTGCCCATCGCATTCCGCATTAACACGGTTCCTTCGGGTTCCAGCCATCGACTAAAACCAAGAAGAATAGTGTGAGCAACACTAATTATAATAGGAAAACCACATAATCAAGGATAAAATTTCACACTTAAGGTCTTATCCTAGGGTATTCATGGCCATTTCTAAAACACTAAGATTGTGTTCTATGCTTAGACATATCCGTAGGGTTCTTACTAAGGCTTTCACATTCTAGTTTCCAAAGGTTGACTATACCTTTCCTCTGATACCAACTATAACGACCCAAACATTACATACATTGTTAATACTTCAAAATTTAAGCACACTTATTACAACATATGACAAAACCACAAAGGACCGTATAGGTATAGTGTCTTTATAAACTGGGAAACATAAACAACGGGTTCATAAATCTTCTACAGTGTCTCCCATTTATTTCATCATATCTAGGGTCCCTTTTAGCATATTCTACTTAATATCCATCTTCCTGACCTGGGGAAAAGAAAACATAAAAGGGTGAGCTCAAATGCTCAGCAAGGGAAAATAAAGGAAATAAAAATCATATCATATCTTTTTGAAAATCATAACCTGCAAAAGAGATCATAATATCTTAACATGGAATAAATCATAGAAGTGAAAATGAGATCCCCATAATCATAACATGAAACTTGAAACTTTGTGGCATGCACACATAATCATGGAAAATCATTTCTTGTTAGTCATGACTCATTTCCAAGACTATCTTAGTGGAAAAAGTCCCTTTCTGAACCGAGTCACCCTCGTTCTAGTCCTATTTCACTGAACCGGTATAACCTACCGTTCCAGCCATGTCTACCTCATGAGATATAAAATCTTTACCCAATACATTGGAGGGAGATATAGGTCCCACCCATCTTATAATGAATCCTTTCTTATGTGTGCCACATAATCATAAATCATACATCATCGCATAACACATGTAACAAAAACATCATGACATCATAAAACAAATCATATAAGGTAAATGACTTCATAAAAATAATTCCCACACAACATAATCAAATCAATGTAATAATAGGGTTAAAAACAGAACCCTTTATTATCTTATATGGAAAATAATTTTGATAAAACACTTGATCTCCATTCTTGAGGAAAATATCCTTTCTTCTTCATAAAAACTTTTCTTTCTTAACATGTCATACAATTATAAACAAAAAGAAGTTGATTAAAAATAAATTTGAAAAATTTTAAGGGAAGCTTCTTGGAAATAATGTTTTAAGAATCCATTGATGCCGTATATGTTAAAAAAACATTCTTCCTACTTTTGTCGGAAAAGTCAAAAAGTACCTCGTACGAAAAAACGACAAAAGATTCCTTTCATATTCTTTACTAAAAACTCACCGAAGGGTAAAATTGGATTTAAACTATTGTAAGTGGATGGAAACAATATTACATATTGAGGGGACATGGATGTGGATGATAAAATACACCCCAGTAAATACTTACAAATAAACAATCTCAGATAAAAATGAGATTGTGATATTTCCCTTACCATAGGTCTGATTTTCTTTGTACGTGTCCGAAGCTCCTGTATAATGGTTTAAATAATGTTATTGAATTATTCCAGAATCATACATATTGATATGATATAATATATGGTCATATTCTTAGCTTCTTGTTAGTAATATTTCATTGTTACTTGTTACTCGGGTCTTTATTGCCTTTTGTTCTTATGCGTGTTTTGCCAAATAAATTCTTATTCTTCTTTTAAGGTTATAGATACCTTATATCCAGAATGGTATTAGTGTAACATATATCATATTTAATCATTCAATTCATTTATATAATTACTATGTAATGATGATCATGTAGAACGAGTCGCATCACATCATGGAGACGGTATTCCGTACGTACGCACGAGTGATGATATCGTTCCTATGATCGTGGAATTGTATTGGAGTATATATATATTATTTAAGTATCAATATTACTTTATAATAATCATAAATAGTTACTCATTACACCATTATACCCATCCTTGTAAGGTGGTGGTGGAAAATAGATTACACCACGGCGTGGAGACGGTATTCCGTAAGTACGCACGCGCGGTAATTTCATTTTTCTGTAGGATAGATAGAAGGTGAATTAGGGTTGTTTAATATAATAACATATCAGTATGTAAGTAATACTGATGTTATTACTTTATCATGAAACAACTAAAGAAGAATAAGTTGAAGAAGAAAGAAATTGAAAAGATCGGTAATGGATATTACCTCTTCTTTGGAACGCCTCTTTGAATCCTCCACTTAGGGAACTATGATTGGTCTTTGAAGAAGACCAGGACCTCTAGGATTATTATAGGGAAGCGGAGAGGAGAAAATTGCAGTGGTTGGCGGAGCTTGAGTGCTCAAATTGGTGTGAGGAGGAGGGGGAGGAGGTGCCCTTTTATATGGGAGGAGAGGGGCACCTTAGGAATATCTCAAAATATTATTTTATATTAAACTCAAAATCGGTTTATAATGGTTCCAAAGGGTCTTATTTCGAAGCTATTGTAGGGATGGTTCGAAATCCTATCAACCAATAGGATTTAGACACGTTTATGGTATTATTTTAACCTTATCAATTAGATTTAACTCTATGTTAAATAATTTATCTTTTACCGTGTATTTTTATTTTCTTTCACTATATGGTTAATACACTTACTATAACATGCCAAAAGAACCCCAAATTGTTTATTATAAATATATATATCCTTATCTAAGTCATTTTGCCGAACCTTAGATTTTTAAGAATACAATAACAATTAATAATATAATATTTGATTTAAAAACTATTTTGTGTCAATTTTGACACTATTTGATATATGATTTTTCTGAAAGTCATAATAGAATTATATGTTCGATCCAAGTTGATTAAATCAACAAAAATATATCATAGTAACCTAGAAAATTAGTGGAATTCATAAAAAGTCTCAAATTACATTTATTTTGTTGTTTATAACATCAATTATGTCAATATTTCATAAATAAGATAATTACTGCATCATAATTGTGTCATAAATAAATTAAATTATTTAATGTCTAAAATTTATAAATAAAATACTATTATGTAGGAAATCTTTTTATATTTCTAATGAATTTTTATAGTGGAATTTATATTATGTATAACCCCATATTAAAAATAATTTACTTATTAAACTTTTATTTTAACTATTTTAACCCTTCTTTAAATAAATTAATAATAAATGTCCTAATCTAACCCAAGTGGGCCTAAATGGTCCTATTTTAATCATAAGATTGTTTTTGGTCGAATTACACTTATCCAATAGAATTAGGACATGTGTTAGGGTAATAGTAATATCATATTTACCCCTATTTACTATTAACTGCGGTAAACAAAGTAAAAAGTTACTATGCACTAAAACATTATTTTTATCTCATTGAACCACATTTTAATTACTGATATCAACCGTGTCTGTTGGATTTTAGAAATTCCATTCACAGAAGCGGTAAAATTAAGTTTTAAGAAAAATTCAGTTTTTAACCTACCACTTAGTGGTTTCACTATTCATCCAAAATTGAAAGTTTTCAGAAAAATACCAAAATTACCCTAGGCTAATTTCGATATTCCGAATCCAAAAATGAAGTCCATTTTGTAAAATAAAATTTATAAAATTTCAAAAAGTGGTTATTACTATTCATAACGGCTAGTTTTAATAATATTTTAATAGCATATCGTTGTTTAGTGAAACTCGGTATTGCGTACAACACAAGCTATCGAGGAAGGTCGCGATTGCGTGTAAAGTAAGTCAAGCTAGTGTGTAGTGAAAGATTCCTTTGATGATATATATATAACATAATAACAAAATATTACTCATAAAAATCTCGGGTGTTACAATCCTAACCTATTGAAATAAATATACAATGCCCGGAAATTTTAACATAATAACATTTTCTTGATAACCTGCAAGCCATGAAACACAAAGCACATACATGAATATAATATTCTTAAACATAAAAATATATTAAATATATTAAATAGAATATATATATATATATATATATCATATGATTAAATCGATACTAAGTTAACATTTGTCACAAGAAACAATGAGTATTATCGATAACGTGTGTTGCACACAAAGCCACATTTTACTATCATAAAAAAATATTAAAAAATAATTATTATTTAATATAATAAGTTATAGCCTAGCCATACAATTATAAGAAACAAATGAAATTTCCTATGATAAGAATCTATATGGTTTACCAAAGTATTTAATGCAATTACTATATATAAATTAATTATAAATGAATATAAAATGAAATTGAATTTAAAGGGATTTTTTTTATAAAAAACATCTTTCATGCTCACAATACTATCTTAATCTAATAAATTAAATTAATTACTATAAGTGGCTGATATTAATTTAATATATATTATATATTCTATAATATTTATTTTATATTCATCCAAATTATTTTATGGGCATAAGATAATAAGAAACCGAGTTTTAGACAAAAAAAACTCTAATTTTCAAATGAAATTTTAGAGCCTTTTAATTACAAACCAATTTGTAATCCATTTTTTTATTTAATTTATTTTTATATATAATAATAATACTAATTTTTGAATTTAGAAAATAAAAATTAGTTTATTGTATATTTATTTTAAATTCTTTATTGAAGATTCATTTAGAATGAAAATTAAAAAAATAATGAATTTTAAATAAAAAATGATATTTTGACTCATTTATTTATAACATTACATTATAATTTTGACTGGTTTTGATGAATAATTACATTAATTTTTTTATCATTTTATTTTATTTAGTTTTTTGAAAAATATTTAAATTTAAATTAGTTATAAACACATCTCAATTTGTTAAACTTTTTTAGTTTAAAAACCCACATATCATCCCATATATGGGATTATGATTAAATAAATTTCTGCCTCTACTATGATTGGAATTATAAAATTGGATTTCATCTTTGGAATTTGAATAATTTATAATTTTTTATAATATAATCTTATTTATTGACAAAAATATTAGTTAATGTTATTAAAATTAATTACAAATATTAGGATAAAAATTATTTTAACAAGATAACAAACCTTAAACTGAAGATAAAAAATGAACTAAAAACTTGTCACAAATAATTTTTCTGGACATATTCTGACTGTATCCTCCATTTTATTGACATTGACTTATTATTGGAACTAAATTTCGATGAAAAAACATGGTTTTAATTCCAATTTTCAAAATTAACATAAATTGTTCTCCTCATCTACTATAAAAAGCTAATCACACATCCCACTTCCTCAGACCTCTAAGGAAAATATAGATTCTCCATGATCTACCAAAATAGATCCTGAAAATCTATCAACATATCCTATAATCCTCACCTTGGGAGTAAATCTATCATTGTAAATCCTTTAGTGAAAACCAAAAGTAGTTAACTGAAAAAGAGTTAACATCCTTCCTCAAGACCTTTTTTTCATTCTCCACCCACTCAACAATTATTATTACATGCATATATAATAAAAAAAGTATCTTAAATATAATAAAAATATTATTCTAATGGGATTATGTAAACTTAAACACACTTCCATATAATTCATAGTGAACATACAATTTATTTCTAAGATGTACTACCCCTTCGCAATACAATGATGCACATTTATCCTTGACCATCATTCATGGTTGGGAATTAGGAAACAAAAAATATTTATATATGATATATATGATTTTAATAATGTATGTATTATTTTTTAATTACAATATAACATATACCTTTATGCTTTACAATTTTCATGAATATGATAATATTGTTTGTAGAAGTGTGTACTACCACCTCCTCAAAGCAATGACATTCATTCACGTTATGCATTGAATATATAAAGGGTGTTTTGAATAAAACATTGAAAAATAAATGAGATAGTTATGCTACATGGATTATAGTATAAATATATATTATTTACTTTTCATTCTTTTAATATTAAAAATAAATTAATGTATTGTTAATGAATATGTACATCCTATCGTCTCCAGGAATAGTTCATTTCATTTCATATCACCAAATATTATATAATTTGATAAATTAATATTTAATAAATATAATTTATATTCAGTTTTTGGATAACATTCATGATATGAGGAAATATTTATATATCTAATAAGAACAACATGTAACAAATTAAATTATACTCGATGAACTTGAAAATTAACACCCAAAATAGTGTAAATAATAATAGAATATCAATAAACACATAATAAGATATTATAATAAGTTAATTTATGATACTATAAATTTGTGTATCGCTCTTGTATAATTTATTGACATGTTTAATGCCTTTATACATGAGGTTATACAACATTTACTATAAAAACACATGGTAATAGATTCTCATCATACTTTTTCATCTGTGACCATAATATATTATTCACTACTTATTTTATCTGCATGGTGTATCTACAACCATTTAACATGTTTTATCAGGAATCTCATTATTCCCATGAAATTCACAATTTCATTTAATTTTATTCCTGCATGGGTCTTATGATTCAAATGTTTCATAGTGGTATGAGACACTTTGTAAAGATTAATGATTATTTTACCTCATGAACATTATTAATGATATTCCATTGGTATTTCCATTTTTTTATTAGTACATTATTTTTGTAACACCCCAAGCTTCCACGGTACGCTTCTCTTTGATTACTACAGTAGCATGTGTTGTACGCAACTCCAAGTTCTGACACACACCATAACCAATCAAACTAGTGGTTATGAATAGTAATACCAACTTTTTGAAATTTTATAAATTTTATCATTCAAAATGGACATTATTTTTGGAATCGTAATATCAATATTAGATTCGGATGAATTTTTGGTACTTTTCTGATAACTTTAATATTTTGATGAATAGTGAAAATTACTAAATTTTAGTTAAAAACAACTTTATTAATCAAAATAATTAATAGTGATAAATTATGAATTTGAGTGGTCAAAAAGTATAATTAGATTATATTTTTACCATTTCATCCAATGTTGGTCATTGAACATAATTTAACATTTAAACTGGATATAAGCAAATGTCATCCTTTTGATAATTATTATTTCTTAAAAAAACGCTTTTTGTTTCGACAACAAGAATTAATATTAAATTAATTTCTGTCACTTCTGTATTTTGAATTTAGAAAAATGGATTCCATATTTATAATTATGAGGTCTAAATTGTTTAAAAATGTAACTTTTATTTTTAGACATTTTGAATAATTACGTCGGTAAATATTTTACTTACCATGGTTATATGGTAAATCCGGTAAATAAGGGTAAACAAATAATATAATAATAATATTAAATTACCCTAAAACATGTCAAATCCCTAGTGGTTGATACATATCCGACAATGGGCATATTAGGGTTGATTTCGGGACCCCATGGAGAAACATGTATGTGATAATGACACATTCTATTAATTAAGTTAATGTAAATACAAAAATGACATAAGCATATATCTTCTAGAAAAACAATTTTTACATATGGTTATATATGTTATATTTTCCAATATAAATATTCATTAAAAAGATAAAAATATTTCATACATATTTTTTTCTTTATTTATAATATTTAGACCTTGAATAATTAAATTTATGTAAGATACAATAACGATGTAGTATTTTCATTATTAATGAATGAATAAAATAATTTGTATTATAAATGTTAAAGTAAATATAATTTGAAAGTTTTGATGCCATACAAGAAACTTTATTGTTTAAAGTGACATTTTATGATAGCTTAAATTAATTTGTTTTGAATTAATAAAGTTGTTATGACTTTAAAAAAATCAATTATTAAATAATGTCAAAATTGACATAAATGAGTTCTTTAAAAAATAATTTATTATTAATTGATATTCGATTCGTAAAAATCTATGGTTTGGCCAATGTACTTAAATAATGATATATGTATCATTAATTGACCACTTGGGGGTCGCATGGAAGTATATAGTATGTTTATTAACTATATAATATAAAAATACAAAGAGACATGGTAAATGTAAAACTATTTAACTAAAAGTTAAATAAAACAGATAAAGGTAATATAGTGACCCAAACCTGTCTAAAACCTATTGGATCACTGTTTTTCGACCTATACACACCTTAATCTATAAATAATTTACTATTGAGACATTATACCCCGAATTTGAATTTGTTATAAAATAATATTTCAAGTTTTTCCTAAGTTCCCCCTCAACTCTCTTATAAAAGGCACTCCCCCTTCTGTCTAATTCACACATTCAAAGCCATTTGGCTCAGCCAAAATCTGCCCAAATACCCTCTAATCTATCCTCCCTTAATTATGAAGGCCTTCCATTAGATATAAAACCAACATAAGGAGCCATTTTGATCAAATCAAAAGAAGAACCCGAAGAAGGGGTAAATATCTCACCACCTCTTTCAAGTTTTATTATTATTCCAATTCATTTCTGTTTGTTCTTTGCATTATAAAATAATAACTCTAGTATATTCTATAAATTTAATGTTATTATAAATATTTTACAAAAAAAAATAATTATTCTATACATCCATTGAATAACATTTCACCATACCTACGTACATACGGTTTACCGTCTCCACATCATTGTGTATTTGTTATTCAATACATTATTGTTTGGATGAGAATAATAAGGATGTGTAATTGATGTAAATAATAAATATAACATGATAATGATTTTGTATATATTATATACCATCCAATTATATATTATTTTAATATAAAAAAAATGATATTTTCACTCGTGTGTACATGCGGATTACCGTCTCAACTACGCGATAAGATTCATTTCCAAGTCCACCATTCATCGACCATTATAAAAAAATATTACTAATACGTATGTAATATATGAAATAATAAAGCTACTGGAGATATATATATTTATATATATGTATATGTATTTATGTACATTCATATACCTTATTCACTTAGTTCTGTTCAATAAGATATGAAAACGAAAAAAACGTTTATGTGTTTGTACGGACTATCATCTCCATAAAAGGTGTTTTTCATTTCATATAAATGTATATTATACATATTTATATTCTATATATATATTATATATAAATATTTTTTTATATTCTGGAAGTATATATATCTTTATCGAAGTGATACAATCAAAAGTAGTAAGTTAAAACACGTACGAAAAAGAAAGAAATTATTAACCGAAATGTTAATTTAACAAGGAAATTATTATCTAATTGGTAGAATAAAGTTATTAATGAATCATTTATGATATCATAAATATTAATATGGTTTTGGTATAATTTAATAACATACTAAAATATTCATACAAGAAGATAAACATACCCTCGACTATAGGAAAGTGCAAGGTAAGAGGTTTTCATCTCACTCCTTATTCCCAAGAGATTCATTCCATATTGAAACTATTACCTTTTTTGTGGTTCATGTACATCCCATAATTTTATTCTTTGTGTAATAAACTTTAATTTATGTGTATTTACATATTCATTGTCTAATACCTCTTTCATGGGGTGTATGTTTCATATGTTACCAATTTGGTAAGGGTTATTTCCTCAATTTCATTATTAACCGAGATTGTTCATGTGTATGTATTTTCTGGGACATACTTATCATAGGTACCCATATTTCATAAAAATGTTTTCAAAAGTAATCTTGTAGGGTTTTATGGGAGGGTCTATTTAACTAGATCATAATTTTAAATGTTTTAATGATTTATTTTTCTAATCACTTTTGATTAATGTCCATATTTTAAAAACGATTTTAAGGAATTATTTATGTGGACATGAATGTTTTGAAATGATAATTCATTTAAAAAGTTTCAAAGTGGTATGGGACACTTTGATTGAAAAACGTATTTGAATGTCTTCCATTCTAAATTGTGTGACTTTTAAATGTTTTCATGAAAATGTATATTTCTCTCAAATAGTTTTACAAATAATTTTCATCTATGTCAACATCCTTTGATGGATTTTTATCTTGTTGGAGGTTGATTTATTATGAAAAAAATCTTCCATATTGTATTGAATGTTTTTTGATATGTTTGCCTGTGGATGTGTTATTTTAATACCATTCATGGTTTATGGTAAATGTATTGACATTTCGTATCCTAGTTCTTATAGAAATGTTTATGTTATGTTTCATAATTTTCATATGAGAAATGTATTGGACATAGTAAGTGATGGGTGGAGACTACTATATCTCCTCAATGCATCAGTAGGTCTGATGGGACAACTAGACGTGGAATTGGCAAAGTTGCTTTCTCAATTTGATATATGGATTTGGCCGAGGCTTTAATCATTTTTAGACGTCTTGGCCGAGGCCTTGAAAAAATGTTTTAGAATGTCTGGCATTATACATTCCCCCATTATGAAAATAATATTGATGGTTCATGTGGTCATTCGACTAGTTAAATACCCATGATATGTTTTATTATAGAATTATTTACTCAGCTCATATTCCTTCAACAAAAGTATTGATGTTTATTATTGGTTAATTCATGTGGTTTCAATTATTCACCATGATTAATATTTATGTTATTTTTCGCTTATTTCTTACCCTTACTGATCGTTTGAGCTCACCCATTTCAATGTTTTATTTTTTTCCAGGATTCCAAGAAGTGTATTGTGATTGATATGCAGGGTTATGCTAAGGGAATAATGGAATTCATAATGGATTATTTATGTTGAGTTGTATGTTATAATGTGTAATGTAACATTCATGTATGTAACTTATTTTCCAAGACTACTAAACCGATCGGTCCTTCAGGACTTGATTCCTTGTAATGATGCCAATGTATTAAAATAATGCACTGACTCTGGGTAACTAGGGTCGGGGAATTACAGTTGGCATCATAGGAATTTTAGTACAATCCTTGGAAACTAGTTTCAGATAAACTCAGATTAGAGCACATAACCCTAAGATAGAATTTGATGATTAGTGTAGATGAACTTCCTAGAATTTTGGTATTGTAACGATTTTGTGAGTTTTATAAGAAATACATCCATGTCTGGATACGTGCTGGTAGAGGCGGCTCTAGAACATATGTACCTAGGGGTAAAACTCAAAAACACCATTTGAGCTAGACTCAAACGAGAACTGGTTCACGACAACGACCCTTGCTGCACTCTTGGTTACGACACTCCTGGGGGATATGCTTTGGATAATTATCATTTTCTTGACAAATCATTATGAATAATTTATCATTATATACCTTCAAAATGGAAATATTATTATGATTTTGGATTATATCCATAAACAGGTCAATTTACATTAGGTATTTTACAATTTTGTAATTCTTCATTGCAAGACATAAACTGACCTAGTGTATGTAATTATATAGAAATGGCACCCATTAGAAAGAATGTGAACTCCAACAATACGTATGATCTAAAGATTAAGAAGGATCATATCATTCATGGTGTTAATCCAACATTTAGAAGTGAAATAGTCTCCCATATATTCTCAACATATGAAGAAATAGTATCATGTGTCAATAAGATAAGTAAAGAAATATCTAAGTCCTATGGCTTTGAAGTGAAGCAAGAGAATAAAAGGATGAAAGAGAGAAAGATGGATAAAGGAATGAGGGAAATGAATAATTTTCATATATGTGATAAATGTGGGAAGAAAAAACTTGTAACTTGCCTAAAAGGAAAGAGATTTTGTTATAAGTTTGGAGAATAGGGACACCAAGTACGTGACTGCAAGTGTAAGAAAAAGGTTTCAAATGTACAATGCTTCATCTGCAAGGAGTTGGGACACTATGAGAACCAATGTCCAAATAATCAGAGTATGCCCCAAATGATGCTACTGGATAATAATCAAGTTATGATACTACCACAGATGAGGAGGAATGATTAGTTTTCTTACGTTGTAATTAATTAATTATGTTATTTTAGTATTGTATCAATTATATACTTGTTATAATAATTTTGGATTATATAAGGATTTTACTGCAGTACTATTTCATTAAGTACATGAGATTTTTTTGAACCAGGAAAAGTGAATGAATAGCAGGTTAAATTTTTGGAAAATACATGTTTGAGAGAAAGAAAAACCATAATGTTGTTCTGATAGTGTGGTAGTGATTTTGGAATAATACATGCTTGATTTTGATAAATTATATTGGATATTCTTTAATACATTGAAACTGATTAATGATTTGTGTATTCCATCATTGTTGGAGTTTACAACATCATTGGATGGAAGAAGTATATCCAGTATTCTATAAAAAATAAGGGAGCATTAATGTAATCAATATGGTTTTATGGTAACTCAGGATGTTACAGTGTTTTAAAAGAATACATGATGAAGGTGTTCACATGTTATTACATGGAAAAAAGGATCATTATTGTGTTTACCTTCCTTATAAATCTTGGACTGCGAGTTTGGACAGAAGTATTTTGGATAATTCTAGTTTGAGATTATTTGTAGATTAACATAAAAAGGACAACCGAGAGGTCGGGCTACAACCCGTCGCGTCTGGAAAGGCCGCGAGACTTGAACCTGCATCCGAAGGGCGACAACGGTGTATCACCTACCACTGGCCAACCTGACATCCTGGATTGAATAATGTAGCTTTTTTTAAAATTTATTGTAGATTAATTATAAATATATATTTTTTGGAACCCTATACAAATAAGATAAATATAAATTTTTTAAAAATTTCTATTATCTTTTAGAGTGAAAGATGAGTTTGTTGTAGAAATAAGTTAAAGGGTGGAAATCTACTTGTCAAGCATATATATATATATATATATTTCTATTATTCTATAAATAAATCAATTCTTAAAACATTAGGGAAGAGATATTAAAACCAAAAATGTGTTATCCTACTACCTTGTGTTTTGTTGAACTGATGATATTTTAAATCATCATAGATTGATGGCTTTGAGGCCCTCAATGTTACACTTGTTTGTGATTGATGACCTCAATCACTCCCTATAAATATTTACATTTTTCTTCTAATTAAGTGTCTATAATTTCCACCAATTTTATCCTATTAGAAACCCTAATTTGGTGGTGACTTTCTCATTTCCCTATCCCTTCTATTAAAACTAAATTTCATTTACCCTATTTCCGATGTGGGTTTTCCACAAAGGTATTTTCTATTTTCAACCTTTTATTTTCGAAGAACAATTTCAAATTTCGAGGAAGAAATTATTTGAAGGAGGGGAAAATGTAACACCCCAAGATTTCAAGCTGCGCTTAGCTTTGAATAATATTGTAGCATGTGGTGTATGAAACTTCAAGTTCTAACACACACCACAACCAATCAAACTAGCAGTTATGAATAGTAATACCCACTTTTTGAAATTTTATAAATTTAATCTTTCAAAATGGACATCATTTTTGAATTCAGAATATCGAAAATATATTAGGGTTAATTTTTGGTACTTTTTTGATAACATTCATATTTTGATGAATAGTGAAAATTATTAAATTTTAATTAAAAACAACTTTTTTAATAAATATAATTAATAGTGATAAATTATTAATATGAGTGGTTATAAAGTGTAATTAGAATATTTTTTTACCTTTTAATCTAAATTTGGTCATTTGACATAATTTCACATTTAAACTTGACATAAGGAAGTGTCAATCTTTTGAAAGTTATTATTTCTTAAAAATGCACTTTTTGTTTTGACAGCGGGAATTAATTTTAAATTAATTTCTACCACTTCTATGTTTTGAATTTATAAAAATGGATTCCATATTTAGAATTAGGATGTCTAAATTGTGTAAATAGTTAACTTTTATTTTTAGACATTTTGTATAATTAGTTCGGTAAATATTTTATTTACCATGGTTAAAGGGTAAATTTAGTAAAAATGGGTAAAAAAATATTATAATAATATTGAATTACCCTAAAACGTGTCTTAACCCTATTGGTTGATATATTTCGAAACATGGGAATCTTTGGGTCGATTTTGGGACCGCATGGAGCCACATGTAAGTGATAATGACACTTTATATTAATTAAGTTAAGGTAAATACAAAAAATACATAAGCATATGTCTTTTAGAAAACCAATCTTTATATTGGGTTATATATTTTCTATTTTCGACTATAAACATAAATTATGAACATATAAATATTTCCTACATAATTTTATTTTATTTATAGATTTTAGACATTGATTAATTAAAATTATTTAAGAGATAATAATGATGCAGTATTTTCCTTATTAATTGAAGAATCAAATAATTTGTATTATAAATGTAAAAATAAATATAATTTGGATGTTTTGATGGAATACACGGATTTAAATGGTTAAAATGAAATTTTATTATGGCTTAAATTAATTTTGTTTTAATTAATAATGTTGTTAAGACTTTAACAAAAATCAATTATTAAATAGTGTAAAAATTGACATAATAGAGTTTTTAAAACAAATATTATATTATTAATTGATATTCTATTCCTAAAAATATAATTTTCAACCAAAGGACTTATATAATGATATTTTTAACATTAATGGACCACTTTGGGGTCTCTTGGAAGTATATAGTAAGTTTATTATCTATATAATATTAAAATACAATGACTCATGATAAATGTCAAACTATTTAACTAAGAGTTAAATCAAAGAGATAATGTTAATATACTGACACAAACATGTCTAAAACCTATTTTGTGAGTGTTTCTCGACCAATCCCCCCCGTAACCTTTATATAATCCACTTTGGAGCCATTATAAACCGAATATTAATTTATTATAAAATAATATTTGTAGCTTTTCCTAAGGAGCCCCTCACCCCTCTTATAAAAGGGAACTCCCCCTTCTCTCTAATTCACACATTAAAATCCATTTTTCTTGGCCAAACTCTATCCAAATACCCTCTCAACTATCATTCCTTCATCCTAGAGGGATTCTTTTAGTCATAAATTCACCCTATGGAGCCCTTTTGATCAAATCAAAAGAAAGAAGCCGAAGAAGAGGTAAATATCTCACCACCTCTTTCAAGTTTCATTCTTATTCCACTTCATTTTTCTTTTTTGTTTCCATTATAAAATAATAACACGAGTATATTATATATAATGTGATGTTATTATAAATATTTTACATCCAAATTCATTATTTTATCCATCCTTTGAATAACATGTCACCATACGTGCGTACGTACGACTTACCGTCTCCACATCGTAGTGTAATTGTTAGTCAATACATTATTATTTGGATGAGTATAATAATGATGAGTAATTGATGTAAATAATAAATATAACCTGATAATGA
This sequence comes from Viscum album, assembly GCA_963277665.1. Taxonomy (NCBI): domain Eukaryota; kingdom Viridiplantae; phylum Streptophyta; class Magnoliopsida; order Santalales; family Viscaceae; genus Viscum; species Viscum album. Next base: position 1,146,848,704 of record OY728127.1, on the reverse strand, counting down.
TTCTGTATATATGATATACCATCTAATTATATATTATTTTAATATAAATATAAAGATATTTTCGCTCGTGCGTACATTTGGATTACCGTCTCCACAACGCGATGAGATTCATTTCCAAGTCCTCCATTCATCGATGATTATAAAAATATATTACTATTAATTATGTAATATATGAAATAATAATACTAATGGATATATATATATATATATATTTATGTACTTACATATACCTTATTCACTTAGTTCCGTTCAATAAGATATGAAAACGAAAGCAACGTTTATGCGTATGTACGGACTACCGTCTCCATAAACGGTGTTTTTCATTTCATATATATTTCTATTATAACTATTTATATTATAAATGTCATGACCCGACCTCAAGGTCCATGCCGTGACTACCCCAAGCCCGCCTTCCATAGGCCATTGGCTGGCGATTAGCACCAAGGCGTAAATCCCGGAAAAAAAGGAAGGCATTGCCTTTGTAAAGTAAACAACAAACACCACAGAGAAAGCAGGCAGAAGTAAACACTAAGTAAAAGATGAGTAAAACAGTAAGTTTGGAAAAGTAAAGGGGACCGGAAATACAAGCCCAACTGTAAAGTACAACTGAAAGGGGAAAAACAACAACTAAAAGAAAAAGCCGTAGCGTCGAGCCGTCCTCTAGAAGTCCCACCTGAAGGGTGGGTACAGATAGCCTCCACAGCTCCTCGGACCAGCTGTCCGCTCCGAGTACACCCCGCCCAGTGGTCCTCCTCCAGGTACCGTCCTGCTCCGCCAACCTCGACCACGATCAGCGTTTTCCGTCGTCTACATCCAACACAACGTAGTGCGGGCATAGCCTGTGCAGGGGAGAGTATAAGCTACTCAGTAGGGACCTCGAGTCCCCCGAAGGTCTTCCAGAATCTATAAAGGATAATCCAAAAAGGAAAGATACAATCACGTAGTAAAATCCGACACTTCTTAGGTATATGACCATACATATACCTAAGTCATCAATTCTCGTTTGGCTCCAACATCCGAGCCCAAGTACAACCCAGTCCACACAGGAAAGCGAAACGTAAATCCACACAGGATAGAACAACACAATCCACAAAGGAATGAAAAATAGGGTTTTAGATCACACAGGTATAATTATTCGAATGACGATAGAGATGATCACTGATCCATCTAAGTCGTCGGACACACAAAGGATCGATAGGTACTAACCCCGGCAATGACCCACAAAGGATCTGACCCACAAAGGATCGATAGGTAACTAACTCCAGCAAAGACCCACACAAGATCGGACCCACACAGGATCTGTAGGCGCTGGCCCACACAGGACCGCTGAGCGCTGACCCACACAGGATCAGACCCACACAAGATCAGTAGCACTGACCCACAAAGGATTGCTCAGTGCTGTAGTCGTCGCCGTCGAATCCACTGAGGATCTCTGTATAGTCATCGTCGTCACAGTAGTAGTCGCAACCAGCTCTAGGGTTCCTGCACACAGCAAGCTCGTTCGGGAGGGTCCGCTCCACGAGCCGAGAGGCTGATACATCAACTGAAACATAGTCCAGATTTGATGTATCCAAAAGTTCCTTATCGTCAACAAGAGCTCAACCTCGCAGACGACGCGTCAATCAGACGTCCGGTCTGAGAGTTATTGGCTTTTTCGTCCGAGGAGCCCGGTTGGTTTTTAAGGAAAAACCAACCTGACTATACTCCCCCTGCTTCCAAACCTCGGTCGGAGTAAACCAAAAGATTCTTCTCACATAGAGGAAAACAAAAAAGTCAATGACACGTCAATCGGAAGTCCGAAACTCACGATATGAGAGTTTCCGCTCCGAGGGCCCGGTTGGTTTCGTGTACGAACCAACCCGGACGAACCCAAAGTATTCCGAAACCTTGGGTGAAGTATACCGAAATGACCATCTCGATCCAAGGATCTCATCTCCACTGACGGCGCATATTTCGGAGGTCCATAGCCCAAGATATGGGCAAAAGACCGAAAATGTCTGAAAACGGGGGGGGGGGTCTGGGCCCAGACCGACCCGACCCAACCCCCCTGGGTCGGCCCGAACCGGGTAAACCCGACCCGGGTCTGGGCCTGACCCGGCCGGCGCAGCCTGGACCAGCCAGGATGGCCCGGCCCGGCCTGGCCGGTGAGGGCGCGGAGCTGCCACCAGGCAGCTCGGCCGTGATGGTCGAGCGGGTGCAAGGGGGACCCGCCCCCTTGAAGATTCTGCGGCCCTGCATGGGGGGCCGCCTCTCGCCAACAGACACGGCATTGCCGCGTCCTACCTTTGGTTCCACACGACCGAAGAACCGCACCCCGCCGCCGCGGCTTCAGCCGCGGCGGCTCTGTCTGGCGGTGCACCGGGGAACCGCCGCCTCCGACCGCCGGCGCCGCCGGTGGAGTCCGCGGGCCACCGGAGTTGCTCCGATGGTCTGATTTCATTTCTGTCTGCGTCGTAGCTCATCCCGGGTCCCGTTCTTCACTACGGAATAAACAAATTGTCTCTACAGCCCGTTTTGTCGCCGTCCGTCGTTCCGCACACCAAGAACAAAAGGGCGGTGGGTTCGGACTTTTTCGTTGGTCCGCACCCACCGCGTTAAAGGTTTGAAACAACAACATAATTCCCAGAAATTAATAAACCTCGACCCGCAGTAATAATCCGTGGACCAACTTATTAATTGGTTGGTCCGAGTTCTTTCCTTGGAGGAAAACAAACATGGGTATTATCATTTTCAAAACGACCCCTACCTCAACGTCGTCGTCGGACGTGAGTTCGTCACGGAATTGACCGTCGTGGAAGAAAAGGATCATCACGTCGCGGAAGGGCATAGTTGTTGTGCGGTAATCGGCGTTGCGTAGACAAACACTGAGGATAAAGAACACACATATTTAATTATAACAATGAAATCCATGTTGATGTTATAATCCACAAAGAATTAAAAAGGACTGCAATCCCCTACCTCAAGATGTCGATCGAAGATTGTCGCGGGGATGGATCTTCGTGGAAGAAGCGTCGCAGAGGGAGAATCGTCGGCGTCACGTCTTCGATCTCCGAGGGCCTGGAATTCTTCTTCTCCTTTCGTCAGAGGCCGGTGTTCTTCGCGGTCTTCGCGTTTTTCGCGTTCTTCACAAAGAAGGATGAATGACATAAAGTTTCTGTCAAAACCTCTCAACGAACAATCCTCAAGAAGACATGTGCTGGTCTTATTTCATTACATGCCAACACATGAAAACAGGTTAAGAAACGAAAAAATTAATTCATAGAATTAATTTCATAGAATAAACCGCCTAATTAATAGGAGCGTTTAAGAGGTTAGAAAACGTGTCAGTTGACTTTCAATATAAAGGGTTTTCGCGGGTGCGTTACTTAGCGGAAAAGAAATGGTGGGGCTCGTGCGGGGCCCACCTCACAAATATCCTACCAAGAGGATAAGATATTTTTTATTACACCCTATCCGCTTCAACTCAGCTTAAGTAGCTTTAAGTGGATTTAAGCAGCTTTAAGTTAAATAAAATAAAGTTTTTCATACCACATTATTTTATTTCTTAACTTAAAGCCCAAAAATTAAAATCCATACCCAAGAAAATGCTACTCTAGAAGAGGCGTTCATAAGAAAATATTGGCACTGTGATTCCTTCGGTGCCCTCGGAATTTGATTTCGACCACTGGTTCAAAAGTTTGAAAAACCCGCTCGTTCGCTCACTGAACGTACCCGAGCCAAACTTCAGAACATGATTCTGGGCACACCGGGCCTCAGAATCAGGTGCCGTCAGAAACTGCGTTCTTGTAAAATTCCAATGAAAATTAAGAAAAAAAGTTCTATGATATTTACAGGTCTTTACATCACTCCCACATCAGGGATTTAAATCCTCGTAAAGATACATCATAAGCTAGGGAACCAAATGTGGGTACTGAGCATGCATCTGAGCCTCCCGCTTCCAAGTGCTCTCCTGGAGGTTCTCGTGCTGCCATCTGATGCACATTAGAGGAATCAGCCATCCACATAGGACCCGCCCCTGTCGATCATCGATCTCCACCGGGACCTCCGCAAAAGTCGCCCCATCATCAATGTCCAACTCCCCATGGTCAATGATGTGTGTCGGGTCATGCACGTATCTCCTCAGCTGAGATACGTGGAAGACGTCGTGCACCCGGTGCAACTGAGGTGGTAGAGCCAGGCGATAAGCCACCTATCCAATCCTACTGAGGACCTGGAATGGTCCGATGAAGCGGGGAGACAACTTGCCGCCTGGGCCAAATCTCCGTAATCCACATCGAGGTGAGACACGCAAGAAGACGTGGGCACCATCCTCGAGCTCTAGTGGCCTCCGCCTCCTGTCAGCATACGACTTTTTCCGGCTCTGAGCTATCCTCATCCGCTCCTGGATGACATGGACCTTCTTTGTCGTGGCCCGGACCATCTCTGGTCCCACAAGTGCGGACTCCCCAGGGTCTGTCCAGCACAAAGGAGATCTGCAAGGTCTGCTGTACAACGCCTCATATGGTGTCATCCCGATGGTGGAGTGGTATCTATTGTTGTACTCAAACTCCACCATGGGCAGGTGGTCCTCCCAGCTGCAACCAAGGTCAAGGACACATGTGCGGAGCATGTCCTCGAGTGTCTGAATGGTCCTCTCCGTCTGACCATCCGTCTGAGGGTGAAAGGTGGTGCTCAGACGTAGCTGCGTCCCGAACACCTCCTGCAACCCCTTCCAAAGCCGGGAAGTAATGAGAGCATCTCGATCGGATACGATAGACGATGGAACACCATGAAGTCGTACAATCTCCTGAACGTAGAGACGCCCCAAGCTCTCCATTGAGCCCTGCTCTCTTATGGGTAAGAAGTGAGCCGACTTGGTGAGTCGGTCGACAATCACCCAGATGGAGTCATGACCTCTGGAAGTGCGTGGAAGTCCAGTCACGAAGTCCATAGATATCCCATCCCACATCCACTCTGGGACCTCCAAAGTTTGTACCAAGCCTGCTGGTACTTGATGCTATGCCTTCACCTGCTGGCAGGTGATGCATCGTGAAACGAACTCTACCACAACCTTCGTCATGCCTGGCCACCAGTGCTGTCGTCTGAGACCCTGGTACATCTTCGCCACTCTAGGATGTACCGCCAAAGGAGTAGTGTGAAACTCTCTCAGCACCTCCTCTTGTAAAGCAACTGGTACCAAGGTACGTACTCTGAAAAGGACATCGTGCTCTGCTCCAAAGGAGAAACCATCAGGATCCTGTCCCGAGGATATCTGCGCACGCCGCGTCTCACAGTCAGCATCCCCACACTGTGCCTCTCTGACCCGCTGCAGTAGTGGAGGGGTGACTGTGAGAGACTGAAGGAAGGCTGCTCCATCCCTATCCACGAAGGATATCCGCAAAGCGACTGGCTTCTCTGTCACCTCCTCGAGTAGCTGAATGCCCGTCCTCCGGTTGAGAGCATCGGCTACCACATTCCCCTTCCTAGGAGTATATACTATCTCAAAGTCATAGTCTTGGAGGAACTCGAGCCATCGACGTTGTCTCAGGTTCAGGTCCTTCTGAGGGAAGATGTACCTGAGACTCTGATTGTCAGAAAAGACTGTAAAGCGCTCACCCATCAGATAGTGTCGCCATGTCTTCAGAGCGAAGACCACTGCTGCTAACTTCAGGTCATGGGTAGCGTAATTCTGCTCATGTGGCCTCAACTGATGTGATCCATAGGCGATCATGGCCCGCTTATGCATCAGGACACATCCGAGCCCGGTCCCTGATGCATCACAGTAGACTTTGTACCATACTCCCTCTGGTCAATCTCTATCTCAGCTCCTGGAAGTACTGCTGACATCTGTCTGACCACACAAAGGGTTTCCCCTTCTTCGTCAAAGCTGAGAGTGGTGCCGCAACTCTGGAGAGGTCTAGCACAAATCTCTGATAGTATCCAGCTAGTCCCAAGAAACTTCGCACCTCCGTCACGCTCTTGGGTGGCTCCCAAGCTAGCACTGCTTCGATCTTCGCAGGATCCACTCCAACTTTGGCCTTAGAGATGACGTGTCCGAAGAAGTGGACCTCACGTATCCAGAACTGAAACTTCGAGATTTTCTCATAAATCTAGTGCTCTCGGAGTGTGTCTAGTACAACCCGTAAGTGGTAGGCGTGCTACTCCTCAGTCGTCGAGTAAATCAAAATGTCGTCGATGAAGACCATGACAAATCAATCACGGTATGGCTGAAAGATCCTATTCATGAGGCCCATGAACACTGAGGGAGCATTGGTTATGCCGAATGGCATAACCAAAAACTCATAGTGGCCATACCGACTCCTGAAGGTCGTCTTCTACACGTCCTCATCTCGAACTCTGAGCTGATGATATCCTGACCTGAGGTCTATCTTTGAGAACCACCATGCTCTCTTGAGAAGATCAAAGAGGTCATCAGTCCTCGGTAGCGGATACTTGTTCCTCACCGTCACTTGGTTCAGGAGACGATAGTCGACGCAAAGTCACAATTTCCCATCCGCCTTCTTGGCGAAAAATATCGGGGAAGCCCAGGGTGAAACACTGGGTCTGATGAATCTCTTGCCCTGCAAGTCCTCCAACTGTACCCGTAGCTCTCGAAGCTCAGTAGGGGCCATCCGATTTTCTGGAGTCGATATCAGGGATTTCCTGGGGTACAAGTCAATATGAAAGTCTACCTCTCTACAAGGAGGTAGCCTTGGAACGTCGTTAGGAAAGACGTCTGCGTACTGATCCACCACTATAAAAAAACTAGGACTCCGCATGTCAACTGCTCCTAGGATGAGGATAGCCAACTGATGAGTGATGGGATGTCCTCTCCTCTGCGGAAGTCCATCATGGGCTGCGAAGGCCCCCTTATCACCGGTGAAGGTGAACCTGCTTCTGTCGGTGCGTACGCATCACACCTTACGCCTAATACAGTCAATCTATGCATGGACTGTAGATAAACAATCCATGCCCATGATGACGTCGTAAGGCCTCGATACCACTACAAGAAGATCCCAGTCGAAGCTCTCGCCTCCTAGAGTAAGCTCACACTTCCGGCACCAGTGCGTAATTGTCGAGTCTGCTCCTGTAGGAGTCTCTAGCCGTAAGGATCGAGCCAACGGCTCTGTCGGAATCTCCGAGCTCTGAACAAGGGTAGCAGCTATGAAAGAGTTACTAGCTCCTATGTCTATAAGAACTACAGCAAGGGTGGAATAGACACAGATCATACCTCGAATCATCTCGGGTGCGTCGTGGTCGTAGGCCTCCGCTGCCTGGAGCTGTGCCTGTCTCTTCTCGCCAGCTCCCTATGACCGGGGTGGACCTCCTAGTGGTGGTGGTGGTGGTAGAGCCTCAAAGCGTCGCCCACCACCTGCTGCCCGGCCAGCTCCTCTGCCTCGTCCTCCTCCTCCATGCGGACCGCCACGGTCGACCCTCTGCCTCTGCCTGGGTGGCCCCTCAACTGTTTGCTGCTCCTCGGCACGGTGGGTCGGGCAGTCATGATCCATGTGGCCCTGCCCGCCGCATGTGTAGCACTGCCTGCCTCTCGAAAGACTAGCTCCATGATGTGTGCCCTGCACTGCTGAGCCAGTGCCCTGAGGTCGTCTGCCTGAGGGTATGGTCTGCCTGGACCCCTGAGTCATCCATCGACTGCCTGCCGCAGAAGACTCTGCTACCTGCCGCCCCGAAGTAGGTCTCGCTGCTGATGAAGGCTCAACAAGGAAGCTCTTGATCAGAAGGGCTCGCTCCAGTATTCCTACCTGGGTCAGAATGCTGAGGGAGATCAACGATGCCCTGATCTCATGTCTCAATCTCTGCTCAAAGGTCTGGGCCCAGAAGAATGGGTCCCGTACCATGTCTGTCGAGTAGAGAGAGAGATCGGTAAATCTCGTCGAGTACAGGGCGACCGTCAAGCTGTCCTGCCGCAGCTGAAGAAGCTCCTGGATTCGCACCGCATGAAGGGTGGCTGGGACGAACTCCGAGCGGAAGAGGCTCTCAATGTCCGTCTAGAGAAGAGATGCCTCATCGTGCACCTGGAGCATCAAGCTCCACCATCAGCCCGCTGCTGCATGTAGTAGGCTCGCTTCGAGGATCACCATGAGGTCTGCTGGTGTCCTCACTAACCGAAAAAATCGCACAAATTCCACCAACCAGTCCTCGGCTACCTGGGGGTCCATCTCCCCACGGAACCTAGGCGGTCGCTGGCGCTGAAACTCATGCAGAGCTCCAAGGCGACGTGCATCGTCAGCAGCTGGGGCTGGAAGCATCAGTTGATCAGTGGGTAAAGGTACCGCCGGTGCCTCATCTGTCAAAGGGCCCTGCACCGAGGCCTCGTCGCTCGGCGGGCAGTCATCACACTCAACTCTCGAAACCCTAGCTGGTTGCCATCGCGGGGTCATCCTGAAAAAGAAACAGGTGTGCCACGGTCAGAACAGTATACCTGGTGAGCTGATACCAAGTAATCACAAAGAAAACTTGTAACACACATGCAATCACTATTTTCATGCATTAAGTCGGAAATCAGAAGTCAGGGTCTTGGTGTACGGATATGTCGGCCGCCGCACCAACACTGGACTCCCTGGACTGATAACCACACCCAATACGCTAAACACTATTGCTTCACATAGAAAAAGATCAGATTCCCAAGTTCTGTGCTAGAACCGAACTCCTTTGATACCAATTTGTCACGACCTAACCTCAGGGCCCATGTCGTGACTACCCCAAGCCCGCCTTCCATAGGCCAGGGGCTGGCGACTAGCACCAAGGCGTAAATCCCAGAAAAAAGGGAAGGCATTGCCTTTGTAAAGTAAACAACAAACACCACTGAGCAGGAAGGCAGAAGTAAACACTAAGTAAAAGCTGAGTACAATAGTAAGTGCGGAAAAGTAAAGGGGGCCGGAAATAAAAGCCCAACTGTAATGTACAGCCCAACTATAAAGTACATCTGAAAGGGGAAAAACAGCAACTGAAAGAAAAAGCCGCAGCGTCGAGCCGTCCTCTGGAAGTCCCACCTGAAGTGTGGGTACCGATAGCCTCCACAGCTCCTCGGACCAGTCGTCCTCTCTGAGTACACCCCACCCAGTGGTCCACCTCCAGTTACCTTCCTGCTCCGCCAACCTCGACCACGATCAGCGATGTCCATCGTCTGCAACCAACACAACGTAGTGCCGGCATAGCCCGTGAAGGGGTGAGTATAAGCTACTCATTAGGGACCCCGAGACCCCCGAAGGTCTCCCAGAATCTATAAAGGATAATCCACAAAGGAAAGATACAATCAAGAAGTAACATCAGACACTGCTTAGGTATATGCCCATACATATACCTAAGTCATCAATTCTCGTTCGGCTCTAACATCTGAGCCCAAGTACAACCCATTCCACACAGGAAAGAAAAACATAAATCCACACAGGATAGCACAACACAATCCACAAAGGAAAGAAAAAAAGGGTTTCATCTCACACAGGTATACTTCTTAGAATGACGATAGAGATGATAACTAATCCATATAAGTCGTCGGACCCACAAAGGATCGATGGGTACTAACCCCCGCAATGACCCAAAGAGGATCTGACCCAAAAAGGATCGATAGGTAACTAACCCCCGCAAAGACCCACATAGGATCAGACCCACACATGATCTGTATGCGCTGGCCCACACAGGACCGTTGAGCGCTGACCCACACAGGATCGGACCCACACAGGATCGGTAGCACTGACCCACAAAGGATTGCCGAGTGCTGTAGTCGTCGCCGTCGAATCCACTGAGGATCTCTGTACAGTCGTCGTCGTCACAGTAGCAGTCGCAGCCAGCTCTAGGGTTCCTGCACACAACAAGCTCGTTCGGGAGGGTCCGCTCCACGAGCCGAGAGGCTGATACATCAACTGACACATAGTCCAGAGTTGATGTATCCAAAAGTTCTGTATCGTCAACAGGAACTCAACGTCGTAGACGGCGCGTCAATCAGACGGCCGGTCTGAGAGTTATTGGCTTTTTCGTCCCAGGGGCCCGGTTGGTTTTTATGGAAAAACTAACCCGACCGTACTCCACCTACGTCCAAACCTTGGGCGGAGTAATCCCAAATATCCTTCTCACATAGAGGAAAACAAAAAAGTTGACGGCACGTCAATGGGACGTCCGAAGCTCAAGATATGAGCATTTCTGCTCCGAGGGCCCGGTTGGTTTCGTGTACGAACCAACCCGGTTGAACCCAAATTATTCTGAAACCTTGGGTGTAGTATACCGAAACGACCGACTCGATCCAAGGATCACATCGCCACTGAAGGCGCATCGTTTGGAGGTCCGTAACCCATGATATGGGCAAAAGACCAAAAAGGTCCGAAAACGGGGGGGTTTGGGCCCGTACCAACCCGGACCAACAGCCCCTGGGTCGGCCCGAACCGGGTCAACCCGACCCGGTTCCGGGTCCAACCCGGATGGCGCGGCCCGGCCTGGCCAGGATGGCCCAGCCTGGCCTCGGTGCGACCCGGCCTGGCCAGCGCGGGCGCGGCCCGGCCGCCAGGCAGGTCGGTCGTGATGGTCGAGCGGGTGGAAGGGGGTGCTGACCCCCTTGAAGATTCTGCGGCCCCACTTGGGGGGCCGCCTCTCGCCAATGGATGCGGAAATGTCGTGTCCTGGCTTCGGTTTCGTGTGGCCATTGAACCACACCCCGCCACCGCGGCTTCAGCCGCGGCGTCTCCGTCCGGCGAGCCGCGCCGTCGGTGGAGTCCGCGGGCCACCTGAGTTGCTCATGTGGTCTGATTTCATTTCTGTCTGCACCGTAGCTCATCCCGGGTCCCGTTATTCACTACGGAATCAACAAATCGTCTCTGCGGCCCATTTGGTCATCGTCCGCCGTTCCGCACACCAAGAACAGAAGGGCGGTGGGTTCAGACTTGTTCGTTGGTCCGCACCCACCGCGTTAACGGTTTGAAACAACACCATAATTCCCAGCAATTAATAAACCTCGGCCCGCAATAGTAATCCGTGCACCAACTTGTTAATTAGTTGGTCCACGTTCTTGCCTTGGAGGAAAACAAACCTGGGTATTATCATTATCAAAATGACCCCTACCACAACATCATCGTCAGACGCGAGTTCGTCGAGGAATTTACCATCACGGAAGAAAAGGATCGTCGCATCGCGGAAGGGCGTCGCTGTCGCGCGGTACTCGGCATCGCGTAGACAAACACCGAGGATCAAGAACACACAGATTTAATTATAACAATTAAATACATGTTGATGTTATAATCCACAAAGAATTAAAAAAGACCGCAATCCCCTACCTCAATATTCCGATCGAAGATTGTCATGGGGATGGATCGTTGTGGAAGAAGCGTCACGGAGGGAGAATCGTCGGCGTCATGTCGTCGATCTCCAGGGGCCTGTCGTTCTTTGTCGCCCTTCGTCGGAGGCCGGAGTTCTTTGCGTTCTCCGCGTTCTTCACGTTCTTCGCGAAGGAGGATGAAGGACTTAATGTTTCTGTCAAAACCTCTCAACGAACAATCCTCAGGAAGACATGTGTTGGTCTTATTTCATTACATGCCAACAAACGAAAATAGGTTAAGAAACGAACAACTTAATTCATAGAATTAATTTCAACGAATAAACTACCAAATTAATAGGAGCGTTTAAGTGGTTAGAAAACGCATCAGTTGACTTTCATTAAAAAGGGTTTACACGGGTGTGTTACTTAGCGGAAAAGAAACGGTGGGGCTCGTGCAGGCCCCACCTCACAAATATCCTACCAAGAGGGTAGGATATTTTGAATTGCACCCTATCTGCTTCAACTCAGCTTAAGCAGCTTTATGTGGCTTTAAGTGGCTTCAAGTGTAATAAAATAATGTTTTTCGTACCACATTATTTTATTTCTTAACTTAAAGCCCAAAAATTAAAAACCACACCCGAGCAAACGCAACTCCAGAAGAGGTGTTTCTAAGAAAATACCGGCGCTGCGATTTCATCGATGCCCTCAGAATTCGATTCCTAGAACCAGTTCAAAAGTTAGAAAAACCTTCTCGTTCGATCACTGAAAGGACCTGACCCAAACTTCGGAACATGATTCCGGGCACACCGGGCCTCAGAATCAGGTGCCGTTAGAAAATGCGTTCTTGTAAAATTCCAAAGAAAATTAAGAAAAAAATTTCCTTGAAATTTACGGGTCTTTAGAATCAATTTATAATATATATAAATATTTTATTATATTCTGGAAGTATTTAAATTTTTATCGAAGTGATTCTATTAAATGTAACAAGTTAAAACACGTACGATAAAGAAAGAAATTGTTACCTGAAATGTTAATTTAACATGGAAATTATTATTAAATGGGTACTATAAAGTCATTAATGAATAATGTATTATATAATAAATATTAATATGGGTTTTTTATACTTTAATAACATACTACTATCTTCATACATGAGGTTAAACATACCCTCAACAAAAGGAAAGTGCAGGGTAAGGGGTTTTCATCTCACTCTTTATTCCCATGAGATTCGTGCCATATTGCCACTATTACCTTTTGTGTGGTTTATGTACTACCTATAAATGTATTCTTTGTGTAATACGCTTTGATTCATGTGTATTTACATATTCATTGTATGATACCTCTTTCATGGGATGTATGTTTTGCATGTTACCAAATTGGTAAGGGCTATTTCCGCATTCTCATTATTATCCGAGATTGTTCATGTGTAAGTATTTTCTGGGACATACTTATCATAGATACCCATATTTCATAAAAATGTTTTCAGAAGTAATATTTCATGGTTTTATAGGGGGGTGGGGCGGGTCTTTTTATCTAGATCATCATTTTAAATGTTTCAAAGATTTATCTTTCTAGACCCTTTTAATTAATGTCCATATTTTCAAAATGATTTTAAGGACATATTTGTACGGACATAAATGTTTTGAAATGATAATTCTTTTCAAAAATTTCAAAGTGGTTTGTGAAACATTGATTCAAAATCATCATTAAATGTATTTCTTTCTAAATTGTGTCAGTTTTAAATGTTTTGATGAAAATTATTACTTCTCTCAAAGAGTTTTACAAATCATTTTAGACTATGTCAACATCCTTTGATGGATTTTAATCTTGTTTGAAGTTTATTTATTATGACGAAAATCATCCATATTGTATTGATGGTTTTGTGATATGTTTGACTATGGATGTGTTATTTTTATACCATTCAAGGTTTTTGGTTAATGTGTTGACATTTTGTATCCTAGTTCTTATAAGAATGTTTCTGTTATGTTTCAACCTTTTCATATAAAGAATTTATTGGACATAGTAAGTGAAGGGTGGGTCCCGTAATAGCTCCTCTAAGCATTGGTAGGTCTCATGAGACATCAAGACGTGGAATTGGCCAAGGCCCTTTCCCAATTTTATATATTGTTTTGGCGGAGGCCTTAATCATTTTTAGACATATTGGCTGAGGCATTGAAAAAATGTTTTAGAATGTCTGGCATTATACATTATCTCATTATGAAAATTATATTGACCGTTCATGTGGTCATTGGAATAGTATAATACCCATGATATGTTTTATTATGACATAATTTACTTAGCTCATATTCCTTCCATAAAAGTATTCATGTTTATTATTAGAAAAGGAATATGGTTTAAATTATTCACCATCCTTAATATTTATGTTATTTTCCTCTATATTTCTTACCCTTACAGAGCGTTAGAGCTCACCCATTTCTATGTTTTATTTTTTTCCAAGATTCCATGAATTGTATTGTGATTGATATGCATGGTTAATATAAGGGAATAATGGCGTTCATAAATTATTATTTATGTTATATAGTATGTTAAAAAGTGTAATGTAACATTCATGTAAGTAATCTACTTTCCAAGACTGCTAAACTGATTGATCCTTCAGGACTTGATTCTTTGTACTCATGCCAGTTTATTAAAATAATGCACCGACTCTGGGTATGTGGGGTCGGGGCGTTACATTTTTTGTGAACTTATTTTATTATATATTGTGTACATTCAACAACATTTAAATGAAATATCATGATTAATTAATTCATTATTGTATTTTTCGTTTCAATTTGAATTATTTATTCTATGGGGATTTGAGTTAGAAGTTACCCAAGGGGAAAGCAAATTTCATAAACAGACACATCTTCATGGCGATTTCCACTTTTTTTAGGTGGATTTAAATTTGACACCTATAATATATTCATTGATTGATTATCACCTTAAAATTACGGTATTCAAAAGGGTTTAATTCACAATATCATTTTTATGCATTATTTACACATGAATTTCCATTAGAGAATATTATTATATCATTATCTAATAATCAATTTCATTTTCCCCTATGGTTATTCTTGAACATTTTCAAATAATAGAATAATTATACCAATTTAATTTTTATGTATTTTTGATAAGGCATATTGTTCAATCAATTATTCAATAAATGAGGTATTATTTTTACTAATACAACACGGGTGGCTCCCAGTAATGGAGATCCCCTAGATGAAACGATACTCTCATGGTACGAGTTTTTTAGAAAGCCTGATATGAAATTTTAACCTAAATTTTACGCTGTCATGGGAATGTTCTTGATGGTAATGGTTTTGGGTACCAAAGATATATTATGTCCAGTAAATAATAATTTCCCTCATTTAGATTTACTTATTATTTATACATGATATTTTTCATTAACATATATATGGTTTCATTTCATTCTAAGTATATTGAATAAATTTCACGTGTTTCCCATTTTTACATTTCCATATTGATTATTCCTTATCTAGTTATATGAATGTCATCCGTTTCTAGTTATTAACTAGTCATTTTGTTCACCTAATTAATTTATTGATTATATTGAATGTGGGTTTTGTAATTTAAATTCACATATTTTTTTGTGCAATTTCTATTCATTTATTACATTACATAGCATGCATATTCAAATATTACCCTTATATATTGACTATTCTCATTTATTCATCATTGATTCTGATATACATTACCCTTACTGAGAATTTCAGCTCACTCATATTATGTTTTTTCATCAAGAATCCCTAAGGTGTACTAAGAATGATATGAAATGATACACTACATGGAATTAATTAATTTCCACAAAAGAAAAACATAATGTTATAATTAGTGTGTTAATTTTTAAACAAGACACTGGTATGTATCTTATTTTACATGACTACTAAACTATTCAGTACATTATGATGTGATTTAATCATAAATTATGCCTATGTAATGGAAGCATGATGCCATCTCCTAAATTTTTATGGTCGCGTAACTAC
The DNA here is from genome assembly GCA_963277665.1 of Viscum album. NCBI lineage: Eukaryota > Viridiplantae > Streptophyta > Magnoliopsida > Santalales > Viscaceae > Viscum > Viscum album. Next base: position 1,146,833,455 of record OY728127.1, on the reverse strand, counting down.
AGTTTGTATCATAAAATGTTTTGTGTCCAAATTTGAAACTATATTTAGTAAAACATTTATTAGAGAAAATATACCTAAGGTATAATTTGAGGACAAGAATATAAAATCATCTTAATGTTTCATTGAGATAGATATTACTTAGTATTCCTCGCAATACATCCATGTCTGGGTAATATAAGTGGACTTGGTTATAGATTATATGTACCTTGGGTTATCAAATATAAAAAGGTCTCTAGGTCCTTCCATTTGCATAACCTGATACTCAAAAATAGGCCTTACTGGGGACTTGTTTTGAAAATCTTGTGGGACCGACGTTGGATAAATATCATTTTATATGCAACATATTATGAAATATATGAATAGATAATTAAAATGATTGAAATAGGTTATACCTGAAGTGTCCTAGACTAAAAATTATGTGTCTCTATTTTCATATCTGAAAAATGATTATATGGGCTGTGGTGCCCCAAAAAACTATTCTATGAAACTTGAATTTGATATCATGTACGAGGCAGAACAATAAGGTCTTAAGTTAGTTTAAAACCCATGTAATTAAAAATATATTCTACAAATAATCTATACAGTTCAATGCACGTAATACTGAGTTAGAATACATTAAATTTTATAGAGACCTTCTAGGGAAGCATCCAATATATGAAGACGGAGTTTCACTGAACAATGATATTGTATAATAATATTTTTACAATAATATTTAAATAGCGGTTATGAATATTATTAAATAACATATTAAAATATTTGGTTTATAATAATAAAATATTAATTCAAAGGTTGAAAATATATTATAAATTAATATAGTAACTAATTGAATATAAACTGAATGATTTTATATTAAACCATTTTTATTCTCAAAAATCAATTTAAGCTAATAAATTAAAATTATTAAAAATATTTAATTCATTTAATGGAATATATATTTTATATATTAATTTAAATATTCTTCATATTCATCCATTAGGATTGAAATGCATAATATAAGAAGAAACCCTATTTCACACATAAGACCCTATATTTTTACCAATGCAAATTTACTACCTTTTAATGGAGAACCAATTTTAAATTTTAATATTGACCCTATAATTGATTTAATATTACCAAAATAAACTTCGTATTTAACATAAAAAAATAATAATGTCATTGAAAAATATTGAATTTTTTCTAAGGCATGACATTTGTTAACCAATAGTTAAAATTACTGAATCATAGTTCAATACTACCTTTTAATCTAACTTATATATAAGGTTAAATTTTAATATTAATTGGTATTAATGATTAAAGAGATAAATTTTTTTATCAATATATCCAATTATGTTAATTGGAAAAAAATTCACCTTGAAATAGACTATAAAAAAATCGATAACTTTTAGATGATTTTACTTAAATAACCCTCATTGTCGTCCCATATGTGGGATTAATTTTATTTTAATTTCTGGAACATATGTGTTTTAAAAATGGAAAAATTTATTCCATATTTGAAATCAGAATTATTTAAAATTTCTTATAATACTGACATAGTGTTTCCTCAAAACAATTAATGAATGTTAGTAAAATTACATAAAATTATTAATGGAAAATTAAGATTAATAAAGAACTGAGCCTATAATTGCATTTCTAAAATGACCTATACACATGTAAAAGAACAATTTTATAACAATATATCTACCGTAAAACTTAAATTCTTGATTTTTTTGTTTTTAATACTTTTATGTAAGATCATGTTCCCACATAACTTATTTAAAAAAATTCTATGTGAGTCCATTTATTTCCCTAAAAAAGGCAACCACCTAGCCCCATTCCTAAAAACTATCCAAAAATATATCATAGGACTTTATGGTCCAAAATATATTCTAAAAATCTTCCCATAAAATATCATGCATCATTTAGTGCATAAATTCTCCCAAGGAAAAAATTTGGTATAAAGCTATTGATGTCACTCGATTAAGAGGTAACACCATCACACATGATTTTAAGTTTTATTTTCATTTTACACTCCCTACACACTTATTATTTTATGATTACCTAAAACGGTTTCATAAATATACTTTTATGTTGTTATACTAAGGGTTTTACCTACAATTACACACACCTCTATATAATGGTAAACAAACATATTGTTTCTGTGCAGTGCCAAATACAGCCTAACGAAATGATGATTATTCAATTTTCACCTACAATCGCTCATTGTGGCCAATATGATGGTATATATATATATGTGTGTTATATATGATATTTAATATGTCTTTATTCTTATTTCCTTTTATAATACATACATTTAATACTTTCCATTTTACGATAACATCGTTTGTGAATGTGTAGACTACCGCCCCTCAAAGTGATGTGATTCATTAACATGATACATGGAATATATAAATGAATTGCGATAATTAAAAATAAGTACCATAAAAAATATAAATAATATATCAATGACATATTTATATTTCTGTAAATATAATATTTATATATATATCATTTCCTTTATTAACCTTTCACACACTTTAAGAGATAATGTCGTTTGTGGAAATGTAGACTACTACCTCCTCAACATGTTGTGATTCCATTTACATAACATAATTTTATATATTAGTATATATAATTAAATAATATGGTATTTATTATATAATGATAATTACGGAAATGTTTGACTTACTGACCTTCTTTTTGCAATGATCATTTTTAAATGGGAATGTAACTAATGAATTTGTATGACCTACCATATCCATTAACATAATGTTGGATTATTGTCATATGCATATTTAATGATTTATTTTAAATGTATATTTTAAGTAAATATATGATAGTTATTTCATGTTTATTATTTTGTAGATAATATATAATGACCCCCTTTGACCATAGTTGACCAACAATAGTTATTCTCACAAAGAAACTATATTTCATCATAGACACATGATGTAAAATTAATTGTTTAATTAGTGTACAATACACGGTTATATGTGATGTAAATATAATAATAAATATAAAAAGGGTTTTTAATAAATTATAAAATTTATATAAAATTATTATATATGAATTTAATAGATGTTCACCCAAAAGGAAACATAATGTAAGGGGATTTCATCCCACTTTTAATTTCAGTGAGATACATATTATGCTATCTTCTCTTTCCATTTTTGTGGTCTATATACAACCAGGAATGTATTGTATGTATATTATACATATATTTAATGGTATTCATACATCATTTTTATGATCCTTCATTCATGGGTTTTATGATTCAAAAGTAACCAAATCGGTAAAATGTTTTGTCTCAATTTTCCTTCTCTGATTTAATGTTCTATATTGAACCTAAAAACTATTTCACGCTTTATATAAATACATGTTACATTAACTATCATGAATATAAATATTAATAAGATATTATGAGATTCATTTAATTTCCATTTCATAAATGTAGAGTATGATCCCAGAACCGAGTTATAAGAGTTTATTGAGACAATCTCATCACTTTCTAATGATTTTTACGTTTATGCATAATTTGTTGAAATAATATTTTATATCTCTCCATAGCACCCTTGAGAATACATATACTTATTTATTTAATTATATAAGAATGTATTGGTACCATTTTTTATTCTTTGGTACATAATACAACTCAGAGTGTATTTCTATAAATGCGTGGATTTACCCTCTATTCAGTCAGAAATATATTCAAAACCATATTTCCAAAAAAAGTGTTTAGTAGAATATAATTCAATTCCCCTATAATCATTAAAATAAATTTTAATATGTTCTATTTTTTATGTATCACCTAGAAGGAATCTTGTTGGTTCTTTCCAAATGAGCTATTTTTTACCCTTTTAATGTAAAAAAGGAATTTGTTTACCTCAGATGACATGTATGAACAAATCTGTCCTCAATTTATTAAGTCCCCCTTCAAATGTTCAAAAATGACTGTTTTTAAAATATCTTAATAAGGGATTTTAAATGAAAGGTAATTTAAATGTTTTTTTTAAAGAAACTGATATTTTCCTCAAGAATATATTTAAATTTTATTCCTTTATTTCATCAATGATAATAATCGTCTATATTACTCCACTCATGATATGTTGTGGTTATATAATCCATATTCATCCTCTAGTTAGTTCATGATTGTTTTGGAAAAGGATAGATTTCACATTCAATTCATTGATTACCCTTGAAATCTTCAATTTCATATAGTATTTGAATATTGGATTTCTCCTAAATATCCATATGATTTGTCAATGGTATTGTTGTTTCCTACACTGTATACCATTTTACATAAGGTGTTTCCTTTTATAGTTATAGGATTAAATGAGGTATTATTGATAAATAATTTTTTTTTGATTCATTATGGATATTCAATATAGCTTATTATTTCTTTTATTATTCAATATTTGTAATGGTTTAGATATTCAATACACGGGTTGGGGACTAATTAAGGAAATCCCTATGGGAAGGGGACTAGTGAATGAAATCTCCTCGATGAATCAGCATTCTCATGTGACAAAATTGTTGTCTAGCCACCTTAGATGGGTTTTTACCTAATAGATAAACCCTCATGTGAGATGTATTTATTGTATTGGTTCCATGTACATAGGAAATATAGATTCCAATAAGTATGAATTTTTTTATATTAGTTTTAGTTATTATTCATCTGTCATATTTTTCATTGACATATCGATGGATAAATTTAATTTTATTTCATTGATTAATAATATGAATTTCATTTTCATACCATTCCATAATTATTTTTCCTTATCTATTTATTTTAATGATATGCATTTTTAGTTCTTTACCTTTCCATATTTACTATTTTAATTGATTCTTTATTTCTTATACTATATTTTCCCATTACAAAGCATTTGAGATCACCCTTATTATGTTTTTTCCCTCTGAATCCTGAAATCACACTATGAAAGATATGAATGAATTTAATATATGTATTATATTTATCCTCATGTTTTTTATTTATTTTTATGAAAAAATACCTTGAAATTATTGTAACCGTTTTTAATAAAATTATCAATTATGTATTTTATTTTACATGACTACCAAACTGAGTTGACTTTTCAGGCTTTATTCCTTATAATCATTCAAATTTAATTGATATAAGACAACATCTCTGGGTTATTTGGGGTTGGGGCACTACATTTGGTATCAAAGGATGTTTAATATCACCCTTGGGAACTAGATTTAGGAAATGGTGTGTTATGGAACATAACCCTAATATATACTTTTAAGATAAGTATAGATGAAACAAATTGAATTTGGGTGATGTATGGATTATGTGAGTATTCCTAGAAATTCAACCAATCTAGATACTAGAACTGGTTATGGTTCTATCACATATGTACCTATGAGTAACAACAATGATAAGGTGTTTTGAGTCTGACTTGGGGTAATTTTGTACACTACAACAGGCCTTATTGCACACCTTATTTGACATTTCCAAAGGTTATTCTTAGGATAGTCCACATTTTTTGCAGAAAGCATAATGAAAAATTTGATAGGATTTTGAATATTAATAATCAATGATAAATCTAATGTTTTTAATATTTCAAAATAAGGTGTTGTGATTTAGATAATTTATATATGATTGTAAACTTTTCTCACTATGACTATTGTTGGTCAAACTATTCCTTCTCATTTTAGTCAATTGATGGAACATAAAAGTTTCAATCTAACATGTAACATAATGGAGAAGTTAGTGAAAATGATAACCCAAATTACATGTTTAAAAGAGGTAAATATATCAGGTTTATGCCAAATCATCTTTCCTAAAATTCGATTCAGAATATATACCATTACCAACTCCTGAGCGCACCAAAGAAGAGAAGAATATAGGATGATGAGTTCTCTAGATGTGGAGATAGTATAAATTAAGGCTCAACTTTTGAAATGTGATATATGTGGGAGAAGAAACCCTGTAATGTGCCTCAATGTAATGAAAATTTTTTTTGTATCAGAAATAAGGAAATAAAAAAAGGATTCCTTGGAAAAAGGATGAGTATGATGGAAAGAAATAAAGGTCATCCTACACAATGTCCTTGTTAATTTTTTTGGTTTTAATAAAAATATTTTACGTATAAATATTAATGATGAAATAGTGGTAAATTTTTTGAGTATTATAAATTAATCTATTAACAACAATTATTTTTGTAGGTATTTACTGATAAATAGTAAGACATGTAACAGTTTTTTGGGATTACAATCCTTTAAATGTTTCTTGTTGTGATTTAGGCATAAAAAATCATTATTGGTAATTAATTTTTTAGAATTCAGGGGTTGAATTATAATATTATTAATGAAAAACAAATAGTTTGGATTTTTATTATGATATATAAAACTGTCATGTATGAATTTTTCGTTATATTTTAGATTTACCCAACATTAGTAAAATGACATAGAAATAAAAACAAATTACTTGTACTAAAATTTCTTTCTAACTGAAGGTATTCTAAATCATCAAGTATTTATTTATTTGAGGCCCTCAACATTTCATTCATCATTCACTTTTTTATTGAATACATAATTCAATCATTATAATATTTAAATTATCCCTCCAAACACATATCCCTACTTTCCATAGATGTTGTCCTACTTAGAGACCTAGTTACATGGAATTCTATATGACCTTAGTACATTCCATTATCACTTTTGTAGAGGATTATTTATTAACCCTTATCACGATATGGGATTTAAAAAATTAGAACTATCAAACAATATATAACCATGATAAATTTTAAATTTTAATGATGAAATATAAATAAGTTTGGGAGAATGTGAACCCCCAAAAAACTAAACTTTGAACCTTGTATTTGATAGCGTGTATAAATAAAGACATTATTTGAATAATGAAATATAATATAAATATACTTTATAATATATTAAAAATATATTCTATATAGTTCAACTCATGCAACACTGAGAAAGTGTGCATTACACACAAGAGCAACCATTCCTGAAAACATGCATTATATGCAAGACCGAGTTTCACCAAACAATGATATATTAATAAAATATTATTATAATAAGATAAAGAATACTTATTATTAATAGTATTAATTAAATATTTAATATATATTTTTTTTTACAATAAAATATTAATACATAGGTTAAAAATAAATTATAAATGAATATAGGATCTAATTTAATATTAACTGGATGTTTTTATATAAAACCATTTTTATTCTAATGATTATATATTACTTTAATAAATTAAAATAATAAAAAAATTTCAGTTAGATTAATTGAATATATTTGATATATATTAAATTAAATATTCTTGAAATTCAACCATTATGGTTTATGTGATTAATATAAGAATAAACACTATTTCACACATAAAAACCAATCTTTTTATAATGGAAATTTTACCACCTTTTATTGGAGAACCCATTTAAATTTTAATTTTGAAACTTTAATTGAATTATAATTTCAAAATAAACTTCATATTTAAAATTGAAACATAATTTTTAGGTTATGGTGAAATTTTTAATTTTTAACGAGACATTTAAAATTTTAACATATAGTTAAAAATAGTGAATTTCAATTAAAAACAAATAATTTATATAATTTATTTAAAAGGATAAATTTTATTTATAATTTTTTTAATTTTAATTCATTAATATTTTAATCCATTAATCCAATTTAGGTCATTAGAATCAATTTAACATTTAATTTGACTACACTAAATAGCCCACTTTCAAAAGCTCTTACATTAAAAAACTTCAATGTCTTCCCATCTATTAGATTAATTATAATTTATTTTCTCCCACATCCATGATTGGAATCTGTAAAAATAGATTCAATATTTGAATTTATAATAATTTATAATTTATTATAAGTTCAACATTGTTTTTTTTAAATATTTAGTGAAAGTGATTGAGATTATATACAATTATTAAATAAAAATTATTCATAAGAAATGATTAATCCTTTAATTTATGTGACCAAATGACCTAGAAAATTATCCAATACTCATTTTAGGGACATATCTAGTCCCTGAACAATTTATTAATTAGTTTTTTTGTTTTTTATTTCATTTTTTAGGTAATAACATGTTCACATAAAAAATGTTTACAAAAATGACAAGAAATTACTTTTCCTTCTCTATAAAAGGCCACCACCTCTCCCCATTCGAAACAGCCATCAACCCAATTAAGATCTTCCATAAAATTCCAAAAATAGCTTCCCAAAATTCCTATACTCTATTTTTAGGCCTCCCTTGAAAAAAAATCCTCCCATGGAATCCTTTTGTTGTAAACCAAAAGAAGTTACTCGAGTAAGCAGTAACGCCTTATCTTAGGATTTTTAGATTCATTACGATTCCCCTCTCCATATACTCGTCTTAATATAAGGTTAAATAACAAAAACATTGTACTCAATATGATAGGATATTTTCATACTCAAGGTTTTACCTACACTTAGATACACCTCCATCTAATGAGAAACGAACAAATTGTTTTTGTGTACGGTGAAATAATTCCTCACGAAATGATGATTATTCAATTTCCCCCAACCACCTTTAATTTTGGCTATTATGATGGATAATGTATTTATATATCTTATATATGATATTTTATACATATTAATTATTATTTTCTTTACAATACATACATTTAATTATTTACATTATATGATGTCATCATTTGAGGAAGTGTGTACTACCACCCCCTTAAAGGGATGTGTTTCGTACACACGATACAAGGAATGTATAAAATAACTGTTATATTTAAACATAAGAAAAATTAAAAAATACAATTCATTCATGATAATAATTATATTTCTAGAAATATAATATATAATATATATATATATATATATATATAACATAACCTTTATTAACATTTCACACTTTAAAAGAGATATCATTGTTCTTGGACGTGTGTACAACTGCATCCTTGACATGATGTGATTCTGTTTACGTTATATAATTCTATATATTAGTATATATGTTTAAAAAATATGGTATTTATTATATTATTATCATTATTAAATGATTGGAGTTTCTTACATTCTTTCAAAATGATCATTTAAAAATGGGAATGTTACTCATGCGTGCGTACGACCTACCGTCTCCATTATTGTAACATTAGAAAATATTCATAACCTTATTTAATTATTTATTTTAATAGTATAATTAATTTATAAATAAAATAATCATTTCATGGTTATTATTCAATAGATTTTATATAATGACCCATTTGACCAAAGTCTACAAACAATAGTAGTTTTGACAAATGAACTAATGTCTGTCAAACACATCTGAAATAAACTTAATTGTTTATGTTGTGTAAGAAACATTATTATAGGTGAGATAAAATAATTATTAATATGAAAAAGGATATGAATAATTTAAAATATCAAAATAAATTTATTATATAGCATTTTAAAGGATGTACACCCGAAATGAAACACACTTTAAGGGGATTTCATCTCAATCTTTATATCTATGAGATACTTATTATATTCACCACTATTTCCTTTTGTGTGGTGTATATACATCCATGAATGTATTCTTTGTATATTATACATAAATTTAAGTGTATACACATATACATTATATTTTTCTTTTTTCGTGGGTTTTACAATTCAAATGTCACCAAATAACTAAATTGTTCTGTCTCAATATTATTTCTTTCAACTCATGTTTTATTATCAACCCAAACTCTTTTTCGAGGTGCATATATTCCCATTTTTATTGAAAGGTCATGAATCTAAATATTTTTTTGATATTATCTGGTTCATTTAATTTCCCATTCTTACATGTATATTACGACCCCAGTACCGAGTTATAAGACTTTATTGAGACAATCTCATCACTTTATTGAGATTGTTTACATTTATGATTCCATTGATGAAATACTATGATAGATCTCCCAGGGACAGAAAAAGGATTCCATATTATCTGTAATTTCAGTATATAATAATGTATTGGTACCATTTTAAAATATTTTCTATATAATATAGTAATGAAATTATTTATATAAAACACCGAATTTACACTCTCTTCAGTTGGAAATATAATAAAATGCATGTTTCCTTAAAATGGTTTAAAAAAATATTATACCATTGTCCAATGATCATAAAATAATTTTTTTACCCTTATTGTCTTTTCCCAATATCATATAATGAAAAATTATGTTGACTTCCAAATGTGTCATTTTATACCCCTTTATTTCACAAAAGAAATATTCTTTTTACCTCGTACAACATGTACGGACTTGTCCGTCATAATTTATTTGAAGCCTCCATCAGAATTTAAAATGGATTATTTTTTAAAATAACCTTAAAAGGTATTTATATTGAATAAGATTTTCAAATGGGTTTTATAAATCATATGATATTTTCCTTAATGTTATTTTTAAAATTTATTCTTTTATTTCATCAAGGAAGAAATCACTCTATTTTAATCCACTCAGGATTTGATGTATTTATATATGCTTTATTATTCAAATGGGTATTTTAGTATTTATTTTTCCAAAGAAAATATTCATATTCAGTAACATTCTTCACTCTTGAAGTCTACTAGAAATGTTATATTTCATACAATCATTTATTATTAAATTTCTCTTAATTATCCATTTCATTTTTCAGCGATTTTACTATTCCATGAACTGTATATAATTTTACATACAATGTTTACATTGACAATTATTTTGTTCAATGATGTATTATTAATAAATCCATATTCTTTATTCAATATGGACATTCAATTTGGATTATTATTTATTTTATTATTCCATATGATGAATTCTTTGTACAAGAAATTTATTGGTTGGGGGCGATATATGGAAATACCTACAGGTTGGGGACTAGTGAATTAAAGCCCCTCGATGAATTTCTAGTTTCATGAGATGAAATAGTTGGCTAGCCTCATTATATGGGTTTCTCGAATTGATATCTAAATTTCCTTGTGAATTGTTTTGATGATACGAGTTCCATGTAACAGGAAAACATACATCGAAATATTAAGAATTTATTTCATATTAGATTTCTTTATTATTCATCCTTAAATTTTGTGTTGAAATATATATAGATACATTTTATTTTATTTTATTTATTCATGTAATGTGGTTTAGTTTCATACCATTCCATATTTATTTTTTCTTATCTAATTATTTAAATGGAATTTATTTTCAGTTATTTTCCTTTCTATATTGACTATCCCCAATGATTCAATATTTCTTCTAATATATTTTTCCAATACTGAGCATTTGAGAACCCCCTTATTATGTTTCTTTCCCCATGATTCCCTGAAGAATACAATGAAATATATGTAGGAATATACTAGATGGATTATACTTGTCCTCAAATTTGAGTATTTTTTTAGAAGAAAAAAATATTGAAATAAGTATATCAATTTATAATAAATTTATCATTTATGAATATGGTTTTCAAATACTACTAAACTAATCAGTCATTCGGGTCATGATTCCTTATAATCATGCCAATGTAATTGATAGCAGACACTGACTTCGGGAATTCTGGGGTCAGGGAGTAACATTGGTATTCCAACATGAAAATTGATTCTCACATTATAGTTTTTTGTTTTGGTAAATTCCCTCCTTTCTAAGATAAAATTGAGACAAACAAAGGTTATATGTGGAAATTAAAAGATAATGTATTTAGGTAATGAGTTTTCCATTAAAACCTTATTTAAAAGTCTATTTAGTGCTTAACCTTATTTCAATGATTTATATAATATTTATATTTGAATCAATATTAAAATGGTTTTAGAAAAGGATAACATCTAAGTTGGGTGAAAACCTATAATGTCTAGAAGGTTGCGGGACATGATCCCATTATTAAAGGACAATAAGGGTTCAATTCCAACCACTCACCTACACAATGTCCTGGTTAATATATCATTTTTTGTTAAAAAATTTGATAAATATATATTAATCTTAGATAGTTACTATTACATTTTAGGATTACATATTAATTTTTTAACCATATTAGGTTTTTTAAATAGTTAAAGACTAATATATTTAATTTTGTTATTGTTATTATTGGAAAATATTATTGTTTAAAAAAAATGGTGTTGATTCATCGATATCTATTCCATTGATTAATGGATGATTTTGAAATTGATCAAAGAACAACCTAATGATGATATTTTGTTTATAGAAATATACCACATAAGTAATTTAAATTACATTATTTCCTAGTAAATGGATTGCTCAACATTAGGAGAATTATATTAAAATAAATGTTTATCATAATAATATAAATTTTGTTTACCAGGAATCCTTTTAAATGATCGAAAAATTATAACTATGAGACCCTAAGAATTCCACTGATCATTCAAATGTTTTTGAATTATGACCTCAGTCTATTCCTATAAATATTTACTCTTTTACTTAATATATATATCATTAATTTCCACTAATGTTCTACTATATAGAGACCTAGTTATATGTTACTCCACGTGACCATTCTACATAAAATTATATCTTTTATGGAGGATGTTTTACAAACCCATATAAAGATGTTGGATTTTAACATGGGATGTATCAAAGAATATATTACCACAAATGAGATGAAATTGGAAGGATAAACTTTATTTAAGGTGAGGATAATGAAACTCCACTAAATAATAATGTAAGGACACTTCATTCGATCACGTGTTAGACATGAAACACCGAGCATGTAAAGCATAACTATATCCCAATAATTTAAAATATATTCAATATTTTAATAAAAATTAATCCCTTATATGTCATACATTGTATGAAATTCTGAGTTAAAGTTTTTCAGATTCAATAATGAGTTTCTTCGATGACATGAATCACAAACAAGGCATGGTTTTACCAAACAACAATATATTAATAAAACTGTATTATTTAACATAATCAGATATAAGATTTATAATAAATTAAAAGTCATCAATAGAATTAAATAACACATGAAAATCCATGGTTTACAAAAAAATAAATGAATTAATTTGTTATTAATTAAGTATAAATGAAAATAAAAACAATTGAATATAAAGGGTATGTTTTCGTAAAATATATATTTTTATGCACACAAAGAAATTTTATCATTATTAATAAAATTTATTAAAATTAGCTACTGATATTAATTAAATTAAATATTATTAATTTTTAAAAAATATTTTTTGTATTCATCCAATATATTCGAGAGGTATAAGATAAGATCAATCCCGATTTTAGTCAAAAACTATTAATTTTCAAAAGGAAATTATACCGCATATTAATGGAGAAACTATTTTAAATATATTTTTTAGAATTGTTATAAATTTTATATGTAAAAAAAATCTTCATTTTTTTTAATGTCAAAAATTAAAATAAGGATAAAGTGAATTTCTGGTATTTTTCTGTGAAGCTTCATTTTATAGTTAATAGTTTAAAATAATGAATTTTAATTAAAAAATCCTTTTCATCTAATTTATTTACAAAATTAAATTATATTTTAATTGGATTTAAATACTAATGAGATAATTTTTATATAATATAAATAAATTTATTTAATTTAAATAAATTTTGCATAGATTTTACATTTAAATTCATCTCAATATTTTTAACATTTATTACTTTATAACAGTCGCATTTATGTCTCGTCTGCTAGATTAAATTTAAATAAATTTCATCTACTTTTAATATTTGAATTTGAGATAATGTATTCAATTTTTGGAAGTATAATTATTTATATTGTCTACGAATTTAACAATGTTTTTTTACTAAATATATTAGTTAGTGTAATTAAAATTTATTTCAATAATTAAGAGAAAAATTAGTTTAACTAAAGAATAAACCATAAACATAAGATCACAATTGATATATAAACATGTTAAAAGGAAATTATATGCACATATTTCTACCCTATCATCCCATGGATAGAAATCGGAAAATTATTGGATCAACATGTTAATGGATAACTGTGGGTGGAATTCCCTTTTCCAAAATTAACAAGAATGCCACTCCTCTATTCTAAAAAGGGAACTCATAACTCCCACTTCCTAAAAAATATTAATATATTTTGGTTTGACTATTAAATAAAAACATAACCACCCAAAATCTCTCTAGTTAAAATTTTGGCCTCACAATGGTCATAAATCTATCAAATGGATGCCTTCAGGTTAATCCAAAAAAGTTACCAGAAAAATAGGTAAAATCGTTCCTCAAGCTCTATTATTTTATTTTCACACACCACCCCGCAACCATTATTATTACATAACTATATAAAAAATCTAGTATCCTATACATAATGATATTTTATTATTCTATCATATTTAATTACATTTATACACACTTCCATCTAATTTTTAGCAAACATCCCATTAATGTTTACAATGAACTACCACCACACAAAACAATGTTGTTGGTTTTTCCTCAACCTACATTCACGTTTCGATGTTATGAAGGAAACATAAGTCATATAAGATATATTTAATATCAAAAATTTAATTATAATTCTATAATATCTTTAAAAACATACGTATATCCTTTCCATTTTTTGTGAATGTGATAGCATCATTTATGGATGTGTGGACTATTTCTTCCTCCAAGCAATGTGATTTGTTTATTATATACATGGAATATAAAATGTTGGGTTTTAATTAATATATGTAACATAAATAAAAAATAAAAAATATTTTAAATATATTAAACATGTATATAATTTACGTTCCATTCTTTTAATAAGATAATGAAATGAAACTGGTGTTCACACGTATGTACAACCAACTGTCTCCATGAATAATTTGTTTAATTTATTATTTTCCAAATTAATATATTATTATAAATACATATATACTAAGTATATATGATAATAAAATAAATCTTAACGTTTTAGGGATAGTGAAAACATGGTATAAGTTATAGTAAAAACAAGTTACTTATTAAATAATACTCAACATACTATGCAATTAACAAACAAAATTGTAAAAATGAAGAAATATTATTAATGAAAGGGTTATAAGATATTATGATAAGTTTATGTATGATATAATAAATATTATTTTTGTTCTGGTTTATGTTATTAACCATTTTAAAACCATTATACAAGATTTGATTGAATGTTCACCCAAATGAATAAACAAGGTAAGGGATTTTCATCTCACTTTTCACATCCAAGAGTTAAATTTCATATTCATCACTTAATTTTATTATGTATAGTAGCTAATTCCATTTAACATGGTATATCATGAAGCATTTTTATTTTTAGTATAATATAATACTCATTTAGATTTATTCTTTCATTGGTGTTTTTATTCAAGTGATTCATAGTTTTATGGGACACATTGGAATGTATAATGATTATTTTTCCTCAAGAATGTTTTTAAGGATTTTCTGATGGTATTTCAATTATATAAGGCATAAATTTTTATTTTTTACCTAATTTTTTATATAAATTATACATACATCACATTTACAGTGTAATGTCATGACTCATTCATTCTTCATGGTAATTTTAGTTCCAATTTTAATTATTTGTTATAAATGGATTTGAGGTAAAACATAGCCATGTGGAAAAGAATATTTCTAAAGATAACTGCTTTTCATTAGTTTATATTACTTCATCATTATCAGTAACATTCTAATATTGTTTTATCAATAAATTTTCAATATATATTTTTTCCACATTTTTTATATTAATTTAAATTTGACACAAAAAGTTTATTCATTGATTTATTCTTTCATAACTGTTTTAGTTTTTGAATAGTTTACTGACAAAATCATATTTTAAGTAATTTTTTCAATACAATTTTCATCAGAGGAAACTAATTTATCATTTTATAATAAACATTTATATTTTTTCAACCCCTCTAGTAATTCATGAAATATTTCAAGTAATATTTCTATTTTTCCATTCATTGGTACACAAAATGTATTAGAAATTTTTTTTATAAAACACAACCACTTTTTCAACTTTTTTGGAAGAAACTATTTTCTTCTAAAAAAATTATTTTATAATATTTCTTAATCCTTTTTTGTAAGATTTTTCAAATGAAATTTTACCCTTCAAAAAATTATTTGTGTTTTTTTAAAATAATTTTTAATTCAAAGTGATATTTTTCACAGAAATATTTCAAAAAATCATTTTATAAATTTACTTTTCATCAATGAATAAAACCCATTATCCTAACTCCAATTGGTTAATATTGTATTTATGTCATACTCATTTAGATTATTTAAGATTGATTTGATGGAGGATAGTATTGGTATCATAATCCATTATTCCAACGATAATACCCACGAAATATTCAATTTCCTATGATCATTAACCATTGAATTTTTCATAAATGTCTATATAATTTATTATGGATAATATAATTACCTAGACAATATACCATTTTTACATATGGTGTTTACATTAAATGTTCTTCAACAAACTGAGGGAGTATTAATAAATTTATGGATATTATATAAGGAACATTGTTAAATCAATAATTAGTTGTATGTGGAATACATTGGACAAGTAAGGTATGGGTAGGGATGATTACAGATATCCCCTCGATGCATCAGTTTTCCCATGGTATGATTCAGTTGGGTTGTCTTAGATAGGTTTTTACGTGATATTCTAAACTTTCTTATGAATGGTCTTGATTATAATGGATTCATGTTCCTTATAAACATGAAGTCCAATAATTAAGCATTTACCTCAGTTTGATTTATTTGTTATTTATACATGGTATTTTCTATCCATTAATATATGGATGAATATCATTCATGGTTTATTGATTAAATGGAATGTGTTTTTAATTTCATACCTTCCATATTCATATTTCCTTATATATTTATTTTAATTGTATGTGTTTCAAGTTAATACCTTTTTATATAGATTATCAACTAAATTTATTGAATATAATACATATGTTTTTAGTTATTTACATTTATATATTTGTTACATATTTTATTAGAATTTTATTGATTACATGGAATGTATATTATGTTATTATCTTACTATATTGACTATTTCATTAATTTGTTACTTCTTATACTATACATTACTTTTAATAAGAGTGTGAGCTCTCCCTTATTATGATTAATTAACCCATGATTCCATGAAGAGTATTAATAATTAAATGAAACAATACACTAGATGGAATAATGTTATTTTCCAGAAAATAAAAAACTATGTTTAAATTAGGGTATTGATTTTTAAAAAAAATCTGATGTATGTATCCAATTTACCAAGACTATTAAACATTTTGGTACTTTGGGATGTTATTAAATTTAATATTATTCCATTATAATTGTACCATGACACCATCCTTGGGATTTTATGGGACATGTCACTACAAAAATGGGTTTCAGATATATTTGACCATAATAATCCCAAATTATTTTGAAAAAGAATAAATATTGAATCATTGGATAATCTCTTAAATAAATCACAACAAACATAAGAGGATGTTGTTATAGATTTAAATACCATTAAAATTCCACTAGAACATTTTTTTAGGAAAATATCACATTTCATTAGATATAAATTCTTGATGATCTAAAAAATAATAAAATACCTGGGAAAAAATTATACTTTAAAATAACCATTGAATCATTTAGTGGAAGATTTAAATTAAGGATAAATAATTATGGATTGAATATACATTCAAGACTTATGCGATAAAAAATTTCCATTTACATTTTTTATAAAAACATAGATGTACCTCATTGAAAATATGTTAAGAATATTCTTTTTAAATTTTTATTGAAATTAAATTATGGGTAAAAATTAATTCAATAGAACATTTTATAATTTTTGACAAAGTCCTTGAAAACATTTTAAATAAAGTATGTACATTGAAGAAAATGGTTCCCAAATGTGGAGAGGAATAGATTAACCATTTTGTAAAAAGACTATTTCAGTACCATGAGTAATAAAGAGAGGAATATTAATGCAAAACATGTATATTCGCGAAATTAATATGGTAGAATAATAGAAATAACATTTAGGGGAGATAGAAAAATTTATTTCATTATGGGATATTTAATTCTTAAGACTACTTGTAAAAATGACATATTAATTTAAAACTCTTACTGGATTTTTAGATTTTGATTCATAAAATCCATGAGACGAATAACATAAAATGAAACAATAAATACCATGAAATATAATTATAAATATTCTGTCAAATATCTAATGGTATATAGGTTGAACTTATAATATAATATTGATATATGACATATCCTCTGTCCTAAACATTTCAATTTGAGATAGTAAACCCTTAACACATTAGTATCATTTGAATAAAATAATCACGGATTAAATAATTTTAATTATCAATGTAATAAAATTATTTATGATGGATCCATGACATAAATTTTCAATCTATCATTAAATACACCTTTCAAACATAAATATATTTGTACCATCAAATATGTCTCAGTGATGAAAAACATAGATAATGAACACTTACAATGCTGGTAATATCTAAATAAAAAAATTATTAAATAGTGAAATATATATGGATTTTAAAATAAAATTATTTTAATTTAAAATTTCCTAAAATTCAATAATTTTATGCATATACATATCACAAAATAAATATGTGGTGAGTATGGAATTTATCCCACTGAAATTAAAGTGCAACGATATACCCTTAACATATGTACAACTTGATTCTTTGGTACTACAAAAAAAAAATATAATAAAAATATATCTATTATTATTTTTAAAAATAATAATATTAATACTTATAAAATCATATTTATTCTTATTATAATATTCCAAAACCCATTAAATAATTATTCATGATTTAGATCCCTATTTTTTAGTATCAACTATTTCTTATTTCGTATCTTTATTAGTTTGACAGTACATGTCCATTCTCCTTAAATATTCAACCATATTATCATGAATGATAATAATTATTTTAATATAATACATATTCCTTATTTTCATATGTATAACTATTAACAAAAACTGATGAAAAGTTAATTACATCACTTCAGGTGGACAATAATCCATATATACACATAAGTGATGTTTCAACCTTTCGATGAATGGAATGATGTAAAAGTAAATAATAATTAATCATTACATATTTATGATTATTTCATGATTATCATATATAAATATTATATTTATCTTTAATATAATACATTTTAAAGGGTAATCAAATATAAAAAGGTATCACTACATGGAGTTGATAGTTCACATGCACGCACAAGTGAAATTATCAATCTTCAATTTATGGGGTGATAATATTGTAGATAAGATATTAAAATTATAGAATAAAAAGTATATAATAAATATCATATATAAACCGTCAATATATCTTATCAATTAATATAATTATATGGTGGTGGAAATATAATTATATCACCACATGAAGGAAGATGTACGCATGTACACATGTGTAATACATTCATTTCCAATTTGACATATAATTGGTTCTAAATATTTTTGAAATCATAAAAATAACATTTATCATTATTTATGATACATAATTAATCAATTATTGTTGATAAAATAGGAATATATAATATTATTGTTTAAATAAAATTGAAAGAGATCATTTAAACTTATAAGTCTTCTTTGAGAGACCAACTTTGGTAGACAACTATGGCCATAAAATATATGACATAGGACACGAACAAAAGATTTAGGAATAAATTAATCATTATAGAAATTTTTTTATTACTAATTTTTTTATATATAAGGCATAATTTGTTTTCATAAAGGTGGGTAATAGGTATTCGTTTATATGTGACGGGAGGGACACAATGGGAATTGCTTAAGCATTTTCAAAAATATAGTCATTTTCAAGTGAATGTGGATTCAAAAATCTAAGAATTAAATGGTACCATAAAGTAAGATTGAAATATATTCAATAAACAATAAATATATTTATATTTGTCGAATTAATCCCCTTCTCTATTGGTTTAACCCCCAGTAAATCTTTTTTATCATTAACCACTATATTTTTTTCTATATTTACTAATCAATATGTCATAAATTTTTGTCAACAAAATAAAAATATATTAATAATTATTGATAAAAATATTATATAAATATTTCTATATTCAATTTATATATTTCTAATAATTAAATTTTAAATTAGAATGAAAACTCAATGAAAAACTATTTTATAAAAATTTATTTTTAAATATAATGATGAATTTAATATCATTCCATGACTTTTAAAATATATTAATTCAATTTTAAAATTATTTTTTTTAATAAAAAATTATAAATTTCCTTTAAATAATTTATCAACATATATTAATTTAATTTATTATGATAAAAACATGTTTCCCACAATAAAACAAGTTTTTGGAACTTGTTTTTTAACGGGGAAAATTAAAAAGATGTAAAATTAATTTATGATGAAGACCACAATGAAATAAATTATAAATATTATTAATTAATATATTATAATATTAAATTTATATTTAATTTAAAATGTAATGGGACTTCTACTTGAAATGAAATATGGCTGTTACAAAAATCTGTATTTTTTTGTATTTACAAAAAATCAATTATTTTAGAAATGTAATAATCCAATTTCCCTAGGATAATATATACATGATGATTTTGAAAAATAATATTAAATAATTATAATATTATTCATAATAATATTATAGATTAAAAATAAGTTCTACACACATAATTAAATAAAATCAATTTTAAAGAAAATGCATTTATAGTGAATTAAATTACATTATTGATAATCGAATGTTGTTTTTTATCCATAAATTTATACTCATTCATTATTTATAAATATTTTAATTATTTTTAATAATGTGTTTATTAAAATTCATTCCTTACACAATTATTACTTGGTTATAATGGTAACATCTTAAAATTATATTGATTATAATATACCACAACTTTCATAATGTTCAGTGTTGTGTGTTAAGAATGATATCAAGCATAGTATTATTTTAAACTATTTTTTTGATGTTACAAGATGAATAAACTATAATGTGTACATAATATTTCATACCATTTTTGAAAATTTTTTAAGAACACATCCATGAACTTGAGAGATAGAATTATCAAAACTAAAATGAATCCTCATTCATCCAATAAATTCCCCAAAAATGTGATCATTAGAGATAAACTTAGGTATTCATAGTGATGAGGTATCTTCTTTATCGTGGACATATATTGAGTATTAATATAATTTTTATACATATTTTTTTAGGTAATAGGTAAATTTTTTAGAAACTATATTAATTTATTCTTCAAAAAAGTGATAAGAGTGTATCCTTCCCCAATACAGGTTTTATGTGGAATTTCAAAAACCTGTTTTTTTGAAAAAAAATTCCACTTTTCCTATAAATTGAAACAACTGGAACAACAGTTTTATATTCATAAAATATGGTTTTCCATTTTAATGAGTTATGGGGTTCTACAAATCACAGTATATGTTTTTGATCTCCATATCCTTATAAGAGGATCATGGATAATGATTTAGTTCCAGTAAATCAATCTACCCCACTCATTTTATTGCTAAATGAAGGGTTATTCTTGGGATGGATTTGTGAATTTTTAAAAGGAGTTATTGATAAATAATTATCTATACGTATTGTGCATTTTGGATCTTAAAATATTTTAATAAAATATATTTTAATTGTATACAACTTTGAAAGATTTTTTGTTGTAGGTAATGAAATGTACTTTGATTCTATCTAATTAGTGTGAGAGCATAATTATATGACTTATGGTTTTTCAATTAAATAACTATATAATCATTTTATTGTCCAAATATATTAGATATAAAAGTTGTTTTAAAGGTTTATTCCATTCATAAGGACTAGGCCATGGTTACATGATTTTTCATCCATGGTTCAGCTCAACACACTTCAATATAAATTATTTCAGTGGAATATGGATTTTAGTTGACATTAATAAAATAATTACCCCAAACATGAATAAATTTATTAAATAAATGAACATGGAAAGTTTAATAGTAATTATGTAATGATCACTTTAATTTGTTTTTCTCAAATACCGCTTCATTTAAAATAACATTATTGTTTTCATTATTATTTTTTTATAATATTTGTACTCACAATTTTTTTATATTTTATTAGATAATATTGAAAAATTCAAACTGTAAGAATCATATGCTTTTTAGGAGAATGACGTGGTATTGAGTTATTCTAAAAATAATATTAAAAACTGAATAAATTTTACAAGGTTTAAAGAAGAATCCAAATTCAAGCATCATATTCCGGGGCCCATCATTTATATTGTTTTTAAATTGAACAATGTGTATTCTATAAATTTAGTTTGTATGTTATAACTACCAAAAAATGATTGGTTTTATTATTACAGATATGTAATTTAGGGATGAAAGATTCATTATCAAAATGATGATCATTGGCTACATATTCACTATCATCATATTCCATTATTTTATTTTTATAATTTCTATTTATTTTCTACCATTAATAAAAATTTCATGTACTAAAAATCATGATGAATGTTTTCAAAGAATTGAACAATTTTACACATGTTTATTAATGGATATTTTTTATAATTTTTATCATTGACTGACCATCATTGATTCTTCTAAACTTTTGAAATATATACTCCTTTTCTGAAGATGATTTATTTGATTTGATAAGAGAGTTTAGAAACCTCATTATTTAATTTCTTATACCTTTAATAGAAAAAAAATCTACAGATGTTGTAAATGAATGCAATATAATTTTCCTACATTACCCCAATTAATAAATTAATCAGTATTTCTTGAAATTATTAGGGAGTTTGAGAATTTATAAAAATGGGAAATTTTTATGGCGTAATATTAAGGATACTATATAGATATCAATTTCATTATTTATCATCGATAAAAAAATGAGGAAAACATGATAAATTAATTTATAAAATTTAATAATTTTTTTAATTATTTAATTAAAGAATAAATCAATTTGTTTCAGGATTATATTACATAGTGTAATATTATATACTTATAAATATACATATTATATGTATTTTATATAAAAATAATGCAATTATATATCATATTATTGACTATATAATTATTTTCATATAATATAAACAGAATAAAGTCAATCAAATATATTAATATATATATTAAAAGGATAAATGTAAATAATACATCATTTTATCAGGGTTTGTTATTCTTTGAGTAGTGACATTTCACCGATTCGTATCCACACGTAATCATCAGTACTAGATTCATTCATCTTTATATTTCATGTCACAGGTCATGTATGTCCATGAATGTTTTTTATAACATCATTAAAAATTAAAAATAAATTTAAACAATATTAACGAAATTGAAGTGGAATGAGTGGGGCTCAAATGGACATCAATAATTAATGTAATCAAACTGGCCAAATGTTTAAATCGCATCCTAGCCACAAGTGTCAAATATATTTTACGCATATTTATTTAAATGAATAAAAATCTTGTTTATTCATACACATAATGTGTTTGGTGTGATTATTTTTTCCCTCTACTTTATAATTACAACATCTATTATTTTCCTAAATATTAAAATAATTTAAAATTAAATATAAAACTAAATGTGTTTTTTAATTTCCTATCGTCATCATAAAATAGATTCCAAAAACCCATATTTGATCCCTCCTCATAGACTCAGTCCCATAATTTTTATGTAAAACCAAAATCGGTTTTATTATTCTTTATTAAAAATTAAAAAAATTAAAAAAATATCTAAGTGAAAATAAAAAAATAGAGGTACCAATTTTCTCATACATTTTGGGTGATCATCTATTTTGAAAAGTCATTGGTGAAACAACACCAGAAGAATAGAAGAAATGTTTTTTCATTGTATTTCCCTTAAATGATAAGTGATCATGTATATGTATTGTAAAAATTTTCAATATTTTTTTTATGAATACAAATCTTTTTTCTGATTAGATAAAAACTAAGGAAATAAGAAAAATCATGAATAAAATTTATCCCTTTCATTTTTTAAATGTGATATCCTTTTTTATATATATAATCACAAACAAATAAATAACACTCATTTTATACCTTCATTATTTCATTAGAATTTATTTTAAATGTATCCATATATCCAACTTTATTGTTTCATTAGAACTCAATAAAAATTTAAATCACGTAGGGTATGTGAGTATGAGAACAAATTTAACATTAATAAGTGATTTTAGAAAAAAAAATTAAATTGACATGATGGGTTATATATGTATAAAAATTGACTTTTCAATACGTTATATATGAGTTTTTATGTGATATTTTTGTTATTTTATATTTCCACACCCATTTCAAAAAACTATTAATTTTGAATCTTTTATACATTAGAATATTCATTTATAAGTTAGTCTAATGTTAGTCATATCTCCTTAATTTTTTCTCAAATGTTCATTCATTATATGATCATTTTCACTATTTTTTATATTTTATTATGCATGTGTACCAATTATCTAACTTCTTTACACCCAGAAGAACAATAAATTGATAATATATAAATAATATATAATAATTGAAGTGATTATGTGTACTAACTAGTGGGATATTTAATCTAAGATCATTTATTTTTTATTTGTAAATTGATTAGGTGAGTGGGAAATGAAATTTTGTTAAAATGTTAGTAGGTATGGCATGGTCGAATGAATTAGATAAACTAAGAATTTTTAAAATGACCCACATTATTTAATAAATATTGTAAGATAACAATAAAATGATTTCAAACACACAATGGTGATTGGTGGAAAAAATAAAATTTTAATTCCAATAAAATATTATAATCAAGTATCTTTTTTATTTTTTCTATAAATAAATTTTCAGTAATATTATGTATGTGCATAATTTTAATAACCCCATTTTCTAATTATTTAATTATTCAAATTTTATTACACAATTTACTTTTCTTCATATTTTAATTCTTCATTAAAACAGAAAAATATCCTTGTTTCCATCATTATTCTATGTTTAATTAATTATTTATTTCCCATTATTGAAAATATTCTTTTTTGGTGTTTGATCATAAGAAATTTTACTATTTTATTTTCCCATTATACCACTATTTACACTATTTTCAATATTCAAATTAAAAATATAATAATAATATCAACATCTCATTCAACTAAAATTTAAATATTTAATTCTTTAAAATTATAAATAAACTCACTCTTAATTATCTCAATGTGGTAAATAGTGATTTGGTGATTGTACAAAGAAATTCGTGAAAAAAGGTAAATAAAATGTGATAACCCCAAGAATACGTGCATTAACATCAACATTTTTCATTAATATACGGCCATTTGGAATTTTTTTGTAACAAAATATATTTACATTGGGGATATGATTCTCTACAAAATCATGATGCCCAATTAATCCATTTAGAGTCTGAAATTCATCCTCATTGGAGAGAATCATTTCAATTGATTGTAATGAGGTCACATATATATTTTCTTCATATATAGAGATATGGAAAAAATATATAAATAAATTATATGGAGATATCGAATAGATGGGGAAATAATTTTTTTAAGAAAATTAGGTTATATGATATTGATTCCCTAGTTTATGTTCCATGATTTATTTCAAAAAAACTACAAAAACCCCCATCATTGTAACCTAAAAAATGTATCCTTGGAAAACTCCTTTGTATCGTTATCATAGAGGGTCAAGTGATACAATATTATATATTTATATGGTTCCCCTCATAATATTAAAATTTATAAATATACAACAATCTGAAAATGGATATTGGGAATGAATATGGAGTTTCTCTCTTTCCTCTACATCCTATTGATGAGAAAAGTTGTTAGTTTTAATTACATGTGTACTAGTCAATATTCCAAGGAGATGAAATAAATTTATATTCAACAATTGTTTTGTATTCTTGTTTTTTAAACAATTTATGCAATTATTAATTATATTTCTTCATCTTTTAATATTTTCTATGGAAAGTAATGAAAAACTTATTGTTTCAATCTGTTCTGTGTGAGATTTTGGTTGTGTGACATTTATTGTTCTGATTGTACAACACAAGAATATTCTTTACCACATGTATATGATATCATATCCATTTTAAGGAATTATTCCATGAATAATTATTATATATTGGCTTTAGGGATTTTTTTAGTGTTTGGTTCTGCATAATTTAATATTAATTCAATAAGGGTTTTCAAGATTATCATCAACATTTTTAAAAGAATTAATCCAAATCTGAATGAAAAACATATTGAATTTAACATGAATATTGTGTACTAAAATATTTTTAAAAATAATATTATATTACATTCTAAACCCACTTATAATTTTAAAATACAATTTTTTTTTCTTTTTTTATTTAACACAGTTTTTAAGCTCCCATATGATTATATTTCTTTATACAATATTTTTTAATCAAATCACTCATGAAACAAAAATATATCCTATAATTGTCATCTATTTTATTACCTATGCTAAAAATAGTATTTAAGAACATAATTTTTTTAAGGAATCTTTAAAACATGTTTACCATACTATATGGGTTTAAATTAAGTGAAAATTATTACATGTATAGATGTTGAGAATGATTGATTTAGTATTCATAATTTCATATGGATTTTTCTATGAATGTTTTTAAAATGTAGTTATTTAATTTTAGTATGAATCATTATATGATGTGTAGATATCAAACGGATATTTATTTCTATATATAATCTTTTGATAGTAGCAATTTATTGTATTTTATAAGAAACATTTAGCATGATCAATTTCCAAAAGAAATATTTTACAATTTTTTTAGTGATATTGCCTCGAATGGTCTTGGATGGGGTCATATGAAAATATGGCATTAGATAATGGTATATTAAAAATACTTCCCAAATCAAAAAGACATATATAGTGATTGGAAAATAAATTCATGTGTTTGGTATAGATTTAATTCCATCATATTTTTAATTTAGGAGATCAATCATACTATTTATATTATGTTGGAGTATAATTATGGATGGATTGCATAAAATTATGTGTTAATACTAGGAACTAGAACTCAAAAATGGATGCATACATTATGAAACATTGGTTGTGGATGTTGTGAGGCCATTATATTCTTACATATTTTTATGATTCAAAGTAATTGGTTCACTCATAATTAAATTTTAGACAATGATAAACTAAAAATACATATCATAATTGAATTGTGAATATATGATAAGAGTGATGTGTATGTTTATTTTGTGTTTGGGATTCCATAAAATATTATAAAATATAGTGTTATTCGTAAAATTATTTCTCATAGTTTATAAAGAATTAATAATTTATTAAATCCAAAACTATAAAATATTGTTTAATATAGTACCATTAAGAACATGTCTAATTTGATAAAAAATATTAATTTCCTATAATAATAAATGAATTCATTTTTTGAGTTTAGTAGAATAATCATTGTAGAATGTGGGATATGTGTTTATCCTATATGTTATTATTATATTTCAAATGATTTATTTTTTCTGAAATGGGAAATCCTAAAATTGATTATATTAGTGTCTCATGTTCATGTTGAGAGGATATTCTAAGATCAATTTTTTTACATTAATTTATATTATTGGAACATTATATTGGTATATATATTAAAAATATCATAATGGTTATCTTTACAAAAGTAGATCATTATAGAATTTAATGTACATGAGGATTGATGAAAAATGGGAGATTAATCAGAGGATATCTATATATATTCATTAAAATAGTTTCAATATTATAAGGATAATACACATAGAGATAAGTGATGATGTTAATTCAAATATATATTATAATGAAATTTTAGAGAATATGGATATAGTGGATTAGTTATAATTGAGGGACAATGATGATAGAGTATATTTGTGATCTATCCCTTAATTTAGTTTTTGTATTATTTCATTATAAATCTTATCATCATTTAAATTAGTTCATCATTTTGATGATCCATCCTCCTACAATGTGGTAATTAAAGCGAATCTAATATCCATTAATTTCCCTGTACTAGTGATAATTTCTATTTTTATTATATAAAACATTAGTTTTCAAATTATTGGGATTTATCAGGAACTTCAATCAAAGAGAATGTTAAAGTTCATTGTATGTATTTAGGCTAATATTAAATATAATATATATTAGTTTAGGTCTGATATTTTCAAAAGATGAATATGGTCTATTGGTGGTTGAAATTTTCATACTATAATTGCTACATGTTTGTTGAATGGATTCAAACATGGTCATATTAATTGATGGGAGTCGAACATTTCAAGCAATATAAAGGTATATGGAGAGTATCTAAATTTTCCCATTATTTCCATACATATAATTAGGTAATGGAAAAATGATAAATGTTTCCAGAACCATCGAGTTAATAATTGATTTATCAATTATGTAAATAAAGGTGATAAAGTGATGAGATTCATTAATTAATGTATACAATTTTAAAATGTATTGTGTTATTTTGTAAGTGATTATTTACTATTATATATAGTATACTCATTTAGTTACTATATATATGATCTAGGATTCATTAGATTTATTTGGTGATTATATATAGCTGATTTTATTTCATAAAAGTGCTGAAATCAATTGTTACTTCAAATTGATATATTCATTTAAACATTTTTTATGATAGAAGAACTTGGGAATTTGAGGGAGTCGTCTATATTTGAGTATGATGCTCAAATCATTATAAAATTAATATATTGAGAAAAAATCTCATATATTCCTTATGTTATGGTGATTTTTTATTTGGTGTAAATTAGGATAACCTAAATAAAATACGGTGTTATGGATGCACATGTAGTATTCAACAAATATGAATCCTTAATAGTATTCACTAGATGATTCTGTATCTGAAAATATAAGTGATATAACATAAATATTTTTAGTACCATTATATGTAAATGAATGAATGATGTATTCCATGAGGTATAGTTTAAGAATAATTTGTATGGTTGATTTATTGTTATATATTATGTGAGAAAGATGTAGTAATTAACATGTGTATTCCTTCAGTGGAATGTGGTGTCAATGTATCAACATGATATGGTCGCGATATAATTTCATGACATACCTTGGAAGAAATAGTTGGATGGAAAATGATGCATTTAGATTAATTTGGGGAAATAATCACCTATAAATTCTTGTATATTATTCCCCAATTGAGTTTTTTCTTGGATGAAAAGGTTTAATTTTATAGAAGTGTGGCATATCAGGTTCATTTTGAAGACTCTTAGGTTTTTAATATAATTTTAATTCTGTTTTAATTTTTCTACCTTCGTTGATATCTATATTTACTTAAATGTAATTTTAAAATATTTAATATTACATCATTATGTGGTTAGATTTAAAAATTTAATCAAAATAATAATAAAATTAACAATGGTAGAAAAATGAATATATCTCAAAAATAGTTCATTATGTCTAATTTGAATAAAAATGGACTGTTTTTATATAACATGATTCAAATAGGGCTGTAGTTTTTTACCTTTTACAATAAGACCACTTGGGGACCAAATTTATCAAATAATTGATAGTCCTCGTTGTCACAACCCATCCCCCAGGGACTTCCGCGTCACAAAAACACGGTTCCCACTATCCTGGACTACTGTGGTACTCCTGTCGAGTACCGTGGGTCTGCTGCGTCATAGAGAGGTGCTCCCCTCTATGGGTCTGTCGTGCTCACACAAAGGTGCTCCCCCTCGTAGCCTGCTGAAGTACTCCTCTTGTCGAGTACTATGGGTCTGTCGTTTCACAAATTTGTGGTCCCCACTATGGGCCCTCCGTGTTACATATAGGTTCTTGCCACTGGGCTAATCGAAACACTCCGAGTCGAAAGGTCAGCAGTCATTAGGTCTCTACCACATACTAGGTCTTTGAACTCAGCAAGCTCATCTCCTGGAGGATCCGATCCACGAGCTACTGGTTGATAATCCAAAAGTCAGTAGAACTCAAGTAGATGTATCTCAATGGTCTGCCTTGTCATATGGGTCTCAACGAAACAGACAATGCATTAATCAGATGCATGGTCAGTGAGTTATTAGAATTTTCGTCTGAGGGGACCTCTTGGTTTTTAGGTTCATGCCAACCCGGCCATACTCCAACAATGTCCAAATATCAAGTGTGATATTCCAGAAGAACCATCTTTCTCTATGATTTCTTTCTCTGCAGACGGTTCATCAATCAGACACACGAAACCCAAGATATGGGGGAAAATGTGTAAGCATACCATAGCGGGTCCGGGTCCGGTCCGACACTGTTGGAGCGACCCGTCCTAACCCGGTCCACGGGTTCAACATGGTTCGAGGG
The DNA here is from genome assembly GCA_963277665.1 of Viscum album. NCBI lineage: Eukaryota > Viridiplantae > Streptophyta > Magnoliopsida > Santalales > Viscaceae > Viscum > Viscum album. The sequence continues at coordinate 1,146,803,254 of OY728127.1, read as the reverse complement.
TTCGTCCTGGCCCGGAAGGATGTGGCCCGGTCCGAGGGGGCGGCCGACCCGATGGCGGCCCGACGACCCGGTTGGCCTGGCGGCAGGGTTGGCCCAGTCGGCCTTGCGGCCCAGTGGGCCTCATGACTCGATGGCCTTGGGGCCTGGTGGGCATGGCGGCCTGGTAGGCCTGACGGCTCGATCAGCTTGGCGACCTGGCAGCCCGACGGGGGACCACCTTAGCTGCATCCAGGGGAAATCGCGCGAGCCCATGGCTTCTCGAACAACATTGTCATTCAGGATTTAGCCGAAACCGATGCCAGGTGGTGCCAATCCTGCACACGCGGGACCGACTGGGTCCCAATACTCCCGGATGGACGAGCGACCAGCCCCTCCATCTGCTCAGCCGTGGCCCACCTTGGTCATGGATTCTGTGCTCCATGCGGCCTGACGGCACCGCGCCCCTCCGGCACTGCCGCATCAAGAATGGCCATGAACCGTTTCTCTGTGCAACGCGATGGTGCCACGCCCTTTCGGTGACCTGGTGGCCTTCGCCCCACCAGTTTCCTTCACGGCTGGCCTAACGCCGGCCGCGTTTCTCTACTGTGTTCCATTTATCCGGTAGTTCCGTTTCGCCGCCGTCGTCGTCAACAAACCATATCAGTCAATGGGAGAGGGTCGGTGCATGTTTGTGCGGCCCGAGACATCCACGTTATGGTAATAACATTTGGAGAAACGAATACCCTCAATTGAACGACATTGAACGAGGGAAAAAAATTCAAAAGTAAAAAAGCTGCTACCTCGATCATCGATAGAGGTGGTTTGTGGAAGAAGAAAAAGTCGATTATGGTGGTGTCATTGCTGTTCATCACCCCCGCAAGACGCTCCCGATCTGGGCTCGAGCATCGTCCTCATTCTTCATTCGGGAGTTGTTCTTCATTGTAGGATATTTATTCATGGGTTCTCCTCATCTTAATTCTCCCAAAAATATAAAGAATCATGGAAACCAAATTATAGATGGAAATGATGTCTATTATTTTTTGGCACCACAATTTGAAAAGTTGGGGTTAATTAAAAGAGACAACCCATTTAATTAATGATGGTGGAGGCTCAATTAATTAGTGGGGAATGTTCATGGGTTTCATCCCACATAAATGGGGGGGTTAAAGGGGGTTTAAATCCTAGGTGTCCCCCACCATAATTATCCTCGCAAGGGAGGTTATGCTCGGGTGGGCCCCAATACAATAACATCACATGGGAGGTTAGGTTATGGTGACTCCCACCCCCAACCTTCACTTGGAGGTTTTAACCACCACAAAAAAGTTATCCTCTTATTTTTATTTCAGTTATTTAAAAACCCCAAAAACTAACATCCATTCTAATTTGAACACAACTTCGGTGAAGGTCTCACTACGAAACCACCTATGCTTAGAGTTCAATGGTGCCCTTAGATTTCAGTTCCGAGCAGCGGTTCAAAAGTTATAAAATCATACTCACATGTTTACTGAAGGTACCAGAACAAAACATCAGAAATAGATTCCGAGCACACTGTGCCTCAGAATCAAGCGCTGTAAATTTTCGAATACTCATAAAAATCCCATGAATTTATGATAAAAATTTCCACCGTAATTACGATTCTTTATATTCTCCCCACTTCAGGTCTTTACATCCCCATAAGCTACAACTCGAACTAAAGGAACAAATGGGGGTACATAGCATGCATCTGAGCCTCTTGCTCCCATGGATCTCATGGAGGATCCCGTGCTGCCAGTGAATGTGCACTAGAGGTATCCAATATCCACATAGGACCCGCTCCTGTCGATCCTCAATCTCCACTGATACATCTTTGAAAGTCTCATTGTCATCGATGGCTAGCTCTCAATGGTCAATGATGTGGGAAGGGTCATGCACGTATCTCCTCAGCTGAGATACATGGAAGACGCCATTCCCCCAGTGCAACTATGGTGGAAGAACTAAGCGATAATCCACCTTGCCTACTCGGCTAAGGACCTTGAAAGGTCTGATGAACCTCAGAGATAACTTGCTGCCTTGTCCAAATCTCAGTTGACCTCATCGAGGTGAGACCCGTAGGAAGACGTGGTCAATATCCTCGAACTCTAGAGGTCTCCATCTCCTGTCAGTATATTACTATTGTCTACTCTGTGCAGTCTTCATCCGCTCCTGGATGATCTGTACCTTCTCCATGGTAGCCAGTGGCATCTCTAGTACCACTTGTGCTGACTCTCTTAGATCTGTCCAACATAGTGGTGATCTGTAAGGTCGACTATACAAGCCCTCAAAAGGTGACATACCTATGGTGGAGTGGTAGCTGTTGTTATAGGAAAAATCCACCAATGGTAAGTGGGCCTCCCAGCTACGACCAAGTTCGAGGACACATGCACGGATTATGTCCTCGAGGGTCTGAATGGCATGCTCATTCTGAACATCTGTCTAAGGATGGAAGGCGGTGCTTAGACGTAGCTGCATCCCAAAAGCCTCCTGAAACCCCTTCCATTGCCGGGAAGTAAACCGTGCGTCACGGTCGGAGACAATAAAATATGGTACTCCATGTAAATGCACAATCCCTTGTACATAGAGGCGTCCCATGCTCTCAATTAATCCCATCTCTCTGATCGGTGGTAACTGGGCTGACATGGTGAGTCGGTCAACGATCACCCATATTGAATAATGACTCCTTGATGTACATGGAAGACCCATAATGATGTCTATGGATATCCCATCCCACTTCCACTCTAGGACCTCTAAGGGAGAAACCTAGCCTACTGGTACCTGGTGCTTTGCCTGCACTTGCTGAAAAGTGAGGCACTCTGAGACAAACTCCACTACTGCCTTTTTCATACCTGTCCACCATTGGTGTCTTCGATGGTCCTGATACATCTTCTCCACTCCTGGATGTACCACTAGAGTGGAATTGTAGAACTCCCTCAACACTTCCTCTTGATGTGCAACTGGTACCATAGTACATCCTATGAAGAGGATGGTGTGATCCTCACATTCAGAAAATCCATCTGGTTCATGCCCTGTTGATACCTAAGCACATCACGTCACACAATTACTGTCTCCATGTTGTTCCTCCCTAACTTACTGAATAAGTGGATGAGTGAATGTGGGAGACTGTAGAAAGGTTGCTCCAGCTCTATCGACAAATATTATCTGCAATGCGGCCAGCTGCTCCACCACCTCTCCTAGCAGTTGAATGCCTGATCTCCTGATGAGAGAATCTGGTAAAATGTTCTTCTTTCCAAGATTATAGACTATCTCAAAGTCATAGTCCGGGAGGAATTCAAGCCATCATCATTTTCTCAGGTTCAGTTCTTTCTCAGAGAAGATATACCAGAGACTCTTGTGATGAGAGTACATGGTAAAACATTCACCCATCAGATAGTGTCCTCACATCTTAAGGGCGATGACCACTGTTTCTAACTCCAGGTCATGGGTAGCGTAGTTCTGCTCATGCTGTCTTAGATGCTTAGAACCATACGGGATAACAGCTCACTCCTGCATCAGGACACACCCAAGTCTGTTCCAGGATGCATCGTAGTAAACTACGTACCCAACACCCTCCTCTTGATGCATCAAGATGGGGGCACTAGTCAGCCTCTTCCTCAACTTCTGAAAGCTCTAATGGAATCTCTCCGACCCCACGAAGTGTTACCCCTTCTTCATCAAGGATGATAGTGGTTCTGAAACTCTAGATAAGTCTATAACGAATCTCCGATAGTATCCATCCAAGCCCAAGAATCTCCTTACATCTGTCACACTCCTGGGTGGCTCTCAAGAATGTACATCCTCAATCTTTACTGGATCGACAACAACTCCGTCCTCCAAGATTATGTGTCCCATGAAATGTACCACTTGAATCCAAAACTGTCACTTAGAGAGCATAACAAAAAGATGGTGCTCCCATAGTGTGTCCAGTACAACCTTAAAATGGAAGGCATGCTCCTTTTCAGTAGTCGAGTAGATCAAAATGTCATCAATGAAGACTATGACAAAGAGATCGAGGTATGGTTGGAAGATACTATTAATGATACACATGAACACTACTGGAGAGTTGGTTACACCAAAGGGAATAACCAAGAACTCATAGTGGTCATACCGTCACCTAAAGGTCATCTTCTACACATCCTCGTCTCGAACCCTGATCTGGTGATTGCCTGATCTGAAGTCTATCTTCGAGAACCATCGTGCTCCCTTGAGCTGGTCAATGAGGTTTTCAATCCTCGGAAGTGGGTACTTGTTCTTCACGGTAACCTAGTTCAGACGATGGTAGTCAACACCATGCTGCATGCTCCCATCCACCTTCTTGGCGAACGGAATCGGGGATGCCTAGGGAGAAACACTTGGCCGGAAGAATCCCTTCCACTTCAAATAATCTAGCTATACCCACAGCTCACGAAGCTCAGAAGGAGCCATCTGATATGCTGCAGTAGATATCGGTGTCGTCCTAGGTTATAAGACAATGTAGAATTCCACCTCTCTGGGAGGAGGTATTCCTGGAACATTGTCAGGGAAAACATCTGCATACTGGTCCACCACTACAGGATAAGTAGGACACTCCACATCAACTGCACTGAGGGTTAGGCGAGCCAACAGGTGAGTGATCGGTTGTACCCTCCTCTGAGTAGGTCCGTCCTATGCTCCAAAGTTTCCCTTCTTGACGGTGAAGGTAAACCAGGTCCCATCCGTGCGTACACACCGCACCATGCGCCTAATATAGTCAATCTATGAATGAACTATAGATAACCAGTCCATACCCAAGATGATGTCATAAGTCCTCGACACCGCTATGAGGAGATCCAAGCTGAAGCTATCACCATTTGGAGTAAGATCACACTACTAGCACTAGTGCGTAATCGTCGTGTCTTGTCCCATAGGAGTTTAGTGCCGTATGGATCGAGAAAATGGATCCATCAGAATCTCCGAGCTCTGAACGAGGGTAGTGTCTATGAAAGAGTGACTAGAACCTGTGTCTATAAAAACTGCATCTAAGGTGGTGTAGACACAGATAGTACCTCAAATCATCTCTGGAGAACCGTGGTCATATGGCTTAGCTTCCAGTAGATGAGCTCTCCCCTATCCACATGCTCCATGCAGTTGGGGTGGATCTCCGGGTGGTGGTGGCAGTAACACCTTGTAACGTCGTCCACCCCCAGCTGCTCAACCAGCTCCTCTTCCACGTCCACCTGCTCCCTACAGACCACATCGATCGAACCTATGCCTCTTCATGGAAGGTCCATCAACTGATTGTTCGTCATCTGAATAGCCGGTCAGACAGTCACGAGCCATGAGATCCTATCCACCGCATGAGTAACACTTTCCTTCTCCAGGCAGGTAAGTCACTACCTCGGGTGCCCTACACATAAAATCCTGAGTCGTATGTTCGTCCACCCATGGGTCTGGTCCTCTTAGATCTCTGTGTCCTCTATCTACTGCCAACTGCAGAAGACTCACCTGCATGTCGACTAGTTGTGGGTCTCACGGCTGGAGACTGCCCAGTAAAGAAACTCTTCACGAGGAGGGCCCTCTCTAACACCCCTGCCTATGTTGGGACGCTGAGGTAGATCATAGATGCTCTAATATATTGCCTGAGCCCCTGCTCGAAGGTTCGAGCCCTGATGAATGGGTCTCGCACCATATCTGTGGAGTAGCGAGAGAGTTCGGTGAACCTCACTGAGTACTGTGCTACTGTCATGCTACCCTGTCATAGATGCATTAGCTCCTGTATCTGCACCGCTTGAAGGGTGGCTGGGAAAACACCACCCGAAACAGGATCTCAAAGTTTTCCCATATAAGTATCACCCCGTCATGGACATAGAGAATTAGGCTCGACCATCTACCTAATTCTTCCTAAAAGAGACTCAAAGAAAGGATCACCATAAGGTCTTCTGGTGTCCCTACCAGCTTGAAGACTCTCACAACAGCCTCCAGCCAATCTTTAGTCGCATGTGGGTCTGTCACTCCCCAGAACCTAGGAGGCCACAAGCTCTAGAACACATTCAATGTGCTCAAGAGGCGTGCATTGTCTGCTGGTGGGGCTGTTGGCATCGGTGGCCCAACGGGATGTGGTACCGCTAGTGCCTCTGCTGGTAAAGGGAACTGCACTGAGGCCTCGTCGATTAGTGGGATGTCAGAGCATATAAATCTCGGGGCTCTGTGGGGAGGCATCCTGAAAGAAACAGATGATACATGGTCAAAATATTGTACCTGGTGAGATGACCTGGTTGAGCTGACTTCAGAAATCTTTTGTAAACACACACACAATCAGTGTTTTCTTGCACTAAGTCAGAATTCAGATGTCACGGTCCTGGTGTATGGATATGTCGGCTGCTGCACCAACACTGGACTCCCTAAACAAAAAACCACAATTAGTACTCTTCACACTATTTCTTCATAGAAAAGAATGATCAGAGTCCTATGGTCTGCAGATGAACCGACTCCTCTGATACCAATTTGTCATGACCCATTCCCCAGGGCACGTATCGTGACTACACCAAACCTCCATTCCATAGGCCAGGGGCTGGAGACTAGCACCAAAGGCATAAATCCCTAAACTGGGAAGGCATAACCTTTATAATAATAAAAAAACACAACACAGTACCCAACTGGAAGTAAAATGATAAGTAAAACTGTATACAAAATAGTTTGCTAAAAGTAAAGGGGGCGGAAATACAAGCCCATTAGTAAAGTAAAATACAACTGAAATTCATGTACAACTGATGAAAAGAAGTAAAGCAGCTACTGGGCCATCCTCAGGGTTCCTACAGGAAGGGTATGTACAAATGGCCTTCTCAGGACTCCATGTCTGTTTGTCCACTCCATGTACATCTCGACGAGTGGTCCACCTCTGGGTACCATCCAGTCCTACTACTCTCTGCCCACATATACGTTGTCTATCATCTACAACCAGAACAATGATTTGAGGGCATAACCTGTGGAGAGGTGAGTACAATTATACTCAGTAGGGACCCCGAGACCCTCATGATCTCTCAAAATCCAACAAGGATAAACCACAAAGTATGAAATCAACAGATACCCATTCCTTAGGTATATTCCCATACATATACCCAAGTTATCTAGTAACCCATCTCAGTCATGAGGTAAATACCAAAGTCACTGACTCATCTCAAAAATAGGATTTTGATCTAGGGGTAAGTATCTAGTAACAACCCCTGTCACACTTTCGAAACCTCAGATGCTGGTGTAATCATCCTCTATAGAGTAATGTGGGCCTACCGTGTCACACATAGGCACTTCATACTGCCTTGGATTACTGCGGTACTCCTCCAATCGAGTATCGTTGGTCTACTATGTCACATAGAGGTGCTTCCCACTGCGGGCGTGTCGTGCTCACACAGAGGCGCTCCGCTTCGTAGCCTGCTGAGGTACTCCGCCTGTCGAGTACCGTGGTTCTGCCGCATCACACAGATGTCATCCCCACTATGGGCCTCCCACGTCACATAGAGGCTCTTCCCACTGGGCTAAATGAATCACTCTGAGTCGAAAGGTCAATAATTATTAGGCCTCAGCCAGCTACTAGGTCTCCGAACTCCACATGCTCGTCTCTAGGAGGATCTGTTCCACGAGCACCTGGTCGATACTCCAACTATCACTAAAGTCCATGTAGAAGTATCTAAATGGTCCGCCTCGTCATAGGGGTCTCAACGCAATAGACGACAGGTCAATCGGACTCCCGGTTTGTGAGTTACTAGCATTTCCGTCCCAGGGGTCCGGTTGGTTTTTAGGTTCAAGAAAAATCGACCATACTCCAACAATGTCCAAATCTCATGCAGGATATGCCAAAAGAACCATCGTGCTCTAATATTTTTGTCACCATAGACATCCCATCGATTGGACACCCATAACCCATGATATGAGCGAAAAGGTGTAAACTGGCCATAACAGGTGCGTGTCTGGTTCGACCTAGTCAGCACAACCTGGCCCGACCGGGTCCGTGGGTCTGACCCGGTCTGAGTGTCCATCCCGACCTTGAAGTATTTGGCCAAGCCCTAGGGGTAGCCCAGACCAAGGGAGCATCCCACCCTAATGGCAGACTAGTTTTCCTGGTGGCCCGGTTGGCCCGGTCGGCCTGGCGACCCGGCGGCCCGGTTGGGCTAGCGGCCCGGTCGGCCCGGTAGGATTGGCGACCCAGTGGCCCGGTGCTGGTCTGCCTTAGTCATGGCCCGGGGAAACCGCATTTCCCATGGCTTCCGGAATTTCTTTTCTGTTCGGGCTTGAACAGAAACTGGCGCTAGGTGGCTCCGGTCCCGCACATGCGGGACCCACTGGGTCCCGCTCCTCCCGTCTGGCTAACAGGCCAGCCACTCCATCTGCTTTCTTGCGGCCCACCTTGGATGCAAAAACCCTTTACTACACGGTGTGGTGGTGTCGTTCCACCTCCATCGCGGCCTGGCCTGGTAGTGACCACCAACTCACTTGCACAGTGCGACGACGCCACACTCTCCGTCAGCCCGCCGTGGCCCACCTGGTCGTGGCTCCTCCTTCCGGCATGGTGCAACGGAACCACGCCCCTCCAGCACCGCCATGGACCACCTAGACACAGCCCATTTCTCTATGTGGAGCGATGGCGCCGCGCCCCTACGGTGACCCAGCAGCCTTCGCGCTACCGGTTTCCATCACGGCCGGCCCGACGCTGGTCACGTTGCTCCGCTGCGTTACATTCTTCCGGCGACGCCATTGTGCAACTATCCTCGTCAAAAAATGAGATCAATAAAAGGGTGGGGGGGGGGGGGGGGGGGTTGGGCCATGTTAGCGTGGCCAAATCCTTCAACGTTATGGCAATTACATTTGGTGAAACAAATACCAACGATTAAATGACGTTGAATGATGATAACAAAATTCATACGTAAAAATCCCCTACCTCGATCATCGATGGTGGTTGTGCGTGGAAGAAGATGAAGTCGATGATGGTGCTGTCATCAGCATTCGTTACCCATGAAAGATGCTCTTGATACAGGCTTGAGCGTCATCCTCATTCTTTGTTCAGGAGTTGTTCTTTGTTGGAGGATATTTCTCTAATGGTTCTCCTCTCCTTAATTCTCCCAACAAAAAGAACGAAGCATGCCAACCGAAAAATAGATGGAAATGATGTCCATTATTTTTTGGCACCACAATTTGAAATGTTGTGGATAATTCAAACAGAAAACCCATTTAATTAATGAGGGTGGATGATCAATTAATTTGTGGGGTAATTTCAAGGGTTTCATCCCACAAAAATGGGGGGTTAATGGGGGTTTAAAGCCCGGGTGGCCCCACCCATAATTATCCTCCCAACGAAGGTTATGCTCGGGTGGGCCCCACTACCATAACCTTCAATGGGAGGTTAGGGTATGGTGGACCCCACCCATTACCTCCACTTGGAGGTTTTAACCACCACAATAAAAATAAGTTATCCTCATATTTTTATTTAATTTATTTAAAAACCCCAAAAACTAACTTTCATTCTCGTTAGAATGCAACTACGGTGAAGGTCTCACTGAGAAATCACTGATGATGCGAGTTCAATGGTGCCCTCTAATTTCAGTTTTGAGCACCAGTTCAAAAGTTATAAAATCCCATTTTCACGTTTACTGAACGTACCAAAAAAATTTCAAAAATTGATTCTGGGCACACCGGGCATCGGAATCAAGTGCCGTAAATTTTTGCGGACTTATAAAAATACCAAGAATATAAGAAAAAATTTCAAGTGTAATTCCAAGTCATTAAACTCATTCATTTAATCACTATTAGACATCTTAACTGAGTATTGTGATGATCTAGAGATATTGAAGGAGGTTTCATTGGTCTAAATAAGAATGTATTTATGAACACATTTTTCAATGAACCTTTATAAATCTAAAAATATAGACATTAAAAATAAAACTATTTTATTTTCATTTAACTAAATTTGAATGAAAATAATTATAAAATTTAAATTTACTTGGTATTATTGTATAACAAGTTTCAAGTCATCTAAAACTATTTTTACTTCAATAGATGTGAAAATATCTCAATAATGACTCTAAAACTAGTAACCTAGAATTGTTTCATACATTATTACATAGGAATAGGTACACAAAGTCAAATCTGGAAGGACCAATTTGTTCCTAATTTTAGTGAACTGAATGTACAAATTTTATGTGTTTTTCATTCCAAATACGAAAGAAAACTTGTAAAAATCAAATGAGAATTATCTTTATAACTAACTCAAATTATTAATCTTCATAATATATGGAATGGAAAAAAATATGGGTGTAGTAAAATGCTCAGTCATGGATACATAATGTGGAAGGTATTATAAATGAAAAAATAATAATTAATATGGAATAAAAAATTTCTATAAACTCATGACATTTATCAAAAACTATACCATCATAGATGGATAACTCAAAAGTAATATGGAATGGTAAAAAAATGACACCACAAAACATTTAATTGGTAAACAGAAATGAAATGAAACCATAGATATTATCCTATTTAAAATAACATGGGTAATAATAATAATAAATTAATTATTAATGAAGGAAATGACTTATTATAGGATTCCCTGATCTCAAACATTAAGATACCTCTCTCGTCGTGTTCATTGAAAATATAGTTTAAAACAATATGGTAAAAAACCCCATATGATTTGTCTCATTAGACATATCGATGCACCTTGGGGATACATATGTCGAGTAAATACCCATATATTAATGTTCTAATCAATCAACACATATCGAATAATTCATTCAATTCATGAAACAATTTCCTTCTCAACAAATATATGGGTTGCGTGAAGGATACAGATTTATAAATATATCCCTAGTCAAAAAATAACTTTCAAATTAATAAAAATATCAAATAATAAAATATTTTTTAGGGAATGATAAATTAAATCATAGAAGAATATGTAAATCTAAGAAAAATATATAGTCCAACGAAAAGTGATCTCAATAATCATATTGTATTAAGAAAAAGTAAGAAATCATAACAGAATTTTATATTGTATAATAACTTTTACAAGATGGTGATTTTAAATTCAAATCCATTTGGGTTAAATAATTAAAATTGTAAAATAATATTAACATAATTGTTAATGATTCAATATATTAAATTTTATACAGGTGGTATATAGACTATATAAAATATATTTTGTGCATAACATTAATATATTCCTCAATATAGGGAAATTGAGATGATGTCCCTTTCCTCATGATTCTTTTTCACTTAAAATGATTTAAAATCATGTATAATGTGTTTAGTCAGGTTATTAATTTATAATATAACAATATCTCTATTTTTAATATCACATATGACCACATTAAAACATTTTACCACCTATTGGTTAATAATATTTCAATATTTGCATTATTTAGAGTGTTAATTGACTTATTTTCTCAAGAATGTTTTGTCTGAAATGTTTTGGTTCATGAATGTAAAATGTAGTTAAATGATATAGTGATTTATTATAACTTCCCATATTTCATATGGACTCATTATAAACATTTTTTCAATAATTATTGAAGGATGGGAAAGAAATATAAATCACATCACTACATGGAGACGGTAAACTGTATGCATAAACAAGTGATGATATCATGTCCTTAATGACAGAAATGGTAATGAATTGGGTAATATATTAATATTATATAATTGATATAATTTATTATAAATCTCATATTTTAATTAAATGTGTCACTATTTCCATTCATGTAAATCAGAAGTGATAAAAGAATCATGTCACTTCTGGAGGTGGTTGTCCACTATGCACATAAACAATATTAACATGTTTTAAATAGAATGGGAAGTAATAATGTTTATGTATTGTTATAATAAAAGATTTATATAAAAATAAAGAATGACATAATAATTTTTAAATCCATCATAGGATGGCGGTTATAGAAAATGAATTATATCAGATCGTGAGGTCATAGTCCAATGTACACACAATCTACAGTTTTGTTTCTCATTTGATGGAAGAGGCTAAGGATAGAGGTTATACCAATAGCCTAATAACATCATACTATATTAGATATAATAGTTTCATAAATTTTTCCGAAATAAATATCATTTGATGGCATTGGTATTGGAAATAAAATAAAAACACTCATTTAATATTGTTAAATCTTCTTCAGGGAACTTCTTTTGGTTCCAACAAAATTCCTGCCTATGATGGATTTATGATCAAAAAATGGGTAAAATAATTTTTTATAGGAGTAATGAAGTGATTTTTATAGTACATTTCAAATAAAAATTTATTGTTAAGTATTAATATCAGAGGACAAGGGTGTCCTTTTAGAAGTGGGGGAGAGGTAAGACATGTAATTTTTTTTAAAAATAATCATCAAACTACCATTTTGGTTATATAAAAATTATAAAATGTATTATTATTTACCCCAATACCTGAAAAAGTAAAAATATTGCCATAAAATGGGTATTTTTCATGTGGGAATGTCATTTTTACCCTTATCTATGTAGTTTAACCCCTGGTAAATTAGGTTTTAAATTAACCATGGTAAATAATTGTTACTTTTTTCACAGTTCAGTTTTTAAAAAAAACATGTTTATCTTATATTATAATATAAATTATTCTTATTAAAAATATAGAATAATTTTTTTTAAAATTAAATTTAAATAAGTGTCATAATCCATTTTAAAATTATACCTGTAGGTGAGACGAAGAAATCGGGGTTTGAATACTAAATTAGCATAATAGTGTAAGGTTTTAATATCAAAATACCATAAAAAATTGATTCCAATTACATAAATATTATTTAATATAATATAACATGAATAATTTTAGTAAAATTATAATTCAAAATATAGTTTATCATTTTAGACAATTTGAATGAAGATGTAGTTTTCAAATGAAAAGTAGTACTTTTCACTATTCATTGAAAAATGAATCTTTTCAGGAAAATACCAAAAATTAATCCTATTATAATTTTTATAATATTATCTAAAATTTATATTTTTTTATCATGTATATTTTCTAAATGTTTCAAAACATAATTTAATAATAGGTGGGAAAGATGTGGTGAAAACAATTTTATTAAAAAAAATTGAAAACATTTCTTTTTCTACCAAATGGTTGTAATATAATTTTTATTAAATAAATTTACATTTAGTTTATTTTCTATATGTAAAATACATATTATTTTCGTTATAAAATTATTATTACAATAATCTTATAAAAATAATATTTTAATATGGTATTTTCATTATAACGTGTTGTTCTGTGCATCGTATGATATCATAGAGATTAATTTCATTTAGAAAGAAATAAGTCATAATTTATCACGGTGTATAATTTTTCACAAATACAGACATTTAAACCATTAAATTATGTGGATATTTAAATCAATATATATTTGGGTTGTTCATATTAATAAAATCCATTTACATTCACATTTATTACTTCATTTGGTGATATCACCCAAGTACATTCACAAGAAATGTCATTTGATTAATCAATAAATTATATCTAGTATGAGGAATATATCTGGGTTTTTTAATGTATGATATGTCATGTTCCAATTATATTTCATCATTGGAGAGACTATGTGTTGGGGTAGGCTTGTATGTCTTTAACAATGATATATAAAAAACATCATGTAATTTTGAGAGACATTGGGGATCTTCGAAATGATAAGATATTCATAAAATTATATTAAGTATTTCAAAGGATCCTAAATACCAAGGTATCAGTTTTAGCTTCATTCAAATCCTTATAACACCCTTCCTTAGAATCACTTTCATGAAAACATGATATCTGACTTGGAAATCAAAATCATTCCTCCAACAATCCGCATACCCCCTTATACTAAATGGAGAACTTTTGAGGTGATCCTGTATAGTTTTTTAAATGTTTAATTTCTCATAATCCGGTTATAGGCACATTAATTTCATTTTACCAACTACATCCCAACAAGATTGAGTGAAAAATGTCATTCCAAACAATGATTCATATGGTACCATTTTAAATCATTAATTGAAACTATTATTATGGGACAACCATATGAATATAGAATTTGTATACCACATACCTCTTATTTTATGTTATAATATACTAAATGTTTCATCCATTGTTTTAATATTTATTTTTGAAATTCCATTATATTTTTTATTGTTGGATATGCTCAAATAAATATCATTATAAAGGCCCCTCTGATGACTCTTATATAATATCAGTGTATAATGGGGATGATGATTAGACATTTTTAAAAGTGATAATATATAATGTATTACAACATTATTAATATTGGTCAATTCAAGGTTCTAAGGAGTGATATATTCTCTCATAGATTAGGGATTTAAATATATTTTAGGTGATTCATGATTAACAATATTTCATAATTCATTCAAGGATACTTTGCCAGTCATGTGAATAATTAGATAGTAACGTCATCTAATTTGCACATAGTATTTGAAAGAGCTTGCATGAATCCTCTATGATGTATCATAATACCTTTATCTTATTGAAAAACCAATGTAATTGACATAGAATCATAAAATTACACCTTTATATTATCCCATCAAGAATGTTCCACAAATCAATATTCCTCTTTGTTCAACAATGGTGTAATGAGAAATTCGAGCTATGAGAATACAAAAATTACTTTTTAGAATAGGTACTATTGAAACTCATAATAAATTTTTGAATATATTAAATCCATATTCACAAATGATGTATGATAATTTTGTTTCATTCATATTTATATTTTACAACTGAACATTTTCATCATCAGATACTGATATTTTTAAATTTTCTAATAATTATTGTTTCAAAATATTCTAAAAAATTATTGATGGCTCTTCTTCCTTTACAATTACCATATCAATATTTACTATACCCATGTACATATAATATCTTACTATCCTCATATGGATAAACAAAATGATATCCCATACTCAAGGTATTTTATATCTTATCATTTCCTAGGGTGATAGAGTATTAAGAATTCATAATCATTGAGTAGCTCGATCCATCCACTTTCTCTCATATTTATCTCTTTATGGTATGAGTTTTTTTAATTTTATGATCCGTGTAAATCTCAAAGCATTCACCATGGAGATATTTTTTCAAAATATTCAATGTAATGATTATGGAATTCAAATTAAGGTCATGGGATTATTTGTTCTGATAATGAGACTTCAATTACATTGATAGATATTCAAAAAAATTATAAAATTTTATTAGTACACAATAGAGACAATTATTCAATGCATAACAATATATCAATGTCCCATAATTTCTATATAGTAGATTAAAAATTAGATCATTGGCCAATGTCCACTACAGTTCATCAAAAAATATTAACATTCATTTTTCCAAACAAACATAACCCATTTTCATATCCAACATGAAAAAAGGTGTAATGAATCAATAAGTATGTCCTAAAAAACCAAGGAAACTACATACCTATGTTATATTTTCTTGTGTTTTCCATTCATTCATTGCCTATATCTCCACAACATCGACATAAATTCCATCCATGGAGACAATATTTACATTAAATGAAGCTTCATCAATCAAAAAAATTAACATATTTAATTTACCATGTTAAACATTCCTTAAAAGATTCTCAAGAGTAATCCATAATTGATTCTCATGGTCAATGTATATTTTAGAATACACCATGATATCATCAATGAATACCACAAAAAAATCATCAATATATTTTGTATACACTATTTTCATTTGATCCTTAAAAACATATAGTTAATTATTCAATCCAAATTTAATTACTGTATATTAAAAATTTCAATGACCTGTTATGAAAGTTATTTTTAGAATGTCTCCCTTATTTACTCTGTAATGATAATACCCATATCAAAGGTCAAATGTTTGAAAAATCAGAATCTGTTAAGTTGTTTGAATAATTTATCAATGCGTGGTAGATGACACTTCTTTTATTTCAATATAATTTATTTCACTAAAATCAATAAAAAGAATATTGGATTCATCATTCATATTAACAAGTAAAATAGAGGATAACCATATTTAAACACTATGTGGAATAAATCCTTCATTGGACAGCTCCTATAATTCATTAATCAACTCATCTAATTCAATAATGGCCCTTCCTTGATTGTTGATATTAATGTTTCATATATGATTATATAAATGGAAATCTATACTTCACACTCAAGGGATATCTATTTAATTCTCTTAAAAACATCAATGTATTCTAATACATTAGGTGAATCCTCAATTTAATTATTAACTTGTCCATCTCTAGACTATGTCTCATATTCTTCCCCAAGAATTTCATTATGTAAACCTAATGGGGGAATATTTAGGAATATCTTATATGATGATTTGTCAACTCTAAAGATAATCAAATATACATCTTCATTGAGAAATAAAATTTCCATTATTCATTTAAAACTTCATTTACATCATATTTTGAAAGACAATACATACAAACTATTATTTCTAATTCAACTATAGGAATGATAATAAAGATAGAAAATACAACATATTTATGTGTCATAATGGAGAATTCCTTAAACAAAATTTATGTAGTGATACATCTACTAGGATATTTGACTGAAATCTCCCTTCATAAACTACTAGGGAGATATTTTAATTTTTTTCAAATGATAGAAGACACAAAATTGTGAGAGGATCCAAAAAAAAAATAATGAATTTTATAAATTTAAATCCGGGATTAATATACTATTAATTTCATCATTGGTCTCATTAGCCTCATCATTAATGATTGCATAAGATTTTCTTTATGCACTTGGCCTATTCTATGGTAGTTCCCTCTAATGCATGGGTATTTAATTTTCTTACTGCCTCATCACCCTATAGTTATCACAAGAATATTATTTTTTCTATCTTCATCTTACAGTCATTAGACCAATGATCCTTACATCCACACATATAAAAAACTCTTAATCCATTCAAATATTAACATGTATGATTCTTTCAAAAGTTCCTAAAAGGTTTATATTTCTCTCTTATCTTCTTAACCTTCAATAAAATATATTTTTCATTGTTCTCATTTTTCTTTGTGGTCATGTGACATCTCATTATCATGATTGAGCATGTAGTTCTACAATATAGATAATTAAATATTTGTTTTTATGGTTCACAATACTATTTCATCAAATGATTAATTATTTTGAGATATCAGATCCTTTCACAAACTTGCCTTAATCCCCTTAATGAAATAGTAAATACTTCACTCTACATTTCTTATGTAATCTGTAGAATACATATATATCCATGTAATCCTATACATATACATAGTATAAAAATCTTAGATAAACCAAATGGGATTCATCTCGAACCATACACATAGTTGGTATATAGTGAACTAATTAATTCTAATGGTATTATTGGATCTAGGATACCGATCTACATGATATGGCTCCTTACCATTGAATGTTTATTGTTTTACCATGGCATCCGATGGGTGACTCTTTATTATTATCCCATAAAAATGTCATGAATAATTATCATTCCATATTGGTATATATTCAATTGGAAAAATTATAATAACATTAGAATAAATAACAATACATCATGGGTGGGTTTTCCTTATCATATAAATAATATCATGTACTTTTTCTACATTTTAGTTTTTTAATTAAACTAAATATATTTAATGAATAATTATTTTCATTATGATAATAGACCTTATATCTTCATCATTTTCTTCTATCATTTTTCATTTTATCCACTAAGATTGATGATATATATCATAAAATATCACAAAATATTGAAAAAAATCACTATAAAAATCTATCAAAATCATTTAACTTAACAAATATCATAAAGTTATATTAGCTTCATTAATTATAATATAAAAAAAGACATCTAAAAATAAATTAATCTCATCCATAACCTATTAAAATATTAAAAAAATATTCATTTAAATACCTTTGACAATTAATCAGGATTTATTTGTTTAATTACCAAAATTTGAAATAAGAAACAATTTTACCACATTAATTATAAGTTAAATATCATTTAAAAGTAACAAATATCTATTATGTATTTCCTAATAAACTTGTAAATGACAACCAAATAAATTTTAAATATACAAAAAAAAATAAAAATTTACTCTTTTATATCAAATTTTCTACTTATCCAACACTTACATAGAACTCATACATAATTATAATTTATTTATTTCTATATTAAACGACCTTTAGAATACCTAGATTACTCTTTCACAAACTCATTTTGAATATAACATAGTATTTTTATTTATCCTATTCATTATTATGTTTCAAGTTCAATTTACAAAAAAATCTATGTATTATTATTATTACACTCTTTTGAAAAACAAATTCAAAAAAATTCCTTTTATAGAATTTTTATATTTACATTAACCATGACATGGAGTGTGAAAATATTTTTTTATAGATATTTTTTGTTTTAATAAAATCATCTTATTGATAAACCATCATCATGATCCTTTATTTTCTATCTATATCCATCTTTGTCTACAAAATATATCACAAAATTTAACAGTCATCTCACTAGTTCTAATTACATCCACATTTGGTTTTTTTTAATATATTAATTCATGTATATCAACAAATTCTCAAATAATTTATTAAGGTATTGAAATATTTTTATCAGACATTTAAATATATAATTCTCAGTACATGAAAATTAAATAGAAAGATAATTACTTATACCCTTTAATTGAATGTATCCCCTCATTCAATTTTTTCACATTTTTTCATGTTACTTCTCCCTCTATATATTATCATATTTCACTCAATGATAAAAACATTTAACATTATCATGATAGTAAATTACCCATTATTTTTATATAATCAATTAATAATAACTAATATTGTTGAAAATAATGTAAAAATTTATATTTACCCTCTTTAGAGAAAAAAATAAAATTTGAATTCATTAAACATTCTATAATCGGTAAAATACATTAGAGTAGAGATCTTATCAACATCTATAATCTTAATAGATTTATGATTTTATGTGAAAAATGTGAATATATTAACATAAAAACATTAAATATAAAATCACTTATTATTCTAATAAACAATAAAACGAATTTATTGACAGTTTTATATATGAATATATATTTTCTTTCAGAAATCATGTGATAAAATTATTTATATTTCATGTATTCCTTATTAACTCACCCCATCGATTGAATCACTTATTAATCTATAATCATCTAAAAAACTTATTCAAGAAACATATGATTGTAGGGGTAGTATCCAATGATCTCTAATTCTATGGTATTTGTTAGATACTATTATTCAATACAATAATATTGAATGTTGGTTTTGACAGTGTTTTTTGTAAAAGAATAATTGATATTATCATGGGTTCAATATTATTCACTTTGGCCAATTACTTTTCCACATCCTCTTTAATTATGTTATATCATATTTTAATATTCTTGGGTTGTTATTAAAAAAATAGATTACTTATAAGATCAATATCACACATATTATTTAAATAATTCCAGATTGGTATCATTACTATCTCTATAGGATACTCAAAATTTTCCTTCATCAATATCTGTAGTGTTAATAAATTAATAATTTAAATTCTACCAAATTTTGTGATTTTATATGACATTATAAACTATTTTTTGTTAGAAAACCAATTTTTTTTCCTATAATAAAAATTTCAACCACTTGTGAATTTTCAATATAAATTATATCATTATAAATGAGTATCGTAGTATACTAATAATAATTTATTCATTTTTATTGAATACAAACATCGACGGTTAGTTGTTCCTTTCACATATCTTATTATACATTATTTATCGATGAGGTATTGCATCTTAGGAAATCTCTCAAAACATACATCCATTTACAGTTCACACATGTTATTCATTCTAGTCACTATCGTGCTGTGAATACATTTAGTCATTCATTTATAATGTTTTTGGTTTATTTCCTTTCTGACATAATTTTATCCAATCCATACACAAATATTAATTATAGTGGACACTTGTTTTTAATTTCCTGACAAATTTATCAGAAACATTATTGGAATAATTTATTTTTTAGATAATCGTACACTCGTCATAATAATTTACATTTAAAACAATTAAATTTGTGATTTCTCAAGTCATGTATATTGTAGTTTTATAATTCCTCGTAGTTATAAAATCTTACAATATTCATCATTTCATCCATCAAATCGTATTTCATCAAAATATACTAAAATAATTATTGATCTTAAATAGATATTTTTTATATAATTTTTAATAATTTATACATCTCATAAATTCCATATTCTTAAAATATGTGTTATATCATTCCTAACATGTCTATTGTTTTTTAAACCATATTATTCTTTGTTTATTTGGTAAACCTATTTTAATCAAAAATAAGTACATATCCATTAGATTTTTCTATATAAATACATTTATATATCAATTTGGTATAATTTAATCTCCTATAAATAAATATTTACATTAATAATATAATTAAAAAATGAATTCTAATTACTAAAAAACACTCCTTTAATTAAATATCATTAATTTGTGCATATACCACATATAAATATCATGACATACTTATTATGATTTCACTTACTCATCATGAATATATTGGACAGTGAAATTTATTCCTATGATATTATATCCATATAGTCTCTTTACAAGCTCCCATATCAAAATTTTCTATTTAGTACAACAATTAAATTATGCCTTTAATAAATGATTCATGTAACTATTCAACATATATGATCTATGATCTACATATGACGATAGATTTATCCTTTGAATGTTTTCTATTATTTTATTTTTGGTAGGTTTTTTTCCACTATAATATTAGATTCATACACTTAAGCAATCATCCTCAATTTTTATTATATGTAGATAGTTCATTCACTTTATCTTTATATTATTAATCAATAGAAATAATCTTTCCTAAAGGATGCAGATTAATTTTCCTAAATATTATTTTAATGATCACTTTAATTTAATGAATATGACATAATTATAAACTTATATAATTTTTAAAGAGATATTTTAATTAGATTTACATCAATGATTTCTATGATCTAGGTGGGAGTTCTATTTAATATTTTAAATGATTTAATTTAATTGAATATCATTTCCATATAATTTTATATTCATCATCAAAAAACATAATCAAAATTTACTCATTTAAAAAATAATTATATAATTCGGAAAAATATAATATTTTTTGGTTACTATTCATCCATTTCATTTCTCATATGGAGTTACATGTTCACTATTAATGATTAACACACTTTTCATAATATAGGAAACCACCTACATAGGTTTGTCCTATATTTCCATTAATGTCAACAAAAATTAAGGATAACATTTCCCATGATATTTTTTTCTATTTTTTTGTCCAAAACCTTCATATTTTTATATAGTTATTTCATTTGATACTTCTTGTATAATGTCATTATTTTAAGGTAGTTAGGAGAACAATGATTTATTATCCAATATCATATTTATTATAGTTATAAAATTTTATTTTTAAAAAACCTTCTATATCCTCTGATATACCTCACGACGTCCCTCTTAGAGTACATTGCATTATAAAAATTTCTTTTTTCGGTAATCGGTAAAAATGAAACAAAAAACCTCTCATTTTTAGTTGATTTTTTTACCATAAGTGGATTAAATATATATCATATACATCATGTAGATTATTTAACTTTTATTCTTATTATGGTATGATTTTCATACTAGATTCCATTTTTCATGAATCAAATTAATTTCCTCTCTCATATGTGTAAACCATTATATTAATTATGTCCTTGTGTTTGGATAGTTTCTAGATGTTTAGTTTGTGTAAATTGGAATAGTAAATGTGATAAAAAATTTTATTCATAATTAGTTACAGAATCATGATTACCATTGTTTTCTCTTTTATAAAGTCTACCATGACATTTCATTTCACAAAAAATTGCCTTTATGATTTAGTTAACAGTTCAATCCTGCATTTTTATCAAAAAAATATATTCATGGATATTAAAGAAAATATACACATATTAGGTTATGCCTTTGTCTATCAGTTGACTACTTAATCATTTTTCAAATCATTTCCAATATTTTTTTTCTTTCTATTCCTTTTATTTGCAGGGATCTATCCTTAATAAATATAGTGGTTATATAAAAAAAATCTAAATATTCATCAGTTAATCAACATTTTATTGAAATATTTGATTAAAATTATAAGACGAAAATACCCACTTTCACTCCTTCAGAGTCACTAAAATTCCACCCCCCAATCAATTAGTAGGTGATGGATTGGTCACTAGAATGAAGACAATTCACATATAATGATTATGAAATATCTCATGTAACATGGGGATAAAACTCAAAATAACTCCACTAAAAAGGTATTAGAAACTGTATTCCATCATAATTAATCTCATATGCACAGAACAATATACAAAATACTATGGAAAATTCACACAACAAAATGAGATCAATATCATAGTGTAATTTATACAACAAATTACCACTACTATGGAATAATCCTATCTAGGATTTCATATCTTTATGAAATAACTCATCAAATATATGTATAATCCTATATAAAGTCATTAATAATGGACACAACTGTATATGACTATATAGGTGAGGAAAATTGGATATATATTAATTTGTATTCCTAGAAAAGTTAAAATGTATATGTACAAGTCTGTCATTTTTTCAAACATTCACATTTGGGGGGAGTATAATAACCCAAAGGGATATCCCAAAAATTGAGAAACAGTAATGAGGATCTCATTCATGAATAAAAATGAATGAAAATGAAATAAAATATATAATAAGATCCACAAAACTCAATTTTATCATAGTGTAGTATAAGAAAAATGTAAATTATGAGAGTATACAACATACCAAACTCTCGATGAATCATTCAATAATTTCATATATCTCTCTATTTTTCACATCATCTTTCATATTTCGATATCATTTATGAAATACATACCCAAAAAATTTCCAACTAATAATATCAAAATAAAAAAAATAAAAGATTTATAAATTTTCTTAAATGAATATATTTTTAAATAAAGTCGATAGCTAAACCTGGAATAGATGCATTATCAGAGTCAATAGGGGATCATTCCACCTTAAAAAACACTACCCAAAAAATCTTTGTAATGTGATCTCATAGAAGAAAAACATACCATATGTTAGTATCAGTCATGAGTCCCAAAACCTCTAATATTTCATTATCATCATCACACTACTCTAACCTAAATGAAATTCTTCATCATCTTAGAATTATAGATAATGAACCCTCAAAATATTTTCAATTACCTATAATTATATCCAAAATTATCATTCTTTACTTACTATAAATGTGAACCAATTAACCATCACAATGAATCATGTTATTAATAATATCAATTTAGCAACCCAAAAGGGTTCCAAGTATAATTTTAACTAATATAAGTCTTATAATATCATTTTGACTACCATAGTTATGATAAAAATGATATATTATTAGAAAACCACTACAAAAAATTATAAATCTATCTACATATCATCGATATTCCATATTTTTTCATATATTAACATCATAGGTTAAGATCATGAAGAAGTGATATTTCATTGTAATGAATAAAATATCATAATCTCACCTCAACCAATCTTGTGCTTAATAAAATTTATAAATTTAATCCATAAATTCATCCAAAAATATCATAAAAACACAACTCTTAAAATATTATGAAATAATCCATTTAGCTTAAACGTTTTTCAACTATTCCTAAAAAAATTCACAATAAATCAAACTCAATTATTCATCTCCAATAATAAATTTTTTGGGGGATAATAAAATTCTAATATATATCATTTATAGATAAATTATATTGTCAATGTTTATTGAGGATGATTTAAAAACAAAAACTAGCATAAAACACATTCTATATAAGAAAATAAAAATTTATATAATAATAAGATCAGTAGGAATATCATGAAATCAAATGTTATATTGAATCATTCACTATAACATTTTTATTGAATTGAATCAATTTTTCAACTCAAATAACTGAAATGATTATTTCATGGCTAGTAAAACTCACTAATTATCTGTATCTTGTTGAACCCATTAATGATTCATCACCATTAATTACAGTGAATTATATCAGAAAAATTTAAATCTAAAAAAGTAATGATATGAATATATCCCCAAATTTGTACACATGATCGTGGTTCCCATAAATTTCCCCAAATGTGTTATAGTCATTTCGATGGTGATCAGACATCCTATATACACTTACATGTCCAAATGACAACTTTGGTTTTAATAGAATCTATAGATCTCCCAATAGAATCCTAAAACAATTAATAAAATTTTACTCATATTAATGAATTAAACTATACTCCTGATATTTTATATAGATAAATAATCAACTTATTTGTTTTAAAAAACAGAAAATAAGAGAAACACACTTAAAATAATTTCAAATGAACAAAATATTTATCATCGTTACCACTAAAGAAATATGAATAAAATTGATCATTCATTCACATAAATTGTAATATTTTCTAAACAATTTATTCATATAAATATTTTCACTAAAAATTTTGGTCACACAGAGATGTGGATTCACACATTTTTTCATGAAACAACTCAAGATACCCAAATATCTATAATCTAAACTAATCCTAAATGAGAATGAAGTGTATTCTTGTTCCCCACGGGCTTGAAAAAAGTGTATGGGATTGTTTTTTATCACAATATAAAGAAGTTATTTAGTAAATAAGTAGAATATTTCAACATGGGGAAAGAATTTAATATAAATAGCTACAATAATTAGTTAAACATGTTTCAAATCATCAAATTAGACAAATTACTCATACTCAATGTTAAATGATTTGATGTCAATACCCTCAGTACCAAAAATAGACCCACCCACGTCCTCCCAATGAAACATTTTTCTTACCTATATTGGATATAATAATATATACTTAAAACCAACATTCTATGTTGGTTTTGTGAAACATTACCAAGTTGGATCTCACTAAGTATTTCACAAATAGACATGACAAAAGAAACAAATTATGATCAAATAATTTAAATATGAATGCTATAAAGTCTACCATAAGAAAGGATAAAATTCCTAATTACTAATTTACCAATTAATTTTATCAAATATATTTCTATTTAATTTTAGTAAAAACAAAAAATAAAAATTTCAATGATAAAAAAATAAATCAATATCATGTGTACAACTAGTTTTATTATAATGGGGATTTGTGTATAATTATAGTGACAAGTAATCCACCTAGTTTTCACTTAACCCAAGAAGATAAATTCTAGGGCTACGACTATAATCTTGAGGTAATCATCTTTTCATAAACTAGGTAGACTTCTATAGACATTTAACAAGATGAAACTGTCTATGGGGAAATATATAATCCATATGTATGACTCTCTACCACATTGTCGATCAGGTCTGGGATTACCAACAAAGCATCATTCAAGGGAATTTTATCTTTGAAACCATAATTTAAATTCATTGAAACCATTTCTATAAAAAACATTAATCGGAGTTTCCCTTTTCAAATCCATATTCAAAACCACTGTATTTCAAAAACAATCATATCATTAATGACCATTCGAATTAAATTTCAATGACTAAGAAATTATGTTTCATAGGATAAAGATGAATCATGACCCCATCTACCCTAAAACAAATTGAATAACCATGGCCATGGGCGTGTAATATTCTATGATTAGATGAGGCGATTATAAATCAAGGGATATCATATTAAATTATATATAAAATAGAAATATCTCATTTACCGTGATCTAAACGGAAGAATGTGGAAGAGAATGTGTAATGCATAAATTTAATATAAATAGTTCACAATTGTTGAATATCTATTCAATACCCCCGATTCAGAAATGGTTCTATGAAGAAAAATATTACAATATCAGAGCCAATAATTCCAATACTAAAAAATACATACCATGTAGAGGATCAAGATGAATTAGAGTAACAAGTACATTAATGAACAAAATCAATATTAGTATACCAATAACATGGAAATGGCTTGATAATCACATTGATCTTCCAAGGTAAATGGGTTGATATGGGCCAGAACATCATAAAGGAAACTAACATTTTAAATAATTTATTTAGGGATAAATGTTGTTAATTTAAAATTATAAATACAATTTTATGTTTAAGAAAAAAGAAACTATAGCATGATTTCCTAACCTAGAGCAAAAACATTTGTTAGTTAGTAATGGCCTACTAACTAGAAGGTGGTTCATGTAGAATTTATGGACCTATGGAAACTCCATTGGATAGTTAGCATCCTTCTAATAGTAAACCAGTGTGCTTCCACAAGCTCACTAGAGGCCTTCATATAGGAAACACCAACATCTATTTTTTCACACTCAATGTACCATCACATGTAAATAAAGAATAATACATTTTCATATTTATTAATATTTACGAATTAAATATTAATTTTACATTAAAGGGGTTTCTATGTTCGATAGTGTACCTGATACGCAACAAAGAGCTTCTTTGAAATCTTATGTTGCACACTTGTAACAAAATAATATTATTTTAAATGACAGTTAACGCATAGACGTTGTATTGGCTGGAATAAATATAAATAACTAAAATATGATTATATATTTTTGTTAAATGTTTTTACATTTATCCAATAAAGGATAAAGGCTTAAAGTACGAAAAGAATTCAATTTTGGGCTTATAAACTCTAATATTCACTAAAGGTCCACTTATTGCCTTTTGATGGAGAACCGTCATTAAATATATTGTTGGTCACTCTTATACATTATTTTGGACCAAATAAAATTCTTCTTTAGAATCGGGAAATCAAAATTTACTTTGTGTAAATTTTTGGTATTTTTCCGATAAAGTTTATTTTTTAATGAATACTGAAAAATGTTGTATTTTAATTCAAAACCTCTTTTTAATCTAATTTATTTATATGATAATATTATCTTTTGAATTGGTTTTAAATTAAAATTAGAATATATTTTTACCATTTAATCCAATAGTGGTCATTGGAATTAATTTCACATTGAAATTTGACTTAAACTAGTGTCAATCTTTTGATATATATTGTTTCATAAAAACACGCTATTTGTCATGACAACGGGAATTAATTATTAAATTAATTAATGTAACTTATATTATTTGAATTTTGTAAAATGGAAATCATTTTTTAATTCAAAATATCAAATATATCTTAGGGTGAAGTTTTGGTATTTTTTTTGAAAAACTTCAATTTTTGATGAATAGTGAAACCACTAAGTGGTACTTAAAAAACAGATTTTTCGTTTTAATGAAATTTTACAACCTCTGTGTTTTGAATTTCAAAAATACAACATACATGGTTGGCATTAATAAGTAAAATTTGGTTCAATGGGATTAAAATAATTTTTTGTGAATAGTAACTTTTATGTTTTTAATCGCGAATAGAGGTAATTAACGTAATTTAAGGTAAAAATAATGTTTTAATAATATGAAATGACCTTGACACATGTCCTAGCCTTATTGGATGTGTCATTGCCGAACTAGAAAATCCATGGGTCAACTTGGGTACCCCATGGTGCCACTTTGGTAGGAAAATGACATTAATATGTTTTTATTTAATGTTAAAATAAAAATGTCACAAACATGTGTTTTTTTACTAAAACATTTTTTAAATGGGGTTATACAAGTCATATTTTTTACTATAAATATTAATTAGAAATATAAAAGTAATTCCTACATCATTATATTTTTCTTATAATTTTTAGACATTAAATAAATTAAATTATTAATGACACTATGATGATGCAGTGATTACCTCATTATTTAATGATTTAAATAAAATGAAAAGATAATGTAAAATATAAGCCCTACACTTGTCAAAAACTTATTTGATGGGTGGATTTCAAAATATTATCACCTTAACCTATAAATATATAATTTTGGGACCTTTAAAATCCGAAAATCATTTCATAATAATGTATCCTTTTAAAACTTTCCAAGAGTTCCCATCCCCTCCTCTTATAAGAGGCCCCCACCTCTACCACCATACCCACACCTATCAAGCCTTTGTCTCAGACATCCCCTGCCCATTTTGCCTCTAAAAATCCCTCTATTACTCCTATAATAATCACTTTGGGAAGAAGTCTTTCCAAGGAAGCCTTTGAGCTCAAATCAAAAAGAGTTACACGATTTAAGGGTAGTGTCTTCTCTTCTGTTCTTATGTTTTATTTTGCTTCTAAACCCCCTAAACTGTTTTTATTCCTTTATTTTGTAACAAAAACAGTATCTTAAATATACTAGGATTTTTATGAGATGTATTAGAGATATACCTACACACACCTTCGTCTAATGGTCAAATAACATACTATTTCTATGGTTGGCGATTTTCTACCTCACGAAACGATGATTGTTCAATCTTCTTTCAACACCTTTAATGGTGGT
Organism: Viscum album; assembly: GCA_963277665.1. Lineage (NCBI taxonomy): Eukaryota > Viridiplantae > Streptophyta > Magnoliopsida > Santalales > Viscaceae > Viscum > Viscum album. Next base: position 1,146,774,855 of record OY728127.1, on the reverse strand, counting down.
CATTAAGATATCAATATATTTATATATGATATATTTTATGTTTATGTTTTCATTATTCTTCTTTATTTTTCATTTGTGTCATACCTTTATGGTTTCCATTCTGTGTAAACACGATAATTTCATTTTAGGAAGTGCGGACTACCGCCCCCTCAAAGTGATTTGATTCGTTAATGCCATATGTGGGACTTATATAGGATGGAGTTAATGTTATGATATATTATGTTATATTGGAATTATAATATACTCTTATATCATTATGATTTCAGTCCATTAGATATGAAATAGAAATGAAAGTAGCATTCATGCGTACGTACGGCTTACCGTCTCCATGAACGGCGCATTTCATTTCTTACATCTAAATGTTATATACTATTATAAATACATGAATATGCTTCATATATATGATATATATGATATCCAAATCATGAATATCATTCTGAATATAATGAACCTTCGACCACATAAACAACATGTAATTGTAAGAAACCCATTTTTGACTTATGAACCAGATATCGACAACACGAACATTATTAACATAAATGTTTACATAATTTTTATAACATGGAAATAAGTGATATAAAAGAATATTAATCTTGGAAAAAGGTTCTTAGGAATGTAGAAATTAACATTAGTTTATTATTAATGAGATTAAAGAGAAATCGAGTCACGTTGGACACGAGGTAAGGGACTTCATCTCAATCTCCTTTCATTGAGGCATATTTTTTTTATAATACAAGGATTTCTTTTATAAAGTGTATAAACCCTTTGAATTTTAATTTTATACAAAAGGAATCTTTTTCTACGAAGAATTTTACAAAACGAAAAAAAGGAATGTTTCTTTTAACATACGCGATGAAAACAACCTTTTCCGTCGCCGGGAGTATTATTTGGTCATTGGCTTCCTCAACAAGATATGATGTTTTTTAAAATGAAATAAAAACCATATAATCCATTATGTATTTTGGTATTAAAAATGGTTTTTATAATGTATTTTTTATGTCAATATATTTAATTGATATATTGTGTTTGAAATGTGGAAATGTTTTCTTTCCATTATTTTTTCTTTATGTCTTATGATTTTATAATGGTACTTAGACATTTGACGAGTGGTTACGTGATAAACAATATGACAGGTGGTGCCATGAATACCAGGATGGGTGGTTATGTTATAACCTCCAATGCATTGGGTATGGAAGTCGGCCGTATGGCTATTCCATTAAGTTATATGTGTGAAAGTCGGCCGTATGGTTATTCCATTTAGGTATGTTTATGTCCCAAGTTACCTTCATATGTTATGTGTTCTTTATATGGGTTTTATAGTAATCTTTTGGTTACAAAAGGGTAAGTAATGATCTTTTATTCAATGAAGAGTATTTTATTCTTCATAAAGGTGAAAATTATTACATTAATAAATTATTCTTGGTTTACTGGTTGTTTTGAAAAACTAACAGTTTTCCTTCTTTGTGTATCCCTTACTGAGCTTTTTATGCTCACCCCAAGTTATTTTTGAAATGTTTTTCATAGGACATAATGTGGAATAGGGTCAAGGAAAATTTATGCCTTCTTAAACATGGAACTAGAAATGACATTATATTTAGATTTCAACTTTTGAAAAAAAAGAAACTTTATAGAAGTATCTACTGTTTAATCTTTTGAGATGTAATAGTTATGATATTATTCTCTAAAACATTAACCTGAAAAGATCCTAAATGGGAATTATTCATTTAATTCAATATTATTTAATGTTCAAGGACGGGGCCTTATAGTTGGTATCAAAGTTCAGTTTAGATAACTTTCTGAGTTAGATTTCTATTAAATGATTATCCACAAATATTTTTTTATGGTAAAATTTAATTGGTATATCATTTATAGATTACCATGTTGCTTCTCCAGAGATATTTTTATGTTAAGAATGGTTTTTTGTAGACGAAATAAAAGAGATTTTCTGGGAAGGAATACAGAGGGAAATGACCTTTCAAATCAGTATCCTGAGATGGTCAGATTCAGAACTAAACAGTTTGTTGCAGTGATGGCTTAGTTGACTCAGGTGAAAATTGTTGGTTGTTTTTATTAATGATATTTTGGGGTTTTATAAAAGAAAATAGGGGCATGAAAGTCATTTAAGGGTTATCTTTCAAACCTTAAAATAAAATAAACTGTATGGAAAATTCAGCAAGTGTGATTTTTTGTTAAAAAAATTTCTTTCCTTGGTCACAATGTTTAAAAAAATGGAATTACTATTGATCCTGCTAAAACAAAAGTTGTTGAAGAATGGACAAGACCCATAAATGTAACCAAGATCTGTAGTTTTCTTGGTTTGGAAGGTTACTACTGAAGGTTTGTTGAAACTTTTTCACGGTTATCTAGTCCAGTGACTAAGCTAACTCGGAAGGGTGTTAAGTTTATCTAGACAAAAGAATGTGATGATTGTTTTCAGGAGTTGAAAAGAAGATTGGTGAATGCTCCAGTTTTGGCACTTCCTTCCAGGAATGGAGATTTTGTTATATACAGTGATGCTTCATTGAAGGGACTTGGCTGTGTCCTTATGCAGAATGATCAGGTAATTGCATATGCTTCAAGTCAGTTGAAAACTCATGAGGTAAATTACCCTACACATGACTTGTAATTAGCTGCTCGTGTTTTTTCTCTAAAAAATTGGAGGCATCATTTTTATGGAGTAAACTATGAAATATATACTGATCACAAATGTTTAATGTACATATTCACTTAGAAAGAATTGGAAATGAGAAAAAGGAGATGGCTGGAGTCAATCAAGGATTATGATTGTACAATTCATTACCATTCGGGAAAAGAAAATAAAGTGGCTGATTCTTTGAGTCGAAAAAATAATTCTTCATTAACCATGATACGTTTGGAACGAGATCCTTTGGTTTTTGATTTGATGAACATTGGAATAGAAGTTGTTGGTGCAGGAAGTTCTACTATTTTGTTGCAGGTATCAGTGATATCATCTCTATCAAACAGAATTAAGAAAGCGCAGAAGAAAGACAGTCGGTTGCAAAAAAAGGTAAAGATGGTTCATAAGGGTAAGTTGCCTGAATTTAATATTGATAATGATTGTGTTTTGAGGTTTTAGAAGATATTATGTGTGCCTGGTGATTCAAAGTTGAAAAATGAGTTGTTATGTGAGGCTCATAGTTCCCTGTTTTCAGTTCATCCTGGCAGTACTAAGATGTACAGAGATCTGCGGGAGTATAACTGGTGGGATGGAATTAAAAGAGATATTGCTGATTTTACTGTGAAGTGTTTCACTTGTTAGTGGGTTAAAGTAGAATGGAAGTTACCGAAATGGATTTTTCAGCCTCTACTAGTTCCAGAATGGAAATGGGAAAATATATCCATGGACTTTGTTGTGGGATTACCGAAGACATTTCGAGGTAATAATTCAATCTGGGTTATTGTTGATCGCTTGACTAAATCTTCTTATTTATTTCCTATTCGAGATACTTTCTCTCTAGACCAACTTTCTCGATTGTATCTTAAAGAGATAGTCAGGTTTCATGGAGATCCCCTACCCATTGTATCTGATCGTGATCCCAGGTTTACTTCTAACTTTTAGAAAGGCCTTCAGAAGTCGTTGGGCACTGAATTAAATTTTTGTATATCTTTTCATCCTCAATCAGATGGGAAGTCGGAACGAACAATTAAGACATTGGAGGATATGCTACGTGCTTTTTCTATGGATTTTTAGGTAATTTGGGACCAAAATCTTTCATTGGTTGAATTTTCATATAATAACAGTTTTCATTCCAGTATTCAGTTGGCTCCATTTGAGGCATTATATGATAAACGGTGTCTAACTCCAGCTTTTTGGGATGATGTGGGTGAAAGGAATCTGATGGGACCAAAATTGGTAGAAGAGATGGAATAAAAAGTTCAGTTGATTCAGAAACACATGAGAACAGCTCAGACCAGGAAGAAGAGTTATGAGGATAACCGGAGGAAGGATCTATCTCTGTACGTAGGTGATAATATTTTTCTCAAAGTTTCACCATGGAAAAGTGTGATGTGATTCAGTAAGAAAGGAAAGATCAGTCCAAGGTTCATTGGACTATATGAAATTCTAGAGAGAGTTGGATCATTTGATTACCTAGTGGCTTTACCTCCGATTTTATCTCAGGTACACAAATTTTTTCATGTTTCTATGTTGAGAATGTATATGCCAGATTCATCTCATGTTTTGAGCCCAGAGGTAGTTCGGTTGGAAGAGAATCTCTCGTATGAAGAACTACCCGTCCAGATTATTGACCGAAGAGAGCAAGTGTTGCGAAATAAGGCAATTCAACAGGTAAAGGTTTTGTGGAAAACCCATATGGTTGAAGAGGCAACGTGGGAATCTGAAAATGCTATAAGGGATAAATACCCCCACTTATTTTGATAAGTGAATAAAATTGTGAGGATGCAATTCCCAAAAGGGGGAAGGATGTAACATCCTATGTAAATAAAGAATAATATTTTTTCATATTTATAAATATTTACGAATTAAATATTTATTTTACTTTAAAGGGGTTTCTATGTTCGATAGCGTACCCGATACGCAACAAAGAGATTCTTTGAAATCTTACGTTGCACACTAGTAAGAAAATCATATTATTTTAAATGGTAGGTAACACATAGCCTTTATATTTGCAGTAATGAATATAAATAATTAAAATATTATTATATATGTTTGTTAAATGTTATTACATTTATCCAATAAAGGATAAAGGCTTAAAGTACGAAAAGAATTCAATATTAGGCATATATAGTCTAATATTCACTAAATGTCCACTTATCGCCTTTTGATAGCGAACTGTCATTAAATATAGTTCTGGTCACTCTTATAAATTCTTTTGGACCAAATAAAATTCTTCTTTAGAATCGGGACATCGAAATTTACTTTGTGTAAATTATTGGTATTTTTCTGATAAAGTTCATTTTTTAATGAATAGTGAAAAATGTTGTATTTTAATTCAAAAACACTTTTTAATATAATTTATTTATATGATTAGATTATCTTTTGAATTTGTTTTAAAATGAAATTAGAATATATTTTTACCATTTAGTCCAATAGTGGTCATTGGAATTAATTTCACTTTTAAATTGGACTTAAACTAGTGTCAATCTTTTGATATATATTGTTTCATAAAAACACGCTATTTGTCATGACAACGAGAATTAATTATTAAATTAATTAATGTAACTTATATGATTTGAATTTTTTAAAATAGATATCATTTTTGAATTCGGAATATCAAATATAGCTTAGGGGAAGTTTTGGTATTTTTCTGAAAAACTTCAATTTTTGAGGAATAGTGAAACCACTAAGTGGTACCTAAAAAACTGATTTTTCATTTAAATGAAATTTTACCACCTCTGTGTTTTGAATTTCAAAAATCCGACATACATGGTTTTCATTAAGAAGTAAAATTTGGTTCAATGAGATTAAAATAATTTATGGTGAATAGTAACTTTTATGTTTTTAATCGCGATTAGAGGTAATTAGTGTAATTTAAGGTATAAATATTGTGTTAATAATATAAAATGACCTTGACACATGTCCTACCCTTATTGGATGTGTCATGGACGACCAATACAATCCATGGGTCTACTTGGGGACCCCATGGAGCCACATTGGTAGGAAAATGACATTAATAACTTTTTATTTAATGTTAAAATAAAAATGCCACAAACATGTGTTTTTTTACTAAAACAATTTTTAAATGGGGTTATAAAAGTCATATTTTTTACAATAAATATTCATTATAAAGTTAAAAATATTTCCAACATCATGATATTTTGTTTTATAATTTTTAGACACTAAATAAATTAAATTATTTATGACACCATGATGATGCAACAATTACCTCAATATTTAACGATTTAAATAAAATGAAAAGATAATATAAAATATATGACTACACTTGTAAAAAACCTGTTGGATGGGTGGATTTAGAAATATTATCACCTTATCCTCGAAATATATAATTTTGGGACCTTTAAAATCTGAAAAACATTTTATAATAAAGTAACCTTTTATAACTTTCCAAGAGTGCCCCTCCTCTCCTCTTATAAGAGGCCCCCCACCTCTACCACCTTACCCACAGCTCTCAAGAATTTGGCTTGGACAACCCATACCAATTTTTTCTCTCCACATCCATCTATTACTCTTAGAAGCCTCACATTGGGAATAAGTCTATCCAAGTAAGCCTTTGAGCTCAAATCAAAAAGAGTTACCCGATTTAAAGGTAGTGTCTTCTCTTGTGTTCTTATGTTTTATTTTTCTTCTCCAACCCCCTAAACACTTTTTATTCCTTTCTTTTGTAACAACAATAGTATCTTCAATATACTATGATTTTTTTATGAGAAGTATTAGAGCTACACGTACACACACCTTCATCTAATGGTTAAAGAACATATTGTTTCTGTGGTTGGCGATTTTCTGCCTCACGAAACGATGATTGCTCAATCTTCTTTTAACACATTTCATGGTGGCCATTAGGATGTCACTATATTTATATATGATATATATTATTTTTAGGTTTTCCTTATGCTTATGTATTTTTTATTTTTGGAATACCTTTATGGTTTCCACTGTGGGTAAACACGATAATTTCATTTTAGGAAGTACGGACTACCGCCCCCTCAATGTGATTTGATTCATTAATGCCCTATGTGGGAAGTATAATGGATAGAGTTAATGTTATTATATATGATGTTATACTTGAATTATCATATACCCTTATATCATTATGATTTCACTCCATTAAATACAAAATATAAATGAAAGTATCATTCATGCGTACGTACGGCTTACCGTCTCCATGAACGGTGCATTTCATTTCATACCTCTAAATGTTATGTACTATTATAAATACATGTATATTATGGATATATATGATATATATGATATCCAAATCATGAATATAATTCTGTATATAATGAACCTTTTACCACATAAACAACATGTAATTGTAAGAAGTCCATTTTTGACTTATGAACCAGATATCGACAAAACGAACATTATTAACATACATTTTTACATAATGTTTATAACATGGAAATAAGTGATATAAAAGAATATTAAGCTTGAAAAAAGGTTCTTAAGAAAGTATAAATTAACTTTAGTTTATTATTCAGGAGATTAAATAGAAATCGAGTGACGTTGTACACGAGGTAAGGGACTTTGTCACAACCTCATTTCATTGAGGCATATTTTGTTCTAATACAAGGATTTATTATATACAGCATATAAAAACCTTTGAATTTTAATTTTACACAAAAGTTATCTTTTTCTACAAAGCGTTTTACAAAATGACAAAAATGAATTTTTCTTCTAACGTACGCAGTGAAAACGACCTTTCCGCCGCCGCGAGTATTATTTGGTATTTGGCTTCCACAACAAGCTGTGATGTTTTTTAAAATGAAATAAATACAATATACTCTTTTTTGTATTTTGGTATTGAAAATGGTTTTTAAAATGTATTTTTTATGTCCATATATTTAAGTGATATATTGTGTTTGAAATGTGGAAATGTTTTCTTTCCATTATTTTTTCTTTATGTCTTATGATTTTATAATGGTACTTGGATATTTGACGGGTGGTTACATGATTAACCATATGAAGGGTGGTGCCGTGAAGACCAGAATGGGTGGCTACGTTATAACCTCCAATGCATTGGGTATGGAAGTCGGCCGTATGGATATTCCATTAAGAGATACATGTGGAATTTGACCGTATGGTTATTCCATTTAAGTATGTTTATGTCCCAAGTTACCTTCAAATGTTATGTGTTCTTTATATGGGTTTTATGGTAATAGTTTGGTTAAAAAAGGGGAAGTAATGATCTTTTATTCAATGAAGAGTATTTTCTTCTTCATAAAGGTGAAAATTATTACTTTGATAAAGTATTCTTGGTGTACTGGTTGTTTTGAAAAACTAACAGTTTTCCTTCATTGTGTATCCCTTATTGAGCTTTTAATGCTCAACCCAAGTTTTTTTTGAAATGTATTTCACAGGACATAATGTGGAATAGGGTCAAGTATGGGATCAAGGAAAAGTCATGATTTCTTAAACATGGAACTAGAAATGACGTTTTTTTAAGATTTCATGTTTTGAAAAAAAATAAGCCTTGTAGAAGTGTCTACTGTGTAATATTTTGAGATGTAATAGTTATGATCTAATTATCTAAAACTCTAAAACTGATAAGATCCTCAATGGGAATTATTCATTTAATTCAATATTAAGTAATGTTTAAGGCTGGGGCCTTATAGTAAATGTAGTGGGACTCACTTGTGAAATATTGTAATATATGTATCTCATCGAATAATGGTTTCATGGAAAGAAAAATAATAAAACTATATGAAAATCCATCACCGCTTTTTTCTATAAACTCCACAATGAACATAATGAGACAACCATGAAAACCCCCAAAAAAAATTTTGAGGAATTTTCTAGAGTAAATGAGTATATAAATGAATCAGTTGACCATTATAATTCTCTTAAAAATATTTCAATCTTTCCCTTGAAACCGAAGAATATGAAGATTAAGCTACCATGATTTGAGGCCACAGTTCCATCATCAATTGATATTATTCTCATGCCTTATGAGTCTCAAAACCATGATTTGACGAAACATAAAGCCATGGTATAGGAAATCATGTTGAAGCTTCACATTTAAATCTACAACCTAAATATGTTATTTGGTCACAAAAAAATTAGGTTATACATCAAGGACATCAAATTTACTCATATGATATGAGTCTGGTTTATACATCATGAGTTGATCCACATGGAAGAAAACATGTATCAATGATTGATATGGTATTAATGTTAAGTGAAAATCCTCATTTCAAATTCATTATATAATCTATAATGGTCCCACACTCATGGGAGACAGCTTCACTATATTTTTGATATTTTAGTGACTAAACATAGGTGTGAATTAAAAAAATTGATCTCCCACAAAAAACTAAAAAGAAGGATGAATCAAACATGTCTATGACTTTTACTTTCTTTTACCCATCACCCAAATTTGATAAAATTATCGGATATTCTTCTTTCCCCATTGATCCTGTCATGGTCTGACCATGGAAACTTCTCCAAACTCATACCAATAAACAAGAGTGATGTAACTAAGGTTATATAAATCTTTGAAATATTATATTATAAGGATCTTCGGGTAACATTTATTATAAAAAATTAATCAAATTGAAAAAGATTATTTGAAGAGCCTCCGTAGTCCAAGACATAGGCACGAAGCAAGTCATATTGTTTCTGGTTAGCCCTTTCTATTTTACCATATATTTAAGGATGGTATGTTGTGCCCAACCATACTTAATTTCCCATTCCCTCATGGAAGCCCTTATAAAAATATGAGGTAAAATGATGGTTCCTATTATATAAAATAATGATAAATATCACATGTTGTCCCGAAATAACATAAACATATAATATGTATATTTATTCCACATTAGTTGTGGCATGGATAAGTATTAAATGGGATGACGTGGTCCACTAAATCGATCACCACCCAAAAGGAATTCATACATTAGGGTGTTTGAGGAAAAACCCCCAACTAATTACATCATAATTTTATTCCACATTCATGTTGGAATGGGAAGAGGTCGAATAAATCCTAGAGGATTCTTATGAAAAACCTTTATATGTTTCAAATTATAAAAACAGAATATGAGGTTAGTGATGTATCATTTCATAACATGGAAAAAATTATTTCATGTTAGAAAACATATTTGTGGTTCCATGGTAGATAACCCACAGTGAATAGTGAAAATATCCACAAACCTCATTCCTTACAGTTTATAGTAAAACATATCAACTTATAATGTAGAGGATATCTTCCAAGGAGATAGAACACTAACATATGTTACCCCCATTCTATAAAAAATCCTTGATATTATTGAATTTTCATCTTACTATTTATCTTGAAGAATCAATTCAAGGAGAGAGGTCATGAAATGAACACTTAACGAATATTAACAGGCTTATATTCCCTATCCCATATTTTAATCTAATTAAATAGTCCTAATAAGTTACATTCCACATTTGGTTACTCCATGACCATAAAAGGTAATATTCTTCTAAAATGGATAGCTATAATGTTATCTTCCCCTTGATTAAGCGAAATGTCAATGTAGAATGACTGTAAGTATTTCAACCAATGCCTCTGTTAAAGGAGAAAATATATTTTCGAAAATATATTAAGAAAAATTTATGGTCAATATATGTTTCCAAATTTTCAATAAAAATATAATTACACCATGGTTTTAGGGCATGGAAAACATTTATATGTTATGAATCCCGGGTGGTAAAATTCATCACATGAGGCCAAATCAAATGTGATCCATATACTACATCATAATCTCCCAACATTGGGAGACATCCCAATTATAAACATAATGAATCATAGTAAACCAAATATCACATAAGAAACTATGGTTATGTATAATTGGGGATGTTGTAAAACCCTACTTATGTTACCTAAAAGATTCTTAGCACATTTAATCCCACAAATGAGTCACCCATTACTACAAAAAGTGATTAGAAGAGATGTATAGTTTGAAATATCATTTATGAACATATATTTATATCATTAAAAATAAAAAACTACTTATCTCAATGATATTTCATGGTTTTAACATGAAATCGAAGTAATCACCTTTTCAAGATTAATTTAGATTTTTCATTACAAGATCACATGTCCTGATAATATGTCTTCATGGATAAAGAAATGGAATGTTGATAATTTAGGATAATGATGATGATCCCTTAGATTTCCCTTACTTTACCCCATATGAAACACATGCTGTTATTCTATATTAAAATATAGAAATATTTCATCCATGATAATATAAAAATAATTTTAAGAATCCTATTGAATATTCATTTAATAAATTCTATAATAAATACAAAAGAAATAGTTATAATAATTTCCATAACAAGGTACATGAAATTTTCAGACCATCTTCTAATGGTGGCCATAAGAATATCAGACTGATTTATTCAATATTGGTAATAATTGAATGGAATATAAATTTTATAATACCACATTACCCCTTAAAACTAGTGAATAAAATCATCAACTCGAGGAAAAGGATAATTTTCCCTAACCATTATTTGATTGAGGTTGTGATAAACGAATCATAAGTGAAGGGCTTCATCATCCTTATTTCCAAATAGAATGGGGGTTTCCCATGGTGGCCCAATTGTTCATATAATTTCCTTAACTCTCAAATCATCTTTTTAAATTTGTATCCCATAAAATAGAGTCGGATCTCTATGGTATAATGATGTCGATATTGGTTGAGTTCTAGGATATATAAAAAATATATATAACTCTACCTCCCACACTAGAGGGAAACCCTAGTACTCTTTAGAAAGAACTCCATGAAACATATTGACCACTAGTGGAATGATAGAACTGTTAAAATATAGATCAAATAAATATATTTATAGAAACAATAACTTACAAATATTGGGAACAGATTTTCCCACTAGACATTACCTTGGATCCCATTTTCAGTGATGCACATGGGAGATCACATCATAAGTAATTATGAACTGACATCATTGTTAACAATAAATCTATGAATTCTAAGTGATCAAGTAATCCATTCTAATTATCAAATTGATGATTTATAAGCCAAGAATCATGAAATATAAAATCATCCCTATACCTTGCATAAGGAATGGGCATAAAGTAAATCAAAAACCTAGATCCATATTCCTCACTATTGAAAATTACAAGTTCATAAAAAATTAATATTATTCATTTAAAACTTCTCATGATCCACCATATGAGGAAAAATAATAGAGTAAGAGGTATGTGTATCAAAAATAGTTGCTTCTGAGTTAGAAGAAAAAAATGGAAGCTCTCATAGTTAGGGGACCCATATCAACCTCTTCTAGATACTCATAAAGTGATTTTTTTTCATTATTCCATAGGCCTATAGCTGGTACCCCATAGTCTCTAGAGCATGCCAATGTACAAAAGATCATCATGGTGTCAATGGGGTTACAATAGAGATGTGAAGATACGTATCCCAGTAAGACTCATTCATGTGTGAATGGAAATCCCATGAGTTACAAACCATTGGTTGTATAGGTAAAATATCATTCATCTTCTCTATCTAGTCGTAAATGTATATCTCAATCCACTGGGATTTGATGATGATTTATAAAGATACCTATTTTAATCAATACAACTATTCCCCCATGAAAATCCTTTCATTTCCTTTTTCCAGTTAAATAAATTTTGGATATTGGTAAAGGAATAATTGTTCTATAATATCTTACCTATGAAGTGATGCTCTACCATCATGTCTATATCCACTACATAAGCACATATTCTCATTTATAAGAAAAAATAATCATGACATATATATATACTTGAAGGACCATTTAAATAATTTTATCCTTATTACTCTCACTAGATAAAAAATCAAATGAAAAAACATATATCTTAGGAATTAGATTAGAACAGTCTATATTATAGATCTATATCAATGATCGTTCTTGAGGAACAACATCTATTTCCCCATCGTTATAGATTAAACATATAAATGGTCATATAAAATGTTGTTGATGTACTTACACACAATTTTATTATACATAATTGACATGAAAAACTATTTCCACTATATTACACTCAGACCTTCCAATTTAAATACAAAAAACATCAAATTTAATGAGTGTAGATACATTAGGAATTAAAAATTTATCCTTAGATTTCCCAGCCAACCCTACACATCCCTAGTATCATTCTTCTATTAGAATGGTAATGGTTTCTAGTGAAGTAATTAATAGGCACGAATTATGCATATCTCGCTTTGTGGTTCTTCCTATATATTTTAATATGGGATGAACCAAACATTGATCCATAACTCAAACCATGTGAACCACAACATTGATCATGTTTAGATTAACTATGATATTTCCCTTTGATGGTTTATCAATAATACCTACCCATGGAATCATAGGAATTATTCTTCAAGTAATGGTACTACACATAAATATACAAAGAGATATAAAAAATAATTACCATGATGAAATTATGTATAATAATAGCATAAAACTACTAGATATGTAAAGAGACATGAAAAAGAATGTATGAGATTCAAACAATCAAAATCCAAAATGATATATTGAAGAAAAACTCATTGTATGATGATATCTCTCTTAGAAATTATTAATAATATTCATTTTATGTACCCACATTCCTTTCCCTTATCTAACAATATGTCATAAAATACATTTCAACTATTGAAATATTTTACATGCCAATTTATACAGTTTTTTTCAAAAAACAATCATTGTTACCGAAATATTCAAAAACAATATAGGTCCATACACGACCCATAGGGAATTCTTGATCCCAATAGGCAAGATACACGCACGTAAGATTCAAGAAAAAATATTTTGGTATAATTTTTCCCTATGTAACTTCAAAAAAATGGAAATATATATATAATAAATTTATATTTTAAAATATAAGGAAATATCATATAGATAAAATCATCATTGAAAAAAAATGATAAGAAATCAAAAAAGAAATTTCACACAAAAAAATTGATATTGTGTAACCTCCTTAATCTAACACCGTACTAATGAAAAACATTTCACCACCCTGTGGAACCTTTCCGTTTCTAGCATACGATATTAAAAATATGCATACACCAAAAGATGTGTCCAAGGTGTAATAACATATCCTAGTAGGATCCAATCCTTTGTTTCATAATATGACATAATAAGAAAACCAATTATACTAAGATATAATAAAATATGCAATGGTATTCAATTTAAAATAATCATTGTTAAAATACCACTTTACCAGTATCAAAATTTATTCCATAAATAGGTTTCTAATTCATTTTAGTAAAAATTCAAAATAATAATTTCAAGGACAACCAATAGAGAATACAATAGGTCATATACAATTAGTTTTACGAAGATGAATATCTTTATTTCTTTATGGTGATTAATAGGCCATATTTTTTGCACATTACCATTGAAAAATTAGTCTAGGGAGTAAGAATATATACCTTATAGTGTCTCCATACTAAAACATAGGTATCCTAGTGTATATATTTCCATATAAAAATAGGTATATGGGAATGATAGTGTACATGGAGATGACCATCTAACTCATCTTTATTGACATTTGGGTTTAACAGAACAAAATATTTTAAGGATATTTTATAAATAAAACTATACATTTAATTCTAATAAACGATTTACTTCAAAAACATAAGGAGATGATTAAAATTTTGAAATTATATTCAAACCCATCAGACTTCAACAAAACAAATTCAATGGCTTTAATAAAAAATTAGACTAGTTTCAGTTAAAATTAATTCCATTATTAAGGAATAAGGTTGAATCATGAAACTAGTAATAACAAAACACCGGGAATAACCATTCCCATGGGTGAACGTTAAGACACATCTAGATGATGGCTATCAGTATAATGATATATCCTTGAAAAATGATCATTAATAATAATTCTCTAGTTTAAAATGAAATATAATACAAAATTTCCAATAAAACACATACCACCACAATTCCCAGTGAATATTCCACAAATGATGGAATAATGTTTAAGACCCCTAAAAAATTTATTATATATTTTAAGAACATGATTATAATACTAAACCCAAAAACTCAACCCAACGACAAAGAGAACCATAGAGTGATTCAATATTAATTAGAGTAGTAATGATATCCAATTCCAAATTGAATATCAACAAACTTATATATCAACATGAAATCAATCAATTGCAATAAATACCTAGGGAGATGAGTTGGTAAATCCAACTACACCCCAAGAGTGTATCGATTTTGATTAAACCATGTTATGGTCAAAGGTGGTTAATTTATAATTATAATTATTTGTTTTTGTAGATGAAATTAGAACCTAAACCTTTTATTCCTAAGCTAGAATGCCTCTATCAGTGAGTCAGTGGTTTTACAAAAATAAAAAAGCTAGTAGACAGTAGTACAGATAGAATTCCAACACTTTTATGTACCCCACCTTCCAGTTGGTGGTTTTCTTATAGAATACCCATACTACCATCTTTCCACCAAATGGTCAGTCTCCCTCAATGGCTACCCGGTGGACTATATATAGATCTTCTATATATTTTTACATGTCCACACTTATATAGAATCACAAGGCTTCAGCACTAAATAATTTTCTCTAAAATACATTAGGAACATAAGGAGGAATGATGAAATAAAAACAATAGTAGATGAATAGAAAGTAGGAGTTATAGGTACATGATAATATATTCATCTTAATAAAATATGTTTTGATCATATTCTTATGGGGTAGGGTTGAATGTATCATTATGATTATGAATCATAAACTATGTATTGATTAAAAACATATCTCTTAGACTTGACTAACCCAGGTCCACCACATTGACCCTAAAGCTAAATGTCCTCATCCAAGGGTATGTCACATCTCCAAAATAACCCTTATATCCATAATATTTGATCTTTTTCACACCCAAATGAAATTGAAGGGATAAACCATTTCTCTATACCATTTTTCATATCCTATAGAATTCATGTAACTTAGTTATCTAAACCAGTGATCATAAATACACCAATCATATTGCCTAAAATAAAACCTTTAACTATAATAAAATTCAACTCAAGTAATATATATAATACCAAAATGATGGATATTATTTGACGTTGAATTTTCAGAATCATTCATTTAAAATGATCAAAATTGAGCATTGAACATATATTCGGTGATCATTTGTGCTTTCTCATTTTCAATTAGTGAAATTTATGTCTAAGGGAGGGTCTTTTGGACTTTGGACACCACTACAATGGGTCCATGCTTCTCAAGTATAATTTGATACAACAAAACATCAATAATTCAAATGTAGTATAGCCAATATTGTATAAGTGAAAATGAAATATATCACATCTCTTATATATATTAGCTACAAGTGGTGAAGGATTAACCTATAGTAGATAAACAAAAAATATTAACAGCAATGTCAATAATAAAAATGTAATTCTAATTAAATAAATTATTAATAAAAATATATTTTATACATTAAGATTCATGAATAAATATAAGAAAGTTAAATAAATGGAAACTAAAAAATTATACCATAGTGGGACCATTGAATCATAATATCAGGTGAAGCTATATGTTTTCCAAAATTGTGGTTCAATGTGTATAATTTATGGCTTCAACCATAACTTTATAAATAAAATGAGTTCAATACAAGTCGAGAATTGAAAAATACCATACTATTCCATATTTAAAATACATTATCAATGTAATTACCAAAAAAAATTAATCTCATGTCATGATTTTGATATATTTTTATTCTTTTATATATGGACCCTACCCATAAAAATTTTAAAAAAATATTTTTGTTATAAATATTTTATTGTTTTTATTAAATATTATAATAGTATAATTCAATAAATATAGGTACCAAAGAATCAAATGTAATCAATAAGCATTTAAAATTATAATTACATGATAAGATATTCTAAAAATAACCAAACACCATATATTTTCAACACCTCAAAAATAAATATCATGGAAAAACAATATAAACTAGAGAATATAATGATCCATTTCATTAATCCCATACACATATTTAATAAGTTGAAATCCATAAATAATTTATATATATTATTTTAGGTAATTCATTCTCTTATAGTTAACCTATCTCATATTGACACCTTGGTGTCATTGAAAACTAACTGGGTACAAGTATAGATGTTCAAAATCTATCTCATATCATACCCTAAAAATAATCAATTACTATAAACATTCTGGATAAGTCAGTTGAATAAATGAAACTCAGATTTATCTTCTGTTTATAATATAATTTTATTATAGCACACCATTTTTACACAACCCTGGCATGAATTCATTCAATTAATCTCAATGATATCAGTCATCTTCAATTAAATCTGTCAATTCATATCATATAAAAATCACTAGTTCAACATAATTTCTAAAAAAGTTTACATATAAGGTCACTATATATTTATTAGTTCCATTATAGATTATTTTGTTATTTATACTTCATAATATATCACCATGTACATGATAATAACATAATATCAAGTGGACTAATTATAAATTAGTGCTAGAAAGAATATCTATATTAGAGACACAAATAATTAGTATCATGTAATATAATTTGATGAAAAATACACACAATAATAGGATACATCCCCTGAAGTCCATCTCTCAAATATTCAAAAAACTAGTAGTCAGGGATAATTTGTTGATGAACACTAATATAACCACAGGAAAACACATAAACACAATTATTATTTGTGGACGAACACAACAAATTATCAACTCACTAATATCATAAGATAATAAATGGATGACTCCTAGTATATATAGAATATAATAACTAAACCATCACCATAAAACAAGAAAGGAATATATCTCCCAATATTATGAAAAATATAATGATTATTCAATAATTATTATTACTAGTACACACAGTTAAACATCAAAACATTCAAAAGTAATACAAACTAAAAAAGTGAAAAAAGATACTAGATTATTTTAATTATTGTTCCACTAGTGTTATAACATATTTTTATGGGTGTAAATCATACTTTTCACCATTTACTATGGTAAATAATTTCATTCCATTCAGTTATATATGAACTCAATATTAATGATTTTTGTTAAATCAACTATATTTTAATAATATGTGTGAATGTATCCAATATCATGTTCTGAAAATAAATTTCTAGGTTATAATCTTAGTAATATTCATTATGGTATGTTATTTTTCAATTCAACTGATGTGAATAAAATAATTTCCCAATTTTTATTGTTTACAAAACATGAAGGAAATTTTTTTTATCACTCACATTTTTCAAAATGATTTATAAAACATGAACGGTTGTCTTATCTTTCCATAATCTCAATGTGGACAACTTTTTTATTAATCATTATAAAGAAACTCTATGTGTATGAAATCATCACATAATGTATTACAAAGATAGTATACTTTTATGTTTCCCAATAGTTTCTCACCTTCACTGTTTCCTGTGATTATATAAACGAATCCAACCTATAACCATGATTGATAACACAAATAATAATGTTTAAAAAACTATTTTCACACAATAAATGATGAAATTGGGGATCTGCATATAATTATGTATTGGTAGGCCTGGCATGATTTCAATTATCATTCCAATTTACCTAGTAATTAATCCATTATTCACTGAAAATTAGGGAAAATTATTTGGTCATAATCATTGTTTTTATTAATGTTTTATTATAGAAGTTTGTATAACCAACAAGATGTATATTCTATTTTCAAAAAACACTATAACATTCTCTAACGATCATGCTAGTTTAGTAAATAACCTATAAAATATCCATACCATCATATATAAGGGGTGTTCCTGGTGAAAACTAAATGACCCCACTATCAACCTCATAGCCAATGAAAAAACATAAATTCAAGTGGATCTTAATATAATATATCATCCATTTATAGAGGATTTTTATTAGGTACACCTAATCAAGATGACTTCTATAATATGAAAAGTATAATAATTAAATATTTTTTCATTGATTCATTCTCCTCCTCATGGATCAGTATCATACCTAAATGGGTGTGATATAGATAAATGTTATTAATATGAACTAATGGGAAAAAGAACACATAGTTTAAAGAATGTTTTATAGTATATGATCGTAAAAATCAATTATGTGGAAAATTCCATTCAATTTTATAATGATCTCTAATAGCAAATGATTTACTACATCTTGATGTGATTATATGGTCCCTCCATTAGATAATTTCAGCCATTGATTTTGATCTCTACATATGGAGAAAAATAACTACATTTAGTAAATCAATTCATTTTCATAATTTTCCTATTATATATAACATAGTTCATCCAATATTAATCTCATAATTCTATGTTGGTATTGATAAAAACACTAATACCGAGAATTTTTTTTTCTTATTCATGAAAAATGATAGATATCACTCATATCTTCATCCATTATCTTGATTGAGATGATCCCTACATTTATATATCAAAATAAAAACCTCAATGTAAGATGGTATTTGTATCAGTATATTATTCGATTCTATTAATATTTACCCATATCAGTGATTCATAAAAATCCTAACTCTCATCCTCTCAAAAAAATTGAACAATTCATCATGCCATGTAGAATTATTCATTTTTACCATGTAATTTTGTGTCAACTAATAGATATATATAAATATATATCAATGAATTTGAAAATAAAATTATAACATGATAATGTATTGAGACACTCAATGTTAGATAAACTCTACCCTAGATCCAAATAATAGTTGTCTATTGTTTTCATATTTATCATGAAACAATATCACCATAAAAATGAAATCATAAGTATATAGATATTATATATTATATGAAACATTATGACAATATCATCGAGAAAATAATCCTCTATCTATATTCAATATTACACTAACACATAGGTAGAATTTAGCACCGAAACAATTATAATATCTTATCAATATAATTTTTCTCAATTCCCATATTGATATAATTTTTCAGGGTATAAATTGATTTGGATCCATTATTTTTCTATACATTTATTACAAATTCATCATTATTATTATTTACCTACTATAACACTCCACTAGGGGTAGAGATTTCATTTTTAAAATCATTGTTTTGCAATTTATTTTTTACATATTTCTACATCACATTCTAAAATTAATCCACAAATGTAGATTTATTTTAATGTAATATAGGGAGAATATTATGATATGAAATTATAATTTATCAACATTATATTTTAGAATACATAATATATAAAAATAAATCATGTTTCAAATTATGATGTAACAATTATATATTAAAATTTTTAATCCAATTATATCCTCAAAATTACGCACAATGTATAGAATCATTTCAAAATATTATTGATATCGTTGAACAGAATCTTTAAATCCAATATTCCCTAAAAATAAATATTTTGACTTAAAAAAAACTAGAATACCACTACTATAATATTTATAGTACCCCGAAAAACAAAAATATTTCTAAATCAATAATTACTCACAATTCCATAACAACTCTGATACCACTATGACATGAATCGACCCATACATACCTTTATTAGGTTAGTGACATGGTTCAGTGTGCCTACAACACCCCCTAACATAATAAACATAGAATTAAATTATTAATAACTATGGTATTACATTATTATATTTACATGATCTTTTTGGATTTGAGTGTTATAAAATTAGAAAAATAATTATATGGTGGAATGAAATTTCCACATAGTGTTTATTTTTTCTATAAGAAAAGTATCTATGTTGCATTCATTAATTATTCCTAACAATTTTTCATCATTTAATATTTTTCACAATTGAAGTTGTTCTAATCATTACAATTCCTTACAAATGTTGTATAAATTTGAAACCATGGTATGAGACTACAAAATGATCTGTGAAAGATATAATATAAAATGAAACTCGTTATTCAATTTTAATATTCATGAAAAACCATATTGAAATTTCAATTTTACATAAAAATTTGAAAATCTCAAAACAAAAAAATTACCCACGTAATCAACATAGAAGAAATTTTTTTTAATAAAATTATTTAAAAGATATAATAATGGTAGATTCATAAACATGATTATTACATGAGAAAAATCGGATAACTCATGAAAATAAATAGGTCACCTATAAAAGATCATAATCATTCAATTAATCCTGAGTATATTTTATTTATTTATGAAATCAAAATATTTCCATAAAAACTCGTTTAAAACAATAAAAATCCAATAATTTTTTATATAAATTTTTTTGTTATATTCACCATTATAGTAAAACATATAAAGCAATTACAATCATAAAAAATTCCAAAAAATTCTCATTATTAACTTAGTTCACCTTAACTTAATTGCATCACCCAATTCATTAGAGATATATATCTTCAATACTCATAATTAGAGCTATATTGGTAAAACTTATTTTCAGATATATTTTATATGAAATATATCATAATATAAACACATATAATATTTTATTTTTATTGTAAAACTCATAAAAAAATTTAGTTCACATAATAAATACAACATTCAGTAATATTGTAAAGAAAATAATATATAATTTTTTTAAAAAAAATCATTTTATCATAAAAATCATAGAAAATGGTATATGATATTATTTGAAAATAATATAAATTATTGATGAATACTGATATTTTTTTGGGAAATATAAAATGTAATGGAATCCATTCATTAAACATTCAAAAAAAACACTCAATATAAATAAATAAAAAATATATATAATTTGAAAAAATTATAAAAATATTGTTTTAATAAATTTAAAATAAAATAAAATGTATTAAAAAATTATTTTGTAATAAAAGTCAAATAGGTAATAATTATATTAAATAATATGATGACCATGAATAGTTATAAAGGATTTTAAATCATTAAAAATATATTTTTTTAAAAATAATTTATTCCTATTTCTAACATGCCTCTAATGCCCTTTATGTTCATGAATAACATAATTTTATTAATTTATTAAATATTTATGAAATATTTTCATTGTTATTCACAAATATTAATCCATTTTATTTCATCTTTTCCATTTCTCATATTTTTATTAGATATGTTAAGATCATATTGGATGTTTTGGGCTGGTTAGATTTATAACCTAAAAATTACATTGGTGGGTTGACTGTGGTCATTGATTTCATATTCTATCAACTCAATAATCTTAAAAAATTTATAGTTGTCATTTTTATGAATTAAATATACATTTATATCCATTAAAATAATGTGTTCAGGAAAAATTAATTGCATATTTTCATTGATATGGTAGTCTGCAAATAGACATAAACGATATTTTCAATTTTTTACCTAGGTAGAAAATAAATAATTTATATTAGAATTTATTTTTATGGAAAAAAAAATATACATGTCATTTTTATTCATTAGATTTATCATTATTCAAATAAATGTATGGTAAAAATTTAAAATGAGTCACATCGCACCGTGGAGGTGGTAGTTTTCAACTAAAAATTGGCGATGTCATAATCATCCAATTGAAAGAATGGGTAAGAATTTATGTAATATATTATAATAAATGAGTATTAATAATATCATAAAAACCGTAAATATTAATTAATTCTATCTTTATATCTATCTATGTGAGGTTTTAATGGGAAATTAAATGTCACTCTATGTGTGGGTTATAGTCCTAATATGATTTGTTTCTACTCCAATAAGATATAAAATGAAATAAAAAAAATTTTACCCTAAAAATGAAAAAATATAATTATATTTGAGGTATTTATTTTTTTATATGTGTCATTTAATGGTTTATAATAGGTAAAAGAAGATAAAAACATGAATGAACTCAATTAAGAGTTATAAAATTTATTTGGAAAACCAGTTTTTTCAAACAAAATCATCAATATAGGTTGGTATTTTAGGCTGAAAAGTCCCTCTATAATAGGATTAAGCACTTTATAAATTGATTTGAGAAGGTTTTTGCTGACCGAGAGTTCTCAATGGTTGTTTATAATTTAAGAGATGTGGTTCCTATTTATATATTTGGGGAGTTGATATCTTGTAATTTCACAATTATATAAAATAATATTAAGTCACACACATATATATAAATTTTAAATTTAATTTATATTTAAAATATATTCAGTTATTGGCATCCTTAACCATTAATAACTCATTTTTGAACCCCATAAATTGGATTAATATTAAATTAATTACTAAAAAATCATTGTTTTGAATTTTAAAAAAATGGAGTCCATATTTGGAATCATGGGTTTCAAATTATTTAAAAGGGTTTATTTTATTTGGATATATGAATAAAAAATGTTGAAATATTTTAATTACCTTGGTTATGGGTAAATCAGACTATTAAAGGTGAAACAAAAATTGTAATATTATAAAATTACTCTAAAATGTATCCTATTATAATTTTATGACTACGGTTTTCCCAAAATCATCGTTATTTAGAAATAATAAAAAAATTAGGACAATATTTATAAAAAATGACATTTATTATATATTATATAATGATAATTTAAACAGGTAATACTTATATTTCTAATAGAAAAACCTTTTTAAATATTATTTCATGTATAATATTAATTTGACCATAAATACACATTTAAAATATAATAAATTTATCATCATCATGATAATTTATTTGTAATTTGTATATTATATATAATTTAATTTAAGGCTTGAATAAAAATGATAGAATAATTTCCTATTTAATGGAAATGTAAAATAAATGATATTAAAACATTAAAATAAATATAATTTGACATAATTAATGAAATAAAGAAATTTTATTAATAAATTATAAATATTATTGATATATTTGATGTTTTTTTTCAAATTTACAAAATTTTAATGATATTTCTATGAATATAACCTGTGAATTGTATCAGAAGTTAATTAAAATATACTTTAAAATAAATAATATTTTACTAATTTATATAAAATTAATTAAAATATAACCACCATCTACCAAACTTTAATAAGGTTAAATATTACATCAATGATCCATATGGTTTCATTTTGAATTATTTTGATACTATATTAACCCTAATGTATAAAAATCCATGTTTTCATGTTAAAATTAAAGAGTTTAACAAAGGGTTAAAGTTAAAATATAATGTTAATAATTTTACCTAAACATGTCTACAAATAATTGGTGATAGTATTTTGACCCATACACATCATATAATCAAAAATTATCTTATGCAATATTTCAAATTGAAAATAAATTTAATATTTTGAGAGCTCCATAAAGTTCCCCTCCCCTCCCTTATAAAATGGAACCTTCCCCCTCACTTACTCACTCAAAATTGAGAATTATATGCAATCCAACCGATTACCATTTCTTCTCCCAAAATTATTATCTATGTTATGGAGGTCCTGGAATTCATTAAATACATTCGTAGGTGTCCATAAGAGGAGACCAAAAGAAACTCCATCAATGAATAAGTATTTATTTGAACAACTCATTCAAGTACATTTATTCTTCTAATTCATATTATTATGTTGTTTCTATAATAATGTAATATCACCATTATCATTTATTTTATGATATTTTATTAGGATTATGGTAAAACCCTATTTCTCTTTTTTCCATCTAACAAAAAACAATATCACCATGTGTGTGTGCGTACAACTTACTATATCCATATTGTCGTATAATTTGGTTTTCATCACAAAAATATTTGAATGGGTATTAAATTTAGTATTATTGATATAAATAATATATAAGACATGATATTGATTATTTATAGGTAATATATCATCTTATTTCATAACCCTTTATGATTACGGGATGATAGAGTCTCTCTTGGGTAAATACAGCCTACCATCTCGACAACCTGGGGAGATTCATCCTCCATGATATCAATTTAAGAATGATTATAAAAATATATATTATTAATAAATATAATATATGTAAATTTAATAAATTTTTTATGAATTAAATATATCTTATACATAAAAATTTCACTTAATTGAAAAAAACATGCATATGAAAATGATCTTATTAAAACTCGAAATGGGGGTAATAACATAATATTATTAACAATAATGAGATAAAATTATATAAGTGGATCATATATGGTGTCATAAATATGTATACGGTTCTATTATACATTAATTATACGTGCTAAACCATTATACAAGTGGATAAATCACATTCAACTAATGTTAAGTATATGGTAATGGAATTTCATGTCACATTTTAATTTCACGAGATACATGTTATATTCACAACCTGCTTTTTTTGTGGTGAATATACTAACTTATGACATTATATATGATTAAATTAATTAATTTATGATATTAAAAACATTAATAGATGTTATTATAACATGGTGATCATGATTTAAATGTAAATCTAGTAATAAGTTATTTATTTCACTCATTTATTTTTATGGGACACATTCATTATACAATAAATTTTGCATTTGTGTTATATATATGCTTCCCATGAATTTACATTATGAGTCTTATAATGATAATTATTAAACTTTCACATCCATATAATTTTCACACTTTCATGGGTAATATCATTCTACCTATTCTAAAGAAATAATTGTTACATAAAAATCTTATTATTATTTTGGATTTTTCATATTTAAGTATCTACTGAGAAATATTTGTAATCCATGTCCATGTTTCATAATATTGTTTTAAAAAATATTTTTACTGATATTCGTAAATTTTTTAATTTATTTTCCCCGTGTTTTAATTTTTATCAATGGTTCTAAATGAATCTTTTTTTTTTGTTTTACATGTGATTTATGTTATGGATTTTTCGGGGGAAGTAATGTTTTTTTATATTATATAGAATGAGAATATATTCCCACATTCATGACGCCTTTCTGTTTTTAATATTACCTTAAAAAATTTATTTTCAATGTAATATATTTATTTAATAATTGAATGGATTTTAAATAAATGAATTGAATGTTAAAAGTGTGAATTTATCATAAATTTTTCATGATTTTAGTAGAATATTTTAATATATGGTCACATCCTTTATTGTAAATTATGATTAATTGTGGTTAATATTCTATAAAATCATTTACCATAATTCCATAAATGGTTTATGATTTAGGTTTACTATGGATGTACTATTTCAATAACACTCATGGTTTATGGTTTAAGTGTTCACATTTTGTAAGACATATTTACAATTAGTATATATGTTGATTATGTTTCATCAACCCATTCATACGAATTATGCATTCGACTTAATAAGTTCTAGGTGGGGCATGCTATATCCCCTCTATAAATTAGTATGTCTCATGAGACATACTAGTTTGGTTGTTGGATGAGGCTTTACCATTTATGTATGGTGTCTTGTATAAGGACTTAATGGTATGTTTATGATGTCTAACATTATACACTCCCTCACTGTGAGAATAGTTATTCATATTCCATGTGATTATTTGACATGAAGAATATCTAGGGTTATTTCTCATTATCATGTGATTATTTATATTGAATTATTTAATAACTATTAATTCCATAAATATTATACTCCTGATATTGATTAAATGGTATGGGTTTGAGTTAATAACCTTGTTATAATCGTTTAGGCTTGTTTATGATAGCTTCTTCTATATATATACCCTTACAATGAATCGGTGTTCAACCCTTTCACACATTTTACTATTCCCATGATTCTGAGATTTCTGTTATGAATGTTATGTAGGGTAAATATTGGAGAAAAATATTTATCCCAATGTATTATCTATATAGTATTTCAATTTTACAATTTTAATGTAAATTTTATGAATGTAATCTGTTATCCAAGTCTACTAAACCAATTAGTCATTTAGGATTCCAGTGTTTTATATATTCAAAGGTAATGAGGTGAGGAACTAGCACTGGACTACTAGATCTGGTTCATTACATTTGTAATCAATTCTATTTTAGTAAAGGCCATGGAAACAAAATTTAGAAAAAAATGATTAGGGAACATAACCCTAAGATAGACTATAAAGGTAAGAACATATGAATATCAACAAATTCTGGTATGAAATAGATTATGTGGACCTCCGTAGTAATGTATCTATGTTTGGATACTACACATAGAAGTGGTTTTATAATATATTAAACTAGGGTTAATAGTATGACATGGTGTGTTGGGAATGACTCTGTATAACTTGGTACAAATACAGGGGCATTACTGAGCATTTGGTTTCACACTCCTTGGGGATGTGCCTTTTATAATTCAAATTATCCTCAAAAACCCATTATAATGGATTCAAATATATTTTGAAAATAAATAACCTATGTTGAACATAGGTAATTTTATATTTAATATAAGGATTCATGATATTCTATAAATGATTATACTTTTTCACTCTATGACTATTTTTAATCATAGTATTCCTTCATGTTTAAGTCAATGGATGAAACCCATTTGATTAATGTTTACATTTAACATGATCGATACGATCGTGGTGATGATAAAAAATGTATTTTTAATAGGAGTGAATGTTTTCATGTTCTGGCCTAATCAGTTTTCATGAAATATTATTGAAATAATATACCTTAATCATCTCCTGAACTATCCAATGAAGCGATGGATAGAGCATTCTATGAGCTCTGGTTATTGAGGCAATGTAGAAACTAAGGATCGATTTCCATCATTTTAGAAATGTAGATGGATACTCCCAAGAATGTGAATCAATAGAATGATGTAATCAATTATGAGTGGGAAGGAAGGACATAAAGTATAAAATTGACAATGATAAATGATGTGTATGATGGAGGGAAGTAAAAAATCACCCTAAGAATATAATTTCAGTTAATTTCCATAAACACGGGGAACCCAAGCATTGCCCAAGTCAGTGTTGACAAATAATGGATAAACTCTTGGCCAAGGAAGTACCTATGTTGAAATAAATTGATAATGTATTTATGTATCGAGGTTCTATGGAAAATCATAGTGAAAAGATTATATATTGATTAACCTTATTTCATATATTTACTTAAAATTTTATTTGGGAGTAATATTAATATAGTTTCAAAAGAAGGAAAACCCACAAACTGGGTGACAACCTGCCTTATCTGATAAGGTTGTGGGGTTTGAATCCACAACCGAAGGTTATAAACAATTGCATCACCTACTACTGCCTTACATGATGTCAGGGTTACCAATAAAATTGTTTTAGTGAAAACTTTTAATGGATAAATCTTATTTTTTAGGAATATCGGTATTATCATATAGATAAACCTGGTATTGAAAAATGATTTAGTGATTATGTGACTAATGTTATATAGAGAGATCTTAACTTAATATAATTAGAATATATTGAGGAAAGTTTGTTGATTTTTTTTCCAAATAGAATATTATTTTATAGTGGATATATGGGGATTCTTGTTATTTATAGAAATGGTTAAAAACATGAAGATTATGGTATTTAGAAAATTAAATTTTCTATGTCTGATTTATGTTATTTTGAATATTTTATTATCAAATCCATTTTATGTTTGGGTTACAATCCTAGTCAATAATAATTTTGAGAAAAGATATATATTTTATGAATGATCTATGTTTGACATTTGATTTTACAGTTGAATGATTTGAGAATGTATTTTAGAAATAATATTATCATATCTTAACCATTTCCATTTTTTTAATGTGTAATGAGATGAGAAATATATAGTATTAATATTTTAGATTATTCGGTATGTTGAAGTTGATTTTAAATCTATAAATCTAAAAAAATTAAACACAAATTATAATTTTTGGGGATAAATATTGGTTTTTGGGAGAATTCAATATATGATGAAAACACCACTTATCAATTTAGAATGTTTCATTATGTTCATATTCTACGAAGTAAATAATTCTTCAACAATTGGGAAAGTTTCTTTAATATAATAATTTTATCCTAGTAAAATCATTTAAATTGACTAAAATGGTCCCCGGGATCATCGAAAATCTATATATTTTTTATTATTAACCTTCTTCTAACCATGTCCTCTTCCACTCTCCGTCGATACATGATGGATAGATTATTCTACAACAAACATGCTTTAGAATATGAAACCCTAGTATGTGTTATCTCTTATGACCATTATACACTGATTAAATTATTTTAAATTATAGTTCTTAGAATTTCTTTTGTGATGTGGTACTTCAACAAAGATATTTGGAAAAGTCAAAGCCCGAGTTTTCGATCACATGTTCAAATTGGGAGAATGAAATTTATTTAAGGATGAGATAATATAACACCTCTAGACATTACAATAACAATATTGTTAAATAAATTAAATTTTTTCAATATATTACATTTTTGCAACACCATGATAAGCTTATGATAAACAAACCAATGAGTTGGTTTTCATTACATTAAAAGATATGTTTTAAAAAATAATAATATATTATTATAATATTATTATTAAATATAATATGATATAACCTTGAAATTAAGTTGGAGGTAGTGAATATAATTTGATAAATTTTTTGAATATATTGTTGAGTAATTTCTTTTTCAAATTAATTAGACATTAATATATAAACCAACTGAATATATACAAAATATTTTTATAATGAAATATTTTTATGCCCAAAAAACATTATATGAAAGTAAATTAGTAAATTCTTATTATAGAAAGATATTAATCAAATATATATGTTATATATTAATTAAACTATATATTTATATTCATATTATAAATTTTATATGTATAAGAAAGTAACAAGCCCAATATTACACATAAAAACTATTATTTTTATATATGTAGTTTCACGACACGTTAATAGAGAACCTATTTTAAATCCAATATTTGTCAATTTTATGAAACTTATTTGAAAAAATAAATATTTTATTTTAATTTAGGATATGAAATGTTAATTTGTTTAAATTGATTTTATTTTCTTGATAAATTTCTTGTTTTGATGAATAGTGAAAGATAAATTTTTTTTTATTGAAATCAATTTTTTACATAAAAAAATAGAGTAATGAATTATATTATTGAATGGATTAAAAGTATAACTATAAAATTTCTTGTCATGTATTAATATTTAGGTCATTGGGATCAATTTTACATTGAATTTAGATAAAAAAATGTTTCAATTATTGGCATGTTTGAACTTTAATAACCAATTTTCTCACCCCTATCAACGAGATGAATTTATTATTTTGTTATATAAGTCCTATGTTCTGATTTTTGTAAAATATATTACATTTCTGGAATAATCAGGTCCAAATTAAGTAAAATGGTTTTTTCTGGGATTTTGAATAGTGAAATTTAGTAATTTTTCAATTAACATGGTAAAACATTAATTGGGTAATTAATGCTAAAAATAATATATTAATATTTAAAATTTACTCTAAAACCTGCCCTAATTATATTGGAAGACTTGGTTCTTACCAAAATAAACCATAGCTACAAATTATTAGTTTTTCATACCACATAGGTAAGAATATAACATTTTTTATATTTTATATAATGATAAGTTAAAAATGTCATACTAATATTTTTATTAAATAAATAATTTTTAATATTGGTTTATGCAGATGATAAATTCATAGATAATTAGTCATTTGAATGATAAGAATCATTTGATTATCGTAATTGTTTTTTAAATTTTTATATAATAAATATTTCAATTGAATACTTTCATAATAATATTTCATTAATTGTTTAATTAGTGGAAATATCAAATAAATTACATAAAAACTATAAATAAATATAATATTACATAATTAATGAAATTCATGAAATTTATAATTAAAAATTAATTTTTATTTATATATAAAAAGAGTTGTTTTGAAGTTATCATTTTTATGACATTTTTAAATAGAGAAATAATCAATAGAATCAAAACTGACATAAATGATACTATAAAATATATAATATTTTATTAAATGTTGTAAAACTCATAAAAATAATATTTCATCCAAATATCTTTAATAAGGTTAAATATGTCCTGAATGATCAATTTGGAGTTCATTAGACATTTTCTCGTAAAAATATTAACCTTGAAGAGTAAAAAACCATGTTTTCATGGTAAGAGTTCGTAGGTTTAACTATGGGTTAAATCCCAACATTATGTTTAATAAATTCACCAAAAGAATTATAATAATAATTATATTAGGTGAATTTGTCCCACATTTATCTTATATTCTTAGGAATTTTTTTTCAATTTTAATTCAGAATTCTATTTAAATTAATTTTATATTTTGGGAGTTCCCTAAAGTACTCCACCCCTCTCTTATTAAAAGAAACCTCCTCCCTCACCACCTCACACCACATTGAGGATTCTATCTACAAAACCCAAAAAAAATTCTCCTAAAAATTATAATTGATATCATATGGAGGTAATTTTCTTCTAAAAGGTTCACCCCTACTTTTCCAATAAGGACATCCAAATGAATTCTAATTAATAAGAGGTGATTGTTTTACCAACTCATTTAAGTTATTTTATTCTTCTCCTCCATCATCATATATTGTTTCCATACTAAATTAAAAATTGAATTATAATATATATTTTGATATTTTATTATTATTATTATGTTATGAATATATTCATCCTTTTCTCCATCAAATGAACGAACAATATCACCATGTGTGCGTATTTACAACATACCACCTCCATAAAGTGGTGTAATTTTTTTCTACCGAAACACGTTTTATTTGCTTCCGTATAATGATGGATATTATTGAGATATAATAAAATTTACAGGATATTAATTCATTAAATTAATATAACATCCAATTCATTACCCATTTACTATTTCAGGGAGATATCGTCGATTGTGTGTACGTATGACCTACCACCACCACGATTGATGAGATTCATTATCCATAATAAAAACTTATGTATGATTATAGAACATTATATGATAAATAAATATTATATATATGAAATAAATAGAATTATTTATATTAAAAAAATATATCCTATTAATATGTAACTTGACTAACAAGACAACATGTGCATCATAAAATGAAGTAGTTAACACCTGAAACAGTGGTAATAACCACATTTTATTAAGAAATGGTTGAAATATAAAATAATACGATCATATATGATATAATAAATATGTATATAAATCTTGTATAAATGAATAACATGTTTTAATCCACTATATATAGGCTAAAGAACATTCATCTATACGAAAGTACAAGTTTATTGAATTTCATCTCACTTTTTAATTTCATGGGACACATTACATATGATTCACATGATTGCATTGTGTGGTTTATATACTAACTAATGAAATTATATATCATTAATTTACTTTATTTAATGATATTAAAAACATTAATTTATGTTATTATTTCATGGGGATCATGATTCAAATATTACACTAGCAGTACATGATTTTTTTCTCACGTTTATTTCAGTGGGAGACTTACCTAGTAGACTAATTTTTTATTTTCTATGGTGTATATAATTCCTTTGAATGACTTTGATGTTTTTTATCCAAAATATTATTATATTTTATTTTATATATAATTTTAATTCATTAAAGGATCATATTATTCTATGGATTACAATGTTATAAGGGTTATTTCATAGTATCATTATTATCATCGCTTGTTAATAAGCTAGTTTATACTAGGGAATATTTATCATATGTGTGCATATTTCATAAAACAAATTCCAAAATTATAATAAATATTATCCTAAAAACTATTAAATTGTTTTACCATTGTTTTTTTACAAATTGCTTTTAGTGAAATCTTTTTGTCTTCTTCCTAATGAGCTACTTTATGGATTTTTTGACGGAAGGAATGTTTTTTAGTTTATGGTGTCTGTGAGGATTTTTCCACCATCATGATTCCTTCAAATTTTTAGGTTCTTTAACATGATTAAAAAATAATTTTAATGGATGTTTTTTATTTTAAAATTGAATTACTATTAAATAAATTATTTCATAGTAAAAATGAGTATTTATATAAGAAATTTTAATGATTTTAATATAGTATCTTCATCTATGGGAACATCCTATTTGGATGTTATTCTTTATTGTGGTTGATAACTTATGATATCATTCACCATAATTCATTGTATAGAATATGATTTTGTTTTCCTATTGATTTTATATTTTAAATCCATTCATGATTTATAGTTAATGTATTCAAATTTCATAAGGTAGATTTTATATGAATGTTTATAGTGATTAGGATTCATCAACCATTTAATAAGTGGAATTAATTTGAAATTGTAACTGACGAGAGGGGTCTGCAATTACCCCATGATGCATTTTTATTTCCTTGAGACAACCTAGTTATTTCATTGGATGTGGTCTTACCAATTTATATATGATTTCATGGATGATGTCATGAAAGTATATTTATAATTTTCAGTGTTATGAATCCATGATTATGATATGATTTATTAATATTCCATGTGATTATCTGATTATTCGAATATCCATTATAAGATTCATTCTTTGGTGATAAGATTCATTCTCATATGATAGCTCCAGCTATTTGTATATCCTTACTGAGCATCTAAGATCTCCCCTTTATAATGTCTTACTTTTATCAGGATTGTGATATGTATATTATGATTGATATGTAGGAATAATCTAAGAGAAAAGTTGTGTTATAAAAGTATAGTATATTTTTTACATTAATTTATCAATTATAATGTAAACTTCATTTTTTAATCTACTTTCCAAGACTTCTAATATAATTATCCCTTCGAGATTAAAGTCTTCTATATTATCCAATTTAATAAAGAATGGCACTGGCTTCATGCTACTAGTGTCAAGGATATTACATTGATATGTCCACATATAATTCTCAATAAAAATTACATTCTTGACCATATCTTATACCACATCAAATCCAAAATATCAATATATCAGTGACATAATCTCATCATATTAAATTTTCACACATCATTTAATATAATTCTATACAAGGTTTTGTTTTTATACGTGAATGAAATCTAATTTTATATGAAAATTCCACTTATTATGGATGTTATCCAAAATTACATGGTAATCCAAATAGAAGTTGCATAGAATATCCTCCAAAGTCTAATTTTTTACTCTAACTATCAGTAATATTGAAGATGAATTTGAGCTAAATATGAAATTATTAACCATTAACTTCAAATACCATTCATAAGATGGTATTCAGATCTATGATCACAATATGATACAATATGCAGAGGAGATTCATGTAACATGATGGTTTCTTAAAAGTATTGTCTATCAAGGTTATCCATATAAATTATATCATGAATTGATATAAAATGATCATATTTAGTTAAATGATTGACAATATCAAAAATCATATTATTACATTATCATGTATTTGGAAATACGATAAAGCAATTCCTGGATATATTCTCTAATTATGCTAGAGTTAGATACAATGAATAATGACCCAAAGGATGAGATAGTTTACTATTATTTTTTAACTAGATATATATATATATATATATATATATATTTAAAATTACATTTTAAAATATAAAATACATTAGGACACCAGTGTATCCCGGAATATAGATTAAAAAACACTTCCTCATGTCTAGGGGAAATGATTCATACAGAAGGGTTGATAGGAAATGATCAGTAATTTTATTTTTAATCAAAATATTAGAATAAATTAAAAAAATATGGATAGGTAAATAATTTAAATAGATTCCATTTAATTTATAACATGGTCATAATAAAGTAGTAATAAAATGTAATCAAATAATTTCATATAAATAATAACTTGATAGTGAAACATAAAAATAGATATTCAACTAGTATAATAATCTTATGTAATATTAAAAACCATTCTCATAATGAGTGAATAAATAATGTGTCGCATCCCAAACATATTTTCAAGCTTTCATCTTGGACAAAATGTATAAATATGTAAGGTCTTAGATAATACACAATCTTTTTTGTATCATCAGACCAATTGCTACATCTAGGGGCTATAGATGGCCCCCCCACACAATTTACTAATTCTAATTAATTCCTCAAATTAATGTAGTGATTCATAATCAACATAATTTTTTTTAAAAGGTTGGGGCTGAAGCGTCAATTTATAATTTAATGCAAAGAATATAAATAGTACACATAGAATAAAATTAACCATAAACCATCTAAATAAAAAATATTGAAGATATTAAACATATCCCCATTGTATCATATGAAAATTAAATGGTTATTTAAGTTGATCAATATTAAAAACTTAAAAATATACTTAATAGTTATTTTTTTAAAATAACAAGTGTATTTTGGAAATCATCTTACAAAATTTTCAAAAAAATATTAAAATAATTTTCTTTTGAAAAAAATCTATTCATAAAATAAAAAACATTTTGTTTTCAAGATAGTGGAAAATTTCAATCATTCATTTCAGATTAAGTCAAATATTCATTTCTTATTTTTGTTAAAAGATAAAAATTCATATTATTCAAAAGGATATAAAGATTCTGTCTAAAAAATTATTTGAAAGGTAATGAGGTATAAAAATATATATAATAAATCATATTAAATAGTTTAAATAAATTATTGAAAATATTATTATAAAAAAAGATGGGTTTTATGAAAACTGATTTTTAACTAAAGACAAATAAATTTTAATTTTCATTAATACATTTTCATAGTAAATTTATTTTCCTAAGACTAATCAAATGAAACTATTACATTTAGTTATCATGTGTGACTATATAATAAAAATATATATTGTGTTTAACATATTAATAATTCCCTCTAGAAGAATATTATACAAACAATGTGTAGAAAGATGTTATAGTGATGTAAACTATTCCCACTAGGGAGTCTTGTCAATCATAATACACAAAAATTTATAAAATTTAAAATAACATTATTATCATTATAATAAATATATTCATCATATAAAATTTCAAATGGGTAGTAGGTATGAAACACAAAACTAATATTTAGTGAATAAAGTTTGTGTCCCTTGGAAATAAATGTGAGATTAAAATATGATACCTTTACTTTTCCTTTAATTTTGTGTCATTTAACCTCATGTATAATGGTTTATATAATTTAAATCATTTATAAATAAAATATAATCATATTTATTATATCATATATGATATTTATATGAAAAATTATCACCATTTTATAAATAATATTTCGTAAGTACCCATGTTTTGGATGTTAACAGCTTCATTTTTATATGCATGTTTTGTCAGGTAAGTCTCAATTATTTTTCATATAATAAATTTTTACCATATAAATAATGATATTAAGGACATATATATATTTAATATTTATTATTTACACATTTAGACTCATTCTTCAATGGTGTACATTGAAAATGAATCAAATATATTTGTGGAAATGGTAATCCATACGTACAAACATGTGACGATATCATTTCTAAATAGAATAAATGGTAAGGAAGTGGATCAAATATTATTTCTACAGAATTAATATAATTTTATAATTTTCATATTTATAAATTTTTTTAATAACTAAAACCAAAAATGTAATGTGGTTATTACAAATGAATTACACCACTATTTGAATATGGTATGTTTTATGCACACACGTGTAGTGAATTTATTTTTCATACAAAGGAAAAATTATAATAATGTTGAATCATGATAATAATAATATGTTATCATATATATGATACATGATAAATTTCTTTAGGATGTAAAAAATACACGATGATGAAGTGTAAGAAGTAATAAATGTGAATGATTTGGTAGAAACAATTATATCTTCATCACAAAAATTCCATTAGAACTATTCTTAATGACAGCAGGGTTGCATTTAGAAAGAAAAAAGAGCATTAAAACATAAAAAACTATATTCAAAATATAAAAGGGATGAATTTTTTTGAGATATATTTCTTCATGTGGTGTTTTTAACTGATATATGGGGTTCCCTTTTATAATTGATGTGAGGGGCACATTAAGACTTTCTTAAATTATTTAATTGATATAAATTTATTTTTACTTCTAAAGGGCCCCAAAAAAATATTATGAAGATTACATGATTATGAGTCGAAATAACTTATAATAAAAATATTTATATATGTTTTGTTTTAATTTTTCCTCTTATCATTTTGTTTTAAATCTTATTGAACCTCATTGACTCTAACCATGACAACATGGTTTTTTTTTTCAATTAGAGTTAATATAGTTTTTATAAAATGAAATATTACTCATAAATGGATCATGGATGAAATATTCAATCTTATCCAAATATTTTGGCCCAATTTAATATTTTTTTTCTGTTTTAACTCATTCAATAACATTTTAATTACTATAAAATTTTACTATTGTAAATTTTATTTACTCTTCATTACATAAATCTTATTAAAATAAAGACAATAGGGTGACTTTAAAAAAATATTTTAATAAATTCCCAATATGAAAAGTAACTCAAATAATTTATACGAAATCATTTATCAAAAATTATATTTATTTTGATACATTAAATTTATTTTATATGATTTTTCCATTAATTGAATAATCACATCATCATCGTTGCGTAATTATTTAATATAAATATTGTTTAACTAAAAATAAAAAATAATTTACCCTAACATATATAAATAATTTTTATTCCAAAATAATATCTACATTTAATGATATATTCTTTATATTATCATATTGAAAAGGATATATTCATAAAAATCATAATTTTGATGTCTGTGGCTTTTTATTAATCAAAATATTTACAAAATCACAATCTCATTAAAATAACCATAAATTGTTATATAACCAAATTTTTATTTATTAGGGTTTAAAATTAATCATATAATAATATTAGAGAATGTTTTAATGTTGTTTTATTTTCTTTATCATATTATTATTAACCTAAATTACCAAATTTATTGTCTAATATGATAAAAAAAATTACCAATATTATATGTAATATTTGTCAAAAATAGAAAATAATTATTTACTTATTCTTCTCCTAATTAATTAAAATATTTTACCAATTTTATAGAAATTAAAGTAACATATGTTTCAAAATTTAATTTAAAATTATTCCCACAAAACACAATGAAATACATTTTTATAAAAAAATCATTTTCAATTTAAAAAATGTACTCATACAAAAATACGATATAAATATATTTAAAAATTAATTTTTTAAATTATATTATAATAAATAATAAATAGTATAATTTTAGATAAAATTTAAATCATAAAGTTATATTTTTTTAAATGTAAATAATTGTATCATAAAGACCTTTATTATTCACTATCCACAAGAAAAACATTACTCTTAGAAAATTACCAAATATTGAGCATAAGAGAATTTTAATATGAATATTTCAAAAATTACATTCGTGTTATAAGATAAATATTATACATGTTTTAAATTCTTATTAATGTATATACTCTTATGAATAAGGATAATATTTTTTTGATGAAAACATATTTTAATGGAATATATGACAATACTAAAAATTAATCACTTATTTAAAAAGAATTAATTATTAAGTTAACAATTTGTTTATAATTATTTATTTAATTTTATGGATAACACAGTTCATTCCCATCATTTTAGTGTCTTTGTTATAATGATCCCATAATATTATTTCATTTTTCGTTTAGGCTAACTATTCTAGGAACCATAAGATATTCAAGGAATTAAATTTATTAATAAGGAAGAGTGAAGTGAAATATTTTCATGTTACTTTCCAGAATTATTCAATAAATTATTTCGTAAAATATTTTATTTTAACATTTAAAATCATGGGGTGAAGTTTGAATATTTCTTTATGGGTAACCCACTTTGTAAAAAGGGTTAAAAATTTTACTCTGAACATAGGTATTGAAAACTGAAACTGTCAACAAAAAAATATGATTTAAATTGGAAACAATTAGTTGGAAGTGACAATATGGAAATAGAAGAGACATAAAACTATCATTTTATAATTGAGAGTGATTGAGAACGTGGTCATTTGAAATTTAACCATAAAAAATAAATCTATGATTATTTAAATGACAATGTTTTCCTCTTCATGTATCCATGTATATCAATCACACAATACATACTAATATCGTAAGGGAAAATAATCTTATCAAAGGGAGAGATAAAATTATCAATAACTAAAAGGATAAAATATATGCAATAAATAAATAACTCATAAAAAATATCTAATGGAAAAAATATAAAACTTGATTCTTATAATCAACACCTTTTGTACGACATGTTTGAAATAAAATATGATTAAATAATGCCATATGAATAATCTAATGATAACAAAACAGAACCATAAATATTATAAAAAATGAATAATCCAATGGAAAATCAATAGAATATATCATAATGAGGGAATTTAAAATTCCAAAAATCATAAATATACGGTTTAGGTTTCTTACAAGACACCAGAGATAAACGTATAAGGCTTTGGCTAATATCAAAACTAGTTGGTCACATGAGACCTACCCATGCATATAAGTGATATAGTGGGCATCTCCCATAAAATAATATGTCCAATTCATTATTAACATGTTTGGGATGAACCATAATCAATATAAACATTTATATTAAAAACTAACAATTGAAATTCTAGTATTTACCACAGACAGATGAACATAATAACAACAAATCTAGAGTTATATATTTAATGGTATCACAATAGAACACCCCGAATCAAATGGATGAAAAAACCATCAAAGAAAAAATTATATGATATATAATATATCCCTTGTATATCATAAGAACATTAAAGGGTTGATAACATTAATAAATAGAAATATCTTTAAAATATCCCTAAAAAGCGTTTGATAAAAACACTCTTTTTATTTTTAAAATCACGTTACAAACAAAAAATATTTACAATTTTGTTAAATATATTAATTTGAAATTAAACATGAAATAATTTTGATAAATCTTAATGGTTTTGATAGAAAAAAATTTCCTCCATTTCGTACACTTTAAAATAATTATTCACTTTATATATTTAGTAAAATCCCAAGGAGATATTTTTTTTAAAAAAACACGATGATTCCTTTCGAAAACATTTATGAATAAAAAATTGGTCAAATGTATATGAAAAATCATTAGGAAAATTTTAATGAAATTCTTCAAAATATAATTTGAGAAAAAAATGGTTCGTATGAAAAAGGTTTTCTGATTGAAGAAAAATAATGTTGAATTTTCTTAAAACATTTTCACGATAATATAATTTACCAAATAGTAGAAAAATAATTATTACCTGAATATTTTTTGAAATATTATAGAAAAATAAAATTGACTAGTTTTAATATATAAATAATTCCCCTAAGGTAAACATAAATAGAAAAAAATCCTAAATAATGATGAAAATTCAGAAATAAACTCTTAAAAATTGGGTGTCTCATCAATCATAATCCCCATAAATGAATAAAATTTTAAAAAACAATAGTATCATATGAATAAATAAATTCAAGATATAAGATGTAAATTGTAATTATATACAACACTAAAAATAAATAGTTTTTTAATAAAGCATGATTCCCACAGAAACAAATGTGAGACGAAAACCCCTCACCACGGTATTTAATTTAATTAAACATGCATTTACCTCATTTATAATGGTTTAAATAATTTTATTATTCTATTAATAAACTGTATTAATATTAATTATATCATATATGATCTTATATTATCACCCTACCAATTTTTTTATAGTAAGTCATAATTACACTTGTTTTCTATGTTAACTGATTCATTTTCCGATGCATGTTTTGTCATGTAGGTCCCAATTATTTTGAATATGTTATTGTTACATCATCACAAGAATATTATAAAAATAATTGATATCATATTTATTCATTAATTAAATTCTTTTAATAATTAGTAAATGTTTGACAGAGAAAATGAGTCGTATATCTTTGTTGATATTGTAAGTTGTATATACACATGAGGGACAATATCCTTTCCCGATGGAAGAATGGGAAATAAAGTGGATGATATATTGACTTCATGGAATCATTATCATATATCACTATTATATCCATTATTCGTACAATTTATGTATACTAATTATAAAAAAATAATTACTCTTCTACATAGATATAGTATTTCATACAAACACATGTGTGTTTCCATTAATATTCATAGGATGGATAAAAGGATGATTTTATATTCTTCATATTAATAAAAACATATTTTTAAATATCTGATAAATTTTTTATTATTATTAAAAAAATACATGATGAGGAATTAAAAGAATAAATAAATTTTAATGAGTTAGTAAAGATGATCAACACTAATTCGATGAACTTATTTTAGATAACTTCTTAAATAGAATAGGGTTGTACTTTTGAAATGAAAAAAACCTCTAAAACATTGATAAAGAAGTTTATAATGGAAATTTTTTGGTTTTCTCATTATAATATTTTCTAATTGGTATAAATATGTTAACAAAGCAATTCTTATTTGTAATTGATGTGAAGGGAACAGTATGAATTTCTTAAAATATAAAATCAAAATATAATACTTTATAATTCCAAAATTTATAAAACATTTTATTTTTAAATATATTATGTTTATGGTTCATTATCATCTTATCCAACATAATTTATTTATGTTTCGACAAAATGTAAACCATTATATTTTGGTGTTATCCCTTATTATACTTCTCTTACTCATGTGACAACAAGGATTTTATTCTTCGAGAGTCGATATGTTTTTTATGAAATTAAAAATTCCCATAACTGGATCATAGATTATATTATAAATCATAAAACAATAATTTAATTTAATTTAATATTTTTATGAATTTATTTCATTCAATAAAATATTATTCACTAAAAAACATACATAATGACAATTTTAAGAAATATTCAGTATTTTGACATTAATAAAATATAAAAAAAACATAACTTAAATTTTTTAATATATCCCTAAAATATCAATATAATCAATAAAACTCATGTATAAAATTTATTATATCATATTATATTTATTTAAATATTTTAATTATCATTTAGTTTATTTTTTTTAATTATTTTAATAATTACTTCTTCAATGATTTTTAATTATGTTGTGTTAGGATTTTATTATGTAAAAAATAAATAACTAAAAATGATGTAGATAAATGTTTCCATAATAAAAACAATATCTATATAATAATACATCTTTTAGATAAATTTTTTAAAAAAAATTAATTGTTAAAATCATAAATTTGACATCTTTGACTTTTCATTATATAAAAGTCAATAAAATCCCTCATATCATTAAAATGTCTATAAAAGGTAATATAACTAAAAAATAATTGATTATTGTTGAAAATTACTCATCTGAAAAAAAATTGTATAATTATACAGCTCTTTTTATAATCCTTATCCTTTTATTATAAACCTACAATAAATAATTCACTCTTTAATATAGTTAGAAAAGATTCCAAGGGTATTGTTCTAATTAGTCAGAAATAAAATCGACCAATTAACTAAAATTTTAAATTATAAATATTAACATGGAATCACCATTTTATAATTAAAATTATTTATATGATTTATAATATAATTAAAAATTCATCTTGAAAAAATTAATAATAAACAATTTTCATGAAAAAGTTATTTTCAATACAAAAATTGTATTTATACCCAAATATTGTATAAGTGCAACTAAAATTTAATTAATTAAATTATAGAAAACAATATAATACCTAATTTAATTTTATATCAAATGCAGTCGTAAATATAATTTCTAATATTATGAAAATGAAAATTTTATAATAATCTCTATTATCACTATTCAATAGAAAATCGAACTTTTCAAAAATTTCAAAAAAATACCATAAGATAATTTTAATTCAAATATTTCAAAAAAAATGTATTTTAAAATAAATTCAATAGTTTTTATGAAAATCAATTATAATGTTTACTCATAAAAATCACAGAAACCATTTTTTAAAAATAATTACTTCAAAAAAATAAATGGAGTTATACGATATTATGCAGTTATTAACAATGTATTATTTAAAACATTAACAATGTTTTTTAAAATTATATATTTCATAATGTTGTTAATATTATTCATTTTTATGATTTTAGATGCTAGGTTATTATGATGACACAATAATATTTCAATATTCCTTTATGCTAGGTTTTCTAGGAAACATAAGCTTTTGAAGAGATTAAATTTTCCTGAAGATAGGCACACCATAAAATATTCGGATGTTATAAATAATATAATAATTTCATGTTAAAATCAGAATTATATTTTTTCATTAAATACCATGATTAATATTTTTGAATGTATTTGGAATTTCCATTACTACTATGATGAATATAAAATACAGATATGTGGGCCTCATTTTGTAATTATATCCTCGACTAAAAATAACATAGAACACATAAACAATTTTGAATAATAATAATTCCTTCCTTTTCAAAATAAAAATAATGATATTTACCTTCATTAACCAAAT
Organism: Viscum album; assembly: GCA_963277665.1. Lineage (NCBI taxonomy): Eukaryota > Viridiplantae > Streptophyta > Magnoliopsida > Santalales > Viscaceae > Viscum > Viscum album. Next base: position 1,146,731,941 of record OY728127.1, on the reverse strand, counting down.
ATATATTCATTTACAAACCATAACCTTCTTTACGAGCCTTATCAATTGTTTCTTCCACTAATGAATGGATTGATACCTTAGAATTAAGGTAACAAGTTTCCAAATTCAAAACATAAAAATCTAGATTCATTAAAATGTAAACTGAATAATCAGGTTCCAAGCTTATCAAATTTAGTGATGTATAATATTTTTCACACAATTCATCAAAAAAGATGTTTTCTTTTCCTGGAAGATAATTAATCATGCATTTATACACCATTATTATATAAAACCATCATCTTTTGACATATGTTGAACTCATTTTGATTTAATATAAAATCAAAACTCTTATTGTTTTACAATATTCCATATTTTTTCCTATATAAAAATTATGCCAAATTTATAATGAAAAATCATTTATTCTAGTTCATGATTTTGTGTTTGATAATTTTTTTCATGCTGTTCAAATAAGAGTTATACAAAAGTTATTATGCGATCATTTTCTATTAATAATAAACCAACACCCTTTATTTATATATCTATATAATGATTAATCACTGGATTTTAAGATTGTAATTTTAACATAGAAAAATTTACCAATCTTATTTTAAATTACTGAAAAATTGTTCATTTTATTTTATCCACATGATTTAACTAGTGTTTGAGTTTACTTGTTCTCTATGATAGACAACCAAGTAAATTTTAAAAAAAAATTCAACACTAACTTGATAGTCAAAGAATGATTAAAATCTCACTAAAATTTATATGTTATGGAAACTCTTCTGTATCATTATTTCTGTAATTGTATCTTGTTATTATATATTAAAGGAAATATTCCCCTAGAATGAAATTGTTTGAATCCAAAATTGATATTTACTAAATTTTTCAAACAACGTGTATTGTTTTTATATGAAAAAAATAATTCAATGTTTCTCATGATCTTCATAGAATTTCCAAGATTCTATAATGTCATCAATAATGACCACTAAAAAGTAATCCAATTACTCATGGAAATCTCTCTTTATAATATCCACAAATACATCATATGTAGTTTTAAATATAAACATTCTAACCAAAAACACATAATAATAATACATAATATGAAACGATTAAATAATATCATCCTATTACTTCACATTCAAAAAAGTGTAACTCTATATAAGGTGATTCTCAGAAATATTATGAGCACCATAGACCTTCCCAAATAATGTATTAATTTGAGGAAACTAATAGTTTTTAACAATAATTTTATTAAGTCCTCAATAATGTAAAAATATACTCATAATACCATGTTTCTTTTAAAATAAGAAAATAGGACAATGCCAATGTGATTTACTATGGTATATGAAACCCACATCAAGTAAATATTGATACAAATTTTAAATATGCTAATAGATATATTGAATCATATCCATAAAAATATTTTTAAATTAGATTATCATTGATATCTAATTCAACAAAAAATAAATCTCAAAATAATTAAAAACAATAGTAATATCAACATGAAATATGTATAAAAATTTAATTACAATAGTTACATCAAAATTTTGAATAATTACAATCCTATTAAAAACATGTGAATGATATAATTCACCCAATATTTAACAAAATCCTAAAATTCTTAATACATTATCACACATATGAACTCACTCATATAGAAAAATTGAAACTCAATCTATGGATCAAATGTTACTTATTTATCTTTCTAATTTATCATAAAATGATAAACTGGAAACGATTCCACACCCATGATGGAATCAAACTCAACTAATTATAAAAAACATCATTTTTAGGAAAAATATTCCAAATATTTTCATAGTAATATTTTTATAAATCATTGTTGCATTAATAAATCCCTAATTTATATTATGAAAAATATTTTTCATCATTTCCTAAGGTGATATTAACATTTTACTAGTATACATCCCAAAATATATAATAATTCATAGAACCCAAATCCAAATAAGATCGTTGAATAATAAGTGAAAAATTTATAATTCCTTTAATGATATCATTTTATTTTTGTGAATTCAATGACGTTATCTTGAATGATCAGGACACACCCTTCTACTAATGATCATTATTATATTCATCCATCATATTTTTTTACGAAAGACACATTAATAATGTCCTATATAAATAAAATTAAAATATTTTATGGTTATATTATCATTATTAGTCTTATCATTGCCATTATTTTTTTATATTGTTGATGTGATCTATATTTCCCATTTTACCATACCCGTAACACATTCTATATCTCAAGAGACTTTCAGAAAAAATATTTTTAAATCTCTTAACACCATGGTGAATATTAAATTTCATACATTCTGATTTATATGGTGAAGTATCCCCTATTTTACCCCACATGAAAAACATATTCTCATTGATGTTATATAAATCAATAAATTCTATCATGGCCTTCTTATTATATTATGAAATGTACTTATAACTTATAAAAACACTAGTAACCAATTTCTATTCAAAATATGGGTTTATTCATGTGTTAAATCAGTTGATATAATATCATAATGAAGAATGAAAATTAGTTCATACCATAAGAGTATAAAATTTTAGTCTATTTGTTCTAGTGATTTCCTCCTTTTTCATAACTATAATTTCCTTTTCATTTTAATACAAGCACATTTTGTAGAATATTTATCATGGAAATGATCCTTTAATGATGTTAGTTCTATGATTTCAGTATCACATTTTACCATAATATTAATAATTATATACAACCATTGGCCATATTCACATTTAAAATGATATATTTTGGTAGTTAACTTCTATTTCATTAAACATTAAAAAAAATTAATTTTTTTTCCAATACATTTATCCATCCCTCAACTACCCAATGGTAACAAGATCAACTATTGGTTAGAGGGTGTTATATAATAAAATTCCCTAATATTGATATATTTCACAATAGGGAATTTGGTGGCTCCCTTTCATGGTTTTTGACATTTATAGCTGAATTTAATTGAGATGACAAAGCCACTAACCACTCTGTTCTTACTCTAAAAATTCTAGAATGTTGATTTAGATGGAAATAATTCCCTTATAAACATCATACATAATTTTACTGGTTTCCTCTATGGAAAAAAATTCTAGGTATATAAGTATTAGATTATGTAAAATAGAAGTCATAAAAAACTATAAATTTTAATAAATAAATTAATTATACTTTTTTAAAAGTAACCTTTTATATCATCAAAAACATTAATGTTATCTAAAGTTTTTTTCTACTGTTTATGATAGAATTTAACATAATCAAACCATATTACATTATTTAAAATAATGATTTTACTTTATAATATATCTAGGATAATTAATTTTTTACTTGTTGGATAATTAATAAAACCATTAGATAACATAGTTTACATTTTCATATACTGTACATTTATATAACAAAAAAACTTTTCTATGTTTACACCCATGTTTCAATCTTTACACTTCTTATTAATTCAAGATTCGTCACTATTGACATTTCTATAATCTCTATGTATTCTTAATCTATATCAAAAACTTTTCAAAACATGGTGTTAGGAATGAAATATCATTAAGAGATATAAAAAATAATTCTAACCCATTAATCCTATTGAAAATTCATGACAACTTATAAGGATAATTTCATTTTTACATAATAAACATTGAACTAAAAATAATCATTACAAAATAAAGAACTATACTTTATAGAAAAAATATTTAATAATATATTTTGTATGAAACAAAAATATTGATATCATAATTCTAAATTTTACTTGGTAAAATATGAAAAATCATTAAAAAAATGAATTCTCTATAAGAAGACAATAAACATCTCTTAAATCATTAGTTCATTTCATTACCTTATGAAATAAAAATATTTTCATAAAAACCCATTTGATTGTATAGAAAAAAGACATTGATATCTCGGTATATTTTCATTACCTTCACTATTATAAAAATCATTTTAAAATATTACCATAATATTTAATTGAAACATATCACTTAAGAGTAACATAAATATTATATACTCCATTGTTGTACCTAATTTTTTTTAGAGCTATATCACTCTCATATATCATTAGAGATATATCTGGATCACCCATTACTATATAAAACTAAAATGAAAAATATCAATATTAAAATATATAAAAAAAATTCCCATAAAAAACATAATATTTTTGAATTTGAGCATATAAGGAAAACAACTTTCTATTATCCAAAAAAATGCAAGTAAATAAACTTTTTGTTTGAAAATATCTTTTAAATTAATAATTTCCATAACAAAGGAGAATGTAGTTTCCTTGAAATAACATAAAAACTTGTATAATATTTAAGGGAATGAATAATATACATAATGGCAGGAATTGGATGTCATGTAGTAGACATTTAAATAATATTCTATACATAGTATGTAATGAAATTAAATAGTGTTTGGTTTGAATACCATTTAAAAGGATTCCATTTAATAATATTTAAATAATGTAAAAGCTAGTATAAAATTATTCCACCAAACAAATAATTATTGATAAATCAACAATAATTAAATTTGAAGAATGAGAACATTGAGATAAAATATATGAATACAAATTAGAACTACATCTTCATGAAAAAACAGTAATATTATTACTCACCATGTACAAAATTTATATTACTGAATAATAATATATCATTAATATTATACCTGATTATGGACAATTTTTTTATATTCTATTGGAAAATAAGTTTTATTTCATTAAATTACATGCATTATATAGTTATGAAATATATTTGGATCATGTTTTATATTTTGGTGTCGTTCGGTTTATAACATTAAAATAATGTTACTTAATTGACTATTTCCAAAGAATTCGTAATTTCATTATCAATAGAACATTAAAAATGATATAATTATCATTATTATATTTTTAATATAGTTTTATTACAATCAATGTAAGGACATCATGTAAAATGAAGGTCATCATTTAATGGATAAAACAATTTGAATATATGAATGAAAGAAATTTTCATTTTTCTACTAGCTGGAAAATAAATGAAGTAAATAATATTTTAATTTAAAAAATCTCAAAAATGTTATAAATATCATATTTATTTGGTAACTCCATCCGTTATAGTATATATATATGTTGGACATCGAAAAAAAGTTCACATCGATTCATCAAGGTGGATAACTGAACATACAAATGAGTGATGTTATCATCATCCAAGGATGGAAATGGTAAAAAATAATTTAATATATTATAATTCCTGGAAATAATAATAATTTTGTTATATATTTATTATAAATATTTTTATATCCTTTTATGTGTGGTATATAAGAAATAAAATAATCAATTCAAGGAGGTGGTACTCCACCTGTATGAACGAGAGATGTTTTTGTCTTCTATAAAATGGAAAATTTGATAAAACACTTTGTTTCAATAAAAATTGTTATATGTTTTCTTATCATATGAATTGATGTTATTATATGATATATATTTTTGTTATATTTTGAGGTGTCATAAGAATATATAAATACAAAACATCTCGGTTAAGTGTTTCACCTCATCACCTGATGACCTCATTTAGATTACACATTAAGCATTCTCATATGGTATTTTGGGGAGAAAGAACCTATAAGATGATGTGTGGAATTTATTAATGGATTTGGGTAGGAATTTCCAATTCTATAGTTCTCTATGTTGGTGATTTATAGATGGGATAAGGTGATTCACTATGAATGATTGGAGTGAAACTATGGTAATTTTTCAATGGTTTTAAAAAATATTAATCTAACCCATATGTTCAAGTCAAATTAATACATTTCAAGTTATAATATAATTTCATCCCATTATTAATTCTATCATCCCATAATAAATAAGATAATTTTTTTTGATTATATCACTATTTTTACATTATTTATCTCTTTTTACCAATTACCATGGAAAATAATTTTTAATTTGGTAACAAATCATTATGACTTAAAATGAAATTAAAATGATTAAAATTTTTTAACATAATTAATCCAAATATATATATTACAATTCATGATTCAATATGTTCAACTATCTGAAATTAATTTTTAAATAATTTCACAATACACAACGAAAAATAGTTTTTAGAAAATCTATTTTAAATCATAAAAACTAAATTTATCATATAATAAAGAATAATTCAAATTATTATAAAATATATTTTATTATTATTAAAAAATTAGTAATAGACTTAATTTAAATTTATTCCCAAACATAATGGTATAATGAAAACATTTGAATATAAATGTGAGTTTTTATAATAATTGGTCTTTTTCATTATTCACCCAAAAATAAATATTTTCATATGAGACCCAAAAATTTATACTAAACTATATATAATATGCTAATAAATAAAATTATTTTCATTTTTTCAAATCAAATTTCATAAATTTACAATTTTAACTTTTAATGAATTTATATAATTTTTTGAATAGAATTTTGTTAAAATAAAACGATATCATTTTTAATTGAAGAATGGCTAAATATTATTGTAATGAATATATCCCCATAAAATATAGTCATGAATGATAATAATAAATGAATTTTTATTATTATTAAAATATGGGTTTTAATTATAATTACCCAATATTGTAATGAATAATACAATGTTCTACGACATGTTCTAAAAGTACATACACACAATATAGGTGAAATATCCCTATGTGACCCATACAAAAAATCACCACAATTCCACAAGAAGGAAATATATAACATTAACATCCGAATGAAAATTTTAGTACTGGAATATTTTTATGATATAGAATTACTCAATTGTATAATAAAAAATGATCAATTTCATATAATAATTTATACAATTCATTTCCATGGACATCGCACAAACTTCTCCATAATATAATGCATAAACAATACATAGTTGTAAATAGATGTGGATCCTCCTCATAGTTATTACCCTTGTCACTATTTATTCCACCTCAATAGATTAATAAAATAGACTAAAATGAATATTCTACTCTTATAAATGTTATAATTTTAAAAAATACATTATTAGGAAATAGAAAATGATCCCATGTTGGGGTGAGTACAATGTCCTCGAATGATATCTATATTGATTAGAAATTCATAAATTCTTATCATGCATGAATAATTAAAACAAAATAAAATCCTACTACTGTTTTATTTCCACAAATATCAATACCATCTAGATAAAATATCTTTCATCTATAAAATTGTCGAATATCTAATATCTAAGTCTCATAGATCCAATCAAGTTCCTAAACCAATAGAGTATGTACCTTAAAAATCATATTTGCATTTCATCATAAAAATTGAAACACAAACATACATGAAAAAATATATCCACATTATAATAATAAAAAATAGTTATATAATTTTTATAATTGATATTATAATAAAAATATCCAATGAAAATCCAAGAGATGATGTATTCTCATTGTAATAAGTGGATCACTCTACCAATGAAAATTCAATCATACCAATCTCTATAATGATATCTCAGGGATGATCAACAGTTTAATTGTGAGTATTAGTCAGGTGACCCTACTCTAAATAATTTTTATCACCATTATTAATAGTATCTATCCCAAATGAATAAAATAAATAGAGAAACATTCATGTGTGTGAATTATCATTATAGATCAAATAACTCACAAGTCCATCCCAAGTCATCATCATTAGTGACTTTGGAGTTAATATAAGTGAACTATTATTAAAATGGATAAAAATAATAATTTATAAATACTATTGGATTTTTATTATATCATATACCCATAAAATATTCTATATGATCCCTTCATATGACTTTCTTTTAATAACACATGTAATCTAAATGATAAAGTTGTTGAACAAGCATAATATAACTAACACTTCATTATGATCGAACTAATAATACAATATGAAATTACTTATAGACATATTAGGGGTATGATATGCATGAATAGATCTAAATATAGTAAAAAATATAATATCACAATCTCACATCATTCCTAAAAGTATATAACAACTATTATAAAATAGAAAATAATTTCATCCCCAACATACTCAATAAATGGAACTATTGGGTTCTACTCTATTAATTGAATTATATGTTACTCTCGGGATATTATACGTGGATTTATCAACGAATTCAATTTTAAATTATTAAAAATTATAATTATTATTTTTAAATAATATAAAGTGGAATTAAAAAAATTTCTATCAATATCTACTTATCAAAATACATAGAATAGAATTTTTAATTTTTCTTAATAATAAATATCCTTACAATGTTCATTTTTAGGAGATTTTGACTCAAAATTATTTCACATGTTGTGGATGTTGTGTGTGTGTGTGTTTTGGGTGAATAGAGTAGAAAAACCAACCCAACAAAACTCTTCTTGGTTAGATCCTATTAACTCAACCCACTGAGTTCCCACTTATAATATTTTATTCTAAAATTATTTCTCCCAGTTCACTAGTCATTCATGCAAACCACAATACCATAGGGACCAAACCTTATCACACAATCCAAACCTATAAGGTTTCATTAAATTCTCCATCCTATGGAATATGTAAATTTGGAACCAAATTTCATATATTTTTGATCATATTTTTAAATGGAAACTAACCATGTTCCTTAGAAATAATAATTTAATTGAAATCCAATATAGTAGAAGAAACCACCAATGCATTACCAATCCAACCAATACCTCAAGCTAAATTTTACCACCCATTATCCATGATGTTAAATATCAATAAATAAAAAATGATTGAAATTAAATTTATAGTATTTTTCATAAAGGGGATGTCCGAAACCAAGTGATGGAATTTTAGATAATGAATAACACCATAATCTGTTTAACCATGAAAGGTGTGTGGAAGTATATCATTATATCAGTAATCCCTCTCTTGCCTCACTAGTACAACATCAGTGGGAATCATATCTTATAATTACCATTTTTTCATTATAACTACAATAGTTGAATGTAGTGACACTGAATCTTATAACCTAGAGTAAGTTCCTATTTCTTTACATTATCCTAGATACAATGCATCATAACATAAATGACGTATCATTTTGTTAGCATTTGATATCCCATTTCATACATGACACCCATTTTACATACATTTGTAAAATAAAAGGAATATAAATGGAACACATTTAGAATCCTACAACACATTCAAATAATTATTCTTCATATCTGTGGGAATGGAAGCAAAATTATAGTGATACAAAATGGTTACTAATATTTATATAATGATAAATCTATCAAGAATCAAAAATAATAATCAATATTAAATGTTAAATAGTTGAACATAAATTCAATTGAAATATATTTACTCTCATTTTAATTTAAGGCATAATCAATATGGACAGGTCAATAATAGAAAACACATACCATTTCTTTAATAAATATTTAATGAAATGTATCCATATTTAATAACATTGTAAAAAACTCAGGTATAATAAAATAATGTATAATCAATATGAAATGGTAAATAACTAAAAACACAATACATTTAATCAAAATATATATAATGAAAATCATTCATGGAAAATATCACTGTTAAAATTATATAGATATTAATAATAAAATTCATAATGAATTAAATGTTTAATTATTTGATGTCATGTTCTTATGAAAATTATAACTATACCATCAATATCATTAATGATATGTTTTAAAAATACATGTACAATCCTATTTAATTTGGCCAACCTTTTTTTTATCATTTGACCAATCGATTCATTGTGGGGCTCGAAAATTTATGGCCCCAACCATATCTTCATATAAAAATACATCCTCACTTTTGAAATGATCCATATAATTCATGAATAAAGATGACTAATAATAAAATATCTATATTGAGTAATTATTACAGATTTATCATTATTTCCAATGTTAATCAAATAATATTCAAAGTAAAGATCACATGAGAAAATATAAATGATTTAAGAAATGTTCATACTAGAGAAAAATAGAATATTGATAATCTATAATTGAAAAATTAACCATCATGAGTAAATTGGTATTCATGTTGAATACATGAAATGGGTACTTTAGATACCACATAAAAGTGAATAGGTGCATATTAAAAAATGACTCAATGAAATGAAAATTGAGGTTAAATACCTATGAATGAACATATCATTCAAGTGAGAATTTAGAATTGAAAGGAATATGTGTATTAAAGTTAAATTAGAATAGAAAAATTATGAATACATTATAAGATAAAAAATTCATTATATGAAAAATCATATAATATCAAAGGAAAAAAATATTCATATAATCTATTGAAAAATTATGTTATTAAATTATTTAACCCTTGGTAACATTAATGTAAAATAAATATGGATGAAATAATTATAATTAAAATATAAAATACTATGAATGATAATGGAATAATTATAATTCATTGTAGATATGAATGATTTCACGAACTATCTCGGGTTGAGCTAGGACCAGTCACCCGAGCTGGTCCACGGAAAGTCCTGAGGGGCGTTCTCGATCCCACCGGGATGGAAACTAGTTCCAGGAATCAAGATCCAATCATTGGGAATGATTTTATCCCAAACAAAACTAGGATCAAAAACAGAAAATGAAACTAAATAGAACAAACAAACATACCTATACGTGACCTCGCGGGTCACCACCCAATGAAAAAAACCAATGTCACTCCAACACTAAGAGACTCCAACAAGAAAAACCTGAAAAAAGGGAAACCTGCAACTAAAATGGTAAAAAAAGGCATAAGTACAAAAATACTCAGAAAAAATCCATGAGTAACCAACACCCTATTCCCTTAACATTAATTATAAAACCTATCATACATGTTTGAAAATTAATCTTATTAAAAATAATTTTTTCAGCAATTTAAAATTCAAATAACGGGCTTTCACTTTTAAGGAAAATATTTAATTTCCAACATGTTTTAAAAAAAATGAAAACATGCATGCATTACCCTTTTGAAATGAAAAGAGTGTAGTTTATATGAAAATGTATTTTTTTCATAAATGAAGCATTAGACATGAAAAAATTTAATGGGAATTCACACCACAGGTAACATGTCACAAACGAGCACCATGGGAAATCCCTAAAGGTAACTAGTACATGTGGGACTCTAGAGAACTCGTACCTCGGTGAAAAGTAACCATAACATTTATCTGTTCTCGTGCAGGATCCACTAGTAGGAGATCATCCATAACCTAGTTGTCCCCAAGATCATCACATGTTTAGTTAGTGAGGTTTTGTCAATCCTGCTAGACTAACCGGGACAAAACCCTATCATGTCATCTAGCATACTAGTCGTAGTCTTCCAACCAAGATACCCGGGGATTCCCATATTCTCAATTCCAAAAAAGGTGGCGAGTTTTTTTACAATAAATCAAATGAACATCACACTTTATTTATCAAAAAACTCACTCAACCTCCCAGGAATCAAGGTGGAAGACTAGGACTAGTACGCTAGATGACAGGGTAGGGTTTCGTTCCAGTTAGTCTAGCATGATTGACGGAACAACACTAACAAAACAGGTGATGATGTTGGGGACCACTAGGTTATGGATGATCTCCTACTAGTGGCTCGCGCATGAGAACAGATAAATGTTATGGTTACTATTCACCAAGGTACGAGTTCTCTAGAGTTCCACTTGTACTAGTTGCCATTAGGTATTTCCCATGGTGCTCGTCGGTGACATGCCACTTGTGGTGTAATTTCCCTTTTAATTGTTTCATGTCTAATGCTTCATTTGTGAAAAAAAACACTTCATTTCAAAATTCTCTCTTTTCATTTCAAAAAAGTAATCCATGCTAGTTTCCATTTTTTAAAAACATGTTGGAAATGAAATGTTTTCCTTAAAATTGAAAGCCTGTTATTTGAATTTGGAAATTCTGAAAACATTATTTTTAATAATCTTAATTTTCAAACTTGCACAACTGGTTTTATTTTTAATGTTAAGGGCTTAAGGATTTGGTTACTCTTGTATTTCCTATTGATTATTTCTGTACTCATGCCTATTTTTTTACCATTTAAGTTGCAGGTTTCCCTTTGTTCAAGTTTTTCTGGTTTGAGTCACTCAATGTTGGAGTGACGTTGGTTTTTTCGTTGGGTGGTGACCTGTGAGGTCACATGGATGTACATTTTTTTTATTCTATTTAGTTTTCTTTTCTATTTTGATACTTGTTTTTTGGGGCTGAAATCTTTCCCAACGATTGAATCTCGATGCCCAACACTAGTTTCAATTCTGGGGGTATCAGGAATGCCCCTTGGGACTTAACGTGGAATAGCACGGGTTACCAGTTAAGGGTTGAACCGGGCTGGTTCGTGACAAAATGGTATCAGAGCAGGCCCTTGTTATTTGGGTGGTCCGGTAGGTGGAGATTAGGACTCGAGAGGTAGGTACGGGAAGGACGTCATGAACCCTCGCCAGTTTCGCACCATGAGTCACTAGGGGTAGTATGGGAATTGAGTCTTTGTATCGTCCTAGTTTGTTTCGAATTGAGGGATGAAAACGGAGGCAAGCCGATGTTACAACATGACATCACATGGAGTAGTGACCCATGTGGAGTCCGAGTACACGGGTTGAAAACTCCTAGTGGTCGACACTTACTTGGGACATGGCCCACTACCATGTTGCCAAGTTAACCATGACTACTATTCCTTCACTCTGATGTTTGATGCAATTTGAGTGTTTTTTTCATTTTGGTTAGTTTAAGTGTGTTTTTTAGAAATTATAATGGGTTTTTGAAAATGGTACTGACTTCTTTTAAAAGAATTTAAATGTATGAAATTGTTTTAGAAACTGAAATCTCTTGATTTGTAAATCCGTTGTTTTCTTGTTTTTGGTCTAAAATGGTTTGGGTTGAAACATTAGGACTTCTTTATGAACATTTTCACAAGTGTGAGAATTCATGGAACGTGCGTGTTTGTGTGCATATGAATGATAAGCGGACGAATACATGTGCAAAGGTTCATGGGATAACCTGGGTGTGTATTTGAAATAAGAGGTTTGACCTTGTTTTCTGAATTGGTTTTTTTAAAGGGGAAATGTTTTTGGAAAGAGATTTTGGTTTGAAAGTTGATTGATATTTGGAAGGTGTTGTTGAAAGAAGGTGGTTTTGAAAAGTAAAATGAAAAGGGGATTCTAAAAAGGGGATTTTATTTAGGGTTGTGTTTGTTTTTTTTGTATTTGAGCGGGTTATTGTTGGATGAGGGTGATGTATTGATGTTGTTTCGATTGATATCGGTTTCGGATTGGTGTTTTATACGTTGTTAAAAAATTCCACCCAGAAAGGTTCCAAGAGTTTTGATGAGTCATGCCCAATTTTTGGTCTTTACCAGACGTTGACTGTCTTTTATGGTAATCAGGGTCTGTTAGAGATTATAGAGTGGTTTGAAGAGGTCGATCGCATATTATGAGTATTGGGAAATCCCAAAGCTGTTAGAGTGCATGCCGTTTTGGGTTTTTTTGATGGTCCAACTCTGGAAAAGTAGGAGTGGTTCGCCCCGCCACCATGGTAAGTTGGGGTGATGTGGGATGTCTTTAAAGCATTCTTCATCCAGAGATCATGGAGAGAGTCTTACCATTATTAGAGAATCACATTTGAGAAGTTGGTGTTGTTTTAGCTGAGTTGGTCTCCAGAGCGCAGACAGTTGGGAATCCACCATATCTAGTTGCTTGTGAAGGTCCCCCATCTGACGAACAAAGTGTGTCTGATGGATCTGTTTCCAAAGGGTCCACTGCAGTGGCTCTGAATTTCAGTTCGTCGGACCATCTAACGGTGTACAATCAGTATGGACGTTTATGGTATACAAAGCTATCATGACACACCACTTCAATGACGTGTCATCATTGCAGTTGTCTGGATCATGTAGAGATTTTTTACCAGAAGCGTCTCTTGAAGAGGATGATGTGATCGAAGAAAGTCAGTGTCTGACTGTGAGTTGGGAGATTCTTTAGGCATTAGAGCCCCAGCCATAGGTCTCGGGGTGATGCTCGCGCAGATTCAGGAGTTCATGGGGTTGTGAAGCCTCACTTCGGGTTTTGTTGTCGGTGTTGGAAACAAAGAATTAATGGTTCTTCCATTCTGGCTCTTCCACTATTAAAGTTTTGGCATTGTCGTAGGATTATTGTGTCGTTGTGAAATTGGGATGAGTATGTTCATTTGTAATCCAAGAAGTCTCGTTTGTCTGATTATGGTGTTCCGGATCATGCGTTTTTTGTAAAGGTGTGTTGGGATCTTGCGTGAGTTGATCTCGGTTTGACTGTGTTCGTTTGGAGATGTAACTGTCTTTGAGAGAAACGACGTTGTGAGAATGCTTGGGTTTACATTGTGGGTTAAGTCTTCTCAAAGATTACTTTTTCCCAAGTGTTCGGGGTTTTGGTATAGGTCCATAATTCCACGTTTTAGGGGATGCATTATTTATCTCAGGCTATAAAGGTTAGTTTGGGAGTTCCCGCATTCCCCCCCTCCCAAGGTGGTATGGTCGAGTGTTAAATTTTAACACTAGTTGTGTTGTTGTAGTGGGGAGAACCCTCTCGTGTTCTATCATCCTCTCGAGTTGTGGTTCCTTTTTCTTTCAACCGGGAATTGATTCAAGTTTCCTCTATCGTTCTTTTGAGTGACTTTTTGGGGGCAGAATGTGCTTGTGCTGGGGAGAAATTTCACACCCACCTTTTTGTTTAATTTGTTTTCTTTTTTTAATTTTATTTTACATAGTTCCCAGGTCCAGGCTGAGCCCCGGATTAAAATTTTTGTCATTTAATGTGCGTGGTCACCGCGCAGTTGGCGGACACCATGCGGTCGGCCTTGGTGTCAGGAAATTTACCTTTTTTTATTTTATTATAGTTATTTTTATAGTATTATTATTATTATAGTTATTATTATTATTATTGTTGTTGTTGTTATTCTTTTATTATTATTATTATTATTATTATCATTACATATATATATATATATATATATATATATTTATATTTATAACCCACCCCATAACCCTAACCATATCCCCTCTCAGCCACCACCCCATTCCCACCCCCTCCTCCCATGATCTCCCCTCCCCTCCCGACCGCTCTGCATGACCCCACCGTTCTGGTTCTCCCCTACCAACCTCTGCACCCGGCTCTGCTCTCCCCATCCTTTGTCGCTCCATGCCTGCCTGTACGCCCTCCGGCATCCCTCGCTCCCTCATAGCCTCCTCCTGGCCCTGTTCTTGCACGCCCGGCCTCTGCGCGACCCCTGGTCTCCACGCGACCACCAATCTCGACTACTTGCCTTCTGCTCTGGCGACCTCGTTGCGACGTCCTTCCTCCTCCAACGTCCCCTCGTCCAAGCCTCCTGACCTCCAGTGACCCCGCCTTCCCGACGGCCCCCTCTTCCGGTGCCAAACTGCCCGTCAGCCACCTCATCCTGTGACCGCCTGCTAGCCGGCCGCCTCCTCCAGTGACCCGGCCTCCGGCACCCCACTCCCGCACCCCTGTACGACCCGCCTCCGCTTTCTGGTGCCGTTCCAGTGGCCATGCCTTGTTCTGGCGACCTCCCACCATTTTTTGGCAAGCTGCCGCTGGCCAGTGGCCTCTGGCCACCACCGACGACATTGCCTCACGTGAACCCTCTCTAGTATCCTAATCGTCCAAGTGGGTTGGTTGGTTCCACTGACAATTTCTCTGGATGTGGTTTTCAAAGACGATGATTTTTTACACTTTTTCAGTAAGAGATTTTCATTATTTTGATTCAATTCAATTTTAATTTGGAGGTTTTGTGATATTCATGTTGCTGGTAAAGTTTTCTGGTGTGTGTTGGACCTTACTGTGGTTGTTTTAGGTTGTTGGTGATTTTGGTTAAGTGTATTTAATGGTTTTTATGTTTTTGTTGTCGTGTAGTGTGTGTATGAATAGTGTGAAGTGAGTTCGAGCCACCTTCATATGAGCATTGTGTTTAAGCTAGGCTTCCCTATGGCCTGACCTTTAATTAAAATTTCCATACTTCTTGTTATTTTTCTAAAAATGTGTCTTCTGCCATTATATAATATGAATATGAAATGTATATATATATATATATTTGCTTATGAATAAATGGTCGAGGTTCTTGAAAAGTAGTTTCATATACTTTTGAAAATGGGATGGTATTTCAAATGACATGTTGTTTTTATTAAAAGGATTACCCCATTGTAAGAATGATTTTATTCTTGTTTTAAATAAATGCTACTTTGGTTGTGAAAGTGTGCTTCAAATTGATTTCTGAAACTTAATGGTGTTGAGTAACAATGTTTTTCTAAAAAGATAAAATTCATTGTAAAGCAATGTGGTCTTCTTGGCCCTTTAATAATGATTTGAAAATGTGAAAACCCCAACTTAATGCATGCCCATTCATTTTAGAAACATGATGTTTGTGTTAGTGTGTGATTCATGAGATGTGTTACCTGGCATAAAAAGTAGGGGATGCGTTTAAGGAGGGAGAACGAAGTTGAGGTTGAGAGAGTTTTTGGATAAAGAAAGTATGATATTCATTTCTTTTCTTCTGGTAAAAAAAATAAAAAAAAATTAAATAAAAAGGCGGGTGTTCCAAATGATATACATTGTAAAAAATAAATTTGTTAAATAATTTTACAATATGCCTCAATTAAGTGAAATTAAGACCAAGTCCCTTACAACATGAAAGCATTCATGTAAAATCTCATAGAATGATGTAATTAAAATTTGAACACAATATACCATGATTAATGAATTAATCATTATATTACATGTCATATGTGTTTTATATACATCATATAAAAAATATGTTTGTAAATTTATAGTATTACTCAATTAAGGGAAATTGAGATGATGCCCCTTACCTTGAGTATGAAACAAAAGGTGCAGTAACCATCTTCATAGATAATAAAATAACAATTATTACTTAATTTATAATGATCCTTTTGAAATTTTATTATTCAATTTATTTCACTTATTACCATGTTATCTCAAATTATTTAATAAATTCTGATTATATACATTTTTTCAATGATATTTGACTTATGTGACAAAAATGGAATTGATTGGTTGACTATTATTCTTAGAGTTCATTATTTCAATAACTACATAATAAAAATTATTTAATAATTATACAATTTATGAACTAATTATACATTTTATTCTGGTAATGAAACATTGTTTTGTGAATAATGAACATTATGATCAAGGAGTTGGTACAACATACATACACATGAGTAACATTTCCATTTCTCAATTATCCTTAAGTAAAGGAGGTCAATATTATTTTATCATTATAAAATAATATTCCTATCTTAAATTTAATATTATTTATTTAAAATTCTTAATATATATCATCCATTTGGTTTTGTGATGAATATAGACTCACATCACATTGTGAATGTGGTAATCCACTTATACATGAACAATGTTATCATCTTTCCATGAATGAAGAGGTAAGAAATAAAATGAGATATTATCATGTTAGAATGATAAAATTTTCAAGAATAAAATAATTGAAATATTTATATCATGTATATTAATTTAATCTATCTTCATTTCCCCCTATGTAATTCATTACTGAAAAACCAATCACTTCAATACACGAGGCGATAGTCCGTCGTACACACAAGCAATATTATCATATCCCATGTCAAATGGAAAGTAAAATATTTATATAGTATATAATTATAAAATGAGTATAATTATTTTATAATTTTGAAATATATACTTTATATCCATTATCATACCAAACAATGAGATGTGTTGATTGAAAAAATGTCACATCAGTTTGCAGGAAGGTAAACACTGTACAGACAAGGGACATTATTATTTCCCATTTGAGGGAATATGAGATGGATGAAGTTCAAGAAACATAAATAATTACATATAAACATTAAATATAATTTTGTTATTAAATAATAAAATATTAATAAGATTATAATTATGTTGAGGAAGAAATAATACAAAAACACGTAGGTAGGAATTTTAACATTTCTTCGGCCACCTATTTTGGATTACACATAATACCTTCCTTGAATGGTTTTATAACTAAAACAATAACACTAGGATGAGGTTATGTAATTTTTTATGTGATTTTGTGTGGTATTTTTTTGAATATAAATGGTTTAATGGTTTATATAATGGAGGAGAGTAGTTACACTTTTATAAGTGAGGTGAGTGATAGACTCTTAATTTTTGAAATGAGCAAGGATCACCCACATTTTTTACTCGCCAAAAGGGTAAAAAATAGATTATTATAAATACATAGAATTTAAAAGTTAATTATATGTCCATCCAATATTTTTGGACAATTATTAGGTCAATGATCCCCTTATCTTCCTAGTTTAACCCCATGATAAAGCAATTATTACCATAAACAATAGAAATTAATTATTAATGTATTCACTATTCATTTTGGTCACAAATTAATTCAATATAATTAGATTATATAATTTTTTTATTCAAAAATATGGAATCCCATTATCTAAATTAGATTTATATAAGTGTAAACATTAAATATTAAAATATACTCGTATACATGACAAAAAGGAATGTTTTCAAAGAGAAAAATATCATAATTATAAAAGGTTTTAATATCAAAATTCAATATGTAATTGATTTAAATTAACTAAATTAGTTAAATATTATTATAACATAACAATGGTTACATTAATACCAATTTAGAATAACGTTTTACTTTTAAATTAATTTATACTAAAGGATATTTCTTAAGATGCATTTTCACTATTCATCAAAAAATTAATCAATTTATAAATATCCCAAAATTACCACTAATATATTTTTTATATGATGATCCCAAAAATAATATATAGTCTATAAAAAATATAAATTTTTAAATATAAATATTCATTTATGTGGTAAAAAAGAGAATAAATATTCTTTTAGAAAAATATATTTCTTTTGTAAACATTTCTTTTACATTCAAATTATTTTTATTTTAATAATAATAAATGGATAAGAATTTAATTTAATATATATATTTTTAAAAAATTAAATATTCATAATTTAGTTAGTGAAATTCATAACCTCCACCTAAATGCTTCATTATAATGGTTGTGTTTAAATAATAATATTTTAATATAGAATCATGTCTCTATTAAAACTAGTGTGACGTACATCACAAGATATCAAAGTGATTGAATTTATTTAAAATTAATGGAATCATAAAGTATAATGCTCTAATATTCTATTACATGATTGGTTTCTTTAATCATAAACACTATCAATCATTATGTTCATATTATAAAGATATCATCGTGTTACATTCCCCCACCCCAAAATAAATTGTGTCCATGAAATTTGGTCTTCATATTCATAATAAAAGTGTTTGAAATTTCAAAATAACATAATTGAAAACCAAGATAATTAAATTGATTAATAATACATCCGATTTATATCTGATAAATAAAGTACAAATTCCATCCAAAATAACATATTACTTGGTTTATATATTAGTGAAAATTACTGGGAGATGAAAACATAGAAATGGAAGAGAATACTAATTTCCAAATATTAATAATTAGTTATAAATGTCATATTTCAAAATATATTGAGTGACCTACCTATGTTTAATGATCACAAAACCATAAATATATATTGAGAAAGGGGATATTTGATTCTACTGATATAAATAAAATTAAATAATATATTTTTTTCAATATCTATTTACGATAGTCAAGTAATTCTATTACCATTATGATATATAACACTAGAAAACATACTTACAATTCAATCCATTGGTAGCGATTCAATAAATTTTTATTTATTTTTGTACCCAATGTAATGAATATGAAAAATAAATTTTTATACATGAAGCCCTGAAATTAACTTTTAATTGATTATAAAATTCATAAAAGAGTACATAGGTATTTATCGTTTCATTAATGAAACTATAATATTTAGAAATTTTCATCCAATTTTAGACAATAATCTTTAATACAAAAATATTTACATAAGAAATACAACATAGTATATTTCATAAATTGTTACACTTAAGTCTTATCAAAAATATTTGTAACCATATTCATAGTCGAATTTTTTATGGAAGACCATTATATATAAATATATTCCATAAAAAATATAATTTATCTCTTAATTTTGAAATAAAATATTTTAGATACCCTTATTATTATAAAACCACAATTGAAAACATGAATACATCATAAAATATATTTTCAGGTTTTGGAATATATCCTATAAATAAATAATTGTAGAAAAATCTGATAAATATTACATAAATAGTAAAAAATCAAAAAAAATTCATTGTCATCAATGTTATCCAATAAAAATATTATTATTATATCTACATTTGGAATATATTAAGGTTTATTCTTCCATAATACTTTTTTTAACAAATGCCTTAACTTTATAATGAATCATTTTTCCTTATTATAGGAAGCATTTAATATATTTCCTAAAATCATATATGAAAAAGTAAATTAGTGAAATCCATATAAAATTCATGGCTCTTATTACATGAATATCATGGGTAAAATACTCCTATAAAAAATTATTGAATATAAACACAATAATTATAATCATTGCACTTCTTCTTTGGTAATGAAATTAAATTGGAAATGAGCCCTTCAATTCTTCTACATTATATTCCCTTAATGCTTTGTTAATTAATTGGTTTATTGACTCATCTCAATTTAGTTGAATAAGTGAACTTTGGAGAATTATTTTTTTCCTGAAAATCACAGGAATGGTTTCCTATCACGTAAAACAAGTATGAATTTCCCATTCCCATCTTTAAATTACTAGGGTGACTCTTTCTAAAATTATTACAATTGGAAAAAAAATTCTTTCCATTCATCAATAGATAATTTTTTTTATATGTTATACTATTTTCCTCTAGTTTCCCTTTGAATCCATAATATATAGGGAATTAATTCACTTTAATGTTATCACATGATACTATGTCTTCGTATGATGAATATTCATTGGTGACTAGTTAGTCACCTTCCAATAATTGGCTTAATCAAATCAATGAAATTATTATTATTACAATATAAATTATGTGAACTGATTTTCTTTATTTTCAATCCAGAATGCATCATCTCAAAATAATGATATATATCAGATTAGTACATAACATTATGAAACATAGTGTATCATTTGAAAAATTTTCCAATAATAAAAAAATATTTTAAAATTTATGGAGAGAAAATCTCATAATCATGAAAAATTTTTCTTTAGGGATATCCTTATTTTTAACTACCTAATAATGATTTGAAAAATAAAATGTTATTTAACCTTTGAATATTCCCCATGATTTTCAAACTGGGATCATACTATAGCCTATTGTCATGCACAAGGTGATCATGTAGTCAAGCCCAAAGAACCTGTTTCTGATTTATTACCCCAACGTACATATGTTCTATAGCTACATCCACTTTTATTATCAAAATTGATATTAATTACATGAAAAAACACAACAAAATACTTCTTACAAAAAATAGTTTGTTATTATATACATATCCTCAAATCCTATCATATGATTTTGTTCCCAAATCGATATTATCATAATTCAAGTTCATAAGGATTCTTCTAATTGTACTCTAATTCCATCTATGCTAACCCTATCTATGGTAACATGGATTCAATGCCTTAATTATTACACTTTCATAGATAAATTGAATAAAATCCTATAGGACTGATCAATTTAGTGATATTAAAGAACCAAATACATACCTGATACCCATTTTATATAGGTATATAAAATTAAAAGGAGGGAAATGTAAGACACATAGATTCCTTGAACTCATTCCATGAATTATTCCATATATCATAAGGAAATGAAAAAATTAAGGGTTATCTAAAATTATTAGTAAGGGTTATGTGTAGAAGAAATGGTCATGAATAAATATAAATAATAGACACGGGGAGGTAAATAAATAAACAAACTTTCAATTGTAATAACTTCACTATGATGATATAATAAGTAATAATAAATATGAAATGGAAAATAACAGAAAACCCGTTTCCTTTAGTCAAAAAACTCAGAATGAAATGCATCAATAGATAACATCATTGTAAAAATATCATAGGTAATATAATAAAGCATAATCAATATTTCATGTTACATAAATAAAAACATATAACATTTAATCCAAAAAATAATAATTAATTT
Organism: Viscum album; assembly: GCA_963277665.1. Taxonomy (NCBI): domain Eukaryota; kingdom Viridiplantae; phylum Streptophyta; class Magnoliopsida; order Santalales; family Viscaceae; genus Viscum; species Viscum album. The sequence continues at coordinate 1,146,709,875 of OY728127.1, read as the reverse complement.
CATCTGGAGATAATATTATTGTGAAAAAAATCAGATAATATAATAACAAAATTCTTAAGGATGGAAATGATTATTCATTTGAAGCCATTTTCATAGGCACATGACACCTCTACTGTAAATATGGTAAAAAACTATTGAAAGAAAAGGATTTAATTTTAACAACTAATTTGTATCAATAGAGCGAACAATATATCAAGGGGATATATAATTCCATTCGATGCCCATCACTACTATTCCAATACATTCTATTCACAAACTGGCCAAGGATTCCATACTAACAGACACACTAAAATGATCTTTCTAATGACTGAAGGGCATTCCCAATCCCCATTGTTTGGAACTAGCACCTGGGTAACAACATTTTACTTTTTGTAATGATTTCAGTGATTATTAACATGAATAAACAATTCACAAGAATAAATCATCACATGATAAACAATTTCTCTAAAAAATGAAATCTTACAATCATAACATAAAATTTTAAAACATTAAACTAACAACCAAAATACCCAAATGGGGAAGGGAATCAACTAAAAAACACAATATTCATACAACAATAAGGTCATCACCATTATTCCCTATCCACCAAAACCTGAATGATGGGAAACAATAGAAATCAGATCCAACATCACCACTAGAAGACATATTTCCTTTACTTGGGAAAAAAATTACCTGGTCTACATTCAACTATTGGTGTATATAGGTAGCAATCCAAATCCCAATATGATATCACCCAACTTAAGTATTCCATTCCAAAACATGTTAATATAAAATTCCAGGCTTTTTTCAAATAAGGGTAGGATTACACTTTTAATAAAAAAATTTAATGAAAAAATTTATAGATAACTCATGATTTGATATAAATGTGAAAGAATGTCCCATATGATGTTAGTATTCATCCCCACATCGTAATAGCACTATGGGTAATCCCTAATGAAACTCTCACTTGTGAGACCCTATGAACGTTGTATCATAGTGAAACATTGTATAGAAAAGATAACCCATACCATCCCCATGAATGAGCCATTATAGAGGAGTGAATCAAAAATCCTAGTTGTCTCTAAAAATCATCACAGTTTAGTCATTGTTTTAGCATCAGTCATACTATATGAAACTGAGACATTGCCCTACTAACCCAACTATAATACAAGTGTTCTTCCACCCACCTAGTTACTATGTATTCCATTTATTCACAATCTCCATTTCACAACTCACATAGTTCACCACATTCTAATACAAAAATCATGAAATACAAATACACTCGATAAACTATCGCTTTTCAGTAGAAAAATACCTTTCAAACCAATACACATACCAAATCCATTTGTAAACACACTCCACACCACATACACAATTTAGCAAACACCTTTAGAAATCATAACATGAAATAAAAAATAGAAATCCATCCAATTCCATTTGTACCATAACTTTTCAATCGACTGTCACCTCAAAGACTATTTAAAAAACATTTTTTACTTCACACAAAAACCATATAACAGATTCAAAAATAACATCAAGAATACTAAAATTACGCAATTATGTCAAATCATGGAATCAAAAATCTCAACCTTAAAAACTTCTTAAATTTGGTCGAAAACCAAAATTTCACCTCAAGTGGACACTATAAATGTAATAAAACCCACAACATCCAGATTAAGAAAGAAATTCTTGATATAACCTTTATTAGGTCAACCGACTAGTTGGAGAAATTGAAACCCAAAGGATAAGGAGAAGGAGGAATAAATAAATAATGGAAGGACTTACATAATGATTCATTGATGTTCTTCACCAAAACGACCCCAAAATTGAGGGCCCATGTAGTAAAAATGGGGAGGTTCATAGGGAAACAAATCCTATGAATGGGGATAAATTGGTGCAATTTGTGTTAGATTGAGGCTGTGAGAAAGGATTATTTCCCAATTTTTAATGACCCGGTAAGGTCACATTGTTTGTCCCGGAGACCAAACACCCTTTAGATAGACCATTCACTGAAGAAAAAACCATTATTTTTGGCGCATGGTTAGAAAAATTCTCATGCTACAAGATGTGATGCTTGGATAGTCCAAATTTTTGGGGCCCACTCTCTCTCATGGTCTTCTGCATGGTTTCAACTAATCGGGTTCCATCTATGAACCAAATTTTTTCATCAACCCAAATTATTGTTTTCACCCAAAACAAACGGGGAAGCCACAAGACTATGATAAGACGTTGAATGAAAAATTTATTAACTAAAAAAAATTGTGGTTGTGAAGATTGCACCCACCATAAAAACATCACGCCCTCAGAATGAAACTTTATGTGTGATCAGAGAAAAAAACATGAACTGCTCCTCAACCCAATATTTCCATTCCCATGTCTTATGATCATCATTTCCATTATACCAACAAAATTAGAACAAGGGCATCAAATTTCCCTGAATAACATTCTCTTGGTAATCCACAATTCCCATTGTCCACTCAAACATATAAGAATCAAATTCCATCTCAAACTCTTCCCTGTTTAGAACATGAGATGAGTCCATATTGTACATTTACAACTATAATAAATTGAACAAAAAATGAATTAATGTGAACTAAGATAGAAATTAAAAACATTATAACATAATATAAAGACTCTCTCTAATCCCAAAAGGCTCTGATGTAAGTTAAATTATCATCCCAAAATTACTAAGATGATGGTGAACCAACAGTGGATCCATAATTACAAAAACCCAATCACTAATATGGAACTCCAAGGATCGACACATCTGATAAGAATAAGACATGTGGTGAATCTACAAAATCAATAAAAACTTCATGATCAAATAGATCTTACCATTCATCTCATGCAAGAGACTTAATCAGAACAGCAAGTTATCACCCACCTCAACCAAACATAATGGTGACCGACCTGAACAATTATAGATTGCCTCAATGGGATCCATTATTGTTGATGATTTATAACTATTATTCTCTGAAATATAAATAAACCCAAAATGGTTGTCCCATATTCTTTAAAAATCCAACTCAATTTCTTAATTCATGTCTTCTAATATCTGATTCACTCAATCCATATGACCATTCATTTGAGGGTGGTATGTCATGATTAACTTGATTGGAAACCACATTTCTTTTTGGAGGCCTTCCCAAAATCAAAAGGTAAAATGCGTGGTCCTTGTGTGAAATTATTTCCAGCTGGACACCATAATGCCTCATTATCTCCCTAAGATACAACTAGCCAAAATGTTCCACATTTTTTAAATCCTTTACCCAAACAAAAGGGACTGATTTGGTTAGATGGCCAATCACTACCAATAAGGAATTATTTAATCATGGTGAATGTGGTCCACCAATGATAAAATCCCCAGTGACTTCATCCCACATCGATATAAAAATAATAAATGGATATTGGAATCTAGAGTGATTTTAGTTCTCTTCATTAAACTGCTAACTCATATAACACCAAGATAAAAAGTCAGAAATATTACATCTCTTTCATAGACAGAAAAACCGATTAATCACATCATAAAAAACATGGTTTTCTTTGGATGAACATCCCAATAATACTAGTGGTTATTCTATATAAAAATCTTCTATAATGATAAAGACACCACTATGTGACCAATGAATAAAAAATACATCATCTGAAGACAAAACAACTTAATGGGAACCTCCCTACAAATTAAAAACTACCTAGACTATTTTCAAAACTCATTACTTGAATTGTCATTCAGAATCAACTCCTGGAGAGAGATTTTTATCAACAAAGTGGCCAAAAAAGCACCACTGCTATGCTATCTGATCTCCAAATGCCTTAGGGGAAAAAACAGAAAAAAAGCTCATCACTAGACAATTTTGATCCTTCACTAATACAATAAAAGGAAAATTTATATGTTATGAATATAATAAAAACTATTCTCCAAATAGATAGTTAGTCAAAATATTCAATTCATGAATCACTATCTCTACCTCCATGTCATGAGTGTGGTAGTTATTTTTGTGTGGTATTCATTATAGAGAACTGTAATCCATCACATAGTCATCCGAAATCAACACCCAACCAAGAGCTATACATGAGGCAACACAATAGAACTCACATCCCTTAACAAATTTTTTGGATGATCAAAATAGGGGCTATGGTCAACCATCACTTATGCTCCATGAATTATGCCTTCTATTGTGGGGTATATTCAAACATCGCCTCATTTTGGTTTAGTTACATATTGGGAGAACCTATCTAATAAAAATTTGTTAATTATTCCTATAATACCCTTCCTTAACCAAAATGATTCTAATTTCCAAAATTTTATTTTTCTAATCCCATGAAATCAATGCACTGAGATTCTATGGATCTAATAAACCCCATCATTTTGATATCACATGATTATATAACATAACCGTCTACATCTAGAAATTACACATGGAAAACATGTCATAATGTTAATGATCAAGAAGTGTCCCTATTGCAATCATCAATTGTTGCTCATGTTCTTCATTGATCATGGAGTATAATGTGGGTTTACCTTAAAATAAAATGAAAATGGTGTCAAGATACTGATGAATCAACCTTTTCAAGAGTTCTATAAAGTATTCTAGAGAATTTTTCAACCCAAAAGACATGAGAAAATACTCAAAATGTTCTTACCTACTTGGGAAAGCTGTTTTAGGGATATCCACCACTCTAACATTGACCTGGTCATTCACTAAATTCAGGTATATCATGGAGAACCACATCTCCTATAAGGAACCAGCCTTAATCATTACTTAATCTTGAGATATTTCAAGAATACACATTGTGGATCCTTTCAGGTTTAGAGTTTTAGAGAATTAAATCATAAAACATGCATTAAATTCCACATTTAAACAAAGTGGTTACATAAAAGATAGTATTCATTTTTCACATAAACGGAAACATATTTAAAATAAAACATGGATAATTTCTTGACACTTCCTTGAAAATATCATCATATCATGTACCTTCCCTTGACCTGTGAAAAAACATTTCAAAAACTTGGGATGAGCATAAAAAGCTCAGTAAGGGATACAAAAATATGGAAAGGAAACATGAGTAAATGTATACATAAGAATTAATGAAATCATACTTTACCCATAATACATAAGTACTTTAACATTCCTCGTCAAATCATGAATAAATCATAAGACATAAAAGGTAACTTGAGGCATTCATAACATTCTTACGTAGGGAGTAACCCTCTTGGTTACGTTTGGAATACCCATCATAGTATATTCCCTAAATCTCTTTAGAGAAACCTTAACGTTTAACTCCTTCACGTTACCCAATGCATTAGAGGGATATATCGGGTTCACCTGCCCTTAGTTTATCACAAAACCGCCCATCTTCATAATAATTCCCAAGAACCATAACATAATCGTATCACATAAATCATGCATAAAGGAAACATAACATTTACACATTTTAATCACAAGATATCTATACAACACATTGATATAATAAAAAAAATTTGAATTTCAATACAAAAATATAAGAAAATTAAAACATGGTATTTATTTTTTTTCATTTTAAAAAACATTAGGTTAGGGCTTGTAGAGGAAGCCGAAACTCAAATAATAGTCACGGTAGCAGAAAGTCATTGTTTCCGCATACGTACGACAAAAACATTCCCTTTAGTCATTTAGTAAAATGCTTCGTATAAAAAAGATTCCTTTTGAATAGACATAAAATTCAAAGGGATTTATACACCATAAAAAGAATGTTGTGCATAAAACATAATATGCCTCAATTAAAGGATATTGAGACGAAGTCCCATACCTCGTATCCGACTTGACTCGATCGTTCTTTAATCTCCAGAATAATAAACTTGAGTTAATTTCTATTTTCATAAGAAATTTTTTGAAGTTAATTATTCCTTTTATATCACGTATTACCATGTCATGAACACTATGTAATTATTTAAATTATTAACAGTCGTTTTAACGATCATTGCTACTTGAGTCAAAAATAAATTCTTTATAATTACAAGTTTGTTCATGGGGTAAAATATACATTATATCCAGAATTTTATTCATTATGTAGATATCATATATATAATATATATCCATCATATACATGCATTTTTAATATTACATAACATTTAGAGGTAAGAAATGAAATGCACCGTTCTTGGAGACGGTAATCCGTACGTACGCATGAACGCTACTTCCATTTCTATTTCATATTTAATGGAATTAAAACATAATGATACATAATAGTTTTATAATTCCAGTATGGTATCATATATAATATCATTAAATATATCTTTTATTTGTACAACATATGGTATTAATGAATCAAATCACTTTGAGGGGGCGGTAGTCCGCACTTCCTTAAATGAAGATATCACGATTACCCATAATGGAAACCATAAAGGTATTCCATAAATGAAAAATACAGAAGCTTAAGGAAAAATTAAACATATTATATATCATATATAAATATAGTGACATCTTTATGGACACCTTTGAAGGTTTTAAAAGAATATTGAACAATCATCGTTTCGTGAGGCAGAAGTTCACCATCCACAGAAACAGTATGTTCTTTATCCATTAGATGTAGGTGTGTTTAAGTGTAGCTAGAATCCTTACTCTAACAAAATCCTTGTATATTGAATATACTGGAGTTGTTATTAATGAAATGAATAAAAAGAGTTTAGGGGGTTGGAGAAGCAAAATAAAACAAAAGAACACAAGTGAAGACATTACCTTAAAATCGGGTAACTCCCTTTGGTTTGACCCAAAAGGGTTTCTTGAAGAGCTTCCCGCCTGAGGTAAGGCTTCTAGGATTAGGAGAGGGATGTGGAGAGATAAAATGATAAGAGATTGGCCTATCTAAAGGCTTGAGAGGTGTGGGTAAGGAGGTAGAGGTGGGGGCCATTTATAAGAGGAGAGGCGGGGCACTCTTGGAAGGGTATAAAATTTTACTTTATTTTCAAATGAGTTTTGGATTTAAAAAGGTTCCAAACTGATGTATTTCTAGGATAAGGTGATAAGAGTTCGAAATCCACCCATAAAATTGGTTTTTGACATGTGTAGGTCTTAGATTTTACATTATCTTTTCATTTTATTTAAATCGTTAAATAATGAGGAAATCGTTGAGTCATCCTGATGTCATAAATAATTTAAAAAAACACTATGACGTAGGAAATATTTTAATCATTCCAATGACTATATATAGTCAAAAATATGACTTTTATAACCCCATGTAAAAATTGTTTTAGTAAAACGATACATGTTTGTGTCATTTTTACTTTTACTTTAAATAAAAGGCATTAATGTCTTTATCATACCCAAGTGGCTCCATGGGGTCCCAAAAATCAACCCATGGGTTGTCTTGGTCGGAGATGACTCATCCAATATGGTTAGGACAAGTGTCAAGAAATTTTTATTTTAATATAATATCATATTTACCTTAAATCACACTAATTGCCTTTAATCGCGATTAATAAAACATAAAAGTTACTTTTCATCAGAAATAATTTTCATCCCATTGAACCAAATTTTACTTAATAATGAAAATAATTTATATTGTATTTTTTAAATTCAAATCACAGAAGTGGTAACCTTCCATTTAAACGAAAAATCAGTTTTTGTAACTACCACTTTGTGGTTTCACTATTCATAAAAAATTATGGTTTTTCAGAAAAATTCCAAAAATTCACCCTAACCTATATTTGATATTCTGAATTCAAAAATGATGTCTATTTTAACAAATTCATAACATATAAGTTGCATTAATTAATTTTATAATTAAATCCTACTGTCAAATCAGATATCGTGTTTTTAAAAAACAATATCTATCAAAAGATTGACACTCGTTTATGTCTAATATCAAAGTGATATTAATTACAATGACCACCATTGGATTAAATGGTAAAAATATATTCTAATTTCACTTTAAAACCAATTAAAAATATAATCTAACTATATAAATAAATTATATTAAAAATAGGTCTTGAAATAAAATACAACACTTTTCACTATTCATTAAAAAAATGAACATTATCAGAAAAATACCAGAAATTTATCCAAAGTAAATTTAAATGCCCCAATCATAAATAATATGTCTATTTTGACAAATATATCTTATAAAATTGTCAAAATTTATATTTAAAATGGTTCACCATCAAAAGGCGGTAAAACAATCTTTTAAAAATATTAGAGTATTTCATGCTTAAGATTGGATTTATTCTCATTTTAAGCCTCTAAAGCACTATCTAATTCATAAATAGACATAGATAAGAATATCTATTATTCATTACTTACTTGGGATGTTAAATCCTTCTCCCCTTTAGAAAATTCCATCCCCACAATTTATTTACTTATCGAATAAGTGGGGGTATTTATCCCTCATTACATTTTAAGATTCTCATGTTACCTATTCACTCATGTGGTTATTCCACAAAACCTTTACATGATGAATCACTTTATTCCGAAACACTTGCTCCCTGTGATCAAGAATCTGAACCAGTTGTTTTTCATAAGATAGATTCTCTTCCAACTGAACTACCTCTGGACTCAAAACATGAGATGGATCTGGCTTGTACTTCCTTAACATTGAACCATGAAAAACATTGTGTACCTGATATAAACACGGAGGTAAATCCACTCAGTATGCAACTGATATAACTCACTCACGAATTTCATATGGTCCAATAAACCTTGGGCTCAGCTTTCCTTTCTTACAAAATCGCATCACTCTTTTCCATGGTGATACTTTGAAAAAAATATGATAACCTAACTCAAAAGAGAGATCCTTCCTCCTGTTGTCCGCATAACTCTTCAACCTGCTCTAAGCTGTTCTCACGTGTCTCTGTATCATATAAACGTTTTCTTCCAACTATTCTACAAATTCCGGTCCCATCAACTTCCTTTCACCCACTACATCCCAGAAATCTAGAGTTCGACACCGCTTCCCATATAATACCTCAAATGGTTCAATCTGTATACTAGAATGAAAACAGTTATTATAAGAAAATTCAACCAAAGAAAGTTATTGGTCCCAAATTCCCTGATAATCCATCAAACAAGCACGTAGAGTATCCTCCAATGTCTGGATTGTTCATTTTGACTGCCCATCTGATTGAGGATGAAAAACTGTACTAAAATTTAATTCAGTACCCAACGACTTCTGAAGGCCTTTCCAAAATTTAGAAGTAAACCTAGGATCACGATCGGATACAATGGAGAGGGGAACTCCATGTAACCTGACTATATCTTTAAGATACAAACGAGAAAGTTGATCTATGGAAAAAGTATCTCGTATAGCAAGGAACTGAGTAGATTTAGTCAAGCGATCAACAATAACCCAGATTGCATTTTTACCTCAAGGTGTCTTCGGCAATCCCACAATGAAGTCCATGGATATATTTTCCCATTTCCACTCTGGCACTGGTAAAGGATGAAGCATCCCTTTCTGTAACTTCTGCTCTGCTTTATCCTCATGACAAGTCAAATAATTCACAGTAAAATCAGTAATATCTCTTTTCATTCCGTCCCCCCAGTAATACTCTTGAATATCTCTATACATTTTAGTACTGCATGGATGAACTGAAAACAGAGAACTATGAGTTTCACATAACAACTCTCTCTTCTACTGTGAATCACATGGCACACACAATATCTTCCCAAATATCAATACACAATCATTATCAATGTTGAATTCAGGCAACTTACCCTTCTGAACAAGCTCTACCTTTTTCTGCAACTCACTGTCTTGATTCTGTGCTTTCTTAATTCTGTCTGATAGAGGAGATTTCACTGATACCTGAAACAAAATAGATGAACATCCACACCAACAACTTCTTTGAAAAAGTTCATCAAATCCTTAACCAAAGGATGATGTTCCAAACACAACATTGTTAATGAAGCATTACTTTTTCCACTCAAAGCATCATCCACTTTATTTGCTTTTCCTGGATGGTAATGAATTGTACAATCATAATCCTTGATTAATTCTAGCCATCTCCTCTATCTCATGTTCAATTATTTATGTGTAAATATACACTTTAAACTTTTGTGATCAGTATATATTTCACACTTTACTCCATACAAATGATGCCTCCAAATTTTTAAATAAAAAACAACAACAGTTAATTCCAAATCATGTGTAGGGTAATTTACCTCAATAGATTTCAAATGACGTGAAACATAAGAAATTACCTGATCATTCTGCAGTAGAACGCAACCAAGTCCTTTCAATGAAGCATCCCTGTAGATAGAAAAATCCCCATTCTTGGAAGGTAGTGCCAAAACTGGAGCATTCACCAATCTTCTTTTCAGTTCCTGAAAACAATCATCACATTATATTGTCCAGATAAACGTAACACCCTTCCGAGTTAGTTTATTCATTAGACTAGATAACCAGGAAAAATTTCTAACAAACCTTTATTAATATCCTGCCAAACCACGGAAGCTACGAATCTCAGTTACATTTGTGGGTATTGGTCATTCTTCAACAACCATTGTTTTTGCAGGATCAATAGTTATCTCATCTTTAGAAACAATGTGACCAATGAAAGAAATTTGTTGCAACCAGAACTCACACTTAATGAATTTCCCATAAAATTTCATTTCTTCTAAGGTTTTCAAAATAACCCTTAAATGTAATCCATGCTAATCTTGACTTTTAGACAACACCAAAATATCATCAATGAAAACCACCACAAACATATCCAAGAACTCATGGAAAATTATATTCATTAAGTCCATGAATACAGTAGGTGAATTGGTTAGCCCAAAAGACATTACTACAAATTCATAATGGCCATATCTTGTACGAAATGCGGTCTTCAGAACATCTTCTTCCTTCACATTCAACTGATGGTACCCCGATCTCAGGTCAATATTTGAAAAAAAAACTGAACTCCCTAGAGCTGATCAAACAAATCATCAATATGAGGAAAAGGATATTTGTTCTTAATAGTGATATTATTCAAGGCTCTATAATCAATTCAAAGTCTCATAGAACCTTCTTTATTTTTAACAAATAAAATAGGAGCACCCCATGGTGATGTGCTGTGTAAAAAGAAACCTTTCTCTAATAAATCTTTCAATTTCTCTTCAACTCTAAAAGTTCAATTTGATCCATTTGATAAGGGGGTTTTGAAATTGGATTAGCATCAGGAAATAGGTCAACAGTATACTCAACTTCCCGATATGGTATTTTTCTAGGCAACTCATCGGGAAAAACATTAGGATACTCATTTACCACTGGAAAATCATTAATCTGAACAGTTACTTTGTTTTCAACAATATGTGCAAGGTAACATTCATTTCCATCTTTTACAAGTTTCTCATCCTCTTGATATGTTATCAACAGTAAGGGTTCATTCTTGTACACACACTGAATTCCTTTCTGAAAAGAAACTTCTTTAGCTCTACAATCAATCATAACATGGTAAATAGAGATCCATTCCATACCCCGGATAACATCAAACTCTATAAGATGTTAAAAAATAAGATTTTCAAGTAGGTTCATTCCACGGATAAGGATAGGAAGATACTTATAAATTCTTTTCACCTCAAAATTTACCCCAGGTGTTTTTACCACAAGTTCAGGAGTCATTTCTTGAGATGGTATTCCCATTTTACTAGAAAAGTTTTCAGAGATGAAGGAATGTGTAGACCCCAAATCAAACAACACAATGGAATAATCTGAAAAAAAAAACAAAGTACATGATACCACTTCATTTGATGGACCAACATCTGCTGAATTAGTTGCAAAGGATTTCACCACCCGTTTCTGCTTGTATTCTTACTACTTCCCATCACTCGAGCTCTTTGTCGTACACTCGTTTGCATAATGACCCATCTCATTGCACTTAAAACATTTCACTATCTATAAATCAAATTTGGTCTTACCATCACCTTGATATTTTCCAGTGCAATCACGAGCCTTATGTCCCATCTTACCACATCGATACCACTTTCCAAAATTCAGAAGACATTCACCAGTATATCTTTTACCACATTTATCACCAACTGGAAACTTATTTTTCTTACCATCATACTTTTTTGAATAATTCTTCCCTTTCTCCTACCACCTCGGTCTCTTCTTCTGTTGGTTGTTATAGAACACTTGATCATCGGAAACCTCCATTTCCACCTTCTCAGCACATCGAACAAGCTTTTCATAACATTTGAACTCACTAGAAGCTAATTCCCTTCGATATTTCGGCTTTAATTCTGAGTAAAAATGATGGCATTTACTATCAAGGTCTCGGAAAAAAATTGGAGCATACCTTTCCAATCGAGTGAACCTTTCTTCATAAGCAGCCACTAAGTCTTCCTCTAGTCTCAATTCCATGAATTTTTTTTCTATCCTAAGTCGAACAGCTTTAGGAAAATATTTCTCAAGAAACATACCTTTGAATTCATCCCAACCGAGAGAATCAATCTCATCAGCGTCCCTGATATTTTTAACCATTGGCCACCACTGATCTGCTTCACCCTCCAAACGTTAAATAGAAAGGCTAACCTTTTGATTAATTGAACACCCCATAACATCGAAAATATTCTCCAGTGCTTTAATCCACCCTTCAGCTAGAACAGGGTCAAATGATCCTCTGAATGATGGGGGTTGTTTCCTCATGAAATGTTCCACTACTGACATGTTCCTATACGGTTGATCTAGATGATCTCGTGCATGGATACCACCACCATTTATCACTTGAGTCAACTGTGCCATTACTGCAACAAACTGTTCAGTTCAAATTCCGACCATCTCAGGATGCTGATTCGGAAGGTCATTTCCTTCTGTATGCCTTCATAGCACTACTACCTAGTTTCCTCTTTATAAAACCATTCTGAACAAATATTTCTTAGATAAAGAAACATGGTAATCTTCAAATGCTATATCATTTCAACTTGAACATAAAAAAAATATTTTTGGATAACCATTTAATAGAATTATAACTCCTAATGTTATCTAAACCGGCCTATGATACCATCTATAAGGCCCCAACCTTAAACATTACTTAATCTTGAGATATTCCAAGAATACACATTGAGGATCTTTTCAGGTTTAGAGTTTTAGAGATTTAGATCATAAAACATGGATTGCATTCCACATTTAAACAAAGTGGTTACATAAAAGATAGTATTCATTTTTCCCATCAACGGAAACATATTTGAAATAAAACATAGATTCTTTCCTGAAACTTCCTTGAAACTATCATAATATCATGTACCTTTCCCTTGACCTGTGAGAATACATTTCAAAAACTTGGGATGAGCATAAAAAGCTCAGTAAGGGATATAAAAATATGGAAAGGAAACATGAGTACATGTATACATAAGAATCAATGAAATTATACATTACCCATAAAACATAACCACTTTAACATACCTCATCAAATCATGAATAAATCATAGAAATCATAAGTCATAAAAGGTAACTTGAGGCATTCATAAAATTCTTACATAGGGAGTAACCCTCTTGGTTACGTTTGGAATACCGATCACAGTATATTCCCAAAATCTCTTCTGATAAACCATAACGATTAACTCATTCACATTACCCAATGCATTGGAGAGCTATATTAGGCTCACTCACCCTTAGTTTATCATGGAACCATCCGTCTTCATAATAATTCCCAAGAACCATAACATAATCCTATCACATAAAATGTGCATAAAGGAATCATAACATTTCCACATTTCAATCACAAGATATCAATACAACAAATTGATATAATAACAACATTATGAAAACCATTTTAAATACCATAATAAAATAAAAGTAAAACATGGTATTTATTTTTTCATTTTAAAAACAAGTTAGTTTATGGCTTGTAGAGGAAGCTGAAACTCAAATATTAGTCACTACGGCGGAGAAGTCGTTGTCACCGCATACGTACGACAAAAACATTCCCTTTTTTCGTTTAGTAAAATGATTCGTATAAAAAAACTCTTTTCAAATAAATTTAAAAGTCAAAGGGTTTTATACACTGTATAAATGAAAGTTGTGTATATAACAAAATATGCCTCAATGAAAGGAGATTGAGACGAAGTCCCATACCTCGTAGACGACTTGAATCGATCGCTCTTTAATCTCCTGAATAATAAACATGAGTTAATATCTACTTGCTTAAGAACCTTTTTCAAGTTCATTATTCCTTTTATGTCACTTTTTACCATGTCATGAACACTATGTAATTATTTAAGTTAAAAACGGCCGTTTTAATGATCATTGCTACTTGAGTAAAAAATAAACTCTTTATAATTACAAGTTTGTTCATGGGGTAAAATATCCATTATATCCAGAATTATATTTATTATTTAGATATCATATATATCATATATATCTATTATATACATGCATTTATAATATTACATAACATTTAGAGGTAATAAATGAAATGCATCGTTCATGGAGACGGTAAGCTGTACGTACGCATGAATGCTACTTCCATTTCTATTTCATATTTAATGGAATTAAAACATAATGATACATAATAGTATTATAATTACAGTATAGTATCATATATAATATCATTAAATCTATCCTTTATACATACCACATATGGTATTAATGAATTAAATCACTTTGAGGGGCGGTAGTCCGCTCTTCCTAAAATGAAGATATCGCGTTTAGCCGTAATGGAAACCATAAAGGTATGCCATAAATAAAAAATACAGAAGAATAAGGAAAAAATAAACATATTATATATCATATATAAATATAGTGACATCTTAATGTCCACCTTCAAAGGTGTTAAAAGTATATTGAACAATCATCTTTTCGTGAGGCAGAAATTCACCATCCACAGAAAAAATATGTTCTTTATCCATTACATGTAGGTGTGTGTATGTTTAGCTCGAATAATTCTTATAAAAACATCCTAGAATATTGAAGATACTGGAGGTGTTACAAAAGAAATTAATAAAAAGAGTTTAGGGGGTTGGAGAATGAAAATAAAATAAAAGAACACAAGTGAAGACATTATCTTAAAATCGGGTAACTCCCTTTGGTTTGAACCAAAAGTGATTCTTTAAAAGATTTCTGCCTAAGGTAAGGCTTCTATGATGAGGAGATGGATTTTAAGAGACAAAATGATCAGTGAATGGCCGATCCAAAGGCTTGAGAGGTGTGGGTAAGGAGGTAGAGGTGGGGGCCTTTTATAAGAGGAGAGGAGGGGCACTCTTGGAAAGGTATAAAATGATACTTTATTTTCAAATGAGTTTCGGATTTTAAAGGTCCCACATTGATGTATTTCGAGGATAAGGTGATAATAGTTCTAAAGCCACCCATCCAATAGGTTTTTTATATGTGCAGGTCTTATATTTTACATTATCTTTTCATTTTATTTAAATCGTTAAATAATGAGGTAATCGATGCATCATCATGATGTTATTAATAATTTAAATAAAATACTATGATGTAGGAAATATTTTTAGCTTTCAAATTACTATTTATAGTCAAAAATATGACTTGTATAACCCCATGTAAAAATTGTTATAGTAAAACAATACATATTTGTGTCATTTTTACTTTTACTTTAAATAAAAGGCATTAATGTCATTATCTTACCCAAGTGGCTCCATGGGGTCACAAAAATGGACCCATGGTTTGTATTGGTCTTCCATGACTCATCCAATAGGGTTAAGAAAAGGTTCAAGATATATTCATTTTATTATAATATCATTTTTACCTTAAATCACACTAATTACCTTTAATCGTGATTAATAAAACTTAAAAGTAAATTTTCAACAAAAATTATTTTCATCTCATTGAACCACATTTTACATAATAATGAAAAACATTTATATTGGATTTTTGAAATTCAAATCACAGAAGTGGTAAAGTTCCATTTTAACGAAGAATCAGTTTTTGTAACTACCACTTTGTGGTTTCACTATTCATAAAAAATTAAGGGTTTTCAGAAAATACAAAAAATTCACCCTAAGATATATTTGATATTCCAAATTCAAAAAGGATTTCTATTTTACCAAATTTATAACATATAAGTTTTATTAATTAATTTTATAATTAAATCCCGCTGTCAAATCAAATAGCGTGTTTTTAAAAAATAATATCTATCAAAAGATTAACACTCGTTTATGTCCAATATCAAAGTGATATTAATTCCAATTACCACCATTGGATTAAATGGTAAAAATATATTCTAACATCACTTTAAAACCAATTAAAATGATAATCTAACTATTTAAATAAATTATATTAAAAAGGGGTTTTGAATTAAAATATAACACTTTTCACAATTCAATAAAAAAATGAACATTATCAGAAAAATACGAGAAACTTATCCAAAGTAAATTTCAATGTCCCAATAACAATGAATAAGTTTATTTTGACAAATATATCTTATAAGATTGTCAAAAGTTATATTAAAAAATGGTTCTCCATCAAAAGGATGTAAAATAATCTTTTAAAAATATTAGAGTATTCCATGCTTAAGATTGGATTTATTCTCATTTTAATCCTCTAAAACACTATCGAAATCATTAATAGACATAGATAAGAATATCTATTATTCATTACTTACTTGGGATGTCACATACCCCACCTAATATGTCAAATATATAATAAATGCGATGCAATTGGAACTTGTTATTGATCAACAACTTATTCTCCATCTCGAAATTGATGCCCAATTTGAGTGATCCAACAATATTCTTTCAAAATAAAACATGGTCTGCCCATGATAATTGTTTTGGAAAATGATTCCTTTGGATTCCCAATATTCCACTTGTATAAATAATTCCATTAATATTATAAGGGTGAGATGGTATGATGAAAAGATATCAGTTGTGTCCCACATCCCAAATAGATGGTGTACTCCACATCTTGCTCCAAATGAAACTCTATGAAATATTTTGGAAATACCTCTGAGAACTTATAAACCATTATATGTAATCCACCTTTCGAACCATCACAAAAATCCTACAACATGAGTGACTTGATCTAAAAAACGGGACTTCCTAACTCTATCAGTGGCATCCCAACACATCTGGACAATAGACCCCATTCACATTGGAGAACATTAGATATCTCATCATGTTCCAAAAATATAACAACAATTGTTTAATGTAAATATATATTATATCATTTTTTAATATACCTAATACATTAAGAAAGAAGTCTCCCAAAAGATTCTCCAAGACTATAACACCTCTTAGATATTTCATATGTAAAATATATACTTATAACATGATTATGGAAAAAATAAATTCTCTTTTAATATATTCTCATTAAGGGTATAGAAAGGTACATATGTAAGTATAAACATGAGGAAAAGGATATGAGAACATGATCATAACATCAGATAATCATACACTGTATATTAAATATCATAAATAAGAATCATGGTATAAATATTAGATGTTAATCTAAAAAGAATCATAAGGTAAACAACAACATAATCCCTGAAAGCATAATATAAGAATAATATTTGGAATTTATTCATACATATAAACATCTAATTTCATTCCCTATAAGTGAGGATTCATTTCTAGAACATATCTGGGCAATTCACATGGATGACATCTACTAGGAATGACATACCACCATCCACAATCACATTCCTATCCTAGTATGGGATTGGGATTCACCATCTCCATATAGTTGATTGGGTTTTCCAATCTTCCCATAGTGGATTAGGCTTCCTCAAATTCCAATAGTGGATCAGGTTTCCCCATCTCCACTTAGTGGACTCAAATTCCCCATATTCCCATAGTGGATCAGGATTCCCGATCATCCCATAGTGGATCTGTCTAGTCAACATAAATCCCATAATTATCTCATGAGATATAAATCAATAACCAATGTATTGTTGGGAGATATATGTCCCACCCATATAATAAAAAATAATATATATGTGTGCAACTAAATTGTAATCATTCATCATATAAAAAAATAAAATTTAATTGGAATAAAATAAATTAATTATATCATTCCATGAGGAAAAAATATAGGTTTAATTATAATTTCATGAATGTATAACCCCTAAAAATAAGCAGGTTCCATAAGAACCTAACCCATAAATTTTAAACGGGTTTCCTAAGCATATATCATATGAAAGAGAAACGCGTTTCATAATTATCATTCCATCAAAACATAAACCATTTATAGAAAGGATATGAATGCATCATTTCGTTTATTTTCTAGTAAACACAGGAGTGACACAAACATATGTCCTTTTATAAAGAAAATAATTTATAAATATCATTTTAAAAATATTATTAAGGATATTTTATTTTATTTTTTGAAAAATTATTTTAAAAACATAACACCATTTAAAATATATTTTCATTGCAAATAAACATGAAATATTATAAAAGAATCTAGAAAATAGTATGAAAATTATTTCTGGGACAACTTATAAAGAAGCTTGAAAACATTCCAAAAAGTTTTCTTCTTGAAAATCAATTTAATTTCATGGATTTTTTGTGTATTATTATCTTTGGAATTTTATATGTAATTATTTTGAGACCGAGCATGGATATGACACATCATTCTAAGGCCCGGTGAGCTTGGAATGGTGGTTTGATCTTTTTTAAGCTAAGTGAGTTGGTATGTGTGCGTAGTTGTTGGAGATTCTGTAACACCCTGAACCCAGTTACCCAGAGTCAGTGCATTATTACATAACATTGGCATGATCACAAAGGATCAAGTCTCGAAAGACGGATTAGTTTAGTAGTCTTGGAAACAGTAGATATATTCAGAAGTCTAACATTAAATCATAAGGTAAAAAAACTACAATAACATCTTGTCTTCATATCCCCTCATACTATCCCTGCATGTCATTCATAAATTACTTCTTCACATCCTGGGAAAAATAAAACATTGAAAGGGGTGAGCTCAGATGCTCAGTAAGGATAACAATATAGCAGAAGCTATCATAGATAAGCATAATCACTTAAAGCAAATTTATATCTAAAACAAAATCCTTTTAAACATGAACATCAGCATAATATGGCAAAGATAAAATGAAATAATTCCATTTACTTACTCACATGGATATTCTACTCATCCAACAATCACATGAAATATCAATAACCACTTTCTTAATGATGGAATGCATAATTCCATACTATCATAACCACGTAGCCAATGCCTCGTGCCAAGACTACCAATAAGATTTTTTCAAGGCCTCCTGCCAAGACACTAGTTTGTCTCATGAGACCTACCGATGCATCGAGGAGCTATAGCGGGCTCCACCCATCACTTAATAAGTCCAATTCATTCCTCATATGAAAATTTTTAAACATAACATAAACATTCGCAATAAAACTAGCATACGAAATGTCAATACTTTATCCACAAACCATGAATGGTATAAAAATAGCACATATACATTCAAACATAAATCATTCAATACAATATGGAATATTGTACTGTATCATATTAACCTCAATCAAGAATGATGATGTATATTGACATAGATGAAAATAATCATCAAAACAATTAGAGTGAAATATCCCCCTTTATCTTTAAATCATTTAAAAGCCACACTATTTATCAAGAATCCATTTAAAATAGATTTTAGAATCAAAGTGTCCCATACCACTCTGAAACTTTTAAAATGAGTTTTAATTTTAAAACGTTAATTTCCATATAAATAAATCCCTAAATATATGTTTAAAACATGGACATTAATGATAAATATTTAGAAGAATAAGTCATTAAAACATTTAAAAATGGTATTTTAGTTTGAGTTTCTAACCAAAAGAGAGACACTTGAATACAAATAATTGAGGAAATAAATTTTTTTTAACATCATGAGAATAAAGGGATTCATGATATTCTATGTAAAAGTACATTATATACACCATATAAAAGTGATTTGGTGTATAACAACAATGAAGTCTCAATGGAATGTAAATTGAGATGAAATATTTCATAAAGGTGGTATAATTAGGTTAAGGATAAATAAACGACATAATTATGTGTGAAAAATATAAATACACTAAATATGATTGGATATTCAGTGTAAAATAATCAAAGGACATTCACACATATTCTTGTAAAAACAACACCAATGAATTGGATGTTTATCCCACCAAATCGAGATTGAGTAAAAGTTACTCTTATCAAGTTCATACCGATGACTTGAGAATTTATAGATAGATGAATTATGTGTATAAAAAGAAAATCCACAGAAAGGGGGGTGTAATTTGTGAAATAATCAAATTAATAGTGATTCTACACATAATCATGGTGTAAAATAATCAATGAAGTATCCGTAAAGCCGAATAAATGGAAATTGAAATTTAAAATTCCCTTATTGATATGGTAACATACAAAACATACACCCTTGAAAGAAGGATCATAATATTATGATGAAAATATACATGAATTAATGTATATTACACAATGAATACAAACATGGGCAGTACACACACCACATGTAATAAATAAGTGGCGAACAATGGAATTCTCACAGAATTAAAAGTGAGATAAGAAACCCCTTACTTTGTACATTTTCCTTGGTTGAGGGTAGGTTAACCACCTGTATAATGGTGAAATAATTGTTATTAAATTATACAAGAATCATGTATATTAATATGATATCATATATGATCTTTTAAAATTTCTTTGTTAATAATATCTTAGTATTATCGTCATTTCGGGTGTTAACTTACTCATTTTCATTGATATGTTTTGTTACGTAAGACATGTTTGTCATGGATAGGATGTTTATTATTCATATCCAGAATTATATCAAGTCTCTAAACATTATTTTGAAATCATAAAATGATAAATATACTTGAATGGATACGATGGAGAATGAATCTCATCGTGTTCGTGGAGACGGTAGTCCTTACGTACGCACGAGTGACAATATCATTATTTTGATATTAAAATAATATATAAATGGATGGTATATCATATATACAGAATCATTATCATGTCATATTTATTATTTACATCAATTACAAATCATTATTATACCAATCCAAATAATAATGTTTTGAATAACAATTACACCATGACGTGGAGACGGTATGCCGTACGTACGCATGTATGGTTATATGTAATTCAAAGGATGGATAGAATACTGAAATATGGTTGTAACATGTTTATAATAACATCAAAGTATATATAAAATACTGGAGTTTTTATTTTATAATGTTAATAACAATGAAATAAGAAGTGGAAGAATAAAGGAACTTGAAAAAGGGTGGTGAAATCATTACCTCTTCTTCGGGTTCTTCCTTTTGATTTGATCAAAAGGGCTCATTATGTTGAGTTTATGACTAAAGTAAGGCCTCTAGGATGAAGTGAGGGAAGTTTAGAGAGTATTTTGGTTGGGTTTGGCCGATCCAAAAGGCTTTGATGGTGTGAATTAATGAGAAGGAGGAGTTCCCTTTTATAAGAGGGGTGAAGGGCACCTTTGGAAAAGCTAGAAATATTATTTTATAATAAATTCAAATTCGGTTTATAATTGCTCCAAAGTGGATTATTTAAAGTTTAAGATGATGATAGGTCAAAAAACATTCAACCAATGGTATTTATACAGGTTTGTGTTACAATAATAACCTTATCATTAAGTATTATCACTTAGTTAATTAGTTTGACACTTACCATGCCAGTTTGTAATTTTATATTATATAGTTAATAAACATACTATATACCTCCTAACGACCACCAAGTGGTCCATTAATGATACAAATATCATGATATACATCTCTTGTCCGAACCATATATTTTTAGAAATTGAATATAAATTAATAATATAATATTTGTTTTAAAAACTCTTTTTTGTCAATTTTGACACTATTTGGGAAATTGATTTTTGTGAAAATCATAACACAGTGATTACTTCGAACAAAGTTAATTAAATCATTACTAACATGTCATATTAACCTACAAAATTAGTGTTAATAATAAAAAGTCTCAAATTATATTTATTTGTGTATTTATAATATAAATTATTTTAATTTTCCACTTTTATGGTAATTACTACATCACCATTGGTTCAAAAATATATTAAATTATTTAATGTCTAAAAATTATAAATAAAATAATTTTATGTAGAAAATCTTTTTATATTTCTAATGAATATTTATAGTCAAAAATACAACATATAAAACCCTTTGTAAAAATTGTTTTTCTAAAAGATATATGCTTATGTCATATTTGTATTTGTTTTAACTTAACAAAAATAAAGTGTCCATATCACTTAAAAGTGGCTCCATGGGGTCCTAAAATCAACCCGAATATTCCCATGGTCGGAAATGATTCTAGCAATAAGTTTAAGACACGTTTTAGGGTAATTTAGTATTATTATAATATTATTTTTTAACCCTTATTTACAGGATTTACCCATTAACCATGGTAAATAAAATATTTACCGAAGTAATTATTCAAAATGCTTAAAAATAAATGTTACCTATTTAAACAATTTTTCCATCCTGATTCCAAATATGGAATCCATTTTTCCAAATTCAAAACACATAAGTGGCAGAAATTAATTTAAAATTAATTCCCGCTGGCAAAACAAAAAGCGTGTTTTTAAGATATAATAACTACCAAAAGATTGGTACTTGTTTTTGTTCGGTTTAATTGTCAAATTATATCTAATGAATAAAATTGTATTAAATGGTAAAAATATACTCCAAATATATACTAAAAACACTCAAATTCATAATTTATCATTATTAATTATTTTGATTAAAAAAGTTGTTTTTAATTAAAATTTAGTAATTTTCACTATTCATCTAAATATGAATGTTATCCGGAAAGCACCAAAATTTCACCCTAAGCTAATTTCGATATTACGAATCCAAAAATAAAGTCCATTTTTAATGAAAAAATGTATAAAATTTCAATAAGTAGGTATTACTATTCATAACGGCTAGTTTGATCGGTTGTGGTGTGTGTTAGAACTCGATGTTGCGTACAACACACGCCATGGAATTATTCAAAGGGAAACGTACCGTGGATGCTTGGGGTGTTACATTCTACCCTCCTTAAATAAATTGTGTGCTCGCAATTTTTTTTTAAAATTACGCATGAGAATATAATGGAATGTCCCTTATCAGAAATAGAGTCATTAAAACTATCACTTTAATAGAAAGGAAGAGAGGTATAAAGGCCACCCAAGATAACCCATACTAGGATTCCATGTAGGAAAACATGGATATGGATGATAAACAAAGTTTTAAGTTCTGATAGAGAGGGATAGAAAACATGATCAGGAGAAAGTTAACAATAATAAAACCAAAAACTTGTGATGGGACAAACAGTAATTAGTTTCCATGTAGGAAAAGTAAACGGACAACATTTTTATAATTTTTTTAAGATACATTACATAAAGATGAGGAATTCATTTCTGAGATTGACTAATAACATAAATACATATACTTAATTTTTTTGTAAAGTTTCATTCTTTAATAAATTCCAACTAATAACTCATTTTTAAACGATGAGTATTCAAGAAGACTTGGTCACACTAGAAGAGATAGAATAAACTCTTTATATAATCACATGATCCACGAAGGATAAACTATATATTTACCTTGTCTATAGAGATTAATACAAACCAAAATG
The DNA here is from genome assembly GCA_963277665.1 of Viscum album. Classification (NCBI taxonomy): domain Eukaryota; kingdom Viridiplantae; phylum Streptophyta; class Magnoliopsida; order Santalales; family Viscaceae; genus Viscum; species Viscum album. The sequence goes on along the minus strand of OY728127.1, from coordinate 1,146,686,364 downwards.
GTTACTATAAGATCTGATGATCCCACAAAAGGATATTCCACTAATCTTAATTTCTAAAATTAATCCAACAATAACCCAAAGATAAATAAATACCATTCAATAAACAATTGTCCTTAAAATCCTTCAATATAATCCAAACTAATATTGAAACCCAAAACGTAGAAAAATTTGGTTATGTAGTCTTCCATGTTAAATTGTATCTCCAAATGACATCAACTACTCTTAAAGTCACATACTTAAAAGTAATTAACCTAATCACATATTCTCTATTATAGGTTAATCATTTCCATAAATAACTCAAATCACTATAAATCCATAATAAAAACATAGATAAAAATCCACCATTACTCCTCAAATGAAATTCCATAGTATTCTATTTTCCTTGGGCATATAGTTTCTCCAACAAAGCGAACATCTTCCAAAATAACTTTTATCACTTAATCACCATATCATCTTCCTATACTAAGGGTATTCATTTGATAAGACACCAGATCCCAAATAAAATTATTTTTGATAAATAAAATCATTTAACTATAAATAATAGTCACACTAACCATGGACTTCACGTAGTCTAGTGGTAGGAGATAAATCATAATCGCACTTTGGTTGTGGGTTCGATTCTCATAGCTTTGTCTGACGCGACGGGTTGTCCCACGGTCTATGTGTTGTCCTTTTTCAAAAACTATATTTTATAATATTACCAAAATGAGATAAATTCTTCAAAATAACCATAACATAATTTAACCTCAAATGTTATCTCATACCTTGCATTTTAATCCCAAAAAATAATAACTTGTAATTACCTCAAACCCAATGATCATATAAGACGAAATGGTTATTTATAACTATATCCACAAGAGAAAAGACAATTCTTCCTCAAATATCATTTTCACATGATAAATTGTAGAGTTACACATACAAGAAAAAATTCTTCCAAAGTAATCCCATCAATAATGAGCAGTAACACTTTTAAACATTTCACCATCCATTTATTTCCACATAGGTTCTTCACCACATGTTCCATGGGTTCCCACATTGCCTCTTCCATCTTACGATTTCTCCATTGAACTTTTACTGGACGAGTCATCCTGTTTCTCAAAACCTGATCTTTGGTGTGAAGAATTCTGATAGGATCTTCACAATAAGATAGATCATGTTCCAGTTCAAATTCTTCATACACGAGTACATGCGTTGGGTCAGACATGTATTTTGTCACTAGTGAAATGTGGAACACATCATGAACTCTGGAGAGACTAGGCAGAATTTCTTTTTGTTAGAATGTGTTCATGTGTCACAATGGTACCTCAAGAATTTTTCAAAATCATCTACTTCCTTTACCCAAAAACTCCTCCTCCATCTTGGATTATATCAATGGAAGCATCGATGCATCATAAAAAATAGGTAATTATTATATATAATTTTGAGACATCATCTTTAACATGTTTAGAAAAATTATTAATGATTTATCTTCAAATATTTCAAAATAAGGTTTTGGTAAATTAGTTTCTGTATATCCCAAAAGACATAAATATATAATTTGATACATATACGCTTCTCGAAGGTCTCCCTCTTCTGCAGCATCTAAAAAATCATTTAGTGCATTGTAACTTTGAGACAAAGTGAATAATTTGAAAAGTCCCTGATGGTACTTCCCACGCTTAGCGTGGTAAGAAAGTTGAGAGCGCAATATTATCCCATAGTCAGTACTTGATCCTTGAATTAATTATACAATTCAAGAGGTATTGGATGTCTCATAAAGTTGTATTCATGTAACATGGACATTTGAAAAAGTTTCAACATCATCTGCGCATGACTTCTGGATAATAATTGTAAGTAGTTCTTTAGGAAGAGGGAGAAGAGTAGTTCGTGATGTTTCTTCATCCATGTTTTAACTAACAAAGGGAAAAATACAATTAGGGTTTTTTAATACTAATATAACAAGAATTTAAAAAAATTAGACATAATAGGATAATCTTGTAATTGAACAATATATCCTAGATTGGGGCACCATATGTTAAAATCTAGGTTATCCACTATCTATTTCCCGACATATATTCTTATGGGAATTTTTTATTCCATTAATAATGGATCATACTAATCTTGTGAATTTACCTAAGCATATCCCCCAGGAGTGTCGTAACCAAGAGTGCAGCAAGGCCCATTGTCGTGCACCAGTTCCCATTCGAGTCTAGCTCAAAGCTGTGTTTTTGGGTTTTACCCCTAGGTACATCTTTTCCAGAGCCGCCTCTACCTGCTCGTATCCAGACATGGATATATTTCTAGGAAAACTCACAAAATCTCTACAATAACAAAATTTTAGGAAGTTCTTCTATACTAATCCTCAATGTTTATCTTAGTTCTACGTGCTCTAATCAGAGTTTATCTACATCTAGCTTCCAAGGTTTTTACTAAACATCCTATGATACCAACTGTAACACCCTGACCATAGTTACCCAGAGTCGGTGCATTATTACATAACATTGGCATGATCACAAAGGATCAAGTCTCTAAAGACCGATTGGTTTAGTAGTCTTGGAAACACTAGATATATTCATAAGTCTTACAGTACATCATAAGGTAAAAAAACTACAACAACATCTTGTCTTCATATCCCCTCATACTATCCCTGCATGTCATTCATAAATTACTTCTTCACATCCTGGGAAAAATAAAACATTGAAAGGGGTGATCTCAGATGCTCAGTAATGATAACAATATAGCAGAAGCTGTCATAGATAAGCATAAACACTTAAAGCTATTTATATCTAAAACAAAAGCCTTTTAAACATGAACTTCAGCATAATATGGAAAAGATAAAATGAAATAATCCCATTTACTTATTCACATGGATATTCTACTAGTCAAACAATCACATGCAATATCATTAACCACTTTCTTAATGATGGAATGTATAATGCCAGACTATCATAACCATGTATCCAAGGCCTCGTGCCAAGACTACAAATAAGATTTTGTCAAGGCCTTGTTCCAAGACACTAGTTTTTCTCTTGAGACCTACCGATGCATCGAGGAGCTATAGCGGTCTCCACCCGTCACTTAATAAGTCCAATGCATTCCTCATATGAAAAGTTTTAAACATAACATAAACATTCGTATTAAAACTAGAATATGAAATGTCAATACTTTACCCATAAACCATGAATGGTATAAAAATAGCACATCCACAGTCAAAACTAACTCATTCGTTACAATATGGAAGATTGTATTGTATCATATTAACCTCAATCGAGAATGATGAAGTATATTGACCTAGATGAAAATAATTAGAAAAAAAATGAGTGTGAAATATCCCCATTTTTCTTTAAATCATTTAAAAGTCACATTATCTGTCAAGAATCCATTTAAAATAGATTTTAGAATCAAAGTTTCCCATACCAGATTGAAACTTATAAAAGGAGTTTTATTTTTAAAACTTTAATGTCCATATAAATAAATCCTTAAAACAATTTTTTAAACATGTACATTAATGATAAAGATTTAGAAGAATAACTCTTTAAAACGTTTAAAAATGGTATTTTAGTTAGAGTTTCTAACGAAAAGAGATACACTTGAATAAAAATTATTGAGGTAATCAAAACTTTTTAATATCATGAGAATAATGGGATTCATGATATACTATGTCAATGTACATTATATACACCATATAAAAGTGATTTGGTGTATAACAACAAGGAAGTCTCAATGGAATGTAAATTGTGCAGAAATCTCTCATAAAGGATATATCCTTAGTTTAAGGATAAATCAACGACATAATTTTGTGTGACAAATATAAATACACTAAATATGATTGGATATTCAGTGTAAAATAATCAAAGGGAATTCTCACAGATTCTTGTAAAAACAACACAAATTAATTGGATGTTTATCCCAACAAATCGAGATTGAGTAAAAATTACTCTTATCAAGTTTATACCGATGACTTGAGAATTTATCAATGGACTTATTATGTGTATAAAAAGTATATCCACATAAAGGGGAGTGGAATTTATGAAATAATCAGATGAATAGTGATTCTACACATAATCTTGGAGTAAAATAATCAATGAAGAATGCGTAAAGCCGAATAAATGGAAATTGAAATTTCAAATTACCTTATTGATTTGGTAACATAAAAAACATACAACCATGAAATAATGATCATAAAATTTTGATGTAAATATACATGAATTAAATAATATTACACAATGAATACAAACATGGGCAGTACAGACACCACATGTAATAAATAAGTGGTGAACAATGGAATTCTCATAGAATTAAAAGTGAGATAATAAACCCCTTACTTTGTACTTTTTCCTTGGTTGTGGGTAGGTTAAACTCCTGTATAATGGTGAAATAATTGTTATTAAATTATAAAATAGTAATATATATTAATATGATATCATATATGATCTTTTAACATTGCTTTATTAATAATATCTTAGTATTATCGTTGTTTCGGGTGTTAACTTACTCATTTTATTTGATATGTTTTGATATGTAAGACATGTTTGTCATGGATAGGATGTATCTTATTCATATCCAGAGTGATATCAAGTCCTTAAACATTATTTTAAATCATAAAATGATAATTATACTTGAATGGATACAATGGAGAATGAATCTCATCGCGTTCGTGGGGACGGTAGTCCGTGCGTACGCACGAGTGACAATATCATTCTTTTGATGTTAAAATAATATATAAATTGATGGCATATAATATATAAAGAATCATTATCATGTTATATTTATAATTTAAATGAATTAAAAATCATTATTATACCCATCCAAATAATAATGTTTTCAATAACAATTACACCACGACGTGGAGACGATAAGCCGTACGTACGCACGTATGGTGACATTTCATTCAAAGGATGGATAGAATACTGAAATATGGTTGTACAATGTTTATAATAACATCAAAGTATATATAATATACTGGAGTTATTATTTTATAATGGTAATAACAATGAATGAAGAAGTGGAATAAGAATGGAACTTGAAAAAGGGTGGTGAAATCATTACCTCTTCTTCGGGTTCTTCCTTTTGATTTGATCAAAAGGGCTCCATAGGTTGGCTTTATGACTAAAGGAAGGCCTCTAGGATGAAGAGAGGGAAGTTGATAAAGTATTTAGTCCGGTTTTGGCAGAATCAAAAGGCTTTGATGGTGTCAATTATTCAGAAGGAGGAGTTCCCTTTTATAAGAGGGTGAGGGGCACCTTTGGAAAAGCTAGAAATGTTATTTTATAAGAAATTCATATTCGGTTTCTAATGGCTTTAAAGTGGATTATTTAAAGCTTATGGTGTGGATAGGTTGAAAACCATTCAACCAATATGATTTAGACAGGTTTGTGTTACAATATTAACCTTATCTTTAAGTATTAACTCTTAGTTAATTAGTTTGACACTTACAATGTCACTTTGTATTTTTATATTATATAGTTAATAAAAATACTATATACCTCCAACCAACTACCATGTGTTAAATTAATGATACAAATATCATGATATAAGTATCTTGGAAAAACTTTAGATTTTTAGGAATTGAATATCAATTAATAATATAATATTTGTCTTAAAAACTCTTTTATGTCAATTTTGACACTATTTGGGAAATTTATTTTTTGTGAAAATCATAGCAGAATTATTACTTCGAACAAAGTTAATTAAATAATTCCTTACATGTCATATTAACCTATAAAATTAGCGCTATTTATAAAAAGTCTCAAATTATATTTATTTGGGTATTTATAATATCAATTAGTTTAATTTTCCACTTTTATGGTAATTACTGCATAATCATTGGGTCATAAATAAATTAAATTATTTAATGTCTAAAAATTATAAATAAAATACCGTTATTTAGCAAATCTTTTTATATTTTTTAATAATATTTATATTCGAAAATCCAACATATATAACCCTTTTTAAAAATTGGTTTTCTAAAAGATATATGCTTGTGTCATTTTTGTATTTGTTTTAACTTAACTAAAATAAAGTTTCCCTATCACCTACAAGTGGCTCCATGGGGTCCTAAAATCGACACAAATATGACCATGGTTAGACATGTATACACCAATAAGGTTAGGACACGTTTTATGGTAATTTAGTATTATTATAATATTATTTTTTAACCCTTATTTACCGGATTTACTCATTAACCATGGTAAATAAAATATTTACCGAAGTAATTATTCAAAATGTCTAAAAATAAAAGTTACCTATTTACACAATTTGTATATTCTAATTCCAAATATTGAATCCATTTTTCCAAATTCAAAAAACAGAAGTGGTAGAAATTAATTTAAAATTAATTTCTGCTGGCAAAATAAAAAGGGTGTTTTTAAGATATAATAACTATCAAAAGATTGATACTTGTTTATGTTCGGTTTAATTGTCAAATTATGTCCAATGAACAATATTGTATTAAATGGTAAAAATATATTCTAAATATACTTTAAAACAACTCAAATTCATAATTTATCATTATTAATTTTTTTGATTTGAAAAGTTGTTTTTAATTAAAATTTAGTAATTTTCACTATTCATCAAAATATGAAAGTTATCCGAAAAGTACCAAAATTTCACCCTAAGCTAATTTTGATATTACGAATCCAAAAATAAATTCCATTATTAAAGATAAAATTTAAAAAATTTAAAAAATTAGGTATTACTATTCATAACGGCTAGTTTGATCGGTTGTGGTGTGTGTTAGAACGCGATGTTGCATAAAACACACGCCATGACATTATTAAAAGGGAAACGTACCGTGGAAGCTTGGGGTGTTATAGTTTCCAATTCGATGCCCGAATTATAAATATGAGGGCTCCATTACATTTGGGATAATGACTTTACATATTAGTGGTTCTAACCTCAACAGGTGTGGGTCGAGGGAAAAATAAAATTCCTAAAATTTATGTAAAAGAATATATAATAAAATTAATTGAAATGGTTATTTTATTTTATTCATAAAAATTATCATCAAAACAATGATGAGGCTTTTGTTTTTATAATCAATGGCATAACATAAAAAGTCTAAAAGAGTAATGATGACTCATTAATGCAACAAAAAATGACAACGAATCAGTTTGACGGAATGCTGAAACACATTCCCTATTCTTAATGGGTCAATATAATGTTGGTTATTGGAAAAAGATTGATAGAAACTCTAGAGAATTCATAGATCATTGGAGAGAACCCTCAATTACTAAAGACATCATATGAAAAGTCTAAATCGTTGCACTAATGGAGTAGAAGGATCTCAGCAATGATGTTTTCACGATCCCTTTGTCAGAGATAGATCCCTCCACGAGAATGCGGTTATATTTTAAATTATTTATTCCATGTTATTTAATTTAAATGTAGAACGTAAATCAACACACAAACTAGTGGACCTGTGCATCATTGTTCTTTTAGGAGGGGTTTTCATTATCGGGTTCATTCCTGTGGATTATTTATTCATGTGTGGATCTTGTTAATTTTCCTAGTTTAAGACTTATAATGGGATCATATTAATGCCTTAATAAATGAAGGAAGAGGTTCATTCACCCATTTTTATTTTGTTTTTTTTTCACCCTCTTCCCCGTATTCTTTCTATTCTTCATAAGGATAAAATTGATAAATTTTTGTCTTCCTATTTCGTAGAAAAACAATCTCAAAATAGGGATACAGCTTCGTGATGACCAAGTTGAGGTGCGACAGTGATAGCGGAAGATGAATAAATATGGATTGGGAGTTCTTTTTCTTCAAGTTTTCTTCATGCGGGTGAAACATAATGTGTTTTTTGGGCCGATCAGAAGCCTAAAACTGACAGAATTAGCTTTGGGAAGTTGGGGAGACCTAAAACCATGATTTTTATGTAAATAGGATGGATGTATCAAATAACAGAGCATCAAGGGAGGTTATTCAGGGAAGAATAATGATTATGTAAATATCTGAAGAACATGGCGTGTATCCCGAAGAACATGTTATTTAGGACTGGCCCAGTTGTAGCTAGGGTTCCACGATGCGAGAAGGGATGAAACGACATGTTCTCAAAACAAAATAACATTTGGTTCCTTACATGATATTCTTCGTGTATCTTAGATGATACACACACGTGGGGTGGAGTACATGGGAAGGAGTAAACAGATGTGTAATCTACCACACAACTAGACCATGCCAGATGCATGGGTTACTCTCTGTACAATTAACATGGGATGACATACACTGGTTGATTCCATGTGTGGGCACACATAGTGAACCCCGGTTACTCGTACAGAACATGTGGTCCACCTTACATCTTGTGTACTTACCATTATACAAGGAATGTTCCCTCTTACTTGGGCCATTATACCCATGCAGTACTGTGAGTCATGAGACATGACGTGTCACCCCTTCTACATGTCATGTATATCCAGGAAACATGGCATGATATCCTTTTCCATTGATCATTGGACATGTTTCCTTTTGGTTAATGCCCCTTTTTATTGTTCTTCTGAAGGTCAGGTATCGATTCCATCCAAATTTGTATGATCCCTTCAAGAGGACATTCTGATATAGAGTCAGGTATCCCTCCTTGGGGCCTGGAGTGATATCCTCTATCCATTCATGTCCTTTGGTAATGTTAGGTATTAAAGTGACTAATCCAACAAGACGTCGATCATCTACATATAAGGTGAATCCGGATGAGTTTTGGTATCTTCCAAGGTCCTATTAATAATCCTCATCTATTTATCGTGATATTTTCCCACTCATGAGTGTGTTATCTCGGAATGTGTTTATATATCTCTCATATATTTTCATGATGAAAAGTACTTCTCATAAGTATGTCATCAGTTCCATTAGACTCGTGGAGTGATTTCACTTGGAGGAGTGCTTTTTGGAACCTTCGAAGTGAATCCCTAGTGGGGGTATGTTGTTCTGTGACTTGTCTATAGACTACAGGTTTGGGTTTTGAGCATATCAGAAGTGTATTTACCTTACTATATGTTCAGTATAAATATACTATGTAGAGATGAAATTAACATCACATTGCATATATATTTGTGGTTTTTATGTACCTCTATATAGTATTGTTATAATCATTCATGCACGGGCTTTTCCCGCACATGTCATTTCTTGTGAAGACTAGTGGCCTTTTAACAGTGTGTAGGGCGGACCAGGATAGGACTGAGCTTTCTATGTTCCCTACAAGCCGAGGCATTCCTACAGATATGAGTTGCAGTCACAGTATCTCCATGTGCATAAAGGTTAGACTTTATAGTTTTTAGTCTCCTGTTTTTTGGTTGGATTTTACTCTAGCCTAGTTAACTTTCCGTATTTTACTTTCTAATGTACTCAATTGGTTGGGTTTCATTGTATGAATTCACATTGGTCCTTAGTTTTTTTTACATTTAAACATTTAGGGGCTTGGAGGGGTGTGCATTTGTAGAAGCACATAGTAAATTCCTCCCATGTTATATATATGCCTACTCGGTTCTAGTCAGCAGCCTGAGGCCTATTGATGGTGGGATTGGGGAGACACAGCGTGACCCCCACTAATATGGGTTGTGATAGAGTGGTATCATAGGTGGTCATTCCTACCATAGGACAATGAGTGTTTGATATTAGTTTGGGGAAACAAATTAAATCATTTTGAGAGTGGATTTCAGAATATGGACTCTAGTGTGGGTGTGTGCGGCTGACATATCTATACACCGGGACTCCAATAACCTGCTTTTCTACTTGGTATGTGAAAACACATTTTTTGGTTGGTAAATTAATTGTAAATTCATCATATAGGAATGGGTTTTGTTTCCCTTATCCTTTGTGTCATCTATCCAGATATACTCATTGACCACGATACATCTATTATTCTTACATGATTCTTCCATAATGCATACCATTTAGGATTCGGTAGCACAATCAAGAGGATGAACCCTTCAGTAAATAGGCTTTGATATAGGGGCTAGTTCCCCATCCATTACCTCCAGGTGGGGAACCTGCTATACCACCACAAGTGGAGCAACCCATGGTATCTAGAGTACTGACAGATGAGGGGATTAGACTAAGTGCGCTCTATGGGTTTGAGAGATAGAGACCCCTAAGGTTCCAAGGCGATCCTAGCCCTCATGCAGCAGAGGAATGGCATGAAGTGATGCCCAAGGTTTTCCATATAGTGAGGACACCCACCGACCAGATTGTGTACCAAGGATAGAGACTTCTTTAGGGTTTAGTGGGACGATGGTGGAGTCTTACCACACAGTATCACAATGAGCAGACACATTTTTATACTGAGTTTTAGAGACTCTTCATATAGGAGTTCTCTTTGGTTATAATGAGAGCAATGCATATGCAGGAGCTTCTTTAGCTCCAACAGGGCAGTTTGACGGTAGCTGACTATTCATCGTGTTTCACCAACCTCGCTAGGTACTCGATGGATATGGCCAGGGATCAATAATTCACAGCTTATAACATCTAGAGGGGTCTATTAATGGACACCCTTACTAGTTTTGTGACTCTTCATATTAACTTATGATAGAGTTCTTCAGTGGGCCTTGATGATCGAGATCTTCTTGGTGCAATAGTGGCAGCTGACGATAGTCAGCAGCGGACAGAGAGGTGCGTAGACCTCTAAAGTAGGGAGCTGATATCAGGCATATGGTTTGGCATGTGGGATATGTCACAGGAGGACCTATGACAGGGGATTTCTAGTACAGTTCTCTCCGGATTGATCACATCAGCCTAGGGAGAGACGATGATACTCATGCGACGGAAGGGGAAATCTCATTAGATATTGTCCAACCCGTCGATTTTCTAATAGAGAAAAGGTGTATAGACCATTGAGGTAGAGGAATAGGGTGTAGAATATAGAACCTCCATGCAGATAATGTTTCAGATATGTACGGAGACCTATTGGTGGTGGAAGATGCTTCAATAAACTTTCCACACCACCACCAGTAGGTCTGCACCAGACTCAGGGAGCTGGGGGTTAGGGGCGGGGACAACTACATGCAGTCTTGGTTTGTGACCTAGAGAGTCTAGGGATGATTCAAGGTATGATCTATGTCATATATACCTTATCTTCCATACTCATATACATAGGTTCCATCCATTACTTCCTCTCCACATGTCTTGTCAGAAACCTTGAGATTCTGGTAGCGCCAGTGATTGATCCTTTCACTTAGATACACCTACGGTACGGGACATGAGGATCACACACTATTGTTGAATGTGTGACCTTACCCTTGGAGGTGATACTCTCATTGGAACCTCTTGGTGGCAACGTCATGGACATAAAATTTCATTCATTTAATGGAGTGGTTTTCTTTATTCTGTGCATATATTGACTGCTTTTGGGTGAAGTGTGTGGTGTTTCCATAGTGATGGGAATTTTTTTTTACATTATCGATGAAAAAGAGACCCAGATTGAATAGGATGGGATCATGCATAGGAAGGTGTATCCAATCAATCATGAGTTGGATAACCTTACCCTTAGAGTACTAGATGTTGTTAGCTTTCACTTCACAAAAATTTTGTCGGAGTATGAGGATGTCTTTCCTGAAGATGTTCCCAGAATACATCCCCACTGTGAGATTTAATTCTACCTCGACTTACACCCTGAGACAACACCAATATCCTTTCCAGCGTATCCGATTTATCCTGCAGAGATTCATGAGCTGAGGGGTAGTTGGAGTATTTGTATCATAAGTACTTCATAATACCCAGTTTATCACACTGGGTTGCACCAGTTTTTTTTTCAAGAAGGCAGATGGTAGTTTGAAGTGTACGTGGATTACTATTTCCTGAAAAAGGTGACGATGAAAAAACATTATCCACTATAGAGGATCATCGACCTACTCGATCAGATAAAAGGGTAATAGTGATTCTCAAAGGTTGAGCAGTGATCAAGTTACCTCAAGTTACGAGTACGAGGTGAGGATATAACGAAGACATCTTTCTGATGCATCTATGGTCACTATGAGTACTTGGTGATGCCTTTTGGAATGACGAACACACCTTCAGTGTTCATTAGACTTATGAACTAGATCATTCATCCATTGTTAGACTGGTTTTTAGTGGTCTTCATCAATAAAATACTTGTGTAGTTGGCAATAGAAGAGGATCATGTGAGACACTTGCGAATGGTTCTGGGCCTACTCTAAGAGATCATGCTTTAAGGGAATCTCATGATGTTCCATATATGGATACAAGAGTTCCACATTCTGAAAAATGTTATCTAAGAAGATGGAGTAGTTGTGGACCTAGCCAAGGTTGATTCGGGGTTAGCATGGGATCCACCTCATTGTGTGACAGAGGTACATAGTTTCCTTGGGATTTCAAGATACTACAATATATTTATCCATGATTTCCCCTAGGTATCAGTACCGATGAATATGTTAACACATATGGGTAGCCATTTTTTGGATAGAGATGTGTCAGTCAGAATTACAATAGCTAAGGTAGATTTTGACGAGTGCATCGATTCTGAGAATACGAGAAGAGGGTGTCGATTACATTGTCTTCTCTGAAAAATCAGGTACCAGTCTTGGTTGTGTCCTAATGTAGAGACATGTAGTGATTTCTTATGGTTTGCGATAGCTATGTCTAAATTATAAGAACTACCCAACACATTATCTTGAGTTAGAAGTGGTAGTATTCGTGTTGAAGATGTGAAGACACTACCTGATGGGAGAACAGTTTATCATCAATTCTGACTACTAGAGCTTCTAGTACACCTTCTCATTGAAGGATTAGAATCTCAAGAAGAAGTGATGGCTAGAGTCCCTCTTGGACTAAGATATCAATATCATGTATACTCATGGGAAGTGGAATAAGGTGGATGATGCTCTTAGCCAGAGATCGAGCTCACAACTTTTGAGTGAGGTGGTAGAGCAGTTGTCCATGTAACAGTTATCCCTCTTAGACGGAGAGGATGAATATTACCTTCAGTCGATGGTTGTCACCCCTCCAATCATATAATGATCTTGGGGGAAAACATGGGGATTTCCACTATGAGGCTTTACGTGCTCAGTAATCCACATGACATGATTTTGATTGGTATTCTCAAGGTGGGGAGTACTTCTTTCCTTTCTGAGATTGCACGGTCATGCCAGTGGTGTTACAAGAGGAGGTTATAAGGAATTTTAACAGAACCACCTAGTAGTACATACTCTAGTGCAGAAAATGTACTATGACATCTGGTGTAAGTTTTGGTGGGTAGGTATGAATATGGTAGTAAAATAGTTCGTTTCTCGGTGCCTTACATGCCCGTAGGTGAAGGTTGGGCACTAAGATACAGTAGGGTTAGCTCACCCCATGGATGTACCTGAGTGGGTGTGGGATGGGATATTTATGGAATTTGTGATGGGATTAACACAAACATCCAAGGGACCCAATTCCACTGGGGTTATCATTGACTGACTCACCAATTCCTCCCACTTCCTAGCTATATGGGAGTAGAATTCCATAGATATCTTGGTAAGCCTATATGAGTAGGATATAGTTCAACATCCTGGTGTCCCATTTATGATACACTCATATTTTGCCTCTTGTTTCACATCTCGGTTGTGGAATAGACTACAAGAGGCATTTGGGACTCAGTTATTCTTGGGCACTGTGTTTTATCCCCTTATGGATGGTTAGACAGAGTGGAAAATACAGGTTCTGTAGAATATGTTGCAAGCATGTATCTTGGACTTGGTCCTAGATGTAAGGAGCACCTACCACTGGTAGAGTTTTCTTACAATATAAGGACCCAACCTTAAACAATACATAATATTGAATTAAGCGAATAATTCACATTGAGTATATTTACCGGTTTATAGTTTAAGATAATTAGTCCATAACTATTAAATTACAACATAAATATTACAAGTAGACACTACTACTCAGTATCCATTTTTTCAGAAAACAAAAACTCCTAAAAAGAAACATGTCTAGTTCCATGTTTTAGAAATCATGACTTTTCATTGATCCCATCATTGACACTATTCATCTTTAAGTCCTGTGAAAAACATTACAAAAACATGGTATGAGCATAAAAATCTCAGTAAGGGTTATAAAATAAGGATGGAAAATATTATCCCATCAATAAATACAAATTAATGAAACCATACATTTCAATCATAACATACCTTATGATATCATAAGATTTATGAATAACACACACAAATCATATATATCATAAAGGTTACTTATTGAATCCATATCAAACATATATTGTAGCTATCACAACTACATAGGGAGTTACACTTGGAATACCCATCACGGTATATTCCCAAAATCTCTTAAGAGAAAAATCACGTTCACCAATGACATGTTACCCAATGCATTAGAGAGCTATCTTGGGCTCACCTGCCCTAGGTTTATCATGGAACCACCCATATACGTAAACAATTCCCAATAACCATAACATAATAATATCATATAACACATGTATAAATGAATGATAATATTCCAAAATTCTAATATATCAAATCAAGATATTGAAATTAACAATGTTTTATCAAATCATCTTCAAAACCTTTTAAAAATAGATTTTTGAATCAAAGTGTCCCATACAACTTTGAAGATTTTAGATGAATTATCATTTTAAAACATTGATGTCCATATAAATAAATCCTAAAACCCATTTTTAAAACATGGACAATAATGAGAAATATTTAGATGAATAAATCTTTAAAAAATTTAAAAGGATATTTTAGTTAAAGTGTTTTTTAACAAAAAGAGAGACACATGAATACAAATAATTGAGGAATAACATTTAATCAGAACTTTATAATATAATTAGAATAAAGGGATTCATGATATAATATGTCAAAGTACATTATATACACTATATAAGAGTTAATTGGTTCATAACAACAATCGAGTCTCAATGGAAATGTAAATTGAGATGAAATCCCTTATAAAGATGGTATACTTAAATTAAGGATAAATCAATCAAATAATTATGTGTGAAAAATATAAATACACACAATATAATGGATATTAATTTTAAATCAATTATAGGTCATTAACACATATTCATTGGTTGACATATTCAAAAATTACAAGTTAAACCCAAATAATTGAAACTCAGTTAAGAAGTTCCCTTGTAAAAATTCGACAGCCTAACGACATCACATTAAAATTAAGAAAATGATTTGATAAGATAAAAAGGGTATTTAATCACTTGTAAATAATGTTTAAATCAATAGGGATATAAAAGAACAGATCCCTACATAATAAGATGTAAATTAAAAGACATAATAAAAAAGAAGTCTTTTAAAAAGAGGAGGGTGAAAGGTTCCCTTGCCGATTTGGTAACGTACAAAAAATATGCCACATGAAGAAAGATCATAAAATCAATATATAAATACTCATAAATGAATTCATATTACACAAAGAGTACAATCATGGGTAGTACATACACCAAAAAAAGGAAATAGTGTCAAATATAGCATGAATCTCACGGGAATAAAAAGTGAGATGAAGAACTCTTACTTCATTGTAATTCGAATCGAGTCATACGACCAAAAGTTAATGACCAAACAATGAATCACATAATAACATGAATATAATTATAATAATCATAATATATATCAATGGAAGTAAACATTACACAACATGCAATAAATATGTGGCGAACAATGGAAATCTCACGGAATTAAAAGTGAGATAAGAAATCCCTTACCTTGTGTCCGACTAGACTCGATCATTCATTAATCTCCTGAATAATAAAATAATGTAAATTTAAACTTTCTTAATAATATTTTTCAAGTTTATTATTCCTTTTATATCACTTATTACCATGTTATAAAAATATGTAATCATTTATGTTTATGATGTTCATTTTGTTGTTATTTGGTACTTGAGTAAAAAATGAACACCTTATATTTACAAGTTGTCCATGTAGTCAATATTGCATTATATCCAGAATGATATTCATGATTTAGATATCATATATGTCATATATATCCAGTATATATATGTTTTTATAATAGTACATAACATTTGGAGGTATGAAATGAAATGCATGTTCATGGAGACGATAAGCTGTACGTATGCATAAACGCTACTTTCATTTCTATTTATTATTTTAATGGAATTAAAACATAATTATACATAGGTATATTATAATTCCAGTATAATATAATATATAATACAATTAACTATATCCTTTATACATCCCACATTAGTCATTAATGAGTCACATCACTTTAAGGGGGCGGTAGTCCACACTTCGTCATATGTGATTATCGTATTTACCCACTATGGAAACAAAAAAGGCTTCATATAATTGGGGAGTACAGAAGCATAAGTAAATCATAAACAAAATATATATCATATATAAATATAGTTTCATCATAATGTCTACCGTGAGAGGTGTTAAGATGTAATTGAACAATCATCATTTCGTGAGGCGTTAGTTTTCCATCCACAGAAACATTATGTTCTTTATCCATTAGATGGAGGTGTGTGAAAGTGTAGTTTTAATAATTATAATAACAACATCCTAGTATATTGGAAATACTAGGTTTGTTACAAAAGAAAGGAATAAAAACATTTTAGGGGTTGGGGAAGTAAAATAAATGAAAACTATTTAAGAGAAATCGTTACCTTTAATTTGGGTAACTCCCTTTGGTTTGAACCAGAGGACTTCTTTATGTGCCTTATGCCTAAGGTAAGGCTACTAAGTCTAGGAGATTGATGTAGGAAGATTAATTGGACAGAGTTTGGACTATAAAAATGGCTTGAGTGGTGTGAGGAATTGGTTAGAAGTGGTCTCCTTTTATAAGGGAGAGGAGGGGCTGTTTAAGAAAGTGTTAAATTATTATTTTATTATATAATGATATTTAGTTTCTAAAGGTCCAAAAATCATTAAGGTCTAAGATAAGATGACTAATATTCAAAATAAAGTCATATTATCAGAATTGGACATGTTTTGTATAATATTTTAATCATTATAATAATATTTATTTAAATATTTTATTAATGAGGTAAATAATGCATCATTATGGTGTCATGAATAATTTATTTTATTTGATGTATAAAAATTATAAAAAATACCATGATATAGGAAATATTATTATGTTTCCAATGAATATTTATAGGCAAAAAGATTCTTTATATAAAACCATATAAAAATTAATTTACTAAAAGAATTTTGTTTATATCATTTTTTCCTTTACTTTAAATTAATTAATCTAAAGTGTCATTATCATTTATAAGTGGCTTCATGGGGTCCCAAAATCAACCCAAAGATGCACATGGTTTTGAATGACTCAACCTATAATGTTAGGATAAGATTTAAGGTATGTTTTAATTATTATAACATTCTTTTTACCTTGAATTACCCTATATACCTTTAACCACGGTAAAAAGAGTCAATAGTTACTATTCACCAAAAATTATTTTCATCTTAATGAACCAAATTTTACTTCTTGATAACAAACATGTATGTCCGATTTTTTATATTCAATTCACAGAAGTGGTAAAATTTGAATTAAATTAAAATGTTAGTTTTTTTAACTACCACTAAGTGGTTTCACTATTCATAAAAAATTGATGTTTTTTAGAAAAATAAAAAAAATCAGCCTGAGATATATTTGGAATTATGAATTAAAAAATGATGTCTATTTTTCCAAATTCAAAACATTGAAGTGGAATTAATTAATTATAAAATTAATTCCCATTATCAAAATAAATAGCGTGTTTTTAAGAAACGCTAATTATCAAAATATTGATACTAGTTTATGTCTAATTTCAATGTGAAATTAAATCCAATGACCAAAATAGGATTAAATGGTAAAAATATATTTCAATTTCACTTAAAACAAATTAAAAAGAGCATATAAACATACAAATAAATTTGATTAAAACATAGTTTTGAATTAAAATACAATATTTACACTATTCATTAAAAAAATGAACTTTCTCAGAAAATTCCAAAAAAATTCACGAAGTAAATTTTGATCTCCCCATTATAAATAAGGATATTATTTAGACATATAGAATGTATTAATGTGATCAAAACTATATTTAATGAGGTTTCACCATTAAAAGGAGGTAAATCGACCTTTTAATGTAAACTATGCTTAAAATTAGATTCATTCACATTTTAAGCCTCTAACATTTATTGGATAAATGTAATTACATTTAAGAATAATGTATAATCATGTTGTATTTAGTTTTCTTCCTTCCTGACAATACAATTTCTATGAGTTAACGACCATTTAAAATAATAATATTATTTTATTAGTGTGCAACGTAAGATTTCGAAGAATCCCGTTGTTGCGTATTTGGTACGCTATCGAACATAGAATACCATTTAATGTAAAAGTAATATTTAATTAAAAAATATTAATAAATATGAAATGTTTCTTATTCTTTATTTATCTGGGATGTTACATCCTTCCCCCATTTTGGGAATTGCATCCTCGCATTTTTATAACTGGTCTTAGAATCATCATTAAAAGCCCCACATTATAAAAGAGTCAATAAAACTATCACTTTAAAAAAAGAAGAGAAGTACAAAGGTTACCCAAGACAATAGATACTAATATTCCATGAAAACATGGATATGGAGGAGAAAAAAACCATCATGTTCTGATGGAGAGTGATAGAAAACATGTTTAAGAGAATGATAACAACCAGAAAATCACAAACTTGTGATGGGTTAAACAGTCTTTGATTTCCCAGTAGGAAATGTTAACAGACAAGTTTTTTTATTTTAATTAAAATTTCATTGAGGAATTGAGATTAACTAAAAACATAAAGAAATAGAATTACTTTCCATGTACCCATTTATCTTTTACTAGATTTCTAACACAAACTCATATTTTCTCCAATCGATGAGTATTCCAGATGCCTTTTTTTCACATTAAGAACGCTATAATGAACTTAGAGAGAATCACATAATCCACCAAAGATGAACTATATATTTCCCAAGTATTTATACCTTAACCAAAACCAAAATGGTTCACACCATATCAGGTATTCCTTAAAAAGGATAATCCTTTACAAAAAAAACTACTCTTAATCTCCAATATTTGTCTAACAAAACCCAATGTTCAAAAAAGACTATTCAATAAACCATTTTTCCTAAAATTATTCAAAAGTAATCCAAACTAATATTGAAACCCAAATATCTGAAGGATTTAATATCATAGTCTACCAAGTTAAATCATAAAATTTATTTCCGAATAACATCAGTTAATCTTAAAGTCTCATACTGAAAAATAATTAACCTAATCCCATATCCTCCATGATAGTTTAATTATTTCCATAGATAACCCAAAATAAACTTATTATTGATTCATAAGATCATCTAACTAAAATGAATAAGTCATAAAAACCAGGGAATTCACGTAGTCCAGTGGTAGTTAATAAATACCAGTCACACTTTGGTTATGTGTTTGATTCCCACAGCTCGTCCGATGCGACGGGTTGTCACACAGTTTGTGTGTTTTCCTTTTTCAAAAACTACATATGTTTATAACATTCCCATAAAGAGATAAATTCATGTGTAGACGTACATATGAAATACCTCCCATTTTAGGGATACAACTAATTGGTGCTAGTTAGCAGCCCATGGCCAATTGGAGGTGGGCATATTGAGTCGCGACACGGGCCCCACTGAGACGGGTTGTGACAATTAAGAAATGAACATTGAAATCATTTTGAAAACTATTTTCATTGAAATATTAATAATGAATCATGAAAATATTATGAAAATTAATATCCTTGAGAATATATAAAATATGTTTGAAAAATATTTTGAAAACAGTTTTCCTTGAAATCCAATAAAATAATCAGTAAAATATATTGAAAAAAAATTTCCATGAAAAATTGTAAATGAATCTTCAAAAAAACTTTCTTTTAAAATACATTGAAAACCTAAAATGAAATATTGAAAACATTTTTAAAACCATTTCATTGAGAAAAAAGTTTAAAACATATAATGTAATATATTAAAGCCTTTTTAAAACCTTCTTCTTTTAAAAATAATAAATAAGTCATGAAAACGTTTTGTAAACCAATTTCCTAAAAAACCTGTAAAATAATCTTCAAAATGTTTTCAAAAATAATTCATTTAAAATCTATGAAAATATCTATATAATTCATGAAAAAAATTATAAAATTTTTAGTTGAAAATTCCATGAAAACATAATAATAATCCTCAAAAATATATTTAGAAAGCATGGGTTTGAAATTATATAGATTTATAATAAAAGATAGTGGTAAAACTGGACTCCCATTAAAGCACTTTCTTAATATTCATATGTACTAAAAAGTGAAAATATGATACCAATAAATGAATTTACCTTGAATAGACATAGGAGAACAAAATTTATTAGTGTTATTGAGATTTGGATATTTTTATTTCATCAATGTGATCATAATTATAATCAATCATGATAAACGATGAGATTATTTCAATAAAATGTTACCACATGGAACTTGGAATTATACTCCCCATGTAATTATATGATATTAAATAAATATAGAAATATCATGAAAAGAATTATTTTCATTATATAAATTTTAAAGTATACATATATATACTTCCTAAAATAATATAGGTACATAATAAGTTCGATGTCTCAAAGAAGGAAAATTGAAACAAATTTTCTCAACAGATTTAGAAAAAATATTTGAAACATAAAACAAAATAATAAAATATATTAAAATTTATATTTATATAACCATTAATCTATTAATTTGAATCTTAGAATATATATATGTTTAGTAAACTCACCACATATAATAAATAGGTCCTGAATATGTCCATTGTCTCATGGAAAATAAATATTAGGAAAGAAAACCATTACCTTAATTCATGACTCTCTTAGTACTCATTAAAAATCATGATTAATAAATATAACAATATTACAAATCTCCCACACAATATATTCTTATATATAATACCATATATTATTTGAAAATGAATTTCTATTACATTTTTGGATAAAACTCAATGTTAATGTTATGTTTTATATAACAATTGATTTGTTTTTCTCTTGTGCTTTGATTTGTTATATTTTTGGTCCTCAAAGATATATCATGATACATAGAATGTAAAAACTGATAAAAAAAAATATAAATCTAGTATAGAAATATTTATATTATTCTATAAATGATACAATTATTAAATGATATATTATGTTAATAGATATTGTAGGTCATATGTGTTCATGAATAATTTTTCCATTTTATTTTCATGTTAAAGGATAGAAATTAAATGAAGTATATGTAAATATATATATAATATCATTCAGGTGGAATAATTTTTTTATATATTTCATATAAATTTACAAAAACCATCCTTAATACATTCGATGTATTATGTGAATGAATCACATTGCTTTTGGGAATGAGTTATCCACACTTCCATAAAAATATATTGTATTTAATCGAAATGGAAGTCATAAAGGTATGTTTTATATAATAATTATAGAATAATAATGGAATCATAACTACCACATATATATTATAAAAAATACCTTTATGATATAATTAATATCCTTGATAGGTGGTAATGTAGAAATAAACAACATTATTTTGTGATGCGGTATTTCACGCAAGACAAGAACAGTAAGTTTGTTTCTAATTGTATGGATGTGTGTGTAATGGTAATTAAAATCATTATAATAACAATATATCATTATATTGATGATATTTTGGTTATTATATAATAATTTATCAATAATAGTTTATGGTGGAGAATTAAAATAAAAAAAGGAGCCTGATAAAGGATGATACTTCTTATTTGGGAAACTCATTTAGGTTTTACCCAATGGGTTTTATTATTTGGATTTATTCAAAGAGGTTGGAATGCAAGGTTATGTTCGGTATTTTTTGATATTATTTAAGATGATTTTGGGTGACAGTAAGGGCTTGAGAGTTGCAAATAAGATAGAGGGTCGTCTTCCTTTTTATAGTGGAGGAGGAGAGGCTTTTTTGAAATTTCTAGAAAAGGAATTTCGCCTATGTTTTTATAATGTAATGGGTGGAAAATAATAGAAAAAAATTAGATCTCATTGAGGATAGGTTCGAAATGTTTCCATAAATTGGATTTGGGATAAATTTCATGGTCTTTTTGGACCATAATATTATGGTTTAATCCCTTGTTAAGCTTAATTTTACCATAATCAGTGTAATTTATTTTAATTATATCCACTAATATTATTGGTAAAAAAAACAATGTCGAACTCATTAGATAATATTAATTATAAAGATTAATAATATTGAAACCAATTTTCCAAATTGAAATCATTGATCATGAAACAATTAATTTAAATTTATTCCCCCAAATTGGATGACAATTGAGGTTTTTAAATTACAAAAATTATATAGTTTTCTATGTTTTTATATTCAATTTCAGTGTAAAATTTATTCAAATGTCATAAATTGGATTATTTTTTGTATAATTTCTCATTATAATTTAAAATTAATAAAAAAATTAAATTTATCCTTAAATAAAAATAGGATGAAAAATTAGTGTCGAATTTAAATTCATTATTCTTCACTATTCATAAAAATTGAGTCTTCTCAAAAAAATACAAAATTATTCACTGAAATGAAATTTTGATATTCTTTTATAAAAAAATTAATTTTAATTTTTAAAATAATTTTTTTAAAATTTTAAATTATATAAATTAATATGGGGTCTCCATTAAAGGGAAATTAAATTTATTTCTAAAAGAATACATATTTTTATTTAAAAACATAAATTTATTTTATCTTATTCCTACAAAATATTTTGTATGAGTATCGAAAATTTTATTTGAATATATAATATATTAAATACATTCATCGATTTAAGATTATTTAAATTAATTTAATCAAAAAATTCATTGATATTTAGTTTTCTTAAAAATTGTATTTCTTTTCTAAATAGATCTGACTCTAATTTCTATATAAAAGGGTTCATTTTATTCACATGTTTAAATCAAATATTATTCATAAAATTAATCTTAATGGCTATGTGAAAACTGTAATAATATTTTCACAATAATTTGAATAGTATGTTCTGTTTTAGTAATACATTTTCTTGCATGTAATGTATATTATCAATGAAAATAAGCATTTTGTGTCACATAAGCCACCCATTGTGTTGTCTGTTCCACAAGCTAATATATGTGTTTCATGTAGTTAACTGTTAACATGGTGTCCTATGAATTTTAATACAAACATATTTATTTCATATAAAAAAGAT
The DNA here is from genome assembly GCA_963277665.1 of Viscum album. NCBI lineage: Eukaryota > Viridiplantae > Streptophyta > Magnoliopsida > Santalales > Viscaceae > Viscum > Viscum album. The sequence continues at coordinate 1,146,663,197 of OY728127.1, read as the reverse complement.
ATATTTTGAGTTTCAAGAAATGAATAATATCAAAAAAAGACTATCTTAATATGAAAAAAATAAAAAAATCTTATGGTGTTGCATTCCACCCCCAAAAAATGAATTTCTCCCAAAAATTTCATCTAGGTTATTAAATGATTAATACATGTAATTTCTATTTATAGAAACACGCATAATAAAAATTAATACCTAGATAAACTTATAAAAATAAACTTTTTAAATATAATGGATACCGAGAGTAACACATAATGAGTTTCTCACATAGAAGAACATTGGTGGAAACAAATAATATGTACTTGATAAAGAGCATAAATATATATATGGATTGATTGTGGGGATCAATCAAAAAATGTGAATGATCAATTCATATTTTTGGCCTCAAATGCATTAATTTTATATGATTTAAAAGGCCATCAGTTTAAAAAATATTGCATAAAGAAAAAAGTTAATTTTTTTCAGATTTCTATTGTTAAATATTTTTAATGAAATGATATACTTGAATGATTTTTGGACAACATCACCCATTTTTCAACCTCATCAATTCCTACAGTATATATTATTTTAAGAAATTACGGATAATTTTTCATTGTTGAAGCTAAATAAAATCATGAGATCTAGAAATAGAATTATGTTTAATTCCACCTATCATAACAAAATGGTTATAAAAAGTTATCCAATATGCATAGAAATAGATATTGTGAGAGAATAATTTTATCTATAAAACCACATCAGAATTATAACATAAAACATTCCATATGTGGTTAAATTATAACACTTAAATAAGATGAAAATATAAAAATTTAGACTAATGGATAATAAATCATCATAACATTGACCACTCATAAAAAAAATTTACTTTTGGTTTTACCATTCCACACATGTGAATTATTTTATCATGTATTCCATAAAACCATAGTAATAACCTGAATCACTCTAATTCCTTATTGAGAACGTTATTTATTTATTATTCAATATTTTATTGGATATATTCAATAAATCAAAAAAATATTTATATTACATCCATGATATCCCAAACTTTTTTGTCCAAAATTCATTTAGGAGTTCCGTGGTAAGATATACCATCACATTCATTGGTTAATATACAACATTTATTTTATAAAAAAATCATTATCATAAAATTAGGAACATATTAAGGTTGGTGATTACATTAATTTTTTTTTCTAAGGACATAAAATATCCATCAAATCAGATTTCGAGTCCATTAGAACTATTAAATGTATTATTTTAAATCCCCAACGAGAAATAAAAAAAATAAACAATCATTATATTTTTTATTGTCCAAAAACCATAATTCATGAATCAAAATACATAATAACATTTATAATTACAGTAAATATTCTATTCATAATGAGGATAATTCATTGTACCATATAATACCTCATTCTATTCTCATGTCATCTCTAGTCACATAATCAGTAAAAATATAAAAAATACTCACACCCCCATTTTTCTTCTCTTCGAGAGAATTCCACTAATAGAAATCTATTTTCATAGTCACCGTTCATTTAAAAATATGAATATCTCCTTAATTGATTTAATAGGGTGGAAAACATTTCCATCCATTACATTAACTGAATTCTTCTTCTTTCCTTCACAGTTTCATTCTTTGGGTCATTCGTTTCTACAGTCTAAACACCATCTTGTTCCACTAATACATTAACTTAGTTGATTATTTCCACATTATTGAAATCAAGGAAACTAAATCATATTTCATTCATAGTCTCTATTACCCTACCTCTTAGTAATCTCCTTCTTTTTAATCTTTGTGAGGCTCAGATTTGGTTATGGAATGCATTGATAATCCTGTTCTATAAAAATTGATTTGGAATTATCACAACATCCATCACTTGAGTGATAATCCCACTTAACTGCTCATCCAAAAACTTTTCCTTCAATTATAAATTAATTCAATTACTTCTAGTTTATAAAATTGAATGAAACTATAAATAACAGTGTGAGTGTCACTTATAATATACTAAAACCATATAATCATGAAAATAATACCTATATGATGTCTAAATCATGAAACATACATCTTTAATCTATTAAAACTTATGTTTTTCAATGGACATTCACATCCATCATCTATTCAATACTATAAATCTGGAATATAATGGGATTCTTAATTCCCAAATAATATTCCATGGGTTTTTCAAAGTAAGTACATTGTATGTCCTGTTAAAAGGTACCTGGTTCTGCTCAAGTCATTCATGGTAGGCCTTCTTAGAGTTGTTTATCCAAGGTATATCTATGATATAACCCGATCTAAATTTAGAATCTAGATTGGGTACTATTTCTAGGAAACCACTAACTATATCCACTACCAAAATTCCAGTACAGTTTCATACACACATATTTATCTATGGATTTTTCCTTATAAAAATTCCTTTTTATATCCTTATATGTATCCCTATGGAATACACTAAATATTTCTCATCCATTTTTCCAAAGGATGACTAATAATTTACTCAAATACAAAATATAAAAAATAGTTCTTTATTTACATAGAAATTACATCAATTTATTAGAATACATAATTAATTAGATAAAGAAATTCACAAAAGTAGTATTAGTTAAGTTCTATTAGAATATTTGAAACATAAACACTAGTAAATGGGTGAGATACATTATAAACCAATATTTTCTCCAATACTAGTTCCCCACTTATAAATATCACATATAAAATATTTCATCATTACTTTTAAAAAGAAATAATAATTTTGGTGAGCTCATAATCTCAGTAAGATTAAAAATCGGAGATATGTAATCATATACATAAGCATAGGGCCAGAATAACTTGATCATAAAATTAGAAGATCATAACATCTATATCAAATATCATAAAAATGAATCATGTCCTAAAGATTAGAAATTCATATAACATGAATAATAAGATATAAAAAAGCATTATCTAATAACGCATAACGTAGGAATAAGAAATTTAATTTTAGAATACACAAAATTTGTAATATCATTCCATAAAATCCAAGATTAATTTCTAGAACAAATTAGATTACTTCATGGGCACTACACCTACATGATGTGATACACCACCATCCCCACTCATAGTCCTTTCCTTATAATTGACTTTTTTTTTCCATATTCCAATTGTGGATCAAAATTACCTATCTTCCCATAATGGAATAGGTATTCCCATCTTATCATATTGGATCAGGTTTTCACATCTACCCAAAGTAGACCGAGTTTCCCCATCTCCCTATAGTGTATTGGGTTTCACCTTCTTCCAATATTTGAACAAGCTCGTTGACTTGAATTCCATCATCATCTCATAAGATATAAATACTTACCCAATGGATTGGATGGAGATACATGTATCACCAGCCTCATATCAAAATCCTACATATGTGTACCACTAGACCATAAACATCCATCATATCATAACCCATGAAATTACGTGGGTATCATAAAAATGTAATTATATCACAACCATTGTAAAAGGTAAATGATACATAATAATTTACTCTAAGCATATCCCCATAAATTATGTGGGTTTATTAACCATATATCCCAAAAGAGTCAAATGGGTTTCATAAACATATAACCTCTGAATGTGAAATGTTTATCAAAATAATCATGAAATAAATAAATAATACACTATGAAAAAGGATGTGAATTTAACCATTGGGTATTTTCTTAGAAAGGATTAAGGAACACCAACCAATATACATGTAGACGGAAAAAAATTGTGAAATAAAATTTTAAAAAATTTCATGAGTAAAATATATTCTCTTCATTGAAAAAAGATTCCAAAAATAGAAAAAATATTGAAAACCATTTTCATTGAAAATAAAATGTTAAAATTATATTGGATGTTATAAAACATTTTGATGATATTTTCCCTTAAAAAATAATAAAGATCATGAAAACAGGTTGAAAACATTTTGAGAACCATTTTCCATGAAAATAAATAAAATAAGATTACATTATTTAAAAAAAATCCTACAAAAAATATGAAACGATCCATAAAATATTTTGAAAACCTTTTCCCTTTAAATCATATAAAATAATATTTAAAAATATATTGAAAACCATTTTCCTTCAAAACATTTAAAATAATCTTGAAATTTTTTTGAAATAAATTTCTTTTAAAATTCATTATTAACATATAAATAATTATTTAAAACATTGTTAAAAAAATTTCCTTTGAATATACATTGAAAAGATATAAATAATGATTGAAAACATTTTTCTAAAACATGGTCTTGAATGTATAAAAAATTCCGACCGAAGAGAGTAGAAATGTTTGAATTTTTTTAAAACAATTTATTAATCATAAAATGTACTAAAGTGTGGAAACATAGTACCAATACATGATTATATCATGAGTAAATATAGAAATATTATTTTCACTGGAGTTCTTCATATATGGATCATTATATTTCTTCAATGGAATTATAATAAAAAAACATTCTCAATAAACATTGAGATTATATCAATAAACCCTAACCACAATGTAAAATTTATTAATACTCCCCATTTATGAAATTTAAATGAAATTATTCTCAATATATAATTAAATGTAAAAGTTTCATTATATAATAATAGTTATTTAATTATATATACCTCGAATAATATTACACAATTATAAAATATCACGTGTCTCAATGAAACTATATTGATACAAAATTAATTTACCGATTTGGTAAATTTTAAAATGTAAAACACATGAATAAAATATAAAAAAATATATATTTAAATACAAAAATTTCAAGTATAATAATCATTGAATAAAGGCATGGTGTTTAAAAACACCACATATATGAAATAGGGGATGAACACAACTTCTCTATCTTAGAAAATAATAGTGAGGCATGCAAACACATACCTTAATTCTTGTCTCTCATCTCACACTCTCAATTCTCGTGTATACAAAATACTAGATTCATAAATATATACCACATAAAAATGTTCATATATATAATAATATATATTATTTTATTAAGACTTTATATTGACAATTTATTAATAGCAAAATGTTAATATTACGTTTTGGAATAATAATCTCATGGTTTTTCTATTATATTTTCCATTGTAATACGTTTTGTCCACAAAGTTGTATGATTATATAATGAATTTAAAACAATATATAATTATAATAAATATTTATAATATAAATATTAATATAAATCTATAATATATAAAATTAATAAAAGAAATAAATAGTTCATGGAGTTGGTTGGTCTCACATATGTATGAACGTTGTTTCCTCTTTAGTATCATATTTAATGAAAGAATGTAAATAAAATTTATTTATATATATATAAAACATCATTCATGTATAATTAATATTTCATATATGTTATTAAATTTTAATAAACTAGTCCTTAACACATTCGGTGTAATGGATGATTGAATCACATCACATGGAGGAGGAGTTAGTCTCAACGTCCAAAAATTAATTTATCGTAGTTAGACAAAATGTAAATCAGGAAGGTCTGATTTATGTTATAATTCCTAAAGTATAAATAAACCCTAAAAACATATATATATTATAAAAAATATTTTCCACCATAATTCCCAACAATTATAGGTGGTAAATGAAAATATATCAACATTATTTTGTTAGGAGGTAGTACATAGTGCACAAGAAAGTTAAATTACTTACAAATTATATGTATGTGTGTTTAATTTTAGGCTGAAAAAGTATAATTAATACATTTAAATTTAATTATTTTACATTAGTTTTTACATATTAAAGTAATAATAATATTTTATTTTGTGGGTAAGTAAAATAAAATAGAGTTTCTAGAGGAAGGATGTTACTACATCCTTGGGTAACTCCAATTGTTTTACATCAATGGGCTTCCTTGGTTAGCTTTATAAAATATGAGAGGATTATAGAATTAAGTGGGGGTGTTGGGATATTGTTTCAGTTATTTTTGGTGACCCAAAGGAATTAATATTATTGAATATGTTTTAGGGGTGACTTCCCTTTTTTATTAGATGATGGGTGGTATTCTAGTAAATATTTGGAAACAGAATTCCACCCACATTTCTCCCATGTCCAGTGGCTCCATTAATTGAAACATTTATTGAAAATTTATTATATGGTCTAAATATAGCCACCAAAATGATATTTTAAATTTTTATAGGTTATTTGGATATTTAAGATTAAGGATAAGTCCCCTGTTATGCTAAATTTTAGCTTAATTATTATAATTAATTTTAATTACATTCGGTATTATTTTTTGATTAAAATCTATGTAAACATATTTATAAAATTTATATTATTATTATTTTAAATATGGAATCAATTTTTAAAAATTGATAGAAGATATGTGGCTGAAATTAATTTATCTTAAACCCTATATACAGGAAGATAATGTGTGTTTTTAATGTAAAAATATTCTCAAGTTTGCAATGTTTTTATATAAATGTTCAATGTTAAATTAGTTCCAATGAACTGAATTGGATTATTTATTTCCACATTGATCTAATTAAAAATTAAAACTACTCAATAATTAAAATTAAATTAATAATTTAATTATATGAAAAAGAAGTTTTGTAACTAAAATTCAATATACGTCACTATTAATTAAAAATGATTATTTAAAAAAAATCACCCAAGGTAAATATACATATTTATCTTTCAAAAATAATGTTTGGGTTTTGAATGAAATATTATAATAGTGTTAAAAATTATATTAAAATCTATTTCTCTTTTAAAATGTTGTAAAATTAGTTTTTAAGGGAATTTATATTTTTATTCATAGAATAGGATTTATTGGTATCTTATACATATTAAATATATTGGATATGTAACAAATATATATATTGATTATATAATATATTATAAAAATTCAGAAGTATTGCTTTTGATAATTTATTGAGAGATAATAACTTTTTTAAACAAAAATATAGTTTTCTTTGAAAATAAATTTATTTATTTTTAAATATTTCTTACATTAATTTATAGATAAAAGGTTTCATTTTATTAACATGTTTAAATAATAATTTAGAAATAAATTTCGTATTAATGTATAGGTAAAAACTATAATAATATTTTATCAACAATATTAACTTTATATTATAGTTTGGTAAAACTATGATTTTCTTGTAACACAAGGTACCAAATGAAATCAGAATTTCATGTAACACTAGTAAGAAACAATGTCGTGTGTACCACAAGATAATATAAGAGCTTCATGTTGTTCAAATTATCTAATGTTACCTAAAATGAAAGAAAAACATAGTTCATTCATATAACACAAGAAATATTTAGTGTTTCTTGAAATGAAAAAATATCCATAATAGTTATATTAATTCAATAAATATTCACCAAATCAAGCGGAGATAAAAAAATAACCCACCATCGATATTTATACATTTTTTCCTAAAACATTCCATCCAATGAATACCAAACACGACATCAAAGAGGTCCATTTCAAGAATAAGGAAATCCCATTTTAGTTCAAACCCTAACAAGCTACCAACTGAAATATAGACACCGAAAACCATTTTATTTCTACATACCAAGCCATATAAACTATTCTATTACATATGGAATATGATCAATTATGAAAAATTTAAAACATTATCCAAATGGGTAGAAATAAGGTAAATAGTGGATCCTATATAAAAACAGAATATAAACAATGGATGATGAAAATAGAATTGTACATGGAAATTTTGTAGGTACTACAATTGATTTTTATAGTTCCAGATCTAGGGAAGGAATAGAGACTATCTATTATTGATAATGAGAATGTAAACTAGCCTATGACTCTTTTTTAATCTGAATTTGAACATAAGAATATCTAGCAATACAACCATGACTACTAATATGAAAACTTTCGATCTGTGTTGGATCTGACAAGGATGGAATCCCTATGGGATCTACAGAACCTACACGACCTTGATACTGTCATATAGGTCTTCAAAACCATTTATATATCCACATATATCCAAAAAACTAGACTTTCCAAAGTTATTAATTCCACCATCAATGCAAAGTCAACTACATTAGCGTTCTTCATCAAAATGATTTAGAAGAAAAAAACTATGGTCTAGCTGCAAATCCCTTTCAAACTATCATGCCTTATACTACCCATTACAGAATACTCCTGGTGTGAACTAAACTAATTCAGTGAAATACTTGGAAAAAACATGAAGGAAATATCCCCTTATAAATATGAAAAAACTAATAGTTCAAGGTAAAGAGATATGTCCCTGGTAAATAATTATCATTAAAGAAAACTTATAAATACTCTTATTGCATCTACTCATATTTCCCAGATTGCACTACTGTGTCCCAAAACCTCTGACTAGGAAAATCAAACATGAATGAAGAACGATATACATTTATCTGCTCAAGATTTTTATAAAATCGAAATATCATTTTTTTATTTTCTCAATTCAATCCAATGCTTACTATGATTATATAATACTCAGTAATTTATGTTGCATTTTATTGAGGAATACATTAGTCTGGTCCTTCCCTGGATCTGGTTCAGCTTCCCTGATCTGAGCAGGAGGAGATCCATCTCCCTTACCTAAATCATGGATAGCCTAACCCACAGCTCACACTACTCTCTAATCATATGGTGAGGGAGAACACTCTAGAGCCTCTTTGAGAGGTTCCATGGGAACACAATAAGGTGGAATACTACTACATCAATCAACAAACATGAAGAAACACAATGAAAAAACCATTCTAAAAACATTTCAGCAGCATTATCCTTCAAAGGTATTCATAAAACAAAATCAATACCAATACAAGAACTGTCACTAGAGAAGCCACTTCCCACTAAACGGTGGTTATACATAGTCTGCAAACTGCATGTGTCACATAGAGGAGAAGAAAAACATGAATAGAAACAGTCGATGGAAAATCAAGGCCTATCATGAGGTGTGTTGGTCAAAAAATACTCTCATAGTCAAAACCTCAATCCCTCAAAGTCCATCATCCTATATATCTAGACTCTCCAAAAAAAACATTACAAAATGGGTAAATTATTGTTCTAATACAACTTTCTCACAAACCGTGCCGGGATTCCATCCATCCCAACACCCAAATCAGCATAGGGAAAGGACCAAAGGGAGTTCTTAATAACAATGGGTTGTAATGTAGTATCTATGTATCAAAGATTCACGTTTTGAAACGACTTCGCCCATTATTAACAACCATAATGAATTCACAATAATCATGTATCATATGTTAAACAATACCCCTAAAAAAGGAGATTCAACTATCAAAAATTAAAATTTTAAAACACTAATCCTGAAACCAAAATACCAAAATGAGTAGGGGATCCGACTACCTATCCCCAAATTTATGAAACAAGAGGTTTATATCACTCATTACACCTCCACTAACACTAGTAATATGGGAAATAATAGTAATTAAATCTATCATCACTACCACGTGTAAATTTCTCTTTACCAGGGTCAATATTTTCAAGATCTCCATACAACCAATGGTGCATGTAGGGTATTATCAAAATCCTGTTATAATATTAGTAAAAATAAATATTTCATTCCAAAACAATATAAGAAACATTACCATTCTAGATTTCCTAAAATGAAGGAATTTTTTTTGATAAAACATTTTATGTAAAACATTTAAAAAAAAATCTTGACATATTAAATGGAAGCATAGTCAACTATATGAAAACAATTATCTCCACATCCATTGATCTCGACATGTAGTCCCTATAGAATTAATAGGCGTTGGTCTACATGAACCCCATATCTCAGTGAAACATGGTATATAAACCATAAAAAATAGCATCCTCATGCATGAGACACTAGAGAGGAGACAATACGTAATCATAGTTGACTCTAATTGTCAACAAAGTTTAGTTAGTGTTTGGTAATCAATCCTTTTATAATAAACATGGCTTTATTCCCAATGATCCAATAATAATACAAGTCCTATTCACCCCACATAATCACCTCATATTTTCTTTTTTTCTCAATTTCCATTTTAAATGTAACATAGCTCCCCAATTTCACAAACACATATCAAGAAATATGAATATACTAGGAAAACCACCATTTTTCCTTGAAATCCTCTATTTAAAACCCATATGAACACCAGATCAATTTTTAATAACACTCTAAAGCCCTTACAGAATTTATCAAACATATTTATGGAGCATAATATTAAAACAGACAACAAATCAAGTGAATTCCATTTAGAAAATCACTTTTCAGTCCATATACACCTCAAAGACGCTTTAAAACACATTTCTATCATCATACACAAGCCATAGAACATATTCGAAATGAAAATCAATAATAAATACATAATTAAATAATGTAAAATCATGTAGTCAAATACCTCAAGATTAGTAAATTTGAGAATCTAGTGGAAAACTTGTCTTGCACATCAAAAGGACACTATAATGGAAAAGAAAACTTGAATCATCAATATTAATGCCCAAAAAGAATTATTGAAACCTTATTAGGTCAAATGACTCTCTGATTAAATGAAAACCTAAAGTAGAATGATAATCATGCCAGGAAAAAGGTTGAAATTTAAAATAATGGGACTTAATTGATGATTCCATGAACATCCACACCAAGACTACCATAAAAATGATGGTAAAAGGAATAATATAGATAGTAGGAGGAATAATGGTTTGTATCTCATAATTCAGAGAATAAATGGGTGGAATTGGGATTAAATCATGATTTTTAAAAAGGCTAATTTCTATATTTTGATGACCTGTACTGGTCTCATTGTTTGGATGTATGGTTTTCCAAACTATGTGGAAATTTGGTGTCCCTCTCGATCTATGTGGAATTAGAACAAAAAGTTTTCTGGGGACATTTCACACTAGTTCATTTTACCATAATCTATAGACAGAACTAATGGTCCAGGCACACGATTAGCTGAATTCTCAAGTGGTATGCCATGAGGCCTAGATAGAGCCATTCTCCATGGTGCATTGTCCCACTTAGGTTGGCGCATTATTTATAATAAGTGTGTAGAGATTTTTTGTCACTTAACAGCAGTTCCAAAAATTCCTAATTTCTTCCAAAAAAACTACGAAAAAATGAATCCATGATAAGACCAAAAAAATAGAAAATAAATCAAAATAAATGCATAGATGTGAAAATTCCCCAAAAATGTAATCATATATTTAATTCATTAATAAATATTCATTCTCATAAACTATCAATAATGAGTAAAAGACACTTATTGATAAATATTTCCCTTTTTAGTCAAATAAATATCAATTTAAAAAGCATTTAAAAATTGTTATACATTTTATGATGTATTCATATCAATGACACAATTATTCTGGATAAACTAAAATTGAAACATTAACCAAGATGAAAAAAATCTTATCCCATTTAAATACATAAATGGGTTAGAATATAGAGCATGTGAAAGTCAAAAGGTATACATTAACAAAAATGTGTCAATGAAATGGAAATTAAGATGAAATCACATCTAATTATCATATTGTTAAAGTGAGAATTAATCAATGAATAGATTATTTGTATAAAATGTATATTCATATAGAACAGGTAAATATTAACATAATATGATCAAAACTCATTATAAAAAAAGTCTTGAAATATCTAAATAAATAAAATATGTAATATTACCAAATTAATGTAAATTATGTTGTGAAATTACTTACGACATGGTTACATTCATGTCAAATCCCCTTGGATGAAATAATAAAATTCACAAATAAAATGAAATTTTTTATTAATAAGTAATGATAATACATTAAAATGGGATAATATATATACCATATATAATAAATAAGGTGAAAAATATCATAGTATGTTTCAATGAAAAAATTTGAGACGATGTCCCTTTCAACTTCGTACTTTTCATGTAAAATCCAATTGGATTGAATAACTAATATTGAAACATAAAATACCCCGAATAATTAATTATTCGGGATAATTAATTTAAAACTATTATTATATACACTGTATACATTAAATTACCTTCATAACATTATAGTATGCCTCAAAGAATTTTAATTGAAATAAATTCCCTTACCATTAGTCTAAATCATCACATACATTCTTTATAATCCTAAATAACAAACTTATGTAAACTATATACTTTTATACGAAACTCTTACAAATTTTCTATTACAATTATTAACTTATTGACATGTAATATTCACTAAATTAATTAATTGTTTTTACCTCATATATTTCAATGATATTTGAATTATTTTTGAAAATGAATTCTATTGGTAGACTGTGGGTCTAAGTGGTGATCATATCAACATCCCCAGAACATTAAAAAAGATATAATTATCTTATTCATACATATATAAAACTTTTAGTAACAATAAATAAAAACTGTTTTTAGAAATTAATTAGTTCACGATCTGGGAGACAGTGGGTGTTAGGTCACATGAATAATGTGTCCATTTTTCAATGACCATTATGGAATGTTGGTAAGTAGCATTTAATATTTATATAATGATCATAATATCATAAGTAAAACATTATTTCGTCAAATTTAATTATATTAATAATCCATTTGGGTTAGTAATGAAATTTGAGTAACATCACATTGTGAAAGTGTTATTCCACACATACAAGAATGAAATTATCATATTTCAGTGAATGAAAAGGTAAGTAAAATGATATATTATCACTTTTAAATTATTAATCTGTCATCTGTTTCATAATAATTCCATTTATATCCCATATAATTATAAACAACTTCCTTGTTACCATCCATTTATCGTGTTTTTTAAAATTAAATCACATCACATTGTGAGGTAGTAGAGCACTGTACAATGGAGAATCATTATCACTTCCCCTATGAAATGAAATTCAGTGAATTTATATATGAAACAATGGATATACATGTATAATTATGTTATAAATATAAAATATATATATACTCTATTTCGATCATGATACCATAGAATTAGAGGTATTGAAGGAAAATGTATCACATCGGTTCGCGTGGTGGTAGTACACTGTATGCAAGAGGGATTTTATCATTTCTCATTTAGGGGAAGAATAGATTTTTATTGGCCATTTTGTTAAAATAATAACATATAAGTATATTAGAGATACTTTTGTTATTATATAATCATATTTTCTAGTTATTTGATGAATTTGAAGAATAAATCTAACAAAAATGTATAGTTTTTTATTTTATAACTTCTAGGAAAATCTCCTTATGATTATAAAAAACATTTCATAGACTTGATTTATGTTAAAAAACTATCTTCTAGGATGGGGGTATGGATGTTTGGAAATTATTTGGAGAGGTCTTTTGTGACCCAAAATGGTTTTTTGGTGTTAAAAATATAGGAGGCTGGCCATTTATAAGTGAGGTGAGTTGAACACTGGAAATATTTCAAATGAACAAGCTTTACCCATGCTCTACACATGCCAAAAGGGTCCAAAAGTGAGAAATATAGATAATTATACATGATAATGTCAAAATATAGATATAAAAAAATTTATAAAACCATATAAGTAATTTTAACCCTTATCATAACAGTTTAACCCCAAGGTAACCCCATTTTTACCTTATCCGTGATAATTATTTTTTAAATATTAAACTTTTTATTTTGTTAAAAATTTAATTAAATATTTTTAGACACTTTAATTTATCCTGATTAAAAATTAGGAATCCATTTCTCTTAATTAAATTCATAGAAGTGGCATAATACAACTTAATGTTATACACATAGACATGATGAAAACATGTGCTTCAAAAGAGAAAATTATCATTAATATTGAAGATTTTTAATATCAAAATCAAAATAAAAATTTATTTAAAAGACCTAAATTCATTGAATTATAATATAATTTTAAAAATTCAGATTTAAAAACAGTCTAAAATATAATTTTTTATTCTAAATTTTTTAAAAGAATATATATTTTTTAGAAAAAATCATTATCTTTAACTTTTCCATGAAAATTAAAATATTTCAGAAAAATCCATAAAATTCATCCCAAACACAATTATTTATATGATGATTTAAAAAATAGGATTATTTTTTCAGATAATTTTTTTAATTTTTATAAAAAATATTAAATAATTAATTTTTCAATTAGAGACTTATCCACCATTTATAATTGTATAGCTTTTCCGAACACATTTATTTAGCATTAAAAAAAATTTAATGTCAAAACTAATAAATATATAATCATAAAATTCATTTAATACATGTGTATAAATAGAGTTTTCTTAATTGTTTTCCAAATATTCATACCTTCCATCTCAAAAGCTATGTTAAAATCTTCATGCTTAAATAATAATATCTTAATATATAACATGTTTCATTTAAACCCTATTGTTGTGTGTATCACAATATATCAAAGAGATTGAATTTATTTTAAAAAAATATATCATAATTTCTTAGGACGTAATATGGTATTCTATGCTTGGGGATTTTTGTAATACATGCAATCTAATATGATGTTCTTATTTTAATAATATTGGGGTGTTACAGTTATGGTTGGACGTACACTGATTATCCTTAAAATGGATTATAATAATAACTATAATAATGTTTTAATTATAATAAAAATTATTCTTAATAAAGTAGTATAATGATATTTAATATGAATAAATCAAAATTCAGTAATAAATCAATAGTAAACTCAATAATGAAATACATAGTGTCATTATCTCCTCCTCTCCTTTTAAAATTAATGTCTCCTCAAATCATGATCCACAATCATGGAATTTAAGGGTCAAACAAGAAAAAACATTCCCACAAGGTGTCAAAAATTTTAAAAAAATTATAAACTATTCACCTAAATTAAATTCATTATCCCATTAAATATGAACTAAATAGATTTTAATGTGAGCTCATACTTTTATGATATTTAAATATTTTATTATGGGTAATTTTTGAATGAAATTTTTTTCTTTTTATTTTCAGAGCAAACATGTTAGGTAATTCTGTATTTTTTTAAGAGAATAATTCAACAAATATATTCAGTAATATATTTATTGAAATCAAAATAGGTACAAAATAATGAGAATAATAAAATAAATTTTCAAAAAGTAGTCGAGAAATTAAACACCTACTATT
Organism: Viscum album; assembly: GCA_963277665.1. Taxonomy (NCBI): domain Eukaryota; kingdom Viridiplantae; phylum Streptophyta; class Magnoliopsida; order Santalales; family Viscaceae; genus Viscum; species Viscum album. The sequence goes on along the minus strand of OY728127.1, from coordinate 1,146,648,165 downwards.
AAGAATTCAACTGTGGTGATTTTTTGTGGACTTCAATATAACATCTACAAAATTTGAAACATCAGTATTCTTCATTTATTTTTAGAGGGACACTATTTTTTTTATTTTATAAATAATATTACATTTGAAAATATATGTTACATTAGCCCCATATAATTATATAAAAACAAATCTTTCTTTAAGGGGATGATATTAATGTGTTTATTCTCCACTCTCCATAGAGAAATACCACATTTATATATATTTATTCGATTCTTGCAATTAAATTCCTAATGGCAACAATTATTTTATTTAATGAAGTTGCCACAAAAATTATTTTTTATAGGGTATGAATTTTTTCTATTTTTTAATTACCATATATTTACTCAATAATTTTATCTTAACATAATTCCAAATAGTTTTTATATAACCAATGTATTGAAAAAATTGAAAAAAAATTAGTTAAAAAACCATAAAAACATCTTTCCCATAGAATAACCATATAATACAAATTTTATATTTTGATATTTTTATTTGCAATTTGTATCAAATTGTAATTTTATTTATTGTAGATAAATATTTTTTAGTATATATTATTAATATCTTCTTTATCGTAGATTATTCGTTGTAATATTATAATGGCTTCGTATTCTCAAAAATTCATCCAATTTGTTTCATGGTTTTTTACAATTTTGTTATACCACAATCATAGTAACCAAACAATATATTTCTTATTTGTTTTTAAGAATTTAATTTTTCATAAATTCTATTTATGAGTGAAACCACTTCACATTAAATATATTAAATTATTAATTTATTTTAATTAACATAATATCTAATATAATTTATAAAATTATATTATTTTTATTCATTAAACATGAAATAAATAATCTGTTTTGGATTTTAGTTAAATTTTTTTAGGTCCTCCACATCTGGTTCTGGTTTTTAAATTAATACATTAACTACATTAAAAATATAAAATATTACTTCATTAATCGATGAATCTTAATTATTTTATTTTAATGGGAATCAATTTACCCATGTACAATTATAAATTTTACATTTATCTTAATAAATCACTCATGGATATAAATTCTTTTATAACATGTTTTTATTAAAATAATGATATGAAAATTTTTTCTCCATTTAAAAAAATCATATTCATTTTATATTGGTTTCATAACCCTTCTAGTTTACACTCTCCTCATAGTTAACCATAAAAAATTGTATATCCTCATGAGATACCTGAGTCAAGTCCAATTCCTTAATAGAAATAAAATATCAGAATAAAAAGACTTATTCCTCTATAAAAGATACATTATAAATTCATTATCTATAATTTTATTCCATTTTATATCATTTTTTCAACCACATTAATAATACTTTTGAATATTTCATCCAAATTTCATTTGGAATCATTCAACAAACATCAAATTTATTTCATAAAAGGTGACCTTTTAAATTTTCACATTTGTATATCATTAAAAAATATTAAATAATTTTCCATATATTAAATTATAATTTGAAGACACCATTACCTTAAAAAGTACATATATATATGTATATATACATATATTATTTTACTAATCTCAATATAAATTTTTTCATTGAATTATCATTCATGAGCTTCTTGTCCAGTCTCTTGAATTCAATGTTTGTTGGATAACAAATTTTAACATAATGAATGAAATAAAAATAAAAAATCAACCTAATGTATCTAATATATGATCTTAAATTATTATTTTACATTTAATAATTCATACCATAAAAATTTACAACTCATTATACATTATTAATATTGAATATAATTATCAAAAACTAGAAAATATAAATAGATAATTAAAAAATTATCATGTTACAAACAGTAAATTTGATTCCATTTCCCAATGAAAAGGACCGATGAAGATACTTTTAGGGATTGTGGGACACATGGTATCAAAATATTTATTATGGATACACTCATGTAAATGGAAATTAGGATCTATTTAACAAAAACACACAATAATTTTAACTTATAACAAAATTTTTTACCCATGATACTATACAAGAAGTAAATAATAAGAGTAAAACACCTAAAACATTACATGGTTCACCCAAATAGGATGCAGTCATCATGTATACATAAACTAAGATGATTTTGTAACAATTAAAAACTACCACACTAGATTGTGATAACATGATTTAGGAAAGAGAAAAAAATGGAAAGTCACGTTACCATTATATGTTTTAAGAATTCATAGTTTCTCGCACATGTCGATCCAAATTTACCACTAAATAGAGGGAAACTAAATGTATTTTTTAATAGTTTACCACACAATACATTGAATAAATAATAAATATGTTAATTTAAATAATAAAATTAATGTTTTTTTTCACTATTAGAGAATAACACCATAAACATCATGTTCTGAATCCGATTTCATCAGCTTTAATAAAAACAAATGAAACGAGTAAAACAATTTAAATTTATCTATTATAGTAAATGTCATCCCTTTTGTAATGTCTTATCTTATTTTTCCATCTTACCTTTAAAACATCATATTATCATTTAATGTGATCAAAATATATTGAAACTAAATATCTGTTAACTTCTATTAGTATTACCTTTTTAAATTATATCTCATTTATATAATATATTGCTTCATAAGATTTTCTATAAAAATATTCCATATTAAATTATATTAATATATAATCACCTTCTATGATTTTATGCACTTAGTTATCTATGAAAAATATTCGAATTAATATTTAAATAATTCATTTGATTTTAATAAAATTACTTTTATTGAAATTTTGAACTCATATGCAAAACAATTTAAAAATACATTTCAGAATTAAAAATTATGTATAAAACTATCACACATATTGAAATTCAATTTCATATTACCAATGAAAATATATATTTAATCTTGTAAATCATCTTTTCCACTAATCCATCAATTATGTTGAAACATTACATAATATTGATAGTTGATTCCTCTTTTATATGGCCTTTGGAGTAAAGCCTTAACTATTATTAAATTTCAATGTATATCATGTGTAGGTGATTCATCTCTATAAATAAATATTATAAAAATATTTCATTTTTTTCTTCACTCAAATGTCCTCAATTTAGCACTTCTGTTTAATGTTTTATCCTCAGATGTCACATATATATCATATAAAAAATTATATTAACCAATATAAAGACTACGAAAATATCATCTATAGTTATGTATATACATAATAATCTAAAAAATATATATATTTATAGATATTATTCATGTTATTTCGATTTCCACAAGAAACAATCAATTTTAAAAAACAACGGTAATTGAATCTCTATAGATTAATAGTCATAATAGTATGATATATTTTTAATTATACGATAAGAAAAATATATTTAAATGATGAAGTGTCTCGTAATCTAATGGGATCATTATTATGGGTTTAATCAGTTATTTGACTCTATGTTAAAAATATTATTCAAATTCATATACATTAAAAAATTTTCTTCATAATTGGTTAGTATTATAATTATCATATTATGTACCTTTATTGCACTGTATAGTCGTGAAATAAAATCAAGAAAAAAACAAGTGATGATGAGATTTTTATATTTTCACCACTTAATGTGTGGAGTTATTCATTAAATTGGAATTACTGGTATCTCAATTTACAATTTCATTCACATATTATCATGATAAAAAATTGATATATGAATGATGATGGACTTGAACATCATTACAATGTCATCATATCACATATGTATACATGCAATTAAAATTTATAAAAATTGAGTAGATTAAAAAAAATTCACTAGATTAATTAATAAAAATGATTTTTTTTTCATTTTTGGTGAACATATCCAATCCTACAAGAGTGAAATGCACTCTTCAAAAAAATAACCAATATTATCAAATTAATACATTAAATAATAAAAAATTGAACACACTTATTACCATTCCTTCATTGGAATTTATATAATTATATTAAGGTATAATCACATATTATTTGAGATTATAATCATAATATTGTAGTTGGCTTCAATGAAATAAGTTATAGTCCATTTTACACATTACTGATTGCATGAAATCTTACCATGTTAATTTATAAATATGATCCAGAAATATATATAATCCCCTTTATTACATTTACATAAATGTTTTCTAGGATTTAAAAAATAATAATTCTAGAATACATAATCCACCAACAATTAAAAAAAATTTCAAACACTTGAGAACTCTATATGAGATATAATAAACTATATTATACCCATATATCCACCTTTAGTGTGTGTAATAATATTAAATATTGAATAAATTCTAACTTTTGATTTCTTAAACAATCAAAAATAATTATTAATTATTATTCCAAAATTAAACAAATTATTATATTACATTGATGTAGATCTCCATGAATTAATATAAGTGAATAAAATCATTCATAAAATAATATTAACTTTATTCTAATTTGTTTAATAAGAATATCAATATAATATAAACACTCACATTAAAATTATTCTCTAATTTATTTAATTTATCTTATATATTCAAAGAGTATTCTTACACTCAAAACCATTAAAATCCCTCAAAAATCTATTATTTATATTTTTAACCACATTGAGCTATATATTCTTATGGATTCATAAATTATGGATCTATATTTTCCACCCAATAAATTATTATTCCCATTTTGAGGTGTTCTTAATACAAAATAAACATAATTATTGTTTAAGATGAACAAATTAAAGTGGTTACATTGAATGGTTTCATGATTTTATATATTTTAATTTGGATTTAATTTTCAGTCACATATATAAACATCTAAATTTATTGTATTGGTTTACTATAAGAGCTTCATTGGAAATAAATTATCATTCTTTTACTAATTAATTTTTTTAGGATATATTCTATTATCTCCACATAAATAAAATAACATTTATTAAAAACATGAAATTGAATTGAAAAAACATGAATTATAAATATGACATCCATGAATACATTTTAATGGTTTAAATATAAATCTTTATCATATTATAAGGTGTTCATAATATCTATTCATTCAACTATATGGTCAATTTTTTTTACTTCATACATCATTATAACACTCCATAAATATTTTTAAACCTTAATAATATTTCAAATATTTATAATATTCATAGTCACATTTGATATATATTAAAATAAAAAATTAATTTTCCTTTTATATATCATATCGTACCCTTTTATTATTTATCCTTACAACAAACTCAAGATGTTATTTTTTTTATTTTAAATATTCACCTAATTTTATTCTCTATTTTAATAGGGAAATATCACAATTTAATAAAATAATAATTAATATTAATTATCATTTATTTCTTAAATTATTTTATCATCATCTTTTAGAATAAAAATTATGAAGTTAATTACCTTGTAAACTCTTCAAGTTAGTGAATTGTTTTTGGGTTGAGTGGCCTATTATTATACATGAACATTAATTTAACCACGTGTGAAGCAGTCCCATTTTACACATCTTCATAAATATTCATATATACGATATTAAATAATGAATAGTGGGGTCATATAAATTGATATATACAATAATCATAAAAAATTCACTATATATTACTCCAATATATCTTCTTGGCAATCATAATAAGAAATACCCTCTCATGAGTAACATGTAAATTTTAATATATCATTTTAATTTGATAATTCCTTCAATATAAAATATATTTTTTTCCTATTATATCATCAAAAAATTATTTAAATGAATATCATGCATGAAAATGAACAACATCACCAAAACATGCCACTTGCACACAAGACATACATGACATTTGATGATATTCTCTTGAGAAACTATAAAAATTAATAATATTTAAAATTATGAGAGATTATATTATTCTATTCACACTAGATCATTCAATTAATTCATTCCAATTCCAATTCTCTTTGGGGGAAGTTTGGCACCATATTATTGTCTAGGGAATTGTATATAGTAACTACTATTCCTTATTATCAAATACTTCATTGGATTATGTAACATATCCTATAACTAATTAATGATGTAAACTATATATAATATAGCTTATGAATCTGTAAGCCTTTTTGATTCATTATGATGCTCATGGATTTCTGTAATCCATAAATACTCTATTTTTCTCATTATCAATGTTATTATTCATCAACACACACAGTAGTCTAATCTATCATGAATTAATGTAGTTTTTAATTTCAAAACATACAGTTTTCTCAATAGTTACTAACCTTAAATGCAGTTTACATTTTTTATTCCAAATAAAAAATATTTTTTTTATAAAATGGATCAACTCCTCTTGAAGGCATTTTATTCATTTATAAGAGAATATAAAACATAAATTCATTTATAAAATTAACATTTAGTTTTTTTGAATTATATAAATCCACCATTAAAACATAACTCAATGTTATTATTAAAAAAATAGTATTATAAACAAATATTAATTTGTAATATGTATAGTGGGATATAAAATAATATCTAAATTTAATAAGTCAATAAAGTGTCTATTTTTATTGGATTCCAAATTATCAAAAATTAAAATTTATTTATCATGTTTCTTTTTACCAATTATATAAATAGAGTAAAACTGTAGTGTATACAAAACTAATGGATACCTCTATATCCATTTTCATAACTTTTATAAGGTATTCCCTAGTCTTTTAATTGATTATTAATTATTTCACCTACTAATTGTAAACTTTTTTTCTATCACCCTCATTAAAAAATTATTATTCAATTTTTATAATAATTAATAGTAATAAATAACCTATGAATGTCGAATTATATTATAAAACATGAACTATGACCATTAAAAATGTTTTCCCTTAAATTCTATTTTTGTTGTGTAGATTTTTGACATTGTTATTTTCTCATTTATGATGTCTCCTTGGAGATTTTATTCCTACGATAAAAAAATTAGTGGGAGATAATATATATATCATTTATTATCTTGAAAAATTGAATGAAATTTTCTCTACCCAAGATGTAGAATAAATTTCTTTAATTCCTTTCATTCCAATGAAAATAAATTCTATGAATAAGGGGTTTCATATGGTTTCATTCTTGGATAAATTCCATTTTTTAATCATTCTATTTTAATTTTATTTATCATTAATAATGAAATTTTGGATACCATTTTGTCAGCTGTGATTATTGTGATACACTCATGAATCTATCATTTCTCTTATATTGTATTCATCTAAATAAATTCTTCATAACCAAATTTATTTTTGTATTTTATTTCATTAATGGTGACCTTTGGTATGTAATCATATCATGTAATTAATATTTTTTCAATAAAGAATCATTATAGAGTTTTTTTAAATGATAATCATTTCAATGATCTAGTTAATTCTCATAATAATATTAGATATAATATAACATACATTATTATATTTTAATTATATCTTCTTGACTAGTCCTCTTTAAAAAAATCATTCATTAATGTTATTCAAAAAATCAACCATTTTATCACATTTGATAAGAAGGGTTACAATTTTTATTGACATATAATTTATCTTCACTAATCTAAACCTATTTTTGAATAGATTTGTTGAATAAAAATTCATGAACCTTCTTCCCCTCTTCATTCTGGAATTTTTTTTTTGTCGAGGATTTTAGATATCATCCATGAATTTTCATTGATTTAGTTATCCTATAGATCTTTATATATGTATATATATATATATATATATATATATTCACATTTTAATTTTTCACCATCACTAATTTCATGATTTTTTGAATTCAAATTTCAAGAAATTAAATGTGGAAAAACAATATGTTTATCACATTAACCATTATTGGATTCTCAAAATGATATCCCAACACACCCATGGGATATTTATTCTTACAGAAAAAATTACCATACGATTTTAGTCTCCACATATTCTTAAATAATAAAGAATCATATTAAATAAAACATCTTTTTATATGATTCTTATTTTTTTTAATTCAAAAATTCCAATTCTGAAACACCAATGATGATTAATAATCTACATTTAAATTAAATATTTTAAGTCAACTTTTAAGTATTATCGTATAACAGTAATATTTATCATATTTGAAAATTATTTCACTTTTCCATTTTCTTTATGGAAATGAACTAATATTTTGGGAAAATATTAAACTAACGAACTCCTTCAATCAAAGGGCTTAAATTAGAAATTATTAGACACCTTCACAATGAATTATATAATTTAATATAAAAATTTATTTAGAGTAAACACCAAATAAATTCTTCACATTACTTTGAAATTATTCTATAATACTAATTGTATATCACCATAGTGATTCATAATTTCATTATTTATAATGGATCCTACAAGGGAAAACAAATATTGTAGTACCAATTGATAATCCTAATAATTTACTGATTTCAAATGTGGTTGAATTTTTTATACAATATTTTTTATAACTTTTTCTCAATTAGAGTTACCCAAAATTATAATTCCATAATTTCTTGATAGATCAATAATTATCATTTATTGCAACTAACGAAAATTATTCATTGTATATAATGATATAAATTAAATAATAATACGATGATAGTTAAAACACTAACAAAACAGTGTAAAATTATATTACTTATTTTGTAACAAGAAATTACCAACTACCCATGGTCTTCTATAATATAAAATTACAGAACCATGATTAAAGAATGTGGATAAACATAAACTCAGGTATACTGAATTTCATCATGATAAGTTCTTCTCCCACATTTATGGGAATAAAAAAATAATAATAATTTTTATTAAAAAAATATATATTCTATATATAATAAAAATTAATTTATTCTTATTCTTATTATTTACTAAACATTCCAAATATTATAGGGGAGTGATTTAATCCATAAAATAAATTTCATAAACTATATATCATGAGTGGATTAAGTCATTAATAATTAAAAACACCCATTTCATTATAATTTTTAGATAGTAATATATGAATCTAAATGTTTATTTTACAAACACATAAGAATAAATTTATAAAAAAAAATTAACATCAATGAAACCTAGTTGGGTCTCTATTAATCAGTAATTATTATTTTTAGTTCTCCATAAGTGAATTTTCTTAGATGGTCAAGGATAATCCAAAACAATACTTTCATGATTTATTTATAATAATAATAATAGGATTTTGAAACCATAACTAGAGAATATTGTATCCTAGAACACTAAAAATAAATGATAAGGCTATTCAAAACTCTATATGAACAACACTTCCTGGATATTTTTTAATTCTTACTTATTCAGTGAGTGAAATAATATATTATATTGATAACCTGATCCTCTAATTTTTCATTGGAAATATAAAATTATTCATAAAATTTCCATAATAATTATAAATTTAATTCTATTTAATTAAATTGTTAACTATTGAAATATTGTATGAAAATAGCCTTATACTTAAATTTTCTCACACTTTTCTATTTTAAGTGAATAAATGGCCTTAAACTGCATGAACACACTATTGAATAACATATTATATCCTCTATAGTAATTATAATGAGTTGATTCATCGAAAATTGGAAATATAAATTTATTTGATACATTTTAGAAGTTTTTTTGAAAATAAGGATCATCCACCATCATGGCTTAAAACATCATTATTTTAAAAAATTGTATATTTGTGATGCACACCATCTATCAACAAGACCTTACTTTAATATCCATCATAATAAAATTGTTTTAGGAATATGGTAAATCAAAATATCTTCATTAAATGTATATTAAATATTGAATTCAGTTTCATTGAAGAAACATAATTATAAAATCAATTGATTATTCGTATCTTAATGAAAAATTCCTCTATTAATTTCTTATATAGAGTTAATGAGTTATTTCATATTCTAATTTAAAACCGTCTTATCAAAATTCAATATAATTATATTCAAATGTATTTATCATCTTATATATATTTAATGATTACTAATAATCATTTTTCAACCAAATTATTTATGTCCTAAACATGATATAGTTATCAAGCTACCATACATTCAATTTGGTATAGGATATACTCTTGGAGTCTTCCAGATCACCACATATTTTGATATAGTTATAGGATCTCGTAACATAATAAATGGAAATGAATGAAATTTTAATATGAAACCAAAAAATTCAATTAAACTTCCAATTATATTAATAGTGTAAAGAAAAAAGGATATAGACAACAAAACAAACAATAATGACAGGATGCACCAAATGCAATATAACTGAATCAAATTAACACATTAAAAATCATGAACAATATCTTGTCCATATGCTAATACCAGATCATAAAAAATGAACACAAATGAAACTACTTCTATCTACATCTGGCAATGTTCACTATCCATATAACATCATTCCCCCATGGACTACATACCAGTGCCTTGACCGATGGACATCATAGTACATTAGGCACACCACCATTAACTCCATTTGATACTAATTATAACAAAGGATTTAAAATATTTTCCTATTCCTTTTACATACATTATTAAATTATGTTTTCACAAAAAAAATCTAATAAGTACATCATAATGACCGTGAGGTGTCATTCCATTTGAAGACTACTTTCATAATATATAAAAATGAAACTAAAATATGAAATCTAAAATTTATTCTCCATAATAAGATTTTAAATCTATTTGACCCCATGGAACTACACAGGATAACAAATTTCATATATAAATTAAAATGGGGATTTAAAAATACAATAATGGATTAAACCTGATAATGAAACATAACATGTGAGTCATTGTTATAACCTGATATCCTAAAAGATAAGACCTCTGAGTAATCACTTAGTGGAATGACATATAGAATATTGTATCATTACATAATGGTAATATTGGAAATTTGGAATCCACATAAAAATGGCATAAAGAGGTGTTGAGGATAAATACCTTGAAAATATCCCAATGTATTGTGTTTACGCATTAATCTCATATATGACATATCACGAGACTAAAAAATTACCAAATACACTGGAGAAAAACAAGGGAACACCCATCATAACATATTTATGTTTTATGTTTTCAAAAAAATTGGAAATCAATCATAAGGAATAACAAAATTATTACACATGGAATTTAAATGGGTTTCATAATATTGCCGCATATCATATTAGTGGGAAATTTTCTAATGAAGTCATTTGAAAAATGAACATAAGGGCTTTATTACCCCATTAAAGGATGGTATAATTTCCAATGTATTCATGTAAGAGAAATATATATATTATTAATAATAATCACATAACTTTATCGGGTTAGATAATTTTATTTAGAGCGATATTGGTTATAACCCCATGGGAATCGTTATTTAAAGAGACCCCTTACCTCAAACCTGATTCACCAAATTTGTTCTTTATCTCAAGGAATAAAATATTATTGTTAATTATTTTCATTATTGTGATTTTTTTACAATTTTATTTTTATTTTATATTTATTTATTAATATTTTATAGTCCCTTACATATTCATTTAGGTTCATGTTATACATTTTGACAATGCTTGGATGGTATGTCTAAAATAACATTAGAAAAATGGATAAGGTTAATAAAGATTATTAATTAATCATATACATAATAAGAATACTGAAAATATTATCATTATTATTATATATATATATATCATTTATTTCCAATAATTAATGATATTTATGAAAAAATAAGTACATTACAATCTAGGAGACGACAGGTTGTACGTACACATAAGTATCATTTCAATTTTTCATCATTCATGATTGAATGAAGGTAAGTAATATGTTATAATTAAAAAATTATAATTAAATTGTAAATATTATATTTTTTCAATAAATTTAATTACCTATTCCATCTATATGACGTGGTAGTAAAAATGAATCATGTCTCTTTGTGAGGTAGTTATCCACCACACACCGGAATGACAATATCATTTTATATTTATTGAAAGGTAAGAAAGTATATGATATAAAATTTGTGGATAATGATTTATATTTCATGAATATAGCATATTTACATTAAATACATCATTATAAATATTCTTTTTCGGTGAGGATATAAAAATAGTTTCATCGGTTCACGAGAAGGTAGTCTGGTGTACTCACAAATGATTGTCTCATTTCAGATTTCATGAAAGTAAAGATGGATTCGTGTTAATAAAATTAATTAATTAAATATATATATATATGCTACATATTTTGGTTATTATATAATCATGACTAAAATACATTTTAAGGATGTGGAAAATAAATAAAAAATTATTATTAGTCCAAAAAGAAACCTCTTCTTGAGACCACCTCTTTAGGATTTTTCCTAAAGCTTCCATATATATTAATTATCACCAAAATAAGGCCTTTAGAATTTTGGGAGTGAATTATGAAAGTAATTAAGAAAAGAAAATTTATTGACAATTATATTTTTAAATGTGGAATTAATATGATATGGGGTTCCCATTTATAATGGAGGGGGTGTGTAATTTTTTTAAATACCCAAAACTACTCAATAATGGGAGGTCCTCCATTCCCACGTGCCTGAAAAATTTCCAAATATAGGATTATAAGATATATCTCTCTGATAAGGAACTCTAACATGGAAAACATACGTTGTAAACATGTTATCTTCTTTACATCTAGGGTTATTCACTTATACCATTTTATTTTTTAACCACGTCGACTATTTTAATATCAGTATTATTCTTCATTTTTAAAAAAAATAGGTGAACCTATTTAATAATATAATTGATTCTCGTTTAAATTATTTATTTCGTTTTATTAAATTCAATTAAAAATGTTTTTATAATTTTATTTGAAATAAAACCCGCAACCATGATGAAAGATGGTTTTCAGAAAAATACCTTTATAAAGTGAAATATGATCTTATATTAACTGTGTGGATAGAATTAATCATTATATGAATTTAAAATAAAAATTTTATATATTTAATATAAAATTTAATTTAAAAAATTTTCACGTAGTTTTTCTTTTATGTATTTAAAATTGTGTAATGGTATGCACTCTATAAATATTTTCTGAAAACAAATTATTCTATTAAGAAAAAAAATAAACAAACATTAAAATCCAATATTAATAGAATTTAAATTTATTTTATTGGATTATTAATAGATAAATGATGATACTTTTTAAAAAAAATATTTTTTAAAATAAATGAATGATTAATAACTATCAGTATGTTTCACTATCCACTAAAAAATCAATTTTTTCGAAATATCCAAAAACATAACCCTATATGAATATTAATATAATTATTTAAAATAAAAATAATTATTTTTAAATATATTTTAAAAAATAAAATAAATTACTATTTTATTTTACCAATAAAAGTAATAAAAATCAATTTTAAAATAAATGTTTTTTATATAAATTTTGTGCTTATGTCTTAAGAATTTAATAATATATTGATATTGATTATAACCTTTATATATTTCATAAATTATTTTATTATATTCATTACTGAAAAATTATCATAATTATATAACAAAAATATTTAAATAATAAATTTTTTATAATAAGAAAGGATTTATCTAAACACATTATATCAGGTTTTGTATACTATGGAACATAGTGTTATTTAAAAATGCCAAGGTGTTACATTATACCCTCATTAAATAAATTTTGCACATAGATTTTGATCTAGTAATCATAAAAAAAGGGGTTTAAATTGGAAATTTCAATTTTAGAAAAACCAACATTTAAAAAATGTTTTACTGAACATCCTCCTAAAAAGGTAGAAGGAAATATGAAGGACCTATAAATAATTCCTTACATGGATTAAAATTCAGAGAAAATTGGATGGAATTGGAAATATTTACGTAGAGGAATAGTATAAATAACATTTTCTAGTGAATAATATAATTGATTATAAGAAAGTGAGTGATCAAGTGAATGTTAACGACCACTAAACCATAAATCATTAATGATTAAAATGTTAATTGATTCATCTGATGTAAAGGTAATAGGATAACATTTTCTCAATATCATTTTCCAATAGTTTACGTATTATTTTAATATTAAGATTATGGAAACTAGAAAATATTATTTCACGATATCCTTTTAAAAACAATATTTAATCATTTGGTTGTGCTTCAAAACCTTTACACATAACCTCTAACTGTATGGAAAAAATATAAAATATAATCTTTTTTAAACCTGAAGAACTATTATTAACTTTTAATGGATCATAATATATATAATAGAGTTACAATCTACTCTTATAATAATAATTAAAACCAATATGGTTAGCAAAAAATAATATAATACCATAAATGAAAATTAATATATTAATATAAAAAACTAATTAATTAATCCAATGTTATCATATAGATCAATCTATAAATAAGAAAACAATTATCCGGGATAATATAAAAAAAATCAACCTTAATAGTTGTTCTGTACTCAAATGATATCACAAACCCTTTAAATTAAATCACGAAAACAATGTTTCATTCCCCAGAAATAAACCTTTATATTACAGATGGTGTTTATATATATCACAACCCGAATTTTTTTTCCCAAAATATCATTTATCACAATAGAATACTAAATATTGAAAATTAATTTATCCTAAAAAATATTTCTCCAAATCAAATTAATAATTATCCACAAAATGATTTAGGTAAAAAATTATTATTAACTGGTACATTATGTAGGGCAGTGCTATGCACTACACTCTTATCTCCCTTTGGATGTGGGTTCAAAATCTGCAACCATGTTCAATGAAATAGGTTATCACCCAACTTATGGGTTTTCATTTCTCTAAAACTATGTAAAATAAAATTTGATAATAACAATCAGAATAAAACATGATCCAATAATGGTCCTATAAATAACATGAACATCCAAAAAATAACCTTAATGATTAAATTAGTTTTTAACCTCTATGGTTTCTATATAGATTACTTTTTCCATAACATCATGTCGTATAAATTAAATATTATTACCCTAAAACTAAATATTGGATAACCCCTACGTTTTACCATTAAAAATAAACATAGGTCCTCAAAATTATAAATTCATTCTTCGAAAAATAACTTATATTTTACTAAAACCCACAATAATATCCTGGATTATATTAATATAAATATTTCCTAAAATACATCTAATATTTTTAGACTTCAATAACCTGAAACCTAAAAATGGGTCATTATTCCCTTAAACATATGATAAAAGATAGACATATCAACCCATGAAACATGAGGTTTTACCTAGTTCATCCTTGATTATAATTTATTCATGTCCTTCAGGGTTGTTCATAATGATTAAATGAATTTTGGAAAAAAACCCCATGGGTTTCAAACCATTAATTTAGAAATGCCCAGTTTTGTGCCCCAAGTGATGATCATGTCAAATCCAAATAAACCATTTTTTTATTACCCCTAATAAAGGTTGTACTAAATCCACATACAATTTTATAATCTAGATATGGATGTAATTTCTCAAAAACTAGTTGATCAGCCATTATCCAAAATTCATGGACATTTCCCATACATATACCTATAAATAAAATTATATCTTGGGTTCTCACTAAATATTTATCATCCACATTCCAGAAATTATCTAAACCGTTTCTATGAATCCAACTAGAGAAACCCAACATTTTTAGATCTGTAGTTACATTATTTTTAGAAATATGAATCTAACAAATACCACTCAAAGATCATGAGGTCTAATATTTTTGGAAAACTATGCTTATAATACATCTAAAGGAATATAAAAAATTAAATCATAATTTTATTCTCTATCATGAGATAATAAATATATTTGAGTCCATAAAAATACACAGGACAACTAGTGTCATACATAAAAGAAATAAGTGAGCTAAAAACCATAGTAAAAGAATAATCATTATAAGGTAACATAACTGATGATTCTAAGGTATAACATGATATCATAAAAGAGAAGGCTAATGAGAAATAAAATAGTGGAATAACATAAGGAACAAGGTATCACAAGATCGTTGTAACATATGAAATTCAGAAACTATACAATCATAACAGAAACACGAGATTAGGGTATATTCCTAGATAATATCACATTGCAGACAATGTCCCATAATTGAATAGGTTTACAAAAAAATTCCTTACATAGCAACTCATAAAACTGAAAAATTACACAACATATTGAATAAATCTAAAGAAATACCCAATAAAAGATGTTCATGGTTTCTATTCACTGAATAAATGAAGTAGGCCATAAGGAACATTAAAGGAAAATACCAGGGATTGAAAATGGGTAATTATCAATCGAAATTTCATAGAGAATGTATTTTATATTTTAACATAAAAATGAATTACACTATAAAAGGAAGAGAAAATGAGCTACGTATATATGTTAGAGGCATACATATAAAATTTATAATAATCCCATAATTTTATAGAGTGATATACTAATTATTTAAAAGAAAAAATGGTCTTAAACCAAAGGAAATTGTGGTTAAAAGAGATCCCTTATCTTGAACCTGATTCATTACATGTATTCTTTATCTTCATGAATATTAAATATATATTATTTATTAAATTTCTGAATTGTTTTTTATGTTTAATATTCTATTAAATTTATTTTCCTATTATATTCAACTAATTATTCATTTTCGTTAAAAAAATATGTTTTGAAAATGTTTGCCTCATATGTCAAAAATGTCATTAGAAATTTTACTCTAGTCAAAAAGATTATTAATTCATAATCAAACAAATATAATAATGACATAATTCCCATTTTAATACATCAATTATAAATTTAAAACCAATCATAGGAAATGGTTATGAAAATATATTTTCTATTTTAATGTTTAATAATACATTATCGTTATTACATGTTTTCATAAATGACACTTTACATCCATTTAATTAATTTATCTATTTTATTAAATTATACTACATTTTAAAATTTTAATCAATTATTAATTACAATTTTTAGTAGTGTTAATTTTTTATGTAAACTTTTTAAATTGATAAATCATGTAATTTTTTTTCTACATAATATTCAATTTTTAAAGAAAATTAATCGATTTGACCAATCCTTAGCGAGGAACCTTTCTTATACCTCCACCACATAGGATACCTAGTTTGAAAACCCCATGAGAAGACCCTACAGGGGTAGACAATAAGGATTCATAGTTTTTAGTGTGAATAATAAATCCATATTAGGTGTTGGACCATGTAGAAGGAATGAAGAGTATGATACCTAAAAGCATAGGTTGGGAAGGACCCCCATTGGGCGATAGGCCAGAGATTTTTTTTGTGTTAACCGGTGCTGATCTCTAAAAGCAAGATTTAATAGAATATAAATTCTTCCTAGTTGATATAATTGTAACCTACTATATCATCTATTTATGTGGGACACATTTTATATTTAATATTCATTCAAACATAAAATCATGGATTCATTGGTAGTTTTCATGTCTATTTTATCTATTCTATTATATCTAATTTTTAATCACTCGAGAATCCTTCTTCTTTATGAGAAATTTTCCCCTCATTAATTTATTTTTCTTCTTCCTATGTTGTCAGATCATTGGAATCTAGTACTATGGATATCTTTATAGTTTCCCTTCCAGACATACTTAGATTTATTAACCCTAAATTTTTCCTCTTCTTGATCCATCTTCTTTTTTATGAATCATCACTTGAGAGAATAGTAGAACAAATTAATATTAATTCAACCCACTACCAACATAGGATGATTCTCTATGTTGAAGAACATTTTATGGTTTCTCAATGATGTCATTTTTGATCTCCAATGGCGAGTCACGATCCATTGATGGAACCCAACAGTGAGTTATGGGCCACCGTTGGATCCCAATGGTGATTCCATGATTCACCATCAAAAATGGTTTTTTGAATCACCATTGGAACCAAATAATTAGATAGTGAATAACCATTAGACATTTCTCTTGGTGAGTCATGAGCAACTAATAGATTTCATAGGGGAGTCAATTTACTCACTATTAGACATAAACAGTGGTTTATATTTTCCTACTAGTTACTTTTTGTATTTATTATAACGAACCTTGGAATAAGGTTATTCCAGTAAGAGATCCTCTTTCATCCTTATTTTCATATAGTATGATTTTTTTATTTTTTTCTTTTTTATTTTATTTTTTTAATTCCAATAATCAACAACTTTTCCATGGTTTTCGATTTCATCAAGTGCATTGATGTTTTCAAAATAAAACCATTTTCTATAATTATATTTGTTTTTATTATTTTATATAAATTTTGACCATAATATTTTTGGTTTGTTAATATTTAGTAATAATTTATTATTTGTAAATATTTTTAGTGTGACACTATTAGACACATCCAATGGTTTTCCATGGTACGTCGTTAGACTTCATTCAATATTTTGTAATGAATCGTCATTATATGTTTTCAAGGGTGGGTAAAAAGTATCCACTTGAATCATAAAATTATAGCTCATGAGTTACAACATTCTATTTTAGGAGTATCAAAATTAATCCACTATTTGTTAAAAATAATTTCAGTGTTTTCACTTTTTTATTTTTAATTGAGATTGATAAAAATAATTTATTTTTAATTTTATTTATTATTTAATTTCTATATTTATATTTGAAGAGTGTATAATAAATAAATATAGAAATATTTCATGTTCACAATCTCATATGAATTGATATTAATGTGATTATCTATTTTAAAACCCCATTCAATCATTGTTATCTTAGAGAATGTTTTTTTATTTAAATATTTTACTATTGTAATTTTTTTAGAATTGTTATACATAAAATATAAAGGGTTTTATTTCAATATTTCCTGATGAAATATAATTCATGATTTTGATTTTTCTCGTAAATTTAGCAAAAAACTAAAAGATCATATGATATAATTGTTATTCATTAATAAGTGTCATGTAGATCATCTTCCCAGCTATCATTTTAATTGATTTTATTATTCCTCTATTGTAATTATTACTCAATATTATTTTTCCATTAAATTTTAATTAATTATTAAAAGATCCGGAAGTTATCTCATTGATATATTCATCTAATATAAATGCATAGTAATCTTTTTACTCATATAAAATGAATGGTTGGTTATGTATCCGTCAAAATTTAGGTGTCATACTAGCATGTTTGATAAAGGTATGTTACATTTACTTGTAATTGGGTGATTAATCCAATTAAATACTGAGGATATATTTAATACTCGTCTCTGCAAAATTTTTAGGATATAGATGAGAGGACTAGAATCTTTGAGAACGTAACCTCTATAATATATCAGGTGTTATCTATTTTATTACCTATCTATTTTTTAACGATTTGATACATTTTATTTTAAAGTTTTTATTTTAATAAAAAAATATTATACAAACCCCATATTTTCATCACTATTTACATACCAAGGGACAGAAAAAATAGTATTAGATTATTGTTCCTTTTCTATTATTTTTTTAGTTGCATAATTATTTTTAAATGAACTAACCCTTATCCTAGACAAAAAAATCTAAGGAAAAATCCACTTCATTTTAATGGATGGATATGATTTCAAGATGTTGAATCCCATCATATCAACTCAATTAAAAAGAAGTTATTATCATTAATAGAAGGATGGGATGGATGAATTTCTTAAGAATATATTTTTTGATTATTGATTTATAATTTAAAACCCAAATACTCTAGCTGATAGTGATTTCAAAATATTCAATATTAATGATGCATAAAAATTATCTTTAAATTAAACTGATATGAATGACAGATAATTCTCTAGAAGTAAACAAAATTTATTGTCTTATTTCATGATGTAAATTTAATCTTGATATCTAAAAGATATTTAAAGTAACTCCAAAAGGAATATATATATTTCAATGAACCAATCTAGTTATACACACAACCTTACATCATAAATTCATAATGAATGTCGAAGAAAGATTATACTATATATAAAATAGATTTATCAAATTTTTCGAGAGTATGGTTTCACTTATAGAGACCATAAATAAGGGAACTCTCATAAAATTATTTCATTGATATATTATAAAAAGATGAAATTCAATGAAATTTTCTTCTTGTGAAAATAAGGAATTGTCTATGTATTCAATGCATAAGTCGATTCTGTCCCTAACTCAATAGGTGTTGGGAATGAAGAATGACAATTATGATGACTTTGATAAATTAAAATGTATTATAATTAAATCAATTATATATTTTACTACCAATTCCTCTAATTTATTTCTTGAGAAATTTGATAATGTTGAAATTAAATATTTCATTAATTGATTTTACCAGTACATGAAGTGCATGATAGGATTTAAGAAGTTCCCCTAAAGAGACATTAAAAGGATGATAGAAAGGTAATTAAAATATGTAAATGTAGTAAATATTTATTTCTATAAACTAATATACCATGAGTGAAGTCAATAGGGTCATATAAAATCAATATATCCCAAATTAAAATAATATAGAAAATACGAGAAACACAAGAAGGAAAAAAGATAAAATATCATACATGGTGGATTTTTGCATAAGAGTAAGAATCATGTATTACTGGTTTTGAAAGTAATAAATAATATCCCAATATATTTTTATGGACACAAATGTGAATGATGTACACTATTATTATAATTATAGTTCTATTTATGAATCTAATATTTAAAAATATTTTATTGAACTAAATATTCAAAATATAAAAAATTCAAATTTATATCTAGAGAATGGGAAAACAATATGGGGAATTAAAAAGGGAAAATAATAAGACTAAAGACAAAAATTAAAAATTGATCGATTTAATTTAAATATATATAGAAATAAAAATGGGATTAGATTATTAACTATTAAAAGTTAAATATTATAGTATGATAATATATTGTTTCCCATAAAACAGTAAAAATGATGACAAAATATTTAAATTTTTTGTGATGATTTTGCTAAAATTGATAGGGAATATAATAATCCTAAACATGAAAATTAGAAACTGAAAAATTATGGATCATGTTCGATTGTGAAAATATTTGATAATCTCCCTATTATTTAAAATGATAATGAAAACATTAAATTAGAAATTATTAGTTTTAAGATAACCATATATGCTTTTTTTTACTTTCCAGGAAAAAACATATAATACAATTGCTATAAAAATACAAAAAAGTTATAAAACATGATGTGGTAATCAAATTTAGGTTCCTAAGATGTAAAGAACTATTTTTTAAACAGATTAAATTTGAATATTTTAAATTTTTCTTGATTTACATGTAACATAAACTAAATTATGGAATCAAATGTTCATGATAGTATACTCAATATTTAGGATTCAATAACAAATTCATTTATAAAAAATATCCTTTTAAATTACCATACAATAAATGTGTCAAATCTATATGGTTACAAAAAGTTGTTTATGCTAATCTAGTTTAAGGAAGAATTGTTTTTGTACTAAGAAAACCATATTACATTTTCATAGGATTTCAACCTAAGAGTTAAAAAGTCAAAAGGTATATCAACATTGAGTGCTCAATGAACCTTACTAGGTAAATATCTATATTATTATCTTTTAACTCATTTTTTCAGGTAGGATCTATTGTAGTGATAAACATTAATGATATGGTAAAAGGTTTTAGAGACATATGGTGGTAAAATTTTGTTATAATTTTGAATGTACTGTTTGTAGAGGTTTGAAATCAATTATCATATAACATATTTTTATGATGGTATGAGTCTAAAATTTGAAGAGAATAATTTTTTTCATTATGATGTAATATTTCTTTATTTTATGATAGAACAAATTGATATATATAAATTTTATTTATTTTCCAAAATTAATGACTATAATATATATTTATAAAATATTATAGATACATATCACATTATATGGCATAGAAGAATGGGACATATTCATCTTCGATTTTTTAACATGCTGGTTAAAAAGGGATAGACTTTAGAACATCCAAATTTCAGCACATGTAAGTACTATATATAATATGATTTTATAAAAGGTAAGAATCATGAATAGTCATTTTGATATTTTTAATGTATTTAATAATACATGATTTATAGAACTACATTATCTAAATCTATTTTTACCATTTATAATAGCTAGTTTAGTTTCTATATGATATGTTTTTATAACTGATAATGATTTCATTGGATATTGTGGACTATATTATTTTATCGTTAAAGAGAAAAATTAAAAAGTTTATTAATTTCTGTAAGAAAAAAAAATTTAGAATGGTCACTTAATTTCCTCTATTATAACTGATAAAGGAAGAAAATGTTTTAACCTAGATTTTTAAAAAGATGATGAAACTAGTGGATTTTTCCATTATTTTTATCCCATCAAACACCACAAATGTTTTTTCTTTTGGATAAGTAAAATAGATATATTCAATAAATAGTAAGAATCATTCCTAATGAATAGAACCTTCCAATGTATTTTATTGTGGTGAATGATTTTGAACTACATATTATACATTAAAAAATGTTTAAATTAGACCCTTGTAAAATAAAACACCGTATGAATGATTTATGAATTAGAAACCCATCATTGGTTATTTTAATGTTTTTAGATATACTGTCTATATTATAATTACTATGGATAATGTATAAAATTTTAAATATATAATTTATAATGAAAAATTATTAAGAAAATCTTATAGCAGTCAGTATAATAGTGTATATAATTAATGAACCTTTAAAAAAGTATAATGTGTGCATGTCATGTTCATTGAGAATAATTAATCATTGAGTAATTATTCAATTGATAATGCTAAGGATTTTAAATAATTCAACATTTATAATGATAAACCATAAACCGATATTACATCATACAAGGGGGAGAATATATCATCTCAACATTATAAATTAATATAAAAACTCACAAGGGTAACTCTTTGAATTTTGTTATTGGAAATATAGAATATGGAATTAGGACTAGAAAATCTATTTTAAATTTCTATTTTGATTATACATTTCAAGATGATTTTGTGCCTCAAAATATTAAATAAAATTTTAATGATAATAACAATATTAATTCAATTCATGGTGAAAATTAAATGTTTTTAGAAATTATGATTGGATTCTAGTTAAGCTATTTAATGATACAATGTTTTTAAAAACTAGACTGATATTTTAGAATAAATTGGATAAGTCAAGTAATATTTTTTGAAATATCAAAAAATTAGATTTCTAAGATTATCATCTTGAATAATGAGTTGATGTAGAAGAATCATTTTCAAAAGAATATATATTATAATCCATTTTGAAGTTATTAGCATTTCAGTATTTTTGAATTTTTTTAAAAATTTAGATGGATGTAATAATTTCATTTTAAAATAGCATAATTTCCGAAGCGGTTCTTTTAAAACATCCCATTGGTTTCAAAAACAATAAAAATAAAAATCATGTTTTCAAAAAGTATTATGATTTTTATGGTCTTAAGAAATATCCTCTAGCATAATATGAAATAATACCTATATTTTTAATTAAAAATAATTTTGTAACATTAATTCTGATCCAATATAAACTATTAAAATATATTCAAAATGATATACTAATTATAAAGATATATGTTTATTACCTTATTTTATTATACAAAAATGATAAACTCTGTAATGTGATTTATAAATTAATGGCAGATGATTTTATTATAATACTACTAGGGGATTTATTTTTTTCCATGGTTTACTATTTAATCAAAGGAAATGTTTTATTCTCTTAAATCAAGGAATGTATGACAAATTACATGAAATATGGCTTCTTTTGGATTCTTATAAATTTATGAGAACCTTTATGAGATCAAATTGTAAACTGGATGGGGATGATATTATAAAGTATATTAGTTATAAGATTAATAGTCTTTATCAGTAGCCTTATGTATCTTACTACTTCTAGGAGGGATATTTTGTTTTTTATTTATTGTGTTCTAGATTTTCGTCAACCCCAAAATAGATTCACCATAATGATGTTTAATGTGTAATTAGATATATCAAGGGTACAATTTGTACTAGACTGTTATATTCTACTGATAATTTCATTCAATTAGTATGATTTGGTGACTCTTACATTGGAGGTTTTAGACATGAATGTAAAATAACTATAGTTATGTGTCACATTTTTGGGAAAAGTATAATTTCATAGAGGAAATTCAATCGTTGTGGCTGAATATATTATTACTGCATGTTTGTTTCACAGAATATATGAACAGGACATGTTTTTTTTTATTTTAATTTAATTATTAATAATATTTATATCTAATATTATAAATCAACTATTATTTCAATTTATAATAACCCTCTTAAACACTCTATTATTAAACACACTTATGATATATTTCACTTCTTATGGGATCATGAAATTAAAAGTGATATTCATTTGAAATTGTACCGACTGAGAAACAATTTGCTACCATTTTTATAAAACACATAGATTATGTTAAATTTGAGAAAATGTTATTTTAAATTGTTATTTTAGATGTATAAAATCTATATTAGAATAATTTATC
The DNA here is from genome assembly GCA_963277665.1 of Viscum album. Classification (NCBI taxonomy): domain Eukaryota; kingdom Viridiplantae; phylum Streptophyta; class Magnoliopsida; order Santalales; family Viscaceae; genus Viscum; species Viscum album. The sequence goes on along the minus strand of OY728127.1, from coordinate 1,146,623,754 downwards.
TATTAAATATGTTTTCACATTTGTTTTGTATCTCAATATTATTTTCTACTATGATGAAATATTAATTATATCATATGTTTAAAAATGAATTTTAAAACTAAAACATTATATTATTCCATCTAATATTGAATATACTTCTTTAATATAATGATAATATTTTAGTTTTTTACTTTTCATGTTTTTTGATTAAAAGTTTTTATCTTGTATATGTTATTTTAATTTTGGATAAATTTCTAAAAAGTGGAGATTTATTTGAAAATTTAATAAATTATATGTTTTTAATGTAAAAAATTGTATTTCATGGGTAATTGAGGTATCATTATTACTTTATCTCTTTTTTTTTGATAATTTACTCATTATTATCATTTTAATATATTCACATGTTTATTAAATTATCACGTGTTTTTTAAGATAGTAACTTTTATTTTATTTTTTTACCACTATTATTTTTTTTGTAAATATTTGAAATTTATACATAGAGGTATCATATTTTTAATTAACATATGATTTAATTGTTTAAGAAAAAATGTCACATCCTTAGTGAGTTACCGTGGTTGGACTTCATCCGCATTGGATTCCTATTGGACCAACCATGTGGGAAACCATCAAATTTCATCATTGACACATTTTACTCATCGATGGACATCATTGGTGGGTCGTCATTCAAAACCAGTTGTTTTTTATTTTGATTTATGTAGCCTTTGTAAAAATTTCTTCAATCTCCAACACAACCTCATCATTATTCTTTCATTAGTTATAGTAATATTCCTATTGTTTTAATTTTTATATATATTTATAATAGCTTTCTATCAGTTTTTAGAAGGATCTTATTGAATGAGTTTTAATCATTTAGGTTCATATAATCTTGGGATTTTATTAAATTTATCATTAATTCTATTTTCCTTTTATTTTATTCATTATTAAGAAACTCTAGTTGTGATTTCATCATCTGTACATTCATTTTTTGGTTAGCCATTTTTCATAGTGACCCACTATCAAACACTTCGAATGGTAGGTATTGAGTCACAAATGGAGCTCATGCAATGATTTTACATGATTCATTATTCTATATTTTCAGTATTGGTAGACAAGTCACCATTGGACCCCTCTAGTAGTAGTTAATGATTTACCGCTCAATTTTTTTCTAGAGGCGGATAATTTAAGCATCGGTTAATTAAAAATTATTTATAATGATTTAATTTTATATTTCTATTTTATTTTGTTAAAATAAATTTCATTCTTAATTGTTTAATATTTTTTTTGTAAATTTAATTTCAACTGTTCATAAAAAATTAATTTTATTATTATTTCATGTTCACATGATCATTAAGATTTATATTAAAAGGATTAAATATTTTACCACACATTTATCTCTTTATATTCTTGAGGATTATGTTTTAATTAAGTTTATTTATAGTTGTGGTTAATTTATAATTTTTATAATAAAAGTTTAATGTAATTTAATATAATATTTCATCAAGAAATATAATGCCTTAATTTTTTTTTCATTCAACATTTATTTAATAGACCAAATTAATTGTTTATTATATCATTGTAATTCATTTAGAGTTTTCTTGTAGATATTGGATATGGATATCATCCTACAATATCTATCTTTGATGATCTTAGAGACCTCTTCAAGGATTAAAACATATACCATTGAATATAATTTGATCCAAAAATGATGATAAATTTTTTGTAATCTGAATTGATTAGAAAACACATTCTATAACACCCCAAAAATTTTATGGTATGTTTCCTTTAAATACATTCAATTTATTAGATAGCCTATATTTCATGAATCACGGAGTCTCTATGAAACAAAACTTGGTTAATTATATCATATAGTCATAAAAAATACATTAAACATAAATTTTCCACTAATGTGTTTTGAATTAAAAAAAACAGACATAGTCGGTTGTGATGAGATTCATATTTGAAGTCTCATAGAATCATGTAATTTTTTTTAAATTGTAACATACCTTATGAATAGTAATTTACCCTTATGAATAGTAAACTTGCATTATGAACTGTAATATGGCCCTTATAAATGATAACCTTACCAATTAAAGTGTAATTAAAATTTATCAACCTTAAAATGAAGATGAATATTTTATGTTATTGTATTTTTTGATTAAATGATAATTTTAATTACGAAATAAAATTCAGATATTTATAGAATTTGTTCTGAAAAATTGAGTTCGTTATTAGATTTTACACATTGATAAATGGATAGGGTAATTTTTTTTGATTTTTCTTAAGTAATTAAATTTTTTGAATAGTAAAAAACGATAAATTTTGATAAATGGTAAATACATGATTTGTTAAGTCAAGGATGATCTCCTGTTGAGGTAAGAAAAAAAATTTTGTACTCAGATGATTATATTACTAATTTTTGTCATCCAGTCATCACTATTTATTATCTAATGTAAAAATAAAAAACTTATGATTAAAATATTAAAAAATTCCCTCCACCACTCCACTATATAAACCACACCTCACCCCATCTATCTCTCACACCAATCAAGGTTTATTCCTTGCCCATGTTTATCCAAATACACCTTCCAATCCCTCCTATCACTACTAAAACCATCCATAATCTCCAAAAGTCCAAAAATGGCCTCAATGAGAATGTCATGTAAGAGTAATCAAGAGGTGAACATCTCTCCACTTTTCTGTTGACTTCATTTACTTGTTCCATTCTTTTGTTGCACTCATCTCACCTACACTAATAAAAATTATATTATAATTCTAGAACGGTACATGAAAATGAATTTTATTGTTCTTGTGGAATATTTCATCATCATCTATCATTTACCCCACTTATTATACTAAAAATGAAAACACCATCCGAGGTATGTTAATTTATCACATTCATGGATGACAGTTTTTTTAATTTTTTTACTATCTTCAAAACTAGTCAAGAAACATTTTAATGCTTGAAATAGATCATAATATATGTATTTAATATTAGGAATTGTTTTATAATCCTTATGAACTCATAATATTAAATTATAATAAAAAATAAGGTCATTGTGATAAAACCCCAAAAGATAATCCCTCTATTTATCATTAACTATTATCTAATCATTCACCCTCATGGTATATGACCAAATCGTTGTTTGATTATTTAAATCGTTTTAATTTCACTAATAACTTATATTAAAAATTATGGATGTCTTTCCATATTTAAAATGAAATTTCATTCGTAAATACAAGTAAACAGATCTTGAAAAACATAGAATAAAATGCTTCCAAAACAATCAAATTAAACCTCTTATACCTGTAAAAATGGCCATGAATGAACCTAATAAGGTTATAAAAATCAATTAAATGTTTATTATGTTATGTAGTTCTTAATTGAATAAGATAAATATTATTATTCTGGTCATTAAGATCAATCATAGAATACATTCAGGCATATGATAATGGGTTTGTCATCTCACTTTTATTTCTTTGAGATTTACATTAATCACCACTTATTTTTGTATGTGGTGTATGATTACTACCATTTGATTTATAATATCATACTTCACCTTATATTAATGGTATTTAGTGATTCCCATGATGATTATTAACTTTATTGATTAAAATTTTGTAAGGAAATTTATTTTGTTATATATTTCATTGTGATTTAGTTGGTATTGTGCACCTAATCATTATTATGTGGTGTAAATAATGAACTTATGAGATCTTTTTTTATTTTAAATTTTAATTAAATGATACATATATACTCTTATAAAATGGATTTTATTATTTTCATATTTGTATACCATTCTACATACGGTTTTTATGTGGAATATTGCTTTAACTATGGAAATATTGATGAACTTGTGTCCTATACTTAATACAGATATTAAAAAGGAATATTTTTCTTTTATTAAATCATTTTATAATGAAAATTTTGGACTGGAAGTGATTGGTAGGACATGCTATAGCCCATCAATGCATCGATAGGTCTCATGAGTCAATTCTATTGGCGATAAATCCTTTGAGTTTGTTTTGAAAAAATAGATGGGTTTCTACCCACAGATATACACTTTCTCAAAGGTATAAAGGTTAATTTTCATGAAATCAGACATCCAAATAATAAGAATTCTATTTATTCATTATTAAGTTATTACTATCCATGAGTTTTTCAATATGACAAAATCTATGTATGCATTTTTATTCTCGACTTGTTGATGGAATGTTTATTAATTTATTCATCATTCCATAATAGTCACATTCAATTGATTATAATTTATCATTATTGTTCCATTATTCTCTTATACGTAACCCTTGCTGAGAATTCTAACTCTCCCATATAATTTTACTTTTTCTTAGGTTATGAAGAATAGAACGTTGAATAAGCTTTCAGGGTGAATTTTTATTTCAGTTTATTATGTATCTTGTAGTATTTTCTATCATTCATAATGTAATTTTTGTATCATATATGTAATATGGTCATCCAAAACTAAAAAATTAATTCTTACTTTATGATTTATTTCTTATATTTATGCCAATATAATGAAATAACTCACCACCTCCATGTTTCGGGGTTTGGGGTGTTATATTTGGTATTAGAGGGAGTTTAATAGCAACCTTGGAAACGAGATTTAGGGGACATAGTTTGGAGGACATAACCCTAAGATAGACTTTGCTGATAAGTATAGAGTAAAATCTTGAACTCCTGATATAGTGGAGACTCTATGGATATTCCTCAAAAATTCATCCATGCTAGGATACTACACGTGGATGGGGTTCTGGAAAAAACATACCAAGGAGTAACAACTCCAACAAGGAGTTTCGGGCATGACATGGGGTATCCTAGTACATGATAACGGGCCTTACTATGCACAAGGTTTGAAACTCTTTGGGGATATACTTAGGATAATTCAAATTTTCTTACAACCCATTATTAAGGTTTCAAAATTAAATTGAAATAATCTTTATGATTATGAGTTTAGTTTTTCATAAATTTTCATATTATTTTATGTTTTTTCTAGATGAAAAATGCAAATAATGAACATATTTAGTGTATAAAATTATTTAGTGATGTGTCCTAATGGAAAAAAGGTAAATCAATAACCACATACAATTTTGGTATTTCTAAAATAAGATAGTCAACAACGTTAGTGTTTTAGCAGATCAGATCATACCTCTATTGGGAAACTATGAATATGAGTGTCCTAAGAAGCAAGGAAACATACCTCAGAAAAGGCCATGAGAGAAAGTTAAATCTTATACAATTATAATTGCGAATGATTATATTCCTAATGATATGGTTATATATACTTTAATAGTTTCCTCAAACCTATCCAATGATTTATTTGATTCGGTATCATCACATTAATTTACATCTTATGAGTTTTCCGAGAAAATTAGAAATGTCAGATTTGATTTAAAAAATGAGATGGTAGTAAAAAATTTAGGGGAATTTATCATTGCAACAATGATGTGGAGATCAGTCCCCCTCTTAAAAAATAAATGTTCTTTAGATTCTAATATTCTCATAATACCCAATAATGACTTAGATATAATCCTCGGTATTAGTTGGCTTTCACTTTTTGATGTTACGATCTGTTTCATGAATTAGAATGTTACGATTTTTGATAATAGTGTTGAATCCCTTATCAATAGAGCAGAAACCTCACTATATAATTCTTATCTAGATCCACCCCTATAATTTCTACTGAATTCAATTCATGGGAAAAAATAAAACATATTATCTATGGGTGAGGAGATAAATATTAAAATTCAAGATGTATATATTTTTAAATATTAAATTGACTAATTTTTAGCGGATTTACCTAGAAATATTCTAGATTATAAAGGTGTGTTCTCTATTGATTTAATTTTTTTATTCATGGAATATAACAAATACTCATTAGAGAATGGCCACTATTGAATTAGTGGAGCTCAAGATACAACTAGAGGAATTGAGTGATAAAGCATTTTTTCAACCTAGTGTATCTCCATGTGGATCCCTTCTCCTCTTTTTCAAGAAGAAAGATGTATCCATGAGGTTATTCACTGATTATTGGGAATGAAATGTTATTACAGTAAATGACAGGTATCATCCATCACACATTGGTGATTTATTTGATCAACTTCATTGATCCTAATATTTTTCTTTAATTTTGCTTCCATCGGGATATCATTAGGTATGTGTGAGGAAGGAATACATTCCAATGAAAATGCTTTGAACCATGTATTGGAATTATAAATTTATAGTAATGGCTTTTGGATTGACTAATGATACCTAGGTTTTTATGGAACTAATGATATGGGAATAAAATGAATATCTTCATAAATATGTTTCTATATTTATTGATGATATTCCAGTACACTCCAAAAGATATGAATACCATTAAAATCACATGTAATTAGTTCTAAAAACTATTAGAATAAATGAAATATATAATAATGTTTTGAAAATGTGATTTTTTGATTCAATCAGTATATTTACTTGTCTGCATTATCTCTATAGATGGAATATTAGTCGATCCTATGATGAAAAAGGAAGTCAAAGAATGGCCCATGCCAATGAACATAACTGAGGTACATTGTCTTATTGAAATATTTGGTTACTATCGTTGTTTTGTTTAGAATTTCACCTGATTCGCTAACCCTTTAACCAAAATCACACATAAAGGGGTTAAGATTGTTTGGACGAAAGAATTTATAGAATGAATTGAATAATTTAAATGATGATTGGTCAATGCTCCAATTTTTTCTCTTCCCTCTAGAAATTATGGATTTGTGATATTCAATGATGCATTAGTGAATGGTCTAGGCTGAGTCCTTATGAAAAATGATAATGTTATTGTTTGTTCACCAAGGTAGTTAAACAATACTGAGAAAAACTATCAAACTCTGGATCATGTGATAGTCACCATAATTTTTTCTCTAAAAAATAGAGACACTAAGTATTTTGTGAATTATATGAGATATATACGAATCAAAATAGTTTGAAAAAAAATTTAAACAAAAATAACTCCACATTATTCAAAGGAGATGGCTCGAGCTACTTAATGATTTTGATTGTTCAATACACTACCACCCAGGAAAGGGAAATAAGGCGGAAGTTGAATTAATTAGGAATGATCATGGACTTCATACCCGAATGAGTATTCATAGAGATCCTATATTCGTGTAAATTATAAATAAAGATATGATAATTATTAAGAAAGGGTAAACATCTTTCCTCTTTCAAATGATTGAAAATCCATCATTACTTGAGAAGATAGAAAGATCTAAATCTAAAAATGATAGTCAAAAAAATTAAATTTAAGTTGTTAATGATGGAATATTAGAAGACATTACAAATTTATATTATATGAAGAATAAACTCCAATAAATTTTTTAAAGGGATTTATACATGAAAAAAATTCAAGGACAATATTTTTGAAGGGGGGAAGAATATAACACCCCAAACATTTTATGGTATGTTTCCCTTAAATATATTCAATTCATTTGATGTAATTTATTGCATGAAAAACTGAGTATATGTGATACAACACTTTTTTATTTATAGGATATATTCCTAAAAAATACATTAAACATAAATTTGGTACTTCTGTGTTTTGAATTTCAAAAAATGGACATTCATTATTTCAATAAGGGTGATATTTTGAGTCTCATAGAATCATGTTAAATATTACAGAAGACTAACTTAACCTAATGAATAATAACATACCATTATTAATAGTAACCTACCCTTATGAATATTAATATTACCCTTATGAAATTTAACATTACACATGAATGTGTAAATAAAATTTAGGTACCTTGAAAATGAAGATTAATATTTTATGTGTTGCTTTTGTCAATTAAATAATGATTTTAATTATAAATTATATTTATCATATTTATAAATTTATTTTTTAAATAGGGTGTTAACTTTTGGATTCTACACATATAAAAAAGTAATAGGTGAATTTTTGGTAATTTTCGGAAGTACATGAATTTTTATTTAATAGTAAAATATATGAAATTATAATAAATGATAAATGCGTGATTTATAGTGTCATGGATGATTTTATATCATTCTAAGCACACATAGATATATTTCACATGAAATTATTAATATTTTTGGTCATTGAACGATCCATATTGGTTGTAATATGGAAAAATAAGAAACTAATGTTTATAATATTAAGAAAACCCTTCTCCACTCCACTATATAAAAAACCCTCGACCCATCTTCCTCTCACACCACCCAATCATTAATACTTTCCTATGTTCATCTAAATACTCCAGCCAAGCCATTTCTGTTGTCTACGACCCAATGTACTCACCATGAAGCCAAGAACAGTGGCATTAAGGATATTCACAATGAGGAGTACTCCATAGATGAACCTATGTTCCTTTATCTTTCAACTTATTTTACAAGTTCCACTCTTTTGTTTCACACTTCACACCTCTTCTAATCCAAATAATATGATAATATCAATAAATTACATGAATTTTAATATTAAATTTCTAATAAAATATTTTATCATCATCTATCTTTCCCCCTCCCCTTATACTAAAAATTAAAACACCGTCCGAGATATAATAATTTATCATATTTAAGGACAATGTGATTTGAATTTCTATTTTTATATTGATGACAAGTAATGAAACCATTTTGATGGTTGAAAAATATCTTAATATATTTATTTTGTCTTATTCAATTTTCTGGAATTCTTATACACTAATAATATAAAACAATAATACAAAACAAGTTCATTATGCAGAAAACTGCAAAGTTAATAAAAGCATTTATCATTAACTTTTATATAATGATTCATCCTAATGGTATATAAAAAATCATTAATTTATAATTTATATCAATGTAATGTCACTAATTATCTATATTATCAATTTTGGATGATTAACCACATTTCAAATGAACGTCCATTCACAAATACAAGATAATCGATCATGAAACCAAGGAATAAAATGCTTCCAAAACAATAAAATTGAACAACTTTATTCCTTTATAAAGGCCACGAGTGAACATAATAAGGTTAAAATAAATCAAATACATGTGGATGAGGTTATTTAATTATTAATTAATGAAGCTAAATAGGATTATTTGGGGAATTAAGATACATCAAAGTACACATTTAGGCCTTTGTTAAGGGGTATCTCATCTCACTTTAAATTCTGTGATATTTAAATTTATCTACACCTATTCCATGTATGTGGTGTATGGTTACTACTTTTTGATATATATTATCATTTTTATATTTATATTCATCATATTCAGTAATTCACTGTATGATTAGTAAATCAATTTATTAAAATGTGGTAAGGGAATTTGTTTCTGTTTCCATTTCATTGTGATTTATTTGTTATTGTGCACCTAATAATTCTTATGTGGTGTAACTACTGCCCCATTGAGATCATTTTTTCTCATGAAATTGTGATTAAATTATAAATCCATGTTCCTGTTACATAGATATGATTATTTTCATATCTTTATAACATTTTACAAATAGTTTTTATGTGGAATGTCAGTTTAAATTTGGTAATAATGAGGAATCCATATCCTCTACTCAAAATGGATATTGAAAAGGCATATTGTTCATCTATTAAATAATTTTATAAATAACTCTTTGGACTAGAATTTATTGGAAGATCCTTCTATAGCACCTTGTTGCATCAACAGGTATCATGAGACAAATTAGTTTGCGACAAACCCTACGAGTTTGCTTCCAAAAAAATCATAATGGGTTTCTACCCACTCACAAAGACTGCCTTGACGGTATAACGGTTCATGTTCTAGATACATGATGTATAAATAATAAGAATTATTTCTATTCATTTTTATGTTCTAATTCTCCATGTGTTTTTCACTATTATAAAATCCATGGATACTTTTTCATTCTCCTCTTATTGATTGTGAGTGTATTCTTTTATTTATCATGCCAAATTAGTCAGGTCTAATTGAATATAATTAAATTATTAATGATTCATGATTCCACTATATCTAACCCTTACTGATCATTTCATCTCCCCCTTTTAATTATTATTTTCCCATGTTATGATAAATATAACGTTGGATAAAAATTCAAGGAGGTAGTTTATTCTTGTTTATTATGTATCATGTTGTATTTTATATCTTTGTAAATGTTCATTTTGAATCATGTATATAACCTTCTCTTCCAAAACTGGTAAAATAATCATTCCTTAAAGATTTATTTCTTACATTCATGTGAATATAATGAAATATTTCACTTTATTTAGGCTTTGGTTTTCAGGGCATTACATATTTGACTAATTTTGTTCTATTGTGATCACTACAAATCATCTTTACATTCATCTTCCACCACTAGAGTATTCAACAAACTCATGCTTCACCAAATTTCTGTATTATCTACTCAGATTTTGTTTTAATTTTTTTTGGTTTTTTAGTAGTTTTAATTCTTCCCACCACCTATTTTTCCTCTAGAGTCTTCTTTCTTATTTTCCAATCCCAAAGATAATTCATCGAGTTATTCCTCCAATATAAAATGATGGTCAAGTTTTTCCTCCCAAAAAAAGGAATGTTTCTTGTGACTCCATAAAAATTCAAGGTTAATACCACCATTTGTAGAAAGGGAATTTTTAATTTTTATTGAATTGAATTTTCACTCCCATTTAATAGTTATTATATATTTAATTCCACTATAATGAATGAGTAGAGGATAGTGATGAGAGGACTAGAATCTTGATGATTAGAACAACTAAAAAAATGTCATATGTCATTTAATTTATTTTCACAGTTTTTTTTACAAATACCTAAATGCGATATACGATTTTTTTTTATTTCAAAAATTATTTCTCACTCACCCTTCTAATAACTACATCTATACCAAGGGACAAATTAAAACAAACAACAATATAATCATAGAGAATATAGGTCAAATGTAATCAGGAGTAACATTTCTATTTTTGATCATCCATGAAATAAAGAAGGTAAGTTTTTTTCATATTTCCATAATGATCATGATAATATTAATTTCATGTTATTTATTAAAACACATGTTTATCGACCATCAATGTGTTGGGTTAATAAAAAATTAGTTAGATAAAATCAAAATGTGGTTTCCCACCGTACATGTGAATGATGATATCATTTTAATTGGATGATATAATATTTTATATATTAATAATTCAGAATGATTAATATGTAATGAATATAATATATAAAATTTTAATCATCATATTAATTATTCATGTATGTCATTGATGGGAAACTAGATACATTGGTTCATGAGGCGGTATCCCACAGTACAAATGAATAATATTTTTTCTTCCTATTTAACAGAATTGTAGATTGATTAACGTTATGAAATTAACATAATAATTTCATATTACATTTTACATAATTAGAGTATTATATCATCACGAATGATTAATATTTTAGGGAGTTTTAAGATGAAATAAAACAAATATTCTTTCATAATAATGATACCTATTCTTTTGGACACCTCATTAGGTTTATCTGAAATGCCTATATAGATTTTTTTTCGATAAAAATAAGGCCTCTATGGTATAGGTGAGGAAGTAAGGAATGGAATTCGGTAATACCTGGATAAAGATGTTTTTTCGAAGTGTTCAATAAATAGGAGTGTAGATTATCTTCTATAAGGTAGGAGGGGTAGAATTCTTGTATATACAAAAAAACAATTCATTAATGGGAAGACACTTTGTATCCAAGTTCCTCATAATTGAAAAATAAAGGGTTTGAGGAGATATTATTACATGAAATACCACTACCGCCAAAAAAAAATATCACCCTAAATGGTCAAAATACGAACATCATATTTAATAGCATGTATGAATCACCTCACTAAGCATAGAAATGAATATAACAACCCATGACATTTGGATAAAATTAATACTATCAAAAAATTAATTCTATTATATAGAAAAAAATTTCTGAAATAAAAATCTTATATTTGGTTAAAGAAAACTAAATTTTTCTTCTCTGCACAGAACAACGCGATTATCTAGTGTTACACACAAAAAAAAGTTCCTTCGGAAGCTTTCATAACACAGAAGTCCAAGTTTTATAAAAAACACTTACTATTATTATTTAAAATAAAAAATTTATCCTAGATATTAAATTAGTAAATATGAAATTTTTTAACATATGAAAATATATGGTCAAATTCATTTGTAACTAATTAATTATAAATTAATCTAAAAACCAATTGAATATAAAATAAATATTTTTATAAAAAACAATATTTATGTGCCAAAGGATTTTTATCATAATAAATTAAATTAATTACTATTAGTTAATGATTTTAATCAAATTAATATATAAATAAATTTATAAATTTTTTTATGAAATTCATTTAGTATATTTGATAAGCAAAGGATCATAAAAAATCCCAATTTAAAAAAACAATTGAATTTTTTAAAGGAAGTTTGAAAACCTTTTAATAGATCGTTAATCATAAAAATTAATTTTACCACTTTTATAAATTTTATTTTAAAAATCAATGTTTTTTTCATTCATAATTTCTAAATTATATTATATAATTTTTTATATTTTAGAAGAGTTTCATTTTTTTATGAATAGTGAAAGATAATAATTTTTAATGGAAACCCGCATTTTCAGCTAAATAATTTATAATGATAAACTAAATTATGAATAGATTTAAATGAAAACATAAAAATATTATTTATATCTATTAATCCAATTTTTCATCTATGTTATTTTTATATTTATTTAAATACAAAAACATAGGAAACTTTTGAACATTTTCACATAAGAAACCTACTTTCTCATCCCAACTATATAATAAATATTAAATTAATTTTTAAAATTATGTGTTTTTAATTTGGAAAATTTTATTCCATATATTTAATAATATTAATTTATAATTTTTAATAATTTCAACTCAATTTTTTCAAAAATGATTTGTGAAATCAATTAAATTTAAAAACGCCCATTAAGAGAAAAATGTGTTCTCCAAAGGAATAAACCTAATTAATCCAGGGGAAATGGAATATAAACTTTTTTAAACGCATTTTTAGGGAATATATATAAATTTTAAATTATGTTATAGAGAGTTTTTAATTTTATTATGAAATTTACATGGAAACACATTGGTGGAATTCACTCTCTAGAAACATTCCAAGTTTACCACTCACCATACTTATAAAAGGCCTCTCCTTACCCACCTTTATTCGCACCAACCAATACATTTGGTGCATCAAATACCTACCAAAATAATTCCCTAATATCCATAACCTTGTACTAGTATCCTTATGATTTTCATAAATCAATCATTACAAGGTTTTAGTTAACATATAAATTTGATACTTGATAAAGAGGTACTGTTCATCTAAATCCTTTAGATTTTATTTACTTCTTCACATCCTTCAATTAATTTTATATCATTATTATAGACTCAAATTTAAATAATAAATTTTAATAGTTTTTTTATTAATTTTAAGATGTAAAAAATCACAAACATCCAAAAAATGGGTTACGAAATAATTGTTCATTTGTACGGTGGACTACTGCCTCATGAACTGATGTCGTTTGTTTTTTCATTACAACCTAAAAAAATTAGGAATGATGATGTTAATATAGTTTATATTTTATATTAATTATCGTTATGATATTATTATGTTTCTAAAATTATTATACCATACAATACTTCATGATTTCCATTTTTTGGAGTATGATAATGTTGCTCATCATTATAGTAGAAAACCTCCTCGTGAAGCAATGTGATTCATTAATACATTACATGAAACTTATTAGGGATGGTTTGAGTAATAATATATTTTATATCATTCAAGAAAATATAAATAGAAGGGTGATATACCAATATATAATTTATTATTCATTCTTTCAATATGACAATTGATTGGGAATAATGTTCTTATGTACATACGGACTACTCTCACCAAGAATGGTTAATTTAATTTCATATCAATATATTTTATTAATTACTATATATAAATACATATTATATTTATATTATATTTAACATAATTTTTAAATTCTAAATATGATGAAATCATGGTCTCTATAGGACGAACAGAAAAAATAACAGGCCAAGTAGTCTCGAAACACAAAGCTGATATTACGTAAAGTAATTAAAATAATAAAATATTATGAACAAATGGGTAATAATTTGTTATAAAAGGATCATATATGATACCATAAATATAAATATGCTTCTTTAAAAAGTTCAAATCAAGTTTAAAACCATTATTCAGTAATTTAATTCACATTACATGAACATGAGGCACAAGGTAATTGATTTCATCTTAATAACATTTCATTGAGGCATATTGTAATGTTGTGCACCAAATTATTTTTAAATTGTGTATATAATACACCTTAAAATGTAATATCATAAATAATTAATTATATATTGAATTTAATTATTAAATTTTAAATATCTCATCTAAGGGAATTGAAATTAAGAGTTACTAAGTGAAAATATTTTCAATCACAATTATATTTCATTGAGTTATATTACGTCCAATTTTTCATTAATATTATATGACAATGTGTGTAATTTATATTTACTGTATGATGTTTTATTTCAAATTGTATTATTTCAATATACATTTGATACACATAATATATTTATTGGTAGATTCTCACTTCAATGTTATGATATTTGTAATAAAATATTTAAAAATATCATTTTATTTTTGATGGTTTTCACATTAATTTCACGTAAAGGATGTTATTTGATATAAATTTAATAAAAATATTAATTTTATTCTACTATTGTTAATCATGATTGTATTAAATTAATATTACTCATTTCCTACACTTTGTTATATAAATTGTTTTAGGAAAAAGTTTAATGAAAAATAGACACCATTTCACTCTTTAGACATAATCTTATTTTTTTCAAAACTATGTTTTCAAAACAAATTAAAAATTATGTTTAAACATTTCAAAATTATTCAATAATAATTATTTAAGAATTTTTACTTTTAAAAAATGTATTTAAATTAATAATCTTTTAATTTTCCAAAAATGATACATTTGTGACATTTTCACAACGAAAAAAGACTGTACTTTTTCTTCTTTTAACATGTAAAAAATTACACAACATCATTTATTTGAATATTTCGTCGAGTTTTTACAATTATATTTTTTTAGAAAAATTAATTATTAATTTCAATGAAAATTTATTTAAAAATTATTACATTTTAAAATGTTATTTTCAAAACTAAAAGGATATTTTCCTTAAGAAAGTTTTCAAAGGTCTATGTTTATTTCATCAACGACTATAATACATATTCTTAATACAATGTTTATATTCCATTTTGATACCATACATTTTTTGATCTAAGGATCTATTATTATTATTTTTCACTAATGATTGTGATCATATTCATATCCATAAATCATTTTCATTTTTATTACCACTCGCTTCAGTAATTCATATTTCGGGTATTATTGAACAATAAATTTTACCAAAATTTCCATATCATTTATCAGGGTTATCAATATTTCCTAAATCACATACCATTTTTCAATACGATGTTTAAATTAAATGTTATTATATGTACTATCGATATACGGATTAATTTTTATTCTTCACACAATACTAATATTTGACAAGGAACATTATTTATGAATTTTATAAATTATTCAATTTTTTTTGGAATGATTTGGATATGTATGAAATTAGTTGGTTCCCATTTAATGTATTCCCCTTGATGCATCAATAATGTCATGGGAGGAAATAATTTTTCCTAAAACCCTTCATGTTTTTAACCAATCCTGATAAAACTATCTGGAGGATTGATCTTGAAAGTAATTGTCTTTTGGAAGGTCATGACAAGAATCAGATGGTTGAATACCAAATATGTTATAAACACTCTTGTGGATAGATCCTGATGGTAATGGTTTCATATACCTGGTAGTAATGGAATCAGATAATTAATAATTTCATTCTTTCAAAATTTAGTTATTATAATCCATGGTTTTATCATTTTATTATAATCTGTTCATACATTTCATTCTCAAATTGTTGACTATATTTCATGGGTTGTCAATTATTTAATGTCACATATTGATTTATCCTTATATAGTTTATAAAGTGTCTTGTGTGATCAGTTATTTACCATTATATGTTGATTATTCTCATAGGTACATTATTGATTGCATTATATTTAATCCCTAATGATAATTTGATCCTACCATTATTTTTTCCCTTTCAGTAGGATTCCATGAAGTTTACTATGATTTTTGTTCAATAATATGCAATAGGGAATAAATTAATTCTCAAAAAACTTATGTTTTAATTTAATTATTTAAATGTAATATATTATATATTTATATATACTTTTTACATAGACTACTAAACTATTCAGTCCATCAGGACAAGATTCCTTTTATCTTATTCCAATGTAATGGAGTCAAGAACATTCACTAGACTTATTGTGTTTATATTATCAATAGTTGGTAGTATACAAATCATTGTAGAGACATTTGGGATATAGATATTGGAAGATATAAAATTGTAATCAAGGACCTATGGTTGTTATTTAGGACCACTATAGAATAAATTCCTCATGATTTTGGAAGGATATATTTTTTGTGGTTCTTATATGAAATGCATCAATGTATTAATACTATAATTGGAATTTGTTGTGGCATAGATATACCTAGATATAATAAGATAGAAAATGGTATGTCATGAATGACTCATCGGTAACCTAGTACACAATAATGGGACTTACTACACACCTGCTTTGACCCTCCCAGAGGACATTCTTTGGATAATTCATATAATAATTACAAAAAATTTTGAGGGATTTCAATATATAAAAAATTTAATTAACAAAGTTAAACCCTCAACCATAGAAGAATATATTTTTAAATGAAAATGATGAAGTATTTGAGTATATGAAATTTACTAGTGTAATTTGGTGATAACAATTATCAAACATCTAGGGATTATGGTAAAAATTAGTAGAGATTGTGTATTCTTTAACATAATATTTATGGATACCATCATGGGTTAATGAGATTAAGATTAATAATAAGGTCACATTTATAAATTCCTTCTTTTATGACTTATGTGGTAGTAATGACTCTTCATTAGGTTTATTTGTGGTAAATTTATTTCACAAATACATTTTAGGGGGAAATTTGTTTGAGGAATAATGGATTTAAGGATTATAGACATGTGAATAAAGGTATTTGTAACCATTTTTGTAAATAATTACATTATTCAAACTGTATTAATAATCGAATACGATTATTTTACATTATAAAAAAGTTATTAAAAACCGTATTAAACAAATAAATGGTGATTATCATTATTAAAAGGTTGTATATAATGTTTTTAGGAACATTATAGGAATTTCAATCTTATAAAATTGAAAATTTTCATTAAGGGTGAAAACCTATAACATCTAGTAAGGTTATGGGTATTAATCCCATGACAAAATGAAGATAAGGGGTTCTCCCCTACCATTGATCTACATGATTTATTTGTTAATATTTAATTTATTTAAGATACGAAATTTAATGAATAATAATTAATTATGTTACATTTGAGGTCTATAGACTAATTCATTAACCATATTGGTTTTGTAATATTGTTAAAGTCATAAGTAAAGACCTGGTTTATAGATCATAAATTCGGCTAAAAGTGAATTTTTTTTACGTCATGAATAAAATTATAATATTTGTAAATTTATATCATGTAATTATAATTGAATTCTAAATTTGTGGAAACACAACCCCATGATGGTATTTTACTTATCAAATTGATATGTGTCAAGTCACTTAAATAATACCTCATCTTTTTAAAATGTGTCCTGAAATAATATCCTATCATATTACCACAATTATTGATTATATTAATGAACTTTTATCACCTATTATATTTAAGGTTTTGAGTCACTCAACTTTCCATTGAACATTCACTTCATTATTATTACTAATATCTATCACTCTAAATAAATATTTTCACTTATCTAATATGTCCATATAATAAAATTCAACTAATTATCTCATTATTGGACCCTAGAATTATATTTTTCCATGTGAACTTAGTATATCTCATTCTCTCTTATCAAGAAGATGTTTTCTCTACCCTTATCATGATGTTTTATTTTAATGAATAAATTTTCAAATATCAACATTTCAATACCATGATAAATTTTAAATCACAAGGAAACAATTTTTTAAGGTGGGGAGAATATATTACCCCAAATATTTAAAATATGAACATTATAATCAAAACAATTTAAGACACACTTCCCCAATCATATAAAAGATTAAATCAATGTGAGACATTATAATGTATTTACTGTTTAAAATAAATTAAATATATTTTATTACATGGAATGCATGCAATACATAGAATTATATTACGTTATGTGTAACAAAAAATTTATATTTCTCTATATGAAACACCAATGTTAACATGCATTACATGTAACAAAAAGTTCCTTATAAAGATTGTTTTACACGGAAGATGGAATATTACCTAATAATATTAATATTGTTATGTAAATTTTAAATTTTCTCTTAGATTGTAAATTATAATTTATGAATATGACTATATAACTCATATATGTTTATTGTTGAATTCATTGGTCACCAATTAATATGAAACGAACATAAAAACCCATTGAATACATAGTAAATGTTTTTATAATAAACTATTATTATGTGGAATAGGTGTTTTATCATAATAATGTTAATTAATTATTTATTAAAAAACATTAATAAAATTTATAAATTATATATTCAATATTTTTTTCTCTGAAATCCATCAAATATATTTTACAAGAATAAGATTGGATTTTATCCCATTTTTTCATAATAATTTTTTTTATTAAGGTTATTTCTTTATATTTTAATGGATAACCTATTTGAAAACAAATAAACATTTAGATAAATTTATTTTCATAAATTTAATACATTTTTTATTCACAATGTCGAAATTATCTTAGTGTTTATTTTTCATATTTTCTGAGAAGATTCATTTTTGATGAATAGTGAAAATTACTATTTTTTAATTGAAAACTACCACTTAATCTATATAATTTATAAAGTTATATTATATGTATAATTGGTTTTAATGTAATAAGAGATAAAATATACATATATTAATAAAATTTATTTTATTGAAATCATTATTATATATAATTTAGATATAAAATCTTAGAAACTGTTAGATAGTTTTTTATTTAAAAACTAGTCTTATCGTCTCATCGATTGGATAATTTTTAAATTAATTTATTAAAATTATTTATATTGAATATGGGAAAATGGATTTCATATTCTTAATACTAATAATAAATATTGATTAATAATATTTCCATTTTTTAACAAAATTATTTGTGAATGATGAAAAGATTAATTACAATAGTTAATAGAAAAAAAAGCATCCCAAATGACTAAAATTTATTCTTAATAGGACAAAGGCCATTGAACATTTTTAAAAACCCATTTTATATAAATATTTAGACCTTAAAACTTGTAATATCATGTTTTTTTATCATTCTATACATTTTAAATGGAAAACATTAGGTCAAAATTCACATGTTCAAAACAATACAACTTTTCCTCTCACCCCACTTATAAAAGGAATCCCCCACTCCTCCTCTCCCAAAAAATCATTCTATTTGGTTTAAAAAATCCTTTTAACTATCTCCCCATAACAGACCTCCCCTCATCACATATTCCTTTATCTTTGTATAAATGAACCATATATGTTTTTTTTAAATCCCAATGTGGATTCCAAAATGAGATATAATGTTCTTATATAAGATTTTTTAATTTTTATTTCCCCCAAAATTAAATTATTTTTATATAATGAATATAAAATATCCATAGTATACTAAATATTATGATATTTGTTATGTTATTGGTATGACCTTCAGGTTCACACACATCCATTCAATGAGTTTTTAAATTATCATTTGTGAGTACATTGGATTGTTGCCTCTTGAACCAATGTCCTTTAATTTTCCATTACCATCTCTCATGGATGGGAATTATGATGTAAATTCAGTTAATATATTTTAAATATGATATCTATTATATTATTGTTTTATGTAATTATTATATCATTCATACCTTCAGGATTTCTATTTTGTAGGTGTATAATAATGTATATCATGTGTATAGTAGACTACCACCTCATGAAGCAATGTGATTCGTTCACTCTTCACATGCAATTTTTTATGGATGATTTTAATAATAATAAGTTACAAATATGAAATAAAAATGATATTATAATGATAATGTAAATATATATCATTTACTTACCGTTCTTTTAATATGACAATAATATTGAAACACTGTTCATACATACGTATGACCTACCATCTCTATGAACGGTGTATTTCATTTTCCCCAAAATTTGATGGATTACAATAAATACATATATAAAAAATATATTTGATATTTCATTTATTTTTTATATTCTAGAAATTTTTAAATACGATTAATGTCACAAGGACAAAAAATACATGTCAAAACATTGTCGAAAAAAATGTAATTACAACTTAAAACAATTCAGATAATGAATGATAACTAAGAAAGGTTATAATATGTTATTAAATGATCATATATGATTTCATAAATACTATTATAGTTATTTAATAACTCTATATCATCTTTAAATTCATTATAAATGATATTAATTCACGTTCAATAAAAATCATTTCTATGGGAAGGGATTTCGTCTCAATTCCCTTTCATTAATGCATACTGTAATTTTATGAACCTAATTACATTTATATAAAGTATTCAATACCCCATTACTTATAAGAACATGAATAATTAATTATTCAGGTAATTTTAAGAATCAATTTGAATTATTTCGTCTAAGGGGATTTAAATTATGTGTTACCTAGTTGTAATGAATCTCACAACTCAATTCCTTTACATTGAGTTATATTACATCCACTTTATATTTAATATTATAATATTATATGTGTGATGTCTTTGGAAGATATAATTTATTATTTACACTAGATTAAATTGAATTTATATTTGATACACATAATAAATTTATTCATTTATTCTCCCTTCAATGTTATAAAATTTCACATTGTTTACTTCAAAATCTCATTTTATTCCCGATTTTTTGAACTTTATTTTTCATTAAATGAAATTATTTCATAATTGTTAATAATAAATTTATTTTTATTCTACTACAGTTATTCAAGATTATTTTCATGTAATTGTACCATTTTCCCTCTATTTGGAACAAAAAATCGCACTAGACATAATAAAAACTGAGTATCCACATCCATAGTATCCCCAACAATGGTATACAAATCAACCTTTTATGTGGTGTTTTTATATTCATCATAGACTGGCCTAATGTAGTTTTGTTATAAATTATGAGAGACTACCCCTACGAGAATATACAAAAATTGTTATAGGCCTCCGTTATGGGAGTATTCAATACTCATCCCTAACCTCCCCTATTGGTGTATATAAAATTAATTCCATACCTCCCATACATGATTATAAAATAGTTTTCAAAAATTCACATCCAATCTCACCATGGAATAAAAAACTAAAACATCGTCAGTAGATAGTTCACCAGAAATAGATCATATACAATGAACCCCCGCTGATAGACACTTACTATGATATAATTTTAGGGTCCACCTGATCATTAGAGCTCCAAATCCATTACAACCCAACCATATCCAATGTCCAACAATAGGGTATCTCATTCAAGTAATATGTATATCCCCTATGAGAGTTTTCCAAACATGGTAATAATCTGTATATGAATCATATCTAGACTTCCCTATGGGGTTTTTAACATCTAGGGAATATTCACTATATGAATTTAATAATCCTCCCCAACAGGAATGTATAATGATTCATAATGACTTTATATAGTATATGATATTTAAATCATTTCTATAATAATTACAAAACTGGGTGGCCAAATTATCATCCCTCCAAGAAACCAATAGTCAAACTCCTAAGAGTATGAACAATTTCAGCATGGTTTATAAATCCACACACACTTGTCTATTTTCTATAGAGGCACCTGAAACTATCTCTATTAATTCGTGTATCGACCATATCACTATGGTTTCATGTCACAAGAGACCTACTTAGGTCCCCTTTGTCTCAGTACACAGAAACCCCCCTCTATTTCAAGGTATTGACTCCTTTAATTTCTATATGATTACAATAATTTTAATATAATGGATGTATAAATGATATAGTAGTGGTATCATGAGAGTTTTGAAATGTTCAATGCTCAATGTTTCTTTTTATAGGAAGGCCATGTAGGGAACATAATAAGTTAATTATTTAAACTAAATGTTTACCTTTTTCATGTATATTGAAAAGTTGAGGTGAAATGTTTAGAAACAAATGTAAAGGGGTCATGTAAACCATGTAAGACCTAAAACGATTCAGTAATACTTCAAATATTTCTTTATAGTTTCTCAAGACCTGTACACAGTCGTTCAGTGGTTTGGGGATCTTGGACTTCAGGAATGCAATTTTAATGAATGGTATCACCAACCATGCTTGCATACTGATTTTCAAGTTAAAAATTTTGAAAATTTATATATTTTTTAGTTTCTAAAACTTATATACAACTTCTTCTTTTTTTCCATTATTTTCACGACATCCCCTAACATTGGATCTCATCTATTTGTCCTAAAATCTTGAGATATCTCTTACATATCCCATTAATTCAGAGTTCCATATTAAGTGTCTTAGTCATTAAGCTATATTTACAACTTCATTAACCATTTTTTCACTTAAAAATATTGCTCATTGTGCTTCTATTGTTTAATATCTTATTCCCTATTTTCATGGACTTATGGTAGATCATTATTTTTCTCAATCCATCACAAAGACGATGAAAATATAGGATGAGTAATCTACCAAGATTCCTATTTTAGTGTTTGGTATTCTATTCCAGAATGTATTCAATTTCTATAAAATATTTTCTTTTTAAAATTCATATTTCCCAACATTGAACCTAAAATTTATTTTTCATTAAATTTTCACCTAAATCTCATCCAATTTATACTATATTCCTCATTAATTTCATTGGTGGTTGAAAAAAATCTACCCATACACCACTTATGGTGTAATTTGATAAACAATCACAAATACCATTCTTTAATATTATGAAACTCCTACCATCGAGTGTGTTTGGAAATTCACATTAATGAAGAATATTAAAAATCGTTCATCGGTTAGGTATTTTGTAGTTTCAACATGGTAAGTAATTTTATGATATAAAGATTATTTTTAGTAATTTAACAACATAATAATTATGTAATTCTAAAAGCAATTTACAAATTAAATTTCATGAAAAATGTGTACCAGTATATTTTTTATTTCGTTTTTATAAAATAAATTACATTACTACCTTTAAATACAATTCTGATAATTCTTATGGATTCATTGGTTATTAATTATAGAAGTTACTTGAATTTTTCAAGGTATGTAATTCCTCAAGAAAACATTTTATTCCCTTAGTGGGATTCCTTGAGAAAACATATAGGATTTCAAATGGTTTATTAATGTGAATATCCCGGGGTAATCCTTAATTACATTCAATTAGTGTCTTAATCTCATGAATTAAACATCCAATAATTTGGTATTCATTTAGAAGCATTAAAAATAATAGAATAATTTGGATAATTTCTATTTTTAGATTGATCTCTTGGAAAAGGAAAACACTAGGTTAGTACAACTGTTTTCATTTGATTCCTACCCATAAATTAAAGGATTTTTTTTGGTCCTATTATAAAAAATTATTATTTTAATTCCATGGTTTCAACACATGTATTGTTATCAAAACCCACACACTGCATGTTTTGGAGTGATCACCATAAGATGCCTCATAATCCATTATCAATGAATTCCTTGGGCTCTCATTGATTCGACATGGGTGTGTTTTATTGGAATTTCTAGGATTAATATTATAATTACTCAACATTATTCATATAACACAATGATATTTTTTGAAATGACTTTTTGAATTAATATAATCCTTTCATTATACTATATTTCACAAAACAATGAATATATATTGTGTGATAGAAAAGAATTGTGTTTTTCTGGTGATGCATGCTCTACTATGTTAATAATTCACTACATGAAAGGATGAGTTTATATAATGATACATGTAACCCTAATTTTGGATACCAATACACATGATAACATGCTTAGTTTCTATTACATGCAATATTGAGTTTAACTTGAGTTATACAATACACTGAGTATAAATAAAATGTGTCTTATTCTTAAAATATTTTTATCTAATATGATAATTGAAAACAATAAATGGGAATAGATTTTATGATTAGGATTATCTAAATATAAAAATATGGTTTAAATATGTGTATAAAAGGAATTATTTGGTAACTAATGAACTATAAAATGAAATAAAACCATTTCAAAAAATATAGGAAATAATTTTCCAGAAATCAATTCTTATCAAACAAGTATTACATCTACAAAATAATGAAAACAATTTGTAAGAATTATTTTTAATGAAATTAATATATTATATATTAAATAAGTTATTTAAAATTCAACTTATTTTTTTTAGGAAATATATAAAATTAAATATTATTTTAGTCTTCTAAAATTTATTTTTCTAAAAATAAATTTTACTGAAATTTAATGGAGCATTAAATTTAAAACGTAATTTTGGAACTATTTTGAGTTATATTGGACAAAATAAACTGAATTTTTGGATCATAAATTTAACAATTAATTAAGGGTAAATATGTGGTATTTTCCAGAGATTTTTTATCTTGTGATGAATAGTAATAAGTTCGGAGTTTTAATTTAAATTTTCGTTTTCATTTAAATTTTTTATACTTATAAATTATGTAAATATTTTTTTAAAAAGTATTTTTTTTTAAGAAATTATACATCCAATAATACAATTTATTTCATTGTAATAAATTTAACTATGAAAATCGATGTATAAATATTTCGAAGTGTTTATTTTTTCACTTTAAACACTCATAATCTTGTCTCATATGTGGAATTAACTTTAAATTAATTTCTGCCACTTTTTTAATTATAATACGCAAAAATTGGGTTTTTATTTTGAATAAGAATAGTTTTTAATGTTTAGTAATATGATATTTGATTACGAATGTTATAAGTGAAATAAAATCCAACTGATTTTGATGATTAATGTAAGAAAATATTATTTAGTTCTTAATATTGAAATATAATGTGTTAAATGACAATAATCTCGTCCAGAATAAAATTTCATAACTTATTTCAACCATACCACCTATTTTATATAAAATGGTTCATTTTTGGGGGACCATTATGTATTTGATACCTCCCAATAGTGTTTATCTTTATGGTATTTACATGTTTTCCACTAACTACCACATTCAATAGGCACTCACCGACCTCACATCATCACACCTATCAAGAAGTTTTTCATATATGAAATAATAAAAAAATCTCTCAACATCCCCCATATCAACCCATTATCTTCACTTTTGGAATAAATCATCTGTGGAAGTCCTTATTTGAAAACGATAAGAAATTACCTGAAGAAGATATAAAGTTCTTCAGCGAATGCCTTTGTTTTATTTCCTCATTCACTACTAAATTTATTTTATATCATGATTATTTAATTAAAAATTATATAATTTATTTGGAGACTTTTTAATAATCTGTGTTTGACATGTAGTTAAAAAAATATCTATCAAATGGTATACATAGTCACTATTATTATATAAAATAGATTACCCCCTCCTGAACTGATATAGTTCATTCTATTGATACCACCATTCGTGGTAGGGAATAATGTTGCAGATACTATTTTTTATTATATATATGTTAAATTTAATTTATCTATTCTTATATAATTACTATATAACACATATATTCACACTTTAAATTTTGTGTAAATATGATAACATTGTTTGGGGACATGGGGACTATCGCCTCCTCCAAGCATTTTGATTCGTTCATGAATTATACGGAATGTATTATGGATGGTTTTAACAAACTTATGTGATATATATGACATAATAATGTTATTGTAGTGATATATTTATATATCATTTACAATCATCCTTTAAATACATTAAGAAAATGAAAATATCACTAATCTCTACATACGACCTACCATCTCCATGATCTGTGCATTTAATTTTTCTAATTATATCATTTATATTTTCTTATAGATTCATATATAATGGATATTTATGTGATATTTAAATAATTTTTTATCATTCTTGAGATTATGAAATCATTTTCCATGTAATAGGATTAAGAATGACAAGTTTAATGATGTACAAAAAACAAAGTAGTTATTACCTCAATCGTAATATTAATCTGGAGTTTACAATAAATTTGAAAAAAAAACATAAGTAAATAATATATTATATTATTTATATGAATATGGAATTGTGAGAAATTTATAATATATACACTTATTATAAATTTTTATTGAATAAGTAAAATCATATTCAAGACTTAAGGTATGATAATTTCATCTAACTTTTAATATCTATGAGAGACATTCCATATTCCCCACCCAATTATTTGATGTGGTGTATATAATTCCCCATGAAATTTATATCCCAAATTTATTTTATTTCATGGAATTAATGGTTCCAATTTACATAATTAATCCTAAGGGTTTCTAAATCATAACACACTATTTTAGTAAGTGAATTAGTGAATACATTTAAATCACTAAAAATTTATTTTGATTTTCAAAAAGTGGGCATCATAATTCATACCAACCAATTTAATGTCTAGGTTATAAATCTTTTATATTTCATTGTTCATATATACATGGACGTGTTTAAGTAAAATTAAAAAATAATTAACATTATATTTCAAAGGAAATATCTATAAAATCATAGGACGTTACATTCTAACCCCCTATAAATGAAATTCCCCCTTCAAATTCCACCCCTCAGGTACAAAAAAACTTAGAATATATTTCCTTCATCACATAATTTGGTTCCCATGATGCTTCCTAAAATTTCTAATTCCACCAATTAAAATTTTCTAGGTGAGTAGTGTTCTTCTGTAAAACATTATCTCTATGGTTAATTTTTCAATAATTCAATCATCATCTGAATGATAAATATATTGTTGTTTAACCAATAAGTTATACACATGTGAAGGATCAGTTATATACGTCATCCCATGAGAAATATGGAACACATCATGAACATGATAATGGTTTGGTGGGAGTGTTGAGTGATGAGATAGAGTCCCTAATTGTTCTAGAATCTCAATGGGACCAATTTACCAAGGTTCATATTTTTGTTAATTCTAAAAAACATAACCTTATTCCATGGTGAAATTCATACGAAATCCATCTCACCAACCATAGAATTCTAGATCCCCTTTATGATTGTTAGTATAATTCTTCTATTCATTTTTATAAACCATGATATGATACTAAATGGATCCAGCCATCTCTTCCATTTTATCAGCATGATCACGTCTCAATAGTTTTCTTTCCCCAAGATCATCTTGGTAAATTAGAGTTCTACAATTATATCTATAGATGGATTCAAAAGTTGTCATCTAAATAATCAATTGAAAGATATTAGGTTATGAAAACTAAACATGAGGACTGTGTTCATTGAAAAAACCTTATAAAAATGCCAAAAATAGCTAGATATATCCGTTAGGGTTTGAATGTAATTCATTATCAAACTGTTAGTCTATTTATGAAAATTAGTACTAAAATATATATATATATATATATAGCATACTAAATACTTCTAGAGAACATAGACTAAGTCCTTAGATCCATATCAGATATAATATTATTGTGTACCGCATGTAACCTTCCAACTTCTTTAATTTATATCCAGAAAGATGGTAAAGAGACCAATTTTCTCTAATAGAAAATACCCACACAATCTTCAAAATGTGACTAACTTCAACCCAAATAAAATTATTGTATTTGGATTCTTATGGAAGTCTAATAAAAATATATGGTTATGTTTTTTAATTACCATTATTGTATGGGTATTGGATTTAATAACCCCTTATAATTATGTCTCTCTACATTATATTACTAAAAACCCTTGAACCATGATACTTACTTTAAAATATCTCTTTTAATGTTGTCTCCTTATAAATTCCCTTCCAATTAATCATTCATTTCCATACATCCATGATGAATAGATAATTATGTGTAATGAGATTCTGGCAATAGACCCTTATTCAGCACTTATATTAATTAAAAATATACATGACACTTGACCCATATCATTCCATTGAAATTATTTTTGAACTCATAAATATTTTTCACTTCATTTTCAACTCCACATCCTCCTTTTTAACCTCCATAATCATTCCCTATATATATTATTGAACACTAATCTATGAAAGATACTATTTCTCCACATTCATTAATATTTCAAGGTCAACCAAAAGATAATACATAAATATTGTATGTTTATTAATTTTTATCATAGAAAAGCTTGCTTGTTCCTTTAGACTGAAAGTTTCAACCAACACATGCTCATTCCTTGGGAGCTAGTGTATTGGGTGTTCATGATCAATAATAAACTATATCCTTCTTCATTGGAACATATTTTACAAATTATTGAAGAACATATAGTTTAATACTTTTAAAAATTATATATGTCATATATTTTTTTTGTATGGATAATTCCTCCATATGTAAAATGAAAATATTTATTCTATTAACACAATATCATTAGTCGGGTAATATTTTAATGAACCATCAAATAGTGTGCGGAAAAAGAAATCACGATATCTTTTCATAGGAGATCACATCCCAACACTTATTGATGGAACACAATATGCCACAAACCCTTTTCCCACTATTCGGTATTGTGAGAATAGGTGTAATGTACAACCTTCTCATAAGATCATGGAATGTTTTTTCATAATCATCTGTCGAAAGGAATTTAACACCCTTCTGAGTTATCAGGGTGAGATGATTAGACAGTCATGACAAATCCCTCATAAATAATCAAATTTATCTATACAATAAAAGAATTCATAGGATATCAATCATAGTTGTTGGTCAGGGCCAATGTTCAATAACATCAATATCTGATTAATCAACCAATATACCCTCATATTATATTAGAAAACACAATAATAACAAATTTTATATCCAAAATTCAAAGTTTGTTATTTATTGAAACAAAATTTCATTCTGTAGGGTATTCAATATGATCCTATAGTGTTCTTTATGATCTTTAATTCTCTTATAATATATAAGAATATCATATATAAAACTATAAAAAACCATTCAATGTAATAACATAGGCTCTATTCATTAAAAACATTATGTTAGTAGGAAAATTATTAAGAAAAATTGAAATAATAATAATTAATAGTGTCCATACATTGAATGGAAATAAGTATTAGGTAATAAGAAACTTCTTACACTCAACTGATGGGATCCATAAAAATTATAAATCATAGTAAAATATTCTTCTTAAAAAAATTTACTAACCAAACATTAATATGGATTATATGATACTGATAATTTATCATGACATTTTTATGTTATTGATAATCAATGAAGAGTAAAATTGATCTAAATTTATTCGAAACAAAATGTATTGGTGTGTTACATAGTGATGCACTTGTCCAAAAGAATACCTCGTCAAGATTCACCTGGATTTTCTTCATTAATTACTATAACTCAATATTTTCCATTCCAACTACACTATTTTAAATATATGTAGCACCTTGTATGACATATATTTAATGATAAACTTCACTATCTTGTATAATACAAGGAAATACTTCTAGAATTTCATTTATAAAATTAGAGACAATAATTTTCTTATGTAACCAATAAAACATTATAATGATAAAAAACCTAAAAGCGTCATAATTTTGGATACAAAGGATTTCTATTATGGGATAATTAGGTCCACACATGATTTCAAAATAATAATACATAAAAATTTATTTAATTCCATCATCTTTATCCATTAAATAACATGTTATACTTAGTACATGTAATCACCTAAGGATTTATATCAATGAATGGAGTGAGCTAAAATAAAGAAAAGATGATGGATAAGTACGTGAATTAATAATAAATGGGTGATTATTATCATAGTCTTCACAATATAATCTGAGTATCATCATCATAATCTAGAAAGGATGTATCAGATAAAGGAATCAATAGTAGAAATTCATAAAAATGAAACACCATATCTTAGGGGTAAAATACCAAACGTAGTTGTGAACATAGTTTTCATCATGTTCATGCATTATATATGTACATAATGATAAAATAATATTTGTAAAAAATCTCGCATTATAATCATGAGTAATACACATTATATCATATGATATATAACATTACCAAATGTATTTGAGGTTTATATAATTTTTTCCCACCCATCACATCCTTACATTTATATAATCATGCATTCCACCTAGAACGTATTACAATCATTGTCCTAAATTGTCCAACAGAAAATAATGTGTTTTATAAATATCTTACCAATTATGATTTTATTAATTAAAATATGGGTTCTGAAATGAAAAAGAAATGTTTTATTTTCATTAATAATCATAATTCCTTAGTGATAAAGAGACAATTCACGAGGATTAAATTTTAGAAATACAATTTCTTTTTGAAAATATTTGAATTTGTAATAAAATAAAATTGGAAACATTGATATCCTCAATAGAATATGGTAATAATAATTTTATTATATTTATATAAAATTATAAGATTATTTATGAAAAATATTTCATCAAATTGGGATAACCCAAAAAATGAGTTGGGTTTGAGAATCAAATTACCACATGTTTAGATGTGTTTCGGGCTTGGACATAATGTCCGGGAAATTAAAATTTTGTTCATTAAAATTATAATTTAGATTATATTAAATATATAGATTATTTATTATATTTTTATTATGTTCATTTAGGGTAATTTCCATGAGATACAATTCTTAATTTCATTTATTTAGGAGCTTTCATTTCACGGTTTTTTGTTCTGTTTACTTATGTGTAATTGCTGAAGTTCTTATAAAATTGAATAAAAAGGTATAATTTGAATGAAATGATATTAATTTAATTCAAAAAATATTTAATTGATAGATATATCATGTTTTTTAGATATGATAATGACTCATTTTATAACATGTTAATAAAAACATTTAGTTTATATTGGTGGTTTTTCAATAATCAATAACTAGTTTTCTTTTATTATTAAATATTATGTATATATATTAGTCCAAGAACACAAACCAATTAATAACATAAATTTTAAAATCCGGTTTAATTATTATAATGTATTTATGACCATTCTTGATGGAGGTAATGGAAGACAAAAACTCATCAAGCACAAAGATAGTGGAATGACACATCATAGTTGATATGTTCATTTTTAGAATAAAAGAAGAGGTGAAGATAATATATTGTGTATAGTAAATTATAAAATTAAATTTATAGTATATATATGACAATATAGTTATCATTCCACATTTTATAGGAATGTTGAGGATAGTATAACAAGAAGAATGAAATTAAAAGGTAAAGAATGATGATTTTATCTCTTAAATATCATCACCTTGAGAACCACCTTAATGAACTTGGGTTAGGTCTTTTGTGGTGATAATCAGATCATTGACATGGGGAGGAGGAATGAGAAGGAACTTGGGATGAATATAGGCATGATAAAATGCATATAATTCTTGAGGGGAAGAGGTGTTGTGGGGTTCTATTTATAAGGGAGAGGGTATTTTTATGATGATATTCATTTGTTTATTATTTTCATTATAGATTATCAATAGTCAATATTATCTCAATAAATAAATTAAATAATGATTTATATTTCATGATAATTGTTCTTACATCATCCATTAATCAAGAATTACTCAAAAATTCATGTATTTATCTTATACTGTAAATTACTATATTCCACTTTTCATTCAAAATTCATTTATTTTAGATAAATTCAAAAACCAATCACCCCAAACATTTTTTTGAAATTTATTTTTCTAAAACAGATTCAATTTTATTAAAATATTTTATAAATATGAGAAAATTATATTTTAAATAAAATCAACATTTATTCAAAAAATATAGATTTTAATATTATGGTGGATTTTATGACCACTGGAAAAATTAATTATGGTCCCATAAAATTATGTACTAATTCTGATGGAGCATAATATTAATTTATGTATATATTTTATGAATATTAATTATATTTTATATCATTATCTTAATTATATATTTTTAAATAAAAATTTACATTTAATCAAAATAAAACACATAATTTTTCAGTTCTAAATCATTTATTTACTTATACTATGTTATAATTACATCATAATACCATTTATAAGACAACAAAATTTTATTTACACCTTTATAAGGGTGGATACAATTCTAAATGATATATTACTATTCTTAGTGTTCATATTTTTATTCCATTTTTTAGGTTACTATTTCAACAAAACAGGGTTCATAATTCTTTTTAAGAACTCTTAATTGATTTATTCTTCATTAACATGTATTTTCTCTCGATGATATAAATAATCATAATAAATAAAATTAATATTTCGTTATTAAAATTATATTTTATTTATAAATAATTTCTTGCAACTGTGTTCATTCTAGTGGATTGAACATATCCACATTTTCGTGCACTAATTATTATATTATATTTTTTGAATTCTAATTAGATTCTTTAAAAAACTAATGATTGAATTATATGAATAATGTTTTTGTTAGTATATTATTATATTTTTTTGATTTATAAAATAATAATGAAAATGGATAATGCACTGATTATATTTTGAGTTGTTACATTCTTCACCAATTTAAAAATTTCATCCTCAAAATTTATCCCTACAAACATTGGTGAAAACATGTTAGGGTATTTCTCCGTCATTAAATCCTTTGATTCCCATATCGCCCCTTCATTCTTTTGGTTCCTCCATAATAGTTTGACTAGGTGGGTTGTCCTGTTGATTATATATTAGACACTACATTACATAATGTTCACTAGTGGTCCTCATAAGGGAGATCATTTTCCCGTTGAACCACTTCTTAGTCAAGTACATGTGAGGGATATGGTATGTACATACTCAGGAGAGAGACATGGACCACATCGTGAACATGATCCATATTTTGTAGATTTTCTAGCTGATAAACTACTACTTCTTCATTTTTTTTATTCATTCAAGTCTTGAACCTTCTCATCAATCTCTAACATAAGATCAGGTCCATTTAGTTTTTGTTCTCCAAATCCATCCAAACAATATGGACATTTATAACACTCCCCATAGAGATCGTTATATGGATCCATCTAAATACTCAAGTAGAAGCTTTTATTGTATAAAAACTTGACTAATGGGATATCTTCATCCCATCCACCTTTTAATTCTAGTGTGTAGGCTCTAATCATCCCCTTGATAGTCTGAATTGTTATATCATATCGACCATTCATTTGGGGGTGAGAGGACTTGTGAAATTCTATCCATTACTCAATGGATTTTGAATAATTCCCCAAAATTTATATGTGAACCATGTATCATTATAAAGGATGATGAAATTTGAAACATAATACATCCTCACCAATTCCTTCACATATATCTAGGAATTATGTTCAAAAAAGATATCTTCTTGAATAGTGATAAATTTGGTAGTCTTGGTGAGTCTATCCAACACAAACCATATCATATTTTTTCCATTTATTGATTTTTGAAGACCAATGAAATTTTCCAAGGAGAAATTACACCATTACCATAATGGTATTGAAAATGGATTCATCATCCCTTTGGACTTCTGTCGCACATTTTTATCTTGCAGAAATAAAAACACCATGATATATAATCTACAATATCATTATTCAAAATTTTCCACCAAAAGTGATCTAATAAATCATGATATATCTTAT
The DNA here is from genome assembly GCA_963277665.1 of Viscum album. Taxonomy (NCBI): domain Eukaryota; kingdom Viridiplantae; phylum Streptophyta; class Magnoliopsida; order Santalales; family Viscaceae; genus Viscum; species Viscum album. The sequence continues at coordinate 1,146,589,915 of OY728127.1, read as the reverse complement.
TAAATTTAGGAAGGAATGATAAAGATGAGATATTTTAAGTATCCAATAGATTCAATATTATAATAGGTGATAAACGAATGTAAATCCTTTTTCCAAACCAAATCACACCATCATCATTATGTAACTCATATTGTACCCCTTATTTTATATCCATTATCTAATTGTTTAACTTTATATCATCCCATTATTCCTCATTGTCCTTATCTTGGATAGATGGTTGGGAAATAAATTTGGAAAGTTAGCTTTTATTCCCAGTAGTCATGATTTCTAAATATATCCATTGAAACCCCATGAAGATTGGTTCTTTATCAATCAACATCATGGATTGAGTTTCTGTTTCTTTTCAACTAAGAGCATCCTCTACCATGTCCTCATATCCTAACTAGTAATGAATAGAATAATCATAGTCCTTGATTTTCTATAACAATATTGTTTCAAAAAAATTGATATCCTTATATATGTATATAAACCATAGACTCTTATGATATAAATATATGTAATACTTCTCACCTTAGAGGTATGGACGTAAAATTTTCAAGGAATATATCATAGCTTCTAACTCTATATCATGTGTCAGCAAGTTGTGTTAGTGGATATTTAACTACCACGAGGAAAGGGTATTTACTTTATCATTTTTATTGAGTGTAAAACCAAATACTTTCTTGGAAGCATCACTATATATCACAAACACTTCTCAATTTTTTGGTAGTGAAAGTAAAGGTGTAGTTATTAGACTGTTCTTGGTCTCTTTGAAACATTCCTCACATTCTACCATATGAACATATATTTCCCCACTCACTTTTAACAAAGGTATTGAGATAGAAAATCGTGAGATATTTGTTATAAAACATTGGTTTTACCCTCCTATTCCCAAAAAATATGGATTTCTCTAACACTATTGGGTGTGGGCTATTCGTCAATTTCCATTTTTTGAAGGATCCAATGAAATTCCCTCACTTGTGATCATGTAAAAAAAATAATGTCACCTTCCCCATTTAAAAGTCTAACATGTGGATATTTGTGTATAATTTCTCCTTCCATAATATCGACCTCACAATCCTTAAAAATTCTTCATGTTCCTCTATTATCTTTGATTAGATGAGAATAACATCGATAAATATAAACAAAAAAATTAAAGGCAGGCTATGAATACTACTTTCATCAGATTAATATACATTTTAAGGGAAATTTTATTTTTTAATGGAATCACAAAGAACACATCATGGCCATACATTTTAAAAAATATTGCCTTCTTAATATCTTCCTTCTTGAATGTCAATTGATGACGTCCAAAATAATGATACCCATTTGAGAAGTACTACGCTACTCATAGTTTATGAAATAAGGATTCATTACTTATAAGAAGATGATTATTCTTTATGTTGATCATATTAATCTCTCAGTAATCAATTCACAGTTGTATTTATCCTTCCTTTTTCTTTACCAAGAGTACCGATGCACCCCAAGGAGATGCACTTGGGTATATGAAAATTTTTCCATGTTATATTGAAGTAACTAATTTATGTCCTCTAGTTCAATTGGTGCAATACATTAGGGTCATTTTAAGATTGGATTAGCTCCAGGTATAAGCTCTACTGACAACTCTGGCTCATGATTTGGGGGGTTTCTAGGAAACTCTTCACAAAATACATTAGTGTATTCTCTCATAGTTGTAATTTACTCTAGGTTAATATCTTACTTTTACTTAACCATTCATTAATGTTATTAATCTTCCTAGGTAATCAACACCAACCATTTTGATGGTGTTTTTGTATGATATTCACAGTCTTCCATGAAATTATTGGGGATCATGGAATAATTTGTAATATAAAAAGATATTTCCTATTCTCGATAGTTGATGTGTCCCTTATATAAAAAGGGAAAAACATGTATAATATAGTGTTGAATTCCACTATGGGAAGTATTATTAGTTTCTCTAGAAGAATCCTCACACATGTGACCAAGGTGGAATTTTACCAAACATAGGTTTTAATAATTACACTGTAATGACCAAATGTTATTCAATGGAAATTAACTTCTTATAAACTTGTCATAAAATCACATTAAAACAAATTATAATTAACTATTAAGTGCTAAGTTACCTTTAATCATATGTTTCTCACTTCTGTGTTTTAAATTTTGAAAATCTGACATACATGGTTGTTATTAGTAAGTAATTTGGAGTCCAGTAAGAAAAACATAATTTTTGTGAATAGTAACCAACCCATATGAATATTAACATACCCTTATGGATATTGGCATACCCTAATGAATATAAACCTTACATATGATAATATATAAATAATATTCATGTTGAATGTATGATATACCTATATTTTAGAATAAGTACATTTCTGTTTTAAAACTAGTTTTTGATAATAAAATCTTGAATTTAACTAAATATGGAAATGATAATATTTATAAAATTATTTTTGAAAATTGGAAATAATTTTGGTATTTTAAACATAGAAAAATGGTTGCAGTCAATTTTTTAGATTTTTCTGAAATAATAAAAAAATTTGATGAATAGTGAACTACCGTAATTTACACAATAAGCTAAATAAGCTAATAATAGAGTCATGAATGATGTTCTGCTAATGTAAGACCAATTTTTTCAGGATAAAATGATAAAATTACTATTCTTGTTCATGGAAAAATTACTATTCCTTATCTTTTGGGGGAAATAATAAACTAATGAATTTTATATTCAGAAAACCCCTCACCCCTCAACTATAAACACCATCCTTCACAATCTCATTTCCTCACACCTCTCCAGATTCAAGACTTTTCTAAACATTTCACAAGAATAATCCCTAGAACTTCCCTACTCCTAAGAGCTTCTGGTATCATTAAAATAACCCAACATGGTCCCCTAAGGAGGATCTCAAGAGGAGGAATCAATAGGTAATTTCCCTTCCTCTTTCCTTTAATTTCATTTAATTTCAATTTATTTTCTTATTCTCTCCACCCTATATTCATCCAAATGGTATGGTAACTATTGTATCATACATATAATGGAATTTTATGATACTAATTGGATATTATACAATTCAACCCTCTTCCACACTTCCTTTTATATCATAAAAAACATTTTCAGTGCGGTGTTAATTTATCACCTTTAAGAAGGACATGTTTTATTTTTCCATTTCTAAATTATGATCTAGTCATGAAACCCGTTTTATGGTTGAACTAGAATATTTTATATGTATTATATTATATTTAATTTTCTGGAACTGACTTGTGTCCATATTACTAAATGATTAATCAAAACAATTTCCTTGTGGTCAAAAACCGCCCAAATTAACTCAATCAATTATCATTTAATTCTTATCCAATGATTCGTCCACATGGTATATAATATAATCAATTATAAGGTTATTTAAAAATCTGTAAGATAATAAATAATATTTAATATCAATTCTAGATGTTTACCATTGTTCTATGTGAACTTCAATTTATGAATTCATGTGAACCGCTCAGGAAAAACCATAAAAACAAACATTCAGGAATGTTGTTTTTAAACACTATAACTCATCCAAAAAAACATAAAATAACTTACTGAAACCTTAATAATCAATATTCATGTATAGAATGTTCATTAATTATTAATTAATTAATCAACTGTGGTTATACATGACATTAAAGTGAAGGAAGCATTCATATATAAGGTAAGGGGAAAATCTCGAACTGAATTTTCTTTCTTCGGGTTCTCCCTCACTCACTCCATATTTGGTATGGTCATTCCATAAAAATCATTCTTTAATAATTATATTACCTTTTCAAGGATATATATGTTTTCTGCTGATTTTTATTTCAATCAAAATGTTTTCTAAAAGAACTGTTCTTTTAAGAACACACCTTCTACTTCCCATTCATGGTTGACGATTCTTGTAACAAGTATGTTATTCCCTCTTTCATTTGGGAACCCAATGTTTATGAATGTGTTCATATGATATGAAACCCATTCATTTTAATGGGTTAGATAAATTAATTTTTTAAATATGTTCATTGTTCCATGCATGATAAATGATAATGTTATGATGTGACGGGTGTGCCCTGAATTATATAGCGCAATATGAATGTTGAAATGTGACGGGTGCACCCCTGAATTATACAGAACTCCAATGCATTGGGAATAGTGATTAATCTCATGAGTTAATTTGAAATTATGTGTGAAAAATATGATATTATTGTCCACAAGTATGTGTGGTAGGTAACCACTAAGACATGATGTTTCATTTTTTTGCATTTCCACATTTGAAGTCTCTTATTAATGCTTCCTATAATGTTAATGATAATTTTCTTATGTTATGTTTATGATCAAAATTTTTTTATTGTTACTATATATCCTCTTATTTTAATTTTATCTCACCCCTTTTTGTAATGGAATAGACCACTCCAGTCCATTAATTTGTGGAAATGTGGTGTTAGAGGTGTTCTTGGAGGTCACAATGACTTATCCCTAACACGTTGCCAAATTCTTCCATTTCGATGAACCGTTTCAATGGTAGATAGTGGTGAACTGTAACGTCACGTTATGTTTTTAGGTGCTTTTGAGGTTTCTAAATTCCTTTGGTTTTGAGTAGTGACATTGGGTGCATTTCGGTGGACTTTAAGGAAAGCTAAAGGGAAATAGCTTTCGCACGGTTAGCGCATGGTTTGCCTAAACCGTGCGGCCAAACCGTGCATGATTGGTTTTGGAGATAGTGGCCAACACATAGATAATGCATGGTTTTTCTAACCGTGCGGCCTAACCGTGCGAGGAGTGTTTGACGAGGCAGTAGCTAACGCATGGTTAGCGCACGGTTTGTGAAACTGTGTGGACTAATCGTGTGGGTACTTAATCAAAGATACTAAAATTGTTGATCTCAACCGTTTCGCCTCTAAATTTCCCGTTTAAGATTCTATAGGGACATAACTCAGTATTACCCATCCTTGATGGTAGGAGAACCTCTCCCAAGGGTTTTAGAGGTGATCTGAATGCCTCTCTTGGCGAATCGAAGGTGGTTTCTTGAGGTATGTGATCATTCTTCATCGTTCTTCTTCGTTCTCGATCGGTTTCAAAGATCCACTCCGTTCTACTTCTCCTCCTCTCATGGTTTCATAGATCTATGCCCGTTATGGGTATATCTAAGTGTGTGGATGCCAAATATAATGAGCTTTGGTCTTGAGATTTCTAGTAGAAGAGATATAATGTGGGTTTTGGAGAATCGACCCGGGTTTCTTGAGCGTTCATCAACCGTCGTGGTTTTCATCAAAATATTTGTGGTAGGGGATTCGTTTCTTCTCATTCTTTTCAATGAAACCGTATTGATAGCATGTTTAATCACACTGAATGAAAATTTAATTGACATAGTAAATACTTTGAACAGGATAATGAAATTATTATCGATCATCTGTTATCGCCTCATCTTTTTCTAGATAGTGTGATAAGTATGCTTGCTATGATTAGTTGTTCATTCTTGATGGGAATATGTAAAGAATGTAAATTGGAATTAATTGATAATTGTTTGGATAAAGATAAAGAGGCATGAAAACGAATCGGGTTCTTGTGGTAATTTGATGAAAATCAAATTGGCATAGTAAGCATGTTTAATCATTTTTGATAGCTTACTCGTTAGGTTTCCCGAGGTTGGAACCAATGGATTATAAATCTGTTAATTCAAGATGGATTAAAGAATTTGATTGTTTGATAATATCTTGAAAGGTTCCAAGTTACCCTCCTGATTGATAAAGGGATAAGAGTCAGTTGATGTGATGTTTGATTTCTTGTTGTTTGTGCTATGATGTGATCCTGGGTGGTTGTTGCGATATGTGGGGGAATAGAGGCCTTTTTGTTTGTGGCAGTAGATGATTCCTAGAGTGGCGAGATGCATCGGTTTATGCATGTGTGTGTCGGGGAGGACCCCAGGGATGATGGAATGGGATGGATGTTATTGGAGGATGCTTGGTAATTTTGTTTGGTTCATTATATGCTTTACTTTTCCCCACCGATCAAGGCAGCTGGTCTTGCTAACCCTTCATCCGAAAGAGGCGAAGAACCATGGGGTATGCCACGTACTTTCCGTGTTTAGAATCTCCAAAGTGGATAGGTCTATGCTCTTGTTATAGGCAGCAAAGACTCTATGGGTAGTACACGAACTCACTGTGTTGATACCCTTTGTGTTAGTAGCATAGAATTCTTTTCTAGAATGCCTGGGAATATGGGAAAGTGTTTCTGTAATGACTGTTTGATTAAATGGTGTAAACTCATGGGATTGGAGTTGCTGGAACTTAATGATGAGTTTGAGAACATTTGAAGGAACATTGGATTTTGGGTGTGATTCTAATGAAATCTAATGTGGAATTGTTCATGGTTGATTAATGTTTAAAGAATTAATTAACCTTCAGTGGAACTAAAAAAAGGGAATGACGTAATCGAAATAATCTCTTTAAATTGTTCTGTGCTTATAGGATACATAGTCTTAGAAGTAGCAGCCCGGAGTCTGAGAGACGTTAGCTGCAGTTGTGTCTAAGACTAGGTTATGACCATAGTGTGGTTGAGTGATATATATATATATATATATATATTTGTATTTTTGGGTTTCTATATGCTACTCCACCCTGTTAGTAAGGGAAACTAACACCTCGGGGATTCTGATCCCATGGGGGGTGTTTTCCCCAACATTCTGGTGGGAGGATGAATGACTGACTACCCCTTTGGCCCCACTCTCTTCTCTTGGTTGATACATGTGCCGTTAGGCACAATGGTTATTTTTCCCCATTTATGGGTGTAGAGGGATGTAACGGATTTTGGTTATTCCAACACATATATTCTGGATATAGTATCCTATGGACTACTATAGGTGTAACATGTATAAGTTGTGATGGATTGAGGATCCTTACTCGGTGTATGTTCTATAATGGCTTGAGATATAATACATGACGTATGATACACGTTATGCGAGCTGTGGTGGCTCCAGGAAACTACCTGGTTACTTTTGGTTGTGAGGATAGTGTGGTGCTTCACAAAGGTGTCTGCGGGAAAGGATTTTTGGAGAGAGATGCTTGGGACATGTGACATTGGGGAAAATCATCTAACCAGTGGGGAGGTAGTAGCGGGTTACCCTTGATATTATTTACTATAAGAAATATTATTGTATGCGTTACTTGGTGAGAGTTTTCATAGTGAGGATGGGAACATAGTATACCTGTTTAGGTGATGAGTTAGTTTCACTTGTTGTTCACTGTGCTTTAACATGATTTATTTACTTTTGATCGAGAGGCGTATGGGAGGATCCTACTGAGTATACTGTTATACTCACCCTATGTATATATAAACTGTTCTTTCAGGTCACTTGGAGAAGTTTGGAGATCAATTTGGTTTCTATGAGCATGGGGTTGCAGGAGCTGTTCGGGCTTGTATTTACTGCTGTTTTTACATTCTTTTGGATACCTGCAATTTTTCCCCTTATTGTTGTAGTACTTTTGCATGCCATTTCATTTTTTCACATGGGTTTCCTTTATATTCTAGTTCTGAGTTGGTGTTGGTAGGGGACTATCTTATCTCTCTCTTCTACATGTGTTCTCTTATAGGGTAATGTCTCCCATTTGTGTGTTTATTATACACTCGGTGCTAGTCTCCACCTTGGGGCCTACTGGAAGTGGGACTTAGGGGTCATTATCTCCCTTCTCACATTGTCGGCCTAGGAGGGGTACACATTGTGGGGAGGGGGTCGAGATAGAGTGGTATCAGATGTCTGTTTGAGGGATAGAATGGAGTTTTGAGTTAGGCACAGGTGAGGGTGAATGGGTTGGTAGGGAGACAGTGTAATTCATGTTCATAAAGTGAGGTAAACAATGGAGACCAGTTGAGTCATAGGCGTTTATGGCCCCCTATGATCTGATGTATGGACCATTATGTTTACAATGGCTACTAAACAAGGTGATACTAGTTTCAGGGTAGAGACCTAGGAAAGGATCATGCATCATTCTTCTTTGATCTTGTGTTTTAATAGGTAGACCTTGGGATAGGATAACCTAAAATCAATGAAAGAAAAAAATTAATTAATTAATGTTGAGTCTTCCATATTCCAGGTTTAGGAGATCTAACAGTTTTTTATTTTACAGGTATGGCTCCAGGTCGACGTCCTTGTTAGGTTTGCGTAGAAATTGTCCAGCATGATGTTCCAGCAGATCGCCGCAGTGTAGAGGATGATGACGACGACATTGGGAGGAAGAATCTTCGAGAGTTTCAGCACCAGAGTCTACATATGTATGGGGGCTCTGTTTCAGATGCAGTCACGGATGATTGGTTGAAGGAGGTTGAGATAGGATTCAGTTCGATCCATGCTCGGAAGGAACACTGGGTGTCCTTGGTTGTGATGATGCTGCGTGGAGCAGCAAGGCAGTGGTGGTTGTTGTTCATCAGGGATCGTGAGGAGTCAGCGATCTCATGGGAGGAGTTCCGAGACAAGTTTAGAGTTGAGTTCCTTTCATCGACTGCAAAGGCGTCCAGTCGCCAAGAGCTTCTTACCCTTCAACAAGGGAGATCTACTTTTCGATAGTTTAGAATCTGTTTCAGGAACCTTTTACGATATCCTTCGGACCAGTTACCAAATTAGGAGAATAGGGCGAGGCATTTGGAGGAGGCTTTGTGTACAGAGATCTAGTGCCAGTTCACCCCATTTATGGTGAAGATATATCTTGAGGTATTGGAGAGGGAAGAGGTTATTGGAAGGACTTTTTCTAGGACCAGATCATCACGACAGGGGGATCGACATGATTCCTCACGAAGAAAATCTGGGGTCTGGGGTTCCTGGTTTTCAGTGAAAAAGAGTTTTCATTTAGCCAGGGGTAGGTCCCAGCCCTTCACATCTCGTTTCACCAAAGGCAGTAACCATTAGACCTATACCAAGGGATCAGACACTTGTTTTTCTTGTGGGGGTCATGTCCATCAGTAGTAGGGTGCCCAAACTATTAGAGCAGTCATCGTGCACCAGGTTCTATGCTCCAAGTTCCACTATTGTGGCAATTCTAGCCGAGGTAGCAGCATCCATTTGCACCAGCTTTGTATCACAAAAGGTTAGATGGGGCAGGTAGAGGACAACCCCATGATGCTCCCCATCCTCATAGAGCATAGTGCATCAATGGTGGTGGTCATCATTAGGGTCAGAGAGGCCATAGAGAATGTTGTGGTCCGCTTCATGCTCTAGCGTTACCAGCTCCAGGCGAGCTAGATGTCGTTCATGGCCCCCTTTGCTTGTTTTCTACATTGGTTAGTGCCATGTTTGATTCAGGAACTACACACTTCTTCATACCACCTACCCTTGTCCATGCTTTGGGACTTGAGGTTGAGAGGCTTCTAGTTCCCTTGGTGTTGACTACGCCAGTTGTAGGTCGAGCTGACTTGTTTGAACTATGTAGGGACTCTGAGCTAGTGTTGGAGAAAAAATGCTCTTGGGGAAATTTCTTATGTTTTTGAATACCACCATATGATGTCATTCATGTCATGGATTTTTTGTATTTCATGCAGGCTATCATGTATTTATTCATGAAGAAGGTCATTTTCCGTGGTGCCGATGGAGAGCAAGTGGTGTTTGTTGGTGAACGAGATCCTTGGATGGGTTATATGCACCTTCCATCTTTATCTTCTGTCATGGATGAGATGATGTTGAGTTCTTCAGAGGTTCGACAGTTGACGTTTCCAAGGGTCGTAGAGGAGTACCCTGATGTCTTTCTAGAAGAGTTTGTAGTTGTAAAGACCCGGAAATTTCAAGGAAATTTTTTTATTAATTTATTTGTAATTTTACAAGTGCGCATTTCTTGAAGGCACCTGATTCTGAGGCCTAGTGTGCCCGGAATCATTTTCTGAAGTTCAGCTCGAGTACGTTCAGTGAACGAACGAGCGGGTTTTTTTATAATTTGAACTGGTGCTCAGAATTGAAATCTGAGGGCACCATTGAACTCGTAGCGTAGGTTATCGCTTCAGAAGACTTTCAGCTCGGTGGTAGGTGATTGGGTATAAAAGATAGTTTTTGGGTTTTACATTGGTTAAGAAAATAAAATAAGTGAACAATTTATTTTCTTTTGTTAAACAAATGTCATGCGAATAAAGTGGTTAGAAGCTTCACTTGATGGTTGAATCTCGTGGAAACTACATGAGGCCTCCCATAAATGGGAGGGGAATCATAACTCCTTGACTCCCCCTCATTAATGAGGGAGAGCCTCTATGTTTAAATCCCCCTCTTAATTGAGTAGGATTAAACCTCATTTTTTTATGAGGGGACCACACAAGCAATATCCACCCCCATTTTTTTGGTTATTTAATGGTAGGGACTGTAAGGAAATATCCTTCCTTTGAAGGATATTCTTCTGTGGGGACCAACTGGGCCATAAACCCCTTTTGACTTTATCCCCAAATAATGCGCCACTACAATTGATTAATTGGGTGGGGCCCTCTATCATAAATCCTCCATTTATGACTTTCATTCCAACGAGAAGCCCTCCCACTCTTATATAATGGAGGCTAGGGGAAGATTTCTGGACGACTTCTTCAAGCAGTGGAACGCTGGCAGTGAAGAATAGCGCCCAGTAGTTGGAGAGAGTTTTCCTCTTCCTCCAGCGAAGAACGAAGAACATCGAAGCCACCCTCAGCTACTCCCTTTCTGAGGGTGACGGGACGACGCCGATCTTTCGTGATGTCTGATCGCCAGGACGTTCGTCTTCCGCGATTCGACGACGTGCGACGTCTTATCACGGTAGGGGTTAATTTATGATTATGTTATATTCCCATGAATCATCCCTTCTAAAACAAAGAATGTGGATCAACTCATTAACATGTTGATCTACGAATGAATTCATTTTCATGTTGGGAATAGTTTTCTGCGGGATAAATGATGGATGAATTGTTTCATTTCATTTCATGTTAATTTATTCTTCGTACAACGTGAAACCTTGTGTATCCTTGGAAATTTTTTATTGGATAACATAGAGGGAATGTGTCGAACAAACACGGCCCAACGACCCTCCTCAGGTTGTTTTTTTTTGAGCACGTATGGATGGGCAGCAATGAAATGGGATCACAACAATGTATGGAAGTTGTCGCAGTGAAGAGAAGGTCCTGAGAGGTCCACAGGTGCAGACGGCAGGCAAATCGGACCACCGGAGCGTGTCCGGTGGTCTGTGGAAGACACTGCCAGCACGCCACGCCAGTGCGGCGGTGCCGGTGGCCGGTACCGGCCAGCCAGCTGGAGGCAGCGGCACCCCGGCATGCCGCCGGTAGAATCCTACCACGGCTAAAGCCTCGGTGGTGAAGGCCGGTTCATACGGCCACATGAGATCCGGGGGAGACGCGACGCCAGGCACCGCGTCCGCGGAGTGCAAGGGGGGGCATGTTCCCCCCCCCCCCCCCGCTCAGATCGCTGGCCGAGCCAGCATTCCCCCCCGTCCGGGATGAGGAGGGTCACGCAGACCAGGATGTGCCCCTCCGGGCCGGACCCAGACCAGGGTCCGATCAACCCGGTTCAGGCCGACCCCGGGGGGGGGGGGGGAGTTGGTCCGGGTCGGACCGGGCCGAGACCCCCAATTCGGACCGTTTTCGGTATTTTTCCCATAACATGAGCTAAATTCCTCCGACCGATGCACCTTTAGCTGGGTTGAAATCCTTGGATCGAGATGGTCGTTTCGGTATATTACACTCAAGGTTCGGCAAAGTTTGGGTACGACGGATTTGGTTCAAACTCGAAACCAACCAGGCTGTTGGAGCGGAAAAACTTATAACATAAGGACCAGACATCTTATTGACGTGCCGTCGACTGCATTGAATTCCTTTTGATGATACGGTACTTCTGAATTTCTCCTCTTGAGGTTTGGATGCAGTTGGAGTACAGTCAGGTTGGTCATAGCTTAAAAAAACCAAATGGGCCCCTGGAATGGAGGAGCCAATAACTCTCAGACCGGGCATCCGATTGACGCACTGTCTATCATTTTGGGTTTCTTTTGATGAGACAGAACGTTGAGATACATCAACTCTAGACTTCATGACAGTTGATATATCGACCCTTGGCTCGAGGAGCGGACCCTCCCGGAATCGAGCGTGTTGTGTGCGGAAACCCTAGAGCTGGCTGTGACTGTGACGATGACGACTGTACTTGGATCCTCCATGGGTTCGGCAATGAGGAAGACTGTACATGAATCCTCCATGGGTTCGGCAGCAAGGATGACTGTACTTGGATCCTTCGTGGGATCAGCAGCGAGGACTACTGTACTTGGATCCGCTGTGGGTTCGCTAGCAATGACGTTTGTATTGGGATCCTACGTAGGCTCCGATAGAGATAACTACTGTTTTTGTATCCTATGTGGGTCTGGCGGTATGACCTCTATACTTGTATCCTGAGTGGGTCGGGCAGAGTATCCGGTCTTGTATCCCCTATGGGTCCGACATCTTAGCTAGTCTTGTATCCTATGTGGGTCTGACAGCTTAAATGAATTAGTGGCTTCATATGATCATCTCTATCACGTTACGAAGTGTATACCCGTGTGAGATGAGTCTTGATCATTCAATAATTATCACCGATGTGATTGACTTGATTTCCTGTGAGGACAGGGTTGTGATTTCATCTGTGGACTGGGTTGTACTTGGGCTCGTGAGTTGTATCCGAACTAGAATTGATGTCTTAGGTATATGTATGGGCATATACCTAAGTAGAGTTGGTTGATAATTTTTGTTTGTATCTTTTCTTTTTGGTTATCCATGTTGGATTTATTGAGACCTTGAGTGTCTCGGGATCCCTACTAAGTAACGTTATACTCACCCCTACACGGGCTTTGCCCGTACCTCGTTGTGTTGGATGTAGACGACGGAAAGCGCTGATAGAGACCGAGTGTACGAGGACTGGACGGAACCCAGAGGTGCGCCTCACGACGAGTCAGTACCCAAAGGTGGACTTCATGACTAGATGGTACTCAGAGGTGGTTATTTATACCTACCCTTCAGGTAGGACCCGAGGTGGACGACTTGGGAGCTACTTCTATCTTCCAGTTGTTTGTCTTTTCTATTGTAATTTTGTTCAGTTGTATTTGTGCTTTCCAGTTGGGTTTCTATTCTGGCCCATTTACTTTTCAGAAAATTCTTTTGTACTTAGTGTATTACTTCACTTGTGTACTCTGTTGTGTATGATACTTCATAAAGGCAATGTCTGCCCTTCTTTTGGGAATTACGCCTTTGGTGCTAGTCGCCAGCCCCTAGCCAATGGTAGGAGGGCTTGGGGTAGTCACGGCATGGGCCCCAAGGATGGGTCGTGACAGTAGCATTACCACCTCAATGAGAGATGGAGTTTGGGATCGATCTACAGCCAGGAGCATCGTTTATCTCTATGTATCCATATTGGATGTCCCCTTATGAGTTACGATAACTACGTATACAACATGATGGTATGTTAAAGTACAGTTTTTTTCAGCCATGTGTGTCACCATGAGGTGCCCCAGTTTTGTTCGTGAAGAAGGCCAATGGCAGTTTGCCGTTGTTTTTCGATTATCGTCACTTAATCAAAGTGACACTATGGAATCAATATCCTCTACCATGAATTGATGACCTATTTGATCAACTGAAGGGTGCATGTTGGTTCTCAAAGATCGACTTACGGTCGGGATATCATCATATGCATGTTAAAGATGAGGATATTCCGAAGACTGGTTTTCGTTGTCGTCATGGGAATTATGAGTTCGTTGTAATGCCATTTGGCAGGACAAATTGTCCCGTTGTATTCATGGGATTGATGAATGCTTTGTTTTGTGAGTTCCTGGACAAGTTCGTGGTAGTTTTCATCGACGACATCCATGTGTACTCTTATTTTGAAGAGGATCATGCAGAGCATCTATGATCCGTTTTGGGAGTTCTTCGCCAACAACAGTTATTCAGGATGTTGTCTAAGAGTGAGTTTTGGACTCGAGAAGTCCATTTAATTGTGAAAGTTGTGTCCCAACAGGGAGTAGCTATGGATGCATTGAATATAAAAGCAGTTGTGTCTTGGGAATCCCCCACGATAGCATCAGAGGTGCGATGTTTCCTTTTTCTCGTAGGCTACTACAAGAGGTTCGTATCCAAATTATCATGAGTTGTGAATCCTCTGATAGATTTGACCCAGAAGAATCAGGCATTCATATGGACTGATCAGTGTCAGGAAACTTTCACGTATCTAAAAGAGATGTTAGTAAGTGATCCAGTCCTTTGTCTTCCAGATAAGGGAGTTCTGTTTGATGTCTTCTATGATGCTTCACATCTGTGGTTAGGCTGTGTTCTCATGCAGCAGAGGTCAGTTGTTTCTTATGGGTCTCGGCAGTTATGTCCCCATGAACACAACTATGCCACCCATGATCTTGAGTTGGAAACCGTCGTGTTTGCTCTGAAGTTGTGGAGACATTACCCCACTGATGAACTCTTTGTGGTTTTTAATGATCTTATGAGTATGAGGTATTTTTTCTCCCAGCACGACTTGAACTTACGATAGCATCAATGGATGGAGTTATTACCTGAATACAACTTTGAAATATTGTATACACCTGGAAAAGGGAATGTTGTAGCTGATGCGCTGATCCAAAAGTCACGTAGTGATTCTGTGTATGAATCTGGTAATTCCAGGTGAGTAATAGAAGAACTTTCGGCATTGCATCTAGATATGGGAGAAGTTGGGGGTAGGGGTTTTCTATTTTAGATGAAGGTACATTCATCCCTTATGTAGAAGGTGGAAGAGTCCCAGTTGGGGGATCTATAGGTTAATGTGTAGAGAGATCGAGTTGTTTGTGGTGAGGCCCCAGATGGTTGGTCGGAGGATGAACAACACCGAGTGTTGTATCATGGAAGGATGTTTTTTCCATTGGTGTTACACGATTTGTTCCTCAGAGAGTTCCATAGTTCCCCTTTAGTAGTAAATCCTGGTGTGGCAAAGACGAACTGATCCTTGAGGAGTCAGTTTTGGTGTCATGGGCTGAAGCATGTGGTTGTAGAGTTTGTGTCTCAATGTTTAGTCTACCAAAAGGTGAAGTTCAAACAATGTGTTCCAGGTGGTCTTCTCCAGCCATTAGTGATTCCTCAGTGGAAGTGGGAGGAAATCTCAATGGGCTTCGGTACTGGTTTACCTCGAGCTCCGAGAGGACGTGATTCTATTTGGGTGGTAGTGGACCAATTAACACAAGCATCCCACTTTATAGAAATCAAGGAGTCATGCTCAATGGATTTTTTGTCGAGGTAATGTCTAGAGGAGGTGGTGAGGCTTCATGGAGTCCCTTGGAATATCATTTCTGATTGAGATCCTCATTTTACATGAATAGTGTGGAGAGGTCTCCAACATGATTTTGGTTCCCAACTATGCCTTAGCACTACTTTTCATCCTCAAACGGATGGTCAGACAGAGCGAACCATCCAGACTTTTGAATACATGTTACGCTCTTGTGTTCATGATTTCGGAGGTTCATGGATAAGGCAATTACCATTGGTGGAGTTTGCTAACAATAATATTTTTCACTCCACCATCGGTATGGAACTGTTTGAAGCAATTTATGGCCGGCCTTTCCGTTCACCATTGTGATGGACTGGGGTCAGAGAGTCAGCAATTCTCAGACCGGAACTTGTGAAGAATACAATAGATATGGTTTAGGTGATTCATGAGAGGATGAAGATAGCGCGAGATCGTTAGAAATCATATGCCGATCAAAGAAGGAGACCCTTAGAGTTTAATGTTTGGGATCATGTGTTTTTGATGGTGACTCCCCATCATTGGTAGCGAAGCTTTGGTCATGGAAGTAAGCTTTCTCATTGGTTTGTTGGGCCTTTGTAGGTGTAAGCTCGTGTTAGAGCTGTGGTGTATCGAGTAGCACTTCCCCCTCAGATGAGTCAGATACATGTTGTTTTCTATGTATCATAGCTCCATCGTTATCTTCATGACGACTCTCAGATCATCTATTGGGGGGAGATCAATGGTGATGATGATGTAACCTTTGAGGAACAACCTGTGGAGATCCAATATCGCAAGGAGAAGGTGTTTTGTGGGCGTTCTATTCCTTTAGATCGTGTCTTGTTATGACACAGTGGAATAGAGGATAGTAACTGGAAATGTGAGCCACAGATACGTCATCTGTACCAAAATTTGTTTGATGTATAACTCTTTTCATGTATTGTTATAACTTTTGTGGTTATGAAACTTTCATGTTTATGAGATGGATCCCTTTGTTGTTTTTGGTGGCTTTCTCTCTTTTGAGAGGTATATCATTGGGTGTTTTTGTCAGACCCTGTTTCTTTTTCTCATTAGGTGGGTTTGGATTCTCGATGATGATAATGTGTTGAGAGGTAACTGATGTAATTTCTTGGACCTCTCCAGTCCATTATATTGAGGAAATGTGGTTTTAGAGGTGTTCCTGGTGGTCAAGGTGACTTATCCCGAACACTTTCCCAAAATCATCCTTTTTGATTCACCATTTAAACAGTAGATAGTTGTGAACTGCAACATCACGTTACATTTTCAGGTACTTTTTATGTTTCTAACTACATTTGGTTTGGAGTAGTGACTTGGGGGTGCATTTGGGTGGACATTAAAGAAAGATAATGTGCAATAGCTTTCTCACTGTTAGAGCACGGTTTACCTAAACCGTGCGACCAAACTGTGCAAGTTTGGTTTTGGATATAGTGGCTAATGCACGGTTAGTGCACAGTTTGTCTAACTATGCGGCCTAACCTTGTGGGGAGTGTTTGATGTGGTAGTAGCTAACGCATGGTTAGTGCCTGGTTTGTCAAACAGTGCGGACTAACTGTTTAGGCACATAATCATAGACCCTAATATTGTTGATCACAACCGGTTCGCCTCTAACATGCACGTTTAGTCTCTTAAGCGGTCATAACTCAGGATTAACCTCCCTTGATGGTAGGAGAACCTCTCCCAAGCGTTTTAGAGGCGATCCGAAGGCTTCTCGAGGAGAATCGAAGTTGGTTTCTTGAGGTATGCGATCATTCTTCTTCGTTATTCTTCATTCTCATTTGGTTTCTTAGATCCACTTGGATCTACTTCCCCTCGTCTCTCTGTTTCATAGATCTATGCACGTTATGGGTAGATCTATGTGTGTGGAGTCAAAATATGATGAGCTTTGGTCCTGATCTATCCAGGAGAAGAGATCAAAATATGTGTTTTGGATAATCGACCCGGGTTTCATGAGCATTCTTCAACCATCGTGGTTTTCGTCAAAAACATTGAGGTAGGGGATTCATTGATTCTCTTTCTTTTAAGTGAAAATGTATTGTTAGCATGTTTAATCCCACTGAATGAAAATGGAATTAAGATAATAAATACAGTGAACTGGATAAATTTTTTTATCAATCGTATGTTATGGCCTCATGTTTTGCTAGATAGTGTGATATCTATGCTTGATTTTATTAGTTGTTCGTTCTTGATGGTAATCAGTAAAAATGTAAATTGGAATTAATTGATAATTGTTTAACTAAAGATAAAGAGTCATGGAAATGAATCTGGTTCTTGTGGTAATTTGATTCTAATCAAATTGGTGTAGTAAGCTTGTTTAATCATTTGTGAAAGCTTACTAGGTATGTTTCATGAGGATGGAACCAACATATTATAAATCTGTTTGTTCAAGATGGATTAAATAATTTTATTGTTTGATAATTCCATGAAGGGTTCTGAGTTACCATTTTGATTGTTAAAGGTCCAAGATCCAATTGATGTGATGTTTGGTTTCCTACTATTTGTGTTGTGATGTGATCCCAGATGGTTGTTGTGATATGTGGGGGCATAGAGGCCTTTTTGGTTGTGGCATCAGATAACACCTAGAGCGGCGAGATTCATCGTTTTATGCATGTGGGTGTCTGGGAGGACACCAGCGATGATGGAATGGGATGGATGTGATTGGTGTATACATGGTATTTTTTTGGTTGATTATCTAGTTTACATTTCCCCACTGCTCAAGGTAGCTGTTCTTGCTTACCCATCTTCCGAAATAGGCGAAGATGCATGGGGTATGCCACGTGCTCTCTGTGTTTATCTTCTCCAGGGAGGATGGGTCTACGCTCTTGCTGTAGGCGGCAAAGAGTAGACAGGTAATACACCTACTCACCATGTTTTCCCCTTTGTGTTAGTAGCATAGAATGGTTTTCTAGAATTCTTGGGAATATGGGAAAGTGTTTCTGTAATTAATTATTAATTAAATGGTGTTAACTCATGGGATTGGAGTTTCTGGAACTTAATGATGAGGTTGAGAACTTTTGAAGGAACAATGGATTTTGGGTGTGATGCTAATGAAATTTAATGTGGAATTGTTCATGGTTAATTAACGTTTAAAGAATTAATTAATATACAGTGGAACTAAAAAAGGAAATGATGTAATAAAATAATGCTCTTTAAATGGTTGTGTGCTTACAGGATACCTAGTCTTAGAAGTAGCAGCCCGGAGTCTGAGTGACATTAGCTATAGTTGTTTCTATGTATAGGTTATTCCCATATAGTGGTTGTGTGACACATATATATATATATATATACTTTTTGTGTTTCTATATGCTACTCCACCATGTTAGTAAGGGAAACTGACACCTTGGGGATATTGAGCCATGGGGGGTGTTTTCCCCAACATTCTTGTGGGTGGATGAATGGATGACTACCCCCTTTGGCCCCACTCTCTTCTCTTGGTAGATACATGTGTTGTTAGACACAGTGGTTAGTTTTCCCCATAAAATTGTGTAGAGGGATGTAATGGCATGTGGTTATTCCCACATATATATTCTGGATATAGTATCCTATGGACTACTATAGGTTTAACGTGTATAGGTTGTGATGGATTGAGTATCCTTACTCGGTGTATGATATTTAATGGCTAGATGTATAATACCCGACATATGATACAATTTATGCAAGCTATGGTGGATCCTAGAAACTGCATGGTTACTTTTGGATGTGAGTATGGTGTGGTGCTTCGCCCAGGTGTCTGAGGGCAAACCTTTCTGGTGTACGGGTTGTAGATTTTGGTTCTTTGTACAGGTGTCTGCGGGCATGAATTTTTGGAGAGATATTCTTAGGACATGTGACATTAGGGCAAAGAGGCAAACCAGTGGGGAAGTTGTAGTGAGGTACCCATGATATTCTTTACTATATACTATATTCCTGTATGCGTTACTTGGTGAGAGTAGCCATCGTGAGGATGGGAACATAGTATACCTATTTAGGTGATGAGGTAGTTTCACTTGTTGTTCACTGTGCTTTATCATGCTTTCTTTAGATTGGCACAAGAGGCATCGGGGAGGATCCTACTGAGTATACTGTTATACTCACACAATGTATATATATACTGTTTTTTAGGTCACTTGGAGTAGGTTGGAGATTAACATGGTTTCTTCTAACTTGGGGTTCCAGGAGCTGTTCTGGCTTGTGGTTGCTGTTGTTTTTACTTTATTTTGGGTACTTGCAGTTTTTCCCCTTATAGTTGTAGTACTTTTGTATGAAATTCTATTTGTTCACTTGGGTTTCTTTTATATTCTAGTTCTAAGTTGGAGTTTTTCGGTGTCTATCATATCTCTCTTTTTTCTCATTGTTCTCTTAGAGGGTATTGCCTCCCATTTGTGTGTTTTTTATACCCTCGGTGATAGTCAATACCCCAGGGCCTATTGGAGGCGGGACTCAGTGGTCATTATATCCTTTCTCACATTGCCGGCCTTGGAGGGGTACAATTTGTGGAGGGGGGGGGGGTCATGAAAATTTTGATGTATATCCTTAGGTTACTACATGTAATAAAGAGAGGTCAAGTGACAATATTTAGCTTGAGAAGAATGAGTTAAATAAATTTTTATGCTTTATGTTGTGATTGTTACGCATGGTCCTAGTTTTCCCAAGGCACTAATCCTTTGGATTTTCTATGTTTAATACTATTATGTGGTTTTTCATTGAGAATATTTAATAGTAATACAATAAATGAATGGGTCTCTATATTTTGTATCATAGGGAAGGTTTAGTTAATTTGGAAATTAAGATTAGTGAACACTAGAGAAACCCTCTTGCATGAGACTAAGTATAAATATGCACATAAGAATATTTCCATAGGGATCCCATAAGTTATGCCTGAAGTGAAATTTTTTCAAATGATTGTGTAATACATGACTTCTTGACTTATGTTTTGTTCAATAATTTTATATTTTAGAATATTCTAGGAACTAGGAGAAACCAGGTAAACAACTCATTAGAGGGCTAATTAAATGATTTCCCGAATGACAGCCCAAATGATTTGGGAGGTGGAGATCAAATATTCATGGTGATTCTTACCCAACTATCCCAGGTTATGAACAATATCCATAATAATGGAGAACGTCCTCCTCCACCAAAGAGGGATCAACTAGCTATCGAATGTTTTATGAGGCAAGAACGACCATCATTTAGCGGATCTTCTGATCCAGTTGTTACGGAGAAGTGGGTCAACTCCAAGAATAATATCTTTTGTGACATCCACTATTCTGAAGGAGAGAAGGTTACTCTAGTCATTTATCATCTATATGGAGAAGTCGATCAATGGTGTGCTTTGATAAAGAACACCAAGCCAAAGGAGGTGATTAAAGAGAAGGAATGGGAAGACATTAATATAATGTTTCTTAACAAGTATTTTCCAAGAACTCTTCGCATGAAGATGGGAAGAGAATTTATAGAGCTCAAGAAAAATGAAGGAGAATTTGTCACAACCTATGAAGCTAATTTCACATGGCTTTCAAGGTACGATTTAGGTTTTTTTATCAACAATAATAGAAAAAATTGATTTATTCTCTAGTTGATTAAATCCACACCTTCAAAAGAATCATGAAATTTATGAATTTGAGAATTATAAAGAAGATGTTAGGTGTGCTCTCAAAGTGGATATGTAGTTTGGAGAATGGTCCCATGGCTATGGTGATATGAAACTAAAGAAGTATTTTTAAGCTGGAGGATCTAATGACAAAGGTGGGAAGAAAACTTAATGACCCACATTCCAAAAAATGTGGGAAGTTACACCATGGGAATAGCCTCAAAGGGATAGGGGAGTTCCTCAAGTGTGGCAAAAAAGGACACAATGCTCAAGAGTTTCAAAAATACATGAAAATGATGGAGAATGTAGCCTAAGAAAGTAGATAATCACCCATAGTTCAATGGTACCACTGTAGGGATGTAGGGCACTATGCAAGCGATTGTAGTAAACCTCGTGTTCTCAAGGGTAATCTTCCACCAAATCCAAAGGAAAAAGGGGAGTATTATGCCATCACTACTGCGGAAGTGGATAATGAGAATGATTTCATAGAAGGTAAACTTCTTATTCACTGAATAATATCAAAAGACAAATTTGATTCTAGTTCTACGAATTCCTTTATATCTTGCATGATTTCTAGAACTATATAATCGATGCCTCGAAGCCTTGAAGTAGATATATCTGTAAAAACACCATGTGGTGCAATCATTTATACCAAAGTGTTTAACACTTCTCCTATTGGCATATGTGGAATGATTCTTTTAGAGAATCCTCTAATACATCCCTTGGCGGAACTCAACTCTATAATGGAAATGGATTAGCTCTCCTTATATATAGCATGTATAAACTCTCATGAAAAGAAAATTTCTTTTCATATTAACAACCATCCCATGCTCCTCTACAAATTCAAGGAAGATTATGAATCTCCTTTGAAAAATCCTTTAACTGTGTGGGTGTTGATTCCCTATGAAGAAGCATACCTCTCCCAAATGGATGGGTCAATGGAAAGTGATAACCTTTCGGAAATTCCAATAATTAGGGCATACAATGATGTACTTCCTGAATAGTTACTCGGACTTCCCCCAGATCATGAGATAGATTTCTCAAAAAAAATCATACACATAGCTACTCCCATCTCAAAGTGACCTTATAGGATGGCTCCTATCGAACTGGAGGAGTTAAATAAGCAACTGCAAGAGAATCTGGACAAAGGGATTATACATCCTAGTGCATCACCATGAGGGGCACTAGTTCACATTGTCAACAAGATATATGGTACAATGTGGATGTGTATCGATTATCGGAAACTCAACAAGATCACTATAAAGAACAAGTATCCTCTTCCAAGGAATGACGAATTGTTCTACTAGTTATGTGGAGATAAATACTTCTCAAAGGTGGATCTTTTTTCTGGATATCATCAGTTTAAGGTGAAGAAGGATGATATTCAAAAGACAACCATCTGAACTTAGTATGGGAACATTGAGTTTCTGGTGATGCCCGTCGGACGTACTAATGCTCCTATAATCTTCAAAGGGAATTGTATTTCGATGTTGGAGGTAAAGTTTTCCTTCGATTATCACCATGTGAGAGAGTCATGTGGTATGAAAAGAAAGGGAATCTAATCCCAAGGTACATTGGCCCCTTAGATATCCTTGACCTCATATGTGTAGTGTTCTATAATCTTTCACATCCACTAAATATGGCTCAAGTTCTTGTTTTGTTTCACATATCACTCCTAAGGAATTATATACCTGATCCCTCACATGTACTGAACTCAGAGGTGGTACAACTGGTAAATGATCTCTCTTATGAGGAGTATCCAATAGAGATTCAGGACCAGAGAGATAAGGTAATACACAATAAGACAACCCAACTTGTCAAAGTGTTGTAGAGGAATGATAATTTTTATTGAAGATATTATCATCTACTACGAGAGAAAGGAGTCACATGAAAAACATTTAAGACTTGTTTTGGAAACATTGACAAAGGAGAAGTTTTACAACATGTTCAAAAGTCTTCACTTTTGTATAAAGAAATACACTTTCTTGGGACATGTGATCACAAGTGAGGTAATTTCTGTGGGCCCTTCAAAAAAAAGGCGATTAAGGAATGGACCAGGCCCCCTAGTGTCACAGAAATCCATATTTTTCTTTGATTAGATATGTAATACCAATGTTTTGTGAGAAATTTCTCATGATTGTCAATCCTTCTAACATAGTTAACAAGGAAAGGGTTAAAGTATGTCTGGATGGAAGAATGTAAGGGAAGCAATAAGGAGCTAAATAGAAGGCTGATCACAGCACCTATACTCACACTACCAAACACTGGAGAATGATTTTTGATATATAGTGATACATCAAAGAAATTATTGGGTTGCGTACTCATGAAAAATGATAATGTGGTAGCTTATGCCTCATGGCTATTGAATATCCATGAGTTGAACTAACCGACGCATGATCTATAGGTAGAAGACATGATATTTTACGTGAAAATCTGGAGGCACTACCTTTATGGGGAGAAGTGTGACATATACACCTACCACAAGAGCCTAAATTGTATAGTCACCCAAAAGGATCTCAACATGTGTAAAAGGATATGGTTAGAATTAAACAAGGATTATTATTTCACTATTCAATATCGTCCTCGAAAGGCGAACATGGTAGTTGATCTCTAAGAAGAAAATAACCAGCTACTCAATCCATGTTACGCATTGAGAAAGTCTATATATTCTTGGATAAGTAAAGGATGGATTTTGAAATCATAAGGGTAAGGGATACATCCTACCTTTCCAAATTTATTGTGCAACCATCCATTGATGTGAAGATTAAGGAATCAATTATTGTATGATTTGGAGATACAGAAGAGGGTGAATGAAGAAAAGGAAAGGATGCATAAAGAGTTCCATATCAACTATGATGGTGTGATTCGTTTTGGAACACATATTTGTGTGCCTTTATCACCCAGGATAAAGAAGGAGCTATTGGACAATACAAATTACTCAACATTCTCTATACATCCTTGGAATACCAAGATGCACCGTGATCTCCGAGATTACTTTTGGTGGGATAAAATGAAAAAGAAGATCACAGAATATATCTCAAGGTGATTGGTATGTAATAATGTTAAAGTAGAGTGAAAAAAATTCAAATGGTTGATTCAACCATTACCTATACCCATGTGTAAAGGGGAGAATGTTACCACAGACATTTTCATGGGTCTCCTAAATATGTCAAAGGGAAATAATTCGATATGGTTTGTTGTTGATGGACTCACTAACACTACCCATTTTATCGCTATTCGGGAAGACCTCTAGCTTGAACAACTTGAAAATATATATGTGAAGGAATTGGTGATACTTAGTGGTATTCCACTCTCGATTGTTTTTAATCGTGATCCAAGGTACACATCCAAATTATGGAGGAACCTACAACATTCTTTGAGTGTTGAATTAAATTTTAGCAAGACCTATCACACCCAAACTGATGGAAAATATGAAAGAACTATTAAGATGTTTAATGATATGCCAAGAGACTACTCTCTAGAATTCATAGGTGAATGGGATCATCATCTCCCATTGGTTGTGTTCTCATACAATAATATCTTCCACACAAGTATTCAGATGGATCCATATGAAGCTCTGTATGGAAAGCGATGTAAAACTCCATCCTGTTTGGATGAAGCTGGAGAAAGAAATCTACTTTGACCCGATCTTGTGCGGGAGATGACATAGAAAGTTCAAGTCATCCAGAAACACGACAATGGTTCTCAGATAAGGAAAAAGATCTACGATGAAAACCTTCAAAGGGACTTGTATTTCGATGTTGGAGGTAAAGTTTTCCTTCGATTATCACCATGGAAGAGAGTCATGTGGTATGAAAAGAAAGGGAATCTAAGCCCAAGGTACATTGGCCCCTTATATATCCTTGACCTCATAGGTGTAGTGTTCTATAATCTTTCACATCCACTAAATATGTCTCAAGTTCTTGTTTTGTTTCACATATCACTCGTGAGGAAGTATATACCTGATCCCTCACATGTACTGAACTCAGAGGTGGTACAACTGGTAAATGATATCTCTTATGAGGAGTATCCAATAGAGATTCAAGACTAGAGAGATAAGGTAATACACAATAAGACAACCCAACTTGTCAAAGTGTTGTAGAGGAATGATAATTTTTATAAAGCTACATGGGAACTGGGGGAGGTGATGAAGGAGATGTATCATCTCCTGTTTATGTAAAGTAAAACTTTGAGGGTGAAATTTTATAAGGGGGGAAGAATATAATGACCCAATGTTTTTAAATGGAAATTCCTTTCTTATAAATATGTTATAATATCACTTAAAAACACAACATAATTAAATACTATGTAATAAGTGACCTTTAAACATATGTTTTTCACTTACGTGTTCATAATTTTGAAAATCTTACATACACAGTTGCAATCAGTACGTTATTTTGAGTCCAATATGAAATACACAATTTGTGGTGAATAGTAACATACCCTTGTTAATTGAAACATACCCTTATGAATTTTGATATAATCTAATTAATATTAAACTTGGCTATGATAATATATAAATAATATTCCAGTTGAAAGTATGATATACCTATATTTTAGAATAACTAAATGACTGTTTTAAAACTGGTTTTTTATACTAAAAGTTTGACTTTAATTAAATATTTATATAATAATATTTATAAAATCATTTTTCAGAATGGACATCATTTTGGGATTCTACACTTCGAAAAATGGATCGGGTGAATTTTTTGGATTTCTCTGAAATACATGAATTTTTTATTAATAGTGAAATACCATAATTTACAAAATAAGGTAAATAAGCTAATTATAGAGCGATGCATTATGTTCTACTAGTTTAATCCCAATTGGTTTGCTGTCACATTATAAAATTAACGTTCTTGGTCGTGGAAGACTCACTATTCTTTTTCTTGTGGGTAAATAATAAACTAATGGATTTTATATTGAAAAAACCCATCTCCCCTCAACTATATAAACCACCATTCAGGACCTCATTTCCTCAAACCTCTCAAGATTCAATACTTGTCTAATATCTGCCTAATAATATTCCCTATCCCCTTACCCTCATACAAGAGATTCTGGTATCATCAAAAGTAAAATCCTAGGTCCCCTAAGGAGGATCTTAAGAGGAGGATTGAAGAGGTAATTTCCCTTCCTCTTTCCTTTAATTTCCTTCCAATTCGAAGTTATTTTATTATTCTCATCCCCCCTATATTCTTCCACATGGTGAGGTAACTCTAGTATTATACAAATACAAGAATTTTATTATACTAATGGGATACTATACCATCCAACCCCCTTCCCCACTTCCTTTTATTTCATAAAAGGAATCATTGTTCATGAGGTGTAAATTTATCACCTTCAAGAACAACATTTTTTTCATTTCTACATTCAGATCTAGTCCTGATACCATTTTTATGGTTAAACCAGAATATGTTATATGTGTTATGTCCAATTTCATGTTCTTTAGCTGACTTATGTACATATTACTAAATGATTAATCCAAACATGTTCGTTGTGGTTGGAAAACCATCCAAATTAACTCAAACAATAATCATTTAATTATTATCTAATGATTTATCCACATGGTATATAATATAATCAATTATAAGATTATTTAAAATCCTGGAAGATAATTAATATTATTTAATATGAGTTCTGGATGTTTACCCATGTTCTTCCCGAACATCAATTTATGAATACAAGTGAACCACTCAAGAAAACCAATAAAAACAAACATCCCAGAACAATGTATTTAAACCTGATAACCGAAGGCCCATTGAATAACTTAATGAAACCATTATAAACCATATTTTTGAACACATGGTTTTTTAGAAGTTAATTAATGAATCTAATGTGGTTATAAAGGACATTAAAGAGAAGGAAGTGTTCATACATAATTTAATGGGAAAATATCGAACCCAATTTTCATTCTTCGGGTTCTCCATCTTTCACTCCAAATTTCCTATGGACAGTCCCTAAAAATAATTTTTTCATAACTATCATAAATTTTCTAGG
Source organism: Viscum album (assembly GCA_963277665.1). NCBI lineage: Eukaryota > Viridiplantae > Streptophyta > Magnoliopsida > Santalales > Viscaceae > Viscum > Viscum album. The sequence goes on along the minus strand of OY728127.1, from coordinate 1,146,563,119 downwards.
ATATAAATTTTTTCTACTAATTTTTACGTCAAAAAAAAGATTTTCCAAAAAAACACTTTTTTAAGAACATAACTTTTACCTCTCATTCAAGATTGACTGTTCTTGGATCATGTGTGTTATTCTCACTTTATTTTGGAAACCCAATGTTTATGAATGTGTTCATATGAGATGAAACTCATTCCTTTTCATGGGTTAGTTATGTTTATTTTTTATATATGTTAATTGTGGCGTGAATGAGAAATGAAAATGTTTTGATGTGACATGTGTGACCAAAATTATATAGCGCAATATGAATGTTTCAATGTGATGGGTGCACCCAAAATTATATAGCACTCCAATGCATTGGGTAAACTGATGAATCTCATGAGTTAATTTGAAATTATATGTGAACAATATTTTAGATCTGTTCACAATTATGTGTGGTATTTATCCACTAAGACATGATGTTTCATTTTTATAAATTGCCACATTTCAATTCTATTATTAATGATTCCTCTCATGTTCATGAGCCTTTTCTGAGGTTATGGATATTCTCAAAATTTGTCATATTTTTCATATATATCTGCTTATTGGGATTTCAGTTCACCCCTTTGGTTGTATATACTCAGGTGACTACATGTACTATAGAGAGGTCAAATTCCAATTAGAATCTTTAGAAGAAGGAATTAAATAAATTTATATGCTTGATGTTGTAATTGTTAGGTATGGTCCTAGTTTTCCCAAGACACTAAACCTTTGGGTCCTCTATGGTTAATACTATTATGTATTTTATATTTAAAATTTTGTAATAGTAGTATAATAAAATGTTGGGTCACTATATGCACCCCTGAGTGTTTTTTTGATACCTCTACATCAGGGCTCCAAGGATTCAATTGAATAGTTCTAGAAAACATGTAGGATATAATGAAATGCGTAGAACCAAAATCAAATTAAACATCGTCCATTATTAAATGAAAATAATGTATGACTTTTACAACATAATTTTCATGGTTCAATTCTACAGTATTGATGTAATAATCTTTCCCCTACTCCTTTTCCTTTGCTGGATGTGGACAATGATTACCCTTATAGTCTCAAGGATTAGTGAATTGTCTTGTGCAATGAAAATTGTTCCTACATTTGAATCATTAAACAATGTTTAGTTTACATGTTTCCTCCATCCTATTGGTTTTATTCATTATGTATGTCCAAAATTTATGTTCTTTTTGGCCATATCTCTTATTTTTGAAGAATTTCCCTATCCCAGTGAGGAAATTACCATGATGCTTCATCCCACAATTTTTCATGTGGTTGGTTGAGATTTCATTCCCCCTTTTTCATTAGATCCATAACCTTTAAATTAAATCCAACTTTATCTTATCTATATTACATGGGACCATTATACATACTCCATCTCCACATAGATAACACATCAAATCACTTCATCATAACTCCCAAATTCATGTACACTTATATCCTTCCAAATATTTGTATTTAAACTACTAAAGAATCAATATATTTTTTTTATCATTTTCTATAGAGACCAAATTCTTTCTATGAAATCCTTGTGATTTTTTCTTCATAATCCATGATAGATTCACCTTCATTTTGTTTAGATATATGTATTGTCTTCCTATATTTTTATGAAGAGTATTCAAGAAATACTTGTTATGAATTATTTTCATTAATCTTTCCCACTCTATATATTATATTTCAACATCCTGATTGGTGTTCTTTATCAATTCCCTCCATTGATCATCCTCTCGATATAAATAATGAGAAATCATATGAAAGATCCATAATTATTGAAAAATAAAAACAAGGATCATTTTTGAACTAGAAATGGGAAAACCATTACCTGTCTGAAGGGTATAGGCCTATATACAGAAGATAAAGAAACAAAAATCCATAAATAAATAGTTCAAAATAAAAAAATTCCCGAAAATCATGTCTAAATGGCCATGCCCCCACAAAAATAAATCACTACAATGAAACCCTATCCACTACTAGGGCATCTAGAATACTATCCAATAAGGTCCACCATGACCAGAAATTACCACCATAACAACCACAGCTATAGGAGCTCCACAATAGCTGCCAATTTGAGACTCAGGGAAGCCATCACCACTATAGTCCAAAATTGATGCTACACCTAAAGTCTCCATAGCCACTCACACCACATCCAGAATCGTACATATGAACTAAATTCTTCCAATACCTACCATTTTTTCAATGAAACTATTTGTATCTATCAAATCCACAAATCCAATCGCTTCCATCGAAGACCACATATCCATTCATCCAAACAAAAACCCCAACATCTGACAACATGATGGTATCCCTTTACATACTACCGAGGAATAGGTCCAGTCGTGATTACTGGAAACCCATCACCACAAAGGTGGCCAAGCCCACACTTGAAGACCAAACCTCGTCATCACCGTAGAGAAAGGAGAACCTTCACATGCAATAGAGATAGCACATTCCACATAAATCTCTATATAAATAATAAATTCCCAGAGTCTTGTTATCCCTCTCACAAAATTAGATCACATAAAATATCTTCTCTATTGAGTTACACAATATCCCAAAACAAGTGGTTGGAATAATACACGATGTATCAGTGTTTATTTCTACATTAAATGACTCAACAACTAGTTTCTTTTTATTGGGTAATGACAGATGTTCCCCTAGGATCATGTTTTTATTGATAGCATGAGAAAACTACGTAGGATTTTCCATTATATTTTCAACTACAACTCCAAAGGAATTGGGTAATTCCAATGGAAAATGGAAAAATTGTCCATAAAAAGGTTTTGTCCTGATTTCTCCTTATTCCCATCATCTTCTAAAATAAAAAATGTTTGAACAAAAGGAAATTCAATAAATCATTAATAAATAATTTATCCTTTTGTGAAATTAACTATAATATAATAACATATTGTATCCCTATGTATTTAATTTTTCTAAAACAATAATACTTGGATGTTTACCTATAATTATTCAAATCATTATCGTTTTTAGTAACATTAAAATATCATAATTCCAATTTGAACTATATTTTTCTCTGAAAACAGCTACATAATCACTACTTTTCTAACACGAATAATCCATCATTTTAAAGATAAAACACTTATAGAATTAAAATACTAGATTCAAATGTTTATTATCATTGGAAAATTATGACCAAACATATCTTCAAATATTATGAAAATTAATTATTTTAATAGCTTTATATTTTTCTTTAAAAGAACATGGTAAAATTAGTACATGTAATAATGTGATGATATACATCAAAAAGTCATGAGAAAAAATTATAGAAATTGAATGAATAATGATAGGAATCAATATAATAGATGGGTGTGTAATCAACATCATCAATACATTAGAACAAAATCATGACATTTATCTAGAGAGGAAGCATTAAATAATGTCATCAAATATGGAATTGTATAAAAATGAAACATAATTTCATAGTGTTCAAATACAACACATAATTTTGAACAATTATAACATCATGTTCACACATAACATATCTTCATAATCAAAACATTATCTTTTTTTAACAATTATAGAATCATTTTCACATGTAATACATATTATCTCACGAGACACAGTGAATTACACAATTCATTGGAGAGATATTTAATTTTAGGCCCACCCATCACATTATAACATTTACATAATCATTCATTCCATATAGAACATATTACCTTCATAGTGAGGAATTAACCCGTAGAAATAATGGTTTTTATAAATATTTAACAAATAAATATTTCATGAGTAAATATGTTGTTCCTAAATGAACAAGGGAATTCATATTTGGTATAAGAATCATCATTATTTAGTGATGAAGAAACAACTCCATAAGATTAAAAATGTGTTATGGAAAGAATAATTTTTTTTTTAAATATTAGTAGTAGTTCTGAAATAACACAAAGAACATGTATATCCCATAAAATAAAATTGATGAACAATTACATTATACTTTCGGTACATTAGAGGATCATTCAGACAAAATAATTTTTAAAATAGGGATATCCTAATGAAAATGAGTTTGGTTCTAGAATCCACTTATTTTATTTTCATATTTGTTATACAGTTTCACATAACATGATGAATAATAAAATTATAATTATTAATATTTAAATTATAACCCTATCTATCATATATTTGGTTATTGAGAATTTCATAATGTTTATTTATAGTCATTTCTATGAGTTACTATGTTTATGTTCATTGTTTTGGGAGCATTAATTTTGTAGTTTTATGGTGGGTTCACGGGAGTAAAATTAAGAAAGTTCGTATCAATTGGAAGTAAAACTCTATAATTACAATGAAATGGTATTAATGTAATTCTTGAATATAAATGGTCTAGAATATCTTTTTTAGATGTGATAATTATTCATTATATGAAACATTAATGAAAACAATTTCGTTTATTTTTGGATATTTCATTATCATCATGAACTAGTTTTCTTATATTATTTAATTATATATATATATATTAGTTATAGAACATGTAGAAGTTATAATATATATTTTTTTATATGTTTGAACCATTATAATGGCATTAAAATAATCGTTGAAGGGGGAAACTAAAAACAAAAAACCATCATCAATGATGGTGGTGAATTGACAAATCATTGATGATGTTTTCATTTTTATAATAAACGGATAATAGAAGTGAATTTGGGAGGAATATTAAATATTAAAATATAAAACTAATATATATATATATATATCATACTAGTGAAATCATTCAACATTGAATAGTGGAGGTCAGTAGAGTCTGAGAATGTAAAATAAATTAAATTAGAAAGATAGTGGATTTTTCCTATTCAATATCAACTCCATAGAAACCTCATTATGAAATATTTTATTGGTATTTCATTTAGACCATATGATCTTGGATGTGTGAAAGTGTCTTGTAAAGGGAATTGGGTATAATTTAGACAATATACAAGGCTTATATGGTGTGTGTAGAAGAAGTGGTGAGGGGTATTATTTGTAGGTGGAGTGTCCTGTTGTTTTATTATTATATTCATTAGTTTTTTATTTTGATTCAAGAATATCAATATTTTTGATAATTTTTATAAAATAAATTAAATAATGATTTAAATTTCTAAATATTTTTCCATACATCAGCCACTCACCATTCATCACGACAAAATACTTGTATTTATCTTATACACTAAATTTTTGTTTTCACCATTCACAAAAAATTATAATTTTTATAAAAGAAACCACACTATAAATTATTGCATGTATATATTTTAAAAATATACTCCAATTTATAAAAATCATTTTTCAAATAAGAAAATTTTATTTATAAATAAAATGGACATTTATGCGATAAATACTGATTTTGGTATTATTGTTGATTGAATGACCCTTGAAAATTTAAATTAAGGTATCATAGAATTATCTAATAATTATAAAACAACCTAATATTAATTTTTAAATATATTTTTTGACAAAATGTTATATTTTAAATCATTATACTAATTATTGAATTGTAATTAAAGATATAAATTTTATGAAAATACATACACTTATTTTATCATTTATAAAATATTTATTTACTTATACCATGATATAATTACACAATATTTTCATGTATAAGATTCCTAAATTCAATAAATAAATTAATATAGGAGGATAATTTTATAATAGTTATATTGTTATTCCTAATGGCCATATTACAATTCCAATAGTCATGTTACTATTTCAAAAGTATAGGTTCCCTAATTCTAACTATGACGTCCCACTCAATTAATTATTTATTCAAATATATTTTCTCTCAAGGATTTATATATACATTAATAAATAAAATGAATATATTTTATTAACATTTTGATTTATTTCAAAATCATTTTTCATGATTATGTCCTTTTTAGTGGATTGGCCATATCCAAATTTACCATTATTAATATTCTTATTTTCTTTTTTAAATTATAATTTTTTTTTCAGGACTAATATAACATTTATGAGAAAAATGTATTTTTGGTTTCACTATGTGATGTATATGTTTTATGAAATAATCATAATAATGGAAATTCCATTGATAAAATTTTGGGTCATCACAATAAACCTTTATACAATTTGAATCTCATCAGTGTTTAGTTTCTCACCAACCATCAAACAAAAATAACATCATTTAACAAGAAAAAACCCATGAAATATTTGTAATTTATAGTGTAATGTCACATTTATCATAACATCATTAAACATTAATATAGTTGTTGAGAATATCATATGTAGTTTACCTTTTATGATAATTGATTGAGGATTTATATTAATAGAGACTATTAATGCCCAAAATCACATCAAATTCAACTAGTGGAACATGAATATGGTTTTCAAAAATAAAATTCCAATAAAAATAATTGGGAAAATATTCATAGACATTATAAGTGATCATTGTTCCATTTGGTGTTTTCATTTCTATTCCCTCTTCTTGTTATTGTGGTAGTAATGTTATATCGTCAATAAAAAAATTTGATTTAAAAATTGGGTATATGTATTTTACAATATGAAATTAGTAGTTATATAGAATATGGTAAGTGAACCTTCCACCACATACTAATCACACCATACATTGAAAATAATGATCGAAAAATATTTTTGATTATCTATAATATGAACATATTTTTGACTCCAATAATCATCATTTACCCCATCTTCGATCACTACATAAAATAATGTCCATAATTCATGAAATTTTAGAATTGATGTGTGGGTGGATCATTTTGTGGATATTTCAATCCATTTTCATCATTAGATAAATTATTCCCATAGCACGGACTTTCTATTTCCAAATGGAATTACATTCCTTACATAAAGCATTTATTATCAATCTTATGAGAATTTCATATAATCTTATATACACACTTATAATTTAAATGAAAAATCATCTTCTCCCCTATAAGAATTTTTGTCATTTGAATTTCCCATGAATTTAAAATTTCTATTCTAATCAAAGCAATCAGATTCATGGGTGAATCCAATGTACATTTACACCATAATATCATATTAAATGATTTATTTATAGATACTAATGTATCTATTGGATAAATACCATTGGAAATATGGATGTTAACTACATAATAATTCATTATTCTTACCTTACAGTTTAATAAAAATAATAGATACGTTCCTCAAAAACCTAATATAATTTTACTCATATACACATTTGGATTCATCATATTTATAATAAAGATCATGTATATAATTCTATATGTTTATATGTATAATATATGTATGGTACTAATTGAAAAAAAAATTACTATCACACTCATTGGATTCAATTTCATCTTATTCCCTCATATTCCTTACAAAATTCCACCATCGATCTATTTCTTATTCTAAATGATTAACAGTTAAGACAATATTTCTTTGTGTTAAGGAATGGATAATGGGAAATATCATTTCAGTTGTACTTATGCATTAATTATAAATTATTAAAATGATGGACCCACTAAAATAAGGTGGTTGTTTCCACCCAAATGACTTAGTAGTACAATGGTCATACCTTTAATCATCTAGACACATGACCTGAATCATTGAGTAGGAATGTTTAATAAGTATATAAATATTATTTTTAATTCTAACCCCCTTAACATTGAATTTTTTAGTTGTGAAATAATTGAATTTGGGATCCCATATAGTCTTAAAATGGTAAAATTTGGTTCTAACCATTTATTAAAACAAAAAAGAATAGTATTAGAAAAAATAATTATTATTATAAATAATATAATCATAAAATTCATTTATATTATATATAAAGATAGAAACCTTTTTTTAATATATGACACTATTGGTTTAACCTAGGATATTTCTGGTCATTATATATTCAAATAATTCATAAATGATTTTCTAGAAAAATTTTAATCAACTTATGCGTAATCCAAGAGAGTGTCAAACCAGGCGTGTAGAATGGTCACATTAACCATTCACCATAATGATGGTTATTATATACTCAACCAAGTATTTTATATTTTGTTGCCCATATCGTCATCTATGATAAAAGAATGTCCCCATGTAGTATCCAGACAAGGATATATTTTTGTATGGAAACCACACTCTATTACATACCAAAACCTAGAATTTTCTCCTATAACTAGTCATATTATATGTTTTTTTCAATATATTTTCCAATTCTACATTTCTAGAAGATATTAAATATTTCCTTCATTAATAAATATTAAAACCCATAATTTTCATATATAAATATTTTATTATTTTATATGATTATTCAATACATTTTTCATAAAACACAAAATTAATGAACATGTTGTATGTATTTAGAAGCATGCATATATAATTAACTTGTAATTAAATATTAAATTATATTTATGATTATTTAATTCAAAACTAGTAGCCTTCATAGTCATATCATACATAAAACAATTTGGAATAACCTAGGGAGGGGAAACATAAAAATCGGTGATCATAGATTCTCAATAAGGATAAATAGATGATATATTAATTAATGATCATAATTGAGAAAAATGGAAGAATAATTGTATGATAAGATGATCAAGAAATGTAATAATTATCCTCAATCTATCAAATACAGTTAATCATAAAAAATTGAATAAGGTTTTGTTAAAAAAATATATAAAATATATGAGCCGGGACTTATAAAAAAATCAAGAGCTGTGAAAACAATTCATAAGAATAACACATATTACTTTTGAATTCACATAATAATATAAAATAATTTCCATAGTCAATGTTTGCATATAATACTATCATGGTGGATTGGGTTCACTCCATATTCCGTCCATTCTATACCCAAGTTTAACAATAAATAATATCATATTGGATTAATTTCCTTACAGAACTGGGTTCACATCCATTACATACCCTTATTATTTCATAATTTTTACTAATTTACCCAAAACATTTATGGGATATCTAAATCTGGGACCACCCATCACATATTTATGACAATACATTTTTTTATTAAAAAGATCATAAAACATCCAACATAACATCAAATCATAACCCTTGTAAAGTTTACAAGTTTCAAATAAATTTCAACATTATCATCATAATCTATCATGTGAATGAATGGAAATGTCACGTATGCGTATATACACAATACCTTCTCAAAATAGTGATGTAATTAATTCTTAATTATCAATTCATATGAATTGGTATAAATATATATATTTGTAATATAAATGATATTACTATATTTATTAATAGTTTTTATACGATTTATCCATGATCAAATATCTAATAACATAAAAACCGAACCAGAACATGCATGAAAAATGATGAAGTTAACACACAAAATTAGGTTGATAATGAATGATTTTTAATGAAAGGGAGATAATTTTTTATTTGTAAAACATGAATGGTATTATTATTATACTAATTATTCTATTATATTATTTTAAAAGAGTTAATCATGTTATATAAGACATTATAATTCTAAATAATATTGACAGGCTTGAGGTAAGGATTATATGATTAAATTTTATTTTTTAAGGGGTTGTTTATGATTAATTTTTATGATGATAATTTTATATGATATATCCATATGATGAATTAGATATTATAATCTCATTCATTTTTGTTTTCTTATGATATTTTTTTCTTTCATTTTCCTCTCATTAAGTACTCAAAAATAATTAATAATTATTTTTAATGAAAACAAGCCATGTTTTTCTCTTATATCTAGAATGTTTTCCTAAATGTCTATATTTTCGTTAAAATGTTTTCAATAATTTTTTTTTCTTATAAGATGGCCTATTAAAATAATTTTTACCCATGTATAAATTTATATAATAATTATATAAATGAATAATCAGGTAGTTTTCCGAATAATGTTCTTATGACTTTTTACAGAAAATATGGAATGAATATTTGTTTTAACATACACAACATGAACTAATTTCTTTTAAATCATAAATAATATTTTAGTTAAATATTGTTTTATTAATTTCCATTTTTCTAAAATGATATTTTTTCATAGTATGTTGAATCTTTTGGTATTCTAGAAAATTGGATTTAAATGACAAGGTTATTTTACTAATGAAATTTTCTACTTGTCTTTTAAGGGTAATGTTTCTCTATGAAAAAATATCGTGATATGAAATACTTATTTTACTATGGATATGGCCTATTGTAATAATATTTATTCTTTATCTACAGGGTTTCTGAATATAACGATGACATTATTATGAAACATTATCATTTTCATTGGTTTTGATTCGATGATATAATAAATGTGGCATGGAATTATGGCTCGCATATATATGGATTTCATTATGTGATGGGTGGGCCAATAATTATGTATCCCTAAAAATCATTGGTTAATAAAGGATATCTCCAGAAATAACAAGTACTAGAATGGGGAGTGACACCTTTTTAGTATTGAACATTTTCTAATAAGATATTCTTGGAAGAGAACCCTGACTAAGGATATAAAAAAATGGGAAGTGTTCCCAATCTATTATGATTGTCTTGCCAGTGAACCCAGATTAAGGAAATGATTTAGTATTCTCATGTGCATTCAAAAATTTATTTCTTATGATTATGATATATTTTTCCCATGAATTATTTTTGATGATTTGGATCTATCATGTCTTATGTAATTTTAAAAAAAATTACCCATGATTCATTATTAATAATAATTGATTGAATGACTATGATTATTGAATGTCTTGATCCTGTTCTGATTCCTTAATGATTATTTTATAATAAGTTATGATCATTTAATGTTATCTATTATGTTTAACTATACTGAGTATCTTTTCTCACCCTTTCTTATGTTCCCCTTTCCTAGATATTAACAATGGTTTTATTTATGATATGTTTAATAATGTTTCTAGTTGGTGGGAAATTTATTGAAAAAATGTAGATATTTTTCATACAGTTGTATACATATAGAAGATTCCAAAGTAATTAATCATATATGGTCCACCAAAATTTAATAATGTAAAACTTATTGAATATTCATCTAAAATGATGAAATATATATGTATAGAAATTTTGTTCCTTTATAGTTGGGATGAAAGGTAAAGTTTTTTAACATTTAGAAAACTAAGATGAGGAAAAATTAGTACAAAACTGCAGGATATTCCCATGTGTATAAGAATATACACTATTATTTTAATTAATGGAATTTGGTTTCCTTATGAAAAAAATCATTGTCATGACACTATAAGAATACATGGTTTTGGAAAAGATGCATAAATGGGTAATAATCCTAAAATTAGTTGGTCTAGTATATTTCCCCATTATTCTAGTGCATAGTGAAATAGACCTTATTATTCTCTTGTTTTGAAAGTATTTGGTGATATGATTAGGTCAACACACATTATCATTAAAAGGAATTAAGAATAATTTAAAATGATACTGATCATTGATAACATATTATTGGCCTATGATTTCATGCATTGAAATGAATTTTTCTTGATTTAGCCATCTTATAAATAATTTTCCAATGCATATTATTTCCTAGTATAAATATTTTTACTCATAGAATGATTTTTGGTATTAATATATTTATAGAACTAGAAGGAACCATGTTAAAATAAAATGTGATAGATATTATAATGATGGTCCCACCTTTGAAACTAAATGTTATGGTATATGGAATGTTCCATCTTGTAGTATTGATTATGAATAATTATCAATTCATTAATGATTTTCATCTTAAAAAATGTGGAGAGGATGTAACAATGTAATTGTTACATAATCATGAGGTAATGTAAAACTAATTTTATTGGATCTATTTATCCACTAATTTCAAGTAAATGGATTGGTACTATTGAAAATATTTTTTGCCTAGTTCTGAATAATTGAAAGTGTTATCTAATATGTTTATCTTTTTGAAGTTCAATTAGATTAATGTTGGAATATTATCATTAATGTGAGTGCATCAAAAGAAGTCTACCCTATATAGATTAATTGGTTTATGTACTTAATTTTTAATAAATACATTCCTTGTATTCTTCATTTGATGATAGAGAAGGAATTACATGAGAATAATAAGAATAATGAATCTATTGGTACCGATTGGGAAATTTTTTTACCACATCCAATGTACACATTTTTCCTTATTATTTATCCAACAATTGTGATTGACTGATTGAGTAATACACTAAAACCAATTCATTGAATTAATTTAGTAATATGAAACATTCATATTTATGGAAAAATCATTTGGTGGGTTATCAAGGGGAAAATGGATATTATATTCACTGATAAATATCATGGATTTGATAAGAAAAGAAATATGAAATATATGTTAAATTATAATAACAAAAACCATGGAGGAAAAAAGATGATTTTTCCATTATTCTACAGGTGGGGAAAGAAGCATAATGATTTTTTTAGATGGTGACTGGTAAAATTATTATGGGTTGAAAAAAAAGACAAAAGGAAGTAAAATTTTAGTGAAACGGGAAGATGATTATTATGGATAAATATAGAGATAATTCTCTACAGAATGAATCACCCACCATATAATCAAAAATAGAATACAATATAGAAATTAAGATAACTAGTGATTATCAAAATGGATAATTATGAGGATATACATTAGTAACCACTTAGTCCTAGAGATGTTGTGAAATCTCAATTGATCACTATTGTTGATTTGGTTTGTGATAATGATGTGAGGATATATACACATTTCATCCACTCTAGAATTCTGAATTTCATATTTGATTCTAGATCATCTAAATATTTTATATAAGAAAAAATTATAATTATATCAGGTTACCACCTTAATGATTAGATGTTATATTATTATTAAAATCTCATTATCGTAAAATGAATACATCTCATCTCTATATAAAATTCCCAATAAGAATTTTTTCACAATTTTCTTCCAATTTTTTTATGCTTCCCATAGATTATTTTTTGTGATTTTCATGATGAATTGTAATTATTTTTATAAATACCATATATTATTTTTTGTGAGAGTGAAGAAAAATTTATATTTTGAATCAGCCTATGATTTTATGTAATAGATGATAACTGTTAACATCCAATGAAAGTTAAATAAATTTTTCCACAACTTGTCCCTTAGAGCCTATGTAGTGACTCCCCCAAGCCCACCTCTTGAAGGTCGGGGTTAGGGACTTGTTCTTAAGGCATCTACCTGCAAGTGGGAGGAATCTGCAGAAGTAACTCTACGCACACACACACAAAACCATGTACAATGAAAAGTGGAAAAGAGAACATGTATTCTATAAAACAACCATTGAATGTAAAACTACAAACTAAAGGTAAATGGGACAAAATAAAAACCCTACAAAATACAACTGCAATAAGAGAATGTAGGAGACTAGATAAATGATGTCCGTAGGAAACCCTACCTGATAGGTAAGTATATATAAACTATCAGAAGATGTAAAAGAACACCATACCTACATAATCTCTCTAGCCACCACCTGGTCATGGGTCCCAAAGTCCTTCATTTTGTCTTCATTCATCTTCACCAGACATAACTTGTGCATGCAATGTCGATGTAGGGGTGAGTAACAAAATAATTTGTAGGGACCCCATCTCACAAGAAAGACCATAATGCAATCCTAAATGAAAAAGACGAACCATGATCATGAAACAAGACAGGTTACATAGGTATAATCTAAAATACGGAGTGAAATATTATCAGTCATAACACTGAAAACCTTGGAATGTTGAGGTACTCCTCCAAGATTAGTATCTTGGATCTACTGGGTCACACAGAAAAACTTGTAGCTAATCCACACTAGTTCTATTGGAGTTGATAAACACATGATCTCTAGGAGTTGATCCACACAGGGCCTCTTGGAGCTGATCCATACAGGGACTCTATGATTTGATCAACATAGGGATCCATGAAGCTGATCCACACAGGGTCTCTAGAAGATTATCCACACCGGGTTTCTCAGAGCTCAACCACATAGTGTCTCTATGTGCTGTCTGATATTAAGTCTTAAGGATCTGATCCCCATAGGGTCTCAAGGATCTAATCCACACTAAGTTTCATGTCGTAGGATCTAATTCAGCTATAGTATTCCTAAACACAACAAGATTGATTTCATGAGAATATAGTGATCAATCCATTGGTCTAATCTCAACTACCACAAAAACCCACATCGTGTATGCCTAAAGGACATTCTCAATTCAAGGGTCACTAAACTACAAACGTCGTGTAAATTGGACACCTGGTCTGAATGAGATTGGTGTTTTAGTAATCATGGGTAACTTGTGTCTTAGACCAGTCTGACTCAGTCTAATTGAACCGACCAACTAGGCCCAGGGGTCCAATATGACCCGGCCTGATCTGACCAACTTGACCTGACCTGGTTCAGGTCTAGTCTGGCCAAATTAGACTTGGATAGTGGGAAAGGTCCATTGGGCCTTGCTAGAAATATCCCAGTTCACCTGTGTATCTAGACCACCGGGTTGCCCAACCAGGTAGATTTATCCAAAATGGCCTGCATTCGTGGTCCAGTTATTTTTCCCCACCCTTACCGCAACAATGGGATGGTTTACTTCACCATGGGATGCTCTTTGGACCAGTTCAAATGCGTCAGCCCTGCTCGCACAACAGTCCTCTCTCCTCAAGACCAAATGTTTGGTGGGAATCCGTTTTTGTGCCCCATGGCCCGACATTCAAGGTGGAGCGGTTCAGTTTCAAGCTGTTACTGGACCATGTGCTAGTGGGGATCGACGACCCATGTAGTGTGGGCTGCTCTACCTTGCATATCTGTTGTGTTGATTCAAATCCCCACTAGATGCCAGCCCTAGTTCTGAAGGCTCCCACTACACTACTCACCACCGACCCCCCCTGTAGTAACCGCTGTGAATGCTAGCATTCTAGAGACACTTTCTGCAGACCCTTAGGTCCTCTCCGATGGTTTTTTACACAAATCATTTTTTCCAGATGTCTTCTAGGGTCACTCTCTCCCCTGTTATGGCCTCAAAACCCCTTGTATCCATTTCAAAGGTGTAGCAACGAAGAATTCACAAGAACACACAGAGGTGGAGGGGCTCGATATTTATTTCTATCTGCCCAAACCCTCCATTTTAGAGTATTTAAAACAAGTGGAATGTTCTAAGGCTTTATCAATGTCATATCATGATGAAAAACCCCATTAAAGAGCACCCTCCCACAAGAACAATGATAAGAAGATCAACCAGTTCAGGGTTTGGTCCAATATTTTTATTTTGTATGATTAAGTACCATTTAAATAAAAATAATTATCCCCTACATGGGATATATTTGTTGGGCAAGGAAGAGTGGGGTCACTCACATTCATCCTCTGTTGTTGATACACCTCCCATGTTGCTAGCAATATTTCGAAGGGTAGAAGGAGAGGGCATTCATTTCTCATCATTGGAGAAGTTTTATCATGTTATATTATTTTTAGGAAATCCAGATTCTCTAATAGTTTCTCAAACCCATTATCTCATTAAATAAGAAGAGTGTCACAACATTTCTGTAATGA
Source organism: Viscum album (assembly GCA_963277665.1). NCBI lineage: Eukaryota > Viridiplantae > Streptophyta > Magnoliopsida > Santalales > Viscaceae > Viscum > Viscum album. Next base: position 1,146,547,676 of record OY728127.1, on the reverse strand, counting down.
TTCATCGACACATCATTACATTGTTTCTTTTATAAAACCGTGTCTTGATTACGCTTTAGTTTATGATCATCATTAATGGGGGTTCCTCGCTACATTGTCGCCACACTGCAGTTCTTCTATGACACTGCTCAAAGGTGACGAATGGAAAAATCATATAAATTTTCATTTTAATTTTTTTCTCTTCCGAAAAGTAAAAAAATTATCTTTTATGATCGTCCCTTGTAGGTCGAATATAGGTCCCTTAACTGTGAATCCCGAAGATCTGAGATCAATGATGCCCTCATATTTCTGTTCTTAGCACTGGATTAAATATTTTAAAAACCCACTGTCACATTTAATTAAATAAACATAAAAAATATAAAAAATATATCATCGGCTCAGCAAACCACAGAATCAATTTCCATCAGAGCATGTGGTCTCAAAATAATCCCATGTAATTTTAAAAAACTAATTTTAATTTTGAGGACATTACAATACCCCCACCATTAAGGCTTCACGTCCCCATAATCCAAAACAAGGATTAACTAAAAATGGAGTTACTGAGCACAAATTTGATCCACCCACTCCCTTGCGCTGTCCTAGAGTGTCTTATACTTCCATTGAACACACACTAGAGGTATTGACCTTCCACAAAGTACATACACTTATCAGTACTCTATCTCTATTGAGAACTCTGTAAAGGATGCCCCACCATTAATATCCATCTCACCCAAGTCGATGACATGTGACAGATGATGCATTTACCTCTGCAGCTAGAACACCTGGAGAACATCGTTCACCTGGTGCATCTACGGGGGGAGATCTAGGAGGTAGGACACCTCATCAAAATTGAACATAAATTAGAAAGGAATGATGAAACTTCGAGATAACATACCGCCCTAGCCAAATCTCTGTAATCCCCATAAAGGTGTAACCCAAAGGAACACATGGTCCCCCTCCTTATACTCTAAGGGACTTTGTCTCCTGTCAGCAGAACCATTCTTCATATTCTATGTATTTCTCATAAACTTCATTATGATTTTCACCTTTTCAGTGGTAGCATATACCAAATCTGGGCCCATGAGTGTTGACACTTCTAGGTCTGTCCAAAATTGAGGTGATCATCATTATCACCTGTACAAATCCCAAAATGCTTCCATGATAATGTTGGAGTGATAGTTTTTTTGTATGCAAACTACTCCAGTGGTTGGTGGTCCTCCAAAAAATGACCAAAATCAAGAACACAAGCACTAAGCATTTCCTCCAAGGTCTATATGGTCTGCGACATTTGATCATCAGTCTATGGGTGAAAGGATATGCTTAAACTTAGTGGAGTCACGAATGCCTCTAGAAATCCCATCCATAGTCGGGATGTGATGTGAGCATCATGGTTGGAGATGATCATAGAATGAAACCCATGAAGTCACACTATCTCATTTAAGTAGAGGCTACACAATCCATTTACAGATTCCTACTCTCAGATGGGTATGACATGAGTTCACTTAGTTAGTTGGTTAATGATCACCTTGATAGAATCACAAGCCTTTGACGTGTGTGGTATTCTAGTCATGAAGTCCATTGAATTATCATTCGAGTTCCACTATGGTACCTCAAGTTTTAATTCCAATCCTGTGGGATATAAACCTTTCACCGTCACCTTTTGACATGTGAGGCACCGTGATCCAAACTCATCCACTTCGTTGTTCATCCCTGGCCACATGTAATGACATCAGAGATCCTAGTACATCATCGCCACTCTAGGATGTAACTCTAAGTGGGAGGAATAAAACAACATCAAAATATCATCTCACAATGCCACTGGTACTACTGTGTTCTCTCTAAAAGGGATTATGTTCTCCCCACCTATCAAAAATACATCAGGAGCCTATCCTAAGGATAACTGAGCACGTCGGGCCTCGCAGTCAACATACACACGATGTTCCTACCTAACTTACTGTAAGAGTGGGAGAGTATCATTCATCATCTAAATGTTTGTTTCTCCATCATCATCTACAAAGGATATCTGCATTGTTTCTAGCTAGTTTGTCTCCTCACTCAACAGCTACTAACCATATCTTCTACCGAGTGCATCTACCATGATGTTAACCTCCTAAGAGTGTTGACTATCTCAATTTCATTGTCATGTAAGAATTACATCAATCACTAATATCTAATCTTTAGGTCCTCATGGTAAAATATATACCTGTGAATCTTTTTTCCAGAGTAGACGGTAAACAATTCACCCATCAAGTAGTGCCACCACATCTTCATAGAAAATACCACTACTACTAACTCCATGTCATTGGTCACATATTTATTCTCATTATCCCTCATCTATCAAGAACTCTAGGTAATCACTACTCTCTTATTCATCATGATACAACCCATTTTAGTCCCTGATGCGGCATAGAAAACTACATACCAAATGCCCTTCTCTAGTAGTGTCAAGATGGGGGCACTCATTTGTCTCCACCTATGCCCCTAATACTCTGTTGTCACTTCTCCATCCACATGAAGAGTTTTCCATTCTTTTTCAAGGCTGATTAGGGTGATTCTATTATCCTAAAGTATGGAGATAAACACCAATATTATCTAGCCAACCACAAGAAACATTGATCCTCAGTCACGCACTTGGGTTGCACTCAAGGTAGAACTATCTATATCATCATTTGTTCCACTAAAATCCATCCTATGAGATAAATTGACTTAGAATGTGAACCTCCCAATTCCATAAGTAGCACTTCGAGAGCTTCCCATAATGTTGGTTCTCTTTGAGTGTTTCCAGAACTATCTACACGTGTGTAGCATGGTCCCCTTTTGATGTTGAGTACACCAAGATGGAATCAGTGAATACCCCCACGAAATGATCGATGTAAGGATATAAGATCATGTTCGTGAGTCCCATAAACACTTCTAGTGAATTGGTAATTCCAAACGGCTTCACCAATAAAAATTAGTTGCCATACCAATATCTGATAGCTATCTTTGGTACATCCTAACCTCATACCTGAAGTTGGCGATAGCCTGAATTGAAGTCTCTCTTTGAGAACCACCAAACTCAATTCAGCTGGACGAAGAGGACATAAATTCTTGGATATGGATATTTTTTCTTCAGGGTCTTTTGGTTTGAGAACCGGAAGTCCACGCATAGACTCAAGCTTCTATCTTCCTACATGGAACAAAATATTATGTCTGCCCATGGTGAAACATTGTGCCTCAAAAATCCCTTCTCCTACAAGCCCTCCACCTGTAGCCTCAACTTATGAAGCTCTACAAGAACCATCAGATATGCTGGTGTGGATATCATTGACATCTCGGGGTACATGTCGAAGAAAAATGATACCTCTCATCAAGGAGTTAGTCCCAAAACATCCTTAGGGAGTATGTACTCGTACTCATCCACCACTACCGGTAATCAGGGACTCCAATCACCCACTGCATCGAGGGTGTGGCGAGCCTACTAGTGAAGGAAAATATGGGCCCATCCTTGTGGACACACCACACTCTACGCCTAAGACAATACATCTGAGCATGAACTACGGATAGTTGGTCCATACCGAAGATGAAATTTTAACACCTAGACACTGCTAGTATGAGATCCAATATGAATCTCTCAACACCAACCATAATCACACACGGTCTTCACCATTGTGTAATCACAAAATCCCCTCTTGTAGGAGTCTCTAATCGTAAGGATCAAGCCAATGGCTCCACCAAAATCTGGGAGCCTCGAACAAGGTCTGTTGAAGGGAATGTGTGACTAGAACCTATGTCTATAAGAATGGTAGTTAGGGTGTAAAAGAAATAGATTTTACATATAAAAATATTCAGAGCTCTAGGTCATTGACCTCCATTTCCTAAATATGAGATTTCCCCTATCCACATGCTCCTTGGGGACCTAGTGGACCACCTTCTGGTGGGGGTGGTAGTACATAGAACTGTCACCCACTTCTTGTTGCGCATCATGATCCTCTGCCACATTTTTCACCTAGTAGACATCCTCTCTCACATATTTTTCTCTTCCTCGATGGTTCCTCGGTCGTCCATTGATCATATGTGCAATGGGTGGAGCAGTCATGATCCATGTGTCCATTCTCACTACATGTGTAGAACACCCTAATCCTATGTGGACCCCTACCTCCTTGGTGGCCTCACAACACAGATCATGTTTCCTGGGGTCTCCATTGAGATCGTATGGACCACTTGGAAGCCTATGTCAACTGTGATATGCCGCCATGGATGACTCGACCACCTGTCACTCGTTTTAGCTCCTAATATCGGTACCTTCTCTATGAGGAAACTCTCTAACATTAAACCTCTCTCTACCACTCAAGACTGAGTGGGTATTCTATGGGAAATAATTGATTCCATAATGTCCCATAGGAGTACATGATCAAATGTTTTGACCCTGAAGAAAGGGTCTCGTACCAAATCCATAGAGTAGCGGGATTTTTCTTTAAACATTGCAGAATACTCAGCCACTAACATCTTTCCCAGCCATAGGTGAAGTAGCTCCTATATGCGCAATGAGTTCGAGGTCCTGGTGAAGAACTCATATATGAAAAACTATGTAAATTTATCCTAGAATAGTGTCGCCTCATAATGATTCTGAATGTTAAACATTAACCATCTCCAAAATGAGCCCTGAAAAAGCCTCATAGCTAAGATCACAATTTTTTCAAGTGGTGTCATCACAAAGTGGATGACTTTTTTCACCACCTCTATATATTGCTCAACATCATAATTAATTTTCTCTCTCATGAACATGATAGGTCTATGTATTTTGAGCTCATCTAAGGCATAGAACTTGTGCTCATCCTTTACTAGAAATCCCATTACTAACTGGTGATCAACGAGCGGTTTAAATGATGGTGCACCACTTGGTAGGACCATCTATATCATGGATCCCTGAAATGATTCATCATCTATAGGAGGGATATCCTCATGGTCATGCATCATAATCCATGATTGATGGTTTCATGGAGGCTTCCTGAAACATATGATGTTGTACCACAATCAACAGATTATACTTGGTGAGCAGACTCTAAATCATGAATAGCATGAGGAAACACTCAATTACTATATGATTCATGCAAGTAGTGTTTTTATATATAGAGATGAAAAGAAGAATTCAAGGTCCTAGGGTGTAGATACATTGGAAAACTCTCCAACACTAGAATCCTTGAATCTAAATGTAGGACTTGAAAAATTTAACATTTTTTTCCTAAAACAAAACAACAGACTCCCGGTATTTGAGGTAGAATTGAACACCATTGATATCAATTTTTCACAACCCGTCCACTGAGGGCCATGTTGTGGACCCCCCAAGCCTGCCTCCCAAAGGTCAAGGGTTGGTTACTAGAAACTAAGGAATCAACAACTAAGTGGGGGCATTTTTGTGAATACCTTTATGCCTAAACACCCAACCACGTCCCATGAAAATTGCAAAAGGGAACATGCATTCTAATGAAAAACCAAAAGTTTAAAAGTAAAAACTAAAGGAAAATGGGCCAGAATAAGAACCCAACTAAAGAAAACTACAACAAGTGTAACTACGAAATTGGAGACATGTCATCGGACAGAAACCCCACCCGACTAGTAATTAATGATCGACTGCTAGAAGCCATAGAAGAATGCCCAAACTGCATGATCTCATTTGGAAGTGCTTTTTCCTTGGCCAAAAATTACTCTATCAAGTCATCAGTATTCTATACCATACACAATATGTGGTGGAAAATACCTTCCAGGGGTGAGTAATATAATACTCATTAGGGACCCCAACCACATTGAAAACCACAAAGCAATCAAAAAATAAAACCACAAAGAATAATCATAAAACTAGACAACAAACACATGTATAATCTAAAGTAAAGAATGAAAGCTATCATTCGTAACACAAACACCTTGGACTATTGAGGTACTCATCACAGATGAGTACCGTGGGACTGTTAGGTCACACAGATCCACCTGAGGATGATCCCCAAGGGTTTCTTGGAGCTGATCCACAAAGGGTTACTAGGATCTGATCCTCAAAGGGTCTCTTGGTGCTGATCCACATAGTTTCTCTAAGAGCTGATCCACATAGGGTTTTTTGGAGTTGATCCACATAAGGTTTATAAGAGTTTATTCACACATGGTATTTATGATCTAATCTAAATAGGGTCCCTAGGAGCTGATCTTTAATTGTTCTCTAGGAGGTGGTCCACACTGGGTTAATCTTCTTCATGTCTCATTCAGCCGCATGATTCCTACAAGTAACCTACTTGATTCTGGGAGAATCTACTCCTCAAGACATCATTCATGTCATAAATACCCCAAGAACTCGTAGAGATGATTCCCAAAGGATTATATTATCACAAGCGTCAAAATGTTGTTGATGACACATGAGTTGGACGTATGGTCTGAAGGATATTTAAATTTTAGTAAACAGGTGTTGGTTGTGTATAGGACTAGTCCGATTCAATTGAACTGACCCGACCAACCCGGCTCAAGGGGTCCTGCATGACCCGACCTGATTCGGCCAACCCGACCCAACCTAGATGGGGTTTGGGCTGGCTTGGTCCATCTTGGCTAGTGGGCCTGGCCCATTGGGACTTACTCAAGCCGACCCCAATCGACCGAGGGTCTTTCCCACCAGGTCTCCCAGTGACTCGGATTTATCTGGTCCAGTCACGACTGGGGGTATAGTTTTCATTCTCCACTCTGGATGCCCAGTGGCCTAGCTTTTTACCACCAGTTGGGCCCACAATTGTGTGCCTCTTTACTCTAGAATGGGGAGCTCAGCGGCCCGATTCACACGCCCCGGTACGGCCCGCAAAGTGGGATAGACTCTTCCAACCCAAATGCTAGGAGGGAGTCTGGGTTGGTGCCCCAATGTATGGACTACATAGTGGCCCAATTCATCTACATGAAGTCTCTGGACCGTGTCCCAGTGGGGAGCTGCTTCCCACCAATCGCGGGTTGGGTCCCATCCCCGCCAGTTACTAGACTGAGCACCACCGTCTCCTGTTACACCATCACATCCTGATCTGACATTGGCTCTATCTTCCATAGTGATCCTTCGTAAAGAACCAGTGGCACATTCGACAGACCACTGAGTCTACCTCGATGGACTGTTTCATGAACTATCTCTGCCAGTGGTTTTCTCGAGTCTCTATCTCCCCTACCATGGCTTCAAAAATTCCATTCCTCCATTTTGAAGGTGCAGCCATGAATAACACACAATAATGATGAAAATAGGAGGGGCTCAGGCCTTGTTGGGATCGACCCTAAACCAAAATGTTAGAGAATATAAAACAAAGTGTGTGTTCTAAGGCTTAAACAATGTTCTATCCGGATGCAAAACCCCATTAAATAGAGCCCTCTTGCAGGAACATCGATCATTGGATCAACATGTGCATGGGATGATCCACATTCATTGTTTAGAAAGAAGAAGGACCATTCACTTAAAAAAGGTAACCCATACCAGGGATTGATTTGTTGGTAGAGGATCAGCAGGGTCACTCTTCTTCATTCTTTGTTCTTGATCTTTGGCCCGTGTTGATAGAGAGCATTCCATGGGTGGAAGGGGATGGCGTTCATTGCTCGTTGTTGGAGATTTCTTCTTCCCATAGATTCATCAGATGAAATATCTATTCTTAAACTATTTCTAAAAAATATTATTTCCTTAAAAGAGAAACGGGTTCATGCATTTTTGTTATGCCAGGTTATTATGGCATTACATTGTATCATTTATCAAATAACATATTGCTTACACTTCAGCTAAAGATCCTTATTAAAGGGTTTTTTTCACTTCCACGTTGTCACACAGTAGTGTTGATGTTCCACTATTCAATGGTATGGAAATTAAAAATGAAATAATTTTTTAATTTATTTTATTTTTCTCCTAAAATGTCTCAAAATTATCTTTTTTGATCAACCCTCACCAATCGATGTTATGTCCTTTCTAGGAGATTCCCGACGATCTGAGTTCAATGGTGCATTCAAATTTTTGATCTAATCACCAATTTAAATTATAGGAAAAATTTCTTTCATGTTTATTTAAATGAACACAATAAAAGTTCAAAAATCTATTTCATGCTCGCCAGGCCTCAGAATCAGGTTCCATCTGAGTGTTTGGTCTCAAAATAATCCCATGTAATTTAAAAAAAAAATACATTGAATTTTTGTGACAATACATTACACCCATATTTAGGGATTCATGTCCCTATAAGCCAAAAAAATGAAAAAAATTGGGGTACATAGCATGAATCTGAGCCTCCCTATCCCATGTGCTCTTCTAGAGAATCAATTGTTGCTGCCGAAAACAAACTAGATGAATCAACCATCCATGAAGGACCCACTGTAGTCGTTCCTCTATCTCTATAAGGAACTCCACAAATGTCGTCACAGTGTCAATGTACAGCTCTCCCCAGTCAATGATGTGCGGTGGGTCATGCACATACCTTGTCTTCTGTGACACGTGGAAAACATCTTGCACTCGGTGCATCTGTGGGTGGGGAGAGATAGGCAGTACGTCACCTCCCCAACACTCCCCAGAATTTGGAATGGTCTGATGAACATTAGGGATAACTTGTCTCCCTGTCTAAATCACTGCAATCCCTAGAAGGGTGAGACCCAAATTAATACAAGGTCCCCCTACTCGAACTCCAATGAAATTTATCTCCCATCAGCAGAATATTTCTATCTAATCTATATAGTTATAATATTTATCTATTTGATAAGAAAACTCTCATTGGTAGCCTATACCAACTCTGATCCCATGAGTGCTGACTCTCCTGGGTCTTTCCAGCATAGTTATGATCTGCAAGGCCATCCGTACAAAGACTTGAACTGTTTCCATGAAAATGGTGGAGTGATTGTTGTTCTTTTATGAAAATTCCACTAGTGGAAGTTGGTACTCCAATATGTGACCAAATTAATGAACGAAATAATAGAGCACATCTTTAACGATCTATCTGGTCTGCTCTGTTTGACCATCAGTTTGTCGGGGAAAGGCAGTGCTCAAAAGTATTTGAGTCTTGAACATATCCTGCAATCCCTTCCACAACTAGGATGTAATGTGAGCATCACAGTCTGAGAAAATCATCAATGGTACCCCATGAATCCACATTATCTCATGGATGTAGAGGAAACCCAAGCCCTCCATTGATATGTACTCTCGGATGGGTAGGAAGTTAGACGACTTGGTGAGTCAGTCAATGATCCCTCAGATAGGATCGTGGACCTTATACGTACATGGAAATACCATCATAATGTCCATCAGGGTACCATCCCAATTCCACTCTAGAAACTCATGTGGAAATTCCAATCCTTCTGAAACCTGATGCTCAACCTTCAATTCCTGACATGTGAGGCACTGTGAATCGAACTCAGCCACCTCTTTCTTTATTCATGGCCACAAGTACTGACGTCATAGATCCTAGTAAATCATCGTGACTATAGGATGTATCTATAATGGGGAGTTATGGAACTGCCATAGAATATCTTCTTTTAATTCCACATGTTCTACTACTATCTCTCTAAAAAGTATAACATTCTCCCTCCCTATAAGAAATCCATTTGGAGTGTGTCCTGGGGATAAATGAGAATGTCGAGCCTCGCAGTCAACATCCCCAAGTTATGCCTCCCTAAAACATTTTACGAGTGGGGAGTAATAGTAATCAACAGAAGTTAAGATTCTACATCATCATCCAGGTAAGATATCTACATCCCAGCTAGCTGATATGTCTCCTCACTCAACAGCTGCAAACGAGATAATATTATAGGCGCATCTCCCACCATGTTCTCCTTCCTAGGAGTATAGACTATCTCGATGATTTTTTCAAAAGTCCATACACCCTTAGGGGGTGAATTAGGGTATCATAGATTTAAACCTCTAACCCTTCTGATTTGGATTCCCCATTACGAAAAACTCTATTCTCTGTCTTTTCTATAGGAAAGTATTAGCACAAATTAAATTAGGCATGCGACAAAAAAAATTACTTTCTTCACCATAACTGGGATATGTCAAAGGAGAACACACCAATAATTTTCTGATGTACCAAATCAACTATATGTTCACTACTATTTACAAGGTTTGAAGTGGACACACTATCCCTTATGGTTTATAGAAAATCACAAAATGAAAGCTCACTCCTCTCTCAATGGAAGTGTGCTCACTACTTCTTCAGGTGATATACTCAAAATTTATAGACCAATAGGTCTGTTCAATTGATGGAATACATACATCCTCAACTATATGTAGATGATATATTGATGTTCAACTTTTATCCATATATGAATACTGCTTTACCACAGAATTGAATTGGGAAACATCAAATTTTATCAGCAACCCTTAATGCACCTTCTGCGTAATTCTTTTTCCCTGCGCAAAAAATAACCTTTTTATGCACAATCCCAACGCCACTACTCTAGAATCCTTTACAATTTAGTGGAACCTTCTTTTTATGAGCAATGTAAACATTTACGTGCATCATCAATTTTTACGCGCAACACCAAATTTTACCTGCAACTCCAAATGCCTATTTTTTACGCACACCAAATCTCAGATCAAATCTTAGTATTGAGCTGCTCTAAATGAGGGGTCCATCTCATATTTATAGTAAAACTCATCCCCTTTGTGAAATATGCTTCTTAAGCGCTTAATCATCGTCAATCATGGATAATACATCTTCCGCGCAACACCGTATTTCAGAAACCTCTCCAATATTTCCCACACCTCATGCCTTTTCCAATTTGCAAGCTTCTGATATCAAAACACCTCTTTCACGAAAAACTCAATTCCTATGTTTTGCACACCACTCTAATATTTCACACATTGACCTTTTCCAAAAATTCATCTCTCCTTTTTCCGATTTTCAGGCCCAAAAATATGGGAAACACTAGAAAATGGAGCCACCTTTTATCTACTCTTTTTTTACCATATCCAGATTATACATTCCTTTTTCAAGGCACTTATCTCAATATTGAACTATCAAAAACATCTATTGAATTTCTAAAATCACCATTGATGCCCCACTTTCCAAAAAACTAAACTTATAAACATTCCATTTCATCAAACAAAACATTGAGTCTCACTTTATCAACAAATACAATCTCTTACAAAATACATCAACACTGCCTTGGGGGATATTTCCCAACAATATCCCCATTTGTCATTATTGACAAAACTTCAATAAAATGATGCCACCATAATGCATCAGTCACCATTTTACTCTTTCGATTCTAATGGTGATCAAGGATTCACTCAAAACACACTATAATCCCACATGAGCAACACTCGGCATGATAAAAAAGAGTAAATGAAAATTTCATCAATGAATCACTTCATTTCTAACATAGCATGTTAATACCCAACTGATACCAATTACTAATTGTTGGAAACCATCTGACACCATTCCAATTCCACTATTATGCTTTTATCACCATCCTTATCTATAGTGATATCTATGATTTGATCGATGACATCTATCATCGTCATATTTAAAACTCTCTTTCATCACTTCTTGGTTTCATCTGTGGTCCATGATAAGATGTGGTTGGTCACTTCGAACCCTATCATATTCTCTCCCATTCTTGATAAACACCACCTATATCTTAGATTCTCCACTTGTCTTGATAAACTCCCCCTATCTCACTACTCCACCTTGTTAGCCTCTCCCCGTGTCTTTGAGAATGATATTTCATCCCTTTTCTAGAAACATTTTATCCCCCTTTCGGAGTCACTAAACCCCCCCCCCCCCGTTGTCAATGAGCCCAATGATCACTCCATTTTAGTCTGCAACAGAGTAGAGATCACATATTAGTACAATAAGGAAAACAAAACATACCTTAGGGAGAGGGGGAGGTCCCCCATCCACACTTTTTCAAGTGAGGGGAGTTGAATGGACTTGTAGAGCTATCTAATGCCTTTCAAATTCATCCTTAGGTAATGCCTTTATCGGAATGTCTGCAACATATAGCTCTGTGGGAATATAGTATAACTTCACATTCCCTTGATGCACTATCTCCTGGATAAAAGGATATTTTATCTCAATGTTCTTTTTTCTCGAGTGATGGACTGTAGTTTGGCTATGATTTATATCAAATTAGTTACCACACTAGTTTCTGATCAGAGACTTCACTTTAACTCCCATATCATTAAGCTACGACTTCACCCACAATAACTGTGTGCATGATTGAGTGGCCACAATATACTCAGTTTTCATGTTTCATAATGAAATGAAGCATTTCTTCTTTATATACAAGAAATATATAGTCCATCCAGATATAATGCACCTCATAACATTGATTTCATGTCATCTGGTGAATCGGCCCCATCAACATTAGTATATCCCAATAACTCTGACTGAGATTTTTCATTATATTTCAAGCTGTAATACACCATGACCTCGATATACCGAACTATTATTTTCACTGTAAGAACGTGTCTTTCCTTGGTATTACATTGATATCTCGATGATTGGAATGTGGAGAAAACAATGTCAGCCCTTGTCACAGTCAAGTACAGAAAAAATCAAAAACATTTCATGTATTCTGTGACATTAACTGCCTTACCACAATCATATTTTTATAGTTTCATCTAGGTGGAAACCAAAGTCTTCTTTTCCTTTGAATATTCCATAAAAAATCTTCATAGAATCTCATTGGAATATTTGGATTGAGAAATGAATGTTTCATTAATTCCTTCTATCACCAATAAACCACAAAAAAATATCAGTTCTATGATCATTGACATTTCGAACTCACTTTTAATGTGTTCGGGAAACTGTCTGCACTGAGCTTCATTTGATCCACCAAATATTTTGACATCCACAAAAACCTGAACCATCATCTTTTGACGACAGTAATTGCCAAATAAGAGATTGTAATCACCTCCACCACACTGGAAACTATGATTCAATAAATACTAATCATGCCTTGAGTACCATGATCGTGGTTCTTATTTCAGCCCATACTACACCTTCTTTAGCTGAAAAAACAAGCTCTCATCCTCATGAATGGAAAATACCTTTGGCTGATCGATATACACTTCTTCCTCCAAAACTAAATTTATTAATGTTGATTTGACATCAATCTGGAACACATTGAACTTCTGTTTCACAGCAATGGCTAAGAATAATCTGATTATTTATAGCCTTTCCATAGTTCAAAATGTCTCATCAAAATCTATACCCTCAATCTGGGAGTATACTTTACACACTAGTTGTGATTTGTTTCGAATAAATGTACTATATTCATTAATCTTGTTGTGATTTACCCATTTAGTCTCGATGTTATTCTTATCTACTAGACTCGAAATAATATCCCATGTCCGATTCATCTCAATTTGATCCAGCACATCATTCATAGCCCGAACCCAAATTTCATCTTCAACTGCATCAGCAAATCATTTAGGATCAACTTGAGATAAGAAAGATGTTTGCTGTAGTGATTTCATTCTTCTTGTCTGAACTGGAGTAGATTAATCACCAATGATATTCTACATGTCAATTTCAGCTCAACATATTGGGTACTCTACAGATACATATTTTACATCCTCATTCTTATCATCATTATCTTCTTCTGGATTAGCATCAGCCACTTCTTCTCCCCTTGCATTGCTTTCCTCCTCATCATGTTCATCAAGAAATTGTTCACCGTGCTGTTGAATATTCTCTTCTTTTCCCAAAATAGTGACATCATTACTCTCGAAAACCATTCCCATCCTTTTATTAAAGAATTTATAGGCTTTTATTTTTCCATTGTATCGAAGGAATATACCCTCATCTCTGCATGACTCAAATTTCATGTATTTTTCTTTGTTGAGTATTATGCACTTACATCCAATGATTCTAAAGTACTTAACCATGGTATTCTTCCCATACCACATCTCATATAGAGTCTTTCCTTCCTTCAGACACAACAGAGAGCTGTTATAAATGTAGACGGACGTCAATACTATTTCCATCCAAAATTTATCTTGTAGGTATTTTTTTAAGAATAGTTTTGTCTATGATGTTGATGACCCGATTTCTCTATTCAACCACTCCATTCTATTGGGGAGTTTTTACTAATGAAAGTTGATTATTTATCCCATGTTTCTCTAGATTGTCTTCTACCTTAATATTTGTGAATTCCTTACCGTTGTCAGTATGAATATTTTGAATTTTCCTCCCAAACATCATTTCAGATTCCCTCCGATATTGTTTTAGGAATCTTAACACAAAGGACTTATGGGTAATGATGAATACCGATTCCATTATACTGTATTCATCAATGAAAAGAACGTAATTTATTTTTAAATCAATTGATCTTGGTGAAATAGGTCCACAGACATCAGCATGCACCAATTCAAGCACTCTTGTTGACTTAATTCCCAGCGCTCTGTACATATTTCTGGTGATCATCCCTTGTTGACAGGAATCACACATATGTGTAAATAACGTGATAGCTTAGGGAGGCATCCTGCTTCTTCACACATTACCAGATGTTGCTGAAATGGTTAACAAAGATGACCGTGTCATTTATGCCATAATTTTTTATCTTACTGTTTGGATAAAAAGAACATATCTTCTTCTCCACTTACCAGGTAGAGATTCCACTTTGTTCTTTTTCCCTATAGGATCACTATACCATCTCTTCCCTTGACAACACACTTCTTCTTGGTAAACCGTATAGAAATTCCTATGTTTCATAGTTCACTGATGCTATAAAAATTGTGACCAAGACCTTCTACAACGAAGACATTTCCATGTCTTATTTATTTTTCCCCAAACCTAACTATTCCTTATCCAATTATATTCAGGCCTTCTTCATTTTCAAACTTGAAAAACCTTTCCTTTTTATATTTTATACTTGTAACCAGGTTTTTATTTCATGTCATGTGATATGTGAAACCACTTTCAATGATCCATACACCAAAAAAGTCTAATTCTTTAAGGGAAATTTCAGAAACCACTTCCTTCTCTTCTCTCTTATTCTTGGTCCATATTTTTTTCTTCACACTTAGCATAGATTGATACTTCTAATCATTCTCAATGTATGATAGACATACTTCATATTGGTAATCTCCAAGTCTATTTTTCATATTCAACTCACTTTTGTGTTCATTGATCTACTATTTGCAATCATTTTTATTCTGCTTTTGCATATTCCTCTATATGGTCTATGTACAGTATGTAGCCATGTTCCCTAACCCTCCACCCCAAGAATAGTTTCCTACAAAATATGATCTCTTGAACTGTTCTCTGTCTAGCTTTCACATCTATACTTGTGCCCTTCGGTATCTTCTAGATATAGAACACACATTTTGTGGAATTCTCGTCATTCAACAGAAAAAACACAAGATGTAAGGTACATTCCTCTTGTGTCACTTTTGTACTGCTAGTTGTCCCATGGCTTCTTTGAATTTCTTGATTCTTCTTTGTACCAACATCAATTTTCTTCCATAGAACTGGTGCTTGCAGTCTAAATTCAACCTTAAATGATTTTGGTTTTTGATCGAGCCCCAAATTAGACTTAACGTCTAATCTAGATTTCTATTTCTTTCCTATTGAGCTACTAGACTCCTATTTCATCTTTTTAGTAGTCTGAATGAAGTTATATCCCAATAACATTGTAAGAATTAGATATTTTTCTTGTACCTTAACTTTTTTTCGCAGACCGATAACTTTCTCTTCATTCTCATCAATATTCTTGATGTGATCATTCATAGTATTATTCAAGCCATCAGTCTCCCTTGTCTTCTAATCTACAATGATTTTATACTGACATAATGGTTCTATTTTCTCCAGTACTGATGAATTATGTTTCTCAATTTCATTCATTAGCTCAGAATTCTCTTATAATTTCGGGTGCATGTATAGTTTGTTGTCACAGACATCAATGTTGTCTTTCTTTGTTTTGGCTCTCCAGACATCTATTTCTTTATGAGAGGCTTCAAAATCAGCTTGCAAATAGATTCTTCCTCCAAATTCTTATTCTTCATCAATTTCAAATTCTTCTTTTTCCGAAGCACTACCAATAACATACATCATATAAATTTCTCAATAATCATTGTAGTTTTAAATCTCCTTGTCTTCTTCAACATCAAACTCATCTGAACTATCAAATTCTTTTGAAGGAAGATTCTTCTTCTTGAATAAATTTCTCTTGAATTGTTTCTTCCATTTCACAAATGATGAAGACTTATCCTTTGGAATTTTAACTTCGTCATTATCCTTTACATTTTCTTAAAACATTTGGGGCACCTTTCCACAAGATGACCAACATTTCAACATCGAAATATTTGAAGTGAAAGTTTCCATTTAAACATTCATTTTACTCTTTACAGATTTGAAGAAAGGAATAGAATCACCTCATCTATATCATCTTCTTCTAGAGTATCTTCAATAGTGTGCTTATTCATGTCCTTGAATGCCACCTCTTTGGATTTCCCCTTTTCGACAACATCATTATCATCATTTGGAGTTTGATCTGATATAAGGGTATTATGCAAGTTATCTAGTGGAAAATCTTTCGAATCCTTATCTTCCAATACTGAATCCATGGGATTGAATTGAGGTGGATGTTTTCTCAGAATGCACTTCACAGTATTTATGTCTTCAATAACATCACTCGGACCTTGCATGTCATCCACTAAAAAATTTAACCCATATAAAAATGCATCAACATGCTCATTCATGATCATTCTAATATATTTATACTTATTCCAAAACAGTTATAGCTTTGATTATCTGACCGTTAAATCTCATTCATATATCTTCAAATGTTTTTCCCATATGGAATATGATTTTTTGTGACCCCTCCTTCATATAGGTCGGATTGGATAAGGATCCCCATAACGCATTGATTCCATAAGTGTCATCATCCAATTTACTTCACATGGACACCTATAATTCCCCAATACTAATATTGGTTGTTATATCATGAATTTGTACTGTGAAAACATCCATTACCAAGTATTGGAAGTAGTGTTGCAACTGATTCTTCCCTAGCTGAAAATTTTTCTCGTCGAAGATTAGAATCCATTTATGATAGGTAGCCCCCATTTGAGGGAGAAACACTAAAAACAATCTTTCCCACTGATACTAATTATTTTTCCCACAATTCCAGATACCCTGAGGGGGGGGGTGAATCATGGTATGACTGATTTAAACCTTCTCCCCTTTGGATCATTTTTTCCTACTATGAAAAACTCTCTTATCTATCTTTTCTATAGAAATGCATAAGAAGAAATTAAATCATGCACATGACACAATGATTTTTACTTGGTTCACCCTCCATGGGATACATCTAAAGACAATACATTGGTGATGAAACGGTGTACCAAATAAACTTTAAGAACACCACTCTTAACAATGATTGAATTGGACACACCATCCCTTCTAATTTATAGCCAATCACAATATGAACGTTCACTGCTATCTCAACTGATGTGTGCTCACTACTTCTTCAAAAGATCCACTCAATGTTTATAGACCATTTTTCTCTTAAATTTAATGCATACCTTCATCCTCAACTATATGTATATGCTCTATTTACATTTTAATTTCATCTATATATGAATACCAGTTTACCACAGAATTGAACTGGGAAACCCCAAATTTTACGTGCAGCCCTTACTGCGCCTAGCACGTAATTTTCCTGCATTGCACACAAAAAATATTTTTTGGTGCAATAACAAATCATCTATTCCCATAAAATCAATAATTTTTTGAAACCTTCATTTTACATTAAATGTAATCTTTTATGCACATCATCAATTTTTACACCCAACGACAAATTTTACGTGCAACTCCCTTTACGTATTTTTTACATGCCCCAAATCTCAGATCTACTATATGTCTAGAGCTTCTTTATATGGGGGGAAGCCTCATATTTATAGGGAAACTAAAACCCTATGTGAAAACCCCTTATTTAGTGTGTAAAACACTTCTTGAACAAAAAACACATCTTCCCTGCTACAAATTATTTTCCACACTCCTCCAATATTTCGCACACCTCATGCATTTTCCAATTTTTGAGATTCTGATCTTGAAACACCCCTTGAGGAAAAATATCCATTATTCCATTTCACACACCACTACAATATTTATCGTACCTTCCCTTTCCAAAAACACATCTCTCCATTTTTCTGATTTATAGACGCAAAAAATTGGCAAACATTGGATAATAAAACCACATTATATCTGCTCTTTCTGTACTGCCTCCAGATCATCCATTCATATTTCAAGATTATTATTTCAATAATGGACTGTCACCATAATCTCTTTGACCTAAAAAATCACCATTGATACCCCTTTTTCGACAAATTGAACATAAGAACCCACCTTGTTAGAAAAAAAACATCGAGTCTTGCTTTATCATCAAACACTATCTCCTAAAAAATACTTCAATGATGCCTTGGGGTATTTTTGCTATAAATGAGTTATAGTCCACTAAGAACTCTAACCATAACCACTATATCAAGTTTAGGTCTATATTGGAGACGATATACCTAGGACTCTTGTGGTCGGAGTAGATGGTTAACTATTTATCCATCATGTTGTTCCCCACATCTTTAGGGAAAATACCACTGCTGATATCTCTAGGTAATGGATCGTGTTGTTCTGTACATGCTGCCTGAAATATCATGAACCGTAGGCGATACCTACTCACACCAACATTAGGACACAACCCAATCTAGTCCGCGATGAAATGTAGAAATTATATACCCAGTTCCCAAATCTAGTAGTCTTAAGATGGGGGAACTCTTTAGTCTCTTCCTCATCATCTGGAAACTCGGATGGCACTTCTCTATCCACATGAAGGCATTTCCCTTATTTTTCAATGCAGATGAGGGTGATGATACTTAGGAAAAGATTGGAATGAACCTCTTGTATTATCCATAAACCCGTAAGAAACACTTCCCCTCTTTCACACTCCTGGGTGGCTCCCAAGAAAAAAATCCTCTATTATTTTCATATCCATTACCACCCCAGCCTCTGAGATGACATGTTCCAAAAAGTGGAGCTCCTGAATCTAGAAATAGATTGTTGAGAGCTTCCCATTACTGTTGTTATATTTGACTGTATCTAGGAGTATCTATAATTGTGTAGCATGGTCCTCTTCTAACCCCATGTACACAAATATGTCATCAATGAAGACCACTATATAATAATCAAGGTATGGCTGGAAGGTCCTCTTCATGAGTCCCATGATCATTACTAGAGAATTGGTCACATCGAATAAAATCACCATAAACTCATAGTGGTCATAACACCATTTAACTAATTTCTTCAATACATCATAATCACATACTCGATGTTGGGTATAGCATGATCTGAGGTCTATCTTCGAGAACCACCTTGCTCCCATCAGCTGGTTGAAGATGTCATCAATTCTCATCAGTGGGGATTAGTTCTTCACGATCACCTAGTTCAGCCATCGGTAGTCCATTCATATCTTAAATCTTATGTCCACCTTCGTGAAAAACAACACTTTAGATGCCCATGGTGAAAAATTGGGCCTCATGAATCCCTTCTCCTCCAAGTCCTCTAGCTGTACCTTCAATTTGCAAAGGTCCAAAGGATCCATCTAATATGCTAGTGTGGATATCAGGGTCATCACAGGGTATAAATCGATGCAAAATTCTACCTCTCCATAAATAGGTATTCCTGAAACAGACACATTTATGATGTACTTGTACTCGTCCACCACATCCAGGTAGATTAGACTCCTCTCATCCACATTACTGAGGGTGAGGAAAGCCAACTGGTGAGTGATCGGTTACACGCACCACCTAGAATGTTCATCTCGCGCTTCTAGAGTTTTTTTCTCACCGATGATGTAAAATATGGTCCCCTTATATAAGACACACCACACTATATTCCTAAAGATCGTAAATCTGAGCATGAACTATGGATATCCAGACCATACACAAGATGACATCATATGGCCTCCACTTCCCTAATATGAGATCCCTGTTGAAGTTCTGTCCTCCAAGAGTAAGCTCATACTGCCAAAACTAGTGTGTAACCACAGAATCCCATACCGTAGGTGTCTCTAATCATTATTATGGAGCCAATGAATCCACTGTAATCTCTGAACCTCGAGCGAGGTCTTTGAAAAGGAATGAGTTATTGACACTTATGTCTATAACAAATGCATCTAATATTGTGAATACACAGATTGTACCACTAATCATCTATGT
The DNA here is from genome assembly GCA_963277665.1 of Viscum album. Lineage (NCBI taxonomy): Eukaryota > Viridiplantae > Streptophyta > Magnoliopsida > Santalales > Viscaceae > Viscum > Viscum album. The sequence goes on along the minus strand of OY728127.1, from coordinate 1,146,527,521 downwards.
AGAAATGGTGTCATATGCATCCACTGCTTGATGTTGAGTCCATCCTTGTCCATATACTCCTTGAGTTTGTGGTGGACCACCTAGGGGTGGTGGTGGTAGTACGTCTAAGCATCACCCACCACCTATTGGTTGACCTGGTCCTCTCCAATGTCTATCGCCCTACATACCTCTTCGCCTAAATCTATACCTCTATCATGGTGGTCCCTCGACTGTACAGTGATTATATGTGATGTGGGTAGGGATGTAATGAGACATGTGTCCCAACCCGTCATACATACACAAATACATACACAAGTAATAAAACCGATGCATGATGTGTTATACAATAAGATGATGTCCATACCTATTATTGTTAATGACATTCATGTTTCTACATGTAATTGTACAAATGATATGGTTGTTTTAATTTTTTAAAACTACAAATGTAAAATGATATAGTTTTATTTTGAGGAAAATATTAATAAAAAAATGTTAACTATAAATGATGATTAAAATTTATAATACAATAACATAGAAAATAAAAATAATTTTAAGATAATATTTTAAAATTGGGTTTCTTTTAAAAATAAACATATATAAATAATTTCATAATTCATTTTGACACCATGAAGAATTCTTAAGATAAACACACATGAACAATGATTTTCATAACTATACAATTCTACATTTATAATTATATTCAAATCAAATTATAAAAAACCAGATATGTTTGGAAATCATATAATCACATAAAATTGAACTATCCATTAAAAATAGAATCTTAATGAATAAAATAATTAAACCCATTATTCTATTAATAATGAAATTTGAAAACAAAATTCATGAAACATAATTTATGTTCTGTTACAAAAAAAATGAAATTATAGGTTATAAGATGACAAAAAAAAGATAGTATATCCCTTAGTTTTATTTGCTATTTACAACAAATTTTTGAAGAAAACTAGTTTTCACATTGATACACAAACTAGAATAAAATACAAAACGGATATAACCCTCAGCCATGCTCATACAAGACTCACTTGACTGCCTTACCAAACAACTGACTACTGTAAATGAAGGTGAAAGTTGTTATTTATAGATGCAATATCACTTTATTATAATATTACAAAAATAGTCCAAAGGATTTAAAAAAAATAGATTGATGGGTATGTAAATGAGGCACAGACCATAGTATCCCATGAGATTCATATAAATTTAACGATAAATAAAACAAAGCGGCCTAGGAAATGAACCAAAATAAATGAAAGACTGAATCAAAAGAAGATATTATTTAGAACTGGTTCTTATCAAAATATATCCACAAAAAATGTTTACAAAAACTAGTTCCAAATAAATTGTAGTATTAAATAAATCGGCATCAGATAGATACATCGTTGATAAAATCATAATGAATATCGATACTTGAAACTGAAACAAACAGATCCAATTGAAGCCATTGAAACTAATTTGATCGCATTCAAAAATTAGTAGTGTGTCCAATAAGATGAAGAAACATGAAGGAAATGAAAAATGGTGTATTAATATATCAGATCTGATTAAATAGATAATATTTTCACGAAGATTCAGATTTCAAAATTAAAGAAGAAAAACTACCTCAAAAGATCTAACAATTTTTTTACATGGGGAAGTAAATAATTTGAGTACACAACCCTACCTGATTCGATCAGTACTCTAATTTCTCATACAACTGAACTCAAACTATGGATTCCTCATCCAATGTCGATCTTGCACTCATGAATGAGATCTATGCTCGATCTCTAGGTATTTGACTCCAAACATGTCTTTAAAAACATATGAGTTCGCGTTCAACTTATACCTAGATGAAACACTCTTAGGAATCTTCTAATACCCTTGAATTTGAAGACAATGTGGCCCCACTTTCCAACACATCCCTTTCGGCGTCTCAAAAAAATAGACTTATTCAGATGTCCATTTTTTCATTTTTTAAAATCATCATTTCATTTTTTATATCATATTCATAAATAAATTTTCTAATAATAATAATAATAATAATTTTCTAAAATTTTATATAAAAGAAAATAATAATAATGTCATTTAAATTTTTTTAATTAAATTAAAATAAATTCAAATTTTGAATATATTTCAAATATTTATATATATTTATAATGAAATATATTGTCCTAAAAATAATGATATGTGTATATCAGTAATTTTATAACATTTACATTTATAAAACTATTATTATTTATTATTATCCTGAAATATTATCTTTATTATTAATAATAAAATTATAAAAAATAATCATTTGTTATAAGTAATCTACATGATTTTTAAGTATTTTTAAAAATACTCTAGTTACAAATATGATTTATATATTTAGATTAAAAAGTTGTATTAATAATACCTTATTTATATAAAAAAAATTATTTATTTAATATAATAATTTACTATTATAACATATGTTCAAATACTGTAATGTTTTCCTTTATAATTATTCATTTAATATTCGGGATGTTATATTCTCCCAGTTTAAAGGAATTTATACCTCATAATTCGTTTTGTCAGAATTTACAAAGTAATGAATTTCCATCTTCAGAATTAAAGAATTAAAAACGTTAAATAACTATCTAAAAAAACACTACCATGTATATTTTTTCTAAAAAAGACAAAATATTATATTTAATGTTGTCTAGATCATTCTTATGATACAAATTATAATGACCGAATCCCTTAGTTCTATAATAAATGCTAAAAAAATCCTATGTATACTTTTAAGATAACTAAAAAATGAACATTTCATTATAGAATAAAAGAAATTTTATTAGTCTAGGTTCTGGAGTATTAAAAAAACCTTTCATTGATCATAGTACAATAGAAATTAAAAAAATCATACTATTCTTCCTCAAGTGATAACTCCAAAAGGGAAGCTATCTGTAATAGAACATCTAAGATACCAATGATAAATCATTTTAAGAAAAGGGTTAGAATTCAATTTCTCAGTAAGTGGTTTTGAAATAAATGAAATACAATTTATAAAATCATTCATTGAATATTAAATTTATAATTACCTTTTAAAAAATCAATTTAAATTAATTAATCTATAATATAATAGACCTCATTTGAAATTACTTACGTATAAAAATTTCTTTAAAAGTAATCCAATGATTTTTTTGAAAACCCTAAGCATTATTTTGAAACCAAAATACTCTGGAAACATAGAATAATGAAGGATCTCTTGGGCCTACCCACGTGTTGAAATATTGGGATTACTCTCATGTTCTATATCATATTTACACCGTTTAATCACCAATTTTTATAAACAAATTTTAGTATTTTTTATGTACATATACATTTCACACTGGTACATCTGCTTTGAAATTTATAGTATCATATTAATATACATATGTATATATATGTTTAATACACATTCAATAGGAGAAAATCTACTTGATTGAACAACTAAATCATAACATTTTAAGTATTTCTCTAATATGTTACATTTTATTAATATGGTAATTGACATTTATGAAATAATTTTTCATTTTTCAAACTCATAAAACTATCTCCTTATATATATATATATTGAATTACACATACGTAAAAATATATATATATGAAAATAATAGAACTGATGCATGACATGTCATTTAATAATTTGATGTCCATGCATCTTAATGTGAATGACATTCATGTTGGTACATGTAATTTCACACATTACTTGGTAGTTTTAATTTTTCAAAACCATAAAAATAATATATTTTTATTTGAGATAAATATTTCTAAACATAGTTAAATTTAATGGTTTAAAAAAATTAATAATCCAATAACATTGAAAATAATAATATTTCCAATATCATAATCCAAATTGGGTTTCTTTTGAAAAGAAACATATATAATTAATGTTATAATTTCATTTGACATTATGATTAATTTTTACGAAAAACACACTTGGATAAATAATTTCATAACAATACAATTCTACTTTGGAAATTCCAATCAAATCGAATTATATGAAAACCAATTTTTTTAGAAACAAAAAATCCAATAAAATTGAACTTTACCTTACAAATATATTCTCAATGAATGAAATAATAAAATTTATAATCCAATTAATATAGGAATTTAAAAAAATAGGAATGAAAATTTAAGTTCATTAATGTTGAATAAGATATTATAGATCAAAAGGTGAAAAATGGAAGACAATATATCCCTTACTTTAATTTTATATGTGCACAACCTCTTTGAAGAAAACTAGATTGCACATTGATACCCAAATCGGAAAAAATTACACAATGGTTGTGGCCCTCTACCATGCCCATACAAGAATGACTAGACAATATTTCCACACAATTTAATGTCAAAAAAAGGTAAAGGTTCTTATTTATTGACACAAAATAATTCAATTAGAATATTATACCAATAGTCATTAGGATTGAAAAAATGAAGTGATTATTGGGGGTGTACATGATGGGCTGACCAAAATATCCCATGAGATTCTCAAAAATTGACTGATAACGAAAACAATGATGCCTATGCAATGAACTGAAATAAGTAAAATAATTAATCAAAAGAAGATATTATTTGCAATTAGTTGCGATGAAACCACATCCACACAAAATTTTGAGAAAAATAGGTTCCAAATCAATTTTAGTAATTAAAAGTTCCACATTAGACAGATACATCCTTAACAGAATTGGGATGAATAATGACACATGAAACTGAAAAAAAAACATATCCAATCGAAGTTGTTGAAGCTATTTTGAATGAATTTCCAAATTATTAGTGTATCAAAAATAATGCAGAAATAATGATGGATACAAAAAAGATGAATTATTAAATGATATAAGGTCAAATAGATAAGATTTTAAAGATGATTTTGATACCAAAATTAATTGAAAATGTCTTCATCAAAAGATTTTAAAATATTTATACTTGTGGAAGTAAATGATTTGAGTTCACAACCCTACCTGACTAGATCTAGAGAACGATTATCCCAATAAAAGAACTCAGACTCCTGACACCACATCTATGGTCGATCTTGTACTCAAGCCTATGATTTGGGCTTAAACTCTATGTATGTGACTCGATACAGAACTTCGACATCATTCGAGTTCAAGTTCGACCATTACCTCAAAAACACACTTTTTACACTACTTATCCCCTCGAATGTATTGAATATGCAAACCCACATTCAATAACTAAACTTTCGACGTCTCAAGTCAAACTCATTTATTCAGATGTCCATTTTTTTCTTTTCGTCATTTTATAATCATCATTTCATTTTTTTAATATCATATTCATAATTCAAATTTATAAAAATAATATTATAATTATTCTAAAAATTTTATATAATAAAAAATTATAGTATTATAAATTAATATTTTGATTAATCAATTTAAAATAATTTCATATTTCATATATAATTCACCAAAAATATTTATATTTATAATTAAATATAATTCTCCTCAAAATAATGATTTGTGTATATAAATGATTTTAAAACAATAACTTCAATTAATATTTTATTATTATTATCCTAAAATATTATCTTCTTTATTAATAATAATATATTAAATAAAAAAAATTTCTTTAAACTACTTTACATAAGTTTATATTCTTTATGAAAAATCTAGTTTCAAAAATGATTTATATATTTATATTAAAATTTTATATTTAATATACCTTATTTATTTAAAAAAATTATTTATTGAATGTAACAATTTAATAATATGACATATGTTTGGAAAATTTAATGTTTTCCTTTATAAATCATTATTTAATACTTGAGATGGTACAAAAATTCTATCGGTTGGGGATTAAAAGTGAAGACACGCTGAATATATCATTCAATTCAAGTTATGAAGACAATAAATCAATAATAATTGCATTTGATCTTAATAATTTTTCTATTATATTCCTGTATTTAATGACTAGAGTTTTTATTGATTAGCTTCATCAGTTTTTGGTTGGATTCGTATAATGTATTCTTATATATACCTAGAGATAGAGTACTAATATTAATATTGGATTCTAATAATGACTTTAGTAAAAGTTATGTTTTTATAATAATTTATAAAGGACAAATTTTTATATTGATTATTTCATTTCTGAGTCATATATTCTCAACTAAGGGAATATCTCAAGATCCATGATGGTCAAATGTTTTTAATCATTGGGAAAGAACAACCATTATTACTAAAATAAGTAGTTTTCTTAGATTTCATTAATATTATTGAATAATTCTAATAGATTTAACAAGGCTATATAATCCAATCACTATGTTAACTCATAACATAGTTATTTTCCTTTGAAATTAGGAGTTTGAAGAATTTATTGAGGAACATAAGATAAAATTGATTAATGAACCTATGCACAATCTAACCTATAGTGGATAATGTTTTTTATTTATTAATGATGTATAAAAGAAATGGTTGGGATGTGTTCTCATGAAAAATGATACGGGGATAGGTATTTTCTCATGAGAATTGAATTTTATTGAGTAAAATTCCATGACTCATTATTTTTAGTTAGTGGTTGTAATAATTACTATAATGATATAGAGGCACTATCTTTATATAGAATGGTGTGACATATATTCCAATGATAAATTTTCAAGTTATATTTTATCCCAAAAAATTTATATTAATGTGCATGAAAGTGATTTGATTACAGATTATGACCTTTCTATATGTTCCCGCCATAATTAACAGAACAAGGTGGTGAATCATTTGATTCCAAAGTATCATGTTATATTATTTATGATTAAGATAAAAAAACAACAAATATTTTTTTTTATTTTCAATGTTTTTAAATTGAAATATTGAAGGATGGAATGAAATATTGTATTTCTAAAATGAGTGTCCAACCATATACCTAGGTAATGACTGTGAAGGTGAAAAAGGATGATGTGGGGTTAAAAATTATGTAATGAAATAAGAGAATAAATCAACATTACGTATTCATATTGGATGTATGACGACATATAAAGATCTAAAAGATTATTTCTTGTGGAAAAGATGAAGAGATATATTGCAGAGTGTGTATCTCAATCCTTAGTATGTCATTAAGTTACGATAGAGAGGTATAATTCTAATCGTATGTTAAAAATTTACCCCAAACATATTGGAAATCTGAATAAATCACCAAAGATTTCATTTTCTGACTCCAAAAAAGATCTAATGGCCATAATGATATTTGGGATGTGATCAATCACCATATAAGATACTATACATCATTATTATCATAGAATAGTTCACCCTTGATATTCCTTCCAGGATATATGTTAAAATTATTTTAAGGATACATGGGATAACACATTATATGATATCTTTTTTTTAGTTTAGCTTTACATTGTTAGTTTGGAGAAGTATTTACCAAACACTATATATTGAGTTGTTTTTTATAACTACTTTTCATACTCAAATAGATGGTCAGTATAAGATGAACATTCAATCCGTATAGGATATATTGAGGTCGTTTTCTGTATAACTTGAATTTTGATGGGATTAAGAACTTCCTCTAATCATGATTTCCAAAAAAAAATTTCAATCAAGAATTCATATGGATCCTTATGAACACTTTAATAGAATGAATTGTAGAAATATGATATATTTGCGTGTTGTTTGATAAAGATATTTTTACCTACAATAGTTGAGGAAATTGGAGATATAGTTAGAGATGTTGCAAAGAAAATTAAGGTGTGTCGAAATCCAAAAAAAATTATTATACTAACAATATGCAATGAGATATGGTATTTGATGTTTGATGAAAAGTTTATCATGGAATTTCATAATGAAATAAGGTTACCGATTAAAAAATAATGAAAATCATTGACCTACTTATATTGTTCCCATTGATTCTCTTGATCAAGTAAGGACTATAAATTGTCACATATACTCCCACAAAACCTATCCCACATTCACAATGTGGTCCAATATCTGTCTTGAGAAAGAAAAATGTTGACCCTTCGCATGTATTGAACTCAAAGATCATACAACTAGAACATCTCCATTCTTATGAATAAAATCATATATAAATATAGGATCATATATATATATTTATATGGACTTATACTACTCACTTATTAAAGCTTAATTTGAGGAATCAAAAATTTTTAGATGATAAATTATTACCTAAGGATGTGATGATGTATTGATATCTACATTTTTTGTACCAAAGTGATTGAACATCAATGGTGAAATTAATTTTATTATTGGAATAATTTAACACCACTTGGTTTTATAAATGATTCCTTTTAAGAAAACATGATGTATTTGATAAATTTATTTCTACACAACCTCGATACCATATAAAAAATGACATAGTAATTTGTCACTCCCTTTCTATTAAATTCTAATGTATTAATATTAGTAACCACTATGAGAAAAATATATTTAATTTTTATGATAATATAACTATTTTAGGGTTGTGGTCCTAAACATTAATTAATCTTTAGATAAGTCATTATTTTGACATTAATTAACATTGAGTATCTTTTTAGGTTTGTAGATTTAGATAATTAGGTCATAAATCACACATAACAGCATAAATATTAAAAGTAGACACTTATACACACTATACACTTTTTCTTTAAAAAACACTTTAAAATGAACTTTATTATCATTTCATATTTTAACAGCATAAAATTTTCCTTATCCCTTACTTTATTATTATTTATGTCCTCTAAAAAAATTTCAATACATGGGATGAGAATAAAAATAATTATAAGGGATTCATAATGAAGGAAAGATGTTAGTCTTTGGAAAACATGAAAACCATGAATAAATTTTCATAAATTAATACTTTTCTCATTTTAAGAGGTAGTATATATAATTCACATAATATAAGCTCATTATATTCAGTTTTTGTAACCCAAATATTACTATAATTCCTATAGAATGAATCATATAACATATATAGGTAACATGGGATATGGACACTCTTAAATGGAATAACCATATTGTTGACTTCCACACATATCACTAAATAGAGTTTCCATAAGGCCGACTCCCATACCCCATGCATTGGAGGTTGTAACATAACCTCCCATTCTAATTTTAATATTGAACCAACCATAATTGGTTTATAATGTTACCACACATCTTTGTTTAGTCACCAAACCACCCATCAAATGATCTTGTACCACTATACAATTATAACACATTAAATATTTAATTTATCAACATTTCACTCATAAAAATTCATTTTCAATCACAAAAAATCATTTCAAGATATAAAAAAATTAAATAAATTTAATAAATTATTTTCAAAACCAAAACACCCAAAAATGGAATAAAGGATTTCTTTTCCTTTAAAAAACATTAATGTTTATAGAGGATTCCAAATATCAAATAATGTTTATAGCAGCGGAGAAGTCGATGAAGCCACATCTGTTAAAATCATTCCATTTTTTCATTTAGTAAATCAATATGTAGAAAAAATATTCCCTTTTAATGAAATTAAAATTTAAAGTTATTTATTGTATGCCATATAATAGAAGGCAATGTATAACTTCAAAATATTCCTTTATGAAAGGAGTTTGAGATGAAGTCCTTTACCTTGAGTCGGAATCGTCACCAATGTTACATGTTCTTACTAAATAATAAAATTTTGTAAAATTCAACTTGATATAGAACTTTTTTAATGTTTATTACTCCTTTTATATTAATCATTTCCATGTTATGAATATATCTTGATTATATAAGTCCATATCAGACATTATGTTGATGTTTCGTACTTGAGTCAAAAATGAACTTGTTTTGAAGAAAATTGTCCCTATAGTCCCAAGTACATCTTCTCTGGAATATTATTCATGATTTAAATATCATATATATCCAATATATATGTATTTATAATAGTCCATAACATTTTTAGATAATAAATTAAATGCACCGTACATGGAGACAGTAGGCCATATGAAAGAATGAACACTACATTCATTTCTATGTCATATTAAAGAATAATAATCAAATTATATAAAATTTAATTATATTAAAAATATTATATTTATAAATTTATGTCACATACTTTTAATAAAACTATCTTTTATGTGTTCCATGTATAGCATTAATGAGTCATATCACTTTGATAGGGTGGTATTCCACACTTCCTCATATGAAATTATCATAATTACACATCCTGGAAAGCATAATGGTATATTGTAAACAAAAATTATTAAAGAATAAAAATAATAAAAATATAATATATATCATATATAAATAATGTCCCATCATAATGTCCATTTGGAGAGGTGGTAGGAGGAAATTGAACAATCATCATTTTGTATAGCAGTAGTTCAGAATACACAGAAACTGTATGTTCGTATCCATTAGATGGAGGTTTGTGTAAATTTAGTTCAAATACATATCATAGAAACATCCTAGTATATTGGGGATATGGGTTTTGTTATTTAATAAAATAATAAAAATAGAATAGGGAGTGGTGACAAAAATAATGTAATGGAACTTGATAGAAGACGCTACCTCTAATTCGGGTAACTTCTTTTGATTTCAGCCAAAAGGCTTTCTCAAATTTGCTTCATCCCAAGGTAAGTCTTCTAGGACTATGGAAGTGATTTGGAATCTTAATTTAGCTGATTTTAGATGATCTAAGGGGCTTGATATGTGTGAGTAAGTGGGTACAGGTGGTGGCCTTTTAAAAGAGGGAGGATGGTCACATACAGAATGTCTTGAGATATAAATTTATAATAAATTCAATTTCAAATAAAAATTTTCCAAACCATATTAAATTCCATGCTAATATGACGTTGGTTCGAATATCCATCATTCAATAATTTTTATTCATGTTGTGGATTTTTTTTATCCTTATCATTTTGGATTAACTGTTATTTTATCCTTTTTAATCTTATCGCGATATCATGATATTTACACATTTTGTGTGAATGTAATCACCATGTCATGTCAATCGTCCCCCAAAAAATATATTTATTAAATATTTGGACTGATATTAACGTTTTTTCAAAATCATGGATTTTTAAAAATTCATTATCATTTAATAAACTATTTAATTTTATTATGTTATTAATTATGTCATATTTGGACACTATTCATATTTGTATTTTTTACAAATTCATTACATCTTGATTCCTTTGAGAAAAAGAAATTAATCAGTCAAAACATTCAATTTTATCTAGATAATTATTTGATGACATTAATTATTACAAATAATATTTCTTTAAATATTTATAATATCATTTCTTTGAAACAATTATTAGTGAATTAATCACTCCATCAGCATTGTGTCCTAAATAAATTTTTTTATTTGATGTCACAAATTTATACATAAAGATTTATAATGTAGGAAATATTAGTATATTTATAATGACTATTTATAGCCCAATATATAAATTATATAAACCATATAAAATTTTTTTTAGTAAAAAGATACTCGTATTGGTTATTATTTACTTTACAATAAATTAATTATTATAACATGTCATTATGACTCCCAAGTGGCTCAAAAAATGTGAAAAGTTCAGTGTTGGGATTTTTATTGTATGGAATAACACATCCAATAGGATTTGGACATGAGTTTGTGTAGTTTTATATTATTATAATATTATTTTTATCACTCATTTACCTTATTTACCCTTTAACCACTATAAAAATAATAATTAATAAAGTTACTATTAATAATTTCAATTATTAAACGGTGCACATTTAAACAGTTATGACCTTCATATTTCAAATGTATAATCAATATTTCAAAATTATAAACACATAATTGGCATAAATTAATTTCAAATTTATTCCTTTTGTCAAACCAAAAGGTGGATTTTTTAGAAGTAAAAAACAACCAAAAGATAAACATGTGTTTTTGTCCAATTTTAAAGTAAAATTACATCCAATGACCAATATTGGATTAAATTATAAAAACATAATCCAATTACACATTAAAAAAATTAAAATCGAAATATAACTATATAAATAATTTAGATGAAAATTCAGTTATGAATTAAAATGCAGTATTTTTCACAATTAATTAAAAAGGATCATTATCAAAAAATAACCAAAAATTTAACCAAAGCCATTTTTGATGTCCATATTCCATATAATAAGGATATTTTGTAAAATAGAACATATAACAGTTACAAAAACTAGATTTAAAAATGTCTCTCCATCAAAAGGCTGTAAGACTACCTTTTAAAAATATTAGAAAATATTATTCTTAAATATGGATTAATTATCATTTTAACCCGCTTAAATTTATTGGGTAATGTAAAAAAAGTTAACAAACATGTGTAATTATATAGTAATTTGTTATGTTACTTCTTTCAAATACATCTTCTTGGTATTAACTACCATTTAAAATAATAATAATATTATAGTATTATTTTTCAGTATAACTCAATGTTTTGTGAAACAAAAGATATCATAAAAACCCATTGTCTCATGATGAGTATGCAATCGGAAAAAGTTCCATCTTTAACATAAAATTAATATATATTCATAAATATTAATTGATATGAAAATGTATTATTTTATAAATATCTGGGATGCAACATAATTTCCCAGTTTTGGAATGTGTAACCCCTCAATTTTATTTACTTATCTAATAAGTCTGGTTATCTCCCCTTCATAGAATTTTTAGATTCCCATGGTACCACTTAAACCATATGGTTTTTACATAAAACCAATAAATGTGGAATCCACTTATTCTGCAACACCTACTCTCTATGGTCAAGAATCTATACTGGATGTTCCTCATAAGAAATATTCTCTTCCAACTGAACTACCTATGGACACAAAATGTGAGATGGATCTGGAATAAACATTCTCAAAATTGAAACAAGAAAAAAATTTCCTACATGTGATAATTTTGGATGTAAATCCCCCCTATATGAAACTCATCCATCATTCTCCATGATTTCATAGGATCATCTAATCCTTGGAATCAACTTTCCTTTCTTACTAAAACACATCACACTTTTAAATTTTAAAACATTGAGAAATACATGACCACCTACATCGAAAGAAATATACTTCATATAGTAATCAACACAAATATTTGACTAGATTTACAATTTCCTCATGTGCTTCTGAATCAATAGAACATTTTTTGCCAACTCATCTACCAATTCAGTTCCCATCTACGTCCTTTCACATACTTTATCCCAAATTTTTGTATTTAAAAACACATTCCATATAATTCCACAAATGGTGCCATCTATATACTGGAATTAAAACTGTTATTTTAAGAAAACTCAAGAAACGAAATATTTTGATCCCAAATTCCCTAGTAATCCATTTATCAAGCATGTAGCATATCTTCCGAGGTCTGAATTTTTTGTTCTGACTACCCATATGATTTTGTATGGAAAGATTTACTAAAATTTAATTCATTTCCCAATGATTTCAGAAGGACATTCCAAAAGATAGAAGTTAACCTATGATCATGATTAGATAAAACGGATAGTGAACACCATTTAACCAAACTATATATTTAATACACAATTAATAAATTTTATATAGAGTCATAATATCTCCAACAGGAATAAAATGAGTAGATTTTTTCATTATAACATCAATAACCTAGATTTCATTATTACCTCAAAAAGTCATTAGAAGTACCTCTACAATTTCCATGCACATATTTTCCCATTTCCACTCTCACACTTCAAAAGGCTAAGGCATCCATTTTGGTAACATCCATTCTTCATTAACCTATTGACAATTCAAACACTTCACAGTAAATAATCTTGTTCTAAAACAATGAAATTTGATCTTCGCATAATAACTATTTCCTCAATTATGAATCACACAGTGCATATAATATCTTTCCAAACCTCAAAACATAGTCTTTATCAATTTTAAATTTAAGTAACTTACCTTTCTAAAATAACTCTCCCTTTTTCTGCAACTCACTGACTTCTTTCTGCTCAAGCATAATTTTTTCTGATAGTGATTATTTCACTACCACCAGACACAAAATAAAGGATTTCCCTGCACACAAAAAAAACCATTCCAATATTCATAAATCAGAAATCAGAGGATCTTGTCGCAAACGTAGCATTGTAAATGTAGCATCTCTTTAGACACAAAACATCATCCTCTTTATTTTACTTTCCTGGATGGTAATGAATCATGAAATTATAATCCCTAATTAATTCCAGACATTTCTTAAATATCATGTTTAATTTTTTGTTATTGAATATTTAGTTCAAATTTTTTTGATCAGTGTATATTTCACATTTTTTTCAATACAAATTATTCCTCTAATGTTTATTCAAAAACAATAGCATCAAATTCCATATCATTTTTAGGGTAATATAACATATAAGGTTTAAACTGAATTAAAGATTATAAAATTAATTAATCATTATTCATTATGATACAACCATTTACATTCAATGATGTTGTATTTTAGTTAACTAATTCACCATTTCTGGAACGCAGGGCCAAAACTGGGGAATTTACCAATATTAATTTCAATTCCTAAAAATAATCATCACATGATTTTTTACAAATGAACATGAGTCCCATATGTGTTCTCTTAGTCAGTGAGTAATATTTCTGAGAAAAATTTTGAACAAAACATTAGTAATGACCCGCGAATCCCTAAAAATTGAAAATCTCTCTGATATTTCTAGGTCTTGGCCACTATTCAACAAATTTTGTTTTAGCAGGGTCAATAATTATGAAATCATTAGAAATAATAGGTCCATATATTGAATTTTTTTCTACGAAAATTCACTATTACTAAAATTTCGTCTATATACTCAACCAAAATATGATATGTTTATATTCCAACCATATCAATATGTTTATTGGGATGGTTATTTCCCTCTCTATTCCTTCGTAGCATACCTACCCTGTTTCCTCAGTGGAATACTATTCTGAAAAACATATCATAAATGAAGAAGCATTGTAATATTCAAATTCTATACCATTTTTACCATAATATAAAAATATTTTTATGTATATTCCATTAAAAATATTCTAACCTCTAATTTTATATAAACCATTATATGATACCAACTATAAGGTCTCAATCATAAACATTACTTAATCATGAGATAAGTAATTAATTTGGCATTAATTAAAACTGGGGATCCTTTTAGGTTAAGTCCTTTATAGAATTATGTCATAACTAATGCATAAAAATTTAAATATTGCAAGTATACACTTCTAAAAACTATCCATTTTTTCATAGAACATAAACTCATTAAAAAGAAACGTGGTATCACTTCATGTTATAACAGAAAAAAATTTCTTTGATCCCATCCTTGACTCTATTATTGTTTATGTCACATGAAAAATATTTAGAAACATGGGATGAGAATAAAAATATTATTAAGGGATACACAATGAAGGAAATTTTTTTGTGGTGGGAAAACATGAAAAACTTGAAAACTTTTCCAAAAAGAAATATTTTTCACCTTTAAGAAGTAGTAAATATTCTTCACTAAATAAAAGATCATTTATTACAATTTTTGTAACTCAAATATTACCATAAAGAACATATAATACCAAATATTATATATATAGGTAACTTGGTACATAAACAATATTAAATGGATAAACAATATGGGATACTTCCAAAACATACTAAATGGAATAGCCATACTACCGAATTCAATACCCAATGAATTAGAGGTTGTAACATAACAAATCTTCATTGGTTTATAACAGAACCACCTAACATTGGTTTATCACATAACCACAAGTCTTTGGATTATTCTGTAACTACCCGTTAATAGTCCAAGTAACTTTATATAATCCCAACACATAAAAGAGTGTAATTGTCAATGTTTCACTCATAAAATTTCATTGGAAATCCAAAGAAATCATTTTAGGTTAGTAAAATATTCAATCCATTTAAAAAATAATTTTCAATACCAAAACACCCTAAAATTGAATAAGGGGATTCATTTCCTTTAAAAAACATTAAATCATATAGAGGAATCCAAATATCAAATAATAATTTTGGAAGTAGATAAGTCGTTGTCACCACATACGTTAAAAACACTCATTTTCCCCCATTAGTAAAATTCTTCATATAAAAAAGATTCACTTTAGATGAAATTAAAATTAAAAGGGGTTTATTATACACCATATAAAATTATTTAGTGTATTAATTCAAAATATTCCTCAATGAAAAGAGATTGAGATGAAATCCATTACCTTTTGTCCGACTAATCACGTATGTTCCTTGTTCTTTCTGAATAATACAATTATGTTAATTTATACTTTTTTGAGAATGTTTTTAAAGTTTATAATTCATTTTATATCACTTATAACAATTTTATAATAATAAATTCTCTATTTAAGATAACATTTGACATTTTTTTATTATTGGTACTTGAGTCAAAAATGAACTTTTTAATGTAAATTGTCCACATAGTCATAAGACCATCATCTCCAGAATATTATTAACAATTTAGATATCATATACATCCATTATAATTCAGATATAATAGTCCATAACATTCTGAGATAATAAATGAAATGCACCGTCCCTTGAGACGGTAGGTCGTACGTACACATGAATGCTATTTTGATTTCATTTTTCATATTAAATTAAAATAATAAAATTTTAAAAATGTGTATTATAATACCATTATTATAATTACGACATTAATGTCTCATTTTTTAAATAAAAATATATTTTATACATTCCATGTATTGCACGAACATTTCATATCACATTATGGGTGAGGTAGGCTACACTTCCTCAAAAGAAATAATTGTATTTACACATCATGGACAACATAAATGTATGTTGAAAATAAAAATTAAATAATTATAGAGAAAATATAATTATAATATATATAATATATTAATATAGTTCCATCATAATATCCCCAATGAGGGGTGGTCAGATAAAATTGAACACTCATCATATTGTGAGGTAGTAGTTCCCCGTACATAGAAACAATATGTTTGTATCCATTGGAAGTAAGTGTGTGAAATTGTAGTTAGAATAATTCTCATGAAAAAATCCTTGTATATTGAGGATAATGGGGTTTTTATATAATCCAATAATAATAAGATTATATGGATAAGAGAAGGATAATAATTTAAAGGAACATGTGAGAAGACATTACCTCTAATTCAGGTAACATCTTTTGATTTGAGACAAACAGATTTCTTGAATTGACTTACACCCAATGCAAGGATTTTATGAGGAAGTGAGGGATTTTGGGAGATTATTTATGTATTATTTTTACAATACAAGGGTTTTGATATGTGTTAGTACATGGGTATTGATGGTGTACTTTTATAAGATAGAGGAGGGGAACTTTAGGAAAGTCTTGAAACATTAATTTATTATAAATTCTAGTTTGATTAATAATCAACCAAAACAAATTTAATTATAGAATAAGATGATATTGATTAGAATAAGAATCATCAAATAATTTTTATACATGTTTTAAATATTTTTTTATCCTTATCATTTTCATTTGACACTTATTTTACACTTTTTTTTTCAAGTGACATCATGATATTTACACATTGGGGGTTAATATAAATACCATATCATGTCAAACGACCCACAAAAAATTAATTTGCGATGTACATGGACTTATCTTAAACATTTGGACGAATATTATATTATTTATACTTTAATATCATTAAATAATCTATTTTATATTTTAAGATATGAATTATGTCAATTTTGGACACTATTCATACATGAGTTTTTTACAAATTCATAATAGCTTTAATCCTTTTAAAAAATCATTGAATCAAGAAAAAAATTTCATATTTTTCTATACAAATCTTGTATGACATTAATTATGTAAAATAATATTTATTTAAGTATTTATTATATCATTTATTTGAATCCTTTATAATGTAGTAACACATTCGCCATCCTTGTATCATAATAACATTTTTTTCATTTAATGTCCAAAATTTATTAATAAAACATCATGATGTAAAAAATATTTTTATAATTATAATTAATATTTATATTTTAATATATCACTTATAAAACCCCATTTAATTTTTTTATTAAAATTATAAATTATTATGTTTTTTTCTCTTTAGGTTTAATTAATTATTATAACATGTCATTATCACTCCCAAGTGGCTCCAAAATTCTTGACATTAAGACTTAGGATGACCATGGTCGGTAATAACTCATAAAATATGATTATGATACGTTTTAGGGTAGTTTTATAATATTATAATTTTAACTTCTACACATATTTACCCGATTAACCCTTTATCCACGGTAAATATAAATAATTACAAAAACTACTATTTATAATATCCAAAAATAAAAGTTACCCATTTACACAATTTTTTAATAATAGTTATAAATATGGAATTGATATTTCAAAATTAAAAATAAATACTAGGTATAAATTAATTTAAAATAAATTCTTGCTGTAAAAACCAAAATGCAGGTTTGGAGATGTAAATGCTATCAAAAGATTCGCATGTTTTTTTGTTTAATTTAAAAGTTAATTTACATCCAATGAAAAACATTGGATTAAATGATAAAAAATAATACAATTAAACTATTAAACCAATTAAAATGAAAATCCAACAATATAATTATATTATATGAAATGGATGTTATGAATTAAATTGTAATACTTCCATCTATTCATTAAAAAATGATATTTATTTGAAAATTACATAAATTTAGGAAAAGTAAATTTTGATGTCCCCATTCTATAAAGAAAGTTTATTTGTAAAATAGGACATATAAAATTGACAAAAAAATTTAAAAAGGGTACTCCATCAAAAGGAGTTAAAATGACCTCTTAAAAATATTAAGGCATTTTATGCTTAAAAATGTCTTCATTCTCATTTTAAGCCACTAAAAGTTATTAAATAAATGTAAAAACAATTTAAAAAATATATGAATCATATTTTAGATAGTTGATTTCATTCCATCCAATAAAATTTCTTGGTGTTAACTACCATTTAAAATAATAATATTATTATTGTAATATTTTTCAGTACAACTTAAAATTGTGTGCAACATTTGATTTCAGAGAAACCTATTGTTCTATGTCCAGTATGCTATCATAAAAAGTGTCCTATTTAATTTAAAATTAATATATTTTTCATAAATATTAATATATATGAGAAATTATTATTTTATAAACACTTGCGATGCTACAAATTTATTAATTTATACATAATAAGTATGCACTCAAATTTTTAGTAAATAAATTTTACCATAAATTTTTGTTTCCATCAAAAAAAAATTGTGTTGCATTTTTTCACATGAAATTTGAAATTAACTAATAATAAATTTTAAAATATAATTTTATAAATTAATATTAATTTTAAATTTATCATTTTAATATTATCTTTCGGTGAATTGTTTTTATTTTACATAAAAAGGATTATTTATCAACTAATTATGAAAAATACCGATATTCGAAAAAAAACATGTCATTTATATCAATGAAAATGACCCATAATATTTTTAATTTTATTGTATCGTATTTTAATTAAAATTTAATTCAAAATTTTATAATTTTTTAAATATTAATTATCCTTATACATTAGTTTTTTATAAGTTGTTTTTTGGGCATAACAATACAACTTTCTGGAAAAATATTATTTATATGCACTATGTATTTTAACCATTAAAAATTATTATAATATCTATTGATCAATGGTTTAATGAAATTTTAAAAAAAATTTATTCAATATTATATTTTAAATATATTTGTATGTTTGTTATAAGTAAATTAATGGAAGATAATTATGTTTTACACATGAAAATTAATTTTTCAAAAATGACTTTTTGTTGTGGTCTGCACAAAAAATTAAAAATATATTATACAATTTATAGAATTTTAATACGGTAAAATTATTTCAATATTTTTATGAATCATATTTAATATAATATAATATTATTATCTTATCTTTTTATCCACGTATATTGTAAATGTGATAAAATTGTGTTCCCATGTTTATGTTTAAAATGGGTTTAACAGGGGTTAGAACATGATATAAGTGTCTCATTAAAAAAAATATTAATTTTTTAATATAATTAATCCTTATAAAACACATAAATGACTTGAAGTCCATTTTAGAGAAACTATTCGATGAATTTTATTTTAAATCAATGAAATCTTTTATGAAATACCACAAGTGTCCCTCACCACATTTATAAAATTGAACCTTTTGTCCTCTGTTATTCAGAAAATTTGAGTCTTATACCTATAAAAATACTTCATAAAAATACTCCTTATATTCCTTCCATTAATCATACGTCTTATTTTCAACTCCTAATATAAATCTGTCAATTATTATAGAGAAAAACGAAGGAGGTATTTCAAGGAAGAAGTATAGAACTTAACCGAGCTCCTTGAAATTGATTTCATCTTGTATATACTATAAACATTTTAATCTAAAAAATGATTAATATAGTTTAAAATTAATAATATTATTTATTTATGATTATTTCCAATCCATTTTCCACCTTTCCTCAATTCAATAAGAGATGATTGTATCACTCGTGATTATACATGGAAAACCACCTCCATTTAATGATAAGAATCATTTTTCACCACCATCATTCTTGGTCCATTATTATTATTATATATTTATGGTTTATATATGATCATTATGTTATATTAATTAATTTTAAAATATGAGTAAATATTTACCTTTCTTCAATTCCGTCCATTATAAAATAAAAACATAACCCTTTCATACGTATAGACAATCATCTCCACAAAATGATATAATTCATTTTTCATCCCAAATATATATGACTACTTAAAAAAAATTAATTAATGAATATATATAATAATTATATAATGGAATAATTTTTTAGATAAATGAGACATGATAAAAGGAAAAAGGGTTAAAACATCCAAACTAAAATAAAAAGAAAAATGAAGCAGATAATATCTAAATTGATGATGATAATGAATGATTGGTAATGATAATGGGGTACGGTGTAATATATAAAATTGGAATGGTATTATAGGGTTTATTATTTTTATGTTATATAATTATAATAAATTTAAATTTAATACACATGATGTTAAATCTCTTACTAATGAAGATAGAATATATGTAATTGTTTTATGTTGCAATATCATTTTAACCAGGAATTTTTATGATTAAATTTTATAATGATGAAATTACCAGATCAATCTTACCCATGTTTTATATATTTTCTAATCAAGTCTTCATTCATGGAGATATAATTTTTTGACATTAATTTTACCTTCTTTATGTACTCAATTGACCAATTGTTTTTTCAAAATATGACATGTTTTTATCTTCAATCGGAAATATGTTATTATATTCAATATTTTCTATATGACGTTCTTAATAATTTTTTTTACTATTCATCAATTATTTTTAAAAATAATTTTTACCTATTTAATTATTTTCATAACTATTATTTAATGTAATATTCTTGTCATTTTTAACATCATGTTTTTGTCTTTTTAACTATAATGTGCACAAAATTTTCGGTTTTAATATACACCACATGAGTGGATTTTTCCACAATCATGAAAAGTATTTTATTTACTAATTCATTTATATGTTTTTACATTTATTTTCAATTGACATATTTTCCATATTATTTGGGATTTTTTTTATTATACATATTTTTTACAAATATAAAGGTAATTTTCCACAATAAGTTTTAAAATGACCATTTAATGTTATATTAAACTATACAGAATCCTTTAATGTTTTATATGATTTATTGGGGATGTGATAGAAAGTTAATAACAATACTCTTTTTTTAGTTTTTTTTATGATACCAAAAATATTTACAAAAAACATATCCATTCAATGTGTTAGGATTTCATGATCTCATTGACGATTTATAAACATTTGGCACACATATGTATGGTTTTCTTTATGTGAAATCTGTTCTTGAAATTATATTTTCCTCCATTGAAATAGGTAAATCAAGATATCTCGTGATATAATAAGGGCTATAAGGAGGAGTTAAGCTGATTTTTTACTGGACATTATCAAATAAGATACTGTTGGGAGTGAACCTTCAATAAGGTAATGATGGAATGTGGAGTGAACCCAATCCAATATGATAGTATTGGAAGTGATTATTGTCTAAAAAAATGATTTCCTATTTTTATTCGAATTTAGAAAACATATTTATTATGGTTATGATAAATTTTCAGGTCTCATGATTGATTGTTCATGATTCCTCACTATTATTTTTTTGTCATGTGATTGGCCAAACCATACACCATGATTCCTGATTATATATTTTTGACTGGTTAGGTATGATTAGTTTAGGCCTTTATCATGATGTCATACCCTTATACATATCATATTCTCACTTATTATCATTGATGGAATCACATATGTTTACCCTTACTAAGAATATGATCACATTCTTTCTTATGTTTCACATCCCAAGGTTATGCCAAAATGTATGATGTATGATATGTATATGAAGGGTTATAGTTATGAAGATCTTAATTTTTAATAGTATTGATATTTTATGTTTCATTTTTTTCATGTACAATTTTCCAATGACACTATACCTCTACATTTCTCAGGAAATATTAGTGTGACATGAATTGAATATTAATCTAATATTACATAATATATATGTATACATTGTATGGTTTCTATATACTCTGTAATGAATGCCATTATTATTTTACATAAAGATATACTGGAACTGTGTATGGAATATTAATCCACCATTGTTTCTTGTTATGGGATTATGATATCGATTAAATAGATTTTCTATACCTCCCAATTGGTTTCCTTGTGTAATAGAAAAGGATGATTCCAAGATGGATATACATAATTATTTAAGATGTTAAAATCTTTATGATATTTTAGAATTAATTTTTTGTCTGTAATGAATTAAATCCTCTATTTAATGGATGCCCATGCTTGAATCCCCTGATTGAATTATGGGATCATATATAAAGGGATATGATCCCCATATTGGAGACATAGGATACTATTAAGTCAATTTCAATGTTATCTACCCCTACCTATTTTCTATTCATCTTCACATAGAATATGGACACACACCTTTTTCGTTTGATATCTATCCATTTTGAATGATGATCCATGTTTTTGATTTTATCCTTGATGAGAAAATTGTCATGTGGTTATTTATTTATTATCTCCATCCAAAAAATGTATAATTTTCAATAGAGATAGATCACACTATGATAAATGTATACTAGTTTATTTATTTTTTCATTATCAATGATGATTTTGGATGAAAAATAATTCACTTTTATAACATTCCTTTTCAGTAATTGTAATGAGTTGATCCAATACAAACCCATCAGTGTTGTCCAAAAATGAAAAGGTGTTAGTATATTCTTGGTACTGTTTTGCATGGACAATGACTAAGTGTGGATCTTTAAAAAGGGGATATCTTATCGATGAAGTGTGTTTTATGACTCAATTATTGGTTATTTGATTGATTTAATAGGTTCATATCAATTTCGTATTGGATATGTTCATATAAGGGAATGTGTTCCTAATCCTCTTTGGTATCAGATCCATAATCATCAATGAATCAAAAAGCACGTTTAATGATTTTTAAAGAAAAGGTGTTTCATAACCTTGTTAAATACATATAATAATGTAAAATATGTCATGTATAAATATCAGATGTTTTATTTATTTGAAATAGAATAGAGGATATGATGAATATTTTTTCCAACTTATCAAAAAACTTATGTGTATCATAAGGTTTGATCAATTAGAAACTCGTTATTTATTACAATTTGTTAAGACATAATATTAAATGTAATAATATATAACTAAAACTAGAGTTATGTGAAAACATATAGAGGAGTAATATTTATGATATAGTGTATATAGTTAATGAATATTTGGCCTTACATAATAAATTACCCATATGTATGGTTTTTTAATTTTCACCATAAAAACTATAAAAATGTGTTAAATAATTAATATAACCCTTCATTTAATTGAGAGATACTCTTATTCATGTGATTCCCCATAAATCATATTTTCCATTTTCCAAAGAAATAAAAAATATTAGGCAAGTGTTTCTTCCGTGTCTATAATGTATGTGTTGCCTAATATGTATCATTTTTTTCCTTTTCTACATTAATTAAATGTAACATGACATGATGATTGAATTGTTAGTTATGATTGAAAATATTATTCTCAATAAAAAATAACATTCATCCCAAAATTTATAAATAAAAAAATTACTAAAATTATTATTATGTATGAAATGTTTATCGTGTGAAGTTTTGGGGAATGTAAATTCGAAATTTTCATGACTAAATTATATTTGAAATGTAAGAATTAATAAATAATATTTAGAAAATAGATAAATTTTATATTTATTCTCTTTATTCATTTTATAGATTAAAGTTTATGAAATTATTGGGAAATATATATTTCTTCTATGTTCTAAAATATGTGATAAATGAATACGTTTACATTGGGGTGACTTGTATTTCGTGATATTTAGGACCAAATATGGTTTACTTATCTTCTGAAATTAACCTAGATTAAAATTAAAGTCATTTTAATAAATTTAGTTGTTCGATATATATTATTTAAAATAGGCTCTATCGTTTTTATGAATTTGAATATCATTTGTGTAATGTATATCATTCTAGAGGGGATTTGGGTCAAACAACCCACTAGAATAGTGGTTTATGAATAATAACACAAATTTGGATATTTTCTATCTTTGGCTCTTATATTACACGTATGAGGTTGATCAATTTCATGTAATTCTAAACCATTAAGAGAAAACTTCATTTTCCTTGTACATTGTACGAATTTTGATATTGGTGAATATGTGTATCTTTTGTTTGGTGAGTATCAAAAACTATCTGTTCTGTAAAGACTTATAAATTCATATGGGTTGAATATATTAATATGGTGGATATAAAATTAATTACACAAACAATTCAATTGAATCATGAATACACAATTTTATAAAAAATAAAAAATAAATATTTCATATAATGAAATAGTTATTTTTTATATTCTTGTGAAGTATATTAAATAGTGGAGTCATTAAACTAAAACCCATCGAATAATATATGTGATATTCCTTCTAAATATAATCTTTTCATAACCTTGATCATCCTATTGGGATGGACATTCTAAATCTGGGAACTCCTATATTATATGATGGAGGGAAATAATATATCGGTGGAACTAATTGGATTAGGTATATGTTCTTGTAATTTTCCTTCGGTAACAATTAGCTATAATACCATAATAGGAATAAGTTACTACATATATGTTGTTGGGTTTAGGTATATGTTATTTCTCAGAATTTTATAGATTGGTATGTTTAATGATAGTGCTAATTTATTCTTTCAAATAAATAGAACTTTTCCCCTAATAGTTAGTATCTCATTAAGCTTTTCTGAATGGATTTTTCAATCCCCAGTAATAAAAATATTGATATATATAAACAACCCAATAATATATCATAGTTTTTCACTAATGTAATTTCCATGGAGAATATGACAATGATGTGTTAATTTCACCTATATAAACTAATCATTACATGTTTTATTGGATGAAAAATATACAATTATGGTCCCTCCATTCTAATAACACTTTCTTTAAAAGAATTTTTGAAAGATACTCTACCTCCCTTAGATCAATTCCATTGACACCTTATCACTGAATGAATTTGTTATAATCTTCCTTAGTTTATTGAAATCAATGTCCCCTCCAAATTTAAGTACATAATGATGACTTTTTCATCATAAATTAGAAATATAATGCTTCAATTTATTCAAAAATATTTTCCCAAGTACAACTATATTTTCATAAGTTATATGGAACAATTTACATTTTTGAAAACATACAATGTTTGTGAAACATATAACATTCACAAAACTCAAATTTATAAAATATAAACGATTGAAAAACCTTCCAAAAATATTTATCATGAATCATGAGTGCGTATAGATTTCCTTTTTCATGTAATAAAAACATTCACAAAGTCTTACATGAAGATAAATATATTATTCCCCCTACAGATCATTGATGCATTAAATGATAATCCTCAAACTATTTATAGACAAAATACATTGTCTCATGGAACTTTGTTTCCCAAAAAAACACAAAAAGATTTTATATGGTTTTCATATCAAACTCCATATATGATTCCTGTTTATGAATATAAACTTCCATGAAACCACATTACATTCCTGAAACTATCAAACATTCCTAAGTCTAACGCATTTACATGAAAAAAATTTGTATCATCCTAAGAATAAATTTTATAAAACTTATTAATTAAATGAATAATCCATTTGTCACATTATCCAGGCATTTAAACCAAAATATTTATAAGACACTAGGAAATGGTTGCATTCAATAATTTATTATAGGTTCCCATTATCTACCGACAATCACCTTTATGGTTCAAACTCCTTTATTATCCAAGAATGAATTGAAATAAAAACAATCACGCAATCTATTACCAATGTAGATAACCATAGTTAAAACATTATATGATGGATTTGGATAAAGAGGTATCTACTAAACAATCCAAGATTCATATGTGATATTTTTAGGATAGTTCCCATCATAAATAACTAGGTAGTGAGAGACATTTCCAATCGGATTCATTACCTATGGAATATACATCATTACTCACTATATGGATATGATATATATTTTTATCATTAATTGTGGAGGTATATTCATTAAAAGTCCTTGATGAAATGATATAAAACAATATATACACCCACTGATATATCGTTACTATAGATCATTTTATTCATCGTGTTATTCATTTTGAGATGTCTTATAAATATTATTACGAACCAATCGTGCATGTCCCAAAAGTGGGAACTCAATCTGAACTACCACATCACAAGAGGTACCTTCATAATCACCCCAAGAGAGTAAAAATTAAAATGTTACAATATTTAATACCAACATATTTATTTATCCCAACATATATAACTAAATTAACACCATAATCATCCTTGAATATAGAATTTCCGTTTTATGATTTTGATGACCATGCTAAATAGAAATTTATAACTAAATAAAATACATTAAAAAATTTAAAATATAAAATAATCATTTATTAATTTAAAATATTACTAATTAGATACAACACAATTAGTAAATATCCCATCGAAATAACCACTGACGAATTGATTGATATGAAAAGTAATAAAAAAGAAAAAAATCAACATTGTATTGAGAAAATCTATGTTACCAAAGGCCACTATCTAACACTCTTAATAATTTTTTCTATGTGAGGATCTGAAATCAATGTTTCCGAAACAATGAGATACCCTAGAGTATTAACCAACACAAGAAATTATTATTTTTATGATCAAAATCCCAAAAATATAACCTACCCACACCCCATGCATAATCATTAAAAATAACATTATATCATGTTAGATTTAATGTATAACCAAAAATTGATATTTTAAATTAGATATAAAGAAAAATTTCATAATGAAAAAAGTAATTTCATTTCACTAATAAGAAATAGATTATTGGTAAAAATTTAAAATTATGATTTAAAATATTTTTATTAGATTTAAACCCCCCCCCCACTGAATAGAAGCCATTTCAAATCCAATAGTCTTTTTGATTAACCTCTTTTTTGAAACCGAATAATGATAAAACAATTTTAAATACACATAAATTTGAATATATAATTTAAAAAGAAATATAAGAATCATAAAAAATTAATAAATGGTCACAGAAAATAAGTAGAGGAATCTAACAATAACAAAATTAATGAAACGTAATCCACATTGTAAAACATTATTCAAAGGAAATAGTATGATAACCAATGTCAAGGGAGTGGTAATTGGAAATGAAAGAACCTTTCTCCTTATATCCCCGTATATTTAATGATCAAATAAAACCATATCCAACACCATTATTTTCCTCTAAGGAGTTCATACATTATCCTAGTGGCATAATGACACCCTAATTGATGTCTCCAAATCAATTATAAGGAAACTATATAGAGAATGTTCTTTAACTATTGATATGAAAATACAATGAATGGTTATTATCTATGTATCATATTTTATTTAGGGTTGTGTCATAGTCCTTGTCTTGATATAGCATTTCCTTCCTATAGGCACTTATCCTAGAATCCATAAAAAATGTCCTCAAGTCCCCATGAGAAAAAGTAGGTGATTGTGTATTACCAATCTAGCCTCCTAAATGAAAAATATTATAAAAAATAAACATCAACTCAATTATAATAATGGATATTTTATATCTCCATTAATCACCACCTTTAATCCTGAAAATATCCAAATCCAATGGATAATCACAAGTAACTTTATTAATGTGCCATCCAGCCCTCAGCATCTCTTTAATATCCAAAGAATAAAATTCCATTATAATTTTCTATAAATTCCATTATTACATGTTTAGAAACCAAAATAATAATAATGGGTGATTATAATATATCTATGATCCCCATGTGAATTTAATCAAACAGAATCCACACACATAAACTTTTAAAAACATATTCTAACCTCTAATAAAAAATGACATCGTTTTGAATTTAAATTATACCCAAGTAGACCATCCAATTTTAACCTATTATATTTAAAATATATATTAATGGACATAAAATATTAAATAAATTGTTATAAATAACTATACATTATGTATTTTAGGATTAATGTATTACACATGTAGTCATCTTCCTTGAAATAGAAATG
Source organism: Viscum album (assembly GCA_963277665.1). Taxonomy (NCBI): domain Eukaryota; kingdom Viridiplantae; phylum Streptophyta; class Magnoliopsida; order Santalales; family Viscaceae; genus Viscum; species Viscum album. Next base: position 1,146,498,930 of record OY728127.1, on the reverse strand, counting down.
AATGGTATGAAATCATTGATTTTTCAATAAAGGGGACCCACAAGAATGATTGGAAAAATCTAAAATGGTTAAAATGAATTTATTGTCTAAAATAACCTCCAATGAGTTAATGAAAAAGGATCTAAGGGGATGGAATCATAAAATGTAGAAGATTAGGGAAATATAAGATTAAGGAACCTCAAACCTTATGAAATCAGACAAAAATCATGGAATAAATACATAAAAACATGAGGATTGAGGAGGAAAAATTAAGGTTACCGTTCTTTATTCATGTCAGTGAGAAGGGATAGGGCCTCCATATGGTTGAAAATGGGGAGTGGTAGAATTGGAAATTCCCAAATTATAAATACAATCAGATGTGATCTATTTGGCCTTATAGTTTACAAAACTATACACCAACCATGAAACCTTCATTGGACTTACATTGATAAAATAATGTTCTTCTGACTATGTTTCTAACACCATTAAAAAATAATATAAAACTACAGTATTGATTAATGAAATCCTTATCATGGTTAGGAATATGTTTAATATTAACTAATCTACATTCATTGAAACTCAGAAAATGTAAAAAAATCAACCTGGTTCAACCTGAAACTAAAATACAATTCAATAAAAGAATTTATATATTAAATAACAAGGAAATTGATGGTGTATTTGAATAAGTTATCCCCACTATAAAACATTCTTCACCTACAATTTCGCCAAATTATAATTGGACAAGGTCAACCCATCTCAAAATGGAAGAAGTGGTAAAACAATAACCAGAACCTAAAATGAATGCAACCTAATGAAACATCTAATGAACCAAAATGAACATTCAAAATCGTATAAGAATTATAATGGAATAATAATTTATCAAAATGACACAACCCTAACCCAAAATTTCCCTAGATTAATGGGATTCCAGAAGTCTCATTTCATAATTAGAATAGAATCAATACATGATTTTTCAGAACACAACTCCATAACTATTGTTTATATAAATCCCATACTATATTATAGAACCCAAAAATAACATGAATAATAAAAGGGGAAATAATATGGATATCATTGACTGAAGGATGGTGTCCACATACCAATGATTTCACTAAAAATAATGGCAAATGTATCTGGTTAATACTCTAATGGAAATACCACAAACACAATGATAATCCAAATTAGATAAACTCACTAAAAAATTAATTAAAAGAAAAATATGTATTTTTTTTAATTAAAGATTTATGTCTCCATGAAAATACATGTATAAAATTATGAAAAATATTATTCATATATTAGTGAAAGGAAAAAAATTAAAGAAGGGACCCCCTCCCAATAGCCTCAATTAGTCTACCAGCTTACCCGTAATATGAAATTCTATAAAACCCGACATTAAAATAAACCTTAAACTCCTCCATGATGATGTCTAAAATGAATGTATGGAACTTATAATACCTCATTAAATTATCAAACATTATCCAATAACACTGGATCATATAATGTAGTCTCACCCCACTCATTGGATTGAGTTCCTTCACCAAGAATGAACGATACAACTTCTCCAATCATCTATAGATTTACCCAATAAATATAACTCTATAAATATCCCTATTGATCTCATGTATATATATATACCAACCAGATTTGAATACCCATAAATAGGATGAGGGCCTCCTGAAAATGTTTAACATTCATGGAGTCATTACCCATGAAATCGATGAAATGAAATACCAAAACTGACAAAAATGAAAATAAATAATAATTTAATGGTATGACTCAAATACTAATAATATAATGTCTTTAAAAATCCACCTATATTATATAAATTGTTGTCAACCCCATATATCATAGATCCCAAACTACGGGAAAGAACAATCAATAAATCTAAAGACATGATCCCCCACAAACTACCTTGACATGTCTGGGATACATATGAGATAATGAAGTAATTAAATATCAAATCATAAATACATAAAAGATCAACTCATCCTCAAGATAAATAATTTTTTGAAAAAATAAAAACCATGAATGTTGAATAAATAAAATCCCTTGATAAGTTGATATAGAAAATAAAATAAAAAACATTTTTAAAATTCTTCAAAATAAAATTTATTTCCTCAAAAATATTGTTATACATCCCTTCGTTCATCTTAAAAAAGTTTTTCACTACCTACCATATAAAATTAATTTCAATCCACTTGGTAAAATCAATTTGTAAATTTAGAACATAAATTCTAAAAATTTAAAACTATATTTTTCCCAAAAAACACAAATCAACCAACTTTTAGAGTTAATATACTTTTCCTAAATGAAATTTAATGTAATCCAAAATTTTTTCAAACAAATATTCCGTTTTGAAATCATCAGAAAAAATTCACAATTTTCTCTCTATAATAGTTTTGAAAATCAATATAACATGTTCTTTCCAATTTATCATAGATAGACATATGATTAATTTTTAAAATAATAGTTAAATAATTTTTTTATTCAATAATTTAATATTGAAAATATTTTTAATTTATAATCATATAACCTATTTTAAATTAATTCATAAAAATCGTTTATTACTTTTTGAACATGGCCTCTATATGACCCAACCTGAAACATTACATAATATTGAATTAAATGAATATTTAACATTTAGGATCTTTTCAGGATTATAGTTTTATAGAATATGGCTGTAACTATTACATAACAACTAGAATATTACTAGTAGACACTACTACTCAGTATCCATTTTTTCATAAAATAAAAACTCTTAAAAAAGAAACATGTCTACTTCCATGTTTTAGATATCATGCCTTTCCCTTTATCCCATCCATGACCCTATTCATCATTATGTCTTGTAGAAAAACATTTCAAAAAATTGGGATGAGCATAAACATCTCAGTAAGGGTTATAAAATAAGGAAGGAGAACATTAGCCCATCAATAAATACAAATCCATGAAACCATACTTTTCAATCATAACATACCTTATGAAATCATAATATTTATGAATAACACACACAAATCATAAATCATAATGGTTAAATATGGCATCCATATCAAACATACATTGTATCTATCACAGCTACGTAGGGAGTTACACAAGGAATACCCATCACAGTATATTCCCTAAATCTCTTAGGAGAAACATCATGTTTGCCTCCATCACGTTACCCAATTAATTGGAGAGATAGCTTGGGAAAGCCGCCCTAGGTTTATCACAGAACCACCCATTTACATAAATAATGCCCAATAACTGTAACATAATCATAACACATAACACAAGTATAATGGGAAGATAAAATTTCCACATTCAAATATATCAAATCAATATATTTAAATAAACAATTCTTTATCAAATCATTTTCAAAACCATTTAAAAATAGATTTTTGAATATAAGTGATGTATACCACTTTGATGCTTTTAAATGAATTATCATTTGAAAACATTAATTTCTACATAAATAAATACTAAAACCCATTTTCAATACATTTACATTAATGAGCGATATTTAGAATAATAAATCTTTAAAACATTTAAAATGATATTTTAGTTAAAGAGTTTTTTAACAAAAAGATAGACGATTGAATACAAATGATTGTGGAATAACATTTAATCATAACTTTATAATATCATGATAATAAATGGATTCATGAGATAATATGTAAAAGGTAATTTTATACACCATATGAGAGTGAATTGGTGCATAACAACAATAAATTATTAGTGGAAACGTAAATTGAGATGAAATACTTTATAAAGATGGTATCCTTAAATTAAGGATAAATCAATCACATAATTATGTGTGAAAAATATAAATAAACCCAATATATGTGGATATTAAGTGTTAAAAAATCAAAGGAAATTCACACAAATTCATAGGATGACATATTCCAGAAGAATAAGTTCAACCCAATGAATTGAAATTGGGTTAAGAAGTTCTCTTGTAAAAAATAAAAAACCTTACAACATCACATTAAAATTCATAAAATGAGTTGATGAGATAAAAATGGTATCTCATCATTTGGAAATAAAGTTTACATCAATAAGGATATAGAAGAACATATCACAACATAATAAGATGTAAATTAAAAGACATAACCAAATGAAGTATTTTAAAAAGAGGGGGGAGAATGGTTCCCTTACCGATTTGGTTGCTTACACAACATATGACACATAATATAAGGATCATACAATGATGATGTAAATACTCATAAATAAAATTATATTACACAAAAGTAAAATCATGTGTCGTAAATACACCACACAAAATGAAATAGTGGAAAATATAGCATGAATCTCACAGAAATAAAAAGAGAAATGAAACAGTTTACCACATCGAAATAAAATGATTCATATGACCAAATGTTAATAACCACAAAAAATTCCCCACAAACTCGGCTGTGGTGGTTAGGGGGTTTGGGGTTTGGGCCGGAGGTCGTGGGGTCGAGTCCCTGGACCTGTTTTCTTCTTGCGTGCATTGTAATAACCCCCTTTTAATAACCAAAACAATAATCCCATAATACCATAAATATAAAGAGAATCATGAAAATATATATCAATGTAAAAATAAATTACATCACATGCAATAAATAAGTGTCAATCAACGGAAATCTCATGGAATTAAAAGTGAGATATGAAATCCCCATACCACGTTGTAATCAATCGAGTCGTATGACCAAAAGTCAATAACCAATAAAAGAGTCACAGAATACCATGAATATAAAGATAATAATTATAATATATATCAAATGGTAGTACACAGTATGCCACATGCAATGAATAAGTGGCGAAAAATGGAAATTTCACGGAATTAAAAGTGAGATATGAAATCCCTTACCTCATGTCCGAGTTGACTCATTTGTTCCTTGTTCGTCCTAAATAAGAAACTAATGTTAATTTATACTTTCTTATGGACCACTTTAAAGCTTATTATTCCTTTTATATCACTTATAATTATGTTATAAACTTTATGTAATCTTGTAAGTTAATATCATTAATTTTGTTGATATTTGGTACTTGAGTCAACAATGAACACCTTAAAATTACATGTTGTCCATGTGGAAAATATTCCATTGTCTATAGAATGATATTAATGATTTATATATCATATAATTAATATATATCCAGTATATATATGTATTTATAATAGTACATAACATTTTGGAGATAATAAATGAAATGCACCGTTCATGGAGACGGTAAGTTATACGTATGTATGAACGCTAATTTCATTTATATTTCTTATTTTAATAGAATTTAAACATAATGATAGATATGTATATTATAATTCCAGTATAATATCATATATAATATCATTAAATACATCATATATATGTCCCACATATGACATTAACGAGTCATATCACTTTGAGGGGGCGGTAGTCTGCACTTCCTCAAAGGAAATTATCGCGTTTACCCATAATGGGAAACAAAAATGAATGATATAAATGGAAAATACAGAAACAAAAAAATAATATATCTCATATATAAATACAGCGCCATCATAATGGCCACAATGAGAGGCGGTATGAGGTAATCGAACAATCATTGTCTCGTGAGGCGTTAGTTGGCCATCCACAGAAATAATATGTTCTTCACCCATTAGATGGAGGTGTCTGTAAGTGTAGTTAAAATACATCTTGTAAAAACAACCTACTGTATTGAGGATTATTTTTTTATAATAAAATAGAGGAATAAAAAGATTTTAGATGTTGGAGAAGTAAAATAAAAGAAAAGAAGTTAAGAGAATCTATTGCCTTTAATTTTGGTAACTTCCTTTGGTTTGAACCAAAAGGCCTTCTTAAGGTGCCTTTTTCATAATGTAAGGCTTTTAGGAGGAGGATAGTGATTTAGGGATCTTAAGTGGGAAGATTTTGGATGAGCCTAATGGATTGAGAGGTGTGAGGAATTTTTTATAAGTGGTCTTCTTTTATAAGGGATAGGAGGGGCTCTTTAGTAAAGTGTGAAAATATTATTTTATTATATAATAATATTCGGTTTATAAAAATCTAAAAATCATTATAGATGAAGATAAGATTACTCATGGTCTAAATAAAGTCATCAAATAGGAATTGGATAGGTTTTGGATGTTATTTTAATATTTATAATCTTATTTATTTAAATGAATTTTTAATCAGGTGAATACTGCATCAGAATTGTGTCATTAATAAATTAATTTATTTGATGTCTAGAAATTATAAACAATACACCATGATGTAGAAAATATTTTATATATTTCCAATGAATATTTATAGTCAAAATTATTTCTTATATAACACCATATAAAAATTTATTTACTAAAATATATTTGTTTATGTCATTTTTTCCTTTACTTTAAATTAATTAATCTAAAGTGTCGTTATCCTTCATAAGTGGCTTCAAGGGGTTCCCAAATAGACCCAAAAATGTACATGGTCATAAATTACTCATCCAATATGTTTTTGAAATGTTTTATGGTAATATTGAATTATTATAATATTGTTTTTACCTTGAATTACCTAATTTACCTTTAAACCACGATAAATAAAAGTCAAAAGATACAATTTACAAAAAATTAATTTCCTTTCATTAAATCACATTTTATTTACTAATAACAACCATGTCTGTCGTATCTTTGAAATTCAATTCACAGAAGCAGTAAAATTTCATTTAAATGAAAAAGTCGGTTTTTTTAACTACTACTAAGTGGTTTCACTATTCATAACAAATTGATGTTTTTCTGAAAAAAATCAAATATTCATCCTAAGATATATTTGATATTCCAAATTCATAAATAATATCCATTTTACCAAATTAAAAACATAAATTTGGCATTAATTAATTTAAAATTAATTCCCGTTGTTAAAATAAATAGCATGTTTTTAAGGAACAATAACTAACAAAAGATAGACACTAGTTTATGTCCAATTTAAAAGTGAAATTAATTCCAATAACAAAAATTTAATTAAATGGTAAAAATATATTCTAATTAAACATTAAAATCAATTAAAAAGATAATATAACGATATAAATAAATTATATTAAAATGTAGTTTTGAATTAAAAAACAATATTTTCAATATTCATTAAAAAATGAACTTTATCCGAAAAATTCCCAAAATTTACAAAAAGTAAATTTTGATGTCCCCATTCTAAAAAAGAATTTTATTTGGTCAAATAAATTTAATTAAAGTGAAAAAACAATAATTAAATAGGGTTCACCATTACAAGTCGGTAAATCGACCTTTTAATATAAATAATGCTTAAAATTGGATTTATTCACATTTTAGACCTCTACCTTTTATTGGATAATTGTAAATACATTTAACAAACATGTATAATCATATTTCAGTTAGTTTTATTTAATTATTACTAATTCAATGGCTAGGAGTTAACTACCATTTAAAAAAATAATATTATATTATTAGTGTGCAACGTAAGATTTCCAATAAATCCGTTGTTGGGTATAGGGTACGCTATCGAACATAGAAACACCTTTAAAGTAAAATTAATATTTTATTATCAAATATTAATAAATATTAAAATGTAATATTATTTATTTTCCTAGGATGTTACATCCTTCCCCCCTTTTGGGAAGTGCGTCCTCGCAATTTTAAAATTAGGCTGGGAAACATCATTGAAAGTCCCTCATCGGAAAAACAGACTATAAAAGTATCACTTTAAAATAAAGAAAGATATATAAAAAGATCACCTGAGACAACCCACACTAGGATTCCATGTAGGAAAACATGGATATGGAAGAGAAAGAAACTGTCAAGTTCTAATGGAGAGTGGTGCAAAACATGATTAGGAGAAAGTTAACCACTAGAAAATCACTAACTTGTGATGGGTTAAACATTCATTTATTCCCCAGTAGGAAAAGATAAAAGACATTTTTTTTTGTTTTACGTTACTTTTCATTAAGGAATTTATTTATGATCATAACTAAAAATATAAGGAAACATAATTACTTTTCATGTAGACTTTCAGCCTTTACTAGATTTCTACCACAAACTCATATTTTCTCCAAATGATGAGTATTCCGGATGACTTTTTCAAATTAAAAGTGATATAATATACTTAGAGAGAATCTCATAATCCACAAAACATTAACTATATATTTCCCATGTATTTAGACCTTATCCAAAACCAAAATTGGTTAGTAGAAGATCCGATAATTCCCAAAACATGTAGTCCTTTACAAAAATAAAAACTGCTCTTAATCTCCAAAATTTGTCAAACCATACCCAAAGATCAACCCAAGCCATTCAATAAAAAATTATACATAAATTTCTTCAATGTAATCCAAACTAAGATTAAAACCAAAATCATAGAAGGATTTTTTTCACATAGTCTTCCTAGATAAATCTTAACATTAATCTCCAAATAACATCAGTTATTCTTTAAGTCTCATATTGAAAAGTAATTAACCTTATCACATATTCTCCATGATTGGTTAATCATTTCCATAGATAACCCAAAATCAACTTAGTAATGATTCATAAAATCATATAATGAAAATCATTAGTCATACTAACCAGGGAATTCACATAGTCCAGTGGTAGGTGATAAATCTCAATCGCACTTTGGTTGTAGGTTCGATTCCCGCAGCTTTGTAATGCCCTGGCCCTAGTTACCCAGATTCGGTGCATTATTTTAATACATTGGCATGATTTCAAGGAATTATGTCCCAAATGACTGATTAGTTTTTCAGTCTTGGAAAATAGATTACATACCTAAACATTACATTACAAATTCAATCATACAACATTGCATTGATATTGTTTTGTGAACACCATTATTCTCTTTAGCATAACCTTGCATATAAATCCTAATACAATTCTAGGAATCCTAGGAAAAATAAAACATAGAAAGGGGTGATCTCAAACACTCCGTAAGGGTAAGCAAAACAGTGGAAGATAACACAAATATCAATCATAATGAATAATTGAAACCACATTCCATTACCAATAATAAACATGAATACTTTTATTGAAGGAATATGAGATGAGAAAATAATGCCATAATAAAACATATAATGGGCATTCTACTAGTCGAATGACGAAATGAACCGTCAATATTGTTCTCATAATGAGGGAATGTATAATGCCAAACATTTTGAAACATTATTTCAAGGCCTCAGCCAAGACGTCTAAAATTGATTAAGGCCTTGGACAAAACCATATATCAAAATTAGGAAAGGGACTTGGCCAATTCCACGTCTAGTTGTATCAAGAGACCTATCGATGCACAAAGGAGCTATAGCGGGCTCCACCTGTCACTTACAATGTCCAATACATTCCTCATACAAAAATTTTGAAACATAACATAAACATTCATATTAAAACTAGCATACCAAATGACAATACTTTAACCATAAACCATTAATGGTATGAAAATAACACATCATAGTCAAAAATATCAGAAAATCTTCAATAAAATATAGAAGATTTGTATCATAATAAATTATCTTAAAACAAGTTTAAAATCCATCAAAGGATGTTGACATAGATGAAAATTATTTGTAAAACTCTTTGAGAGAAATATCCATTTTTTAGGAAAACATTTCAAATTTACACAATTTAGAAAGGAATAAATTTAAATACATTTTTTAATCAATGTGTCGCATACAACTTCAAGACTTTTTAAAGGAATTAACATTTTTAAAACATTCATGTCCATATAAATAAATCTTTAAAAACCATTGTGAAATGAGGGACATTAATGAGAAATATTTAAAAGAATAAATATTTAATAGATTTAAATTTATGTTTTACTAAAAAGTCCATTATTAAAATCCTATTGAAAAATCTTTTATTAAACATTTACATGGATATTAAATATGTCCCAGTAGATACTTACGAAAAAACAACCTCGAATAATAAAGAGATTGTGAAATTAACCCTTACCAATTTGGTAACTTACGCTACATACACCCCATGAAAGATGTATCATACAATGAATATGTAAATAAATATAAATTAATGTGTATTACACAATTAATACAATTATGGGCAGTACATACACCACAAATAAGGTAATAGTTTCAATATGGCATGAATCTCACGAGAATAAGGAGTGAGATGAATACCCCTTACCTCATGTCCGACTTGACCCATTCATTCTTTAATATCATGAATAATAAACTAAAGTTAATTTATACTTGATTAAGTACCTTTTTCGAATTTATTATTCCTTTTATATCACTTATTACCATGTTATAAAAATTCTGTAATCATTTCAGTTAATATCATTCGTTTTGTCGATATTTGGAACTTGAGTAAAAAATGATCACCTTTTAGTTACAAGTTGTTCACATGGTCAAAAGATCATTATATCCAGAATGATATTCATGATTTATATATCATATACATATATCTAGTATATTCATGTATTAATAATAGTACATATCATTTTGGGGTAAGAATAAAATGCATCGTTCATGGAGACTGTAAGTCGTACGTACTCATGAACACTACTTTCATTTCTATTTCTTATTTTAATGGACTTAAAACATAATGATACATAGTTATATTATAAATTCAGTATAATATCATATATAATATCATTAAATACATCCTTTTTATGTCCCACATATGGTATTAACGAGTCATATCACTTTGAGGGGGCGGTAGTCCGCACTTCCTCAAATGAAATTATCGCTTTCACCCATAAAAGAAATCATTAAGGTATGTTGTAAAAGAAAAATACATAAGTATGAAGAAAATATAAACATAATGTATATCATATGTAAATACAGTGTCATCATAATGGACACCATGAGAGGCGGTATGTGGTAATTGAACAATTATCGTTTCGTGATGTGTTAGTTGGCCATATATAGAAACATTATGTTTTTCAACCATTAAATGGAGGTGTGTGTATGTATAATTTGAATAATTATAATAATAACATCCTAGTATATTGAAGATACTTGTGTTGTTATAAAATAATTTAATAAAAAGATTTTAGGTGTTGAAGAAGTAAAATAAAATAAAAGAAGTTATGAAAAACCGTTACCTTTAATTTGGGTAACTTCCTTTTGATTGAACCAAAAGGACTTATTAAAGTGCCTTATACCTATGGTAAGGCTTCTAGGAGGAGGATAGGGATGTAGGGAGCTTAACTTGGTTGAGTTTGGACGAGCATAAGGGCTTGATAGGAGTGAGGAATTAGTTATAAGTGGTCTCCTTTTATAAGAGGGAGGAGGGGCTCTTTAGGAAAGTGTGAAAATATTATTTTATTATATAGTGATATTCGGTTTCTAAAGGTCCAAAAATTATTAGAGATGAATATATGATGACTCATGGTCGAAAAAAAATCATACAATAAGAATTGGACATGTTTTCGATATTATTTTAATATTTATAATCTAATTTATTTAAATCAATTATTAATGAGGTAAATACTACATCATTATTATGTCACAAATAATTTAATTTATTCAATGTCTAAAAATTATAAAACAAATAACATGATGTAGTAAATCTTTTTATCTTTCCAAATAATATTTATAGTCAAAAATATTACTTATATTACACCGTATAAAAATTAATTACCTAAAGGTTTTTGTTTTTTTTTTCAATTTTACCTTTACATTGAATTAATTAATCTAAAGTGTCATTACCATTCATAAGTGACTCCATGAGGTCCAAATATCGACCCAAATATGACCATGGTCGTAAATTACACATCTAATAAGGTTAGGACATGTGTTATGGTAATTTTGAATTATTACAATATTCTTTTTACCTTTAATTACTCGATTTACCTTTAACCGCGATAAATAAAAGTAAAACGTTACAATTCACCAAAAAATATTTTTATCTTATGGAACCATAGTTTACTCCTTTATATTAACTGTGTCTCTCGGATTTTCAAAATTTAACTCACAGAAGTAGTAAAATTATGTTTTATGTGAATTTGCAAATTCTCCTAGGAGGTGGGTAAAAGACGATGAATAGTTCAATAAAATTGTATATATCTAATATCATTACAAAATGTCTCAAATGAAATAAAATGAAAATATATAGGTATTATGTATCTATTCGGACCTAAAATGAATTTAAAAAAAATAAATAAATTTTTAAATAAAAAGTCGGTTTTAAACCATAACTCAGTGTTTTTCATTATTTATCAAAAATTGATGTTTTTCAGAAAAATACCAAATATTTATCCTAAGATGTATTTTATATTAAGACTTAAGAAATTATTTCTATTTTTCTAAATTAAAATCATATAATTGTAATTAATTAATTTAAAATTAATTCTCGTTGTTAAAATAAAGTGTGTGTTTTTAAGAAACAGTAACTATCAAAAGATTGATACTTGTTTATGTACCATTTCAAAGAGAAAATAATTATAATAAAAAAATTAGATTAAATGTTAGAAATATATTCTAATTAGACTTTAAAACCAAATTAAATGATAATATAACAATATAAATAAGTTATATTAAATGTCACTTTTGAATTAAAATACAATATTTTTCACTTTTCATTAAAAAATGAACTTTATCGGAAAAATTCCAAAAAATTACACAAAGAAAATTTTGATGTCCCCATTATAATTAATAAATTTTATTAGTCAAATTTAATATATATAATTTTCAAATACTGGATTTAAAAAGGGTTCTCCATTAAAAAGAGGTAAAATTGCATTTTTTTTAAAAATACTTCTTTTATCCAAAAAAATGAATTTGTTCTTAAATTATATCTAAGAAACTCATAATATGGATACTAAAATTATAAGGATTATATAAAGCTCAAAATTCAATTAATACTATTCATATCCACTTTTGAACGGCTTGTTTGGTAAGTCGTTGTGCGCTTGAACTCAGTGTTGCTTGTAGTGCAAGTTATTGAATTTCTTTGAAGAAATAAAATACTATGAAATCATGGGGTGTTACATTCTTCCCACATTCAAAAAAAATCATCTTCACAATTTGAAATTGTTTTTCGAAAATAACATATTGAAAATAGAAAATACCTTTGTGGGAAAACCCACATTGGAGATTGGGTTAATAAGATTTAGTCTTAATTAGAGGAAAAGGGGAATCGAAAAGTCACCACCAAATTATGATCTCGATTTGGAAAAATTGGTGGAAATTAGAGACACATAATTGGAGAAAAAACGTAAATATTTATTAGGAATGATTGAGGTCATCAGTCACTAACAATTGTACAATTAATGGTCTCAAAGCCATTAATATATGTTGGTTTAAAATATCATCGGTTCAACAAAACATAAGGTATTGAGATAACACATTTTTTGTTTTAATATCCCTTACCTAAAGTTTATGAATTAATTTATTCATATAATAAAAGAAGACAAAATATATATATATATATATATATACATGACAAGTAGAGTTCCATCCTTTAACTAATTTCTGCCTCAATTTCATCTTTCACTCTAAAAGATAATAGAACTTATTTTTTTTTCTATTTATCATATTCGTATAGGTTTCCAAAAAAATGAATCTATAATTCATCTATCAGACCCTTTAAAAAAATAAACTACAGTATACAATCCAGGGACTTCATGTAGTCCAGTGGTAGGCGATAAATCCCAATCGTACTATGGTTGTGGTTTCGATTCTCGCAGCTTTGTCCGATTCGACAGATTGTCACATGGTCTGTGTGTTGTCCTTTTTGTAAAAAAATACCTAAATAACCTTAAAAATAGTATCCAATTTCAAAAAAAATCCATACCAACCTTTTGACTTATCCAAAATACTTCTTTCCAAACTCATATTCCAAAATTTATAAGGAAGGTAAACACAATGAAGATCTTTTTTGACATAATAACATGTGAACACATTCATTATTTATTCTATTAAAACATTGCAACATCCAGAATTACCATAAAACTTTATTGATTACATTCATTCTCTCTTATTCCTTTAGAATTCTGGATATAATGCTTCGATCCAAAAAATTTATAAACTCGAACAATGATGGAATATACAAATAATTAATTAGTTTCAAGGTAGTCAAGAATATCCAATATAATTTATCCAAATCAACCATCTCTTATTCCAAAATCACTACCTCATTATCAGGACCATATTAAGGATTACATTTCCTTCAACCATGTATTTTTTTAAAATGTGTAGCTTACTATTAAGTCACTTTTCTTAGAACCATATAATCGTAAATCATCAGTAAAATAGTACTATAGTACAGTCCTTATTTATCTCCATAATTCATATAACCAGTATATCGTAGATACAACACTCAAATGAAATAATTATATAATAACAACAAAATAAAACTAGTTATTACTCTTCATATGAGGTAGTATCATAACTTGATTATTATCAAATAATATCATTTGTGTTATACTATTATGACTGGGAGAGTGATTCGCGTAGTGTCCCAATGCCTTGCAGATGAAGAATTTTGCATTTGAACCCTTTTTCATACCTTTACAATAACATACTTGGTGTCCTTTTTCTCCACACTTATAACAAACTCTAATTCCATTCAAGCATTTAACATGGTGATTCTTTCCATATTTATCACATGTGGGAAACTCCTTCTTTTCCCTCTTCCCTTTATCCATCATTCTCTCTTCCATCATTTTATTATCTTGCTTCCCTTCAAATCCATAAAACTCAGAGAATTATTTACTTATCTTTTTAACACATGATACTATTTCTTCATATGTTGAGAATTCATGGGAGACTATTTATCTTCTAAATGTTGGCTTAACACCTTGAAAGATATGATCCTTCTTACTCTTTGGATCATAAATATTGTTGGAGTTCACATTCCTTCTACTGGACTCCATTTCTACAAAATGACATACACTAGGCCAGTTTATGTATTGTAATAAAAAATTACAAAATTTTAAAATACCTAATGTAAATTGAAAGGTTTATGGATATAATCCATAATCACAAAAAATGTTTTCTTTGAGGAGATATATACTCATAAACCCTTCATAGTGGTTTGTAAAGAAAACGAGAATTATCCTAAGCATATCCCCCGTGAGTGTCGTATCCAAGAGTGCAGCAAGGCCTGTTGTCATGCACCAGTTCCCATTCGAGTCTAGCTCCAAGCGGTGTTTTCAGGTTTTACCCCTAGTTACATCTGTGCTAGAGCCAGCTCTACCTGCTCATATCGAGACAGATATGTATTTCTTGGAAGAATCAAAAAACCTCTATAGTGCCAAAATTCTAGGATGTTCTTATATACTAATCGTCAAATTCTATCTTAGGGTATTGTGATATAATCAGAGTTTATCTTAATATAGTTTCCAAGGTTATTTCTAAACATCCTCTGATACCAACTGTAACGACCCGACCCCAATTACCTAGTGTCGGTGAATTACTTTAATACATTTTCATGATTACAAGTAATCATGTCCCGAAGGACCGATCGGTTTACCAGTCTTAGAAAATGGATTACATACATGAACATTACATTACAAATTCTAACAAACAACATTTCATAGATAGTGATTTTCAAACACCATTAATCTATTTATCTTAAACTTGCATATCAATCATAATACACTTTTTGGAATTCTTGGAAAAATAAAACATAGAAAGGGGTGAGCTCAAACGATCAGTAAGGGTAAGAAATATAGTGGAAGATTACATAAATATCAAGCACGATGAATAATTGAAACCAAATGCCTTTTCCAATAATAAACATGAATACTTTTATGGAAGTAATATGAGATGAGTAAATAATTCCATAATAAAACATATCATGGGTATTCTACTAGTCGAATGACCACATGAACCATCAATATTATTTTCATAATGAGGGAATGCATAATGCCAGAAATTCTGATACATTTTGTCCAGGACATGGCCAAGACATCTAAAAAATTATTAATGCCTCTTCCAAAACCATATATAAAAATTGGGAAAGGTCCTCGGCAAATTCCACATCTAGTTTTCTCATGAGACCTACCAATGCATCGAGGACTTTTAGCAGGCTCCACCTATCACTTACTATGTCCAATACATTCCTCATACGACAAGGTTGAAACATAACATAAACATTTGTATTAAAACTAGCTTACGAAATGTAAATACTTTAACTATAAACCATGAGTGGTATAAAAATAACAAATCCATAGTTACAAATATCCCTAAACCATCGATAAAATATAGAATATTTGTATCACATTAAATAAACATCAAACAAGTTTGAAATCCATCAAAGGATGTTGACATAGATGAAAATTATTTGTAAAACTCTTTGTGACAAATATCCCTTTTTCTTGAAAACATTTAAATGTTACATAGTTTAGAAAGGAATACATTTAAAGACATTTTTCAGTCAATGTGTCCCATACCACTTTGAAACTTTTGAAAGGAATTAAAATTTTTAAAACATTCATGTCCATATAAATAAATCCTTAAAAACCATTGTGAAAACATGGACATTAATGAGAATGATTTAGAAGAATAAATATTTAAAACAATTAAAATGATGTTTTAGAAACAATTCCCTTAAAAATAATCCCTTTTAAAACACTTATATGAATCATTTACATGGATAGTAAATATGTCCCAGAAGATACTTATGCAAAAAACAACCTCGGATAATAAAGAGATTGTGAAATCAACCCTTACCAATTTGGTAACTTACAAAACATATACCCCATGAAAGAAGTATCATAAAATGAATATGTAAATAAACATAAATTAAAGTTTATTACACAATGAATAAAATTATGACCAGTACATACACCACACAAAAGGTAATAGTGGCAATATGACATGAATCCCACGAGAATAAGAAGTGAGATTAAAACCTCTTACCTTATGTTCGACTTGACCCGTAATTTCTTTAATATCCTGAATAATAAACAAAAGTAAATTTATAATTTCTTAAGAACCTTTTTAAATTTTATTATTCCTTTTATATCACTAATTACCATGTTATAAACATTCTATAATCATTTATGTTAAAAACGCTCATTTTGTCGATATTTGGTACTTGAGTAAAAAATGAACACCTTATAGTGACAAGTTGTTCAAATGGTGAAAAGATCATTATATCAAGAATGATATTAATGATTTAGATATCAAATATTTCATATATATCCAGTATATACATGTATTAATAATATAACATATCATTTTGGGGTAAGAATGAAATGCACCGTTCATGGAGACGATAAGTCGTACGTACGCATGAACGCTACTTTCATTTCTATTTCTTATTTTAATGGACAAAAAACATAATGATAAATAGTTATATTATAAATCTAGTATAATATCATATATAATATCATTAACTACATCCTTTATATGTCCCACATATGGTATTAACGAGTCATATCACTTTGAAGGGGCGGTAGTCCGCACTTCCTCAAATGAAATTATCGTGTTTACCCATAATAGAAACCATTAAGGTATTATATAAAAGAAAAAAAGAAGAATTAAGAAAACCTAAACATAATATATATAATATATAAATATAGTGCCATCATAATGGACACTATGAGTGGCGGTAAGAGGTAATTGGACAATCATCGTTTCGTGAGGCATTAGTTGGCTATTGACAGAAACATTATTTTTTTCACCCATTAGATGGAGGTGTGTGTAAGTGTAATTAGAATCTTTATCATAACAACATCCTAGTATATTGAGGATACTGTTTTTGTTATAAAATATAGTTATAAAAATATTTTAGGGGTTGAAAAAGTAAAATAAAAGAAAAAAAGTTGAGAGATACTAATATCTTTAATTCGGGTAACTTCCTTTGGTTTGAACCAAAAGGACTTTTTAAAGTTCCTTCTGCCTAAGGTAAGGCTTCTAGGATAAAGATAGGGATGTAAGGAGCTTAATTTGGCCGAGTTTGGACGAGCGCAAAGGCTTGAGGTCTGTGAGTAATTGGTTATAATTGGTCTCCTTTTATAAGGTGGAGGAGGTGCTCTTTTGGAAAGTGTGAAAATATTATTTTATTATACAATGATATTCGGTTTCTAAAGGTACAAATATAACTGTCGTCAAATATAAGATGACTCATGGTCCAAATAAAATCATCAAATAATAATTGGACATGTTTTGGATATTTTTTTAATATTTATAATCAAATTTATTTAAATCATTTATTAATGAGGTAAATACTGCATCATTATTATGTCATAAATAATTTATTTTATTTTATGTCTAAAAATTTGATAAAAAATATCATGATGTAGGAAATTGTATTATATTTCAAATGAATATTTATAGTAACAAATATTACTTATATAACACCATATAAAAATTAATTACATAAAGGGTTTTTTGTCAATTTTACCTTTATATTAAATTAATTAATCTAAAGTGCCATTATCATTCATTAGTGCCTCCATTGGGGTCCCACAATGTACCCAAATATACCCATTATTGGACATTACTCATAAAATAATGTTAGTACATGTGTTAAGGTGAACTTGAATTATTACAATATTCGTTTTACCTTGAATTACCCTATTTACCTTTAACAGCAGTAAATAAAAGTAAAACATTACTATTCCCCAAAAATTATTTTTATCTTATTCAACAAAATTTTACTATTTTATATTAACCGTGTCTCTCGGAATTTCAAAATTTAACTAACAGAAGTGGTTAAATTAAGTTTTACGTGAATTTGAAAATTCTTCTATGAGGTGGGTAAAAGACAGTGAATTTTTCAATAAAATATTATATATCTAATATTATTAAAAAATGACTCCAATGAATTAAATTGAAGATATATAGGTATTATGTATCTATTATTACCTAAAATACATTTAAATAAAATAAATAATTATTTAAATAAAAAGTCGGTTTTAAACAATAACTCGGTGTTTTTCACTATTTATCAAAAATTGATGTTTTTCAGAAAAATACCAAATATTCCACCTAAGATATATTTGATATTATGAATTCAAAAATTATGTATATTTTTCTAAATTCAAACCATTGAAGTGGAATTAATTACATTAAAATTAATTCAAATTGTTAAAACAAATAGCGTGTTTTTTAGAAACAATAACTATCAAAAGATTGATACTTGTTTATGTCCAATTTCAGAGTGAAATTAATTCCAATAAAAAAAATTGGATTAAATGGTAATAATATATTCTAATTACACTTTTAAACCAATTAAAATGATAATATAACCATATAAATAAATTAGATTAAATGGAACTTGGGAATTAAAATACAGTATTTTTTACTGTTCATTAAAATATGAACATTATCAGAAAAATTAAAAAAACTTACACAAAGTATGTTTTGATGTACCCATTATAATGAATAAATTTATTTAGTAAAATTGAATATATATATATATTTCAAATATTTGAATTAGAAATTGTTCTCCATTAAAAGGCGGTAAAATTTCATTTTTTTTAAAAATACTTCTTTTATCAGAAAAAATGAATTTGTTCTTACATTATGTCTAAGAAGCTCATAATATGGATTATAAAATTAGTAGGATTATATAAAGTTAAAAATCCAGTTAATACTATTATTAACCGCTTTTGAACGGCTGGTTTGGTATGTCGTGGTGCTCTTGAACTCGGCGTTGCATGTAGTGGAAGTTATTGAATTGCTTTGAAGAAATAATGTACTATAAAATCTTGATGTGTTACAGCTTTGTCTGACACGATGGGTTGTCATGCGGTCTACATGTCGTCATTTTTCAAAAACTATATAATTTTTTAACATTTCAAAAAATAGTTAAATTATTCAAAAATAACCATAACATATTTTAACCACAATGTTTATCTAATCACTTTCATTTTTCATCCCAAAATGAATTATCCTTTAATTTCCTCAAATTTAAGGATCATATAAACCCAAATGGTTCTTTATAACAATATAAACAAAAAAAATATAATTATTCCATGAATAAAATTTTCATTTATCAAACTTCAGGGTAACACATACTTTAAAAAGTCTTCTAATGTAATCCCATCATCAAAAGAGCCTTAAGAAATTTAAGAATTTCACTATCCAATAATATACAATAACACATGAATCCCATATATGTTTACTTCTTACTCATTCAACATTTTTCATGATGCATTTCCCATTACATTCAAAATTACTCTGAATTACATCATTCCTACAAAAAAATTATGAATCATATCCTATGATTCAATAATGTCAAAACATATGTTAAGAAATAATCCATACCTTTCATTGGTCATTGTCATTTTCTTCATCCACAATCGGAATGGAAATAGGTGTTGGTAAAAGTATATTTGTATGATCATTGTGATCCCATTCCTGAAACTTATTCACACGAAATCTCTTTGTATAATGACCATGCAAACCACATTTAAAACATTCAACTGATCCCTCATAAAGAACATCTTTCCCTTTCCTAGAGTCAACTGGATGCTTCCTTTTACCATGGAAGGTTCCTGCTTTATGACCTTCATTTCCACATCTATAGAATACTCCCGTCCCATTGAAACATTTTCTTGGGTGTTTGCATCCACATCCTAGACACATTGGTTTTTGAACAGATATACCTTTATGATTATTACCTGAACTTCTGTGGGAATTTCTTTCTCCCATATACGATGCCTTATAAAAATCACCAAGGTTCAAGCGGTCAATAATGACTCCAGATAGTTGGTTGAGAATAACCATAAGAGTTATCATTGCAGCTCCCATTTCATTTAATTTCTCATTCAGAAAACCATCACAGTTTTATTTACATCCATTTTTACTTTGATGCCTGCTAGATCCATCCATTGACTAAAACCAAAAATCTAAGTGTGAGTATATATGTAAAATAATCATATAATATCATATGAGGAGGGTAAATACTAATATATACTTATTCATGTTATCTTAAACTCATTCACTTTATCTAAAATAACTATGACTATTTCTAAAATCTTTACCATTATGGTAATGTCACTTATGCTTAAAGAATACCCTAACCTCTAAAGTTATCTAAACTGACCAATGATACCAACTATAAGAACCGGACTTAAGAAATTACATAATATTGAATTAAATGAATAATTCACATTGAGGATCTTTTCCGGTTTATAGTTTTAGAGAATTATTCTATAACTATTACAAAACAACATGAATATTAAAAGTAGACGCTACTACTCAAGGTCCATTTTTTTCATAAAATAAAAACACTTAAAAAGAAACATGTCTAGTTCAACGTTTTAGACTAAACTTCTTTTCCTTGATCCCGTCCTTGACCATATTCATCTTTAAGTCCTGTGTAAAAAAATTTCAAAAACTTGGGATGAGCATAAAAAGATTAGTAAGGTTAACTTATGAAATCATAATATTTATGAATAACACACACAAATAATAAATCATAAATTTTACTTATGGAATCCATATCAAACATACATTGTAGCTATCATAGATACTTAGGTAGTTACACTTGTAATACCCATAAAAATATATTCCCTAAATCTCTTAGGAGAAAAATCATGTTTACCTCTGTCACGTTACCCAATGCATTGTAGATATTTCTCGGGCTCACCTGCCCTAGATTTTTCATGGAACCACCCATATATGTAAACAATGCCCAATAACCATAAAATAATCATAACTGATAAAAAAATTATGAAGGAATGATAAGATTTCCACAGTCCAATATATCAAATCATGATATTAAATAAACAATGCTATTTCAAATCATTTTCAAAACCATTTAAAAAGAGATTTTTTAATCAAAGTGTTTCATACCACTTTCAAGATTTTAAATGAATTATAATTTGAAACCATTATTTTCCATATAAATAAATCATAAATCTCATTTTTAATATATGGAAGTTAATGAGAAATATTTAAAATAATAAATCTTTTAAACATTTAAAACGATATTTTAGTAAATGATTTTTTTAACAAAAAGAGAGATGCTTGAATAGAAATAATTGAGGAATAAAATTTAATAAAAACATTATAATATCATTAGAATGAATGTATTATAGATATAATATTTCAATTTATAGTTTATACACCATATAAGAGTGAATTGTTGTATAACAACAATGAAGTCTTAGTGGAAATGTAAATTGAGATGAAATCCCTTAAAAAGAAGGTATCATTAAAATAAGGATAAATAAATCACATAATTATGTGTGAAAAATATAAATAAACCCAATATAAGTGGATATTATGTTTAGATCAATCAGAGGTCGTTCAGACATATTTATAGGAATACATATTCAATAAGTACAAGTTGAACCCAAAGAATTGAAATTGGGTTAAGATGTTCCTTTGTGAAAATCCGACAGCCTAACAACGTCACCTTAAAATTGAGAAAATATGTTGGCAAGATAAAAAGGGTATATAATAATTTGGACATAAATTTTACATCAATGAGGATATAGAATAACATATCCCAACATAATATGATTTAAATTAAAAGACATAACAAAAGGAAGTACTTTAAAAATAGGAGGGTGAAAGGTTTCCTTACTAATTTGGTAACTTACAAAACATATTACACATGAAAGAAGGATCATACAATGAAGATTTAAATACTCATAAATTAAATTATATTACGCAAAAGTAAAATCATGGGCAGTACATACACCACACAAAAGGAAATAGAGTCAAATATAGAATGAATCTCATAGGAATAAAAAGTGAGATGAAACCCTTTACCATGTTGAAATCAACTAAGTCGTATCACCAAAAGTTAATAACCACAAAATGAAATATAGAATTCCATGAATATAAATAAATTCATGATAATATATATCAATGGCAGTATACATTACATCAAATGAAATAAATAATTGGTGAACAATGGAATCTCATGGAATTAAAAGTGACATATGAAATCCCCTTACCGCGTTGTAATCAATCGATTCGTGTGAACAAAAGTTAATATCCACAAAAATAAAGACAGAATAACATGAATATAAAGATAATAATTATAATATATATAAAATGGTAGTACAAAATATTCCACATGCAATGAATAAGTGGTGAACAATGAAAATTTCCCGGAATTAAAAGCGAGATAAAAAATCCCATACCTCGTGTCCGCCATGATTCGTTTGTTCCTTTTTTCTTCCTAAATAATAAAATAAAGATAATTTATACTTGCTTAAGAACCTTTTTCAAGATTATTATTCCTTTTATATCACTTATTATTATGTTATAAACTTTATTTAATCTTTTAAATTATTAACATTCGTTTTGTCGATATTTAGTACTTGAGTCAAAAATGAACAACTTATAATTACAAGATGTCCATGTGGTCAACAATCCATTATCTCCAGAATGATATTCATTATTTAGATTTCATATAAATCATATATATCCAGTATATATATGTATTTATAACAGTACATAACGGAGATAAGAAATAAAATGCACCGTTCATGGAGACGGTAAGTTGTACGTACTTATGAACGCGAATTTCATTTCTATTTATTATTTTAATGGAATTAAAACATAATGATACATAGTTATATTATAATTACAGTATAATATCTTATATCATATCATTAATTACATCCTTTATACATCCCACATATGGCATTAACGAGTCATATCACTTTGAAAGGGTGGTAGTCTACAATTTCTCAAATGAAATTATTATCTTTACCCATAAGGGGAACCATAAAGGAATGATATAAATGGAAAATACAAAAGAATAAAGAAAACATAAACATAATATATATCATATATAAATTCAGTTCTATAATATTGTCCACCATGAGAGGTGGTAGAAGGTATTTGAATAATCATCATCTTCTAAGGCGTTAGTTTCCTATCGACAGAAATAGTATATTCTTCACCCATTAGATGGAGGTGTGTGTAAGATTAGTTCGAATATTTCTTATAAAAACTTCCCATTATATTGAGGATACTTGTTTTGTTATAAAATAAAGGAATAAAAACAGTTTAGGGGTTGGAGATGTAAAATAAAATAAAAGAAGTTTAGAGAAACGATTACCTTTAATTTGGTTAACATCCTTTGGTTTGATCCAAAATGACTTTTTGAAGTGCCTTATGCCTAAGTTAATGCTTCTAGAAGGAGTAGAGGGATTTATGGATCCTAATTGGGTATATTTTTTACGATCCTAAAGCCTTGAGAGGGATGAGGAATTGGTTAGAAGTGGTCTCCTTTTATAAGGTGGAGGAGGGGATCTTTAGGAAAGTGTGAAAATATTATTTTATTATATATTTATATTCAGTTTCTAAAGGTGAAAAAATAATTATAGATGAAGATAAGATGACTCGTGATAAAAATAAAGTAATCCAATAGGAATTGGACATGTTATGGATGTAATTTTAATATTTAAAATCTTATTTATTTAAATGATTTATTAATGATGTAAATACTGCATCATTATTGTGGCATAAATATTTTAATTTATTGGATGTCTAATTTTTTTAAAAAAATACCATGATGTATGAAATATTTTTATATTTCCATAGAATATTTGTAGTCAAAAATATTACCTATATAACACCATATAAATATTAATTTACAAAAATATTTCTATTTATGTCATTTTTGCCTTTACATTAAATTAATTAATCTACAGTGTCATTACCATTTATAAGTGGCTCCATGGGATCTCAAAATAGACCCAGAGATTCTGATGGTCATAAATGACTCATCCAAGAAGGATCGGACAAGTGTTAAGGAAAGTTTTAATTATTATAATTTTCTTTTTACCTTGAATTACCTTATTTACCTTTAAACTGAAGTAAATAAGCCAAAAGTTACTATTCACCAAAAATTATTTTCATGTAATTGAACCAAATTTTACTTAATTATATCAACCATGTATATCATATTTTTGAAATTAAATACACATAATCTGTAAAATTTCATTTAAATAAAAAAGTCCATTTTTTAACTACTACTAAGTGGTTTCACTATTCATCAAAAATTTATGTTTTTCATAAAAATACGAAAATTCAGCCGAATCTATATTTAATATTACAAAGTCATAAATTATGTCTATTTTACCAAATTTTAAACATATAATTTGCATTAATTAATTTAAAATTAATTCTAGTTGTTAAAACAAATAGCATGTTTTTAAGAAACAAAAGCTATCAAAAGATTGAAACTCGTTTATGTCCAATTTCAAATTGAAATTAATTCCAATGAACAAAATTGGTTTAAATGGTAAAAATATATTCTAGTTATACTTTAAAACCAATTAAAAAGATAATCTAACCATATAAATAAATTACATTAAAATTTAGTTTTGAATTAAAATACAATATTTCCACTATTCATTAAAAAATGGACATTATGAGAAAAATTCCAAAAAATTTACAAAAATTAAATTTTGATGTACCCATTCTATAATTAAATAGTTTTAACCATTAAAAGGCAGTAAATAGGCCTTTAAATTTAAATTATCCTTAAAATTGGATTTATTAACATTTTAAGCCTCTAAATTTTATTGGATAAGTGTAAATACATTTAACAAACATTTATAATCATATTGTAGTTAGTTTTTCTTTCGTCCCTACTAATACAATGGATAGGAGTTAACTGCCATTTAAAATAATAATATTATATTATTAGTGTGCAATTTAAGATTTCCAAGAAACCGGTTGTTTCATATTGGGTATGCTATCGAACATAGAAACCTATTTAAATAAAAATTAATATTTAATTATGGAATATTAATAAATAAGAAAATGTCAAATTCATTATTTTCCAAGGATGTAACAGCCTCAATCTTTGAAAAAAATGTTTCTAACAAATTTCATTAACAAAATTGAACCGAATATCATTTAATTATCATAAAACATACTTAAATTTATCCATATTAGAAGGAATCATAAAGGTAGAATAAATTGAATATTAGACTAAAAAATAATTAAAGAGGGGCTGCTGGTTGAACTTTTTTGACATGGATTTTAGTCCATACATGAACTATATGATAGTCTTTGGGAGCCTAAAAACATTGTGTGAAACACCCTAATATTTTTAAATATGAACATCATATTCAATAGGTAGTACTCCATAAAACACTAGGCATAGAATGGAATCAAACTACCCATAAAATCTAAGGGAACGAATAGTACATACTAAATTATGAAAATTAGTGTTATCTTTTGATAATAAAAAAATAAGGATCAATTAAAATAAAAACAAATGTTTTCTAAAAAAGTAAAAAAATTTCTAAAATAAGGTATGTTCTTGATTGGAGAAAAAAAATGCAATTAATTTCTATGCCATTGAGAAAATATATTTTAAAAAATAAAACTAATTTCCTAAATCAGAATACCAAAATTATCTTAGGTTAAATAATTGTGATATATCATAAAATTTTCTGTTTTGATGAGTAATAAAAAATCTAAATTTTAGTTGAAAACATTTTTTTCATTTAAATTATGAATAATCTTATGTTATTTTTTTTGGTTTCACATTAAATTTAGTTCAATATTATATTAATTAATCGAATTTATTTAACTTGGATCCTTTTCATATATAATTTTGATATAAAAACATTGTAAACTATATAATATTTTATCTTCAGACACCACATTCTCATCCAAACTATTGAATTAATTTTAAATATAAATTTTCAAAATATTTTAATTTAATTCCAAAAAATGGATTCCATATTTGGAACCAGATAAATATATAATGTCTCATAATTTAATATTAATCTTTGACCAAAATTAATTGTGAAAATAGTGAAAATAATTTACAGTCCTTAAGGTAAAAATGGATTTAACAGGGGGTTGAACAAAAATGATTAGGGATTAAAATTACCTACATACATTTACAACACCCATTTTCCAAAATTAATTCAACATTAGCTCTTACAGATTTAATAGTGGACCATTTGATGTCTTTTCTCATGATAAAAAACTTTTTATGATTGAATCGTATAAAAATAATACATGTGTGCCACTCACCTCACTTATAAAAGGCCCCGACTCTCTATAATTATTCACACAATAAAACCACTTTGGATTATCTAATAACTTCTTAAATGAAATCTAAACATCAATACCCACATCCAAGATTCCTTATTTTGTTAATTAGGCCAAAATAGGATGGAATATGGTGTAATACTATAGAAGACACAATAATAAAAGGTAATGTTCTTCGACAAGCATCATTATTTTATTTTATTCTCCACCTCCTTAAATTATAAATACACAAATATTATATAATAACCTAAATATATTATATATTCTAGGATTTTTTTAAAATAATTTGATGAAATGAATCCATCTCCAAATTCTTCAAATGTTTTATGGAATCATCAATTATGTGTACAACAAATTATCGCCTCACAAACCAATGTCAATCATTTTTCCAATTCATCCACTCACTATAGGGAATGATAATGGATATAAAGTATATATTTGATATTTTTAACCTAATTGTAACTATGGTGTTGATACATGATATATATCTTTTAACATTCCATTTTATCATATATGTGATAATGTCCATCGTGTGTATGGAAAACCACTCTCTCACGAAGCGATGTGTTTTGTCTTTTTCTAATGCTTTATATTGAATGTGGTAATGATAATGTTAATAAAGATGTATTATTTCAATGAAATAAATTTTATATTAAATAATATTTTTAATTTATATGTATAATATATCACTTTATTTCTTATCTTTTCACTCACATAAAGGTGATAACATCGTTCATGTACATTTGGGAGACCACATTCATGAAGCTATGTGACTCTATTTTCACCACCAGAACACATGGTTGATAAATTTATGTATATATATATATATTTATATTATTAATATTTTATATATGATATTTTTATCATTATAAATATATAATATGTTATTTTATCCCCAAAATGATCATTGGAAAATGGGATTGTTACAAATGTGTACTTACCGCCCAACGTCTTCATGATTGTAACATACCATATTTCCCATAACTATATTTAATGATGGGTTTTAAATGTAATAATTACATATTGATATTATAATTATTATGTGACTATTATTTGGATATGATATAACATTACGATATGCACAAAAACCAAATCATTAGTAACAAACTTTGAATCAGAAAATAAGGCAATTAACACCCAAAACAATGAAAATAATGAAATGTTTTTAACAAAAGGGAGGTAAATGTGGAAAGTGGATCAAATATGACAATATAAATATGATATTAGTTGGGGTATATATTAATCACATTGCTAAAACCATTATAATGGATGTTAATGTATGTTTAACTAAAGGAATGTTTGAGGTACAATATTTCGTCTCTAGTTACATTCCATTGAGACTTACTTTTTAAATACACTCCAACTCTCTTCTATATTGTGTATATTTTTCCCCTATGATATGTAATATCATTACTAGTTAATAATTAATGGATTTTTAATTTCAATTTGAATCGTTTATTTCATGTGGATTAGATTTGAACACTACCAAGTAGTTATACAATATCACTTTCTGTTTTTATTTTTAACTTGCTCTTGAGACAATCATGTTCATTAATAAATTTTCATCGTAAATTACATTTCTATTAAATATAAATATCCTTGATTGATGTATAATAATATTTTATAAACCATATAATATTATTACATATAGTTTTTACAATGAATGTTATTTTATTGACTCGGTAAATATTGATAAATAAGTATCCTTTACTAAATACACATTATATATGATAAGAGATTTTTATTCATAATTTATATCATATTTTTTATATAATAGGAATGATTTGAACCTATAGTGATTTATTGTTTCCCGTATAATATATCCCCTTGATGCAGCGATAACATTCTACTTAAAAAATAAATTGTCTAAATTAAATGGGTTTCTAAATATTGTATTTATCCATTTGTGTGAAAGTATTTATAGTTGAGTTATCATGATTCCTAAGATCCTGAAATAAAATTATTTAAAATTCTTTTAAATAATAATTTATTTTTAATTTCCTATGACATTTTCATAATGATATTAACTATGGATTCATTTTATTCCCAGATTATTGACTAAATTTAATGTTTTTTAGTTGTTTATGTTTCAATATTGATAATATCTCCTCTTATCATGTGGTCAGGTTATATTAATGGAAAAAAATTTGGTTATTTATCTTTACATATTGATTATTCATTATTGATACATGATAGCCTCTAATGTACATAACACTTACTCATTATCGAATCTCATTTTTATTTTATTTTATTTCCATGGGATATGTAGAAGAGATATTTGAAGGTGCTTTCAGAGATTCATTTTATTTACTACTATTATATTTTTTTCTATTTCCTTTCAAAATGTAAAATGAGTTTCTTGTATTTTTCTTGTTCTACCAAACTACCAATAGGATTATTCCTTTGGGATTCAACCCAATGTATTTATGCCAATTTAAAAATTCAATGCAACATTACTATGATACTGGGGTCCAGGTCACTCTAATGTTCATGGGAACTACACTACTTACAAGATCATCCAATTTAGTTGTGTCCCTCTTTTTATTCTCCCATATTTAAAAAAACATGTAACTTATCATAAAAACCAATATGATATCAATAAAGTCTACATTTCCACAATTTAAAAACAAAACATATTGGAATAAATTTAAATTGGATCCAAATTTCATAAGTCAGCCGAACAATCTATGATAACTCTAAGATGGGAATAAGGAAATATTTTCTAGGATCTTCTCAAAATTACATATATATTTAATATTATCCAAAATTATATCTACCATTACACCCTAAATATGAAAGGCTAGTTTCAAGAACCGATCCTCTCTATAAACATAGGATCTGATACCATTTTTCACAAATAATCCCTAGAACCCCTTTAATTGGTAAGTTAAGATGGAAAGTGAAATCATATGAGGTTTCATCATAATCAAACAAATCTAGTGAAAATAAATAAACATTATGATGTAATTTCATGGGAATTATTTCTCCCGAAGTATGTAAATATATATATATATATATATATATAAAATTCCTCTATTAATTGACATTATCTTGTATACGTTTTATTCCCACACCATATAGATATGTTGAATAAAATAAAATCAAATAAAATAAAGGAATTGATATAAATAAACATCCATGAAATAACAACATTATGGAATGTTTAAAAAAACAAATATATGAGATCAATATGAAGGAGTGGGGTTGATGATATATAAAACAAGTGTTTAAAGGAAATATAGATACCAAACTGAGAAAATATTTATGACATAATGTCACTATCCAACACTAACACCTTCCCCATGAAGATCCTAAATTAAATAGTCACTAATATGAATCATTGTGAGTGAAACCATACGTTAAATATTTTTAAGCAGGAGAACATACCCGAGTATGTATCCTCCCGATAACCATTTAATAGTTTTTAATAATAAAATCCATTCATTCTTTTTTTAAAATATATCATATGACTATTCCTTTTAGTAATTTTGAAAATAAATCACATATAGAAACTTAAATTTTATTTTCATTTGAAACCCAAATTTAGATAGTTAAAACCCACAATCATGCATAAATTAACAATTAGAACAATTTAACTCCCAAATAAATAATATAATTTCAAATCCAATAGAAAATTTGAAAATAAAAATTTTTTTATTGAAGAAGGATGATAAACCACTTTGATATACACATACATCTGATGAAGGATAGTAAGATCCAATAGTGGTTACACAAACAAAAAGAATAAATGACCATAGAGTGGTAGTAAATTAATCCAACAATAAAATAATAACCCAAATTAAACACCACATTAAACAATAAATGGAATGAAATTAAATTTATAACATTATCGTAGTAGTGGCCCCATAAATCAATGTTCATTATAACATGGAATACCCTTACACTTGATGATAGAATTAGAACATATCCAATTTCACACATGACTATATAAGGAATAAAATACATATACTAGTGATGTGGTACTACTATTAATGGTAACACCCAATCTAGTTTGAATACAATATTTTATGAATTCCCTTTTTCTATACACGTGAAGATGCACTAAATAGTGACCCATCATGTATCATAGTTTATGTATTGTTGTATGATATTTCAAGGCTTGGGAAGGAATTTCTTTCCTGGTGATACTTATACTAGTTCCCTTTAATTTATATCATTCAATACAATGATTAATAAAATTGGTAGGGGAAGTAATAATATTGATTCAACCTCATAATTCGCAAATAACATATAAAATACCCTCAAATCATTTCCCAGCATACTAATAACAATATACTATTTAGTTAACATAGATCTTGGTTGAAATAAAAATAGATAAGGGATAATCCAATGTCACTATAATAAAGAATCTATAGGGCCTGGATTCCTCTTAATTATATAAAACAATGAAATTTCATTGTATGTTACCAAATGGGACTCTTACAGATTCATAGAAACCAAAATAAACGTATATGTTTATGAGATAAATTCCAAAAACCAGTCAGGTATATAATCGATAAGAAGAAATGAAAGCACCAATAAAAGTAGATATCAACTTGAATATAAAAAAAAATTTCATTAACATTTAACGAAATACTATATTGACAACACAATAATATGAAAATATTTTATACATAAATGAAAATGGCCGAAAAAAAACATTAAAATTATTCTTATATATCTCTTGTAATCAATGTTTTTATGTTTAATGAATTATGCATGGATCATCCTGTCGTAAACTGGGTGATGATGGTATAGTAATAGGTTGAACCTTGGCATGATTATTAGAACCAGACTTCATCATAACTAATTTTTTTATTCCACACCCTATGGTTTTTCTATTAATTAACCATGAGGAAGATATGGAAAAAAATAAAATAATAGAGGGAATGGATGATGGAGACTATAATTATGTTAAATCCATCAAAAATAAAAGAAAAAATATTGAAAACATGGACTCAGTATTGGGTGGTGTTCTTATGGATCCCCTTGCATTTTTCATGTTATTGAGGGGGATCTGTTTAAAAGGATTAAGCCATTAAAGGCTAGAATATAAATTTTAAAAATTTTGGTAACTATATGAGGTTTATGGTCTGGACACCTGGTTTTCCAACAAATGATCCAATCATCCTCTATTTGTTGGACTCACCTAAAAATATACAAGGTTGAGACACATTATTTAGTAAACCATGCTCTAACCACATTGAATTAATTTTTTGAGATGTTCAAACCATTATATGATTAGTTGTGTAATCAGTACTAACTGTGTTCCAATAATGAACCTAACTATAAAAGTGAAAAAATTCTAAATTTTTAACACGTTTAACCTAAAAATTATTAAAAAGATGAAAATAAATAAATAGAAAAAATATAACAGAAATTGGATGTTGAGGTGTGGCATGAATGTCATGAACTATCCTGGGTTCCTTGGTAACATGGTAACCATAATGGCTGTGACATAGACTGAAGGGCATTCCCAATCCTTGCAGGGTGGTGAATAACACCTAGTATCCAACAACATGCAAGTGTGAATAAATTTTACTGAAAATAAAAAATAAAAATATAAACTAGATAGTTTGAATAACAAAATAAACTCCACTGGTAGTAATGTACAAGAATGAAATAGGGAATAAATAATCCTAAATTACTACAATCAATGAACCAAAATTAGGAAATCAACCCCAATCCCTAGGGACATAACTCACCATGTCCATGGTTTAACACCTAGATCCACCTCCATGAGATCATTCCGCCTTTCTAAAACATGGAATGATATAATCTAAAAACACCTGAAGTCACAATTATGGTGTGTGAAAAAAATCCTAGTATGGTCTCACTGAGGATTTGATAACTATTTCAAAATATAGGTTAACCAAAATAAATCATTCAATTTCAGATAATGTGGTTTGGAATTTTCAGCTATATTTAAAAAAATAATTCAATAATGTTTAAATGATGGAAAATACATTTAGGAATAGCTTTAAAATGAATGGATTATTTCTAAAAAAAAATTGAATAAATAATTTTTTTATATAAAATAGTTTATATAAATTCATAAGCCACATATGAAGTTTTACAACATTAACATACATTGATATCTCAAATATAAATAACATGTGAGAAACATCGTTATCTTATTAGTAGGTATGGTAGTATTTCTATCTAAAGTACACTACCTTTTCTAAGTGTCTCATAAATATGTGTATACACACACTCTCTAAAACTAGATAAAGGTGACTCATCACAATACCATCAAGGATGTGATCCGCTACATATATGTTTTAGAATAGTGAAATAGTGTATAGTGTGTCCAAATAACCCACAAATTATCTAAGGAATAAATTTTCTCTTACATAATAAATTTTGGTAAATTTATTTCAATACATCTTAAAAACATTTTAATTCCATTATTCGATTTCAGTTCCAAATTTCCATGTAAAAAAATTGGGTTTTAATAATAAAGAAACCTCTTTAACAATATAAATCAATTGGGTTTCTATAAAACCATTTTAATCCCTTTTCACATGTATGAAATCATGTCAAGACCAATTAAATAAATTTTATAATTCATTTTAACAATTAAATTCAACAATTAAATTCAAATTATTTCCTTATAATCTTCATTTTAAATTAAACAAATTAAATCAAACTATTTTAATAAAAACACTTCAGTTCAATGGAATTGGTTTTTTCAAAAATTATTCTGCTAAAACCATTTAAAATAATATATTTCAAAAGAATTATATTTTGAAAAATAAATTGAAAACAGGTTTGAGAAAATTAAATTGAATCAAAATTTTAAATTAATAAATAAATTTCAATGTTAATCTATTTGGATAAACTGGAAAGAATCACCTACATTTTCCCAAAACCGAACACTCATAATAACACCCTTCAATGGGAACATTGGTGTTGATGAAAAAAAACATAACCTAGAGATGAGATCCAACATCACATAGAATAGATCCATCAATATGTGGATTATATATTTAAATCCAAAAGGTGGAGAGGTAGATAAAGCCTATCAATAAGAGAGAATGCTTACTCAGAAATCATATCGCAAGAGAAACAATGTTTGAATACTGAACAAGAGTATATGAAAGGGTTGGAAGTATTCAAGAATTCCTAGGTATGGCCTTAGATTCAATAAGTTGAAATTGTAGTGGAGGATGAAATTAAAACTCATCCACACTACCTATCTAAAAAACATAGTTAGGATATTTCATGACATGTAATTCCATTTGTCTTCGTAAAAAAGTTATTTCTTGTAAAGACCAAAAAAAATGTTTTATTAAATTGAAAAAATTTGTTAAATAACCCAATACTAGTAATGTCTAGTCATGAATTGTAATCATCACAGTGTGAACCCTATTACAGCCTAACTCCAGAAACAATTACACATCATATAACCTAGTTACCAGATGTGTAAACCTCATGTAGCACATATAATGTGTCGGTTAAAGCTGAGAGTCCAACAAATATCTTTCTTCACCATTATAGGTATTCTCATAATTCATTCTCAACCCTTCCTGGTCAACGTTAATTAAGGAACAGAATAATGATAATGTCATACCTTTTAGATCTCTAATGGGATGTTATAACCTCCCCACTATAAAAAAATTCTATCACGAGAAACCCTATGAAGAATATTCCATTAAAAAAAATGATTCCACTACTCTGTCATCAGTACCTCACAATCCCATATATTATTACTATCTTATCCATAATCCCATATCACATGACCCAAATGTATCATCCTTCCATGATGTTCCTTGGTCTCATAACCAACTATCTTGACTAGCCATTTAGTCAAAGTTAAATCATGTTCATCCTCCGGATCACTCCAGCTCAAAAGAGGATATGGATTAGATAAACACATTCTTAGCTATGATACATGGAATGAATTATGTATCGACATAATATATAATGGATGTTCCAACTGGGAAGATGTTAATGGACCTACTAGGGTGAAGCATTCCAGATCATCTAGTCAATATAATAATATAGATCTTCTTCTGAGGTATGAATTTTTTTCTAGTATTTTAAGGGAAAATTGGAGTTTTTTGAAATTTTAGGAGTAAACTCCATGTAATTGATAGTACATATCGTGTACTAGGTTTCTGAAAGTAGTCTTTTACTGGATTTGTAATTTCCAAGACATAGACATGTGGGGTTATGTGGCAGACAACTAATTTAGGGGGTTGGATGAGGCGAATACAAGGTCTGTTCATTAATAGAATGGACCACATACATTTTATTTTATTTTATTAAATTGATTGGGGTTGCGTCTAATTCCCCGAATTATCTTCTTCTAACCCTGTCTCATCCAATAGCGACAGGGATTGATGATTCAACTATGAGCTTCCAATCTATCATCTGTTCTTTGAATCAAACATTGTTGGAAGAGTTGGAATCCCCTCAGTTATCTCTTCCTTCCTTTATATCCTCTACTCCTAATTTCTATTCTTTCATTAGATATTCAAGGTTGAGTTTTTTTGATGTTCGTGTAGATATAAAATGTTCTAGGTCAATTATAAGGAATAGGTTCAACAATATCAACTGTACAACATCGAGGTAGGTGGTTTGTGCATTTCTGTAGTTTTCTTAGGATTATATGTGCAAATAGTGCTGAATACCCTAGTTTAGGGTATTGTGTTTTTTTGGAGATTTATCCATGTTTGATTCCTTCTTTGTTTTGTTTTATTGAGAAGGGGTTTTAATTAAGAATTAGTTTTATTACCTTGTTTATAGATTTTTTTCCATGTTTGTTTGATAGATGGCTGATGGGTCTAGAACTACCTGTTAGGCTATTTTCTTTTCAAGAAAAGGTATTTTTAGGATGGATTTGATATTATATGACATGGTTGTGATATTAATTTTAGCTACCTAGCCTTTTAGTATATGATATTACATTGGTTACTGGATATCATTTGTGCATGATTGTATTACACAGGGTTGTGAGAACCTAGTGTAGTTAGACCATATAGGGGAATTGACATTTAGGGCTTCCCATGAGATTCTATTTTACTTTTACATTGTGAGAAAACTAAGAGGATGAATGGTGAGTGCTCCCTCAGAGTGTCTATTTTATACCATTATGAGACAAAGGGGGAATGGACGTTGAGTTGTTCCTCAGAGAGTCTGTAGTTATTGTAAAAAGATCATATGGAGAATTGATGGGGAGTGCTAACTTAGAGAGTCTTTTCCCTTCTGAAACTAGAGGGGTTATACTATTAATACATTCCCAGATGGTTTCTTATGAATGATTTGTTGAATAATTAATAAATGTGAATGATTTAATATGAAACTATTGAGGTTTTTTACTTATGAGTCCTTCCTTGTTTATTACATAATTTATTATTTTTTCTGCAATATATACTCACTGACAGTTAGGAATAGATCATTGGGTGGTTGCCTACTACGATTCATCTCACACACTGTTTGGGTCTTTATTTTGGGCCCAAACAGGTTATATTGTTGCAGGTATAGATAATGTAAAGAGACCTTCTAATTTAGGTAATTGATGGTTGTGGAGCGGGAGAGCATGGGACCAAGATGAGGCTTGCAATGCTGATGGATTTTACTTTTTTTCTTTGTACTATATTTTCCGCATTGTGACATGTTTGATAGCTTTCATAGACATATGTCAAAAGCATAATTTATATATGTTCTCCAGTTGTTTATTTACTTTCAGTCTTCTAATGTTTTCTTATTGTATGATATTATTTCTTCCACTATTGTATAATATTGTTATTCACCTGTGTTACTCTTCCAATGAGGGCATAGTTTCCCCACTATCACACCAAAGGCCCTCACTACTAGTTAGTAGCCTATGGAATTTAGAGAAAATGCGCTTGAGGATATGTGACCAACCGGTTATGTGTCACCTTTGGCACCACCTGGAACCGGGACGTTACAAAGTGATATCAAAGGGTAAGTTATTTTCTACTTCGACTTAATGTTTTAAGCATATAGATCGGGATAGGAAGGAATATATAGTCGGTAATAATTTTTAATCAAGATTATCTAATCCATGTATAGGGAAAATCCAATATGCCTCATTTATTACAATTTTCTGGTTTTGCAACTATTATAGTTGATTTGATTTAACCATTGTGTGATTCACATGTTTTCTACTATTATCGTTGATATTATAGAGGTTCAATATCTATTTAAACCTGATTATATGTGGGTATTCCATCCCATCCATCATATAGGCACCCTATAGAGATCACATGTCATGGAATTTTGTCATTTCCATTTATGGTACATTACTGATTGCATGTTTTTTTGATCAATGTTGAGCTAGATATGCATGATATTGTGATATATTTCATGGTAGAATACCTTATATTTGATATGGTATTGGATTGTGTATGTTTCTTTTTTATGGATGATAAATTTTAGACCCTGAGGTGTTATGGGCCACCATGGATTGGAATTTGGTGGAACATGTGATTTATTTCACTATTATATTTTTGGGTATACATGAATTTTATTCCATTCATTGATTCACGGGGAGTATGTCCCCAAAATAAATGACTCCTGAGTCTCCAGGTTCGCTCTCCCCTATCGCTAGGGTCTCCCAGCACCGTCGCTCCCTCCGTCTCGTCACCCTCTCACGTTGTGATTCCTTTGGCATCCCAACTCATCTTTCCTTCCTCTTATCCCCTTTCTCAGATTCTTCTAGTGAGATTCCCCCTTTTTATCCAATCTCTCTCATCATCTCATCCCTTCAAACTACGTTCTCCTTCTTCCTCCATTTATCATGCTTTTTTCCTATCATCTTCGATGGAGTTTCGGTTCAATTTTATGATGATGATGTCTATTTTAACGGTGGTTTCGTGGGCTCGACATCAGTTTTGTGATGAAGAAGTCCATGTCTACTCAACCTGATCTGTCCCCAAGTGTTGATGCACATCTCCTAGATGGATCTGGCACAGAGGTAACTACATGGTTTTTGGATTTGTGGTTCAGTGTTTGAAGGGCTTCAAGGTGCTGCCGGAAATAGGGTCTTTTTGTTTTGTTGGATTCGATTTTACTTCTATGTTTCCCTATTTCTGTTGGTTTGTCTATTTCTATTTCTATGGTGTTAGAGATCTGTTTCACATTTGTGTCGACAACAACGATTTTCAAGAAGTTTTATTAGGCCCGATGATAGTTGTGTGCTGAAGCTCCTTGGCTGATCAACCTGCTCTGACCCCAATTTTCTATTTGACTCTCCTAGTTGGATGTGGCGATATAGAAACTATGTGGTTTTTGGATTTGTGGTTCAGCGTTCAAAGGGCATCAAGGTGCCGCTAGAGTTGCGGTTGTCTCTGGACTTGATGTTTTTTTTCATTGTGATGGATTGTTTTGGATTTGTTGGTTGTGTTTTTTGGAGGTAGATGCAGGTTATGATGGAGAGGTGACTGGATGATGTAAATGAAGTGTAGACCAGATGTGTCTTTCCTCATTGCAGTAGATTCACATCATTTGCTAGTGCGATTTGCATGATTTGCAGTGATGGTTTGAATTTTGAAACTGGTGCGTGACGGAAGATGGCGCGGTGACATGGTTCTGTTTTACTGTTGATTTTTGAATTCTGTAATGTCTCAGGGTGTCCGGTGACTTGGTTCTGTTTAACTATTTTGAATTCTGTAATGTATGTTTATGGGGGTGTGACTTGAAGTGAAGGGCTGGTTTTTTAGGCTCCCACTTACCCTGAAAGAGGTTTTTCAATAAAATTACAAAAAGTATTGTGGAGTATGGCCCCACAAGGATCAAAATTTGTCACTTTAATGTTTTTTTCAGTGTTTTTATGTGGTTTCAGTGTAGTTTCTGAGGCATACTGTCCAGAAAAACCATGAATACAAAGTGTGTAATGGTGAATACATTCCATGTATCCTTCTATTTGGGAAGGAACAACTTTTACTAAGGACATGTTGTGTACAGTATTTACATTCCATGTAGTGCTTAACTGTGTGATTAGCTATGTGAATAGTGACCCGGGGTTCGGAATTGTTAGGAGACACATGATGTGTACTATTAGTACACTTCGTGTGGTAAGATTCGTGTATCCGGCCATGTTACTAATGATAAGGGTCGGTGAAATTCTTCGATTACATTCCATGTCTATAATAATCATGTTGTGTTGTATGGACCATGTATCTAACTATGTGACCAATCACATGGATGAATGAAAAATAAGTGGTACGTGTCGTGTGTATGGTGAACACGTTGTGCAGTGTCACCCAGGAGAGAACCATGTGGTCTAGCTATGTAGAAGAACTCAGGCAGGGGGGAATAATTTAAGTACACAGTGTGTCTCTGGATGAACACGCCCTATGTATGGGGTGTTTCATGTCTAGGGTTGACAGAAGTATACTCCCATGTAATGAATTAAGTGACCATGTTGTGTAGGGGTCATACACCCTATGTATCCATGTTTTTAATAACCTCATTTTTTTCATTATTCTATTCCTTTTCACCACTTATGTCATTCAGTTTTTGAAAATCTTGAACTATTGTGTGCATTTGACCATGGAGATTCATGCATATGAGATGTACTCTGGTAGTACTCATGATACAAGGAAAGGATCAGACATAGGACATGGTAGATCAGGGACTACCAGTAGATCCTCCCTTCATTCATTTCATGTCACCATACCCCATTCTGAATATTGGTACTACGGAATAGTTACAATATTTCTTCAAGAGGTTCATGCAAACCTTCTAGGGAGAACCACATCCAACCCCATCTATGGAAGAGTTGATGCAGGTTTTTCAGCAGCAACATCCTTCCTCTTTTTCAGGGGATGGAGGACCTTAGGCTAAAGAGTAATAGTTAGATGCCATTTTTATTATCTCTGAAAATCTAGGGACACCTCTTGAGAGGAGGGTAAAGCTCATTGAAAACATGCTTCAAGATTCCTCCATGAGATGGTGGGATGTGATATCACAGGCAGGACACTAATGTGTTATGTCTTGGGATGAGTTCCATCATATCTTCTATGACTACTTCTTCCAAGAGACCTTGTGGGATGATCGAGTGAAATATTTGATGCGTTTGGAGCCTGGTACTCTCTCAGTCATGGATTTTCCTTCTCATTTCATAGACTTGCGGTGCTTTACACCCATTCTAGGGGGTGATGAGTTATTTATGGTGAGGAATTTCTAGGATGGTCTCAGGTATGACATCTGATCTATAGTTAACATCTTCAGGTTGACTTCCAAAACATTGATAGTCAACCATGCACTGGTTATAGAATGAATCTTATGGGATTATAGAAGTGTTAGCTAGATTATCTCATCATCTGGTGTCGTTATTCCTCTATCTAATAGTAAGAAGTGTCATTGGAAGGCTACACCTGGAGATCAAAGTGGGAGATATACTCATTTTGGTAGACAGGTGGTATGATACTAGTGTTGGAAGAGTGGTAATATGAGGATAAATTTCTCGAGAGACCTATTTGAGTGCCAATATTATAACAACATGGGTTATCTTTAGCTTTTTAGTTAGTTTTTCTCACCAACAGCTATTGATAGGGGTTATGCTCTGACTCCACATTCAGGAGAAGGACCACCAGTTTCTCCTCAGTCAGGGAACTGGAGTTTATCTGACCATTCATGATGAGGTGGAGTTCATGGTATTAGTGGTTAGACACAGGGTTTTCCACTGCTGATGGGTTGATCAGCTTAGGGATCAGAGACAACATCGGAGGGATGCAACGCATGTTAGGCCTTTGCGTTGGATCAGACCCCACAAGAGAAGGATCCTTGACCCTCTATTGTTAGAGGTGCGCTTTTGGGTGCCTCGATTTTATGTTTTCTCTTTTCAACTTAGGGGTTTCCCATAGTTTCAAATATATTTCTGCTGTTCTGATCTCTAGGCTCTATAACATTAATTCTCCATATATCTTGATGTTGGACACACTGTTGGGGACTAGAACGACTTGTGTACATTAGTGCAAGGAGTTCCCTCTTGAGGTTGGTGGGGTTCATTTGTTGTGGGTCCTTTATGTCACAGAGATAATGAGGTATGATGTGATTCATGGAATTGAATGGTCAGTTCCCTTCCAGGACGTTTTCGATTTCATTTGTCGTTGGGTGAGTTTCACATCACTAGAAGGAAGATTGCTTCTACATAAGAGAAAATGGGATGTCTAGGCAAGATGAGCTAGACCCGAGAATCATGGTTTTGGACGCGTTGTTGCCCAGATTTCTAGTTTGTAACTAGATGACCAGTGGACTTCATAGATAGACATTATTCAATTGGTGGATCATATAAGGTATATAATTCCAAACGACTTTTCATGTTTACATTGGAGCAAGAGGTAGATTTATCTATTGAGATTGTGCTAGGAGCAGCACTGGTGACCATTCCCATATATTGGTGGATACATCGGAGTTATCAGAGCTCAAGAAGCAGTTGGAGGGGTTGCAGGGAAAGGGTTTCATTTGAACAAGTACTTCTCCTTGGGGTTCACAGGTCATTTTTTCGAAGAAGTAAGATTGTACCGTCATACTTTCTGTGGATTATCGGAATTTCATCAGTTGACAGTCAAGAAACAATATCCCTTGTTAAGGATTGATTATCTCTTTGATCATATTCAAAGAGAATAGGTGTTATCAAATATTTTCTTGATATATGGTTATCATCAGTTGCACGTTAGACCATCAAATACACCTATAACATCCTTTCAATGTAGGTATGGTATATACGAGTATGTGTTTATGCCATTCGGTGTCAAGAACGTGCCTGCAGTTTTTATGGTGCTAATGAACCAAGAGTTCCATCCATTCTTTCACTCCATTGCGGTGGTTTTTGTGGACAATATATTGGTGTAATCTCACACTCAACAATACAAGGCTAACCATATTGAGATCATTTTTATAACACTAAGAGAGCACCAATTATATTATATTCTCTCAAAATCCCACTTTTGGATGGACCAGATTCACTTCTTGTGTCATGTAATCTCAGAGACAAGAGTATCACTTGACCTCGAGAAGATCAGAGAAACAGTTTCATGGGAGTATCCAAAAAAAACATCTTTGAGTTAAGGAGTTTCCTAGTGCTGGCTGGTTACTACAATCATTTAATAGATGACTTCTCATGCTTATCAGCACCAATAATGGGCTTGAAAACATAGTGTGCAAGGTACATGTGGATAGACTCTTCAAATTCATCCTTCCATGAGCTAAAAGAGAGATTTACTTCTTCACCGATACTATTTTTTCTAGAGTCAGGCAAGATTTATATTTTTTATTGTGATGCATCTGGTATCTGGATGGGAACATATCTTATGTAAGTGGCATGTGTAGTTGTGTATGGGTCTCATTAGTTGAGGGCACATGATAATAATTACCTAATGCACGATCATGAGTTTGTAGAAATTTTTCATGACTTGTGCTATTGGAGACATTACCTTCTAGGAGAGCATTTTTTGGTTTACCCTAACCAAGAATGTCTCAAGTATATCTTTACCAAGCGTAAACTAAATTTGATATACTGATGGTGGGTTGAGTACATTCAGTCCTTGGACATTGATCTTTCTTACATGCCTAGGAATTCCAATGTAGTGGCTTATGCATTGTGCAGGAGGACTCAGATACATGTAGTTCAGTAAGCTAGTAGTGAGTGGCATCTCGTGGATATGTTCTCTAAAATGAATTTGGAGTTGCACGAAAAACAGGGGCATAAATTTCATTCTTCTATAGTTTTTATCTCTACTCTACTTGATCAAGTGAGAATGTGGAAGCTATCACATTATAAAGGTATAGTTATATGGGAGAGTGTTTCAGGAGAGGAACCGATTCTTGGGCATACCATATAGTAGGATGAAAACTTGTGTTTTTGTGGGTACATATGGGTATTAGTAGAAATACGCAAGGAGAATTTTCAGAATTTTCAACCCTCAGTTTGAGAAATTCATCCAGGTGTGACCAAGATTTATCGACATCTAATATGTATTTATGGGTGGCCTGGTTTGAAGAGAGATGTTTCTGGTTTTTTCATGAGGGGTTCCACCAGTCAGCAAGTGAAGGCAGAGCATTAGCGACCAACAAGGCTTTTGTA
Source organism: Viscum album (assembly GCA_963277665.1). Lineage (NCBI taxonomy): Eukaryota > Viridiplantae > Streptophyta > Magnoliopsida > Santalales > Viscaceae > Viscum > Viscum album. The sequence goes on along the minus strand of OY728127.1, from coordinate 1,146,456,062 downwards.
GAAGTTACCTATTCCTAAGAGGAAGTGTAATGATGTTTCGATGGACTTCATGATAGGCTTAACAATGTTTCCTAATGGGAATGATATTTTTTGGGACAAATTTGATATACTCATGAAAGTTTCTCACTTCTTTATGATCAAGGAGAACTTCAGTGTTGATTAGATTTGAATGTTGTACATCTGAGATATTGTACGTTTATTTGGGGTTCCTCCATCCATCATTTCAAATAAGGAAACTCTTTTTACATCTTGGGACTTGTATTAACTATAGAGGGATTTGGGAACATAGGTACTTATGAGTATAGCTTACTATCCCATGACAAATGGACAATCCAAGTGTATGATTCAGGTGCTAGAGGACATGGTTTGAGAAAGAGTCGTAGATTTTGGAGGTTCTTGGGACATGAAGATACCTCTTGTGGAGATTGCATATAATAATATTTTCTAGGAACAATTCATATAGAACATTATGAGACTTCGTACGTTAGGTCATTCCAACGACCCCTATGTTGGTTGGATATTGGAGAGTTAGCTATGCTGGGACCTCGTCTTGTTAAGGAGGCCAGAGAGTAGGTGGAGTTGATTCAGAAGAGGATGGGTACTACACAGTCACAGTAGAGGTCTTATGATGATAGAAAGAGAATAACTATGTAATTAGATGTTGGAGATCATATTTTCCTACGTGTCACACCAAGGATGAGACACAATAGGATTATGAGATAGGGAAAACATTTACTGAGATAACCTGGGCCATTTTTGGTTTTGGAGAGTCTCGGGCTGGTTGCCTATCGGTTGAAGTTAACTCTGAGGTATTGCGATATGCACTACGTCTTCAACATTTCCCATATACAAAGTTATATATTAGACTAGCCATAGGGTTTTTAACTGGAGGATGTTGAGTTGGATGTGGACACATTGTTTTAGAAGCATCCTATCCTTATTGTTGATCACAGTGTGAAGGTTCTCCATGGACTGTTTGATCCTCTAGTATGGGTGCTATAGAAGCATAGGCGACTACAGCATGAGACATAGGAGATAGAGCTTGATGTGAGGTTGTAGTGTCCAGATCTGTTCAAGGATTATTCTTCTATGCCTCCTCATTAAGGAAATTCAGGGATGAATTTATTTAAGAGGGGATATTTGTAAGAACCCAGAACATCTTTTTATGTATGAATCTTGTTTTGTGGAGTTTTTTTTGAAATTAAGTATATTTGTTGAAAATTTAATGACTACAGACTGTTTATATGAGATTACATGCCATGTAACCAGTTTCAATTGGTAGTATTGTGTTGGCCATGTAATGGACAAGTCAAGGTTGTGTGTAGTTATGTGGAAGACCGCTAATGTAGGGGGATGGTTGAGGTGAATACACATCGTGTTCATTAATAGTACGTGTTGTGTACATTTTTTTTCATTTAACAGTCTGAGGTTGCATCAAATTCCAATAATTTTCTTCTTCTAAGCCCATATCATCCAGGAGTTGTTGGGAGCGAAGATTCATCTCCGATATTCTGATCCTTCAACTGTTCCCCAAATCAAACACAGTCAGTTGCATTGGAATCCCCTCAGTGAGTTCTTCCATCTTCTTAAGCCTCTCCTCCAGATATCTCTTCTTTCTTGAGATATTTGAGGATGAACGTTTTTGACATTTTTTAGAACTATGATGATATCATTTAATTCAATGGCTGAGGTTAAACTATATCAATCATAAAATATCAATGTAGGTGGTTTGGGCCTTTCCATATAAGTCTTTGGATTGTATGTGAAAAAAGAGTCAAATAACCTATTTTAGGGTATAGTGTGTTTTGGATATTTCTCTTTGTTTGATTATTTCTTTGTTTTTTTCCTTGAGAAAGGTTTATGATTATGATATAGGATTAATAACATGTTTATGGATGTTTTTTTCAGGTTTGATTGATATTAGTTGTTGGGTCTAGAACTGCATGTTAGCCTTTTTTCCATGCCTAGTGCTATTAGGATAGAGATGATAATATATAACATGCATGTGATATGCACTATAGCTGCATATCCATGTAGTAGATGAGATTACATTGGTTGTTGGATATCATTTGTGTATGATTGTATTACACAAGGCCCTCAGAACCTAGTGTAGTTAGACAATAGATGGAATTGGCATCAAGGGCATCTCAAGAGTTCCTATTTTACTTTTCCGTTGAGAGACAATAAGGGGTGGACGATGATTTCTCCATCATAGTGTCTATAGTATACTGTTATGAGGCCATAAGGGGAGTGGACATTGAGTGCTTCCTCATACATTCTATAGTTTTCATTAAAAGACCACAGGGGGAATTAACCGTGATGGCTTCCTCAGAGAGTCATTGTCCTTGTGAAACCAGAGGGGTTAGACTATGATAAAATTCCCAAAGGGTTTCATGTGAATGATTATATGAATAATTAATAAATATTAATGAATATAGTTTCAACTATAGAACTGTGTACTTTTGGGTACAACATTATTTGTTACTTCATTTTTCTTTTGGATTGCTATATATATATTCACTGATAGTTAGTAACCAATATTTGGGTGGTTGCCTACTGGGATTCATCTCACACCATGTTTGGGTCATGATTTGGGCCAAAACAGATTATATTGTTGTGGGTATAGATAAGGGAATCCACCCTTCTACATCATGTTCTTATTTCTTGTTGAGTTAGAGAGCATGGGACCAAGTCGAGGCTTCCAATTATGCTATTGTTTACTTGTTTTTTTGTAATTTTGTTTAGAACTGTATTTCAAACATTGCGACATGTTTAGATTCTCTCCTAGACATATGTGACATGAATCATTTATATATGTGCTATAGTTGTTTATTTAATTTTTTCATCAATTGTTTTCTTATATAATGGAATTACTTCTTCCACTATTATATATTATTTTAATTATGAAATGTTACTCTTCCAATGAGAGGATAGATTCCCCACTATTACACCCAAGGCCCCCGTTTCTTTTTGGAAGCCTCTAACATTTGATGAAATGTGCTGGAGGCCATGTGACCAACTGGTTACAAGGCACCTTTGGGCAGCACTCGGGACCAAGTCGTTATATTTTCCAACTTTGAACTCTGATTTTCTACGATGATGATCAATATAGAAATTATATTATCTATGTTTTGTCGATATTATCGGATTACTGAACTGAATCATATCTGTCATCCATTAGACCAAACTCTGTCCAACAAAGGAAATTTCACAAATCTCTGAAAAACACAATTGAGTTTATAAAGGATGACCATACAAGGATCAAAAGGTTCCAGTATAATTTCTGAATAGTTACTATTGTTATAAGAGAATTAAATCAACCCCAACTACCCATCCCAATCTCCACCAACATTGAGAACACATGCATGAATCATATCATCACGAATCTAAATATAACTCTCTATTTGGCCATCAATCTACTGATGGATGGTCATTCTCAAATGGACAGGAGATCCCAATGCCTCTTAAAGGACTTTCCAAAAGTGATATGTGACCCATGGATCCCTATCAGAGACTATAGAATAAGGAATTCTATGATAATAAATCATCTCTTTCATAGATATATTTACTACCTTCTTAATATTTTTGGTATCCAGAATCGGTATGAAGTGCATCGACTTAGTTTTCTTGTCGATCACAAACTGTATCACATTATTCTTCCTCTGGGTATGAGGAAACCCAAAGATAATGTCCATTAAATTTTCATCCCACTTCCAAGTAGGGAAAAAATGTTTTTGATGTAAACATGAATTTTTCTGATGCTTGGCCTTCATCTGATGGAATCTATAGAAGCGTGAGACAAAATCAACAATCACCCATATTAATCCCAGCCACTAGAACTATTGTTTCATTTCATATATCTTTATAGTGGTTCTAAGGTTCACATTACACTGGGATGTAAGTAAATCCTCCATCACTTCCTTCCTTGTCGCTAATGGAAGAACATGGCTATTCCGATAACATATAACAGCTTCAATTGGAGAATGACCGCTATGAATCTATCTCCCCTCTATATAGGGAGTCTCTATTGATATGAAGTTCATCATATATCTCTTGAGCCTAAAAAACATCTCGATAAGAGAAGATATCATCTGAACTCTGGAAAAAGAAACTAATCATGTTTCACCTAATCTCTATTATGAAACTATTCAAAGATAGCTATAATGTTCCACACTTCTTAATATTCTTTCACTATATAAGTTGGTATTTTTCTAATCAATGCATATGCAATGACATTCCCTTTCCCTATAGTGTAGTATATTTAAAACTCAATTGACTATATGTATTTAACCCAATGACTCTAACAAAGATTATAATATTTTTCAATGAAGATATAACTCAGGAATTTGTGGTTTTAATACACAGTAAATCTCTCTCCATAAATGTATTGCTACCAACTCCTATGTGTGTTCATCACATCCACACATTCAAGTTCATCGGTAGGATATTTCATTTAGTGTCTCCTAAAATGGAAAGATCCATAATAAAATACATGATCTCCCTCCATATGAATGTAGCACAAGCCTAAAATTGATGAATCAATAAAGGCCGCACATGCTCAAACTCTGGATGATTATATATCAGTGAAGTAGTAAAAATATGATTCATCTAATCAAAGGAACTAAAAAAAATTCATTTTAAGAAAACATCACCCACTTATATGTTATTGAAGCCATAGAAGATTCTAAATTTTATATTTAATTAACTAACCCGTGATAATATTCAGAAAATTTCTGGAAGCTATGAATATCAAAGACATTTTTTGGTTTCTTCCAAGTCATAAAAGACTTCACCATCTCAACCTCAACTGAAGAAATCTTCACAAAAAAAATGTGTCAAACGAATTTTTCATCATGAATCTAGATATCACACATCCAAATATTGTTGTAATGTATGTGATTACCTAGAATAATCAAAACTATCCTCAGATGAAGTACATGATCATCCTAAAATTTTGATTAAATGATGATTTCATCGAAAAATTATAGAACTAAGGAATCCAAATAATCTTGGAAAATTATTTTTGTCAGATAAATGAAAACAGTATGAGTATTTTTCAGACTAGAGGTCATAAAAAATAACTCAAAATGATTATACCTTCTACGAACGGTGGGTTTCTAGAGGTCAGAGTCATTTATCCTCAATTGATGGTAACCAGATTAATGTTCAATCATTGTAAACCACATCACCCATTTCAACTAATTAAAAAGATAATCATTCTATTGAAATAAATACTTTTAATTTTCCATAACTTGTTTGTGATTTCAGTAACAGACACATAAGTGAAAGGAACCATGATATTTCATAGTGAAGAGAATTGGTACCACCTAATATGACACAATCTGGCTGATAAATCATTTCTCAAGATGATTTCCAAACAGAAACTTCATCTATTTTATTTCATCTAGAGTCATGTGGTAAGAGGGAATAGAAACCGGTTGAGTACCATGCATCAAGTCAATGGAAAACTCAACAACCCTTAATGGTGAAAAAATAAAGAAGTTAGAAATAAAAGTCATTGTAAACTCAAAAAAACTGAAGGAAAATCAATTCATGAATATGACCACACTAAATAAAAATAAAACACTGATATTAATTTCCCATACACTGGATAATATAGCTCAGATCCTCTCCACATTAGGTCCAAATATCATAGAAAGACAATAGACACACCATTAGGTGTAGTAGGGTTGACCCATTGATGATAAAAATAAATCCACGCTTTATTGGAAATGATCAAATACATACTGAATATGGAATGAATAGATTTTATTTAGAGAACCTGAAAACTCTTGAAAACCCGACAACTGATAGAGAGATGAGACAAGAAAGACTATAAAGAACCAACTCTCTCTTTGTACCAATTGGCATACTAATATCCATTTCACTATATAAACTATCAATAAGATGATTAATACGATTAAAAATATGGGTTGAAATAAATGATTGAGATTCACCAATTATCAAATAGACCTGTCACTATTGGTGAAGATATAGTAATGGTACCTCTCACCATTCTAGAATGCGTATCAAATTCCTCTGAGGACACTTGCGTGTGTAAAGATTATTCATTTTATAGAACTACGTATGGAACCCTTTTATATATGAATAATAAAATTTCCCCATTGTTTTAGGATGATCTTATGATCCAATCCCACAATGTAGAGTATGAAATTTGTGGTAGAATATATATAAGTTTCCAGATCATCCACATGAGATACCATTCTTGGGATCATTTGTCAAAACCCTCTTAGACTGTCTTGGCTTTTCAAAATAATGTAAAATCATATTACATCATCTTAAAACATTAAGAGGTTAGGAATAACACAATTTTCTAGAGGTTCTGTGAGAATCGTCAGACATGAATTTTCTATTAAAGGGACTCATACCACCGTTAGGAGACAAAATAACTCCCATCTTCCTTGACCCTCTATCCAATTCCATATCACCCAATATTTTCCAATACATCACATCAACATTACTTGTATATTTTAAGAAAAAATTAGAACACATATCATATCGAATTCCCAAATTTAACCATTGAGCCTTCATCCTCTCATTTGATTCAATCTCAGGAGAAAACTACACTAGCTCAGCAAATCAATTTGAATACTTATTCATAGTTGTATAATCCATCTCAAGATTGAGAAAATCTACAGTTTTGGACAACACAATTGACCATGGATAAAACATGTTAGTGAAAATAAACATGATTTATTTCCACTCTTATCATGTTTCATCACCATCACCATTATGTACCACCATATCAGGTTTGGTCAATCCATAATGAAGGTGGCACACTTTACTTTGATCTAATATTGGGTCTCCAAGAACTAAAACAAACTTTATATCTTTTCCAACCATTCCAAGCATGTTGAGGATCAATAGATCCTTTGAAAAATGGTGTCTTATGGTGAAGGAAATTTTGAGGATTATTCTGAATAACACCCCCTAAGGATACATAGCTAGATCCTAAATGAGAACTAGAGGTGGGGCTTGTGCTGGAGGCTGGATAGTGTGCACAACCACCTAAACTAGATTCAGGTTCACCGTAGGATTGACTCGTTATAAATCAACAAAAGCATCCTCATAAATTTGATTGAAATGTATTCTTAGAGGATGATTCTACACAATATTAGTAGATAAAAAACAAGTAATTACATTGACACTAAAAATGAGAAATATGGAAATAATCCCAAAAAATGGATCAATAAGATTTGAATTCCACTCTATCCAATTCTAAATAAGGAAAATACTTTAACTAATCCACATGGTGTCTACCCACAACTACCCATAAAGACATATAGTTCACTACGGTGAGATATGGCTGGGATACCAATTTCAACTTCTTTCTATGTCCTGATGTGATTTCAAACATCCATACTAACTTTATGAAAAAAAATAAACAACCTCATTCGATTATTCTTTTTCATTAATAATCTTGGTTACCCTGAATGCCAAATAATCGAGCAATCCATGACACAGCTTAAACGGAATTCCCGATCCTAACTGGTCGGTGACTAACAACTGGAAACATACAATATAAGAGTTGTAATGAACATTTGAAAAATCAGAGTAGAAGATAATTTGAATAACTAAAGAAACACAACTGGAATAATGTGCCAGAATACTAAAGTGAGTAAAAAATTCCACGTTAATACAACCCAACTACCAAAAGGGGGAAACAACACAAGTCACGAAGGAAACAACTCAACATGTCCATCGTTCAGAATTGGGATCCACATCCATGGGAACCCTTCCCCTTACTCGAACATAGAATGATGTAATCTAAAAACACATATATCTTAAAGTCGGGTGTGAGATATAAAACCAAGAAGGGTCTCAACAAGTATTCGATAATGGTTTCCAAATATAGGCTAACCAAATGAATGCATTAAATTTTAATTAAGCATATTTTTTATTTTAGAGAATATATAATCAAATCATGATATACAGTTCAAAGGATGGAATGTACATTACAAAAAGGCTATATAAGTGATTGTGTATTTCTAATTCAATGTCTTAATTGTATCATTTATATAAAACAATTATTATAAATTCATAAGGAACATAATGTAGTATTACAACATTGATATACATTTATATCTCAAATATAAATAACAAGTGAGAAATATGGTCATATACCAAATAGGTACAACAGTATTTCGGGATATAGGACTCGACACTCTCTATGTGATTACAGAAATATGTGTATACAATCTCCCTCTGACACAATCCAATTATTACTCATCGTTATACCATTAGGTATGTGACCCGCTGCCTATTTGTTTTAGAATGTTGCAATACTAGAGAGTGTGTCCAAATAAATCACCAACTACCTTAGGCTATCATGTGATATTACATATTTTATGATGAGAAATTTATTTTACATCTACATAAAATTCATTTAAATATCAGCCATCCATTTCAGTGAATTTTTTTTATTTAATCCCAATATGAGTTTTAATAATAGAAACATCACTCATTAATAAGATAAAACCACTATGTTTCTATAAAAAACATTTTAAACCATTTCCACAAGATTGAAATGTATTCAATGCCAATTACATCAATTTTAATGTTTATTTACACAATTAAATTCAACAATATAATTTATTTCATTACCATAAAAACTCTAATTAAAATTAAACAATTTAAATCTATTTATTTTCATAAACACACACAAATTCGATAGAATTGGGGGTTTACCAAATTCTCATGCCAAAACTTTTCCATATATCCCAATTCACTGATGCTGGATTTTTCAAATAAATTGAATGAAGGTTTGAAAAATTAAATTTATTTCAACATTTGATATAGCTCAAAAAATTTCAATGTTATTAAATTTTGTTATACATGACAAAATCACCTACATTTTCATGAAACTCAATAATCCCAACAACCACCATCAATGAGAATAGAGGTGTATAAGAATTCTAAACCCAACCTAGAGATGAGATCCAACATCACGAAGCATATATCAATTAATATAAGGATGATATATTAAAAACTAAAGGAGGAGAAAAAGACTAAGAATATGAATAAGAGATAATACTAACAAAGAAGTCACACTTAAAGTGAAATGATGTTTGAATGATGATTGAGAGGACACAAAATGGATAGGAGTATTAAATAATGCCTAGGGAAGGCCTTAGGTTGAAGAAGTTTAAATTGGAGTGGAAAAGGAAATTAAATATCAACTGTACTTCCTGGTTAAAACTCGCAATTCGGATATTTCATGATGTGTAATTCCAGTTCACATTTTGAAATAGTTAATTATCATAACCACTAATAACTATGTCACTTTTAATTGAAAAATGTTCATTAAATAACTAACGATGTGTAATTTCTAGTCACAACATGTAACCTATATAGCATTAATCATTTCACAACTTTAATACAAAAACCATTACAAATCGCGTAACCTAGTTACATTTTTTGTGACCCTATGGCAGCCTTCAGTGAAAACTGGTTAATGTTGAGAGTCCAACAAATTTCTGGATTCACCATTATATGTTTCATCCCAATCCATTCATAACCCTATCATATCAAACAAGAGGAGAAAAATGCCATGGTTAAAGTCATACCAATCAGATTGGTAACAGGATGTTACAATTAATGATCTATAAAACTCATCTATAGTGGTATTTAAGATTGAAGGGTTTTCCGAAATATACTCATTTTGGGTATATGAATGTGAATTTTAATGAGATAAAATTATCAAAATATGACTTAGGGTATTAGATATCTGGTGTGAATCATAATGTTTTTATAATAAACATAAACATAATCATATGAACGAATTTAATAAATTTAATGTGTATCCATGTGTTTGAAATAGTGTAAGAGTTGTTTCGTTGGATGTTGTTATGTATAATCTATTTCAACCTAGGGGATTAGTTCTAGAATTACAAAAATGATTTTATGATCCTAGAAAAAATAGAAATTTGATTTAGGTATCTTTTTTGGATAAGATGGGATTTGGAATCATTGTTAGGGACAAGAGTTATTCAATATATATTAATGACATGTAAAACGACATAGTGAATGTGGTAAATAGTGCATACATTCAAGGTATGGATAATAGAATCTATAAGATTTAGAATAAGGAGGTAATGAATGATTTCAATCCCACTTACAATTACCAATGTCACCTTATATATATATAATATAAATTTATTCAAAGACACTATAGATATAGACTATTGGAATCTTTTTATTTTGATTTTTACTTATAATTGAGAATAATTTATTTTAAAGAAAATTACAATATCACATATTTGGAGGACATAGTGAAATGTTTAGTGGAATTGTACATTTTATAAATAAGGAAGTTTGTCAATAAATAAGTAATCAACAATGTGGTTTGTATTGTTAATTTATAACCATTACCAATGAATTTTGTCAGTAAGGTTATGTGTTTCATGTTTGAAATTTGATTCAATATTTTTATAATTTAATCTGTTTCATAACATAGTATGCAATAAATATATATGATTATCATGATTCTTTGATAAAATATAGGAATTGAATACTTAATATATGAATAAAATGATTTTATAAGAGTTTGGGGAACTTTTATATAACTAACTCCTCTTGAAATACTAATGTTTAATGGAGTGTCTAAGATGATGGATAATTCCATTTTAGTCATGGTTTGATCGATGATGATTCGGTGTGACATTCCTATTTAAATATTAAGATATTCTTTTTAAACTATTTCATTCTAACTGATCCTTCCACTATATAAAGAATACACCTTATGATAAACGAATTAAAAATCAATCCAATGTGTTTTTATAGATATTTGTTTTGTTGTGAAATATATGTAATGTTTTTATTCTAATAAACATGGCCATATATCTAAAATGTGAATATTTATTGGTAAAAAAAACTAAAGGATATAATTTCTATATTCAAACTATGTACCATGTTCTCATCAAATGAAATTATATATTCCTTGAAAAGGAATAAATACATCTATATGGGTGGATAGTTTGACTTAGGGAAGTTCAAGACCAAAAATGTGAATTGTTCCTATGATTGATATTTAGATAGTTATCTATAGAGTTTTGTAAGAAGAAGAAACTTTGTTTACATAAGAACCTAAATGGATAGGTAGGATTAATCATGGTATAAAGGGTTATATATTTTTAATGGTAATTATGTTAATTATCATTAGTTCTAAATTTAATTATCCTATCATTGGTTCACCAGATCTGGTGGGATATTTATTAAATGGAATATATATTTCATGAAATTTTATTCCAATGATGATGGATTTTTAACCCTTATTAGACTAGATACCTAATGATTAAATTACAGCATGAAATTTTACAACATATATGTACTTTTCATTTTTCCACAATAATATCCATATATTTGTTTAATCACTGTATTCCACATCATTACCTAGCGAAATCCTAAATATTAGTAAATGTAGTGAGCTTAAATGTACAATAAGGGAAAATGTGTAGTAGAACCTAATTATTGAATATTATATCCTATGAAAAATAAATATAAAAATTGAACCCATAATAATGATTAAATAAGTATAATCCATATAATAAAGAGAAATAAATAATCACATGGTCTGAATAACAATCAAAAATAGGAAATTACATAATTCCAGACTTCACAAACATTTCATTAAGGCCATGTTCTAATGAATTATTCATAAAGGGTGAGGAAACTCTCATTACCCTATATTAGTTTTTTAGTGAGACATATCTGTGCACTAAGGGGTTATAAAATTAATCACCCCTTTCAAATAACATATCAATGTATTACATCACATACCGAGTGACTATAGACTATTGATGTCATCATTTTAAAGTATGAATGACTTATAAATACTTGTAACATTTTCCTAATGGAACTTATCATACATGATTTTCCAAGATGGAACTGTAGATTATATGGGTCTTTAATATATTTCGCCCATCAATGAATTAATCAGAAAATCTATGTGAATTATCTTGATATGTATAAACAATAATCATGGAATCATGGTTTTAATAATTAACTCATAATAAGATAATTAAATTAATTTATAGCTAATGGATCTTTATCATGATTGATAACTGTCATTGTGTTTATGAAATTGTGTTTGAAATGGTAGGAAACCAGATAAACACTTATATAATAAAATACCATATAAATTATATTATTTAGTTTTAATCTAGAATTGTAACTTTCCATAGAATATATGCCATTAGTGTCAATCCTGGTGCATAGAAAGGGTGTATTCACTATTTAAGAAGATGATAACCCGGATATTCCCTACCAAACCATTTATTGGTTTTTAATACAATATGAATGTATTTCAATACCATATCTCATTTTTTTATCTATATTGGGATGTATTTTATGTTAAAAGAAAACAACTTTCACATAACTAATATATTGGATTTATATAGTTGTGAGGAGGTTTTGGAATAGTAATGGCTTATGATGTGGCCATAATGTGAGTGAAAGGAAATAACATAAGTGTCAGATGTCATAAGAGTGGAACATAAAAGGAAACAAACACAATGATAGGAAAATAAATTTTATAATAAAGGATAATATAGTATTTATGTTGATAGGAATTTCAAAGAGAGAAAAGAAAGCCTTTCTTTGGAAAAGTAATGTCTTTAAAAATCTGTTATGTAAGGGGTTTTGGACTTTTACCTCTGATAATTGTTTAATAAAGATATTATAACATTGAAAATTTTCGTGTAATTTTATAAAATGAAAATTTAAAATATATTAAGATGAATCAAATTCAAATAGTAAATAATAATAGGGAAATAGAAACCCTTACCTCTCTTGATCATCAGATATTAGAACCCAGCCATATATCTAATAAGACTCATAATTAATGTTTTTGGATAAAGGGGAGGGACACATTAAGAGGGGAATAAAGATGAAACTATTTTTGTATGAATATGTGGGCTGGTTGTTGTTTACAGGTGTGGTGAATGGAATTTCATGGAATAATTTAATAATTATTTTATATTTGTAAATTTAATTGGTCCCCAAAAACACATTAGGATCCAACACCACCCTTAATTCCAGGAAATAATGTTTAGTTAATAGACTAGTGAAAATAATTTCTTGGTTAAAATGATTCAATCATACATAAATATTATTTCATATAAGTTATTTTTAATACTTTTTATTGTATTCCACAATATTTTTTCATTTTACTATTTTATCCAAAAAATTCCTAATTTCATACCTTGTCTAATTTTGGCATCTTAATTCCAAATATCAATTAATTTCATCAAATTAAATCTCTAATTAAATAAATTTTTACTTATATGTTAGGTAGATTCATTCAATAACAATAATGATTAAAATTAATCATACTTTTAATTTCGTAATGAATTTTCCCTGAATTATAAATCAACCTACATAAACATAACCACTAATCACAATATAATATTTCCCAATGGTTTGATGTGAAATGGATTTACATTAATGGTATGGTTTATAAAATATTTGTTGGGTGATGATATCTAATAACATGAAATTATCATATAGATGGTTCTACCCCAAATTCACTTGATGGAGTTCTGCAAGGGATTATTCAAGTGTGAATCATAGTGATGTTACCTCCTTCCAAAGTTCAGACACAACAAATTCACGAGGTGTGTTACTGAATATCAATACCATGATCCTTCCTTTCTAAAATGATTAAGTCTTATCATTACCCTTAATATCATCTAATATTTACGGTTTATTCCTAATTGACATACCACTAATTGTTATAATATCAACCCATTATATTAACCAATGGTCATATCTCCAAATATACATATATACTAATGGTCATAATTCATAGTGTTCATATTTTACAACAGTCATATTGTAATGTATATATGAATCAACATGTAAATCCCATCATACCATTCTCTAACATCATACAACATGTCCATACCAATGTTAATTATTTTCTTTTTAATAGTAATCAATCTCATATACTTTTTATTTTTTTTTAGTATGATATATTTTATTACATGATTCTGGTTTTTCCATTCATTGTTAATTGATATATGGGGTTGTTTTTTCTTTTTTTTTGTAAATTTAAAAAATTAGTGTTTTTTATCAATTTTTATCAAACTATTATTATGATATATTAATGAATGAATTATGCACCAATATTATGATTAAAGGTTTTTTTTACTATAACAATATATCTTGAATAAAAGTATCCCCTCATAAAAAAATCAATCTCAAAACTACTGATCATTATTCAAAAAAAGTTGGATAAGGAATTCTTATTGGATCCTTTGGATCCCCTTATCCCTCTTCCTAATGTTAGTCCCTTCAACAGCCTTCAGCGACTAAGTCATTCTTTTCTATAGCACTTATTCCCTCTCATAAATATTATTGCATAATTATTATTTATATTATAGTTGTGTCTATAAAAAAATTATGATATTTTATAAAATGGGTAGGATATAATATATTCCTCTATATAAGTGAAACGTTTAATATATCATGAATTATGTATAGTTTTTTTGAATTAAAAAAAACATCCACAACTCATATACGCTTTAATATTTAAAATATTCCAATACCACCTTGACATATCATCCATTCATTTCCAAACATCAAATCCAATTTCTATTTTGGTATCTTCAAGAATACATATTCTCCAACATGGAATTGAATATCATTCCATTTATTTTATGAATATATTTTCAATAAACTTCAAATGACCAAGATATGATTTTTGGTTGATCTTACCTACTCAATTGTATTTTACATATGTGTTTGACCAAAATAAATCAATTTTGTGACTTCATCCTAGAACATCATTATTCAACATCACTTCACAGACAATGCTCTATATGCTAAAGTCATAAATCTTGAGTGGCAATAGTTATTATTATAAAAATCCACTATAAGAAAATATATATCATAACATCATTAGAGTTTATATATATAATGACATTATCATAGCATCATTTTTCTAGATGTTCTGTTTAGAAAGACCATTTATTTAAGTTCTATAGGTCGTTCTCAGACAATGATCTATAATTTAATACTTCTATATACTCTTCCAAAATATTGATGAAATTCCTGGGCTATGATCAGACACTATCAATAAGGGTGTTCTGTGAAGTATCATTTAATCATTTATTTAAATCCCTATAAAATGATCTATTGAAAATTCAACCATAATTATAAGGAAATGTGATGACTTTGTTTGATTATTGATAATGATCCCAATATAGTTATTCCACATAACTGTATTAGGATGACTAGTTATGAAGCCCATTATAACAAGATCCAACTTTCATTATTTTATTGGTAAATCATATTTTAATCATTGGTAAGTTTTATTTCATACTTAACCTAGTGTAATACTAGGTATCTTTATGTATAATATGCAATTTCATGCATCAAATTTTTGTATATTAATTTATCTTTGATATACCTATATATCGTGATGTAACTATGAAGTATAGATATATTTGATATATGATTCTCATCCAATATATCAATCTTATATGCTTATACTATTGGAATACATTACATCTTACCAAAAAGTAAACCATCATCATCACAATTTTGAATTATTGTAATTCCAACACATATCTTCTTCATTTTTCTTTTGTAAGGCTTTATCACCATATTGATATTTATTAATCCTCTATAATAATTTTTATAAGAAATTAAATAAAATTATAATTATTATTACCTATCTAATATAATACCAAAGTCCATATTTATTAGGCCTTTTACAATTGGATTGTTCTTTAACTTCAACATGGCTAAGAAACCCAGTTCTTTTCTACTCAAATCACCAGAAAACCTGGTCACATTATTAGATGATAACAGATTTATTAGTTTTAATACATCTGCAATTATTATGATTTTCAATTAATCATATTATGATATTAAATAGTAATGATATATTTAAAACTCTTGTAGACTGTGTATATATGATATGGGTAATGTCCCAATGTTGACATAGAAATAACTATTACCACCCATTATGAACTTATAATTTGGATAATTAATTACATGGGGTTTTACATTCCTTTATTTGTAGGAAACATTCCTGTCATTTTCCATTAGAAACATCTTAGAAGATTACTCAATCCATCTCTATAAAAAAGCATTCATTTCTATATGGATGGTTCAATATAGGTGATTTCAAAAATCTCCACATTAATACATTAAAACTATATTCCCCAAAAAATTCTCTATGAACATTACCCAATTATGTTTTAGCCTAGTAAATGGATATATAAATCATGTAATATTGTCAACAAAACATCAATAGTATATAGTTAACCATTGAAATAAATACTATTTCATTTTTTTGGTGGCTTCTAGACAATCCTTGAAAAAATCATTTTTCAATGGACAAAAAATATACCATCTGTTGATATAATATTACCAAGGAAAGAATAATGTTGATTGAAAAATTAACATTTACTATATTTACCATGTAAAACTTATATCCTCAACACCTTATAAACAATTCAAATATTACTGCCGTCCTCCTCAAAATTATTTTATTATATAATAAATTCTTCCATAAATTCCACAAAAACTTATCCAGGTGGTCATTGAATAATATTTTCGTCATGTCCATTAATAGAGAGATATTATTTTTTTAATCTAGACAAAATTAATATGAACACTCAATGACCAAACATCATATGAAATGTTTTTTTAGAATATCCTCCTACATTAATTTTGCCTTATATTAGCCAGAACTATGGTCAGTTATTAAATAGAATTTATCCCCATAATGTTCATCAAT
The DNA here is from genome assembly GCA_963277665.1 of Viscum album. Classification (NCBI taxonomy): domain Eukaryota; kingdom Viridiplantae; phylum Streptophyta; class Magnoliopsida; order Santalales; family Viscaceae; genus Viscum; species Viscum album. The sequence continues at coordinate 1,146,439,294 of OY728127.1, read as the reverse complement.
AAAGATATAAATATTGTAAAATAGATAATTTTTCTTAATTATAATTTCATTTAATTACCAATATTAAATTAATAATCTCATTCCCTAATCATCTTATTCACAAAAAACATAGGTTATCACCATGGTGAAACACTCAGACTAGGTAAACCTCTATCACATAAGTAACATATTTTTTTATTCAATGCAACTACATACACTAGATTCATCCTATAAATTGTCTTATAAATTCACATTGTTTAAGTGGTGAGTTAAATAGTGAATTCCACTTCTTGATCATGATGTAATATAGGTAATTCATCCCAAAATACATCAATATATTCTCACACAACTTGGACCTATAAATTTATAAAAAATACCTTTACCACCATAGATTGAATACTTTCTATATAATCCCCATGAATTTTATTATGTTGAGCTACTAAGGGAGGTTAAATACATGATGTAGGAAATGACATCACTCCTCTAAAAAAAGGAAATTCATTAATTTTCAATCCAATTATAAATTTTTAATCACATTAAAAAATTATATCATTATTATCCAAGAGATTATTGATCCCCAATATTACATATAAATCCACCATATGATGGAAAATTATATTTTCAACTACAAAAAAATAATAAATCATAATTTGAACTATCAAGCCAAAATTTTATGAAATAAATGTACAAATCAGTGTTCTAACTTATAAATCATTCCAATATATAGTTGGTGTGATTGAATATTGTTGGAAAACATGATTTATATAATAAAATGTGTAGATATAGAAACAAATAATGTATTAGATAACTGGGAAAGTATAATAAATGTAACTACAATCACATTGATAAGGGAATCAAATTCACCTATTTTTTTAGAAGAGAACAACCTTGATATATTGGTCTCTTATAGGGAATATTCCCTAGGAGAATAGGTTTATGATTTCATTAATTAATTATCTCATGGTTGTTGAACCATTTTAAATTGGTTAATTCTCTCTATCATTGGATTCATGATCTTCATGACCTTTCTCTCTAAATATAAAGCATACAACCAATCCACATAACCTAGTTTCTAGAATTTTAGTCCAAATTTATTACATTTATGAAGCTAAACACTTAATTTATTTACCTTACCATTAACTATTTCCGTATGGTGATCTTTTTTCCACTTCTTCTCTGGTTTCCAGTTATAATAAAATGATATTTGCAAATATTTTTCGAAATTGATATTGCATGATATTATTTCCGTGGATATTGTATAAATTAATGATACCGAGGATCTTAAAATATTAGGATTTAATCATTAATATAAATGACCAATAATACATTTAGGACAACAGTGATAATCTAACATATACATTGATAACGATGTAAAATGGCCACATGATTAAAAACAATATTTTTTTCAATTTTTTTAGGACTAACAATTTCCTTTTTATCACATCATGTTTCTCTTGAGAAAAATATTATTCTATAAAATTAACTATGAATGAATTATATTTCATGTTCTAAATATCAATTTCTTAATTTTTACTTGGAACAGTGTACCACTAATATTCAGTATAACCTCTTATATGATATAAACCCATATTAAAATTATTAGTCTTACAACATCCTAAGGCCAAAATTATTTTCTATAAAGATATATTCCACTGTTCATCCTCTATTCGATTAGTGGTTCCATCAAATAGTAAAGTTTATTACCCAATAAAATGATCTATCCTGGTTTATCCCTACAATGGGGAAAATAACTACTCAACATGGGAATGGATGCTTATCAAAACCTGAGTCAATTACCCTAGAACTATCATGTTTGTTTATCGCCAATATTTACTCCATTGTCCTAATTTTAAATTGTGAAATCACATTTTCCATGGTTATTGGACTAGTGTTTTATTCTCATACTAGGTTACATTATCTAAAAAACATTTATTAGTTATAAATATTATATTATGTCTTATATGGTATATAATCAAAAGAATTAAAGAATTTGTATTTTATTTTTTTATTATAATAGAATATGGGTTCTCTAACTACATATTCAAAAATATTATTCCTATGTATTTTATGAAACCATTTAATGAAACACCCTTAAATTACTAAAAAGCAGGTTGATCAATTCTCGTGGGTATTTATTAAATGGAAAATAGAGTACAATGTTTTATATTTTGTTGATAAAGGTTTGTAGCCCTCGATATACCATATAAATAATGATTAAATGAAAAGATAATGTTTTACAAAATTGAATTAATCATCTTTATTCCACAATTTTATCCGTAGAAATTTTTAATCATAGTTAGATACTTCATTTCCTGGGGAAATTAGAAAACTGTGTAAAAGTGGTGATCTAAAATGTAATGTATGGAAAAATGTTTATTTGAAGCTAATAAAAACTACATAAGGAGAAAAGAAACGTAATGGGTATAATTTTATACATACTAATTACTAAATTTGTTTAATCACTAGAGGAAATAGAAAAAAACTCACAAGGATCATATAGTATTCTGAAATATAAAATTCCTTAATTTATGACTCATAAAAATATCATTGATTACTTTTTACACGAAATTATACATAAAGGTTTTGGACACTACCATTACATTATCTTAGATATCCCATGAGATCTATTATATCATTGAGTAGATTTATAGTTTTGGGGCCCAACTATCACATACTACTCCAATATAATACCCAATCTAAAAAATCATTATCGCGTATACCGAGAATTGATTTCAAGTATGAACAAGTTGGAAAGTTATAACATATTTTCCTAAAGTGACTTATCATAAATTATATTATAGAATGGAACAATTGATTATATGTGTCATTAAAATACTCCCACACACAATGAACTAATTAGAATGTCTATGTGAATCCCCTCGACACTTATAATGAATAATTAGGGATTTTTTTATTTTTTTAAGTTACATATAATAAGTTAATTTTATGAAGTTATATATAATGGGTATTTATCAAAATTAAATATTATAAATAAATTTTTGAAATTGAATTTGAATGGGTAGGAGAAAAAATAAGCACTAAAATTATAATATACTTTATAAATTCTATGATTTGGATCATATAGGGAATGATAATTATACATTTCATGTCCCATATGAGTCTCAATCCATGTACATAGTTCGGGCCCATTAAACTTTCACTTGGATGATATTAAAGATATACCCAAACAACTCTTTTCAATTTTATTAAACATATATTTATATAATCCAAAACTATATCCCCATGTTTTTATATAGACATGGATGTATATTGTTGTGAAATCATCCCCTTATTACATAAAAAATTTATAGGATTTATATGGCTATCTAGATGTTTAGGAATAATAACATATTATGAAATGGCCATAATGTGTGTGAAAGGAAATATCACATGGGTGAGATATATAATGTATGATACATAAAATGAAATCAAAACTCCAATGGGGTAACAACATATGGATTAAAAAGGATATGGAAATCGTAATGTAGATGGGAATTTTAAATAAAGATATAATCAAACCTTAATAAAATTAATGGAATGGAAATGTGTATAAATATTTTGGTTCGGGTAATGTATCTATAAAGCCCCATCCTTAAAACTTTACTTAATCTTGAGTTAAATCAATAATTAACATTTAATATCTTTTTAGGTTTAGAGTTTTAGAGAATTAGGCAATAACTATTAAATTACATCTCAAAAATTTACAAAGTAGACAGTTAGACTCTATCGAATTTTTTTCACAATTATAAAAAAACCTAAATAAAAAAAAGTTCTTCTAATGATAAAAATATTCTTGAATTATTACTTTATCATACCCTTCCTTAAACCATGTGAAAAAAAATTCAAAAAACATGGGATGAGCATAAATAGCTCGGTAGGGGTTATAAAACACAGAACGAAATCAATAGTCCATCAATACGTAAAAAACATAATATCTTTAACATACCTCATTAAATCATAATAATTATGATTAACATATATAAATAATAAATAATAAAAGTACCTTGTTTCATACAAAACACACTTAAATTATAGCTTTCACAGCTATATAGGGAGGTACATTTTGAATACCAATCATAGTATATTCCCTAAATCTCTAAGGAGAAACATTAACATTTACCACCATCATGTTTTCCAATGCATTAGAGAGCTATCTCGAAGTCACCCTCCATATTTTTATCATGTAACCACCCATATACGTAAAAAATGACCATGAACCAAAGCATATTAATAACACATAAAGCAAACATAAATGAATGATAACATTTCCACATATAAACCCCAAAATATCATTTCAAGATATTGAAATAGACAATTCATTCTTTAAACATTTTTCCATAAAAAAATGTGTAAAAAGGGTATATGGTATTTAATTTCATTTTAGAAATATTACGGATTACTAATGAATCCAAATATCAATTAATGCTCATGGTGGAAGAAAGGTCGTTGTCACTGCATACATTAAACTTAAACATTCCCTTGTTTGTTTAGTAAAACTCTTTGTATAAAAGAATAATTTTTAATAAATTTAAAATTCACATGGGTATATTATAAAAAGTATAAATAAAGTCATGTATAAATCGATGTATGCCTCAATGAATGAAGATTGAGACAAATTCCCTTAAAAAGATAGTACCATTAGATAAAGGATAAATCAATAAAATATTTATGAGTGAAAAATATAAATTCACCAAATATTAGTGGATATTATGTGCAAAAAAATAGAGTTAATTCACTCACATTCAAGAAGTAGAAGATTAACTAAATGAATTGAAATTTTGTTAAGAATTTCCCTTACAAAAATTTGGTAGCCTAACAGTGTCACATAAAAACTTAAAAAATGAGTTGATGGGATTGAAAAGGGTCTCTCATAAAATGGACATAAAATTTTTATTAATAAGGATATTGAATAACATATCCCAAAATTGGAAAATTTAAATTTAAAGACATAACATAAAATAATTCCTTGACTAGAAGAGGAGGGTGAATGGATCCCTTACAAAGATCATTTTATCAATAAAAAAACAATTATGTGTATTCAATATAAGTAAACATAAAGAATGAATAAATACAAGATATGATAAAAAAAATTATTTCTCATATAATCATAGCATGATATAATCAAGAAGTATAATTTTAACCCAATGAATAGAAATTGGGTTAAGGATTTCCCTTACATCGAGTCCGACTTGACTCGACTTCTTTTAATTTCTTGAATAAAATCATAGGTTAATTTCTACTTCAATTAAAACTATTTTCAAATTTATTATTCATTTTTTATCACCTAATACCTTGAAATAACAATTATTTAATTATTTTATTTTATATTAGATATTTTGTCAATGTTCGGAATTTTTGTAAAAAAGGATCTTGTTATAATTAAAAGTTGTCCATGATGTCAAAAGTACATTATATCCAAACATATATTAATGAATTATATATCACATATATCAAATATATCCATTATATATATGTATTTATAACATTACATAACATTTTGAGAGATTAAATGAAATTCGCCGTTCTTGGAGACGGTAAACCGTAGGTATGCATGAACGCTACATTCATTTCTATTTCATATTTAATGGAATGAATACATAATGATACATAGGTATATTATAATTACATTATAATTTCATATTATATATAAATTTTACAGATTTTTATTAAATAATTCCTTTATATGTTCCATATATGGAATGAAAAAATCATATCACCTTGAGGGGGAGGTAGTCTGTGCTTTCATAAATTAATTTATCGTATTTACCCATTATGAAAACCATAAAGGTGTAATATAAATAAAAAAATACAAAATAATTGAGACAAAATCAGCATAATATATATTATATATTAATAAAGATCCATCATAATGGCCACAATGAGAGGCGTTTGGAGATAATTGAACAATCATCGTTTCGTGAGGCAGTAGTTCACCACCTATAGAAATAGTATGTTCATATCCATAAGATGGTGCTCTGTGGATGTTTAGTTATAATAATCCTCATAAAAACGTCATATTATATTCAAGATACTTGTGTTTTTATAAATTAAGGTAATAAAAGATATTTTTGGGAGTTAGAGAAGGAAAATAAAACAAATGAACTTGAGAGGAGACGTTACCTTCAAATCGGGTAACTCCCATTGGATTGAACCAAAATTCTTTCTTTATTTAACATAATCATCATATAGGTCTTCTAGGAGGAATATAGGGATTTTAATTGATTCTTGTAGAGGATTTTGGATGATCCAAGGGGCTTGAGAGGTGTGATTAATGGGTTATAGGTTGTAGCCTTATATAAGATGGAGGAGGGGCACTTTAGGAAATTTTGAAATTATTATTTTATTATAAAGTGAATTTCGTTTTAAAAATGACCAAAACATATTAAATTATAATATAAGGTTCATATAAGTCAAAATAAAATCTTCCAATAATAATCGGATGGGTTTTGGATATTTTTTAATCCTTATCTTTTTTATTTAACCCTTTGTTAACTTATTTTACTTTTACCATCTCCTCTTATATATTAATACTCTATGGTTAATATATTTAATATATAATTAAAAGCAACCCAAAATGGATAATTAATGAAATTTAGACAACATATATGTCATTTGGATGAATATTAGATATTTATGACTATTTTACCATGTAATAAAATATAGATTCATTTAAAATCTCATTTATGTACATTTTTTTAATATTCATATCATGGCATTTTTCGAAACCCATAACTACTTAATCAATTCTAAAAAAACATCATTAATTCAAAAATAAAAATTCATAATCATCAATAAAATTATTGGATGGAATAAAATGTTTCAAATTAAATTTATTTTAATATTTATAAACTCATTTATTTAAAACATTCATTAATGAGGTAAAAATTACATCATAACTGTGTCATAAATAAATTTCTTTTTTTGATGTCTAAAACATATAAAAAAAAATTCATGACGTAGGAAATTATTATATATTTTTAATTACTATTTATAATAAAAATTATAACTTATATAACCCCATATAAATTTCTTTTACTAAAAGATATATGTTTATGTTACATTTCCCTTCATGTTATATTAATTTTTATAAAATGTCATTTTCACTTACAAGTCGAACCATGGGGTCCCAAAATCGACCCAAAGATTCCCATTATTGGACATGTATCAGACAATGGGATTAGAAAATGTGTTAGGGTAATTTAATATTATTATAATATTATTTTTTTACCCTTATTTACCAGATTTATATTTTAACCATGGTAAATAAAATATTTACTAAATCTACTATTCTTAATGTCTAAAAATAAAAGTTACATATTTACACAATTTTGACCTCCTAATTCCAAATATGGAATCCGTTTTTACAAATTCAAATAAAAAATGTTGTAGAAATTAATTTGAAATACATTCATGTTGTCAAAATAAAAACCGTGTTTTATGAAATAATAACAATCCAAAGATTGACACATGTTTATGTTCAATTTGAAAGTGAAATTACATACAGTGCCCAAAATTGGATTAAATTCCAAACTAAAATATAATTACACTTTAAAACCAAATAAAAATACCATCAAACCATACAAATAATTTGGATTAAAAGGTAGTTTTGAATTAAAATGCAGTATTTTTAACTATTCATTAAAAAATGAACATTATAATAAAAATACCAAAATTTCATCCAAAGTAAAATTTGATTCTCCTATTATTAAAAAAGAATTTTATTTTGAAAAATAAATCATTTAAAATTAAAAAAAACCTATATTTAAAAAGGGTTTTCCATCAAAAGGCAGTAAATCACACTTTTAAAAAATAATAGTGTATGTATGCTTAAAAATGGATTCATTCACAATTTAAGACTCGAAATATTATTTGGTAAATGTAAAAATATTTGACAAACATGTTTAATAATATTATAGTTATTTCTGTTCATTCTCACTAATATAGTGACTATGCATTAATTACTATTAATAATAATAATATTATATTATTGTTATTAATTTTTATAATGAATTTTCATTGTCTGCAACATAAGAATCCAGGGAAACCCATTATTGTGTGTTGGGTAATCCATCAAACATAGCATCCCATTAAATTAAAATGAATTTTTAATTAAAAAATAATAATAAATATGAAAATTTATTAATATATAAATACTTGGGTCGTTACATCCTTCCCCTTTTTTGGGAATTGCATCCTTGCAATTTTAAAATTGGCCTCCAAAATTTCATTAAAAGTGCCACATTAGAAAAAAGAATCAATAAAACCATCACTTTAAAATAATTAACCAGAAATATAAAGTTCACCTAAGATAACACATACATGGATTCCATGTAGGAAAACATTTCTATTGAAGAAAAACTAACAATCATGTTATGAGGGAGAGTGTCAGTAAACATGAATAAGAGAATGTTAACAATATGAAAACCATAAACTTGAGATATTTTAAATGTTCATTGATTCCCCAGTAGGAAATGTAAATGGACAATGTTTTTTTATGGTCCTTTTCATAATGTTGTTGAATTTATTTATGAGCTTGATGAAGAACATAAGGAAAATTACTTACATAAAAAATAGATTTTAATCCTTTAATAAATTGCATCCAAAAACTCATCCTTTCTCTAAATGATGAGTATTCAAGGTTACATGGTCGTATTTGATGCACTAGATTCAACTTCATGAAAAATCACATAATCCAAAATAGATTAACTATATATATCCCCCATCTTTAGAAATTAACCAATACCAAAATGGTTAGTATGAGATCAGATATTCCCCAAAAAGGTCAATCTTTTATTAAAATATATAATATCCTAAATCTCCAAAATTCCACAAACAATACCCAAAGTTCAAAAAAGAACATTTGATATACAATTGTCCTAAAAATTATTCTATATAATCCAAATTATGTTTCAAAGCCAAATCTCAAAACAATTTGATCACATAGTCTTCCATGAAAAAACATAACATTTTTCCCAAATAACATCGACAACTCTTAAAGTCTCATACAGAAGTTTAATTAACCAAATCAAATATTATCTATGATAGGTAAATCATTTCCACATGTAACCCAAATCTCTATATGTTCACTATAAAAACATAGATTCTTCTAAAATTAAATTTCAACCATTACTCGAAAAATGAAATCCCATGGTATTCTTTTTTACTTAGGCATAGAGGGTTTCCCGAAAAGATAGAATATCTTTCAAAATAACCTTTATCACTTTATCATCAAATTATTTTCCTATAATGTGGATATCAATTTTATAAAACAAAATTTCAAAAAATAAACTTATTCTAGATCAATAAAATTATTTAAATAATAATAATTATACATACTATCTTGGGACATCACATAGTCCAGTGGTATGCGATAAATCCCTATCACACTTTTGTTGTGGGTTTGATTATTGTGGTCTAGCCAGATGTGACTGTTTGTCTCCCTTCCAGAGGGTTTTCTTTTTCTAAAACCATATCATTCATATAACATTTTCAAAAATAAGATTAATTCCCTAAAAAATCATAACCTATTTCATCATCAATTGTTCTCTAATACCTTTAATTTGGCATCACAAAATGTAGTACCCATTAATCACATAAAAAATCATATGAACCCCAATGGTTATCCATTATGTTAAAACAATAAAGGATAACTCATCCATGAATAACATTTTCATATATCAAATATTAGGGATACATATACTAGAAAAATTATTCCAATGTAATCCTATCATCAAAATTTCCTTAGAACATTTAAACATTTCATCATTCGAAAATCTACCATAACTCTTGAATCCCTTATATCTAGCCTTATTACTCATTCAAAATTCTTCATGATCAATTAACCATTAATTTACAACTTATTCTATAATACTTTTTTTATTTCATTGGTCGTTTTCAATTTCCTCATCCTCAATTGGAATGGAATTAGGTATTGGTAAACATATATCTGTACGATCCAGGTGATCCCATTCCTGAACCTTCTTTGCAGGACTTATGTTTGTATAACGACCATGCACACCACATTTAATACATTAAATTGATGCCTTAAAAGGATATTCTTCCCCTTTCCTATATTCAATTTTATACTTCCTCTTTCCCTGGTAGGTTCTTTCTTTATGACCTTAATTTCCACATCTATAGCATATTTTTGTCCCATTGAAACATTTTCCAAGGTATTTCTTTCCACATCATTGAATCATAAAATATACTTACCATTATGATTATTACTTTATATTCTATAGGGATTCATTTCTTGCATATATTATGCCTTATAAAAATCACCAAGGTTCCTGAGGTCAATAATGACTCTTTAGAGTTGGTTGAGAATAACAACAAGAGTTATCATTGAAGATCCCATTTCATTCGTTTTCTCATTTAGAAAACTATCACAGTATTCTTCACATGCATTGTAATTTTGGTTCCTGCTAGATCCATAAATTTAGTAAAAACAAAAAATTTCATTATGAGTATAGTAGTAAAATCATCATATAGTATCTTATAGAGAGGGTGAGAACTAAGATACACTTATTCATGTTATCTTAAACTCATTAAATTTAACCAAAATAACTATGTATATTTTAAATATTCTAACAATTATTGTTTTTTCACTTATGCTTAAATAACACCATAACCTCTAAAGTTATCTAAACTGACCATTGATACCAACTATAAGGACTAGACATAAAACATTACTTAATTTTGAGTTAATTCAATAATTTTCATTGATGATCTTTTCAGGTTTAGTGCTTTAGAGAAATCGGCCATAACTATTACATCACATCTCAAAAATTACAAAGTAGACACTCCTACTCTATCCAAATGTTTCACAATAATAAGAAACCGTAAATAAAACAAAAGAACTTTTTCTGATATAATTATTCTTTAATTCATCATTTCTATTACCCTTCCTTATACCCTAACAAAAAACGTTTGATGAACATAAAAATCATAGTAAGGGTTATAAAACAAAGAATGAAAACATTAGTCCGTCAATACATAAAAAAATAAATCACATTAACATACCTAATGAAATCATAATATTTATGAATAATATATTGAAATAATAAACCATAAAGGTAACTTGTGGCCTATATAACATACTTACATTGTATCTTTCCCAACTACATAGGGAGTTACGTTTGGAATACACATTATAGTATATTCCCTAAATCTATTAAGACAGACATTAATGATTACCTCCATCAAGTTTCCTAATGAATTGGAGATCTATCCCAAGCTCACCCATCCTAGGTTTATCACGAAACCACCCATATATGTAAAATATTCCCAAGAACCCTAACATATTCCTAACATAGATAACAAACATAAAGTAAATATAACATTTCCACATTTCAATCGCAACATATCATTTCAATATATTGTATTAACCAATTCTTTCTCAAAACCATTTTCAATAACAATGTACATAAAAATGGTATATGGTAATTATTTTCTTTTTAAAAACATTATGTCTTGTTAATTAATCCCAATATCAAAAATACCTGCGGTGGAAGATAGGTCATTTTCAACCTGTATGTTAAAAAAACCCCTTTACCAATTAGTAAAACTATTTGTAAAAAATTATTCCTTTTGAATAAAAGTAAAATTAAAAGGGGGTTATTATAAATCATATAATTAATGTCTTGTATAAATCTAATTATTCCTCAATGAAAGGCTATTGAGATGAAGTCTCTTACAATGATTGTACCATTAGATTAAGGATAAATAAATGAAATAATTATGCGTGAAAAATATAAATACACCCAATATAAGTGGATTTTAATTGTAAAAAAATAGTTGTTAATTCACATATTTTCATATCACAACATAATAAATATATTGATGTTTAACCAAATGATTTGAAATTGGGCTAAAAAGTTCCCTTAAAACAATTTGGCAGCTTAATGACATCACATAAAAATTCATAAAATGGGCTGATAAGATATAAAAGGGTCTCTCATCACATGGATATTAAATTTAGAGAAATAATTATATAGAAGAACATATCCTAACATTTTAAAATTTAAATTTAATGATATAACCTAAAATAAGTCTTTGACTAGAAGAGGAGGGTGAAAGGATCCATTGCAAAATCATTTTATAAATTAAATATATCAATTAAGTGTATTCACTATAAGTACAAATAAATCAATTATAAATAATATATATGCTATAAAAAAGTATTTATCAAATAATCATAGCTAGAAATATTCAAGAAGTATAATTTTAACCCAAATAATGGAAATTGTGTTAAGGAGTTCCCTTACCTCAGGTCTGACTTGACTCCTTCATTCATTAATTTTGTGAATAATAAATATAAGTAAATTTCAACTTTATTAATAACCTTTTTAATTTTTATTATTCCTTTTACATCAATTATTACCTTGCAATAATATTTAGGTAATTATTTGAGTTCATATCAGACAATTTGTCGATGTTCGGAATTTGAGTCCAAAATGATATTGTTATAATTAAAAGTTGTCTATGAGGTCAAAATTCTATTATATCCAGAATGATATTCATGATTTAGATATCATTTATATCATATATATCCATTATATATATATGTATGTATTTATAATACTACATAACATTTGGAGATAAGAAATGAAATTCACCATTCATTGAGACTGTAAGCAGTACATACACATGAATGCTGCTTTCATTTCTATTTCATATTTAATGGAATGAAAATATAATGATACATAGGTATATTATGATTCCATTATAATATAATATAATATATATATATATGTTACATAATTTCATTAACATCTTCTTCTATATGTTCCATGTATGGCATGAACAAATCATATCACCTTGAGGGGGCGGTAGTTCACGCTTCTTCAAATGAAATTATCATATTTACCAATTATGGAAACCATAAATGTATGCTATAAATTAAAAATTAAGAATAATAAAGACAAAATAATCATAATATATATCATATATAAATACATTTCCATAATAATGGCCACCATGAGAGGCAGTGGGAGATAATTGGACAATCGTCGTTTCGTGAGGCAGTAGTTCGCCGTCCATAGAAATAGTATGTTCGTATACCTTAGATGGAGGTGTGTGGATGTGTAGTTAGAATAATATTCATGAAATCATCATATGATATTGAATATACTTTTTTTATAATATAATGGAATAAAATAGTGTTTAGGGAGTTGGATAAGGAAAATAATAGAAAAGAACTTGAGAGAAGACGTTACCTTTAAATCGGGTAACACCCTTTGGTTTCAACCAATGGATTTCTTGAATTTCTTTCTTCCAAGGGGAGGGTTTCTTGGATTAATAGAGGGATTTTTGGATCTTTTTGTAGTATAGTTTCAATAATCCATGCAGATTTATTGTTGTGAGTAATGAGTTATAGGTGTTGGCCATTTATAAGAGGGAGGTGGGGATCTTTAGGAATTTTTGAAATTATTATATTATTATAAAATTATTTTCAGTTTCAAAAGAGCCATAACATATTTAATTTGACATTAAGGTTCATATAAGTTGAAATAAAATCATCCAACAGTAATTGGATTGGTTTTAGTTATCTTTTAATCCTTATCTTTTTTATTTAACCCTATGTTAACATATTTAACTTTTACTGTGTCCTCTTATCTATTAATAATATATGGTTCATATACTTAAAATAAAATCCAAGAGACAAATAATAGATAATTAATGACAATTAAAACATTATATATTTCATTTGGAAAAATCTTATATTTTTAGGAAAGCTATATCATTTAATAAAATATTAATTGATTTAGAAACTCGTTTTTGTCAATTTTTATACTATTACTTTTTTAAAAAATTATAAAAACTAGAACAATTCGAAAAAAATCATTATATAAATAGAACAAGTAATTATAATCCATAATTTCCCTGGATGGTAGAAAAAGTTTCAAAATAAATTTATTTTAATATTTATATGATCATTTTTTTAAAACATTCATTAATGAGGTAATAATTACATCATCATTATGTCATAAATAAATTTATTTATTTCATGTCTAAAAAATATAAATAAAATACAATTATGTAGGAAATAGTTTTATCTTTCTAATGATTTTTTATAGAATAAAATATGACTTATATGACCCCATATAAAAATTGTTTTACTAAATGATATATGTTTATGTTACATTTCCTTTAACTTAAAATTAATATTTATAAAATGTCATTTTCATTTTTTTTATTAAGAGAATATATCATTAATAATGAAGATCATCATAAGCACATGTGAAAAGCCATGAAGGAAAATTATCCACCCAGAACTGGTTGGTAACGAATGGGCCTGAGGCCACTAGCTGATGGGTTGCGTTGTTTCCTTCCCTTTTGGTGAAGGAGAAGGTGCATAATGAGAAGCAATGGCTAGGTGAGATAATTTTCCTGATGATTGTTCCAAATGACTGGATTCTGCAGTCATTGTGATTAAGAGCATCGATTACGGTGTGACAATCGGACTCAATGATGATATCTCCCATCCACATTCAATAGTGTGCATCATACCAGCAGGGATGGTCGTGGCTTCAGCAACTGCCAGTTCCTAGAATACCTGACGTGGTTCATATTTAGAAGCAAGGATCTGCCCCAGATGATTTCGGGCAAGGAGGCCGAGGACAAGAATCCCATCCTTTGGAAGAGCCACGTCCACGTTAATCTTGAAAGTACCTTCCATTGTGGGATTCCAATGAGCGGGATGGGAGGGGGAAACACACTACAAGGAATGTCCATTGTATCCTTTCCAACCCATAATCCATGAAATGGCCCGATCAATCCATAATTTTGAGGGTCTATGAGCTTGATGAAAAATAGCATCATTACGCTGGACCCAGATAATCCAAGACAAACTGCAAAGGGGGCCTACATCTGCCGAAGAGAGAGAGGAGCATAAATGCGTCCGAAGATTGGTAAGGTCAGAGGCCAATGCTAGTGAAGCAACTGAAGTCGGGGCCTATTTATTCTAAATTTCCTTAGATCCTAGGCATTCAATGATAGGGTGCAAGGGAATTTCTAGATTGGACGGGCAGAAGGGGCAAAAAATGGTGTTGTCCATATGTCGGTGAACGAGAAGGCTCATTGTTGGGAGAGTTCCTGTGAAAACCTGCCACTAAAATTAACAAATTTTTTGGGGGATGTTGAGCATCCAAATCAACATCCAAGGTCCCTCATCCCAGTCAATTGAGTGGATTCCAAGAGCTAGTCTGTAGCCCGATATCACCGTGTAGTCGCTCGAGATGTCAAAGATCCAGAAGAGATGGCTGGGGCCTGAGTCAGGGACCCATCGAATACTAAGGATAATTCATTGGTCTCTTTCTTTATACCATTAAAGGATCTTATCCAAACACCACCCTTGTCCCTGGTTTGAAAGGAGGAAGCTGAGAGTGGCATCTTCCAGACCTGGTTGGGTGGGGGTTGTAGCCCGTATATATTCATTAACAATAAGCTAGGGATCAGTCCATATTTTGACAGATGAGCCAGTCCAAATCCGCCAACCTAGTCCTTTATCCAAGAGCATTTTATCCCCCCAAATGCTTCTCTAGAGGAAGCTTGGATGGGGACGAAGAGAGAAATCATTACTGTCCGTGTGGGGAAAGTACATCGCTCATAAAACTCGCGCACATAGAGATGATGGATGGTTATCAAGGGCCATTCTTTATTGGCCAATAGTGCATCGTTTAAGAGAGGGAGATTCTGGAACCCCATTCCACCCTCTGATCTGGGTTTGCATAGTTTCTCCTAGGACATCCAGTGGGGTCGATTCTTTCTATAATTCTTCCCCCACCAGAAATTGGCAGTACGTGTGTGGATCTGGTCAACAATGGCCGTCGGGAGCTTAAATATGGACATAAAGTAGTTGGGGATAGATTGGATGACAGCTTTGATAAGGGACTCTTTGAAGACTTTATAAATTCTTATTGGGGTCCAGCCTTGATTTTTTTCTCAATCATGTCCACTAGGAATGTGAATATTTCTTTCTTGGACCGGCCAATCACAGTGGGAAGCCCGAGATACTTCTGATGTTTATCAGCCATATGGATTCCGGATTATGCGCAAAGTTCATCACTCATAGAAAGAGGCACCCATGCACTGAAGGACATTTCAGATTTTCCATGATTAATTGTTTGGCCAGAAGCTTTCTCATACTGATGGATCGCTTGACAGATCACCCAAAATTCATTAATTATTGATCTTGAAAAAAGGAGGCAGTCTTCAGTGAAGAAGATATGTGACACTCGAACGCTAACTCGGCAGACTTTTTCCCCATGAATAGATTTAGAAGATTCAGCCCTGGAAATAAGATTAGAAAAAATTTCAGCCACCAGTATGAAGAGAAAAGGGGAGAGGGGGTCTCCCTGGCGAAGGCCTCGGGATGGGGTGAATTCTCTGGTGAGCTCCCTATTGACCTTGATTTTGAATGAGACGGTCGAGACACAGTTCATGACCAAAAATCAACCCAAGGATACCCATGGTTGGATATGTGTTAGCCAGTATGATTAGTAAGTGTGTTAGTGTAATTTAATATTATTATTGTATTGTTTTTTATCCTTATTTACTAGATTTAACTTCTAAACATGGAAAATAAAATATTTACTGAAGTTACTATTCCTAATGACATAAATTAAAAGATACCTATTTATACAATTAGAACATCATGCTACCAAATATGGAATACATTTTTCCAAATTCAAAAAATAGATGTTGCAGAAATTAATTTAAAATTAAATCTCGTTGTCAAAACAAAAAGCTTGTTTTTAAGAAATAATAAATTTCAAAAGATTAACACTTTTTTATGTTCAATTTCAAAGTGAAATTACTTCCAATAAAAAAAATTTATTAAATGGAAATAATATTATCTAATTCCTCATCAAAACCAATTAAAAATATTATTAAACCATATAAATAAATTATATTAAAAGGCAGTTTTGAATTAAAATGTAGTAGTATTCCATATTCATTGAAAAGGAATTTTATCAGAAAAATTCCAAAATTTTATAGAAAGTAAATTTTGATGTCTTGATTATATACAATAATTTTGTTTTTTAAAATAGAACATATAAAAGTGAAAAAACTATATTTCAAAAGGTTTCTACACTAAAGGTCGTAAATGGACCTTTTAAAGAATATTAGATTATTTATG
Organism: Viscum album; assembly: GCA_963277665.1. Taxonomy (NCBI): domain Eukaryota; kingdom Viridiplantae; phylum Streptophyta; class Magnoliopsida; order Santalales; family Viscaceae; genus Viscum; species Viscum album. The sequence continues at coordinate 1,146,422,172 of OY728127.1, read as the reverse complement.
ATTAAAATAGGATTTATTCATATTTTACATTTCTAAATATTATTGGGTAAATGTAAAAATATTTAACAATCATGTGTAGTCATATAATAGTTTGTTCTTATCATTCCATCCAATACAATGACTATGTGTTATCAACCATTTAAAATAATAATATTATATTATTATTATTTTATTTTTTTAATATGACACATCATTGTGTACAACATAAGATTTTTGGGAAACACATTATAGCCTATTGGGTACACCATCTAACATAGAATACTCATAATGTAAATATAATATTTAATTCACAAATATTAACAAATATGAAAACATATTATTCTAGAAATACCCGGGGCATTACTGTATCCATGAAAATTGTTCAACAGGGAGATGATAATGTTGATCAATATCATATTTTGATCTAAATTTAAAATTTAAGTGGGATTAAAATAATGGAAATTAAAGTAGTAAATTAGGAGATAGAAATAGGAATCCATGCATCTCTTGATTATTTTAGATAGGAACCTTACATTAGTTCCAACTAAACTCTTCATTAAGAAAAATAGAGCTAAGGGAAATACTCCTTAAGAGGGAATAAAGAGGGATATTCATGTCTTTTATTAAATTATGAGAGGAGGGGTGGGTAGTGGAGTGTATAATTTCCCAGAATGTTTTAATAATTATTTTATTTAATTTTACATTTCATTTATTGTCTCACTAAGACCATTGTTCTCTACTACCACACTCAATTTCCTACTATAGTTTTCTGTGAAAACAATAGTTTAATAGAAAATATATTAATGAATTGAATCAACCATACATAAATATTGTTTCTTATATATTAATTTTCTATATTATATAGTATTCCATCGTTCATACTGTGTTGTAATATTTCTACAAAAAAACAAAATTTACCCCTAATCTGATTTGGATGTCCTAATTCTAAATATAAATTAAAATTTAATAATTTAATCCTATAATTAACAACATTATATCTTATATATTAGGTTTATAAATTCATTAAAAATAAATCTTAAATGAAGACATACTTTTAATTTACAAAATAATTTATATTATAATATAACGAACAACCCAAATACAGAACATCTAATCACACTCTAACATTCCCTAACTATATGGTATTTGATGGTGGTAAACTCGTGGGGTTGTTGAGAAAACAATTATCCGCTAGTGATCTCTACTAACTTGAACATCCCAAAAGATGGTTCCACTCCAACATCACTTTTTAGTGTTCTACATGGGCTTGGTCAAGAAAGAACAATATTGATGCTACTTAATTCTAATGATCTAATAAATATACTTCATAAATGATGTTATTATTGGTTTAATCCATGATTCATCCTTTCTATGAAAATTAAATAACATAATGATCCTTAATATATAATAATCCCGATTTTTATTCATTAATAGATTTACAAAAAGCGATAAAAATGTGCAATGGTCATATTAATCAATGATTATAAATCTCATCAGCCAATTTTTCCAATGATAATAATTCCTAGTGGTTATTTTGACCAACCATCATATTGATTCATATATATAAACTAATTTCAAAATTCCGTCATATGATTATATATGTTCTTATACAATATTAATTTAAATAATTTTATTCTTCTTAATATTAATTTATCTCATACATTTGTTATTATTTTTGAGTATTACTAACTCATGTATAATTTTATGATGTTGTCAGTAATTGTAATATTATTATTTGTACATGTTTTATCATTTCTAATAAGTATAAAAACATTTTTTTTATCAATAAGTGTTATAATATAAGAATGAAATATTAAACTATGCAATATATAATAATCATCTGATAAATGGTTTATTTACTATTATAGAAACTCAAGTATGACATTCTGTCCATAAAAAATTACATCCTAAAAATTGTAAATAAATCTAATAAACGTGGATATGATTTTTCCATTGATTTATATAGATCCCATGTTTCCATTTCTGGAAGATGATTCCTTAAACAAACCCATATCAGCTATGTCATTATATTTTATATAATTTGTTCCCTTTTATCAATAATTTGTATAAATAATTATCCATATGATAATCCTATGAAAATTAAACATGAAAAAAATTTAGATCATGGGTAGGGAGTGGTATATAACTCATTCAAGGTAATATATGGAAGATATAACGAACAATTGATAGGTTTGGTGTCATGGAATAATGATAGCCCACTCCTATAATCTATCCCAAAATTTAAAATTGAGTAATATATCATGGACATAGCTTCCCTTTCATTATAAACTTCCAAACTCTATTCTATGGATATAACTTTAAAATAAATAGTCTCCATATTTGAATTCATGATCCTTCCTTCAATTTTCAGAGAAATATTTTTGTCTATAATAGGTAGAGCGGATAAACGTTTGGATGAAACTTAACTTCTCAATAATCTCTACTAAAATATTTTTACCCCAAATATTCCTTTCATCGAATTCATCCCATCACATCATATTTAAACATAAATTTCAATCTAGTTAATTATATGGTGGTATATTAATTCTAGAGATGTAAATCATAATATTAGATCCTCTACATGTGTATATATTGATCAACACATTCTTATATGTTCATAAATAATTTCCTTTTGTATTCCAATGTCTCGATAATCTATTTAGACTACCAATATGTTTAATGGTGGTGAGATATTATATTATTAATCTATATAGTTTAATAATTCTATAATCTCTTCCAAATATTGATGTGATACTTTGATCGTTATCATATACTATTAGAAGGGTTGTTCCACAAAGTCTAAAAAAAACATTTATATAAAACCTTAAATGATGTCCCATAGACAAATTCACATAGATCATAAAGAAATGTGTTATCTTTTTGAGATGATAATTAATAAACCATTTATAGATATTCACTATAAATTTATTTGGAATTCAATCAATGAAATCCAGTGTAATATTATCCCACCCCCATTATGGTATAGATAAAAGATGCAGTGATCATTTGAGATGTTGTATTTCTGGATTCACCAACATGAATACATGAAATATGGCTTTATAATATGCAATTTCTCCCACAATATATTTTTACTATATGTAATCTTAGATATAACAATATATCATGGTCCTACTTGGATATATATTGAAGTTTTATCTATAAACCTCATCCAATAGTTACTTCTACTACTATGGTACAAATGTGAAACATAATCTCTTACCAAAATGTGAAACTCTATCATCACCAATTATAACCACCCTTAATTTACATTACATTAGATCATTCATATTATTTTTTATGGTTTTATCCCATTATATATCACCTTTACTAATATAAAATAAGGATGGATGGGTAACTAAAAAGAATAACAATCAATCATCCCCTTCAGTTATAATTCCAAAGTCAATCCTGAATTGTCCTTTAATAATTAGATCATTCTTTACCCATTAAATGTATATGATACCATGTCCTTTTTTAATCACATAAACTTCCACCATGTTCTCTTTATATGGATGATAGTGAATTGAATAGTCCTAATCCTTGAGTAGTTCTAAAAATATTTTTTTCTATTTATTTGGGTATTTCTAAATAAATATATATTTCCAACTCTTATGGTCTTTGTATATATGAAATATCTCTCCATAGAGATAATGTATATGTATCTTATGATAAAATATTACTACCTCTAATTCTAATTAATGAGATTCATAATTAATCTCATAGGGTTTCAAATATCCTTGTATATAGGGAACATCTCTCTCATTTTTTATTATAACACATCCAACTCATTAACTCGATCCCTCACTTTAAATAAAAAAGCCTTATTTACAACATGTAATAGTCAAAAAAGGAACATTTAATAATGTAGACAATATTTATTCAAAATATATAATCATATTCCATTTTCCATTTGAACTTAACCCCATTACATGTTTGTTTTGTTATAGTATTACCCAATAAAGAATAATTTTCATCAATACACTCATAATATCAAATTAACCAATGAAAACAACATATTTTTTTTGGTGTGTCTCCTCTATTCAATTACTGTATTTGATTTTTAGTTTTCAAAAAATACACAATACATGGCTATAATAAGGCCAATGAAACTAGATTTTTTAAACAAAAGTTCATTTATAATAAATTTACCATATAACTGTTTTATTCTACACACCTCATGTACAATTTTTTAATGATTATCTCACGGAAAATAACTATTAGAGTATATAATAATTTAATCAATAGATAACACCACAAACATATCAGAAATGTCTTGAATTCTCAATTAATAAAAATCATAAACATAAAGGGAAAATAAATGAAGGCATACTACATTGATTTGAAAACATATAAACCATACATCATAGGAAAACTTATTTTTTTATAATAGAATCCTTCTTAAAATTAAATAGCTGGTATCTATAATGATGATCAATATTTGAACATAATTGAGTCCCTTGAAGTTGATCAAAAAATAAATCAATAAATGTATATGGATACTTTATTATTATATAATTCCATTGATTTACATATATTTGTTTATAAAATCTAATTGTCCCATCCTTATAATTCAAATGTAATACATGTGCTCCCTATTGTGAAACACTCATATGAGTGAACCCCTTATCACATAAGTATTTTATTTTATTTATCATCCCATCTAGAAAAAATATTTACATATTTGTCATTTTCCTATTTATTTACATTTCAAAAATGATGAGATTAATAGATAATTATACTTCTCTATTCAAGAATAATCTAGTTAATTCATCCAGAAATACATGAATATATTCTAACACAACGTGTACAAATCCAATTCATAAAAATCACTTACATAAAATATATTTAATTCCTTTTAAATCCTCTTAAGAGTGTCATTTTCATGAGATATTATGGGAGGTTTAACTAATGATTCTGGTAATGAAATATCTCTTAAGAAATATTTAATAATTTATATTCTGCAATAATTTTAATTTATTGGTAAGTATAAAAAATTATTTCCTTATAAATCAAGATCCAATCCAGCCCCATTATCATGTTGAAATACAATATAGATATGATTATTTGATTTGAAATCAAACGACAACCTTGAATATGAATTTGAACTACCTATTTTATCATTGTAGAAATATACATACCACTTAGTGTAAGACCCGATTAATTGTTCCTTATTGTGGTATAAGGCAATGGAATATTCTTTAAACTATTGGAGGATATAATGAAATGTGTAGATCAATAATAAATAAAAGTATTATTTTTATTTTTTTATATAATAAAATTATATTCTATCACATAATATGGAGCTACAAATTTGTCTTTTTTAAGCCATGAGTGTAACACCCCAAGCTTCCATGGTATGTTTCCCTTTAAATAATGCAATAGCTTGCACTGTACGCAACTTTGAGATTCTAACACACAACACAACCACTCAAACTAGCCGTTATGAATAGTAATACCCACTTTTTGAAAATTTATAAATTTTATCTTTCAAAATGGACTTCATTTTTGGATTCTGAATATCGAAATTAGATTAGGTTGAATTTTTGGTACTTTTCAGATAACTTTCATATTTTGATGAATTGTGAGAATTACAAAATTTTAATTAAATACTACATTGTTAATCGAAATAATTAATAGTGATAAATTATGAATTCCAGTGATTTTAGAGTATACTTAGATTATATTTCTACTATTTAATCAAATTCTGGTCATTAGACATAATTTCACATTTAAACTGGACATAAGCAACTACCAATCTTTTGATAGTTATTATCTCTTAAAAACAGGCGTTTTGTTTTAACAACGGAAATTAATTTTTAATTAATTTCTTCCACTTATATATTATGAATTTAGAAAAATGAATTCCATATTTAGTATTAGGTGGTCCAAATTGTGTTAATAGGTAACTATTATTTTTAGACATTTTGAATAATTAATTCGGTAAATATTTTATTTACCATGGTTAAAGGGTAAATCCAGTAAATAAGGGTAAAAAATATATTATAATAATGATAAATTACACAAAAACGTGTCCAAAACCTATTGGTTGATACATTTCCGACCATGGGCATCTTTGGGTCGATTTTGGGACACCATGGATCCACTTGTATGAGATAATGACACTTTATATGAATTATCTTAAAGTAAATTCAAAAATGACAAAAGGATATATCTTTTAGAAATTTTTTTTACATAAGGTTATATATGTTATATTTTAGACTATAAATATTAATTATAAAAATAAAAATATTATCCACATAATGTTATTTTATTTATAATTTTTATACATTCAATAATTTAATTTATTTATGACACAATAATAATGCAGTATTTTCCTTATTAAGGAAAGAATCAAATAATTAGTATTATAAATGTTAAAAAAAATATAATATGAAAGTTATGATGACATAAAAAACATTTATTGGTTAATATGCGATTTTAGGATTGCATAAACAAAATTTATTCGAATTAATAAAGTTGTAATACTTTAACAATAATCAATTATTAAATAGTGTAAAATTTGACATAAAGGAGTTTTTAAAAAAAATATTATATTATTAATTGATATTATATTTTTAGAAATCTATGGTTCAGAAAAAGGACTTATATAATGATAGTTATATTAATATTGGACCACTTGGGGGTCAATTGGAAGTTTATAGTATGTTTATTGACAATATAATCAAAAACTACCAATAGACATGGTAAATGTCAAACTATTTATAGTTAAATAAAAAAGATAAAGATAATATAATGAACCAAACCTATATAAAACCTATTGGATGAGTGGTTTTCGACCTATACCCACCTTAAAAGCTAAATAACCCACTTTGGATCCATTAGAAACCGAATATTAATTTATTATAAAATAATATTTCTAGCTTTTCCTAAGGTGCCCTTTACCCCTCTTATAAACGGGCACTACCCCTTCTCACTAATTCACACCTTCAAAGCCTTTTGGATCAGCCTAACCCTACCCAAATATCCTCAAAACTTCCCGAACTTAATCCTAGAGGAACTACTTTGGTCAGAAATCCAACTTAAGGATCCCTTTTGATCAAATCAAAAGGAAGAACCTAAAGAAGAGGTAATGATTTCACCACCCTCTTTCAAGTTCCTTTCTTCTTCCACATCTTCTTTATTTGTTATTTCCATTCTAAAATGATAACTCCAGTATCTTCTATATACTTTGATTTTATTGTAAATATTTTATAACCATATTCAGTATTTTATGTAGAATTTGAATGACATGTCCCCATACGTGCGTACGTACGGCCTACCGTCTCCATGTCGTGGTGTAATTATTATTCAATATATTATTATTTTTATGGTTTTAATAAGGATGTGTTATTCATTTAAATAATAAATATAAAATGATAATTATTCTTTATATTGGATATACCATCCAATTATATATTATTCGAATATCAAAATATTGATATAGTCGCTCGTGCGTATATACGGATTACCGTCTCCAAAAACGCGATGAGATTCATTCCCCATCATATCCAATCAAGAATAAACATCATTTAATGCTTACAAATAAATATTAGAGACATGATATCATTCTGGATTTGAATAATATACATCCCATCCATAACAAATATGGCTCACATAACAACAAATATAAAGGAAAATGAATCCGTTAAAACCCTAAATGACGATAATACTAAGATATTATCAACAAATCAATGTTAAAAAATCATATATGATATCATATTAATGTATTTGATTATTTTATTATTCAATAACAATTAATTCACCATTATAAAAGAGGTTAACCTACCCTCTACCAAGGAAAAAGTACAAAGTAAGGGGTTTCTTATCTCACATTTAATATCATGAGATTTCCATTGTTCACCACTTATTTATTGCATGTGGTGTGTATACTTCCCATGATTGTATTCAATGTGTAATATAAATTAATTAATGAATATTTACATCATAATTTTATGATCCTTCTTTAATGGGTGTATTTTTTGTATGTTACCAAATCGATAAGGGAATTTGGAATTTCAATTTCCACTCATTCGGCTTTACGTATACTTCATTGATTATTTTACTCCAAGATTAAGTGTGGAATCACTTTTCATCCACTTATGTCATTATTTACACTCCCATTTATGTGGATATAATTTTGATACACATAATCACTCCATTCATAAATTCACAATTCATCGATATGAACATGATATGAGAAATTTTAACCCAGTCTCCATTTGTTGAGTTAAGCATCCAATTCGTTGGGGTTTTTTTTACAAGAATATGTGTGAATGTCCTCTGATTGAATTACACAGAATATCCAATCATATTGAGTGTGTATATAATGTACTTTGACCTTGTATATCATGAATCCATTTCTTCTCATGATATTGTAATGTTTTTATTACCTCAATTATTTTTATTCAAGTGTCTCCATTTTTGTAAGTTACTCTAACTAAAATATCATTTTAAATGTTTTAATGATTTATTATTCTAAATATTTTTCATTAATGACAATATTTTAAAAATGGATTTAATGATTTATTTATATGGACATTAAACATATGAAATTAAAATTCCTTTTAAAAGTTTCAATGTTGTATGTGACACTTTTATTCAAAAATCTATTTTAAAATGGTATCTTGACAAGTAGTGTGACTTTAAAATATTTTCAAGAAAAAGGGGGATATTCCTATCAAATAGTTTTGATGATTATTTACATCTATGTCAATATCCTTCATTATTCTGGATTGAGGTTAATATGTTACAATAAAATATTTCATATTGTATTGAATGAGTTATGTTTGACTTTGGATGTGATATTTTTACACCATTCATGGTTTGTGGATAAAGTATTGACATTTCGTATACTAGTTTTAATACGAATGTTTATGTTTTGTTTCAATCTTTTCATATGAGGAATTCATTGGACATAGTAAGTGACAGGTGGAGCCCTCTATAGATCCTCGATGCAACGGTATGTCTCATTAGACAAAACTAGTGTCTTGGCACAAGGCCTCGACAAAATATTATTTGTAGTCTTGGCACAAGTCCTTGACTCTGTGGTCATGATAGTCTAGAATTATGAAATCCTTTATTATTAAAGTGGTTATTGATATTCCAAGTGATTAGTCGACTAGTAGAATATCCATGTGAATAATAAAATGGATTAATTTCATTTTTCCATTTCCATATTATGTTGAAGATAATGTTTAAAAGGCGTTTGTTTTAGTTATGCATTGCATTAAATGTTTATGATTATTTATGAAAATTTATGCTATATTGTTATCCTTAATGAGCATCTGAGCTCACCCCTTTCTGTGTTTTATTTTTCCCTGGATGTGAAGAAGTATTTTATGAAGGACCTATTGGGATAGTATGAGGATATGAGTGTGGTCTATGGAGACAAGATGTTGTTGTATTTTTTCACTTTATGATGTAATATAAACATTATGAATGTATCTAGTGATTCTGAGGCTACTAAACTAATCGTTCTTTCGAGACTTGATCTTTTGTGATAATGCCAATGTTATGTAATAATGCACTGACTCTAGGTAACTGGGGTCGGGGCGTTACAGTTGGTATCAGAGGAAGTATAGTACAAACCATGGAAACTAGATTTAGATAAACTCTGATTAGAGCACATAGTCCTAAGATATACATTGAGGATTGGTATATAAGAACTTCCTAGAATTTTGGTATTGTATAGATTTTGTGAGTTTTCCAAAAAATACATCCATGTCTGGATACAAGCCGGTAGTGGTGGCTCTGGTACAGATGTACCTAGGGGTAAAACCCAAAACACCACTTTGATATAGAATCAAATGGGAACTGGGGAATGACAATGGGCCTTGTTGTACTCTTGGTTACGACACTCCCGAGGGATATGCTTAGGATAATTTACATTTTTTTACAAATCAATTTGAAATATTTTAATACAATATGAGAATAAATAACCTTGGTTAATCCAAAGGTGTTTAAAATTGTGAATATGTTGTCATGATATTATTTAAATGATTTTATGACTACAGTTACTCACACAATGCTTTTGGTTTTAGTTAATGGATTGATTCTAAGAAGTAATAGTGACATTGAGAATGATGTACAAGGTGGGAACGATGTTATAAATGAGAAACAAAATTGAATGCTGATAAACATAAAGGATATCGTGTTCATTCCAAAATAGTTTTCCAAAAATATGATCAACAACATATATATTAACCAACTCTTGGACTCAACACACAAGAGAAATATGAAGAATAATAAGAGCTCTAGTAGTGGAGACCATTGAGAATATAATCCTCAATTTCTATCATGTAGGAAATTTGGAAGGAGAAACCTATTAAAGTGTCTCAATGGAACAAGGAAATGCTTTACGTGTGGGAAAGAAGGACATAAATTGAATAATTTCCGAGGAAAACTGAAGAGTATCATGGAATAAAATAAAAATGGCCCCAAGAATCCATTTACAGTCATTTTCCGTAAATGTAGGGGGCCTGGCCATTACCTGAGTGAATGCCCTATTTTATAGGATATTTTCATAGTCAAAGAAGAATCTATGTGGAAATAAATGGATGGAGAAATTTTTAAAAGTACTAGTACTCCTTGTTGATGGGATTACTTTGGACTAATTTTCTCTTTTATTTTTAACACTGTGGTTTTCCATGTGAAAGTGATATTTGAGGAAGACCTATATTTTCTCTTGTGGATATAGTTATAAATAACAATTTTGTTTTATATGATCATTGGGTTTGAGGAAATTAAATGTTTTTATATTTTGGGATGAAAATGAAAGGTATGAGATAACATTAGTGGTTAAATTATGTTATGGTTATTTTGAGGAATTTATCTCATTTTGTTATTGTTATAAAATTTAGTTTTTGAAAAAGGATAACACGCAGACCGTGTGATAACCCGTCACGTTAGACAATGTTGTGGGAATCGAACCCAAAACCAATGTCTGATTGGGATTTATCGCCTACCACTAGACTACGTGAAGTCCCTGGTTAGTTTGACTAATTATTTTTAGATAAATTATTTTATATATCAATAATATGTTGATTTGGGATATTATGTCTTATCAAATTAATAACCTTAGTAAAGGAAATTGATTTGGTGATTAAGTGATAAATGTTATTTTGGAAGATGTTCTCTTTGTTGGGAACAATATATTCCCAAGGAAAATAGAATACTATGGGAATTAATTTGAGGAGTAATGGTGGATTTTAATCTATGTTTTTATTGTGGATTTATAGTGATTTGGGTTATTTATGGAAATGATTAACCTATAATAGAGAATATGTGATTAGGTTAATTAATTTTAAGTATGTGACTTTAAGAGTAGTTGATGTCATTTGGAGATACAATTTAACATGGAAGAATACATAACCAAATTATTTTACGTTTTGGGTTTCAATATTATTTTTTATTATATTGATGGATTTTAAAGACAATTTTTTATTGAATGGTATTTATTTCATTTTGGTGTATTGTTGGTTTAATTTTAGAAATTAAGATTATTGTTTCTTTCTCTAATGGAATATCCTTTTGGGGAACCATTTGATCTTATACTAACCGTTTTGGTTTTGATTAATCTCTAAAGACAAGGTAAATATATAGTTTATCCTTCATTGATCATGTGATTCTATAGCTGTTTATTCTAGCTCTTCTAGTGTGACCAAGTCTTCTTGAATATTCATCGTAAAATAAATGAATTAGTGGTAGAAATTTATTATATAATGAAACTCTACCTAAAAAGTAAGTATATCTCTTTATGTTCTTAGTCAATCTCATAAATCAATTCCTCATCTTTATGTAATGTAACATAAAACAAAACAAAAATGTATTCCGTCTACTTTTCCTACTGGGAGACTATAGACTGTTTGTCCCATAATAAGATTGTGGTTTTATTGTTGTTAACTTTCTCATAATCATGTTTTCTATCCCTCTGCATCAGAACTTAACACTTATTTTATCTTCCATATCCATGTTTTCCTACATGGAATCCTAGTATGGGTTATCTTGGGTGACATTTTTACTTCTCTTTATTTCTTTTAAAGTGATACTTTTATTGACTCTTTTTCGATGTGGGAATATCCATTATTTTCCCAAGCCCAATTTTAGAAATAGTGTGGACTCAATTTATTAATGTAGGGGAGAATGAAACACCCCAAGTTTCCACGGTGTGTTTCCCTTTGAATAATGCAATATCTTGCATTGTACACAACTTTGAAATTCTAACACACTCCACAACAAATCAAAATAGCCGTTATGATGAGTAATACCCACTTTTTGAAATTTTATACATTTTATCTTTCAAAATGACTGCATTTTTGGATTATTTATATCGAAATTATCTTAGGGTGAATTTTTGGTACTTTTCGGATAACTTTCATATTTTGATGAATAGTGAAAATTACTAAATTTTATTTAAAAACATATTTTTTAATCAATATAATTAATAGTGACAAATTATGAATTTTAGTGACTTTAGAGTATAATTAGATTATATTTCTTCAATTTAATCTAATGATTGTCATTGGACATAAGCAAGTGCCAATCTTTTGATAGTTATTATCTCTTAAAAATACACTTTTTGTTTTAACAACGAGAATTAATTTTAAATTAATTTCAGCAACTTCTATGTTTTGAATTTTGAAAAATGGATTCCATATTTACAATCAGTATATACAAATTGTTTAAGGAGATAACTCTTATTTTTAGACATTTTGAATAATTACTTCGTTAAATATTTTATTTACCGTGGTTAAAGGGTAAATCCGGAAAATAAGGGTAAAAAAGTAATATTTTAATAATAATAAATTACCCTAAAATGTGTCCTAACCCTATTTTCTGATACATATACGACCATGGGAATATTAGGGTCTATTTTTGGACCCAATGGATCTAGTTTTAAGGGATAATGACACTTTATATTAACTAAGTTAAAGTAAATACAAAATAGTCAAAAGCATATATCTTTTAGAAAAACAATTTTTACATAGGTTTATATATGTTATATTTTAGAATATAAATATTCATTATAAATATGAAGATAATTCCTAAATAATCGTATTTTATTTATAATTTTTAGACATTTCATAATTAAATTTGATTATGACACAGGAATGATGCGTTATTTTACTTATTAATGAAAGAATCAAATAATTAGATTTATAAATGTTAAAATAAATATAATTTGAAATTTATAATGACGTACAAAAATTTTATTGGTTAATATAAAATGTTAGGATTTTTTAAATTAATTTTTATCGAATTAATAAAGTTTTTATGACTTTAACAAAAATCATTTATTAAATAGTGTCAAAATTGACATAAAGGAGTTTTTAAAAAAATATTATATTATCAATTGATATTCTATTCCGAAAAATATAAGGTATGGAAAAATGACTTCTATAATGATATTTGTATTATTAATAGACCACTTGGGGGTCTCTTGGATGTTTATATTAGATTATTGTCTATATAATATAAAAATACAAAGTGACATGGTAAATTACAAACTATTTAACTAAGAGTTAGATAAAAAAGATAAAGTTAATATAGTGACCCAAACCTGTATAAATCCTATTAGTTGAGTGGTTTTCGACCTATCCCCACCTTAATATTTATGTAATACACTTTTGAGGCATTAGAAACAGAATATTAATTTATTATAAATTAATATTTCTAGCTTTTCCAAAGGTGCCCCTCACCCCTCTTACAAAAGGGACCTCCCCCTTCTCACTAATTCACACATTAAAAGCCTTTTGACTCGGCCATCCCCTTCCCAAATATCCTCTAAACTTCTCTAAATTCATCCTACAGGACCTCCTTTGGTTTGAAAGCAAACTTAAGGATCCCTTTTGATCAAATCAAATGGAAGAACCCGAAGAAGAGGGGATGATTTCACCACCCTCTTTCAAGTTCCTTTCTTCTTCCACTTCTTCTTTCTTTGTAATTTCCATTATAAAATAATAACTCCAGTATTTTATATATAATGTGATGTTATTATAAATATGGTACAACCATATTAATTATTTTATCCATCCTTTGAATGAGATTTCACCATACGTGCGTACGTACGACCTACAGTCTCCACGTCGTGGTGTAATTGTTATTCAATATTTTATTATTTGGATGGGTATAATAATGATGTGTAATTCATGTAAATATTAAATATAACATGATAATTATTATGTATATATGATATAACATAAAATTATATATTATTTTAATATCAAAATATTGATATTGTCGCTCGTGCGTACCTACAGATTACCGTCTCCACAAACGCGATGAGATTCATTCCCCATCATATCCATTCAAGACTAAATTGCATTTAATGGTTAAAAATAAAGTTTATAAACATGATAAAATTCTATACATTAATAATATACTTCCCATCCATAACAAATATGGTTCACATAACAAATAATATAAAGGAAAATGAATCTGTTAACAGCCGAAATTACGATAATACTAATATATTATCAACAAATAAATGTTAAAAGATCATATATGATATCATATAAATTTATATGATTCTTTTATAATTAAATAACAATAATTTCACCATTATAAAGGAGGTTAAACTACCCTCGACCAAGTAAAAAGTACAAAGTAAGGGGTTTCTTATCTCAATTTTAATTCCATGAGATTTCCATTGTTCACCACTTATTTATTGCATGTGGTGTGTGTACTGCCCCTGATTGTACTCATTGTGTAATATAATTTAATTAATATATATTTAAATCATCATTGTATGATCATTCTTTCATGGTTGTGTGTTTCGTAAGTTACCAAATCGATAAGGGAATTCGGAATTTCAATTTCCTCTCATTCGGCTTTACACATACTTCATTGATTATTTTACTCCAAGATTATGTGTGGAAAAACTATTCATTTTCTTATGTCATAATTTCCACTCCTCTTTATATGGATATACTTTTGATACCATAATCACTTCATTTATAAATTCTCAAGTCATCGATATGAAGATGATATGAGTAATTTTAACTCAGTCTCTATTTATTGAGTTAAGCATCCAATTTATTGGTGTTTTTTTACAAGAATATGTGTGAATGTTCTCTGATTTAATTACACTGAATATCCAATCATATTGAGTGTATTTATATTTTTCACACATAATTATTCCATTCATTTGTTACTAACCTAAGGATAAGGTCTTTATTACTTAATTCATATCATTTTACATTCCATTGAAACCTCTTTATTCTTATACACCGAATCACTTTTATATGGTATATATAATGTTCTTTGACATAGTATATCATGAATCCCTTAATTCTAATGATATTTTAATGTTTTTATTACCTCAATTATTTTTATTAATGTGTCTCTCTTTTGGTTAGTTTCTCAAACTATAATATCATTTTAAATTTTTTAAAGATTTATTATTCTAAATCTTCCTCATTAATGTCCATATTTTAAAAATGGTTTTAACGAATTATTTATATGGAAATTAATTTTTTAAATTTAAAATTCCTTTCAAAATATTCAATGTGGTATGAGAATATTTGATTCAAAAATCTATTTTAAAACGGATTTTTTACAAGTTGTGTGACTTTTAAATGTTTTCAAGAAAAAGGGGGATATTCCTCTCAAATAGTTTTGATGATTATTTTCATCTATGTCAATATACTTCATTATTATAGATTGAGGTTAATATGTTACAATAAAATCTTCAATATTGTATTTAATGAGTTATTTTTGACTTGGTATGCGCTATTTTTATACCATTCATGGTTTGTGGATAATGTACTGACATTTCATATGCTAGTTTTAACAAGAATGTTTATGTTAGGTTTCAAAATTTTCATATGAGGAATGCATTGTACTTAGTAAGTGACGGGTGGAGCCTGCTATATCTCCTTGATGCATCGGTAGGTCTCATGAGACAAACTACTATCTTGGCACAAGGGCTTGACAAAATCTTATTTTTAGTCTTGGCACAAGGCCTTGACTATGTGGTTATGATAGTCTGTCATTATGCATTCCATTATTATGAAAGTTTTTTTTGATAGTGTATGTGATTATTCCACTAGTAGAATATCCATGTGAATAAGTAAATGGAAATATTTAATTTTATCTTTTCCATATTATGATTAAGTTAATTTTTAAAAGGCTTTTGTTTTAGTTATATAGTGACTTAAATGTTTATGCTTATTTATAAATGTTTCTACTATATTGTTATCCTTACTGAGCATCTGAGCTCACCCATTTCTATGTTTTATTTTTCCCAGGATGTGAAGAAGTATTTTATGAATGACCTACACGGATATTATGAGGATACGAGTGTGGTTTATGGAAACAAGATGTTGTTGAAGTTTTTCACTTTATGATGTAATGTAAACATTATTAATGTATCTAGTGATTCCATGGTTACTAAACTAATTGGTATTTCGAGATTTGATCTTTTTTTATCATGAAAATGTTATGTAAAAATGCACTGACTCAGGGTAACTGGGGTCAGGGTGTTATAATGAGCATGATCCATATGCCTCTTCTATGTATGATTCCATAAAAACATTTGTAATTTATTAGAGTAATTTCAATTATCTTTGATATTGAACCATTGTACATTTGTTTCCTCCCTCCTACCTTTCCACTCATGAGCATGACATCCATTCTCAAAACATTTTAATCATATACCTAATCCACATCAATTTTTTTTGGGATTATTTGTTCCACATGTAATACATATAGGGATGTCAATTTTTATTATTATTTCTAGACACTGTTTTTGTATAGTGATCTGATATCCTCTTTTTTCCACATTTATCATTATAAGAAAATGGTTTATAAATATATTTTTAAATCGTTAGTATGCTTGTTACTATTTTATCATATATTTATTACTTTTAAGATAAAAATAATATTTCGAGAATAGTATTTAAACCATAAAATATGTAATCAATCCTCCATTCATGGTTATGTAGAAAATACACAACATACCTTTATAATAATATAAAATTTTCCTTGTACTATGTTAGTGTCTCTTCCTAATTTTGTCTTAATTAAAATAATTTATTTTCTATATCCTTATTTTGTCGTCAAGGAAATTTTTTTCCTTGAAAAATAACCTTGAATGATTTCAATTACTGGTTCTCAATCTCATATGCTTCATTACAATTCCTAATTAAGATCTACCATTGGTCAACAACACCCCAAAGGTGATATATTTCCATAATGAATTTTCATCACCACAAAAAAACATTTTATCATAAAAAATCTTCCATTTTTTCATCAACAATATTAGTGGTTCTACTGAATGTATGAGGTTGTTTCTTCATAAAATTATCCAATGAGGATGATACCTATGTTGGGGAAACTAGGTACTGATTTTGGGTAACGATATTTTTCGAAACATGATTCAATTGTCTTAGAATGGTTATCATTACCTCTGAAACAATATTAAATCCCTTATCATAATTATTTAGATGGTCATCACATTGTTTTTTCTTATTGGCCTTGTTTGTGAATCTCATAGAAGATTTTATTATCTAAAAATAATGTTATTAGTTATAAAACATCTAACATGAATCATATTGTATACAATCAAAATAAATATACAATTTCATAATTTATAATTTTTAGTGGTATATTTAATTTTATCCACCTATATTTTATTAAATTTAGTTCCTAATGATTCGCCTAAATTGTTTTTTGATAAAAAAATTAATTCCCTCATCCCCAGTATCATAAAACATGTGTGTTATTTATTACATGAACTAGTGTACATGATATTAAAATCCATTGAGCATGGATAAGTTGACCAGAATATATTAGATACCGAATTATTATATTAAAATAATATATGTTACATCATAAAAGTAAAAATATTTTTCGATAATTATATTTATATTTTTTTAGTCACAGTATTCCAATTTATTGCCTACAGAAATTAGAAAACATTGTAATGCTGGTAATCTTAAATTTTTAGTATGAGAAAGACATAAAGCCTAAGATAATTACAGATAAATTTGTAATAAGAAAATAATTAGTAAAATTTTATCATTAATAATTAACACATACAAAAAATATATGAAAGAATGTGAAATATATAATCACATAGATCATACAGTATTCTGAAATATAGAATTTGATAATATTAGACGTTATAAACATATCATCGAACCATTATGCCATCATATTATTTATAATGGGTCCAGAAAATCCCATTAACATGTCATTGTTTTCATATGACACCTACTAGTACATTGAGGTTATATATAAGGCCCCAGCCTTAAACCTTACATAATCTTGAGTTATCACAAGATTACACGTTGAGGATATTTTCAGGTTTAGAGTTTTAGAGAATTAGATCATGAAACTTGCATTACATTCCACATTTAAATAAAGTGGTTACATAAATGACGGTATTCATTCTTCCCATCAACGGAAACATATTGAAAATAAAACATGGATTATTTCTTGACACATCCTTGACACTATCATCACATCATGTACCTTTCCCTTGACCTGTGAAAAACATTTCAAAAACTTGGGATGAGCATACAATTCTCAGTAAGAGTTATAAAAATATGGAAATGAAACATTAGTTCATATATACATTAGAATGAAATCACACTTTACCCATAAAACATAGGCATATCAAATCATGAATAAATTATAGAAAAGATAATACATAAAGGTAACTTGAGGCATTCATAACATTCTTACGTAGGGAGTAACCCTCTTGGTTACGTTTGGAATACCCATCAGAGTATATTCCCTAAATCTCTTCAGAGAAACCTTAACGTTTCACTCCTTCGCATTACCCAATGCATTGGAGAGCTATATCGGGCTCACCCGCCCTTAGATTATCACGGAACCACCCGTTTTTATAACAATGCCCAAGAACCATAACATAAACGTATCACATAAAACATGCATAAAGGAAACAAAACATTTCCGCATTTCAATCACAATATAACATTTTAGTATTTTGAAATAACGATTCCATACAAAAAGAAACCATTTCCAAAACCATTTAAAACATTTAATAAGGATAATTTTGAATCAAAGTGTCTCATACCACCTTGAAGCTTTTAACATTTTAAACCATTAATATCCATATAAATAAATCCTTAAAACCATTTTGAAAACATGGATATTAATAAGAGAAAGTCATTAAAACATTTAAAGCGATATTTTGGTCAAAGGGTTTTTACCAAAATTAGAGACACTTGAATACAATAATTGAGGAATAACATTTAATCTGAACTTTCTAATATCATGAGAATAAATGGATTCATGATATAATACTCCAAAGGATAGTATATACACCATATAAGAGTGAATTGGTGCATAACAACAATGAACCCTCAATAGAAATGTCAGATGTGATGAAATCCCTTATAAAGAAGGTATCCTTAAATTAAGGACAACTCAATCTCAAAAATATATGTGAAAAATATAAATACACCCAATATAAGTGGATATTAAGTGTAAAACAATAAAAGGTCATTCACACATATTCAATGTATGACATATTCAATGACTACATGTTGAACCCAAAGAAATCGAAATTGGGTTAAAAAGTTCCCTTGACAGCATAACGACATCACATCAAAATGAGTTGATGAGAGATAAAAAGTGTATCTCATCATTTGGACATAAAATTTACATCAATAAGGATATATGAGAACACATCCCAACATAACAATATGTAAATTAAAAGACCCAACAAAATAAGTCTTTTAAAAAAGAGGAGGGTGAAAGGTTCTCTTACAGACTTGGGTATCTTTCAAAACATAAACCCCATGAAAGAAGGACAATAGATCATTGATGTAAATACTCATAAAAGAAAGTATATTACACAAAGAGTAGAATAATGGGCAGTACATACACCACTCAATGGAATTTGTGGCAAATGTAGCATAAATCTCACGGGAATAAAAGTGAGATGAAAAATCCCTTACGAAAACTCGACAGCCTAACGATGCCACATAAAACGTCTGAATATGGATTGATGAGATCAAATAGGGTATCTCATCACATTAAAATAAAATTTATAGAAAGAGTAATATAAAAGAACATCCCCCAACATTACAAAGAGGAGCTTAAAAGAAGTGACATAAAGGAGAGTACTTAAAAAGAAAGAGAGAGGTTAGATCTCTTATGAAAGTTCGGTAGCATAACGACGCCACTCAAAACTTCCAAAATGGATTGATGAGAGAGAATAGGGTCTCTCATCACATGAGAATAAAAATTACAGTATGTTTAATATAATATATCATCCCAATAACAAGAAATATGAGCTTTAAAAGGAATGACATAAAAGTGTGTACTTAAAAAGAATGAGAGGAGTTGGATCCCTTACCTCGGGTCCGAATTGACTCGATCGTTCTTTAACATCCTGAATAATAAACTTGAGTTAATTTCTATTTTCTTATGAACCTTATTAAAGTTCATTATTCCTTTTATATCACTTATTTCAATGTTATAAACATTATGAAATCATTTAAGTTAATAATGTTTATTCTTTCAATATTTGGTTCTTTAGTCGAAAATGGACTTCTTACAATTACATGTTGTTTGTGTGGTCAAAGGTTCATTATATCCAGAATGATATTCATGATTTTGATATCATATATATCATATATATCCAGCATATACATGTATTTATAATATTACAAAATCATTTAGAGGTAAGAAATGAAATGCACCGTTCATGGAGACGGTAAGCCGTACGTACGCATGAACGCTACTTTCATTTCTATCTCATACTTTAATGGAAAGAAACCATAATTATTTAGAGGTATATTATAATTCCAGTATAACATAATATATAATAACTTTAAATTCAACCTTGATACGTCCCATGTATGGAATTAAAGAATCAAATCACTTTGAGGGGGCGGTAGTCCGCACTACCTAAAATGAAATTATCGTGTATACCCATAATGGAAGCCATAAAGGTAAGACACAAATGAAAAATACAGAAGCATAAGTAAAACATAAACATATTATTTATCATATATAAAAATAGTGACATCATAATGGCCACCTTTGAAGTTTTTAAATGAGTATTGAACAATCATCGTTTCGGGAGGCAGAATTTCATCATCCACGGAAACTGTAGGTTCTTTAACCATTTGAAGTGGTTGTGTGAGAGTTTAGATAGAATAAATATTATAACAACATCCTAGTATATTGAAGATACTGTTGTTGTTACAAAATAAGTAAATAAAAAGAGTTCAGGGGGTTGGGGAAGCAAAATAAAACAAATGAACATGAGAGAATGAATTACCTTTAAAGGTGTAACTCTTTTTGATTTGAGCCTAAAGGCTTCCTTTGAAAGGATTATGCCCAAAGGGAATCCTCTAGGATGAGGAGAGGGATGTGGAGAGATTAAATGGGCAGGGTATGGCCGATTCAAAGGCTTTAGGAGTGTGTGAAATGAGGTAGAGGTGGGGGCCTTTTATAAGAGGAGAGGAGGGGCACTTTTGGAAGGTAAAGAAATATTACTTTATTTGAAAATGTGTTTCGGTTTTAAAAGGTGCCAAATTGATATAATTCATTAATAAGGTTATAGGGGTTCGAAATCCACCCATCCAATATGTTTTGGACATGTTTAGTTCATAGATTTTACATTATCTTTCCATTTTATTTAAATCATCAAATAATGTTGTCATCGTTGTATCATTATGATGTAGGAAATCTTTTTATCTTTCCAATTACTATTTATAAAAAAATATATTACTTGTATAACCGCACTTAAAAATTGTTTTAGTAAAACATATCATGTTTGTGTCATTTTTACTTTTACATTAAATAAAAAGTTATTTATGTCATTTCCCAACCAAAGTGGCTCCATGGGGTCCCCAAGTTGACCCATGGCTTTTCTTGGTCTGCCATTACACATAAAATGATGTTAGGACATATGTCAAGTTCATTTCATATTATTAAAACATTATTTTTACCTTAAACTACACTAATTGCCTCTAATCGCGATTAAAAACTTAAGAAGTTACTATTCACCAAAAAATTATTTTTATCCCATTGAACCACATTTTACTTCTTAATGAAAAACATGTATGTCGGATTTTTGAAATTCAAAACACAAAGATGGCAAAATTTCATTTAAACGGAAAAATCAGTTTTTATAAGTACCACTTAGTGGTGTCACTATTCATCAAAAATTGATGTTTTTCAGAAAAATCCCAAAAAATCACCCTAAGCTATATTTATAATTAATAATTCAAAAATGAAGTCTATTTTACAAAAATAAAAACATATAAGCCACATTAATTAATTTAAAAATTAATTCCCGCTGTCAGAGTAAATAGCGTGTTTTTATGAAACAATAAGTATCAAAAGATTGACACTAGTTTAAGTCCGATTTCAAAGTGAAATTAATTCCAATGACCAATATTGGATTTAATGTTAAAAATATATTCTAATTTAACTTTAAAACCAATTCAAAATTTAATCTAATCATATAAATAAGTTATATTAAAAAGAGGTTTTGAATTAAAATACAACATTTTACACTATTCATTAAAAAAAGAACTTTATCAGAAAGATACCAAAAATTTACACAAAGTAAATTTTGATGTCCAAATTCTTAAGAAGAGTTCTATTTTGTCCAATAGAATTTATAAGAGTAAACAAAACTATATTTAATGATGGTTCAACATCAAAAGGTGATAAGTGAACCTTTAGTGAAAACTAGGGCATATACGCCTAAAATTTAATTCTTTCCGTATTTTAAGCCTCTATCCTTTATTGGAAAAATGTAAAAACATTTAAAAACATATATAATCATATTTTAGTTATTTCTATCCATTCCCGCCATTACAACAGCTACATGTTAACTACCATTTAAAATAATATTATTTTATTATTAGAGTGCAACGTAAGAATTCCAAGAAACTCGTTGTTGCGTGTTGGGTACGCCATCGAGCATAGCGTCCCCTTTAAAGTAATATCAATATTTTATTCACAAATATGGATAAATATAAAAATGTCATATTCTTTATTTAACTGGGGTGTTACATCCTTCCCCCCTTTTAGGAATTGTGTCCTCGCAATATTAAAATTGAGCTTGGAAACATCCTTGAAAGTCCCACATCGGAATAAGAGTCGGTAAAACAATCACTTTAAAATGAAGAAAGATAAGCACAGAGGTCACCCGAATTAACCCATACTAGGATTCCAAGTATGAAAATACGGACATGGAGGAAAAAACAAAGGGTCATGTTCTGATGGAGAGTGATAGGAAACATGTTTAGGAGAAAGTTAACAATAAGAAAATCACAAACTTGTGATTGGTTAAACAGTGTTGGGTTCCCCAGTAGGAAAAGTTAATAGACAACATTTTTGTTTTAACTTACATAATATTGAAGAATTTATTCATAAGGAAGAATAATCACTTATCATGTTGACTTTCAACTTTTACTAGATTCCTTAATCAAACTCATATTTTTTTCCAAAAGACGAGTATTTAGGGAGACTTGTTCGCATTAAGAGTACTACAATCAACATCTAGAGAATCACCTAATCCAAAAAAGATAACTATATACATCCCATGTCTTTAGGATTTAACCAAAACCAAAACTAAAAAGGTTAGTACAAGGTCAGATAATCCAAAAAAGGATAACCCTTTATAAAAAGAAAATCTATTCTTAATCTCAAAAATTTTTCCAACAAAACACAAAGTTCAACGAGGACCATCCGATAAGCAATTTGTCAATAAAATTATTCAAAGTAAACCAATATAAGATTGAAACCCAAATATTTGAAGGATTTAGTCACATATTCTTCCAAGTTAAATCGTAACATTTAACTCCAAACAGTATCAGTTGCTCCTAAAGTCTTGTATTGAAAAGTAATTAACCTAATCACATATCTTCCATGATATGTTAATAATTTTCATATATAACCCAAAATCAACTTACTCTTAATTCATAAAATCATATAACTAAAATGAATCAGTCAAACTAACCAGGGACTTCACGTAGTCCAGTGGTAGGCGATAAATACCAGTCGCACTTTGGTTGTGGGTTCGATTCATGCAGCTTTGTCCGACGCGACGGGTTGTCACACGGTCTGCGTGTTGTCCTTTTTCCAAAACTATATAATTATTAAAACATTCCCCAAAATGATATAAAATCTTCAAAAATAAGCATAAAATATTTTAACCTCATGTTTATCTCATTCCTTTCATTTTCCATCATATCATAGAGTAACCCATAATTACCTAAAAAGTAAGGATCATATAAACCCTAATGGTTACCTTTTTAATTATTACCTGAACTTCCACATCTATTGGTCATCTCGTACATGATGCATTAATGATCATACCAAGGTTCAAGTGGTTGATCATGACTCCTTGATATTTGGTTTAGAACAACCATGAGTTTCCTCATTGAATCCTCCATTTTATCTAGTATCTTAATCAGAGAACCACCATTGTTTCCTTCAAACCTATTGTCTCTTTGGTTCCTGCTAGAACCATCCATTCACTAAATAAAATGTCAGTGTGAGTATATCAACAAAACCATCATGTACTAATGAGGAAGGTAAACACTAAGATACACTTAATCATTCACTTTATCTAAAACTAAGACACTTTCTGAAATCCTAACCATTATGGTAATGTCAATTATTCTTAGAGAATACCCTAACCTCTAAAGTTATCTAAACCGAACTTTGATACCAACTATAAGGCCCCATCCTTAAACCTTACATAATCTTGAGTTATCACAAGATTACACGTTGAGGATCTTTTCAGGTTTAGAGTTTTAGAGAATTAGATCATGAATCTTTCATTACATTCCACATATAATCAAAGTGGTTACATAAAATACAGTATTCATTCTTCCCATGAACGAAAACATATTGAAAATAAAACATGGATTCTTTCTTGACATATCCTTGGCACTATCATCACATCATGTACATTTCCCTTGACCTGTGAAAAACATTTCAAAAACTTGGGATGAGCATAAAAAGCTCAGTAAGAGTTATAAAAATATTGAAAGGAAACATGAGTTCATATATACATTAGAATGAAATAACACTTTATCCATAAAACATAGGCATATCAAATCATGAATAAATCATAGAAAACATAAGACATAAATGTAACTTGAGGCATTCATAACATTCTTACGTAGGGAGTAACCCTCTTGGTTACGTTTGGAATACCTGTCATATTATATTCCCTAAATCTCTTCAGAGAAACCTTAACGTTTCACTCCTTCGCGTTACCCAATGCATTGGAGAGCTATATCGGGCTCACCCGCCCTTATTTTATCACGGAACCACCCATTTTCATAACAATGCCCATGAACCATAACATAAACGTATCACATAAAACATGCATAAAGGAAACAAAACATTTCCACATTTCAATCACAATATAGCATTTTAGTATTTTGAAATAATGAATCCATACAAAAAGAAACCATTTCCAAAACCATTTAAAAAATTTAATAAGGAGAATTTTGAATCAAAGTGTCCCATACCACCTTGAAGCTTTTAAAATTTTAAACCATTAATATCCATATAAATAAATCCTTAAAACCATTTTGAAAACATTTATATTAATAAGAGCAAGTCATTAAAACATTTAAAGCGATATTTTGGTTAAAGGGTTTTTACAAAAATTAGAGACACTTGAATACAATAATTGAGGAATAACATTTAATAAGAACTTTATAATATCATGAGAATAAATGGATTCATGATATAATACTCCAAAGGACAGTATATACACCATATAAGAGTGAATTGGTGCATAACAACAATGAACCCTCAATAGAAATGTCAGATTTGATGAAATCCCTTATAAAAAAGGTATCCTTAAATTAAGGACAAATCAATCTAAAAAATATGTGTGACAAATATAAACACACCCAATATAAGTGGATATTAAGTTTCAAACAATAAAAGTTCATTCACACATATTCAATGGATGCCATATTCAATGACTACATGTTGAACCCAAAGAAATAGAAATTGGGTTAAAAAGTACCCTTGACAGTCTAACGACATCACATCAAAATGAGATGATGAGAGATAAAAAGTGTATCTCATCATTTGGACATAAAATTTACATCAATAAGGATATATGAGAAAATATCCCAACATAACAATATCTAAATTAAAAGACCCAACAAAAGAAGTCTTTTAAAAAAGAGGAGGGTGAAAGGTTCCCTTACCGACTTGGGTATCTTTCAAAACATACACCCCATGAAAGAAGGACAATAGATCATTGATGTAAATACTCATATACGAAATTATATTACACAAATAGTAGAATAATGGGCAGTACATACACCAATCAATGGAATTTGTGGAAAATGTAGCATAAATCTCGCGGGAATAAAAGTGAGATGAAAAATCCCTTACGAAAACTCGGTAGCCTAACGGCGCCACATAAAACTTCTGAATATGGATTGATGAGATCAAATAGGGTATCTCATCACATTACAATAAAATTTATAGCAAGAGGAATAAAAAAGAACATCCCCCAACATTACAAAGAGGAGCTTAGAAGAAGTGACGTAAAGGAGAGTACTTAAAAAGAAAGAGAGAGGTTAGATCTCTTACGAAAGTTCGGTAGCATAACGACGCCACCCAAAACTTCCAAAATGGATTGATGAGAGAGAATAGGGTCTCTCATCACATGAACATAAAAATTACAGTATGTGTAATATAAAAGATCATCCCAATAACAATAAAGATGAGATTTAAAAGGAATGACATAAAAGTGTGTACTTAAAAAGAAAGAGAGGAGTATGATCCCTTACCTCGGGTCCGAATTGACTCGATCGTTCTTTAAAGTCCTGAATAATAAACTTGAGTTAATTTCTATTTTCTTATGAACCTTCTTAAAGTTCATTATTCCTTTTATATCACTTATTTCAATGTTATAAACATTATGTAATCATTTATGTTAATAATGTTTGTTCTTTCAATATTTGTTTCTTTAGTCGAAAATGGACTTCTTACAATTACATGTTGTTTGTGTGGTCAAAGGTTCATTATATCCAGAATGATATTCATGATTTGGATATCATATATATCATATATATCCAGCATATACATGTATTTATAATATTACATAATCATTTAGAGGTAAGAAATGAAATGCACCGTTCATGGAGACGGTAAGTCGTACGTACGCATGAACGCTACTATCATCTCAATCTCATACTTTAATGGAAAGAAAAAATAATGATATAGAGGTATATTATAATTCCAGTATAACATCATATATAATAACTTTAAATTCATCCTTTATACGTCCCATGTATGCCATTAACGAATCAAATCACTTTTAAGGGGCGGTAGTCCGCACTTCCTAAAATGAAATTATTGTGTATACCCATAATGCAAGCCATAAAGGTAAGACACAAATGAAAAATACAGAAGCATAAGTAAAACATAAACATATTATATATCATATATAAAAATACTGACATCATAATGGCCACCTTTGAAGGTGTTAAATGAGTATTGAACAATCATCGTTTCGGGAGGCAAAATTTCGCCATCCACGGAAACCGTATGTTCTTTAACCATTTGATGTGGTTTTGTGAGAGTTTATCTCGAATAAATCATATAACAACATCCTAGTATATTTAAGATACTGGTGTTGTTACAAAATAAGTAAATAAAAAGAGTTCAGGGGTTGGAGAAGCAAAATAAAACAAATGAACATGAGAGAATGAATTACCTTTAAAAGTGTAACTCCATTTGATTTGAGCCTAAAGGCTTTCTTTGAAAGGATTCTGCTCAACGGGAATCCTCTAGGATGAGGAGAGGTATTTGGAGAGAGTAAATGGGCAGGTTATGGCCGATCCAAAGGCTTGAGGAGTGTGTGAAATGAGGTAGAGGTTGGGGCCTTTTATAAGAGGAGTGGAGGGGCACTTTTGGAAAGTAAAGAAATATTACTTTATTTGAAAATGTGTTTCGGTTTTAAAAGGTCCCACATTGATATAATTAGTGGATAAGGCGATAAGGGTTAGAAATCAACCCATACAATAAGTTTTGGACATGTGTAGTTTGTAGATTTTACATTATCGTTCCATTTTATTTAAATCGTCAAATAATGATGTTATCGCTGCATCATTATGATGTCATAAATAATTTAATTTATTTAATCTCTAAAAATTATAAAAAAAATACTATGATGTAGGAAATCTTTTTAGATTTCCAATGACTATTTATAACAAAAAATATGACTTGTATAACCCCACTTAAAAATTGGTTTAGTAAAACATATCCTGTTTGTGTCATTTTTACTTTTACATTAAATAAAAAGTTATTTATGTCATTTCCCAACCAAAGTGGCTCCATGGGGTCCCCAAGTTGACCCATGGCATTTCATGGTCGGAAATTACACATCCAATGAGGTTAGGACATGTTTCAAGTTCATTTCATATTATTAAAACATTATTTTTACCTTAAACTACACTAATTACCTCTAATCGCGATTAAAAACTTAATAAGTTACTATTCACCAAAAAATTATTTTTATCCCATTGAACCACATTTTACTTCTTAATGAAAACCATGTTTGTCGGATTTTTGAAATTCAAAACACAAAGATGGAAAAATTTCATTTAAACAGAAAAATCAGTTTTTATAAGTACCACTTAGTGGTGTCACTATTCATCAAAAATTGATGTATTTCAGAAAAATCCCAAAAATTCACCCTAAGCTATATTTGATATTCCGAATTCAAAAATGAAGTCTATTTTACAAAATTCAAAACATATAAGTCACATTAATTAATTTAATAATTAATTCCCACTGTCAGAGCAAACAGCGTGTTTTTATTGAAGAATAAGTATCAAAAGATTGACACTAGTTTAAGTCCGATTTCAAAGTGAAATTAATTCCAACGACCAATATTGGATTTAATGGTAAAAATAAATTCTAATTTCACTTTAAAACCAATTCAAAAGATAATCTAATCATATAAATAAGTTAGATTAAAAAGTGGTTTTGAATTAAAATACAACATTTTACACTATTCATTAAAAAAATAACTTTATCGGAAAGATACCAAAAATTTACACAAAGTATATTTTGATGTCCCAATTCTTAAGAATAGTTCTATTTGGTACAATAGAATGTATAAGAGTGAACAAAACTATATTTAATTATGGATCAACATCAAAAGGTGATATGTGAACCTTTAGTGAAAACTAGGGCATATACGCCTAAAATTGAATTCTTTCCGTATTTTAAGCCTCCATCCTTTATTGGATAAATGTAAAGACATTTAAAAACATATATAATCATATTTGAGTTATTTCTATCCATTCCCGCCATTACAACGTCTACATGTTAACTACCATTTAAAATAATATTATTTTATTATTAGAGTGCAACATAAGATTCCCAAGAAACTCGTTGTTGCGTGTTGGGTACGCCATCGAGCATAGCGTCACCTTTAAAGTCATATCAATATTTTATTCACAAATATGGATAAATATAAAAATGTCATATTATTTATTTACCTGGGGTTTTACATTATATATAATTTTTCCCCGCTTGAAACATAATAGTACAATTCATTCCATTATTAAAAATTATTATTGACTATAAAAGACATGGTGTTCAAGGATGAACAATATAGAAATTCCTGGAACATTTGTGTAGTGGGACTTATAAAACATGAACAACCCATATTTAAAAATAGATTATATGATCCATTAATATATTTCCCCATTAAATAAACAATTATTAATTTATAATTTAATTACCACGACAAATATAAGCAATAATTATGGATACATAATTTATAAAAAGAACTCAAATTTAGTGAATTATATGATGTTATACCTTACTCGTATTTTTTATGATTAATCATTTTTAGTGTGTTAAGAATCTTTATTTGAAATTATAGGAGACCAAATAAAAATATGCCTTATAAAAAACTATATCAATGATACTTTTTGGTATATATAATAATTTTCCATATATTTTCCCCTAGGAGTGTCAAACCATGTGCACAGTAAGGACCTATTCCTTGTGTAGTTGGTTGATTCCATGGATATACCAAAGAATTTATTTTCAAGGAAATTATGACATGTAGTCATAGAGATCAAAAAAATTAACAATATTATAAAAATAGGAATTTATTTTCTTATAATATCCCACACGTTTTACATAATCATTTTATAGATTTCCTACGGCTAAATTGAGTTTTAGGAATATATGTGACTTATGAAATGGTCATAATGTGTGTGAAATTAATGATCACATGGGTGAAATATTTTAATGATGGAACATAAAATAAAATGAAAACACTATTGGTATATTATATTATTGATTATAAATAACACGATAATAAAAATGGTGATAAAAATTATAATGGGAGGGAAAATCAACCCTTACATCGGCACAATAAGAACATACAAAATGGATATGATGTAATGGATTTTGGTAATATATCGATGAAAATAAATAAATTAGGTGATAATATGATGTGTAAATATTAATGAATCATATATCATTCAAAATTAATAGAAAATAAAACTATGAAATTTAATTTATGAAATGTATTGAGAGAAATAATAACCCTAACCTATCACGATAATCTGATATTGGAACCTAACCATAATCCATAAAAAACTCATCAAGATTTAATATAGAGATAGTAGAGATACACATTGAACATTAATTATATAGGTATATTTAATTTTTTTTTTCTAATAATGATTTGTGTGGTGTGTACTTATAGTTGTGGTGAGTGGAATTTCGTGGAATAATTTATGGACCATTATATTTTTCCACATTCTATTAGTTCCCCACTATAACCATTATTCTACATGAATACAACCAGATATATGTTTAAAAATATTTCCAAATAAATATAATCTGTTTAATATTTTTTATTATGCGTGAAACCTATTTTATCATACATTACACGCAATAATGAGTTTAACATACATTATATGCAACACAGAGTTTAAATAAACCATGAAATACTATTTAAATATTATAATTTAATTTTATAATTATCCCATAGCCATTGAATCGGTGGGTATGAATAATTTTAACTAAATAAGGAATATAAATGATGAATTATTTGATGAGCAAGTAATTATCAATGAAGAAAAAAACTATTTGAGGAAGAATGAAATATTTTTAAAAAAACTATTTTTATCTACAAAACTTTTTTTTATCCCAATAATATAAATAAATAACACTTTTTGAACTATTTTAATGAATTTTATATATTATGTATTTGAAAAATAACAATTATCATATGTGTTTTGTAGAGAAGAGAGAATTATAAATCCTATTTTCTAATTAAAACTGTATTTTTCTAAAGAAGCAGTTTTATCATATTTGTACATGTGTTTTAAAATTTCAATAATAATAATAATAATAGAAATTTATTTTAGAAAAATAATTATATTTTATTGGATTTATAATATAAAAATTATATTTTGGTAAATATTTCATAATATTTAGAGAAGATAAATATCTCTGTACATATTAAGAATACATTTGTTTATTCTAAATAATCATTTATATTGAATAATTTTTTAGAAATTATATTTTTCTATGGTTTAAAAATTTATATTAGTTATATAAAATATATAATAATCCTATATATTTTGTTTTCATCAACTTCATATTTCATTTTGAAAAAAAAATTAAATCATTTGATCATTTTTCATTGAAAACCCACTTTATCGTGCCGTCTGTGGGTTTTATTCTAGATTAAATACTACCACTTATATGAATTAAATTTTAAATTTTGAATTTAATATATCTAATAAGAATAATTTATATTATATAAATTTTGAGCTTAACATTTTAACATAATTTATTATTAAAAGAGTATAAATTATATACAGTGGTAATGATAAAATATGTTTATCATAATTTAAATTATAAATATATGGTTAAAAATTGACCATAAAACGCACATTTTAAGGATATATTTAGATATTATAACTTATAAGATAGTAAATGGTCCATTTTTGAGCCATTTGCAAGAAAAAAAATGCGGTAAAAAAGTTTTCATTTTCAAAAATTAAAAGTGTGTCAATGACCGCATTCATAAAAGGCCACCTCATCTCATATCTACATGAAAGTTCCTAACCATTTGGATATATTTATATCTAACCGAATAACTAAATCAAAAAATATCAGCCTTCATGATTTATTGTTTTTTTAAATCCAATATATGAAGCCTTTTGGTGAAAACCAAAAGTTATTTTCCAAAGATTAGGTAACACCCCTAACCGAGAGCTTTATATTATTTATTCTTCCATGACCATCAATTATTATTAAAAAATTATGATATAAATAACAATGTATATTAAATACACAAAAATTGTTTTTCTATTATGTACCAGACCTAAAACCTTCTCCTCTTCTATTATATAGGAAAAAAATCATAACTCATGTGTACAGTGAACTACTGCCTTTCGAACCGATGTTATGTGTTTTCTATGAAAACTTATAAAAGATTAATATAATGTTGTATTAAATATTTATATATTATATATTTGATATTATTATAATTATTTAATTATGACATGAATAACCCTTCATTATTTACATTATTTCGGATTATGGTAACATCTCTCGTATGTCATTCAAACTACCACCTTGTAAAGCATTACGATTAATTCATGCTTTAAAATGAAGGTAATAAGAATTATTTTAATCTATATATATAAATTATATAACCTAAAAGTTATTTCTATATTATAATATATTATTTACCTATATTTATTTCTATTCTTCTAGAAAATGGAAGAATTATTCATGCTTGTGTTGGACCTATTGTTTCTATGAATGATGTATTTTATTTTTTATATCTAAATATTATTTTAAAATCTAAGAAATCATATAAATAGTATATATGATATTTATATTATTTTTAACATTATTTTCATTATAGTACCATGATGAAAGTAAGTGGACAAAAAATAATAAAACCAAATTTACAAGCATAAAAGTTTTTATTCTATAAAAACATGACTTCAACATGGGATTGTCAGTAAACAAGTAATAATGGATCATATAAAAGACATATAAGGTATGGTATATATAAATATGGTCCTGTAATAGATCTATAATAAGAAAATAATTATTATAATGGATGTTTTAACATTTATGTAATATGATGAGATGTAATTTAATGAATTATTGTCTCATTTTTTCAGCATTGAGATGTTTGCTTTGTTATACAACTTTATTAATTTATAATGGGTATATACAACCCATTATGCCATGTAATACCATGAATTACTCTATTCCATTTATATAATATGTATTATTTTATATTATTCTTTCATGTTTCATATGATTTAATGGTACCAATGTGGTAAGTGATTTATGCTACAATCTCATCATTTATTTGGATTTCTCTATATTCATCTTCCAACGACGATATCATATGATATATCAATTAAGAAACTACTGAATTTACATCACCTATGGATATTTATTGATAATAATGTCATTCATTTATTTTCCTCTTTTTATTTACTTAATATTTCAAAATAATGTTTTTATGAAAAATTATATTTATTTCTTTCTTTGGTCGAAACACATCTTTTATCCAAAAATATGATTTATAAATTGTTTCCAAAATGAATTTAAAATTTATAAATTATTTTGATGAAATTTTAACCTATGTTTGACATTTTACAAAATAAACTGAAAAGTAATCATCATTTAATTTCCCAAAAAATTCCTATTTATATTATATAGTAAATTTTAAACGAATATTTGACATAATGGGTTCGTAATGAATGAAATTCCTAGCCATCATGGGCTTTATTTTCATTGATTCACAATTTCTATGTTTTCATTTTTATTATCAATAGAGATTATCTTAAGAAGAATATGTTTTCAAATATGTTTTTTGAAATAAAAAAATTTATTTTCCTCGAGAAATGTTTTAAATTATTTTGAAGTACTTCATCATAGGTTTCAATGATTATTTTCCAAGAAAACTATTTCCTAAATATTTTAGGAATTATTAGTTTTAAAAATTGATTTTCAAATAAAATTTATTTTCTTGTATAAATTTTATAAATTATATTTGAAAATTATTTTCAATATATGATGATATGAGGTGACGTTATGTTTACCTTACAAGAGATATGATCAAATTATACAATTTTTATTCATGAAATGAATGTTTTTTTATATGATGTAATGATGTTTAAGAAAAAATTTTCTCTATCACGGGTTACTCCATGAGAAATTTATTATGAAACACACTTTGTTTCACCACATATGCTATGATGAAATGATGGAATGATTATAAAACTTATCTTTTTTCAATAGGATATGTTATGATGAACTGTATATAAAACTAATTTAATTTCATTTATAATGATATTTTGAATTTTTTTGATCATTACTTACACATATGTTAAATTTTCATAATTCGTTACAAGGGACCTATATCTTCATCCAATGCATTAGGTAAATATTGATATCTCATGATATAAAGAGGACTAGAATTCGGAGTAAAACTATTTTCGTAAGGAACTTTTTCAACTAACATAGTATTGGGAGTAAACCTTGACTACTATAATGGTTTTCGTAGTGAACCCATTATAATATGATAGTCTTGGGAATGAGTGATTAAATAATATGTAAATGGTTTTCTATTATTATGTATATGAAAAAAATAAAAATTTCTTGTGTCAACTTTATGGTTTTAGGGATCATCTTCCTTGATTTTCTTATGATATATATCTTATAAACTACCATTACTTATCCCAGGAATCAATATTTTTTACCATTGATATATCATGTATGGTTTTCATACGTTATACTCACATTCTTATACCATTATACTCATGTTTTTTACGTATTTTACCTTGATTACACATAATGGGCATCTGAGCACACTATTTCATATCTTTCCAATACCTAGGTATGAAAATGGTTTTATGTATATAGTTTCCCTAAGGATTATTAAGTCTTAAGATCTTTCAGAATATAATAATATTGTGTACCTCGTCTCCAATGAAACTGAACCATTATGATCCTCATGATTGTTTTTGTGTAATGTAGTTACTATTAATCTTAAATGAATTAATATCTATGTAGGAAAATTATTGGTCATTTTATATGGTATAATAGGATAGGTTTAGTTTTCTTTTTGAGACAATGATAATAAATCATTAGTGGTATCCCCGATTATATTGTTAACTATATTTATAAGTATATTTATAGCTATAATTCAAAGTGTTATTCCACATTTTTTGGAAATTTTCATGGAATCCAGGTTAATGTTAGGGAAAGTTGTTTCCAATAAATAAAATCTATTTCAGGATACATCAAATTGATGTCATTGTGGAATAGAACTACCTAGTGGTAATAACATTGAAAAGGGAATACTGATTTTGATTGAATCATCACCTAGTGAATGTCAGTGAAATTTTCTAAACACACAGTTTGACACTACCATGGGATATTATTTATTGATTAAAATAACATTATGAACCATCATGAATGATATATATAGATTACGACTAATAATAGTGTATGTTATACATAAGTATTCAAAGATTAAAAAGAGTTCTCATGATTCATAAATTGTATAAGTTATTTTTCATGATAATTTGGTTCCATGATATGATTATTATTTCATAAACTATTTATTTTTGGTTTTATAAAACGGATAGAAAAATAAATGGAATAGTATTAATAATGAGTGTTAGGGGAAATTCATTCATTTTTCATTTAACAATACAAATTTTCTAGAGGGTGGAATGAAAAATCATGTTTATATGATCACACATCATTTGTTGGTTTTGAATCAAAGTGATCATAAAAATGTGAAAATGAGGGAAGAACATTATACTGAGTCCTTCAGGAGAAAATTTCCAACGACTTTTTGAAGATCTAAAAACCAACTATTTTTTGAGTAATGGATCAGTACCATTGAAAATAAATTTTTTGTTCTCTAATTTTAAGAGAAACAAAAATTCAATTTATCAACAATTAGGTATGAGTAAATAATTTTTTGTGCTATAATGGTAGAAATGGATATTTGGATTAACGAACAATATCATTATTTTGACAATAAATGGAATATATAAATGACTGGAAAATCATAATACCATGGAGAAAAGAATGTGATATTTACCACGAGCTCAATGTCTCAATGGAATCATGGAAAAAATTATCTTATGAGGACTGATAAATGATTTAAATAATAGAAGGAAGGTTATAAACAAATTTATTGACAATGTTGTTGGAATAAGTAACATAATGATGATAAAATAGGGAAATTTTCATAAAATCCACCACCCACACCCCATTGTTTAAATTTCATTGAATATGGGAATTATGGGAGTCCATGCCTCAATCATAGTGAACAGGAAGATGATACAACATAACAACCTTTGCAGAAAAATAAAAAGGTGAATTATTATGGAATTAAAATGGTTGAAGTTAACCATGATAATTATGAAAACCATATCATCCACTCCCATGTTAGGAATTTCTTTTTTTATTTTGTATGAATGAGTTGGTTGAAAATCATATTAATCATGCTTGAGTAAAATTTCATGTGATTTTTATCATTTATCATCTCCCCCTATATGGATTATGGAAGAATGAAAACAAATTTTTCATATTAAATTAGTTAATGGTTGAAACCAGTTTCCAAGTGGAATTATTATTGTATAAGATACGGTGTTACTTGATGAATAAATGGTGAGTTGTTTTATAGAATATTATACATATCAAAGTATGATTTACAAAAGATTTTTGGATATCATCATGTGTTTATGAGTATATGGTTGACAATAATATCAATGTCATTATTAATTCGGATGAGTTTTTATATGAAGGGAGTTTATTAGGATTAAGAGTATTTTAATAGATATTTATTTCCATAGAATAGTTTTGTTTTTTATATGTTTTAGTGAAAATGTTATTTGATAAGGAATGTCTTTACACATTGTGGACTAATGATAAATTGCAACATTAACCTTTAGGGTTTATCTTATCATTAATATTGAGGTAATAATGAGATAAATTCAATCACATTACAAATTTATCACACTACAATATTATAAGGGATGGTTTATATCATGATCCTATTTAATGAATATAAATAAAGGAAGTGTTAATTTTTATTTACTACCACATTTATTTTTCTTTTATCCAAAAATAAATTTTCATTGTTTTTTTAGTGAATTATTCAGTAAGATCTTGATTAGAAATTGAGTTTTATCACTTTGCATAGTCCTCTGATAGACGGCCAGTCAACGAGAACAACTCAAACCCTCTAGAATATCATATGATCTTATTCAATTCATTTCAATAATGTTTTTTATCAACACCTTCATCTATTTTTTCTTTATTTCAACAATATCATTCACTCGAAAATTTAGATGGATCCTTATTATTCCTTTATGAAAAGATGTTTATAAATATAACATACAAGAATTAATTTATAGAAAAAATGATATTCTAGACTAATATACCTAATCAAATATCAGGTGAGGTTATATCTTTTCAATAATATGTAAGGGCAGTAGAAAATTGAATAAAATATTATGTTGATAATCATTAATGTGATCTAGAATTTTATTTATCTGGGATGGTGTTCCTATGAATTACTCTTTGGAGGAAATACGGGAAAAATATTCCCTATGTATATCAGTCCTTTTAGAATTATTGACCATATATGGATAGAAGTATATCACATAGTGCTCACACAAAATATCTCTCATGTTCTTAATTTGATCCATATATCTCTCCTAAGGAAGTATATACATGATAAATAATAGGTACTAAACTTAGTGCTTATACATTTTGAGTATAATTTATATTATTAGAAACAACCAATGTGGAATTTTGATCCAAAAGATAAAGTTATATGAATCAAGAAAACTCACATGGTCAATGAATTTTGGTCAAACCACTGGCTTATGAAGTCAAATTCGAACATGAGGATATAATGAAAAATGAGAATCCTCAGTTGTTGGAAATATTTTGAATAATTTCAAAGGAGAAGTTTTTATTAAAGAGGGTAGAATGTACCAGCCTAATATTTTTGAATTATTATTTTTAAAATAAAATTAATCTTTTTGGTCCATTTCAATACACATAATTTCATGTTTATCAGTTGTTACATTCTACATTGAGTTTAACTTATGTT
This sequence comes from Viscum album, assembly GCA_963277665.1. Classification (NCBI taxonomy): domain Eukaryota; kingdom Viridiplantae; phylum Streptophyta; class Magnoliopsida; order Santalales; family Viscaceae; genus Viscum; species Viscum album. The sequence goes on along the minus strand of OY728127.1, from coordinate 1,146,384,059 downwards.
ACACGCCCCAACGAGTTTAAATGTGACATGGTATACTATTATGATATTTTTTAAGGTGATAGTTATCACCTATCCATTTTAATTTTGAATATTAATTACACTAACTAAATTAAATATATATAAGAGGAAATATTTGGTGACTAGTTCAATACTATTGAAAGTAAATACTAGTTGAAATTAAAAGGAAATATTTTTATGAAAAAAATAATTTTATATCAACAAACATGTTTTAACTCGTTAATATAAACCAATATATTTTGGTGAATTATTTTAATTAAATTTACATATTATTTATTCTATATAATTTTTAATATCTATCTACTTTTTTATACAGAAGATGAGGATTTATCCGATTTTTCAATTAAAACATTATTTCTCTAAAATAAATTTCTATCTCATTTTCCACAATTATTTTAAATTAATTCATTGAAAATTTTATAAAATTAATATAAAAATTAAATTATTTTTACAAATCATCATGTCACTATTATATAACAGTGAATTTTTGGAAAATGTAATAGAAGAAATTATTTTTCATGAATAATGAAAAATACATATTTTCATTAATAATTTTCATTTCTATTAATGAATTAAAAAATAAAAAATTATTTTAAGATAGTTTAAAATGTATAATTAATAAATAATTTATAACATTTAATAGTATTTTTGCAATAGAATCTAATTAATAATTAATTTTGATAAAAAAATTACAATTTTGAACATTTTCTCATTGAAATACACATTTCTCTAGTCATCTACAGGTTTAATATTAATTTAAATATCTCGATTTATATGAATTGAAACTATATAAATGGATCCCATATTTGTAAATAGGATAATTTATGTTGTCTAATAATTAAATCTTAATTTCTTACCATAATTAAAAGTAAAAACAATAAAATATTAATTATCACAATTAATGTCAAAATGGGTTTATCATGTTGTATAAAAATTTATAATGGATTGAAATCATAAAAAACATTTCCAAAAACATATTTTTTTGGAATATTTAGAACTTTTATCTTATTCTACCTATGATTTTTCATTTTTATCCTTCATAAGGATAAAAACATTGGTAGACCCTTTTCTATTGAAAAAATATAAGTCTTCCACTTACCTAACTTATGAAAGGTTTCCCCTTATCCTCTTCCATTCACACGTCCAAAAATATTTTATCAATATATTACCACCCCAAATAACATACATAAATTAATCCTCATGTCTAGAAATAATTTTATTTTTTTAAAATACATCATATGAATCTTTTTGGTGAAAACCAAATGTTTTTATCTGAAGAAGAGATAACACCCCTAACAGAGTGTTTTACACTATTTATTCCTCTACCTCATTAAATATTCACTAAAAATAGATGATATACCAAAATAATTATATTAAATATGATTATATGTTTTTATGTTATATTATTGATCTAGAATCATATCATCGTCAATTATATGGGATATGAAACCATCATTCATGTGTATAATGGAGTGCGACATTGTGAATTGATGTTATTAGTTTTCCATCACCACCTATCAAGACTAGATATAATGATCAATTGAATGTCTATAAATGATATTTATTATGTAATAGTACTTATGGAATCATTATATTGAAAATACCTTCAAACTTTTCATTCTATTGTAATAAGATAACATTACTCGTGTTAATGGCAGACCACAACCTATAAAGGCAAAGTGATCTATTGATGATTTACAGGGAAGGTTGTATTGATTGGTTTTGATGAAAAATATAGGATGTATTTTCTAAAAAAATTATTCTTTATTATTATGCTAGTATTACTCTTTTTTCAATCAACACATCCATAAAATGGAATCATTTTTCATAGATTCATATAATCAACTATCTCCATGAATGTAGTATTTTATTTCCTATATCAAAATCTTATGAAATACACTGAAGAAAAATAAAATAAATATCTATGAAATTTATTACAATTATAAAATTATATAGATTATGGAACCCTGATAAATTTAATGGGCCTATAATTAACAACTCAAAACATAATTAAAAAACAATGATGTTATTTCTTGTAACGTCCCATTAACATGGAATTGTTAATAAACATATAATAAAATAAAATAGAAAAAAAATATATTGTAGGACATGTATCAGTATGTTTTATAAATATGTTTATAATACACATATATTTATTATATAGGATGTCTTATCATGTTTTATGGATGTCGAGACTCAATGTTAGGTTTTTTTTGCCTCAATTCTTCTTTATTGAGACATCTGTTTCGTTATATGGTGTTTATAGATCACATTATGAAATGTATTATGATAAATATATTTATTATATTCATATAATAAATCTCATTTAATGTTATTATTTAATGGGTATTAAAATTAAATGTTTCCAAAGTAGATATTTTTTATGTTATAATCTTATCATTTATCGATAATACTCATAATTATGTTTCTAATGATGAAATATTAGGATCCATATCTCTATAAACACGTATATTTTAATCTAATATGTTTAAATATATAGAGTACATTTTTTCCATTTAATTTTTCATGTATTCTTACTCAAGTGTTCAAAAATAGTTTTTTAAGAAGAAGCTTCTTTATTTTTCACTTCGGTCAAAAACCCATTTTTCATCTAAAATAATATTTTATAAACCCATTTTCAAATATGTTTAAAAACTAATAAAATTATTTTTTAAAATATTTTGTAACCATGTTTGTAATTTTTTTTATAAAATTAATGGATAAATCCCTACATTTTCTAAATCAAGTAGGTTTTTCATATTTTGAAATTGTAAAATGAATCATTATTTTACACTGTATTGCATGAAAGAAATTTCCCTCCATCATGGACATTATTTTATTTTAATATTCCTATATTAATTTTAATGGTTATTTTCAAAGTAAAATATTTCAAAAATTATTACTTTAAAAAAAATCAAATTAAAAAATATATTTTCCAAAATAAAATTATTTTTCCATTTTAATTACATCTATTATGTGTTCAGATTTTATTTTCAATAAAAACGATTTACAATTTTTTTATAAATTTATATTTTTTAAAAGTTATTTTGAAAGAAAAGTAATTTTTATCATAAAATAATTTAAATTATCATTCAATGTTATTTTCTATCTGATATGTCATCAGTTGATGATGCATATGAATTTCTATAGATATGGTCCAAGGATACTGTTATTATTCTTCCGCTGCATAGATTTTTTTGTGACATAATGTTATTGAAATCTATATATCTTATATGAGTGTCACTATGATGAAATTATTATGAAACACAATTCTTTTAACATGTAATTCTATGATGAAATTATTTTAAATCTAATATATTTACATAGGTTATGAAATTATTAAATGTTTATAAATCCCATTTAATTTCATGGTTTATGATATAATAAATGTTTTATGATCTTGGGGAAAAGATATGTATGATTTTAATTATTGGATGGGGGGACCAATATCTCCTTATAATACATTAGGTAATGAATGATGTTTTATGAGATGAATATGACTATAATGGGGGATAACCCAGTTTAATAGGGGACTTTTTCCACTATTATAGTCTTCATAGTGAACCTTATCTATTATGATGGTTTGGTGATTGAACCATTTCACTTATGATAATGTTTGAAGTGGGAAATAAACTTCTAAGGCAATGATTTATTTACTTATGTGTATTTTAAAAATCTATTTCTTATGTTTATGTTATGTTAAAATATCACAAGTTCTATTATTTCAATATGAACCATGTCTTATGATCATCCAATAATTATTCCATGACAGAAGATATTGATATTTTATATGCATTGTGTGTATTTAGTATGTTATTAACATGTTCTCATACCCTTATTCCCATGTTATTTATATATATTCCCCCTTGTTTACAATTTCTATGAGTCAGTAATAACCCTTTATTATCCTTCCTTCCCCCAAGTAATTAAGAAATGGTTTAAGAAGGGAGTTTCTATGATGATTCTGATATGGGATGATAATTTTTTGAAATGTTGAATAATCTCTTCTAGAAAGAGTATTATGTTAATTTTTTCTTATGTTACTAAACCATTATGATCCTAATGTGTGTGTTTGAATAATGGAACAAATATTCAACAAAAAATATATAATAGCTATGTATGAAATGTCAGGGTTGTTTTATCCAATACAACCCCCATTACACTAATAACGTTTTTTCATCAAAAAGTTAAATAAAAAAATCCTTGTCTGAAATGGTCCAAGAATATATAAATATGATTTCATATATATTGTACATTATCATATTCCTTCAATTTTATTAATTTTTCATATTTCAATAAAAACATTTAAAAAATTCATACCATGGATAATGTTAATTGATAGATGTTATCCATGAATTCCATTTTATCAAATTAATTCTATAATTACCTACAATTTAACATTATTGTTTTTTCTAATAAATTCATTGAAAATAATTTATAAGAATAAAACTCCTTTTATTTTCTTTAAATTTATAAATTATAACACACCCAAACTTCCAAATAGATAACCTCTAATCACACCAACATATTCCCAAAGAATACGGTAAGGGGTGACTTGGCCCACATTGATCGGATTGTAATGTCCAATAACATGGAAATATAATGAAAAAATGATTCAACTAATTCATACCTTTTGGAGTTCTTCTTAGTCTTGGACAATGGATAACTATCGTGATGACACATTCCTTCTCATGATTGGATAAATTAACATCATAATGGATGTTCCAAATAGTTGAGTACATGATTATTGGATTCATTGATAATTAACACATATTGATACCGTTAGTATAGAATAATAAAAATGGTCAGTTATTAATACTTATAACACCAATGTTCATAATTCTCAATAGTATTATTGATCAATGGTGACAATGCCGAATGTTCATATATACTAATTATTGTTAGGCCCTCGCATTAATCATTTCATAATCAGGAGTTTAGTAATGAATTTAAATTCATTCACATTGAGGATCCTTTTAAGATAATATTTTTAAATAATTTAGCCATAATTATCACATAAAAAATAAAATTGTACAATGTACACACTTCTAATCACTATACATTTTTTGCCTAAGTAAAACATTTTAAAATAAAACATGAAATTATTTTCTTGATAAAAATTATTATAAAATTTATCAGGACATCCTACATTATATTACCCATCCCTATACCATATGAAACAAAAATTACCTCTACGAATGAGCACAAAATGATCAGTAATGAGAATAAATTAAATAAAGAAACCTCTAGTCCATGGATATAATAAAACAATGAAAACATCTTTACAAAATCATACATGTCCCCAATAAACCATAAAATCTTTATCTTGCATATTGAAATCCTAATATTCCTATAAAACTCCATAGAAATAATAAATCATATAAGGTTACTTATGGAATCTGTATCCTTATTAAATTATAGCTTTCACATATATATAGGGAGTTAACTTTATGGTTATTTTTGGAATACGTATCATATTATATTCTTGAAATTTCATAGGATAAACCTATCTGTTTAACAACATCCCATTACCCAATTCATTAGAGAGGTATCATAGGCTCAAAATCGCTTAATTATCATTCAACTGCCCATATACATAAGAAATTCCAAAAAACCATAACATAATCATAACGCTTAAAACAATAATAATAGAAAAATAGGATGTAATCTTTGAAAATGCATTTCTCTGTACAAGTCGCACACTGATAAATGAAAACACATTATTTTAATAAAAAATGGTGAACCTATAAACTAAAAATAAATATATGATAGAGACCTGAAAGAGAGAAATTATATTCATTAAGTATATAATAAAAATCGTTCCAAGTTATTTATAAAATCAATCCATTTTTTAAAAAAATTAAAACATTTAAAAAGAATATTTTTAAATATAAGTTTCTTATACCAATATGAAACATTTCAAATGAATGAAAATTTGTAAACATTCATGTACTTATAAATAAATCCATTGAATCCATTTTTAAAACATAAGATTAAATAATAATTATTGATAATAATAAATCATGAAAACATTTAAAACAATGTTGTAGTTAAGGTGTCCCTTACTACTTGAAAACACATGAATAAAAATCATTGAGGAATAACTCTAAAAAAATTAAAAATCATGATAATATAGTAATTCTTGTTATAATATGTAAAAAGGGATGAATATACACCTTATATAAAAATGAAGATTCATAAAATAAATATATTCTACAATGAAAGGAGAATGCCAGAAGTCCTTTACCTCGATTCTGACTTATCTTGTTTGTTCTTTATCTTCCTTTCCATCGGATGATCACCTTTCTTAACACATTAACACATATATAGAGGTTGTTCTCCCTAACATAATTCCTCTATAATGTGGTGTGGTATTATGTTAAGGGGTTTGGGTAGAGATTTAACCAAATAATGGTTTTTGAAATGTGAGTAATAGAGAAAAATCAGTTCATATTTATAGGAGAGGGGAGGGGCACTGGTAGAAACCCTAAAAATATTATATTCTTATAAGTTAATTTTCAAATCTAAATGGTCCCCTTCATATTTATTCCAAATATATAATTATTTTGGGTCAAATATGAGTTATCCAATTAAAATTAGACATATTTTCAATATTTTTTTTGTCCGTCTAATTTTGTTTTAAACCCACTTTACTCTTACCATTCATTCTAGAAACATACAATTTTTGGGTTAAAATAATTACTATATCATGCCAAACGACCAATTAATAAGTAATTAATGACATATTTAGACTTATATCAACATTATGGAAGAATAATATATTTTTATCAATTTCATATCCTTTAATTAAATATTTTATATCTTCAGATATGAATTATGTCAATATTGAAACTATTCAATGCGTAACTTTTTAAAATACCATGATAACATTATTCTTTCTAAAAAACTACTTTCTAGAATACCTAACATGTAAAATTAATTCATAATGTTTTTTTATGAAATAAAATAGTTAAAATTATATTTATAATAAAATTATTAATATCATTTACTGGATTCTTCATTTAATAAATCTTCAACTGGAACACCATTGTGTAATAATTTAATTTAATTATTTAGTATCCAAAATTTATAAATATATTATAATAATGTACATAAAAAATTTATATTTGAGATTAATATTTATAATTGAATTTATCTTCTATATTACACAATATAAATTTTTTTTCTGGATTAAATATATGAGTATACTATTTTTAACATATTATTAACTAAGACATGGTAAATGTCATATTCCTATCCATGTGTCTAAAAATGGAAAAAATTTGACCTAAGGTTGATTTTGGTCTAATCACACTCAAATTATAAAATTATGACAAGGGTTAGAAAAATTTTCTTATATTATAATATTATTTCTACCCTTATTTACTTGATTTACCCTTTAACCATGTTTAATAAAATACTGATGTTTCTATTAAGAAAAAATATATTTTTCCCTATTAGTCCAAAATTTTCATAAAAATTACAACTGTGTATGTCTATTTTTCAAAATTCAATTAACAGAAGTGGTAAATATAAGTTTAATTCTAATCCTTGAGATGTGGCTAGAAGGCTGGTAAAAGAGACTTTCAAAAATTCCATTATGGTTTATCTCATATTTCAATAAGAAATCATTCAAATCACATAAATGGTATAAATTAAAAAAAATTATTATTATACAATAAATCCAATTAAAAGTATAATCATATAGTATAAATAAATTTTACAAAAAATTAATTTTGAATTAAAGAACAATATCTTTCACTATTCATTAATATTTTAAATTTATCAGAGAAAAACAAAAAATTATTCCAATGTTATTTTTGAATCCCTCAAATAGAGAAATCAGTTTATTTTTTCAAATATAACATATAATAGTTTCAAAATTAATATTTAAAATATTTTTCCCATCATATAGAGGTAAAATTTTCATTTCTGAAAATGCCCCTTCTATGCATAAAATTTAATTCATTCTCATATCTTGTATATAAAACAAACAAGATGAATTTTAAACATCATATTGAATTTTTATTTCATTAATATAATCCAAAAATAGTGATATTATTATTTTATAAAAATAATTATTGTCAAAAAAATAGTTCCTCATAAAAAGACAACCTATATTTTAAGATGTTTTGTATTTTCATTCTAATTAATCTGAAAATAGTGGAATCATTATATAAAATTTTTTAAATATTTTTTTATTTATTTATTTAGTATTGTTAATTCATGGTATTCTAATGGCTAGGTTTTAATAGTAACATTTAAATAACAATATTTAGTTTCCTGTTTATGCTCGATATGGTGTATCTTGTGTGATATTGCACAAAGTATTTATTTTTAAAAACTATGGATGTTACATTCTCCCCCGTGAAATTTCATCCCCATAATTTTTAATTTTGTATTGGTAATTAAGGTATAATTTTAAAATTACCTCTATTATAATCCTACATAGGAAAAAGGTTCCACAAAATACTCATTTTAAAAGAAATAATGGAAAATAAAAACGACATCTAAGATAACTCATGATAGGATTTCTTGTAGGAAAACATGTACATGAACGATAAAAAACACTCAATAACTAATATGGAGTGATATATGACATAATAATTGGAATGTTGTCCATCACAAAATCATAAATTTTTGATGGGTCAAAAGACAATTGAGAAAATTAAATAGATAACATTATTTAAGATTCTTTTGAATAATTCATTTACTTCTTAGACTAAGAACATAACAAAACATACTTACATGAAATGTAGAGTTTCATAATTTAATAAAATTATAGTAAAAACTCATCTTTTTATCTAAATGATGAGTATTAAAGATGAATAAACATCTCTATAATCACAACATCCTTATAATATTAAATATATTTCTAATGTCTTAAAATATTAATCATATCCAATATTGTTAGGATAGGATAAAAAATTCACTAAAAAGGATAAACCATTGGATAATGAAAAACTGATTTTAATCTCCAAAATTCTACAATAATTCCAAAATTTAATCATAGACCCTTCAAAAATAATTTTCATTAAAATATCCCAAAAATAATAAAAACTATGTTTGAAACACAAAACTATGAATAATTTTATCTCATAATCTTCAAAGAAATGTTCAATAATTTATCTCTAAATTAAATCAAGTACTCTTGAATACTCAAACCAAAGGGTGATTACCCTAATCACATATTCTCCATGTTAAGTTAACAATTTCCCTAATTAACCTAATTATTATAAGTCCATAATGAAATTTTAGACTCTTCCACACAAAAAAATCAACCATTACTCCTCAAATAAAATCAAACAGTATTCTATTTATCTAAATCATATAATGTTCCCAAAAACAGTGAATATCTTCCAAAATAACATTTATCACTTAATCAGTAAATCATTTTCCAATCCCAAGATTTTCTATTTGATGAAACATGGTTTCCAAAAATCAAAATATTATTAATAAATAATATTGTTTTCTAAAAATAATAAAGTCATACTTACCAGGGATATTACGTAAGCCAGTGGTAGGTGATGCACCCTTGTCACCCTTTGATTGTGGGTTCAACTTCTATGGCCTTTCTGGATGTGACGGGTTGTCACCCATCATATGTGTTGTCTATTTTATAAAAACATATAATTATGATAACAATAAAAAATGATATTAATTCCTAAAAAATAACCATAACATGTTCTAACCTCAATATTTATTTGATACCAATCATTCTTCATCCCAAAAATAATAACCATAATTATATCAAAGGTAAATGTCTCAAAAATATACCATTAGCCACCTTAAAAGTTAAAAAAAATATATCATCAAAAGGGATTGTAATACAATAATTCTATAATCAACCAAAAATATTATTAAATCATGATGATATCCCAAACTCATTAGAAAACCTCATAATCTAAAAAGTTTTCTAAAACATCCTTTGTTACCAAATGTATGGCCCAATCATTAATCATTACATAATATTTAGTTAATTCAAGAGTTTATATCCCTTCACATTTGGGATCCTTCAATGTATAGAGTTTTTGAGAATTGGGATTTAAATATTATATTACTACTCAAATATTATAATGTTGACACTTCTACTCACTCTTGATTTTTACAAAAAGTAAAACTTTCTAAAATCAAACATGAATTTATTTCCATGATAAAAATATTATTAACATTCATTATGAAATAATCCATTCTCTTAACCATCCTTATAACCTATATAATTCATTTTCAATCTTATTATGAGAATAAAAGTACCATTTTGTTTCCTGAAAGAAAAAAAGAACCCATTAGACCATGATTATTTTAAACGCATGAAAACATTTTCACAAAATCAGATTGTTCTCCCCTAAAAGATAAACTATTTAGGTAACCTCTTAAAATCATAATATTCCATTACAAATCCTTTTAAAAAATAAATAATTAAGGTATTTTTTGGAATATATATGATTATTAAATTATATATTTCATGGCTACATAGCATGTAACCTTCATGTTTAAATTTAAAATACCCATCAACGTATATTCCCTAAATCTCTTAGGAGAAACCAAACCATTTGACTCAGTCTCATTTACCAATGCATGGAATTGATATCATGGGATCACTAGACAATATTTTATCAATTAACCACATATATGTATAATCAATTCCCATGAACTATGACATAATCATAAAAAAATAATTATAATGTAAAAAAGAACATTTACACTTTGAAATCAAATTTCATCATTACAAGACACACATTTATAAATAAAAACACATTATTTTAAAATAAAATGAAAAAATTATAAGTTAAACAAAAATTCATGATAGAAACATGAACTTTACAAATTCCATTCACAGAATATAAGTTAAAAAACATGAATTTTTTTTAAATATTCATTCCTTTTTCAAAACCCCATTAAATTTTTTAAAAAGAATATTTTAAAATAAAAGAGTCTCATTCAACTATGAAATTTTTTAAATGAATTATCATATCCAAACAAAAATTTCCATAATAATAAATCAATAAAATCAATTATTAAAATATGGACATAAATTAGAATTTTTTAGAATAATAAATCATTAAAACTTTTTAAACTAACTTTTAGTTAATAATTCCATACTGCTTCAAAAACACTTGAATAAAATTAATTATGGAATAAAATTAAAAGAACATTAAATATCATGAGAGTATAAATATTAATTTTATAATATGTCAAAATGGGTTTATATATACCTTATATAGAAATATATATGTATAACGTCATGATATGTCAAAATGAAAAGAGATTGAGAAGATGTCCCTTGCCTGGGTTCGGAATCATCTCGTATGTTCTTTATCATCCTTTCCTTATTATGATATCCTTTCATAATACCTTAATACCACTACAGAGGTTTTTATACCAAACACAAGACCTCTGTAATGTTAGTAGGTTTTCTAGTAAGGGCTTGTGTAGATCATGGATGAACAAAATGGTTTTGGAAGTGTGAGTAATAGAGGGGAATGATTGATGTTTTATAGGAGATGAGATGGGTACCCTTAGAAACCCTTAAAATGTTAACTGAGTATATATTAATTTTGAAATAATAATTGTCCAAACTTTTTTTATTTCCAATATATTATGTTTTTGGTTTTATTACCGATCATCCAATTAAAGTAGAAAAGTTTCTCATATTTTTTAATCCATATATTTTTTTACCCCTTTTAACTCTTACCATTTTATCAAGTACGTTACACATTGTGGGTTAAACTAATTGCCATAACAGGCCAAAAAACCAATAAATTAGTCATTAATATCAATTTTAGACTTATTTAAGATTTTTTTATGAATCAATTATTTTTATAAATTTTATATCATGTAATTAAATATTTTATATTTTAAAATATAAATTTTTTCAATTTAGATTTTATTCATTACATTATATTTTAAAAAATTTAATAACACAATTCCTTCAAAAAACTAATTTAACTCAATCCTAAAATGTAAAATCATTCTTTAAAATTCTTGTATTGCATCAAATAGTTAAAATTAAATTTATTTTAATATTATTAATATAATTTATTATATTATTCTTTTAGTAATTCTTCTAGTGTATCACCATTGTTTCATAATTCAATATAATTATTTAAGGTTAGAAAATTATGAATATGTCATCATGATGTAGATAACAATTTTATATTTATAATAACTATTTATAGTTAAATGTATCTTGTATATAACAATACAGTTAAAACGATTTACTTATTATTCACATCAGTGTGAATTTTTAACTTGTCTTTAAATAAAACATAATAATAGTCATGTTATCACTTAATTGATTAAAAAAGTATATAATTTATACTTGTGATTTATTTTTGTTTAAAAACAATCATTCAATAATATTTGGACAAGTGTTTGGGAAATTTTAAAAAATCATAATAAGTTTTACCATTATTTACCTCATTTATCATTTATATTGCTAAATGAAATACTAAAGTTAGAATTCACCAAAAAATAATTTTAACTTTTAGAAAAGAAATTTAACACAATGTACAGTTTTTTAAATATTTTTTTTTCAATATTCAATTCATATAAGTAGTAATATTACATTTAATGATAATCATGAAAATGTGTCTAGAAGGTAGGAAAAAGTGGTGTCCCAAATTTCTATAAGTGTTTATATCTAGTTTGAATACCAAAATAATTCAAATAACCTATATTGTATTCAATGATTACAACATAAAATAAATATAGTTTAATCCATTTAAAATAATTAACTAATAATATAAATAAATTGGTCGAAAAAAGCACTTTTTAATTAGAATGCAATTTTTTCTCTATTCATTAAAAAAAGAAATTAATAAAAAAATATCAAAAATTATTCCAATGTAAATTTTTATTACCCGCTACCATAGAAGAAGATAATATTAAAAAAAATTAAAATGTGTTAAAAATTAGATTTTAAATAGTTGGGCCCTCAAAATCTTGTAAGGATTCTTTTTTTGAAAAATAGTCATTTTGTGAATAAATTAGAATTTGTTCTTATAACTATTCTTGGAAACATATAATATGAATTTTAAATATCAGATTGAATTTATATTTCATTAATATAATCCAACAAGAGTGATCTTATTATTTTATAAACACAATTATTCACACGTAAATAGTTTTTCATAAAAACACATCCTTTATATTCAATTGGTTTGTATTTTCTTTTATAATTGTCTTAATTACAGAATAATCATGATATAAATTTGTGTAAACTCAATATTCAATATGTAGTAAATAATTTTTTTTTCTCATCATTCTAATGGATTGGTTATAACTATAAAATTTAAATAATAATATTTAGTTTTATGTTTTTGTATCATGTACACTGTCGAATAAAGTATTTCTTTTTAAAAATTCAGGTTGTTACAAAAATCATGATGAACAGTGTTCATATTGATCAATGGTCATATTAATTCTTAAATAAACAAAAAAATATGCATCCCATAATATCATTCTCTAATATATTACACTACATATATTTGAATTTTTATTTTTTTCTTCTTAATAATATTTATATCATATAAATTTTCTTCATTTTTTCTACTTTTTACCAAAGTAAATGACTATGATGTTGTCTGACATTATTTCATGATATTTTTTTATATTCTGTTATAATTTTAAATACTTAGTATTTTTATGCCAATATTTGTTGAATTACTAATATTAAATTGTAAATCATGTATTATACAATAATCATTTCAGAAAAGGTTCATAAAAAATAATATAATATATGGGTATTAAATTACAGATACTATCTATCAAGATGGCATTCAGAGTTCCTATTTTATGAAATGGATAAATTCTAGGGAATCTAAAATTGATTCCATGTACATTGAAAAGGTTTGTATGATGGTGGATGACCAAAAATGGGAATAAAACATTCTTTTAAAGACGGTTTTTCTACTGAAATTGATTTTATAGCTTCAAATAAAGATGAATACATTGTTTTAAAGGGATAAAAAAATTAGAGGTATTAACTATGAAGAGTCTTTTTCACCAGTTTTTCAAATAATATCCATTTTGATATTTATTTCCAAAATAACTCATTATAATTGTGAGATTTATAAAAATAATATCAACCCCACTTTAATTAATTTTAAATTAGATAATGATGTGAATATAATAAAAATGAAATATTTTCATGATCCCAATGTGTATACTAATGTGTTACACATCAATTGCTGATTTTTGTGATGATGTGATCTTCTAAAATTTGATATATATAGTTAGAAGATGCAATCAAAAAGTTTTCTTTCATCAAAAAACAAAGATGTATCTTTTTTATACATGATAATTACTAAGACTTGTTGTATTATTATCATTGTATGTGGATGAAATTATGCATATCTAAAATTAAATTCCAATAATAATTTGTATAATTATTTGGTATGTAAAATGCCTCTCAATGAAATATTTGTATAATGAAACATTCATAATGGGTATAAATATATATATATATATTAGTATAAATATATTATTTAATAAGTGAAAACATATATATTTGTAAATTAAAAAAGTTTTATAGCATGGATAACCACTAATAATGGGACATTACCAGTTCTGAATTGGCTAAATATTGGAAGGTTTAATATTCATTTAAATAGTTAAAATTGATGAATAGGATTCCATATGCATTTACTATTTGATATACCTTCTATTAAAAAATATATACATGACTTAATGTTATTTTTTCATTTATAATTACATTTAGAAACAAATTAAATCAGATGGGAGTAACAAAATAACTTTCCAGAACATCCGTATGTATAAACATAGATGTAAGAATTTATTTTTTGTTTATTGAGGTGAGGAATAACTTTGTGTAATAGTTTTCATTCATTCTAGTTCACATTCTACGTAATATTATATAAAATCTCACCTTTATTCCTTGTTTTTCCTAAATCATGTATCTATTTGTAGGAAGATTACTAAACATGCCACCACAGCATACTTGAGAACATAGTTAGAATAATCCATTACATTATTCATTGAAATAGTAGATTTTTTTTATCATGAAGGTCATTTGTAAACCTGGGGAGGTTCTTATCATTAATGGTGTAATAAATATTTACATTTACAATAATGTTGTTATTTATCAAGCATAGTAACCCTTGTATAACCAAAGGGTCAAACACATCCTGCATAAATTCCCTCCTAATTGAGGGATCGTTGTTATTGGTGATGTAAATATCTATTACGTTTCTCAAAATTAATTTTAATGGATTTATTAACAAAACCATTATCATATAAAAATAATGGTGTTTATGTTGAATCTCTCGATATAATATACATCAATGATTTAATGAAATGGTTATAAAATGGTTCAAGATTTTATAAAAAAATTATATCATTATTTATCAATCATTCATGTATGTTGTAATTTGTATTTCATAAATAGATGGAAGATAATATCTCATAAAAGTATTAAATTTAGGTGTTCCTAATCATGTATCATCATATAGTATTATAGGATGTGATGATGTGTTAATATAAACATAAGTGTAATCATTCAATCAATAATAATATCTTTATATGATACAAGAAGATTAGACTCATGAGGTAATAAGTTGATACTTATTATCTATACTGAACCACCAAATTATATGAAATGGAATGTCAAATGTCCATTTATATACATTAGGATGTATTATTAATATGAATCTCTATTAATTGATGTTGTAATGTTATATAGAAGAGAACCATTATACTATGATACCATTCTTACAAAAGTCTTGAGGCTTGGAAAATCATGGGGTGGTTGCGTAGGTTGTCGAGCATGTCATCAGTTGAAGATAAACCAATATGTAATTTCAATACATTTCTGAGGAGTTAAATACATCCATACCCTTATTGACTTAGACCAAGGAAATGAAGTGTATGGCTAGATGAGTGACATGTGATTTTTTCATCTATATGGATGAGGTACATATGATGTGATAATCATCTAGATGAGTCAGAAATCATATATATTGGACATAGTGTTCAATATCCAAATATTTGTACATTGAATAAAACTATATTTAATGACATTAATATTAATAAAACATCACATTTCATATCATTCATAATTTTTAATCACATTAATTTTTAAATGTTTCATGATATCTGTTATATTGATAATTTCATATAAGTTCACTTATATAATGAGATCCTTGAAGAACCATAATTGTATTTTTTTTGTATAGTTCTATTATTGGATAACATACTATTACTCGACTCATATTATGTATACTATTAGGCATTAGAACTAAAATATTAATGAGTTTTTTTATAATGAAGTGCACACCTATTAATCTCAATGATGTGAGATTATGAGAATAATCCCACCAGTATAAACTCAACACATATTTTTACCATTGGATATTCTTACTTATAAGAATTTGTAATGGTAATTAGACTTAAAAATGTTTTTTAACTCTTTAAATTAATTTTGAACATAGATTTACTAATAAAAATTTTAAAACAATATTTTCAATTAATTTAGAGTATGTTGGATGAATCACAAAACAAAATTTATTAATGTATAAGTTGAGGAAATATTTGACCCTTCCATATTTATTAATGTTTGTATCTCAGCAATGTGATTGAAATAGAACTAGTTCACTTAATTCCATGTAAATGTTTTAACGATGTGTCTATTTCTAATTTTCAAGGAGACACATATCAAGAATATATTTTGATGACATAAATGTGAAAACATCTTAATGAGATGTTGACAAAAATGTATTATAATACATGACATGAATTCGTATGTGTTTGTCATGGTTATAATATTATGTTCATTCTTATAGGTTCCTTGACACTTTTCTAGATTTTAATCTTGGTTTTTTATCATTCATGCCTAAAGATTATTAGAATGGATTTTATAGGGTGACACACTATTTTTTATTGATCTTGGTTAAATTCTATTTGAATTTATCTAAATACATAAATATTATTATCAAGACTTTGGAATAATTTTATTTAAGTTTGTTATAATTTTAATATTATAATCGTAACAAAATATTATTTAATTATTTATAAATTATATTTTGTATCATAAAAATATTTAATAAATATTTATTCAATGGATTGTGAATAAAAACTATATTGTATTTCTTGATGAATGATGTATTTAAGTATATATTTATTTGGTAATTCTTCAAATTTCATGGAGTTGGAATAGAGAAAGATCGTTTCTACTGATGAATATATATTTGCATGATGAGAAATAATATCAATAACTATGTGAGGTAGAATATACCAAATAATAATAGGAATATTATTACTATGAATGGGGTTTAATAATTATTATTATATCATTTTAGTGATGGTATGATATTAAATAATTTTTTAACTTAATCCCTAAATTTATAAAAATATTATTATGATTATTGTGTAGGATTAATCAATATTTGAGAATGATTTTGTACTATAGAATTATATCCCCATTCATCCTCCTATATTTTTCTAAATAATGACATGCACTGATGATATTACTTCATGCTTGAGGGATCTTCATGAGATTAACATAAATAATAGAATAAAATTTATTCATTATGCTAGCACTCAAAAAACAATTATTATCATTCAATGATAAAATGAGCTTGTTGCGATCACTATTAAATGAATTCTAATCATGGAAACTTGTAGAAAAAAGAAAGATAATTCAAGAAAATATTCATTGAATGATCATAAAAATCATTATTGAAGAAATAACTTAAGAGGATATACAATTTTTTCTGTTTATAAATAAATTAAATATATATTAATTGTGGAAATATTTTCATTAGATTCTAGTTTTTCAATTTTTTGATATTCAGTGGAAAACATTAATTAGTTATAGTATTCACATCATGTAAAATTTATTGAATGGTCTACTGAATCATTATAAAATGTAAGGCTATGCCACCCACCATTTTACATTCATATTTTTTAGAAACATCAAATGAAATCATAGTAGCCACATTTAAAATTTGTTATAAATTATTTCATTGTGGATCTATATACATAATAGTTGTTAAATATTTCTTAACCATGTTATTAATACATTAAATATTATATTTAATTAAAATATTTTAGCTATTCTAATATTCATCCTTAAATGATTTATTTTATAGTAGGACAATGAATAGATATATATAGATCAAATATTCCATTGGGAAGTGCGGAGAATTATGAAATGATAGCAAAGGACTACGTGGATTGTTACTAAAGTACCCAGCATATAAACAATTTCACTATATATAGTCTTAGCACATGATACAAAACACAACCATAAATAACTATATATGTTGAATTATTTCACAATGCATGTATATAGGTTTAACCGCACACATGACCTATCAAATTACATATCATGAAGCTAGTGTACACATTGTGTAGTCTACACAATTTCATGGGGAAATTTTAACAAGTCATGTGGTCATATTCAAAATCAAAACAATGTGATACTAATGTCCTAGATAAATAATTATATACACGACGTGTAGTTAGTGACTTAGTTTATTATTTCCAACATCCAAATTACACTCTATGACATTTGTCAAGTCATGATGATACACATAAAGGAGAACACACGGTGTTTATCTAGAGTACATGTTGTTGAGTCTAATTCTTGATGAACATGTTGACTCTTTAGATGGGTTTCGTTGACAAATGGAAATGGCGATACATTATTTCTAGGTTGCTATTACATTTCATTTATTCTACATAAGGTACACACTAAAACCCCATGAATGTATCCTGGGTACATGGTAATCAAGGTACATGGCATATAACACATAATACATGTTGTGTTTTCTCCCAATAAATGATAGAGTTAAATTGAAATAAATTTATAATTGTATAATTAAAACATTATTATATTAATTGAAACATATTCTGTTTTTCATTTTAATATCAGTTTTAATGAATTATTAAATGATCCATTAATTTATTGTACTTATATATAAATTTTGGTCCTACATTTTTTTCATGAATACATTTATTATGGTTGTCACAAAAAAAAAGTAGATGTCTAATAAGATAAATGGGAATTAATTCTTTGATTCATTCCTTGAAGGTTGTTTTCTATAACAATAAATAATATAGTAAAGTGATAAAAAGAATTAATTTTTGTATTAGTTTTATATGTATCACCATTAATGATCATAATGAGTTCCTGTGTAGTAGTTGGTTTAATATATTTTTATTTTATTTCATGGGTTTAAAATTATCAATTATTAAATTAAAAATAATTTCTTTCAAGTAATCCTTCCCTCTATAATTATGTATTACCTTTGTGTCTAAGGATATTTATATAATCACCCATAACCAATCCTTTGGTTAACCTCACCTATACTCTTGTTATTAATACATTTAATAAATGGTGTACTGATGGTGTGTGGGGGTGGTTCAAGATGGTACAAAGATGATCCCAACCTAGGTGATACACATGTAGGGAGGTGTAATGTAGTAACTCCTACCAAGATAAACACAAACTGTTTTCCCCTAGGATAATTGTTGAATTGTTTTCTTCTCAATGAACATGTCATATGATATGTTCTTGATCAGGTCTTTTAATTATTAATATATTTTTTATTTTTCATTAATTATTTAATGAATGCAAGACCATGATCACATAAAAAATGAACTAATTTTAAAATATGGAATTTAAATTAATGGGTTATTTGTAAAATGATTTTAGAAAACATGGTTATTAACTCCATAAAAACATACTTAATATTAAAAATTCATATGAAAGATATAATTATATAGAGTTTTACACAACAAATAAAATCCAAAAAATATATTTTATGTCTTACATTGTAATACTATACATGTTTAGGAATTAAATCCATAGAACATAAAATTTGACCATCCCTCATTTAGACACCTTCTTTTATCAAGGAGTTATTATGAAGGTTATGGGTTGACTTAACAATCTTACATCATGGTATGAATCCCCCACTATACTTGGTGTAACTTGGAGATTAGTGTTGATGAAATCAAAGTTAGGTTCAACGGATTATGGAGTCCACTCAACAAACCTAGGAGATCAAATAATTTATTTGGAAGGACATGGATACATAAAAATGTTCAGGTAGCTTTATCATACCTTGTTGGGATTATAATAAGGGGATTATAGATCCTCGAAACTAGAATTTTTTTGAAACATGATAGTTTGAGTTCAATTTTTACGGCTATTGGGAATGTGTAAAATAGTGGGAGATTTAAAAATTTTAAATATTTTTATTCCCCATATTATTTTTAATCTCAAAAATTATTATTTTTTATCTATAAATATATAGAATAACTGAAAGTTCCTCATCCATAAGATCCCTAGTGTCTAAATTATAGAATAACTATCTCCTCACCAGTTGTAACTTCCATGAGTGGTTCTGATGCCATTAGTTTGATTTTTTCATGAATAAAAATCATACACCAAAATCCCTCAATATATGATCCTCCTACCAAGTATTTGAGTGATGAAAATTTAATTTTCTAAGAATAACATTTTAGTGATGTGGATAGTGTTCAATGATTGCTGATTTAATAAATTTCTACTAAACTCATTATGAATTATAAAAAATTGATACAGACAACATGCTCAATCATATATGTCATTTATACCACAAGAAGAAATGTAAAGGATGATTTAAGATTTCCATTGAGATATTTTAGAGTAATCTTGGATAGGGTGAATTTCATGGGCCTCATATTGCAAATATCATTGGATACATTGGTTTTAAATTGGTTTTACGGTTTAAACTACTTTATGAACTAGTCACTAATCTCATTCTTGTATCAATACATTAGATATTATCTAGAATTGATGTAGATTTTGATATAAAATTAATTCATAATTAACTTTTATATCTACTCACAATTGATCACCATGTAGATAAGGAGACGAGTCGGGAAAATCCATCTATCCATATTGTGAATAAACAAAAATGCTAAGAGAAGTTCTCTAAGCCCAAGTCATCTTCAAAATTCCTTTTAAATATGAGAAATTTCAAGGGGAAAGAAAGGTAGTAGGATGGTATCTATTTTCCATGTGTCAAGATGGTTCACTATAGTAAAACATATACCCAACCAGTAAATTTAGATAGAGTTTCAGGTGTGTTTATAATCAAATGAATTTTTTATTTTTCAAAAAATTAGTTATTACAAACAACTTGTTGTTCTAACATATGTATTAAAATATATGAACCATGTAGAATTATAAATATTTATTGATGCGAGGTGGATGTATGAGTATCCAAGGATACCAAACTATCTGATGTAGCTTGTGGGGAAAACCACCACACGTTGCCACTGGGAATGATCATGGTTTTGTAGGATTCTTATTTTAAACAATTTATTAACAAATAATAGATTTTCCCTATATCTATTCCAAAAAAATTGATTTATTTTCACATTCACGATTTAATTTTTCTTCATTTAAAATGATATTATTTATGATGGAAATTAAAAATTAAATAATGGCCTTTATATGTGTGATTAAAGATAACATGTAATCACAATAAATATTTAAACTACATCTCATGAATCGAAAAAAAATTCCATCAATGGAATTATTTTC
The DNA here is from genome assembly GCA_963277665.1 of Viscum album. Lineage (NCBI taxonomy): Eukaryota > Viridiplantae > Streptophyta > Magnoliopsida > Santalales > Viscaceae > Viscum > Viscum album. The sequence goes on along the minus strand of OY728127.1, from coordinate 1,146,362,482 downwards.
TATTTCATTTAAATGAAACAAATAAAAAAATTAAATTTATATTTTTATATTCTTTTAAAATATAACCAAATGGTTTATGTAACACATCTATAGAAGGTAAAATTAATAAAGATCCATTAAATAGAAAATATGAATGGGCCAAAGAGATTCTTGAAATAGATCATATTAATGTGTGTATTCAGTTTCTTATAGACGAAAGGATGGGTAATATAATTAATAACTTTTAATAATGATTTTTGTCTATATGGATATGTCTACATAATAGTTTACATGAATAATTAAATTGATTTATTCATATAATTCAATAATAATATTGAGAACTACCTTGGTAATATGTTTAAGGAAAATAACAAAGAATACAGTTGAGAATATCTTAAAAATTAAATCATTGATTAATTATGGGAGTTTGATATTATATAATAACTCACTCCCCCTTCTTTTTCATTTTGTAATTATGAACTAGAATGGAGGATCCACACCTTGTTGGACATTTTTAGTTCAATGATAATTCATAGGAGTCTTCCGATATAATTTTTTGGAGATACATTATAAACAATAGACCAAATAATAAATGAATCTCTAACTAAAGTGTTAGATTCTATAACATACCAATTTTGGAATTAAAATAAACACATTTTGTCATAATTTCATGTGTGGGATTTAATATCATTTTTTAAAACCAATTTAGGTACCAAACATTCACCATGATTTGTAATGTGTACAATCATAGGATACCCCATGGAAAAAAGTGGATATTTTAAATATGACCCCATTAAAAAGTTAATAGATCATTCAAAACACATTTTTCTATAGAGGGATCATATCTCTAAAATAGAGAGTATGATCAAGATAGACTACGTTAAATTTAAATCTCAAGGAACACATTATTTATCCTTGGAACAGATTCCAAAAAGCCCCATGAAAGATGAAGAAGCACCAGTGTCCCATATAATTCCTAATAAGAAAAGATAGTTTAGAGAACTATGATGATATGGTTACCTAGTCACAGAACATAGGGACTCAATTTTAGTTGACAATAGTGACCTTGTGGCTGGTGCACATACACAGTCTGTGCAGGTACTCTCAAAATCAGATGAGGTGGCTCATTCGCCTCCTTTGGAGGAGAAGGGAATGTCTTCTAAGCGTTCTTCGAGGCTCATTACTTCCCTATCACTTCCTATTGTTTCGGGTTTGGGAGGGTGCATGAGGTCGTCATCGAAGAAGTTACAGGATAGGGAGGGATACGTTCTCATTCTACAAGAGGCCATGTTGCCTGGGGGAAAAACTGGGCAGTTTTTTCAATGAATCTCATCTTCCTCTAGAACTCTCGGGGAGTCGGGGAAAGTGTAAAAACAGAATTTATTGTTTCAAAAGCTATGAAACATAAGGTTAAGGAGGTAGAAATTCTCGAGCACAAGCATAACTCTGCGAAGACCAATGAGTTCACGCGCATGTTGAAGCTACATGCATCAATGCATGTAGAGCCAATCAAAAAGTTCATTTGGTTTTTTTGGAACATGGAGGTTTCAGTGGAGTTAATACTAGAAGGTGATCAGCATGTAACGACGAGGGTATCTTGGGGTGGAGACTCCCTACTTGTTTCGTTCATTTATGGTACCTGTGATGCACAAAAAAGAGAAGAGTTATGGAACAGGACGAGTGATTTTGACCCAGGGGATCTGCCTTGGTTGGTGGGTGGTGATTTCAATATTGTAGCCATTTCGGAGGAGAAGAAGGGATGAGGAGATTTTACAAGGAGGGATAGCGGGGCATTTGGATAGTTTATTATGGTAAAGGGGCTTTTGGATCTAGGGTATTCAGGTGACCCCTTCACATGGTGTAACAACCGGAGGGGTGTTAGTCGTTGTTGGAGCTGGCTCGACCAGTGTTTTGCCAATGTACAAGCGATCTCTAGGCTTCCAAAGGCGAAGGTCAAACATCTGACCCACAAAATCTCTAACCACCCTCCACTCCTTCCTTCCCTAATAAGTAGGGAGGATCATCGTTAGGGTTTCGGGTACATGATAAACTGGGAGGGTATCCTGGTTTATCACCAGACCATGAGGAAATGTTGGGAGGAACTGATCGAGGGGCACTCCTGGGAAGTGTTTCCCTGCATGTTGAGGTGACTCAAGTTGGAACATTACTCACAGGCTAGAAGCATCCTTCCCATGGACCAGGAGCTGGACATTCTTAGATAGGATATTGAACAGATTGATGCTAATATTGAAGAGGTTTGGGAAGACACTATTTTTGGTGAGATATTCGAGAGGAATAACTACATTGCGGTTATGATACTCATGCAGGAAATATGGGCGAGGGATCATTCGAGAATTAAAAGGCATAAGGAGGGTGATAAGAACACTGCCTTTTTTAATGATTTCATAAGGGAGAGGAGACGTGTGGTTCAACCGAACCTGGATTTAGAATATGGATCTTTCACTAATGATAGGGCAGTGATTTGGGGCATGGTGTTTTCTTACATCATGTACCTTCTTACAGGACCCAATAAAAACATGCTATAGTGCTACACTACGGGGGGAAGAGTTCTGGGAGGGAATTTCATTCCTTGTGTCCCCTCAGGATAATGAGTTGATAGAGGGGATCCCTAAGGTGGAGGAAATCTTTATGACTATGAGTAGTCTCAATCATGATTGTGTTGTGGGCCCTGATGGTCTTCTAGGCTCTTTCTATAGGATCATCTGGGAGGCGGTGAAGGGGGATATCATTAATGATATCCAAGATTTCTTCAGAGGGGGAGGACTACCGCGAATTGTGTCCTTCATGACTCTCGCCCTTTTACCAAAAATCAAAGACCCCTCGTCTCTTCTTCATTATCGGCCAGTGAGTATGTGTAAATTTACATATAAAATACTGGAGAGCATCATTAATAGGAGGTTTTATGACAATATTCCACAGTGGATCTCCAAGGAACAACATGGTTTTGTGAAATGCCGCACTATTCAGGGAGCCATAGAGCTGGACTAGGAGATGCTGAGAGATATCAATAACAAGGTTCGTGGATCTAATATGGCCATAAAGATTGATATCAATAATGAATATGACATGATCGAGTTGGGATTTATTAACAAGGTTCTGAATCAGATCGGTTTCTTAAGATGGTCTTGCGATCTTATGTTCTGGTGCTTCAGTTCAGCATGGATGGTTGTGTCATTTATGGGGAAACTCAAGGATTTACAAGACTATCTGATTCCTTCATCAAGGTGATCCTGTTTCCCTGAGAGTTTTCATTATTATGCAAGATATATTATGTAGAATAATCAATAGAGTCATCTATAACAGGGATTTTCTTCCCTTCCAAAGGAGGTTGAGGCTACCACCCGCCACTCAACTGATATTCACGGATGATACTCTTATCTTCCTTAATTCAGGGATGCGGTCTGTACAGGGGGATATTAACATCCCTGAGGAGTATTTACACAGGAGTGGTCAAAAAATTAATAGGGATAAGAGTGTATTTTATGTGGCCTCAACTTCCACTTCATGAATGGTGACAAATATGGGTCGTAGATTGGGTATTAGGCACGTGACATTTCCCATGGAGTATCTTGGCACCCCCATGTCTCCATGAAAAATGTGTATCAGTGATTTTGATCCTATGGTGAGAAAGATTATGGGGCGCATTCACAATTGGAAGAACCATTTTTTGTCCTTTGGAGAACATATTACTATTGTGAACAACGTTCTCTCAGCCATTCTGGTCCATGCACTCTTTACACCAATGTGTCGTAGGGTTTTATCAAGTTAATTGATAGAATTTTGCCTTGTTTCATCTGGGATGCATATTCGGAGGGGAAGAGTCATTGGATTTCTTGGGGGAAGATGGCACGACCAATTTTGAAGGGAGGGGTCAACGTTAAAATCCTTACAAACACTATTCAGTACATGCATATAATGCTGGGTGGGAGGTTATTGAAGAGATATCCTTGAGGGGTAAGTTGATGTACTGCTGAAGCCACGTCGCCACTGAATATTCTGTAGTTAGTGCATCTTCGCTCTAGTCCTATGTTAGAAGTTTTATTCCATCCATCCTCCAAAGCTTATAGTGGATATTTGTGGAGGGGAACATGTAGTTCTAGGTCCACATCTGGTTAGGAAGGACTCTTGGATATCCATGGTGTCTAGCTGTGTTGATCACCTTCAAAGAGGCGAGCCAGTACCCTCATTTTTTTAGAACCATACTGGATAGAGACATGTATGAGTTTTTTTACTCTGTTATTCTGAACGCAGATATGGACCAGTTTGTCTTTGCCCCCTCAACCTTGGGTAGGTTCAATGTGAGGGATTTTTACATGTCATGTGTGCCGCATGGACAGCAGGGAGGTGGCTACGGGATGGCTTGGTGTAATTGTATCCCTATGAAATTTAATTTCCTACCATGAGGGATCCAGAACCATGCATTACCAATAGACAAGAATATCTACAGGCTCGTCATCAGTGTGGCTTCTTGATGCCGGTGTTTCATAGATAAGCGTGAATAGTGTATATCCCATTTATTCTTTGAGGGGGACTGGGAATGCCAGGTATGGGGTGTCTTCGGTGAACTTGCAGGAGCCTCCCCCAATGTGTCGCACATAGAATCCTTTATGGATAGTAGGGTTCAGGGGGTGGATGATTACAGTATGGAAAAAAGAGATAGATCCATCCCTTTCAAAGAGGGATGTTGGTGTGTATGGAAAGTAAGGAACCGGGCCAGGATCGAGGGGCCCGGTTCTATGGGGAGATCCATTACCTCCAGAGTAAGAGGTATCCTGATCGATTTGTCTGGCACTGATGATGACTGGAAGTAGACCCCATCCTTATACAGGAAGTTTGTGCATCAAAATGTGGCTCAGAGGTCAGCCACTAGGAAATTCGGGCACTGGGTTCGGTGTTGTCCTCTTGAAGTTATCTTCAAATTGAATATTGACGGTTCATGCGTGCGGGGTGAGATGCGTGGTGGTGGCATGGTCCGAGATCCTAGGGGTTGTGTGGCCTTGTCCTTTTGGGTGCATTACTGTTATGGGGATTCTATACAGGAGAAGGCGAAATCAGTTCTTATAGGTATCACTATTTGTAGATAGTGGTTGATTTACTTCTTCCAAGTTGAGACTAATTCTATGGTTATTCATGATTCCTTGCATGGTAAAGGTGTCATCCCCTAGTCTATTTAATACACTATTCGAAAATCCAAATCTCTCTTGGATAGTAGTCCCAGAATCACTCATACGTGGAGAGAGGGAAACAAGGTGGCTGACCACTTGGCCTTTATGGAAACCCCTGGTAGCATGGTCAGTTGTCCAACTCAAGTCTCTCACCTTACACCTGAGGGGGTGAACTTGATCTAGGGAAATTACCTTGGTCTCGATTACATCATGCCTCCCTAGAAACTGATCATCTATTTCTCTGTCAATTATTTTGAATAAAAATGGTAATGTGGGATGGGACTTTCCATTACTACCTTAAATACCTATGAGATTCATAAAATGTAGGTCAAAACAAATGTCTTTAATGGGAACCTTATGGAATATGTCAGTATGAATCAAAAAAAATATTTTGTAACACTATTGGATTCCAAAAATATATGTAAATTGAAAAATATGTATTTATTTCATAATATAATCATCTTTATCATGGAAAATTCAATTTGATAAAGCCATAATTGAATTTGGATTCATAAAAAACAAATTTGACCCTTGTGTCGATAAGTATTTTAGTTTGAGTTTGGTAGTTTTCATAATAGATTATGAGGATGAAATATTACTTATTAGAAATTAAATTCCATGATTATAGTTTTTAAAGCCGAGTTGAATAAATAATTCTTCATTACAGACTTTGGTGAGGTATAATATATTCTTGGGATTATGACCCATCATGATATATCTAATATAACACTTTTCTAAAGATAACATATATATAGATAAGATATAGATGAATTGTATATGAAAAAATATAAGAGTATATATTTTATAATGTAATATACAATTAATCTTTCTGGGAAAATGTTTCCTCAGTAACATGAAGAAATACAAAGAATGGTATATATTCTATATTCATCGGGGATTGGGCCAATCATGTTCGGTGAGATATGAACTATGATATATTTTTCATACATCATGAGTGTTATTGAAACATATCAAGACAGAACAAGTACAAACTATTAGATAAAATTCAATGATATCCTTACGTATATAAGGTATATAATGATGTGTTCATATTATATGGAGGAGGTGAGGAACTGGTCAACATATAATATGAAGATGTTTGTTTCTAAGCTGATCATGATGATATAAAATCATATAAGAGATAAATATTCACATTGAGTGGATGTGTTGAGCATGAAAAGAAAAAAATTGATATGTTTTCAAATTCAACTATACAGGGAATGTATATTGAGGCCTCTGAAGTAAATAATGAAGAATTATATATATGAAACATCATTCTATATCTTGATGTTGTTACTAGAAGTATTGACCCTAACACACTCTATTGTGACAATACTTTTTTGGTGGCTCTTGAAAATGAGCCAAGGTCATATCAATGAAAAAAGCATATAATTTTTACGTATTATCACATGGGTTATTTTTCTAAAAGTGGTGAATTTGAAGGGACCATAGATTACACATAACACAACATGGTGGATCCTGTGATTAAAACCTCTACTTATAAAAAATAGGATCATCATGTATGTTCATGGGAACTAAATGATTAAGGAAGTTGTCTCTTTCCCAAGTGGGATATTTCATTAGTTTTATTTCTATAAAAACTATTTAGAGATTAAATATAGTTATATTAAAATATTTGAATATGAATAAAATATCTTATAACATTTTATTCATTGTTCTAAATAAATATAATGTAATAACATCCTAGGTTATCTGCAGTATTGATAAGGTTATAGTAGTTCCCAAATATGATGATAACCTTGATCTTTTGAGATGATATTATTAAATATTGTTCTATAGTTGGATATGATTCTATTACATGTCATATATTATGTATATTTTTAGTTGTTTGTAGTCACAATCAGATCATACATATGTTATTGAAGTTTATATGTACTAATATCTATGATTGGATATAAATAGACCCATCAGTTAAAATATTTAATTTTTTAGTGACCTCCGATATTATTATCTATGAGAAAATTTCATGGTCCTTAATATATATTAATATATTTAATTCATTCCATGATTCATTCATATACATTATTTTTATGAAAACCATGAATCAGTATGTTTTATTGAAGTAGTGTATGTTGCGTGAATCGTGAGTGAATTGTTATAAATGGATAAGTTCTGGAATTTTATGTCCCTCCCACATTTATGGAAGTTTATTTCTTGGCCCTTTGAATTTAATAAAATAGTCTCATCAAATTCCATGGTCATGGTGTAGCGACATGTTTACATTTGATAGTCAAAGAAAAAAAATAAAACATATTGGTAGATGACATAAATATAGGACCTTCATGATGAGATATTGTGGAAAAAGGATTGTATTATATAGATTTTATTCACATATTGTTGTCTTTATTGTGACATTACATTTTTTTTGTTAGTTTCCATGACCATTTTATAGGTGGAAATATTACACTCTTTGTAACCACACCTAATTTCAATATAAAAAGATCCTATATGGTCATATACTAAGTGTTTTCAGTGATCATGATTTATGAAGACTTTAAATTATTTATTGGAATACAAATTATTCTCTAGATCGAGGAATAGTTTTTTTTCACATTTTATTGATCGCTATTATTCACATGGTAATAAACAATTTATTACTCAATAATAAATAATTTATATTATTACATTAATATTAAATAAATATTTACATTTGGATAGTGAATAGTTTTCTTAATTTAGTTATTTGTTAATGAAATATTAAAATAAATATATCTTCATGTATAAAATTATTGTCAAGGAGTCAGAGTGGACCAAGATCATGTTTGATGATAAATATTTACTTGAATAATGGAAAATTATATTTATTATTATTTATGTTAGTACATCCCATAATTTTATATTATTATTATTATTATTATTTTTTGTGGGGTCTAAAAATTATTAATAAATTATTTAAGGGCTGGTATGTAATAAAAAAATATATTAACATAAACCCCAACTCAAAAAATAAATGGTCGTGTTTATTCACTAGGGTTAATCTATCATCGAGAATCGTTGTGAACAATTGAATTATCTTTATATTACTACTCATTTTATCCTCTCAATAATGAGTATACCTAGATTGATTCCATGAAGCATGAAGGAACTGAAATAGATCAACAAAAAAAATGTAATAAAATAGATTTTCTACACCAACACCCAGAAATATATTTTCATCATTAAATGATCAAACGAGCATGTGTGGATCACCGATAGTGGTATTCTACACCTAAATCCTTATAGAATGAAAAAGGTACATCAAAAAAGGACTTCGGGAAGATCAAAAATATCTTCATCAGAGAAATCTCTTATAGTGAGGTAAATATATCTTATGATCTTAAAAAAATTATTAATTTCATGTGAAATGATTCTATTTTTGTTATGGATGTTCAATATGTCAATATTCAGTGTAAATATTTCATTTTTATGGGATTCATGTCATATAAAATATTATTAATGATCCGTTGAATGATAAAACTCATCCATGTTATATCTCTAACCCTGTCAATTCTGTTGTGCCTGAAACCATCATTGGGTTTTTTAATTTGGCAATTCTATTTTATAAAATCATGAATTTATGATTTTACTTATATTATATTAACATGTATAACTTCTATAGGTCACTAAATTATATGAAACGTTTTATTATATATGTATATATATTATTTATATGACACATCTTGTGGTGGTCATGCTCATGTATGTTTGATTAAGAATAGACTAGATCCATTTATATATTGAGTAGAACATAGTTTTTTTGAGAGACATATCTTTACATAAATTTATAGAATATAAATTTAATATTTATATTCAATGACACAAAGTTCCATAGGATCAAAAAACATAGGATATGTACTATATTTTATATCAACTCTTTGTTCTAAAAAAATATAGTTAGGTAAATTATAATTAAATATATTTTGATGGATTCAAAAATATTTTTAATGTTATCTCAAAAACTAGTTATATGATTTTAGTCATTCTGTTAGATTCAATAAATATTACTATAATAAGTCTAACTTATTGTATAATAAATCATGATTTATATCCTGTGATATTCACGTTATGCATATAAAATGTTATAATATTTTTATATTGTATAAGGCATGCGATGCATCTATCTTGGATTAGGATACGATTTTGATATCGAGTTAATGAGTTTTCCAAGACACACGCACATTTTACATTAGATATAAATTATTGGTTTGATATATTTTTTGATATATATTATCATTTTAAGGGATCTAATTATTATGATATTTCAATGTGAATGCATTATCGATAACTCATGGTGTATTCCATGTGATCGAGGATGATGTCTAACCTACCACATTGAATCAAGGGACACTATATAAAGGGATATGGTCTCCTTCATAGTGATGCATGATACTATATTTCTGAAGAAAAATATCTCACATACTCCATATTCACCATACATCGTCATGGAGAATCTTGTAGAACACCTTTGTGTTTGGGGGTCCCCTCACTACAATTGAGGATCGTTATATCTATTTTCATCCCAAGGAAATACAGACTTTTATGGTTTTTTATTAGTGATATCTTTCATGGAAACACATGTTTGACTAGGATAGATCACATTATGATAAATGAATTCCTGTTAATTTTTTAATTCCTTTCTAATATTGATCTATGATGATGGATTGAGAAAATTAAAGGGTTTCTTCCACAACAATGATAATGGGATGATCCTATACAACCTATCATATTCAATATCTAATACAAGTAAAATGAAATTATTTTAAAAGTTCCATACACAAAGTATCAAACCATAATCATCAATTTTCCAATAGAAAATTCATATGGAAATCAAGAAAGGAAATCGGGGAATCCATGATCATTAGTTGATCCAATACTATTATTGGGATCTGAAAACCCTGTGACCAGACTGAATAAGGAATAAATGTAACTATATATATTTATTTTCCCTTTTAGAGGAATCATCTGAGGAATCACATATTATGAAGAATAATCCAAAGACCCTAAGGAACATAATGGTGACTATAATATATTTAAGAATCCATAGAGAATTTCTTTTCAATATTCTGTATTAGAATATATTTCCTTCAATTAATTTATTCTCATTATGTCATTTTACTAGTTTCAACTTCTTCTATATAATGTTAATCATTGGTGTATATCCATTAGGGTAGAAAAAAGTTATATCTCCTGATTTTTATTGTTCTAATTTTGTTCTCTTATTATTTATTTTATTAATAATTTATAGTGATGAGAAAGAGTGATAAACTACTGATCATTATAATTTTAAATGTATCTCATTTTTCCCATGTTTATTATAGAATAATAATTCCCCTTATACAGTTATCATGTATACAGTGCATTTGGGTGGCTATATAGGGAGTGGTCATGATTATGTATATTTATATTTAGAGGTGTAATATCTATAACTCCTATTCTTGATGAACATAAATCAGTTTTGAGGATATTTTGAGTGGTGTGTTCTAAAGATTCATTGAATCACATTCATTATTATTGAATGATCCATACAAAAAAATATTAGCAGATACTAGGGGATTTCCATTCAATGATTATAGTCCATTTATTTTAATAATATATAAACTATTATGGGAATTTTAATTAATGATATTTAATTGATTCATATATAGGGAATTTAAATATAATAATCATTAACAAGAACTATGAAGGAATAAAACCACAAAATTATATATGGATCAATATTAGTTTGATAATATATTTTATGTTTTATTTTTCTTATCTCACTTTCATAATTTTTAAAAACAATAAATATTGCACTTTTTTACATCTATTTCAAAAAAATAAAAAGAAATGTAGTGAATATGAGAATATTTACTTAACTAAAGCCTCCATAAGATAAGGAAAATGATTATCATTAATAATACATTCAATTGGAAAATTGAAATATTATTGGATGTGACCCTATGGTAGTCCACACATCCAAATTTTCAAGGTTTATAAGAAGCTAAATATTCCATTCATTATTCCCTATATCATTTAATAACATTGTTTTGGTCTTCCATTTTATTATTTTCCACTTGAATTTAAATAGGTGTATTCCATAAAATTAAATATGTATTTTGAAATACCAAAAAGGTTATATGAACTCACTTCCATATATTGGGCTACTAAAGTCATTCCAATATATTCTATGAACTTTCGGTTTACATAATATCAAATAAGCATCATATTATAAAAATGATTTTTTCTTATATGTCTTCATCAGGTTTTTAAAATCAACTTCTCAGTTGATTCTATATAAATTATAAAATCATGGATGTATTCCAAAAAAATTATATGTATCGTTAATTTACTATGTTATGAATTTGGATACATTGTAAAAATAATAATGTGAAAATATCCTACATCAACTAATCACCGATGTGACATGGCTACATCATGAAAACGATAATGTTTAAATCAACTACATTAGTGAATTTCCTATATGAAAAATATGCTACATTGATCAAATTAATACTTGATTTGGTATAATGTATTAATCAACTATATAATTTGGATACATGGTGAAATTGGATATGTGGTACCAATTGAATATTTAATTCAATTGGTTCCATAATATTTGGATACGAGAGTAACGAGATTTTAGGACATAATTAATATATGTGAACAAAGACTATGAAATTATTCGACATGGAATTAAATATGGGGATTTTAGCTATGTGTGGATATTTAATTGGGAATACCATTACACAAAATAATTTTTATTACCATTGGTGAACTTTAAATAGAAATAAATTTTTTTTTAGTTATTAAATTCTTGATTACCTATTTAGGGAAAAAATTATATAAAAAATTTAGAGTATTGAGAAATAAAAACAATATAATGATTATATAATAGTATGTACTAGTGCTAAGGTATTTCCAAGAAAAGGATGTTTTTATGTTAATTACAAGACCAAATATTATGAATATATAATTATGAAATGAAATGGGAAAATTTTAAATCCTATATATGTGTGGTGGAGAATAAAAATTTAGATTACTTTTAAAGGAATAGAATAAGAACTTTCCCTTGAACTGTCTCCACTAAATCTTTCTTTCTCTATTGATTTTTTATATAAAAAACTAAAAATACTCAAATTTATATAAAAAATCTATCAATGTTAAGAATTGATGTATTTCAGAATAATTTCCTATAGTTGTTTCTTATTCATGTTCTATCTCTTAGATATTTCATATCTTCTATCAGTTTTATTATACAAATACAATTTCCTTTTATAAAATATATGTTAATTTTATTGTTCATGTTAATAGATCATGGTAAAGTAACTTTTTTGTCTAGTTTAATGAAATCATTTATTTGTCTATTTTAAAACCATTTGTTATTGTACATTGTGTCGACTGGTCTAGTAAAAATCTACAAGATCATGGATTCGAGGATTGGTATAGTGTAATAAGGTATTTATTCTCCCTAAACCACTACAAATCTCTAGAATCTAATATATTTTCTTTGATCCATTATTTACACTATGTTTATTTGTAATTAAATGGTAATAAGTAGTCATTTTTTAAAGAGGCTGTTTTTTAAATGAAAAAATTTCTAGAACTCATTTCACCCACCCACCTTCCCCTCTTGAGTCTCAGTGAAGATAGTCTTTGTCAGAAAATTGGTATCATATTGTTTGACTATTAATTTCATGTTTTTAATGGTTAAAGGATTAATATAATTTTAAAAATCATCGAATTGATATAAAAGAGAAAATTTATTTATATGATACGATATCCCAACATTAATTGTGATAATTATGGATGATGGATGGAACATAAAATAATTTATTTGAAGAATCATAGTCCAATAATTTATCATAAAATTTTGAAGCCTTTTGAAATGGACATGAAGAAACATAAAACATGGGATGATGATACACAATATATATATGAAATAAAATCCTAATCAAATAATGTTATAATATGTGAACATGGTCTACATGAGGTTAACCATATTTCACTGTGCGCAGTAGCTTGTGAAATGTGGGATATTATTACAGTGGTATATAATGGAATAGACAACATGTCAACTCTCAGATATAAACCTACCATGATGATATTCGATACATTCAGTATGTTAAATGGAGAACTCATTACTTATTTGATAGAAAGAATTATTGGGGATGTAAATAAGGGTATTTAATTATGTAGAAACCTATTTTTTCATTGTAAAATTTTGACATATTTCTATATATATTTTTCAAGTGATGCATCGAGACAGTGTGAGATATCATGGCCCTTGATGCCCAAATTTATTTTTATAAAAATATTAATTATATATTATATTACATGTGAACTATATATATATAATGTTCATGGCGGTACAATTACATTTAAAGATAGACACATCTCACCCAAAAGATGGAATGGCAGGCCATCGCCCCCCTAGGGATAGCTCACCCATAAAGCCTTATTTATTGAGTACATGGACCCTAGGGCCATTGGGCTTGAAATCACATTACATGGAACAGAAGGCCCAAATTTTTTACCCCATGGCCCTTTGATGAATATCGCTACTACAGTAATCAGGATGATATTGTGCCTTCTATTATGTTTTCACTGCTATAAAACCTACTACAATGCCCACCACCGCTATAGTGTCACTAATCATCAGTTCCACCACCACTATAGTATACTATAGTAACTAGCTCCTAATTGGTTTTGAACCTTGATTTTTAATGTACTATTACAGGTATCTTAACACTTTGAACCCCCCCCCCCCAACTACAACATTTTCACTGTTTCTTGAAGAAAATGATATAAATCTTAAATGAAATCCTGGATTAGATATTTCACAGGACAGTTGAGTCTAGAACATGATTTTCACCCTAGGAACGTCCTAAAATAGGCCACTGTAGGGCCTTTAATTATTTAAACTGTTGGCATTGTGTTCTTTTGGTAAATTAATTAAATTAATTTAATTAGTTTATTAATTTGACCAATCTGAATTGTTTATAAATCTACCGCTGTGGATAATACACCAAGGTTAGCTGCATAAACCATGGGTGAATTCTAAAGAATTATTCTTCCTTCTATTGGTGAATAGACATCAGATAATGATGAATCCCTATATCAGATCAGATCGGGGCACAACGAATGTAAAGACTTCTCCCATCATTTCATGGTATATTCCATCACAACGGACAATCAAATCTCTTGTTATGAAAATTAAATTAATTGATTTTTATTATTTTTTAATATTAATTGTGCAAAATCATCTTGTTTATGATCTACTCAAATGGATGAACCATTGATTTCCCATATGTAATGGTTTAATTGCTTAGTTCACTATTTTCTAAACCCAGATATCCCTATTATTATTCATTGGCTAATAACTCTTGGAAATGATCGATTAATCGTTTTTTATGATTATTTTCTCCCATGGTTATTCTCTTTCATAACTAATTTGACCTCATGATCCTGGTTGAACATTTTCTAGAAGTCACGAGCCCGATCAGACCCCCAGAATCTTAATTAATTCACATTAAATGAATGATTTGAGTAAAAAAGTATATTTTAAAATATATATATTGTTTTGGAAGATCATTTTGATAATAATTATTCAAATATCGAATGATGATATAACTCTAGGTGTGTGGGTTGAGCAATAAACTGGTGTAGTTTCCATGCAAACATATGACATATCTTCTACATTAATGGTGCATTTAATTTCATATCTCCAAATTTTAAGGATTATTATGTGTACATATATAGTGATAATATTTAATTTTTAAATATTTCATTAAATTGTTGATATGATGAAACAATGATCTAATTAATGGGGAAAAAAATAAAAAGTCAAAATTTATTCTAGAAATTAATCAATTAACACTCGAAATAAAGAAAATAATGAAAAATTATTAACAAAAGTTTAATAACATATTATTTAATGATCATAAAAGATATAATAAATATTAATATGGTTTTCTAATATATTATAAATACCATCAAAACCATTATTCAAGAGGTTAAGGTATGTTTTCCTAACAGATGTGTAAGGTAAGGGGTTTTCTCGTATAACATTTATTTCTGTGAGTTATTCCTTATTCACCACTAATTTCTTTTATGCGGTGTAATTCCCCTTTGGAATATAATATCATAAATTTATTTATCTTCATGTTGTTAAATGTTTCATTTGATAATTTTTTATTTTTATTTTTCTTATGATTTAAACATTTCAAAATTATTTGAAATACGAGGAATGTTTTGGACTAGCATATACTTGTGTCCCAATTATTGATATCTCCATGATGGATTAATAGTCTCATGTGATGAATTATTTTCCAAATTAATATAGTTTAAACATTATTGAAAATATATCTTGATGGTATAGGGGATCATGTTCATAATACATATTTTCTACTATTAATGTATTGACTTCATTAATAATTCTTTTCAGTTATAATCTATAGT
Source organism: Viscum album (assembly GCA_963277665.1). Lineage (NCBI taxonomy): Eukaryota > Viridiplantae > Streptophyta > Magnoliopsida > Santalales > Viscaceae > Viscum > Viscum album. The sequence goes on along the minus strand of OY728127.1, from coordinate 1,146,346,880 downwards.
GTTTTCACTAAAATTAAAACTATTGAATCATTTTATTTTCAATCTATTGATTATCAGGTATGTGTTTCTATAATTTATCTTACAATATTGTTTAGGAATAATCCAATTATTTTAATGGAATATTTTCCCATTTATCTACCATTCCATGTTCATTTATTTTCATTGATTAAGGATTGTATCCATTATACCATACGCTTACTTTTCATTTGAGCTCACCTATTTCTTATATATTATTTCCCTAGGTTTCCAATAAGATTTTTTATGACTCATATGAAAGGTTATGATAGATGAATATTATTACTATCAAATAAAATACTTTTTGTATTTTTTGATTATAATTTAATTTTAATTATAAATATCTATCTACTTTACCAATACTACTGAACTATTTAGTCATTCATGATTCGATTTGCTGTATCTTATTCCAATGTAATAATTTTTTATCCACCACTAGGAAACTAGATTGAGGGATTAACATGGAGTTTAGAGTGTATTATGATTCCATGGGATTTTGGCTCATCTGCATGTTGATGTATAGGAAGGAAATTATTGCAACTTGTCATGTTAATTGAGACCGCATAAGAATAAATATGTGACTCTTAACCAGTAGTTGACAGTTTTAGTCTTTTACATAATTATATAGATGTAATATTATTAGGGGGACAAGATTTTTTCTTACATATACCATTAGAGTCTCTAATTTTTCTTCACACAAATAGAGTTAAAATAGAGAAAGTTGCTCTAGTTGGAGTTCTTGTAGGATTGTGACTTTGAGATACTATATATTCCAAGGAAAGGAAACGTGGTAGTAGATGGCCTTAGTTGGAATACTAGAATCCTTTTTCATAGGTGGATTATAATATAACATCCAATTATTTCACAACTATAATCTTCTTAAATAAATTCAACTTATTCAAAAGATTATGTTTCATGCAACACTGAGCTTAAATAAAGTATGATATAATATTAATGAATAACATGATCGTTAACTATTAATGTGACAAAAATAATATTGATGTGGCCATTAGAGTAATTACCTAACCTAATAATGTAAAAACAAAATTTTTCTATATCATAAAAGAACATATGATATATTTATATCAACGAATAAATAAATAAATGTTTTAAATTGATATATTAAGTATTTGTATTTTTATAAATGTTGAAATTTATTTATAATATTATAGATAATATAATGACTTAAAATAAAATTTATTTCCATTTCTTATATTCAAATATTAATATTTTGTTATATTATAATTATTAGATAATTTTATGAGTCCATAATTAGTAATTCAATGTGTTGTAAAATCTGTTATAATAATAAAATATTTTTTTTTAATATATGATAATTTATAATAAAAAATAAATTTCTCATATTTATAAAATTATTTTCATAAAATGGAGTCAATTTTTAAATTATACATATTTATAAATGTATATGATGAATTTATAGGATTATTTTGAAATAGATGCTCTTTTGGTGAAGAGTGAAATACTGTAATTTATGGTATTTAACCTTATAGATAAGTAAATGAACTTTTGAGTCACTAATGATGTAAAAAGCTGATATTATGATCTCAAATTAACTATTTACTCTACTTATTCACATGAATCAACAATATTGATACTCTTGATCTATAATCAAAAAATAATGAATAAAATAATCAAAAAACAACCCTCTCATCTCCTATAAATACTAACCCTCACCACACCATCTCTTCATACCTTATAAGCCATTAATCATGTATATATTCTTCCAAATTCAATTTCCCATCCTATTCCCCATGTTTAAAACCTATTGTTCTTAACAAAATACAAATCCAAGTGTCTTAAGCAGGTTCCCAAGGAGATGTTATCCGCAAGTTAAAATCCTTCAACTTTCTCTTTTAATTTCTATTATTTTCTTATCCTCTACCCACCTCCCCTATGAAAAGTGGAATGTTAAAAATATATCATATATATATTGTAATTTTATTAAGATAATGTAATATATATCATCAAATCTATTCTATTCACAATTTAATTTTAAATTTAAACCATTATCCATGGTGTATCGATTCACTACCTTTGGGAAGGATGAGTTTTCATTTTTCATTACCGCAAACAAGGATTGTCAAAAAATAAATATTATGTATAATTAATATTTTAAAATTTAAATTATATATTCTTTTTTTCTAGAACTAATATATTTACATAATATTAAATAAGAAAACAGAAGTAGTTCTTGATGAGTGAAAAGATGGTAAAAAATAAACATTATTCAATAACATTTATCGAATAAATCAACCTCATACAAGAAAAATATGATATATGGGACCACTAAAAAAAATATAAGTATATTAATATTATTTTATTCTCCCATTTTATATGAACTTCCATAATTATACATAGGGGAACCCACTAATAAACCATGAAACAAACTCTCCCTGAATACTGATGTTAAACAATATAACTAACATCAATGGCCATAAATAAACTTAATAAAATTATAATATATAAAATATATGTTGAATAGGATATTAAATATGTAATTAATGAATCTAATTTAATTATACAAGTCATTACGTATAGGTAAAGAATTCTTTTAAACATTTGTTAATGGTTTTTCATCATACAATTACCTATATGGGATGAATTCCTTATTCGACTGTTATTTTCATGTTTGGGGGTACATACTACATACTAATATTTCATTCCATGAATATCTTTATATTAATTTTATTCTATGTTTCATTTTATAATCATGAATTGTTTTTGCAACATGGTTTCACATATGACAATGTGGTAATGGATTTATTAACACAATTTTCATTCATTTGGTTAAATAACTATTTCATTGATTATTTCATTATAAGGATATGTGTAAAATTACATTTTATTATATTATATTGTATTTCAACATGTATTATGTTTACATATAGTTAATACAAAAAATATATCCATTTATATTAAGGATATGATCCTTTTAAGAAGCTTCTTCTAAATTTTATTTTGTTCAGGAATAATTTTTAGGATACAAAAAAAAATTATTTTCAATGTTGTATACTCCAACCCTTTTATTTATGATCATTATTCTGTAAATATTTTATTAAATATATATATTTCTTGTATCATGTATATGATTATTTCTAAATCTATATACTAATTTTTCATGTAGTGTCTACATTGAATGTTATTTGATTAGCTAGGGAAATATTAAAACATCTGTATCCTCTACTCAATTTTGATATTTTTATAAGAAATTTTTTCCATGAATTAAATATTTTATGAAAAAATTTAAAACTAGAAATGATTGGTGGGACCTATTATTATATATCCACTAGATTCATTGATAGTTCTTATGAGTGAAATCAGTTGGTGAAAAACCCTTCAGGTTAGTTTCAAGGAAATATAAGACGGGTTTCTACCCACTGAATTAACCGTATTGTCAACGCTATTGATGGTAGGGGTTCATGTTCTATAATGATGACATCAAATATTTAATAATTTCCTTCATTCCATATTTAGTTATTATTATACATGATATTGTCACTGCTATAGAATCTATGGGTGCATGACAATCTATTTTTATTGATTTAATGGAATATTTCTTCCATTATTTACCTTGTAATATTAATTATTCTTTATTTATTATTCATAAATAATTATTGCTTCATGTTTACTATTTCACATAACCCTTACTGATCATTTTATCTCAATCTTTTATTTTTCTTCTATCTCCTAGTTATTAAAATGAAATCATTGAATAATTATCAGGGAATCATTTTATATTCCCTTTCTATTTTATATGATTAATTACCAATTTTATAATGTAACATTATATGTATATAGTTTTCAAGAATACATAATTTATCAATCTAAGGTGATGTGATATCATGTATCATTTCCAATGTAATAAAATCACCACCGAATTTGTGTTACTGGTGTTGGGGATGTTATAGTTGGTATCATAGTAGGTTTTTTGAAAACATATGAACTAGATTTCAAATAATCATGAAAAAAATAATAATTCCAGAAAGTGAATTTTTTTATCAGTACTCATGATTATTATAAGCTAACTCATTTTGTTCCATTATTTTTTTATTGAACAGAATAGAAGAAAGGGAATCAATAGTCGTGGAAAATTTATGGATTTCCCCCACTCTAAATGTCAACACAGTTGGGGTTGAAGTCGATAAAATAATGACCGTATAAGGAAATATTCCCCTGATTATGATAAATTACTATACTACACCTATGTTGGTTCATTTCATGAGGTTTAATCCCCCATATTATAGTTGTACTATTGTCTCAGTCGTAGCAGTGAAATGGATCAATACCCTTGAAAGTATAATAATGGAATTGGGATGTGATGAAAGGGATGAGGTTTTACTATCGTAATATTTCCCTAACGGTGAAATTGATCAATGGTGGGCAATAATCCAGAATACAATGGAGGAATATGAAAAGGTATACATGGAATGGATAAAATTTAAAAAATCATTCATCGTCCATTTTTTCCCTTTTGACCAATGAACTAAGATGAATATAAAATTCTTTATCTTAATGAAAAATGATGAAGGGAGTGTTATAGAGTGTGAGGATGTCATCACAAGAATGGATAGTTATTCAATATATAACATACATTATATGGAAAATAATATTGATCACATTTTTGATTATCTTATGCCAATTCACTAAAGGGCACCAAATTCTCAAATATTTTCATCATAAGATTATATAATATTGTGATCCGTAAAAATAGATAATGAATTTTATAGATTTTTTATGTTTACACGAAATCAAGATAAGAATAGGTCTTTGGATAACCATGAAAAAGGTAATGCATCAAAAAAGAATATAGGAAAAAATAAATTCCGATTATGGTAAAACTTTGGAAAGAACCGTCCTACGGAATTCTTGAATGTAATGGGAGTTTTTTATATTTGGGGAAAATATTTCTTCTTCTATTGAATTCAAGGGAAAAAATAATTATTTTTAATGAATCATCTATTAATAAATTGGGAATTATTCCAATAAATTTTCCATGAATTAGGGGAATCTACCACAGAATAGTGTATGGGTAGATGGCCAAGATCATGAAATCAACATAAATGAAGTATAAGTAACTAATGATTTGGTGGAAGTTTGGATAACCCTATATTCAAATTTTCCCAATGATTATCTTATAATAGATTAGTGGACCCTTTTATATCCACATACATTTCCATGAAACTTTGGCATTAACCTTTTGATTTAATTTTTAATTTTCAATCAAAACAAATTATAGAAGAATCATTGAAAAAACATTATTGGGAAGTCTCCATTATTACAGAAAAACATTATTTTTTCTACATTTATCATCATACCTATGGTTTACATTAATATATTCATATTTATGGAATAGCATTCAAAATATAATTGGAACTCTTTTTCAAGAAGAATGAAATTATGATTTGTAAAGATGATATGGAATTCCATATCTCTAGAGAATAAATATCATCATATGATTCTTGTCTTGGTCCACCCTTATTATCTCTAAAAAATGAAATTCTAAGGGAGGAAGATAAAATAATATCTAGGGATATGTAAATTAATCTTCAAATTGAGGATGTATCATATATATGGGGATAAATTCATGTATTTCTCGAGTAATTACCTGGACACGCCCAATGTTTGACATTGAGTTTACCATTGATTTAGTCAATGATTAAAGACCATAATCGAATAATCATTATTGAATGGACATTATGAAAATACTAAAGATGAAGAAACATCAAGAGGGGTTGAGTAATATGGGGTTTATCTACCCTAGTGTTTCCCCAGGGGGATCTGAAATCCCTTTTGTTAATAATAATGATGGATCCAAGATGTTGTGCATTAACTACAATGAAATCAATGATATTATAGTAAAGTATGATTATCTTATACCTCATATTGATGATTTATTTTATCATCTTCACAGAGGACAATAAATTTAAATATTGACCATCATTATGGTAATCATCAATTATTATTAAAAAAAGAAGACATTTTGAGTACTTCTTTTTAGATTTGGTATGGATATTAACATGTTACAATGATGACATTTAGATTAACTAATTCACCCTCTATTTTCACTTATATAGAAAACATATTATTCAAGGAATATCTTGAGGATTTTTTTAGTATTCATTGATGATATATTTGAGTATTCTAAAAGCTATAAAGACCATGAGTATAGCATGCAGATCATTCTTTAGACTCTCTAAAGGAATTTTATGGATCCTCCCAGAGGGGACCATGTCATGATTTCTGAATCCCGTCTCCAATAGACTATGAGATGATGACTAACACTGAGTAGGAATATAAATATTATGGGATTCACTTCCTTGTTATATATATGAAAACACAAATCTCCAAGCCCATAAATTCTGAAATATAAAAACACTATGTAAAAAATGCATGAAACCCACTATAACCCACAACTATAAAACTATGGTAAAAGTGATGGATAGAAAATATGGATAGATTAAAATCCCACTAAAAAAAGTATTTAAAAAAGATATTTAAACTAATCCCCAGAAAACCAAACATGCAGTCATGGTACTGGGTGTACTATTTAAAGATGAAGGAACACCACAGTCTCTCTGATCTGAAAAGGCTATGTTCGGTCCTAATCTACTTAAGCCTTTGTCAAAAGGTCTCTTTTATTCACAAGACACAAAACGTGAAGGAAAATACGATGTTTGGGTGAGTTAAACAATACTCAATAGGACACCCCGAAAACAAAATCCGCACACAAAGGAAAGTACAGTCAGTTCTACACGAGTATATGTTTACAGTATATAACAAGAATATCTAGATATACTCAAACCATACCACATAGTGTATAGTAAATCACAACAACATTATAATTCCACTAGGAATTAATCAAAAAAATTCCTCAATGCACTCATCCTAGAGAACACACACCTATGTCTGATAGCACTGATGACATCCTTGTGAGAAGTACTATTCATTGAAAACCTTCATGAACGAGATACACTGAAATATCTAAATAGATATGATACATCAAATAATGATCATAGAAAGGGCCAAGGGTGATACCAACCACCCAATATTGATTAACCTTCTATGTAGAGGATCATCACCTAGTGAATTTCGTCATTCCAATACTAAATACTCTACCTAGGGCATTTAGAAAGAATAGAGGATCTACTCTAGGCCTCACAGGGGATTCCAAAAACTCAATCATAGATGTCCTGGTAAGGAAATCATAACGATATTGATAAAAAAATTATGGAAATTATAAAGGGAATGATCCCTAAAAAACACTTCTATGATATAATGTATGAGGTAATCAATTCATGTTAAAAAGTGAGGGTTCATAGCGAGTATTAGTCACACCCACCGTACCCATTGACCATAGGTACTACCCATGTAAATATACCATGTCACAAGAAATATATGTAGGTAAAAGCCGAATTTTTTTTTGTATAAGGACTTCTTAGTCTCATGGGTACCATCAACAAAGACGGTGTGCCAAACAGATTCTCTGTTTAAAAGATATGGTCATTTTAGTAAAATGATCTAACCTCATAGGGTCAACCTGACCAGATCTTTTCCAAACTGATAGTCCCGGTTCGGTCGGACCTCTTATGCCTATTGGGCCACCAGGAAGGGCTTGGTTCCTCTAGTATGGTCCCCCTTCCTTCTCCACACCGGCCCACATGGCCTACTTGCTCGGCCTTCCGAGCCTCATATTCGGCTTGCCTAGACCGCCGCACCTCATGACCTCAACGCATCCTGTAGCCCCACCAGTCCACCACCTCAACCGGCATGTTCTAGACTCTGCATCATGTGGTCCCCACATGGTCACACAAATATGTCCATGTGGCTACACCCTTTCTGCACACTACACTACTGCCTCATACCGACATCGCCTCCAGCTAACGCATTGCTGCATTTATCCCCATTATAACTACTACAACACCTCACTAGACCTCTATGTCGAACCCACACTTGTGGTCCTTTCCACAGACCACTAGTCCACCCATGGTGCCCAAATTTCAAAATGGTTGATGATACAGGTTTATTGGGTCTCGATCATCATTGACCCGACCTCTGATGTCTATTTTCCTAAAATCTTGTGGACTGATCGAGCTCTGAGCTACCCAGATATGTCAAGATGTGTCCATGGTTTGGAAATAGAGATGAATGTGAAGTATGGATTGATAAAAACACAATAACACCCAAGGAATATACCTTGGACTTTGTTAGTATCTTCTCCAATTAATTATCCTTAGAAGGATGAATGAAAAAAATAGTTCCATATAATTTAATCTCATTGATGATGTGTGTATAATTTCTTATTTGTTAAATTGATATGTGTTCTCCTATGATTAAGAATGGGATGGAAAATAATAATAAATTTTTTTTAACTGATGATTGGATTGTTCACTTATGATTAATGGTTGTGTTTTTATCATTGACGAGATCCACCAACTCTGTTGGTGCGATGATCCTTGATCAAATTGATTATTTATTTCCATTTTCCCAGTGGGGTCCTCGCCAAAACTCAGAAGAGTTATAGTGTTATGGTGATAAACCTAAATTTCATGGAAAATATTATTTTTAATGAAAAAATTGCCTCATCAAATAAAAATATTTTTATTCGCATAGCAACCTGAAACTACATTTCATAACCGACTCGTGCCAACCAATGTTTGGCCTCAAAAATGGTAACCTCGCTACACTAAATGAAATAGTTACCTAATATTTATAATATGGGAATCCATTTGGAAGTTATAAGACTTGTTCCAAAAAATCGCTTGCACGTACTATTTAAGGACTAATATTTTTCAAACATTTATTCAGGGTACACAAGGCTTAAAAATCACTCAATGTCTTTATTAATGGTCTTGAAATAATTCCCTATATTATTTTAAATTATACACTAAAAATATAGGACATTAAACAATCCCCAACTTAGGGAATTATGTTCCTAAATATAATAAAATAATGCTACTAAAAAAGATGTTGGTACTGCATAGGAATCTAAGCCTCCTACTCCCATGTTCTCTCCTAGAGATTCACGTGCTACCACTGGACATGCACCAATAGTATTTTTCACCCAATAATAAACATCTATTACCTATCCTCAATCTGCACCAGTTACACATCAAAAGGTATCTCCATCCCTTATGTTTAGTTCTCCCCAATCTACGACGTGCAATGGGTTATGTGTGTACCTCCCTAGTTGCGACACGTGGGAGACATTATGTACCCTATTCAACTATAGGGGTACATCCTACAGGTATTATACCTTTCCAATTCAACACTATATCTAAAAATAACCAATGAACAAAATAGATAAATTGACTCCTCGGAAAAATCCATGAAACCCACATCATGGTTGGACCCAATGGAACACATGGTCTCCCTCCTCAAACTCCAGGGGTGTCCTTCTCATATCATCATGTGACTTCTACCAGCTTTGAACAGTCTTTATACACTTCTAGATGATCTGAAACTTCTAGTAATTGCTCACAACGACTCTGAACCAGTTCAGTCTAGCAAAGTGACGACCTGCATGGGTTTCCTATATAAAGCCTATAATGGTTCAATACAAATGGTGGAGATGTCGATATTTTTGGATGAAAAATCCACCCGTGGTAAGAGATCCTCCCTACTAAGAATGAAGTTTAAGATGCAGGCCCACAACATGTTCTCTAGAACTAGAATGGTCCTCTCTAAATGGTCATTCATTTGGGGATAAAATGTCATGCTAAAAAAACTGAGTCTCAAATGCCTCATAAAATCTCTTCCATACATGGGATGTGAAATAATCATCATGATCAGAGACAGTATTCAATATAAATTCATGAAGATGAACTATCTCCAACATGTATAGGCACCACTAGCACTGTACTGAACTCTGCTCTCAGATATTTAGGATGTGGTCCGACTTGGTGGGTCAGTCAAAGATCACCCATATGGTATCGTTTCCCCTTTATGTTCATGGTAAACCCATCACAATGTCCATTGATATGCTTAACTAATTACATTGTGGCACCACTAGGGGTCGAGCTAAACCTAATGAAACCTAGTTTATCGACTTTACCTGTAGGAACATAAGGCATTGAGAAATGAACTACCCCACTACCTTCTTTATTCCTGACCACAAAAACTAACATCATATGTATTGGAAAATATTTTTCAAAGTAGAATGTTATGATAAATGGAATGAATGAAAATCCCTCAAATCCACCCCCACAATTCCACTGGGAAAATTGTGTGTCCTCTCAAAAAAGAAAAAGGCTCCCCACCATTCAAATTCCTCTCAGAAGCACTCCCTATGGATAACTGAGTGCATTGAGTCTCATAGTTGGTTTCTCCAAGCTGTGACTCTATAATCAATGAATGAATTTTGGGGTAATATCCATTGATTAGAGGTAAGCACCCTAAGCCCCATCTTCAAATGATAACTACAATGAGTCAAACTACTCTAATGCCACATCCTGAAATTATGAACTTGATCCCCTAGATAGAGCATCTTCCACGAATTCCCCAACCAAGGATTATATAAAATATCAATGTCATAATACTGGAGGAACACTATCCACCACCTCTGTCCCATGATAATATATTTCTATGATAAGACATACTTGAGAATCTTATTATCATTGTAGAAGATAAACCACTCACCAATCAGGTAGTATCCTCACATCTTCAATGAAAGGACTACCACTACAAGATTAATAATGAGTGCCACATAGTTCTGCGCATGTTTTCCCAACTAGCGTAATCCATGGGCAATCAACACTTTCTTCTTCATTAAGATGCAACCAAGACCTATTCTGGATGCATTTCAAAACACTGTGTACTCAACACCCTCCTCCGGAATTCTCAACATCGGAGCACTCATCAAACTCTATCTCAAAAATTGGAATTCATGTTGTAACTTCTCTATCTACACAATAGAAATCCCCTTATGGGTCAAATATTTCATCAGTGTTGATATCCCAGAAAAATCACGTATGAAACTCCAGTAATATCCTCCCATCCCATTAAAGCTCCACACCTTCTTCACAATCCAAGGTGGATCCCAGGATAACAATACCTCCCCCTTGGATAAGTCCACTATCACTCCATCTTTATAGATAAATTATCTTGGAATGTGGTCTTCCAAAATCCCGAACTGTCACATCAAGAGATTCCAATAATTATAGCGCTCTTAGATTAAGTCCATAACGATCCCTAAGTGTCTCGTGTTCTCCTCCTAGGATGTCAAGTACACAAGAATATCATCGATGATGACATCCATGAATATGTCTTAGTATGGCTGAAAGACATGGTTCAAGAGTACCATGATCACTATTGGATAGTTATTCACAGCAAAGAGAATCATGATGTTCTAAAATTGAATATAGATACATACAAATCCATATTTAGTAAATCCTCATCTCGTGCATGGGGATGGTGATAGGATGATCAAAGTCCATCCATCGAGAACCATCCTTTCTCTCTCAAATAGTTTAATAGGTGATCGATCCTCGGTAGCAGACATGTGTTCTTCACGTACACCAATTTTAGGCACTGGTAATCTAAACACAACCTCATGCTCATGGATTCCTTTTTAGAAAACAACATGGGGGATGCCCAAAGTGAAACACTAGTTCTCACAAAGCCCTTCCCCTACAAATCCTCCAGCTACATCATTTTATCAAAATGCTCTACGATATCGATTCAATATGTAATTGATGATATCAGTTCCATCCCTGGGTGTAAGTAGATGCAGATGTCGATCTACCGGTGGGGGGTAATCTTGGAACATCTTCAGGGAAGATGTTGTCATACTCATCCACTACTATTGGGAAAAAAACTCATAACATTTTATACAACATGGTTCAAGATAACCAAGTGAAAACTAATCGGATGCACCCTCCGTTGCATGATTCCATCATGTGTTTCATGGTTTACCTTTTTACATAAAATGGATAACCACATTCCATCACTATGAAAAAACAACACCCTTTTCCAAAAACAGTCAACCAGGGCATGAACTGAAGATAACCAGTCCATAATAAAAATGAAATAATATGGCCTTGATGATGCCACCAAGGGGTTCCAACCAAAACTCTCACCTCCATGGGTAAGTTCACACTATCGATATGAATGTGTGATCATCGAGTCTCCCCCTGTTGGCGTGTCTAAGCATAATGGTCAAGTCAAAGGTTCTACTAGGATCTTAAGGACTCATAAAATATACAAGGAAAGGAATGAATGACTATCACCTTTTTCTATAAGAAAGGAATATAGAGTAGAAAAGACACATATCATACCTTGAATCATCCTGGGATTCCAATGGTCATAAGCCTTGACCACATTAAGCTGTCCTCGCCACTCTCTACCAGCTCCCTAAGCCTGGCACATACCACCTGGGAGAGGTGCTGGTAGCCAGTTGAAATATCAACAACCTTCGTCTCCTCTCCAAGCTCCCCTTCTACATCCACCACCCTGTGGATATTTCTACTCCTTCCTTTTCTTCTTCCTTAGTGTCCCAACCAATATATCTCTATTAGAACCGTGGTGGGTAAGGAAATCTTGATCGAGGTTTAACCTGATGCAACCGGAGTAGAAATGCCTCTCTCTATGATAACAAGATCCACCATGTGCACCATGAAGTGAAGATCCTCTGTCCTCAGACCACCTCCTAAAACATCTCCCATATTTAGATCCTTGAGGATGATTTCATCTCCCTTTTATTGATGTACTTGTACCTAAATGTCATCTACTAACTATCACTAGATTAATCTCCTCATCTAGGAAGCTCTGCACCACTAAGCCCCACTCAATAAAACCATCATAAGTATTAATTATTAGAGGGATAATGTCTGATCATATATATATGTACAGACCTCTCTCAATGTTATGAGCCTATAGGTTCCATTACGTGTCCTTATCAATCGAGTACCGGGAAAGGATAGTGAACCTCAATGAATAATAATTTACTATTACACTTCCTTACTAGAACTAAAGAAGCCCCTGTTTATGCACATCTCTCGGCATAACTGGTTATAACTCCACTCTGAAGAGGTTCTAAAACACTTTTCACAAGAGCATCACCTCATCGTGAGTCTGGGTATCCAAACTACACCATCCCCCAACCGAGACCTGCATAAGGCTCAGTGCTAAGAACACCATATGATTGACTGGTATCCTGATTAGATGGAAAACTCAGGTCACCACCTCAAGCAAATACTCAACTGCCTCAGGGATGGGATATCCTTGTATCCTGAGGGGTATATGTCTCTAAAACTGTTGAAACGTTCCCATATTATGATCCTTCTATTCAAGTATGGTAGGTACCATGTGTATCTCTACATGTTGTAGTATAAACGGAACAACACCTAGATGTAAAATCTTGGAATTGGTCCCTATAATGGTCCCTTGTCATAGAGGGGATATCCTCGTGATCAATCTACTGAATCTTATCTTGTATGTTACATAGAGGCGTCCTCTAAAGAAACAACATGTACCATAATCAATATGTATAACATGATAGTTCACTCAATAAATACATGGAAATCAGGACCCGTTCCAAAATTATTCATGTACTATTATATACCTTGCAATTACTGTTCTCATGTAGTGAGTCAAGAAGCTAGTTATCATAGTCTGGTTGTATTGATACATCAGCCACAAAACTAACACTAGGGTCCCTATCCTAAAATATAAAATAAAAACACTTAATTCTATTTCCTTAATCCAATATCATAGACACTTGGCCCTATGGTATAACTGACCACCTCTGATACCTCTTTACCATGACCTGTCCTAGAGGGGCCAATACATTGACTCCCTAATCCCACCTCCAATAGGCCAAGGGCTGTTGAGTAGCCCTGAGTAGCCATATTAATAACATGGGAAAAAATTACACAGTACATATATCCACATGAACATATCTAAGAACCAAAATTCTGAAATGTAAAAACATTATGTAAACAATGCTTGCAAACAATTGTAACCAAAAACCATAGTACAATATTGAATGTGCTAGAAATTAAACATGTGTAGAATACAATCCCACCAAAAATAAAGTCTATAAAAAACTTCATAAAACTCATTCGCAGAAAACCCTACATGAAGGCATGGTATTGGGGATACTATTTCAAGACATAGGAACACCATGGTCTGTCTGTTATCATGATTATTTGTCCAGTCTTGGTCTGCCAAGGACCCTATCAAAAGGTTTCTCATCTACAAATTAACTAACAAGTACTAGAAAATCCCATGTTGGTTTGAGTATAAAAATACTCAGTAAGACTCCCAAAAACCACAAACCATTACAAAGTGGAAGGTGCAATCATTTTTGCTAATGTATATGTCTATAAAAAATAACAAGAATATCTAGATATACAAAAACTATACCACAAATCCTAGGGTAAGTCATAGAAACCACTTACCACCACTAGTGATTTATAACAGTGAATCCACAAGGCACTCATCTGGTAGAACACACATATGAGTCTGATCGCACTAATGACATCTATTCGAGAAGTACCATTTGTCAGGAACCATCATAAGAAGGATATGTTGAAAGATTTAAAGAGATGCAATAAAACAGATGATCCTCACTGCCTGGGACATGAGGTTATTCCAACTTTTCAATTTGGTTTAACCCACTACGAAGAGGATAAACACCCAATGAAGTTGGTAATGTCAATACCAAAGACTCTACCATGGAAATGAAGAAGTAATAGTTGATCGAAAATGGGACTTTAGAGGGATTCCAACAACTTTATTCTGGAAATAATGTTGAAGGGATCATACTCATATGAGTAAGAAATAATAATGAAAATAAATCATGGAAACAGTAACGGGAAAAACCCTAATGAAAATACACAATGATATGGTGGAGAAGTGAATCAATTCACGTAGAAAGTAGAGGATACACAGTGGCTAGTAGTCCCACCCACTGAACCCCAGGACCCCGGGTACAACCCTTGTCAACGGCCCATTTCACTAGAAATATATCCAATTTATAACCCACCATTGGTCTCATGTGGACCGCCTCTTCACAAGGGTCCAAACACCACTAATCACGCATTAAATGAAATCTTTATTTAATACTTATGTTAGTTTTAGTAAAAATACCCATCACGGTCTGGTCAACTTGACTCGACCCGATTCGACATTCTAGACCTAGTCCAACCCGACTCGTTTGGAACAATGCCTGTTGGGCCACCTAGCATGGCCTGGATCCACAGGTCTAGGTCACCTGGCCTACACTGAACCTGCCTACCTAGACTACACACTCGGCCCACCTGGCCTCAAACTCGGCCCACCTGGCCCCCCACATAGCATGTCGAGCCCACTGCCCCCCACAAACACTCCTCATCTCTTATTTACCACATGGTTTTCCACCTCCATTCACCAACTGTGGGCTATGATTCTTGTGGTTCTGATGTGTCCCCAATATAGTTTCCACGCTACTCCACTGGCTCCATATGCCACAATGCTTACTATGGCCACAATCGTCTCAAGCTTCCACCCCACAACAGCACTTGTCGCCTCCTGCCGTCGTACAGTCGATGCTTCACCTCATCGAACCACCACACATGACCCAAACTTGTTGACATTTCCACTGACCATCAGGCCACCACTAGTTCCTGGATTTCAAAATAGTTGAAGATCTATTTTTCTTGGGACCTTATCATCAAATATCCAACATATTGTATCAATTGAACTCTAATCCGAGGATCCAATTATTCTCGAAGCCACCCAAGAATGTCATTTCATGGCTATGAGTTTCCAATGCTGATAAACGTGGAGAAAAGATTGAGAAACCCATAAGAACACTCAATGAACAGACCTCAAAAATTTTTCGTGTCAGTCATTCATTTTTCTCATCAGAAGGTTGAATGAAAATAAACAATTCCATCTCATTTAATCCTATCAATGACATGCGTATCAATACTTGTGAGTTAAATTGATACACATTCATCTATGATTAATAATGGGATGGAAAATCTTAAAAAAAATCCTAGATAGAGTTTTGATCTATTCTTGATGAATGATAGTTCCGTTTCCATCATTCAGGTTATCCTCAAACTCTATTCTCCCATCAATCCATGATCCTCTCAATCTGTCATCATCGTTTTCAAAGAGAGTTCCTCTCCATGCCTCAAAAAAATTCCATGGATACAGTGAAAACACTTAATTTCCTAACATTTCTTATTTAATGTATGATGTTTCAACATAGTATAGAAATATTTTTATTAAAATTTATTTTTCCCCATTACATTCAATAACTACTTTTCACAGTCGACTGACACCAACAGATGTGGGTCCTCAGCTAGGGTAAACTCGCTTATATGAACATAATATTTCCTTGGTATTTATGCTCCACACACCCATTTAGAAGTTAATATATTGTTTTATAAAAACCACTCATCTGTTTAATTAAAATTTTAATACTTTTCAATCATTTATTTTGGGCACATCAGGCCATATAATAGCACATTGTCTTAGTGCCTCGTCTCAAAATAATTCCATATAATATTTAAAATAATAACTACAAAAATATAGGACATTACAAGGAATGAGTTATATAGTAAAATTAGAAAGTGTTAATTATGGATTAAATAAATTTTTTTCAATGTATCGTTGTTTGAAAGGATGGAATCTAACTTTATCATGTATGGAAAAAGGAAATCAATTAAAGGAATAAACCAAAAAACAAAATATATGTACCTTGTGTCATTGGTTTAGTGGGTTACCATCGGTGTTTCGTTCATAATTTTTCCTGATTGGCTAACCTGTTAACCACGATCACACGTAAAGGGGATAATTTTGTGTATTCAAAATAAAGTGAAGAATATTATCCAAAATATAAGATAATGATGTTCAATTCTATAAATTTTCCTTTAACATAATTAAATGATGTGTTTGAAACCTGTAGTTATGAGTCAAATAAATGACAAGATTGTTTCCTTCTGATAAATGATAATTTTATTTCATATACCTCAATGTAGATTAAGATTCCCAAAGAAATATATAAGACATGATCTTGGGTTGGAAACTATTGTCATTACTCTAATTAAATAGATACACTATCTCTATAGTGAAATATGTGATACATATATAGATCATAATATTTTGAAATTCATCTTTACATAGAAAGAACTCAACTTGAGACCTAGATGATGGGTTCTGCTACTCAAATAATATGATATCTCAATACAATACCACATAGGAGATGAAAATAACGAAAAAGTGACATTAATTCAGGAATAACATGGACTTATAAACAAAAATATGATTGAAAAATTTCCTATGTTTAGGAATTTAGTAAAGATGTATATAGGAATTTTCATGAAAGGGGAATCAACACTCATTTTTCAAATGATTGTTACACCACATTTTTTTGAAAATATAAAATGATCTCAGTATGATTATGGTAATTTTAAAAAGGAAATAAAATCCATTATGGATGGAATATTTGAAGACACTATGTATGAGGTTGGATTTCTAAAAATTTGAAAGTGGTTATGTGTTACATCAATACATGAGATAAAACTATAACTACTGGATGATTATCATCTCTAAAACCATGGTAATACAATGATATATAGAGATATGAAGGATAATTTTTTTGTGGGATAATATAAAGAAAGAAGATTCTACCTATGATTCAATATGACTATTTTTTCATCATGTGAAAGAAAATAGAAAATATCTTAAGGGAGACATGAAACCTATACATATTCCAATGTTGAAGTGGGATGAAATTATAATGGAAATTGTTATATAACTAACAAGGACTCCTATAAGGATGTATGTGATAAGTTTCAATGTATAGTTTTATAAACAATTAATAGATTTTCATTCTATAAGAAATTGTTTTAGTAGTGTGATCCTGTAAAGACTCTATAATAATGACATTATTAGACTTCATTGTGAACCTCTATCAATGTTTTCTAATCGAGATCCCCATTTAAAATTAAAATTTATGATGATTATTCACCATGAATTGTATATAAAGCTTCATTTGTTTTCTGCATGTCCCCCTCAAATCGATGGATAGTCTTAAAGGAATATTCAAACATTACAGGATATGTTGAGACTATTATAACTTAAATCTGATGTTTTGTTGAAAAAAAGTGAGAGGATATTTATTTTGAAGAGGGGGATCATTTCTTTCAAATATTATCTTAATGGAAGTGTGTCATATGGTTTTGCAATAGAGGGAAACTAATCCCCATAAACATTGGATGATTTGAAATTATTGAAAAAATTGGTGTGATAGTTTAACGATTAGTAATGACAACAAGTCTCTCTAATCTTCATGATGAGTCCCAAATAGAATTGTAAAATAAATATATACACCACCCAAATCATGTACTCTCCTATGAAGAAATTGAAGAGGAATCCGATTTTTCAAAATTAAAAGTGTACGACCCCAGACTTAAAAAATTACATATTCTTGAATTAAGTTAATAATTCACATTAATGATCTATTCCGGTTGAGAGTTTTAGATAATTAGGCCATAACTATTACATTACATCTCAAATATTACAAAGAAGACACTTATAATCTATCCAATTTTTTCACAATAATAAATCTCCATAAATAAATCAAGATTTATTTTCTTGATATAAGTCTCCAGGATTTCTTCCATTCTGTTAACCTTCCTTATACCCTGTGAATAGCATTTCAAAAATATGGGATAAGCAAAAAAAGTCCAGTAAGGTTTATAAAACAAGGATTGAAAATATTAGTGCATAAATAAAAAAAATCAATGAAATAAAACTTTTCAATCATAAACATAATCTCTTACCATACCTCACAAAATAATAAGATTTATGAATAAAACAAAGAAATCATAAATCATAAATGTAACTTTCGGAATACATAACAAACGTACATTGTAGCTTTAATAGCTACATAGGGAGTTAAATTTGGAATACCCATCATAGTATATTCCCTAAATCTCTTAGGAGAAACATTAACATTTACCTCCATCACATAACCCGATTCATTGGAGAGGTGTCTTAGGCACACCCACCCTATTTTTATCATTGAACCACCCGTATATGTTAACAATTCCCAATAACAATTAAATATTAATAACACATAAAAAAAGAATAAATTAATGATGAAAATTCTACATTGCAATCACAAGATATCATTTCAATATATTTACATAATCAATGGTTTGTTAAACCATTTTCAAAACCATTTTAAAAATTTAATAAAGAGATTTTTGAATCAAGGGGTCCCATACCACTTTGAAGATTTTAAAAGAAATTTTAATTTCAAAATCTTCCTATAAATATAAATAAATCCCAGAAAAAAATTTTAAAACATGAAAATTAATTTGAAGTATTTAGAAGAATAAATAATTAATACAATTAAAAATATATTTTAGTTAATGAGTTCATAATGAAATGGTAGATTCTTGAATACAATTAATAGTGGAATAACATTTATCAAAGCTTATAATATCTTTAAAATAAAGTTATTAATGATATAATATTCCAAAGGGCGGTATATAAACCATGTAAAAGTGAATTTGTGTATAGAAACAAATAAGACCCAATGTAATGTAAATTGAAATAATGCCCCTTGCAATGATCATATCCTTAGATTAAGGATAAATAAATTACATAATTATGTGTGACAAATAATAATACACCCAATATAAGTGGATATTAAGTGTAAAACCACCAGAGTCCATTCAAACATATTTATATCATGACATAATCCAGAAGTAGAAGTTTAACCCAATGAATTGAAATTGGGTTAAGAATTTCTCTTATATAAATTTGGTAGCCTAACAGTGTAACATTAAAATTCAGAAAATAATTTTATAAGAGATAAAAGGATCTATCATCACATGGAAAAAAAATTATAGTTATAAGGGTAAATAAGAACATATCCCAACATAATAAAATTGAAATTTAATAGGGAAAACATAAAATTAGTCCTTTATTAGCAGAGGAGAGTGAAAGATTCCATTAGGGATTTGGTAACTTACGAAAGATACACCACAAGAAAGAAGGATCATACAATGAATATGTAAATAACCCTAAATTAAATTATATTACACAATTAATATAGTAATGGGATGTAAATACACAACACAAAAGGAAATATTGGCAAATTTATCATGAATATCACGCGAATAAAAAGTGAGATAAAAACCCCTTACTTCAATTCCGACTTGTCTTTTATGTTCCTTGTCCATCCTGAATAATAAACATAAGTTAATTTATACTTGATTAATAAATATTTTGATGTTTATTATTCCATTTATATTATTTATTAACACATTATAAAAATTATATAACTATTTTAGTTAATATCTTTCAGTCTGTCGATATTGTGTATGTTAATTGAAAATAAACTTGTTATAATTACAAATTCTCCGTGTTGTAAAAAGTCTATTAGATATAGAATTATATTCATTATTTAGATATAATATATATAATATATATAAAATATATATATGTATTTATATTAGTATAAAACATTTGGATATAATAAATGAAGTGCACCATTCATGGAGATTGTAAGTCGTACGTACGCTTGAACGCTTCTTTAAATTCTATTTCATAATTAATGGAATGGAAACATAATGATACATAAATATATTATTATTCCTGTATAATACCATATTATCAATATGTTACAAAATTTCATTTAAAACAACCTTTATACATTCCATATATTGTATGAATGAGTCTTATCGCTTTGAGGGGGCGGTAGTCCATACATCCTCAAATGAAATTATCATATTTACCCATTATGGAAACCGTAAAGTTATGAGAAAAATGAAAAATACGGAAGCATAGAGACAATATAAATATAATATATATCATATATAAATAAATTGATATCATAATGGCCACCATGAGATATACTATATGATAATTGAACAATCATTGTTTCATGATGTAGTAGTTTGACGTCCATAGAAACAATATGTTCTACATCAATTATATGGAGTTGTGTGTAAGTGTTGTTCGAATAATTCTCATAAAACAGACATATTATATTGAGGATACTAGTGTTTTTATGTAAAATAATAACAATGAGAGAATATGGAGTGATGAAGTAAAATAAAAAAAGATAACTTGTGGGAAGACGTTACCTTTAAATTGGGTAACTCCCTTTTGGTTTGAACCAAAAGGGTTTCTTGAAGGTCCTTCTTCCAATGGTGATACTTCTACAAGGAATATGAAAAAGTTTTTAGCTGATTTGGGAAGAATATGGAAAATAAATGGGGTCTTTATAGGTGTGAGTAATGGTTAGAGGTGATATATTTTTATAGGGGGGAGGGGCTCTGTAGGAATGATTGAAAATATTATTTTATTATAAAATGAATTTCGATTTAAAAAGATCCCCAACTCATTTAATTATAATATAAGGTGATTATGGTTCGAAATAATCTCATAAAATGGGTTTTAGAAAAGATTAAGGCATAAAAGTAAGCTTATCTTTTAGCTTTATCCTTTAGTTAACTAATTTAACTTTTACGATGTCCTCTTATATATTCATACTATATGGTTAATATAGTTACAATAAAATGCTGAGAGACAAAATAGTGGATAATTAATGAAATTAGTATCATAATATATGTAATTAGGAATAATATTATATTTTTAAGAGTATTTTATCATTTAATCAAATTTTTATTGACATAAAAAATAATTTATGTCAATTTATAGACTATTCATATCAAGACATTAAAATAATCTACAACAAATTTATTTATTATAAAAAAACATTAATTTATTATAACAAGATATAATAATCCATAATATTCGTGTATGGAATAAAAAGTTTCAAATTAAATTTTTTTTAATATTTATAATCTAATTTATTTAAAGCATTCATTAATGATGCAATCACTACATCATTAGTGTGTCATAAATAAATTTAATTATATGAGGTCAAATAATGATAAATAAAATACCATAATGTAAGAAAATTTTTTATATTTATAATGAATATTTTTAGTCTAAATTATCTTTTATAAAAACCATTATAAATTTTTTTTTACAAATATATATTTGTTTATGTCACATTTTCCTTATATTGAAATTCATTTTTATAAAGTGTCATTTTCACTTACAAGTTGCTTCACGGGGTCCAAAAATTAACCAAAACTATACCCTCGGTCAGACATGTATCATCCAATAGGATTTGTAAAAGATTTATAGTAATTTAATGTTATTATAATATTATTTGTTTACCCTTATTAACGAGATTTACCCTTTATCCTTGGTAAATAAAATATTTACTAAAGGTACAATTCATAATGTCCAAAAATAAAAGTTATCTATTTTCAAAATTTCGATCACATGATTACAAATATGGAATAAATTTATCCAAATTCATATCATATAATTTTCAGAAATGAATTTAAAATTAATTCTTGTTGTCGAAACAGAAAACTGTGTTTTTAAGAAAGAATAACTATAAAAAATTGACACTTGTTTATGTTCAATTTCAAAGTGAAATAACAACCAATGACCAAAATTTGATTCAATGGAAAAAATATAATCTAATGAAAATTTAAAACCAATTAAAAAAATAGTCTAACCATATAGATAAATTAGATTAAAAGGCTTTTTTTAATTAAAATGTAGTATTTTTCACTATTAATTAAAGAAAGAACATTATCATAAAAATACCAAAATTTCATCCCAAGTAAATTTTGATATCCAGATTCTATATAATAATATTAATTTGTCAAATATAACATATAAAATTAAAAAATATTCAATTTAAAAAGGGTTCTTCATCAAAAGGTGGTAAATCGACTTTTTAAAGAATAATAGAGTATATAGGCTTAAAATTGGATTCATTCAAATTTCAAGCCTCTAAATTTTGATGGATAGATGTAAAAACATGTAAAAACCTTGTTTAATAATATTTTAGTTAGTTATGTTCATTCCCTCCAATACATTGGCTAGGTGTTAACTACCATTAAAAATAATTATATTATTATTATATTATCATTATTTTGTATAAATAAATGTTGGGTGCAGTGTAAGATTCCAAATAAACCTATTGTAGAATGTTGAGTATGCTATCGGACATAGAAACCACTTTAAATTAAAATTAATATTTATTTCACAAATATTAATTAATATGAAATTTTCAAATTCTTTTTTACCTATGATGTTACATCCTTCCCCCCTTTTGGAAATTACATCCTCGCAATTTTAAAATTTGGCTAAGAAACTTCATTAAAATTCCCACATTGGAAAAATATTCAATAAAAGTTCACTTTAAAAGAAATATAGAGATTTTAAAATGTCACCAGTGATAAACCATACTAGGAAATCAAATAGGTAAACATGGATATTAAAAAGAAAACTAACCATCCGGTTCTGATAGAGAGTGATGGAAAAAATGATCAGGAGAAAGTTAACCACCCGAAAAACCCAAACTTGTGATAGGTTAAACAGTCATTGGTTTCCCAGTATGAAATGTAAGAAGACAATGTTTTTGTTTTATATTCCATTTAATATAGTTGGAGAATTTATTTATGATATTGACTAATGAAATATAGAAACACACTTACATAAAAAATAAGGTTTCATCATTTAATAAATTTCTTCCACAAACTCATCCCCTCTCCAAAAGATGAGTATTCAAAATGATTTGGTTACATCTGAAGCACTAGAAAAAAATTATAGAGAATAAAATAATCCAAAAAATAAGAACTATATATTTCCCTGGTCATTAGACATTAACCAAAACCAAAATGGTTAGTTCAAGATTAGATAATCCCCAAAAAGTATAATACATTATAAAAATAAATACCACACTTAATCCCAAAAATTCGACAAACAATACCCAATGTTCTAAAAAGACCATTCAATCAACAATTGTCCATAAAATTCATCAAATTAATCCAAACTAAGATTGAATCCCAAAACTCAAAAGGTATTCTTCCATTGTAAATCATACCATTTATCTCCAAATAACATCGACTACTCTTAATGTCTCATATAGAAGTGTAATTAACCTAATGACATATTCTCTATGATACGTTAATAATTTCCCTTAATAACCCAAATATCTATATGTCCACAATAAAAACCATGATTCTTCTAAAATAATATTATATAATTACACCTCAAATTAAATCCCATTGTATTCTATTTTCATTAGGCATATAGTTTCAAAAAAGAGAAATTGTCTTCTAAAATAACCTTTATCACTTAATCCCCAAATCATTTTCCTATACAAAGGATATCCATGTGATAAAACATAAGTTCCCAAAATATACATATTCTTCATCTATATAATCATTTGACTAAAAATAATAACTCATACTAACCATGGACTTCAAGTAGTCTTGTGGTAGGTGATGCGCCCCAGTCGCCCTTATGTTGTGGGTATGATTCCAACAACCATGATGGACATGGCGGTATGTCACATGGTCTGGGTGTTGTCCTTTTTCATAAACTATATAATTTTTTATCATTCCCAATAAATAAGATAAATACTTCAAAAATAACCACAACATATTTTATCCACAAATTTTCTCATTGTAGCTCCCATTTCATTATTTTACTCAAAAATAAAACCACCACAGTTTTCCTTCACGTCTACTATTAAATTGGTTCCAAATAGATCTAGCCATTTACTAAAACCAATAATTTCAATGTCAGTATATTAGTAAAATAACCATATAACAGCTTATAAGGAGGGTAAACACTAAGATATACTTATTCATGATAGCTTAAACTCAATCAATTCATCTAAAATAACTTTGACTCTTTCTAATGTTCTTACATTTATGGTTATGTCACTTATTCTTAAATAACACCCTAACCTATAAAGTTATCTAAACCAAACTCTAATACCAACTATAAGGCGCCAAACATAAACATTAAGAATTAGTGAATTATGAATATGATTCACAATGAGGATCTTTTTAGGTTTATATTTTTAGAGAATTATGCCATAACTATTACATTACATCTCAAATATTACAATGTAATCAATTCTAATCTATCCTATTTTTTCACAATAATTAATCTTCTTAAATAAATCAAGATTTATTTTCTTGATATAAATTTTATTTAAATCTTCCTTTCCCTTAACTTTTTTACTCCTTATGAAAAACATTTCAAAAACATGGGATTATTATTAAAAGCTCAGTAAGGGATATAAATCAAGGAAAGAAAACATTAGTGTATCAATACAAACAAATAAATGAAATAATACTTTTCAATAATGAATCTATTCTCTTAACATATCTCACAAAATCATAAGATTTATGAATAAAACAAAGAAATAATAAATCATAAAGGTAAATAGAGGCATACATACCATACATATGTTGTTTCTTTCACAGCTATATACAGAGTTACATTTGAAATACCCATCATAGTATAATCAATAAATATCTTAGGAGAAACATTAATATTCACCTCTGTCACATTACCCAATGCATTGGAGAGCTATATCAGGCTCACCAACCCAAGGTTTATCATATAACAAAATGTATATGTAAACAATGATCAATACCCATAGCATATTAATAACACATAAAATAGGCATAAATGAAATATATTGTTTCTCATTGGAATCAATATATATCATTTCAAGATATTGACATAATCAATGCTTTATAAAACCATTTTCAAAACCATTTAAAACATTTAATAAAGATATTTTTGAATCAATGTGTTCCATAACACTTTTAAGCTTTTGAAAGAAATTTTAATTAAAAAACTTTCTTATCCATATAAATAAATCCATAAACCCATTTTGAAAACATGGACATTAATGTGAAATTATTAAAAGAATAAATCATTAAAAAATTTGAAAATATATTTTTTTGAAAGAGTTTATATCAAAATGAGAGATGCTTGAATACATGTAACTGAGGAAAAACATTAATAAAATCTTATAATATCATGTGAATAAGGAGATTAATGATATTATATATCAAAGTGAAGGATATACACCATGTAAAATTTTATTCGTGTATAACAACAAATAATTATCAATGGAATGTAAATTGAAACAAAGTCCCTTGCAATGTTCATATCCATTTATTATGGAATTATAAATGAAAAGATAATGTGTGACAAATAAGAATACACCCAATAATAGTTGATATTAATTTTAAAACAATCATAGTTCATTCACACATATTCATAGAATGACATAATCAATAAGTATATGTTTAACCAAAATAATTGAAATTAGGTTAAGAAGTTATCTTACAACAACTTGATAGCCTAACAACGTCGCTTTAAAATTAAGAAAATGAGTTGATGAGAGAGAAAAAAATCTATCATCACATGGAAATAAAATTTATAGAAATAAGGATATATAATGACATATCACAATATAATAAAATGGAAATTTAAAAGGAATGAAATAAAATAAGTTATTGATTAGAAGATGAGAGTAAAAGGTTTTCTTACTGATTTGGTAACTTACGAAACATACACCACATGAACGAAGGATCATACAATGAAGATTACAATACCCATAAATTAATGAATACTATAAAATGAATACAATCATTGTAATTACATACACCATAAAAATGAAATAGTTGAAAATATATCTTGAAACTCACAGGAATAAAAAGTGAGATGAAAACCCTATACCTCAAGTCTGACTTTTCTTGTATGTTCCTTGTTCATCCTAAATAATAATCATAAGTTAATTTATAATTTTATAACAACATTTTCAGGTTTATTATTCATTTTCTATCACTTATTACATTGCTATAAAAATTATGTAATTATATTAGTTAATATTGATTGGTTCGTCGATTTTTGGTACTTGAGTCGAAAATAAACTTATTATAATTACAAATTGTCCATGTGGTAAAAATTCCATTATCTCCAGAATGATATTCATGATTTAAATATCATATATATAATATATATATATACACAATGTATTTATGTATTTAGAGTAGTACAAAACATTTGGAGATATGAAATGAAATGCACCGTTCATGGAGATGGTAAGTCGTACGTACGCATGAAATCTACTTTAATTTAAATTTCTTATTTAATGGAATGAAAACATAATGATACATATATATATTATTATTAATAAAAATATAATATTTTATATACATTACATAAGTTCATTAACATCATCCATTTTACATTCCATGTATGGTATGAAATAGTCTTATCACTTTGAGGGGGTAGTAGTCTACATTTCCTCAAATGAAATTATCTTATTTATCCATTATGGAAACCGTATTAGTAAACTATAAATGAAAAATAAATATTCATGGATACAATATAAATTTAATATATATCACATATAACTATAGTTCCATCATAATGGCCACCATGAAAGGTTGGAGGATATAATTGAACAATCATTGTTTCGTGAGGCAGTGGTTCACTGTCCACAGAAATAGTATTATCTAAATTAATTAGATTTGGGTGTGTGTAAGTGTAGTTAGAATAAATCTCATAAAAAAACTAGTATATTTAGGATGTTGGAGTTGTTATTTAAAAAAGAATAAGAATATTCTTTTGAGTGATGAAGTAAAACAAAATAAGAGAACTTGAGGGAAGTCGTTACGTTTAAATCTGGTAACTCCCTTTTGTTTGAACCAAAATGCTTTCTTGAAGTGCCTTAATCCTAAGGTAAGGATTTTAAGAGAAATATAGGGATGTTTTGAGATTATTTGGGAAGATTTTTGATGATCCAATGGGTGTAGAGAGTTGTGAGTAATGGATAGAGTTGATGGATTATTATAAGGGTGAGGTGATGCTCTTTAGGAATGTTTGAAAATATTATTTTTATTATAAATGTAAGTTAGATTTAAAAAGGTCCCCAAGTCTTTTAATTCTATGATAAGGTGATTATCTTTCTCAATCATCTAATAAAATTAGTTTTAGACAAGATTATGGCACAAAATTAACATTACATTTTAGCTTTATCCTTTAGTTAACTAATTTAACATGTTTCATGCCCTCTTGTATATTCAAACTATATGGTTAATATATTTACTATAAAATTCCAAGAGGCACAAAAATGGATCATTAGTGACATTATTAACAATATATATTTCATTTTTAAGATTCTTATATTTTTAGAACTGTTTTATCATTTAATAAAATATTTATTGATTTAGAAACTCATTTATGTCAATTAATAAACTATTCATATCTAGACATTAAAATAAATTTATAAAAACATCATTATTTATAAAAAATTTGATTTATTTAAATATAACAAGATATAAACATCCATAAAATTCTTGGATGTCACAAAAAGTTTCAAATAAAATTTATTTTAATTTTTATAATCTCGTTTATTTAAAACATTCAATAAGGATGTAATCATTAAATCATAATTATGTCTTAAAAAAATATATTTATATGATGTATAAAAATAATAAATAAAATACAATTATTTATTAAATCATTTAATATTTATAATGAATATATATAGACTAAATTATCACTTATATAACTCATTATAAATTTTTTTTACTAAGAGATATATGTTTATGTTACATTTTCCTTAATATTAAATTACTTTTTATAGTTTCATTTCCACTTACAAGTGACTTCATGGGGTACCAAAATCAATCCAAGGATTTAAATGGTTGAACATGTATCATCCAACCAGAATATAACACATGTTAGTGTAATTTAATATTATTATAATATTATTTGGTACCCTTATTTACCATATTTTTCATTTAACCATGGTAAATAAAATACTTACTAAAGTTTCTATTCATAATGATTAAAAATACAGGTTACATTTTTACAAAATTTTGATCTCCTAATTAATAATATGGAATCAATTTATCCAATGTTTAAGCATAGAAGTTCCAGAAACTAATTTAAAATTAATTTTCACAGTCAAAACAAAAGCGTGTTTTTAAGAAATAATAACAATCAAAAGATTGACAGTTGTTTGTGTTGAATTTCAATGTGAAATTACATCCAATGGCCATTATTTGATTAAATGATATAAATACTATCTAATTATACTTTAAAAACAAATTAAATTTTTAATCTAACCATATAAATAAATTATATTAAAATGCAGTTTTGAATTAAAGGGAATAATTTTTTACTATTCATTAAAAAATGGACATTATAAATAAATTGCCAAAATTTAATCCAAAGTTAATTTTTATGTCCCTATTCTAAATAAGAATATTAGTTTTTCCAATATAACATATAAAAGTGAAAAAATATATATTTACAAAGGGTTCTCAATCAAAAGGCGGTAAATCAACCTTTTAAAGAATATTAGAGTATTTATGCTTAAAATTGGATTCATTCAGATTTCAACCCTCTAAATTTTATTTGACAAATGTAACAACATTTAACAAACATGTGTAATTACATTTTAGTTAGTTATTTTCATTCCAACAAATTCAACGTCTAGGCATTACAAACCATTTAAAATAATAATAATAATAAATTATTTTTTAGTATAATTCAACATTGTGTGCAACATAAGATTTCAAAGAAACATTTTGTTGCATGTTGAGTATGTTATCATACATAGAAACCACATTAAATGAAAATTAATATTAATTTCACAAATATTAACAATTATGAAAATGTCATATTATGTATTTACTTGGGATGTTACATAAATAGCATCTAGAAATTCTTGACACTAGTGGGTAAGTATTGAGAAATCGGGTGACAAAAATTACAAAAGATATTTGTAAAAACCATAAAATAGAAAACAAATCTTGGGAACAGGATGATGTTATGAAGAAAAACCGCCCTCATAATTTCATAAGGTAATACTCATGAAAAATTATAGAATGATATTTTAGAAGGAGGTAATAAAATAACACCAAAATATTTTATACTATGTATCTTCTTATAATTAATTCAATTTATTGGATAGTTTATGTCTCAAAAAACATTGATATTAAATTAATTTTGGTATAATATTAAATATGCACATTAACATTTTAATTGTAACATGACTATAATGCCTTGACCTTAAACATTACTTAGTCTTGACTTATGTTAATAATTTGAATTTTTTCACAATGATGATTTTTTTCAATATTAGATATTTTGGGAATTGGGCCATAAATGATACATAACAACATAAATATTATAAAGTTGACCCTTATACTCTCTATCCATTTTTTATAAAACAATAAACATTTAAAAAGAAATATTTTTTTGTTTAATGTTTAAAATTAATTACATTTCCCTTGATTGCTTTTTGGCCTCGATCTGTCGTTAAATCAGGTGAATTTTATTTAATGGGATGAGTATAAAAATATCAGGAAGGGGTATAAAGATAAGGAAAAGTTTTAGAATTTTTTAAACAAATAAGGCCTTAATACATTATCATAATTAATACTTTTCAATATTAAAAAGTAGAAAATACACTTCACTAAATATAAACGGATTACTTTACATTTTTTTAACTATATGATTAAATTAAATCCCACAGAAAGAAATATGTAACATATAAAGGTAACATGGGGGATAATCATACATAAAAGGATAGACCATATGGTTGACTTCCATACATATAACAAAATGGAATATCCATAATGTTGAATTCTATACACAATGCATTATAGGTTATAACATAACCACTAATCCATTGTTTATCATGGAACACCCATCTTGGGTTTATCACATAACAACCATTCTAGGTTTTATCACATAGTCACCCATCAAATGACCAATTACCATTATATAATTATAACACATAAAAAATTTCAATTATCAATATTTCAACCATAAATTTTCATTTTCATTCAAAAGAAATCGTTTCAAGATATTGAAATAGTCAATCCAATTTCAAAACTATTTAAAAAAACACCAAAAAAGGTGAATATGGGGA
Source organism: Viscum album (assembly GCA_963277665.1). Taxonomy (NCBI): domain Eukaryota; kingdom Viridiplantae; phylum Streptophyta; class Magnoliopsida; order Santalales; family Viscaceae; genus Viscum; species Viscum album. The sequence continues at coordinate 1,146,316,045 of OY728127.1, read as the reverse complement.
TTCTTTTCCTTTTAATGACATTATATATTATAGAGTAATCCAAATATTAAATAACAATTATGGTGATAGAGACATCATTGTTGCCATATATGTTTAAAAATCATTAATTTTATCATATTATAATGTATATAAAAAAATTTATATAAAATGAGTCCTTTTGAAAACCCTTAAAATATAGTAATAAAATTACATGAATAATACTTCTATATCTATATTAATAATTATGTGAATTAATATATTGAATGAAAGGTTTTCTAATTAAATCTGCAACCAGTCAGTGTGTTTCACACAACATTGAACATTAAAAGATTAATCTCCATGAATTACTACATATACCAAAACATTAATTAACATTATTATAGACACAAAATGGATATGAAATGTTATAGTGGTTTTATATACCCCTAATAAAATACTAAAGGTGCTTATTATCATGAAATGCCTCAATGAAAGAAGACTGGGATGAAGTCCCTTGCCTTGATTTTGTTGCATCACGTAAGTTACTTATTATTCCTGAATAATAATATTATGTAATCTATAATTTTTTATGAATGATTTAATTTTTATTATTATGTTTATATCATTAAATTCCCTTTTATAAAAATTAGTTAATTATTTTAGTTCGTGTCGGATATTTTGTCGATATTCGATACTTGAGTTGGAAATGAACATGGTTTGATGTCACTAGTCTATATAATTGTATGTCCTTCAGGTAAATAATAGAAAACATGATATATATATATATCTTATATATTAATTTTTTTGTATCTATAATAATATAGGACGATAAACTCGAAACATTGTTCCTGGAGATGGTAGGACAAACGTACGCATGAACACTATTTTTTTCCTGTCATTTTGAATGATTGAAACAAAATAAAATGTATTTAAGTATATATAATGTTATTACAGTATAATTATTATTTATTTGATATATTATATATTTACTAAAATAATTATTAATACATTCCATGTGATGTGTGAAAGAACACATAATTATGAGGGGGAGGTAGTCCACACATCCCCAAAAGAAGTTATTGTAAAAACAAAATATGGAAAGCATGAAGGTATGTTTCAGATAAAATTTCCAAAATATTAAATAGGTTATTATGTTAATGTTAAAATATTATTTAACCATAAATTTTTTTAATACCACCCATGAAGGCAGCAATGAAAATGAATAAGAATAATTTTTATAGAGGTAATTAACTGGCATAACTGGGATGACAATTTCATTTCTTTGAATATGTGTTAGTGAGAAATGAAATGAAAATTAGATAAAAAATTATAAAAATTAAAATAAATTATATACATTATTCTTGAGTGTTCATGAATTTATGGATGAAGGATGTGAGTAGAAATTAGAAAATTTAATGAAATTATGATAGGTACTTTGAAAACAATACCTCTTGAATATCCCCTCCCTGAAAGGCACTTGTGGACCATTGATTTGGTCTTTTGGTGAGAACAGATACATATGGACATGGGGATAGTGAAGAGGAGAGGTTTTTGTAGATATTTAATGATATTTAATTCTTTTTGGGTTGAAATGGGGAGGTTAGAGTAGTTATATATACTTGAGGAGAGCTTGGTTCAAGTGATTAATTTATTGGTTATTTTATCTTAAAAGCTAACCATATAGTGGTGGCATTAAATTTTCTGACATTAGATTGTAATTACGTTTTTATTGGATGGTTAGTATCGAGAAACACCTCAACCAACCTGTACTTTTTTTAGTTTTTAGGAATGTTATGAATTTATCTTTTAATTTTAACCCTTGTAAAAATTTTACTTTTACTGTGGAAAATTATTTTCTTAGAATGGTAACTTTTATATATATAAAAATTGACCTTAATAACTCTTTTGGAACTTGTGATTACAAATATGGAATCCATTTTACCTAATTAACTTCACATAATTGGAAAAATTATATTCAATTTATTATCGTAGATAAAACTAAAAAGATGGTATTTAAAGAGAAGTATTCAAATGTTTGAAATGTTTTTATATATAATTTCAATTTACAATCCATTCCAATGACCAAAATTGGATACATTATAATTACATAATATAAATATATGTTGTATCCTATTAAAGTGACATTCTAATAGATTGAAATAAATTATACAAAAATATTTCTTTGAATTAAAATAATGTATTTCGAATATTCATTATAATATGATAGTTATAAGAAAAATACTAAAAATTTATTCAAAATACGTTTTTGTGTCCTAAATAAAAATAATAAGATTATTTTTTCAAATATATTTTATAAAAGTCTCAAAAAATATATTTAAATTGGGTTCTCCATCAAAAGGTGGTAAATATGCTTTTATAAAAATATTCTCATTTTATTAGAAAAATTTAATTTGTTCTTAGCTCATCTATAGAAAATATGTAATATGAATTTAAAACACTATATTAAATATAAAATTCATTATAAAATTCCAAAAATAGTTATTTGTTTATTTTATAAACACAATTATTCTCATCTAATTAGTTTCTCATAAAAACACCTCTTTATATTCAATTGGATTTTATTTTCATTCCTAATTAATTTTCTAACCAATTAATCATTATATAAACATGTTTAAACCATAATATTCATAATTTAATTAATAATATTCATTAAATAAATTATAGAATATATTTTATAATGGTGAAATTTAAATAACAATATTTAGTTGGTCATATAATCTCAAAGTATTGTAACATGTATGTTATTGAATATGTGGATTTTTCATAAAGGTAAAGATGTTACATCCTCCATTTAATAAATTTAATCCTTGAAATTTGAATTTTTGGTTGGTAATTGTGGTATGAATTTCCGAAATACCTTTATGGAAATCCAACATCATAAATTTATGTTATAATACTACAACATTGTGATAAAGAAAGAGAACTACAAAGATCATCTGAGTAACCAATAATAGGGATCCATATAAGAAAACATGGATATAGAAGAGAAAACTAACACTCTTAGACTAATAGTGCGTGATAGATAAATTTATCATGGATCTTTAACCATCACAATATCATAAATATGTCATGGGGAATTATTTTTGATAAATGTAAGCGTTGAGTTTTTTCAAGATCATCTTCATAGTGTTTAGTAATTTTATTACTACATGGACTAATATCATATGGAAATATAAAAACATTAGCAGAAAAATATCATTCTTTAAAAAATTTATACAACAAAATCATCATTGTTTTACAAATAATTATTATTCATGATTATTTCGACACACCTGAAACACTAGAATAAATTTCTTGAAAAACACATAATACGCAAAAGATTAATTATATTTTTATAATCTATTAATATATTTTCAAAAAACCAAAAAATATATTACAAGAGAGTAACATTCCAAAAATAATAAACCAATGAAGGATGAAAAACATTTTATTCTCCAATATTTAATTGTAAAAACCAATCATCAACACAGATCACTCAATAAATAGTTTTCCATAAAATTCCTCAAAATAAACCATACTAATATTGAAACTCAAAATCCAGAAAGATTTGATAACATATTATTCCAAAAAAAGTTTAGAATTTATCTACAAATAAAAATTAGTCATTATGACATACAAAAAAAATTGATTGTCCTTAAAATATTAATGATATATTAACCATTTCCATTAATAACTTGAAAATCCCAAAGTCTGAAATAAAATCATATATTATTCCAAAATAAAATTCAACCATTACTCCTCAAATTAAATCCCATTGAATTTTATTTACCTTAGGCTTATAGGGTCCCCAAAATGGAGAATATCTACTAAACTAACACTTATCTCTTAATTTGGAAATAATTTTCCAGTACCATGGATATCTATTTGACAAAGCACAAGTTTCAAAAATCAACTTATTGTAATTCCATAACCTTGTTTAACTAAATAGAAAACTCCAACTATCTAGGGACATCATGTAGGCCAGTTCTAGTTGATAAAGCCTTGTCACAATTTTTTTATGGTTTTGATTCTTGTATCCTAGTCCAACATGGATTGTTGTCACAAAATATTTTTATTTTCTTTTTTCTAATGTAAATAATTTTATAACATTCCAAAAATTAGGTAAAATCCTAAAAAATAACCATATCATATTTTATCCAAAAATTTCATCTCATTACATAAATTTTAAAACCCAAAATATAAAACCACTAATTACCATAAAATCAAATGATACCTAAAGGTTATCTATAACAGTATAATTACTTCAAAAGAAGATAATTCTTCCTCAAATAAATTTTATTTAGGGCAACATAACGATAAATCAATATCAAATACTATCTCCAAAAATTATTCAAACACCCAAAATATTACAAGTAAATATAAAATTTTATCAAATTTATGTCTTCCATAACTCTTGAATCCTTTATAAGTTAATATCAAAATCATTAAAAATTCATCATCATCCTTTAACCATTATTTTCCACAATATTCATTAATAATTATTTCAATAAAAATGATTCCTGTCCTAAGATTAAATAATGTCAAAACCTGAGTCAATAAAAAATCCCTAACATTCACATTTCATTTTTAGTTTCCTCATCATCAATTAGAGTGGAAGTAGTTATACTAAAACATATATTTGTATGGTCTTGATGATCCCATTATTGACCATTCTTCATATCAAACGAGTTTTCATAATAAACTTACTACCCATATTTAAAACATTCAGTTGATAACTTAGAACGAACATCTTTCCCTTCTCTGTAGTCAACTTAATGCTTCTATTTTCCATGGCAGGTTAGTTTTTGATGAACTCCATTACAGTATATATAAAATCTTATCATCCCTTTAAGTCATTTTTGAGGTGTTTAAATCCTCATTAATGACACACATGTAGTTTAATTTATTATACGATATGATCATTTTCACATGAAAATCAGAAAGGATTCATTTCTCTCATATATAATGCATTAGAAAACTCACCAAGGTTCAAGAAGTTAATCATGACTCCTGATTCTTGGTTTTGAATAAACATAGGGGTTCTCAGTAAAGCCCCCATTTCATTTGGTTTCATATTTTTAGAACCAACACAATTTCCATCACATCCATTGTCACTTTCATGCTTTCTGGACCCAACCATTTACTAAAACCAATAACATTAGTTTGAGTATATCAATAATATCATTATATACTATCTTATGAGGAGGAAAATCACTAGAATATAATTATTTATGTTATGTCAAACTCATTACATTTATTTAAAATAACTATGACATTACGAAATATTCTAAAACTTTTGGTAATATAAAACATGTAAATTATGCTTAAATAATACCCTAACTTTTATGTTATCTAAATCAACCTCAGATAACAACTATAATTCCATGACCATAAACATTACTTAATCTTGAGTTAAGTCAATTATTTTACTTTATAACACATTGAGGATATTTTTATGTTCATTGATTTATAGAATTTTTCTATAACACATATATAACAACATAAATATAACAATGTAGACACATCAACTACCTATCCAGTTATTCGAAAAATAAAAAAAATTAAAATGAAACATGTTTTCATTTCTTGTTCAAATATCATAAATTTTTCATTTTTGTATGATCGATTAAATCCTATGAAGAAAATTCTAAACATTTTATATGAAGAAAAATCTCAGTAAGGGATAAACAAATAAGGGATACTATTTTTGTTGCCAAAAAAATTTAAACCACGAATAATTTATCCAAAATCAATACTTCTCAAATTTTTGAAGAATAAAATACACTTTACCAAATATAAACTCATTTCCTACCTTTTTGTAATAAAAATATTATCTTAAACCTCCTAGAATGAAATATATATAATATAATGGTAACATGTGAGATATTCATACATAAATAGAATAACCACACGGTCAACATCATTACATATCACTAAATGGAATATCCACACATCTGACTTTCATAACCAATGCATTGGAGGTTATAATGTAACCAAACATCCTTGGGTTCTCACTGAACCACCAGTATTTGGTTTATCACAAAACCACCCATATTTGGTTTATAATGTAACTAGTTGTCAAATTTCCAAGTACCATTGTAGAATCGTAATATAAAAATCAATAATCTATATTTCTCTCATAAAATTTTATTTTCAATCACAAATTTTTTTAAAGATATTGTACTAATCAATAAAAATTAAAAACAATTCAATACCAAAACAACCAAAAAGGGAATATATGATTTTTTCCATTTTGAATCATTAAGGAATATATAGGATCCCAAATATCAAATAACAGTTATGGAGATTCAGAAGTCGTTGTCACAACATATGTTTAAAAAACATTCCTTTTTTAATTTTGTAATGTGAAACGATTCATATAAAAATAATATTTTTAAAACCATAAAAATTTAGACATAAATTTTCACATATGATCAGTTTATATATATATAAATAAATATTTTACTTAATCTCAAGATGAAAGGATTTTTTTTATATTAATATTTATGAATTCTAGCTGTCCCATAACACATTGAACATTTATATCATGATCTCCATTAATTAAAAAATTTCCCAAATCCTTGATTAAAAATATTATAGATACTATATTTATCTAAAATTTAATAGTGATATTATATACACTTAATAAAAGAATAACTGTTCATATTATCATGACATATCTCAATGAAAGAAGATTGAGAAGACATCCCTTACATTGAGTTCACTACCTCATGTATGTTCTTTTTTCATCCAAAATAATCAAAAAACATTAATTAATACTTCATTTAGAACCTAATAATTTTTATTATTCCTTTTATATAAATAATTACTGTTTTATAATAAAAAATTATTTATTTTAGTCAATTTCAATTGTTTTATCGATATTTGGTACTTAGGTAAAAAATGACCATGGTTTGATGTCACTATTCCACGTGGTCATTAGTCCATCATATACATAATATAAAACATGAAATAAATGTATTTTATATTCATTATATAATTAGATATAATAATCGTTTAATATAAACTAGAAACACCGTTCATGGATATGGTAGGATGGACGTATGCGTGAACACTATTTTCGTTTTTCATGTTGTATTGAAAGAATGAAACTAAAGGAAATGTATATATATATATATAATATAATTAAAGTATCATTAGTATTTCTTTTATATAAAATTTTTTTACTGAAACAATCATTTACACAATACATGTGATGTGTTAACGAATCACGACACATTGAGGAGGTAGTTGTCCACACTTCCCTAAACGAAGTTATCTTATATCCATAATATAGAGAGAATAAAGATATGTTTAATATAAAAATTAATGACTATTAAATATGTTATAATATACAAATTAAAATATTATTGGACCATAAAAAAATTTATGACAATACATGATGGTTTTAATTGAAAAATAAAAAAAATATTTTTTTGAGGCGATTTACTAACATAAGTTGGAAAACAATTTATTTTCACTAAATAAGAGGACGTGGGAAATTAAATGGACATAAAATATTCAATTAAAAATATAAAACTCCAATATATATAGGATTATGTAGTATTAATTCATTTATTCCTGAAAGAGGTCAGGATAATGTAAGAAATGAATAGAAATTAAGAGAGGTACTTTGAGAGAATTACATCTTGATATCCTGTCCTTGAAAGACCCCTGAGGAAAATGGATTTGGTCTTTTGGTGAGGCTAGAAGCACCAGGATAGAGGTAGGATTTTTATTAGAGGTTTGGTATGATATTTTAGTAGGTATAAGGTTTTTTGGGTTGAAATGGGGTGGTTATGGTTAATATTTAAACACGAGGAGAGGTGGGTTCAAGTGATTTATTTCTTCAAAATTTTATATTAAAAGATAACAATATAGAGGTGGAACAAAATCCAGGAATTTGAATTTAATTAATGTTTTATAGGATTTTTAGGATCAATACATAACTCAAAAACCCTTTAAATGTTTTAGTTTTTAGTTACGATATGATTTTAACTCCAAATTTTAAACCGTGTCAAATTTTTTATTTTACTATTGTATACATATTTTTAACATGGTAGATTTTTTATATTAGAAAATGTAATTGACAATAAAAAATAATTTGGAAATTCTGATTCCATTTAAGGAATTCATTTTACCAAAATCAATTCAAAAAATTTGTAAGATTATATTTAATATTAATTCCACAAACAAAATAATAAAGCATCTTTATTAAGTGAAACATTCAAAAGATGAAAGTGTTGTAATATGTAATTAAATTTTCAAATTAATTACAATTCCAAAAATTTGATTAAATTATATAATAATAATCTAAATATAAATTAAAAAATATTAAATTTATCTTATTACAAAGTCAATAAATTGGAAAAAAAATCAGTTTTGAATTATGACACAGTATTTTCCACTATTCATCAAAATATGAAAGTTTTCAGAAAAATACTCAAAATTTATCAAAAATAAATTTTGGGTTAACTATTACAAATAATAATTTTATTTTTTCAAATAGAACATATAATTTTCAATATTTATATTTAAAATGGTTTTCCCATAAGAATCTTGTAAAAATGCATTTTTTGAAAAAATATTGTTTTATTTGAAATTTTGAATTTTTTCTTATCTCATGTCTTGAAAATATATAGGATGAATTTAGAAAATTATATTTAATATATATTTATTTAACAAAATCTAAAAATAGTGATCTTATTATTTTTTTACAAAAGTATTCTCATTTATATAGTTTTCAATAAAACACATCCTTTATATTTAATTGGTTTTTATTTTAATTTCAAATCAATTTTATGACCACTGAATCATTATATAAATATTTGTACACCCTTACTTTAAATAATTGAATTAATACTATTTATTCTTTCCATTCTAACAAATATTGTATAACGACAATACTTATATAATATATTTATTTATTCGTTTAAGCTCGATGTATCGTATTATGTACGCTATCGAACATAGTGTTTTTTCCTTAAAACTCAGGTTGTAATATTGAAAATTAGGAATATTTATTTTCTGTTCGAATAATAACCTCACCTTTGAAATTATAAATAAAATATATGTTTCTTGTAAACAATAATATGGTACCTTTATATCATATAATAAGTAAATAATGGTTTAAAAATTTATAAACTATGGTTTTGAATTTTTGTGAAACCCAAAATTTTATTATCCGTTTTATAACTAATATAATTATTTAATGGAAAATTTAATTTCATAAAATTTATTCATAAATTAATAATTTGTTTTAATATAATTTTATTATAATTCTATGATTCCATAAATAATTTTTATAAGCATCTTCAAATTATTTAAAATATTAAAATCATTATTTTTTAAAATAATGATTATTTTAATTATGAAATATATTCTCATTTTTAGAAACATATTTTAATATAATTTATTAAATTTATAAAATATACACTTCAAATAATAGTTAGGGTAAATATTAGGAATTTTTTTAGATAGATTAATTTTAGTTTAATAATGTAATGTTGTAATTTATCGTGTTTAACAATATATGTTAAATACATTCTTTTTTGAGACATTATAGATGCATAAACACATTTTTTATTACTTATATAATCATTTTAATGAACTTAGTCATAATATTCAGTAATATTTATAGTCTTGAGAAAAAATAATAATGAAAGGAATAAAATAGTCAACAAACACCCCTCTCTTATCCTATACATACCACCATTCACCACACCATCTTCTCACACATTCCAAGCCTTGAAAATTGTATAAATTATGCCCAATTAGCTTCCCCAATATCATCACAATGTCCAATACCTTATTTTCTTACCAAAATAAAATTTCCACGTGACTTAAGGAGGTTTCCAATGAGAAAATATACTAGTGGTAAAATTATACTTTATTCTATTTTAATTTATTTTATTTTCTTATAATATCCTCGCCACCCTAATAAAAAGATTCATTGTAAATATAATATCATATATATAATATAATATTAAATTTTCAATGAAATATGTATCATTAAATCTCTTATCTTCTCTTTTTATTACCAAAATGAAAATGTCGTCTATGATCTGTCGATACACCACCTTCAAGAAAGATGAGTTTTTGTTTTCCGTTTACACCAACAATGCTAGTCATTAATCAATTATTATTGCACATTAAGGTTATAATATGTAAATTATAACTTTGTTATGATCCATATCTAATATATATAGAATATTAAAGAATAAAACAAAACATTTTCATTAGGATGGAAACACAACCTAAATATACTAAATGTTTATCTATATAATTTTATCAATTGAATCATGCCTGTAATGAAAAATAAATTATATATAGTACCATTAAAAATCATAAAATTATATTAATATCATTTCTTTAAACATCTATAGTTTCTCTTACATTGACTATAACTCGTGTAATTATACACAAAGAAACTTCCCAGGAAACCAAGAAGTGAGCACTCGGGGGATAAAGAAATTAAACATTATAACCCATCAAATTCCCATAATTAAAAATAAATGAATTATAATAAATATAATATATGTTTGATATGATAATAATTAATTTTTTATTGTATCTAATTTGATTATTTCAGACATTAATTATATTTTCATAATGGTTTTAGTCATATGGTATGGGTTTCTCATCCCACTTTTACTTCTGGGTGACATATTTTCTATTCAATCCTTATTTCTTTTTTGTGGTGTAAAAATATTTCACTTTATATATGATATAATTAATATATTTATATTCATTTCATTCAATTTTTCATTTAATAATCATTAACATTATGTGGCATTTGGTCTGACTGATTACAATGTGGTAAGGGATAACTTAATCAAATTTTCATTCAACGGGTTAAACATCAATTTCATTGATTATTTCATTCTATAGTTATGTGTAAAATAACATTTCAGTATGTTATATTGTATTTATACTCGCATTATTTTTATTTAAAATAAATACAAATAAAATATTAATTTTTTTAATGATAAAATCTTTGTAAGGGACTTCATCTCAGTTGTATTTCATTGAGACTTTTTTTTTATTTTATGAACCTATTTTTTCGATGATGTATATAATACATTGTCTATTTTTGATAATTATTAATTTAATATTTCTGCAAATATCAATATTTATTATACCATGGATATGATTTTTTATTGATTTGTAAACCAATTTTTCATGTTGTGTTTACATTGAATGTCATTTTATTATCCTCAGAAAAATTAATAAATTTGTATCCTCTACTAAATATAAATATTTTGAAAAGGTGTTTTGTTGATAAATTAAATCTATTTATGAAGAATGATTTGGTCTTGTTGTGATGAGTGTAGACAGGTATTATATATCCCCTCAATGTATCGACTGAACTTATGAGAGAAAACAATTGGAAAACAACCCTTTAAATTTATTTCCATGATAAATGAGATGGGTTTCTACCCATAGGAAAAAAAACATCTTGTCAAAGCTCTTGAAAGTATTGGTTCATGTACCAGATACATGAATTCAATTAATTAAGAATTTCCTACATTCATTATTCATTATTAATATCTGGGTTTTTTCATTATGAAAAAATTCTATGGATGTATAATATTCTCAAGTTATTCATTAAATTCAATGTATGATTTGTTATTTACCTTTCTGTATTAATTATAAATTATTTATTATGGTCCACTTAATATTAATTTTAGTTTCTACTATATGTAAACCTTAAAAATCAATTGATCTCACCCGTTTATTTGTTGTTCATCCCCATTTTATGAATATAGATTCATTGAATAAATGTCAAGGAAGTAGTTTATCATCCTTTTTTATGTTATAGTTTTAATTACCAATGTAATAATGGAACCATGTGTGTATTTTATTCATCATGATTACTAAAATGATCCATCCTTCGTGATTTTGAAACAGATAGATATACTATTTTAAAAAGAAAAATAACCACTGACTTTGGGATACCGAGGTTAGGGTCATTACATCTAATCTGTTGTTTTCAATGCAGCTTACCCCTGGGGAGTGGGAGGGTACATCTTTTCATCAGTCGCTGGTGTTGAATACTCCAATTCTCTTTAATTTGATAGAGTCTGAGTTGGAGGATATGTACTACAAGGTTATACAAGACCATATATCCATATGATGTTCAAAAAATAAATATTCAGATGAATGTAATAATGTAATAATTTTCTATGGATAAATGGTGGACATATTATCACTAAGGGGTGAGGTGGTGCGATAGCTCCAAAATTCTCTACTAGAAATACATCCCTGTGTGGAGAATATGCATAGATACCTTCATCAGAAATTTTTTTGGTATGGGATGTGACAAAGTGTTTTCAATTTAATATCATGGTTCCTCAATGGCCAGCAAGTAAAGACTTAAAATGATGTATTTGTATGTTGGTTACATCCCGTTGAGATCCCAGAATGGATGTGGGATAGAATATCCAAGGATTTTTTGACAAGGATTCTAAACATTTGGAAGGTCCATGATTCAATCTAAGTGATAGTTTATCAACTAATGATGTTAATAAAAATTTATCTCTATCAATTAGTAGATGTTTTTTTAATATTTTGTCGCAATTTTACATAGGGGAGATTATACACCTTCATGGGGATCCCTCGATTATTATCTCCGATCATGATTCGTATTTCACGTCATGATTGTGTATAGGCATACAAGAACAATAAAAATACATATGAGGAGGAGTACAAACATTGACCCCTAGGCTGATTGGAAGACCAAATTCCTTATCCTGGTGTTGGAGGGTTTGCTGAGGGCTTCCATGTTAGAAGGTGCCCATTGATGGGAGCATCAATTTACCTTGTTATAGTTTTGGTACATAAACACCTAGCACTTTAACAACATTATGGAACCTTTTGAGTCCCAATACAGGAGACATTGTTGTACCCCCATTCTCTAGATAGATATTAGTAATAAATCTCTTATACCACTAAATACGGTGCATGTGATTTTGTAAAAGGTCTAGGTGATCTATTAGAAGATGATGATGGAATAGTGTTTTTAAAAATAATATGAAAACCGACTTCGCAGCTCCTTGGAGTTCAAGTAGGGAGAAAATATTTTCTATATAGTTTGCACACAATAAGGAGTTTAGAGATTCAGCTTGGGAGGAAAGTTATCCATGAGGTAGATTAGGCCATTCAATACCCTACAGATTGTTAGTGTGGTTAATTACTACCCTTTCCTACACCCATAGTTGTAGGAGTTACATATCATATTCCATTTTGCATAACTGAGGACATATGTGCATGAAACCATGAACGTTTTTGACTAGAGAGAGATGGATACAATGGATGAATCATCCTTTGAAAAGCATCTGGTGTCAGTCAAGGATTTATAGGAGAGTAACTTTAGTAGAAAAACCCTCACCTCGCTTCTGATGTTGTGGATAAATGGGAACATCTAGGAGATCTACGTGGAGAGGTAGCGCCAATTGTGATCTTATTCTCCAAGTTTGATTATCTAGTTATTCTTTTATGGGATGAAAATATTGAATTAGGAAATGATATAGAGACCCATTTTTTCTCTTTTAATACTATGAAATATTTATACAAATATATTATGATATTGGAATTAAGACGGTGTGTGATAATGAGGCTCAATGGGCCTGAAATTAGTTTTATACAAATATGAAATATATTTTTATATTAATTGCATGTAGTTTCTAATATAAGATGTGATAAATCATAAATGGAATATTGGATTATAAATATAAGACCACACTTTAGTTTGAAACCTGTTGTTTTCCCTAGGCTGAACCAAGAATAACTCCATGATGGGAGTACAAATATGGAGACAATTGGTGGTGTCATAAATTGGTTAATAAATTAAATAAATTTATTAATTTAACATAAATTGAATTTATATAAATACACTTATATGGAGAATTGTACACGGTTATCCATATAAATTCTTGGATAATCCTAGAGCATTCTTCCTCCATCAGTTGGTCAATCGATTTCTGGAGAGGATGAATATTTCGGTCAGAACAAATCGGGGTGTAGTAAACAAAATCACTTTATTCGATAATTAGTGGGTGTATTCTTTAGTGATGAAAGATCCAATCATCAGGTTGGACTCTTATATCTTTGGATTTATCCAATTCTTGGTAAATATATTGAAAAGAATCATCTCATTTATCATCTGTGCCAATTTTTTTAACCTCGACATTGTTATATGTATCGATTAAATTGTTTATCACTCTCTTTTTTTCTCACAATATCTTTATTCTAGGTATTTTCCTTTGAATTGTTTCCAAAAATGAATTAAACATTTTTTTGGGGCCTTTCTCTCTTTATACTTCATTTTCTCTAGTGGTTGGACCCTGGGGTCACAATTTGATATTGTCAGGTGCTTTCGAGCCAAATCAGACACCTGGATTCATGACGGATTCACTTATAATGGTTGTATCGAAATAGATGGGATGTGTTTAGAAAGATTTTGTGTTATGGTTGATCATTTAGAAGTTATATATTCAAATCATCAATGCATGAAGAACTTGAGGCATGTGGGTTTGAAGATGGACCATTGGGGTGAGTAAATGCCAATTGTTTCCCTTAATATGGATGAAAATGACCAACATGGACTAGATCCACAATTTTTGGGTGAATAAGAAGCCAAATTTATTGTTTGAAACATCAAATCTAACACATAGGGAAGAGATATGACATTTTTGAAAAAGATAGTCTACATGTCCTATAGCTCGATGAACACATGACAAGTCGGACCCATGATATGGAATCAAGGGTTTTAGTGAATTATAAGTATCACACACCTTCTGAGGCCCCACACACTATGTAAAATTATATTGGAATTCTCAGTAAGTACATGGGGAGTTTAATGGCACAAGAATAGCAATCCATGCCTTGTACTATGGTACACACACACAATATGGATACACATGCATGACCAAGTTGAATGGGCAGGGACCCCGAGTGGCTTGGAAACACCATGTATACTCACTACACGTCATTTATCCAAACATGGGTATAGATCCATGTACCTCTAGGTAGACATCTAGGTGGTGGATTGGTACCACATGCCATGTGGGACCCCTCGCAGGCTTGTACTCCTTGGGTCATTTTGATGAAAATTAAAACTCTCATATGTACTTCATTTGGACTCAAATTTTGGACCACATGTAACATGTCCTTAGTTTTTATCATGTATAATGTTATTGTTCGATATGTTTTGTATTTTGGGATATTGTGCTACATTTTCAAGTTGTGATGCATAATAAGGCACACCTGATGACATCAGTGATTTGAAAGATGATCACAAGTGAACTATAAAGTGGAACCCCCCCCCCTTATGCATTTCAATGGGTCCCCTATCTATTTAGTGGAACCCCTATTATAAAAGTTATAGGTCCTGAAAAAATTATAGTAAAACCCCATGTTTCCCCAAGGCATGTTCCCATGACCAATAGAGTTAACCCCTACCACTATTATCATGGGTGTGGGGCCTCTATAAATCGAGTGGGACATCCCAATAGGATAGGCCTCATGTACATAGGATAGTATAGAATATACCCCTTGTTTTACGAGGGTGCGTTCCATTGACCAATAGAGTGGAACCCCTCATCATCTTGGCAATATGTCCTCTATGTACCGAGTGGAATCCCCCTATAAATTTTGGTGTGGGTCCTTGACCATCAGACTAGAACCCCCAGGATGTTTCAAGGAGTGGGTCCTCTATGGATTCTTACATAGTGGATCCCCTTATCACACTAGGGTCTGAGCCCTTGACTTGGAGATTTTTCATCATTAACTGTGTGGCACTATGGTGAGGTGTGTGACTCTATACATCTACATTTAGGAAGACATTTGGGATGATGGAACATGTTTATGGGCCTTTTGAACTATTGGATAATCATTCCTAGGTGGGGTAATGAGATAGATATCCACTTTATCTCTCATTCAGGTTCTTCAGCTTATTTACATATACAATTGTATACAAGATGTTGGTTTCAGTTAACCTCCTATTATGGGTTTCAATGACAGTTGTGGTATGTGACGTTCATTCCTTGTTGTGATCATTGTGGTTGAATGTGGTTATTCACATACTATGGGTGTAAAAGACATGATATTTAGTCCATCTACATAGTATATTGAGCCCTGGTTATTGGACATGGTTACTCATACTCTCTTGGTTTGGGTTGAGATTCATTCTACATCCTGTTTACTATCGATTATTTTTCTTTATCTATTGTTTCTCTTACTACTGCCCCATTTGGATTTTGGGGTGTCCTACTAGGTGTGTATATATTAACCCGTCTATTGGCCTTGCCTTCCCATGAGGTGTATTATGTTTGGAATGGATAAGTCGATGGCGACATCAGTTGATTTTAGATATACTGGGTTCTTTGGACCACATACAGTTTTAATTTCTTCAAGATCGAAATTTTTTCTCTCTTATTAGTTACATTATATTTTTCTTTATTTTATGAAATATTTCATTGTCTAGTGTGTATTTTTCCCCAATTCTTTTAAATTTCCACTATCATACTCTTATACACCCTAGAGATATTATATATATGGTATACAATCTATCTACTAAATTGTTTTGTTATTATTCCTCTACACATCTTCACTGATGTAGTATGATGTGTGCATACAATTACATTAGTTAAGGCCCTAAAATTTATGATATTATTTAGGGTGATTATAACTAGCCCTTTTCCAATGGAGGTGGGCTTCTGGTAGTTTCATCTTGATCTATAGTTAGGGTTATGTCGTGAAATATTAGGAGAAAATATTGTTGAACCAAATTAAGAACTAAAAATCCTCTATATTATACCACCTAGAGGGGGTGGAATCTCATCTTCCATTAGGCAACAAGAAACTATCAATGATTTAAAAATAAAATACCTTATTGGAAACTTTATGATGTGTGAGGATAATATGGAAGCTGGAGATGAAGTCTAAGGATTACATAAGAGGATAATAATGATCTACATGGTTTAATTTAAAAATATTTACAAAATTTTAATGAAAGATAATTGTTTGGGTCATTTGATAAATATAGATTAAATAATTTTACATCCGATAGTGATCATGAACATTTTTTAGGAAATTTGAAAAATTTCTGTAACAACATAAGTGTTATTATAAAACCCTACAACAAGTAGATGGTGAATGGTGGAAATTATGAATAATTTAGATGATATTAATTTAAGATGACTGGGAACATCATTATAGATTTCCTTCAACAGAAATATAATAATAAATATGAATAATAACATTTCAAGAAGTTTGGATGTGAGAAGAAACCCAGGAATGTTTTATATAGTTCTTCTAACGATTCCCGGGACAATACATATTCAAATTAATAAGATAACATTTCCCATCAAATGTAAAATATGTGCTTCATGGAACACTCATATGAGGTACAAAATTATTATTCTTTTATGCATGAATCATATTTAGAATGTAAACAAATTTCCCTAATAAATAAATAAATGTATATTATAGAATTCCAAAAGAAATCATGATAACACTATAATGAAAAACAATGCCCTAAAAAATTCATACATTTTTGTTACTAATGTAAAAGTGGACATAAGTTGAAAATTTTAGATTATATAAATAAGACAAAAAAATTCATTGTTCGATTTTCTAAACATTATAAAAAATTATAAGCAACCAAAAAGAGGGTCAAGAAATTAAATATTCATCAACTATCTTCAAAAAATGATAATTTTTTTAAATAAAACTCATGGAAAAAAATAAATCCCATACAGTTATATTTGGAATATTATTCAATGATATGAATCCCAATAAATGTCAAAATTATTTGTGTTTTATTTATAGGAGGAAAAATATTCAAAATATAACTTGTTTCAATTTTTTATAATTAGTGAACAATGAAAACAATCATAGATTATGATATAATATATTTTTGACGTAAGAGAATATTTTCATTGAAAATGACTTCAAAAATATGTGGCTGGATTTTTTTCATAGAAAACCCCGATTTGTGTTCCCATATATTTAGTTTATAAATTTCTTTTAACCAAGAGAATATGGGTACCAAGAAAATTTCTTATTTGATTTTTATTTTTATGGTAAAATGTCTCATTTTGTTAGTGTAAATTAGTACATGGAAACAGGATGCTCAAGACCTATGAGTGGGGATTTAAATAATTTCCACTACATAACAAAAATATATGTATTATATGTAACTTTTCATTAAAATACCAATGTAATGAATATGGGTGCTTCATTTTTTGTAAATCTAAGCACAATCCTCATCAATGATGTTCTATAATTGTAAGGATTGAGGAACAATATGAGAAGTATTTTTCATCTTTCTGATGATGTTAATTTTGTGTATCTTCCTAAAAATTCATGTTCTATTTTCATAGATAAAATATTAATATTTTTTGGTTCATAGAATTAATAATGTATATACCATATATCTCTATTCATTGAGTGAAAAAAGATAATTTTTTCAATGATACAAAAAATCAATGTTCAATTTGGAATAGAATAAAAGGATAATATAGTTTTATTCATTTATAATATTTTCAAAAAGTAATTTTATTTTAGATTTACCTCAACATAAATTGAATAAAAAACATATGCAATGAATTCCAAATTGGAACGAAACAAAATTCATCATTTAATCATATTTAAGTGGTTTCTGATTCAATACTACAAGATCTTATTCATATGGATTTCCTCCATCAATCTATAATTTCAAGTCTGGGAGGAAAATATTTTGTTTATGTCTTATTTGATTATTTTTTTATAATTATTTGGGTTTTATTTTTTATTATTAATATTAAATAATGTTCTATTTTTATAAAAAATGGATCAAAATATTAAATAATAATATATTATTTCATTAAGATGTTATCATGGGGGATAAGTTTAAAACTATGAGTTCAATTATTAATGTTCAAAACATAGAATGAAGCATTCATTTTCTACCCCAAGTACACCGTAACAGAATGGTGTTGTGGGAAGTAGGAATAGGACATCACATGAATTTTCTAGAAAAATATTATTTTAATCTAACTTTCCTATTCATTGTTTTGGAAAAATATGTTAATAATGAATGTTATGTCATAAACAAAGCTCTAATTAGGCATTTTTAAAGAAAACACGCTATGATCTTTGGAATAATATAAAGCCTAAATTTGGATACATCATTCTATTTTGATGGAAATTTTACATTTTGATCCCAATGGATTAATATGGTAAATTTGATCCAAATGATAATGAATGTTTCTCCCTTGGTTATTCTACTACTTCCAAGGGATATGAAGCATTCATCGAAGTTCTATTTTTTTGAATAATCAACTCATGTGAAATTGGATAAAATATATCATTTTGACAAATAAATGACTTGATTTGAGGAGTTAGTAAATTCATTATAAATCATGAGACTATAACCAAAATTTTATAATAAAATAGATGATTGTTGAGAATATGATTTTGGAGACAAAATATCGTGTTAGATAGATACTAGTAAACCAGAAATTTTTCATCCTAGATATCCTAGTACCCTTAATGGCCACAACATATATTTGGTTCTAGAAAGTTTAACGGAATGCATTATGAGTCAAAGGACTATAGGATAATTTGTATAATTTTATATCATCTTATATCCATTACCACCCATAACAATAAAAATCCCTCTCTTGATAAGAGATTGGTTTTATTAATGCAACCAAAATGAAACCAGTTTAAAAGAAACAAGTTATGGGAACTAGTTACTTACAACTCACTCTATATGACAATATGAAAAAATGGGTTTCATGGATTAAAAATGATGATAATGGTGTTATCACTATAAATATTGATATATTTCAAGCAAAAGGGTAAAACCATGAGGATGTTATGAACTATGAATAGAACTATTCACATATATCTATATTGAAAGTTGTTAGGGTTATTTCATCATATGAACCAAATATGAATTAATCATTATATCTTATGGGTGAAAAATATACCTTTAAAAATGTTTTTCTAATGGTTGAAGTACTGTTTTTAATAAAATCATCATTAGAAAAATCCAAAACTACCTAATTTGATTTACCAACTTAGATAATATTTTATTGACCATAAATAAGAACCTAGTGCTTGTAGTGAACTATTAAGGACATTTCTTTTATGAAATGTTATTTTAGTAGGAGTGGAAGATCATAAAAATTTCCTAAAATAATATAATCTTTAGACATTTTTTTAGTTACCTATATATATTGATGATGGTAATTTTTGATCTATGAAAAAAAAATCTTATGTTTTTTTAAAAATCAAAATAATAATAATTTTATATGAGATTAATGGGTGAGTTTAATTAATTTCTAGTTCTTAAATTTTAGCAATTGAATTTTTGAATATTTTTAATCAATGTAAATACCTAATTTGTATAATTGAAATGTTTGAACTCAAAATATGTAAATAAAATTAAACTTCTATGAGTAATGATGAATTCATGCCTTGGTTAATACTGGGAAACCAGTTGACAACAAGATATAAATAGGAATAATTGGGATTATATTGTATATGAATTAAAATTGTCTAGGAATTATGTTTATGGTAATATTATATGAAATATTCTAAGCTAAATCTATTGAATATCATTTAAATGTTACCAAACTAATTTTATGGTATTTAAAAGGAACAAATTATCATTCCATAATTTTTCCTAAAAAGCATCATATTTTAATTTGATTTCATATTCAAATTCTTATGTTGGTGGTTATATACCATATATAAAGAATACATCAAGAACCATACATTTCTATGTGAATCACTAGTATCATTTTCTAGTATGAAAAAAACAATTTTAAGCTTTATATACAGCATAAGAAGAATATGTTGATTCTAGTTGTTGTTCACATGTGTTGTGGATGAAACTAGCCTTAATGGATATTTTATTCAGTTATAATCATTTATCAATAAAATGCGACGATACTAATTCTATAATCATTTCAATGAATTTGATAAATCATTCTATGATAAATGTTATATATATTAGGAATCATTTCCAGATAAATCATACTGAAAAGGTTATATTACTCTTTAGTTTATCCATTCTAAGATCCAATAAAAAAAAATTTAATCTCTTTCCATGAGATTGTTTTGATTTTATTAAATGAGACATGTAGTTATTTAATTTAAATAAGTTTATTTTCTTTCTTTTTTACTTAAATTATTATTAGTTATTAATTTATTACTATTTTAATGCTTCATAATAATTATGTGAATTTATTTAGATTTATTTTATTTTTAATGTTCATTCAAAATTTATATTTAAATATGATATATTGTTTCTTTTTAGTTTTTATTAATTAATTTATTTTATTATATTATTGATCTGAAGTTCAGTATTGGCTACGTACCATTTTTAAAATCATGTCAATGAAAAAAAAATTTGAATCATGCCTCGAACCTTTTACCATTATTGTATGTTACTTATCTAAAAATCCAAATTCTCACCATTTTATACATCCATCTATCATGATTCACTTTCAAGAATCCACTAATATTTTTTATGGTAATTTCCATGAATGGATGTGAGGGATGTTCATTTTCTTCATATAAATCTACTTTGAATGGTGAACCACACATTGTACTATCATGAAAGAATATGCATATGGATTTGTTGAAAAGTAACGAAATGAAAATGAACAAAAAAAATTAAACATGTTATTAAGATAAACCATAACCATATTTATATTTATAATACAATATATAATCCTTTTAAATCATCTTATTGATAGCCTAGAATAATTAGGATGAAGGCACAAGAGGGGTGAATTGTGATATTTAAGAAAAATAAAAAAATTAAAACAACTCTATTGATATATAGTGATTATATCTACCCCACAAAAAGATGAGTATGCAGTAGAAATAAATAAATAAAATGACAATGTTATGTATAGTGATTCATGACAAAAACATCCCCCATTCCACTCGACCAACTCTCTATTTATGTGCTTGGTGATTTTCACTAGAATTTATATTTTTTGTTTACTTCTACAACTGAGTATAGGTAGTTGATACATTTATAAAAAACATTTTACAAAGGCTTATGTTTCATTTTCTTAGAACTGTAAATCCACAGCATAGTTTGATAATATTACACTCATTCGCCTCTATGATTTGGTCTATGTAGCAGATACTACAATGAAATCAATAAAGATTTACTTTTTGGATAAAACACAGTATTATTATAGTTTCAGTAACAAATGGAAGTTGTATTTGAACTTCAATAATGAATAGTAGTAGAAAAATAATCATCAATGATGCATGGGAAGATGAGTAATCATATATGTATCAAAATTGTAACACCAAAAAATGATTTCTCAAAAATACATAAGAAGATTAAACGCGAAAATAATGAAGCACTAACTATTATAGTTGTGAGTCGATCAAATAAATCAAAACATTTGTTTATCTATAATGTAGTTTGAATACAATTACAGGTTGCTTTTTACTTGAACATAACTCTTTATTTTTTATGAATATTTCTATATTTTTAATATTAATATGTCGATATTTATCATGTCATTTGAATAGCTTTTAGGCAAAAATAGATACATACGTACTTCATAATAAATTTGGAATATTTGAATTCAAATCATTCAAATAAAATCATAACATTCCTTGGAATTTGGAACAATTTAATCCATTGAAAATGATCCATTGAATTAGTTGTAAAATTGCATTAAATAGATATTTAATTTTGATGAGACCATTGAAGAAAAAAAATAATATATCTTAAATTTAAAAATCCAGCATTCATCAAGGAAAACCTAGGGTTTCTTTTTATAGTGACTATCTCCACAAGTACATTTGATTATAAATGTTTGGTAGATATACGATATGTTTTCATCAAATAGAGAGTTTCTTCTAAATGTATGGTTATTAATCCATAATTTAATAATAAAGTAGTGTTCATAATCCATATGTTTTACTCCAAATGTTGGGTTCCCAAACCATATATTACACTTCAAAACATATGGTATCAATATTTTTTAGAAATTACATTGCAAACATATCATAAATACTTAATTTGATATCCTTCCACAGATAAATAAAATTTGAAATCATATATAATAAAATCAAATATTCAATGAAATATAATATTCATGAAAATAACTTAAACAAAAAATTAATAGAAAAATTAATGTGTGGTGTTTTGAGAATTGAAATAAAAAATAAATTAGTGAATTTTTTTAATCAATAGATGCTAAAAAATATCCCCCATTTTTATTATCACAAATACCATAATGAATATTCTAATTAAAATAATTTGAAATGATTAATGTTTACACATACAAATATAAATATATTATAATCAAATTTATTCCCATTAGAAATATATACTTAAGATGAATTTATCCCACATTCAAAAATATCTCCCCAAAAAAGATTCTAATTTATATGGAATGTATAATAAATTTCTCGTAAATTTCCCATAAATTTCTTCTAATTTTAGAAATAAAGAAGAAATTATGAATGAATTTGTAGTATTAAAACATAAACACAAAATATTTCAATAAATTGATACACTATAATATGTAAAAATAATAAAATGCATATATAAAGGGAATTCAAGGTATTAAGAAGGTTTAGAACGATTATATGAATATTAAAACATCAAAACAAATTCAGATATATTAGATAATACACTTTATAGATGTTATATTCATCATTGAATATTTTTATATCTATTATATAGTGAAAGAGATGAAAATAATTTAACAAATAATGATTTTTACTCATCAAGATCCATGTTAGTAAAAACAGATCTTATAAGTGACACACTTTGAATTATCATCTCCATGTTAAATTCCTCAAATATTTCTTTTAGAAATCGAACTTTATTTCACATTATGATACTCCCTTTGATGTGTACCCAAAAGACAAATTAAATATTTTTTTCAATTCTTCAAGCGAGTTCTTATACACATTCTAATCAGTATGGAAGATCATTATTTCTTAATTTAATTTATTAACCATAAATCGAACACCATCCAAAGATCATCCACCTAAAAACATTTGAGATGATGAAAATTTATGGTTATTCAAAACCATGAGCTTCCATGTCTTATACCATTTTATATTCAAATTATTCATCGAAATAAGACACTGTCTATTTTACAAGTTGATTAAAAGAAGGATTTGCTTTAATTTTCATTAGAGAAATATTTTTATCTGAACGTGAAGTTCTCCACCACATCATTTTTCTTAGAAAGAATTATTCAAATGTCCCTGATATTTATATTTTAATGAAAAATTATAAAAAAAATATAAGGTGTTACATGTATAGTATTATAATGTTCTAAAGATAAGATTATACAATTCATTCTGATATTTGAGAGACAATACTTCAGATTTTGGTGTAGAAAATACTGATTATTCCATTCAGATATAAAATTTTGAATAAAATATTGTTAAATGAAAAAAATTCTGAAAGAATATGTTATGTAAAATGAATAATTTTTTATGAGCATGAAATTTAAATTCGATTAAATTTTAGAATATAAAAATGAATAGTTTTTCATTAATTAATTTTTTAATTAAAATGATCACTATATTTTATAAATACTTTTTAGAGAAAATTATAAAAAATAATATTCATAAAAAGTTTACTATTTTAGAGCATTAGTAAAATAATTCAATATTAATTTATATTTTAGTATTTAATTTCTTACTTCAAATAGTGATATCGTATTTAACAATTAATCATATTATATCTCTCTTACCATGAATAATAAATTTAAAAGAGTTAATATATATATATAAATATTTTATTGAAGTAATTCATGTATTATTTTTTCCTGCTCAAATAATTTTCTAGTAATGAACTACTTCAGAGTTCATCACTCTTTTTTAAAGAATATAAATGTCCATATAAATTTCCGAAGACCAAAAAATTATGTAATGATGTTTTTTTGTAGTGTATTCCAATAAATCATAAAATACATGTTCATCTTTCTATCCATATGATTTTGGAAGGGGCAGTTATAGTAGTTAATGTTTTAGTGAACATAATTCATTTTTTTAGTATAGATTCTAGAATTAAAATTTGATAAATAATTTGAATAACAAACATGTTTAATGAGAAAAAAAATTCTATAGAGAAAATTAGTTTCAAAATTTACATTAATAAAAAAAATAAAAAAAATTAGCAGTGAACATTCTTCTATTATTTTATATAAGAACAAAAAAATTTATATTTTTTGTCTTTCAATATTACTAGTTATTCCATGTATTCCTTTGTGATTTTTATTTATACCACTATTTTGATTTAAATTAATTTATCCTTTGAAATAAATACTAGAACATTGTTTTAAACTATCAAATTTGTCTAAAAATTCAATAATTTTAGTTTCACGCAGATCACACATTTTTTTAGAAGAACTATATTTTAATGTGGAAATTTTTTAGAAAAAAAAATATTTAAAAAATGAAATAGAATTATAATATTTTTGATCATTGTTATGATCTTTCATTGTTGAGTGAAATCTATCATTATGAATAACGAAATACTTATTAATTTAATTAATAATTTTTTTCAATATTAGAGTTGTGAGATTAAGAAAATATGACATCATCATTTTAAGACATAATACATTCCATCTGATTTGTATTCTCATCATCAATGTTTATGGTAGATTCATCATTTCAACCAGAATAATAACTCCATGTAGCCATCAAAATTTTGTTTAATTTTATTTTTAATCTTCTCTATTTTAATCTTTGATTAAAGGAATGTTATACTTTTTGTGAGTTTTATTTTCATTTATAGCATATGTATTATTTAATCCCTTTCATTATTTAATTTTATAGTTTTCCAAAACTTTTTGGAAAATGTAATAAATAAATACCAGAATCTAAATAACTTGAATCAGATATTTCATCCATAGTATTTTTGAGAGAATCTTCTTCATATTTGATGTTATTTTGTGTTTTTTCCACCATCTTAGTTGAATAAATCATCAATGTTCCAATTATTTATTTTATATATTATTATGTTTCTATTAAAGATTGATTTATACCATCATATATTCCATTCCACATAGAATTTAAAACTATAATAACTTTAAATGCTTGATATGTTATAGGTATTGGAGTTCCCAAGGATAAAAATTTACTAAAAGGTTCATTCAATATCAAATTAGTTTGATATATGTTCTCTTAATCATATATTATAAAAATATAAAATATAAACATTGTATTACTGTATATTAGTTTTCAATAATTATCAGTTCTATAATAGGAAATAGAAATAGTCTTCCACATCTTATATATAGTCACATATAGAGAAAATCATTTAAACTCATCAGCCCCTAAACCAAAAATAATAAAATTCATTGATTTTGTATTAAGATAATAATCTATATCTTAAGCATCAAAATAATTCTCTAGATCATCTATAGAACCTTCATGAGGATTTAAAACAATTATATAAACATGTATTCTAGGAATTTCTAAATAAATATTTATGTGTTCTTTCCAGTATCCATAATTATAAAAATTAAAATAAGGATACCATATCAACAACATGCCTTCTCTAAGATCACCCATTTCATGATTTTACATTAGTTAAATACTTATACATGACTTGTTATAGCCAAAATATTCCTTTTATATATCAAAAGATCCCAAACAATTAATGCACATTATAGGTTCAAACAGAAAAAACAAATTTCAAAATATATTTCAGAAAAAAAGTACATGTTCTTGTTTTACATGTTAGTATTTTATAGTAATAGAAATAATTTCTATGATTTCCAACAATAGAAATGTATCCAATGAAAACCACACTGATACCAATAATATGGTCTGATTGAATATGGTGAAGACATAAGAGTGGTTAATTATTCTCTTTAAAAAGGTTATAAAATTTGAAACAACCCTCTTTATATGCATTGATTATTTGCTTCATTCTTATAGATGACTATATAGTTGAAATAAGAGAAGAAAATAACATGATTATGTATATTTTTTAGGATAGAAAGATCCCCTAACCCACTCCAAAAATAATCTATCATTGTGTTTGGTGATTTTCACTATATATTTATTTTATCATGGAATTATAAAACTAGTTATAGGAAGTTTACAATATTACAAAAAAAAATTACAAGGCCTGATGGTTGTTTTATAGGGAACCATAAATCCATATCATATTTCTAAAAAATGATACTCTTCCATTACCATGAATTATATTTTGTAGCAGATACTCCAATTAAATCAATTGATATTTATTACATTGAGAAAATATATTATGGTTAGAATGTCTCTATTAAGTAAAATTTTCATTTGATCTTCAATAATAAAGTGTTTCATAAAAATAATCTTCAATGATATGAAGACTTATTTTATCTCGTGATAATGAAAATGAAATGAAATTTAATAAACACATATATCACTACCTTGTAACATTGACCAAAAAATTGTCAAACATAAAGAATAATATATAACAAGAAGATAGAGTAGTAGTGAGAGAAATATCTACGAGTTGAATAACTAGATCAAAACGTGTATGTCTCCAAAATATATATCTATAGTAAATGATACATTGTTATTTATAATCCCAAAACTGTTTATTCTTTATGAATATCAGAATATTAAAAAGTTAATGATGTCATTGTTTATCCATTCCAGTCAAAAATTATATCCTAACTACTCTAGAAATACATCATAATAAATAAAGAATATTTTAACGCAAATCATTCAATTTGATTCACAACATCCTTTTTATATATGAATTATTTAAACCATTGAATATGATAAATTTAATCATTATTGAAACATAATTAAATAGATATTTATTTTATGAGATACTATTTCAGAAAATAGAGAATATATCATAAATTTTAAACTCTTTCATTTGATATAATGCATTAGCTAAAGATGAATTTAATTTCATCATGAGGCGGTAGTGTGCCGTATACAGAAGCGATGTTGTCATATCCCCAACTGAATGGGAAGTAAAAAAGAATATATGATATAATCACTATATATGAATAATTATGTTACAAATAATATATATATATATATATATATATATTATTTAGATAAATCAGCATACCATACTGTGAGAGGTGGTAAAGTAATAACAAATGACTTCGATTTTCTAGGCGGTTGTATGTTGTACACCTGAACAATGATTTAATAACCCATATTATAAAAGTGGATATGATTTTAAGTCATGAACATGTTATAAAAACAACTCAATATATGGATGATACTAAGGATATTATATCATTGCAGAATAATAATAATTTACGAATGTTTATATATAAATATAATTAAGATGCTCATTGAAGAATAATACATCTTCTTTAGGTGTACCACTTGGGTTTGTATGAGGCCTTCCAAAGATGGATTTCATCCAAAATTAAGGATTCATGGTCATGGGGAGGGTAGTTATGAAATTATATGGAATTTATTGGAACAAAAAATTTGTATAAATGTTTGAAAAATAATGTTGAGGGGTTTCGTTTTAGAAGTGGGGGAGAGGACAAGCTTTGTATTTTTATAAATAATTGAGTGATACGACGTTTTTCATATGTTACAAGGGTAAAAAATAGACTATTATAAAACCATATTAGTTTAATGGTAGATATATGGTCACAAAATATTTCTTATACAATTAAATATTTAAATTTTACCCTTATTATTTTAGTTTAACCCTTGATAATCATATTTTTATCATAACTATGGTAAATAATTTTACTGCATTCAGTTTTATTTTTTTTCATAAATTAAGTTTACTTTATTAGAAATTAGGAATATTATTTATTTAAAATATGTACTCCATTCATTATAATTAAAATTATAGTATTTTATAATGTTCATTTAAATTAAATTCCCCAGACGAGTTGCAAAATCTACTTTTTAATGGGAAAATGTTCAAAAGATTACAATGTTTTCAAATAAAAATTCATTATTAAAATGATTGAAATGACATAAATTTTATTACATAATATATATAAGTTATCTAATATGAATTTAAAACAAATTAAAATATAATTTAATATTATAATTTATTTAAATGAGAAGACATTTTTCAATTAAAATTCATTATTTTCTACTATTCATCAAAAATAAGAATCTTTTCAGAAAATTGAATAAAATTAATCATAATAAAATATTTATATACCAATTTGAAAAATAAATTTTATTTTTTTATCATTTTTTTAAAAATTTTAGAAATTAATATTAAATTATGTGTGAAAAGCATGAGTGAACTATCATTTCAAAAATACAATTTTCCAGAAAACATTTAATTTTTTATTTTATAGGCTTACTAATTTATTTATAATCTATTATTTAATATAGAAACTGTAAACTATATATTTTAATAATTTAATTAATCTTATTCTTACACTCTATTCCAAAAGCTATGATATAAATTTCATATTAAATAATTATAATAATAGTGTCTTATTGTTGGTAAAACTCGACATTGCGTGTAACGTAGGCATTCAAAAAAATTATTTGTCTCATGTAATGAATCAAAATCTCAATATTTAATTTATAGAAAGATAAACTATATTTTATTTTTCTCAAAAACTATCAAATAAGTTGTTCTTATTTAAGAATTTTTGGTTGTTAAAAAGGATATAATAATCTATATTTTTTAAAATATATAAAATCATTTCGTTTTTTCATTTATCATTTTTTTATGTCAATATAAGATTCATTTTATTTTTATTTTTAAAATAAATATACATATTGTAGATGATATCATAGTTTAATAAAAGAAAATAATAAGATAAACATAATTTCAATAATATTTAAAAATAAATTTTAGTTAAAATATACACAATTGTCATATCTAATAAATATCATAGCTATGACATATATATTTCATAGAACATAATCATTCATAATTATCAAGGAAATTATTATTACTATAGAAATTACAAATAATGTTACCTAAAAATTATCATTTCTTTATATTCCCCATTAAATAGTATAATTTTAGAAATCTCATATAAATATTTTATGTATGCGTTCTTCGAATATGAGTATATAAAATAAATAAAAGTATACCTTTAATAATAATTAATAAATAATGTACAAATAAGAATAATAATATATGTAATATGATAATAAATATTTATCAAGATTTATTTTAGTGTTATAAAATTGTGGTACCTATTTATTATATTTGATAGTTTTTTGATTAGTATATAGTCATTATTGTTATATAATTGATAGATGAAACAATTTTTTACATCTATAGATTATTTATTTATCATTATAAATTTTATAATTATATAGAAATATATAATAACAAGAAATTTTGAATGAAAATTTATTTATCACTCATCCAGATGGAATAATATTATTCCTTTTATTAATCATATTTATATTTATTATAAAAATAATATTTTATCTATATATTTCAACTATTAATATTATATTGAATAATAATAGAATTTTATTTTAAATTTATAATTCGTAGTTATATTTTATGAAAAATTACAATGTCGATGGTTTTATGAAATCTAAAATACAAAATTTCGGACTATTTTTATGCATACAGTTTTATTTAACATCATTACACATATTAAATGTTTAATATCAATTTGAATGGTGTATTATCATGAAATGGTACGTTAATTTATGATGACGTTACTAGAAAAAAAGAATGACATGAATATATTAATGGATCCTTTATGAATATTGTGCATCATACCAAAACTATTTTAATAAATACTTTTGGAAAATATATATTTATCTTAAATAAAAGATGAATTTTATAATTTTAAAGAAATATTTTTTAAATTAGTGCATCAAAATCGTCTACGGGTGGATTTATGATTTTTTTTAAAAAATTGAATTATTTGCGAATATTAAAAAATAAAATTTTAATGCGTACTATTTGTTTAATTAAGTCATTATGATCTACAAATATCCAAATAATATATAAAAAATTATAATAAAATTTTCTTAAAGAGTTAGATATCATATATATTATTAATAAACATAATTTGAAAACCTATAAATCAATTTTAAAATCTTCAGTTATAATTTATTCGAATAGAAAATCATTTTGGAATCATTATATTTAATAAAATATTTCAATGATTCTGTTCTTTTTTTTGTAAATTTAATTTTGAATAATATATTTTTATATATGAATAAAAATTAAATTTTATATGAGTCAACACAATTCATTGCCTTGATCTTTAAAAATTAATTGTTAAACACATTATTCATAACTATTCATCCACTTATCTATATAGTCGGCCTCCTCCACTCAATTCAACTCACGTAAAAAATTTATTTCAAAAGGAAATGTATTCCAAAATCCAACTCTAAAAACTCCAAGACACATTCGTAAGTCCCTAGTTTAAAAAATGTCTCCCTCCCCTCTAAAGATTTAGACTCGGTCTAATAGCGACATCCTAGAGAGAATGGTAAGGGTTTAAAATACCATATATTATTATTTCAATTAAAATAATACCCCTTCAATAAAATAACTAATATTTATAGTTATTTTTAAATCTAGTACATTTATACAAAAAATTATTTTGAAAAAAAATATTATAAATTTTATCCCTTCTTTTTATCTCTCTTGAAAACATTATTCACCCATTGTAGGTATGCACTATAAAAGAGAACAATGATGTTTTATTTTCACTTATTCCTTTCATAAATATTAATAAAAATTGGTTTCACTATTAAATATAATATTTAAAATAATTTAATTTCATTATTAGGATCCTTGAATGAAAAAATTTAAATGATAAAAATTATATTAAAATGAAATAGTCATAGTCATTTTATCCATTTCAAAGAAGCTTATAAATAAATTCGTGTCGATTTTGATAAATTTTGAAAATTATATATTCCAATTGAGATATATTCCTTCTGGAATTATACATAAATATACCATCAAACATTTATAGACTATAAAACCATTTTATAGTGATCATTTATTATTACAATTACATAAAAGTAAATTTGAAATAAAGAATTGAAGCACCTCATAACTGTTGATGTGAATAATATTATTTTTTAAATTTAATAAATGATAAAGATAAAAGGACTATAAGAGATGTAATAATTGTGAAAATTGTTCAAAATAAAGTAATTTATAAATTTAACTTAAATATCAATGACTTTAGGATATTATAAAAATATAATAAGGGCTTGATATATAAAGTTTTCTTTCAAAATTTTCATCCTTCAACAAATTTTTTCTCTATCAGCTATCTCATTGTCTAGGTCATATCTAAAATGTATAAACTATAAACCTTATAGTTTCCCATTATTGTTTAGTTATTTTTTTCCCAAAACCTCATTTACTAATTTAAATTAAAAACTAGAATTGTTCTTAATGGGATTCCCCCCACTCTCTTTCTCCAACTTTAGTTAAATTTTTTATCACACTCTAGATATCCATGTTCTTCTTATTACTTTTTATGTTCCCAATTCATTTTTCAATAAAAAAAATTTTCCCTTATTCTACTGAGGATATAATTTCCTCTATTGTTCCGTTCTTATTTTCTCTTTAATTCAAATCCAATGATGTTTACAAGGAAAACATTATCAATTTCATTATTTTTTGTTCATTTATTACTATGTTTTTCCCTCCACCATTATTCATACATTTATGGACTATAATTTAACATTATTTATTGTTTTTACCTTTTATCATAAAATATGGAATATTCCCTTCTCAATTTGGTTACCTAGAAGATTAATATTTTTTAAGATCTATGTAAATTGTATAGAACCAATTTTTTCTCCGAGGATTTTTTACATGTTTACACTTGATGTAAGATTTATTGTTTCATGTGGAACTCATATTCATGACATATTATTTTGTTATTGGTGGAATCATAAAAATATATCTACCTAATAAATTGTTTAATACTTTATATAATTTGAAATCCTTATGTGTGGGAATGATGTTGTAAAATTTTCCAATTACGTTATATATGGACATGATGTGATTTGAATTATCCCTTACGTTTTTATATCTTATATCATATTTTTAACTTATTTTTATGATAATATTACATATGTTTGTACTACATTATTATGATTCTAAATATTACCACATAACTTTAAAATCTATTTCATAATCCTTTTTTCAATGTGATGGATTTCAATCATTCTCATTTATTCTTCTATGTTATTATTATTTACTCTTATCTCCATAGTTGGATTTTAATCTCATCCATTTATATTATTCATGTCTTTAGGTTATCTCATGATGTGATATGAATATAATGATCACATGGGGAAAATTTTGATAATTTAAATTAAAATAAATCACAGTTTATTGAAAAATGTTTTATTAGGTATCTAATCACTCATTGACACTGGACCACTATATTTCAATGTGTGTTTTATATAAATTCATCATAAAATTATTTAATATTATTTGAATCATAATTTTTGTGATACTTTTTATAATATTTTGGAAGCCTTTCTATTGGGATGGTAAAATAAATAAGAATTGAGTATTGATTCTCTTAGGACCCTACAAACATGCATATGTCATATTTTGTACCTCCCAGAACATGATCCCATGCAGATTTCCCTATGTGTGACTTAGGCTAATTTTGTTATCATTACACCACAAACCCCATTTTCATGTAGCTTTCATGCATGATATAATAATAATTATCATATTTCACACCTATACTACATATGTGAACAAACTTCTATTCCAAACCCTGATTCATCAGTGTCCATATATTTACCAATAAATAAAACCCAGATGGATTCATTTTTTACACAATGGATGATGTTTAGAAGATGAAGGGAATCCTTGAGTGGATGGACCTCATCATTCCCATGTATCTGAATCCCTTTTAGGTATCTCAATGAAGCTTAAAACCAAATGTAATTAACCAAAATTGTAATTTAGTTACCTTGGGTTTTAAAATATTGAAACCATTTTGTAATGTACACTTCTTATAAATCCTTTAGGACTAGAGTGAAATAACATGGCCTAAATATAGTCCACCTAGGTGACACATTTCCCTTTTCCCTTCACATCAGAGACACCTCACCCGAGTATTAACCACTAGAGACCAATTCACAAAAACTAAAACCTGGAGAACACATCCCCATATGCTTAATAGGGTTTCAAATTCTCCCTCCCCAAAATCACTATGGTGGACCACCCCCTAGGAATTCATGTTATAGAAAACCCTCACCCTATCCTACTACAATAGAATAATATTTACGCTACCATGTAACAATATAAATAACTTCTCTCTACCGAATTCTAGTGTTTCTAGTTCACCCTTCCATTTATTGGGAATCCAATTATCCCATGTATCTCTATTGTGTAAACAATTGTATAGTCTTCTATTATAGGCCTATATGAGACTAAATCAAGTACATATTTAACTCATGTCTCTTAAATAGGCTAAATAAGTTTCTTAATTGATCTATTAGACACTTCTGAACCCAGGTCAACCAAATACTGAGTGGGACTCCACTTAGATTTCTTCATTTATCCTAGGGTTGAATGATAGGGTTATGAACAATAGTGTACACACTATCAATGTAATGACACTAAACCTATTATAATAGAGAGAGAAATTATCCTCTTTATGTTCTCATATATACTTGGAATCAAATTATGAAGGACATAGTAGTTATGAATTTTTCCAGAACCAGATACATAAATAATAACCATTTTATATTGGGACTAGAAAATAAAATATATCTTGTAAAAAAATAAAACGCTCAAAATCGTCGGAAACTCGTTCAAAAATATTCATCTTCAAAACATAGGGAAAGTAAACAAATAATGGGAGATCTCAAATGCTCAGTAAGATTTAAATAAAGTATAATGTTTCATGAATTGGGACATAATAATCAATATAGAAATATAATTCACTAAAAACATATTTCATTTAAATAACTTATATGAGTTAATAGCTACAACATGATAAATATTGAAATTTGTGTAACTTAAAATGCATGTCATTTAATTAATAAAATTAGAATAGAATACACCCATAACTAATATGATAATTAAAACATCAAGGATAGTAATACATACTAAATTCACAATGATGGAAATTTATAATTAATGGACAATATGATCTCAAGCATCTTGATACCTCTACTAACAATTCCTTTTAAAAGAGTGTGTAAATAATATAGATAAAACCCCATTTAATATTGCCAATATAATTTGTCTCATGGTAGCTATTGATGCATCGAGGGGCTAAATCATTCCAGGTCTCACTCATCACTGCAGGTCCAACACATTCCTCGCATATCAAATAGTCTATTTAATTCATAAAACTATAACTCATATCATTAAATATCTATATTGACTAAAGGATACAAATATATTAATATTTACCCATATAATCATTCAAAGTTAACATAGTATGTATGAATTTTATACATTTTACGTATTTATATCATACATCATGCTAGAGTGATTATATTTAATAAAAATTAATATCTAATGATATATTATTACATTATTGTGATTTTTTCATGAATAAGTTAACAATAAAAAAAGAAAATGAGATAGTACAATAACATTTAACACATGGTAACATTCATGTAAAATCCTCATTGATGATATAATTCAAATTGAAACATAAAATAACGTTAATTATAATTTAATAATCATATTACATGTCAAATTGGTAGTATATTGAACCCATTAAATTGAATTGGTTCATAATAAAAAAATAAATCTCAATGGAATGTAAATTGAGATTTAATCTCTTACCTGATGCTTCTTTTTGATTAAAAATTATTTAACCTCATTTAAATCACCATTAAAAAATTTATTAAATTATAAATATATGTATTAATATTTATAATATATTATAAAAAAATAATATAACATCTTATTAAACATTAATTATTAATATTCCATTATTTTCATTATTTTGAGTGTTAATTGCCTTGTTTTCTCAAGCATATTACATCATGAATGATATGGTTCTGAGTAATATTATATCTTTATATCATCTCTAAAATAGTAATCACTTAATATTTACAAATCACTACGTAATTTTATTTAACCAATCATGATTGATGGTTATTTAAAATGAAATACATTATGACCATAGAGACGATAGGTCTTATGTATGCCAGATTAACATTTATAATTTTTACCAATCATTAGGGAAATGATTAATTAATATTTTACCTTTATAAAAAGATATTAATATCAATAATACCACATTATATATAAATATAAATCATAAATTTCTTTTGGTGATGAAAACAGCTTCACATCGCTTCACAAAGGTCGTAGTCTTCATATAAATGAATGATGCTATCATGTTAAAATGAGTGAAAAGGAAAAATAAAAAATGATATATATTAGCTATCTATAATTATGAATATATCATTAAATTAATTATTATAGAATTTATAGATCATATAATCATTAAATTCATCTTTAACAACATCCATTTTAAGCAAAAGTGAAAGATGTGTCACATCACCTCGTGAGTCGGTAGTATACTGTAAACTTGAGAAACATTATCATGTCTCCTATGAAATGGTGGGAAAAAATATAACTATTATTTAGTGACTAAATAAGTATAAATATGATATAAATATCATATATATATATATGCATTATATATGTCCTCATACCCAACCTTGAGAGGTGGAAATGATAAGATGAACAAAATATTTTCATGAGGAGGTATTCTGATGTTCACATGAATGGTGTTTTAGTTTCGAATTTGAAGGAAGTGAAGATAATTTTATATCATGAACATATTATAAAAAACATTCCAATTTTCAAATTTTAATAAAATTATTATATCATCATGGTTTAATAATAATTGAAGGAGGTGCATAAGGAAATAAATTAAGACGCTCACTAAAAAACACTACCTCATCTATCGGTATCCTCCTTATGTTTTCACTAAAGAGAAAAAATGGTTGGATGTATGCCCAATCAAAGGAATGTAGGATTATATGGGGGATTTTTTGAAGTTATTTTCATACTTATTGTATGAAACAATGTGGATTTAATATTTGAATAAGTGAGGGGAGTGAGTTACCTTTAATAGTTGAGGAGGAGTTGAATTTTTTAAAATAACTATGTATATTATCTATTTGTTGGTCTATCATACTTCATGAGTCCTAAGTGTAGCACTACAGTTTCATGTAAATAAACCTTTTGTTATTTTTTATTTATATAAAATTTATGGGTGATGTTTTTGTGGGGTTGGAGAACTTTTCAAACATTTTGTGTATTTTCTAAATGTGGACGGTTTGAGCACAATTTGTTGAAACTGTGAAACTCTTATAGGAACCCATGAACAGTGAGACATGGGATAATGGGTTGGTTCCCAGTTTGGAACATAATTTTGAAAAAACATGCACATACCCATTATATGTCTATCAAAGTGGGATAGATTTATTTTATATTGTTGGTGCATGATGGTCTATCCATGAGGGCCATCCATGTATGGTTCTCCTTAAAGAAGAGGTTAACACACTATTAGCATACTAGTTTCTTAACAATGCACAGTTTAAATGTGAGATCCATAAAATGTGAATTTCCCTCATTCTTAGTTCTAAGCATCTCTTTTTTCTTCCATTACATCCCTATCTCTATAGTTATTCCTTCCAAAGGTTTTGAAACATTCCCCCATTGAATTAAAAGTGATCCAATGGAATTTAATGGTGGATTAAAGCCTGATTCACTTGGTAAGTCCTCATTTGTGGTAGTTTTTCATGATTTTTTATATACACATTCCATCAAATCTCAGATTTTTAGATATAGTCAGATGATGATATATATAATGTTATTGATTCCTATAAAGGTTATATTTTTCCTTGTATATTTTAGGATAATATATCAATAAATGACTTTAGTGATTTATCTCATTTTATGGGTGTTTTTTTCATTTTTCATTTTTTCCCTGATTCTCTAGGTATGTAGATTCAATCCTGAATCATCTTTCTATAACTATATTTCTTGATTTATGATTTATTTTTTGAATAAAATTGTTTGTGAAATTATTGTGAAAAGCTCAGTGGAATCTTTCTTTTGGGAGGATCTTCAGAATTGTGGAATTGTTGTGGGGGTGCATTAATAAATTTTTTTAAAATGTGGATTTTAAAATAATTTCTTGGGTTTTATTCATGGATAATTATTTTTGGAAGTGATTTCAATAAAAATATTTTTTTATTGAAATGGATTTGTCATAATTGTATTGGAATGGTCTTCTGGAACAAGTGGTGGTTTGTTTTCATGATTAATTTTACATGTATTAGTTAGAAATTGACTTTTTACTCGATTACCAAGTTGTAATAGAACATTTGAAACCGGTTGCCTAATGAACATTGCGTTATCGATGAGAGACCACTAAATTTAATGGAATTGTCAATAGGAAAGCATGTGTGGATGGGTGGATGTGTGGATCTAATGTATTTTACAAATTGTTTTATGAAATGGTCTAGATATCTATATTGGTTACAGTACATGTAAAATAGTTCTAGTTTGGAAAACAATTTTTCTGAAAAATGTATTATTTTGAGATGAGTTTGTTTAAATATTTTTTTAAATTTTTTTTTTGTTTAAATGAGCTAACAGGTTTTATCATAGTGTCTTGAGTTGGGATGTCATTTGGGGAATGCCTATTGTGTTTCATTACTCGCCCTACTTTGGAATATTTTTGCATTGTATGTATCGTCAATGTGGACACAGGAAAAGGTAAACTATCACATTCTTTAGTGTTTCATCAATATACATGGGTCATATAGTGGAGTTGTACCATGGAGCATTATTGGAGTAGTGGAGTTATGTATTTAGAGTCATCGGGTTATGTTTGTTTTTTCTTCTACTGTGTACTTTGTTTTTAGTTGTCTTCTATTGTCATACTCAATTTAATTTTTTTACATATCAATGGAAATACATTGTGTTGATTTACATTGTTATCATGCATCATGTAGTGGTTTTGGTTATGTTATGTTTGGTTGTGTTTACTATTTTTCAAATGGAAAATCTCCCCACAATAGTTTTAAAGCCCTTTATATTTATTACAAGCCTTTGGTGACTTAGGGATGTCATTTGAGGCCAAGTAGAAAATATACCTCATCTCAATCAAATAATGAGTGGCAGGATGTCACATGTGTTATCATCATGTTCAGTCCCTCAATTTAAAGTTGTATTAGACCTGGTTAGGCATTTCCTCGGTTATTTTTTCTCCATGTTGGAGTTGAAATCCATTTT
Organism: Viscum album; assembly: GCA_963277665.1. Classification (NCBI taxonomy): domain Eukaryota; kingdom Viridiplantae; phylum Streptophyta; class Magnoliopsida; order Santalales; family Viscaceae; genus Viscum; species Viscum album. The sequence goes on along the minus strand of OY728127.1, from coordinate 1,146,276,885 downwards.
TTTCTATTCCTAATATTTTGTTGGTAGAGAGGGTTAGGTTTGTTGGAACATGAACATTATAGCATAAAAACATTTATTTAACCTTTGAATGACAAACATAATGTTACAAAGGGGTTGGTTACATAAGCATTTTGGATAATCTTATAGGAATTGGAATCCCATTACCATGGGTTTATCCAATGAAATGTACACAACATTCATTTCAGAAATGAATTTCCATTGGGGGTGAATATTTAATTTTGAGTAATGATATATCATGTGGTGAAACATTTTTATTTTATAAGAATTTTTATATTCTTTTCAAATGTAATATATTGAAAAAGAAATGAAATTTTTATTCTAAAAATGTTTTGATTTTTAAAATAAAGATGAAATTTTCAAAATTGGTTGAATACAGAAAATGATGAATTTTTTAAATCAACACAGTTATATTTTTTATTTCATAGAATTCTATATTTTTAGGCCTTCAATTTATATAGAGTTATATTTATGCTATTTTTTTGTTTTAGAAAATTTAACTTGGTAGGAATCCTAGAATCCAATCATAAGAAGATGATGAGAATGTGTTTCCACTTGAACCATCGGTTAACCAACAACTAGTTTAGATTATTGTAAAATATTTTCATTTTCTGGATAGAGTGAGCTAACTGGCTTCAAGAATTCATGTGGATCACTCATTCCTAATCTATAATTAGAATCCACCCGTCTTTAAGGGTGATTCAGAACCATAGATTGAAGAGGTCTGTCTGAATACAATGAACCAAATATTCGATTTCTTTGGCACACCTATAGAGTTTTTGATCAATTTAAAAACATAATTGATGAAGCATCTTTCAAACAAGTGAAGTTGTTTAATTTTTTTGGGTAAATTAAATCATGTTATTGGTGATGAGGATTTGGATTAATTTTTCAAAAAATATGTTTCCTCATATGTTTAGGATTAAAATAATGACATACTTATTCATATTGAAGTAGGAATATCATTCTTTGATAGATTAAATGGATAAATTCAAGAATTGAGGCATTTTGTCACCCAATGTTGTTTCTAGTGCATCCTTAGAAGCAGAGATATTTTATTGGGGCATAGATAAAATATTTTCTCTAATTTATTCATTCTTTGTATAACAGAATATATAGTGATGCTCAATAAACAAATGGTGGTATAAGGGTTTATATTAGGAGATACATGTGGAGGTATTAGGTTGATACCTATGAGAAATAGTAGGAACTATAATTATGGTAGAGAGAGAAAGAGAGACACATATTTCTAGGGTAGGTGTATGGATCAAAATCATGCACCAAAATATGTATATCATCCTCTAGGGCCTAATAAAAAAGTTGGACGTTTCAAATGTGGTAATTTCAACCACTTGAAGTGAGAGTATATAAAATCACCTAGATCCTGAATCAACAACAACAATATGAGATATCTTTAATGCTACTATCACAGTCCTATGAGTTTTGGTGTTTACAACACTTTCCATGTGTCACGAAAATCGTACACATCAATGGGATGAGAGTATAAGAATAATACTCATCAGAAAACACAAATCTATCCATGGAAATCTTAGTAATACCATAAATCTTCATCAAGGGAAATCTCATCATGGTAATAAGGATCAAAGTGCAATGATTAAAAAATTATAAGATGCTGACTAATTTATTTCAGACGATCAATCTAGACCATCAATGTTGAGATGCGTGATTCACATGAATTATACACTAATATAATCTATTTTTTGAAACAGGTGGATCATATTCCATTATTTCTTCACATTTTTTTTATTTTAAAATTTCAAATGTTAATAGGTGTCCCTTTATGTTAAAACATAAAAATCATTTTTATTAATGAAATGGTTGATCCTTAAGTGTAGAAAATGTTCTATATATATATATATTGATGGAGATGAGTTGATATGGTAATTATCTATAATTGATATTCATTTATATTATATAATCATAGGAATTTATTGGACGATAATGTTTAGGGCTCACATGTATTGTTATACTTGAAGGGTAATTTTTACTACTGATGAAGGAGTCACAAATCAATTTAGAGGAGACCAGAATATAGAGGAAGGTGCAACGGGTTTTTTAGAGTCAACATTTGAAATGATCTCATTCCATTTGGTATCATTGAATTTAGAATTGATTAATGATATTGAGAATATTAGTTTTCAAGTGAATTTTTATTAGATTCGTGACGTTTTTTCAAATAATTTTTCTAGGATTCCACTCATATGAAATTTATAGTTTTTATTGATATCCACAAGCCCTTTTTACATTTCATCTTAGAGGATAGAAATAAATTAATTAGGGGAACTAATGTAATTATGGGAACAAAAATTTTATTTGAAAGAGTTGGATAGAATAGGGTTCATTCTATTGGGTAAGTCTTCATGAGAAACACCTATCTTATTTGTCAAAACATGTTGATGGAACTCTTCTATTGTGGGTGGATTATTATAACCTTGACCATGTTACAATAAAGAATCATTATCCATATCAATACATTGATGGTCTATTTGAAATATTTAGGGGATCTCATTGGTTATCCAAAATTAAATTGTGGCCCAGATTTCACCAGTTTTGCGTTCGAAAGAAGGATATTCAAAAGATAGCTTTCACATATAGATATTTAAATTATGAATATATGGTAATTCCTATAATTATTATGAATTCACCAGTGGTGTTTATGGGATTGATGAATCCTATATTTCAGTTATATCTTTACTTTTTATTTGAGGAGTTTTTTGATGACTTATTTGTGTTTTCGAGGACAAGTGATAAGCATGACAGGCACTTAGAGATAGTGTTGAGAATATTATGGGAACATAGTATGCATTAAAAGTTATCAAAGAGTTACTTTTGGGTAAAATTTGTACATTTATTTGGTCATGAAATATATTATAGAGAATTTTCTATCGATCTAGAAAATATATAATCCATTATCTCTTAGAAACTTCAACACATTGTATTCAAGATATGAAACTCCCATGGACTACATGGCTATTATGGATGATTTTTAAGTGATTTTTCATGACTATACTCACCTATTATTGCTTTAAAAATGAATAATGTTCCATTACTATGGAATAATAAATGTCAGAAAACTTTTCAATATCAATTGGTTTATATTATATAATTACCAATCTTGATTTTTATACAATTAGGGAAAGGGTACGTTGTTTATTATGATGCTTTGGGATCTGGGTTGGGATTTTTTATCATGAAGGGAGATCATGTGGATTCATTTGGATCATTGAAGTTATAGGTTCATATGAGGAACTACCCCACACATTATTTTGGAGTTTGTTACTGTATTCTATACTTTAAAAACTTCAACCACTTTGCAAAGATATTTAAAATTATTACATATCATAATATCAAGAATTATATTATCTCCAAAAGGGATTTGAACTTGAGGTAAAGTATATGGATGGATTGTCTCCAAATGTTTGACTTTGACTTGATTTATACACTGGGTAACGGAAATTTGGTGTCATATTCATTATGTAGAAATTCATATGTTCATATGGAAAAACCGGATCCATGTCAGCGGTAGTTGATATCGGTCACAACTCCCATTCACTTGGAGTGTAACGATCATAGTGAATCTGTGGTTTTATTTACTCTATTTTCATTATTGATTTTGTTTCAATTTTGTAAGAGGGCCAGAAATATAATTCTGAATGTGATGATGTAAGGACAAAACTCAATGGTTGGGAGACCATTGAGGGATAGATTATGGACAAGAGTTTAGTTTTATGGTTTATAAATCATGTGGTCATACATATGTCTTGACTGGAAAAAATTCATCATGCATATGACACTTCAATATTATTTATTCATCCTAAAATATAGAAGATGTATAAGGCATTGAAATCATGAATCTTTTTGGTCCGCATGAAAATGAATGTGTATGAGTGTTCTTTAAGAGGATTAACTTGTCAGTAGTTTAAGGATGAACATTAGTTAATAGTAGGTATGTTGTATTATTTACATATTCCCATTTTAAATAGTATTAAACATCCATTGATTTTATATTCAGTCTCCCAAGAATGGTTTAGAAACATTATTTCATATGTCTGATACTAGATCACCTTACAATGTAACACAATTTCATCATAATTTGTTAACATCATAGTGTAGAGGACATGTAAAAATATATATATCTAAAAAGTGTTAAATATTCATTGTGTACTAGTTTTTATAGCATCACACATAGATCATATGTGTACATATTTTTTCTATAAATCCATATAGAAAGCCCTTGGGAATCATTAGACTATGAGTTTGGCGTGTCATCCTTAGATTGATGGAAAATACAAACATATGAAATCATATTTGGAAGAAATGGTGCACGCTTGTGTGATGGATTTAGGTGGATTATGGAAAGATAATATACCATTAATGGAGTTATCATATAACAATAGTTATTAGGACTTGATACCTATGGCTACTTTTGTATTATTTTATGGCCATCCTTTTCATTATACACATTTATGGTGGAAATAGGTGATATATCAGTAGTTTGGCTTAGGCTTGTCCAACAAATAATAAAGAATCTAAATTCTGTGAATAGTAAGAGGATTTTGGGAATTTAAGGAATGAACTATCATATCATGAATGATATAATGTTACCATATCTTATGCCTCATATATATTATCTTTTTGAAGCTTATATGGATGGAGTTACTCATTTTATTGAAAATGATCCACTTATATCATTAGATATGAATAATATGGAAAATGATGGGTGACCTAACATTGTATTACCCTCGTCACATTCTAAATTTTAATTCCTTAGAGTGAATGGAGAGGGTACTATTAATGTTATTAATGATACATTAAAATAAAATAATGAAGGAAATATGAGGGTGAATAAGTAAAAGATAAAAATTTGGATGCTAATTTATGAGGTTTATAAAGTGGGTGAATATGAATCTATTTGTGGCTCCTTTAAAAGTAGGAATCATATGCCTAAACCATAATAATTCGTGGTGATATGATGAAATATTTTACTATTGTTGAAAATATCTTGAGAATTATTCCCGATAAGTTTGGTACCAATGTTTCATCCATCGAATATTGATATCATTTTTCTCCATCATTATATAACATTCATAGTACTCTAAATTATAATTAAATGAGAAGAAATAATTCCATAAAAGGAAATTAAAATGATGGTTGAGTAATTTCCTTCATGTTTTTCAAGAAGGGAATGTCAAAGAAGATTGTTGAAAAGGAAAAGTTGTGGTCTCCAAATCATAAAATGAGGTATGTAACAATATTGAAGAATTTTTATCCATTTTTCTAAAAATGTGAAAATTAGTACAAGAATTTATAATGGAAAAAATACACTAATGTTTTTTGAATTTGGAGTCATTGGGAACTTTTTGGGAATTTACCTTGAATAAATAATGAGGATGATTGTGATGAAGATGATACAAGGAAAAGAATATCATATAATAAAGATGGTGATACGTAAAAATATTATTCCAAGATGGGAGAAAAGAAATTCTCCCTATCCAAAAGGATAATATTTTAGTATAAAATTGATGAATATGAATATGTTGAAGCTAAATATGAAATTATTACAAGGGTTTATAGATAAATTATTTTCATTGTAAATGTTTATTGTGGAGTGTTCATAAGTAGTAGTTCTAAGGATGAAGAAACAAAGTTATAATTTCATCCGATGAGGTAAATTATGGAATTAGTTAGAAATATATTAATACTTCAAAACAAATTCAAGAAGCTGATCATGGAATTTCATATATAAAAATTGTCATCCAAAAGAGAAAGCTATGTTACTAGAACAGATTGATTATTTTAAGAAGTCTCTTCAAAAGTAAACCTAATAGAATGATCCTTATAATGTAATGTGAATATAAATGGTGGAAGACTTATAACATGTACATAAAATGTTTTTTAATGTTTATATGGAATATACAAGTTTCTAATACTCTATATCTAATGTTTGTGGTAAACCAAATAAGGATCAACAAAAGATACTCTAAAACATTGAAAAGTTAGTCTAATTTTCCCTTAATATTAATAGAGCTGACAAAATAATGTATGGCAGAAATCCAAACAAAATTAGATGGTCATATGTTTTTAAAAAGTATGATTCTCTAGAAAAATATACTACCATTTTGGATTTATAAGTATTTATGAAAAAATAAAAATTGATAAAGAAGAATTCATTTTTTAAGAAATTATATTGAACAAAAAAGGTTAGTTGTGAAAGATATGAAATTCTCTGGATATCATGATAGGACCACTACTCGGTTTGGAACTTACTGGGGTAAATATTATATTTATGGTTACATATAGTATTTTAGTGGATTTGGGATTGGGGATATTATGTATATCCTTACTAAAATCATTACAATCATCACATGAATTACTGAAGGAAAATAGTGAGGGGATGAAAATCATCTTATAAGAGGAAATATGAGAAGGATGTTTTTATTAAGTTCAATATGGATGTTTGGAATGTTTAAAAGAGATTCCAATCATTGGAAACTGTTTGTGAAACATGTGAAAAATCTGGGTATCCTGGAAAATGGAGTCATAGTTTGTTTCTAGAATAACAACATGTTTATAACTATTCTCATAGGAAGGATGTGAATGATGAACATAGATCAATAATATTTTTATAGAATCCTCTCTAAATGTTTCCAATTTTTATAACATTTGATCATGGATAGTGGGTGTACTTCTCATACGACTGGAGACATAAGATTTTGAAAGAATGTGAAATATTTCAATAGTAGAAATGTGACATTTTGAAATTTTGAATATCTATGAATCAAATTTGTTGGAACTTCTGATAATGGAGAGGAAAAATATAAATCCAAGAAATAATTTTTTTGATGTATTAATATTCAAATGGATCATTGATTCACACTTATTTGATGAGGTAAATAATGATTTTTTAAATATGGTTTTTTTGTGAAAATATAGGAAGATGAAAAGGTTGTTATGATATACCAACACACAAAATGAAACTACTTTCAAGTTGTAGAAGCTCAAAATTCTTATTAACATACCATGATGGACTAAAACTTGTGGTTTCATAGAATTTTGGTTGATATGCGTCAATGAATCATGAGGAATTTATCATATAGAGATAGTTTTTGAGATATTCCAAATATGTTAAAAAGAATATATTGGTGTTGTTATATTTTCCATAAAGAGAATATTACAAACAATTTGCATAGTGAAATTTATATTCACTCAACTAGACCCCTAAAACATATTGATTTTCATGTTTTTTTCCTAATTATAGAACAATAAACATTATGAGATAAGTACTTCAATTATTTCACTGATGATTTTACTCACACAAATTTGGTTATATATTTGAAACAAAAATCATAAGCTCTATAAATATTTTTTATAGTTTAAGGAGAATATATAAGAACAAATGTGGTTATTCTATGTAGATGTTGGGAACTGATATAAGTGGTGAAAAAAATTAAATATATCAGAAGTTACCTTCAAAAACATGGAATTTGGTATGGGTGCAGTGCACTATACACACAATAAGAAGATGGTCTTTCTAAAAGGAATAATATATGTTCTGTTGAGATAGGGTGTATAATGTTACCTGGGGATGCACTTTATCACCATTTCTTGAGGCATGTTATGAGAATAATTATTTATGTTCAGAATCGTTATATCTATAGTCTATATTTTGATATGACTCCTTATGAAATGATCTATGATAAAACGCCATGATTGAAAAACTTAAGAGTTTTTTGGAATCCCTACATCATAAATAATAATGGTAGAAACATCTTAAATTTTAATCAAATATGTTATCATAGATAATATCATGTATATGACATAGATGCAAGAGGTATTAGATGTTTTTAGACGGATATGGGAAGTATTTTTTATTTAGGTGATGTGAAATTATTGAAAAAACATTGGAAGATATTTCAAATTATGATTTTGGAACGTGAAGAGGGTTAATTAATTGTTGAATATAATTCTAATAGTGGATGTGGTATGAATTTGGAAGAGTATGAATCAAATATTTCTATAAAATAGGAAGAACATCATACATGTCATCTACAGATGAGGAAATAGGTGGAATTTGACATCATTATTAGTGATCAGAATCAAAATGATCAAATTACAATAACATCAAAGGTCGTCACACATAAATTTTTTTATTCAATAGTTGAGCTAAATGATGTAAATTATTATTTGGAATATTTATTTTTTATTTAAGATATGAATGAGGAATTGGATCATATTGAGTGGAATGATACATGGAAACTCGTACCCAAACCAAATTGAAAAACTTTCACTGCTACAAATTGGTGTTTTGCAAAAAGATGAATGAATATGGTAAAGTGAGATGAAAAATGAATGATTCGTATGAAATGGTTACTCATAAATTTAATGTGATGACATTGATGAAACTTTTACTCCCTTGGAAACATTAGAAACATTTAGAATCTTTTCTAAGATTACTACATGAATTAATTATAAATTTTTTTATATGGATTTGAACTCAGCAATTTCCAAAGGAGAACATGATAAATAATTTTAAAATAAACAACTCTATCGTTTTTGTATTGGGAAGGATAAACGTTATTTGATCAAATTGAAGAAATCTATATATCGTTTAAAATAAGATCCAATGGATGGTTATTTAAAATTTGATACTTACCTATGAAAAATAAACATTAAGAAAAAAAGTGTTTATAGTAATCATTATATTAATGAATGTCTAGATATTTCCATCATTTTTATTGTATATCATTATGAAATTATCTTTTCAATAACTGGGAAATAACATAAAAATTGTTTTCAAAAAAATTAAAGATGTTTTTTGAAATGTCCATGATGGGGGGAGATGAAATAAATTCTTGGTTTACAAATATTACAATAGAATAATTTTTTTTTCCTTTTTCATGAAATGTATGCTAAGGTATTTATCAAAAAATATTTTCATCAAAAATTAAAATCTGTTACCTATACCAATTTTTATATGAAAAAAATTGAATAAATAGGAAGATTGAAGTTGACTCTAAATAGTTTCAGAAACTTATTGGATGTTTCTATATATATATAACTACCTCAATACTATGCATTGTAAAATTTGTTACCTTATGTGGAAGATTCTAAAGTCATCCAAAAATAATCACATATATTGGTTTGAAAAATAAATCTAATATATTCCAAGGGAATAATAAATTATCGAATCTTGTATTATAGCACATAAGAAATTGATTTTTATGGCATAACACATTCAGATTTTGAAGGAAGTTTTGATGGTATAATATCCATAATTGGTGATGATTTAAATATGGGGGAAATATGTATATATTGGAATACTAATAAACATAAATCAATTAATATTTTCAAGGTAGAAGCTAATAATATTACAACCACCCAAGATGATACACAAATAATGTCAATAAAGACTCATTTGGTTAACCTACTTATTGAATTGAAGTTACCTTTCCTCATGGGATGTGATAAATCATGTTTTATAATCTTTATAATAAATACATTGCAACATTCTCATTCAAAACATATTGATATCAAATATCATTTTATTAAATTTAAAATTAAAATAAATGAACTAATGTAGGAGTATGTTCCATTAAAAAAACAAGGTGATTAAATCTTCATAAAACCATTACCAAATGAAGAGTTTTTAAGAAATAGTAAAACATGGGAACCCAACATATTTATACCCATGGTTTTTTTTTATTTTTCTATACACACACACATCTTCTATTTGGAAATTTATTTCAATCGTGAAAACAATGATTCATAAATATATCTGTTGGTATATGATAAACCTTTTAGGGAAGCATGTATTTAGGGGGAGTTGTGGATAATATGTGAATTCAACATGTAAGTGTGTGAATTGTTCTAACAGTTTGTTGAGATGGTTGTAGGAAAATTGTTTTTAATGGAATATATAAATAAATATATATCGAATTGAATATGATGTTGAAGGATTCATTAAAAAAAGTTTCATAGGACACATTGGTTTTTATATCAATTATTCCTGTTTCCAAAATGGAGTTCACACATGTAAGATTAGAATTGTTTATTAGTGATCCATATATTGGGGAAATAAATTTTAGTGGTTATTGGACCTTGGTGTCCAAAAAATTTTAAAGGGGGGATTTTTAGCAAGAAGTTGGGTGGAAGATATTTTTGGATGATGAAATAAAGTTTTGCTGATTGTATTGAATTTTTTTTCAATATTAAATCATGTCACTTTGTAATAAATGTTTTATAATAATCATATATTTAGACATATTCTGTATAAAAATTACTATTGGTTTTTGTTTTCTATTCTGAAAAAGTATTCATGATGAATTTGTTCTTTCGATGCTCATTTTTTCCAGAATGGATTTTCTTATCACTATGAGTTATTGTATCAGGCACTGAATTCAATAATAAATATGACGATGCATGATACATCATAATTTTTTGACATCATAAGTTTTCATATAATCTTGGGATACGTTAATTTTGAATAAAAGGGGAAGGGGATCTATTGATTTTAACAACTCACATGATGTTAGGATGATCATAAATGTTATTAATGTCATGAGGAAATCATGTTACTATAAAGAGTTTGTTGAAGAATAATATTTACTAAGTTATTGTTTTTGTGGAATTTTCCTCAAATGATCCATCAGAATGACCAATTAATTGAACTATTTCATCCAATGAATTTAATATTCCATAATATCAATCATGATTTCAACAAAAATATTGATGAAAGAATAATATGATAGAACTTTTCCATTAGATGTTGTGTGCCATCGATCCATCAGATTAATTATGACACCAATCCATCCAATTTATTTTTGGTAACATAAGGGCTTTAGGTAAAGGGTTAAATTATATGCATATTCATACATATTTGTTAAAAAATATCATTATATGGAGTTTTTCGGACAAATAATCCAATGGTGTCAGAGGAAAATCAATTGGATGATGATGAAAAATGTATTCAACCATTTTCATTAGGTTCTATTGTTTCATAAATTGGTTCAATAGAAAAAGAAATATGAATTGTTCTCCATTAAGTAAAAATATATTGAAGAAATATTATTTTCAAAAATATTTGAATTATTTTCATGTGGGCCAAGATTCATCAAACTACAATTAAAAATGACTCATACAAAGATAAAAAGAGAACAATCTATCAGTAACATGTAGACAATGACTTTTCATCTGATGTAATTCTTCATAAGACTAAGATATTTGGTCTGAGGTATACAGGTCAAAAGGGTAACTATTTTGAATATTTTTATCAAAAAAATCATGGTGGGTTTGGTACCATTAGATGTTGCAATGATGTTTTGGAAAAATTATCAAAAAAATGTTCAAGATGAGCAATTCATGTGGACTTCAAAATTAATTTAAAGGAGTAATTAGAGTTATAAAATTTATTAAATGAAACAGGATTCTACCAAATTTGAAAATTTTCTAGGGAAGAATGATTTTAATGTTTTTATATTTCAAATTATTATGGAGCCTATGAATGGTAATTATTCAGTTTCTATTTTGAACGAAAGTATTGAAAATTGGTGTGTCCATATGATTCATTGTAATGAAAATTTGTATCGATACAAAAAATTTATATAAACTAAAAAAATATTAGTATGTTCCACAAAAGATGATGTTTTGAGAAGATTTTAGATGCTTCAAGAACAATAAATAAGAGTTGAGAATCATTTAAAACGTCAGAGATGAAGTCTAAATCAATATGAAATTCAATATTCACTAAATGAGGTTGAGTGTGATAATATATTTGGTTTCCTACCCAAGCCACTTTAAGTGAACATATAAATAGAAGGTAGTACATTGTAGTTTCTGATTATAGAACAATGTTTATGGGAAAAGAGAGAGAGATGAATGTTTTGGAATAGAGAAGAATATTGAAAAATAATTTTACCTAGAAATATTTTCTAGATTGAATAAGTGTAATAAAGTTGTTATTAGATCGGACTAGGCCATCAGACATTGGTTTTTATGGAATGATTGATGTTTTTAATAATTTTTTATAGAGTGTAATTTCATATCAATTTTTATGGACTAAATTATTAGACATAATAATTAGACTGCTATATCAGACTGAGTTTGTGTATGAGTTCCAAAAATGTTGATTTTTTACTACTAGGTAGGAAAGTGAATAATTGTGTTTTGATGGTTTTCATGTGGAAGTGGATGTGGAAGTAAAGCAATATGTTGTGGACCAACTAGTTCTCTTAACTTTCTATACCATTTTTTAATCATTCGTGCTAGAATAAGATGATGAACTATTGTATTGATCAATAGTAATATAAACATATAAGAGAATGTCCTATTACTATATCCACACAATATTTTTTTCCCTTGTGGATTGTATGGTATTGGATTGTTTCCAACCCATGTCAAGGACTATATACTATTATTAAGTAGTGAAACATTTAAATACTTTTGTTCTTTTGGATGTTTGGAGTTTTGTTTTCTTCAAAGTAATAAATTTTTAATAGGGGAATAATGTTGTATTAAAATAAATATAACATAAAATAAAAATATCTCACTAATTCACCCCTCCCCCTCTTATTGATAGATTAATCCTGGTTGGACATTTTCATCTTATGTGACCCTCATTGGGTTCAATCCCCATGACCATAAATGTTTTGAATCCTCAATAAGGGATAGTCTACATGCATATTGTTCTTTATATTTACTTCATTTTTTCCTGTACATGTTTCATAGTTTGTCTCACATAAATGGTCTAATCTATAAAACTATAAACATTATTCACCCCCTTTAAATATTTCTTATACTAAAATCAGTATCCTTATTCCAATCATATTTTTCTATACCCATATTAATTAAATTGTATCACTTTTTGGTCGAGGTTGTAATATTTTAAACCCAAAAAATATTATATAACAGATTTTTGAGCTTAAACTATATCTTTGAGGGTCCAAATTACATAACCCTTAAAAATGAAAATAAAAGAGACACAAAACCTATCATGTTGAAATACTGAAAAGGGTGAACTAATAAACAGGAATGTATTTTCTCTCTAGATAATATCATATTCTAATATAGTAAAATGTTATAGTCTTAGAAAAATAAGGAACAAAACATTTAGGACCCACCATATGGTACTAGAGAAATAAATGTTATTCTTGTTTGACCCATTGGTCTAGGAAAATTTAGAACAAACACATTTTCCTTTCTCCTACACACACTCTCATGAATTTTCACATTGCGACCTATCTCCCTGATGATGTGTTCAGTATATGGTTTTGTAACCTTTAGGGTTCTCAATCCATTCTTACATATCCCTCCCCTAATACTAAATCATTTCTTATGAGTTTGAATCTATGTAGACCATTACTTTTCCCTTGATAATGAGCTCATCCAAAATTGAGGGACACATTTTTTTGGTAATGTTAATGCATCCATATTCAGAATTATTAACTACATGAATATTTTTCCGAAATAGAAGGACATATTATCACTACATTCCACCAATAACATCATAGCATAAGCCATAATTTGAATTTATTCCATGCCATCCCTAGCATACCTTTTCCATACCACCATTTTTGGATTTAAAATGTTTCTATTTATGACTTACAGAACCCATAACACAAATATGAAAGTAGATTTAACTACCCTTGAGGTTACACATTCCACAATAATAATCATTTACAAGGAATTGGAATTATTTTTAACTATTTAAAATTAGTATGTCCTTTGTCCATGACCCTAAACCGCGGGACACAATGGTCTAACAACATCAAAAATTAAATATGTAAACCTTTTTCTAGGATTTTTTTTACTGATAGAGGTCCTCACTCATTAATTTTTTCTCATCCTTTTAACCACATGGGGAAGATAGCCTCAACCTTCACCTTTTGTTCAAACATTCCATACATAAAACACCAGTTATATAGTTCTTGTCACTATAACCATAAATTATATAGATTATTCCAAAGGGTTATCTGCATTCATGGCAATGAGGTTTTTATTCACATCATATTTTCATTTCTAGTGTTTTTATTAAAATAACCTCAATAATATATCATTGCTTCCATACCTAAAACACCAGCTACATTAGTTTATTTTAAATGCCCTTAAATTTTCAAAGAGACGAGACACAGTACTCACATGGATGCAAACCTACAAATGGAATCCGATGAGAAATGGAAATCCCACACTGTTGGGAATTCACTATATATAAATAGGGAAAGACTGACCTATTAAAAGGGGACATCGAAAAAAATTTATCATTCTAAAACCATAAAACAAATAACTTGATATCAATTTCTATTCCTATCCATTATGCCTCCACCATCAGAGTCTTACGAAATAATAACCGCTACAAAATAAAAAAAACAAGGACAATGAAATATTATTTTACCCACCATATGACCATTGTAATAGTCCAGCTATGCTGTCTAGGTTCCTCAAACATGGTGAAAATTATAATTATATTATATTCCAACGATATTTTATTTCAAATCACCCATGTGAAAAGAATGTGGGTATAGTCTAGGAGTTCATGAGTCATCTTGAACATTGGAAATATCATTCCAAATACAACTTCATAGTCTTCATAATGACAGGTCACTCATATTCCATATTTGGGTGGCCTACCTATGTTGTAGAGTGATATTACATGTGTTAGTTTATTCATCTATAACATACCCATCCCTCATAACACATTCGAGAGGAAATAATCTTCCATATATGAGTGGTTTGACTCTTGTATACAATGATAATACATATAATTCTATATCCATCCCAAATATACAATACCATGAGAACGCGTCTTGGAGGAAATTATCATCCAAATCTGATTAATCTAAATCAAGTTTACGGTGATAGTTATATATGGAAATCCTAAACCAATCCCTGAGTACACATCCAAGAATAAATCATCTTCCATATCTAAGTGAATTAACTCTTTTTTAAGGTTATGGTATATATATTTCTATATATTTCATCCCAATACATATTTTTGAGAATGTTTCCCAGTGAAAACCCCCTTCGATTTCAACATATAAGAATCATTCTTTAGTAGATTTAGTCCACTTAATGTTTATATGGTTTCTAGGTATTATGATGCTACTATTTATTACTATGATATGTTGAATTACGTAGATTTTAATGGAAATAAAAAAATATTCAAGAGATTAATATAAGTTGAAAGAGGAAAAATTTTATTTTCATTAACTTAAAGGAAGAAAAGAAACCACAAGATAGAGTCTCTCTTCATGAATTAGTAGTGTGATTCATCATAAGGTATCATCCACATAAGCTAAAAGATAATCAATTAATTCTAGAGAATCACCGTGATATATTTAAAGATCATCCATCTCAATACCATTAACCTCCATAGTGTGTTGTATGCTCTCCTACTTTATATAATAATCTAAAACTATAGTCATGGAATCCAAGATGAATCCTTATAGCTCCACTAACAAACCTTAAACAATGTTTAACACTAATAAAAATTATTCAACTAATGATTCTTTTTCATTGGATAACCAATATCTCCTAATAAAATTCTACTCATAGTAAGTGGCTTCTTGAGGTGTTTTGTCCCAAATATTTTTAGAATATGCTATTGATTACTACATAGAGAGAAACAGTTCAGGAACCTATTCCTAATCCAGTTCCAAAATGATTTCATTCATAGACATATTTATGGTTTAGTAATAGACCCCCTCCCATATATCCCTGAAACATGAAAAATTGAAAATTAGAGGTAACTCCCTTCTAAAATACTCCATGTTGGTCTTATAATCATGATAGCATATGTTCTTCAATAAATTTTACCATGATATAAATATAATATCATTAAAATCCTTGTACATTTCATATTTTGTTATAGATACTTTGATATATTCTAATCCCAATTCACATAGATATAAGATTCTTTCACCCCCTCTGATCTTGTTGGCATCGGGACAACCTCATCCTCTATATGAATGAATAGTGGGGTGTGCCAATGTAAGAATCATAAATGAGATCATTTATTGGATCAAATAAATCTAAATTTTTTCAAATAATTGAATACATCAAAAGGTGAATGATAATGGAAAAATTAGGATATTTATAAGGTACTCACCTAATCTTAGAATGGTGGATTTTGTATCCCTTATCACTCCTTTAAGAGAAAAAATGTTGAAACATTCCTCTGTAATTGCTACTTTGGCCACCATGTAATTGATTTTTTCAATCATCAATATTCACTCATCTAGATATATATGTATTTCATCACCTCCTACCATGCTCTGATAATGTTTTTGATCTAACTGCCTCCCACAATATCCACCAAAACATTTTTATATTTCAAAATTAATTGGAATGGTATGAATTCAAGGATATGTTGGTGAACCACCTCAAGAAAGTAAATAAATCCCAACTGTATAGAATATTTTTTTTAGAGAAACCACTACCTATAAAATTTAAAAGTTCATATTCTACCACTTTTAGATTATGTTAGCATTATTTTTGTGTGATGGATTTATAAAAGTTTAGGGTTTAAACTATAATTTCATATAGGGGGTAGTTAAACAAGAAAAACCAAGAATGATTTATTCACATCCACGTCCTTTGGAATATTCACAAATTTAACGAACGTGTTTTGGAATAATATTTATGATCAGATATTAACATTTCTGGTAACATATTTATAAATCTAAATGACCATTGTCATGAAAAATTATGTAATAATGGTTATATGGGTTCCATTGATGTAATTATTTGGTTATATCTAAGACATATTCCCCTCCATTCATGGGGTCGATTAGAGTATATTTTGTCAGTTATCCCTATACCACTATTGAATACACATCGTTACTAGGAAGTGGGAGTTTTTCTATATATTTTCATTATATTATATTTGGGATCACATTAAGTGGATCCAACTTTGAAGGGTGAGATTAGGATAAGATAATAATGATTTCAAGACATGGATATGGGGTGTGTGTAATAATTTGTGTGTTCATAATCAATATGGAATCAAATAAGGAACTATAAAACTAATGACCCTCATGAGTAATAATGTTCATGTAAGATAACTCATCACTCAATCAATGAGTGATCTCATGTATAAGAGTATCTAGCCTTTCCACTATGGTTAAGGGACATAGGGTGAATAAGAAGAATGGTTGATTTAGTCACTATGTAGCTTGAATCACCCTTTCACTGGATAAAAATCTATATTCCCCTATTTTACTCTATCTCATGTCACTAATTTGGGAATTTATCAATGTATACCCTGGTTAAATTCTAGGTTTCTTCATTATTCCTGTTCACTATAACATATTGTAAATTATATATTTTTTATGGGTGGTTCAAATATTAAGTAATACTTTCACATGATGTTGACCTTCTATTAATGTCTTTTTGAGTGATGAATCCATCCCATAGATCATCAGGGGACTGGATGATGAATCCCTTTCAGGTTCCATGGTTTCCCATATCTCACAAAAACATAATGGGAGGAACCCCTTCATCAATAGAAAATACTGACATCACCATCTCCCTTATGGATTATTCAACCTCAATAGAGTTCGTATCTTTTTTAATGTCTATAGGTGCCATCATATATCTAGGATGGGGGAAATAAATACCACTTTTAAGGGAATCCCACAAGCTTGTGGTGACTGTACCCTTGGAAACAATTTCCATGAATCATTAAAACTCAATATATCTTTAGAACGAGGAAGAATTAGTTGTAGCTCCTTCAAGTCATCAATATGACATGTTCTCTTATTACTTTTACTAATTCTTCGACCTATCGTACTAATGTAGTACATGTTACCATAATCATCAGATGGAAAATAATGGACATGATTCAATACACTCCATATTATCAACAATGATTTTCCATGAATAATGTGGATGGGGATGATTTTATAGATAAGGGACCTCATCATTTTCATATATTTTTTGGGGCTTCCTTATTGATTTCCTCCCTCTTTCCAAAGACATCACCATTGTGTCCCTAAGATCACTTCCCGATGTGTTCCTCATGGTAAAAAAGAAATATTATAATGAAAATAGTCGGTTGTTATATTGAATAATTCCTATGAGGAAGTAAACTTGATCATATCCTTAGTGGATTCTGAGGATATCATCATGAAAATCATCTGCACCAACAAGGGATGTCACTCTTTCCTAAATCCTATAGTGGTTCCACTATTGTATATTACAAGAACTAAATTTAGCTTTCAAATATGAATGATATATATGACATTCTTGTTGTGTTTCGGTCTACCTAGAATGTTTTGGAGAAATCTGGATCATCCATCATGTTTGACCATGCATCAAACTCATTTTGGAAGTCATTGATGATCATGTTGGTGGGAGATCATCATAGGGGAATTGGTAAAACAATGAATTTTGGCTCATAATATTGGGATATCCAACATTATTAATGTATAATGGAATGATTAGGTTATTGACTTGAAAAATATATTGAATCAGTACTGTTGGATGTGGACCTCACAATGGATTTTATATGCATTTAATAATACATCAATCCATATATTTAAAAGTTGTAAAAACCATAAAATATAGAACATGAACATTTCATTATAATTGGGTTGTATTAATTGGTGTATTCTTTTTATAATATGAAATATTAGACTTATATGATCCCCACTAATATAGTTTCACCACCATCACAAATAAACTCAATCTATCCCCATTGTTGGAGCCATGGCCCAGAAGTAGGTATCTACTCAGCCACAAAACTAGGAATCCCACAATTTTTTTTGGGAGGAATGTTGAGGTTAACAATATATCTCCATTATTTATAATAAACCTATTCTAACTTTGGGTAGTACAAGAATGGGGCCCAGGTTGTTCTATAGAAGGATCACCCAGTTGGCCTTTACCAGTATCCCCATTCCCATAAAGAACCAAAATGATTTACATCCATTTCATGAATATGTCATCAGTATGTGGATGGGTTTATTCCCTATAATATTAATTAATTCCCTTATTAATTCTTTGAATAAGGAGGTTATTAGCCAAAAATATTTTGGTATATCCTTTTGGGGGAAATTTATCATACATGACCTTATCGAATGGTTCCCTTGATAAAATAAACATCCACAAATATGATTCCACCTCGTCATGCATCATAAAGAATCTATTTTCCTATACGCTTAAGAAGCTAATAAACTATGGAATCATATTGATGTTATTATAGACATTCATCTTTGATATCAAAATAGATTCGTAATTAAATACTTACATCAGACAATCCTTAATCTCATAAAATGTCATGTACCCCCAACAAAACCACATTCAATTTGGTTTGACCAAAACTTCAAGACATTGATCCTAATGTTTTTTCAACATATAAACTTTATATATGGCTGAGAGGAAGGAAATGGATGTAAAAAACTGTATACTGGGTTTCAATATGATAAAAATATTATTAGGGATTCTATATGATGACGAACGATTTATAATTTTTTAGTCTCCCCCTCATAGATGAATACTCCTTTTGAGAAGATGTTATCTTGGACTAAGTTCTAATAGTTTCATAACAGTAAATGATTTAGGTTGTAATTTATTCTTAAGATGATGAAATAAATTATGATTCTATGATAATATAATAGGATAATGAATGTTAATGGGTGATCTAGATGGTTCTCCCATAGGATCTATGTGTGGGATGATTGGTTGGATACACAAAACATATGATAATACAATGTAATATCCTCACACAAATCATTAGTATGATTATAATATTCAGTGTCTAAAATAGTGACAGATGTTTAAATTATCTGGTTCCTATAAGTGATTTCAATAATTTATTAGTTAGATGAATTGAAATCATGATATAATACCTCAATGCAAACATAATTTGACAATAAAATGAATATGGTGATAAATAGAAAAATATTTTTTTTCCTAGGTAGCATTACCCAATTCATCATGGATGATTCACCTTCATTCATGAGCATTCACCATGAACCTTCACTTATGTAACTTCACCCATGTGGAAAAGATGCATGATTCTCTTGTTCTCCCAACACCATTTCACTATGAACATAGTAAGGAGGGATGGAAACAATCCTACCTCCAATAGTAAATACAAATTGGGAGAGAAGAGTAAATGAAAAATTCATGTATTTCTCAAGTTAGAAGTGTTCATGATAGTCTCGGTGCCCCCATTTATATAAAGATTCATTCCATTCTCCCAGGAGTTTGAGTGGGGGTATTCATTATATATTTTCTATGTAAAAAAATGGAATCCTTGATATGGTGAATAAAAATACTTAGGGAAGGGTAGTATAGCCACATTATACTTGATGGGCATGCCCAATGATCACTACACCTAGGTTTGGTGGCATGTGCCTAGTGGGATTCAACTAGGTTCACCTTATCCCACTTACATGAATTTACATTCACTTCCACCTCCATCATGAAATCTACTTTTGCAATCGTATTTATTTTCTCATATCTCATGTCCATACCACCATAATGAACCACCATATACACATAGGCATGATAATATATGGCCACCCATATTATCATATAAATAGACCACATGGATGTATATTTTTTGGTTATTTAATAAAGGAATATTATAAAGGGATGCCCTGAGAGAAAGGACCTATTCACCCCCTAGTCCATAACACCCCCCAGGTAGCTTAAATAAACCTATTTTCTATGATAATTGACTATATATTTATGTAATTGAGTTACCAAATGTATAGAACATTGAAACCATCATGAAATCACACTTCTCCAAGATCCTCAAAAAATTAGGGAAAAGGACCTTAACTTAAAGAGACATTACATGGGTAAAACCTATCCTATGTCCACTCACATGGGTCACACCACACCTAGGTATTCATCTAGGGAATACACTTTGAAAAAACCATTAATATAGAACCATATCCAACCTCCCCAATATCACCAATGAGATCTCTATATATGCCACTATTTTATTTTCTTTGATTCTATGTGTATTCTTTTTTGATTTTATATAGATTACTTTCTATATTAGGCATTGATACAACGTGTGATTCTGAGTCCCATTGTGCCCTAAAATAAATGTTTGAAGTCTATTAAATATAAAAACTATCACTAACAAACAATATTCTTGAAAAAATATATTTACTCCCAACTAATGACCTAGATCAATAACTTGGGGAAAACATTGAGCTTAGAACATAAGTTTTACCCTATATGTGACATAACCTTTGTTAGTATGGGTTGTTTTTGGATAATTCATCACATACATAAAATGCATAAAATAATTTTTTTTTGTTGAAACAATGATGAAATGACTTAACTCTCTCTTTAAAGAATTTCTTAAAGAAAATTCCTAGCGTTATCCACTTAACACGATGAATTGATGAGAGGAATTGGAGTTTTTTGATGGGATCCCATTGGTAGATGACAATCATATCACAAATCAATGACCGATGCGAGACAGAATTAGAGGATCTCATGAAATCATTTTATACAGAATCATTATTCATTATTGATTAATATAAATCAAGGTACGGTAGTTTTTAACATGTTTGCATTCCCCATTATTGATTTCTTTTATAAACTCGAATCAATCAACCAAAAGACTGATCATCCATATGATCATTATGTTGGATTGTTTTATTTGGCATGGATTTTAATTTGGATTTTTTAATTTGGTTCTTCATTAAATAATCTAACAGTAACTAATTGAGTCCAACTAATCATGGCCAAGGTTTGTTCATATTTTTCAGGGTCCTGGGTTTTCTCTCATATCCCTCCATTAATGGCATGTGTTTTCAGTTTGGCCCATGGTACGATGTATTACTATACAGTTTAATGTTCCAATAATTATTATTACAGTTTGAAATTGCAGATATGGGCTTAGAATTATGAAATGGATGTGTGGCAGTGTTATCACCGAGTGGATGAGGCTGGTTTTAAAATCCCCAATTTGATCATTATGAGATGAAGATGATCAGGATGAACAAAATCCATTTTCCCAATGGATTCTAATACTGGATTAAAGTGAAAACCCATGGAGTGTTTCTTCCATGGGGGATCATTGATTTAAAGTTTGATTGGAGATGAGATATGAGGTGGATATTATGTGATAATTCATAGAAGGAAGAACGGTGGTTTTTAGAAAATCTTGATTCACATGTTGGGTAATATGGGATTACATGGTTCTTGCATCACTCATAGTGGTAGGTAGGGTTCTAGGAGAATATTATATATCATACTTCATGTCATATCTCTATATTGAACTCAGCATGTACCTCAAAAGTAGATAGACATTGGGTGGAATACTTGGGAAGGTTACATTTAGTGTACTCCCCCACTTGGATACGACATAGACCATGTACATGGGATAAGTCATGTACGGGTACATTGGAATTTGTAAAATGGATGAAGTCGAGTATTGGTACATGGGTAGACTACACGAGCAGCCTAAATTCCATGTACTTCTACATAGAAACGCCTTGATGACATAGGCCATTTACATAGGCATGACACAGGGTCAAGGAACACAATGTGTAACACTTCTACCCACCATGTACTTTGTTATAAATGGAATATATCTCTTGTACATTATATGTTTGACATGTTTAGTTTGGTTATGTTCCCCTGATCCATTCCCTAATCGTTATTATGCTATAATTTCTTATTCCTAGGAAAATGATCTATTTAGTAGGAATTTCTAGATAATGTCATTGGATTCCCTCTAAGAGTCATTTAGTGAGGTCATCTAATTTTATTCGTGACCTAGGTGGATTTCATGGTATCGTCATGAACAACGCTACATGGATTCCCTTTCTTTACTTAGCTGGTAAATCCTAATTGAGTTTCTAGTATCACCTCATGGCCATGGCAGTGATCCTCATCTGTTTATCGTATTCTCTATAGACTATTAGCATATAATAATAATGACGTGACCCAAAACAAATTCAACTCAAATGAACATCATCAGTGCTATCAGTCTCAATAGTGTGTTGTCCTAGTTGATTGCTATGTCGAATCATTGATCTGGATTCCTTGGATAATATACTACGGTTTTGACTTACCTCACGACTATGTTTCTTTCTTTATTATATCTGTATTACATTGTAATATGTGTTGTAGAAATATACATGTGTAGAGATGACAGTATTTCCTCAATGGATGCTTTTTGGTTTTATTATATCTTACATAATATACTTATACTCACCCCTACATGGGATTTTCCCCCACTTCTCATGTCTCTTTAAGAATATCTAACATTTGACAGTCCTAGGAAGACCAGGACCAGATGGTGCTTAGTGGGATTGGAGTGATTGAGTTGTGTTCCTAAGTCATCTGGATAATATTCCAAATACATACTTTTATGTTGGGCTAGTTTTTCAGACTCTTTATAGTGAGATTATATTTGGCTCTAATTTAATTTCCTTTACTTCATTTTGTACTCTAGTTGTGGAATTTAGATTTATTCATTCGTGTTTGTTCAATTGTTAACATATTTTAGCATTGTATTGGTTTGGAGAAGTGTGTGGGTATATGTACCTAGGATAAGGCCTCCCATCTATGTGATATGCCTTCTTGTCGCTAATCATTAGCCCCTAGCCAATTGGATGTGATCTTGGGGAGTCACAACAATAGACCAACTCGTACGTGTCGTGATAGTGTGTAATCTGAATATTTTATTCTAATTTAGGACCGATGTCTATGAGATTGGTTAGGGGAAAGGTATTAACTATTTTGAGTTCATTTTTCATGTTAGGGACCCCGGTGTTGCTACAATGACCTACATATCCACCCACAGTGACATTGATCACCTACTCTTCAACTCAATACATGAGAACAACTATTTTAGGGAAAACAATGGTACATTCATCATATTAGAATGGGTTGTGGTTTCCATGCCTTTCATTATTAAAATATATAGTTATATTCATTGACTGAGAAACAGCTTGTTTGAATGAACGATTCCTCGAAGTTGTATGTAGACTAGGATTCATACATATAATCCTGATGAAGATCCTCATAGTGATCAGGAATCAATACATGGACTAGTTCCCATGATTTTACCTCTAGGTGGTGCATCTACTATACCACCACCCGTGGAGTAGGACATGGTATCAGATGTACTCGTGGATGGGGTGAAAAATCTAAGATCCCTTTATGAGTTTCAGTGAAATAGGCCCCTAATGTTCCATAGTGATCCCTAGCCATGAGCATCTTAGGAATGGATTGAAGCTTCGACCTGAGTTTTTAATCTAGTTTGGGCACCGTCATTTCATATAAAGTTATTGGTAGTGATCCTTATCCATAGATCAGTAGGTAGATGGTGGGGTTTAGTGACCCAATATTATGATGACCCAACACTTTCATGGAGATATTTTTGAGCACCCTTTGAAATAACATTTCTCACCAGCTATGTTGAGGGTTGTGTGTATCCAGGACTTCTACAACTCCATCAAGGTAGTGAAATAGTATTTGAGTATTCATCAATGTTTACCAACCATTCCAGGTACTCAATCGATAGGGTTCTAGACCAGTTCTTTAGGTCCTAAACCATAAAGCGAATAATATGAAGAGATATTTAGTACAGTGTTGTCCCTATATGAATTCCTATATATTTCAGGGTTCTATAGTAACATTTTGTGGTCGATAGTTTCTTGGATTATCATATATTACCAATGGGTTTTAGTAATAGGAATGTGGGAGTGGGGAGCTTAGCAATTGGGAGTTGATGTCAGACTCATGGACCAGTAAAGGTGTGACATTTTTGGAGGAAGTCCTAGGAAAAAGGATCTATGGTTAACGGATCATAAGGTGGGTCCATCAATCCCATATGGAGGCATTACTACTCTTGTGTTGGAAGGTTAAATCTTACATGGGATTGTCTAACTGGTTTTACTTCTAATAGAGAGACCATATATGGGTCAATGAGGAAAATGAAGTATTAAGAATATTTAGGTTCGTATAGTGGTGAATTTGGAAGGGTAGTTGGATGAGAATAAGTAGGTGGTTGACTCTTGGACATGTTAACACCACCACCACCATGTGCACCACACCAGGCTTGTGGACCAAGAGTATATAGATAGGGACATCTACAGGCGGTCAAAGCGTGTGACATGGAGGCTCTCCAAATGTTTTAAGGTACGCTCTATTTCTTTTTTCCCTTAGTTTTAGTATAGATAGACACAGATTTTAGTTATTTGTTTATTTCCACATACCTTATATAAGACGTAGTGATTCATGTTGACCCTTTGGTTCAACCCTTATGTTTGTAGACTCCAACTGGAGAAGACTCGATAATCACTCACATCGGTTACGAATGTGGTGTGACACTTGGAGGTGAGTCTTTATATTGTATTCTCTTGGTAGAAGAGTAAATAACTTAAACATCATTATTGTTATCAACTGGTTTTCTATAGTTTTTTACCATATTTAATTTTTTAGGTGAAGGATGAACTATTTCCACAATTACATAACAACGTTTTCCATTTTTTATGAAAATGAAAAATAGGTAGTGCATGATGGACATGTGTATATGAGGTTTCATCCGATTACCCACCATATGTCTATCATAACCCTTGGTGTAGTAGATTATATGAGTCACCTGTTTCATGAAGTGCTGGTGAAGTACGAGGACCTCTGCACTTTGAATATTCCATGTTTAACTTCCCACCAAGAGATAAACATCTACATTGATCTATATCCCATGAAGACACGTGTATTTATTACATTATATAAGATGTCTCCTAAAGAGTGTCATGGTCTAATGGTTCAGTTGGAGAAATTGACAAGGATGGGATATGTTATAACCACTATTTTTCTCTTGGAACCCCATGTTTTGTTTTTCAAAAAGTTGGATTGGATCTTGAGGATTGTGTGGCATACCAGCAGTTAAACTAGGTGACTCTGAAAAACATCCAATACCAAGAATTGATGGATTGTTTAATCATTTGAGAGGAAAATGATGGTTCTCAAAGGTTCACCTTAGGTAATGCTATCAAAAATTGTGAATACCGGGTGAGTATATATTATTAACAAGATCTAGGTATCTCCAAGGTCACTAGGAATACATTATGATTCCCATGGGTGTGATGAAAGCCCATGAAATGTTCATGGGACCCATAAAATGAATCTTTTAGCCTTTCATAGATCCCTTCATCTTAGTCATCATAGAAGATATCATTGTGTAATCAGCTTCTTTATGGAATAACATGAGAAACATGAGGATTATTCTTGACATTTTTTAAGGTCCCTAGTTTTAGCGAAACCCCTCGAACATCTAGTTCTAGATTCAGGAGGTCTACGTTATGGAACATGTAATCTCAATGGATTTAGTTGCAGTGGATCCTTATAATGATGAGGCATTATTGTCTCTAGATCCACCCAAGAGTGTGAAAAAGGTCCAGACATTCCTTGGTTTGGAAGGATATTATCAAATATTCATGCCTGATTCATCTAGATTATCATAACCCATGACATATTTTACTCAAAGGGTATCTTTTAATGTGGGAAGACAGGTACCCACAGGCCATCCAACATGTAACGACCCGAATCTGGAGCCCCTCAACGGGTGCCCAGTTCTTGGGTCACCACATGACCTCAAACACATTTCCCCAAACGGCAGAGGTTGCTGACTAGAAGCAAGGTCCTTGGTATGTTATTGGGGAAACAATGCCCTCATTTGTTAAGGTATACAAGGTATAGGAAATAAAAGTCAATAGCAGAAGTAGTAAACAACATACAACAACTGAAACTAAATAGCGGAAGTAGTGTATAATATAATAATGATGCATCATGGTACATTTATCTAAGGAAAGTAGCAAATAGACCAACGTGCTGGAATACAACTGAGAACAAAGCACTAAAAGTAAACAAACACATCAGTAACATCTCAACCCTGATCTCGGTTCTATTCTCTATAGCTCCAACCAGGAATCATATACCTAGAGTAGAAGGGCCAAAATCCCAATCCACACATGTAACCATGTAACCTGTTTGGGCTGAAAAGAAAGACCCAAACAGGGTGTGAGACTAATCCCAGTAGGCAATCACCACAAGATCTATGCCCTACTGTCATTGAGAAATATAGCATGAGTAAAGGAAATAAATGCAGCAGGGAAAAATGAGTACTCTAATGTAAACAATACTACAAATCTCCATTCACACATATTTGTTAATTTAATTCAATCATTTAATTATCAACCAAGGAATCTAGGAAACAGTTCTATCTTTCCAAGGCAAGCAAGTAACACAACAGGTATCTCAGCAGACTACAAAAACAGCAAACAATACAAAACCAAAGCTTGTTAATTGGCAATGTGGACTCATCACAACCAACCAAAAAATATTCATGGTGACTCTCTGTGTGGCTCACACTGGATGACCCCTCTAGTCAAGTAAACATACAAAGCCACAGACACTCTGAGGAGCTCTCACCGTCAATTCCCCTGCGGTCTTGTAACGATAGCTATAGACTCTCTGAGGAAGCACTTACGTCTAATTCCCACTGTAGTCTCAATACATAACTAAGGAAAATATAAGGAAGCACAAAGTCCCATTCTCGTAGGTCCTGCGAACGATACTAATTTATAACAGACTCTCTAGGGAAGCCCTTAATCACTGATCCCCTCTTTAGTCTACCACACTAGGTTCCCACATCCCTGAGTAGTGTAGTCGTGCATAATCAACTATTATCATCCCAAAGTAACCTCAAAAAACTACTTGGTTTATAGCAACAATCCATCAAAAGCTTATAAATAGTAGGAAATTCATGCAATCAACTATATCAATGCAATCAAGCAATGTAACAAGGTATGCCTCACAGGAAACCTAAGCCAAACAGTGGTAAATAACCAAAACAGGGGGAACACCAATGGGGTGATCCTAAAACATGCTAAAAAGAAATTATCAATCATCTAATAACCTCAAGAATACTTGAAATCTAAAGAATATAACAATATAGGATCATAACCCTAACCCGAGATACCCGATACATGGGTATTCAACACTTTTTCACCAAAACTCAAAGACATTTAACGTATGGAAAAAAACCACCTACCTCGATCCTATGAGATCGATATACATTAACCCTGGCCTGTGAATCAGCCTAGAATTGAGGATATCTGCAAAAACATCTAAAACGCTAAACCTTAGATAACTCTCACAAGAGATGAAATCTGGAAACGTGGCCAAAGAAAAACCAAGAACTCACCAATGTGATTATATTGCAACTGACGACATTCAATTCAGATAACTAGTGGCAGATCGGTGTCTCAGAGAAGATTTGGCCTCCTCGGATGCTCTGGACGAAATTAGTCACAGAAGAAGATGAAAGTAGGTCTAAGACGTGACCCAGGTATGATTAATGAAATTAAAAGAAAAGTACACGGCACGTACTTCATGAGTACATAGTGTGTAATCACCCTTACTGTACACCGCATTAAGTGGCCTCCACATCACCACTACACACCGTGTGTTTGGCCCAGACACGGGCAGCACATAGCCACTAGTGAGGGAAATGTACAAGGAGTGTACTCATAAAGTACATGGCACTTAATTAGAAAATTCCCAGATTGTTTTCTTTTTCTAAAAAATGTCCAGAAACGAAAAAAATACTTGAAACAAAGATCTGGGTTCTTAAAAACTTCCCCCCTTAAACAAATTCGCCCCCAAATGTCCCTAACTTAGTGGCGAAGAAGAATTCTCGAACAACTCTGGCCACTATGATTTCATATCGGCCTCCCTCTCCCATGTATCGTCTTATACACTACCATGTTGCCATAGCACCCATATCAGAGGAACATACTGGCCACAGAGTATCTTTTCACTATGATCTACAATCATGTTAGGATTCTCCTCGAACGATGCATCCTGCTCCAGCTCAACCTCCTCGGGTTGAAAAACAAGAGACATGTCTGAGAAATAGTGGCCAAGATGAGAAACATGGAAGACGTCATGCATAGCCGGGTACCTCTGAGGCAACTAGAACCTATAAGCAACAACCTGACTCTCTCCAAAACCTCAAACAGCCCGACGTATCTCGGTGAAAGCTTACCCTGTCTCCTGGTCCTCTTCGATCCCATCCTCTGGGTAACACGTAGGAAAACCTGATACCCAACCATAGACTCCGCAGATCAGCATAATATTTATACCGAGAATGTGCAGTTACCATACATTTTCTAATCAACTCCACCTACTCTGTGGTCTCCTGAACAAGACGAGGTCCCTGCATAGCTTCCTCTCCTGCCTCCGGCCAACATAAGGGTGATTGGAATGGCCTACCTTAAAAATCCTTGTAAGGTTCCATCATAATAGTTTCTTGAAAACTCTTATTATATTCAAACTCCACTAGAGTTATATGTCTCTCCCAGGAACCTCCAAAATCAAGGACACATGCTCGTGACATGTCCTCTAACACTTAAATCATGCGATCTAACTGGCCATCTGTCTGGGGATGGTATGTTGTACTCAGAAGTACCTGTGTACCCAAATCCCTCTGTACCCCTTTCCTGAAATGAGATGTGAAGCAGGAATCCCTATCTTAAATGATAGTACTCGGAACCCCATGCAAATGTACAATCTCACGAATGTACATCCATCCAAGATCATCAACACTGAAGGTCTCCTTAATCGGTAAGAATTGAGAAACCTTCGTGAGTCTGTCAATGACAACCCATACCATGTCATTCCCTTGAGGAGATCTCATTAACCCTGTCATGAAGTCCATCACAACATCATTCGACTTCCACTCTGGAATGGGTAGCTGCTGTAAAAGCCATGTCGGTCGATGGTGCTCTGCCTTCACCTGATGACAGGTGGAACATCTCATGACAAAACTAGCAACATTACTCTTCATACCTGGCCACCAATACTAGTGGTGTAGATCATGATACATCTTGGTGATGCCAGGACGAACTGCCCAAACTGAGGAATGAAAGCCTCGTATTAGCTCCTCACGTATATCTGCGGGCACCCATATGTCTCCCTAGAAACACAAGATCTCATACTCTCTTACGGTCCATATGGGAATAAGGTCCTCTCCTGACACGCTTTCTTGTAGGACTATCCCATCAGAGTCTGATAAATGCCTCATCCGAACTCGGTTGAGAAGCGTAGAGGTAATAGCTACAGAAGATAGGAAATCCTGCCCCTATTTTTTGTTCACCTCAAAATGCATCTTAGAGAACAGATCCATAAGCTTCCAATCATTGTTGGCCTCTTGAACTTTTGGTATCTGAGTCCTCCTGCTCAGTGCATCAGTCACTGCATTTCCTTTTCCAGGCATATGGGAAAGCTCGAAATCGAAAGACTGTAGGTACTCAACCCTCCTCCTCTGTCTCAGATTCAAGCCACACTGCTTGAAGATGTACCTGAGGCTCTTGTGTTAAGTATACACAACAAAATGATCTCCTTGAAGATAGTGTCTCCAACAAAAAAGGTATGAAGATCTGTAGCAAACTCTAGGTTGTCCATAAGAGAGTTCCTCTCATGTGGCGTCAACTACTAAGATCCGTATGCAACAACATGATCCTCCTTCATAAGCACTACTCTGAGCCTGATGCCAGATGCATCATAGAAAACTATGTAACTCCTTCCCGGCTCCGGCAAAACTAGAAACGGTGATGAATTCAATCTCCCCTTCAGCTCCTGAAAGGCTGAATTGTAGGCTTCTGACCAAAAATACTTCTCCCCTTTCTTAGTAAAGGCCATAAACGGTGCTTCTAGGTGTGAGAAGTTCTGTATAAACCACATGTTGTAACCAGCCATCCCTAAGAAACTCCGTACCTCGAAGACATTCTTTGGCAGCTCCCAGGTGACTAATGTGTTGGGACCACTTTGTATATGAAGATTGTATTTGTTGTCAACAGTTGTCAATGCTGGTCAAAATGAAGAAGGATATGAAGAAGAACTCCAAAGTTAATGGAGATCGGTTGAAGTGAATTTGCCTGGAGAATTGTTATGGAATCATAGCATTGGATTTCATAATTGAGCAATTCTCTTAGACGATTAATTCAGACGATTGTTGAGCTAATCCTAAGTTCAAAGAACATGTGTCAATGGTGACACATTGTTTACAACAATGAAGAATGGAGAAGTATCATCCATTTGAGGATGATTGGAGCAGAATGGTGAATTATCATCTATCTAAGGATGGTTGAAGAAGAATGAGGATTTGAAGAAGACAATGCAATGATTTATGATTGCATGTGAACCATGCAAGAGCTTTCTTGAAGAATAGAATCATATGATTTACAGAATGATGGTTATGAAGAAGAGAAAATGTGGAAGGGCTTGACATTCTGAGGTAGACAGGCATTTCACATTGTATCTAGATCAGACGATGCTTTTCTGGTATGTATTTCACACAAATCATGAGTTAGGAGAACTTGTGATGCAAGCCTTATGAAGGAAAGGGGGAGAAATGATGATGCCAGTCAGATAATGTTTTGATTGGAAGGGATGATGCTGCTGGAAGATAGGAAAGATTCAGTACCCATTGCAACTCTGACGATGCTTAAGCTGATCTATCAAAGGATAAGTATCACGATAGTGGGATTCGTGATAAGAGCAGAAGAATGGATATGGGAAGCAGTAAAGAGATAAAATGGCAAAGCAATAGACAATCTGGGGATGGCAGAAAAGAACAGTTTAAGGTGGCGCCGTTTTCCAGTGTTTGCCAAATTTTAGGGCCTGAAAATCGGGAGATGAAGAAATGTGCTTGGCAATGGATGTTGCGCTGAAGATGGTTTATACGTGCAAAAGAGTTATTCAAGGTCAGAACTATGAAAAATGACAAAGGAATGGAGTGCACGGAAATTTAGGCACGTTTCGCGCAAAAATAAAGTGGTGCGCGCAATATCTGCGGGATGCGCGAAATAGTAGCGGGTTGCGCGAAAAATCTGCGGGATGCGCGAAATATTGGCATGGTGCGCGAAATTGAGGAATGAATTTTTCGCGCAAATGATGGTTAGAGATCAGAAGATCAAAAATTGGCAAAGGCATAAAATGCGCGAAATATTGGAGCAGTGCGCGAAATCTGATGCTGCAGGAAAGATTGGGTTTGCGCGCAATATAGAACGTGGTGCAGAATTTTGCGCGCAATTGGTGCTTCATGCTTAGAAGGATGAAAAATGGCAAAGGCATGAGGTGCGCGAAATATTGAAGCATGGCGCGAAATATGAAGTTGCATAAAAGAGTTTTTCCGCGCATGGAGGAGGTTTTACGCGCAGGAAGAGGTTTTTATGCGCAAGGTCAAAAATGCCTATAAATATGAGGTGAACCCATCTCATTAGTTAATGCTCGACACATAGACAAATCCTGAGCTCTGACGCGCGGAAAAATTGAAGTATAGAGTATTGCGCGAAAAGGAGAAGTGCTGCGCGAAAAAGGAACTGCTGCGCGAAATACGAAGTTCTGCGCGAAAAGGAAGAGTTGCGCGAAAAAAGTTTTTCGCGCCAAAAGGTGTTTTTCCGCGCAAGGCTTGAATTTTATGCGCAAGTCGCCTAGAAGGGTGCGCGCAAAATTTGAGGGTACCGCAGGCCTTCGATAGGTGCATTGCACTCTCGAAGCAGCTTTGTGAAGAAGAAAGAACTGTGAACCATTCGGTTTCACAAAGAGAAGTTGAACCGCACTCACACGACTGGTGTTCAACACTCTCGTTGTGCTTTGCGAAGTGAAGAAGAACTAGACGTGCAATTGAAATCATATCTGCACAAAGGAAGAATTCAGTATACCAATACACTCAGGTGTTGGTATTGAGAAGAGAAGGAAGAGAAGAAGAAGAACAGAGTATGCCCAACTGAAGGCTGACAATTACTCAGGGCAGTTTAATTCAGATGATGCTTTGTGAGCAGATCTTCAGTGTTTGAATAATCACATTGGTGTATGTGATTCTAGCTAAAGAAAGAAGGTGATTAGTGCAGTCAGTTGTTGCACTAAGAGGAAGAAGGAAGCAGAACTAGTGCAGTTTGTTTTTGCACTAGAGAAGAAGAGAAAGAAAGAAGAGAATTGCTTGCCCACTGCTTTGCAAGTAATCAAGTGAAGAGCACTACAATAGATCAAGAGCAGAACCAACCTTTTGAAGAAGGAAGAAGACTGTCTCGATAGGCAGTATAAAGAACCAGCTAGAGGCTGCAAGTTGGACTTGGCTTTCACCAGTCCAGGGAAGAGGATTGTTTCCCACCCCCCTCCAAAGTGTAGGGACTCACACTGGCTAGAGGATTGTTTTCCTAGCCACTCCATTGTAACAACATATTACTTTATAGTGGAGAATCCATGCAGTGGTCATACCCATGCATGGCAAGGACGTAGCTACTCTTATTGAGTGGTGAACCTTGTAAAAATATCGTGTGCACATTTTTACTGCTTTCTATTATTGCATGCGACAGGGAAAAGAGAATAAGAGAATCAAGATCCTAACAGGTCTAGAGGTACAGGGATAAAAGTTGGAATTGGTTTAGAAAGTCCCCAACACTGATTCACCCCCCCCTCTCAGTGTTAGGTATATCCCAAACTGGTCCTTTCAATTGGTATCAGAGCGACAGGTTCACCTCTATTGGATTCTCTATAGTGAAGTTATTCTCTTTTGAAGACCTGAGATTCTTTCCTGAGTTATCAATGAAGAGCAGTGCTTGTAAAGATTCAGCTATCTCTGAGCAGAAAGATATATCTACAAAGGCCATGATGAACAGGAAAAAGAAAGAGAAGAGAAAGTTGAAGAAGAATTCCCTCGTATCTAAACAGGAGGAAGCATCTGGTTCTCCATATTTGGCTGATGTTGACGACACACCAGACTTGGAAAGTTATGAGAAGGTGGCTCAAGTACCCACCAAGAAGATGGAAAACCTTACTACCTCAACTGATCAAGAGGTATGTGTTAGTACATTTGGAAATTACCCTCGTGATGAAAATGCTAGCACAAGTGGTGATGAACAACCTACAACATCTCAAGAAATATCAGTTGATAGATTAAGAATTATTCTACATGGTATTCCTGAAAAGAGTGCGTCCCTGGTTTGCGGGGTATTTCAATGCATGCAAGAAAATATCACTCAGTTGGAAGAAGAAACTGATGTTTTGGAGAAAGGCTTACAAGCAAAAATTGTCGAATGTTTAAAGCTCTCCAGACAGGTTGGAGCCTTTGAAGCAACAAAGAGGGGATTTGAAGAAAATTCTTCAAAGTGGCTCAAAGATGTTGAAGAAAAGGAGGGAGTCAACAAGACTCTGGAAGAAAAGATCCATGCACTAGAAGATGAGCTAAAAAGGGGCAATGAAGTCAAGAAGTTATATTTGGAAGATAACTCCCAGAAGATCAATGAACTTGACTCTTTGTTAAAAAACAAATCAAAGATGCATGAATATGAAGTTGAAAGATTAAAGAAGGCTTGTGAAGAGAAGATGACTATGATTGAAAACCAGGAAGTCATCCTCAATATGAGATGTCTAGAATTGGAAGCTGAACTAACCAATCTTGAGAAGACACATATTGAGTCTCCACAAAAGAAGGAAATTGTAGCTGTTGGAACTCAATGATCTCTGGAAAATTCAACTGTCAAAAGACCTCCAACATGTGATAAGAAGATCATGGCTTCACTAATTGATGTATCACAAGAAGTTGATAAGAAGGTACTATCCATACCAACTTGTACTAATGTTTTGAAAATTGTTTCTACAAAAAGTGCAGGTTGGAAGAAAATTTCTAAACAAGTATGGATGAAGAAAAGTGATAAGAAACCTACCACCATGGCTAGGGTGGTTAGGGGAAAGAGTGTGGAAGATATGTCCCCACAGAAATCACAACATAACAAGAAGAAGATTCAGCAACCTTATCAAGAAGATGACAAGAAGTCAAGGTTTGTTGGTCAATGCTGGTGCTGCAATAGATTTGGGCATTGTGCACTGGATTGTTGGTACAATCCCTTAAATGTAAAAGTACAAAGAAAGTACATTTCAAGGGGGAGAAAGCCAGAAGAAAAGGAGAAACATCCACAGGTCCAGAGACATATGTTTACTACAAATAGATTTGGATTACTTGACAACATCTGGGATGATTGCAAAAGTGGTCAAAAAGATACATGTCAATCTCCAACTGTATACATAGCTAAAAAGAAGAGAAGATCACTGAACCTGGCTAAAATGGAATCCTTGGGAAGCAAGAAGAAATTTGAAGATGCTCCCAAGAAGGTTTAGAAAAAGGAAAAGAAGTCCTTGGAGTCTAAATCCAAGAAGGGTGATGCATCCAGAAGGACCACCAAGAAAACATGCTTCTACTGTGGAAAGAAAGGACACACCATGGATCTTTGTGAACAAGCCATGGAACTGAATAGAAGCAGATTGGAATCAAACAGACAATCAATCCAGATGAAGCATAAGGGATTGATTGAAAACAAGTTGCCTAAGAAAGGTAGCTTGAAAGCATCGAAGGAACAATGTGGAATATCCAGAACTGAGGCCACACTTCCAAGTGACTTACTAGTCATATGGCCAAATCAGTTGAAACTTGCCAAAGATCTGCGAAGAGCTGAAGATGAAGCACTGGAAATTGCTAAGGCAAAAAGGAAACAAAAGATTTCACCTGAAGATGTGTTGAGATCCACACCAGCACAATCATCATTGAAGATCAGATGTGCAAGTGTGAAGAATGATGAAAATGGGACATCTTGGTTGAGAGAATCTTCTCAACCTTGTTGTTCACATTGATGAACCAAGGAGGTTCCATCCTATTCCCTTATACTTCTGGTATTTACATGTGCTAACATTGCAGGGAATTGAAGATGACGATCATTCTCATCTGGAGAGTGGTTTGGACAGAATGGAGTGCACCCCTTGAGGGGGAGCCAATCTGTAGAAGATGGGATTCTGATAATATAGGGAATTGAAGGTGAAGCAAGATCTCAGGGGAGAGATCCTGAGATTCAATGATAAGAAATGTTCCCTTGAGCGAGAGACACACGAAGAAGCTATCAGAGTCATTATCTCAATCAATATCAACATTTGTTGGTATAAAATTCAATTACTCTGAATATTGTCTGATGATCATGTTGCTGGAAAAGGTATGTCATTTCTTAATCTCTCATCCTTGTTTACTCAAAATAAATATATTTTTATAAAGGGGGAGTAACAAAGATAATCAATGACATAAGAAGAGTGAAAGTTCCCCAAGGTCACTTATCCTGCCAATTGAACAAGAATGTTTTTTATCCATTTGTTGAAGTGAGTGCAGGAATTTCAGGTTGATTATTTCTTTCACACTCAATATCTTCGGCCTGGAATGAAAGTGAAAAACCCTTGAAGACAAGTGTATGAGTTCTCATCTCATGAGGTGTCATATTATGTGGGTAATGGACAGCTTTGTTGTCTAAATCAAATCCTCTTGTTTTCTACACCGAGCATTGCTCAAGTAGACTTAGAGTGAAATGATTGATGGCACATTGCTTAAGTACGGAATGATACCCTCTCTACCATGATCTTTGTATTTCTTGTCAATAAGGGGGAGAGAAATGAAATGAATGTCTAGGAGAGAAAATGAAGTAAAGGGAGAGAGATTAGATTCTCATTTTGACATTGACACATTCATCTGAGGAGACGTTAATGTATTGACAACAAAATAAAAAGGGGGAGATTGTTGGGACCACTTTGTATATGAAGATTGTATTTGTTGTCAACAGTTGTCAATGCTGGTCAAAATGAAGAAGGATATGAAGAAGAACTCCAAAGTTAATGGAGATCGGTTGAAGTGAATTTGCCTGGAGAATTGTTATGGAATCATAGCATTGGATTTCATAATTGAGCAATTCTCTTAGACGATTAATTCAGACGATTGTTGAGCTAATCCTAGGTTCAAAGAACATGTGTCAATGGTGACACATTGTTTACAACAATGAAGAATGGAGAAGTATCATCCATTTGAGGATGATTGGAGCAGAATGGTGAATTATCATCTATCTAAGGATGGTTGAAGAAGAATGAGGATTTGAAGAAGACAATGCAATGATTTATGATTGCATGTGAACCATGCAAGAGCTTTCTTGAAGAATAGAATCATATGATTTACAGAATGATGGTTATGAAGAAGAGAAAATGTGGAAGGGCTTGACATTCTGAGGTAGACAGGCATTTCACATTGTATCTAGATCAGACGATGCTTTTCTGGTATGTATTTCACACAAATCATGAGTTAGGAGAACTTGTGATGCAAGCCTTATGAAGGAAAGGGGGAGAAATGATGATGCCAGTCAGATAATGTTTTGATTGGAAGGGATGATGCTGCTGGAAGATAGGAAAGATTCAGTACCCATTGCAACTCTGACGATGCTTAAGCTGATCTATCAAAGGATAAGTATCACGATAGTGGGATTCGTGATAAGAGCAGAAGAATGGATATGGGAAGCAGTAAAGAGATAAAATGGCAAAGCAATAGACAATCTGGGGATGGCAGAAAAGAACAGTTTAAGGTGGCGCCGTTTTCCAGTGTTTGCCAAATTTTAGGGCCTGAAAATCGGGAGATGAAGAAATGTGCTTGGCAATGGATGTTGCGCTGAAGATGGTTTATACGTGCAAAAGAGTTATTCAAGGTCAGAACTATGAAAAATGACAAAGGAATGGAGTGCACGGAAATTTAGGCACGTTTCGCGCAAAAATAAAGTGGTGCGCGCAATATCTGCGGGATGCGCGAAATAGTAGCGGGTTGCGCGAAAAATCTGCGGGATGCGCGAAATATTGGCATGGTGCGCGAAATTGAGGAATGAATTTTTCGCGCAAATGATGGTTAGAGATCAGAAGATCAAAAATTGGCAAAGGCATAAAATGCGCGAAATATTGGAGCAGTGCGCGAAATCTGATGCTGCAGGAAAGATTGGGTTTGCGCGCAATATAGAACGTGGTGCAGAATTTTGCGCGCAATTGGTGCTTCATGCTTAGAAGGATGAAAAATGGCAAAGGCATGAGGTGCGCGAAATATTGAAGCATGGCGCGAAATATGAAGTTGCATAAAAGAGTTTTTCCGCGCATGGAGGAGGTTTTACGCGCAGGAAGAGGTTTTTATGCGCAAGGTCAAAAATGCCTATAAATATGAGGTGAACCCATCTCATTAGTTAATGCTCGACACATAGACAAATCCTGAGCTCTGACGCGCGGAAAAATTGAAGTATAGAGTATTGCGCGAAAAGGAGAAGTGCTGCGCGAAAAAGGAACTGCTGCGCGAAATACGAAGTTCTGCGCGAAAAGGAAGAGTTGCGCGAAAAAAGTTTTTCGCGCCAAAAGGTGTTTTTCCGCGCAAGGCTTGAATTTTATGCGCAAGTCGCCTAGAAGGGTGCGCGCAAAATTTGAGGGTACCGCAGGCCTTCGATAGGTGCATTGCACTCTCGAAGCAGCTTTGTGAAGAAGAAAGAACTGTGAACCATTCGGTTTCACAAAGAGAAGTTGAACCGCACTCACACGACTGGTGTTCAACACTCTCGTTGTGCTTTGCGAAGTGAAGAAGAACTAGACGTGCAATTGAAATCATATCTGCACAAAGGAAGAATTCAGTATACCAATACACTCAGGTGTTGGTATTGAGAAGAGAAGGAAGAGAAGAAGAAGAACAGAGTATGCCCAACTGAAGGCTGACAATTACTCAGGGCAGTTTAATTCAGATGATGCTTTGTGAGCAGATCTTCAGTGTTTGAATAATCACATTGGTGTATGTGATTCTAGCTAAAGAAAGAAGGTGATTAGTGCAGTCAGTTGTTGCACTAAGAGGAAGAAGGAAGCAGAACTAGTGCAGTTTGTTTTTGCACTAGAGAAGAAGAGAAAGAAAGAAGAGAATTGCTTGCCCACTGCTTTGCAAGTAATCAAGTGAAGAGCACTACAATAGATCAAGAGCAGAACCAACCTTTTGAAGAAGGAAGAAGACTGTCTCGATAGGCAGTATAAAGAACCAGCTAGAGGCTGCAAGTTGGACTTG
Source organism: Viscum album (assembly GCA_963277665.1). NCBI lineage: Eukaryota > Viridiplantae > Streptophyta > Magnoliopsida > Santalales > Viscaceae > Viscum > Viscum album. Next base: position 1,146,237,929 of record OY728127.1, on the reverse strand, counting down.
GCTTTCACCAGTCCAGGGAAGAGGATTGTTTCCCACCCCCCTCCAAAGTGTAGGGACTCACACTGGCTAGAGGATTGTTTTCCTAGCCACTCCATTGTAACAACATATTACTTTATAGTGGAGAATCCATGCAGTGGTCATACCCATGCATGGCAAGGACGTAGCTACTCTTATTGAGTGGTGAACCTTGTAAAAATATCGTGTGCACATTTTTACTGCTTTCTATTATTGCATGCGACAGGGAAAAGAGAATAAGAGAATCAAGATCCTAACAGGTCTAGAGGTACAGGGATAAAAGTTGGAATTGGTTTAGAAAGTCCCCAACACTGATTCACCCCCCCTCTCAGTGTTAGGTATATCCCAAACTGGTCCTTTCATAATGTTCTCACCTTCTCTGGGTCTACTGATACTCTTGTCTCTGAGATGACATGACCCAGTAAGTGAACGACGTCCATCCAAAAGTTTCACTTTGAGAGATTATCATATAACTGATGCTCCCTTAGTGTACTCAAAACAATCTCAAGATGGGTAGCATGGTCGTGTTGAGTGTGAGAGTACAGCAAGATGTCGTCCACAAAAAAGCACCTCGAAGGAATCCATGTAAGGATGGAAAAATCTATTCATCAGCACCATGAAAACCTCTAGAGAGTTCGTGAGACCGAACGACATAAAAAAATACTCACATAGACCATACCTGCTCTAGATGGATGTAAGAGGTATATCAGATGGTCTGACATGCAACTGATGGTAGCCGGATCTCAAGTCGATATTCAAGAACTCATTGGCTCCTTGAAGCTGATCAAAGAGATCAACTATCCATGGAAAGGGATATCAGTTCATGACTATCAACTGGTTCAGCTTCCGATAATCCACACAAAGCCTAAGGGTGTCGTCTTCCTTCTTCGCAAACAGGACAACCGAACCCCAAGGAGAGATACTAGGTCGGATGAATCCCCTTGTCTGCAACTCCTCCAATTGTTTCTTGAGCTCCTGAAACTGAGGTGTATCCATAATATAAGGTGGAATGTACACCGTTTCCAATCCTGGTAGAAGCTCAATAGAGAAGTCTACCTAACGTTCCGGAGGAAAACTTGAAAAGTCCTCCGGAAAGACATCTGGAAAGTGGTCAACCACTGGAGGTGAATTTACCTGAGAGGTCCCATGGTCATCCAGATATAAGCTGGAAATTTGGGCCATTACACCACCCAAACCATGATGCTCCGGTCTAGCTCAGCTTTCCTAGACATCCCATTCTCCCATGTGAAGAAAAGATCCACCTTCTGGTGATGTGAAACTCACCCTCCGGCGATAGGAATCGACAATGCCCTGGAAGGGAACTAACCAGTCCATCCCAAGAATTAAATCATATCCTTACATCTCCAAATCATAGAGACTACACAAAAAATGACACCCACTGACCTCAAGGGGGAATTCTAAGAACTTACGAACAATAAAAGTTTTGATTCCCAAAGGAGTGTCTAGTGTCATAATATCCTCAGAAGTATAAACAGTAAGTCTAAGGGTTTCCATTGTAAGCATAGAAATAAAGATATGAGAAGCTCTTTTATTGAAAATTTCAGAGGAAAAAACTGAGGCTACTAAAATCATACCATGAACTGTAGAAGGTCCAGGATCCTGCTCCTGATGAATCTTCTATACAGCACATATCTGGCATGTACCGCAACCCTGCATAGGAGCCTGAGATCCATGTACTGCTCCTCCCGGAGCCAGACCACTGCGTCCACGGCCTCTACCCTGGCATGAACAAAATGAAGAACTCATGCCCCTAGTTTGCTACAGAACAGGTAATCCTGCTCTTATACTCGGAGTCGAAACTGATCCTCTTTCACTAGCCACTGGTAGAAGAACCTTGCAGAAGCATTGTAGATGACCCATCTTGCCGCAAGATCGCCATTCTACTGGGTCCCTCAGGCACTGGGGATTCTTATTCCCACTTCATACACAATGATAACATACCACTTGGTTTCTAGAGGGAAGATCCCATTTACCAGAACCAATACCTCGCTTCCTCTAGTCACCTTGTGTAGACTCTCGATGGTGCTTCCTGCTGTCTGTCTGGAGAGAATCAACCATGGTTGCTGAACCACCATAGTCCACATCATTATCCTCTCTTAGGTTTCTCTCCTTAATAAGTGCTTGTTTGACTATAAATGTGGCAGAATTCAACTAAAGGACGTTCACCTATGACCTAATATCTAGTCTGAGGCCTTCCTCAAACTTCCAAGCCAAAAACAACTCATTATTCCACAAAATTGGAGTGAAACGTCGTAACTCTGTAAAGAGGAAGGAATACTCCATAACTGTGAGAGTTCCTTACTGCAGTTCCATGAACTCTCTAGCTTTGTCAGCCCCCAGTGTCACCGGGTAGAAGTAGTCATAGAACGTACGCTGAAACTAATCCCAATCCATAGCCTGTTGGCGCCCTGTCTGCAAAACCATATCCCACCATCTCTTGGCGGAATCTCACAGCATATAAGTCGCGAGCTTCACTCACTTCTCTAGAGGTGTCTCCAAATGCTCGATGATGGACAACATAGCTTCTAGCCATGACTCCGCAGCCTATGGTCCTCCATCCCCTGTGTACGTCGGAGGGTGTTGCTGCTGAAAACCCCGCTTCAGATCTGCTATAGATTGAGAAGGATGTTGAGCTCCTTGGAAGGTCTGCATGAATATCATGAAACCCTCTATTAACTGAGCATTGGCAACAGCGTCTGGAATCACTGAAGGTTCCATGTCCGGAATGATATGCAGAACTACTTGTAGTCCCTGATCTGCCGTATCAGTCGTACGGTCACTACATGGTTCTTGATGTGCAATAGGAGGACGTCTTAGTGTCGTAGCTCTGAAAAGGTCAAAATCACAACTTTATTAATGATGAAAAAGATGAAACATAAGATATCAAAACAGAATAGGAGAGAAAAACATTAAAATTTGGGAAAACATGACTACACGGCGTGTAGTACTACTAGAAAACGTGTTTCTTAAATGTTTACCCAGGGCGTGTACCTTGGGCGTACATGGTTGTGTAAACCACCCGGCTACACGGCGTGTTCTTAAACTACATGGTATGTACTAACCCTTTTCCTCCCTGCCCGTTCAGTCCTACACGGCAGGGAACATAGACTATCCTAGCAGGAAACTACATGTCATGCTTGTCTACTACATGGCGTGTTTCTTAAGATCTCTCCCATGTATGTGTCATTAGTCACACAGACTGGTACACAGACTAATACTACACGGCATGTCAAATGAGGTACGGTGTGTACATGAAATGCCTTACCTGGCCCGTGTTGTTAGTGACATGGTCTGAGACACGTTCGACACTACACAGAATGTTCCATACAGAGATGGTGTGTGCGCAGAAGGATAACACCAACCCATTTTGTTTGCTACGAGACTGGATACATGGTCAACTATACACGTTGTGTTCCCAAGGGACACGGTGGGAAATTGAAGGAAAACCCCGGAATGTGTTGTTCATGACACGGACAGATACCAATTTCAGACTACACGGCGTGCTAAGCTGGTACATGACGTGTTCCTACATGAAACTGTACAACCTCATGTCTCTTCCCAACATAGTCAGGGACATGACTAACAACTACACGGCATGTATGTATAAAGTACACACCGTGTATTCTGGATTTTTTCGGACAGTAGCCTTAGAACTACATCGGAGCCTAGAAAACACAGAAAACACGTGTTAAGGTGCCAAATTCCGATCATTGGGGGACCATACTTCCCACGAATCAATGCTTGGAATCATAACAATGGATATAACAAGTAAAAAGTATAACAACTCATGCTCCACCAAATTCCGATCCTCATGGGCCCATAAAACCTCTACGACCAAATTTTGGTGTCCTTGATGAAGAAGCTCTAAACAAATGATACCCTATCAACATAGCAGGTATTCTATCACAACAACTATCATAACAGCATGAATCTTCAATTAGAAATTCTATCAGAATCGAATGAAAATTCAAATGCAATCTAAATGTCATGGTAAAATGCATGACATGTGATTTTATAAAAAGTTCATATATGATGCATGAGATGGAATAACCTCATCTCATCGGTTTGCAAAAAAATATAACCACAATCATACAAACATAAATAACACAAAACAAGTGCACCACCCAACATTGAAATCAATAAAACTCTAACATTTGAAAAAAATTGAAAATTGCAATATTCGAGGTAATCTGGATTTTTCCCTATACACGAGTACTAGAATGCCCGAGAACAGCTATTTACCATTTACCTATTCAGTCTAATCCCTGTCTAATGTCGCTAAACACTAAGTCAATAGAAAAGGAAAGAAACTCCTCTAATACCACTTTGTAACGACCCGAATCTGGAGCCCCTCAACTGGTGCCCCATGCCTGGTTCGCCACATTACCTCAAGCGCATTTCCCATAACACCGGAGGCTGCTGACTAGCATCAAGGGCCTTGGCAAGTTATTGGGGAAACTATTCCCTTATTTGGTAAGGTATTCAAGGTACAAGAAAAAAGAGTCAATAGCAGAAGCTATAAACAACATACAACAACTGAAACTAAAGAGAAGAAGCAATGTATAATATAATAATGATGTAGCATGGTACATGTATCTAAGGAAAAAAGCAATCACAACAACATTTTGAAATACAACTGAGAACAATGCACTTAAATTAAACAGTAACTCCAACAGAATCGCAAGCCAAAGGTTGGTCCTATGCTCTCCAACTCCAACCAGCAATCATGTACCTGAAGTATAAGGGACACAATCACAATCCACACTTGCAACCATATAACCTGTTTGGGACAAAAAGCAGGGCCCAAACAGGGTGTGAGACTATTCCCGGTAGGCAATCACCACAAGATCTGTTCCCTACTATCATTGAGAAATATAGAAAAATTAAAGGAAATAAATGTAGTAGAGAAACATGAGTATCTAAAGTAAAAATCTATAAAATCTCCATTCACACTTATTTATTAATTTAATATAATCATTTAATTATCAACTAAGGAATACAACAAACAACCCTATATTTCCAAGGAAATCAAGTAACACAACAAGTATTTCAGCAGACTACCTAAACAGCTAGCAGTACAAAACCAAAGCTTGTTCTTTGTCATGGTGGACTCGTCACAACCAACCAAAAAATATTCATGGGGACTATATGGGTGGCTCACACTAGCAGATCTATCTAGTCAAGTAAACATACAATGGCACAGACACTCTGGGAAGCTCTCACCGTCAATTCCCCTACGGTCTTGCAACGATAGCTATAGAATCTCTGAGGAAGCTCTTACTACTAATTCCCCCTATAGTCTTGATATGTAACTAAAGAAACTCTAAGGAAGCAAAAATTCAAATTCATGTAGGTCCTTCAAACGGTACTAATTTATAACAGACTCTCTAGGGAAGCCCTTAATCACGATTCCCTCTTTAGTCTACCACCCCAGGTTCCCACAGCCCTGAGTAGTGTAGTCGTGCGTAATAGACTGTTAGCAGCCCAAAGTAAGCTCAACAAACTACTTGGATAATATCTACAATGCATAAAAATCATATAAATAGTAGTTAATACATGCAATCAACTATATCAGGGAAAGAAAGCAATGCAACAAGGTATGCCTCATAGAAAACCTAAGCCAAACGGTGGTAAACAGCCAAAACAGGGGGAACACCCATGGAGTGATCCTCAAACATGATAACAATAAATTTTCAATAATCTAATAACCTCAAGCTTACATGAAATCTAAGGAAGATAAAAATACATGATCAAAACCCTATCCCGAGATACCCGATACATGGGTATCCGACACTTTTTCACCAAATCTCAAAGACAATCAACATAGGGCAACAAACCACCTACCTCGATCCTAGGAGATTGGTATACTTGAACCTCGACCTGTGAATCATCCTAGAATGGAGACGATTGACAAAATTGTCTAAAACATTCAACCTCAGATAACTCTCACAAGAAAAGGAATCATGAAACATGTCAATGAAGAACCAATAACTCACCGCTACTATTCTATTACAACTGATGGGGTTCGATTCGGATAACCGGTGACAAATTGGTGGCTTGGAGAAGATTCGGCCTCCTCGGATGCTATGGACATAATTAGGCATAGAATAAGATGAAAATGGGATTAAGATGTGACCCCGGTCCGATTAAGGAAATAAAATGAATAACTCGAGAAACATGGGGATTGTTCTTGACATTTTTTGAGGTCCCTAGTTTTATTAAGACCCCTCAAACATATAGTTTTAGATTTAGGAGGTCTACTTTATGAATCATGTAATCTCAATGGATTGAGTTGTAGTGGATCCTTCCAAGTATGAGGAATTATTGGATTTATAGCCACCCAAGAGTGTGGAAAAGGTCCATATCATCCTTGGTTTGGAAGGATATTATCGAATATTCATGCCTGATTCCTGTAGAGTATCATAACCTAGGACATATTTTACTCAAAAAGGGTATCCATTAATATGAGAAGATAGGTACCCATATGTTATCCAAAAAATTTGGAATACATAGATGAGAAATACCATCAAACAATTTCTATAGGATGGTGTCAAGTATATAGTGTTCTTGGATGCATCATGGACTAGTCTTGGCTTTTTCTAATGAATTGTCAAGCCGTGATTACATATTATTCATGTTAGTTGAAACCACATTAGAAGAATATGAAACCCATGTTCTTTTGGAAGTAGTGATAGTCCTCCACTAAATATTTGGTGTCACTACATGATGGTAATGTGGTTTCTCTACTCCAATCACATGATTCTCGTGTATATCTTTTCTCAGAAAGATCATAACATGAGACGGAGGTAATGGCTAGACATTCGTCCAAGATGATAACATTAAATTTTTTTGTACAGTTATAAAGGGAATTATAGTTGTAGATTCTCTATATTGGAGATATGTTTCATTGTTTATCATTAATTATTTGGAGTAGTTGGCCTCGTTATAGCTATCCACTATGAATGGATATAGTGAATCTTACATCAAGTAGATGGGTTTCACCCGTCCTCTCTTCCAGTGAGTCGGGGGTTCTTGGCTTGGGGATACCAACTGAGTGATCTTACATACACATATATCCATATTTCATGCTCCTAATGTATTTTCTCAAGGTTAGGAGAACATCCTTCTTTCTAGAAGATGCATGATGGATCCATTGATGTTCCGAGATTAGGTTCAGATAGAGTTTCATACATATCCTTTGATGGTTTATCTATGTGTGGAAAAGATGTACCAAGACCTCCAACATCATATTTGGTGTCCTAGCACGAAGAAAGGAGTTGTAGAGTTAGTCTATGTATGTCATACCTATTATTATGAGAATGTTATGAACTCGGTTCCAATGGATTTAGATCAACCCCTTGAGGTGAAAGAGAGGAAGTGGTATGGGATATCCATGGTCGTTGGTATTTGTTTAACATATACGACCAGTGGAAACAATTCCATCTGGGTGATTGTAGCCTAAATCACCAACTTTCCCCAATTCCTAGATATTTGAGATAGTAGTTTAGTATAGATATTGGTATTCCTCTATAAGTAGGAGATGGTCTAACTCCATGGATTTCTATCGATGTTTGTTTCTAACTGTGATTATCACTTCACATCCATGTTTTGGAAGGTATTATAGGAGTATTTTAGGAAATATTTATGATTGAGCCTATTGTTTCAACCCCAAATTGATGGCTAGAATAAGTGGGCCATTGAGGATTTGGAGAAAATTTTCTAGGCTTGCAGGTTGTACATTGGTTGTAGTTGGTAGGATCACTTACCACTGATGGAGTTTGCGTAGAATAATATCTATCATTACACTATTGATATGGAACCGGTTGAGTCTTTTTACGGGTGAAACCATAGGTCACCAAGTTGTTGGACTCTGTTAGGAGATTCTGCACTCATGGGGAAAGATTTTGTGTGAGCTACAACATAAAAGGTGAAGATCATCCTTGATGGGGTGAAGACTACACAATGCTATTAGAAGTCATATTTTGACTATTGATAAGGACCTTTGGAGCTCGAGGGAGGTTACCATGTGTTCCTATATGTTTCACCTCGATATGGATGATGTGTATTTTTCGAGGGAGGAATTCTATCACCGAGGTTCATCATATCTTCTGAAATACTATGTAGAGTTGGCGAGGTAGAATACCATTTTGCTCTATCGATGTAGTTAGACTAGGTACATGACTTCTTATAAGTGTCGCACTAGAAGTGGTATGTGCATGAACTATCTCACATTATCAAATTAGTGATTTAGACATCAAGGATTCTTATACCCTTAATGAGAACTCAATATACATCAAGGATTGGAAGGAGTGGACCCATCATGGGTTATTATTCAATTATTAAATGTTTGGTGGAAGCACAAAAATCTTTAGGGGGAACATGGGGTCAGCAGGCATAGATTCATGATTTGTATCAACCTCATCATTAGTAGCCCTTGTTTTGGATTTTTTGGGATGTAAATCCCCAAGGTGGGAGAATTGTTTATCTCAAATTTTTAATTTATTATTTTTCGATATTTTGTTGGTTATTTTTTAGACCAAGAACTGAGATAGTGTTCTATTTTGAGGCCATATGTTCCTGAAATCAGTGCTTAAAATATATTAAAGATAATCAATATAATGCAAGATAATTTGTCATAAAAGGTAGAATAACTCTTAAAAAATTTCATGGATTAAAAAAATGAGAAAATTGTCCTATTTAGAATGTAAGTTTTACCCTAGGTTCGACATAACCATAGTCGAAATGGGTAATTTGTGGAAAATGTTTCACCATTGTAAAATGAATAAAATAATTTAACCCTTTTATTTTATATTTTTTATTGATGCGGTGAAACAATACCCTAAAATCCAGTTTCATATATTCATTTATTAAAAATTATTATGGTTTTCCGCATAACCTTGAGAATTAAACAGATCCATTGGAGATATTGGAGGAGATCCCATTGTTCTATGATGACTTAATTAGATATGAATGAAAGGTGCTAGAAAGAATCGAAGGATCTCACCAATGAATTAAAAAATATTTATTATTCATTATTGATTGATCTAAATTGAGTTAGGGATTTTATTGAGGTCTTTTCATTCCCCATTCATAATTTCCTAATTTAACGTGAATCAATCAATAAATAGATTGATCTATGGTTTTATAGTTATGTGATATGGGTTTATTTTTTAGTGTTTATATTTGGGATTTTTTTTATTGGATCTTCGTAAATCGCTATAATGTAAATGAATTGTGGCCAACTAATTATGGGAAAGTTTTGTTTCTATTTTGAATGTTTCTTATTATTATCCCATCATTCTCTTTTTATCACATATGTTATTTGTTTGGCCCATTGTTTGGTGTATAATAGGATAATCCATTATAACACACACATTTCATGGAGAAACGATTTAAAATTGTATATTTGTTCTCATCACAACACAACAGAGGTGAAAATATGGTAGTGGTTAGAGGATTGGACCGGTATGAAAACCCCCAAATCAAGTGGGGGAGAGGATGAAAATCATGATAAAAAGAATCCATTTTTAGAATGGATTCCGAGCTGAATTTTGGAGAATAAACTTGGTGAGGTTCTACTGAGGAAGATCTATGATTTCAGGCATGATGGGAGCCGAGATCAAGGATAGCAGTGGCATTCGCTTTCATAGAATGATTAATGTGTTTTTCTATAAAATCCAGATACAAATAGCTTGTAATCTGAGATTACTCGGTGTGTGGCTCCCTCCTAGTAGAGGATAGGGATTATGGAGAAACTTATGTATCACATAGAATTTAACCCCTATCACATATATTGTGGTCTCTCCCTGGTGAACTATACATTTACCTTAGATGAATAAGGACATGGGGTGGAATACATAGTTAGGCTACACATTGTGTACTCCCCCACACTGACATGAAATGTACAATGTCGGTTGGCTAATTCCTATACTGGTACACTATAACATTTACATGTGTTGAATATAGGTACAAGTGCATGTGTAGACTACAAGGGTATCCTATTGGACATGTACTTCAACATGGAGATGGCTTGATGACTTGGTCTATTTAAATGAACAAGAAAGCAGGTCAAGGGACTCGGTGTGTAACTCATGTACACACCTTGTACTTTATTATACATGGCTTAAAACTCTAATCCTTAATATCATGGACAATTTTCAATAGTTATGTTCCCATTATCCTATCCTCGGGGTTAGTATGGAATCATTTCTTATGGATAAGATAACAATCACTTCAGTGGGACTTCTTTGATAAAGTCTTTAGTATCCCTCTGAGAGGCCCAGAGTGAGATCCTCAATTATTTATCATTCCTAAGGTGGGGATCTTGGTTTCATCATGATCAACACTACAAGAGCTATGATCCTATAGTTATTGGGTTAATCCAAAATGAGTTATTGGTATCACCCCCATAGACTTGGTTGTGATCCTCACATGTTTATCATATTCTCTTCAGACTATTAGCATTTAATAATAATGACGAGTCCTGATGAGCACTACCTCTTGGATGGACGTCATCAATGATATCAAACACATGATTGTTTTATCCCAAACAAGGGCTGTGTGGAATCTTGAATCTGGAATCCCTGGTTGGTATACTACGGTTATCACATAACTCTAGATTATGTGTCTTTCATGATTATATCTGGATATAATTTTTATATGTTTTGACACATTTTCTTGTGTAGAGATAACTATATTTCCATTAAGTATGGTTTGTGGTTTCTGGGTGTCCTACTGAATATTTCTATTATCACCCATGCACGGCCTTTTCCTACACATGTCATATCATGTGTAGATGATTGACCATTTGATATATTTCTTGGAGAACTATGACCAGACATTTTGTAGTGAGATCATACAAAATGAGGAGTGTTCCAGTGAGTTTTTTATAGTAGTCATAGTACTTATATTTAGCTTGACATGTGATTCAGACAATTTGTTGGTGGATTATATTTGGCCATGATTAATTTTTTTTATTTCCTATCGAACTTGTTTTGTGGGATTCAGTGGAATACCTGCATGATTGTTCAACTTTTTTTACATTTTAAGAGTGTCTGGTCTTGGAGATGTGGGAATATATACAGTAACATAGTCTAAGGCTTCCCATGTAAGTGGAATTTTATCTTGGTGATGCATTCCATCACCTTTCCTATTAGAGGTGGGATTAGGGAGTCGTGGTACATGGCCCCACTAGGACGGGTCCTGACAACTGTAATAGGGAAAACCCATCCCAATTCCTACTACACGGTTTCCATATTCACCATACCATGTGACTAGGGAAATGAAATCCTTATAATATATTCCCATGATACAATTTCTTATTACATAACATTAAAGAACTACCTTTCCAAGTATCCCTTTCAGGGTTTGATTTTCTAGGTCTGGTATTCCATTCTTGTATGAGACCCTCCCAGATATTCCATCCACTCATGTCCCTAAAATGGTATACCTAAATAATTTGTGTATCATGAAATTAGGTTGAGAATATTCCCATTGATGGTTTTTAATATATTTAATGGATAATTCATATTAATATAGAAAATATTAATTCTTTCAAATTAAAATATCCTGATAAACTAGATAAATAGATTCCCAAAACACATAAATTATCTTTTCATGTTAAATTTATAATTTTTTTAACAATTATAATTACCACACTCTTAAGAATATTTATTCAATTAATATGGTGATCATTAAAAACTCATTCCAATTATACCATCTTTTCTACAAGAGGATCTAATGTAGAATCTGCCTAATAGTGATCAAAACATTCTCCACAATCTTAGTGCATCACCCATGGAATTTCTAGTGCTATCATGGAGGTACAGATTTCCATGCATCAACCACATTTTAGTGCTACACAATCCTATTGGCTGGGGATTATATCTCTTTCTCGATCCGTCTTGAGTGGGGGTAAGTAGATGAATAAATTCCCTCAATCAAGAGAGGATCCGTAGATATTCTATTCCTCATATAATTCACTAGGGAGGGGATGCACTATGCACAATAAAAAAATGAATACTCACTAATATCAATAATTATATGATAACATATATATTGAGATAGGTTTTATTATTGATAATTACATAGAGGCAATTAATCAAATAAGAAACGTAACATATTACTCGTACCAATAATTTCATTTTATTTTCCTCATTGATGAACTATGAGTCGTCCCTCTATAAGAGTGTAAGGACCTTCGTTTCCAACTAAAATATATTATTTCAATCACCTAGACCCCATCATTTTCATGTGAGTAACGTTTAAAAAAATTGTTTGAATATATATATTCTACAAGAGGTGTTCGACAAGATATGTTGCAAAAGAGTCATTATTATTCGAAAGGAGGCTGATGGTTTCTGAAATATGAGATAATAGAGTGTCTAAGAGTCCGCCCTTATGTTTTTCTACATTTACCAAATAATGATAAACATAACCATAGAATTAGGCTTATGATCATGTCATAGTAATTTATTCATAAGTGATTAAAATATTTACAACATTTGATGATGTGGTATAAAATTATATATTGTTTTTTTAATTTTCTATTCTAATCATATGACCATCAATATACTTCAACAATGATGTTATTTATATTGATCATGGTTTTAGTTAAATTTGTTGACTTGAAATAGTGAAAAATCTACATGAAGGTAAGAATATAAAAAGATGTTTATATATATTATTTGTTAAAAATACATATAAGTAACGTTACAAGATTTAGAACAAAATAATTATGTCATACAAATAAGCTAGGAATCTATAATGTTGACTAATCATGATATTGAAGTCTAATGTATGATTGAAATTTCATGTTGCATTTTTTGTATCTGATTATTTAATTTGTAATAATTACATGATATTTAGATGATGGGCCAATGTATTATTGGAATTGATTGTCATGATTCATTAGATTATATAAATTGTTATAATTATATATTATTTTCTTCATTGATGAACTACATTTCATCCCTCTCTCTAAGTATATATAGACATGCATGTCCTCCAATGAAATTTAATGTATCTCAAACACCTATAACCATTCACTTGCACATGTGAACCATTTTAATTAAATGACATTAAACAAGATGTTTTGTTGTTTGATGCTGTATTTTTACACCATGTATGAGATGATATTGATGGTTTCAATCATTTGAGCTAATTCAGGCTGTAGGAGCACCCCTATGTTTTGTTTACTCTTTAAAATAATGAAAAACTAATCAATAGATAAATTATAAAGATCAAATAAATTATTTGATCAGAAACACATTAGAATCTTTAAAGATTTATGATTTTGTATATAGTGTATTATTAATTATTATTTTTAGGTAATCATGCATGTGAAATATATTTCAACGGTTGTGTAATTTATACCAAGTAGTTTTTTAGTTATAGTTTTCCACCTACAAGAGTGTAAAATTTTCGTGATATTATGACATTGGATGAAGATATAATGAAGAATAATAGTCTGTTAAAACCAGGGGATGATAAATAAATTTCATCCATTACATATGAATATCATGAATATCTTTAATGTTTTTTTCATAGTAGTTATTCTCTAGTTGAATATGAGGATTTGATGGATCCACCATTATTATTAAGGTTGTATTGTAGTAATGGTTTTATGGGATTATATGTAGTGATTTCAGATATTAATGTGGTGGTACCTACAACTATAGAAGTGCATTTTGTGACCATTATAGAATTTGGTCCTTCATCACACTTTCATTCACTTCTTACTCATACGAATCATGTGATATAATCAAATTATGAATATGATGATTAAAATTTGGAAGGAAATTAATGCGATATCCTTGTGTGTATTCATGATATAATGAAAAAAAGCTTATCAAATGAGGAAGTATCTGCTAAGGAATTTAGAGATGATGTGGGTATGTGGGATGTGAGGAATGATCCTTTTGACATTCTTCTAATTGAAAATATTCCACCGGTTAGTGGTAGTAATATTATATTATTGACATACATAGTCTCAGAAAGGTCATGTGCATTGAATTTTATGGGATTTCATTACACGAGCTACAGAATTTTATATAATTGTAGGGAATAGATCTGCATCACCTGATAACACCATATATGATGGGAAGGATTTGGAAGTTAATGATTAACTAAAAAATGTGATAAAACAAAACCACAAGGAGTGAAATGTTTCATTTCTGGTTTATGGGTTTTAGAATGTTAAATATCTTATTTGATGTGTCCAATATGGTCTAGAATGTAAATTATGATTGAGTTAAATATATGACAAAAATATTTAATGTTTTAGATAATCAAATTAAATGGTCCACAGACTTATGTACATCCAAGATTATCATAGGATCACTGTAAACATGGTACAGATTTTATATCCACTATTATTGTAGAGATGATATAAACATTTTGCGCCTTTTTTTTCAATTGTTCATGAATGTGAGAAATAGTTTTTTAGCTATAAAATATCCTATGTTTAATCATGGATTGAAAATAAAATGTAAATTATAAAAGTGTATACTGATTCGGATGAATCATAGGAAATGATTCTGAAGCTTATATATTTACTATCTATAAACTATCATAATATTTATCATTTTTAAATTTTTGGGTACATATCCATAAATCACTGAGTTTATGAATCACTGGTGATGTTCAATAGGACGTTTTAGGTCTTTTATATATGTATCGCAACATTCCCATATTGTAAAAAAATCATTCATGTCAATCGCAAATTTCCTTATTGAAATTATATTGGTGTTCTTTTTATTTCATCCACATAATATGGTAATCATGGTCCTCTAACACATTCATTCACTAATGTTGAAATGGATAATTCTGAATCCTATAGTTTGTTTTTTCCTGTATGTGCCTTCATGTCACCCAAAACTAGGGAATGGGTAAGATACATGATCACTGTCGAGATATTAGAGAGGTTATTAATTGTGAAGGGGTTTAATAGAGAGAACAAAATTATTATCATTGATATTGAATTAGAAATATTGGAGTTAATGTGCATAGTAATTTTAGAGGTGAGGCACTAAATAAGGTTATCATTAACTTGGGTATGTTTTTATAAAAATAATTTTTTTAAAAAATCCTCATATCCTCTTAAATAAATTATTTTTTACTGGTTTAAGAATATGAGATTTTAAAAGAATGTTTTTATCAACATCTTGAATAATTTCAATGTTCTAATCAAGATGTGTCATATTATATGATGTAGACATCAAATAGTAATTTTCATTAGCATATTATGTAATGAAGAGACATGGGCATATGAAAAATAATTTTTTGGTGTCTATAAAAGGGGCCATTAAGGGTATGCACATACTTTAGATCATAGGTTTTCTAAATGATAAATTTATTAGATTTGTGATTTACTTTGTTGATTGGTCCCAACGACCCTATTAGATAATGGAAAATAGAATGTATTCTACTCTATAGTTCATAATATTTGTTGATAAGATACTACCTGACACATCAAGATTATGTGTTCCATCAAATCTACTTTCTAGTAATAGAATTCCATGATTGGGTTACATGAAATAATGATCAAGTGTTCGGGGTCCTGTAAGAAAATATGTAATGTGATCGATTTAACTTCCAAGCATTGATATATCCCTATATACATGTTATTGCATCATGTCCATCGATGAACATATCATGAGATCCTAACGTTGTGATGGTGCATCATTTTAGTGATATGGATAATTGTTGTAGTGCACCTTGGATGCATGTTGGTGAAGTTAATTTTATCACCTTGCCTTCTCATCAACCAAATGTTATCCCGGATATTTCTAGGTTACGTATTTTGGGATTTCCATTTATGATTATTTTTCATTTATGTACTTTTACAATTATTAGACTCATATTACCTGGTTTCTCCCCTTGGAAATAAAAATGTCTACTTGAATCAGAAATACGATGGACTAGCTTCGCTAATGGGGAGGGTCCTACAATACAACATTTTTCACGTTGAAGGGAATACTAATAACAGATGTCTCCAACTAGTTGAATGGAACTCTACGTACCATCATCTATGATCCTGTATATGTATTTTATCATGAATGGGTACATTTTTTCATATTTAGAGGTTTAATTAATGAATCCATTTTTTTGGACTTTCTCCATTTCTAACCTATTTCAACTCTAGTGTTCTTTATTTTAGGATTCAAATATGAATAATTTTTGTATACTATTACTGTTAAAAGAATAAACATAACATGAAAATTAATAAAAAACGATTTCATCCTCTAAATTATATTTCCACTGAAATGTTCTTAAATTCACATGGTTGATTGATTATGTAAGGAAACCACATGTTCTATGTGGTGTTTTAACATGGATAATTTACTTATAAATTTTTACAATTAATTTAAATATGATTAGAGATAAATGAAAAAATAATTGATAGACAATGAAAACAACATCAGTCACATGTATTTGATTACCTATTTAGTATTCATAATGATAAATTATACATTCTAATTCGCTACCACATTTTTCTAATTTAGTTTTTCAAAATACCATAAAAATTTTGTTGAATTAAATTTAAAATAGTAATGATGGAATAAAATGTATAGATAGTAGGTCATCCATTTATCACATTCTAGGATTGGCATGTCTCGCAGTTGCTCTTTGAGGGATGTCCAGTTTCTACTTTGAGTCTATGGGGATATCACCATTTATATCATTTAGTTCCACCTCCTGTTGTCATCCCCAATAATTGATGTGTTCGGTTATATGGTTTAGCGATGTTATACTACACAATTTTCAATCATTAGATCATTGAAATACTCATCAAGAGAAAAAAGTATCAGATAGACACATTCCATTGTTCAAATTTGGGTATGACTATTACACTCTAGTATTTTTCCATTATGTAGAGCCTACCCATCGATGGTGCCGCTATGATAGGTCGACTCAGTTATGATTGGTTTTAGATGTTTCAAAGAGTACTCATCATTTTGGTATACAATGATTGAAATTATGTCATCGATAGTAGATGAAACATTTCATGGGTAGACCAACACTTCACCCATCTAACTGATGAT
Source organism: Viscum album (assembly GCA_963277665.1). Classification (NCBI taxonomy): domain Eukaryota; kingdom Viridiplantae; phylum Streptophyta; class Magnoliopsida; order Santalales; family Viscaceae; genus Viscum; species Viscum album. The sequence goes on along the minus strand of OY728127.1, from coordinate 1,146,220,848 downwards.
GTCGATGAGATCTGCAAGATGTGATTTCCACGTGCATACATTTTGAATCTGATTGATGGTATGATATATGTTGAAAATTCATCTAAATTTGTATTTTTGATGTGTTTAACATCATTGGAGGTCTTGAACTACTTATATAGGTATAGATTGGGGATTTCATGTCCCGCATATACATATAGGAAGCAATCAAACCCATGTCGCATAGATCTGATGAAGATTACAAGTTGTGTTATTCTTATATAAAGGTATATATGGAAGAACATCCCTGTCTTATCTCTACAAAACGAGTGTTATTTTTTACTGATATTATAGTAGAGTCTTTTTGTGGATGATTATAGGTTATTACCTACTTATACTGTCAAAAAAATATTACGTTATATTATGAAATATAGAAATGAAAAATATTACCTACACATGAAGTCAGTAACGCCCACATTCGGATAAATCCAGACACGATGTTTACATACTTCTGTTGGATAATGTTCATCCAAATGATGTAATTGGTTATTATTTGAAGATTTAAATCATTATTTCTTATGATAAATTCTTTATTTTATTATTTTATTATTTATTTTTTCGTGTTTCTTGGATTCCATATACTGAGGTTATCATTGTGTGTATCCCACTATATTGTATAGTGATGCATGTTGTCAGATCCTCCAACATTCCTATGAATAATTTTTATATTGTTGATTGGAATAAGATTGATTGGGTTTTGGTCTAGTTTGTATTCAATTATCCCACTCATGCATCATGCAGTCTGTTGCCTTAAATTAATTATATTTATATGTTAGGGAAGTGAGTCTCTGACTAGAGGATATATCATGCAATATATATTGAGTTATGATACGAAAAACATTTTTCCTGATAATGAGGGGTGGGTACAGTAAGCCTGTATTTATTCAACCAACTGGATTTTGTTCTTGGGTAGAACATGTCCCTAGACATATCTCTTACGCAAGATGAATAGGACTATCATGACATGGTAATAATTCTTCCTTACATTATTGAGTAGTTTACTATAAAAATTACTTACCAACATTATTTTTATGGAAGATACATGTTTCACCCTTCTCTCTAAAATTTCTGATCTGGTAAAGGGAGTAACATTTGACCAGGAATATTTCCATTGATCTATTACATAGTTGCTTCATCCCACATATAATATTTAAAATGGAGTTTTCTTTGATCATCTAATAAATGATGATGATACTAATATTAATATATATGTGTGAGGATTGATGACCCTATTTTAAATGTTGATGTTCCATTGAAGGAGTGTGTTGATAATGTTTTTCCAGATTCCCCTCCATCACCTTCTACATATGAACCACAACCCCAGCCAAAGGAAGAGCCACAAACATGTCCTTTTATCATGTCATATATTGTTTCCTGGATAGATTTTGACTGCTCTATGTTGCATTATTTATTATATATGTTCTACATACATTTGTAGTAGATCATCCATCTTGTTCTTATATTCGAAGGAGTTATAGCAAGAATCTATAACCCTGATAGGATGGACTGGGTACAAGTGGTGAGATTTTAAATCCACTAATTCCCACCCATGATGATGTGGAAGTGGATGTCAGTGATGACATATAGGAGCAATGTATGCTAGAGTTGGGACCGAGATAGACAAATCATAGATGAATTATATATTCACTTAGTTATGGAACAGAGGAGCATCCAGGCCAAAAAAATGATTAGATTGATGATATATGTTGTTTTTTTTTGAAATCATAATGTATACATTATTTAATAAACATACAAATATATTACGTAATTTTGCATAAATCTATTAATTCATATAATTGGAAATTCATTCAAATAATTTTTAACAGATAATAAACATTAATCATAATAACTAAATTAGTAGTATTTATAATTAGTATTTTTTATTTATATTACTACTTCGTAGTATTATTTTCCATATTTTTTATTATAAATAATTTTATTAAATTTATTATTAAATTGTAATAATATTACAATTTGAATTCAATAAATATTTTTAATATCAAATAATTAGTATAGGATTATTGTTTATTATATATGGTATGGATTATAATACTAAGTATTAATATAATAAATAATCTTCTTAAATTGATAATTAAATATTATTATTATTATTATTTTAAATTATATAAGTATTATTAATATTATTAAAAAATATTACCTTATTTCTTATATAAAAAATTTATTATTAATACCAAGTAATATATTTTGAATAATATTATTATTAATTAATAAATATTTTTTTAAATACAACATTTTGTATTAACATTGTTATGAAATAAATATTACCTATAATGTTATTAATTTTTTTAATTCTATATTAATATATTATTAACTAATAATAGATAATGAAATTGATAAATAATAAATAATTTATGTATTATAAATTTACTAATAGTTATTTAAAAAAAATAAAAATCAGATATATTTAAATTAGAAATAATTAAATAATAATATAAAATAATATATTAATAATAAAATAATTACTAATTACAAAAAATTTTCAAAATAAAAATAAATTTATTTGCATTATTCTATAATAAATATTATGTATAATACTATTACTTAATTTAATACCAATTTAAAATATTATTAATTAATAAAAAAAATATATTTGAGAATTAATAAACAATTTATGTATTCAAAAAATTACTAATAGTTTTATAAATAAGAAATTAACTAAATATTTTTACTTAAAATCATAAAATTACAACATATTTATTAACTAGTAGCTATTTTTATAAATATTAATTATTTTATTAATATTATCATATAATTAATATTAGTTATACTCATATTAATTATATTAATAACATAATAACATATTATTAATTAATTAAAAATAATAAAATTGATTATTAATACAAAAATGATACATTAATATATTACTAATAATTATATCAAGAAAAAATTAAACATATATTAATAATTAATATATCAAAAAAAAATTCTACAATTTATTATCTAATTACATATAAATATAATATAAAATAATAAAAAATAATTCAATTCATTATTTGTAAATATATTATTTACTGAAAAATTAGTAATATTTTATATCAACAAAAAAATTAACAATTATTTATATGTAATTTTCATTGAAATTAATTTTAATAATATATATTATTTAATATATCAGATAAATAATTTAATTAAACTACATATATATATGTTCATGAAGGGGGTTTACACCTCAATGCTTGGGAGGAATAAAAGTAAAACCCATTCACACTTCTCTCCCAAATTGATAAGCTTGAATGGGGATCATTGTTCTTGTGAACCACTTTTTAAAATAATACATACCGTATCAATTTTTAAAAAATTAAAAACCCAATAAAAACCCACATTGTATCTTCTGGTTTAGATTCACATTGTTTAGGGTCCTAAACTACCTCTTCTCCAAAGAGATCCATCCTTTACAGTTTTTAATACTCACATGCCTATGAGGGGAACTTGGGTTATGGGATATCCAAAACAATACAAAGACACATTATTCAAACATAAAAAAGGTGGGAGGGATGACTAGTCACCTACATGCAACAACATTATATTCATAGATGCTTCCATTCATTTCAAATTTCACAGTTAATTAAGATAAATTTCTATTAAATTAATAATAAATAATATTATAAATTAATTTATTTATTATTTTAATTATGAATCAAATTAGTTTAATAGATACCTTATATTCCCATCGATTGAAATTTTTAATAAATTGCATAAATTTATTTTAAATAACTCAATTAAATGGTCTGATCATGGAGTAAACATTGTGTGCCCCCACCCAAAAAAACTGGTGTTTTTATGGTCCATATCATGTTCCATGTACTCACATGATATGTAACATACAAGTAGTATCATGTTATTACAAATTGAGTAGTTCTATGTTCTATATTGAGTTGTTACATCAGCATTTATAACACATAGACACATGTTAATTTACACAGTGTGTACCATTTTAAATACATGTGATGTACATAGAATATACAATGACCAAAAACATTGTGCAATTTTGAATTTAACAAGGAATTAATTAGGTATTTAATATTCTTTAAAAAATTGAACACATTTTTTATAGAGGACTCATATCATGTGGTTCAATTTAACACCGAAATTAATTTTTTTCAATGTAATTAATTTATCTGGTCCACATGCTTGGTTGTTGTATACTCTATGTGAATGATTATAGGTCACATTGTTTGTTGGTGTTACTAAATATCATGTAACGCATTTTGTGCCTATCTACGATATATTCAAAAGGACTTTGTGTGTAATACACATAGAAAATCCATTTTTCATGTTGTGTAAGGTGGCTAAATGTTGTAAAATAAGAAGTGTTTTGTGTCACTCAATTGGAATTCAAAAAATGGCCTTATTATTAATTACAAGTCATGTTTCTTTACATCAAGGCCACCATGTCATGTTTTGTTACATGATGTGTGAACCAATAACATGTTTTGTTACCCTGAAAACATTTTTCCATCCCAGTGGACCAAACATGATGTAATTAATATAATTGTAATGAATCCCCACATGATTAAAATTGATTATATCTACTGAAAATATTTGTGTTAAAACCAAAATACCTAGCCTATTATTAGATTACATGGTGTGTAATATAATCATGTCTTTATAATATATGACATCTCTGGATGGTATCATCATGTGTTCTTCTCATGTTACTATACTTTATTGTTTATTTGATAAAAAACATTCTATCTCATAAAAATAGATTAATATTGAAAATTTAAATGATAATAAAAAAATCACAATATATTGATTTTAAAATTAAAAAATTATAAATTTGAGTTTGACTGCTTTGAAACCACATAGATGTTCTAAGCCTATCAGAATCTCATTGATCCCATTCCCAATAATGGTTCTATGATATATTTAATGGTTAATCTATAAGAATATGAAAAAATATCATGTTCAATGAATACGAAAAAACAGAATAGACCAAAGGAATCCTAAAACATAGAGATAATCCTTTCCAGTTAAATTTATTATTAATTTAATAACAATATTTAAAAATGTTATGAGACTATTTATTTTATTAAAATATCTATCTTTCAAACCTCATTCAACATGTATTTTCATTTCACTAAGAGGATCTGAATTTGAATCCATAAATTAGTGATCCAATATTGATCCACAATCTCGGAGCGTCGTCGATGGAACTTTGTGTGCTAGTGTGTAGGTACTAATAATCGTTTATTGATAAGCTTTGGTCACCACACATTTTTTCTGGTTTAGGAAATTCACTGTTGATCTCTTGATCATGAGAGGGGGGAGGATATATATAAATTCACTTGATCTTGAAAGGAATCATTAATAATTTCTTTAGGTAAATAATTGTCTATAGTGGTGATGCTTAATGCATAACTAAAAAGTGATTTCTCACTAATATCTAAAATAATATAATAAGATATATATATATATATGGTGTTTTTATCGATATTTTCACAAAATACCATAAAAAAATAATTATCCAAATCTATTCACTAATCAAAAAATAATTTTTTTATTGTAATATAAGGCGTTAATTGATATATACTAATAATTGTCATTTTCTAATGTTAATATTTTCTAATTTATTTAAATTAAATTTATGATTTTATCAATTCTATTACTGATCACAATACTCATCCTGTCCAACATCAATTGTTTCTAAAAAACCTCAAAAAATAAATAAATATTACACATTTGATAAATAAATATTATGTTCACAGTCTTGTTATTAAATATATGATTAATCTTTTATTAACTAATGTTATATTTATATAATTATTATTATTATTTACCTACCATAAAATAAAAAAGGGAGATAAATAAATGTGGTATTTGATGACATTGGGAATATATATTTATTTAATTATTCACCTCATATTATGGAATTAATAATAGTGATCATTTAATGAAAAATAAATATTAATTTCTAATCATATGATTAATATATCATTCAAATTTCATATAAAAGTAACAGATAACTAAGATCAATGGAAACATTAAGTGTGTGACCCATTAAGTATCCTCCTTAGTGTAATTAGGTTGTTTCCTAATCTGTAATATAAGAATATCGAAATAAAAAAAGGATCCCATATAGGAATAATATGGTTTCAAAATGATAATAACTTGAAGAGGTGTATTTTTTCATTAATCAGACACTAATAAAGTATTATTACCTAAAAACAATATATAGTGTGAACCTAAGTGTTGATCTCTAATAAAGGCCACTTAAGACACTGAATTTTCTATTAACAGTATTTATGAACATTCTAATATACTAAAAAACTAATTTAAACAAGGTGTTTAAAATGAATAACCTTTAAAAATTTATATATATGAATTCAATAAAAACAAAAAATGGGAAAAAACACAATAGAGAAGATAATACAAAAAGATTTTATTGAAGAATCCATGCCATTATTGGGAGATCGTGGTGATGAAATCATTGTTCTTTAAAAATACAAATTATCAATATTATAAGCAATTTTTAGATCAACCCTATAAATGAAAACATTACTGTGAATTATTATTATCCCACACTATCCCTCCGCATGCAAGATAATACCTACTAACATCATCACCACAATGCTTCTCTACCCTGGATACAAAATAATGATGACGAATGAGAGGAATAAGAATAAAACATCATAAATAACTCAATAATATTGAATGTGGAGAAACACATACACTAATCCCACTTTTACACTATTCAAAACTCTCAGAATTAAATATATACAATCATTTAGAAACAACAAACTCAAGAACCACCACTCCCCCATCTAACAACAATGAGAGTTAGTTCTCCACATGCACAGAGATTAGAAGGATCATAATGGGGGAACACAAAATAGAAAATAATGTTGAAGTTGAGAAGATGAAAAAATTGACACTAATAAAGTGAAAAAATATTTCATCAAAATTGACCCTGATTATATAGAAAATTTTCAAAATATGTTTCTGGAAACCCTTGGGAATGGTGAATAAATAATAATTTATTAGAATACAAGGTTTAAATTTCACTCCAAAAATATACACCAAAATATTATGCATTGTATCCAAAATACATTTTTGAATGTGAAAAAAATATACTTAATTAAATATGTTTGTATATGACTCATCCTTCAACCCACAACATGTGATATTAACTAGACATTTGTGGAGAGAGATATAGACTATTTACTCATGAAATTTATTCTAAAAAGGTGAATTTTTGTATTCCAATTTAGTGGAATTCTCTTAAATTTATTACATTGAAAATTGAGGAATGACATGTGGACGCCTTTATAAAGGATTTTCTTCTGGGTTTAAAATTTATTCCTTTCTAAATTAATCTTCTTTTCACAGACCAATTAAGATATATGGGCCAAAAAAATAAATTTCTTCAGATCTGTAGATGGATTTCAAGGCCTACATTGTGAGTTTGATTTGGGCCACCAAATTGTGGATTTGGAAATGGGTCTAAAAAAGTGAAACTAAGCAGAACATTTATTTAATCCTATTAAGACTGTATTTTACAAGTTTTATTAGTATATAATATATAATGGGAGAAATACATAAATAAATTAAAATTGCTAAAATTCTAAATAATACATTTTTAACTAAGTTCAAAATACATAAACACCATAAACTATGACAATTTACCATAAAATAATAAAATAATGGGATTGACAAACTGAAAATAAAATTAAAATAATTGAAAATAATATCTCTTTTCATTCCAACACACTTAAATATTACAATCTTGTGCAATCATCTTATACCAAGTTCGAAATAAATATGCCAAAGCATAAATGACAATGGAGTTCAATTATCATATCAAAGAAAATATCATGCCTTCTACTTGGATAAAAATTCCACAAATCCTCAAGACAAATTAATTAATTAAATATCATGTTAATAATATTTTTCAATTCATATATACCTCATTGAAAAAATATTTCTCTCATCAGTGAAGTAATTTTTATGTGGAGATTTTATCATTATCAAGAACATGTGTGATCTTCATAGGGTTGATATCCTCTTAGTATATTCACTTAACATAGCAATAAATGTTTCACTCATGAGAAATTTATCATGGGTTGTTATGAGTGTGAAGTTTTTTAGGATTGAAATGTAAAAACATCTATAGTTTAATGAGGAAGGTTAATCTCTAATGTGATGTAAATGAATGAAAAATGTTTTGATCAAGAATGTTTTGCACCTCAATCATCCCAAAAAATGAAACACCCCCAAAACAAGATTTAGTATTTATGGAGTTAACACATGGAATTTTCATATCAAGGAAATTCTTCCCTTTTTCCCCAATTTTTAGCATGGATTCAGTTTCAATTCATATATATATTTCCCTTCAGACTCATGTTTTTTGGAATTAAAGTGGCATTTTTTATCTTCAAATAATTGTTAAAACCCTGAAAACATTGTAATGATATTTTGGGCCACCCATCCATATTTACAGAAAAAAAATTATTCCAACAAAGAATATATAAATATGGAATCACTTTTTCATTTCATCTCAAAAAAATTCTTCTACAATAGAAAATTCATCTCATATTCACCCTCCCGTACACTTATTTTCAGAAATGAAAAATCAGTTAACATCAAGATAAAATTATAAAGGGGTAATTTTGTTGAAATTTTACTTCCTAGTAATTTATTTCATGGATACTATGAGATTCATAATGGTAAGATAAAAATTATGGACAAAAGTATAGTTGATAGTAAAAGAAGAATTTCAAATTGGTTCCCCAATCATACTTTACACATTAAATGAAATCTAATAGCTTTGAAGAAGAGAAAAATTGAAAATTATGGATAAAAAAAACTATTCAAGACTCTAAATAAAAATATAATTGTTAATAAGGTGTCAAAAAAAGGTTTATATCCCTCTCAAGTTGGAATGATATTCAATTTGGATAGTATATATGTACATGTGTTTCACAATCAACTAGACTTCATCAAATGAAAAGATTGGAAATTTTGAAACAAGAATGAACCCATAAATCATTTAAACCCTAAAACATTAAAATATATTAATTTCACAGATATATATAATAATTATTTTAATTTTCAACATTATTTTATTCAACACAATAATCCAAAAAACAGGTAAAAATTCAAAATGGAAAAAATGAAAAATTCAAAAATATAAATGAAAAAATAAATGGAAGAAAAATCCAAATTTGTAAAAAAATTACATTCCTCCCCCACAATTGTTCAATTTAATACTTTATTATTATCTCAATATAGATCAATAATCATTTACACATAGACATTATTTTGGTCTGAAAATAAAATAAATAAATGGAAAGAAAAAACCTAGTTTCATTTTCAGTGGTAGCCTTGAGTTAAGATCTTAGCTACTACCACATTAAAACTATAATAATAAAATAAAAAAGAAATAAGAAAATTAAGGGAAATAAATGAAAAAGGGAAAATAAAAGGTGTAGTTATTAATTTAGACCCCCAAGTTAGTACTAGGTTTTTACTTCCCCTAATCAGGTTGTTACCACGGATAATCCCCAATTAGATAGTGGGTGTGGTTTCATTGAGATGAACCACCACATGTGACTTTTCCTAGTTTCCATGATTAGTACGCAATGATAGAAAACCCAAAATATTAAAAATAAAATTCCCAAAAACCCATAAATATGAAACATAGAATTTGAGGACTATCGTGGGAGGGAAAATAATATTGGGGTATTCCATATCGACTTCCATGTTGTCCTCCTCTATATAGAATAAATGTTTTTATAGTGGATGTTTCTTCACCCCACAAACATCTCTGGATATTATTCTATACAATATACTAGAATAAATTCATCTAAAATATTCAAGGCCAACTCTATTTTCCTTATATCATAAATTTCAGAAAAATGTAAATATAAATACAATTCTGCTTGAACAAGATCAAAACATTATGTATTAAAATAGAAATCATACATATCGAGTAATTATGCATGAAAATTGTTCTCTTATGAAAATTCAATTGGAATATCAATATCATAATGTTCATAATGTTCTTCAAATTAAATATAGAGGTTGATAGGAATAGGTATTTCATTATCAGAGAAGGGAGAATAACAAATAATTTTAGTATCTTCAAAATTATCCCAATATTCATCCAACTTACCTTGATATCCCACAGGTTCATTAGATTGAAATTCATCTTGTTAAACCTACTCTATAAATTTTATGGATAGGTTCTAGGTTAGATCATTCCTGATTTCCTCCTAACATGGATCTCCATTTAATTTTTTTTTGGAAAAAACTGGCTTTTATTCCTATTTTTCTTGAGCCACCTTTAGAGCATCCAATTCTTTCAAGTAAGAGGAAATAAATTTCATTCCATTCCTCAACTACTAAATAATTTTTACATTATTATCTAACTGATTATTCAGTGATACTTATTTGATAGAATCATATATATTTTTAACAAAAAATCATATTAAAAATTAATTTGAAATTCATTCACTGATCTAAGAAAATAAATATATTCAATGAAGTTCAATTTTCATTTAGATTTTTAAATTTAACATTTTTTTTGTTTTTTTGGAAAATAATGTGTTTAAGTGATTGGCCTCCCTAGAAATAGTTCAAAATTGGTGGGAATTTTTTTTCAAGAATTATAAACTAAAAAATTATTGGTAACTAAGAATGATTAATAGTGTGCATCCAAGGTTTGATCTTTCATAGAGGCCACATACCCACATTGAATTTTCTGTTATCTCAATTTATAATCTAACTGATATTAAACTAATATAAATTAACAAGGTTTGTTTTAAATTAATGAACATAATATATATATATATGACTTTAGAGAACAAAATAATAATAAAACAAAACACAGTGGAGACGATAATATACAAATAAGTTACTAGAGAATCATTGTCTTTCTTCGAAGATTGTCGTGATGAATCTTCAATGATGAAATCAACCCTATAACTCAAAACATTCTCATTAATTTTTATTATCCCATACCAACCCTCCATAGGAATGATAATACTCACTAACTTCATCACCATAATGGTAATCAACCATGGATACAACATTTTGGAATTGAAAGAGGGGAATAAGATTAAAATGGGGTGAAGAACTCAATATAAGTGAAAGTGGGTTAATTCCTACACCAAAAACATTATTCAAATATTGATATTACCGAAATAATTTTTTAGAAATATTTGAGTTCAAAAAAATCACGTACCACCACTCCTCCCTTGAAAAAAAATTTTAGTTCTCCACTTACATGGAGATTAGAAGGATCAGAGTAGGGAACAGAAAAAATAAAATGAATGTGAAGATAACAAGATGATGTAAGTGACATTAATCAATCAAAACAATATTAAAATAGAAAAAATATTAATTATACTGAAAATGGACAACCAATGTTTCCCACAACACTTTGGAATGATGAATAAGTATTATATTATTGGGAGATGGGGTTGAAATTTCAGTCCAAAAATATCTACCAAATTATTCTGAATGGTATCACAAATAAATTAAAAAATTAGAAAAAATTTACTTCTTTAATGTTATTTTTAGCTCTATTCAACTTCTTCCCAAAACATTTGAGATCAAGTGGACATGTTTGGGGATATAAATGTCTCATTTACTCATGAATTTTATTCTGGATATGTGACTGTTCGTATTCCAATTACTCCTAATTCCAATTAATTTATTGACCGTAAAATTAATGAATAACATGATTCCACCTTAATAAAACAGTTAAAATAAAAAAGATTCATTTTTGAAAATAAGTTCAAAATACATCATGACCCAAAAATGTGAAAATTTCCCACAAAATAAAATAATGGTGGGATTAAAAATTCGAATTAAATTTATAATAACTAAAAATATTTTATCTTTCACTACCACATGTGAATGGTCACTCTCCTATATAATACCTTTATCATGATATCTCATAAAGCATGTTGCATACTAATGTCGTTAATCTACATGCTTAATATTCATTTACCTGACTTTCTAAAATAAATAAGTTTGGAACCATGTTCATGGAATATTGTTTTAAAACACATTTCAATTAAATGGATGATATATAATCTTAATGTATTCAGAGAGAAAAATACATTGATAATTTATTTTTAATTTTATATCACCGATGATGCACCCAATATATCTAAATTTTCCATTATCATAAGTCATCACGGTTTTGGACAATACAAAAAGTAAATAACTAATGATATGAATTAATAATAATCTCTAGTATAAATATTATTACACATATTCGCAAATTGTAATATTTAATCACATGTAAACATGTAGAATTACTACCGGTGGGTTTTTCTTCTGAATATCCAATTTAATGATTACCATGTATTAAATTATTGAGATAAAGTCTTATCTGAATATGAAAATCAATTACCTAATTGTACTCTTCTTTTTTGTCACGTCATATGATGTCATTTAACTATAGCTATAATATATTCGATAATATTTTCTAAGAACTTAAAAATTTTCATTTCAATGGGAATCTAATATGACCTTTGGATATGATAAATATTATAAAGACACTGTCACATAAATTTTATTCCATAGAAAAATCAATATGTGATACGAAATTTGTTAATATTCCATCCTTTGAATATATATATATATATGAATCCAAAATTAAAAATTCATTGGTTCTAGTAACCAAGTATAATATTAAAATCGTTTCCCAAAAGACCATATGAACACTTATTAGCCTATTCCCACACACTAAATTGTTGAACTCAATTAGGAATCCTATTAAGACTCCTACAATATATGTTTGATTTGTGACCATTATTGTGTGCCGCATCATTCATATATTCCCTTGATAAAAATTTTCTATGCTTTTCCTTCCAAGATGATAGGGCCCCATAGTATAAGAAACCCAACATGGACACACCATTTCCATAAACTAATATTCCGAAGCACCCAGTGAAACACTTGGTCTATTCAATAATCATGGATGAGATAAATGGAATTATGTAGCATCTATTCATGTCATTCTGTGTTAAAATTTGCGCAGCCCAATCATAAGCCCTATCCTCTTACACAAAGGGCTGCAGCCCCACAAATTTAGTCATACATTTTTATCTCATCATCAATAAATAACAATTAGAGACATATTTTACACTCTTATTAGGTTTTATCCACAATACTTACCTCATTAATGATCTTATACCAAGAATTTGTTGGTGAGTTTTACCCGTATGGGTAGCCCTTGTGTAAGCCCCTACTCCTTCTCACAAGAAAATATTCCACGTAAAAAATATATCAATGGGGAACATTATTTATTATTTTTTCCTCTTGAAGTGTAATAAAACCGATAATAATTGACTCGAAATGGATTCTATATGTAATTCCCACACCTACAATTTCTAGGATCATTTTCCTTGTTGTCATATCTGCAAAATGGTAAACTTCCTGAAAAGATCCTATCACATGGCCTTAAAATTGTCCATTAAAAATGTATTGTATTTCATTCTTATTAATCATTATAACTAATATTCATATTTAATGTTTTATCCCAACACCCTCTCGGGACCAGATGTATGAACTTCAAAGTCACCTCACATGGTGATGGTCGCATAACCTTAAAAATAACCATAATGGTCCTTCTCACATAACATTAAAATTTATTATAAGTATCATTAAGTTGAAAAAACTGTTTTAATTATATTTACTGTTATATGGATACATATGAATACCCATTCAGGGGCCCAATCCCTACACCACAACACCATCCACCTTCCTACATCGTTATAATCTCTTGAGTTCCTAGTTATATGGATTTAGATGGGAACATCTCTAACTAATAAGAGGTATATGGTGAGACTATGATATATAAAGATGTTCAAATCAATATATGTTTTTGATATATTCATAATCATAAAAGAAACCATTCATTCACTATAACTTTTTAAGGATTTATGAATATATCATAAATCTATAAAAGATTATTGGAGTAGGAAATAATTTCCCCCAACTTATTGAGATGAGTCCATCATCTCAACCTATTGGCAGATTCACACCCATAAGATAGTTTTTAAAGCACCATAGATAGCCAATATTATAAAAGTTGGTCCATTTTGTCTCCAAAAAAGAACATGATTTTTTTTCACCAAAATAAAAACAGCTAACTTGAAATCCTCATCGAATTAATAAAATGAAAAGGGAAAATGGTTGAAGTTCATGTGATAGGAACGTAATTTTTATTATAAATACATATATGGGTTATTATATATAGCTTTAAAATTATATTCAATATCCACTAAATAATAATTTTTTTTGGAAAAAATTAAAAATATTCTTGCAATACCATTTTTTTTGACATTGTATATAGTTTTTTATGACTATTAAAACATGTCTCAATTAACTTATGAGTATTTTTAGAGTTAATAAGTTATGGAAATATTATTAAAGAGATATTTTCATCCCTAATTTTATTTAAGAAGGTTTTTTACCGTTCAACAATATTTTTATGCCTTAGAGACGTTGAAGTAGCTATTAGGTGTGAAAAAATACATGAAAACATTTACATACCTATCCAAATCATTGGTAATTTTTCATTTATATAATTTATGATAACTGTGGGGGGAATGTTTCAATTTTTTTAAATTGAAATAAAATATTTTTAAATATGTGATGGGTGGAACCATTAGTTATATGATTGATAGTTTATAATTAATTTTTTTTGTTATAATTCTTTATCAATTCTATTATCTGAAAAACGTATATGAAAAAAATTATTTGTATAAATAAATATAAAGGGTGGATATATATATATATATATATGATGAAAGATAATCATTCACTTCTTATCACTGTATTTAAATGTAAACCAATAGTGAAATCTATAAGGGAGAATAGTAGTGTGATGGGTAATATAATTGTAAGGGGACTGAGGAAAGAGATACCATTTTATCTTTTAATGGAATGTCATGAATTATACCCTAATATCCAACCTACTCTTTTACCATTTACAATTTCACATAATCACCTACATACATTTTAACATCATAAAAAGTAATGTAGACTTCATCGTGATTGATGTATCCTTTTGAATTTTTTAGAAGATAAAGTTGAAGTACAATAAGTTATTATTTTAAAAAAATTTATCATTAAAAAACCTAAACTAGTTTTTTTATTAATTTTTTAAGATGAGAAGTCATGGAATCCAAGTTATTCCAACCAACTATGAGATATTTTTCATGGTATATTGAGTAAAAAATGAGTGTACAACTGATCTATAATGAATTCCACTATAACAGACCTTGAATGTGATCAATAATTACTTTATCCTTCTTTGAAGAAATGGTAAACTGAGTATAATTATATTATCAACAAACATTGAATATCATAAAACTAACCATGTGTTGTGGTACATTGTAATTTGAAATAGTCCAGACATTGAATTCAACCTTTCATTAGAATAATTTAACTGAAAATTAAAAAAATGGTAGATGGTGTTCATTTATTTGTGTTTGTTTTACTATGTTTTCAAAACTAATAATAAACCTTATTTTTTACTAACATCCATGGTCCATGTGGAAAATTTATCTAATTTATAAAAAGAAAAATATTCCTTATATGAAATGTATAACCATAAAAGGAAATTTTTCAATCGAAAATGAATGTGTATATTGATGAATTAAATAAAATAATCATTTATCATGGGAAGATTGTAATATTATTGTAAGGAATTATAAATTATATAACCCAAGTAAAAGAGTTCGGAAATCAATTATCAAGTTTTCTCTTCCCATATAGAAGAATCATTTGAGACAACACATTACATTTGTAATGATCCCATCACCCCAAGGAATAAATTTTTTTCAATAAAATTAAATATAATACATGGGGGACAAAATTATGGTATTCCATATTAATATATATTTTAATTATAAGATTCAATTTCCCAAGTATTTTCTCCATGATATTTACCTATTTTCACCTACTTCCATGGAATTTTGACTATACGTGTTGATCTGAGTGGGGGAATAATATATCTATATCTATATTCCTAATATTATAATTCCTTTCTAATATTAATTTCACTTTAATAAATTTTTTAAAAAATGTGAGTGATATACTCGTGATCGTCATTTTTTATTCTAATTATCTCAATGTAATTATTCTACTTTTTATTATATTATAATGATTCCCCTTCAATGTTTATCTATCATTTGATGTGTACATATGGATTTTGGGGATGTTTTGTATGATTAAAACCTTTCATATATAGTGGTATCATGATTTTAACTCCACTTATTGAAAGAGATGTCACTTAATTTAGTATATTCAAAATAGAAGGATAAATCATTTTAAAGGATCATTTATAGAATATAAAATGATCCATATTAGTACACACATAATGATATATGTATTCTTCAGTCAATTATCTCATTTATTGGATTAATATAAGAGGTAAATACTGAAGGGTGACTCAATTAATAATAATTATTTGAGTAATTAAGTGGAAACATTACTATAATAATCACTATGAAGAATAGTGAATTAATTAAGTTGGGATCTCCTAGGGATTAATATTATTCTCCCAAAAATTATTGTATTTTCATTTACCTTCTACATAATGGTTAGTAAAAAAATACTCTCTCCCATTACAATAATTTGATAAAACCTAAAATATATAATAACAATTTTGAAATGAGGATAGTTAGTGATTTGATAATAGTTGTATCATACGGTTTGTACTAATATTTCATTCCAAGGAGAAATCAAAAATATTATTGTATGTGACCAAATGAGAGATCATACATCAAAAACATCAATTATTAAAGAAGTAATGGAGGGATTTTTTGTATTTCATATAACATACTAGTCGATCTATATATTAAGAATTAATCATCTTTTTAAGACTTATTTCATGGAAGAAAGAGACTATTTATTTTCCAGAATTTCATAATTACTCATATAATCATTATTTTATACACTATATATATATTGTATATTTTATTAATATAAATTAATCATCAAAATAGCTAATGATAAAATATAAGTTTCTATTCAATATATAATTTATCACATGATGTGAAAGCCAAACTATTTATTAATTTATAGAGAAGAAATATTTTTAATATGTGGGGTTACTTATATCTCTTATTTATTAGCTTTTATAATCCATATAATGGACCATGATATTTCCCATATAATTTCATTCGATATGGAAAATTAAACCATTACAATATTCTATATTCCACATGTAATAAACATGTATACATTTTATATAAATTTCATAATAACCAGTAAAATATTATGAAAACTCTTTTAGATAAAGTATATTAAGATCTCTCATATGGAACAAGAACATTATATCAAAATAAACCCCCACTACACAACCATATGTGTGACCCCAATGGATTTTTATCACTGAAAATTATTACAAATTGAAAATTAGTAACTATAAGAAAAAATTAATCCTCTATAAAATATTCAATTCCACACAAGATAAAAAGTTATTAGGAATAGACTTCATCAAACACCTATATCTCTAAAAAATGTTTTCCGAATATGAATTTCCACAAATAAAATCTTTTCATTATAATATAATTGTATAGTCAAGAGGGATTAATTAACTATTATAATATATAATGTAATTATAATAGTTAGTAAATAATGCGTGAATATCATAGTTTTTCAAATCAACGTTATCCTACCCAACTCTCAAAAATTTTGTACTCATTGAGTAGTTTAGTCTTCATTGGTGTACCTAATTTATTAATAAGGGTCCTAAAAATATTAAAACATCATATTATAATGGAAGCATGGCCATAACATTCATACATTTTTCTATGTAGAATATCAAATACAAATTGTACCTTTTAAGGAGGTATAAACCAATAACAAAACTTTTCTTTTCTAAGGGAGAATCAAAAAATTCATTTTATATATAAATGACAGTGAAAATTTAATGAAATTATTACAATGATAAATAATAAAATTAATTTTATAAATCTCTCATATTCCCAACTTAACACATTATCTCATCAAATCAGGTGAGTCAATATTCTTTAGGGTAACAATTCGATCAACCAATCATTCATATTCTTCTTATTTTATAATAATTTATATTTTATAGTTATCTCCTTTTGGATTCTAAATAAAATGTTCCATATTTGTTCATAATGGTTTAAGCTCATGGTTTCGATATTATGAACTACATTTGTGGTATTATTAAGAATCTAATTCCCTTGTCCTTGATTATTTTACCATTAAACATGTTACATTTTTTCATGTCAATCTAAATTATAGTGATATGTTTTTCCACTCATTCATGATGAAACAAAATAATTATCTAATTTATTTTTTCTGAATTGAATCAAATTTATATATTAACACATCAAAGTTGTTCAGGTATACTTTTTCAATACTACATTGTCTTATGAACACTCTATGCATCGTCTTGAATATACGGTTATCTCACATATATTGTTTGTGTATCATTGTATTCTTATATTATGAATATAAAATTTTATAATTTTCTCATAAATAAAGAAGGTAATGTTCATGTGAGTTAATTTTTTATTGTTCCTTGTTTGTACATCATTCAATGTTGGAATTACATTATAAAAATCCATGACAGTTCATCTTCCCATTCATAATATGATTAAACATAATCCTATAGAGTTTTTATTTTAATTAGTTTCATTGATATGCATGTTGTACATAATAAATAAGCTCATAAAAATTAATTAAAATATGTAAATAATAAAAAATCACAATTCATAATATAAGAATAATATTATAATCAGAAATACTTGCATCAGATTGGGAGAAAAAAGATGATTCTCACATCTGGTTCCATAAATGTAGTGTTTCATAAAGAATTCATCCATCAATATAATTTTTTACCTATAAAATAAGTTAAGATAAAAAATAAATAAATTCCTTTGAAAAATAAATAATTTTGTACTTATAAAAATATTTATCATTAGATATTGGACCTAAAAATAAATAAACTATTAATAATTATAACTCTAAGGAATCATAATATAATAAATAAGATATATATAAATATAAATTTGAAAACCTATGAAATTAAACATTCTATGATACATTTCTTAATAATATCTAAAATCTAAAAAAAGTATATTGATCATCTCAACCATTTGATTCCTATCCCCCTTTATACATACCAAATAATTCAAAAGTAGTGGATAAAACATTAAAAATAAATTAGTTTAATTTCATAATTATGATTTTGATATTAAACTGTTAATTTAGATATCAATATTTATTAGAATATTAAATATAATGGATAATTATTCACCCATGATTCCTTTTCAAATGTTGTTAAATATTTTTTATCCTTTTGGTCTCTTTCTCATTGTTAAACTTCTCAAAAAACACTTCTAAATTATATTCCAGGTTCTTTATAATGTCCCAAAATTTTATATAGGAAAAATTTCTTCTTATAATATTCTTATATTTAGTAATGTTGCATAATTAATATAAACCACATGATAAAATAACTTCTTTTTATTATATTAATTTAAAAAAATTATTTAAATAAATCAAATGGCTATAAAAATTGAAAAATATTACAATGGTATAAGAAATAAAAAATATGATAACTAAAATTTTAAAAATATTATAAGCTCGATTCACAACTATAACAAAACTCAAGAAAAAAAATCGTACAAATAATTGATAAAATAATTATCACAAAATTCATCTAGAAAATAAAAATATATAATACAATTATTAAAAATATAAGTTAATAAAGAATTAATTTAATATGAGGTATTTATTAAAATTATGGAATTCATATGACCACTATGAATTTGATCATTAGAATAGTAATATGACCATTTAGAAAAGTAATTTGACTATTAGAATAGTATCATCTGTTATTAAAGTGTAAAATAATTACAGGTATATTATAAAATTGTAATATGAAATATTTATATCATGATAAAAGTAAATAAATGTTTTAAAAATATTAAAAAAGGGTTTTTTTTTATAAAATAAAAATGTTTTAATTTAACTTGTATTCTAAATATTATTTTCTAAAATAAATCTTATTTTAATAAAATTGATTTATAAGTTAATATTTTAATTTAATAATAACATAATTCTATGATATCATAAGTATATTTTCAAAGTGTTATAAAATTTATCATAATATTATGTTTGGTACTTGTCAATTAAATATGGAATTGATTTAAAAATGAAATTAATCCTATTTATAAAATTATTTTCATAAAAATGATTTTTTTTGAAATATTCATGTTGATAAATGGTTATGGTGTATTTTTTTTATTTTTCTAAAATTGATGATTTTTTGGTGAATAGTAAAATACCAAAAATATTGGTATATAAATTTATAAGATAAATAATGGACTTTTTCTATGAAGGATGGGGTAAACACCCATTACAATGAACTAAAAATAACAAATTTCTATATATAGTCACAAGTATTTATATTATTAAAAGTATTGATCCCAGATAATAAACTCAGTAATATTATAATCAATGTTGTCCATCTTAATTAATTATAAATTTCACCCCTCACCATCCCTCCTCTTCACATCCAATAGGCCTTGGATAATGCCAAACATATTCAAAATTTCATTACCAAGACTCCCCAAAGTACTTGTTCTTTTTGTATGTATTAACGACCATTTCATGGTTCCTTGCAAAGAAATTAATGGAGATATGAATTAATTTGTAACATTATCAATTTATTCCTTTTAAATTAATTTCATTATCTGCCTTCTCATCACATCTATTGAAAACATGGAATATCAAATCTATTTTTATAAATATACAATAATTTTAATTTTTTTAATGTAATATCCATATTATAAACTCCATTATTTCATATGTAAAATGAAAACATTGTTTACAATATGGTTGATTAAATCCAACATGGGAAACAAACCTTGACTAAGGAAAGATAATAATCAAGTAGTGTGGGTACATTATAATATTGTTATTGGGAATTAAAAATTATATTAAGCCATTAAATGAGTTTGGAAATAAATTCTCAATATTTACCTTCCCATATGGGAGAATCATTTGAGACATCATATTAAATTTTTAATGATCCCAATACCCAAATTTATATCTTAGTTTCAGTAAAATGAATAAGAATACATGGGGGATAACATTATGGGATTCTGAACTAATATATATTTTATTATATAATTAAAATTTCATAGTATTTTATCTATTTTATTAACCTATATTCACAAAATTACATGGTATTATGACCGTTAGTGTTGATCTTAGTTGCGAATAATATATTTATCTCTGGTGTTCCTACAATTATAATTCAATTCAAATCTTATTATCATTTAAGAAGTTTATAATATGTAATATTAGTGATATACTGGTGATCATGATTTTTTATTCTTCACATCTCAGTGTAACTATTAAACACTTTCTTTACATATAATTATTCCTTATAAATTTTTATCTATCATTTGATAGAACTGGATAGATTTTGATGATGTGTTGTATGACTATAACCATGAATAATGTGGAATAATTATTTTGACTCTTATTCCTGATAGAGATTTCACTCAATTGAGGATATTTCAAATGAAGGGATCCATTATTTTGATGGATCATTTCTATAATATAAGAAGATCTATATTTGTACACATATTAAGATACAAGTGTTGTTAACTCAATTATCACAGTGCTTCAATTCTAAAAAAAGATAAATAGTGAAGGGTGACTCAATTAATAATACTGATTTGAGTAATTTAGTGAAAACATTACTCTAATAATCACTAACAAGAAAAATGAATATATATTGTTTGGGATCACCTATGAATTAATATTATTCTCTCAATAACTTTTTTTTACTTACATTTCAGGAAAAATTTATTTAAAAAATACTCTCCATGATTTCATTTTTTTAACAGAAATATATATATTTAAAAATTAAGATGTGTGTATATTTAGTGTTTTAACACCAGATGTAACTTATTTTTATAAATAATATTTAATTTTATAGATAAACTAAAAATATTTTTTTATGTTACCCCAAAATAGGTCATACATCAACAACCTTGTTTATTAATGGAATAAAGAAGTGAGTTTTGGTATGTTATATTTCTCACTAGTATATCTATAATTTAATCATTAATCTTCTTTTTTAGACTTATTTCAATGATGTAGGAGACTATTCATTTTTGAGAATTTTGTAAATACTCATTTAATCATTATTTAATAAAATACACATTCATAATGTATCTTTTATTAATATAAATTAATCATTAAAATATTTAATTATCAAATATAAGTTACTCTTCAAAAAATACATCATCACGTGTTGTGTAAGAAAAACTTTCTGATACATTATATAGAAGAAGAAAAATTTCACATGTGTGATAACATAAATCTCATATATATCATATTTCCTGATCTATATTATATAAAATGATATTTCCAAACCATTTTATGTGATATGACACTTTAGACCATTATAATGTTAAATATTCATCTTATAATAAATACTTATAGATTTTATATAAATTTCACAAAAACTTGTAAAATCTTATCCAAACTCTTTTAGATAATGTATCTTAAGATCTCTTATATTGAAGAATCATTGTATATCAAAATAAACCCTAAATACAAAACCATATGCATGGACCAAATGGATATTATATTATTGGAAATTATTATGAATTTCAAATTTTTAATGAAAAGATAAAAAGAACCCTCTAGAAAACCATCATTTCAACTCAAAATAAAGAGTGAACAAGAGTTTCCTTCATCAAACAAATATATATCCATAAAAATCTGTCCAAATTCGAATGTCCACAAATCAATTATTTTCAAGATATTGTAATAGTATAGTCAAGTGTGGTGAATTAACTATTATAATATTTAATTTAATTGCGATAGTGAAGTAAATAACATGTTATTTTCATAGGGGTTAGGATACTCATGATCTAACCATACTCTTCAAAATTATTTTTTCGAATTATAGTTTTCATTGGAGTTCCTAATTTTTGAAGATGAGTCAAAACTATTTTTAAACATATTATTATATTTCATTCAGAACCATAGTCTTCCTATATTTTTTCTATATAATAGATCAAATACAAATAGCACCTTTTAAGGAGGTAAAAACCAATTATAGAACATTCCCTTTTTATGGGAGAATCATAAAATTGAATTTCTATATAAATTATAGTGAAAATTTAAATAAATCATTATAATAGATAATAATTAGAGTAAAAGGACCTAGTTCTCATTTTTATATCTTATAAAATTATCACATCATATAATTTTATTCAATGTTGTTTAAGTTATTAATTAAATCAAAATGTCTTGCTTCTTATTCTTATTTTATAATAATTTTCATCGTAAAATTATCTCCTTTTGGTTTATAAAATAAAGGCTTCATCATATTTCATAATGTTTTAAGCTCATCATTTCCATATTATGAACTACATTTGTGGACTTATTAAGATTCTAATTCACTCATCCCTGATTATTATATCCTTGAGCATATGAAAGTTGACCACAATATTTTAAAGTATATTGATAAGTGTTTTCACTCTTTTTTGGTGAAACTAAAGAATTATCTCATTGATTTTTACTGAATTGAATCAAATTAGCACATTAACACTTCAAATATGTTTATATCCACTTTTTCAATACTGTGTTGTCTTATGATAACACTATGAAACCACTTGAATGTACAATGTTATCACTTGAACAATTTGTATTCGATTGTATTATTAAGTTATGTTTATAATTTTTTTTAATTTTTTCATAAATAAATGAGGTAATGTGCATGGTATTTTATTTATAATGTTCTTAGTTAGTACGCCATTAAATGTTGGAATAAAATTATAAAAGTCAAGGACATCTCATATTCTCATTCAAAATATGATTAAACTGAAACCTAGAGAGTTTTTGTTTTAATTAATTTCATTGATATAAATATTAGACATAATAAATAAGATCAAAATCCTTAGATAAAGGTAGAAAATAATAAAAAATCATAATTCATAAGTAAGGATTTATATTAGAATAATAAATCCTTACATCAGATTTGGAGAAACTAGATGACTCTCACCTATTGTTCCATAAATGCAGTGTTTTATAGTGAATTCATCCATCAATATATTTGTTACCTAGAACATAAGTTATGATAGAAAATAAATTATATTTTCAAAATAAATAATGTTGTACTTATAAAAAATATGGGATTGGATCATGGAACCAATAATCATTACATTTTGAGTAATTATTACTCCAATGGATCCTAATAGAATAAATAAGACAAATATAAACAAAAAACTAAATACAAATAATATCCCATATAAAAAGAAACATTTCGGAATTATATCTAAAATATAAAACAAATCTATTGATATTATCAAGAATTTGATTCATCTTCCCATGTTTACTTATAAAATCATTAAAAGTGAAAGGCTTAAACAAAAAAAATAAACAGGTGTAAGTTAATAATTATCATTTTAGCATTAGACTATAGATTGAGGGATAAAAATAAATTATAATTGTTAAAATTAATAGATAATAATCCACTCATGATTACTTCTGAAATATTGTTAGATCATTTTCATCATTTTGGTCTCTATATCATTAGTAATCATCTTGAACACCTCCTATAAATTATTCTCCATGTTCATTGTAATGACTCATAGTTCTATCGAAGAAATTTTCCTACTTATAATTGTGTCATATATAGTAATATTTTTAAATTCATATGCACCACTTAATAAAAATAACATAAATTTATTATAATAATTCTTGAATTATTTTTAGAGAATTTAAATGTCCTCTAGAATTGAAAATATTACCTTGGAATTAAAAATATGAAAGATTATAACTAAAATATACAAAATATTATATTCTTATTCAACCAGAATGACCACACTCAAGAAATATTTAGTAGAAATGAATCGTAAAATCATTATCATAATATTTATCTAGAAAATAAAAATAA
Source organism: Viscum album (assembly GCA_963277665.1). Lineage (NCBI taxonomy): Eukaryota > Viridiplantae > Streptophyta > Magnoliopsida > Santalales > Viscaceae > Viscum > Viscum album. Next base: position 1,146,195,881 of record OY728127.1, on the reverse strand, counting down.
ATAAATCAGTTATTTTAAATATAATTTATTAATGAATAAATTTAATATGAGGTATTTATATATATTTGGAGACTCATATGACAGTTATAAAATTGATCATTGGAATAATAATAAGACCAATCAGAATAATAATATAACTACCAGAACAGTATCCTCACAAATTGAAGTGTAAAATAAGTATAGTTATCTTATAAAATGGAAATATGGAATATTTATATCATGATACAAATAAATAAATTTTTTAAAAATATTTAACAAGGTATTGTGTTTTAATAAAATAAAAATGTTTTAATTATACATTTAAAATACATATAATTTTTTAAAAGATATATTATTTACATAAAATTAATTTAATAATTAATATTATGTTTTATTATGATTATTATATAATTTTATGATACTATAAGTAATTTTTCATAAGGTAATGAAATTGGTCATAATATTAATGTTGGTATTTTTCAAATAAAGAAGGATTTGATTTAAAAATGAAATTTATCCTATTTATAAAACTATTTCCCAAAAAATGATTTCTATCATGAAATATACATGTCAATAAATTTTTATAGTAAATTTGTTTTCTTTTTAAAATAGATGAATTTTTTCAGAATAGAAAAATAATGAAAATTAAAGAATTTAACTTTATAAGATAAATAATATAATTTTTTAGTAAAGGATGAGGTAATCACGTAATAGTTTTAACTAAAAATCACTATTTACTATATATAGTAATAATAATTAATAAAATTTATTTTCTTCATCTAGGAATATAATGTAAAAAATGTGATATTCAAAATCACCCCTCTCCTTCTATAATAAATATTAACCCTCACCACCCCTTCTACTCACATATTATAGGCCTTTATTCACGAAAAATTTATACAAAATTCCATTTCCAAGCCTTATACTAGGGACATGTGTTTCTGGTATCACCTAATGACCATTTCACGGCACCTGACAGTGCCATTCATGGATGTTAAAATTAAGATGTAATATTCTCAATTTACCACTTTTAAATTAATTTATTAATCTAACTTGTCCTCACCTCCTTATAAATACATGGAATATCAAATATATTATTATAAATATAATATAATTCTATATTTTTAATGTAATATCCATATTATACCAACCCTTGTTTCATTTCTAAAATAAAAATGTTGTTTACAATGTGGTTGATCACCGCCTTCATGACCAACAAATCTTATTTTTACCCACCAACTTAAAGGCTGGTTATAATTATAATATCATTAAATATGATTATAATATTTATTTTATTACTATTTTTGTTTTCTATAATGTTTCAATAAAAATTTTATTTAATAAAATTAATCTATCATATGATGGTTGGAAAAACAGCTTAAATGAACTAACCACATAACATTGTGAGTTTCACTGAGAATATCATCTCTTTATCAGAATTTTAAAGGATATATATGACCATTTAAATTTATAAAATTATATGAATACCATTTTATTTCATTTTTATATTTTTAGACTCATTTTAATGTAGCATCAGTAACTATCCACAATTGACCTGACTATGAAGCCATGTTACGAAAACACTCTGAACAAAAAGATTAGTCTTTATATACCACAAGAATGGTAAAAATTGACAGTAATAAAATTATATCTACATAAATATTGATTGAAAATTTTCATAATTTTTTAATTAATTAATCTAATTTTTTTTATCTAGGACATTAGGGGAAGAACAAAATGATTCTTATCCTAATGTATGGGAACTCTCTAAACCACACTATTTCCTTTTGGTAACATTTTCTCTCTCATTACTAAAATTCCTACCTCTAATAATATTATTTACCCCACTTAGTATTATGTATATATGTCTAATACATATAAACATTATGTAATTAACCTTTTAATTTAAGGGATATACATGTTTCGAAGGATCCCCTCTCAATTTCTTCTGAAAAGGTGATTAATGGGATCTTCTCTATTTTCATTTCAAATTTTAATGTTCCACTAAATTAAATTTTTTAAAACCAACATGATTTATATATACACTAATTTTTATAAAAAAATTATTTCATTGATTTTTATGTAAATTATTATGCTCTTACCATATTTATAAATCCATTACACTTTTCTCTAAAACCCCTCTTATGTATGAAGATTATTAAGTAAATATCCTCCATTTCTCATGGTTTCGCATTAGTAAGAAATATTTTTAAAACATATTTATTTATTTTTTTAATTATTAATATCATAGAGTGAAGTAATACCTTCTTTCAATGAAACCATTTGGATATTCCCTCTTATTATTCTATATAACATGATTGTGGAACACATTGGTTTACTAGGGTAATTCATATGGTTATTCAATGTGATTGGTTTCATTTTTATGAAACACATTAGTGTAAACATATTATAATGTATTCACCCATAATTTTCTCTAATTCCTTGGGTATGTTTTCATCCTCATTAGGATATATGTGTGGGATTGGTGAGTGAACATTATCCAATATGGGAATATTCCACCATGTAATATTATGTTAGTGTCTAGCCTTGAATTTTTCTTATGTCTTGTTTTATGTTGTTTCCAAATTGTACTTTTTATAGGATCTTTTATATGCATGTTCTTTATGATATTACAAAATATGATTATTTATGGTCTTATCCTTCTTTATGGTCATGTTAAGCCTTCTGATTCATACATTATGCTTCATTTCCATGTTTATTCCCATACACAGATTCATAACTAACCACATTGTTTATGTGAATTTCCAAGTTATCCTATGCAATTTTATGAGCTCAAAGTGATTTTGGAGACAATTATAGAGATTAAAATTGAATTTTTTAATTTTTAGTTTCTCTACGATGTATTGTGAATCTAGTCTTTCAAATACACTTGGATTTTCAATCCTTTAGTTATATTTAATGGATATTTATGTCAAATATCATATAATAATATTTATAAAATGATTGGGTCACTACATTTGGCATCATAGGATGGTATAGTTGTTATTTGGGGGTAGGAATAGAATTGTTTAGTGAGAATATTATGGATATGGTTGAGGAAAAGTTTATGTACAAGAATATTTCATGAAAATTTGGTGATTTATAGAGTAAGTGGTTTCCAAGAATTTACATCATTGTATTGATACTATAAGTGTTTCTTCTCTACAATAATTACATATAGGGGTTAAAATGCTAAAAATACTAAATTGTTCTTTAACACAATTTTCACCAAGTGCATGAAACATCATCCTTTCATTTCACCTGGTTTGAAACTCTTAGGGGATATGCTTTGTAAAATTATAGAACTATTTACAAATAATTATGAATTATTTGACTTGATTGTTAGTATATGAAATCTAATAAGAAATTTTCAATATATAAACTAGATTGAAACATATATTCTCGTAAGTTAAGATATTATATTCATTTATATGTTATTAAATCTAGTTTCACTGTTACCTTTATATATATGGATTATTTATGTATCCAAACACCGAATTGTTTTAAATTATTTCATTAATGGAAAGAAATATGATTACCCATTCCAAGAACCAATATGATAGAAAATGTGATGATTTCCCTAATGAGATGCCAAAACAAATTGGATTAATTAATAATATCATGTTATTAATATATCTATATTCTAAAATTATCAATAAAACATTAATCAAATGAATTCCCCCATATCATAAGTAGAGTGGTTCACCAGTTCGGCCATCTCGATGTTTGGGGGAACTGGCTCAGTCTCGAGTCCTGCAAGACTTGAACAATATGAATATTATGTGCATGGTGATTCGAATACATTGCTTAACTGGGAACGTGTACTACACACTGACTTAGCAGATCCCCCAATGGGATCAGGCATGTTACCCTCATATATTTTTATTCAACAATACTTTAACCACGTTTTACTTGCTCCTTCTTATTATAAAAAAGACCCAAGATCGAATCTGAGTAGGGATGAATTTCCTGGGTACTATAGTTCCACTGTAGTGGTACTGTAGTAGTAGAGGAATTTTATTAGTGGTGGGATTGTAATGGTGGAGGCAATATAGCCGGAACTGTATTGGTGGTGGTATATTAGTAGGTATTGTAGAAGCATGGGTACTATAGAAGTATTATTCACTAAAGGGCCCATTGTCCCAAAAATGAACTTTCAATCCTAACATTCAAGACACTTGGCCTTGGACCTTCAAGCTATTTAATGGGTCTCTCTATGCCAAGTCCAAAGAGTTCTAATTTTTAATAATAAAATGTGGCTTCGTCCATATCCTTTTAAAAAACATTAATCTTGTGGAATGACATCCTTCTCCAAAGAATTATGATGTTGAAGTCAAGTACTTATTATGAAAATTCCACCTACCTTTTGTGGATATTTTATTCGCTTTATCATGAAACAACAAATTAACTCCATTGAGAAGATATTCATTATCCTCTATTACTTATAGGAAGAGAAAGTCTCAGTGATTTTCAATAATGGTGATGTCAGAGTTTATTAGTGGTGGAAACTGATTTTGAATATGATGTCCAAAGAGAAAATTTATTCCTTTAAATGGGACGGATTTAAAAATATTTTGAAAAATATTTTTTTTGAAATATCCATCTTCAATTAGATATGTATTTAAATGGACTGATGTAAAAATAAGATGATTATATATGTGTGTCTGTGGAAAACAATATGAGGATTTCATGGTATGACACTAGATTCATTATCGACACTAAATGTATGGCCATCCATATCTTCTTTTAATTAACGTTGAATCTATAAAAATAGTTGACAATTATATACATTGACATCTATGAGTATATTTTTCAATATATCCTCAAGATCATGATTGAGAAATTATATTCTCAGTATTATCATGTTCCTAGAGAAGAAAATGTAAAAATTATTTTTCTTTGAGAGGATTAGAAAATAAATCCTGAGGAATGAAAACAAAACTACCCACATGTAAAAAAACTGGCCAATAAGGATACCAGAAAATATCTCAAGAGAACTGGGAGGTGCTAAAATTGTGTAAATTATAGCCATTAGGATATTCAATGTTGAATTTAGATCAAGAAAAAAACAAATTTAATGGAAGAGAAGAATTTTTGAATCAATATTAATCCACTAGTTCGTTATTTATAATAAAAATAACATGGTTATAATTCAAAACTATTTTGTATGCAATGCTTTTTTAGAGACAATCAACAACAATAACCACCAATGTAACTAGAAATGGAATGTACTATCACTGCTACTGAGGTGGGTCCCAAAAATAATGTGGTGATATTTATTATGGTTATTCATTGTATAATAGAGATTAATATTTTTTATTCTAGTTCGGTGATTTATTTTACATCTTTTATGCTTTGTTTAAAAATTCATTCACTACCTCGAAATATGGGGGTAGAGATATATGTTAGAACATGAAGCTGAGAAATTTTTCATCCCAGGTATATAACCACTCCCTTATCATTATTTTGGGAATGTACCTCAAAAAAATTCAGGCCCAAAATCCTTTATTAGATTTGGATACTATGTTGGGATAATATTGGATATCCTTATAAAAAGACCACATCAATTTTTTTGGAGAGGGATATCACCCTTCACATCTTGAGTCATCCCTTGATTCTTTAAAAGTGTATGTAGGGGGTTGAATCTCCTTTGGAACATTTATCTCAATTATGGATATTATTTCGTTAAGATATAGGATATTTAACTTAAATAATTTTAAAAAAGGAGATAATTATACATGAATTCATGCCTATTGTGTGGGCTTACACTGATGTATTTTATAAATTATTGTTTGGTCTTCCTCCAAATCAAGAGATTAAGTTCACAATTAAACTTAAACTAGATATCTCTTATATCAAAGACCCTTTATAGAATTACCACAATTAAGTTTGAGTAAAAATAGAAATATTAATAAGATAATCTGAAAAAGTGTTTTCTTCATTTCATTACTTCACTATGGGCTATGTAAGTCCTATTCATCAAAAAGAAATAACGATCAATGCACTGCTTCATTGTTTATCATGAGATCAAAAAAATCATGACATAGAAAATGTATCCCTTACCATAGATATATGAATTGATTAATCAATTATGTTAGGTTTAGTGTTTATTTACTGTGGAAATTCAGTTGGAATACAAATATTTAATGGTGGGGGAGGAAGGTAGTCTTAGGGTATCCATTTGAGAAAGGTAAGGACACTATGAGTTCAATGTGATTCCATTCAAATTCACTAATACCAAAAAAAACATAACTGACATAGTGAATAGAATATTTATATATTACCACAACTATGTTTTTTAAGTAATAATCGATGATCTTTTTATATACCAATAGTTATGAGGGTAATGAGGTGAACTTGAATATAGTACTAATAATATTTTTATACAAATCTATATTCAATGTATGGTATATGTGACTTATGGATGGATGAAATATCATTATTTGGGTTTGTTATCACCAAAAAAAGAATATTTCTAGACCTTTATATGGTAATGTCAATTAATGAGTTTCCCCAAACAACATAAATTGTGGATATCTATAGTTTCCATGGCCTAATAGGGTATTAATGATAGTTTGTGAGAAATTCATCATAAATTTTAAACCTACTAACCAAGATGACTTCGAAGGGAGTTGATTTTTTATGGACTCGTGGATGTGAAGAGTGTCAACTATTTGAAAATGAGTCCTATCAATGAAGGAGTAATTAAACAACACACAGTAGGGGAAATAACAATGGAATTTATTGACGCTTTAATGAAGGGTTCAGTCTTTATACAGATGAAAAGAAATAAATTGATTGAATATTCCTGAAATAGATAAACTATCATGAGCATAACTGTAACACCCTAGGTAAATAAAGAATATGGAATTTTTATATTTATCCCTATTTGTGAAAAAATGTCAATATTAATTTATAGGGAACTCTATGCTCGATGGCTTACCCAATACACAACAACGAGTTCCTTTAAATCATACGTTGCACTCTAATAATAAAATATTATTATTTTAAAAGGTAGTTAACCCCTAGCTATTGTGATGGCGGGAATGAATAGAACTAACTAAAAATTGATTATATATGTTTGTTAAATATTTTTACTTTTTACAATAAATGTTAGAGGATTAAAAATTCGAATGAATCCAATTTTAAGCGTAAACATTCTAATATTCTTTAAAAGGTCGATTAACCACCTTTTGATGGAGAACCTCTTTTAAATCCACTTTTTGACAATTTTATGTGTTATATTTGACAAAATAAAATTCTTCTTTAGAATCAAGACATCAAAATTTACTTTGTGTAAATGTTTTGGTATTTTTCCGAGAAAGTTCAATTTTTAATGAATAGTGAAAATGTTGTATTTTAATTCAAAACCTTTTTTTAATATAATTTATTTATATGATTATATTATCTATTAAATTGGTTTTAAAGTTAAATTAGAATATATTTTTACCATTTAATCCAATATTGGTCATTGGATTTAATTTTAATTTGAAATCGGACTAAAACTAGTGTCAATCTTTTGATACATTTTGTTTCACAAAAACACGCTATTTGTTTTGAAAGCGGGAATTAATTTTTAAATTAATTAATGCAACTTATATGTTTTGAATTTTGTAAAATAGACATAATTTTTGAATTTGGAATATCAAATATAGCTTAAGGTGAATTTTTGGAAATTTTCTGAAAAACTTCAATTTTTGATGAATAGTGAAACCACTAAGTGGTACTTATAAAAACTGATTTTCCATTTAAATAAAATTTTCTCATCTTTGTTTTTTTAATTTAAAAAATCTGACATACATGGTTGTCATTAAGATGTAAAATGTGGTTCAATGTGATTAAAATAATTTTTTCGTGAATAGTAACTTATTAAGTTTTTAATCGCGATTAGGGGTAATTAGTGTAGTTTAAGGTAAGAATAATGTTTTAATAAAATGAAATGACCTAGACACATATCCTACCCTCATTGGATGAGTCATGGCCTACCAAGACAATCCATGGGTCAACTTGGGGACCCCATGGAGCCACTTTGGTTGGAAAATGACATAAATACCTTTTTATTTAATGTTAAAGTAAAAATGACACAAACATGAGTTGTTTTAATAAAACAATTTTTACATGGTGTTATAAAAGTCAGATTTTTTATTATAAATTATCATTGGAAAGATAAAAATATTTCCTACATCAGAGTATTTTTTTTATAATTTTTAGACATTAAATTAATTAAATTATTTATGACATCATGATAATGTTGCGATGACCTCATTATTTAATGATTTAAATAAAATGGAAAGATAATGTAAAATCTAAGACCTACACATGTAAAAAAACCAATTGGATGGGTTCATTTATAACCCTTATCACCTTATCCTTGAAAAACGTCAATTTGGGACCATTAATATCCGAAACTCATTCTAAATTAATGTAACATTTCCTTACTTTCCAAGAGTGCCCCTCCTCTCCTCTTATAAAAGGCCCCCACCTCTACCTCCTTACCCACACTTCAAAAGCCATTGTCTCTTCCAAACCCTGCCCATTTTGTCTCTCCACATCCCTCTATAACTCCTCGAATCCTCACTTTGGGCAGAAGTCTTCCCAAGGAAGCCTTTGAGCTCAAACCAAAGGGAGTTACCCGATTTTAAGGTAATGTCTTCACTTGTGACCTTTTGTTTTATTTTGCTTCTCCAACCCCCTAAACTCTATTTATTCATTTAATTAGAAACAAATACAGTATCTTAAATATACTAGGATGTTTTGATAATAATAATTCTATCTATACTTATACACATCTACATCAAATGGTTAATGAACATACTGTTTCTGTGGATGGCGAATTTTTGCCTCACAAAACGATGATTGTTCAACACTCATATAACACCGTAAAATGTGTCCATTAAGATGTAAATATATTAATATATGATATATAATATGTTTATTTTTTACTTAAGCTTCTGTATTTTTCTTTTGTGGCATACCTTTATGGTTTCCATTGTGGGTAAACACTATAATTTCATTTTAGGAAGTGCGGACTACCGCCCCCTCAAAATGAGTTGATTCGTTAATGCCATATGTGGGATGTATAAAGGATGTATTTAAAGTTATTGTATATGATTTCTGTTACATATGAATTATGAATATAATTATGGAATTAAAATATACATACCTCTCATTTAGTTTTAATTCTATTAATAAGCCTTAGAAATGAAAGTAGCGTTTATGCGTACGTACGGCTTACCGTCTCCATGAACGGTGCATTTCATTTCTTACCTCTAAATTATTATGTAATATTATAAATACATTTATATTCTGGATATATATGGTATATATGATATCCAAATAATGAATATCATTATGGATATAATGAACCTTTGACCATACGAACAACATGTTATTCTAAGAAATCCACTTTCGACTTAAGAACCAAATATCGATAAAACAAACATTATTAACTTAAATGATTACATAATGTTTATAAAATGGCAATAAGTGATATAAAAGGAATAATGAACATGAAAAAGGTTCTTAAGAAAGTATAAATTAACTCAAGTTTATTATTCAAGACGTTAAAGAACGACCGAGTCAAGTCGGACCTGAGGTAAGGGATCTTACTCCTCTCTTTCTTTTTAAGTACACTCTTTTATGTTATTCCTTTTAAAGCTCATATTTCTTGTTATTGGGATGTTATTTTATATTTATATTACTGTAATTTTTATTTTCATATGATGAGAGACCCTATTCTCTCTCATCAATCCATTTTGGAAGTTTTGAGTGGCGCTGTTAGGCTGCCGAATTTTCATAAAAGATATAACACATCTCTTTCTTTTTAAGTGCTCTCCTTTATGTAACTTCTTTTAAGATCCTTTTTGTTGTGTTAGGGGATGTTATTTTATATTCCTCTTTCTATAAACTTTATGTAAATATGATTAGAGACCCTATTTTATCTCATCAATCCATTTTTGTATGTTTTATGTGGCGATGTAAGGCTGTCGAGTTTTCGTAAGGGATTTTTCATCTCACTTTTATTCCCATGAGATTTATGCTACATTTGCCACAATTTCCTTTGGGTGGTATATGTACTTCCCATTATTCTACTCTTTCTGTAATATAATTTCGTTTATGAGTATTTACATCAATGATGTATTGTCCTTCTTTCATGGGGTGTATGTTTCAAAAGTTACCCAAGTCGGTAAGGGAGCCTTTCACCCTCCTCTTTTAAAAGACTTCTTTTGCTATGTCTTTTAATTCACATAATATTATGTTGGGATATATTATTCTATATCCTTATTGATTTAAATTTTATGTCCCTGTGATGAGATACCCTTTTTATCTCTCATCAACTCATTTTCTGAATTTTGTAGTGACGTCGTTAGGCTGTCAAATTTTTGCAAGGGAACTTCTTAACCCAAATTTGATTCTTTGGGATAAACTTTTACTCCTTGAATATGTCGTTCTATAAATATGTGTGAATAACCTCTGATTTTTTTACCCTTAATATCCACATATATTTGGGGAATTCGTTTGTCACACATAATTATGTAATTGATTTATCCTTAAACCAAGGATATCTTCTTTGTATGGGACTTCGTCTCAATCTCCTTTCATTGAGGCATATTTGGTTTTATACAAAACCTTCTTTTACAATGTGTATAAACCCCATTGAATTTTATGTTTATTCAAAAGGAACCTTTTTTTATACGAATCATTTACTAAACGACAAAAGGGAATGTTTTGGTCATACGTATGCGGCGACAACGACTTCTCCGCCGCCGTGACCATTATTTGAGTTTTGGCTTCCTCTACAAGCCATACCTTCTTTTTAAAAGAAAAATAAATACCATGTTTTACTTTTCTTTTATTTTGGTTTTGAAACTGGTTTTCATAATGTTTTTATTATATCAATGTGTTGTATTGATATCTTGTGATTGAAATGTGGAAATGTTATGTTTCCTTTATGCATGTTTTATGTGATACGATTATGTTATGGTTCTTGGGAATTATTATGAAGATGGGTGGTTCCGTGATAAAATAAGGGCGGGTGAGCCCGATATAGCTCTCCAATGCATTGGGTAATGTGAAGGAGTGAAACGTTAAGGTTTCTCCGAAGAGATTTAGGTAATATACTGTGGTGGGTATTCCAAACATAACCAAGAGGGTTACTCCCTACGTAAGAATGTTATGAATTCCTGAAGTTACCTTTATGTCTTATGATTTCTATGATTTATTCATGATTTTATGAGGTATGTTAAAGTTCTCATGTTTTATGGGTAAAGTATGATTTTATTCTTATGTATTCGTGTACTAATGTTTCGTTTCCATATTTTTATATCCCTTACTGAGCTTTTTATGCTCATCACATGTTTTTGAAATGTTTTTCATAGGTCAAGGGAAGCGTACATGATATGATGATAGTGTCAAGAAAGTGTCAAGAAAGAATCAATGTTTTATTTTAAATATGTTTCCATTGATGGAAAAAAATGAATACTATCTTTTATGTAACCACTTTGTTTAAATGTGGAATGTAATGCAAGTTTTATGATCTAATTCTCTAAAACACTAAACCTGAAAAGATCCTTAATGTGTAATCTTGTAATAACTCAAGATTAAGTAAGGTTTAAGGCCGGGGCCTTATAGTTGGTATCAAAGGTCAGTTTAGATAACTTTAGAGGTTAGGGTATCCTCTAATCATAAGTGACATTTCCATAATGGTTAGGATTTCAGAAAGAGTCCTAGTGTTAGATAAAGTGAATGAGTAAGTATATCTTAGTGGTTATCTTCCTCATTAGTACATGATGGTTTTATTGATATACTCACACTAACAATTCTGTTTTTAGTGAATGGATGGATCTAGGAGGCACCAAAGTGAAAATAGGTTTGAAGGAAACTGTGGTGGTTCTCTGATTAAGAGACTGGATGAAATGGGGTTTTCAATAAGGAAACTCATGGTTGTTCTAAACCAACTATCAAGGAGTCATGATCAACCAATTGTACCTTGGTATGTTCTGTAATGCATCATGTACGATATGGCTAACTCGATGTGGAAGTTCAGGTAATAATTATTAAGGTAACCATTAGGGTTTATATGATCCTTACTTTTAGGGAAATTATGGGTTACTCTATGATATGATGGAAAATGAAAGGAATGAGATAAACTTGAGGTTAAAATATGGTATGATCATTTTTGAAGATTTTATCTCCTTTTGGGGAATGTTTTAAGAATTATGTAGTTTTGGAAAAAGGACAACACGCAAACCGTGTGACAACCCGTCGCATCGGACAAAGCTGCGGGAATCAAACCCACAACCAAAGTGCCACTGGTATTTATCACCTACCACTGGACTACGTGAAGTCCCTGGTTAATTTTATTGATTCTTTTTAGTTAAATGATTTTATGAATTAAGAGTAAGTTGATTTTGGGTTATCTATTGAAATTTATTAACCCATCATGGAGGATATGTGATTAGGTTAATTACTTTTCAATACGAGACTTTAGGAGAAACTGATGTTGTTTGGAGATAAATGTTATGATTTAACATGGAAGATTATGTGACTAAATCCTTAAAATATTTGGTTTTCAATCTTAGTTTGGATTACTTTGAAGTATTTCATGGACAATTTTTTTATTGAATGGTCTTTATTGAACTTTGGGTATTGTTTGTAAAATGTTGGAGATTAAGAATAGATTTTTTTTAAAGGATTATCCTTTATGGGTATTATCTAATCTTGTACTAAACTTTTTGGTTTTGGTTTTGGTTATGGTCTAATGATATGGGATGTATATAGTTCTCATTTCTGGATTAGGTGATCCTCTAGAAGTTCATTACAGTACTCTTAATGTGAACAAGTCTTCCTAAATACTCGTATTTTGGGGAAAGTATGAGTTTGTGTAAGAAATCTAATAAAAGTTGAAAGTAAACATGATAAGTAATTATGTTTCCTTATGAATAAATTCCTCAATAAAATGTAACTTAAAACAAAAAAAATTTCTATTAAGTTTTCCTACTAGGGAATCAAATACCGTTTAACCCATCACAAGTTTGTGATTTTCTTAGGGTTAACTTTCATGTTGACATGTTTACTATCACTCTCCATTAGAACATGACCCTTTATTTTTTCCGCCATGTACATATTTTCATACTTGGAATCCTAGTATGGGTTAACTCGGGTGACCTTTGTACTTATCTTTCATTATTTTAAAGTGATTGTTTTACTGACTCTTGTTCCGATGTGGGACTTTCAATGATGTTTCTAAGCCCATTTTTAAAAATTGCGAGGACGCAATTCCCAAAAACGGGGAAAGGATGTAACACCCCATGTAAATAAAGAATATGACATTTTTATATTGATCCCTATTTGTGAATAAAATACCAATATTAATTTAAAGGGAACACTATGCTCGATGGCTTACCCAATACACAACAATGAGTTCCTTTGAAATCTTATATTGCACTCTAATAATAAAATAATATTATTTTAAATGGTAGTTAATGCCTAGATGTTGTGATGGCAGGAATGATTAGAACTAACTAAAAATGATTATATATGTTTGTCAAATATTTTTACTTTTTACAATAAATGTTAGAGGATTAAAAATTCGAATGAATCCAATTTTAAGCGTAAACATTCTAATATTCTTGAAAAGGTCGATTAACCACCTTTTGATGGAGAACCTCTTTTAAATCCACTTTTTGACAATTTTATGTGTTATATTTTTCAAAATAAAATTCTTCTTTAGAATCAGTACATCAAAATTTACTTTGTGTAAATTTCTTGTATTTTTCCGAGAATGTTCAATTTTTAATGAATAGTGAAAAATGTTGTATTTTAATTCAAAAACACTTTTTAATCTAATTTATTTATATGATTAGATTATATTTTGAATTGGTTTTAAAGTGAAATTATAATATATTTTTACCATTTAATCCAATAGTGGTCGTTGGATTTAATTTCACTTTGAAATCATACTAAAACTACTGTCAATCTTTTGATACATTTTGTTCCATAAAAACACGCTATTTATTTTGACTGAAAGAATTAATTATTCAATTAATTAATGCAACTTATATGTTTTGAATTTTGTAAAATAGACATCATTTTTGAATTCGGAATATCAAATATATCTTAGGGTGAATTTTTGGAAATTTTCTGAAAAACTTCAATTTTTGATGAATAGTGAAACCACTAAGTGGTACTAATAAAAACTAATTTTCCGTTTAAATTTAATTTTGTCATCATTGTGTTTTGAATTTCAAAAATACGACATACATGGTTGTCATTAAGAAGTAAAATGTGGTTCAATTGGATTAAAATAATTTTTTGGTGAATAGTAACTTATTATGTTTTTAATCGCGATTAGAGGTAATTAGTGTAGTTTAAGGTACGAATAATGTTTTAATAAAATTAAATGACCTAGAAACATGTCCTACCCTAATTGGGTGAGTCATGGAAGACCAATAAAATCCATGGGTCAACCTGGGGACCCCATGGAGCCACTTTTGTTGGAAAATGACATAAATACCTTTTTATTTAATGTTAAAGTAAAAATGACACAAACTTGAGGTGTTTTACTAAAACAATTTTTACATGGGGTTATAAAAGTAATATTTCTTACTATAAATAGTAATTGGAAATATAAAAAGATTTCCTACATCATAGTATTTTTTTTATAATTTTTAGACATTATATAAATTAAATTATTTATGACATCATGATGATGCAGCAATGACCTCATTATTTAACGATATAAATAAAATGGAACGATAATGTAAAATATAAGACCTAAACATATACAAAACCTATTGAATGGGTGGATTTAGATCTATTATCACCTTATCCTCGAAACAAATCAATGTGGGACCATTAATATCCGAAACTCATTCTAAAATAATGTAACATTTCCTTACTTTCCAAGAGTGCCCCTCCTCTCCTCTTATAAAAGGCCCCCACCTCTACCTCCTTACCCACACTTCCAAAGCCTTTGGCTCGGCCAAACCCGGCCCATTTTGTCTCTCCACATCCCTCTCTAACTCTTTAAAGCCTCAAATTGGGCATAAGTCTTCCCAAGGAAGCCATTGAGCTCAAACCAAAGGGAGTTACCCGATTTTAAGGTAATGTCTTCACTTGTGTCCTTTTGTTTTATTTTGATTCTCTGACCCCCTAAAATCTTTTTATTAATTTATTTTGTAACAAATCCAGTATCCTAAATATACTAGGATGTTTTTATAAGAATAATTCTCGCAACACTTACACACACCTACATCAAATGGTTAATGAACATATTGTTTCTTTGGATGGCGAATTTCTGCCACATGAAACGATGATTGTTCAACACTCATATAAAACCTTAAAAGGTGGCCATTAAGATGTCACTATATTTATATATGATATATAATATGTTTTTGTTTTACTTAATCTTATTTATTTTTCTTTTGTGGCATACCTTTATGGTTTCCATTGTGGGTAAACACGATAATTTCATTTTAGGAAGTGCGGACTACCGCCCCCTCAAAATGATTTGATTCGTTAATGCCATATGTGGGATGTATAAAGGATGTTTTTAAAGTTATTATATATGATATATGTTACATATAAATGATGAATATAATTATGGAATTAAAATATACATACCTCTCATTTTGTTTTAATTCTATTAATATGACATATAAATGAAAGTAGCGTTCATGCGTACGTACGACTTACCGTCTCCATGAACGGTGCATTTCATTTCTTACCTCTAAATGATTACGTAATATTATAAATACATGTATATTATGGATATATATGATATATATGATATCCAAATAATGAATATCATTCTGGATATAATGAACCTTTGACCACACGAACAACATGTAATTGTAAGAATTCCACTTTCAACTTAAGAACCAAATATCGACAAAACAAACATTATTAACATAAATGATTACATAATGTTTATAACATGGAAATAAGTGATATAAAAGGAATAATGAACTTGAAAAAGGTTATTAAGAAATTATAAATTAACTCAAGTTTATTATTCAGTATGTTAAAGAACGATCGAGTCAATTGGACACGAGGTAAGGGATCCTACTCCTCTCTTTCTTTTTAAGTACACTCTTTTATGTCATTCCTTTTAAAGCTCATATTTCTTGTTATTGGGATGTTCATTTATATTACCCTTACTGTAATTTTTATTTTCATATGATTAGATACCATATTATCTATCATCAATCCATTTTGGAAGTTTTGAGTGGCGCCGTTAGGCTGCCGAATTTTCGTAAAAGATCTAACCCCTCTCTTTCTTTTTAAGTACTCTCCTTTTTATCACTTCTTTTAATCTCCTCTTTGTTATGTTGGGGGATGTTATTTTATATTACTCTTTCTGTAAACTTTATGTTAATATGATGATAGACCCTATTTGATCTCATCAATCCATTTTTTTAAGTTTTAAGTGGCGTTGTTAGGCTTCCGAGTTTTCGTAAGGGATTTTTCATCTCACTTTTATTCCCGTGAGATTTATGCTACATTTTCCACAATTTCCTTTGGGTGGTATATGTACTTCCCATTATTCTACACTTTGTGCAATATACTTTTGTTTATGAGTATTTACATCAATGATGTATTGTCCTTCTTTCATGGGGTGTATGTTTCGAATGTTACCAAAGTCGGTAAGGGAACCTTTCACCCTCCTCTTTTTAAAAGACTTCTTTTGTTATGTCTTTTAATTCACATAATATTATGTTGGGATATGTTATTATTTATCCTTATTGATTTAATGTTTATTTCCATGTGATGAGATACCCTTTTTATCTCTCCTCAACTCATTTTCTGAATTTTGTAGTGACGCCGTTAGGCTGTCAAATTTTTGCAAGGGAACTTCTTAACCCAAATTTGATTCTTTGGGATAAACTTGTACTCCTTGAATATGTCGTTCCATGAATATGTGTGAGTGACCTATGATTGTTTTACACTTAATATCCATGTATATTTTTTGTATTCGTTTGTCACACATAATTATATAATTGATTTATCCTTAAACCAAGGATACCGTCTTTGTATGGGACTTCATCTCAATATCCTTTCATTGAGGCATATTTTGTTTTATACACAACCTTCTTTTATACGGTGTATAAACCCCTTTGACATTTATGTTTATTCAAAAGGAATCTTTTTTTTTATACGAAGCGTTTACTAAACGACAAAAGGGAATGTTTTTGTCATACATATGCGGCGACAACGACTTCTCCACCGTCGTGACCATTATTTGAGTTTCGGCTTCCCCTACAAGCCATACCTTATTTTTAAAAGAAAAATAAATACCATGTTTTACTTTTCTTTTATTTTGGTATTGAAAATGGTTTTCATAATGTTTTTATTATATCAATGTGTTGTATTGATATCTTGTGATTGAAATGTGGAAATGTTAAGTTTCCTTTATGCATGTTTTATGTGATACGATTATGTTATGGTTCTAGGGCATTGTTATGAAGACGGGTGGTTCCGTGATAAACTAAGGGTGAGTGAGCCCGATATAGCTCTCCAATGCATTGGGTAACTCAATGGAGTGAAACATTATGGTTTCTCCGAAGAGATTTAGGGAATATACTGTGGTGGGTATTCCAAACGTAACCAAGAGGGTTACTCCCTACGTAATAATGTTATGAATGCCTCAAGTTACCTTTATGTCTTATGATTTCTATGATTTATTCATGATTTTATGAGGTATGTTAAAGTGCTTATGTTTTATGGGTAAAGTATTATTTCATTTTTATGTATTCATGTACTAATCTTTCCTTCACATATTTTTATATCCCTTACTAAGCTTTTTATGCTCATCCCATGTTTTTGAAATGTTTTTCACAGGTCATGGGAAGGGTACATGATATGATGATAATGTCAAGAAAGTGTCAAGAAAGAATCAATGTTTTATTTTAAATATGTTTCCGTTGATGGAAAAAAATGAATACTATCTTTTATGTAACCACTTGGTTTAAATGTGGAATGTAATGAAAGTTTTATGATCTAATTCTCTCAAACTCTATAACTGAAAATATCCTCAATGTGTAATATTGTAATAACTCAAGATTAATTAATGTTTAATGGTGGGGCCTTATAATAACTATCCCATGCATGAACTATATTTTGTGGTTGTAATCATAAAATTAAAAAATTAGCATCAATATCTCTATGGGGAGAAGTGTTATATATATAAAATTCAAGGAACCATAAAATATATAATCATAATGAATTAGAATAATATGAGCTAGAAAATATGTCTAATGATGATGAGGGGATATAACATCTCAATCCCCTACCATCCTGGTACTGTGGATAATGTGGATGATTCTCTATGTTGAAAGGATCCAAAAAATATATTAATATTGAAAATTTAGAATCAGAAAATAATCTTAGACATAGGAAGGATTGACATGTCATTTATAAAGAAAGAACATAATATTTTCTATACCAAATTAATCTTCAACTATAAATTATAGTAATTATAATGGATTCTCATATAGTTTTTTTTGGAATTTTAGAAGGTAGTGGAAGTTATTATAAATGGAAGTTCCTCTTAGTTAAAATTTGATTAGAATGGGGTTTTAAGATTTTGTCCATGAATATGTCTTCCATAAAATCCTAGATGAATATTGATTTGAATGATTAAAAAATATCAACCACCTTAATCCAGCCACAGATTATGATGATATATCATGATCTCTATGATCACTATTGGTGGGACAATATGAAGAAAGAGAGTGTATAATATACAATAATGTTCATAGAAAGTAAAAAAGAGATGCTTGAAATGAAAAAGTATAAGGGGATTATGTCACCAATACCCGTACCATTATGGATATAGGGAACATTCATCATACTATTCATATAATGAATTCCATGGGATGTAATGTTATAGGTTTTTTGTTTGACTATCTTAAAAGAGCATCTCATTTTATTGAAAATTGAGATGACTTCTCACTCGATCAACTTACAAAGATAAATGTAAAGTGGTGAGATATAAAGAATACCATTGTGGATGTTATCTAATAGACATATGAGATTTATCTCAATGTACTAGAAAATTCTACAACATTATCTAAAATCTATTTTGATCATGAGTATGGCTTACCCACAACAAAATTATGGCCAATCTAATCTAAATATTTAGACACTTGAATCTATGTAGGGTACATGATTGATTGAATTGAAAATAGGATGGTATTAGTGTCTCCATATGGTAGATTTATCATACAATAATTGCATTCACTATGTCATCCAAATTTATCCACATGAAGTCCATTATGGTAATATATGTAGAACAGAAGTGTATTTTGATGAATTTCGAGTACCCAAGCTCCTTGATAATTAAATTTCCATGGAAATGGTAAACAAGGTTAAGATCGTTCAACAGTTGATCAAGGATATTAAAAGATGACATAAGATTTATATTGAAAATAATAGAATTTATTTCGTGATTTAGGTTGGATATAATGTTTTTCTATATATTTCTCCTTGGAGTGGGGACAAGAGACTTGGAAATAAGGGATGGTTATGTCCTAGGTATATTATCCCCTTTGAGATTCTCGATCACATCACAGTTGTGGGCTATTGACTAAAACTCCCACAAACCCTTTCTCAGGTACAAGATATATTAAATGTATCCCTATTTGGATTTAATTATTTGAAACCTCATTTTTACTAAATTTAGATGTGGTACATCTGGGAAATGATCTCTCTTTTGAGAATCAGTTTTTGAAGATCATTGACCATAGAGATAAAAATCTACACAACAAATAACACACCTAGTAAAAATACTATTGGGAAACCATAAATATTATTATTTAATAAGGGATACGATATAATCCACAATGTATATGTAACTTCACCTATTTTCACCTTATTATGTAAAATGAAATTTTGAGGGTGAAATTTCTTAAGGGGGATGAATGTTACATCCCAAAATTCTATTAAAGGAATTTATCCTATTATAACTGTGTTGTACATAGTATTGTGGAAACATTCCATGAACCATGTGATATAAATAGATATATTATAGTATAAAAATTTTAACATTAAATTAGATGAAAATAATTTCATTTATAATTGAAAGTATTACATAGGTGTAAAATAGAAGGTAACATACCTAAAGAATGAAAATTTTGAACTTCTTGATCCACTAGAATAACCATACTCACAAAAAATCCTTATAGATGAAGAAAAATATTAGTAACCCAATATTTATATTGAAAATGTAAATCTATTTTACCCTAATAAAAAAACATTGAATGAATAAAGAATTGAATATGACGTATTTATAAAAACTAGGGAACCCATACGACCATTAAAACTTTAATCATTTGAAGAGTAATATGATCATTAGGAATATTAATCTAAATATTAGAATATTATCCCACCAATTAATATTTGAATTAATATTTAATAATATTATAAAATTTAAATATGGAATATTTTTGTTATGATACATGTGATAGTAAATTTTTTAAAATGATTAAACTAGTGATTGAATTGTTTTTTCAAATAATAAATATTTCAATTCAACTTTTATATTTTATATAATTATTTAAAAGAAATTTTATTTTAATTAAATATTTTTATAAATTAATTTTTTTTTATTGTGATTAAAAGTTTATTTTTTGTAAGGGTTATAAAATTGATCGTAATATAAAATTTTTTATTTTTCAAATAAATGCCTATTTTATATTAAAAAATAAATATAGATAATTGAAAAAAAATCTATGCTAAATATAAATAATTTCTCAAAAATATGAATTGAAAACTTGTTGCGGTTATTTTTTATTTTTTTCATAAAATAATTGAGTTTTTGTGAATAGTGAAATCGGTCAACCTACGTCATTTATCATTATATGATAAATGGTTGATGTTTTGAGTTATGGATAACGTATTAACCCATTAGTTAATTATAACATGAATCATTTACTTTATATAGTAACAATTATCAATTATTATTTTCATTATTGATCCAAAATGATAAGCTAATGAGTATAATATCCAAAAACAACCGACTCCTTCCCTTATAAATACCACCCCTCACCACCCCTTCCCCTCACATCCTCTAATTCAAATATCTTTACAAAATTCTACTTTATTCCATTCACTATTCTCTACCCCACTCTATATTGTTTTTTTCTCACCCAAATACTATTAAAAGGTTCCTTGTGTTGTATTTTAATATGAAATGAATTAAGCTGATATATTCTAAATTTACACCTTTTAAATTCCTTCCTTCACATAAATTCTTCACGCCCACATAACACAACATAACATAATGAATATAGTTTTATAAATATATTATAATTTTTCTAATGTTATTTCTATATTATTCAATCCCTTATGTCATTTCTAAAATGAAAATGTTGTTTACAATATGGTTGGTTCACCTCCTCCATAAATAATGTACTTGAATTTTTCTCACTTCACTCAAGGATGGTCATTGTAACAATAATTTGGTAAAAACTTATTATAATAATTATTTTAAAACTTAATTTATATTCATTAACTTTTCAATAAAATATTTAATTAAATAATTTTAATCTACTCTCAAACTGTTGATAAAATGGCCTAATTGAACTAACCACATAACGATGACATTTTTACTAAGAGAATAATCACTCTTTTAGAACACAAAAAAATAAATGGGAGAATTTAAATTTATCAAATTAAATTGAAAAAATTTAATTTAACACATGTAGTTATATTCCCACTTTATTGGAGCATGAATAATTATCAACAAGTGATTCAACAATGAAACCATGAAATAGACGCTCCTAGAACAAAACAATTAGTATTTATATATCAATGAAAATTTTATTAATGAACATAATATAAATATATTAAATCATAATAATATGTAAAAGGTTATGACTTTTTTAATTAATTAGGATATTTAGATTATATATGATATTTAGTTCAACAACAAAATGATTATTTAACCTATGGTAAGGGATTTCCCCTAATCACCCTATTTCTTTTGAGTTAAACTTTCTCTGAAATTTCCTCAGTTTATACATATATTAAAATTATTAAACTGTGATATATTCAATATATATGTTACAAAATAATATACCTAGTGTTATTCACCATTTCTAACAATGATATACATGTTTTAATGGTTTTTTTCTTAATTTCTTCTTAAAAGAAGATTAGTGGAAAATTCATTGTTTTTATCTCACTTTTTAATGTACCAGTCAATGAAATGATCTTAAACAAAAATGATTACTCAAAAA
Organism: Viscum album; assembly: GCA_963277665.1. Classification (NCBI taxonomy): domain Eukaryota; kingdom Viridiplantae; phylum Streptophyta; class Magnoliopsida; order Santalales; family Viscaceae; genus Viscum; species Viscum album. The sequence continues at coordinate 1,146,173,661 of OY728127.1, read as the reverse complement.
ACTCAATTTTATATGTAAAACTATTATTGTTCAAAAAAAAATTTTATGAAACAATTATTCTAAAACCCACTTTAGAAAATAATTATAGTTTTCCCTAAATCACTACTAATGTAAAACATTTCAATGTAACAATATTCCTATGTTCATTTTTTCACATAATATTGCCATAATTTATGAATATATTTATTTATTTATCCCTTTTGAATGTCCAATAAAGATTTAAATCCATAATTCAAGGAAACAATTATGATATGATCATTTTTAATTTTATAAGAAATGATTTTGTAACCCATTTCATTCCCTGGGTAATTATTATACTTATGCGTCATGATTGATTTTCATGTTGTGCAACTCATTATAATATTAAAATTATCATGGGTGTTCCCAAGTACATGTCTAATGAGTTTTCTGATTGTTTACTCTCATGAGGTTATATGTACAGGGTTTGTTAGCGAACTTAATCCATTATGACACATTTCCACCATGTCATGTAGCATTGGAAATTAGAATTAACATATAGTTATGTCATGTTTATTGTAGCTAACACATCCCTCTATTTTCATGACCTTATGATTTCTTGTTCATTGGGTTATGACTCCAAATGATTATTCATAAGGAATTTCTTTTATGTTATCTTGTTATTCCTTCGGACTCATATGTTATTCTTAATTTCCATGGTTGTTTCATTACGGGTCCTTGTAGCACACAAACTTGTTTAAATATTTCCCTATGATACAAAATGATGTTTTAGGAACTAAATGGTATTTTAGATCCCATTATGTATATATAAATTAAATAATATTATTTTTAGTTTCAATTTTATGTGTTATTATCAATGTACTCCAAACACTCTATGATCTTCAATAATTTGGTTGTATTTAATCGATATTTATGAAAAAAATAATATAGTGATATATATTAAAGGGTTGAGCTTCTATATTTTGTACTATTATTGAATTCATTTCAAAAATCATGGTTTCATATGGAATTTAATATTTTTACGTGGTAAAGTACTTTCGATGAATTTTGAAATAGGAATGATGGATTTATAGGTAGATAGTGAAAGAGAATCTATTCAAACTATAAGAGTTTGTGAACCTACATGAATATCTTTATCTGTTTGAAAACTTTTTTCCCATAATATCTTCTTCCTTTTTAGAAGTTTCATTTTATGTCCAGTTATTTTATTACTTGTACCTTATCAAAATAATGGAAACTAATATCAATATTTCTTAGTATTCACATTTTTAAATATTTCTCTTATGAATATTCTATGAATTTTAAAAAGTTACACAATTTTACACATTTGGTATAATAAAATCCTATGAATTTTTAAACTGTGAAAGCTCAATTGGTTTTTGATATGGCTATGAATCATTCTATGAATTTTCATTATTTATTTAACATTCATCATAATATTTCTGTAATGTCCTAACCTCTACCATGAAATATTTTGTAATAATTTTGTTTGTTAAAAAATATAATACATTTATGTTTTCCCAATAAGAATTCATGTCAATTTCACTCATCTAACCACTATGATTTTGAGAAATAACGAATTTCTAATTCTTGGTCAGAACAACCATCATCTTGGAAAAAAATGAATGATGTGAGATTTTATATGGGAACCAGTCATGTATAATGTCCCACAAATAGTCCACTTAATGTGGCTCGGGATGTTGTCCAATTTGTTTTAAAAATATATCAACATCATATTTGATAAAATCAAGATCTTATATATTACGGTAATTGAAAATTCAATCTTTCTACTAAATATTATTTTTTGTACAAAATTTTTAATAAATTTATGATGCTTCATATTTTTCACTATTTACATTTTTGATAGAGTAAAATATGAAATATTAAAGGTTATTTTCTATAGTATTAGTGTGAATTATACCCATTACCCACCCTTAGGAGGTGTTGGGTGATCTTTTCAATTTTACAACATTAACAAAACTGGTTGATAATCAATATAATATTTACTCTAGGGACACTGTTAGATATGAATTATCCCATTTTTACCATATTCAATATATTGTATCTACTTTTATATCCTTACTTTAGTCATATTAAATATCAAATTAAATTTATATATAATCCCACATATCAATCTTGCATTTAATATTACTTGGTTAGTCCTCCCCTGTTCATCAGTAATATCCATGATAATTCTGATCATCATCATTATTATATTAAATGGTCTCTTTAGTATCATAATATTCAAATGATAAATATCATACGTTTGGAAATCATCATTATCTTCAAACCATATTATAACAGAAAATAGTATAAAAATATCAATAAATTCATGTTTTCCATTAATGCAATACATTTATATCATTTCACAACTAGTATATCCAATATATACATTCAATAATATCATCCATCATAAATTATCTATAGTAATAAAACACTTTAAAATATATTCTATAATTACATATTAATTTTATTTTTAATCATCTCACATATTTCATAAAAATTCATTTTAATTTCAACCCTATTTACCTTTGAAGTCATCACATTCACAAAAAAAATATAAGGCCTCTCTATCAAAAACCAATTATTTATTAATGAATGAAAATATTCCTATCACATTATGAATCCATTGTATGCATATTAATATTAAATTATATTCTTTGAATAATTCTAATACAACAATTCTTCAAAACATGACCTTTATTTTATTTAAATTCTCATTGTAATGTACTAAGGATATTGATACTGTCAAACAAAATGTATTGTGTGGATAAGAAGGATAAATATTTATTATATTTGATCATTTAGAATAAAAATTAACATTTTTAATCATAGTGGTGGAAGAAAATCCTTATCAGGGTTATCTATAGGGTCCCATCTCACTATAACCTTCCCATTACATAGTATCCTTAATGAAAAACAGGGAAACATAAATTAAAATAATCAATAATAGTATCCAATTTATCAAATTCACCATGATAGATCCATTATAATCTAAAATATGATTTATAATGATGATTACATCCTTCATTTGGAAAATTAATATCTTAGGATCCACTTATATTTAAGATTAAATTTTTTTAAAAAATTCCAATCATTTTAAAAAACGGTCCTCCAAACGATCTAGTAACCATCCTCTCTAAAATTACTCTATATATGTTACTAAAAAATAGCTAAAATGGAGATTTAAAAAGACATTATTCATTAGTATCAGGTACAGTGTAGTGGCACTGATATATAGTGCATCATAGATTAGTATAGTATGGTTATGTTATGATTATCATTTTCAAGTATTCATCAAACATCAAGGTGTTTTTACTACCCCAGTATGAACATGCACACGACCACACACAATGTATTTTGAACCTAACACATTCAACATAGTTAACTCATACTACATTAATAAGCATGATGTACATAAATTATCAGATTCCTAAAAAGTTTAATATAATCAACATTATATGAACTGAAAAAATATTGTGTTTATAAAATTTATCATTAAGGATAAGTAACACACCCAACATTGATTCTTAAAACCAAACTATTCTAAAAACATCAGTTTCCATAAATCTCTAAAACATGAACCATTTTACCTTATAAAAAAAATGAATATTTTGATCAGGTTTCTACCATTTTACTATTAACATGGATACAATAAAAAGTAAATCTACAAACACAGAAAAAACATCTACAATCTACATTTCAATAGGAATCAACACTAATGTGATGTGTCTTTTCTATACATGATATCAAGTGAAGTGGTGCCTCAATAATATAATATTCTTCCGTTAAATATATGGCAGTATTTTGGATAATTATAGTAGAAAAATTAGAACTCTTAATTGGACTCTTATCATAGAAGAATAAAAAATAACATAATGAATACAATATCCAACATGTTTATATAATATTGATTTTAGTTGTAATATATTCATCCAAAATTTGGAATAACCAAAATTAATGATTCTTCTTATAAATATGAGAGGATGTATATTCTCATAGACATTTTTGTGTCCTAATAGTACTATTTTCTTGTTAACTTATCAACAAAAAAATATGAACATACGTAACTTATTAAATAAAAATATGTATTATATAGACTGAATAATCTATAATTAATTGTAAATTTAACATATTTTATAATCCTATTGACTATGATCATGTGTTTCTTCACTAGGTTATTGTGAAATATTTCACACATTTATAAACGAAAAATAAAATGTGTATGGTTTTTATAAAGATTTGTAACACTTATAATCCTTCATTTATAAGTCTCTTTGGTTCATAGAATTTGAAACCAACTCCTTGATAAATTTTTATCCATTACTCATAGGTGTTTTCATGATTTTACTTTAATTAAATATGAATAATTTAATTATTTCTTTCAATACTTATACATATTTAAGAATAAATCATCCTAACTTTTAATGATAACAAATTGATTAATAAAATATTTCACCCATAACTCCCATCTCAAACTCTCTTGCCATTATCATATAAAACTCATTGTAGTGGAAATTATTTGATGATATAAATAAAAATATTAATTATATTGTAAAAAATATTGATGAATAATGTATGATCAAATTATACTTACTAAAAAAGATTTTATAATAGGAAAATTTATAGAATCTCATACAAAACCCATGGGGACTTTTTAATTTCATATATTTCCACAATAAACAATAAAAAATGATAAGAAATATTCTCGTATCAAAACATGCTGATTGTCTCACAAACATATCCTATGAAATGAATTCATTTAATCATTCACACTTTACTACCATCTGATATATGTTAAAACCTATATTAGTAGTATAACCTTATAAAATATGAATTTTCCCAAAATAGAAACTACAGATTAAATATTACTAAACATTATTATGTATTCTTAGTTTTTTCCTTAAGCCAGAAATATTTCATTATTTTTGGAAAAAAAAATTTTATTAATATAGTTTTTTTATAAATTTATATAGTGTTAATCACTTATTGATCTTCTAAAAGACTCAGTGACTCCAATCATTTTTTAGGGAAAATGGTTTAACACTTGTAATAAATCACACAAATGGCACATTATAGTACCTCAAAAATATCCATTATAACTATTTGATATTTTAAAACATATTATACCCACATATTTTTCTCATAAAATTTGTTTTTTAGATAATTCAATTAATATTTTGATTAACTCTATCACTAGAGTCCTCCTTAAGAGTTTTCTATATTTTGTGTTTTCAGGAATAAGGATCACCATCACTGATATAATATTTAATATGAAACACTCTCTCAATAATGTGATATTATTTATAATTTAATTATATAAATTCAATTTTAATCTCATCTATATTAACCATCCTATAAAAAGGACATTTTAGTAAATAATAACTTGAATATATTCCTCAATAACCAAATAACTTTTATGATAAAGCATATGATATTAATTGTTAATTAAATAACCTAAAAATATTCCTTTATCATATTTGGAATAAAACTTATGCAAACATTTTTAATGTTCCTAATAAATAATATGTATCCAAATAAACATAAATAACCAAATTTATGATCTCCCCATTTATATAATTAATAAAGTTATTTATTAAATATATTATAAGGTAAAATTATATTTATTAAAAAACAAATATTTTGCATAGATTCTATATGTACTAGAAGATTATACTGAATTAACTTTTCTTATACATTTTCTAAATAGATATGTTCCTCCTTTCAACCACTTCATTATACTATGGAATCCTTAGTGAAGAGATGTTATAAGAATATTCATTATAATTATATAATTTCTAAAATTCATTATTTTCTAACTCTTAATTGTGATCATTAATTAAAAAAATAATTATAATTCCTTTACAAATTTGAATCAAAATATTGTGAGAATAAAACATAAATATTATATCATTTGTCTATTAATAAAATTAAACCCATTTAATTATAGTAGAATCCTCTCAAATAAAAAAATTTCCTTTTTCTAGGAAACACTATAGTTGATTATGTTTAAATAAGTCTAAATTATCATGTTTAAAAATTTTCCTAGTACTGAACACATTAATTAACATAAAGTATTTTTTATGTCTTTTTCATTAATATATCGATCAAGGAGCATATTTTTTTCCACTTAAGGATCATGTAGTGTAAATACATTATTATTAATTGAAATCATAAAAAAAATATAAACCTATAGAAACTCATCACTATATGATATAAATGAAAATTAGATAATAAATCTTTTAACCATTTATCATTTTATTTGGAAATATGATTAATATTTATATTTTAAACATTATCTATTCTATGTGAAATAAATAGAATGAAATTATGTTTTAACATAAGGAATTTATTGTTATCAAATTTAATAAGTAATATATCATCACATAACTATGAGATACTAGTCATGTTATGATATAAAACATCAAAACAAAGTACCTCACTTATAATGGTAGAGACAATAAAATCAATTCTCTAAACTATTGATCGTTCTATTGTTATTATCTCTAACATTTACACGGAATCAACTATATTATTTTGAAAATTTTTATTTTTGATGGGTCTTATAAAAATTTTCATAAACACACACTCTTCATAAAAGATCTTTCATTTTTTAGATATCCATTGATTTTTTAGAAATTTTTAAATATTAGAAAATTATTCTACTTAGGTACAATAGGATTAACTATATTAGTAAATGATCATTTTGGTACCCAAATATATATAATAGTATTATTAAATTTTTAATTTTATGAAAAATATTTAGAAATAAATGTTTCTACATGTCCATATGATTAAAGGTTCCCTAATGAACATTCAATAGAATAATTTTCTCTTATAACATATTCAAAAAAATCAACATAAGAAGCACATATTGTACTGATTTTTATCATGAAATTTCACTAAATATTTTGATATTGTCTACTTTAAACAATATCATTCCATTTCTCTTTTGTTTCATTAATTATTCATCAATTGATCTACATTTTTGTTTACACTATTCTACATAAAAAATGAATAATTTATCATTTTAACATCAGAGATAAAGTTCTCAACCGCTACTACTTTAAAATATTAAATTGTGGAGGATGTATTCTTTAATTTTTTTATGCTCTTTAATTGAGCGTATTTTTTCAGAAACCACATTCATAAGGACTTAGTTTGACCTTTTATATAGACAAATTTCATACTCAATTTCATCTTGATGGTTTCTAAATACCTTACCAATCTATTCTAAAAAAGGATTTTCAATCATATAAACACAATCATAAAAGAAAAAATTATTACCATTATCCATTAATAAAATGTTCATTTAATCCATTTCATACTAAAAACATCATTGGAGATGTTATCTTCACTGGAACTAAATGAATATATCATCTTCCATCACTTATTTTCATTACAGTTTTACCCCTCCGCCCATTCTAGATTCTAGTATATCAAATATTGACATGTTATTTCTATTTCAGTTTAAAAATTTTTACATAAAAGTGATTAAAATTCGTATAGAAGTGTTTCCTATTCTCAACATCTTGTTGGAATTTTTTTATCATTTCCCTTTTCCTATTTTTAGAAATCATTACATTTCATGAATGTACTATTCATTTTTCATGAAATATAAACCAATTATTTATCAATCTCATTTAATTCACTAGAATAAAATTAGTTGGTAAAAGAAATATTTGTACATTTAAAAATAACACCATTTTTCTTATTATTCTCATTATTATCCATGATTATCAATGAATGTTCATATAAAAATAATGAACAGACGAGTGAAACCATATAGTATTCCCTGACATTCCTTCATTAATCATTTTCTACCTTCTTTACATTCCATTTTTTGGAATATTTATTATAATTAATTCAACTAGAATTGATTTTCAATAATCTCTACTAAAACAATAATCTCATTCACCATCTTATTGAACTAATGAAACATTTGATTAATAATATTGTTTTCATTCATCTATAAATATTGATATTCATATCCCAACATCCAAATATATTTTTTAAATAATATGTATATTATTATTAATCACACACTAATTGTTTGGGGTTAAGGCACCATGGACATGAGATCTGAAAGTAACACCACAAACAATGACTCTTTAAAAAGGCATTAAAGAAGAACATATGAAATGAGAAACAATCACACATCATTCATATTCAATGAACCATTATATAGAATAAAATATTTATTGTTCCTAAGGTCATATTTGAGACACCAATAATGTCAAATTTTATCATATTTCTGATTATAATGAATGAAATATTTATAAATAGAATCCATCTTATCCAAAATATAAATATATTCTTCCGCATTTTTTTGACTATCATGAAATTCATAAAATTGAATACATTTATATTATCAATAAACTCTGAATTATTATTATTATCATTATCATGAATTCCTTAGCCAGACATTAAGTTAATGTCCTCTAGCGATATTATAATTTGAAAAAATAATCTCCCGCCTCTTTGGATTTTATAATAAGAGTCATTAAGTAAAATTAATCAATCTCTTACATATCAATATATTTTTAACCAAATCATTCTCTTGATTATAAATAATAATGAAAATCATTGGTCGTCTACATGATGAAATTGTTCAGAAAATCATTTTCATATTTCAATATTCTTTATAATGATGGAAAATTTCAATAGTATAAGAGAAAATAATAAATTATTATTTATTGGACTTTTTCCCCTGCTTTCCATATTTATTTTTTTATCCTGTTTTCTGGGAGTGAATGTGTGTTGAGCCATGACTTATAAATTTTCTTATAGATAATAATAATTTAAAACCAACAATATTTTTTGTAAAATTAAAATTCTAAAAAAAGAAAATAACAGTTTTAATATGGGACAAATTAACTGAAGCTGTTTTAATAGAATCGAGATATTGAGGATCCTTTCCCCTAACTGATTAGTGAATCCCCCCATATTATATTCATTATAAGAAATTATAGAATAATTGTTTTATAAAATAGAATCAATTTTGAAAATACATACCATCCTTAGTATGTATTCTTTTGAATTAAAAAAGACTACACACCATGGGGATTCTATCCAGAAATGTTGAAAAAATAATAATCTGAAGGGTTTTTTCATAACATAGAATATAAGGGAATGTAAATAGGAATGTTTTCAATAGGAATTTGTAGGAATAACCCACGAGTATCATTTTCAACGAATATCATTATAGGGATCATCTATAAGATATATAGATCCCTAAAAATATGACCAATGAATGAATGTGGACCTCAAATCATAGTAGAATCAATTCTTAAGGGGAGACCGAACACCAGAATTATAGAAACATAAATTTTAGTTGTGTTTCCCTTTATTTATTTATTTTAATTACATTAAATGACTGGGATATGTTTATTGGTGTTCACAATATCTTTAGTATGATTTAAAATTATTTTATAGGTTTTTGTTTGGGATAATGGTTAGTAGAAAAAATGAAACAAATATAAAAACCCATTCTAATAAAACACAGGAAACTGGGTAGGTTCTTGATTGGGATCACTGTTTAGAAAAACCAAAAATATTCTTCGTAGAAACCACACAATTTTTGATAGTGGGGTATTTCCCTGTCGGTTCACAGTTTGTCTAATTATTCAACCTAACCATGTGAGGAGTGTTTAGAGGGAGTTTCTTGTTCATGGTTAGTATATAGTTTTCCTAAAAATGTTCTCTAACAATGAAAGATGAAAATTTATATCAAAAAACTATGGATACATTCTGATTTACCTCCTATCCCAATTTTTCCAATAAATATTTCATAATATTTTTTCTTATTCTAACAAATGTTGGATATCCAATTCATTTGGATTTGGGAGTGACTCTTTGGTGAATAAATGTGTGATCAAGGCCTAGATTCATCGGTAATTTCTCATTCCTCCAAATTTTCATTAGATATCATCGTATTCCCTATCATAGAGTCATGAAACTAGACTTTGGGAGATACATCTATGTTGGGTGATTTCAAGAATTATGGGATAATATTTTTTTATTGAAATGAATGACATATTAAGACATATCTTGGGGTTTCAAGCCATTTATTATTCTTTGTTCTATTTTTCATTTTCTCATATTTATGGTAGTTGGGTGTATTCTATCTTGACTCATCACTATTATAACATGATGGATTGATTTAAAATATATTTAAATGACAGAAATTTTTGTGCTAATAATGGTGGTATTTACATGATATTTATCGTTGAATTTTTTTTGAAATCATCTTAATCGGTTGAATTTTTTGATAACCCATTGTTTATAATTTTAAAATGGATTTTTTGAAATTACAGTTTTTAGTAAAAGTAAATTTTCAATCTAGATAACAGTAATTTAATGCGTTGATATTATTTGGGAGTAACTGTTGGGTATGAATTGAATGGGACAGATAATGGTATTGTTGAACCAAAATCAAATGGATGGAGTGTGGAAGTGAAATTCCACTATCAATGGTTACACCAAGCTTCTATGTGGGAGTTTTATGGATTTGTCTTGACATCTAATAGTAAATTCAGAAATTTTTTAACGACATGGTGGATGTTTTCCTTGAAAAATGGTTTTGAAGGGTTGTATGATAACTTTCATTGGAAAATTGTTTTTTAGATATAAAATTCTTTAAATAAATTTTAAAATATTTTATATAAATGTGCTGAAAATTTCTATCCACATGGTGTGAGATTCATTATCATTGGGGAAATCCTAGTGAATTTGATACTCAGCCCCTACATAGGCACTATGATGTGTTTGAATATGTTGTATATCAAGACACATGTAAAGGTAAGGTATCTCAATTTTTTTGATGCATTATGATAGCTTTGGTTTAGCATAGTGTGTTCGAGCATGGAGAAGGATTATAGTTGTTGAGTTGATTACTTTAGTGTCTTTTATATTTATTACTTTTTGGTTCTTATTTCACTATAATATGGTTTTTGTTTTATTTGGTATTATTTGAGTTGTATTTCGTAATCATGTATCATATAAACATATTTTTTTGTTTATGTTATTTTTTTTGTTTCTTCATTTTAAAGGGGAAAATCTTCCACCAATTATATATGAATACCTTGGAATTTATTTCCAACCTTTGTAATATTGGGGATGTCGCCTAAGGCCTTGTAACACACCTCCACCTCAGATCATGCCAATGAGGAGTAGTGTAATGTGTCAAATGGTATCATCTTTTCTCATCCTTAATATGGGATTCATGTTAGTAGGTCCCTTGAGATGTTGTCAAGGAGTATAAATATTGTAACATGGAATGTAAATAATTCAAAGATTTATTAGACATGTTTCCATGGAACATCACATTAGCAGGAATTTTGGGTAAATGAGTGCTTCGAGGCCCTTTTAAGAGTTCTCGCGTCAACCTCGTGGGTTTAGCTGGTGAAAATAGAATGACATGAATTGAAAGTAATGGCTTCACACTAATACGGGATAATTAATTTTGAGTAATTATATATTATTTGGTGAAAATTTATTGAATTTTTAAAATTATTGAATATGGATTTATTTTCATAATGATGATTGAATTTTATAAACTTGTTTGAAAGCTGATTTTTTTTTGGATTTTGGACACAAATATTTTGATATGGGTTATGTGGTAAATTAGAAATTACTAATATATATGTTTCTAGAGATTGAGACTAAATAGATTTTTTTGGATAAAATGAATAGAATATGGTAGGATCAACTTGATGAGTCTTCTGGGAATTTGGTTTCACTTAATCTATTGGTAAACCAATAGTTAATTCAGAAACATTTCTAGGATTTTTAGGTCAATGATAATGGGAACATAAGGGATGAACCATGAAATGTGGATCATTTCATTCAGTTCGATATGTAAAACCCTCCAACCATTTGAGGGGATTCGAATCTATAAAAATTTTATGTCTAGTTTAACAAGATGAATTGAATCGTCAATTTCTATTGGAAACAAATAGAGTTAAAAGTGAAGTTAGAAATATACATGATAGAATATCTTTCACACCAATTTTTGGATTTAGAAGTTCAAGATAAATCGGATGATGTAATTTCAAGGGAGGATTTTGATGAACTATTTTATAAACAATTATATCAAAATATATTCTAGATTTCGTGAATAAAGTACTTCTTTAGTCTGAAGTAAGGGAACCTCTTAATTATTGTGTATGCGGCCAAATTTAAAAATTTCTTCCTCTTCTCAATAGAATTTGGTTAAAGTCTCTCCATGATGGAATGACTTTTTGAATCGAGGATGAGGAAGTAAATTATATCTAATATTGGAATGCTTTTATATTGCATAAAAAAAATACTTTAAATATATAAATGGTGGGAAATGATATATCTTGATATAAAGGGGAATAATAATGTTGATATTCCTAGGAAATGGTAGGAACAATAATTATCGGAATATAAAGAATAATTACATATGTTTCCAAGGTAGTGGTATGACTCATAATTTGTGTATCAGATTAGTAAATCCTCCTCCTTATCTATATGGTATACCTTGTTGTTTTCTATTTGGTTTTCATGATCACATGAGGCGAGATTGTGCAGTAACACCTAGATCATATCACAATTGGAACCATATGGGTCATTATCAGCATTACTATCACAGTCCTCCATGTATGGGTTCTAGAGAAATACATCAAGCTTCTCAAGCATTGTATTCAACAGATGAGTGGATTAGAATAGCTCTCGTCAGCAAAACTAGGACCACCATGGTTATTCTAGGAATACCATTACTCCTCAACCAACACATTATCAAAAAGGAAAACAAATAGAAAACTGAATCATGTAATAAATTGAATGAAGGTGAAGAATTCATCATCGATGATCAATTAGGACCTTCTATGGTGAGTGGTATTATTATTTTGAGTTCTAACTCTATAAAATATTTTTTTATATGGGTGCATCTTATTTTTTATAACCTCTTTTGTTCTTGATCTTCTTCGATTTCATGTTGAGATGATGTATTCTATTTTAAAACATCAAAATCCTCTTTCCCAAAAAGAATTTTGAACCGTTATATGAAAATAGTGTTCTATAACTAGTGACAGGACAAAATTGATTTTTTACTACTTTGTACTTGATATGGATGTTTATGACTTAATCATGTGTATGGATTGGATGAAAATGATGAAAGATCACATAAATTATTATACCATAATAGTAAGTTTTAAAATTAATAATTCCACTGATCATCACATTAGAGGTGATTTAAATGTGAAGGATAGTAGTGCATGATTGGTTTCAAAATTATTTGGAACTATCTCATACTATTTGGTAGCATTGATCTCAGAATCTATAGATGGTATTGGGAATAACATTTTTCCAACAATTAATGATTAATTTCAAGATGTTTTTTCCTATAATTACTCATGGTTTCCCCCAAAAAGTGAATTGGAGTTATTGATTGATCTCTATCCAAGGAAAAATATTATCTCACTTCCAGATTATTAGATGGAACCATAAGAATTATGGGATTTTAATGTCCAATGGGAAGAGTTATAAAGTAAAGGGAACTATTATCCCAGCACATCTTTATGCGTAACACAGGCTTTGTTTGTTAAAAAGGAGGATGAATCTATGAGTCATTTTGTGTTTTATCATAATCCTAATCAAGTTTTGATACGTAATCAGTATCTTATTCTATGAAATTATGATATTTTTTATCAATTGAGGTGAGCCCAATGGTTATCCAAAATTGAATTGCATTAAAACAACACTAACTTCATGTTCAAAAGATGAATATTATTCTGTCATTTATATGTGTATTTATATCCCTTTAGGTTATGTGGTTATGACTTTTGGTCGTACGAATGATCCTGTTATCATTAGGTAATTGATGAATTCATTATTTAAAAGGTGTTTGGATTATTTTTTGGATGTATTTGTAGATGATACACTAATGTATTCTGTAATAAAGGATGGGAATGGGAAATAGTTGGAGATAGTGTTGGTTATCATACGGGATCATCATTTGAATGTTAAACTTTCAAAGTTTAATTTTGAACTACAAGATATATGCTTCCTTAACCATGATATCTATAAAAAATGTGTTTATTTGAATCCATAAAAGATAGAGGATTTGATCTCTTAGTACCCAACAAATAATAACTTTGAGATATATAGTTTCCCTTTCCTAACAAGTTATTACCTATGTTTTTTCATGGAATTTCATGAATACACTCACCAAAGATAACTTAAATAGTGAAAAGTGTTATATTCCATTGGGATGATGAATGAAATAAGTCATTTCAAGTTCATAATATTCATCTTAAATTTGCACTGATCATGACATTACTAGAATATGGACTAGTCTATAAGGTGTATTGTGATGCTTCAGGTCTGGGATGAGGTGTGTTCTCATTCATAGAGATCATGTTGTTTCTTATGGATTACGATACTTTTGGTTTTTGTAGAATAACTACCCAACACATAATTTTTAATTCATTTTTTTGGTTCATTGTTTAAACAAAATAGTTTCTTTATATTTTTCATGATAAATTTACAGTGTTTATGGATCATAATATCTTGAAACGCATGTTCTCACAAAGAGATTTGAATTTGAGATGAAGAATATTGATAAATAATATTCAAATGTTGGACTGTGACATAATTTATATATTTGTTAAATGATACTATATGGTTGTTTCATTATATAAAAAGTCATATAGGTAGATGGAGAAATAGGCTTCATATCATTGGAAGCTAATATCGCTGATAGCCAACATGCACTAGGATTGTGAAGATCATGGTCATGTTACAACTTTCCTTCTGGTTTACTTTGTTTATATTTTGGTTGATAAGGTTAAATAGTCAAATAAATCCAAATATGTATGTGTTTCTATTTATTAAAAACTCAACGGTGGGAAATCCATTTATGGATGGAATTTTTAAAAATATCAATGATGTGGTCTCAATATCAGAAATTGGTAACATTGACTTCTCTTGGACAATTACTTCCTCCATACCACCATTCAAGATATGATGTCCATCATGGAATGAAAAAAATATGTATAAGGAATTAGAAACGTGATTTCGGTTGATGGTAATGAATGAAAAGATGATGATTTGGTTTAGAGATGCCTCACATATTAGAAGGTTATGTTCAAGAACCAACAACTAGTGGGTATACTGCATTATTTACCGATTCCCATATAGAAATGGGAGCAGATATCTATGGATATTGTAATAGTTCATCCAAGGATGGTTCAGAAAAACTATTACCAATGGGTGATTTTGGATCGACTCAAAAATTCAACCCATTTCATCCCTATTCGTGAATCCATTAGGGTAGAATTGTTTTCTAATATCTTTATCCTTTAAGTGTTAAAAACACATTTTGTTCTAGTTTCAATAGTATTAGATATATGTGTAATGTTTACATCTAATTTTGTAAAATACCTATGGAATTCCATTGGGACTATGTTTACTCTGAGCTTGGTGTATCATCCTCGAATGGATGGATAATATAAAATGATGATTCACTTGATACGGGATAGTATTAGGGGTTCTGTAATGGATTTTCAGGGCTAATAGGAGAATAATATACCATTAGTGGATTTCTCATCCAAAAAATGTTCTTAGAGCCTGATAGATATGGATCATTTTGAAGAATAATATTTTATTCTTTCTTATCAAAGTTTTTGTTTCTAAATAGGAGATAATTCACTGGTTGGACCGATCCTTGTGTAAGAGAGAATTGAGATGATTCGGTTTATCATAGAAAAAGATGGATATTGATCATAGACATCAAAAATTCTATATGAGTCATCATCAAAGTATATTTTCATTTGAGTTTTGTGATAAAATGTGCATAAAAATCTATTCAACTCTTTGTAATCTTCTTTTTAATAAGTAGGGAACTTTATCTCCTAGATATATAATCGATTTGGAGATACATGAACATGTCATCCATGTGGAATATCAGTTTTCCATTCCAACTATGTTTAATACAGTGCATAATTAGTTTAATATATCTCAATTGGATATGTATCAAACAAATTCTGACTTTGTGATTTGATGGAATCATGTTGACCTATATCTTGATTCTATTTTGGTTCATGTGCTAATAAATATTACCAATATGCAAGAGAATGTCTTCCATGGGAAATTAATCTATCTCATGAATGTTTTATTGAAATATTTCCATATTTTGGAGGAAATGTGGGAGTGTGAAAAGAAAATTTTGGGGAAATGGACCAAACTCTAACATGGAAATGGCCGTTTTCTAGTTTCCTTGGATATAAATACCAATTATGGGAGGAATTTAGTACCCCCAGTTTCTGTTACATGACCTCTTATTTATATATTTTATGTATATAAATTACATGGGTAATGTTCTGTGAGATTCACAGGAGCATCAGTATTTTTTTGGGTGTTATAAAGGATATCGGTTTGATAAATTTTTATAGAAACCAAGAAACTCCTCTAAGAAACCATAAAAATTAAATAGTGGACAATGGGTAGGTGAACGGTTAAGCACATCTATTGGAAGAACCATTTAGATCCCAACACAAACCATTTAATGTTTTAAAATGTGGCATATCATGGTTGGTGCATATTTTTTCTAAACATGCAACCGAACTAGGCATGTGGTGTTTGGAGATAGTGCCTTAGGCATTGTATGTGCATTGTTTGTCTAATTCTTCACCATAACAGTGAACTATATAAAATTAAATAAAAAAACATGGAACTAATATGATTTACCTCTTTAGATAATAATTTTATAATTAAAGATACTATAACATGAATTAATCTTCTTCCAATGGGTGTAGATCCAATTACATTTGGTCTGGGTGATTCCAAGGCAAATCAAAGTGCATTGGAGGCCAAAATTCATTAGTTAGTGCTCATTCATCATCATTTTATACAGAACTATTCCTCTCCCCTCTCATGGAATCATGGATCTCATCGGTATTTGATAGATCCATGTTGAATGATGTAAATAATAGTGGGAAATGATTTTTTTATTAAAGGTAATGACATTTATGGATCAATCTAAAAGATAAAACCTTGGTTTAGGAACTTTAATTTCATTCCTCATTTTCCCCTATGTTTTGAGAGGTAGGTGGACTCTCTCTCAACTATTCATAATTAAAACATGAAGTCTTGATTTTAGATTGATTTAAATTCTTGAAAGTATAATGGAAATAATGGTGTGATGTTTTTGAAACTCTTTCTTGTATTATAATTTTAGAAATAATGGGAATTTGAGGAATTTTTTGAAAACCCATTGTAAGAGTTTTATTTTAAAATTATGGTTTTTTGATACAAATAAATTAATTTTTTGAAATGATTTTATTGAAATGGGTTGATATTATTTGGGTATATTGGTTGGGTTTGGGTTGTATGTGATGGGTAATGGTCATTAAGTACTATCATTAAAGGGAAGGTGTATTGAAATGAATTTACACTATTAATGGTAACAATATGATTTTCTATGTGTTTATGTGTTGTGTATTTGTTTGGACATGTAATTGTATATTTGAAATCCCAATTTGAGAAACGGTATAGTGGATTTTTTGATGTGTTCCTTAAAAATGGGATTAATGTCTTATTTGATTTCAATCCTTAGAAAATTATTATTTTTTATATAAAATACATTAAATTGATTTTAAAATATATCATATAAACATGTTAACAAGTTTTATCCTTGTGTAATGAGTTTAAAAGTCATTGGGGAAATCCTATAGAGTTTTATACCGACACTCTTCTGAGGATGTATGGGGTGTTTCCAGATGTTTTATATAAAGACACAAGAAAATTAAAGGTATATCAATTCCTTAGTGGTACATATTGAAAACATTAGCATTTTATATTTAGTTGGATTCTGTATTGGATTATTAAGTTCCATGTTGATGTCTTTAGTTTATTTTATCTTTTTTTCGTTTTGGTTTTGACTTGTACGATGAATTTTTTATAGTTTTATTTGGTTTTATTTGAGTTTAGATTTGTACAAATGAATAATAATGAGATTTTTTTGGAAATAGTAATTTTGATTTGGTTTGTTTATTTTAAAAGCTAAAAGATTCCTCCAATTTATTATGAAACCACTGTAATTTATTTCCATCCTTTGGTGTCTTATGGATGTAACCTATGTAATAGTAGCACCCATAACCATGTACCAAGACAATGGGTGTGGGATGAGATGTTACAAAACAAATGGAAAAAGTATATCTACACTTCACAAATATAATAGTTATATTTATTAAATATATTTGTAAAAAATAACAATATATTCAAAATTATATTTTCAATAAAAATTACATTATAAAAAATTATTGAAAAACCTTCAAAGGTTCCTGTTTTTTATCTCATTAGTGATAGTGTGAATATTTGAGATTAAAATATATAATCATAAGGTATGGGAAAAAATTCAAAGAGAAAATTTATCAAATCCAATAATTACCAAAACGCTTATAACTAATGAATGTTTGGATCAATGATATATTTCCAACAGTTACCAATATTCTAGTGTCAAATGATCACCAGGATAAAATCATGCTATAGTAATGAATTGGTTTGAATATACTATTTTTAGATTTATAATGAATAAGATACTGTTGAAAATACTTTTACATTAAAGTGGGTATAGTTAATGTGATTTAAATTAACTCTGCATACCTTATTCTCTCTATGAAAAGGGTAGTTTTCACAGGATTTCCTAACATTTTTAGGATAGATTCAACCCATTACTAACTCCATTATCAATGGGAGGAACAACCAAAATATTCCTAATTTATTATTAGCTAGAAAATCCAATACAAAAAATCATTTTAGTGTGTTCTAATAAAATTATAAAACTATTATTTTATATGGTAAAAAGAAAAATCTATAATTATTTTTGAAAGAGTATAATAAAATTAATGAATGTTTTATAATGGTGAATAACTAGAGTACAGTGATTGGTATTTTAGTTTTTCCAATATATTATGTCATTGCATTAAAGCATTTCAATTAATATGGAATATCATAATAGTTAACTATTTTAGTTTTCATTTTTCATTTCCTTATATAATTAGTTTCATCTAGACGTTATCTCTTTTGTGATTCCATATAAATAATTTCCAAATCATTTATATTGATTATATATATTTTTTCTTATATGATGATCTTCCCATTTATTTTTTTTGAAGATTTTGTTTCTTTCTCCATTTATTAGTTTATTATTGAACACAATAAGATATTCCATGATAACACAAACTATAGAGTTATCTCATTTTCACTCTCTTGTTATTAAAATAAGTAAATAATTAGTTTTTTTATGTTTTCTGTTGTTTAAAAAAAGTATATGGTTATAACGTCAATTTTTTATCGATTCAATTTGCTACTATAGTTTCATCTTGTGATCATTATATGTGTCCACTTAAAACTATTATGTTCACATTTACATTTTTCTAGTTAGATCATATCCTTGTATTGAGACAATGTCATTTTTTGAGATATCAGATAAAAATGTAATAATTTAATGCATAAAAAATTTATTTATCATTGTTCCCAATTATCATCAAATTCAACATTTGAATAACGCTATAAGAACCTATGATTATTCATATTTCATTTCAAATCATAATTAAGGTGAATTATATTGAAAATTAGTTTTATTTAATTTATTAAGAACACAAATAATACATCAAATAATATAATAATTAGTTAATAAATTTTAAAAACGTTGATGAAATAAAAATTCATTTGTCAACTATATAACCCTGAAAATTTAGCATTCCATAAGATACGGTGATACAAGCCTATGAACTCTGGGGATTCCATGCATACAGAATTACTAAAAAAATTACTAGAGAGTTAAAAAATAAATTTATCCATCTACACATGTATTACCAAAAACATAATTTCACTAGTAAATAAACACAAAAACTAATTAATAAAAATATAAATAATATTTTTCTTATCAAATATAGGGATTTTGAATCATGGATCCATAAGTCACGTGAATAATCATATGATATCATTAACCAAAACATCGAGTATTGTCATGATAAATCTAACATATATACGTTCTTTTCTCCAACTCAAAAATTCTTGATTTACTTAAAATAAACTAATAAATCCATATGGATACACCACATTACATTCATATATGTATATGTCAACATCACATGTAAGTCTAACATTTATGGGAATTAATATGTTTAGTCTAATTAAATCAAGACCACATATGTCATACTTGTAATATAGTATGAAAAATATTATATTGTTTTAGAAAAACTCATCACATGATTAAAAAAATATCCAAAAATCTCTTAAATAGCTCAATGTCAAGGTAGGAATATGAAATCCATGAAAATATAATATTCCATATATATGGTAACATGATAACCTCATGTAATCGATATTATTAAAAAGAACATATACCTAGGAATATTATAAAAAATATATATTTTATTCCATATAATTTTCTTTAACAGTCTAATCCATAATCCAAGTCATTAGTGATTCTTATAGGTGAACTAATCAACCCAATATGATCTTATTTTAATATTAGTCTTTACATTTAGTCATTACATGTGACATTCCATGAAAATATTGATTGTGGAAAACTCCTAAATTTATATTTCGGTATTTATAATTCCAATCACATGAAATGATAGAATCCCACAAAAATGAATGATAACATGAAATTTTACATTAATGGAAATTGCATGGTATATTTTTTAATCATAAACACGATATCATATTCATGTTCTGACATCTATATCCTACTCTCAGTGGATCACTGGGATTTTTACCAAGGGAATGGTCCTCACAACCCTCGATGGAAAAAAGGGGATAAATGGAATGTGTGACACTAGGAAATTCATTATGGTTCAGGATAAAAAACCAAAGGGACATAAGGACTATTCGTACTTTCCAAAACCAATGAAAGCTAGGTCAACCAAGAAAGGTGGAAGCAAGGAAAGGAATGTTCTGTAAGATCAGGATAATATTGATGAAAGAATAGAACCATAGGTAATAGAATAAGAGATATGGGAGTTTCTGAAGCTCATATTTGACACCATGGTAGAAATAATTGAAAAAGACATGCGGCACAATGCCTCAATTGGTGAAATTTCAAGAATATAGTAAATAAGGTTGTATATTGAGGCCACTGAGGTGCAGGGAGCATGGATTGACAAAAAGATATAATAATTGCTCAAGGTTTCCATCAAAGAAAAATATATTTTGAATAATTACTTCAGAAAATGGATTGGATTATTTTAAATTTCGAAGAACTTCTCAGGGAGGATCCAAACACACAGGTTAGTACTTTGAACTGGGAATTATATAGAGTGGATGATTCAAATAACCATAGTCTGGTGTTTAATAACATTGTGAGATATTTTAGAACATAGTGGTTTTTGTTTGGTGAATGATGTTTTACCACATGTACTTAAAGGGATTTTTAATAAGAATTTATATATGGATTTAAATACCCACTGATTTTACATTTCCATCATGATTTCATTTAATAAACAGTTTTTCGAATGGATTTCCAGAATTATTCCCTTTAAAAACTCAGTAAAATATTTCATTACTTCTCTTAATGATTGATATAATAATATGATATTTTGAAATAATGGGTTTGGTATTTTTTGGGATTAGAGTATCTTATCCAACATGATATCAAAAAAATTCAAAAAACATCTCTATTTATAATAATGTTCCAACAACTACCCCTAGTTGAGTTATAATATTCTTCATCCAAATTGAATAATTCCCAATAATAGTTATAATAGTTAAATTTGATTATATTATATAATCAAATATTGATGGATGCATAAGAATATTCTAGTAATGGAACCACCATTAAGGAATACCACAATCCCAAATTGAGATCTTTAATCATTAATATAAATTTGAGAGCTATCATTATTGTTACCATTTATAATGAGATCGTCCTCACATATAGTCAAAGAATAAAAGAAGTAGAATTCAGTACATAGTATGGAATACATGTTTGATCAAATTTTCTCATGATTATGAATATCTTTCATGAATTTTAAATATATATATATGTATATGTAAATTTATCCATTTTAATACTTGCACCATGTAACACTAGTATAAACCCCTTGTTAGAGTTCTACGTGTTAATAATATTTATCATATTTTCAATATAGATGCTTTAACTAAAACAAATCAATCTCATATACCTACCACAATATATACTTATTTTTAGTTTGTAGGCCTCTTTACTCGGGTATTTTATTGAGAAAATATATTGAGGCAATAACATTATAGATATTAATGTAATAGTATCAATTAAAATTAATGGTATACCATCCCCATAAAATAATAAAAATAGGAAATTTATCTAATTTCCCCGCTAATATGCACAAGAATTATCTCATTTTTTATGAATCCAAACTCTTTAATTATATTGTATAAATATATATTATACCTCTATGATATTTAACATAATTAAAAAAGGATCATTGTAACTTTTGTGCCTTAATAATTCAATTTGGATCCTCAAATCCTTTAGGAAATATCATATATGAATTTTTATAGATAAATTCCATTAAGTAATATAGTTTTACTAACCATCTAGTAGATTTCATAATAATAATAAACTTTAATGGAAAGAAATATCCTATTAATATTTCTTATAGATATTGGTGAGATGGATTTTTCCTACTAAATAAGAAAAATTATTATAACCTTTTTCCACTAAAGAAAATTTATAAAAAGAAATTCTATAATCAATTCCAATTTATTTCAAAATGGACCACATAAATTCTATGAATATTGCCCATTTGGATAGTTTGAACAAGTTACAAACAATATTAATGCACATATATTTCAATTTATATTTCATATTTCTCAACCATTTATCCAAATAAAAAGTGTCAATAACATCTCAGAAGGGGGTATGTTCAAATTTTATGAAGTCAACCCCATCAACCTTTTTTGATAAATATGTATTTGTCAATCTCATGATGAGTCCCACTAGATCTTCATGTATCTTGAGATATATTGTTTTTTTCAATCTCTATAACCTATTTTGAAACTATCATGTATTCCATATAATGCACTAATCTAAATTAATAGTTTTTAGCATTACTAATTTCAATATTTCTATCATCTAATCCTTACATAATCTAATCATTCTCCTAAAATAAACCTCTATATGATAGAAATACTTTATTCTTTCAAGGGTAGTTAAAAAAATATAACCCAGTTTAATTGATATATTCAAATAAATTTTTATTCATAATATTTCGATCAAATTTTATTAAAATCATTAGACATCACATCATCATAAACCATAATTTTTCATAGAGGAAAATTTCGATGTTTCCTAATTAATATATCAAGTTGTTTATTTATATCTCCTTTAGATAAAATAAGGTTTATTAAAGGATATTTTATTTTAACATTATAGCCCAAAAAATATGAAGAATTTTTATATTGAAAAAACATTATAAAACTATGTATAATATTTTATTTCAATTATATATTAATAATTACTTGAATGGTCCCCAATAAAGGGTCCCCACATGACCTAATGTGAAAAATCTTGTATAGAAAATGTTATTAACTAGTATTGATTATATGATAACAATGGGGATACTATACTCTAATTAAAACTACCATTATTGGTAGGTAAATAACCAAACTTCATCCTTGGTAGATAATCAAAGCTTGGACATGTATAATTACATCCTATAAAAACTATAATAAAAAAACATATACATGATATTACTAATTCATATTAAATCCTACAATCGTATAAACCAATAAATCTCACACATGGTGAATCACATAAAAAAATACAAACGACTCTCATCTACCATACTAGAGATTAACCTCAACCCCATTTAAAATCCTACCAAGGCACTCCAACATGACCCACTATGAAACATGTTTCCAAAATATCTTTATAATGTCTAAATATAGACCAAGGTTCTCATACAAGGTAATAGAAATACATCTCAGTAGGTTCTCATAAAGTTAATCTATAATATATCAATATATACATGTGTGTGCATGAGAAAATAAATAAATAAAACATATAACATACAAGATTTCTTTTTAGATTATTATTTTTTATCCAACCCACCATGAAACCCTAACATTCCATGATTATAATATTCCTATAGAATTAGTCTTCAATAAAACTACCCATCCCATAGCTCATCACTAGGGGGAAGGATCTAAAACTGATCTTTGGACACTATTATATATCTCTGGGTAAGGTCTCATACTGAATCCCATTGTAAAATCCAATATCATACCATGGCCCTTTTACATATGGAAATCCTCCCATTTCATTATATACTATGTATCATATACCCCCCTCCCACTCATATTATAGTATCATACGAGGACACATCCCACATCTCATACCACTACACTCCTATTCATGGTGAAGTACCATCAAAAGACTTATACCAAACCTCACACCTCCACCCTCTCAATTTGGGGGAGGTATCACAACCCAATGTACAAAATTTCTCACACCTCCACCCTCTCACATTGGAAGAGGTTTTATAACAAAACCTCAACCTCAACTGATTCACTTGGGGTAGGTCCTCACATTGATTTTTGTTGTGCTTTCCACTCTCTTATATAGTCATTAAATAATCACCAACAAACATTTTTCATTTCAATGTTTCCTTAGATGAATTTATGTATTAAAATTTTAGAAAAATTATCATGAGGGTTTCTGACCATATGAAATTATAAGATGGTAAAAAGATCCATTTTTATAGGCTTCCACCAGAATGTTCCAATGGCTTCCTAGTAGAACCCAGATAAACATGAATTATAGTCTTATGAGGTGGCCCCACTGGAATTAACACTCCATATAACACCATTATTCAACCATTAGAGGCACTAAATCACTTGTATCATGCCCCCTAATGTAATTAATACACCTCAATGGTTCATGGAAGGATATGGTTATGTGGTTAAACATTCTTGAGCTTATTGTACTTCAATTTTCTCATTTTCAAGATCACATGATCTCTTGGATCACTTTCACCATTTAATTATTTATAAAATATTTATTTGGGGTGTATATTATTTTTAAATTTCCTTTAAAATATAATGTATCTTTTTTTCCATTTGGTTCATTCATTTTACAAGACATAATGTGGATTTGGTTTTCTAGACACAATCTTCTAAATGAGAGACACATTCTAGTTTTTCTTAATATAACCACTAAAAACAAATTATTTAATTCTTCTAATGTGTTTCCCATATTAAAATTATAAAATTAATGTTTTATTGGTTTTCAGATACAACCATAAAAAATATGTTTTAAAATTAATCTTCTTAAGGTTACTTGAGGGGAGTAGGAATATGGATCCATTATGGATTATTATCAAACTGATTTATTTATTCATTATTCCATATCATTATTTTTTATTTCAAATACATAATATTGTTAATTTACATAATTTATATCATAATTCTCACGCTTTTACTTAACTATAATTTTCACTTTATTTTTCTTAATTCCGTCAAATTTTGTTTCAAATTCTTAAAAAAATTAAATTTAAATTCACCCCCTCTCTTAATGTTAAATCCAAATAATCAAAAATGATATTTTACCTACCACTCATGATATTCCTATAATAAAATATCTTGAACCATATTCACACCCTTTCCCACATGGATAGGATCTACTTCTAGGAATAATCATCCTACCATTAGTATGATGCATCCCAATTCATGACCTAGCCTTGTATCTCAATACATATATCATCTCTTAATAAGAATTAAAAATTAACCACCTTTATCTACACACATATACACAAGAACAACATCCCAAAAATGTTTTTCATTCTCATGTAAACCAAAATGGGATTCATTGAGTTCCATGGAAACAATACAGACTGTACTTGTTGATATCAACCCACAACAACCACACCATAGTGACCCAATAACCAATAATCCCAATTTGACCCTGACCTAACGAGGTTGGTCCAATACCACTTCATAATTCTGATATCAACAACATGATACCTTTAATAAAGGTACATGTTAATATAAACGTTCTCTAAGCCACTTTGAAAAAAATTACAATCCATTATTCAATCATTACTTCCCCTTATTGTATCTCACTACACATCTCTTGTGGTGGACATATCAATCCGTTCATCCAATGTAACTACCCTCATAAGACCATATAAAAAATAGAACTTAACCCTCTCTCCTAATGAACACAAGTGTTTTTTCTGATCATACTTGAAATGTATGGCCACCTCACCTATTATTCGTTGGCCTAAACTACTCAATCCTAAAAAATAGCCCTCAGTATTACCAATATT
The DNA here is from genome assembly GCA_963277665.1 of Viscum album. NCBI lineage: Eukaryota > Viridiplantae > Streptophyta > Magnoliopsida > Santalales > Viscaceae > Viscum > Viscum album. The sequence continues at coordinate 1,146,147,400 of OY728127.1, read as the reverse complement.
GGAAATATACAACAAATCCTAATCATTTAGACCTATATCAGGCCCCTCATAAACTCAACTAACATTCTCTCCCCCTTGTAGATGTTTTCTTTGGGAATTCCCAAAATCCTAAACCTTTCATGTAGTACTTTCCCCTTATCTAGGAAGTTATAATCCACCCAATCCTTTAAATTGAGCTCTCTCATTTCATATTCATTTTACCTAAACCAAAAACCCCATGAAAAATAAACAAAAACACAAACAAATAGACCTATTTTTATGTATTATAGGGAAAAAATACACCCACATAATAATTACCATACTTAAAGAATTATCTTCGAGTCCTAATCCAATACCCATTAATTTAAAAAGGTACTATCTCAGCCATAACACAAAATAATTAAATTCAAAATTTTATATTTAATTATCCAATTCCAACCATATTTTAGTTTCAACTAAAATGTATCAAATAATTTTAAAACATTGTAATTGTGACTGATAACTCATGGATGGTCCGTGGAGCACTCTTGGGACCACTATATGAAAAATTCACATCAACCAACACCCATTCATATACTAAATGTTCCAAATTAAGAATAAATCCCAAAATAATTTTATCGAATACAATTAAACTATAAAAATGGTGGAAACAGTTGGAATTCATCCATGCTTGACATCCTCTATACCCTACTGAAAAAATCACCACCTTTTTTTAATGATTCCACCAGGATATCGTGGACTTATAAATAAATCACTAATTGAATCTGTAATAATTGGTGGTCCAATGAATTGAGGAAAAATATAGTCGGGTGTTCATACAAAAATTTGTTTTCAAGAACGTCACAATTCATCCACTATCAAGGGAGTCAAAGTGGGAAAAGGAATGGTAGATTCTATAAAACATCCCTCCATGGGACCACTTTACCTTATAAATCATTCTAGGTATTCCCTAGAAAATACATGTTTACCCCTACTTAAAAATTTAGATAAATCATGTTTTGGAATGACCCTTAACATCATGTCATAAATCCCAACACCAATGTAACATTTTGGCCTGACTAAGGGGGTCAAAAATCATTCTCCACTGATAGTTACTTTTTGTGGCATGGCTATATAGTTCAAAATGAAATTTGAATACCCCTAGAATAACTGAGTGAATAAGATATGGTGAAAATTTTCATATACCCCACATAAAATGTGGTGTAATATTTCACCTAATTTATCCCTTCTCTATGATATATCGCTCACAGTGAAATAACATACATCGATTCCAAAAAATATATGTTATGAAACATGTGACAGTGCACTACCCCATGTTTGGATATGAAAATCATATGAATAATATTCTTTAATATTTCACTATACATCATGGAATAGCATGATTCTTCATATCTCAATGTAAAACAATCAGGCCACAATGACCACCACCACATTGTTATTCTCCAATGCTTCTCCCAAAATGACTATCGAACACCTATAACTTTCATGGGACACTATTGAGATCTATGAAAACTTTAAAACACCTAAATAACACTGATTACTATAGTATCAACTCTTAGAATCCAAATATGGATCCCAATTCTCAAATACACCCCTTTCTTCAATACTCAAAATATATGTATCCCCAAAATACGCCAACCTGTAATGACAAATGTCATTATAAACTCTCCAACAAAACACTTATCATCCCCATGAAGAACCTATAAATAACCATAAACTTATAACCCATTAATTGAAATCAATTACCACTCACATATCTCAATTTCACAGTTATCTTGATAAATATCAACTTATTACACAAGGAAAATGGATAAGATGCCTTTCGTACGAGAAACATTAATTTGATCTACAAAACACATCTAAAGTAACTGATATAAGGTATGGGGTCTTATTTCCACATCACTATATCCAATTATGTAATAAAACACCATTTGAACTTCAATTTGTTGATATTCATTTAAAACTCATGGACTCTCGCACTTAAGCACCATCATTTCAACCAAATCATGATTCCATAACTACTAGAGGAATAACAGAAACACAAAAATGAACATAATATTTCATTATAATAATAATTTGTGTGTATTCCATGTCTAAATCTCAAATCCATCCCAATACACTATAGTAGTCTTTTTATTATAAATAAAGATCACTAAACCCAAGTCCATCTTAGAGAAAATATTGAATTCTCTTTGATTCATCCTCTGGAGGAAGTTAATCTACTCGAACACCACATCAAAATTCATCTTAAGTTTTTTACTAATAAATATATTGAATTTTCTTATGTACACACTGGTATCTTTGTGGCATCTCAATTACCAGCCTTCTATTTTGACCACAAACATGACCCCCCCCCCACACACACACGAGGTTCATTAACCCATCACATATATGATGATCCATATAATAGAAGTCAATTTATCATTTTCTTAATGAACTAAAATTCCTTATTTAAAAAAAACCATTCCTTATTAAATATTCAATATAATAACCAAACACAACTAACATACTCATTCCCAAGAACATACCAAAATTTTAACAGCCATAAATCATGGTCCTACCATAAAATTCACCCTTGATTGTCACCAAAAATACCTTGAACTAAGGGTAACATCCTCTAACATCCAATGTTGTATTAAACTACTACTGGATTTCCTCATAAAACTTTACAATCAAAACTATATAAATGTTCTAATATTATATTCATATCGTTCGATATGTGCCACGCTAAACCCATCAAAACAATTCTAGTCAATCAGTGTAAAATACATTGTAATATTTATAATAAAGAACATTAAGTCCTTATTGATATTCCTAAATAATATTTTATAGTGTTTATTCATGATAATAATATTAATTAATTTTTTAAACAATGAAAAAATAAATAGTTTTATTGTATCTAAATTCTTTCTTGTATTATATGGTTTCTTTAAAAATAAAAATTTATGAAATTAATAAATTTAATTTATAAAAATTATTTTATTTTTTAATTAATCATGTTTTACTATATTAGGATAAATATTTATTAATTTTCTTAAAAAATTATGTTGGGGTGATTAGTTGAAAATAAATATTTTAAAAGAAAAATATCATTTATTTTTTAGTATTTTTATAGCCCCATTTTAATTTTAATTTGTTTTAAAATTTCATTTTTTCCTTATATTTAAAATTAATTTATTTGACATCTTTTTTATTAATATTATACATGATATTGTCATAAAATAACCTTTATACACAAAAAATCATTTTTTAGAAATCAATTTTTTATTGTGTTTTGGATTTTTATTTTAAAATAATTTATTCTATTTTTAGAGATTGAATCAAGAAATTGTTTCCCCTAATTGTAATAATCATGAAACAATTTTTTAGTTAGATCTATTCCAAATTTTTTCACTATTAATATTTACATAGGTATAAAATGTTCCACTATTGTAAGAGGGGAAATTTTGTTAACAAAAGTTAAATTTAAGTGATAAGGCCACCAAATTTCATATCTATTATTTTTTCATTTATACAATTATCACAATAGTATAGAAATTAAAATTTTTTGGGACCCATTTTCATGAAAATTAATTATTAATGTTTATATCTTTAGAAAACTTCCAAGTGCGTCTTCTCCATCACTTATAAGAGTACATCCCCACTACATTTATATACATTCTTAAAAACCTATTAGATATGGAAATACCTAATAAAATACCTTCCAAACATAAAAATAAAAATCATATAGGTCTTTTTTTTATTATAATACACACCTTATAAGTATAAAGGTGTAAACCTAAGGAGATTTTCCTAAGAAGAGGTGTAGTTCTTATATAAGTATTTTCATTTTATTCCTTCTTCTAGCTCCTTCATATATTCTTCAAACAAGATAAAATAGAAAATAATTATATTAGATATATTTTTATATTTTTTTCTTGTAAAATCATTTTCATATACTTATCTATCTAGATAAAAAATAAAGACATCACTCATGTATATGTGAGGACTACCACATTGTGATACAATGTATTATATTTTTTCAAACCTTTGATGTTCATAAATATGGACCAAAATGATTATATATGATATATATGATATAAATTTAATTATTTAACATTAAATAAATATTATAATTCTGTCTTCACTATTCAATAAAAAAAATAAACATTTATCATCTATATGCGTGGACTATCACCTTGGGAACAGATGTGTTTTATTTTTTGAAACAACCTCACATGAAATGTATGTATAGGTGAAATTAAATAATAGGTATTATATTTATGATAAAATTATCTTTATATAAATATAAAATAATACATACCTTTATTACTCATGTTCATTAAAAAAAGGAAATGTTACTCATGAATACATACAACCTACCATCTCCATGATTTTAATGTAATTCATTTTTTGTAAAAAATTTACATAGAGGGTTTCAAATTATAAATGATGTATAAATTTAAAAATTATATCTTTATTCATACTCTTGAAATGATATAATTATCATCCAGTGGACCATAGTGAATATACTGAAGTAATTTTGGTCATAAAAGTTTTAAATCATCAAAATGTATGATGTTAACATAATTTATTATATAATTGAATATAAAATTGAAGTAATAAAATAAAAGAAATTATACATAGGAAAAATATTATTATTAAATTCAATAATAAATATAGTTTTATTATTCTAAAACATAAAGATTGTCATAATGATTCTGAATCATGGTAAGGGACACATTACATTAAGACCTCATTTTAAATATTTTAAATATTTATTTTATAATACATTTTCCTCTATGTCCATATTCAAAAAATTATTCTTTGTGATGTATTGATATTGAAAAACATAAATTATAGAGATCATTTTATTCATATTTTTAATTCCATTCAAAGGCTTTCAAAGGAAAACATTTTACATATTTTATAGAGAATTTTTTGAGTATATTTACAAAAGGGAAAGGAAATATTATTTTTAAATATACAAATCATCGATGGATTTTTCAGACACTAAATCCATTATTTTTTATTTTTATTCCTTTAAAATATTTCTTTTTCATCAATATAAATTAGTTTTCCTTTTTTCTAGATGTTTTAGTTTTAAAAATGCGTATTTAATAGGAAATTGAATTTCGATATCTAAAAGTGTTTTTAATAGGGTTTCAAAATATTTTTAATGGTTTAATGCTGAAAATTTAAAATAAATTTTTTTATTCATGTTATGCTACTTGATAATATTATATTATGATGGTTGTTCTGGATGCATATTATATGATGGGTGAGCATAATACAACTTATGTGGTTGGTAAGCAAGATATAACTTATATGATAGTTGACACTGATATAGATCTCCAATGCACTGGGTAATTTTCCCTATAATAAAAGTATAAAAGGAGGGGGTTAACCATAGAGGTGTTTTCTATAGATTTAACTAGGCTTCAGTTATTTCTAGCATCATTGAACACATGTTATTAATATTATTCTCGAGGAGGACTACAAAGGTTTAAATATTATTTTTATGGGTTTTAATGGTTTTATTTTTGAAAAAACAATGTTTTCTATTTAGATGTGATTTATTTTAAATGATAATATAATAATGTGTAAAAGGTAAACATTTTTTGGGTTTCATTTTTTTGTTAGACTGAATGATTTCTTACATGTGAACTAATTCCCAAAAACATTTAACCAAAAAATTCTTCTATAATGAAAAAGTCCAATTATAGTTTTTTTTGCACTAGATTATGTACTATTTTAAGTATCGGACATTATAAGTTGTATTAGTGTAAAGGATTAGATAAATTTAGAGGTTATGATATTGTTAATAGAATACCCTATGAATGTTATACATTATAGATATGTTGAAATGAAATTAAATTAGAGTATTACCATATTGTATCATCAAATATATTACTTCTCATGATAGTCTCCTAAAATGGAAATAGGGAATATGAAGTGGGAATGATTCAATATGTCATTTTCCTTTGAAATACGTATCTTGAAATGGTTTCAATTGGAACTGAGTATTTTTTAGTGATAAATCAGTTAGCGTTGGTGATATATATTTGTGGAATATAGGTTTGGGAAAGATTATATTTACAATAGTGGAACATGAACATTATTGAGAATTTTATAACACGTATATAGTGACCCAATCCTTTTACAAGTATTATTACATGATTTTATATTTAATTATTCATCAAATATAACCAAGGATCACAAACTCTAGTGTCTATGGAATATTAGTTACATAAAACATAATACATAAAATGAAAAAAAAACATTATTTTTATTAATAACAATAATTAGATCCTAGGTCCCTTTGAGTTCCTATAACTAAATTTGATGAACCATGGAAATACATATACAAAAGAGATGAGCTAAAAATACGAGTAAGGGAATAAAAATGGGAATGAAGCATAACACCAAAGATAGAATAATTTGATAACATAAAATGCATGGATCAAAAATAAAAATATATAATAATATCATTAATAACTTTTAATTGTTTGTTCATGGAAACATAGTAATGTGGATGTAACAAAGAACATGAAATAAGCATGGGTCAAGGCTAACAAGGAATACTATATCACATGGTGGAAAAAGTCCCATAATGGAATACAGTTACTCTCTAATCCCATAAATAATGTCTTATGAGACTAAACATAACCCAACTAATTATAGCACTATCTTGTCACACCCGTCAAAATATGTACATTCTTATGTGTTTCATATAAATAATCAAACATTAGGAATACACATAAGTGTTTCCCTTGGAATGAAATGAGTGTCATAATCATGAAATATTGAATAAACAAAGGGAATATCATAATGGTGTCCATGAAATAATGTATTTAAATCATAAATTGAGATTAATTGTGGGAAATATTTATATATCATGATAAATTATTTCCAAATTATGTGAAAAATCATAAAAATATTGTATAAGAAACCATAGAAATAATCCACCCTTGTGCAGTTTAATGGTAAATATTAGGGAGTCTTATAGTGCACAAAGGAATAATTATCTGTATAAAACCATAAATTAATAAATATATTTCTTAATTATAAATTTTTATATTTTATTAAAATAATGGTGTCTTAAAACATATTTATTATTGTACTTAAAAATGGGTAAAAAATTTTCAATATTTCTTTAATTGAGCTTGCTCATCGGGATGAATTGAGAAGGTAACCTTATTAAATATGTATTTCCCCATAAAATATTAATGAATTGAACTTGATAAATAATCAGGCTATATATATAAATAATGTAGAATAATTATACAAGAATAATTAATAATTACATTGGTTTATAGAGAGATAAATAGTAACCCAGTGGAAAATTGAGGTTTGTAGAGATCACTTACCATATATCTGAATATGCTATTCAATTTCAATTAATTTCCTAGATAAAAAATGTTTCAATTAATTAATTAATTAATAACTTATTGTACATTTAATTTATTTATTATAATTTAATTATGTTCATTTATGGTAATATCAATGATTTATAACGTTTAATATTGTTGTTTTGAGAGTATTAAATTCATGTTTTTATTTTCAGTCCCTTGAGTAAAATTATGAGAGTTCATTTTAAATGGAAAAAAATATATAATTGGATTGAATTGTAATTAATATTCTTATAGAATTATAAATGGACCTATATATCACTTTATTCACATATGTTTTTGAATCATTACACAAAAAGTGAATGAAAAATGATTAGTTGATTATGGTGGTTTTTGAGACTGGCATGAAATAGTTTCATTTTATTTAATATTACATGTATATTTTTGTTCTAGAAAATAATAAAAGATATAATATTTATATTAAAATGTTAACTTATAATAATAATTTTTTGTGACCATCCATGAATGCGTTAATTTGAAACAATAAATCACCATCCATGAAGGCATTGAATTGACATATCACAGATGATGTTTTTGTTTTTTAGATAAAATGGAAAAATATATTTTATTATGGGTATTATATTTAAAAAATAACATTATAGTTTATATATAGGATACTATAGTAAAAATTTCATTTTTTATAGGAGAGGTGAGGAGAGGAAATGAAAATAAAAATAAACCCAAACAAAATGATTGAGGATTATTCCTCTTAAATGTTGTCTCTTTGAGAACCTCTTTAAGGCACTTGAAATCACAATTTTTTGAGAAAATAAAGAATAGAAAGTGGGAAATATTCTTGGGAAGGTAATTGAGTATAATTAAGGTTTGCAACAAGTTATATAACGTGTGAGAAGAAGAGGTTGTGAAGGTTGGTATTTATAGGGAGATGAGAGGGCGTTTTTTATTATTATATTCATTCGTTTGTTAATTTGGAACAAGACTATCAATAGTATTTATAATTATCACTAAATAAATTAATAATTAGTATATATTTATTTAATTGTTCTGACATCATCCGTACATCAACCATGACTCAAAAATTCATTTATTTTTCTTATACCATAAATTGTCGTATTTAGCTATTCACAAAAAATTAAATTATTTTCAAAATATCCCTTAAATTAACCCAAACCATTTTTTGAAATTTATATTCCAAAAATGGAATTGATGTTATGAAAGTAATTTTCTAAATATTATAATTTTTTTTTATTTCAAATCACAATATATTCAAAAAATACTGATATTGTTATTGTAGTTTTTTTATGACCATTTAAAAAATTAGTTAAGGTCCCATAAAATTATATTATAATTATAAAATAAAAAAAATATTAATTTATGAATATATTTTAGTAAAATGAAATTTTTATTTTAAATAATTATATTGTCTTTTAAATTATAAATAAAGGTTTTACTTTCAGAAAATTACCAAAACATAATTTATCATAATTAAAATATTTATTTACTTATACCATGATATAAACAGAACATATTTTAATTTAATATGCATAACTTTCATATATAATTTCATTGTTTAGTATACTATTATAATGGAAAGATTATTATTCCTAACTCTCGCATTATTATTCCAATGGCAAGGTAACTATTCTAACAGTGAGATTTCCAATGGTCATAAGGGTTTACTATTTCCTATAAATGACTCTTATTATATTCATATGTTACTTCAATTTTATCACAAGTTTATATATACATTCATAATTAAAATGGATATTTTATTTTTAAAATTACGTTTTATTTTTAAATATTTTTTCGCGTGTGTGGTCATTCTGGTGGTTCGAGCATATCAAAATTTTCTTATAACAATTATCTTATTTTCTGTTCATGGCCCCGCTATAGCATTTGGAATTATTATTGATCCTTTTGTGACTAATGTATCATTCATATTTTATGAGAATTATATTCTATGGTTTATCTATTGGATGTTTGAGTTTATACAATATGAAATAATTATAATAAGGTAATTTCCATTGAAAAAACTCATGGTCATTATATTTATCCCCACTTATAAAATTAAAACCATGAAATTTTGTTTTACATACTGAGTTGAGAAAATTTGGGGGTACCTTTATTTTATTTATTCACCTTATTTCCATATTCCCTATTTATAATTAATGCTCATTAATAGAACATTGACTATTTGAGTAGTCTTGTTGCAATGAAATTTATCACTACGGTCCAACATCTTCACTACCTTCTCCTCATAAGAGAAATTATTTTCCAACTCTACCACCTCTAAATTATATATAAGTGAGGGATCTTATAGGTACATAATAAAGAGGGATATGTGGAATATATAATTTTCTTGAGACATGGTCAGTGGCAGTGGTAGTTGATAGGCCATAGCTTTTACACGATCAAGAATCTCAAAGGAGATGATGTACCTTGATCTTAGCTTTTCATTCTTTCCCTGTCTCATAAACCACATCCATAGAGATGCATGGAGGAAAACCTTGTCACCATCCTCAAACTCAACATCACTTTTTTAATTTTCTCTATATATCTTTTTTTACTATGGGTTTCCATGATGTGATGCTGAATATTTTTTACCTTTTCTACTATTTCATCGGCCATTTTAGGTCATAATAGATTACTTTAATAGATATAATCCAATAAAGTAACTGTTCTTCATCCTTTAACATAAAGTGATTCATACGGGGTCACATAGATTTTTGATTGAAAACTATTTTTGTAAGATAACATGAAAATTGGATAAGCCGTATGAGGTAAACATGTATTACATTGTCTGATTGGTCCACTCATATTGTCCATCATTTTTAAGATGAAAAGTCATACATAATTTTAGTTTAGCTTCTAGATTATTTTTGATATATTTCCATAACATGGATGTAAATATCATATCAAGATAATATATAATCGATAATGGTAGTCCATACAGCCTCACCACCTCTCTAATGTATCTATGGAAGATGGTCACATGATAAATCCTCTATAATTGAAATAAATTGAGTTGTCTTTGGGATACGATCCAAAAGAACTCATATAAAATTATTTCATTTGGATTTCATTGTATTGTTGGTGACAAAGTCCATGGTGATGTTTTCCCTCATACATGTTTGTATGGATAATGGGTGCATCATCCCCCTGTAATTTTTTCTCTTACTGTTCACCAGTTGACATACTAGACAGTTTGATATATATTCAGTGATCTCCTTCTTAATATTCTCCCACTAATAGTTACCTTAAAGATCTCAATATAATTTTTTTTTCTCTCGTGGTTGATAGAAAAGTTTGATCTATTTTTATTCTTAAAAATCTCTTACTTTATCATCAGATTTTATGGTACACATAGTCATGACCCAAATCTCATAACTCCTTACTCAAATATTTTTATCCTTAAGGATTTACCCTTTCATATAGATTCCACCTTGTTCTGAATTTCCATATCATTTATTTGGTTATTCCTTATCATCTCCAAAATGGATTATTGATATATAAGTTTTTAATGAAATGATGACGTAACTTATTTTTTTATTTCCATGTCCATCCTTTTTAACTATAATAAGATTATATTCATCTCAATTATCATCATTTATAAATTTTTAGAATCCTTCTTACAGGGAGCATCAACAACTTTATTATCATTACTAAGATTTTAATTGAATGAGAATTCATAATATTTGATGAGATATAACCTTATTCATTAGTGCATATTAATCTCTTTCTCTATGAATATTTATTTTAAGCTCTTATAATCAATATATATCTCATAAATCTCCCCACATAGATAATGTAACCATATTTCCAATGCAATGATCACGTCTTCCAACTCTATATCATGTTTGGGATTGTTTTTCTTATGGCCTTTTGGTACTATGAGCCAAAATATTTTATTTTATCATTTTTCTTCTGTATATAGCTTGATACCTTATTGGAAGCATCGATGTATACCACAAGGATCTCCCCACTTGTCTGTAGTGTAGGTACTAGTGCATTGATAAGACACATTTCAACTCTTTAAAGTAGTCTTCACATTCACTGGTCTAGAAAAACATTACTCCCTTCTGAGTCAACATGGATAATGGATTTTAAAATCACGATAAATTCTTCAAAAATCATCGTTAATACCCATCAAGCCCAAGGGAACAATGGATATCTGTTACAGATGTTTTCCTAGACCACACCTAAAATTCCATTGTCTTGTAAGGGTATATATTTTGATTTTTTGGTGATAAAATACCCCAAGAATGAAACTTCCTCCATCCAGAACTCACATTTAATTTTCATTTCATATGATTTATCCCTTCATAAAGACTTTTTTATAGTACTCAAATTCTCCTCAAGTTCCTAATTACTCTTTTAGTGTATCGGAATATCACCTATAAAGACTAAAACAATTTTATGTGGTAATATCCCATTATAATTCATTATGTCCTTGAAATTACTAGATCATTAGTGAGTCCAAAGGGTTTCACTATGAACTCATATTTTCTATACATAATTTTAAAGGTAGTCTTGGGAATATCTTCCTTCCTCTCCTTTAATTATTGCTTTCACAACCAAAGGTCCCCCTTAAAGAAATACCTGGCCCGATGCAGTTGATTGAACAATTCATATATCCATAGACATAGATACTTGATTTTTTTATCAAGATTATTTTGATCTCCTGATTGTAACACCCTGACCACAGAAGCCCAGATCTGGTACATTATATTATTATATTGGCATAGATTCATCCTTCAGATCCCATGGGAAATAACTATTTAACAGTGTTGGAAAACAATATTCCATACATGATGTCCCTATTATATTAGTAAATAGAAAATAAAACATGTTACCTAATAAAATTAAATAAAAAATTACGTTGAATGCTTATTAAGATATTTATTCTTCATAGCCTAAGTAAAAAAATTAAGGTTGATCCCAAAATCATATTCTGGGTAAAGTACATCAGAAGCAATAATGAAACTATTATAATTTTCAATATGTAAAGGTAACAACAGAAGAAAAATTCTATGTAATAGATAAAATGATTAAGTATTGGATCAACAATATGGAAAGGTTAGTAAAAAAACGTTTTCCATTTAAATAACATGATAAGGAAAAGTTAATATGGAAATTTACGAAATTTATAAAAAATCTATTTAATCAATTAACTAAGAATAAAATGCATCCATTTATATGTGGATGACATATCTCATCGATAAGAATGATAACTAAAATTAAAGAAATGATTTAATATTGTACGGAATATGTCTATCACATGAACCATTATAGCATAAAGATCCAATCTAAATATACATTAAACTATTATGATATGGCCAACTATTTCATCTCCTGAGACTACTAATGCATCGAGTGGCTATCTATAACCAGTCCCCACCCATGTCTTATAGTCCAAAGCATTCCCCATATATTAACAATTTATTTAATTAAAAAATTATTTTCCCTATCATCAAATATCTATATTAAATAAATTATATTTGTCTATCAATAAGTATATAGTGGTGGATAATTAAAAAATTGATTTTAATTAATTGAAATACCATTAAAAATTAATTAAAACCCTTTTTGGGGAAATTAATCATTATACATTCCAAGTGTTCCCAAAAACATAAAAACACTTGAATCATATTCCCCATGAAGTAATAACATTAAATAAAATTATAATCTTATTTGAATAAGTTTATATTAGGATATAACATGTCAATTGTATCATATAAACCATTTATAAATGTTAATTAATTCATAACAACAAATATGTCTCAAGGGAAAGTAAATTGAAACAAAATCACTTACCTTGAGTCTAAATAGTCACGTGTGTCTTTATATTCCTAAATGATAAACTTATATAAATTATTTACCTTCCTAAAAAACTTTTTCAATTTTATTGTTAATTTTACTTCACTTTTTACGATGTTTTAAATAACAACTTAAATAATTATGGTTATATTGGGTGTTTTGATCATATTTGGATTATGTGTCCAAAATGACTTTGGTAGGTCAACTGTGGTCGAAGGGTAAATTTTATAACCATATCCATAAATTTAATAATTAAATATTTATAATATTTATAAATATAATATTTATTAAATCCCAATAATGATATATGGTTTTAATAAATGAACCAATGTTATAATCATGGTGATGGAAGGCCGAACGTACGCATGAGCATTGTTCCAAATTTTCAGTGATCGTTATCGAAAGTAGGTAAGTAACAGTATATATTTCCAAAATGGTAATTATACCATAAATATTTTTTTTGTAATCATATATACTTACATATATAATTTTTGGGATGTAAAAGGAATCACATCGTGTCAAGGAGGCGGTAGTCCACATGTCCATGACCAACGTTGTAAATTTTTCATCTATGAAAAATGTTAATAAATAAAATGATTTATAATGTTTCAAAAAAAATTATTTATGTCCTTAATATCATATATATTTCATTTATGTTACATATGGTTAATTAAAAACATCTTTTACATGTTCTATTTATAGTGTGAGCGAGTCACATCCCTTTGAGGGGGTGGTAGTCCACACTTCCACAAACGATATTATCATAATTACCAAAAAAACAGAAAATATAAATTTTTGTATTATAAAATAATTATATAATAATTAATAAATAATAAATATCATATATATTGTATGTTAACAATTTTTCAATCATAATTCCTAACCACGAGAGTTGGTAATGGAAAAATGAACAAAATCATTTTATGAGGTGTTTGTTCATTGTAAACATAAACTGTAAGTTCGTTACACATTAGATTGTATTGTGTGTAATTTTTGTTGTAAAGATTACAATAAAAACATATCAGTATATTGGGAATACTTATTTTATTATATAACCATTTAATAAGAATATTGTAGGAGTGGATAGTTAGAATAAAATAAAAGAGAACTTGAGGAAAAAAAATTCAACTTATTCGGGTAACTCCTTTCGGTTTCCACCAAAGGGATTCCATGGATGGATTTATGCCTAAGGTGTGGATTGTAGGTTTAGGGGAGTTATTTTTAAGAGTTTTTTTGCAATATACTTTCCAATAAAATTTGGATTGAAATGTGTGATGAAGTGAGAGGCGTTAGTGCCTTTTTATAGTTGAGTAAAAGCGGACACTTGATATTTTACAAAAGAATTGTGTGTTCTGCAAGAATTGTTTATTACCCAAGTGTCCAAATGGATCATTATTGAACCTTATAGTTTTATAGGCCTATATATTGAATTAAAATATGTTTTAAGAAATTATATAGGTCATTGTTTACTAAATATTGTGGTTTAGTCTATTGTTAAGCTCAATTTTACCTAAATCATTAAAATTAATTTAAATTGCATTAACAAATATTTTTTGTTGAATAACTATGTTTAATTATCATAAATTATAAAATTTTCAAATTATAAATATGGAATACGTTTTATAAATTAAAATCATATAATTTTCAGAATTTAATTTAAATTTAATTACACAAATGAGACGACAAATATGGTTTTTGAAGTAAAAAACTTCAAAACATTGCTTTGTTTTTATATTCAATTTCAATAAAAGTTTGATTATAATTACCTAATATAGATTAATTTATTAAGAAAAAATCTAATTAAACTTTGAAAATTTGTAAAATATAATTTAACATTATAAATACGTTATATGAAAATATGTTTTGAATTAAAATTCATTATTTCGCACTATTAACTAAAGAAATAAAACATCCCAAAAAAATACCAAAAATTAACCCTCACATAATTTTTACGTTTCACATTATAAAATAATTTTATATTGGAATATATAATTTATAAAAATTAAAAAAAATTATATTTAAAATTGGTTTTTCATTAAAATGTTATAAAATAACTTTTATATAAATATTGGCATTTATGTGTAATATTGGGTATGTTCTCATCTTATTCTAATAAAATCAATTAGATGAATATAAAAAATATTTATTGAATATAAAAAAATATAAATTTATTTAATATCATTCACTAATTGTAATCTATTTAACATATTAAGATAAATAAACTTTTCACAAAAAAAGTGGTATTTTATAAAATCATTCCCCATATATTCATTTCGATTCTATATTCATTTATAATTAATTTTTAGTCAATGAATTCAACTATATATTTTCATAATTTAGATAATCTGATTCATAACCATCAATTTAATGGATCAGTTTTATTATAAAAATTTTATAGCAATATATTAGTTTTCGGTAAAACATTATCTTTCATATAAATTAATCTATGAATGAAATTTAAATATATTCTAAAAGGAAAATATTTTAATGTCTTGGGGTGCTACATTATACCCTCCTTAAATATATTACATCTTGATAATTAAATATTGATGTATTAAATCAATGTATTTATATTTTGAAATATACTTTTATTGAAAAAATAACTTTTTTAATAGGGTTTACAATACATCGTCATAATATGGGAGAAACTAAGTACAATGGTCATGTAACAATGTTCCCTATTTGGAGAAAATCAGTGGGAATTAGAAACATGGATACAAAAGAAAAATATAGTAATAAAATTATGATGTATAGATCTAGAGGGCAAGTTTAGATAAATATTGTTTTCCATCGAACCATAAACCATAGGTATGGTTAAAGGGCATCGATATCATCCAAAATGATGATGATTGGACAACATTTTGGTTTCAAGACCATTTCACCGATAATTGAAAAATTCATTCACACTCTAAGAATATAATAAAATATATATTTTTATAAACAAATTATATTTATTTCATTAAACCTCAAATTGTTCCTACTTCATCTCTTAATACAAGATACTTCATTTAGTTAAGTAATACAAAAATCTATAAAACAAAATTTCAGGTCCAACATAAACCATTTCAAATATGGATATATTATACAAAATATTATTATCCAACATATATAATGTAAGGTAAATAAATTAACAAAATGAAATTATCAAATAACATTATGTAATTTTTAATCATCCCATTCTAAATAGGTTTATATGGTAATAACCTGTGTTACCAAAAAACCATATTAAAACATGAATATTTATAATTCCTTAAATAAGATAGATGTTATTGTATATCATAAATTCGTTCAAAATTTATTATAAACTCCATAGATGATAGTGTAAACCACCTTGTCAATAAATCATTACACGTTTCCAAGGTAGTCATCACTTATCCAATTAAGGTTGTCCAAAGAAAAAATTTATTTATCCTAACAACATTTTGTTAACATTTGGAACATATTATGATTTATCTTTCCCTCAATCATGTGATTCCAAAAAGGTTTAGTATTTCTAATAAATCACTTTTCATAGTACCTTTCATCATAGGATCTCAAATACTTAATTAAATATTATTATAGTAATATACTTTCAAATTATATAATTCTTATAACCATTTTATAATTTATAAAATATTAAAATGAAATAATTCATGAATCCCCACAAAATCATGAGACATTGATTTTCATAGTGTCCCATCTCCTTATAGTGGAATCATTGAAAAATGTAATATTATTTCTACCCCTTTCAATAATGAACTTGGGGCCTTTTCTCCACACATATAACAAACTCCCATTGACTTCATGTAATTTCAAGTATGTTTATGTCCACAATTTTTACATATGGGAAAATAAATATTTACCTTATTCCCTTTATAAATCTTTTGACATTCCATCCTCTTCTTTTATTACTTTACTTCAAAGATATAGGATGTGTAGAATTATTTATTCATATCATTATCATATTATATAATGTCTCATATGATGATAATTAATGGGATACTATTTACCTTTTAAATATTTTCCAAAGTCCATAAAATATGTGATCCTCCTTACTCTTTAGATCACTTAAATTGGTGAGGTTTGGATTCTATCTACTAGGACCTATTTCTAAATAACATTATACTCTAAATTAGTGTACATCATTATAAAAAATAATATATATTCCCAAAACTAGTAAAAACATAACAAATATTTCAAAATTTTTATGTGCATAATCTCATAATTATTAACATGGTTTTTTATGAAAATCATTAATTTCAAATCCATTATAATTATTTTTAATTAAAATGTGTATTATACTATGTGTATCCTCCGATAGTGTCAAAAAAATATGTGTTGTAAGGACTGTTTTCATATACCAGGTTAAACCTAGTCATGCCCGACACACCTTTTGGGAGATGTTACCCATAGGTACATATGTGGTAGAACGACGTCCATATTTAGTATCTATATACGGTTTCATTTCTATCAATAACAACATAATTTATACCTTATCAAAAATATTGATGTGGTTATATACAAATCCAAAAAGTATATCCTCAGGTTATGTTCCCCAATCTATGTTTTCTAAGTCTAAATTCCAATGTTTCTACTAAACCTGCTCAGATACCAGCTATAATGCCCTGAACCAAGAAACCTGGAGCTGGTGCATTATTTTTTACAATGGAATAGATAAAAGATTCAAATCCCAAAGGAACGAATAGTTTAGAAGTATTGGAAAACAATATTTCATGCCTGATACCCATATTAAATTTGGAAATAGAAAATAAAAAAAATACAAAATGAAATGAAATTAACAGCATCGATGAAAGTATATTAAAATATTTCTTAATGATAACATGGGTAAAGGAAATAAAATTATGGTGAGCTCAAATTCTCATTAAGGCTAAGGTACATTTTATGAAATAATGAAACAATGAGAGTATTCAATATGGAAAGGTCGTAATTGAATACACATACCATGAAAAAAAAATGTGAAGGAAGTGGATAAACAATATAGAAACATAAAAGACTGAAAATGCATGCCATTAAAATAAATAGATAATGAAAAATAAATTTGGAAAGCTAATAAATTGGAACACATTCCATTTAATCAAAAAAATATGAATTAAATTAATTTATAGATATGTCTACACAAAATGTAATGGATAAAACTAATTACTGAAATGAAGGAAATAATTAAATATTAAATGTCATGTATATGTCACGTGAACCACTATGTTCTGAAGATCTATTCTGAAGATATTTTAAACTATTTTGAATTTACCAAATGATTTTCCTCATGAGACTACTGATTCATTGAGGTGAAATCTATAACCAAGTCTCACCCATGACACTCAGTCCAAAACATTCCTCATATATCAACTAACTCATTTAAATATAAAACAATTTGATTTATAATAAAATATTCACATTGAATATAGGATATGTATTTATCAATAATTCTGTAGTGGACAAAAATTAACTACCAGTTTTTTTATGTTTATGAAAGGAAATTCTATTCAATGGTCATTAAAAACATTCTTGAGGAAAATAATGTTTAAACATTCTGAAGTGTCTGATACCATGTTGAAAATTGTGAATTGTAATCCCCATGAAGTAATAACATTGAATAAAACTTATAATATCATGATAATAATGGTATGAAAGATAGAAAATGTAAAAGGAAAATATATAAACCATATATAAAATTTAATAGGTTCATTACAACAATTATGTCTCAATGGAATGTAAATTGAGATGAAAGCCCTTACCTTGATTCCAAATTTTCAAGTGTGTATTTATATTATAGAATAATAAAAATATGTTAAATATTTTGATACATTATATTATTTTTTGTGTTCATTTTTACATTCACACAACTTGTTACAATTTTTTAAACAACTTCTTAAAAAATTAAATTTATATAGGGAGTTTTAACCATATTTAGTTTAAGGGTCAAAAATGACTTTGGTAGGACAACTATTCTCAAAGGGGTAATTATATAAAAATATTAAGAATAATAATAATGAAAAAATTATCATATTTATAAATAAATTATAAATTTAAAATCAATCATTATTAGTGGATATGAAAACTAGACCAACATTACAATCATGGAGATGGTAGGTCGTACATGCGCATGAGTAAATTTTGCATTTTTCAATGATTATTATTTATAGAAGGTACATAAAACTATATATATTAATAATTTTCATTATAAAATATATCAAATATTATTTAATAATATATATTTATATATAAATTTGTGTAAAAGGACTCACATCTTATTTAGAGGCAGTAATCCAAATCCCCATTAATGAAGCTATAACATTATTGTTTGTGAAAACGGTATTAAATAAAATGATATATTATGTTTATATAATGTAATTATGTCATTAATATCATATATATTTCATTTATGTTGAGATTTTTTAATTAAATCCATAATTTTTATCTTCCATGTATGGTTTGAACAAGTCACATTGATTTGATGGGTCAGCAGTTCACACTTTCTCAAATGATGTTATCATATTTACATAATATATAATTTATAAAGGTATGTGTTATAAAATTATTAATGAAAAATGACATTATTAATATAATATAAATAATATATTACAACTTTTTACATAATAATTACAATTCTTGAGAGCTTGTAAAGTAAAAATGAAAGACATTATTTTTTTTAGGTAGTAATTCAACGTACACATAAACAATTTGTTTTTTAGTCATTAAATGGTAGTGGGTTTAATTTCAATTAAAAATCATAGAATTAAAATATATCATTATAGTTCATATACAGACTTTATTAGAAAATTTTGTAAAAATAATATTTTTGTGGATGGATAATTAAAAAATTAAAATTTCTTACGGAATAATATTACATCATCTTTATGTAACTCCTTTTGGTTTTCACCAAAGGGATTACTTTGATGGATTTTTCCCTTTTGAGGATTATAGGTTTCGGTCAGTAATTTTTAGGATAAAATTTTTCAGATATTTAGGGAGAAAAAGTTACTTGAGATGTGTGATGTAGTGGAAGGGGTGAGCCCCTTTTTATTGTGGATGGAAAAGTACACACTTGGAAATTTTTGGAATAATTGTGTGTTCCCCAAGTATTACTTGTTCCGAAGGTTTCCATTTGGAAAATTACGGAACCATAAAGGTGGAGGGGATGAAAAATAGCTATCCAATAGCCTTTGGACAAGTTTATAGGTCATTTTTCTTTGTGATTTAGTTTCAAACCCTTGTAAGATAAATTTTACTTAATGATGTAATTAATTTTTAGTAAATCCACTAATATTCTTGTGGAAAAACTATTTAAAACATATTATTAATTATAAATTATTTTTACTCCAAATATGGAATCAATTTTTCCAATTTCCAATAACATAAGTGGAATAAATTTAATTTAATTTAATCCTATATATGGGACGATAAGAGGGATTATTGAAGTAAAAACATTCAAAAGTTTGATACGTTTTTATATTATATTTCAATGTGAAATTGATTGGAATTACATAATTTGGATTTATTATCAATAAATATAATTAAACACTCAAACCATTTAAAAATATAACATATCCTTATAAATATATAGGAAGAAAAATTAGTTTTGAATTAAAATTCATTATTTCTCACTATTCAATAAAACTAATGAAACATCAATGGAAAATACAGAAAAGTGACCATAACATAATTTTTATTTTTATAATTATAAAATGTAGTTTATTTTTATTTATAAAATGTATAAAAGTTCCAAAATTAATATTTAAAATTGGATCTCCTTTAATTAGTGTTAATATTTATTTTACAAAAAAATACAAGTTTTTATGTGTAATATTTTCTCTATTCTAATCATATGCCTATAAAATCAATTCTAGGAATAAAAAATTATATTATAAAATTTATAATATCTATGTTTAACTAATATAATTCACTAATCGTAATTACTTTAACTTATTTATATAAATCATCTTTTCACAAAAAAATATTATGTTATAAAATAATTCCCCTTATATTCTTTGGGATTGTATATTAATTTCTAATTAATAGGTAATAAATGAATTCAACAGTATATTTTCATAAGTTAGATAATAAAATTAATAACAATTAATTTTAAATCTATGTTTTATTATAATTTTTTTAATAATATATTATTTTCAGTGAAAATCGGTGTTTCTTGTCAAGAAATCATTGAATTTTTTTTTATAAAAGTAAGATATTTTAATGTATTATGGTGTTATAATAAAAATTAATTGATATGATCATTAATCCATCCATCTTCATAACAAAGATGATCTGTGCAACCCCACAGTGAAGCACCCAAGTTTGTGAAACCCTATTCCAGATTTTCTTCTAGCTGCACTTCAGTTCATCCCAATAAATAGTGGTCATCCAATAAGGTTTTTCAGATATGGGAAGTGATCCAAGTATAGGCTCCATTGAAAACTCAACCTCTCTAAGATGAGTAATACCATGAAATTTTTTAGGTAGAAAATCAGTGTAGACCCTCATATTTGTAATGTCTTTGAGCATGATCCTCAATTTTGACTCCAAAATATGTGCTAGATATTCTTTCTCATGTTGAAATAATATCAAAATTTGAAATGATATTACTAAAGGAGATTCATCCTCCTCATTGAAATTATACATAATTGGATGATTCCTTAGGGTGTGAACATTTTCCTCCCTTTCATGAAATTTTATGATGAAATTATATAAAGATAGTCAATCCATGCTTAATACAGTATAAAAATCCACCAAATGAAGTAATATAAGACTTCTTGGGAGGTTTATTCACTAAAAATTAACTAGGGAGGAATAATTTATTTTTTATGAAATAATTTTCCCATTTGATGTTCTTACAGATAACTTATCGTTTACATTTTGAGGTGGTTTTTTAATAGTTCTACAAAATATATAGGATATGTGTAAATGCATATAACTAGATTCAAATAGTATGTTCACTATTCATGAGTGAGTAAATAACATAACTTGCACTGCATCGTTTTCAAGATCCACTTGATTATTAATGATAACACATGCCCCTTCTTGATTCCTTGAATGTTTTTGATATTGATTGCCTCTGAAAACACTTGGCTTAGTGCATTGTCATGCATAATTTCCATGTACCTTATTATTGAAATACTTTACTACAGAATGAGTTTGGTTCTGAACCTTGTTTACTTCTTCAATGTTAGTGGGTTTCCTCAAATCCCTTGGGTAGTAATTACCTCATTGACCCTCTCATCCTCATTTGTATCATCTCATGGATCCCCTTAGGATTTTTCCAAAATGATTCTTCCCATAATTTTTATATGTGGGATGTTGGTTTTTCTTTATTCTGTAATATTTTTATATTTTCCCTCCTAATGGTAATTCTATATTACATTTATTTTCTCCAATCCCATGAGACCACTACAAATCAACAATATCTATCTCAACATTTAGAGCCCAATGGAAAATTTTCTAAAAAATATCAATTTCTTGAATCACCAAGGACTTTTGTAGACTCTACATTTATCCACTAAACATGATATATAATTTAAATTCAATATTCCTGAAAAATACAGTGGTGTGTCCAATTGGACTTCTGAATATTTCTTCATACACCTTGATAAACTCGCCTTTTTTATTTCATCTGTCCAAAGAACTCCATATCAATCTTAAGATAGAAAGTTCTCGAAAAATATTTGTTTCAAAAATATTTTTTTTAATATTTATTAATTCATGGATTCAATTTTCTCCTTATACATTGGGTTTTTTTATCAATTTCCACTATTGATATACTTCTCTATAAAAACAATAAACTGATAATGCAACTTTCAATTATCATGAGTATTTATGGCCATAGAATAACTTCCCAATGAAGTTCATCCATTTCTCTACAATAAGAGGATTAGAAGGTTCACTAGTGATTATATTCCTATGTTTCATAAAGTTTTAGACTATATTTTTCTCTTCATTAGGATAATAATTGAGTTACAAAGGATTTAATCTATCATTAATAAGCTGATTTAATTGAGAACGTACTATCATAAAGATAAGGGACCTCGTTATAATCTGATTTGGTATCTCATTAGTGAAATAATAAAATTTCATATCTCATTAGTTGTTGGCATGGGTTCCTTCCATTAACTATTAAAATTATGAAAAATAAAATTTGGGGCACATAAATATGTATCTAATAGGCATAACAATTAGTATTTCAACATGGAAAGATAAACATGTTAAGGGGAAGTATATCCTAACTTGTGATTCTCAAAGATTCAATCTAGGTTATCAATAGTGTTATTATTATACCCAGGGTTCATACTATATATTTCAAATCCTAGTAGAATAAAATAAATAGACTATGTTATGATACCTACATTAGATACCCTATCCTTTTATAAATATTATTACATGATTTTTGGAAAATATATATAACAATTGAAATCATGGATCATAATGTCTATTGTATTGCAAATATTGGGTACATAAAATAGAAAATAAGGAATTAAACTGAAATATATATTTATTAATAACCATAATGATCTCCTACCTCCCATTTATCTTATCAAAATTGAGGCTTAATATACATAGATATTACATCATTTTAGAAGAACATTTAGTACATTCCAATATTATAAACATGAGGTCCATAAAAGGTTAGTGTATTTGGATACATGGAAACAAATTATTATATCCTGGTGAAAGATTTTCAACATATTCCATAAATATCTCCACTATTATTACATTTACCAAAAAACCTTTCATCATAACCTAGGAAAGGGGTACATATGAAATGGGTGAGCTCTGACCCACATTAAGGGTAAATAAAGGAAATGTGTAATAATAACAAGCACAAAAGCATATAGAATATGAGGATAACATTTTAAGATCATAACCAGTTAAATATTTTACATTTACAGTACATGAATCAAAAATAAATAAATAATATAATCCATGAAATCATAACATAGGAATAAAACATGGAATTGAAGGAAAAACATAAGTATATAATAACCTTATGTCAAGGTGGCCTACCAAGGCCATTATAACATATTAGGCTTTAGTTAGTCACACATGTTCTTACAGAGGGATTGGTATTACCTCTATTGTACCATCATATTTTAGGCTTGGGATGTCCTCCCATGTACCCACTTGTTTCAAGATTGGGGGGTCCTCCCATTTACCGCCATGTTTTGTGCTTGGGATTTTCTACCATATACCCTCTTATTATTGGATTGGGATTTCCTCTCGTAACCCTCTTATTTAAGCCTTGGGATTCCCTCCCATTTACCCATTTATATTGTAAAACATTTATCATTTCCTAATTCATTATAGGGAGATATATGTCCCCCCTATCTGATAATGAAATCATACACACTTGTGCCAAAAAACATTCAACATATCATGACCCATGAAAAGAGATGGTTTTTATAAACATAAAATTGTAACCCAGGAAATGGATGGGTATCATAAACATTTTATCACAAAATAACCTATTTAATATGGATAAGTTTCATAATCATGTTTTCAAATCATAAACTCTGAAGAGAAGTTAGTTTAAAAACCATATAACCCACAGAAGTGAAACATGTGTAGTATGAATTATTCCATAATAATTTAAACCATTCAAGAAAGGATATAAATAAAACCATTGGATCATTTCCTATATGGGATTTATTAAGATCAATAGATTTCATCTTAGATGTAAAATAACATAGAAATATATTTTGAAAATTGTTCTTGATGAAAATAATGTTTCTTCTTCTACAAAAATCAAAGCATAAAAAAATTTTGAAATAAATTTCCCTTGAAAATACATTTAAAACATACAATAAATGATTAAAATATTTCTGAAAAACATTTTTCTATGAAAACATGTAAAATTTTTTTGAAAAAAATTTGAAAACCATTTTCCTTTAATACATATAAGATAATATTCAAAAAAAAATAAATATTTTTTCATAGAAAACACTGTGAAAACTTATAATGAATATTTGAATATATTTGAAGAAATTTTTAACCTGAAAAGTCATGAAAGAGTATTGAAAATGATTTTAAATCCATTTCATTGAAAATAATTTTAAAAAAAAATCTTATAAATTAACATTTTAAACATGTAATGGAATCTTTATAGAAATGATGGAAGGAAAATTTGTACATGTTGTACAAGGTAAAAATAACATTCATTTTGGATTGTAAAAAGGGTAGAAAAATTTCACCTCTAGAGAGAGACAAGAATATTCCTTTGAAAATATTGGTAAAATCAAAATTCACAAAAATTTATTTTAATTATTATAGGAGAACATTAGAATATTCTTGGAAATCCTTTTTATAAAACAGGGTTTCTAAAGTACACAAATTTCTGATCAAAGAGAGGGTAAAGTCAAGATTTATAAAAAACACTTTCAAACTACCTTATGTACCAAATAATCAAAAAATGGTACTGAGAAATGAATAATTAAAGAATAACCATAAGAGAATATAATTCATTACTGCTCCTAAGAGATGTATCATAATATTTCATCAATGAAATCATGATCATAAACAATCTTCATAAGCGAAGATATTGTTTCTATAGACTCTTACCACTATGTAACATTGAACCATACACCCCATTTATGAAAATGAAATTAAATGAATGTTAATGTATCATGAATATAAATATATTCAGGATATAAGTAATGACCCAAATTTTTTCAATGGAAAATTCCCTTCTTATATTTATGTCATAAAAACACAAAATAATGAACTACTAAGTGATGAGTAACCTTTAAACATTATTTTTCTCACCCCTATGTTTGGAATTTTGAAAATCTGACATACAATGTTGTGTTCACGATGGTTTTTGGGGTCTGACGAAAAAAAATAATTTTTGGTGAATAGTAACCTACCCTTATGATTAGTAAAATACCCTTATGAATAGTAATATGACCCTTATGAATAGTAAATAAGAGGAACATTACCTATGAATAATAAAATAATATTTAGACATCTTAGAAAGTGACAATTTGGCCTTAGTAAACGTTTTTGGTATTTTAGAAGTTATAAATAAGTAATTATAATTAATTAATTAATTTAAAATAATATTTATTTCCCTGAAATGTATTCATAATTTATTGAATCAATGTCTAAAATTTTTTAGACAATTTTATAAGACCCTACGTAATTTTTGAAAGAACTATAAAATCAGTTTTAATCTTAAAAACTGTTTTTTTATGTAAATTATGATTTAAAAAAAATATTAAATTAATAATAATTAGAAAATTATATTTTAAAAATGGACTTCGTTTTTGGATTCTACATGTCGAAAAATGGTTGGGGTAAATTTTTGGGATTTTTCTGAGATACTTGAATTTTTGATGAATACTAGAATCCGATAATTCACAATAAAAGCTAAATAATGTATTAATTAAGTCATCGATGAAGTTCTGATGATGTAAGACCACTTGGTTTGGGATTACATTAAAAAATTACTATTCTTGGTCGTTCAAGACTCACTATTACTTTTCTTATAGGTAATTAATAAACTAATCAATTTTATATTAAGGAAACTCATCTCCCCTCCACTAGAAAAGGCACCTTTCACTCCCTCTTTTCCTCACACCTATCAAGCTCCAAGCCTTCTCTAAATTCTGCTATAACACCTTCTCTATCCCATCCCCCACGTCCAAATGCTTCTGGTCTCATAAAAATACCAATCCTAGCTTCCTTAAAGAGGATCTCAAGAGGAAGATACTAGAGGGAATTTCTCTCCCTCTTCTCCTTTAATTTCCTTTCAAGTTCAAGTTCCTTTCTTGATCTCTCCCCCACCTATATTCCTCCAAATTGTTTTGTAACTCCATTATTATACATATAATGTAATTTTATGATTCTAATGGGATATTATATCACCCCACCCCCTTTCCCTCTTCCTTTTATTTTATTAAAGAGAACGTTGTTCATGAGTTGTTAATTTATCACCTTCAAAAACGACATGCTCTCTTCTTCCATTTATACCTTCCGATCTGGACATGAAACCATTTTTATGGTTGAACCAGAATATTTTTTATGTATTATGTTCTATTTTATGTTCTGGAAATAAAAAGTTTCCATATTACTAAGTTAAAAGTTAAAACAAGTTCGTTGTGATCCAAAAACCGCTCAAATTAACCTAAACAACCATCATTAAATTCTTATCTAATGATTATTCCACATTGATCTAATATAATTCATTATAAAATCATTAAATCTCCTATAATATCATTAATAACATGTAATATCAGTTCTGGATGTTTACCCATGATCTACCCAAACATCAATTTAATAATACAAGTTAACCACTCAAGAAAACCATGAAAACGAACATCCCCTAACAATGCTTTAAAACTCTATAAGTCATACAAAGGAACATAATATGAAATAATTAAACCAGAATGATCCCTATTAATGTATAAAAGGTTTTTTAACTTCTAATTAATGAATATAATGTCATTATACATGACATTAAAGAGACGGAGGCATTCGAGTACAAGGTAAGGGGAAATCTCGAACCCATTTTTCTTCCTTTAGGTTCTCCCTCTTTCACTCCATTTTTTATATGGTTACTCCTAAAAGATCATTTGTTCATCATTTCATTTAATTTTCTAGGATATACATTTTTTTCATGGGTTTTTATGTCCAACAAAGTGTTTTCCAAAATAACTCATCTTTTAAGAATGCCCATTTTACTTCTCACTCAAAGTGGACGGTTCTTGTAACATGTGTGTTATTCCCTATTTCTTTTGGGAACCCAATGTTTATGAATTTGTTCTTATAAGATGAAACCCAATCCTTTTCATGGGTTAGTTAAGTTCATTTATGTGATCTGTTCCTTGTGGCATACATGATAAATGATAATGTTATGATGTGACAGGTGCGCCCGGAATTATATAGCGCTCCAATGCATTGAACAAAGTGATGAATCTCATGAGTAAATGTGAAATTTTGTGTGAAAAAGATTATAGATTGGTTCACAAATATGTTTGGATGTTAACCACTAAGACATTATGTTTCATTTTAATGCATTTCCACATTTCAAGTCTTTTATTTATGCTCCTCTCATGTTCATGATCATTTTCCTATGTCATGATTATGCTCACCCCATGCTATATTGTTCTTATCTATCCTCTTACTGGGCTTATAGATCACCCCTTCTGATGTATATCCTTAGGTGGGTACATGTACTAAGGAGAGGACAAGTGCCACTAAGAATCTAGTGAAGAAGAAATTAAATAAATGTTTATGGTTGATTTTGTATTTTTCATGTATGGTCCTAGTTTTCCCAAGACACTAAACCTCTGGATACTCTATGTGTAATACTATTATGTTGTTTATCATTAAAATTATGTAACAGTAATGAAAGAAAAGTTCGGGTCACTATAGTTTGTATCAGAGGAAAATTTTGGTTAATATGGGAATTAGGATTAGTGAACCCTAAAGAAAGCCTCTAGCATGAGACTAAGTACAAATATGCACACAAGAATATTTACCTAGGGATCCCATATGTTATGTTTTTGGTATAATTCTTTAAATGAATAGGTTATTCATGAATTTTTTACTTGTGTTTTGTTCTAACCTTTTCAGTTTTATAAAATGGTGGGAACTAGGAGAAATTCGGCCAAAAACTCTTGCGAGGGCCAATGCAACGATTGCCCGAACAACATCCCCAATGATTTGGGAGGTGGAGTTCAAAACTTCATGGCGATGCTTACCCAATTATCTCAGGTTATGAATAATAACCATAATAATGGGGAATGTACTCCTTCACCAAAGAGGGAGAAACTATCAATCAAATGTTTTATGCGACAATGGCCACAGATGTTTTGTGGATATTTCGATCCACTAGTTGTGGAACAGTGGGTCAACTCCATGGAGAAGATCTTTTCTGTTCTTCACTGTTCTGAGATGGAGAAGGTGACCCTAGATGTTTATCATCTAGATGGAGAAGCCGATCAATGGTGGTCTTTGATTAAGAACACCAAGCAAATGGAGGAAATTGAAGGGATGGAATGGGAAGACTTTAAGATAATGTTTCATAATAAGTATTTCCCACGAAATCTTCGCACGAAGATGGAGAGTGAATTCATAGAGCTCAAGCAAAAAAAGGAGAATCTGTCACAACCTATGAAGCGAATTTCACAAGGCTCTCAAGGTATGCTTTGTGTTTTTTTATCAACAATGATAGAAAAATTGATAGATTCTTTAGTGGATTAAAACAACACCATCGAAAGGATCTTGCAATTAGAGCCTTTGGGAGTTATGAAGAAGTTGTTCGGTGTGCTCTCAAAGTGGAGATGGATTTTGGAGAATGTTCCAATGGATATGGCTATAAGAAAAGAAAGATGGAGTTTCAAGATAGTGGATCTAGTGATAAAGGTGGGAAGAAAACACAACGACCCACATGCCAAAAATGTGGGAAGTTGCACCATGGGAACTGCCTCAAAGGGATGAGGAAATTCCGTCAGTGTCGGAAAGACGAACACCATGCTCATGAGTGTCGAAAAGACATGAAGATGAAGGATAATGTAGACGATGAAAGGAGAGAACCACTCATGGTTCAATGCTACAACTGTAGAGAGCAAGGGCACTATGCAAACCAGGGCACTAAACCTCTAGCTCTCAAGGGTAATCAGCGTCAGCAGCCACCAAAAACAAAGGAACAAGGGAAGGCTTATGCCATCACTACTGCAGATGTGGAGCATGATAATGAAGCCATACAGGGTACACTTCCTATTCACTCAAGAATGGAAAAAGTCTTATTTGATTCGGGTTCTACGCATTCCTTTATATCTTGCAAGTTTTCTAGAACTATTGAATCGAAGCCCCGAAACCTTGAAGTAGAGATATTTGTAAAAACAACAAGTGGTGCAATCATTGCAACCCAAGTGTTTGACTCTTCTCCTATTGACGTATGTGGGAATATTCTCCGGGAAAATCTCGTAATACTTACCTTGGTGAAACTCGAAGCTATAATGGGAATGGACTGGCTCTCATTATATAGAGCTCATATCAACTGTCGGGAAAAGGAAATATCTTTTAATATTCCGAACCATCCCATGATCCTCTGCAAATGAAAGGAAGATCATGAATCTCCTTTTAAAAATCCTTCAATGTTGTGGGTTTTGATTCCCTATGAAGAAGCATATGTCGCCCAAATGGTTGAGTCGAAGGAAAATACAAACCTTGACAAAATGCCCAACGTGAGGGAATACGGTGATGTATTTCCTAAAGAGTTACCCAGAATTCCCCCGGATCGTGAGGTACAGTTCTCAATTGAACTAATACTTGGAGCTACTCCTATCTCGAAATTTCCCTATAGGATGGCTCCTATCTAACTGTAGGAGTTAAAGAAGTAGCAGCAAGAGCATCTAGACAAAGGGTTCATACGTCCTAGTGCATCACCTTGGGGTGTGCCAGTGCTCATTGTGAAGAAGAAGGATGGAACCATGCGGCTGTGTATCGATTATCAGGAACTCAACAAGATCACCATAAAGAACAAGTATCGTCTCCCAAGGATTGATGACATTTTCGACCAGTTAAGAGGACCTCAATACTTCTCAAAGGTGGATCTCCGTTCTGGATATCATCAGGTAAAGGTGAATAAGGAAGATATTCCAAATACTACCTTCCGTACAAGGTATGGGCACTATGAGTTTTTGGTGATGCCCTTCAGACTTACTAATGCCCCTGCAATCTTCATGGATTTGATGAATAGAGTCTTTGGACATTACCTTGACAAATTTATTGTAGTGTATATTGAGGATATTCTCATCTACTATAAGAGCAAGGAGGAACATGAAGAACATCTAAGACTTCTGCTGGCGATATTTAGAAAGGATAAGTTGTACGCCATGTTCAGCAAGTGTGACTTTTGGATGAATGAAGTCACATTTTTGGGACATGTGATCACAAGTGATGGAATTTCTGTGGACCCTTCAAAGACAAAGGTGATTGAGGAATGGCCCAGGACCTCTAGTGTCAGAGAAATCCGTAGTTTTCTTGGTTTATCTAGGTACTACTGACGTTTTATGAGAAACTTCTCACGATTTTCAAGCCCGCTAACTAAGTTAACAAGGAAAAGGGTAAAGTATGTCTAGACGGAAGAATGTGAGGGAAGATTCATGGAGATAAAAAGAAGGCGGATCACTGCACCTGTACTCACACTACCGAAAAGTGGATAATGTTTTTTGATATACAGTGATGCTTCAAAGAAAGGATTGGGTTGTTTACTAATGCAAAATGATAATGTGATATCCTACGCCTCACGATAGTTGAAAATCCATGAGAAGAACTACCCAACGCATGATCTAGAGGTGGCGGCTGTGATTTTTTCCTTGAAAATCTGACGGCACTACCTTTATGGTGAGAAGTGTGACATATACACCGACCTCAAGAGCCTAAAGTATATATTCACACAAAAGGAGCTCAACATGCGTCAAAGGAGATGGTTGGATCTAATCAATGATTACTATTGCTCTATTCGCTATCATCCTGGAAAGGCGAACAAGGTAGCGGATGCTCTAAGAAAAAAAGAACCTACTACTTTTTCCATGATGCGAATTGAGAAAGACCCTATCTTATTGGAAA
Source organism: Viscum album (assembly GCA_963277665.1). NCBI lineage: Eukaryota > Viridiplantae > Streptophyta > Magnoliopsida > Santalales > Viscaceae > Viscum > Viscum album. Next base: position 1,146,115,688 of record OY728127.1, on the reverse strand, counting down.
TGAAAAGAATGGATTTGGAAATCATAAGGGCAGGGAATACATCCTACCTTTCCCAAATGATTGTGCAATCATCCATCCAAGAGAAGATTAAGGAAGCACAAAGGGATGGTGTGGAGATAAAAAAGAAGGTGAATGCAGTAAAGGAAGCAAAGCTGCAAGAGTTCCATGTCGACGATGATAGTGTGATTCGGTTTGGAATGCGGCTTTGTGTGCCTTCATCACCCGGGATAAAGAAGGAGCTATTGGATAATGCACATAGCTCAACTTTCTCTATCCATCCTGGGAGTACCAAGATGTACCGTGATCTCCGGGAAGACTTCTAGTGGGATAACATGAAGAAGGATATTGAGAAATATATATCAAGGTGCTTGGTACGTCAACAAGTTAAATCGAAGCAACAAAAGTCCAAAGGTATGATGCAGCCTTTGACTATACCCATGTGGAAATGGGAAAATGTTACCATGGTCTTTTTCACAGGCCTCCCGAAGACATCAAAGGGAAATAATGCGATATGGGTTGTGGTTTACCGACTCACCAAGACTGTCCATTTTATCACTATTCGGGAAGATCTCTCGCTTGATCAACTTGCAAGGATATATGTGAAGGAAGTGGTGAGACTGCATGGTGTTCCACACTCAATTGTCTCTGACCGTGATCCAAGGTTCACATCTAAATTCTGGAGGAGCCTTCAACATGATTTGAGTGCTAAATTAAATTTCAACACGGCCGATTACCCCCAAACCAATGGCCAATCTGAATGGATTATTCAGACGCTTTAAGATATTCTAAGAGACTAATCACTTGATTTCAAAGGTGGTTGGGATCAGCATCTCCCATTGGTTGAGTTCTCATACAATAATAGCTTCCACTCGAGCATTCAGATGGCTCTGTATGAAGCTCTTTATGGGAAGCGGTGTAGAACTCCAACCTGTTGGGATGAAGTTGGAGAAAGAAAGCTGCTTGGACCCAATCTTGTTCAAGAGATGGCAGATAAGGTTCAAGTCATCTAGAAACACATCAAAGCTGCTCAAATTCGGAAAAAGAGCTACGCTGACAACCGTTGAAGGGAACTGGAGTTTGATGTAGGAGATAAAGTCTTCCTTCGAATATCTCCATGGAAGAGAGTCATGTGATTCGAGAAGAAAGGGAAGCTAAGCCCAAGGTATATTGGCCCCTTTGAGATCCTTGACCGCATAGGAGATGTGGCCTATCGTCTTGCACTTCCACTGAATATGGCTCAATTTCATGATGTGTTTCATGTATCACTACTGATAAAGTACATACCAGACCCCTCACATGTACAAAACTCAGAGGTGGTGCAGCTGGAAGATTATCTCTCCTATGAAGAGCACCCAGTAAAGATTCTGGACTGAAGTAATAAGGTTCTACGCAACAAGAAAACCCACTTGTTAATGTGTTGTGGAAGAACCATAAGTTTGAGGAAGCAACATGGGAACTAGAAGAGGCAATGAGGAGAAGTACCCTCACTTGTTTGTGTAAAATGAAATTTCGGGGGCGAAATTTCTTAAGGGGGGAAGATTGTAACGATCCAATGTTTTTCAATGGAAAATCCTCTTCTTATATTTATGTCATAAAAACACAAAATAATAAACTACTATGTGATGAGTAACCTTTAAACATTGTTTTTTCCACCCCTATGTTTGGAATTCTGAAAATCCGACATACATAGTTGTGTTCAAGATGGTTTTTGGAGTCTAATGAAACAAAAAAAAAATTGGTGAATAGTAACCTACCCTTATGAATAGTAACCTACCCTTATGAATAGTAATATGAACCTTATGAATAGTTAATAAGAGGAACATTACCTATGAATAATAAAATAAAATTTTGACATCTTAGAAAGTGACAATTTGACTTTAGTAAAAGTTTTTGGTATTTTATATGTCATAAATAATTAATTATAATTAATTAATTAATTTAAAAGAATAATTATTTCCCTGAAATGTATTCATAAATTATTGAATCAATGTCTAATAGTTTTGAGATAATTTTATAAGACCCTACGTAATTTTTAAAATAACTATAAAATCCGTTTTAATCTAAAAAATTGTTTTTATGTAAATTATGATTTTAATGAAATATTAAATTAATAATATTTAGAAAATAATTTTTGAAAAATGGAATTCAATTTTGGATTCTACATGTCGAAAAATGGTTTGGGTAAATTTTTTGGATTTTTCTGAGATACTTGAATTTTTGATGAATAATAGAATTCAATAATTCACAATAAAATATAAATAATGTATTCATTGAGTCATCGATGATGTTCTGCTAATATAAGCCCACTTGTTTTGGGATTACAATATTATATTACTATTCATGGTCATTCAAGACTCACTATTCCTTGTCTTAGGTGAAATTAATAATCTAATCAATTTTATATTAAGGAAACCCCTCTCCCCTCCACTATAAAAGCCACCTTTCACTCCCTCTTTTCCTCACACCTCTCAAGCTCCAAGAATTCTCTAAATTCTTCCCAAACACATTCCCTAGCCCATCCCCCAAGTCCAAAAGCTTCTGGTATCATCAAAATACCAATCCTAGCTTCCTTAAAGAGGATCTCAAGAGGAAGATTCTAGAGGTAATTTCTCTCCCTCTTCTCTTTTAATTTCCTTTCAAGTTCAAGTTCCTTTCATGATCTCTCCCCCACCTAAATTCATCCAAATTGTTTTTTAACTCCAGTATTATACATATACTGTAATTTTATGACTATAATTTGATATTATATCACCCCACCCCATTTCCTTCTTCCTTTTATTTTATTAAAGAGAACGTTGTTCATGCGGTGTTAATTTATCACCTTCAAAAATGACATGCTCTCTTCTTCCATTTCTACCATCAGATCTGGTCATTAAACCATTTTTATGGTTGAAACAGAATATTTTATATGTATTATTTTCTATATTAAGTTCTGTAAATAACCTATGGCCATATTACTAAGTGAAAAGTTAAAACAAGTTCGTTGTGATCAAAAAACCGCTCAAATTAACCTAAATAACCATCATTAAATTGTTATCTAATGATTATTACACATGGATATAATATAATTCATTATAAAATCATTAATTCTCCTGTAAAATCATTAATAACATGTAATATCAGTTCTGGATGTTTACCCATGATCTACCCAAACATCAATTTAAGAATACAAGTGAGCCACTCAAGAAAACCATGAAAACGAACATCCCCGAACAATGTTTTTAAACTCTATAAGTCATCCAAAGGAACATAATATGAAATAATGAAACCAGAATTAACCCTATTAATTTATAAAAGGTTTAGTAATTTCTAATTAATTAATATAATGTCATTATACAGGACATTAAAGGGATGGAGGCATTTGAGTCCAAGGTAAGGGGAAATCTCGAACCCAATTTTCTTCCTTCGGGTTCTCCCTCTTTCACTCCATTTTTTATATGGTTACTCCTAAAACATAATTTTTTCATCATTTCATTTACTTTTATGGGATATACATGTTTTCACGTGTTTTTATGTCCAACAAAGTTTTTTCCAAAATAACTCTTCTTTTAAGAACGTCCCTTTTACTTCTCACTCAAAGTGGATGGTTCTTGTAAAATGTGTGTTATTCCCTCCTTCTTTTGGGAACCCAAAGTTTATGAATGTGTTCTTATGTGATGAAACCCATTCATTTTCATGGGTTAGTTATGTTCATTTATGTTATATTTTCATTGTGGCATGAATGATAAATGATAATGTTATGATGTGACGGGTGCGACCGAAATTATATAGCGTAATATGAATGTTTAAATGTGACGGGTGCACCCGGAATTATATAGCACTCCAATGCATTGGGTAAATTGATGAATCTCATGAGTAAATGTGAAATAATGTGTGAACAAGATGCTATCTTGGTTAAAAAATATGTTTGTAAGTTAACCACTAATACATGATGTTTCATTTTAATGCATTGCCACATTTCAAGTATTTTATTTATGCTCCTCTCAAGTTCATGATCAGTTTCCTATGTCATGATTATGCTCACCCCATGCTATATTGTTCTTATCTATCCACTTACTGGTCTTCTAGATCACCCCTTTTTATTTATATCCTCAGGTGTGTACATGTACTAAGGAGAGTACAAGTGCCACTAAGAAGCTAGTGAAGAATAAATTAAATAAATGTTTATGGTTGATGTTGTATTTGTCATGTATGGTCATAGTTTTCCCAACACACTAAACCTCTGGATCCTCTATGTGTAATACTATTATGTTTTTTATCTTTGAAATGATGTAATAATAATGAATGAAAAGTCCGGGTCACTATAATATTGCATCATTATGGTAGTATATACATGTCATGGAAATCTATAGGTGAATAACACGACATGTGTCTCAAAGAAGGAAAATTTAGACATAATCATTTTTCTGAATTTGTATTTTATTGATAAATAGTTCCCATGAATGAAATATAATAAAATGGATATGTATAAAAATATATTTATGTATAATAATAATATAATAAATCAATGTTGTTTACACACACGTACAAATGGAATGGGTGGGGAATAATGCATGTGTCTCACAGAAATAAAATGTTAGATGAGACACCCTTGCCTTATGTATTGTCTCTCATCGTAATCATTCAAAAAACATGTATAGTAATTATAAATTTATTATAAATCATAACAATAGACATATTATTATATCTAATACCATATTTTATTTTATTATTCTCTTATTTTACCCTCTTGTTAACAATCCTATGTTAATGTTTCACATCAGGTAATATTCACTTTGTTCATTGCATGTGTCTTAATTTTATATATCATTGGTCCTTCTATGTGTATCAAGATTTCCATAATATACATCATTATTTAAATATCATGTATATTCAATGTATTTTTATTATAAAATTCCATATATCATATTAGTATGAAATGAAATACACCATTTAGAGAGACGATAACCATACGTATGCGTAAACATTGTTTCTGTTTTAATTGTTGTATTGAAAGATAGTACAAGACATATATATATATATATATATATATATATGTAAATATATCTTTGTTAAATTAGAATTATTATATCATATATATCATATTATATCACTAAATTTGTTCTTAATTAACTGCATTTACCAGTTGAATGGACCACATCACTTTTAGGGGGAGGTAGTCCACACATCCTCAAATAATGTTTTCTTACTTACACTAAATGGAATGTAAATAAGATATGCATTGTAAAAAGAATGCAGAAACATAAAGTGATAATAAATATAATATAAAAAATATATAAATATATTTTCCATCATAATTTCCACCATGAGAGGTGGTAAAGGAAAAATGAACAATCCTTACTTCTGTGGTGGTAGCTCACCATACATGTAAACAATATGATTATTACCAATTTGATGGAGGGTTGTGTAAGATGAGGTCAAACCCACAACATAACAAAATGATATTATTTATGGGATATAGTTTTTTTATAAACTCATGGATAAATTTGATTAGATTGTGTGTATAAATAAAATAAAATAAAGGAACTTGAGTGAAGATGTTGCCTCTTAATCGGGTAGCTTTTTTTGGTATATGACAAAAGGATCTTTGGAATTCAATATTCTCAAAGGGATGATTCAAGGATTAAGTTAGTAATTTTTATAAGTCTATTAGGAAGATTTTTATAGATCCTATTTGGTATTATAGGTGGGAGGAAGTGGGAGATATGGTGGCCTTTTATAGGGAAGGAAAAGGCATCACTTGGAAATTTTGAAAACATGGTAGGTGTACACATGTTATTACCTAAAAAGAGATTGAAAAATCAAAAAAAAATCAATAATAGAAGTATTATGTTACAATATCTGTATAAAATCACTGTTTGAAAAGTGTCTTGGTCATTTGGTCCTCTAAGATTAAGGATTAGTCCCTAATAGAGATTAATTTGACCATTATTGATGTGATTAATTTTAATTACTTTTACTAATGGTTTTGGGAAAAACCATATTAAATTATAATATAAATATTATACTTATTACAATTTTCTATGTCCATATTTTAAATTTAAATTTCTAAAATAGGAAAAATTAATATTAATGTTAATCCCTCAAATGGTATGAAAAATTGGGGTTTTAAAGTAGAAAAATGTTTAAAAGCTTGTTTTGTTTTTATATTAAATATTAGATATAAATTGATTTAAATGACAAAAAATTCATTAATTTATGTATAATTTTATAATATGACCTTTAAAAATTAATATATAATTTAACATTAATAATTATCTAAAAAATACAGCTATTAACTAAAATCTAGTATTTTCACTATTAATCAAAAAATAATGATTCTATGTAAAAACCAAAAAATCACTGTAAGCTAATTTTGGAATTGTAAATTAAAAACTAATGTATATTTTATAAAAATGTAATTCTATGTGTCTAAAATTAATTTTTTCCCCTCACATAAAGACATGAAAAGTAATTCATGTGAGAAAATACTATTTTTAATCATATAATGACATTACAAAAAATTATATTTTTCTTTATCAAAATGTTTTATTTATATAAAAACATTATCAACCATTTTCAAAGTAGATATTAATATTAATATTACTATTTTTTAATGGAATGGATATAACTAATTCATTTCAGTAATTATATCAATAAAATGATGTTTTATATAAACTCACCATTGCATGGAACGTAAGCCATGTCGGTGTTACGTGTAGCATATCCCAAGTAAGTGTTGTGTGTAGTTAAATCCAATTTCGAGTTACATGTAGTGAAATACAATTTTTTGTGGTGTGAAAATAATTTTTAAATAATTGTTTTAATATATATATATATATATATCAATTTCTAGTGTCAAGTGAAATGAAAATATCAAAAATATAAATTAATTCAAAAACAATTTCACCAAATATTAGGGTGTTACATTCTACCACCATTATAATAATTTTTCCACAAAAATTATTCGAGGTTATTAAGGTTTTAATAGTTAAAATTTCATTCCATATAAATATTCATCATAAAGATAAATACTAATACTTACATTAAAAATGGAAAGTTGGAACAGAAAATGACACCCAAAGTAACATATTACTAGGCTTCCACATCGGTTGGATATAAAAACAATGATATAGAATAGAAGTATTGACATCATGTTCTTATGGAGAGTGATAGAGAACAAGTTCTAGTGAAACTTAATAATCATAAATCCATAAATCTATAAAAACCAATTGGTCCTTCTGATTCATCAAAAATACAAAGAAATCATTTTTTGGCAAGAAGATCATTTTTCCTAATGCTAAATAATTTTCATGAATAGATATACTTTCATGATTTCCAGACAATGTCAGCCTCTATGTTTTGTTTATCCATTTCACCTCTTTCTCTAAAAAGGTTGGTGGATTTTTCATTCCTAAACTAATAACAAATCATCAGACCCCTGATATGCCATCCCATATATTATCATCAACACAAAGTAGTTTTAATTGGATATCCAATATTTATAAATCCTATTATTGAAAGATAACACTTTAATCTTACTAACATCATCTGATGTTTAACTAAAACATTTCATAAATGGTTAACCTTCTAACCCTTCCAAAATATAAACCCCCATTATTACTTAAAGAGGTTCATATCTTTAACCAAAAATATGTTTATTAGTAACATGGCTACATAATTATACTGATAAAATATCAAAAGCGGTTTTATTATTCCATAATCCATATAGGTAATTACAATCACGTTAAATATCACCAAAGGATGAATAATAATACTTTCATTGGTATTATTCATACATAATAAAACAGAGAATTCCCATCATATTAGAGAAGAATAAGTAATTATTAATTATCATGGTTTAGTTCATTCATTATTATCGCATATATTTTACCTTTTTCCCTTTGTATTCAATGATTTTTGGGGAATATCATTCACATTATTCCATCAATTGGGTCACTTGTTAGTGTAATGTACAAACTCAAAGGAATTGAGTCACTAATATGTGTGAGGTTCATTTTGTGAGGAATTATATTTATTTTCAATGTTATCTAACTTCCTCCCATCAACAAAACATTCAGCTACTCGATGACATTCCTTTCCACAAATAAAACTTGTATTAGTCCACTTAAAAAAATTCCATCCAGGTTTCTTCACACAATTAGTGTGTAATGGAAGGCCCATTTTCTTTTCCCCATGGTTGTTAAAGTTTTCACGTAACTCCATATTCCTTTTCTTCTTAGATTCATGAGATTGATACACAAATCCAACCAATATTTCCAAAATTATATAACATTTAACTAGATTTTCATAACTTATAATGTTTCATATATCCAAGTCTGTTCTAATAATAGGTTTCAGACCACCAAATAATCTGTCAATTTTTCTTCTGATTTGAATGATAATTCCTGAAATTTACATTGCAAGCCTTGTAATATTTTCCTCATAAGAATAAAGAGTTTTAGTTTCCTTATAATTAATCTTTATGAATTACTTTTCCATATTTTTATGAATAATATGTGGAATGTACTTAGGAAAAAATATTATTTTGAACTCCTCCCTATCCATTCATTCAATTTCAACATGTTACCATGTAGCCTTGATTAGATTCCACCAATGATCTACTTCAACTTCTAGTCGATAAAAATCCAAAAAGAATTTATCATATTCCAAACATTAGAGAAGGGAAAATATATTTATATTGGTACTGATCCATTATTCAACAACATCATGAATATGAGATCTACTATAAAAATACAAACGCTACCTCATGAAGGACTCAACAAAATGTTGTTCCCTCCTTTTCTCATTATGGAATACAGTGTGGTTTATTTCATGAGAGATTTTGGGGAGTATTACAAAAAGGGTTTTCATTGGTTATCCCATATCATTTGTAATTTCATGAGTACAATCATTTCATTTTCATTTTAAATCATCAGTAACACTATTCCATTGGGATCCTTCCATTGAGGAAAACCAAAATCAATGAGTAAGAAACAGTTATTAGAGTAAGGAACCAAATAATCCTAAAATAATCTTATATGATGTCTAAATTATAACACCTTTATTAAAAAATAAAACCTTAGGATTATCCTAATATATTAAAATACCACTTTTGTTTAAATCATTCATTATGTTTCCTAAATAATTTGGGAATTCCTAAAGTATACACCATAGGATTGTAAAACTAGGTGTGCACTAAGGCCCACTATCATGCACCAGATTACCATGAGTCAGGCCTGTTACATCTTGTTGATGTATTTACCCCTAGGTACATCATTTCTAGAGAAACAAACACTTCTAGTAATAGGAAAAGGGTTTTATATATTGGAAACCAATCAATCTATCCTTTACCAAAATTCTAGGACATTTTCCTAATCATTGACTCATCCTTATAATTCTCCATAGATACATACATAGAAATATCCTTAGAATTATACCTAGGGATATCACTAATGTTTTCAAATTGTTTCGGAAGGCTGAATAAACAATTCCTTTAATACCAACTACACTAACATCGGGTTAACATATATGGATATCACGTCATTTTAGATGAATATTCAGTACATTACAAAAATTCATTCTTGAGGACTGTATTAGTTTAGTGTCATTGGAAAAATGGAATAAAAATATTATATCTATGTGAAAGATCCTCACTATCTCCCATATTGATCTCCACCTTTAGTACTTATTCTTAAAATCATTTCATTATAACCTATGGAAATGAAATATAAGGGGTGAGATCATATGCTTAGTAAGGGTAAATTCAGAAAAAATGTGTAAAATTACACGAAGAAAATGGTATGTAACTTGAGAACAACATTTTAAGATCATACCCAGCTTATTAGAGATCATTATTCATATTTCATGATGATTATATAGTAATTATAAAAAAACATAATCTATGAAATAATAACATAGGAATAAAACATGGAATTGTGAGAAACACATAACCATATAATAACCCTATATCAAGGTATCCCACTAAGGCTATTGTAACATGTTAGTTTTGGGTTAATAAACCTTGTACAAGATATGTTCTTGGGATTCCCTCTCATGTACCCGCTTGTTTCGATCTTGGTTTGTCCTCCCTTATACCGTCTTGTTTTGGGATAGGGATTTCCTCTTGTATATCCTATTGTTTTGTTCTTGGCATTTCCTCTCGTATACCCTCTTGATTCGAGAATGGGATTCCCTCATGTATACCCACTTATTTAGGTATTGGGATTATATCATGTTTAACCTTTGAGATCATAAAACATTTATCGTTACCCAATTCATTGGTTGGATATATAGGTCCCACCTATCACATAATGAAATCATACATGCTTGTACCAAAAAAACAATTATCATATCATGGCCCATGAAAAGGGATTGATTTTATTAATATAAAATCATAACCCATGAAATTAAAATGGTATAATTAATATTAAATCACATTATACCCAATAAAGATTAGATAGGTTTCATAATCATTTCAATAAAGTGTATCCTGTGAAGAGAAATTTGTTTCAAAATCATAAAACCCATCAATGTGAAATGGGTGGACCCAAAATTATTCCATCAAAACATAAACCATTCATGAAAGAATATGAATGAAACATTTGGATTAATTTTAAAAAGGACTTTATTAACATCAACTTATGTTATCTTATATGTAAAATAACATGAAAATATATTTTGAAAATATTTCTTGAGTAAAAGAAACATTCTTTTTTTTAAGGAATTGTGTTTAAAGAATAAAACATTTTTGAAATATATTCTCTTTGAAAATAATTTGAAAAAATATAAGGATTTCATGAAATAATATTTAAAAAAAATCCTTAAAAATATGTAAAATAATCTAGAAATAGAATTGATATCCTTTTTCATTTAAAACATATAAAATAATTTACAAAACATTTTAAAAACATTTTTTAGAAGACTTAAATGAATTATAATAAAAGCATGAAAATTCATTGAACCCCTTTTTACATGAACACTCATTTGTGAAGCTTAAAAAAATTTAAAATCCAAATATCAGAAATTAATTTTAAAAAAATTTCAATATTAACAATTTAATCTTATAATGAATGATTCACAGAAATGATGTCATGTAAATATATACATTATGTATGAGGTAATAAGGGAATTCCTTTCTCATGGTAAAAGGGTAGAAAAATTCCTAGTTTTAAAAGTGATAATAATAATCCTTTGAAAACATTGTTAAAAGTAAAACAATGTAAAAAAATTATTTTTATGATTTTAGGTGAATAATATAATATTCTTGGGAACCCTTTTTAGAAAACATTATTTTGAAGGAATACAGATTTCTGACCGAATAGAGGGTAAAGTCATGCTTTCTTACAAACACATTCTAAAGTATATTATGTACCAAATATTAGATAAATAGTTCCAATACCTGAATAATTTGTTAATTACCACAGGAGAATAAAATTAATTGTTTTCCTTGTGATATAGATCATAATATTTCATCAAAGGATTCATAATCATAATCAATCTTGAAAACTGATGAGATTATTTCAATAAACTTTTACCACTTGGTAACATTGAAGAATAATCCCTATTTAAGAAAATAAAATTAAAGGAATCATAATATTTAATGAATATAAATATATTCATGATATAACATGTCTAATTAATTATATACACCTCCTGGAATAATATAGGTCCATAACATGGTATGTGTCTCAAAGAAGAGAAATTGAGAGAAAATCATTTTACCAATTTTATAACTTTTGACATATAGTCCCCATGAAATAAATATAATAAAATGTATACATAAATACCCAAAAAAATATTTATAAGAATCTCATAATACATCCATGGTTAGTATACACACCACACAAAAGTAATGGGTGGTTAATAAATCATGACCTCACAGATATAAAAAGTAATTTGAAACTCCCTTACCTCATGTCTTGACACTCGGGGTAATCATTCAAAACACTAGTACAATAAATATAAATTTATTATAAATATTTTAAATAACATTATTATTCCATATAATGCAATAATTTTTTTATTATGACCTTATATTACCTGGATGTTAAGAATCCAATGTTATGGTTTCACTTTGGGTAATATCCACTTTGTTCTTCGCATGTCTCTTAATTTTTTATATCGTTGATCCTTACACATATATAATTATTTGTAGAATGTACATAAATATTTAAATATCATTTATATTCAGTAATTTTCTTATTTTATTAATCTATATAATTTATAAATGTGAAATGGAATACACTTTTCATAGAGACGGTATGTCATACGTATGCATGAACGTTGATTCTGTTTTTATTGTTATATTGAATAAATGTACTTGAAATATCAGTACATATATATGTGTGTATATATATAATTATTATATTTTCATTATTAAATCATATATATCATATATATATACACTAAAACCATTCTTAATACATTTCATGTTGTGTGTGAATGAATCACATCGCTTTGAAGGGGCAGTAGTCAATACTACCTCAAACGAAATTATCTTCCTTACACTAAATGGAATTTAAAAAATTTATGAGTTGTAAATGGAAGAAATAATATTAATGATATAATAAATATAATATATAACATATATGAACATATTTTTTATCTTAATTTTTTTCATGATAGGTGATAAAGGAAAAATGAATAATCCTCGTTTCCTGAGGCGGCAGTTCACCGTAAACATAAATAGTATGTCCCTTACAGATTAAATGGATGTGTGTGTATGTTTAGGAAAAACACATATCATAAAATCAAAATTTTATTTAATTATACTATTTTTTATAAAATCATGTAATAAATAGTGTGGAGGATCTAGGGAATGAAAATAAAAGAATGGAGCTTAAGAGAAGACATTACCTCTATATCGGGTATCACCTTTTGGTTTGTGCCAAAAGGCTTCCTTGGATTTCATTGTGCCCAAATAGAGGCTTAGGAATTTAATTTATGGATTTTGGGAAGTGTGTTTGGATGATCTGGTCTGATCCTAATGGGTTTTAGAGGGATGATGAAGTGACAGAGTTTAAAACCTTTTATAAGGAAGGAAAAGGACTAACATAGATTTTATTAAAACAAGATAGGTATACAGATGTTATTACCTAAAAAAGGCATATCAAACCAACAAAAAAAATAATGTATGGTTTATGGATGAAATATTTCTATCAAATTGTTTTTTTTACCAGTGGATAGGTCATTTGGGTCCCTAAGATTAAGGTTTAGTCCCTAATTTTGCTTAATTTGACCTTAATCATTGTGATTTATTTTAATCACATTTACTAATATTTGTTATAGAAAAATAAAAAAAATATTGGGACCAAAAATATTATAATTATTAAAATGGTGAATTTCCATTTTAAAATTTTCAATTAATCGATGCGGTAAAATTAACATTAATTTTCATCCCATAGATAGGAAAAAATGACTAGTTTTTAAAGTAGAAAAATCATCAAAATATGGTAAATTATTTTTATTCAATTTCAAACTAAAAATAATTATAATGATCTAAATTAAATTAATATATTTATAATATATCTAATATTACCTCAAAAATAATTTTAAATATAATTTCACATTTATAATTATTTAAATGGGAAATAAGTTATTAACTAAAATGCAAAATTTTCACTATTAATTAAAAAATGAATTTTGTCATTAAAATCTAAAAAATTAACCCGAAAATAATTTTTTATTTATAAATTAAAAAATTATGTTCATTTTATAAAATTAAATTCCTAGAAGTGTCGAAAATAATTTTTCTTTTTCAAAGGGAATGAAATGTTGTCATTCACGAAAATAAAAAATTTATTCATATAATGTCTTTACAAAAAATTATATTTTCATTATCAATATGTTTTACCTTTATAAAAATATATAAATATTTTAAATGGATTTTTATGTATTCATATTACTATGTTTTAACAACTGTTTTATAACTAATCATTTGAATAATTATAAAAATAAAAAGAGGTTCGATAGAAATTCAGTATTTTGTATAACATACGCCATCTTGTTGTTGTGAATAGAGTAAACCAGGTTAGTCTTGTGTGTAGCATAGTCCAGGTGGGTGTTATTTGTATCAAATTTAAATTTAATGTCATGTGAAATAATATCTTGACATAGTGTTTATATATATATAACTATTTACAATGTCATGTAAAATTACAAATATCAAAAAGAAAAATTAATTCAAAAAAATATTTCACAAAATATCAGGGTGTAACATTATACCCCCCATAAAATGAATTTCTCACTCATAATTCATCTTGGTTATTACCAGGGAAATACTTGAATGTTCATTTCATGGAAACCCAAACCGTAAAAATGAATACTAAAATAAAATTTAAATGTTTTATGATTGATCAAAAATGGTTACCCAAAGTATAATATAACTAGGTTTCCCCATTGGTGGGATGCTAAAACTAGGACACATAAGAGAAATAATTTGATCAAGTTCTATTGGAGATTGAAAGAGTACATGTTTAGAAAAAACATAACACAAAAAAATCCATAAATTTCTGATGACATAAGGGAGATTCTAATTTATTGGAAACAAATGTAAAAGGATGAAAATTTTGGCATGAAGGTCCTTCTTCCTAATGTTAAATAATTTTTATGAAAAGATATTATTTTTGGATTTTCAAACAATGTTGTAATGACCCATCCTCTGGGGACCATGTCGCGACTAACCACAAACCCGCCTTCCATAAGACAGGGGTTGGCGACTAGCACCAACGGAGTATTCCCTAAAATTGGGAAGGCATTTCCTTTATAACCTGTAAACACACACAACCAATCTCACAGAATGATATTAATGCAAGTCAGCTGTATAGAAAAAGAGTGTGGAAAGTAAAAAAGGGGTCATAATACAATCCCAACTGTAACAGTACAAGTACAACTGAAATACAATAAAACTAAAGAAAAAAAAGGCACCTACTGGGTCGTGCTCTAGGATACAACTAGAAGGGTTTCTACAGATCACCTCCACAACACTCCATGTCCACCCATCTCTTCTACGTACCGACAGGCCATACGGTCCACCTCCGAGAACCATCCTATCCTGGTACTCTCAACCTCGACCAGCTCTACCTTTCATCTGCATCCAACACAATGAGTTGAAGGCATAGCCCATGGAGGAGTGAGTATAATGATACTCAGTAGGGACCCTGAGACCCTCAACGTCTCACAAAAATCCACAAAGGATAAACTAAGAATCATTTAAACCAGTGACAACCCGACTTAGGTATATGACCATACATATACCTAAGTTATCAATAAAACCCATATCAATCATGAGGAAACCCATAGTCCAATTCCAATCCCAAAGCTCGACTGTTCCACAAAGGAAGGGAAGCCACGAAGGAAAGTACCATATAGGTACGCCATACAGAATAATACCACCAAGGTATTAACTCAATGGAATGTGTCACACAGGTACTAACTCAACTCACTCCAGGTATAACATAAGTACAATAGTAGAGATGATTAGAAGTTACTATGGAATCATCTTACTCTGTTAAGAGGCAGACCCACATAGGATCGCTTCGTTTTGACACACAGAGGATCGCTCGGTGCTGACCCACAGAGGATCTCTTTGTGCTGACCCATACAGTATCGCTCGGTGTTGACCCACATAGGATCGCTCGGTGCAGACACACACAGGATAGCTCGATGTTGACCCACACAGGATCGCTCGGTGTTATCCCACATAGGATCGCTAGGTGTTGACCCGCATAGGATCGCTCGGTGGTGACCCACACAGGATTTCTCGGTGAAGACCCACACAGGATCGCTCGGTGCTGACCCACACCGGATCACAAGCAGCTGACCCATACATGATCACTCTTCATTCATCATGTCACAGCTAGTTTCTAGGTTCACGAACTAGAAATTCTCATCTACAGGATGATCCACTCCTCAAACCACTGGTCAATAATTAAACTTCCATGATGTCTCAAGAAGTTGTATCTCAAAGGACGGGCATGTCATAGGGGTCTCAATGCAAAAGACGGTGCATCAATCAGATGCCCGGTCTGTGAGTTATTAAACTTTTAGTCCCAGGTCCCCAGTTGGATTCATGCTCAATCCAACTCGACTGTACCCCATCTTAATCCAAATCTCTAGTGGGGTATACTCAAAGGGACCAACTCACTCCCAGGTTTCTAGTGTCACTGATGATTCATCAAACGGTCGCCTGGTGCCTGATTTATGGCCAAAATAGCGTAAATGGGTCGATGTGGGTCTAGAACCAGTTCGACCCGGGCCTGCCCATGCTGGGAAACCCTAACCACTGGGTGGTCCTGTAGGCAGTGAGGGTCGTGAGGGATGTGAGGGCTGTGAGGAGATCCAGAGCGGTTCGGCCACGGACAGCGCAAGGTCGTGGGGTAGCTCGACCGTGGGGGTGTCGTGAGGGCACCTCCGCTGCAGGGGTGCCACGAGGGCGGCTCGGCCATAAGGGTGTCACAAGTGCACGGGGCAGCTTAGTCTTGGGGGGTTCCATGAGGGCACAGGGCATCTCGGTCACGGACGGCACGAGTAGCTCGTCCGTGAGGGGTGCTATGAGTGCGCGAGGTCACAGGGCAGCTCAGCTGTGGTGGCTCGGCAGGGAGGGTGGAGGTCTTGGATTCTGCGGTGGTGGCCTGGCCGGGGTAGCACGGTGAGGTCGCGAGGCAGCTTGTTTGGGGTTTCGGAGCGCCATGGGGAGTGGAGGATGTGGGGAGGTGGAGCGGCGGTGCCTTCGTCGGTGGTTCTCAAGTTCCACGGGTTCCAACCACCGACGGAGGGGTATAGTTTCAACCAATGTCATCTTCTTTCATCGTGAAGGATACACCATTCAAGAAGAACAGCAGAGGGGTCTGTCCATGTTTTTTTGGCCCACTCCCTCCACGTTAGAGTGGTAGAAAGCGGGTCAACAAGAACAATAACGAATAATCTTCAAACCTTACAATTTCAAACGAATCATGGATCAACTGGTTTAGGATGATCTGCGTTCTCCATGGTTTTCAAGAACAAGTAATTTCATGATTTAAATAACAAACCCCACCCCGTTCAATGAATTCTTTGAATATTTTTGATGGGGAAAGAGATGAAGTCATTGGGAATAGACAGACATCAGTGACGTTGATGTTTCCTCAATCATCATTTAGTTGACATTGAAGGCATTCCTCCTCAACGAATGGCTCGTGGAAGAAGTCAAAGTCATAGTCAGTGTTCTTCATTATAGAGCATGTTCTTCATTTGATAATGTGTTCTTCGTTGGAGATCTTTCTCCAAATTCTCCAAAGCACTCCCTAATGCCAACCCTTTTCCCGAATTCCACCAAAATGAAAATATAGGCAACTTCTTAATTTATGTTTTCAAATTAAATTATGTTGTCACAATTCCAAAATGGTTTAATTAATTAATTGAGATGATTTAATTAATTATGGGGGGTGGAACAATTACGTGGGTGATCTCAAGAGGTTTATCACACTTAAGAGGGAAGTTCAAGTGGTTTAAGTCTCGTGTGGTCCCCACCACCATAACACACATGGAAGGTAAGGATCGGGTGGTCCCAACCACCATAACCTATGTTGACAGGATTTTGATCAGGTGGTCCGCACCTCTCAACATCTACATGGGAGATCCTAATAAAAAATAAAATAAAATTTTACACCATTTTATTTTATTTTATTCTTTCATGAATAACCCAAAAAACTATCTTTCACTCTCGTCCAACTACTATCTGGGTGAAAGTCTCCTTAAAGGAGTACTAGCACTGTGAGTTCAATTCTGATCACCGGTTCAAATGTTATAAAAACCCGCTCTCACATTTACTGAACGTACCCAAAAATGTTTAAAAATTCATTCCAAGCACTTGGGCCTCAGAATCACACCCCTTCTGTTTTCATGGACTCATAAAGTTCCCATTTAATTAAAAAAAATTACATGGAAATTCTAGGTCTTTACAAATGTCAACCATGGTATTTCATTGATCTTCCTCACATCTTTATCTAAAAATGAATGTAAATTTTTCATTCATTAACTAATAATATATCTTGAGACCCACGATATGAAATCCCATGAGTTATAATCCACCCAAAGTAGTTTGAAAAGACTTTCCAATATGCATAAATACTCACATAGATAGATAAATAATTAATCATACTAACTTCATCTGATTTTAAACATAAAAATTCCATATATGGTTACCCTTGTAACCCTTCAAAAGTATTATCCACCATTTATTCCTTAAATAATAACTTATCTTAAACCAAAAAAAACCTTTTTATTAGTAAAAAGGGTCCATTCCTGTACTGACATAAGATCATATGTGATTTTATTATTCGATAATCAATGTAGGAAAATAAAATCACATGAAATCACACCAAATGAAGAATAATAATACCTTCATAGGGATTATTCAAACAAAATCAAACATAAAATATCCAACTAATTAGGGAAGGATAATTAATTCTTAATTATTATAGTTCAATTATTCCATTATAATCACTTAGGCATTCACTTTGTCATTTTTTATTAGATTCTTTTGTGTCTTATCATTCACATTAGTCCTTGGATTAGGGAACTTGTAAGCTTAATGGCCAAACTCCATGAAATTAAAACACTAATGTTTGAGAGTTGCATTCTATGGGGATTTACCATTATATTATTAATTATCTAACTTCCTATCATCAATTTGATATTCATATGGTCAATGATCTTCCCTTCCACACATAAACCAATTAGTATGTCACTTAATACAATTCTATCAAAATTTATTCCCAAAATTTGTGTATAATGGATAACTCAATTTCTATTTCTACACAGTTGTTATATTTTCCATCGAACTACATCATAATTTTTTTATAAAAACCATGATATTGATACAAAACCCCAACCACCATTTCCACCTGTATATCACATCTAACCACATATTAACATCATCTAATCCCTCTTATCGACAAGGCCTTTCAAAGAATAGTTTTCAATAATCCAAATAATTGGTCAGTTTTGATTTCAGGTAGAAAGATAATACTTGAAGAGTTACTTGTAATCCTTGTAAATATTTCTTCATAAGAACGAAAAGATTAATAATCCTTCAACTTAAGCTCTATGAATTACATTTTTCACTCCATATAAACAATTCCAGGAAATTAATTGTTATGATATATATTTTTGAACTCATCAAATTCCATTGAGTCAACTTCATCGTTCTCCATCATATTCATGATTAGATTCCACAGTTGATACACTTCATGTTATAATTGTCAAATTGAAAGAATGAATCTCCCATATTCCAAAAATTAGGAAATATAAAATATCATTTCATTATTATTAATCCATATTCCATCAAAAATTGGATCATGATACCCGCTGAAGGAAGGCAGAAATTTCCTTATGAAGGACTCAATAGAATTTGGGCCCTTTATTTGCTCATTCAGGAATACATAATGGTTCATATATTGAGAAATTTTAGTGATTATAGCAGTGATAATTTAAATTCCTTCTCCCATAAAATTTGGTTTCTTAGGAGTACAATCAGAACATTTTCCATTGAAATCACCATTAGCGATCTTCCTTTGGGTTCTAACAATTGATTCAATCCAAAATCAAAGAGTAAGAAATAGTTATCATAATATGGGACTACATAATCATGAAATCAACTTATATGATTTCTAAATTATGAAAACATTATTAAAATATGAAACCTTAGGATTTTCATATGTTATTAATATCCAAATTCCTTTTAAATCCTTTATGAATATTAATGAAGTGTTTTTTAATTCCCAAAGTATGTCACCTGGGAGTTTCAAACATGGTGTACAGCAAGGCCTATTTCCATGCACCATATTACCCTGAGTCTAGTCAAGGACAACTTGTCAATGTTTTTACCATTATGTACATCTAATCTAGATCCAGATCCACATTTAGTATCTATAAATGGGTTTTATCTCAGCGAAACCTCTCACTATATCCTTTACTAAAATTCCAAGACATTTTCATAATCATTGAATCATCCTTATATTTATCCTTAGATAAATCCCAAGACATATCCTTAGAAATATACCTAGGGATCTCACAAACGTTTTTTTATCTTAGTATCCAATGGTTGAAAAATCATTTCCTTGGATACCACTACACATACCATGCCTTAGAATACATTGATATTACATCATTATAGATGAATATTCAGTACATTACAAAAAAAATCTTTAGGACTATAATAGTTTAGTGTCTTTGAATATATGGAAACAAAATCTTCTATCTTTGTGAAAGATGTTCAACATCTCCCAAAAAACCTACACCTTTAGTAATTCTACCTAAAAACTCTCTTCAGGGGAATGTAAACATAAGAAATAGGTGAGCTTAGATTCTTAGTAAGGGTAAATAAAGGAAATTTGTAATAATGATATGAAAATAGGGTATGGAACGTGAGAATAATATTTGAAGATCATACCCTACATATTAGAGATTATAATATATATTTGATGTTCAGAAGACATGAATATTAAGAAAATAAATTTCATAATCCATGTAATCATAAAATAATAATAGAAAATGGAATTATGGAAAATGTATGCTAATATTACAACCATATGTTATGTCATCCTACCATTGCTGTTTTAACATTTTATTATGGTTTTAGTCACTGATTTACCTGATTAATGCTTTGGATTCCCTCCCATACACCCTCTTGTTACGTTCTTCAGATGTCCTCTCAATAACCCTCTTTTTTTAGGGCTTGGGTTGTCCTCTTGTTTACCCTCTTGTTTTGGACATGGGATGTTCTATCAAATACCCTATTATATCAGTCACAGGATTCCCTCCTGTATACCATCTTTTTTTGGGCTACAGATTCCCCCCCAAGTTCCCTTTTAGCTCATAAAACATTTATCATTACCCAATGCATTGGTGGGAGATATAGGTCACACCCTTCATATAATGAAATCATACCTGCTTGTGCAAGAAATAACATTCATCATATCATTACCCATGAATAGATATGGGTTTTATAAATATATAATCATAACCCATTAAATGAAAATTTATTATAAACATTTCATCACATTGAAACCTATAGAAAATATATATGTTTTATAATCATTTCATCAAATAATAACCCATGAAGAGAAGCGTGTCTCAAAAGAATATAACCAGTGGAAGAAAAATGTGTTACGTAAGAATTATTCAATCAAAACATAAACGATTCATTAAAAATTATGAATGAAAACTTTGGATTATTTCTTATAAGGGATTTATTAACAATACTGGATTGCATATTAGATGTAAGATAACCTGGAAATATATTTTGAAAATATTACTTGGGTAAAATAACCTTTCTTTTGTGAAAATGTATTCTTTAGCATAAAAGCTGTTTGAAATCCAATTTCATTGAAAATACATTTAAAACATATGAAGAATTTTTTAAAACATTTTGACACCCTTTTTCCTTGAAAACATGTAAAATAAGAATGAAATTTTTTTTAAAACCTTTTTATTTGAAAATTTATTAAATATTCTTCAAAACATTTTAAAACCCTTTTTATGTGAAAAAATATTGAAAGCATTTAAATAAAACATCAAAATATTTTTAAAACCTTTTTCTAAGAAAAATCTTGAAGGAAACGTGAAAATGTTTTCAAATCCATTTATTTGAAAATAAATTGAAAAACACTTTCTAAAAAATTGCCCAATTTAACATGAAAATTATGATTCATAGAAATGATGGTGTGTAAATCCACACATACTATATGAGGTAAAAAGAACATTCCTTATACATGGTAAAACGTGTAGAAAAATGCCTAGTTTGAAAATCAACAAGAATATTTCTTTGAATAAATTGGTAAAAGAAAAAAAGTGTCAACATTTATTTCCATTATTATAGGAAAATAGTAGAATATTCTTGGAAGACCTTTTTTGAATACATGGTTTTTAAGGAACACAAATTCCCTATTTAAGAGAGGGTAAAGTTGGTGATTCTTAAATACACATTCCAAACTAAATTATGTAATAAATAGTAGAAAAATTGTTCCAATACATGAATAATTCATGAATAACCATAGTAGATGAAAATTAATGAAATTTCATGATATATTGATTATAATATTTTATCAATGTAAGAATAATAAAAATCAATATCAAAAAGTGATGAGATTGTTTCAATAAACTCATACCAATTGATAACATTAAACCATACTAAGCATTTAATAAAATTAAAATAAATTAAGATTATAATATCTGTAATATATATATATTCATTATATAACATTTTTAAGGAATTTTATACACCTCATGGAAAAATATAGGTTCATAACATGACATGTGTCTCAAAGAATGAAAATTGAGGCAAAACCCTTTTAAAAAAATTTTATCTTCTAAAACATAGTCCCATGAACGAAATATAACAAAATGGATATGTAAATAACCATAAAATTATGTATATTCTTTATATAATACACTTGTGGGCTGTATAAATCACACACAATATTAATGGGTGGTGAATAAACCATGTATCTCACTAAAATAAAAAGGCAGATGAAACTATATACCATTATTTATTAACTCTTGTCGTATTCAATCAGACAGCCTGTATAATAAATATAAATTTATTATCAATACTTTAAAAAAATATATTCTTATATCTAATACAACATATAGTTCTATAATGACCTTATATTAATCTCTCATTTAAAATCCTATATTGAGGTTTCACTTCGGGTAATATTCAATATATTCATTGCATGTGTCTTAATTTGTTATATCTTTGGTCCTTATACTTATATCATGATTTCAAGAATATAAATAATTATTTAAATATCATTTATATTAAGTATATTTTCATTATAATAATCTATATAATATATATTTATTAAATGGTAGGAACTGTTCTTGGAGACGGTAGGCTGTACGTAGCTTGAATGTTGTTTCTATATCAATAGTTCTATTGAAAGGAAGTATATGACATATATGTATATAAATTTGTATATATTATTATTATATTATAATTATTATATCATTTATATCATAAAATTTAACTTAATCCATTCTTAATATATTTCATGAAGTGTGTGAATGAATCAAATTTCTTTGAGGGGGCGGTAGTCCACACTTTCTCAGAGGAAAATATCATACATATACAAAATGGAAAGTAAAAAGCCATGTGTTCTAAAAGGAATTAGTAATCTCAATTACATAATTAATATAATATATTACATTTATAAATATATTTTCCATTATAATTTCTACCATGAGAAGCAGTAATGTAAAAATTAAAAATCATCATTTTGTGAGGGGGTAGTTTGTCACAGATGTAAACAGTATGTTTGTTACCCATTATATAGAGATTTCTATAATATTAGGTAAATAAAATAGAATAAAAAAATCATAGTATATTAAGATACTTTTTTATACTAGCATGGGATGAACATAGTAGAGGGGTGGAGAAAGAAAATAAATGAATCGAGCTTGAGAGGAGGCGTTACCTCTTAATTGGGTTGATCATTTTTTGTTTATATTAAAAGGATTCATTGGATTTATTTCTTACTATATGGAGGATTCAAGGAGTATCGGGGGTTTATATTTGTGTTGGGAATATCAAGATTGATCATAAGTGTTATGAGAGTTTTGAGGAAGTGGGAAATGTGGTGGCCTTTTGTACGGAAGGAGACAGACTCACTCGGAATTTTATAAAAAATGTAAGGTGTACACAGGTTATTAAGAAAAAAAGTCATAAAAAATAATAAATTAAGGTTTATAGATGAAAGATAGCCATTAAATGGTTTATTAACATGTGTATATGTAATTTGGCCCCTAAGAATAATGTTTATTCCCAAATTAAGCTTGATTTGACCTTAGTCATAGTGATTAATTTTAATAACTCTAACAATATATTTGTCATAAATTAACATGATATAATTAGACTCTCAATATTATAGAGAATAAAATGTTTCATGAATTATTTTTTATATTTATTTGATAGAAGTTCAAAAAATAAAAATATTATTAATCCCACACTTAAGACAAAATAACGGGTTTTTAAATTAAAAAAAAAATCAAATGTTTGTTAAGTGTTAATATTATATTTCAAAGTGAAATTGATTTTAATGGCCTAAATTTCATAACATTCTTTATAATTTATCTAATGTGACCTTAAAAAATATTTAATTGAGAACTTACTGATAATTATTATTAAAACGAACAGGAATTTATTAACTAAAACGCAGTATTTTCAATATTATTCAAAAAATGGCGTTCCTCAAAAAAATCCCACGAAATCACCCTAAATTAATATTGGAATTATAATTTCAAAATAGAAGTTTATTTTATCAATTAAAATTTATATATGTGGAAAAAATTAATTTTTTTTCCTCATATAAGGACATGAAAATTGTTTATTCAATAAAGTAGTATTTTTAAACATATATAGACTTTATAAAAAATTATATTCCTCATTAACAATATTTTTTATTTATATTTGACCATTATAAAAATATTTGAAATGCAGTAGTAACTATTTATATTACTATGTTTTAATTGATATGTTATAAATAACACATTTAAAAAATTATAATAATAAAATGATGTTTCGTAGAAACTCAGTATTGTGGGTAACGTATGCCGAGTCGGTGTTATGTGTAATACAAGTTATGTTAGTGTTGTGTGTATCATAGTACATGTCGGTGTTTAGTGTAGCACAATAAAAGTTCTTGTCATGTGAAAAGAATGTCTGACATAGAGTATTAATATATATATATATATTCCTAGTGTCGTTTGAAATTAAAAATATCATTAATATAAATTAATTGGATAAAAATATTTTCAAAAATATTAGTGCATTATAGATCTCTTATAGATTCATAGGATAACATGGGAAAATACATAGAAAAAAGGGATGATCATAAAACCCTAGTAAGGGAATAAACATTAGAATGAGTCATATCACATGAGTTAGAAAATAATAATATGATAACATAAAAGGCCGAGATAATGAAAAAACAAATGGAAGCAAAGAGAAGAGAACATAGAATCATATGTTGATAGAGACATTGTAATTTGGGAGCAACATTCAACATGGCATAAATATAAGTCAAGTAAAACACCCAAGACTATCTCACATGGTGTAAAAATCCCCAAAATGGATTAGTTTTACTCCACAATCCAATTCAGGACACCTAATGAGACTAAACATTACCCAATGCCTTGGATTTCTATCTAGTCTCACCCATTATAACATGTTCATGAATATATGTTCAATATAAAGAATCAAAAAAAAGTAATACACATAAGGGTTTCCCATGGGATGAAATCGGTATCATAATCATGTCATAAGGCATAAAAAATGGAATATCATATTGGTGTCCACTAAAAAATGATTCAAATAATAAATGGATATTTATAAGGGGAAATAAACATATATGATGATAAATTATGTCAATCTAAAGATAAAAATATAAAAAGACTGTTTATAAAACATTAAAAATAATCCACTTTATTGAGGTTAAGTGAAAAATATTAAGGATTCACAAAAGTGGAAATATGAATAATTATATGTATTGAACCATTAATGAACTAATATAGTTTTTCATGATAATATTCTGTAACTTTACCAAAACAATTGGTCTTAAAATAGATTGTACAATATACTTGAAAACAGGTAAAAAATGGGAAAGAACCTTTTAATCGGGCTTTCTTATTAGGGGGAATTGAGAAGGGAACCATATAAAGTATTTATTTACTAATCTGATAGTTTTTAATTTCACTAGATACATAATTTTACAAAATATAAATTGATTTTAAAAGAATTATGTTCGAATAATGAACAAATAAATTGGTGTAATGAGAGATAAATCATACCTAAAGAAGAAAATTGTGGTTTATAGAGATCCCTTACCATTTGCCTAAAATTGTTAGGAATTTGAAATTAATATCCTATATAATAAAATTATATCCATTAATTAATTAATTCACAACATTATATACACTTAAATGATTTATTATAATTTTATTATGTTAATTTATTATCATTTTCATGAGTAATATTGTTTAATTCGGTTGTTCATGGAGAATTTGATTCCGGATTGTATAGCCAGTCCCCTTCAGTATAATTAAGGGAGTTTGTTTTCAAATAGACGAAACACTCCATAAGTGTAATGAAAAAGTATAAATATAATTCCATAAATTTAAATTTTCTAATATTTTATTTTTTCACATATGATAGTAATTCATTAAATAAAATATTAATAGACAATTATTACTTTATTTGGGGGGTGTTACAACTATCACAAACTAGTATTATTTTATTTAATATAATGATTATAATTACTTAAAATAATAATAATAATTATAAATTGTATATTAAACTCTAATTTAACAATAGTAATTGTTTTATGACAAGTCATGAAGGTGGTAATGGAAAACAAAAAAAACATTATCCATGGGGGTAGTAAATCAACATATTTCATGCAATGTTCTATTTTTTCAGATAGAGGTGTAATATAATAGATTTTATAATGCATATAAAATTAAAACAATGAATTTATATTATATATATGATATTATTGTAATCATGACATTTTTTATTAGATAGATTAGGAGATGATAAGAAACTAAAAGTGATTGAAGGAGGATTTTACCTTTTGAATGATTTCTCCTTGAAAACCGTTTTACTATCACATAAATGACTTATTTTAAATGTAAATTTCATTTAATTTCAATTATTTTATTTATTTGTGGGTTCACGTGAATTTTTGGGGGAAAGGGTGAGTTATCATGATTTGGTCCAAACTGTGAGCCCATTTCCAAATTTAAAAAAAAAATTAGTTTCTTTTATAACTATTTAATATTTCAACATTTTACTCCCATTAAACATCTAAAATGGACTCCTCTAACCTATTAAGACCAAAATATCAATTTTGAACCTTTAAGAATCCATAGTCTTGGTGGATTGGGTTTTTTAACTAAGGAATATGGCTATCCCTGAAGCCCATTTCTAGTTTATATAAAAAATTATTTAATATCTTATTCTATTTTTTTATTATTTTGAGATTCCACATCTCACCCAAGTCCACTGAACCCAAGAATGCCCCCGTTCTATTTTACACAACTTTGGAGCTCATATGCATTACGAGTTAGGGCAGGAATTCATAAGATTTCTCAAATCATACAGATTTGATGAGGTAAATCATTTCTTTCATAACTAATTTAATTTTTAGTCTTCTTTTCCTATTTCAGTTATCACATGACCTTATCAGCCTTATTTTAACCTCACAAGCATTCTTGGCTGTTTGGAAATTTAGCTACTGGTGTATTTGGGGAGATTTATTGAAGATCCCTCAAGTAAGTGGGTCTCCTTCTTTCTTCTTGAGAGGACCAGTTTGGGATATACCTAACACTGAGAGGGGGGTGAATTAGTGTTGGGGACTTTTTAATACAATTCCAACTTCTATACCTATATCTCTTGACCTGTTAGGATCATGATTCTATTATTCTCTTTTCCCTATCGCATGCAATAAAAGAAAGCAGTAAAAAATGTGCACACAATATTTTTACAAGGTTCACCACTCAATAAGAGTAGCTACATACTTTACATGCATGGGTATGACAAGTTCATGGATTCTCTAATATAATGTGATATTATTTTATAATGGAGTGGCTGGGAAAACAATCCTCTATCCTGTGTGAGTCCCTACACTTTGAAGGGGGTGGGAAAAAATCCTATTCCTTGGACTGGTGATGGCCTAATCTTACTTGCAGCGTCTAGCTGGTACTTTATACTACTTATGGAGACAATCTTCTTCCTTCTTGATAAGGTAGGTGATTATTTTGATCTATTTCAGTGCTCTACCCTTAATTACCTGCAAATCAGTAGGCAAGAAATTTTGTTCTTTCTTTCTCTTCTTCTCTAGTGAAAAAACCAACTTCACTAGTTCTTCTTCTTTCTTCCTCTTAGTGAAACAACTGGCTGCAATAATCTTCTTCTTTCCTTAGAAAGAATCACATAAACCAATGTGATTATTCAATCACTAAAGATCCGCTCACATAGCATCATCTGAATTAAACTGCCGTGAATAATTGTAATCCTTCAGTTGGGTATACTCTTTTCTTCTTCTTCTTATTTTCTTTCTCTTTTTTTAGAAAAATCATTATCATTAATGACGAATATCAGCAGATGTACAAATGCAAAGCCACGAAGGAAAATTGTCCAGCCAGAGCTGGTTGGTCTCGAAGGGTCATGATGTTTCCAACTATTGGGATGCATTGTTGCCTTCCCTTTTGGAAAAGGAGAAGGTGCAGAATGTAAAGCATTGGCAGAGCGATAGAATTCTCCTGATAATGAGGCCAAAACACCGGAGTACACCGTTGTTGTGGTTAATGGCATTGATCACGGTGACGAAGTCACATTCAATGCAAATATCAACCCACCCACGTTCCAAAGCTAGCATCAAAGCTGCCAGGATGGCATTAGCCTCACCAACAGCAGGTTCCCAAAAGGCATGATGTGATTCATACATTCCTGTGATGATTTCCCCCAGATGATTTCGGGCCAGGAAACCGAGGGAGAAAAGTCCATCCTTTGGGAGAGACGCTTCCACGTTGATCTTAAGAACACCTTCCATTTGGGGGTTCCAATGAGGGGGCATGAGGGCGGAGCATCAGGCATTTGATGTCCATTGTGGTGATTCTATCCCTCAATCCATGAGGTGGCCCGTTCAATCGAGAATTCAAGAGGTTTATGCCTGTGGTGGAAAACAGCATCGTTACACCGTACCCAGATGATCCAGTCTGGGGTGTAGAATGACCCTGCCTTAGCCGCTGAGAGAGAGGAGCACCATCACACTAGGAGAGCGGGGAGGTCAGAAGCCGTATCCAGTGATGCATCTGGGGTTGGGTCCCATTTATTCCAGATTTCCTTACCTTCTGGGCAGTGAATGATTGCATGCAAGGGGGTCTCTGGGATGTTCGGGAAAAATGGGAAGTAAGAGGCATTGGACATATGTCAGTATGTGAGAAGTCTCATTGTTGGGAGGGTGCTCGTGCAGACCTGCCACCAAAAGTGGCATATTTTTTGTGGGGACGTTGAGCTTCCAACGAGATTTCCATGGCCCCTCGTTCTGGTCAGTTGGGTGGTTTCCAAGAGCAATCCTGTATCCGGATCTCACCGTGTATTCGCCCGATATGTCATTGCACCAGAAGAGACAATCAAGGCCTATGTCAGGGACCCATGGTATGCTTAGGATAATTCTTTGGTCTCTTTCATTAAACCATTCAAAAATCATATCCACACACCACCTCGTTCCTTGGTCAGAAAAGAGGCTTCTGACAGTGGCGTCTTCAAAGCCTGGTTGTGCATGGGATGTAGCTCGCATACCTACCGTATCAATCATCCATGGGTAAGAACATATGATGATAGATGATCCATCCCCAATCCTCCATCCCAGTCCTTTTTCCAAGAGCTTTCGGCCCCCCCAAATGCTTCTCCAAAGGAAGCTAGGACGCAGGCAAAGTGAGGAAACCTGGAAGTCTGTGTGGGGAAAGTACATAGCTCGTAAAACCCGCGCATTGAGGGATAATGGACGATTAACAAGGCCCCATCCTTGCTTGGCCAACACTGTGTCATTAAATAGAAGAAGATTCTGGAATCCCATCCCTCCCTCAATCTTGGGGATGTGATGTTTCTCCCAGGCCATCCAGTGGGGTCTATTTCATCCATTGTTTTCCCCCACCAAAAGTTTACAGTGTATGTATGGATCTGGTTAATGATGGCTACTGGAAGCTTAAATAGGGACATAAAATAGCTTGGGATAGACTGGATGAAAGATTTAATGAAGGTCTCTTTTCCTTCTTTTGTGATTCCTTTTGGGGTCTAGCCATGAATTTTCTTCTCAATCTTGTCCACAAGAGATGTAAAAATTTATTTTTTGGACTGGCCAATTACCGTGGGTAGCTCGAGACACTTTTGGTGCTTTTCAACCATATTTATTCCAACTACTGCGCAGATTTAATCTCTCTTGGGGTGAGGCACCCCTGCATTAAAGGATATTTCTGATTTTCTGTGATTGATTGACTGTCCACATGCCCTCTCGTACTGCTGGATCGCATGGCTGATCACCTGACATTCATAAATAGTTGCTCTGGAGAAGAGGAGGCAGTCGTTGGCGAAAAAAAGGTGCGACACTGGTGGACTTACACGACAGACCGTTGCCCCATGAATAGTTTTAGCAGATGCAGCCCTGGATAAAAGGTTAAAGAAGACATCAACAACCAAGATGAAGAGAAAAGGGGAGAGGGTATCTCCCTGACGCAGGGCGCGGGATGGCACAAATCCTCGAATGAGCTCCCCATTGACCCTGATTCTGAAAGAGATGGTTGAGATGCATTGAATGATCATATCTGTCCACTTAGTGAAGAAACCCATTTTCAGCATCAATATTTTGAGGAAGTGTCATTCCACTTTATCGTAAGCCTTGGTCCTATCCAGTTTCCAGGTCATGGTTCCTCTTTTCGCATTGGAGCGTGTTTTCATAGAGTGAAACACTTCATGGGCCACAATTTCATTATCAATTATCAGCCTCTTGGCCACGAAGGCACTCTCGTTTTCCGAGATAATATCAGGAAACCACGGTCATAGCTGAATTACAAGGATATTAGAGAAGATCTTGTACGTGACATTGCATAGGCTGATAGGCCTAAAGTCAGGGGCCACCTGGGGCTTCTTAATTTTGGAAATAATGATAAGGCCTGTTTCATTGATGGCGGTAATACTTGTTTTCCTGGCCCATATATTCCTTATCATTTTTCATATGTCGGGACCGATGGTGTGCCAGTATTTCTTAAAGAACAGGGCGTGGAACCCGTCCGGTCCCGTGGCCTTAGTGGGGTGAATCTGTTTCAGAGCCAGGCATATCTCTTCATCGGACACATATTTGGAAAGCTGCCAATTGATCTCCTCGGTGATCAACGATCGGATACATTCTTCCAATTCATCCGAAATGAAAGGATTTCCTGAATTGAAGAGGTTCCGTAAGTAACATGTAAAAGCTTCGTGAATTCCCTTAGTATCAAAGACTTTGATTCCATCTGATTTTGATATGCAATTGATAAAATTTTTCCGGCACCTAGCTGATGATTTCTGGTAAAAATACCGGGTATTGGCATCCCCTTCTGAGATGTGGGTATCCTACGCACACATAGCCCAGAAGCTTTCCTTCACATGCAGGGTCACGTCCAACTCTCTTTGAGTGGATCCAATCATGTCAAGAGTGAAACTGGATGGGGTTTTCTTGAGTTGGTTGTGAAGTTTCTTTTTTAGGGAAGCACATTGCCTCTCAGGATAAATGAATTTCTTATTACTCCAAGAACTTAGATCGGATGTGACCTTTTGGAGATTGAGGTCAATATCATCATGAGTGATATTACAGCTTGATCTTACAACATATTCACATTCCCGGTACTTTAACCAGAAGATTTTAGTTCTGAAGGGTCTAAAAGGTTGTTTGATACGTTCACCTTCAATAAAGTTAATAAAAATTGGGCAGTGGTCTGAACAGTAGAGCGTCATGTGGCCGATGTGGAACATGCTGAAGAGATTTATCCAATCTGTTGATCCCAGAAATCTGTCAAGTCGCTATGCAATGTGTGTGTCATTCGTATTACATCGGAACCATGTGAAGGGATTACCTGTGTATCCCTAATCGACCAGGTCCTCCCTAGTGACCGCATCCTTGATATTTTCCATCGATTTAGTGTGTCGTACATTTCTGCCTCTATTTTTCTTAGGGAACATAATCTCATTGAAGTCTCCACCGAAAATAATAGGGCTTGGAAGCTCTTGGTGAAGTTTTCAGAGGAGATCCCAAGATTTCCCCTTTTCAATATGGGATGACCAGCCATAGAATCCCACAAAGGTCCATGGAGGGGTGTGGTCCGACTAAACAGTCGCAACCATGTGGTGCGAGGAGAAAGAAAAGATCTTGACGTTGAGATGATCATTCCATAGGAGACAGAGTCTCCCAGAGTGGCCTTTTCTGGAGACCGGGAGACAGCCTTGGAATCCTCATTTCTGAGCAATGCTAGTTGTCTCCTTGTTTTCCAAAATGGTTTCGGACAGTAAAACCATATCGGGGAGACTTTCGGCGCAATTGTGCTAGAGCATGCGAACCGTTCGTGGGTTGCCAAGCCCATGATAGTTCCAGCATAGGACAATCATTGATCTAGGTGGGGCTGGGTCTCACCCGCCTCCGCCTTTGAGTTCTCGGCACTTGTTATTCTACCCATCGTTTTCCTCTATTTGGGGAGTTCCCCATTGACTGGGATGTTTCAATTTGTCTTTTCCGATCCCCAGGTTTAGGGTCCCCCATTTTACCAGCACTTACTTTACGTTGCACCCTTTTCCAGGTTCGACAGGTGGTTGGGCCTGGTGGTGAAGTTCCAAACCTTCTATCTTTATCCTGTGTTAGGATGTCAACCATGTTCATTTTTGGGTCAGGTTCGGGATCTGGTGGTTCAGCTTGCATCTGCATTGACCTCGCGCTTTGTTATGCAGGAACATGTGGTATGTTACCCGGATCAATAAGTGTTGAGGCTGTGTCCTTCAGGAGGGGTTTATACATGTTGTTTATCCTCTGATTGGTTGGGCTCTCTTTAGGGAACTCTGGCGGTCCAAGCCTAATGATCGTTCCCTATTCGGTTCTTTCCTGACTTGTGTGGTCCACCTTGAGATGTTCACGATCCTTTTGTTTCTCCGCCTCAGGAATGAAGGCATATCTGGTCATTTTGGCCCGGAGCCATGGGCCATAATGAAGAATGATATTACTTGATCCCTCCTTTGGATTTGAGCCACACACTCATTCCAGATGGCCAAGACGTCCAATGAAGAAGCAGGAAATTGGGGGTTTATCGAATTCGAATGAGATCCAGTTGTCTGCGTCATTGATTTTCAAAAACATGCCCCTCATCAGCGGCACCTACACTTCAATTCCGGCT
Organism: Viscum album; assembly: GCA_963277665.1. NCBI lineage: Eukaryota > Viridiplantae > Streptophyta > Magnoliopsida > Santalales > Viscaceae > Viscum > Viscum album. Next base: position 1,146,082,751 of record OY728127.1, on the reverse strand, counting down.
CTAATCCAAACCTCGAGTCCCCATTGGATAGGGGTCGAGCAGTCCCATTCAATGAATTGGCCAATGATGTCCACAATTTCTCTCATAACACGTTCTGTTCTTGCGTGAAGGGGAATTCCTTTAATACGTATCCAGAAAGGGGATCGAGTTAGCTTGATGTTCTGGATGTCATCCCCCCCTCTGAATTCTTCCATGAGGAGGAGTTGATTATCAAAGGACCATGGTCTGCCGCTTTGAATTTTATCTCTATATCTTTTGTTGAAGAACTCAAATACAATGTGATTTTTCCCCACTTCACGGACGGCCACACCTGTTTCCAATTTCCAAAAGTTGTGTAGAGTTTTTTTAAGTGCCCCTTGGTTGACTCGAATATTTTCCACAAACATTCCAACCAACAGTAGTGACATGCTTTTTTCTAATAGTGTATCTTCGTTTCTCCGAGCCACTATAGTTTCTTTCTCTTTATCTGTTAGGGATATCCTCTTCCAAAGGTTCACAATATCCGCCTTCATTGTTCAGTGTACGTTGGAAAAGAAAGAGCTCCGGACATGCCTGGTTATCCACCCCTCTTGGGTCGGCACGCGAATGTCTGCTACCCCAAAAAACCGGGCCTGACACCCCACTCTGTTGCCTGGTTCCGCAAAGGGTAAGTGCGGCCAAGTCCTTGGCGAAGAAGAGGCTCCGTAGATAGAGCTCCTCAACCCCTTACTGCACAAGCACACCGAAAAGTAGAACAGTCTTCGCGGAGTGGTTCACCGCGGCGGAATCTCACGAGCTCCCTTCGTGAGAATATCAACCCAAACCGAACGAGTCACCTTTGTTCCTAGATCCACCATGATCTCAGCTTACTTCACACTATTCTCCGAGCATTTCGGCCACAATCCACATCAAAAGATCAAAACCAAATAGTGGAAAACACAATCCACCAACAGAAGTCTAAGACCAGAAACCCCTTCGCGGCTGACGACCCCTTCGCGGCCACTCAAACGTCAAAACCGTCGCAAAAGGTGTTCACGAATCAAACCACACCGCAATGGAATTTTGGAATCGAATAATAGGTCACCTCAATCTTACCACATCATCGCGGATCAAACCCCTACACAGGAGCTTCACAACGGCCACTTTGCGAACATTCATCATGGTGGATCTTTGCGGAATGGAGCTTCGCAAAACAGCCACTTCATGGTGGAACTTCACCACAACGTGGGAACGGCTACCGCCCACTGGGAATTTCCCACTTCACAATGCACAAAATCAATGCGGTTCAAAAACACCGTGATAGTGTGTCGCGACGGCCTCTTGCGGTCACACCGCGTGTTGACTCAATTGCGGAAGGTTCTTCGCGGAGCAATCCACTTTGCAGTGTAAGCATCACAGAACGAGAACAAATCAAACCACCCAACAGACCCCGCCTTTCATCATGGAAGCAGGAAGCCCGGATCAAAGCGCCAAACGGTGAAGAAGACCACGAACCCAGATGGATATTCGAGATTTAGTGCTTTTCAGATCTGAGTGCGGAGGGGATGTGCGACTAGGGTTGGGTTGTCCTCGAAATCTAAAGTTTGTATTGAGTCAGAATCTCTCGGATCTGAAGAGTAGGTGTTGTTTGAGGTTTTGAGATCTGGAATCTCCCACCCTCTCTAGATCTGGCACCGATGTGGGATGACGGAGACGGAAGGAGCCTCAAAGCTTCGCGGGGGGGGGGGGGGGGGGGGGGGTGGTGATGGATCTGCACCTGCAGGCGACTTTGAGCAGATGAAGGAGGAGCCCGGTTTCTTCGCGGAGGGTTGAGGGGCGGTACCGAGTGGAGGAGACATAAAAACACCTTTTGGCGTGAAAAACCATTTTTGTGCAACTGTTCTTTTATGTGCAAAACTCCCCTTTTTCACACAACACATATTCTTTTCATGCAGTAATATATAATTCAATTTTTACATGTGTCAGAGCTTGGGATTTTTCTATGTGTCAAGTCACTCAAAATGAGAGGGGGTCACCTCATATTTATAGGAATTTTTTTACCGTGCGAGTGAAACCCATTCCTATGCGTAAAACTCCTTCCAGCACGTAAAATTCTCTCCCACTTCTTTAATTACGTGCACCTTCTTTTATTTTCACACACCACATCAATTTTTCGTGCACCTCATGACTTTTCCATTTTTCATCATTCAAATTATGAAGCACCAATTTCACGCAAAATTCCACACCACATTCCATATTGCACGCAAACCCATCCTTCCACGCAACATCATATTTCGCACAATGATCCAATATTTCACGCACCTCAGGCCTTTGCAAATTTTTGAGCTACTAATCTCGAAACACCTCTTGCACGAAAAAACTTTCTTGCTCTCTTTCATGCACCATGCCAATATTCCGTGCAACCATTATTTTTCATGTATCTTGCTGATATTTCATGAATCCCGCTACTATTTCGCGCACCGCGTTATCTTTTTCGTGCAACTTGCCAAAATTTATGCGCACTCCATACCTTTGTCATTTTTCGATGTTCTGACATTAAATAATTCCTTGAACGCAAAAATATAAAACATCTTCAATCTTTCACAATCCATTCATTTCCAAAACCACATCTTCATCTTCCGATTTTCAGGACCTAAAATTTCGCAAACACTGGAAAAAAACTCCACCTTAAACTGTGCTTTTTTGCTGCCTCGAGATTGTCCATTACTTTTTCATTTCTCTCTTCAATGCTTCCCATAACCATTCTTCAGATTTTATCATGAAGTCCACTATTGTGATATGTATCCTTTGATAGACCAGATCTAGCATCATCAGAATTAAAATGGGAAGTACTAAAACATCCCATCTTCCAGCAACATCATTCCTTCCAATCAAAACTGTATATGATTGGCATCATCATTTCTCTCCCTTTCCTTTATAAGGCTTTCATCAAAAGTTCTCCTAATATATGATATTTATGAAATAAAAATCACCAAAGCATCGTCTGATTTGGATATAATTCAAAATGAATGGCTATCACAGAATTCCAAGCCCTTCCACATTCTCTCTTCTTGTTTAACCATCATCCTACACTTCATGAAAATCATATGATTTTATTCTTAAAGTAATACCTTGCATGGATTTCTATCATGAATAATTTCATGGACTTCTTCAAATCCTCATTCTTCTTCAATCATCATCATATGGATGATACCTTGCTATTATTAATTATTATAAACAATGTGTCACCTTTGACACATGTTCTTTGAACTTAGGATCACTTCAACAATCGTCAGAATTGACATCATGGAGAGTTTCCCAAACATGACATCCAATGATATTATTGCATAACAATTCTCCAGGCATCCTCACTTCAGCCGATCTCCATTAAATTTGGATTTCATCTCTATCTCCTTCTTCATTTTGACCATCATTGACAAATATTGACAAAAATACAATCTTTATACACAAAGTGGACCCAAAAATTCATTAAATTTGATTAGAGTTACTTTCTTTTGAATGGGATTTCTTCCCTTAATCATTATGTTACTTATGTCCATAAAGTAGGGTTTTTATCCTAGAGTTTGATCTGGGGTTTCTTGTTCTATTCTTCTGGTTTTATGCTTGATCTATGGCCCTTGTGGGGCGGCGGTGGTATGGTTGAATTTTCGCACAAATAATCATGGGTTTTGATACATGTGGAAGGTGATTCCATGGTTAATCAACACTAGATGAGTAAAATTTTCTGAATTTATATTTTTATCAAACTTCTCATTCATTATCCTTGCGGTGAAACCAGGTTTGGGTGACGTTTGTTTAGCAGATGATTTATAGGTACCAATTTTGGGTTAAATTGGATGTTTTACAGGTCTATTTTATGTTATACCAATTGGGGTTTTTTTATAACTCATGTAATGGGTTTATGGAAATTTTTTGGGTGATCAAAATTCTCTTTTGGTAAATATGGGTATGAACATAGTGTTCAATGTGGGGTTTTTATGGGATTTTGTGTGAAAAACATTGTTAAATTTAGTGATGTTTTTTATTGAAATCCTTAAGGTTTTATAGGGTGGTGTAAGTGGTGAAAAGAATTTTTAGCTACTGTTTTGAGTTGATTATGACCATAATGGATGTTTTTAGGTGATAATGGCTTTTGGTATCTTGTGAATGTGGTTTGAGCACAGACGGGGAAGCCCGATTATCTAGGAGGGTGGATATGTACTAGTACCCTAGTGATCTGGAGCTGTTTTCTCCATGTTTCACTGAGAAAAATGGATAATGACAAGACTAAAAAATATATTGATTATTTTTGGGGACCACTAGGTTATGGGTATGTTCCATACTAGTGGTTTTTGTAAGATAATGGATTTTTTCTAGGACTACATTACTTCGAGGTATGAGGTACATGGGGCACGAGGCTAACTAGTGCCAAGGGGTGTTCTAGAGATTAGTGATCATTGATCCTTTTTTAATTATTTTTTTCATAAGGTAGTTTTTATGGAAAATATAGTATTTGACTTTTTACTGAAATGTGCTAACTGATGGAAAATTCCCATTGAAAACTATTTACATTTAAAAGTGTCATTCTTTAGAAATTATTTCCACCACTTTTTCCTTATCAAAACTGGCATACTTTAAATATTGTATTGTTTACTATATATAATATATTGGTGGTATCCTATTGGGATTATTCTCACACCCTACTTACACCCCTTGGGTGTAAGTAGATATTATCAGGTTTGACATTGGTAAAGGCAAGGCCTTGGGTGATGGCAGTTTGGGTTGTTAGCTCCCTTCCATCATGCGGTGTTGTGGAGACAGCTTGTGGGTGATGTCCCCTTATTATGTGGAGTATATGGGACTATTTTAATGATAATATTATGTTTCTTTGGGCCTCATTTTTTATGTTCAAACTTATTTATTTAGTTCTAGATTTTTTTTAATGTTTATTTGGCTTTAATTCCCATATTTAGTTTATCGATTATTTTTTATGTTTCATGTATCCATACTCAAGTAAATAATTCCCAAACCTAAATATATGATGCCAATTAACTTGAGATATCCCATGGAGATTGGTACTGCCCTTTAGGTCTTGTCATTGGATGGGTTTGGTGCCAGTTTTAATGTTTACTAGATTTAGTTCATGAAAAAATTGTATTAGAGGTGGTTAATGTTTTTGGGTTATATTATTATTTTGGGGTGAGTCATGATAGAAAGGAGTTAAAACTTTTAGGACTCAGAGTTTTTGTTATGAGTAGGGTTCTTGGCTTGAACCTCTCTTGGGAGACCTCTATTCACCATGGGTCATTGGAATTTTTTTCTTGACGTCACTTGTAAGTGTGACATGTCGGCTATAGATTACATGCGGACATCATGTGGGGGTGGGGTAGTTGTTTATTTTAATGATATCATGTGATTGGGATATTTATATTTGATGTTATTGAAGATATTTTAATAATTGTTTTACTGATTTTTTCTCTAGTGACTCTTTCCTTTTGTAGCAACATTCCTCCCCGGAAAGCTCCCAGACACCCACAGGAGAAAGTCGGAGAAAGTTCTTCGTCAACACTTGATCAAAGGTTAGTAGAGGCTATGGTTCAGGATGTCAAGGATCTGGGAAATATACCTGATACTATTTGAGCTCCTATTAGAGAATATGAGGCTAGTCCTAGGATGGTCAAGGCCCAAGTGTACCTGAAAAATAAGCCTCCTACTTCTTGAGGTAGCGTAGAACCCCAGGAAGCAGAGGTATGGATCGAAAATATCAAGATCATGTTTGAGTTCTTAGATACACCCAAGGAGCTCAAGATGAAGTCTGACTCTTATCTGTTGGAGGATCCCAGTTTTAGGTGTTCGGGATTGATACTTCAAATTGGAAAGAATAAGCAGATGCACTGGGGAGATTTCAAGGATGTCTTCAATTAATACTACTACCCTGAAGTTTTGGCATATGGAAGATTCTGAGAGTTCAAGGATCTTGTTTAGGGGGATATTTTTGTGATGGATTACTCCATACATTTCACTGATCTGGTTTGGTATTCTCTATAAATCATCTATAATGAGAAAGCGAAGGGCTAGGGGTTTGAGAAAGGCTTACGATCGGAGATATACTCCCAGTTTTTCTTGTTTATGCTGAGGACCTATGAAAATGTGGTTGTATGCAAGTTCATAGTGGTGATTGAACAAAAATGTAGGGTTGTTTTATCTAGGATAGTATCATTAGTGGGAAGTGTCATCTCTTCAGAGAAGAAAAGGAATCGGGAGGATATGGGAAGAAAGGAGGTGGTTGTTCAGGCCACTCTTCCAGGATGTTTTCATCTGTGGATTCTGATGTGAGAACGGTCATCTGCCACCAGTGTGGGAGGCTGAGGCACATTTTATCAGCATTCCCTTCCCTCTGAAGCCACATTATCAATGTGGAGGTATGGATAACTTGCATCCCCTTTGTAGGGTGCCACATCCACTTCAGAGTGGGGTAGGATGAGTGGTTTCAAGAGGAGTGTCAGCTCAGTCAGAGCCATCAAGGATGGGGGGGATCTCAATTTGGTGGTTATGGTGGTAGGGATGGGTCATCTTCTAGGAAAATCTAGTTTTGGTTACAACCATAGACTATCAGTCATCCTTAGGCAGAAACTATAAATCTCCATCTAGTGGATGAGGCACGAGTAGGATCATTGGCGGAACCGTCGACAGTTTGAGGTACTATTTTGATTTAATCTTCTATGTCTATTGATATTTCTTATACTAGTGCCTCTATTTCATTATATTTTACCCATTTTTGTACATGCTGAATTTATCATCTGATTTATTGAATTTTTCAATGGATTTGCTGATGTCGTTGGGATAGAAAAATGATCAATGTCTCGGGTGCCCATCGTGTGTGCTTTTTATGTCAGGCGTTGAGATGGAGTGGGAACTATTGCTCCTATATATGGATTTTTTTGACATAATACTTGTCATGGATTGGCTATTACACATCCAGGAACACATTAATTGCTATAGGAAGCAACTTAGTTTCACGACACCTAATTGGAGTCGTTAGGTTTTTCATGGGGAATGAGATCAATAGTTGAATCGGGCGGGACCTCCACTCCTAGAGTTGGAAGATCTTGTTTTTCAATAATTGTTTCTTGTGATAGAGGATGATGTTAATTCTCTAAACACTGCTCTATCTCATGCAGTTGATGATTTCTTGGAGGTATTTTCAGATGATTTTATAGGTTTGACACCATAATAGGATGTGGAGTTCTCGATGGATCGGGCGTCAGGAACATAGCTGATATCTTTTCCCCCATATCACGTGAAACCCACCATGTGAGGGATTAAATGTTACAGTTGGAAAACATATAATCTAGAAGATTTATTATCATAATCATCACTCCTTAGGCTACTCCACCTGTTGTTCGTGAAAAAGGATGAATGATCCCTCAAGTTGTGAAATTACTACTGGAATATGAATAAGGTAACAATCAATAAAAAATATTATTTTCCATGAATAGATGAATTTTTTTGATCAGTTTAAGTGGGAATGGTGATTTTCTAAAATCGACAACATTTGGGCTATTATCAACTAAGGGTGAAAGAGGCAGTTATCCCAAAGACAACCTTCTAAAATTGGTACGGCCACTTCGTATACTTGGTCATTCCCTTCTGATTGACCAATCCTCCAGCGGTCTTTATGGAACTCATGAATATGATGTACCATAAATATCTCAAATAATTTTTCGTGGTATTATTATATGACATCCTAGATTATTCAAGATCAAAGAGGGAACATGAGAATCACTTGGGGATTGTTCTGGGAACTTTGCGAGAGCATTGACTTTATGAAAAGATGTCCAAGTTCACTTTCTAGGTCAGGGAGGGAAAATTTCTGGGGCATGTGATCTTAGATTAGGGGGTTTAAGGGGACCCCGAGAGGATCAGTGTGGATATGTGATAGGATCTACTGAAGAACGTGTTTGAGTTTTGGATTTTCATCGTCCTGGCTAGTTATTACCGGCTCTTTGTTTGGGATTTCTCTCAGATTGCTCCACCAATGACCACGCCCACCTGGAAAGGGGTTCAGTTTCTATATGTCCCAGAATTTCAGGAATCCATCGAGGAACTGGAGAGGCGGATGACTACCACCCCACTTTTGATTTTTCCAGTTGCTGGAAAGGGGTATGAGGCGTATTGTGATACTTCAGGTATGGGTATTGGGTGCATGATTATGTAGGATGGTCAGGTGGTGGCGTGTGGGTCTCTCTAACACTGACCACATGAAAGTAATTACTCAACACATGACTCGATGTTATCCAATTTTATGCATAAATTAAAGACCTGTCATGACTACATATTTTAGAAGAAGTTTTTGGTCTACTCGGATCACAAAATCTTGGCCTATATCTTCTCGCAGAAGGATCACTACATGAGGTAGCATCGTTTGATGGAGTACTTGTTGGGGTTCGACATTGAAAAAGTCTATACCCCTGGAAAGGGAAGTGTGGTGGCCGACACCTTAAGCAGAAGAGTACCAGTGCATTATTTGAGGAAGAACAATGATGATTGGACTCTAACGGCACTCTTTTCATAGATGCATATGGATAACAAGGAGAAAAATGGGGGAGAATTTTTACATGTGTTTAGTTTAATCCTTCTATGGTGGATCTATTTCAGTGGGAACATCCTGGTGATGAGATTTTTCAGCGGTCAATTCTATTTCATCATGGTGGGGATACATCATCTGATAGGTCGTTGTCTCCCAAGGGCATCATGTGCTTCAAGGGCCATTCTATTATGTCGTTATCTCATTGGAAGGTGGTGATAAAGGATAGCCACCATTCTTAATGGGATGTCAATCTAGGTTCCACCAGGATGTATTATGATGTCCTTCATCCATTCTATGGCCTAGAATGAAATCATCATGAACATTGCGTTGAGATTCAACACAAGTCAGTAGGTGAAAGCAAAGCATCAAAGGCATTCTGGTTTTCTCCTACCATTACCCATTCCTACCTAGAAGTGGGACGAGATTTCCGTGGAAATTGTTGTTAGATTTCCTCAAACTCCTCGGGGTAAGAATTCTATTTGGGTGGTGATTTATCATCTGACCAAATCATCCCACTTTATTATGATCAGAGATACAACTAATGTGGATGAGTTGGGACGTTTATATATTTAGGAGGTGGTAAGGATCCCTGGTGTGTCATCAGTATTTGTCTTAGATAGAGACCCATGTTTCACTTATTTATTTTGGGAAGACCATAAGAAGGCCTTGGGGTCCCAGATTTTGGTGATCATGGCATACTGTCCCCAAATGGATGGTAAGATAGTGTGGGAGAATCATATTTTGGAGGACTGCTTTATGCATGTGTTCTGGACTTTATTGGTTCTTTGGATAGCCATTTGGGCATGTTTGTGTTTTCATATAATAATATATAACAATTCTCAAATTGAATGGATTATTTTGTGGCACTCTATTGTTGGAAATGTTGGTCCCCCTGTGTTGGGAATAGGTTGGTGAGACCACATTGCTTGGGCTGAGAATGGTGTAGGAGACATCTGATAAGGTCAAGTTGATATGGAATAACTTATTGATATCCCAGTGCCACTATAAATCATATGTTGACTAGAGGAATTGAGACCTAGATTTTTTTGAGGGTGACATGGTATTCATGAAAGTGTCCCCTCATCTAGGAAATCGTTGATAGGGAATGAAAGGGAAGCTCATGTCGCGGTATGCCAGACCTTTTGAGATCACTAAGTTTATTTTCAAGGTGGAATATAATTTGGCCTTACCTTCTCAGTAGACATTGATCCATGATTTCTTCCATGTCTCCTAGTTGAACAAATACAACCTGGATCCATCCAATGTACTAAATTGGGAGAAGTTAGATATAGACCCTGTTTTATTTTTTTAATGGCTGGTGCGAATATTTGACATCCAATAAAAGTTTCTTTAGGGAATGTTTATTCCATTGGTCTGGGTTATTTTTCTGTGTGGGAATGATAAACATGATACTTGGGATCAGATGTTTTGGGTTGAGAAGGAGTACCCATTCTTGTTTTATGACCAAGCATCATGTTGACGTTCCGGGGTAGAATGTCATTCATGGTGGGGAGAATTGACACATCCATGAAAGATTTTAAAGTTAAATTTCATTTTATTTCAATTATTTCTTTATTGTGGGGGTTTCCCACGCATTTTTTGAGGAAATGGTGAGCTTTCATGATTTTGGACTAAACTGAGAACCCATTTCCAGTTTAAAAAACCAATTGTTTTTCTTTTATAATACTTTCATTTTTTAACATTTTACACCCATTCCACTTCCAAAATGTCCTACCCTGACCTATTAACACCACAAAACCAATTAAGACCAATTATGAGTCAATAATCATGGTGTATTTTGTTCTCTAATTAAGTAGTTGGGATATCCTGGAAGCCCATTTCCAGTTTTCAGAAAATTGATTATTTAATGTATAATTCAATTTTTATAAATATTCAGTGATTCCATGTCTCACCCAATCCCACTGATCCCAGACACACCCCCATTCTCTTTTCCTGCTATTTTGAGTTCATATGCATTGCGAATTAGTGAAAAAACATCTTAGGCTTTCTCAAATCATCCATATTTGAAGAGGTAACTTTTTTCCTTTATAACTCCTTAAATTTTTTACACTATTTTCCCCATTTCAATTCTCAAATGACCTTATCATCCTTCTTGAAACCTAATATTAATTTGTTTCTATTTGAAAATTAATATACTAGCTTATTTGGGGCGATTTCTTAAATATCCCTCAAGTAAGTTGGTCTCCTTCTTTCTTCATTCAATTTTCATAGAGTCCCTTCCTTTTCCATGGGGTTTCTTCCCTTATTCTTGATGTTCCTTTTGTATATCAAGTATAGTTTTGAAATTAGGGTTTGATCTTGTGTTTCTTGGTTTATTCTTCTCGTTTTAGGCTTGACCTATGTACCTTCTGGTGTGGTGGTGGTGTGGATGAGTTCTCGCACAATGATTCAATGGTTTTGATTCTTATCATAGGTGATTCCATGGGTAATAAATGCTATATGAGTTAGCTCTTCTGAATTTCTATTTTTATCACACTTCAACTTCGTTATCATTGCTGTGAAATCTGGTTTTTGGGACGTTTGTGATGAAAATGATTTTTAGGAACCTATTTTGTGTTAAATTGGGTGTTTTGCATGTTTATTTTAGGTTATGCCAATTGGGGTAGTTTTATAACTCATGTAATGGGTTTATGGAAATGTTTTGGGTGCTTAATATTCTATTTTGTTAAATATGGTAATGCTAAAAGTGTTAAAATTGGTGTTATTAAGGTATTTTGTCTGCAAAACATTGTTATATTTTGTGAAATTATTTTATTGATATCCTAAAGGTTATTTTTGGTGGTGTAAGTGGCGAAAATCTTGTGTTGCTAATGTTTTTAGTTCTTTATGAACAACATTTTTTTATGTGATAATGGATTTTTTATCATGTGAATGTGGTTTTATCAGAAAGGGGGAAGCCCGAGTATCTAGGACGCAGATATGTACTAGTACACTAGTGATCTGGAGAGGTTTTATCATTGTTTCACTAAGAAAAATGGATAAAAAATCTAAAAAACTGTATTGAAGATTTTTGGAAACCACTAGGTTGCCTTTATGTTCCCTACTAGTGGCTCATGAAAGATAATGGATTTTTTCTATGGTTACTTTACACCAAGGTATGGATTACATGGGGCTCAATACTAACTTGTGCCTAGGGGTGTTCCTGAGATTAGTGAACATTGACTCTTTTTTATTAACTTTGGAATATGGTAGTTTTTGCTCAAAAATAAAGTATCGTACATGTTTTACATAAATGTGCTCACTCCTGGATAATTCCCTTTGAAAACTGTTTACATTTAAAAGTTGCATTCTTTAGAAATTATTTGCACAACATTATTTTTATCAAAACTAGCATGCTTTTTATCTTGTATTGTTTACTATTTGAAATATCTTAGTGGAATACTATTGGGATTTGGCTGAAACCCTACATACACCCCTTGGGTGTATGTAGACGTGGTAATATTTGACATAGGTAAACTCAACGCCTTGGGTGATAATGGTTTGGGTTTTTAGCTCCATTCCATGGTGTAGTGTTTTAAAGACAACATGTGGGTGTTGTCCGATTTTCCTGTGGAGTCCTTGGGGCTATTATTTTGTGACTCTTATGTGTATTTAGACCTCTAGTTTTATGTTAAAACCTATTTATTCAGTTTTTCATTTTGTTTATATCTTTTTTGGCCGGATTTTTCAGATTCAGTTTATCGATTGTTTTGAATGTTTCATCTATCCATACTTAGATAAATCATTCCCAAACATAAATATATGTTACCCAGACACTCGTTCCATCCTATGGGGATTGGAAACACCCATTGAGACTTTTCACGGGCCGGGTTGGGTGCCATTTTTGATGGCAACCATATTTGGTTCGTGACAATTATAGCAATTAGAATTGGTATTTTGGTGAGACCAGAAAGTAAAAAAAATGGGGAAGAGGCTTGGAAAAAAATTGGACAGAATTTATAAAGTATACAAGTCTTAGAATGTGTTAATAGAATATGTGGTGAGGGGTGGTATTTAAAGGGATAGGAGAGAGTTGTTTTTTATTATATTCATTTTTATATTATTTTGGATCAAGAATATCAATAGTATAGATCTTTATCACTAAATACATAAAATAATGAAGGATAGTTGATTATAATGGTTCTTACGTCATATACACATCATCCATGGAACAAAATTCATGTTCATATCATATACTATAAATTATCGTATTTCACTATTCACAAAAAAATCCCTTATTTTTTAAAAATCCAAAAATTTCACCCTAATTTTTTTATGTGTAGACTCCATGAATGGTCTCCATTGTAAGAAAATAATTATATAAATATGAGAAAATTATTTTTTATATAAAAGGTTCATTTATTCTAAATATATAAATTTTTATATTCTAGTTGATTTTAGGGACCTTTGAAAAATTAATTAAGGTCTCCAGAAATTATCATCTAATTATAAAATAAGTAAATATTTATTTATGAATCTATTTTATGAAAATATATTTTTTAAATCGTTATATGAATTAAAAAAATATAAATAAACATTTATATTTCACAACAATATTATTACATAATTTATCATTTTTAAAACATTTACTTACTTATACCATGAAATAGGTATGTTGAATTTTCATTTAATATTCCTAATTTATTAATTATTTCAAACATAAGGACACTATTCAAATGGATTGATTAATATTTCTAACATTCACTTCTGTACATGGATATTGCTAAAAAAATTAACTTTTTTATTAGTTATATTTAATTTTCTAACCGCTAATTATTTTTAGGTTCTTTTTGTAGTATTTTAATATTTTAGGTATTTTATAGTTTTTAGTTAATTTTATACTAATTATAGTTATTTAATTTTTTTAGCTTTTATTTTTTTAATTAATATTATTTACTATTGTTATTATTTTTTTATTAATTAATTATATTAGTTTAACTTGTAAATGTAATATATGTATAACTCATATTATTATTTATTTTTTACATATTAATATTATTACTATTATTATTTTATTTAACTTTTAGATAACTAGATTTTTAATTTCTAATGTTTTAATTTTATTTTTAAGCATTGAGGGGCATGGAGTCATTTGATGCACATGGATTAACATTATCTCTTGCAGATCATATGAGTTATATTTCAGGCTAACCAAATTCATTACATCAATTTTTATAAATTAATATATAATCATTTTGGTTCTAACAATGAGTACATTGGTGGTCATTATGCATTAACCCTTGATTTTGGGGATACCTATGAAAGTAATGATCCATTACTATAGGATATATCGAGTTTTCTATATGACCTTTTTTCACAGATATGTTACAGTGTACATGGTACTTGTGTACCATTCTTTTTTTTGTCTTGCATTTTTTTCATTGGGTTTTAGAGTTAATACTCATCAGTTTTTATGTCCATCCTTTTTGAGTGAGTTGTGTCCCTTTAAAAAATTAAAACATTGTATTATCATCTTCATGGGGACAAGAAATGTTTTATGTGTGGGGGATAAAGCATTTGAGGGATACATTTGATTGAAATTTATCATGCATTTATTTAAAGATTCAACCCTCATTTTTACCAAAAAGATGTGAATTTCTTTCTACCCACTCTCCTGCAGCCTCCGAGACATTTGAAACCCATGTAAAGTCCTTGCGATTAGTGCATTTTTTTTAATTCCACTAGTGGATATGTTAAAATCCAAGAAAGCATATGGAAATAATGCATGTTCATAACAATTGAGCATATATTTGATCAAATATTTTGAGAGATAAGAGTAATTGAGATGTAGGCCACATGATACATGATAGCACATACTTGTATTGGAAAGAATGCGAGTAGAAGAAAAATAGTTTTTCATAATTGGAATTTTAAATGAATATTGGTATTTTGTGTGGAATAAGTGATTGAAAATTTTTGGTCTTGTAATTTTGATGTTTTCATTTTTTTTGAGTCCACTTGTGTTTTCTTTCTGATTGTTTTTCCGAGGAGTGAAGAAGTTTGATTTGGTGGGGATTTTATGTACATGAATTTTGATAAATTTTTTTATTGTTTTTAGTTAATTTAATATTAATATTAATATTAATTTTTATTTTTATTTTTAGATTTTATTGTTTGTTTAACTAATATTAGTTATTATTGTTAATATTAGTTTATTAAATAATTATTTTAATTTAACATGTAAATTAAATATATATTTATATATATATAAATTTTCTTATTATTTCTATTTTTCTAATAATTATTATTACTATTATTATTTCATTAAACATTTAGATAACTGGAATTTTAATTTTTAATGTTTTAATTTGATTTTTTAATTTTGAATATTAAATTTTTTTGTTTTCATTTCTGTTTTATTTTGTCATTTTTCTTTTCTCCTTTTATCTCTCTTGTTGACCCTCTACCCACTTCCCCATATTTCTCACCCACCACCCTCTCTTTCTCTCTCCAATCACCACCCCCCCCCATTTCCTCTCCAACTTTTCACCTTCCTTCCCTTACTCACCTATCACCCCCTATTTCCCCATGCTCACTACCCACTACCACCTCCCCCTTCTAATCCGCCGCCCTCATTCCCCAATCACACCCCCTTACCCTGGTCTCCATTACCCTACTAGACCCCCATACCTCTTCCCCACTCCCCTCCACTCCCTCCTCCCCCTTCTCTAACCTGGTCGCATAAGTAACCTCACTTTGCTTCTTTCTCGCTCCCACTTCTCATCCAGTCACCTCACCCCTATTAATGTAGGTTTCCCTCCTTCTCCACTACCTAACAAGATCCCCCCTCCCCTCTCACCCAGCTCTCCCTCTCTCACCAAGACGCCCAGGGCATCTGGCCTCCCTCACTCCTACATTCCCTCTGGATGTCTACCCCACATTCACTATCCTTTTATGCCTCTCCCCAACATGCCCTGCTCATCCTCCCTGCTCTCACTTGTTGCACACTATCCACCACAGCAACGAGAAGCCACCACTATCTGAGAAGCCTCCATGGATCCACATCACCACCCTAAGGTGTGTCTCTCTCGCTCATGATGCCTCTTCATAGGAGTTGACCAACCATCGCTTCATCGCCAAAATCCTCCTTTCTGTTGGGTGTGAAGTAGGTTTCCAATGTCATCACGTTCTGAGGGTGTAGTAAGAGTTTGAAGGAAAAATATTGTGGTGCGTGGAGAAATTAAATACTGAAAATATTGTTTTTCTGGTAATGCGGTTTTATTTCACATAACTTATCATTTTATTACCACGTTTATTCATTCAATTATGATGTTGGGGTAATTTTATTAGTGTCAGTATTTTGGTTAAGTAATTAAAGTTATTGCACATGCCATGTGATGTTTCTATTTAGTGATTAATTGTCAATTAAATTTATTATAATTGAATGCTTACTTGTTTAAATTATTTTTTCATTGAATTAACTGCTGAAATTGAAACTGGAAATTTTAATAAATAAGTCAATTTAGTGGGTATAAGAACGTAAACTATATTGACAGATTGTGAGTGAAAATTGGTGGTACAACATTGTGAGAAACATGTTGAGTCATTTCTCTAGGTAGTTCATACTTGAATGAGTTCACTAATTTATTTATTTCACTATAGAACTGGACCTTAAATAAATTAGTAGATATAAAATGATCATCTAAAAAATGTATATATTTTTGTAACTTGTGATAATTAGGTAGAATAAATATTTAATCAAATAAAAGAATATTTTTCAGGCATGTGTTGTAATTTAATTGTGACATCAGCATCCCCAACAAATTTGGTTGATTTAGAGTTATTCCCCATTTTTAACTTCATTTTACATTATTTCTTTCACCTTCTCATCTTTTAGTTTAATTAAAATAATAAAAAAACAAAAAATAGGAATTCCCTCAACTTTTTTCTGACTAAACACTATCCAAATAAAATTTAGTGACCAATATTTCATGTTCAATATAGTTTGACACTCCTCGCCACTTTTACAGTAGCCAATTGGTATGAAAGGTTTTCATGTTGGACGTGTTGTGATGCGTGTAACAAATTTTTGGTGCCATTTCCAGGAGGAATACTCACATCTAGCATTAAGAAAATTTCAAGTATGCCTTTCTTTAGGGATTGTTAACCTAAATAGTGAACACTCATAATTCGAATCCCTCAAAGAATGACCCACCCCTTGATCCAAAACATGAATATCAAAGAAAAGAGAAAAAAATAGGTACCTCCTCCGAAAATCCAATGCATCAACTAGAGTAAAGCATTGAACCTCACATTATAACTCTTACTAGTGCACAAGTACACCAACTTCTCCAAAACCAACCTAGTAATCAAAGTCCTAGGACTAATATGAGATAAGAGTAGTGACCCAACACAGTTGGAGTTATCTCAGGAATAACAAGACCAATAATTCATACGACACACTTTGAATTGATTCCATCCATGATCAACCTACTCTAACAGCATGAAAAAATACATGTATTGAGGATGAAGACCCTTATATGCACGTGAACGGATTTCATGAAGTATGTGACATATTTAAATATAATGGAGTGACCGATAATGCATTGATCATGTGGCTGTTTCCATTATCATTGCAAGGAAAAGAAAAGGACCGGTTGGAATGTCTGGACCCATAAACTGTTTTCACATGGAAAGTGCTGAGATGAAAATTTATTGATCGGTATTACACAAGAGATAAATCTTTGATAAAAAATAGAGGCATCAACTCCTTTCTTCAAAGAGAATATGAATCATTAGGAGAATCATGGGAAAGATTCAAGTCCATGTTAAGATGTTGTCCTCCTCATGGGATGATGTTGGAAAACTAGTTGTATGCTTTCTACTATGGACATAAACCCGAGAGTAAGTCGGTAATCAACATAGCTACTGGAAATGCGTTCATAGAAATGGATCCTAAGGATCTATACATATTAATTCAAATCCTACATGAACACGGTTTCCAGTGGATAGAATACTTTTCAAGAAGAAAGGTAGGAGTTCATCAATTTTAATCTCATACATTCATGGTTTTTCATGTTGAAGCTCTCAACAAGAGGATTGAGAACATGTCAGTAAACCTTCCTAATCCAGTCCATGTTGATCAAGATGAACACTTTCCACACTTTGTTGGTCCTCAGGATTATGTCATGTGTCTATAATACACTTCTAAACCAAGATGTCTGATGATAAATTATATAGTTACAATATAAAAAATTATGCATTCAATTACAACACACACTGGAAAATCAATGCAAAAAATCAAGGTTGGAAGGAACTGGTGGCTACACAGCCAATGAACCAGAACATGGATCCACCTGGGTTCCCAGACCAACCTATTTTCAGACCCACTATGCAATCACAAGATCTAGGATCTTAGTAGAAACACCAATCACCATTCAATCAGCAATAACAATACAAAGATAAAAAAGAAAACAACAGACTATTACACTACTCCAATACAAGGTCAAAAATATTGGGGAGAAATTATAGAAATGTTGATGATGTCTAATCAATCACATTTTGACTCCCAACTTATGGAAACCAAAAACATATAGGAATCTAGGTGCAACATTGAAAATAAAGTCGGTTAGTTAGCTGGACAAATGAAAATATAACATCATGTAACTCAAATCAGTAACACAAGAGTTAACCGAATAGATAAAGAAAAAATCATCACATTTTGAAGTGGCACACAGTTACCCGAGCACCAAATGCCCGATGTTCAACCAATAGTTGAGATTCCTACACCTTCCACTAATAATTCCGACTCAAAAAACAAATCATAAAACTTGAATCTAAAGAGGAGGAAGATCAAAAAACATTATAAAATTGAGAATGCAAGAAAAGAAAAGGAAAACGAGGAACTCAATGAAATAGTGAAATCCCACATACCACCTCCTCCATTTCCATAAAGACTAAAGCAATTAAATTTTGATGTTAAATTTTCAAAATACATTGACTTGTTCAGAATTCTTCAAATAAACATTCCTTTTGGGGAAGCCATCACATAAATACCCCACTATGATAAATATATCATGGAGATTCTATCGAAAAGTAGACTGCTAGATGATGTGGGAATAATCCTAATGCACAAGGAATATTCAGTGCTTAAACCCAGATCCATAACTCCAAAACTAAGTGACCCTAGTAGTTTCACTATTCCTTTCAATATTTTAGGATTTTAATTTGGATGTTCTTTGTGTGACCTCAGAGCTAGTGAAAATCTCATGCCATTTAGAGTCCTTGTAGAAATGGGCATCACAGAATTAAATCCAATTAGGGTCGCCTAGAAAATGGTTGAGTGATCAGTGAAGCATCCTCGATGGATTCTAGAGGACGTACTTGTCAAGGTTGATAAATATTACTTCCCTGTTGATTTCATTGTCCACGATATGGAATAAGATAAGGACGTCCCACACATTCATGGGAGACAATTCGTAGAAACATGCAGAGCATTGGATGATGTCCACGAGGGGAAATTAAATTTTAGAATTAGGGATAAGAACATAACATTTGATTCCCTAAAGTTTATGGAAAAATCCTCTACAGAGGACTGCCATTCCATGGATATAATTGAAGAATGGGAAGAGTTAGAAAGTGATGCACTGGATCTCAAGGATTTATAAAAAGAAAATAAAGAGTTTGTTGAATCAACTGAGGTAGTGGAATTCATGATAAACATAGTCGAACCATTATATAGACATTAATTCACATCACTAACTCTATCTCTTAAAAATACTCCAACACATGATCTTTAACCACTTCCATCAAACCTGAAATATAGTTATATGGGTGATTTAAACACCTTAACAGTATTTATAAATGCCAATATATTGAGTGAACAAAAAAAATTCCTCATTATCCTATCGCAAAGGAAGCTAGAAATATGTTGTATGATTGCTAATTTATAAGGTATATGTCCTGCCATCTACACTCAAAAAATACATATGGAAGATAATTAAAATACTTGTAGGCAACCACAAAGACTCTTATCACCTCCCATTAAATAAGTAGTCGTGAAAGAAGTCATTAATATTCTTGATGATAGTTTAATATTTCCTATCTCTAATAGTTTATGGGTTATCCCCTTATAAGTGGTACTTAAAAAGAGTGGAACCATAGTAGTTGAGAACAATAATGGATAATTTATAACCATAAGAACTATGACTAGAGGGGCAGTGTCCACTAACTATCGAAAATTTAATGATGCCATAAGGAAATATCCCTTGCCATTACCCATTATTAATCATCTACTTGAACAACTTGTAGGAAGTGATTACTATTTTTTTCTGGATGGATACTTAGGAAATAATCACATAGTGGTGACACCATACGATCAAGTAAGAAGTGTGTTCACTTGTACATATGGTACATTTTTTTTATTGGATATTTTCGTTTGGAATGTTCAATGTGCCAACAAGATTTCAATTTTACATGATGGCAATGTTCCATGACATGATTGAAGAGTTCTTTGTAATATTTTTGGATGAAGTCTCTATTTATGAGGAATCTTTTGATGACTATCTGGAACATTTGGATAATGTTTTTGGAAGAAGCGAAGAAAAGAATATGGAGCTCAATTGGGAAAATTCACACTTCATGGTACAAAGAGAAGTAGTATTAGGTCACCAAATTTCAAAGAAAGGCATTGAAGTTGACTCTTCCAAGATCATTACAGTCTTTGAGTTACCCATTACTACTTCAGGTCATTCAATTCAAGGTTTTCATGGGAATGTCAGATTCTACTAAGGATTCATTAAGGATTTCTCTATTATTACGCATCCCCTTATGAAACTTTTTTTGAAAGAGTTCACATTCCACTTTGGTACTAAATTTCCGGAAGAAATTAAATTATTAAGGCATTGTTTAGTTGAATCCAATATAATGATTTCACCTGATTGGGGACATTCATTCGAGTTAATATGTGATGTTAATGACTGGGCAATTGGTGATGCCTTGGGATAATGAAAAGAAAGGATCTTTAGGCCAATCTATTATGCTATCCGCACATTGAATGAGTATTATCATAATTACTCAACAACTAAAAAAGTGCTTCTAGAAGTTGTCTTTTCATTTGATAAATTTTTATCCTATTAGTTGTTCTCCAAATTCATTGTCAATACGGATCACTCTTCCATGTGGTATCTGATGGCCAAGAATTATGGAAAACCTAGACTCATTAGATGGATATTGGTACTTATAAAATGTGACATTGCAGTCAAGGAAAAAAAGGTCATAGATAATGTTGTTATTGATCATTTATCATGCCTTGACCATGACACAATTGAAATCAATGTAGAACCAATAAATGAAACAATACCTATTGAAAAAATATAGGCCATTGAGATAATCACACCCTGGTATGATGATTTCATGAATTACATAGCTTAAGGTGTGATACACCCAGATTACTCAATGGATCAGAAGAAATGATTTTTTTAATGAAGCATTCCATTACTACTGGGATGATCCTTTAATTTTCAAATACTGTGAAGATGGAATGGTAAGAATATGCATCCCTGAAGAATAAGTGGACAATGTTTTGAACATGTGTCGTGCTTGAGAACCTGTAGGACACCATGGAATTCATTAAACAATTAGAAAATTGTTACAATGTGATTTTTACTTGCCTACCATGAATCATGATTTTTGTGATCTCATCACACTTTTCGACAAATTCCAATGAACTAGGGGTATAAGTCGGAAGCGCGGAATACAAAAACATTGAATTATATGAATTGATATTTTTGAAATATGGAGAATGGACATCATGGTTCCATATCCTAGATATTTTGGGAAATCATATATCATTGTGTGTGTGGACTATGTGTCAAAATTGGTGGAATCTGAAACATATTAAAAAAATACTTCTTGATTCGACATCAAATTTTTAATGCGAAACATTTTTACCCAGTTCGGAATTCCAAGGCTCATCCTCAGTGACCATGGTAACCACTTCAATAATGTATTGATTCTAAACCTAATGAATCACCTTGGATGCCACCACTACATGAGCACCCCATACCATCCACAAACCAATGGCCAAGCTGAGGGTTCAAATAGTGAAATTAAAGGAATTTTGGAGAAAAATATAAATACATATAGGAAGGATTGGGTTTCCATACTTGATGATGCACTTTGGGCCTATAGGACTACATAAAAGACATCTATTGGAATGTCCTTGTATCACTTGGTCTTAGTAAAAACCTTCCACTTACCTATAGAACTGGTTCATAATGCATATTGGGATGGGAAGAAAATTTATTTTGATTTGAAAACATCCCAAGGGAAGAGTTTTTCTATAGATGAATGAACTAGACTAGATAAGGAGAGAGTCGTATGACAATTATTTGATCTACAAAGAGAAAACTCAAGCCTGGACTGACAAATGGTTCCATGAATGAAATTTTTCTATTAGAGACAATTTTATCCTCTTCAACTCATGACTTCAGATCATTATAGGAAAGCCCACGTCAAAGTTTTCAGGTCCTTACACTATCACAATTGTTTATCAATATGGTGATGTTGGAATTTATGATGGGAATATGCCTCCATTAAAATATAATGATCAATTCCTCAAACTTTAATACACTTTAGATACAATATGCATCATTGAGGAATTCCAATTACAATGAGAAGTTATCTGTCTAGATAAAGACGTTAAACATAGAAATTATCAGGAGGCAACCCAACTACTTATTCCTTCCTTGGTCTATGTTTTCTTACACTATCTCTATATCTCTATCTCTTTTTGTGGATGTAGCTAAAACAAAAATTTCTAGCTCTTCTGACTCTTCCATGGTCATCGATGTGCATGTTTTGTCTCCATCTATCTTCGTAAGATGGATGAATTGGCATCTGGCTAATGTAAAGTCCTAGCTTGAGGATATTTCATTAGAGATCTATTATCACCATCTTCCACCGCCACACTGAGCACAAATTCTATTCCTTCTATACCATATTCACTCTCACTATACTCTGGAAGTGGTTAATCTCATTAAGAGTCCCCATGTTCTCAATGACACAACCACCAGTTCATGAAATAGGAAGATGAGTTCTGATCTGATAGACAAAGTTGTTATACTTTTTTCTATCCATCTGTCTGAAGATGTGAAACATATCACTTGTTGAGAGGCAACCCATGTTATTGTTTTTCATATTTTTCTTTTATTTGTTCCATTTTTTTGATAAAATAAAACATGGAATGTGTGAAAATTTTTATCTACTCTTGATATTTTATTGCACTTGTCGTTCTCCCACATATCTTCTTCCATTTGTATAATCCTTGGTGTTATAATTATGATATGATGTAGTTATGTGTTTCCCTTTTGTAGATTTTATAGGTGCATCATTTTTGGAGCTTCATCCAATACTGACAGCATCACGATGTATATCGGCTCATACCTAGGGATGTGTTTTTTCCCAAATTTTATGCTTCCAAACACACCATGTAAAAAATATAACATTCATGTCATTGATGAAGCCACATGAAATCCACAAAATTTTTTGTTGTAACACAATCGGGGGCATACCACTTGTGTCCCTAGGTGGTTTGATCCTCTGATTCTTGTTTGGATTACTTTGTTCTTTGATCTCACAAAATAAATGATTGCTGATATTATTTCATGCATCAAAAATATTATTCAAAAACATGTTTATTTTTGTGAAACCTATTTTCCATTATGATTATCAATGATGTACATCATTTTATTTCCATACCTTTGAGGATTATTACCCCCATTTACATCATCTTCAATTTCTCATTTCTGGATGAAATATTGACGATGTAATGTCTTCTAGAACATTCCATATTTTTCTATCAATGTGATAGGAATTCTCAAAGTTCCATTAAAATTTCTAAGACATCTGTTTTATATTTTTTCTCTATTGACCCACAGAGCCACCCCTATATTTTCTCCATCATATAGCCCTTATAAGCCATGAATTATATATTTAGGATGATCCCTCAGCTGATACCCTTACCTACCTATTTCTTGAATTTTTTAATTATAAATTTCAACCTATTTATGGGGAGAGATTTACTCCTAGAGAGGGTTATTTGAGGGGCATGATTCATTTTATGCACATGGATTCAAATTATCTTATCGAGATCATATGAGTAATTTTTCACGGTAGCCACATTCATTACATGTATTTAGACTGAATGTCCTAAGGCCTTCTTTTTTATTTTATTATGGATTTATAATACCCCTTTTAAGGGTTGAAGGGGAACCCGTACATGACCTGTAGGCCCATGGCACAAGGCCCAACAAACCTGAAATACATGACCTGAAGGCCTAGAGGCATACCATGCCCAATACATGACCCGTAGGCCCAGCCCACTTGAACTGCCCCTCCCCATCTTTCTTCATCATTGATCACCTAGCTCCCCACCTAACATTGCTAATCAGCTAGCATTGCCCCGTACAAAGCTTCACGGTGCCTGGTCACGATGGGAGCTACCGTACCCTCTCATTCTTCCAATCTGGTTAGCTCTACATCTGGTGGATGCTACTCCTATTTCTCTGATCCTCTTTTGGGGCATGTTCTGTGTGAACTGGGCTACTCCATGGTCTACGTGACCCGAAGGCCCTAGGTCCTGAAGGCCTTTGATGCACTGAAGGCCCTGGAGACCCGTAGGCCTAAACCGGTGGCCCGAAGGCCCAGACATTACATGTATTTTGATATAGGAATATAAAATACATTTTGTTCCAAAAATAAGTAAATTGGTTGTCATTATTCAAATAAACATCGCTTTTGGGGATGCCTTTGAAAGTGATGATCCATTACTCCAGAAGCGAGGGAGTTTTCTATATGACCTACATTCATTGATATGTTTCTGGGTACACACTACAAGTGTTCCATTATTTGGAATTTGTTTCTGACATTTATTTCATGGGGTTTTTTAGTTGATACTCATTTTTTTTCTATCCATCCTTTTTGGGTGAGCTGTGTACCTTTTAAAAGAGTCTAATGTTGTATTATCATATGCTTGTGGAAAAGAAATGTTTTATGTGTAGGGGTCCAAGAGTTTGAGGGAGACATTTGAATTGAAATTTATCAGGCATTTATTTCTATAATCAACCATAATTTTAACCAAAAAGATGTAAAAAAAATTACCCACTGTCCCATAGCCTCAGAGACATTTGAACCTCTTGTAATGTCCTTGATATTGATACATGATTTTGATTTCCACTAGTGGAGTTGTGAAATTAATGGAAATCTTACGGTAAGCATGCGTGGGTATAATAATTCAGCATAGCATTGATCAAAAATTTTGAGAGATAAGAGTGATGGTGAGGTAGTTCACATGATACATGAGTTCACGTACTTGTTTTGGAAATAATGCGAGTGGAAGAAAAATTATTTTTGAAAATTGGAAAATTAAATTAAGCATGACATTTTGTAGGAAAAAGTTATTGAAAACTTTTGAACATTTAATTTTGATGGTTTTGATTTGTCTACGGACCAATCTGTGTTTTCATTCATATTTTTTCCCATGAGTGAAAATGTTTATGTGTGGGGGATTTGATTTACATGGATTTTGAGAACATTTCTTATAATTTTTTTATTAGTTTTAGTAGATTTTCTATCCGCTTCTTGTGTTTTTAAGATGTTTTTGTAGTATTTTAGTATTTTCATTGTTTTTATAGTTTTTAATTAATTTTATATTAATATTAGTTATTTAAGTTTATTTTTATTTTTAGATTTATATATTAGTTTAATTAATATAAGTTATTATTATTATTATTAGTTTATTAATTAATTATATTAATTTAAATTGTAAATATTATATATATATAAGTCTTCCTATTATTTTTTTACAAATTATTATTATTACATTTATTATTTTATTTATCTTTAATATAACTAGATATTTAATTTTTGAAGTCTGAATTTGATTTTTAAATTTTAAATTTTATTTTTATTTTTTGTTTTATTTTTTTTTCTTTCATTTTCCCATATCTCTCATGTTGACCCTCTCCACACATCCCCATTTTTCTCACCCAATTCCCACCCTTTATCTATCAAATCAGCCCCCCACTATTTCCTCTCCACCCGATATCACTCCTTCCATCACTCACATGCCACCGTCATATCCCCCATACTCACTAACCCCCCCCCCCCTTCTCATTCTCGGCCCACATTCCCCATGTCACACCCCATGACCCCGCTCCCCATTCCCCCACCACATCCCCATCTCCCTACCTCACTCCCCTCCTCTACCTCCTCTACCCTGCTCTAACCTGCTCACCCTTCGCCACCCCCACCACACCGCTCCTCTCTTGGTCACCATTCGCATCCATCTGCCTCACCCATCTCTCCCCATGCCTCCCTACTTCTCCCCTACATAACAAACTCCCCCCCTCTCACCTCGCCCGCCCTCTTTCACCCAGATGCCATGGCCAGCCATCTTCCGTCACTTCTACACACCCTTTGGCAGACTACCCCACCTCTCCCCCTACATGCCAAGCACCCCCTCCCAGATATCACATGCAGTGCACCATCCACCAGAGTAAGGACCACCCATCGCCATCCGAGCAGTCTCCGTACATACACATGACCACCCTAATTTATGTCTCTCTCTCTCAAGATGCCTCTTCATCATTCCACACATGCATCCAACCAACCTCCACTACATCTCAAACATCCCCCATTCTGGTGGGCGTACATTTGGTGTGAGACGTCATCACATGTCAATGGTGTAGTCATAGATCGAAGGATAGTGATTGTTGTGCACAGCAAAAGTAAAGATTGACACGATAATTTGTCTGCTAATGCGGTTTTGTATCACATAAATTATCATTTTATTACCTCTTTTATTCATTTAGTGATGAGTTCAGGGAAATTTATTAGTTTCAGGTTGTTGGTCGAGTAATTAATGTTATTGTGCATGCCATGTTCTATTTATTTTTTTGATTAATTGTCAATTAAATATATTTTAATTTAATGTTTACCTAATTAAATTATTTCATCACTAAATTAATTTCTCAAATTGAAGAAGTCCTTATTAATAAATAAGTCAAATTGACGGGTCTGAGAAGGTAAACTGTGTTGATCGATTGTGAGTAAAAATTGGTGGTACAACATTGGAAGAAACGGGATGAGTCATTTCACCAGGTAGTTCAGTACATCAAAGAGTCCCTTAATTTATTTATAACCCTACAGAACGCGACCTTGAATAAAATAGGAGATTTAAAATGAGCATCTAAAAATGATTATATTTTTAGAACTAGATATTATTAGGGAGAATAAATATTTAGTCACATAAAATAATACTTTTCATGGTTGCGTAGTAATTTAATACCGACATAAGAATTCTGGGCCAATTTGGTTGATTAAGATTTTCTCATAATTTTTAACTGAATTTTACTTCATTTCTTTCACCTTATAATATTATAGTTTAATTAAAATAATAAAAAAAACACAAAATAGGAATTCCCTCATCTTTTTTCTATCTATACATTACCCAACGAAATATTTTTATTGAACTAGATTTCATGATCTCTAGGGTGTAATCCTGCTCAACACTTTTATAGTTACCAGTTGGTTATAAAACATTTCAAATTAGATGTGTTGTAATGCATGTACCAGTCACAATGACATTCCAAAGGTCACGTTACAATTCAAATGGTCATATTTCCAGTGATCATAATGGTTTACTAATTCTTGTAAATGCCTCTCAATACACTCATCAGTCACTTATAATTTATCCCAAGGATATATATACATTCATATTTAAAATGGTTATTTTATTATTAACATTACATTCTATTTCTACATCTATTTTTGTCTGCACGGTCATTCTAGTGGATAAAGAAGATCCAAATTTTTCTATTCTTATTTTATATTTGTTACCTTGCTGTAACATTTAGGATTATCATTGGTTTTATTAATGACTAAATCATAATTATTCATTTACGAGAATAATAATTTATGGTTTTTTTATTGGATGTTTCATATTTATACTACATGAAATATTTATTAGAAGGTAATCTCCATTTATAAAATAATGGTTCAAGACAACAAAACCCTTTGGTTTTCAATGTATATTCGGATCTATATGTAGATAAAGGATGGATCAATTCATGGGAAAACATATTTTAATTCATGGCATGTTCAAAATATAAAAATCTAACTATAACTATTTATCATTTTGAAGGTGAAGTGTATCAATAATAGTCATTGGTTAATAATAACATATTGAAATATGATCTTTATTCTATGGAATGATATACATTTCAGAATATTTTTCTTGAAAAGAAAATTCCCTATGTTTTATTGACTCAAAATAGAGTGATAATTTTTTGGATGTGAGGAAAGAGAAGAGGATTCAGTAGCTGTGTGTGGTGTAAATTTTATAAGACATTCTAGTTACACAATGAATTGTATTTGGGACCTTAATATAAAAATTAATAGATATGACTAGATATTAATACCATTTTTATGATATATAATTAACCTATTTGGAATTTAAATATTATGTGATTATTTTGGTCTGTGTTGAGAATGTTGAGATGGAGTCTGAAAACACATCTATTCATTGAGATGAAAAGCGTAAGAAGTTATCATTTTGGAATGATATATAGAGGAAATAAACTATGGAATCTAGTTATGACCCCTAACATGTTCCAAGTGTTGTAAAAAATATTTCATGGAATGTTTTATTGTATTTGAATGTGCTAATTATGTGTTATGTTTATTCATTATGGTTGTGAATGAAAAGATACAAGTCCTGAACATTCCAATAATGGGATAAGTGATAACCAGCCAATGGTGAGATGTTTTAAATTTAATTGTATGGGGAATTATCAAAATGTCCATCCAATGATAGTAAAATCAAGAGAAAAGCATCAATAATGAAAGATAAATAGTGTGGAAACATTATTTTCAACTACTATTAATGATGTTAGTCCATCTAATGAAGTGATGATATGTATTTTAATTGGTTATTTGAATTATGTTGATTCTTAGTTTGACTCTTTATATTTACATTCCTTTATTTGTAATAACATTTCAAGATAAACTAATACATCACTATAAAACTCTAATTTTTATGTGAAATATTTATCTTTAAATAATTTCTTTACTTTATATCTTACGTTACGGACAAGATTTATTTTAAACGAGTTGTGTAACATTATTAAAATATAATGAGTCCATTATCGCCTTCTAATTGGAATAAAGTGTGTGAATGTAAAAAACTAAATTTTGAATAATATATGTTTTAAACATTTATAAATTTAATTCATTATTTATCAAATTACTCATATTTTAAAAAAATATTTGAAAATAAAAGTGATGTTTTTCTGAATATTTTTTTTAATGTGAAAAATGTATTTTATCTAAAAAATAAAATTAATCCTTATTGGTAAATTATTTTTTTAAATTTAAATATTATTTTATAGATCAAATATTTTAAACATTCAAAAAATATTTTTCTAGGTATTGGATAAGAATAAATCAGGTTTTAGGTTAAGTTTATATTTATCTAAATAGACGATTTCTCACCATTTTCAAACATAAATAAAAATTAAATTATTGAATTTATAGTTATTAAATTACACAAAATGAATTATATATTCTCAATCTGAATCTTCAAATTTGGTAAATGGGACCATTTTATATTTGGTCCATATAAATTGTAACCATAGTAAAATTTATCACATTAGTAAATGGTAAATCGGGTTTACAAAGAATCAAAATAAGTTATCAAGATATAATTTTTCATCATAATTCTCTATGGATGATTTTAATTTCACACTTATCTCAATTAGGTGTAAATTTTATTTTTTAATGGATACTTGTTTGTTAATATGACTTATATACTATTTCAATCCATGAAATTTTCAAAATTACACACACTATGTTTTAAATATCCTTTTTATTTTCAAATAGGGATAATTGTTATGAATGAATAATAATATTAATTTTTTGAAAACTGAAATTATATTAATAATTTTATTTTATTTATAATTTTTAGGTATTATATAATTAAATTTAATTCATACACAATGCCAAAAGAGTATTTATTCAATTAATGGAAAAATAATATAAGATATGTCTTAAAATATAAAAATTGATATAATTTTAGTATGTAATAATTTTACCTAAATATATAGGTTAATATGACATTATATTGTTGGGTTAATGGGTTAAATTCATTCTATAAAAAATTATTTATGTATCTTAAGTTAAATAAAATGAATACTATCAAAATTGAAAATAAACATATTTTTTTCTAAATAATATTTTATTAAATTATTTAAAGATAATAAAAATAATGAAATACTACAAGGTGGATTTAATATAGTTTATAATTTCATATCATGGAAATTTATTGTCATGTTTTCAACTTATAACCAAAATTATAACCCTTTAATAATGAAAATTTTGTTACCACGGTGAAAATTAAACATGGTTAACTAACGGTTAATCAAAATGATAAGGTTTAAAATGGCACCAAAAATTATATAAATTATATTAAATTATGGTATTACAACACTATAAATTCTTATCTTAAAATAAATTAGAATTTACACACACATTTCATTAGAATTTAATTATTATAATTTATTATTTTGAGAAATCTAAAAGTTCCCCTCACATCAATTGAAAAAGGGATCCTCATACCTCGCTTATTTACAGAAAATTTATCCTTCTATCTCAAAAAATATCTAAAATTTTCCCTTATAATAATAACTAGAAAATTGATATATTTTATGTTCTTTTTAAAAGACAGTCACTTGAGTAGTTTAGAGGAAATCTAAATGAGTCATTTCAAAGAAGATGTAATTGTCTTACCCAATCACTCTTCTCTATACACTTATTTACCTAATATAAGTATATTTTATCAGTTAAAAAAGAGTAAATTCTGTTTCATAAATATTCTAAAATTTTATTATGATTATGAAAAAACCATTACACAACTTGTTCCCATCAAATGATAAGTGAAATTATCGCTCGTGTGTACATATGGCTTACCGTCTCCATGTAGCGACATAATTAATTTTTCATCTCCATCATTTATGGATGTTCAGAATCATGGTTTTAATATTAATATTTTAAATTTAGGGAAAAAACTATACTTTTATTATAAAAATTTTATATTTACCTTCATACCATCTAACCTATGGGAAATGATAACATCGGTTGTTGGTACATGTAGACTGCCAACTCCATCAAGAGATGTGATTCGTTTTTCATTTAAATTTTCATTGTATGGTTAGGATGATTAATCTTATTAATATATATGATATAAATGATATGGTAATTATAGTTATTTTTTAATTACTTTTACAATTTTATTCATTCTATCCGTTGAAAATTGAAAATAACATTCAGCCGTATGTATGGCCTACCATGTCTATGATTAGTGTAATTCTTTTTCGTATCTCTAGAATTTTTTATGACTCTAAAAATTCATGTAATTAATATAAATCATAACTAATATTCATTATATGATTTATCTAAGATAAAGATAAAGGTACCAGAACTACTGAACTGAGATACTCATGGTAAATTATAGTTAACACCCTAAAATGATGGTTTTAAAAAGTAATTACAGGTTAAAGGGTGTGTTGAAATCTTATAAAGTTCTCATTTATGAAAAATTTTATGTAATAGAGTTATAATAAATTTATTTTTATAATAATAGTTTTTATAGTGATTTCTATGCAAGGAAAACTCTTGGTAAGTGTTTTATGTAACAATCGTAGTGTTTATCGAGAAGGATTATAAATATTCCTATAATAATGAAATATTATTATCTACCTCAAAAGATAGTGATAAATTTTCATATCCTCTAGTAATTTATTGAAAATAAATTTTTTTCTTTCATTTCCCCCACCTTCTGTACTCAATATACAAGAAATGTTATTTTTATGGAAAAATAATCATTATACCTCTCTTCAATCGAAAAGGATTTTTATTTTATATCCATTAATATAAATATGTTTTAAAGAAGTTTTTTACTATTATAAAATTATTTTTAAATTTATTTTTTACCCATGTTTGACTTTTTACAAAATGGTCTCAAAGGAGTGTTCTCGTCATTTTCCAAAGGAGGTACTTTGTGATTTTTCTGAAAAAGTATAGAAGGAATTTTTTAACTTATAAGGTATGGAATAATTTTCTAACCATCCTAATTAAATTTTTCTTTAAATATTTATTTAAACCTTTATGTGGTACCTTTTAGAGAAAATTTATTCCTTTAAACATTCATATATTTTTTTATTATGTTATTTCAAAATATAAAGGTTTTTTCCTCACGAATGTTTTAATGATATTGTTGGGGTATTTCTATTCATCAATGAAAATAACTCTTGATTTCACTTAATATTTTATAAGGATATGATCCAAGGATATAATTATTATTATTTCCCTATATAGTTTCTGAATATGATGACACAATATTTATGAAGCCCCTTTATTTTCACATGTTTTGTTGTTATGAAGTTATAAAACGTCTATAGAACCCATTTAGTTTTCGTGTTTTATTAAAAATGAAATGTTTATAAAAATAAATATATTTCAAGGGTTTTGATATTAAGAATTATTTATGATATTTTGGAGCACATATTTATGATTTTCATTATGTGATGTGTGGGACCTTTATCTCCCTCAAATTCATTGGGTAATTATTGATGTCTCTTGAGATAAATAGGATTATAATAAGTATTGAACCTTGTTTAGTAAAGGAAAATATCTATTAAAATAGTATTGGGAGTGAAACATTAAAAATATTATAGTTGGGGGAGTGAAACCATTTAACTACTATTTTCTTAGAAAAGTGCCTTGTGTAACACCCCAAGGATTTACAAATAAATTTAATATTGAATGCATAAAACAAAGTCTATACAAAATAACACTTTCTTATAAATTATCCAATAAATAAAAATTCCCACTTCTAAGATTTGAATTTTAAAAATCTGACATAAATTGTTGCGTTCAATGTGATTTGTGGAGTCTGATAAAACAAAATAAATTTTTCGGGAATAGTAACATACCATTATGAATAGTAACTTACCCTTGTGAATAGTAACATGCCTTTATGAATTGTAATATACCCTTATGAATAGTAACCTCACCCATGGATATATAAAAATAATTTATGCACTTTATAAATGAAATAGAAAATTTTATAAATAATTGATTAAGTATTGGTATTTTTTTGAGTGATAAATTTTTAATTACAGTTTTAAATTGATAAATAGATTTAAAATTAATTTTCATAAAATATTTTTCTAAATAAATATTTTTTCCAATGATTTTGGTATGATTTTATGACAACATAACTAATTTTTTAAAGTATTTCAAAATCAATTTTAAATTTAAAATCTATATTTTTCAATTAAATATTGATTTTATTTAGAAATTAAATTTCACATATTTAGAAACTTATTTTGGATAAAATGGAATTCATTTTTTGGAATCTAATCATTTAAAAATAGTTATGGTTTATTTTTTGGATTTTTCGAAAATACTAGAATTTGAGTGAATAGTAAAATACTATAATTTATGATAAAAGCTAAATAAACAGTTTATTCAGTCATAAGTATTGTAAGGCTGATGTAAGAACACTTGATTGGAACTCACATTCACATATAACTATTCATGGTCATAAAAATAAATACTATTGCTGGTCTTGGGAAAAATAATAAATTAATTATTAAGATATTCAAAAATTACTCCCCTCTTCCACTGTAAAACCCGCCTCACTCCCTCTTCTCTTCTCTCTTATAATGCCTTGTGACTAGTCCAAATTCAATCCAAGTATCTCCCTAATATCCTCCCCCACTTTAATTATCACTTGGTCTCCTAAAAATACAAAATCCTCTCCCTAAAAAGTCTCTCAAAGAAGATTAATTCAAGAGGTAATTTTTCTTTTCAGTTCTTTTAATTTCTTTTCATGTTCCTTTATTTTCATTTTTATCATCACCTCTCGTCATCCAAATTTAATGAAGACTCCATTAATGTGCATTTAATTTTAATTTTTTATTATTTTAGATTAATTTATTATAATATATCTTTTACCCATCTTTTATAATAGTTTTAAAAACACCGTCTGATATGTGCTAATGTGCCACATTCAAGGAAATGGGTCTTCAATTTCTATTACAGTATACAATTATGGCCATGAAACCATTATTTTAGTTGAACCAGACTATAATATTTTTATTATGTGTCCTATATGGTTCTATAATTTTTTTACAAATTGTTTTTTATTATAAAGAAAATTGAGTTTGTTGTGTTCAAAGACCGCCAATTAACCCTAAAGGTATTGTTAAATAATTTATATAATGACTAATATTCACTCGATGTAACCAAATGAAATTTTCAATTATATAACCTTATGGATTTTCACTAATAAAATATAACTTCAATTACGGACAACCTTGCTCATTTTACACGATTCTCCGTTGATGTATATAAGTACATCGATCATGAAACAAACAAACTCAAATAATGAAATTGTACATCTTAACCATTCAAAAAGGCCATGAATGAACTTAATGTGGTTTTAATAAATCAATTAAATGAATATTATGTTCCATAATTATTAATTAATTAACCTAAATTTTATTATTCAAATCATTAAGATCAAGAGAAGAACACCATCAGACTTACGGTAAGGGATCCTCTCTCCCACTCTTATTTAAGAATCGCCCCAAAGCTGTGTCCTTTTTGTTTTAATTACTAATGATGGCGATTGTTTTTGAGCCTACCACATACTTCCCATGTGATATATAAATGATTTTATACACCTTTACAACTCATTAATCCCTCACAAGAACACATGATACCATGGTGAAATGATTGTAAGGGTTTCTTCATCTCACTTTCATTTTTGTGAGATATTCTATATTAACTACAACTACTTGGGTATGGTGTATTTATACATACCATTGATTTTTAATATCCCAAATATACTTATTTTATTGATATTAAATGTATTATTTTATTATTATTAATTTTGTGTCATATCATTCAATTGATTACAATGTTTTATTTATTTTCTACCAGAACCACCATTTTCATTCGGGTTGCTCCTAATCTCTACTCACAAAAATGAAATTATTTTACATTCAAATTTACCCCTCATAAATTCTATGGGAATTTTCTATATGTTGGAAAAAATAAGAATCCTTATTTATTTTATGGGTAGTTATTGGTTTTAAAATAATCATTCCAAAATTTTTCTGAAATGAAAGTCTGATTCAAGGAACTTCTTGAATTCTTACCTATTTTTATGTTCACTCTATAATCCATTTTAAGACATATTTATCTTTATAAAATAAAAAAAAATTACTTGAAAAAGTTATTTTGTTTCATTTATGGTTTTATGAAATTAAACATTCCTTTTTTCTTTAACATCCTTTAATATCTTCCTTAAACCACAATAAATATTTTATTTCTAAAGCTTATTTAAAATCTCCTTTTGAATTATGTCACCAGAATAAGAATTTATTAAAGCCTAAAATATAATTTCAATGAACAGAAGTTTTATTTTATGTTATATCCATGTTTTCAATCAGATATCATTTTAAATACAAATTATTTTTCAAAAGTTCTCTTCTATCCAAACTAAAAATAATTTTTCTCATCTCACATTAACTTTTATGAGATATATGCCTTGTTCACCATAATATCATTACATGTGGTGTATGTAATTACCTTTGGTATATCATATCACGAGTCTCCTTATTCTTATGATATTCTAATGTTTTATTATTAAAATGTTTCAAGGTGGTATGGGACACTTTAGAATGTTTAAGGATTATTTCATCAAATATTTTTAAATTGTCTCATTTAAATGAATCTTCAACTATTTCAACATCCTTTGTTGAATGAAGTAATTCATTCAATTTTATCTCCTATGATATAGTCCAACAAGTTTCATTTAATTTTTTATGATTAGTTTGACTATGGATGAGCTATCATTAAACCATTCACCATATTACTTAGAATGGTTAGTGTTTATGAATAATGATGGGGGAGAGTTATTTACATTTCATAAGATAGTTTCAATATGAATGTGTATATTGTTTATTTTTATCACCATTCATATAAGGAATCCATTCAAATTAGTAAGTGTCAGGTGGGGACTGTTATAGATCCTCAGTGAATCGATAGGTCTCATAAGACAAACTGTGGTCTTCGCAGGAGGCCATGACAAAATGGATTTTCATAGTCATTGCATGAGGACCTGATGGTATGGTTATGATGTATCGAATTATTCATTCCCTCTATATGAAACTAGTTATTGAAAGTTTGTGACATTATAAGACTAGTAGAATACCAATGCTTATGCTTTAATATGGAATTATTCATTAATCTATTATTCCTACCATAATGCGTTTAAGTAAATTTTTAAAGGCATGTGTTTTTGGTTATCAATCAAGCCTATTGTTTATGTTTATGATGTCTTCTGCTCTATTGTTTACCCTTACTGAGAATTTGAGCTCATGCCTTTCTTCTGATTTATCCTTCCAGGTTACAAGTATTGTTATACTATTAATGAATTGCAAGGTTAATCTAAGAGATCAAGGGATTTTCTATTCAATTTATTATGTTGTTTTCAGTTTCTAGGTGTAATTTTCAACATTTTTATGTATCTTGTTTCCAACACAACTAAATTGATCAGCCCTTCGGGATGAATTTTACTTGTATCTATGCCAATTTAATAAAATAATTCACCAACTCTAAGAATATGGGTTTGGGGAATTTCACCTGGACTATTAAGAAAATTATTTTTAATGATTTTGTGTATTCCAGAAAACAATTCCATATGACTATGTAAATATTTCATGGTTCATGTTCTTTTATTCCACATAAAATCATGCCTTATAAACTACCTTCATTTATTCCATGACTCACGATTATGATCTATTATATGTAGGTAACAGTTTTTAAATGATTTTCTCATCCTCCCATACCCATTTTCCTCATATTATTTCAATATCATTATTGATAACTCCATTTTACACACCTATTGAGAATCTTCTCTACCACTTTTCTAATGTATCCTTTAAATGGTCTGTAAAGAAATGTATTATGTATGAGATTTATAATAAGGGTTCATGCTTTAAATATCTAAATGGGAGATAATATAGAATTATTATGAACTAGTTTTTTAAGTTTCCATGATTCTAAATATACTAAAACTATATGGTTCTTTCATGGATCATGTAGAGACCCGAAGCCTGATGTACATGAACATTACATTACTTTTGCGTAATACTTAATACATAACAAAAACACACACACAAGGACTGTAATAGTTTAGTGTCTTTGGAAACTCGGAATATAATCTTCTAATCATGGTGAACGATCTTCAACATATCCCATAAAGATCATCTTCTTTTTTTAAACCAAAATCCTTTCTTTATATCCTGGGGAAAAAACATAAAAGGGTGAGCTCAAATTCTCAGTAAGGGTAAACAAAAGAAATATCAATCACATCATATTCATAAGAACATATCTTTTGGAAATCTTAACCTGCAAACGAGATCATAATTTCATAACATGCGATAAATCATAGTAGTGAAATGTAATCCCAATAATCATAACTAAAAACATGAAACTTTGTGGCATACACACATAATCATAGAGAATAATTTCTTATTAGTCAAAACTCATTGCCAAGACTATCTTAGTGGACAAAGTCCCTTTCTGAACCGAGTTCACACCTCTTTTCAGTCCTGTTTCACTGAACCAGTATAACCTACCATTCCAGCCATGTCTATCTCATGAGATATAAAATCTTTACCCAATGAATTGGAGGGAGATATAGGTCCCACCCATCTCATAATGATACCATTCTTATGTGTGCCACAAAATCATAAACTATACATCATAGCATAACCCATGTAATAAAAATGGGAATCTTAAACATCGTGACATCATAAAACAATTCATATAAGATAAAGGAAATCATAAAAATATAATTCCATCACAACATAATCAAATAAATGTAATAATAGGGATAAAAACAAAACCCTTTATTATCTTAGATGGAAAATAATTTTGATAAAACACTTGAACTCCATTCTTGAGGAAAATATCTGTTCTTCTTCAAAAACACTTTTCCTTTCTTAACATGTTGTACAATTATAAACTAAAAGAAGTTGATTAAAAATAAACTTGAAAACTTTTAAAGGAGGCTTCTTGGAAATAATGTTTTTAAAATCCATTCATGCCGTATAAGTTAAAAAAACATTCTTCGTACTTTTGTCGGAAAAGTCAAAAAGTACCTCGTACGAAAAACGACAAAAGATTCTTTTCATATCTTTTACTAAAAACTCAACGAATGGTAAAATTGGATTTAAACAATTGTAGGTGGATGGAAATAATATTACATATTGATGAAAAATGTATGTGGATGATAAAATACACCCCAGTAAATACCAAAGTATAAACAATCTCAGATAAAAATGAGATTGTGATATTTCCCTTACCTTAGGTCTGATTTGCTTCGTAAGTGTCTGAAACTCCTGTATAATGATTTAAATAATGTCATTGACTTATTACAGAATCATATTCATTATTATTATATCATATATGGTTCACTTATGACTTTATATTACCCGTTCTTTTGTAAATTCCATGTTAAAGAGTGTTTTGGGTAAAATCGTTTCATTTGTCGTCCGTGTTTTGACTTGTAATTATTCATATTATTACATAGATCATGATTACTTAATTTCAGAATATAATACATGACTTATATATAATATATATTCATAATATACATATATATAATAAATTAGTAAATGGAAAGAAATACACTGTTCATGGAGACGGTAGGCCGTATGTACGCATGAACGCTGTTTTCGTTTCCTTATTGAGTTGAATGGAATTAAGTAGATGACATACATATATATACACATAAATCCAGTAACATTATTATGTAATATATTTCATGATTACTTATTATATATACTTTATAATCATTCATGAATGGTTAATCATTGATAATGAATCTCATCGCGTCGTGGAGACGATATTCCGTACGTACGCACGATCGATGATATCGTTCCCATGATCGTGGAATTTTATTGGAGTGTATGTATACTATTACAGAATAAATATCACTTTACAATAATCATATATGGTTATTATTTACACCATTATACCCATCCATGTAAGGTGGTGGTGGAAAATAGATTACACCACGGCGTGGAGACGGTATTCCGTACGTACGCACGCGCGGTGATTTCGTTTTCCGTAGGATGGATAGATGGTGAAATAGGGTTGTTTCATACTTATAATAACATATCAGTATATTAGTGATACTGATGTTATTACTTCATAATGAAACAACCTTAGAAGAAGAAGTGGAAGAAGAAATAAAGGTGAAAGAATCGGTAACGGAAATTACCTCTTCTTTGAAGCGCCTCTTTGAGACCTCCTCTTAGGGCACTAAAATTGGTCTTTGAGGATGACCAGAACCTCTAGAATGTTGCTAGGGAAGTGTAGAAGATAATTTCGCAGAGTTTGGACGAGCTTTAATGCTCAAAGTGGTGTGAGGAAGAGAGGGAGGGGTGCCCTTTTATAAGGGAGGAGAGGGGCACCTTTGGAATAACTAAAAATATTATTTTATTATAAAGCCAAATTCGGTTTTAAATAGCTCCAAATTGATTTAATTTGAAGATAAGGTGGGGATGGGTAGCAATACTCTCATCCAATAGAATTTAGACAAGTTTAGGTATCAATTTTAACCTTATCATTTAGATTTAACTTTAAGTTAGATAATTAAACTTTTACCGTGTCTTCTTGTTTTCTTACACTATAAGGTTAATAAACTTACTATATCAAGCCAAACGAACCCCAAGTTGTTTATTATTAAAATATATAACCTTATCTATGTCATTTGGCCGATCCGTATATTTTTAGGAATAATATAACAATTAATAATATAATATTTGTTTTAAAAACTATTTTATGTCAATTTTGACACTATTTAGTAATTGGTTTTTGTAAAAATCATAAAGAGTTATTAGTTCGAAAAAAGTATATTAAATCAATACTAACATTTCATATTAACATATAAAATTATTATAATTCATAAAAAGTCTCAAATTACTTTATTATTTGGGTATTTATAACATCAATTATGTCAATATTTCATTAATAAGATAATTACTGCATCATCTTTGTGTCATAAATAAATTAACTTATTTAAAGTCTAAAAATAAAAAATAAAGTATCATTATGTTGGAAATCTTTTTATATTTCGAATGAGTATTTATAGTCGAATTTATCCTATGTATAACCCCATATTAAAAATGATATACTTATTAATCTTTGATTTTAACTATTTTAACCCTTCTTTAAATAAATTAATAATAAATGTCCTAATCTAATCCAAGTGGGCCTAAATGGTCATATTTTATTCCTAAGGTTGTTTTGGGTCGAATTAAACTTATCCAATAGAATTAGGACATGTGTTAGGGTAATAATAATATCATTTTTACC
The DNA here is from genome assembly GCA_963277665.1 of Viscum album. NCBI lineage: Eukaryota > Viridiplantae > Streptophyta > Magnoliopsida > Santalales > Viscaceae > Viscum > Viscum album. The sequence continues at coordinate 1,146,042,745 of OY728127.1, read as the reverse complement.
CTTAATTACCCTATTTACTTTTAACTGTGGTAAAAAAAAGTAAAAAGTTACTATTCACCAAAAATTATTTTCATCTCATTGAACCACATTTTACTTACTGACATCAACCGTGTCTCTCGTATTTTTGAAATTCCAGTCACAGAAGTGGTAAAATTATGTTTTATGAAAAATTCATTTTTTTACTACCAATTAGTGGTTTCACTATTCATCAAAACATGAATGTTTTCCGAAAAATATGAAAAATTAGGCCTAAGCTATATTTGATATTATGAACTCAAAAATGATGTCTATTTTACCAAATTCAAAACATATCAGTTACATTAACTAATTTAAAAATTAATTCTCGTCGTCAAAACAGATGGCGTGTTTTTAAGAGATAATAACTATCAAAAGATTGACACTTGTTTATAACTGGTTTAAATGTGAAATTACATACAATGACCAACATTGTATTAAATTTGTAAAAATATATTCTAAATATACTTTAAAACCACTCAAATTAATTATTTATCACTATTAATTATTTTGATTAAAAAATTTGTTCTCAATTAAAATTTAGTAATTTTCACTATTAATCAAAATATGAAAGTTATCCGAAAAGTAGCAAAATTTCACTTTAGGCTAAATTCGATACTGCGAATCCAAAAATGAAGTCCATTTTGAGAGATAAAATTTCAAAAATTTTAAAAGGTGGTTATTACTATTCATGACGGCTAGTTTTAATAATATTTTAATAGAATATCTTTGTTTAGTGAAACTCGGTATTGCGTACTACACACGCTATCGAGGAAGGTCGTGATTGCGTGTAATGCAAGGAAAGTCAAGGATGCGTGTTGAGCAAGCTCCTTTTGGTGTAGCGTACAATACAAGACTTTAATGAAATTAAAAAGAATATTTTTCATAAAATCTCGGGGTGTTACATTCTACCCCCCTTAAAATGAATTTCACCCTCGAAATTCGTCGGGGTTATAAATGGTTTACTATTCAAAAGTTTCTTAAAAAGGAATACCAAAACCAATCTTTAAAAACAAAAGTATGAAACATAACGGTTACCCAAATAAACTATTCACTGGGTTTCCACATAGGTGAAAAAATGCATATGGAAGAGAAATCTAACCATCATGTTCTGATGGAGAGAGGTAGAGAACATGGCTATGGAAAAGCCATAAATAACAAAGCCATAAATTTGTGACGATCTAAGGCAACATCTGATTAATCAGATATAAGAGCACTAGGACAACATTTTTGGTTTTCAAGATCATTTCCATAAAGTTGATGAAATTGAAATTAGAAGAAATACTTTCATGATTTTGGTATAGTCTCACCATTGGACAATTTCTACTTCATCTCTTAAAGAAATGAAGTTGAATTTGTCATTTGTGATGTGTTTGTAGATAATGTGATAAAATGATGGGTCATTCCATCTATCTCAAACAAAAGGTTAGAAATGTTATCAAAAAATACATAAGTCTATCTATAGTGAGATTAATGATATATGGTTCCTAAAATGGACTTATACTTCATATATCATACTACTTAATATAATAAAACGAGTTTCTACTAAACAGGGACTTCCTGTAGGCCAGTGGTAGGCGATAAAGTCCAGCCGCACTTCGGTTGTGGGTTCGATTCCCACGGCCTTGTCCGACGCAATGGGCTGTCGCCCGTCCTGCAAGTTTTCCTTTTTCAAAAATTATATTACTATAACATCCCATCAATAATATCGAAAATAGTTCTATTATTAAACAATACTAACTTATGTACAACATAATCCATTCCAATATTTAGGCTTATCTAAAATACTTCGGTCCAAGCTCATAATATAAATAAATTGATTACTTGAAATGTCATCAACCAAGCATGTGAATACCATCATTTATCCCCCATATATCTTGTTGGTCACATTCCAATCATGTGAATACCATAATCATGTATTCTATTGAAAAATGAATACCCATTAAACCTTAGTGAAAACATGAATGCTGTCAAAAGTTAACTCTTTACACATACCAAAATCCAAAAATTCTATATACTCAATCCATTACATAACCTTCTCCTTATATCAGTCATGAGATCATGAATACTATCAAACATTTAATTTTCTTCTTATCCCTTCATTATGTTCATATCATATATATTCCAAAAATATCTGAATATCCTGTAAGGGATACTGGAACCATTAATAATACACTTTAAAAACTCAAGGAAAGACAACTGTGTAACAATCCTTAAATGTCTCTTTATTCCATAGTACCATGAGATTACTTTTACAACATTACATTTGATAAACATGTAATCATTCCACTACCTTCTTAAACCATTGACCGAGCTTCAACAATTCTTTCAACTCAAATATCATTTATAGTCTCTTCATCATCATCAACATAAATACTACTCATACGACCATACTGATTCTCTTCATGAGACTTTCCATTAGGGAATTGGTTTTCATAATGCCCGTACATTCCACATTTAAAACATTTAACCATTGTTGATGTCGTAGAAATACCATTATCCGCATCCCTGGTGTTAACTGAACCTTTTCCTTTGAACTTACTGGCTTTGTGTCCTTCTTTTCCACACCCAAAGCATCTTCCAGTTCCTTTGAAACATTCTCCTTGATGCCTCTTCCCACATGATAGGGGAAATTGAACTTTCTTTCCTCTATGATCATCATGAAACTCCATCTTTCTCTTATTAGCCGAGCCAGGAAACATACCAAAGTTTACTTTATTGATCATATTATGAGATTACTGATTCGTAATAATAATGATGTTTGGACTTCCAAATCCCATTTCATTTGGTTTCTCAAGAATAATATCATTCCATTGTCCATCATATCCTCTATTATCGTGAATCATCTTGTTTCCAGCCATTTTCTAAAACCCAAAAAGAATAGTGTGAGAGGCAAAAATCATAATAAAGGGGGAGTAACTTCAATATCTAACATCTTTGGTTTAATATAATATCGTTACCATAGTTCTAGGACTATATCCTATATGTATACTTATCCTTAGGGACATCCCTAGACATACCTTAGAAATATCTCTAGGGATCTCACTAATGATTCCGCATCCTAGTTTCCAAAGGTTGACTAAACCTTTCCTCTGATACCAACTATAGAGACCCGAATCCTAAAGTACATGATCATTACATTACTTTTGCGGAATACTTAATACATAACAAAAACACACACACAAGGACCGTAATAGTTTAGTGTCTTTGGAAACTTGGAATATAATATTCTAATCGTGGTGAACGATCTCCAACATCTCCCATAAAGATCTTCTTCTTTTTTAAACCTAAATCCTTTCTTTATATCCTGGGGGGAAAAACATAACAGGGTGAGCTCAAATTCTAATTAAGGGTAAACAAAAGAAATATCAATCACACCATATTCATAAGAACATATCTTTTGGAAATCTTAACCTGCAAACAAGATCATAATTTCATAACATGGGATAAATCATAGTAGAAAAATGTAATCCCAATAATCATAACATAAAACATGAAACTTTGTGGCATGAACACATAATAATAGAGAATCATTTCTTATTAGTCAAGACTCATTGCCAAGACTATCTTAGTGGACAAAGTCCCTTTCTGAACCGAGTTCACTCCTCGTTTCAGTCCTGTTTCACTGAACCGGTATAACCTACCGTTCCAGCCATGTCTATCTCATTAGATATAAAATCTTTACCCAATGCATTGGAGGGAGATATAGGTCCCACCCATCTCATAATGATACCATTCTTATGTGTGCCACAAAATCATAAACCATACATCATAGCATAACCCATGTAATAAAAGTGGGAATCTTAAAAATCATGACATCATAAAACAATTCATATAAGATAAATGAATTCATAAAAATATAATTCCATCACAACATAATCAAATCAATGTAATAATATGGATAAAAACAAAACCCTTTATTATCTTAGATGGAAAATAATTTTGATAAAACACTTGAACTCCATTCTTGAGGAAAATATCCTTTCTTCGTCAAAAACACTTTTCCTTTCTTAACATGTCGTACAATTATAAACAAAAAGAAGTTGATTAAAAATAAACTTGAAAACTTGTAAAGGAAGCTTCTTGGAAATAATGTTTTAAAAATCCATTCATGCCGTATAAGTTAAAAAAAACATTCTTCGTACTTTTGTCGGAAATGTCAAAAAGTACCTCGTACGAAAAACGACAAAAGATTCCTTTCATATCTTTTACTAAAAACTCACCGAAGGGTAAAATTGGATTTAAACAATTGTAGGTGGATGGAAATAATATTACATATTGAGGAAACATGGATGTGGATGATAAAATACACCCCAGTAAATACCAAAGTATAAACAATCTCAGATAAAAATGAGATTGTGATATTTCCCTTACCTTAGGTCCGATTTGCTTCGTAAGTGTATGAACCTCCTGTATAATGATTTAAATAATGTCATTGACTTATTACAGAATCATATTCATTGTTATGATATCATATATGGTTCACTTATGACTTTATATTACCCTTTCTTTTGTAAATTCCATGTTAAAGAGTGTTTTGGGTAAAATCGTTTCATTTGTCGTCTGTGTTTTGACTTGTAATTATTCATATGATTACTTAGATCATGATTAAATAATTTCAGAATATAAAACATGACTTATATATAATATATATTCATAATATACATATATATAATAAATCAGTAAATGGAAAGAAATACACCGTTCAGGGAGACGGTAGGTTGTACGTTCGCATGAACGCTGTTTTCGTTTCCTTATTGAGTTGAATGGAATTAAGTAGATGACATGCATATATATACACATAAATCGAGTATCATTATTATGTCATATATTTCATGATTACTTATTATATATACTTTATAATCATTCATGAATGGTTAATCATTGAGAATGAATCTCATCGCGTTGTGGAGACGGTATTCCGTACGTACGCACGAGCGATGATATCTTTCCCATGATCGTGGAATTTTATTGGAGTGTATGTATACTATTACAGAATCAATATCACTTTACAATAATCATATATGGATATTATTTACACCATTATACCCATCCATGTAAGGTGGTGGTGGAAAATAGATTACACCACAGCGTGGAGACGGTATTCTGTACGTACACATGCGCGGTGATTTCGTTTTCCGTAGGATGGATAGATGGTGAACTAGGGTTGTTTCATACTTATAATAACATATCAATATATGATTGATACTGATGTTATTACTTCATAATGAGACAACCTTAGTAGAATAAGTGGAAGAATAGATAAAGGTGAAATAATCGGTAATGGAAATTACCTCTTCTTTGAAGCGCCTCTTTGAGACCTCCTCTTAGGCCATAAAATTGGTCTTTGAGGAAGACCAGAACCTCTAAGATGTTTCTACGGAAGAGGAGAAGATAATTTGGCAGAGTTTTTCCGATATTGAAGGCTCAAAGTGGTGTGAGGAAGAGAGGGAGGGGGTGCCCTATTATAAGGGAGGAGAGGGGCACCTTTGGAATAACTAAAAATATTATTTTATTACAAAGCCAAATTCGGTTTTAAATAGCTCCAAATTGATTTAATTTGAAGATAAGGTGGGGATGGTTCTAAATCCTCTCATCCAAAAGAATTTAGACAAGTTTAGGTATAAATTTTAACCTTATCATTTAGATTTAACTTTAAGTTAGATAATTTAACTTTTACCGTGTCTTCTTGTTTTCTTATACTATAAGGTTAATAAACATAATATATCAAGCCAAACGAACCCCAAGTTGTTTATTATTAAAATATGTAACCTTATCTAAGTCATTTTTCCGAACCTTAGAATTTTAGGAATAAAATAAAAATTAATAATATAATATTTGTTTTAAAAACTATTTTATGTCAATTTTGACACTATTTAGTAATTGATTTTTGTGAAAATAATAAGAGAATGATTAGTTCGAACCAAGTTACTTAAATCAATACTAACATGGAATATTAACATATAAAGTTAGTTTAATTCATAAAAAGCCTCAAATTAAATTTATTTGGGTATTTCTAACATCAATTATGTCAATATTTCATTAATAAGATAATTACTGCATCATCTTTGTGTCATAAATAAATTAACTTATTTAAAGTCTAAAAATTAAAAATAAAATATCATTATGTGGGAAATATTTTTATCATTCTAATGAATTTTTATAGTCGAATTTATCTTATGTATAACCCTATATTAAATATGATATTCTTATTAATCTTTGATTTTAACTATTTTAACCCTTCTTTAAATAAATTAATAATAAAAGTCCTAATTTAATCCAAGTGGGCCTAAATGGTCATATGTTATTCCTAATTTTGTTTTGGGTCGAATTACACTTATCCAATAGAATTAGGACATGTGTTAGGGTAATAATAATATCATTTTTACCCTTAATTACCCTATTTACTTTTAACCGTGGTAAAAAAAAGTAAAAAGTTACTATTCACCAAAAATTATTTTCATCTCATTGAACCACATTTTACTTACTGAAATCAACCGTGTCTCTCGGATTTTTGAAATTCCACTCACAAATGCGGTAAAATTAAGTTTTATGAAAAATTTATTTTTTTTACTACCACTTAGTGGTTTCACTATTCATCAAAAAATGAAAGTTTCCAGAAAAATACCAAAAATTAGGCCTAAGCTATATTTGATATTATGAACTCAAAAATGATGTCTATTTTACCAAATTAAAAACATATCAGTTACATTAACTAAATTAAAAATTAATTCCCGTCTTCAAAACAAATGACATATTTTTAAGAGATAATAACTATCAAAAGATTGACACTTGTTTATAACTGGTTTAAATGTGAAATTACATCCAATGACCAACATTGTATTAAATTGTAAAAATATATTCTAAATATAATTTAAAACCAATCAAATTAATAATTTATCACTATTAATTATTTTGATTAAAAAAGTTTTTTTCAATTAAAATTTAGTAATTTTCACTATTCATCAGAATATTAAAGTTATCCGAAAAGTACCAAAATTTCACCTTAGGCTAAATTCGATACTCCGAATCCAAAAATGAAGTCCATTTTGAGAGATAAAATTTATAAAATTTTAAAAGGTGGTTATTAATATTCATAACGGCTAGTTTTAATAATATTTTAATAGCATATCGTTGTTTAGTGAAACTCGGTATTGCGTACTACACACGCTATCGAGGAAGGTCGTGATTGCGTGTAATGCAAGGCAAGTCAAGTATGCGTGTTGAGAAATCTCCTTTTGGTGTAGCGTACAACACAAGACATTAATGAAATTAAAAAGAATATTTTTCATAAAATCTCGGGGTGTTACAGATCATTATTCTCTATAATTAATATTCTTCTTTATAGATGTAATATATATGTATGAAAATTATGTGTTTTTATAGTTGGTATCAGGGCACGGTTATGTTTTCCTTGTGAAACTAGGTTGAGAAAACATCATTCAAACCACTATGATTGTTTCTATAAATTTGATAAAATTATAAGGTTTTGGTAATTACCATGAATGTTTGATTTATAAAATATTTTAAATTTTTTTTTTTTTTTAGATGTTTTTTATCCCACCAAAGTGGTAATATAAAGGAAATTAACTTATTTAAGGTTTTAAATGCATTTTTGAGATTAATTTCTTAAATAAAATATTTTGTATTTTAACTATTTTAATTTATTTTTTATTTTAGTCATTACATTTTCTACATAGATCTAAATTGAAAAATTATTCTTTTATAGGTTTCTATAAATATTGAGAATTATTTTTACTTTCTAAACACTAAGATCAATTAACTACTTGAGGGCCCAAAATCATCTCAAATGACCTATAGTACATCAGTGGGAATAACATTTATTTATTTGGCCACTCTGAATTCCCACATTATCAAGGTAATAATTGAATGGGAACTCACTGCATTGTAATATTAATAGTTAACATGGATAAAATAAATTCCCGAAATAAGTTGGTTAATTCTCAATCCACATGAATACAATGATTCTAAAAAAATCAATATAACAGAGAAAATCAAACAAAATTAATGAAGGAAGATTCCCAAAATTTGGTCATTTAATTGGGCATATATGTTGAACCACTCTACATGCTATTTTGGTGCCAGAAATTTCACATATTCTACCTATAAAAGATTGTCCCTTCTTCATTCCAAAGTGTCTGAAACATGGGGGTAGAATTTATTGTCCATTTTATATAGTTTTTTTAGTTTCACTTATACTGTAATATTACTATGAATTTATTTATATATTATTATTTTTATTCAAATTATTCTCACATGTTTTTATCCTTTGTGTTTCTACGACGTTATCTTATCTGTCATGTTCTTTGACACTAATAATCTTGAGTAACTAAACTGAGGATATTCCTGGGGGATCAATATTGTGTTGAATCCAATTAATTTCACATTCATGCTATATATTTCGTAATTACTTAGTTTTAGGATGAGGGGGATATTAATGGGAAATTCACCGTTGTGTCTCCAAATTCCACCTGAGACAAAGCATTCCATTTTGAAATATTCTCCCTCAATTGAGGAGGTGGATATGCTTCTTCATAGAGATCATTGAGTGTACTTTATATCCAAAACCATGTGAATAAGGTTATATCCATGAATATGATGTAGAATGTTTTTTATGTAAATGATAAACAAATTAAGAGAGGATCAAGGACCACTCTGGCTGTTCTCCTTGGAAGATCTTTTTTCTGTCTAAAATCATTCTATCTGCATTCATTATGTTTTCATTTCATCTTCATGTTTAATTGTATTAATTTATTCTCAGTTATCAAATATCAACATCACTTCATTTTATTATCTGAATAAAAAAGTTAAAAAATTGGATTAGATTTAGTGAGTAATTTTCTAAATATCTCTTCAATAAAATGACCGGGGTTATCCCCTATGGTTCAATTAGTTATAAATATTTTTGAGATTACTTCTGACAATGATCCATCAAATTGGTCCCATTTATGGGGATCCAAGTTGACTTTACTCATTATTTTTATTTACCTTTTATAAATAATTTCATTTTTTCAAAGAAATTACAAAAAAAATCAATATTTTTTTTAAAAATCTTTGTTCATAATGTATTAAATTTTGGATTATTATGCATGGATGGACAACCTCTAAGTGAAACAAGATAAATAAATTAAATAAGATTATATGCAAGAAATTTGGGAATAAATACATAGCCTATATAGAAAAATGTAATGGATAATTGAATATGTACATTAATATAAAGAGAAACCGAAACCTAAGCCCACCCCCGAAGTAGAATGAGTATTGGATGAGATTTCACCAACAATTTTTAATGTGAAAAATCCAATGTAGTGTAAAAAAGATATAAAAAAATAATTAATGACATCATCATTTATATAATTATTTATCTATGATGTCAATAAATAAAACATGATCGACGATATAATTAAGCGAGTTCAACAATTTTTAGAAGAATCCAAGAATTCATTTGTTGAAGGTAACTATATTCTTTATCTTCCCATCATTAATATTGAAAACTGAAAACCATTATTCTTCTACCATTCGTTAGAAGATGAAAATTATGATACACCTGTTGCTATTGAGTTTCAAATGGTCTTGCCTAAAGAGATTAATTTCGATGTTGAATTACATGACATAAATGATTTATTTTCTGATTCTTCATGTTTTAATCTTATTCAATATAATTTGTTTTTTAAATCATCTTTTTCTGAAATTTTTTATTCAACACAAAATGGAGATAACTTTGGATGTTGTGGAATAATTCACACATATAGTGTCTAATGATTAGGAGCTACATAAGCTGATGGTGGTGTGACTACCTCTTATATAACAACATACATACCATATGGAGGAGGACTCAACAAAAGTGAATAGGATATAGACCTATTTTCTTTTCCCTCAAACTTTGAACATAAAATTATACATTTCTCCTTTATTGGGTGTTGGGAACATTGTTATATTCTTTTTTTATTCATTCTTGGTTTCTACTATTAGATACTAGTAAAATTCATAAGTTGTGGTTCATCTCAAAGAAACTACATCCATAATATAATGGGGGATAACCCACTACAACTGCCCGATTAGGGGAAGTAAAAACCTAGTACACTACTAAGGGGTATAAACTAAACATTATCCATTTCGATTACCCTGCATTATTTTCTTTTATTTTTATTATATATTGATATTTATTTATTTTATTTTTATTGTTGTAGAAGCTAGGATCATAACACAAGGGTTACACTGAAAAATAAATCAGGTTGTGTGTTTCATTTTATATATATTTTTACTACCAAATTAAATTTCTGTGGGGAATTTTTTTTTTGATCAGATTTGATCTAAAATGGGGTATTAAATGTAATCAGTATGGTGAAAGGTATTTAATCCAATTTTTTAAAAAAAATTCTATGATTTCATTTTATTTTTCTTCTCATTTTCTGAATTTTTAATGTATTTTTTTCATTTTATTAGAATTATTGAGATTAATTGAATAATTTGTAAAATTCAAACAATCATGATGTTTATGACAAATTTATTTATTTTAATGATTATTTATTTAAATGATAATTAAATTTATTTTGTTTATTTATCTATGATCTTTTCATTTGATGAATTTTTATTGATTGTGAAGATCATGCACACAAGTACTGTCTAAATTGATTATCATGCACAACCCAAGAGTTTTATAATCCTTTTTAACATATTCATACATTTATCATTTTCTATTGAGTCTTAAGTCTTGTTGTGTGAAACATAACATTCTATTTTTATCTTTATCAAAAAAAATAGAGTTCATAAATTGTGTTAACAATCATTAAAGAACAACATTGAATTCCCTTTTTACATTGAACACTAATTTTGGCCTATATTAAATATGACCATTATTATGTTCCAAGTAGCCTTGAAAAACCTTTTTAATAAGCCACATTAAAACCCCATTTATCCCTTCCCAACCAAATCTATTTGCTAAATGCAAGATTATTGTTGAACTGAAGTGTCTAGGACAGAGAAGATGAGATGCATTTTTATTTCCTGACAAACTCCTTTCAGCAGAATTGAACTTGTTTCTATGTTTATTTGTACTTTGAGGGAATAAATTTCATGATAAAATGATGGACGGGTGGACAAAAATATCATTAAAAATTTTATGAGTGTTAAAAAATGTTATAAAAACAAAATATTCACATATTTTCCTAAAAAATGATTTTGAAGAGAAATAAAGATCTATATTCTAGATGAAAATTTTCTAAAATTGGGGAAAGTGTTATGAAAATTATAATTGATGAAGAAAATTCAAAATGTGTGCCCCCAAATAAAGAGATGTTTGTGGGATATTATTCTTTCAATAGACTAAGGAGCACATCATTCTTGATCAAAAATGATTTCATGAATTTAATTTACATTATATCCTAACCCACATTATTCTATCTTAGAATTTTTTTACATTTTAAAACTACCATTCCATAGCCTCAGAACAACCCATGAAAAATACATCTTGATTTACACAATTTTTAATCTATCAAGTAGAGATACTAGGATGTTAGAAAGCCTATAGAGATCACATTAATCAAAATTATAATGTTTAAGATGACACCAAAACTTATCTAAATTATATTGGTTGAGGTTATTTAAATAATATAAAACCTTATCTTAATATAAATGACCATTTATAATCATTTTAATGAGAATCATATTATTACAATTTATTTTTTGTCAAATTCCAAAATATTCCCCCACCTCAATTATAAAAGGGGTCCTCCTCCCTCACTTATTTATAGAACACTGATTCTTCTATCTCAAAGAACTCTTAAATTTCGCTTATTAAAATTTCTAGAAAAATTATTATATTTTTTATTATTCACAAAAGATGAATCATGGAGTGGTTTAAAAGAAATCTAAATGAGTCATTTTAAAGAAGAGGTAATCGCCTTACCTGATCACTCTCCTCTTTACTCTTATTTGCCTCTTATAAATATATGTTATTTATTAATAAATTATAAATTCAGTGTCATAAATATTCTAATATTTTATTATGATTATAAAAATATTATTATAAAACTTTTTTAATCAAATAATAAGTGAAAGTGTCTCTTCTCTATACATATGGATTACTATTTCTACGTAGAAACATAATTCATTTTTCATTTCAATAATTTTTGGATAGTTGTTATGATGGGTTCTTATATTTACATATGATAGTTATGAAAAATGTATACTTTTATAATAATATTATTATTTATACCTTCATACCATCCAATCCATGGGAAATGGTAACATCATTCGTGCATATGTGTGGACTACCACCACTAGTAAGAGATGTGATTCGTTTTTCACTTAAAATTTACTTGTAGGGTTATGAGGATGAATTTTAGGAATATATATGATATTATAATTATTTCTATAATTTATAAAATTTTATCTTGTCTTTTATTCAATCATTCGAAAAATGAAAACAGTGATTGTCTGTATGTACGGTGTACCGTCTCCCTGATCGATGCAATTCATTTTTGCATCTATTTCATTTATGGATGACTAAAAATATTAATATAAAAATATATATATAATAATTAATATTCATTATCAAATCTATATAATATAATGATAAATGTACCAGAACTTTTAAACTAAAATACTCATGATATAAAATAGTTAACACTGGGAAATGATTGTTTTAAAAAGGAATTATTGATGAAAGGGGGTGTTGAAATGTAATAAATGGATTTTATGTGATATTATAAGTATGAAAATGAATATGTAATATAACAATAAAAAATTTAGATTTATTATATCCGATTTATATTCCTTTCTAAGAAAAAAAACTACAGGAAATAATTTTATGTAATAATGTCCTTATTTATCAAGAATAATTGTGACTATTCCTATGATGATGAAATACTATTATCCAACTCTAAAAATAATCATGAATTTTCTAATCCTATGATAATTTCTTTAAAATAATTTTTGTTTCATTTATCTCACCTTATGTACTCATGATACAAAATATATGTTTTTATGGAAAATAATAAGTATGCCTCTCTTTAATCAAAAAATATTTTTATTCCATATCCATGATTTCTAAAAATGGTTCAAAAAAAGATTTTACTATATACTTTGATTTTTTTAATTTATTTTTTACCCATTTTTTTTACTTTTTGAAAATTGTTTTTTAAAGAATCTTATAGTTATTTTCGAAAAGAGGTACATCGTGAATTTCCCGAAAAATGTGTGGAAGGAATGTTTTTTAATATATATCTTGTGAATGAATTTTCTCACTATCATGATTAATTTTTTCTATAAATATTCATTTAAGAATTTATGTGGTTCTATTAAGATAAAAATATTTATTTAAAATTATCATATATTTATTTATTTTGTTATTTTATAATAGAATGGTTTCCTCAAGAATGTTTTAATGAAATTTTTATGGAATTTTTATTCATCATAGAAAAAAACTATAGATTTCACCTAAAACCTTCTAGTAATGTGATCCAATGATAAAATCCTTTTTATTTTTTTATATGGTTTCTAATTATGATGTCACAATATTTATAAAACCCATTTTTTCATCGATTTTGTTGTTATGAAAAGATAAATGATTGTGAAACCCATTTATTTTTTATGGGATATTCTCTGACAAAATTTTTATAAAACCCAATTCATTTAGTGGGTTCTAATATTAATAATTCTTTAGGATCTTTGGGAACATGTAGTTATTATTTTCATTATGTGAAGGGTGGGACCTATATATCCCTAATATTTGTCGGGTAATGATTGATATCATCTGAGATTAATAGGAATGGAATAGGTAGTGAACCTATTATAGTTAGGGACTTTTGTTGACTATGATATTATTAGGAATGAACCATGAATAATTTTATGGATTTTTAAGTGAAAGGGTTACCCTATTATTTCCTTATAAATGTTCCTTGACTATTAAGATAATTATTTTCTATGTTTTTGTATATTCCAAAAAACAATTCAATATGACTCAGTTAAGATTTCAAGGTTCATGTTCTTGTATAGCCCTAAAATTCATGTCTTATAATCTACCTTGATTTATTACATCATTGCAGATTAAGATCTATGATATGTACCTTATGGTTTTAAAATATTAATATCATCTTCTCATACCCCTTTTTTCGTCCTATTCTAATATTATCATTGATATCTCCTTTTTATACCCTTATTGAACATCTTATATCACACTTTTTTATGTTTCCATTCAATGGGTTGTGAAGGTATTTATGAAGTATGACATGTATAGGAAGGGTTCATGTTATTATGATCTAATTGGGAGATAATGTAGAATTATTATGATCTAGTTTTTATGTTTACATAATTCCATATATTCTAGACATATAGGATTCTTTCATGGATCGTTATGTTATGTAAGGAGTACTCATCTATTTAGATTTATAATCTATGTATGAAATGTATGGTTCACTATATATGGTATTAGAGTTAGGATTAATTAACCTCGTTCAACTAGGATGAGAAAAAAAATTTAAAACAACTTTATTATGACTAAATATTGGATAATGTCTTAATTTTTCAGTAATTATCATTAATTTTTTATTTAGAAAATATTTTTCAATTACTTCATTCGGTTTCTTAATGTTTTTAATCCCACCAAAGTGTTATTCCAATGGAAATTTTCTTATTTTATGGTCTATAAAAAATTTTGATATTAATTTCTAAAATTAAATATTTTTTATTTTAACTATTTTAATTTATTTTTCGATTACAACCATTACTTTTTCTACACATAGAGAATTTGAAAAATTAGTCTCTTATAGGTTACTAAATATTTTGGGCATCATTTCATTATTCTGGAACCCAAGATCAATCAACCATTTGAGGGCCCAAAACCATCTCATATGACCTATAGTATATCTGTTCGAACAGTATTTATTAACATGGACATGCCTTATTCCCACATTATCAACCTTATTTTTTCATGGGAACTCGCTGAATTGGGATAAAAAAAGTTATCCTAGAAAGAATAAATTCCCCAAAATAATTTGTCTATATCTCTCTATACAGGTGAAAAATAAAGCTTAAATTTTTCTCTTCAATAGATTGTAGATATTCAAACTATGTTTTAGAAGGAATATTTCCATAATTTGGTCATTTAATGGGACATATATGTAGAACCATTAATTGTACTATTTTAGATCCAAAAATTTCACTTCTTCTACCTATAAAAGAGTGTCCCTTCTTCATTCCCATGTGTCGAAAACATGGGGGTATCCTTTTTTGGACATTTTTTATAGTTTTTTTTTAATTTATATTTTAATATTATTATGAATTTTTTTATATGATTTTATTTTTATTTATCTCATCATATCATATTTGTATCCTTTGGGTTTCTACATCGTTTTGTTCTCCATCATGATCTCTTACAGTCATGATCATGAGTAACTAACCCAAGGAATTTCATGGTGAATAAATATTATATTTCATCCAATTAATTTTACATTAAATTGTTTTATTTCTTATTTTCTTATAGTTAGACTTAGGAGTATCTTAGTGGTCAAGGGACATTTGTGTTTACTCAATCCACCTGAGGATTAGCATTCATTTGTTCAATATTCTCCCCCAATCGATGATGTTGATGTGCGACCTCTTAGTGATAGTTGATTGTACTATATATTCACAAACCTCAAAATTAGGTGATGTCCAAGAATATGATGGATAATATTTATTATTTAAATTTTAAAATAATTTAGAGATGATCAAGGTTCACTCTGGGTGTTCTCCTAGGATAGTCACCTTTCACTCTAACATAATTCTATCTGCATTCATTCTATTTCAATTTAATTTTCATGTATAATTTTATTAATGTATTTTAAATTATCAAATATCTATTTATATTCATTTTATTTCATAAATAACGTATATTTAAAATGTGAATTAAAACTAGTGAGTGTCTGATAAGAATAGCTCCCCAAGGGAATAACCTAGGTCATCCCCAATGATTCACTTAGGTATAAATATTTTTTAGAGTGCACATGATGATTCCCCATAAAACTTGTTCTATTTTGGGGGATCCAAGAGGTATTCACTCACTGTTATTATTTACATTTTTTAAATAATTTCTTTTTTTCATAAAAAACATCATAAAATCCTAAATTTCAGAACCTAAAAAATAACCTTAGTTGATGATGTATTAAAATGGGGACTATTATGCATGTACTAACTACTCTCAGGTGTATCAAGAAAAAGAAATTCAAAAATATCAGATGCAATTACATTGAGAAAAAATATAGGTACTGGATAGAAAAATGGAATGGCTAATAGAATCTGTACATTCTTGTCATGAGTAGTTGGAACCTGATCTCAAACTAGAAGTAGAATGAGAGGTGGATGAGATTTCACAAATAATTTTGTACATTAAAGAACATAAGGTAGTTTAGAAGGATCTACTAAAATAATTAAACACATCATCCTTTAGAAAAACATTGATCAGGTACTTCCATAAATAAAACTTGATAGATGATATACTTATGGGAGATCAACATTTTTGGCGGAATCGTAGAATTTCATTGTTGAAGATATCCAAAAATGTGATATTCCCATCATTGATATTGAAAAACCGACACCTTTGTTGCTCTATGTATCATTGTAATATTAAAATTGTGATAGACCTAATGATATTGTGTAGAAAATGGTCTTTCCCAAAAAGATAAATTTCCAAGATGAATTACTAGAAATAGAATATTTATTTTTTGATTCTTAATGTTTTAATCTTATTGGAGATAAATTGATTTCTGAAATTTATTTTACTAAAATTTATGATATGACACAAATGGAGTAGGATTTGGAAGATGAGAAATTATTCATAAATGTAGTGTCTAAAGATATATAGTTGGAGAAGATGGTGGTGGTTCAACTACCTCCTCCACAATAACTTGCATACCATATTAAAGAGGACACCAATGAAGTCAACAGGGTGTACCGTATTTTCTTTTCCCAACATCTTTAGAACTCAAATTATATATTTATTATTTATTAGTAGTTAGAAACACTGTTATATTCTTTTTGTTTCTCAATTATTTATGTCGACTCATGGATACCAATAAAATTAACATGTGGTGGTTTATCTCAAAGAAACCACATCGACCAACTAATTGGGGATAACCCACTACAACCGCCTAACTAGGGGAAGGAAAAAAACTAGCACCCTAATATGGGGTCTAAACAAAGAATTATCAATGGTAATTCCCCATAATTATTTTTATATTGTTTCTTATGTCTAATAATTTCATTCTTGTAGTTTTAATGTGGTTTCAGTTAGGATATTACCTCAAGGATTCCACTAAAAAATAACTCAGGTAATGTATTTCCTTTTATTTATTTTGTTTCTTACCCAATTAAATTTCTATATGCAAATTATTTTTATATGATTTGAGATAGAAAGGGCAGTAAATTTAATAAGTGTTGGGGAGGTATTTAAATCTATTGAAAAAAACATTGTGATGTAATTTTATTTTTCATTTCACTTTCTGGAATTTTTATGTTTTTTTTCATTTTTTATTGTGATTATAGGATTCAATGGATGAATTGGATTCTTTTTAAAATTCAAATCATCATGGGGTTTTTGAAACATTTATTAATTTTAATGATTAAGTATTTAAATTATTACTAAATTAATTTTTTCTCTTATTTATTAACATTTGATTTGATGAAGTTTGATTGACTTTGAGACTCATGCGCCCAAGTACTATCCAAATTGAATATTATGCCCAAACCAAGTAGTTTCTAATCCATTTTTCCATATTCAGACATTTTCATTTTTCTTGGGAGTCTTGAGACATGTTGTGTGATCCCTAAAATTCAATTTTTTTATTTTTAAAGGAGTTTTAGTTCATTAAATGTGTTCAGTATCATTGAGTCACCACAATAAATTTACTTTCTTACATTGAACCTTAATTTTGGCCTACCTTTAAATATTACCTTTATAAATCCACTAGTATCCATGAAATTAATTTTTAGGTGGCCATAATAAAATACAATTATCCCTTTCCAACCTAATCTAGATTTTAAATCCCATATTGTTGTTGAACTCAAGTTTCAAGGAGGGATAATATGAGATTTTTTTTACTTTTCGGAATAACATTTTTAGCTGAATTAAATGTGATTCCATGTTTATTTCTACTTTGGGGGAAAATTTTCCTGATGTAAGGATAGATGGGTAGACCAAAATATCATTAATGAATTTGGGATTTGTGTTCAACAATATTTGAAGATAAAAATTTCCTTCTCTTTTCCTTAAAAATAATTTTGAATAGAAAATAAGATCTACATTCTAGCTAAAATAATGATACAAATTGGGGAAAGAGTGATGAAATTTATAATTAATGTTGAAAATTCCATGTGTGATCATCCAAAAATAAATATGTGTTTAGAGGTGATTCTTTTTTGAGCTAATTGAGGAGAACACAATTTTTGAGAAAAATGGTTTTCATGCATTTACATTACATTAGAGGCTTACCATCCATATTCTGTGTCAAATTTTTTTACATTTTAAACCAACCAACCCTTAGCCTAAAAAACCCCATGAAAAATTCCTCACGGTTGACACATTTTTGAGTTCGTGAAGTGTAGATACTAGTATTTTTTCTTGCCTATGGAGATCACACTTTATTTTTTGAATGATAAAAGATCCATATTGAATATCCTTGAGTAAAGAGGTAAATTGTTTTCGGTGATATCGGTACAACTGGCATATGAGGATTAACATGAAATTGAATGGATTCTTATGATTTTTGAGAATTTGATAAATTTTTATACATTTAAGAGGCATGATTTTTTCTTTGATATCATAATTTAGTTTTATTGTAATTTATAATTTTGGACGTTTTTTTACCTTTTACTAAGATGGTTTCTCTAGAGTGAAATGTTTATGTATGGGGAAATATATAAAGAAAATATTTTAAAATATTTTTTTCATAATTTCAATGTTTTTAATCCTAATAAAGTGTTATGTAAATGGAAATATTTACATTTTATAGTTTAGAAGAAATTTTTAGATTAATTCCAAAAAAATTATTATTTTTTATTTTAACTATTTTAATTTATTTTTTTATTTTGGCCATTAAATTTTCATCACAAATCCAAATTTAAAAATGATTGTTTTGTAGGTTTCTATACAAAAATTCTTCATTTTATCCTTTTGGGCCCCAACAACAATCCACCATTTGTGGGCCCCAAATCAACTCACAACACCTATAAGAAAACAAGATGAATAATATTTCTTATGGTGTACATGCCAAATTATAACCTTATCATTTTTATAATATCATGGGAACTCACTAAATTTGATTACAAAAAATCATACGGGCTAGAATAAATTCCCATAGTAATTTTTTTATATCTCTCTCCACATGTTTCCAATATATCTGATTATTATTGTGTCGATAGAATATATAATTGTAAACAACATTCACGAAGAATGATTTCCCAAAATCAGTCATTTAATGGGTCATATATGCCAAACCTTTCGTATTACTGTATTAGAGCCAAAAATCGCACCTCTTCACCCTATAAAAGAGTGTCCCTTAATCAATTCAACGTGATGGAAACAAGGGGTTTTCTATTGTACTCCATTTTCTATTGTTTTTAGTTTAATTTATATTGTAATATTTTTATAAATTTTATTATTGGTTAGTATTTTTCTTCATCTCATTATATCATATTTTTGTCTTTTCTATTTCTATATCATTTCCTTCTCCACCATGATCTCTTACACTCATGATCATTAGTGACTATCATGAGGTTGTTTCTAAGGTATCAATATGATATTGATCCCTAGTCGTTTCAAATTTATGTTTTATGTTTTTTTATTTTCATAGAGTTGGGCTTAGGGGATCTTATTGGGCATATTTCCCTTGTCACTCCACTAACCACCTAAGGATTTGCTTTCACTTCTACAATAATATCCCTTGATCGAGGAGCTATTTGTGCAGTCTCTTTATGATCATTAATTGTACTATATATTCAAAACCATTATCATAATTGGATATCCATGCATATAACTGATGATTTTCATTTTTTAAATTTGAAACAAATTAAGAGACTTAAAAGTTTACTCTCGTTGTTCTTCTAAGAGGATGTTCTTTTTTTCTAACATCATTCTGTTTGTATTCATTCTTTTTCTATTTCATTTGATTATTTAACTATATTAATTCATTCTCAACTCTAAAATATCCATTTTAGTTCATTTTATTTCATAAAAATATATAAAAAGTGAAATATAAGTAGTGAGATATTGACTAGAATAGCTCCTCAAGAGAATGGCATAAGTCATCCCCTATATTTCATTTAGTTGTAATTATTTTTTAGAGTGTGCATGAAAAAAATCCATCACTGTTATATATTAATCCTACAGTTTCATGGAAGAATGATTCATGATTTATTCTGATTATAAATGACATCTCTAGATTATGTGGTTTCTACCGTGATTATTAATTCTAAAACAATGATTTCTTGTTTTAGTTAGTGGTTGGAACTCAAGAAATTATATTAATGATGAATCTGATGCAAAATTTAATGATTTTCTTATTTAAGAATATAATTTTATGGGATATAGAATGAAAAATATTTTTTTATGCTCACATAACATTATAATGCTATGAATCACATTGAGATTAAAAATAAAAAAAGAGGGAACAGCAATACATTATGTATTTCAAGAGGAAACTCCCACCATATTTTAGTCTGTCAACTAATCCACTAGTCATTGAGAAATGTATTAGTACCATTGAAAAAATGTTTTCCATTTTTTAGTGTTCATACTATGAGTTAGTTATTCTGTTTGTTTATTATTTTGAAGGAAAATCATATTAGCAGTGTACTATTCTCCAAAATATGAGAGAAGAAGAAAAACAGGAATCTATAGAGTGGGTTGAATTAAAAATATTTTTTTCAACAAGTACATACCACTGATTCTTTATAATAAAATAGATAAATAATTTTGTGGGAGAAATTTGAAGGATGGTGATACATTTGGTACATATGAGTAAATTTCACAGGACATCTTAGGCATACTTATAATATTATAATCTAACATAAAATTAAGGTAGATTTATTATTTAATGGATTAAAATCAATTACCCAAAAAAAATTATCTATATGGGACTTAAATTGTATAATGATATCATGTGATGTGCAATCATGGTGGAAAGGGACGTTGGAGTTGTCCATCAATATCATGGAATTGATAAGAAAGGAAAGATGGAATTCTAATGGAATTATAAAAATAATGGTGTGAAGAAGATGATTTTTCCATTTATTATTATAGTGTGGAAGGAAACATTTAGGAAATTATCTTAATAGAGAAATTAAATGTTTCATGTTTGGAATGATATTTCATCAATAAATCAAACATTGAGCTTATGATAAGAATTTATCTAATGATACAAATAAAAAGAAATCACCCCAAAATTCACCACCCTCACTCCTATGTTTTAAATGTTCATAGGTTGAAAACAATTATATATAGTTCCCAAATATTAATTTTAATTATTACGATCAGCATCAACAACCACTTGATCACATAGACAAATGTAAATATCATCTGATCATTATTTATAATGAGGGTTATGATAATGACATGGTGAATGGTACACCATCCATCCACTCTATAATTTCTAATACCATATACGATTATGATATACCAAGTATTTTATATATAAATATTTTTATATGGTTATTATAGTTCCACATCATAAATTAGATGTTTATTTTTAAATTAAAAAACACCAAACTGTATGATGATCACATCCTAAGTCTATGATTCTTCTCTTGTGGAATTTTTTGGGAATATGTTTTTTCAACAAATATTTTCATTATTCCACTAGTTATATTAAATGTTATTTTTTTGAATGTATTTGATTTAATTAATTAAATACAACATCAATTTTTGATAAAGTGAAGGGAAATTTGATATGTTAATCTAATCTATGATCATATATTTTTGTTAGGATAAAAATCAACTTCTAATAAAAACGGAATCCATCATATGTGTCTTGATTCCTATTAAAAATTAAAATTTATCTCAATTGCCTTGGGAGATACTTGAAATCAAAAATATTCCTACTGTTCAAGATTTTATGGATGTCTATACTAAAGTGTATTGTGTTATTCCAACAAATTATGTAGTTGATTTTTCAATAGAACTCTTATCGTGTGTTGCAACTATTTCTAATACACAATATAGAATTGTCCCAACTGAGTTTCCGAAATTGAAGGAAAAACATTTGGAGAATATTTATTAGGGATTCATTTGGATAAGTTTTTCACCAAGGATTTCACTAATTTATTTTTTAATAAAAAATATTGATCAATGCCTCTTTTCATTGATTATCAATAATTTTACCTAATCATTATCAAAAAAAATTATCATACACCAAATATTGATTAATTGTTTTGTCAACTGTGTAGAGATCAATACCTCTTAATGATTAATCTTCATTCTATATGTCATCAACCGAGGGTCAAGAAAATTTTTATACCCATTAAAATATTCCATAAGAGGTATAGGCATTGAATTCATAGAGATTCCTTTTGGTCTTACTAATTCCAATGATATCTTCATAGATTTAATTAATAGTGTCATACAATATTAACATGAAATGTTTGTGGAAGTCATTAGATATTATATTAATATCTATTCAATGATCATGAATATCACTTAATAATTACAATAAATACCATAATGAATGATAATAATTATGAAGAATATACCATGTATAAATTTTGGATTTGAAAATTTCTATTCATTAGTCACATAATCTCAAGTGTGGAAATATTAGCAGCCCATTCATTGAAATTAGTTATTAAGAATTGGAAATGACAAACCATTGTAATTTATATCCATATTTTTCTTGGTTTTGATGGATATTATTATTGATTTTTGGAGAATTTTTTATGGGTATCGAATACACTCACCATGTTAGCTAAGAAGGTATCCAAGTTCCTTTAGATGGATCCTTGAGAGGAATGATTTACGGAACTAAAGAGATGGATACTCAATGAACCTATCCATGCACTACCCTATTGTGGAAAAGGGTTTGTAATCAGTATTTAGGAATCAAGTAAAGGACAAGGATGCATACTAATAAATAATAGTATGGTTATATCATGTGCCTCAGGAAAATTTATGTTCCATGAGAAACATTAACCAACTCGTCATTTCTTTTTAGTTTAAGTAATTCTTGTATTAAATATATATACTCATTATCCATATATATAATGGTATGAAATATATTCAAATCAAAAAAATTAAATAATATTCTCACATAAAAATATCTAAACATGGTCCAATGAAGATGGTTGGTTTCGAAAAATGATTATGACTGAAAAATAAATTAACACCCTTGGAAAGAGTACAAGGCAGGAAATTCTTGGAGGATAATGGAACATACTATATTTTATATCATAAGGACCACAAAATATTTAATATTTATAGACATAAAATTTGTAGATCCAGAAATCTGGACGAAAGGGTATAAATATTGTCATTCTGAAATGAGTGTTCAACCATTTCTCCAAGTGATGTTTAAAGAGGAAAAAATGAAGATATGTATCTATGAATGAATGTGATAAAGTTTCTAGAGTTTAATATTTATTACGGCCGAATAATAAGGATTATTAACTATGTTTGTGTCCCTTCAAGGGAAAATCTAAAGAAGGTGATGTTGGATAAATCTCGTAGTTCTTCATTCTCTATCCATCCTGTATATATTAAGATGTATATTGATTTCAAAGAGTATTTCTGTTATGATAGAAAGAAGAGGTATGTTGTAGAGAATGTTTCTCAGTACTTGTTATGTCATAAATTTAAGGCTCAGAGAAATAAAAATAAGGGAAATTTACAAGAATTACATATATCATAAAGAAAATATAAAAACAACTCCATGTATTTTTTCACACGAATATCAAAAACATATAAAGGGAATAATTCTATTTGGATTGTTGCCAATTACCTTGAGAATTCAGAAAAAAAATATTCATATTAGAAAATATTTATATCTTGATAAAAATAAATGGATATACATTATGTAATTTCTAGGATTTTTTGGCGTAACACATTTAGTGGTATCTGATTAGGATCCAAGGTTTTCCTCGATGTTTTGGAGAAGTCTTCAATAGGTTATGGATAAAGAGTTTTGTTTCATCACTGCTTATGATCCTCAAATACATGTTTAGTCTGAATTAACCACTCAAACACTAGACATTATGTTGGGATATTTCTATAATGATTTCAAATGTGGCTGGGATCAACAACTTCATTTGGTTGAATTTTCTTATAATAATAGCTTTAATTATAGCATTCAGAGGGATCCCTATGATGAAATCTATTTTAAGAATTGAAAAAATTTAACACATTGGAGTGAAGTTGGATAATGAAATCTATCAGTACTTTATCTAGATGAGGAAATGGAATATAATTCTAGATTCATTAAATATAAAATTTGAACATCTCAAATTCCTCAAAAAAATTATGCTGAATTTTTTTGGAATGATCAACTGCTTGAAGTTAGTGATAAGAAATTCCAATGAATATCTCCTTAAATGATGTTGATGATATTAAGAAACAATATAAATCTAAGACATAGGTAAATCAGTAATTTTGAAATTTTTTATCATTTCATTATGGTAGCTTATCGATTTTCACTTTAATAAAATCTCTATCATGTTCATAATGTGTTTCATTTGTATCTCCTGATGAGATACATACTTGATTCCTCACATGTACTACAATCAAAGGCCATACCACTGAATAAATATATTTCTTACAATTAAAAACTGGTATAGATTCTAGATCATAGAGATAATGTTATACAAAATAAGACCACTCACAGAGTTAATGTTTTAAGGAAAAACCACCAATTTGAGGAAGTTACATGGGAACCTGGCGATGTGATGAGGTAGCAGTATCCTCTTCTGTTTGGATAGAAGTGATGAATTTCAAGAGATTAATTTTTTTAAGGTGGTATAATGTGACACCTTGATATTTTTATAAAATATTTATCTTTAAATAATTTTATTTCTTCTATATCTTTTTTAAGTAAACACAATTACAAGTTCAATTAATCCTTGAGACATTACTAAAATATTATATTTTCATTATAAAATAAAAATTGGATTAGAATGTATGAATAGTAGTAAATAAATTATAAAATATATATTTTATACTCATTTATAAAATGAATTCATTAGTGATCAAATTATAATAATAATAAAAAAATGTATTTGAAAATAAAAGAAGTTTTTCTCTGAATTTTTTTTATGGGAACGATGTATTTTTATCTTATTCAATAAAAGTAATGAAAATTAATAAATTATTTTAATTAAATTTTTCTATTAGTTAATTCATCAATTTTTTTAATCATTCGCGAAATATTTTTTCTTGGAATAGTATAGAAATAGATCCAGTTTGATGCTTAAAAAATATATTTCTAAAAAGATGATTTTTCCATATTTTGTGAATTTTATTTGAAATTAATTTATTTTATTTATAGGTATTATACTAAATAAATTAAATATTTAGCATTAAAATGTTAAAATTTGGTAAATAGGCCAATTTTATTTTTGGTTAATATGAACAGTAAAAATTGAAAAAATTATTAACATCATAAAGGGTAAATCAGGTTAATCTAGATTAAATAAATTTATAAATTCTTAATTTTTCATACTAATTATTATTATATGAATTTAATTTTACCCATATAAAATTGGGATCTAAGTTGTGTTTTTTAATGGATACGTGTCCCAAAATGGCATTATATTTATTTTCAATAAAAGGAAGTTATAAAATGTAATGGCCCGGACCTCTCCGGCCCATTCCATTGTCAAAAAAAGGGACAAGAAGTGTTCTAGAGGGTAAAATGGAATTTTCCCACACTTTCTAGAATTTTGAAACTACACTCCGTGTAGTTTGAGTACACGATATGTACCACCTTTCTGTGTATACCCCGTGTTGCAGATCGTGTCCTCACTGTGTGGAATAGTGGGTGCACGCCGTGTGTCTGATACTACGCGCCGTGTAGTCCTTCCTCGCATACGCGTTACCAGTCAATGGTCGTGCTCCATGTTGGAGTCGTGTCCTTGCCATGTGAAATAAATGGCTACACACCGTGTATCCAAACTACACGTCGTGTAGTCCCTCCTCGCGTAAGTGTTACCCTCAAGCCGTGTGTTGACCAGTCAACGGCCGTGGAGCCATGTTGGAAGCCGCATGGTGACCATGTAAAATAACTGAGTACAGGCCATGTACCATAAAGTAAACTCCGTGTACTTTTCCTTTTCTCTCCTATAAAAAGAGGGGTCCCCTCCTCCTTTCAACACACTCCTCTCCTCCCCTTTCCTCTGAGCAGAGTTCTCCCATGAGACTCGGATGCTCCTTTTCTTCCATAAATTCTTCGTCCGAGCTCCGATTTATGATTCATCAGCGGCCACGAGATCGTAACGACGATGCGGAACATCCGAGCCTAGGTCTGTTGTCTTTCCTTCAGCGTTTCCTTTCCGACATCCACCCGAGGAGGTTTTTTCGGGACCCGAAAGAAGTGACGGACGCTGACGGACGTCTTCTAAGGTTGATCTGGGGGAGCATTGCGATTGGAACCTGTTGAGGTAGAGATCTTACCTTTGTCGCTCTCTTTTGTGAATCATGCAGGGTGGGTATCCTCTTGTTTTCATTAGAAACAATTTAACCATTAATAAAAGATAATAACTGGTTAAATAACGTGGTTGGGAAGTTTGTGATTACTATTACTTTATATCCTTTGGTATTATGTTGTGAATTGAATGTGTCTCTACCAACTGAAAATCATGGTCAATGGGGGCCTTTGCTTATGCAATTAAAATTTTCCCTATCCTTTTAGATTTTCTTAGGGATGGAATCTTTGTGTAACGTGGAATTGGTTAATCACATAAAGTTGGCTGTTTAAAATCTGGAACCCTTGTGTGATCACCCCGATTAAAAAACGAAATAATGAACATGTGGGTGTTGTCTTGGATACATGGCATGTGATGGGGGTGTTTTGTGGGTTGTTGTGGATCGGGTGAGCAGCGGGGATGCGGTTGGCTTGTTTTTGGGTTGGTGTGAATACTATGTTGGTGATGGGCAGCAGGGATGCGATAAGTGGTATTAAAGGGATAATGATGTATGGGTTTCGGTGTGGTTGTGGTTATGGCGGTTGGCAGCAGGGCTGGAGGGATGGGTTGAATATGAACGGACTTTGGGTTGTATATAATAAAACTGTAATAGTTAATGAACGGTGGGGCGTGGTAATGAAACTGAGATATTAATAAATGGGGCTGTTTGGTTAATAACAAGGACTTGGTTGTGTTTCTTGTGTTTTCCTGACTTGATTTGTGGATGGCAGGGATATGTTTTATGAATGATTGATGTGGTTTTTTGTGGATAGTTTCACAGTAGTTAAGGAACTAAATAAACTAATTCTGCTCAAACATGAAAACCTAAATGGGGTTGGGGTTGTTTGTTGTATGCATGCTTCGTAGTAGTAGTGTCGAGGCACGTGCTCAGTTTCTCTATTTAGAAGCCATAGGTTGGGCTATGTGGTCGGTATATATATATATATCTGTATCTTTTGTGTTTTATCTCACCCAACCCATGTTGAGCACTTAGTGTCGAACACACCCATTTCATGGAAGATGGTGTTTTTCCGTTAGTTACTAGCTCCTTCCTGCTCCTTCTCCCATAGGCTATGATGGCTTGAGGCGACCTTACACCTAAGACTCTTCAGGTAGGTTTTGATTGGGGCGACTTCAGCCCAAGACTCTTCGGGCAGGTTCTACTGTTTCCCATGAATCTTCGGGATGAAGCCTAGGTGTGTGCGGGTGGGATACGTGGTTGTGAGTCCCAGGTGTGTGCGGGCGGGATACGCAGTTGTGAGGCCCAGGTGTGTGCGGGAGGAATATGTGGTTGTGGGGACCAGGTGAGTGCGGGCGGGATGTGTGGTTGTGAGGGCCAGGTGTGTGCGGGCGGGATGTGTGGTTGTGTGGCCTAGGTGTGTGCGGGCCGGATGTGTGGTTGTGAGGCCCAGGTGTGTGCGGGAGGGATCAGTGGTTGTGAGGCCCAGGTGTGTGCGGGCGGGAGACATGGTGGTGAGGCCCAGGTGTGTGCAGGCGGGGAGAGTGTGGCAGCATCAGGACATTTTCTGTTAGGAAGAGCAGCTAACTAAAGGGAAATGGTGTGGGGTACCCAATACTATTGTTTCATATATTCTACTACCTGTTGTGCTTGTGTTTTGGTGAGTGTGGCTGGTGAGGATGGATAGATAATATTCCTTGCTAGGATTCTTCTGTTGTTCTCACGGGACATTAGGATGTCTCCCCACTTGTGCAAGAGAGATTTAGGTTTCCCTACTGAGTATACTTGAATGCTCACCCTAAGTTTACTTTCAGGTTTCCATGAGGACTACCAGGGCCGTGCGGGACCCTACTAGTCGGATAGTTGGAGTTGTTGCAGTTTCTGTACACTTGTTTCTTTTATTGTACTTTGATCTCTCTTGTACTTTCACCATGTTATAAAATTGTTTAAACATTCATGTGGGATGGTTTGGGTTTATTTCTATACACTTTTTCTTTTCTTTTTTGGTGGTTGACTCGTCCTATTTCCCGATCCTAAATAAATAAAAAGGGTAATGCATCCAAAATTTGTGAAAATTCATACCCTTGGTTCTAGTCGCCACCCCGGGGCCTACTGGAGGCGGGACTCGGGGGTCATTATCCCCCTTTCGCCATTGCCAGCTCAGGAGGGGCATCTTTAGTGGGAGGGGGTCGTGACAGAATGGTATCAGAGGTGATGGTTGAGAGATAGGATGGAGTCTGAAGTTAGGCACAGTAAGGATTGCATGGGATGGTAGGGTGACAATGTTAGTCAATCTTGGTGCGTGACATAGGCCAGGGAAGACCGGCTAGGACACGGGATTTTAGGGCCCCCGTGATCCGATGAAAGGACTCTGAGCCTACCGAATAACCAAGTGAAACTACAATGATTGCAGGGTAGAGACCCTAGGGGAGGTGCATGCATCTTTATGATTGTGTTTTACATGATTTGGGTGTTCTGGGAATGAAATTGAAATAAAATGATAAAATAAAACCTTGATCTTTTCCTTACTACTTGGGCTTATGCGATCCTTGTTTACTGTACAGCTATGGCACCTGGACGTCATCCCCGGGTGGCTCATACGGTCGAGGCCCAGCAGATTCAGGCGGTCGATCAGCTGAGGATTTACCGAGAGGAGGAAGAGAGCCATTGGCAGAAGACTCTCCATTCTTTCCAGCAGAAGACCCTCAAGAAGTACAAGGGTAGTACTTCGGATACGGAGACAGAGTGGTTTCATGAGGAGTTAGGTATTGCTTTTACCTTGATCCGTGCTCCGAGGGAGTACTGGGTTCCCCTAGCAGTCAGTCAGCTGAGAGGTGCGGTGCAACAGTGGTGGACACTCTACCTCGGAGAGAGGATAGAGGCATAGGTTCCATGGGCTGACTTTGAAATGGAATTCCGAGAGGAATTCCTTTATTCCATGATCAAGGTGGAGAAGTGGCACGAGTTCCTCTCCCTTTAGCAGGGGATTATGTCAGTACGATAGCTGGCGATCAAGTTCAAGGATCTCCTGCACATTTCTCCGGATCTCTTTCTGGATGAGGAGTCTCGGGCAAGACGTTTGGAGGAGGCGCTTCGTCCTTCACTCTAGTATGTTGTCACCCCCTTCACCCTTCCGACATACATGGTGGTATAGAAGAAGGCAGAGGTTGTAGAGAGGAGGCACTTGCTGGGAGGTGCACCCCGAGTGTAACGACCCAAAATTTCATTAATGGAAAATCCCTCTTGATCCAGTTAAATGTTTCTTTATGTTTTTATAAGATGTCAACTTCTTTAGTTTAACGTTAAGATTTGTGACCGTTACTTTTATAGCCGTTGAACAGTGATCATCTGGGTAGTTTAAATATAAGGCTTTAACGAACCAATTTTCTACTCAGACAAAGGAAGCGATGGCCTCATCCAGTAAAATTGCCCCTTACGAAGCCCATTTGTCGGAGCTCGGAAAGGAGGTGGCATCTTTGGGCTTTTCCCTTGACCAAGCCCAAGCTGAGCTTCATCAAGTCAAGCTCGAACGTGATCGTCTACGGGAAAAATGGAAGTTGATAGAGATTACTACTCGAGCGATGTTATCCGAGTAGCCCCAAGAGTCTGTCACCATCGCGCACCTTACCCTTAGGTCTTATGCGGCTATTTTAAGGGGTTATGTAACAAATAAGTAGAACCATGTTCATGTACATTATTTTTTTTATATATAATAATATAATTTCTAGTCATTTTTGATACATTGTAATTAGTTTTTAAAGTACAAATGGTGTTTTTAGTTATTATTTAATTAAGAATTATATTTTATTAAATTAAAGGATTTTTGAATTAAATAATATTTTAATAAAATATTATTATTAATATTAAATTAATTTTTATTAAATATAAATGATCTTATAATTTTATGAATGCAATTAAAATTTTTATTAAGGTTTGAAAGCCATTTCTGTCAAAACCCGTGAATTTTTTTATAAATGTCGGTTTTTATTTTAAAAGTAAAAATTCACAAATTTAGAAAATTATTTTGATAAAATGAATATTATTTTTGGAATCAGGACGTCGAAATTATCCAACGGTGAATTTTTCATAATTTTCTGAGACAGTCAAATTTTTGGGTAAAAATTAAATACCATTTAAATATATAATGTGTTTTATGACATCATAATGACCCAATGGTGATGTAATAAAATACCATAATCCTTATGTTCGGCCAATATATGTTTTATCATTAAAATAATGAGGTTTTGGGTTTTTTTGACTCACTTTTCAAAGCATTAATGGAGCCCTCAAGACTTATTCAACACTTTGCCTTTTTAAATTAATTTCCATGGGAGTGTGACTCACCTCCACATAAGCAACCCTAATTTTTTAATAGGTTCGGACCTTGGACTTGTAAAATATTGTTTTCCTCTTTCCTTTTCCAGAAACCATGGGCTAATACCATGGGATGGTTTGTGGTTTGGATTATTTTAATATAAGGGGTCCCAAACCTAAACAATAAAGAATTCTCTCACCTTTCCTATATAAACCCACACAAGCTCCCACTTCCTCCTCACCCAAAGCCCTTGAAGTTCGTCCAACCTCTGCCCTACTCTCTCTAGAATCCTCTCAAGGTGCCCAAAGCTCCCAAGAAGCCTCTCACAAGCCTCTCTCTAGCCTTTGGAAGAACACTTCCAAGTAAGGGTTTTTCTTCCTTTCTCATTTTTGTCAATTTTCATTAAGTTGTATTGCCCTTTTAATTTCATTTATGAATGTTGGGGTATGGTTTCGCACCTCTCCCATACTGCCCTCTTATTGTTTGAATGATGGGAGACCCCTTTCTCTCTCATTAAATTCCTCCCATGTACACCCGTTACTATGCCGAAATTCCGAAAGGAACCTTTTTCTCCTCTTTTATATTCAAGCAATACTTTTGTATCATGAATCTAAATTCCTTTTCAATTGTTGGGACATGTATCTATATGACCTTCTTACTGTCCATTACATGTAAGTATGATGAGGAACCCCTTTCTCTCTCATCAGCCTTTTTTATGAATTCTTATGTCACGCCGTTACGCTGCCGAAATCACACCGATTTTCTAAGCCAATATCATTGTGTAGTGAATACCATGCCCATTTCTCCATCAAGGGTATTCACCTTTATGCACATTTACTTATTGATTGTAAAGTTTCATGTATGAATTCCACATTCCTTTATCGTGGAATAAATGATTATGTTTTATGAATCCATGTTTTATGATCCATGTGGCACACTTACGCATGAAATGAAATGTTTAAGAAGGGTGCGCCCTGATAGCGCTCCAATGCATTGGGTAAAGTATAGTATCATGATACGTCATGTGCAATGAGTGTTGACTCATGCTAATTCAAGTGCAACGATGGTTTACTCGTGCTTCAAGTGCAATGAGGGTTTACTCATGCTCCATGTGCAATGAGCCTTGGCTCATGCTAATTCAATGTTAAGTGTTGTTGCCACATTTCCATGTTATGATTATCATGCTTTATCATGCCTTTATGTTCATATTTCTCTTATGCTCTATTGATATGCCTATTGCCTAACATGTATTTCACTCCTCATGTTATTCATTGTTTACTCCCTTACTGGGCTTTATAGCTCACCCTTTTCTTATGCATGTCCTCAGGTTATCCCATTCAATGCTAAGTACGAAGGAATGTAGTGGTCATGTAAAGGAAGTTTTCAATAAAGATGTTGTATTTCAAGTTTAAAGTTTTTATGTAATGATCCTAAGCCCCAAAGACACTAAACCTATCGATCTTCTTTGTTGTATCAAGTGAAGTTTTATGTAATAAAGCATGTTTAAGTTTTAATAAAAAGCAGGGTTGTCATAGTTGGTATCAGAGGATAGGTTTAGTTATTTTTGGGATTAGGAAACCCTAGTAAAGCCTTAGATACAAGACTAAGCATAATAAAAACATCCCTAAGTTTTGGTAAATACTAAGTAAGTGTTTTATCAAACTAATACATCCCTGTCTGGATACGAGCAGGTAGAGGCGGCTCTGGCACAGATGTATCCTAGGGGTAAAACCCGAAAACACCGCTTTGAGCTAGACTCGAACGGGAACTGGTGCACGACAACGGGCCTTGCTGCACTCTTGGTTACGACACTGCCGGGGGATATGTTTTGATAAATTCACAATCTTAGTATGAACCCTTATTAAGGGAAAAATGCCCCTAAGAATATATGTTAGAAGGAAGATCATGAAAAGCCTGGATTGAATCCTATAGACTCATGAGTTGAAGAGATTAAAGTTTATTTATAAGTCATCAAATTTTGTCTTTGGATTACCCTTTATGTGTTACCCCTAACTTTCCTTTTATTCCAGCCAATGGCCGGTAATAGGAGAACTCGGGCTAACAACCGTTGTGAAGATCAGTGTGATGATTGTACCAATGAGATGCCCAATCCAATGGGAGCGGGAATCGCGAACTTTGTCACGCTTCTCTCTCAGCTAACTCAAGTTTTGAATAGAAACACTGGTCAAGAGGAACGTTCAACCCCCCCTAAGAAAGAACAAGTTGCTATTGAAAGCTTCATGAGACAAAGGCCCCCTACTTTTAGTGTATCATCCGATCCCATGATTGCTGAACAATGGATCAACTCCATTGAAAAGATATTCTCCATCCTCCAATGCTCTGAAAAAGAGAAGGTTCTCCTGGCGGCTTATCATATGGAGGGTGAAGCTGATCAATGGTGGACGTTGATCAAAAATACGAAGCCTGAGGAGGAGATCGAGGCTTTGGAATGGAAGGAATTTAGGAAGATGTTTTTCGATAAATATTTTCCACGCACCCTCCGTCTTAAGATGGAAAGGGACTTCCTTTCCCTCAAGCAGAAAGATGAGGAATCTGTGGGAGCGTACGAGGAAAACTTCACAAGGCTTGCACGATACGCTTCCGGCTTTGTCGTTACCCCCGAATGCAAGGTTGACCGCTTCTTTGGTGGGCTGAAGCCTAGCTTGCGGAAAGCATTAGCGATCCGTGACTTCGACAGCTATGAGGAAATTGTCCTATGTGCCCTCAAAGTTGAAATGGAGGTCGTAGAATCACAGGGGTATCATGGGGACAAGAAGCGGAAGGTGGAATTCAATGCTGGTAGTCCAATGGATAAATCCATCGGGGCTAAGAAATTCCAGCACCCCACTTGCCAAAAGTGTGGAAAGAAGCACCCTGGAAATTGCCTTAGGGGGACAAGAAAATGCTTCAAGTGTGGAAGAGAAGGGTACCAAGCTGTTAACTGTCAGCAAGAAGGACCCGCGGCTGCGACGGAGGGGAGGAACGCTCCGTTCGAACCTCAATGCATTGTTCAATGCTTCAAATGCAAAGAACTGGGTCATTTTGCGAATCAGTGCCCCAATCCAAGGGTTATCGGAGGCAATCAACAACCTCCAAGACAGCAAGGAAGAGCTTTTTCCATCACTTCTGCCGAAGTGAACCCCGACAACGAAGTGGTGACAGGTACGCTAGTTATTCATTCAAGAATAGCGAACGTGCTTTTTGATTCAGGTTCTATGCATTCTTTTATATCTCAAAAGTTTAGTAGAATAATCCCTGCACCACCACAAATCATGGAAGTAAAGATGTCGGTGAGTACGGCAAATGGGGCAATCATTGCATCCCATGAGTATAAGTCCTCCCCTGTTATAATCTGTGGATTGAATTTCCCGGCGAACCTCGTCATACTCCCTTTGGTGGAATTTGATGCAATTCTTGGAATGGATTGGCTTTCCTTATATAGAGCCAACATAAATTGTCGGGAGAGGGAAATCACACTCCATATGGAGAATCGACCCCCGATTCTTTACAAGTGTCAGGAGGAAGATGAATCTCCTTTAGCTCCATCATCTCAAGCATGGATATTACTACCTTATGATCACGCATATCTGGCTCAGATTATTGAGTCCAAGGAAGAAACCACCCTTGAAGAAATTCCTATTGTGAGGGAATTCGCTGAAGTATTTCCTGAGGAACTTCCTGGTCTTCCTCCAAGAAGAGATGTTGAGTTCTCAATTGAACTTATACCTGGGGTGCAACCAATATCCAAGACTCCATATAGAATGGTTGTGGTTGAGCTTGAAGAACTGAAGAAACAACTACAGGAGAATCTGGATAAAGGGTTTATACACCCAAGTGCATCACCATGGGGTGCACCAGTCCTCTTCGTCAAGAAGAAGGATGGGTCAATGCGGCTTTGCATCGATTATCGTGAACTTAAGAAAATCACGATAAAGAACAAGTATCCTCTCCCAAGAATCGATGACTTGTTTGATCAGCTGCGTGGAGCACAATACTTCTCCAAGGTCGACTTGCGGTCGGGATATTATCAAGTAAGGGTGAAGAAGAAAGATATCCCCAAGACTGCTTTTCGTACAAGGTACGGGCACTATGAATTCATAGTAATGCCTTTCGGACTCACCAATGCTCCAGCAAGATTCATGGACTTGATGAATAGAGTCTTTAGAGATTACCTAGACAAATTTGTGGTAGTCTTTATAGATGATATTCTAATATACTCCAAAACCAAGGAGGACCATGAGGAGCATTTAAAAACTGTACTAGAGACTTTGCGCAAGGAGAAGCTCTATGCAAAGTACATCAAGTGTGAGTTTTGGTTGAAGGAAGTCTCATTCTTGGGCCATATCATCACAAGCAATGGGATATCTGTGGACCCCTCCAAAACAGATGCAATTGAGGGATGGCCGAGGCCAACATCGGTAACTGATATCCGTAGCTTCTTGGGGTTAGCTGGATATTATCGACGATTTGTGAGAAATTTCTCATGATTGTCCAACCCTCTTACCAAGCTAACTCGAAAGGGAGTAAAGTTTGCTTGGAGTGATGAATGCGAAGAAAGCTTCAAGGAGTTGAAAAGGAGGCTTATCACTGCACCCGTGCTCACTTTACCCACAAGTGGGGAGCTTTTTGTGGTATTCAGTGATGCTTCGAAGAAGGGATTAGGATGTGTGCTGATGCAGAATGATAAAGTGATATCCTATGCCTCAAGGCAGTTGAAAATCCATGAGAGAAACTATCCAACGCATGATCTGGAGTTGGCAGCGGTGATCTTTGCCTTGAAAATCTGGCGGCATTATCTCTATGGAGAGAAATGTGAGATATATACTGACCACAAGAGTCTTAAATATATATTCACACAGAAAGAGCTTAATATGCGCCAGAGAAGATGGATAGAGCTCATCAAGGATTATGACTGTTCAATACATTACCACCCTGGGAAGGCGAACAAGGTGGCGGATGCCCTAAGTAGAAAGGATCCAGCAATTCTATCAATGATGAGAATTGAGAAGGATCCAATCTTCTTAGACTTGATGAAGATGGACGTGGGAATCATAAAGAAGGGAACATCATCAATCCTTTCACAAATGATTGCTCAACCATCTCTTTTGGAAAGGTTAAAGGATGTTCAAAAGGATGATGCGAGAATCCAAGAAAAAGTGGAAGCTATCAAAAAGGGAAAATCCTCAGAGTTTAATGTTAATGAAGAAGGAATTGTGCGGTTTGGGAAAAGACTATGTGTCCCATCAAGTTCGGAGCTGAAGAAGGAACTTTTGGATGATGCACATAGTTCAAATTTCTCTATTCACCCAGGGAGCACGAAGATGTATCGAGATCTCCGAGAAAACTTTTGGTGGGATAATATGAAGAAGGAGATCGTCGAATATACATCAAAGTGCCTGGTGTGTCAGCAAGTGAAGGCAGAGAGGAAGAAGTCTAAGGGGATGATGCAACCATTGCCCATACCAGAATGGAAATGGGAGAACATCACCATGGACATCGTCACTGGACTTCCAAGGACATCCAAAAGCAACAATGCAATCTGGGTTATTGTGGATCGTCTTACAAAGACTGCACACTTCATTTCTATTCAAGAGGATTTCTCTTTGGATCAACTGGCACGGATATATATCAGGGAAGTGGTACGGTTGCATGGAGTACCACTATCTATTGTGTCGGACCGAGATCCAAGATTTACCTCTATGTTTTGGAAGAGTCTTCAACATGCTCTG
Source organism: Viscum album (assembly GCA_963277665.1). Taxonomy (NCBI): domain Eukaryota; kingdom Viridiplantae; phylum Streptophyta; class Magnoliopsida; order Santalales; family Viscaceae; genus Viscum; species Viscum album. The sequence goes on along the minus strand of OY728127.1, from coordinate 1,146,006,069 downwards.
AATACTGAACTGAACTTCAGTATGGCCTATCATCCTCAAACTGAGGGCCAATCCGAGCGGACTATCCAAACACTTGAGGATATGTTGAGAGCGTGCTCAATGGACTTTAAAGGAGGATGGGATCAACATCCTCCTCTAGTTGAGTTCTCTTATAATAGTAGTTTCCACTCGAGCATCCAAATGGCACCATATGAAGCCCTGTATGGGAAAAGGTGTAAAACACCGGCATGTTGGGATGAGGTCGGTGAACGTAAGCTGCTTGGACCAGAAATGGTCGAAGAAATGGTGGAGAAGGTGAAAACCATTCAGCAGCATATCAAGGCAGCCCAAAGTCGAAAGAAGAGTTATGCAGATAATCGTCGACGAGACCTTGAGTTTAAAGTCGGAGACATGGTGTTTTTACACATATCTCCGTGGAAGAAGGTCATGAGGTTTGGAATGAAAGGGAAGTTAAGTCCAAGGTACATCGGCCCCTTCGAGATTCTTGATCGTGTTGGGGCTGTGGCCTATCGACTAGCACTTCCACCTACTATGGCCAAGGTGCATGATGTCTTCCATGTATCCCTCTTAAGGAAGTACATACCAGACCCTTCACATGTACTCTCTTCCGAGGTGGTACAATTAGAAGACGATCTTTCTTATGAGGAGCAACCAGTGAAGATCTTAGATTGTAGAGAAAAAGTTCTACGAAATAAGACAATGCCCCTCGTCAAGGTTTTGTGGAGAAACCACAAGTTTGAAGAAGAAACTTGGGAGTCGGAGGATATGATGAAGCTAAGTTACCCACATTTGTTTTAGTGTGGGAAAAGGAAAATTTCGAGGGCGGAATTTCTTAAGGGGGGAATGTTGTAACGACCCAAAATTTCATTAATGGAAAATCCCTCTTGATCCAGTTAAATGTTTCTTTATGTTTTTATAAGATGTCAACTTCTTTAGTTTAACGTTAAGATTTGTGACCGTTACTTTTATAGCCGTTGAACAGTGATCATCTGGGTAGTTTAAATATAAGGCTTTAACGAACCAATTTTCTACTCAGACAAAGGAAGCGATGGCCTCATCCAGTAGAATTGCCCCTTACGAAGCCCATTTGTCGGAGCTCGGAAAGGAGGTGGCGTCTTTGGGCTTTTCCCTTGACCAAGCCCAAGCTGAGCTTCATCAAGTCAAGCTCGAACGTGATCGTCTACGGGAAAAATGGAAGTTGATAGAGATTACTACTCGAGCGATGTTATCCGAGTAGCCCCAAGAGTCTGTCACCATCGCGCACCTTACCCTTAGGTCTTATGCGGCTATTTTAAGGGGTTATGTAACAAATAAGTAGAACCATGTTCATGTACATTATTTTTTTTATATATAATAATATAATTTCTAGTCATTTTTGATACATTGTAATTAGTTTTTAAAGTACAAATGGTGTTTTTAGTTATTATTTAATTAAGAATTATATTTTATTAAATTAAAGGATTTTTGAATTAAATAATATTTTAATAAAATATTATTATTAATATTAAATTAATTTTTATTAAATATAAATGATCTTATAATTTTATGAATGCAATTAAAATTTTTATTAAGGTTTGAAAGCCATTTCTGTCAAAACCCGTGAATTTTTTTATAAATGTCGGTTTTTATTTTAAAAGTAAAAATTCACAAATTTAGAAAATTATTTTGATAAAATGAATATTATTTTTGGAATCAGGATGTCGAAATTATCCAACGGTGAATTTTTCATAATTTTCTGAGACAGTCAAATTTTTGGGTAAAAATTAAATACCATTTAAATATATAATGTGTTTTATGACATCATAATGACCCAATGCTGATGTAATAAAATACCATAATCCTTATGTTCGGCCAATATATGTTTTATCATTAAAATAATGAGGTTTTGGGTTTGTTTGACTCACTTTTAAAAGCATTAATGGAGCCCTCAAGACTTATTCAACACTTTGCCTTTTTAAATTAATTTCCATGGGAGTGTGACTCACCTCCACATAAGCAACCCTAATTTTTTAATAAGTTCGGACCTTGGACTTGTAAAATATTGTTTTCCTCTTTCCTTTTCCAGAAACCATGGGCTAATACCATGGGATGGTTTGGGGTTTGGATTATTTTAATATAAGGGGTCCCAAACCTAAATAATAAAGAATTCTCTCACCTTTCCTATATAAACCCACCCAAGCTCCAACTTCCTCCTCACCCAAAGCCCTTTAAGTTCGTCCAACCTCTGCCCTACTCTCTCTAGAATCCACTCATGGTGCCCCAAGCTCCCAAGAAGCCTCTCACAAGCCTCTCTCTAGCCTTTGGAAGCAAACTTCCAAGTAAGGGTTTTTCTTCCTTTCTCATTTTTGTCAATTTTCTTTAAGTTGTATTGCCCTTTTAATTTCATTTATGAATGTTGGGGTATGGTTTCGCACCTCTCCCATACTGCCCTCTTATTGTTTGAATGATGGGAGACCCCTTTCTCTCTCATTAAATGCCTCCCATGTACACCTGTTACTATGCCGAAATTCCGAAAGGAACCTTTTTCTCCTCTTTTATATTCAAGCAATACTTTTGTATCATGAATCTAAATTCCTTTTCAATTGTTGGGACATGTATCTATATGACCTTCTTACTGTCCATTACATGTAAGTATGATGAGGAACCACTTTCTCTCTCATCAGCCTTTTTTATGAATTCTTATGTCACGCCGTTACGCTGCCGAAATCACACCGATTTTCTAAGCCAATATCATTGTGTAGTGAATACCATGCCCATTTCTCCATCAAGGGTATTCACCTTTATGCACATTTACTTATTGATTGTAAAGTTTCATGTATGAATTCCACATTCCTTTATCGTGGAATAAATGATTATGTTTTATGAATCCATGTTTTATGATCCATGTGGCACACTTATGCATGAAATGAAATGTTTAAGAAGGGTGCGCCCTGATAGCGCTCCAATGCGTTGGGTAAAGTATAGTATCATGATACGTCATGTGCAATGAGTTTTGACTCATGCTAATTCAAGTGCAACGAGGGTTTACTCGTGCTTCAAGTGAAATGAGGGTTTACTCATGCTCCATGTGCAATGAGCCTTGGCTCATGCTAATTCAATGTTAAGTGTTGTTGCCACATTTCCATGTTATGATTATCATGCTTTATCATGCCTTTATGTTCATGTTTCTCTTATGCTCTATTGATATGCCTATTTCCTAACATGTATTTCACTCCTCTTGTTATTCATTGTTTACTCCCTTACTGGGCTTTATAGCTCACCCTTTTCTTATGCATGTCCTCAGGTTATCCCATGCAATGATAAGTACGAAGGAATGTAGTGGTCATGTAAAGGAAGTTTTAAATAAAGATGTTGTATTTCATGTTTAAAGTTTTTATGTAATGATCCTAATCCCCAAAGACACTAAACCTCTCGATCTTCTTTGTTGTATCAAGTGAAGTTTTATGTAATAAAGCATGTTTAAGTTTTAATAAAAAGCAGGGTTGTCATACCGAGAGGGGATCCAGCCAGGCTCGTCGAAGGGGAAGGTAGTTAGCAGCAGGTCTCCTGCGACAGGACCTTCCAGGTTCAGGCCAGTGGGGAGCAGGCCCCAGCAGTTCCAGTTCAGATCTTCGGGTCCTCGTCCCTTTTTCAGTAGCCCAGGACTGAGCTGTTTTTCTTGTGGAGGTTTCAGGCACGTTCAGAGTCGGTGCCCGACCCGAGCTCAGTACGGTGGAGGTGGGCAGGTTCAGCGCCTACCTCAGCAGCACCAGTTGCCAGCGAGGCCCTTCCAGCAGCAGTAGGACCATGCTACTCTGAGGGCAGACTTTGTGGGAGGAGCCCGACCTCAGGGTGCTCTTCAAGGACCTTGACCAGGGCGTGGTCGGGGAGGTGGACGACATCATAGAGGCAGAGGAGGTGGGTGTGGACAGTAGCACGCAGCAGAGTTGACAGCTCCAGAAGAACCAGAGGTGGTTCAAGGTACAATTTGTTTTTTCACCACTCTTGTTTCTACTTTGTTCGATTCGGGAGCTTCACACTCCTTTGTTGCACCTGGTCTAGCCCATGCTTTGAGACTAGACATAGAGAGACTTTTCGTACCACTGGTACTGAGTACACCAGTTGGAGGCCAGACCTGTGTATCTTGTGTTTTCCTGGGATGTGGGATGACGTTGGGACCACATCGACCTAGTGGGGATCTTCTTCTATTACAGATGCAACCATACGATGTATTCTTAGGCATCGACTGGTTGTTTTCTGTTAGTGCTGTTATCGACTTCTTCCGAAGAAGAGTCGTGTTCTCTGACAGGGACGGGCAGCTTGTAGCTTTTGTTGGCGAGAGGAGCTATCAGGTGGGATGTCGGCGTGTGGAGCCTCTCCTTTCCTTGTTAGGTGGGCTATTAGTGGTTCCAGCTGATACAGAGGTGATGGATGTCTCGGAGGTTGTTGGGGAGTTCCTAGATGCTTTTGCTGAGGATTTTGTGACTCTCCCCCCCCCCCCGACGTGACGTTGAGTTCGGGATAGACTTACAGCCTGGTGCCCGTCCGATTTCGATGGCCCCTTATCGGATGACACCTTTGGAGTTGCGGGTGTTGCGGATTCAGATTGACGATCTGATGGAGAAGGGTTTTGTTCGACCCAGCGTATCTCCATGGGGTGATTCAGTTTTGTTCGTGAAGAAGGAAGATGGTGGTCTCAGGCTATGCATAGACTATCGAAGGTTGAACTAGGTAACGGTTAAGAACCGCTATCCCCTCCCAAGGATAGATGATCTCTTCGACCAACTGAGGGTACCAAGTTGGTTTTCCAAGATTGATCTATGATCTGGATATCATCAGCTGAGGGTAAAAGACAGTGACATCTCGAAGATGGCTTTCAGGTGTAGGTATGGGCACTTCGAGTTTGTGGTGATGCCGTTTGGAGTTACGAATGCACCAGATGTGTTCATGGGACTTATGAACTTTGTCTTCCGGGAGTTTTTGGACTGGTTTGTTGTTGTGTTTATCGATGACATCCTGATCTAATCAAGATCAGAGGAGGAGCACGTTGAGCGTCTCAAGGAAGTCTTGGGATTCCTTCGACACCACCATCTTTATGGTAAATTGTCAAAGTGTATGTTCTTGACAAAAGTAGTACACTTCATTGGGCATGTGGTGTCTCAGCATGGAGTGTCAGTGGACCCGTCGAAGGTGGAGGTAGTTGTTTCTTGGGCAGCACCCAAGAGCATGGCATATGTTCGTAGTTTCCTGGGTTAGAAGGTTACGATCAGAGGTTCGTTTCAGACTTATCTCAAGTTGACGCTCCATTAACATCTTTTTCGAGGAAGAACCAGGTCTTCCTATGGATCGAGCAGTTCCAGAAATCTTTTGACTACCTGAAGGAGAAGTTGGTTAGTGCTCCCGTACTTAGGTTTCCAGAGGAAGGGTTGTTTTATGATGTGTTTTGTAATGCTTCTGGCCTTGGTCTCAGGTGCTTGCTGATACAGAAGAAGGGAGTGATCTGTTATGGGTCTAGGCAGTTATGACCTCACGAGCGTAACTATGCTGCCCATGACCTAGAGCTTGCAGTAGTAGTGTTTTCACTGAAGTTGTGGTGAGATTACCACTTTGGGGAGCGATGTGTGGTCTTCTCAGATCACAAGAGCCTGCATTATATTTTCTCCCAGTGTGACATCAACTTATGGCAGCGAAGATGGGTCGAGTTTCTCCAATCTATAACTTTGAGATCTCTTACACTGAAGGTAAGGGCAACGTTGTGGCTGATTCCCTGGGTAGGAAGTCACATAAGTAATTTGTTCGCGATTCCACTGATGCTTGGAAAGCGATGGGAGAGTTGGCCACCTTGCACTTGGATTCCATGGTAGAAGGTGTTAGAGGCTATTAGTTTCAGATGATGGTGTAGTCCTCCTTGTGGTAGAAGGTGGAAGAGTCCCAGTGGGGGGAGTCTGAGGCAGAAGTGATGTGGGATCGTGTCGATCAAGGGAACGCTCCAGAGGGATGGTCAGAGGATAGCCGACATCGGATGCTTTTCCATGTAAGGTTGTTTGTTCCGGAGGAAATTCATGATGGAGTTCTCCGTGAGTTCCATAGCTCATCCTTGGCAGTACATCCAAGAGTTTCAAAAATGTACTGAGGCCTGAGGGAACTGTTTTGGTGGCCCGAGGTGAAACGGGCAGTGGAGGAGTTTGTGGCTAAATGCCCAGTGTGTCAGCAAGTGAAGGTTGAACACCGTGTTTCCAGTGGGTTATTGCATCCTTTAGATGTCCCCGAGTGGAAGTAGGATGAAATCTCAATGGACTTCATCATAGGACTACCCAGAGCTCAAGGTGGTTATGATTATATCTGGGTATTGGTGGATCGACTGACGAAATCAGATGACTTCTTAGAAATTAAGGAGTAAGGCCCGATGAGTACCTTAGCATAGAGGTACATAGATGAGGTTGTGTGTTTGCATGGAGTTCCAAAGGCTATCATCTCAGATAGGGATACTCGGTTTACCTCACGAGTCTGGAGGGGGTTACAACATGATTTTGGCACCCAGCTACGCCTTAGCACTACTTTCCACCCCCAGACCGATGGAATGACAGAGCAGACTATCCAGATGTTGGAGGACATGATGCGAGCATGCATTCTACATTTCGGAGGATCATGGGTACAACACTTGCCTTTAGTAGAGTTCGCCTACAACAACACCTTCAACTCTACTATTGGCATGGAACTGTTTGAGGATTTGTAGGGAATGCCATTTCGTTCACCCATTTGCAAGGCAGAGGTTGGTGAGACAGGTGCACTTAGGCCAGAGGTAGTGTAGAGCACCACAAAGAATGTCCAGCTTGTACATGAGAGGATGAAAGGGCCTCAGGACCGACAGAAGTCTTATGCTGATCGTCGGAGGAGGCCCTTGGAGTTCGAGGTGGGAGATCATGTGTTCTTGAAGGTTTCCCCTTGACAGGGGCAGTGGAGGTTTGGGAAAGGTAGAAATCACTCACCTAGGTTCATCGGACCTTTCGAGGTGCTGAGGCGAGTCGGCGAGGTAGTATATCAGCTGGCCCTGCCACCTCAATTGGAGAAGGTTCATGATGTCTTCCACATCTCCCAGCTTCGTCGGTACTTACACGAAGACTCCCACATTATCGAATAGGGAGAGTTAGATATTGGAGACGATGCAACCTTCGAGGAACGACCAGTCAGGATCGAGGATCCTAAATAGAAGGTGCTCCGTGGACGAACCATTCTGTTGGTTCGTGTGTTGTGGAGGCATGGCAGCCTCGAGGAGAGAACTTGGGAGAGGGAGACCTAGATGCACGCTCAGTACCTGGAGTTGATTTGACTTTTGTTTTCCCTTGTTCTTCTAAGCTTTGTGTTGATGTTGTACTTTTTACCTTTGATATATGTAATGCTAGGCTTTTCAGTTGTGAGACCTTTTGTTTCCTTGTTCCCTGGTAATGTGTGACAAGTCCGGATGTGTGGGGAAAGGGAAAACCCTGACCCTTAATTGAGTTGCATTAATGCGGATGCGATTGAACCAGTGCGGGCGAGTCAGTGCCGCCTAAAGCGGATAATATTTTGACATAGGAGAAGGAATTTCCCCAAACCACATGTTCCGGGAGTGTGTTGGTTGTGTGGTGTTGGGGGTAGTACGAGTTGAAAAACGTAATATATGAATGTGGGAAGAACAAATTCTTAATCGAGACGCATTAATGAGGATGCGACTAAACCAGTGTAGGCGAGTCAGTGTTGCCTAAAGCAGATAATATCTCGACATAGGAGAAGGAATTCCTAACACATATGATTAGGGTTGTTGGCTGGGTTCCTGTTATAATGAGAACCCTAATAGGTATCTTGTTGGGTTCCTCGGGGTTTGTTTTTGAATTCTCTGGGAAGAGAATGTTTTAAGAGGTCTCTAATGTAATGGCCCGGACCTCTCCGGCCCATTCCTTTGTCAAAAAGGGTCAAGAAGTGTTCTGGAGGGTAAAATGGAATTTTCTAACACTTTCCAGAATTTTGAAACTACACGCCGTGTAGTTTGAGTACACGTCGTGTACCACCTTTCCGGGTATACCCCGTGTTGCAGGTCGTGTCCTCGCTATGTGGAATAATGGGTGCACGCCGTGTGTCTGATACTACACGCCGTGTAGTCCTTCCCCGCGTATGCGTTACCAGTCAATGTAAATGTGCCATGTTGGAGTCGTGTCCTTGCCGTGTGCAATAAATGGGTACACTCCGTGTATCCAAACTACACGCCGTGTAGTCCCTCCCCGCGTATGTGTTACCCTTAAACCGTGTGTTGACCAGTCAATGGCTGAGGAGCCATGTTGGAAGCCGCGTGGAGACCGTGTAAAATAACCGAGTACACACGGTGTACCATAAAGTACACGCCGTGTACTTTTCCCTTTCTCTCCTATAAAAGGAGGGGTCCCCTCCTCCTTTCAACTCACTCCTCTCCTCCCCTTTCCTCTGAGCAGAGTTCTCCCAAGAGACTCGAAGGCTCCTTTTCTTCCATAACTTCTTCGTCCGAGCTCCGATTTACGATCCGTCAGTCGCCACGGGATAATAATGATGAGGCGGAACTTGTGAGCCAGGTTCTGTTGTCTTTCATTCGGCCTTTCCTTTCCGACATCCACACGAGGAGGTTTTTCCGGGACCCAAAAGAAGTGACGGACAACGATGGACGTCTTCTAAGGTTAATCCGGGGGAGCGTTGTGATCGAAACATGTTGAGGTAGTGATCTTACCTTTGTCTCTCTCTTTTTGCATCATGCGGGGTGGGTATCCTCTTGTTTTCATGAGAAACAATAGAACCATTAAATAAGGATAATAACTAGTTAAAGAAAGGGGTTGGGAAGTTTGTGATTACTGTTACCTTAAATCCTGTGGCATTGTGTTGTGAATTTAATGAGCCTCTACCTACTGAAAATCATGGTCGTTGGGGGCCTTTGCTTACGCAATTAAATTTTTCCCCCTCCTTCTGTATTTTATTATGGATGGAATCCTTGTGGAATGTGGAATTGGTTAACCATGTAAATATTGCTATTTAAAATCTAGAACCCTTGTGTGATCACCCTGGTTAAACAAAACGGAATAATGAACATGTGGGTGTTGTCTTGGATACGTGGCATGTGATGGGGGTGTTTTGTGGTTTGTTGTGGATCAGGTGAGCAGTGGGGCTGCGGTTGGCTTGGTTGTGGGTTGGTATGAATGCTATGTTGGTGATGGGCAATGGGGCTTCGATAAGTGGTATTAAAGGGATAATGATGTACGTGTTTCAGTGCGGTTGTGGTTGTGGCGGTTGGCAGCAGGGCTGCAGGGATGGGTTGAATATGAACGGACTTTGGGATGTGAATAATAAAAGAGGAAGAGTTAATGAATGGTGGGGTGTGGTAATGAAACAAAGTTAATAATCAATGGGGTTGTTTGGTTAATAAGAATGAGTTGGTTGTATTTCTTTTGTTTTCCTAACTTGATTTGTTGATGGTAGGGATATGTTTTACGAATGATTGATGTGGTTGGTTGTGGATTGTTTCCCAGTAGTTAAGGAATTAAATAAACAAATTATGATCAAACATGAAAACCTAAATGGGGTTGGGGTTGTTTTTTGTATGCATGATTCGTAGTAGCAATGCCGAGGCACGTGCTCAGTTTCTCTATTTAGAAGACATAGGTTGGGTTGTGTGGTTGGTATATATATATATCTATATCTTTTGTGTTTTATCTCACCCCACCCATGTTGAGAACATAGTTCCAAACACTCCCATTTCATGGGAGAGGGTGTTTTTCCTTTAGTTAATAGCTCCTTCCTGCTCCTTCTCCCCTAGGCTATGATGGCTTGAGGTGACCTTACACCTAAGAATCTTCGGGTAGGTTTCAATTGGGGTGACTTTAGCCCAAGACACTTCGGGAATGTTCTATTGTTTCCCATGAATCTTAGGGATGAGTCCCAGGTGTGTGCGGGTGGGATACGTGGTTGTGAGGCCCAGGTGTGTGCGGGCGGGATACGTGGTTGTGAGGCCCAGGTGTGTGTGGGCAGGATAGGTGGTTGTGAGGCCCAGGTGTGTGTGGGCGGGATGTGTGGTTGTGAGGCCCAGGTGTGTGCGGGCGGGATGTGTGGTTGTGAGGCCCAGGTGTGTGCGGGTGGGATGTGTGGTTGTGAGGCCCAGGTGTGTGTGGGCGGGAGACGTGGTGGTGAGGCCCAGGTGTGTGCGGGCGGGGAGGGTGTGGCAGTGTCAGGACGTTTTGCCGTTAGGAAGAGCAGCTAACTAAAGGGAAATGGTCCAGGTTACCCAAGACTCTTGTTTCTTATATACTACTACCTTTTGTTCTTGTGTTTTGGTGAGTGTGGCTGGTGAGGTTGGGTGGATATAATTCCTTTCTAGGTTTCTTCTATTGTTCTCACGGGACATTAGGATGTCTCCCCAATTGTGCACCAGATCTTTAGGTTTCCCTACTGTGTATACATGTATGCTCACCCTACGTTTACTTTCAGGTTTCCAGGAGGACTTCCTGGGCCGTGTGGGACCCTACTAGTCGGATAGATGGAGTTGTTGCAGTTTCTATACACTTATTTATTTTATTGTACTTTGATCATTCATGTACTTGCACCTTGTTATAAAATTGTTTAAACATGCATGTGGGCTGGTTTGGGTTTATTTCTATACACTTGTTATTTTCCTTTTTGGTGGTTGACTCGTCTTATTTCCCGATAATAAATAAATATAAAGGGTAATGCCTCCCATATTTGTGAAAATTAATACCCTTAGTTCTAGTCGCCACCCCGGGGCCTACTGGAGGCGGGACTCGGGGGTCATTATCTCCCTTTCACCATTGCCAGCTCAGGAGGGGTATCTTTGGTGGGAGGGTGTCGTGACATAAAACGTCACTCAATGATATTTAAATATACATTATGTGTTCACACTAGGAATGAAAATTTAAATGAATATTAATATTTAATTTTTCCATAATGGAATTATATTCATGGTGTAAATTTATTTATAATTTTTAGATATTATATATTTTCCTTAAATTCTTACACAATCCCAAATAGTATTTTTTTCAATTCATGAAAATATAAAATAAACGATATTGAAAATATTAAAAGTGATACAATTTAAGTAATTTATAGTGTTAAAGGAATTTTGATGGTGGATATGACATATTATTATTTTGTTAAATGATTATATTTTAATTAAAACGTATTATTTGTTTTTTAACTTAAATTAAATCAATAGTGTCAAAATTGAGAATAATTATATTTTATCAAAATAATATTTTCTTAAATTATTTAAAAACATAAATTGTTTAAATATTATTATTAAATATGATATGGTCTAAAATTTCATTAATTGACAATTTATGGGCCAATTTTCACCTTATAATTCAAAATTATATCACTTCAATATTGAAAAGTTGTTACCGTAGTAAAAATTAAATTTAGTTAACTAAGGGTTAATCCAAATGATAAATATTACAATGGAAAAAAACATTACAAAATTAAATAAAATTTTGGGATTAAATCCATATCCTATATTATATTGGGATCTTTTTCTATTTCAAAAAAAATCTTTGAGAAATAATTTATTAAAATTTGATATTTTGAGAAAATTTGAGTCTTCCCCTCACATAAATTATAAAATATAACATCCTACCTCACTTATTTACAACCACCTTATCCTTATAGAAAAATAAAAAAATCTTCTATAAACCTTTATATTCACATTATAGAGGTTTTATTCTTCCCATAAGACAAACTATTGAGTCATTTTGAGGAGATCCAAAGTAGTCATTTCAAAGATGAGTTATTTGCCTTACACGATCACATTATTTTCTACTCTTATTTATCTTATGTATATATATATTGTAATTATCATAAAATACTAACTTATGTATCCATGATATTATGAAAATTTATTTTGATTATAAAAACACTATTATGAAACCGCTTTCTAATCAAATGAGAAGTGAAAGTGTTGCTCATGCATATGTATGGCTAATCGTCTCCACATAGAAATAAAATTTATTTTTCATCTTCATGTTTTATTCATGTGTATTATTATGGGTTTAAAATTTATATATGTAATTAAAGAAAAAATTATAATTCTTTAATAATAATATAATTTCTATATTTTACCATCCAATCCATGGGAAATGATAGAGTCGTTCGTGCGTACATCTTGACGATCATCTCCACAAGGAAATGTGACTAATTTTTAATTTATATATTACATTGATGGTAGTGATGATTAATTTTAGGAATATATATTATATATATGATATAATAAGGATATTTTAAAGGTGAATTAATATTTTCCACTCATTTTTTGTATCTATAAAAATATAAAACATCATTCATGTGTACATATAGATTGTTATCTCCCTAAAAAGTGTAATTAATTTTTATATATCAATGTTTAGAGATGAAAATAATTATTTATATAAGCAATATATATGTAATAATTAATATTCTAGATTTTATGGATCTTGGAAAAATTTACATGCACTAGAACTACTGAACTAAAATAGTCATGATATACAAAATAGAAAACACCCAAAAATGATGATTTTAATTAGGGATTATTGATAAATTGGGGTGTTTAATTATAATAAAGTGAAAAAATAGGTAATTTATATATGAAAATAAATCTAGTATAGAAGTATAATAAATGTAAATTAATTATGCAAGAATTTAGAGTTATTTCAAATAAAGGAATACTCGTGGTAAGGGCTTTATGTCATAATCTCATTTTTTATCAAGATTGACTGTGGATATGCCTCCAATGATAATATATTATGATCTACCTCTCAATATAATCATTTATATAAAAATACTCTAGTCATTTAATAAAAATACATGTCATCCTTTCATTTTATTCACCTTATATACTCAATAGTATGGAAATATGTTTCAAAGGAAAAATCTTATGTATTTATATATTTGGTCAAAAAAACATTTTTAGTCCATATCTATATTTATGAAAAAAAATTAAAAGTCTTTTTTACTATTTTACAATGATTTTTTAGGTCATTTTTATAAAACATTTAATTTTAAAACAACGGTTTGAAAGCACTCTTCTTGTGGTTTTCCAAATGAGGTACTTGGTGACTTTTTCTCAAGAGTGTCTTGATTGAATTATTTGTTTATCTAGTATGGAATGAATAGGTTTTAATGATATAATGAATAATTCTTTACCTGAGTGTTCCATTATAAGTTTACATGTAACTTTTTGAAAAAAAAATATTTTATTTTACATTTGTGTATTTCATAGTAAGTGATTACAAAATTGTAAGGTTTTCTTGCTCAATAATAATATAATGATATTCTAATAGAATTTCTATACATCAAAGAAAATAGTCCTTGATTTCACATATGATTTACTAGGGATAAAATCCATGGACAACATCATTAATCATTTTCTATGGTTTAGGAATATTATGTTACAATGTTTATGAAACTCATTTTTTCCAAGGGTTATGCAATGATGAAATGATGAAATTTTTATGAAACCAATTTTTTCTATGGTATGTGACATGATGAAATATTTTTTGTATACAATTTCCATTCATTGGTTCTGATATGATGAATTTGTTATGATTTTATGGAAAATGTATATATGATTTTGATTATGTGAAGGGTGAGACCTATATCTCTCTCCAATGCATTGTGTAATGATTGATATCTCGTGAAATAAACAAGATTGTAGTATAGAGTGAACCATGTTTGGAAATTTACTATGAATACTATGATAGTATTGGGAGTGAACACTGAATACTATGATTGTTTTAGGAGTCAACTCGTTCCACTATGATATCCTTGGAAATGAACATTTACTACTTAGTAAATGATTATTTATCATTATACTTATGCCACAAATTAATTTCTTATGCATATGTTAATATTTCAAGATCTGTGTTCTTTGAATCCATTAAATTTCATATCATATAAACATCATGGATTTATGACCTGAATCATGAATGTGATCAATGATATATGTGGTACAATTTTCTAATCTTAATATCATTTATCATACACCTTTTTCAATTTTTATTCATGTATGATCACCGATATATCCCTTAATTAACCTTATTGAACATCTATAGTCACCCATTTATTATTTTTCCTTTCCTTGTGTTATGAATAATTGTATCATGTATGCTATGTTTAAAGGGGATACTAGTTATGAATATCAATGTGAGACAAAGTATTGAAGTATTATTGACTAGTTGTTTATGTTTCTATGTTGCCAAAGATATTATTCCTATTTTATTCTGTCATGGAACGTTATATTATGTAAAAAATATTCATATATTTTGATATAATAACAATGTATGAAAATTATTTATCACTATGAAGATATTTTTAATTAATATAAAACTTTTGATGAAAAATCTGGGTTTAAATATTAATGGAACCATGATTTATAAGAATATTCCCATTGCTATTGGTGGGATATTTTTTCGTATATGTCTCATTAAAGGACCCATATTAGAGTTATATATTATTTTGGGTATTGATGATATTTTATTTTATCATGTTATGAAAAATTTTATCGTAATAAAATTTATATTCAACGATACTATACATTTTCTAATGTATCAGGAATATAAGAAATTAATTAAATATGGTTTTTCAATTTAACTTGGTCATGTTATATAATATAAATAAATTACCTTTATTAATGATCTCCATGATATAAATGGAAATATTAATTTATTTCATGATGATTTCCCTAATTTTTTTCCTCGTTAAGAGTTTTATTTTATATTTGACATAGTGCCTGATTCTATGCCAATTTTCAAACCCCTTATCTAATGGCTCAAGATTAACATTTTTGGAATAGAAAAATCAATTTAAATAATTTATTGATAAAGATTAAATTAATCCTAGAACCTCAACTTGGTGTTCCCCAATTTTATTTTTTAACAAGACTGATTATTCAATGAACTATTTAACTGATTATAGAGCCTCATGTAATAACTATTAAGAAATTGTATCATTTTCCACATATCGGTGATTTGTTTGATCATCTCTAAAGAGAAAGGTAAATTTCAATTATTGATCTCAAGTTAGTATACAATAAATTTATGAATAATGGGATAGATATTTTGAATATGTAATTTTATACTACAAATGAGAATTATGAGATTGTGGTAATTTCCTTTGGGTTATCTAATGCACTCACTATATTCATGGATCTAAAGAATATATTTTTCCATTACTATTTAGATGATTTTTTTTAGTATTTATTGATGATATTTTGGAATAAAATTAAATACTTTTGGATCATGAAAGACACTTAGTAATTGTATTACTACAATTTAATTATAAAAGTTATTTGAAAAATTTTTAAGTGTGAATTTTGGTTAGAGAAGATTTATTACCTCATGAATATAATTTTTACGGATGGAATAAATGTTTCTCCATCTAAAAATAAAGTGGTTGAATAATGTATAAGACCAAAAAATGTCAAAGTGATTCATAATTTACATCCATTATTTAGTTACAATATGAGGTTTATTTAAAACATTTCATATAAATCATTTCTAATGACTATGTTAACACAAAAATGAACTAAATTAATATGGGTAAAAGAGTGTGATGATTGTTTCCATGAACTAAAATTAAGATTGGTAAATTCTATATTTTTTCCCACACCATATATAATGGTGATTTTGTATACTATATCGATTCTTATTTGAAGGGGGTTTATTGTTTTTTAATATTAAATGACTAGGAAATTTATTATTTTTCTATTCAATTAGAGCCTCATGATAAATTTTCTTCAATATGATGTGTAATTAAAATTTTTGGGGTTTCCATTAAAATTTTGGAAGAATCACTTATATGAATTACAATGTATAATATTTACGAATTATAAAATTTTTAATTATATATTCACTTTGAAAGAGTTCAAAATTAGAAATAGATGGTTTTTGGAACTGATAAATGGTTATAATTACAATATTCATTTCCCTATAAAGATATAAAATATAATACATGATGATTTGAGCCAAAAATATAATGCATGATTAATTATGCTACACTTGGAAACTCTTCTTTTCATATGTGATTTGTGGAATGTAAACCTAGAAATTCTTCATACAGGAAAATAATCTAATTTGTTTCATGTTTTAGTGAAATATGTTTTTTTATAGAATTAATTAATCTATAAAGGATTACTATGTTTGTAAATAATCGGTGGAACTGGTAAAAGAATTTATATTTATTGAATTTAAATTTTATAAGGAAGGTGTTAAGAGCTACGGAAAAATATTTTCTTTTCCAAATGACTTCTAGCTAAAAAATAGAATGTTCAGTGAAGTGCATGGATCTCACATTCCTTTTCATACCATCATTAATTGGATTTATAGAGAAATTCAGAAGTATTCCTAGTGGTATTGATTGAAGAAATATATTTTAGATCTTACCAGGATATTTTTACTGATCAATAAGTTAATGTAAAATAAAAATTGTACTAACCTGATATTTTAAAAAATGAACATCATAATCGATATTATATATGAAATAAAACACAAATATTAGAATTTAATGTTACCCTTGAATCAATATATTTTATTCTTTAGTAAATATATTCTATCTCTTAGATAGCCTGTAATGAATGCAACATTGGTTTTGAAACAAACGTACTCATTATAACCTACCCATTATGTTTATTGAATGAATAGTAATAACTAAATTATAAAAAAGATATGTTTTACACATGAATAAAATAAATTAAATTAATATTTACTAATTATAAATAAAATTAGAATCATGTGAAAGAAAAATAAATTTTTTCTAAAAAACTATCTTTTTTAAAATGGCAGTTTAATTTCACTTAGTGGACATAATTTAAAATATTTTATACAAATTTTAGATAATTAATATGAAAAAATAAATATAATTTCTCAAATATATATATTAAAATTAGTTTTTAGTGATGTTTATAAAATATTATTAAGAGATTAATATTTTGGTGAATAGTGAAAAATATTGATTTTTATCAAAAACTATTACTTCTTTTAAATTATTTACAAATTTAAATTATATATAGAATTATTTTATTGGTGAAAATATCTCTAAAATGTTAAATCATATCTAATTTCATTAATTGGAATAAATTTTATTTTGAATTTTGAAACTAAAACATTTTAAAATTTCGAATATTTTTTTCAGAAAAAAACATTATTTTTACACATCTGTAGGTTTAATTATAGATTGATTTTTATGAATAAAATAAATTTAACGTAAAGAGATAGATTAAATATTATTAAATAGAATAATTTATATTATCTAATATGGTAAATATTATTTTTTGACAATAATGAATATTGAAAATTGTGAAAATTAATTACTAAAGTTATTGTAAAATAGGTTTATCGAGGTGTTAAACAAAGAAGATCAGTGTTAAAATAACCTAAATCGTGTCAAAAAACTTTTATGGGAATATTTATTACTTATAACCCATAATTATCCATAATTACCCATTTTTTAGTCTTTTGGGATGAGAAAAATGTGGGTATCGCATTTTCTTTTCAAACATACCAAGTGTGACCACTCCCCCCTCTTTTAAAAGGTCACCCTTCTCCTATCCAATTATCACATCCAACCCCATTTGGATTTGAAAATACCTACCCAAATATATTCTTTCTTCCACTTAAAACATAATATTTTCTTTTATTGATACTAAATACAATTAGAAAATATGTAGGTATAAACCAAATAGAGTTATCTGATGAAGAGGTCAAATTATAAACACGTGTACTTGTATAATTTATTCTTCAACATCCTTAAATTACAATTAAAAAATTATAATATAATATAACCATTATATTCTATATTCTGATATTTTATTTTGTTATTGGAAAACCATTATCTATTTTCACATACAGCAAATGAAAAATGAAATTGCTGATCATATGTACAGTGGACAATGGCCTCACAAATAGATGTAATTTATTTTCCATAACAACATTTAATGGTTTTATATAATGTTTTATTTATATTATTTATATTATTATGAAAAAATTATTATTCTTCTCTAACTATTATATAAAATATAAATTCTTATCTTCCATTTTGTTGGGGGGATATGATATCATCTCTCGTGTACAAGGCAAACTTCCTCCTCGTGAAGCAATGTGATTCGTTTTTCACTTATTCTATACATGGTAGTTATTAAGGTTAAATTTTATGAATATATTTTATATTTATGACCAAAACATACTTCCTTAATCATGGTATCTCATTTATCTTCTGACCTTCCAATCCTTTGTAAAGCAATAATGTCGCTCGTGGGAACATGTGGACTACTGCCTATATATAACGAGGTGAAATGTTTTTCATATTATTTTTATATGGATGGTAATAATCATTAATTTGATTAATATATATTATATATATGAAAAATAATTAATTTTTAATTTTTAATAAAAATTTATATTCCTTTCATTTCATCATTCTTGAAAAATGGAAACGATGTTCAAGTTTACGTATGACTTACCATCTCTATGAATAGTATAATTCATTTAATTTCTCAAAATATTTTAGATTACTCTAATTATATATATAATGAATACATAATATATTTTATTCATTTTTCAAATTATATAGATGAAAATGTGATCAATGTAAAAGGACTGAAACTACTGAACCAAAACATACATAAAACACGAAGGAATTATCACCCTAAATAGTTATTTTAAGAGACAAATGTTTCTAAACATGAGATAAAAGAGTATAAGTAAATAATATATGCTATAAAATATATGAATATGGTCATATAAAAGATTTATAATAACCCTATATTTATTATAAAGGGGTTTCTCACACATACAAAGGATGTTGAACCGAAGTTAGTGGTTTCTCGTCTCACATTTTCTTCAATGTGACATTCAACATTTTCACAAATTATACCTCTATGTGGTGAATATAATTCCCATTTTGATATATCATATATATATATATATATTTATTCATGTTATTTAAAATTTAATTTCAATTTATATATCTTATGGGGATTATGATATATAAGTAACCATAGTGGTAAGGTTTTATTTCACAATCTCATCATTTTTCATGATTGTTTTATTTAAGTATCCCAAATGTAATTATGTTTTATTTCTATCATAAAACTAATTTATTTACATATCCTAAGTTTATTAATATACATTTCATGTAAATTTACCGTTTTACATATATTTGGTAATTAAAATTATTGAGACAATGTTTATACGAATATTTAAATTTATTTCACTATTTGGTTGATAATCCATTTTCATCAAAATACTTGTTTTCTAAAAAATACCAAAATTATTTAAAACATATCCAAATTAATTATTAAATATATAATTTTCCTTTTTAAAAAAAAATTAATGTAATATTTTGGTCATTTTCAAGACAATTCGTGTCTATCTTTTTCAAGAAGAACATAAATGTAATATTTTTATTTACATATATGGCAAGAATTGTAATTTCATATAATAATAACCACCCAATGATTCGAATATTACTTTATATGTTTCAATGGAAATTTCCCAATAATTTTTTTCAAAATCTTATTTTAATTTTTGTTTCACAAATTAAATATTATAAATTTGAAAAGTTAATTTTCATCAAAATAAATTTAAGGAGATTATTATGGTAATTCTATTCTTCAAAAACATTATACATTAATTTTAATTATTATTCAATATGTATATGTTGTATTGATATCATATTTATTCATTTCATGTATGGTTAATGGTCATTTTGACTGAGGATGTAAAATTTTATTATTCTTTTCCATATTACTTGGATGATTTATGATTATGTTTAATTTATTGAGGTATGTATTAACATTTAATATGTTATTTTATTAATATGAATTTTTATGTTTTTTTTGTGTAAAAAATTTAATATGAGGAATTCATTATACATAGTATGTTTTGAGTGGGGCCCAATTATTGATATCCGCTTGATGGATCAACAGGACTAATGAAACAAATTAGTAGTATAAATTAGATTGGTTTTTACACAGAGATTAATGTTATCTTTTAAAAGGTTTTGATTGTACATTTTATATATTTGACATTAATCATTCCATATTTATGAAATTATTTATTATTTTCTATTTTATTATTTCTTTAGTTTTAATATTCATGGATAGGCTTCAATCTCCTGTTATTATTTGTATTGATTTATTATATCATCATTTACTCATTCCATATTATTCTCAATTTTTTGTTTAAATGTCATGTGTTTCAGTCATTTACCTTTCCATATTTATTATGCATATTTATTCATTATATCTTCCCTTTTATGTATACCCATACTTATCATATAAGATTACCCCTTTATTATTATTATTTCCCTAGGAGACCAAGAATTTTTTTTTGATTGATATTCATGTAAATGCTAGGGGAAATAATTTCATTTTCAAATAAAACAAATTGGGTATTATATATTTCAGAATTAATGTGAAATTAAATTATGCATCATGTTTAAAAATACTACTATAATATTTAGTACATCAGGATGTGATTCCTTTCACCAATTTCAAACATAATAAAATAGAAACTACCTCTGGGCTAATGTGCTCAGAGTCTTCATAGTTGGTATGAGATAAAGTTTAGTAGAAACCTTGGGAACTAGATTTAGTAAAACATCTATTTGGGAATAAAAACCTATGAATTACTTCAGTGATAAATCTAATTATAGGTTAACATATTAATGTTTTAGTAATATCGATATTATTTTGCTTTACTAGAAAACACATCAACTTATTAACACTACAAGTAAATATAGTTCTATGACAGATGTAGTTAGTGGTAATAACTCCAAAATAGGAATGTTGGGCATTTCCTGAGTGTTACCTGGTACGCGAACACAAACCTAACTAGACACCTATTTTGACACTCCTAGTTGATATTCTTGGTTTAATTCACATTTTTTTCAAAAAAATAATGAATTATTTGAACATATTTTTATGTTTTGGAAAATTTCTTAAAGAACCCATTTTTATGATTATTAGATTAATCATTCACAAATTTTTCAATTTAAGAAAATTTATTAACTATTTGATGAATTGTCAATTATATTACATAATTTTATAATCTAATATATTTTATTTAATTTCATAGAAATGGAAATCATAGAACGGAATGAGTATTGTATCATTGAACATAATTCAAATAGAATGAATGATTTTTTCTATGATGATCATTAAAAAATATTTCAAAGAAAACATGTTTCCAAACATTTTCAAAACAAAAAGACATAGTATAATGTTTCATCATGATAGAAAAATAATTTTATAATTATTATGGCTTTAAAGGGAATTAATAAATAAGGGGATGGTAATGAAGAAAATATATGAGGGGACGAATGGAATTATGGGTTTTCATAAATGTCATAATAATGGAATGAAACAACCTAGATATTTATAGAATGTAATAATATCTTACTTCTTTGGTGAATAGTAATTACATTTGGAGAATAAATTCAAATACAAAAAATAAATCTTTTTTGTTTATTGTTTCAGCTATAAGGAGATTTGGATCTATGCAAATGAATTCTGAAGGCTTCACTGGAATATACCTCAGAAGAAGATAAGGTAACAAGGTCATTCTTAACATATTACTATTTATCAAGTGTGATGAATAATGATATTGTGATTGAATTCACTAATTATGTTATATGAGTATTTTGAAAATGGTATTTTGGGTATACGAATCATGAGATATTTAAGGATTATACTACATTACATTTTCTTTAAGTATTCAAAAGAATTTGACAAATAGTTCTTATAAACACAAAATGTCATTCTATGTAAAGCGTATATTTTAAAAAAAAATATAGATTTAGGGAAGATAACTTATAACATGTGGTTGATGTTGAGATAATATTTATAAAGGGGTGTTTATGGGATTGTATTGGTATCCTTGAATTTTTTTTACTGATTTATGATATCTTTTATGGAGATTACCATATTTTTAATATATGTAATATATTTGAAAACCTAGGATATTATTTTTTTATAGAATTAATGTTTTCAATAAGGTTTTATAGTGATCAATTTTCTCAGCTCTATGGAATGTGACATTATTTCCACGTTAAATTTTCTGAGGATTATAATTTTTATTTGGTAAGATTACTTCTAAGTGTTTGGAATTTGAGTTTGATCAGACATATATTTGACATGCCATATGGTAAACCATTTATGAAATGGAATAAGTTGAACATCGGGTGGTATTAGATAACTTTTTATCACCATTTGGGTCATGGAATATATCGAGAGATAAGAGGAATAAAATGTCATTCTTTGACTAAACTAATGGTCTCTTAATTTTTAATTTTATTTATTTGGGAATAAAAATTCATATTGTATATTCATTTTCATGAAGTAAGAGAGGAATTTGTAATTGATCAAATCACATCAAAAATATTAAATCTTTCCTATGAAATAAAAATATAGCAAGTAACTATATTTTCATAAAATATCATTCTATATGATAAAATAATTTATAAACTCTAGTAAAATCAACCCAAAAAAATAATATCATAATACATCCATTTTAGATGAATCAAATTTAATTTTAACTCATCAAGGATTTGTGTATTTTTGGACACTAAATATTTTATATCATAAATTTCATATTTAACAATGATCTATATCACTCTACATTAATACTTTGGTGTTACTATATATGTCCATGTATATATCTTCACATTCCACTAATGTTATCCAATTAGAAAAATATGTATTTTTTACAACATATGACCTTCATACTTCCCTTACAATCTTGTAATGGGAATAACTTTATTAACCATTTTTATTATGTGAGGTTTCAATTATGGTATTTTCAAATTTCGAACCCTAGATTACTAAAATCCTAATTAAATTGTAACAACATAATTTATTCATGGGGTAGAATGTGACACCTCTTGATTTTGAAAGAGAATAGTCATATTTGATAGCATATATGACACTCAAAACCAAGAATAAGAGTTAATGTAATTCGCCAAAGATTTATGGTATTTTTCTATATAAATAAATTCTATTTGATATCATGAAATTAACACAACATTAGGTTTGAATGAAACACAATACTCTATTAAAGTATTTTTATTTAAACCTGACCTTTATAACTTAGTCGTTAAGTTGGAATCTATATATAATAATAACTAAATTGTCAAAATTATATGGTTTGAACATATATAAAATATATTCAATGCATATATATTGATTACAAATAAAATAATAATCACATTAATGAAAAAAATTCATTTTGAAAAAACTATATTTTTCAAAAAGGATGTTTAGTTTCTCTCTGCAAACATAATTTAAAATTATGTTTTACCACTTAAATAAAATTTATTTAAAAAAATAAAAATAAATTAATATATTTTAAAATTAAAATTATCTTTGGGAGTATATTTGAAAATTTTATGAAAATAATATATTTTTGGTGAATAGTGAAAAAAAGAAATTCTTATCAACAAACGCATTTTCAATTAAATTGTTTATAAAGTTAATTATATTTTATATTTTTTAAAATGAAAAATACATTAATTATATTAAAAATTAACTTAGTATTCTAATTATAATAAATTTCATATTGAATTATCATATTGTAACATTTTAATCTTTTGATAGCTATTCTTCATAATACACATTTTTCAACATGCCTACTATTTGAATTTTATATTTAATTATCAAAAATAAATGAATTGAATTTGGAAAAATTGATTAAATAAGTTAAATTAGAATAATTTATATGATTTAATAATGTCTACTTCATTTTTTAACATAATGAATAGTGAAATCATATAAAATTGATTCATGTGATTGAGGTAAAATGGGTTTACCAGGGATTACACAATGATATTAAGAGATAAAATAATATAAAACTTTAAAAAACGCATTTTATGGCCATATTAAGACCTTATAATCTCTAAGGTTACACAATGATCAATTTTGGAGGATATTTTAATGAGGAAAATATGGGTTTCACATTTTCTTTTCAAAAATTCTATGTGTGTCCTTGCCCCCAGTTATAAAAGGCCACCCCTCACTTCTCCACATCATAACACCAAAAACCATTTGATCATAAAATACGTATCAAAATAATTGATTTTTTTATACAAGTATCTGATATGATTTTATTTTATAAATCCAATCCATGATAGCTTTAGGTATAAACCTAAAAGAGTTTTCAAAATAAGAGGTGAAATTCCTAATGTGTGTACTTGTTTTATTTATTATTAAACCTACTTATAATAATATTAAATAATTATAATATAATAAAAATTATATATAACATATAATGAGGTTTTTTATACTAATTTAATAACCTATATCAATCTCCAGTTCTATAAAATGTATAATGAAATTGTTTATCGTCTGTCGATAGACTACCACTTTGCAAACCAATGTTATTCATCTTCCATCACCACCCTTCAATAGTGGATATAATGATCGATTTAAAATATTTATTATATAATTATGAAATTATTATAATTATATCCCATATACCTTCTTACTTTCCATTCTGTGGGGGGATATGATAACATTGCTCATGTCTATGACAGATTACAGCTTTACAAGGATATTTGATTTGTTTTTCACATATTCATTACATAGAAGTTATTATGGATAAAATTAATGTATATATGTGATATTAATAACATAAAAATACTTATTTAAATTTAATATCAAATTTAACTTCTTACCTTACAATTCTATGGAAAACAATAACATCGCACGTGTGAACATGTGGAGTACCGCCTCCACATAGTGATCTGAACTATTTTTATTTTATTTTTACATGGATGGTAATAAGGATTGTATTTTTAAAAATAAATGATTTATATTAAATATTAATTATTTTTTAATGTTTAATTAATTTTTTTAAATTTTATTCCATCTTTCAGGAAAAATGGAAAAAATGATCATGCAAACATACAGCTTACAGCCTCAATGAATAGTGTAATCCATTTTCTATCTACAATATTTATTGATCATGATAATTACATTTATAATTAATATATATGTTATTTAAAACATGTTTAAAAATATATATATTACATAAATATGATAAATTCGAAATAACTAAAGCTACCAAAACCAAATATAAACAAAACATGTAACAATTATCACCTGAAACAGTGATTTTAACAAATAAAAATTAATAAATTTATCATAGAAGACTATGAGTAAATAATATATGGTATGAAATTTATGATTATTTTTATTTAATATATATATAATAAACCTATATTTATTATAAAATATGTTTGGGAACTTATGATGGAAATCAAACCTGATGTAAGGGTTTCTCCTCTCACTTTTACTTCCTTGAGACATAGGCCACGTTCCCCACTTGTTCCATTTTTTGGTGAATATAATAACCCATTTGATATGATATATATTGAATATATTTCTAGAAATGGTATTTAAATTTTCATTTTATGTTATTTATTTCATGGGTATTAAGATTCAAAAGTTACCATATTTTAAGGGCTTTAATTCACTATCTCATCATTATTTGGGATTCTGTTAACTCTCCCTTATGAGAATTATTATTTTTTCTATAATTGAAACAGTATATTTCCTTATGATATGGTAATTCATGAAATTTTCAAGTAATTTTATCTCTTTCTACACTTTTATTATAAAAATTATTTGGAAATTATTTTTCAAAAAAATCTAACTATATTTATCCCTTCATTAGTGAATAAATTTTCATAAAAATCCATGTTTTAAAATAAATATTTTAAAAAATGTTTATAACCATTTCTGAATGATTTATTAAATACATTTTCACCAATTTCTTAATTTTTACCAAAAATATTTCAAATGAATCTTCCCGTAGTTTTTATCACAAGGACCATTTTTTTACTAAAAATGTGAAAGGAATCATTGTATAATATGTACGGTATGAATGGAATTTAATTCCATCATGACCATTAAATTTTTTAAAAAATACATTATAATTTTGAACATTTAAATTCAAATATTTTTTTTCCAAAATATTTGGTGAAAATTTATATTTTTGAAATAAAATATATTTTCAATTTGGGAAGTTATTTTTCCTCAAAAAAATTAAGGTCATTTTTATGTTATTTTTATTCATCAATGAAGTCAACATTTTATTATATTTATGATCCACTATGGATATTTTTTATTTATTTCATTGATATTCTTTATTTAGATGGTTTATTATTAGTTTGATAGAGTATGAATAATTCTAGTACCATTCATCACATTCCTCATTATGGTTTGTGCTAATGTTTTTTTGATTGGGGTATATATTAACATTTCATATGTATGTTTTTTAATATGAATGTTTATGTTTATTATATTTAACCCCATTAATAATATGAATGAATTATACTTAGTATGTGATGGGTGGGGCCTGATTATAGATAGACCCTAATTGAATCATCAAGTCACATCATTAAAATATGTTGTCCAAATTAGATGGGGTTTTACCAATAAATTTAAACATTCTTTCAAAAAGCAATATGAGTATGTTTTAGATATCCAGCATTATGGATTTTATCATTATGAGATTGGTTATTTCTATCATTGTCTTTATTCAATTATTTAGAATATCCATGGATAATTTTCTAGATCATATGATTTTCTATATGGATTTATTTGATCATCATTTATTCCTTCCATATTAGGCTCATGCTTTACTTAAATTTAACCATTCCTAGTTATTAACCATTACATATTGATTGTGATTATTTATACATTATAGATTTTATAGTATGTATAACCTTACTAGGTATCTCATCTCAGCACTTTTGTTATGATTTATTTTTCCCAAGATAACCAGAAGTGTTTTTTCATTGATATGCATGGATATGTTAAGGGTAATAATGGAATTCTCAATAAAAACACTTTGCGCACTTAATTTTTTCAAATGAATATGAAATGAATCATGTGTCTAGTTTACCAAAACTATTAAACTATTCTGTCCTTTGGGATATAATTCCTTATATCCTAGGATAATGTAATAAAGTATAAACCAGCTATAGGTTAATTCATTCAAGGTCTTTACAATAATTACTGAAAGGAATAATTCATCCTTTTTCAGTGTCAGAGTGGAAGTAGGAAAATATATCTGTAGATTTCATTATTATATTAAAAAATAAATCTTAAGGTAATAATTTTATTTTGTTTATTTTTAATCGATTAACTAAATTTTTTCATTTAATTATTACAAAAGATAAAATATATATAATATATTTCAAGATTATAACAAGTGGAGATAGTCATGTAACATTATGTTCCTCCCTACTTTGTATTTGACCATGAAACCGGGATTACTTCTATTTTTTGGTAAGGCAGTAAAAATTAATTTGGTCCTAAATTAAATTTCAGTGTAGCTTTCTATACTAAATATGTTGGACAGTCATTGTGAATTATTTGGACTTTGGGAGAAATGGTTTAATCCTATTCATTAGAAAACTATGGGAAGGTGGAAACAATATCTTTAATTGTTTTAATTTTATTATAATTACAGTTTTATTCTCATATACATGAGGTTCCTTTTGATGAGAAATTATGTTTTTTGAGGGAAAAGCTTGTTTGAGGAAATGGTTGATAAGTTAAAGAAAATTTAACTTCACATGGAAACATCACTGAGTAGACAAAATGGTTGTATATATTACTAGAAGAAATATTTTTCTTTCAATGTAGGTGATAATATTTTTCATATAGTATCTCTATTAAAATGTATTATTTATTTTGGTAAAATGTGAATTTAAGTATATGGTTCATTAGATAATATGATATTCTAGAGAAATTTTGATCATATATTAATTGATTGGACTTAACTTCTCTTTTATTTGGAATATGTGATGTGTTTCATGTTTTGTTATTAAGGAAATATCTTCCATTTTCATCTTATATTTTTATTCCTAGAGTAGTATGGTTGGAAGACATTATTTTTTTAAGGAACCATGGGTACAAAATCTTGATCTCAGAGCAAAACTATTATAAAATAACATTATTCATCAAGATAATATTTTATATATAAAATTTATGTTTTAACAAGGAACATATAAATTATAAAATGCAATTAAGGAAAAAATATCCCCAGTCATTTATGTAATAAATAAAATTATAAGGATTAAATTTCTAAATAGGTGTAAGAAAGTAACAACCTAGGTAATGTAAATAGTAAATAATTTTCAGGGCTTATTAATATTTAGGAATTATATTTTAGAGATTTATATTCATGATAAATATATTATATATTTTTTCAATAAAAAATAGTTTTATTCATACTAAATTTGTTTTCATGTATTATATATTTTCATTTTAAATATTAAATTATCATTTTAAGAAATTTAATTTGTTAAAAAGGATATCAATTTTTGATTAAAATTTTAAATTTTCATAGGGTTATTTTGGTAAGTTTTCAAAAAAAACATGATTTGCAGGTGATTAGTGGAAAATACTGATTTGGAAACAAAACCATGTTTTATATTATTGTATAGTCAATTCCAATTTCTAATTTTGATTGTTTCTAAAAAAAAATATATTAATTTTTTATGAAATTATATTAATTTTTATAGTTTTAATCATCATTATAATTGACCTTCATATAAAATCTCCATTAAAAATAAAAAATAATTTTTCATAAATATATTTTTTGGTGCATTTGACATTTTTATATAAATTAATTTCTGCCTTTTATAGATAAAAAATGTTGAAAAATGGATTCCTTACAAGGAATAATAATTTCCAAATTTATATATCTTTCCAATTTACTATTTTCCCTTATCAGTATAATCTTTACTAAAAATCAATTACTAGAGAAAATGCATTCTTTATTAAATTGGTATAAGATAAAAGGAATCACATCCCAAAAGGCCAAAAATTTTAGTAGTTTTCATAAACTAGATATATCCAAGATTTCCATATTACATTTGGAACAAAAAATAAAATATGATTTTTTTTAGAATATAATTATTACCTCTAGCATGTCCTTGTATATCATTCATAGTACACATCTTTTATTACTAGGAAAGGAGAAAAAATAAGGGTGAGCTAAAATTATAAGTAAGGGTTAAGTAAAATGGAATATATTAGGAATCAATAAGCACTATCAACATAGTACGGTAAATAATTTTACAACCATTCCATTTTAATGATTTTTCTATAAGAATCACTATCAAAAGGTAAATGCGAACTCTTAACCAGGGTTCTACTAAATGGTGCACCAAATATACTTGGCAACATGGCCTCAAGCGTGCCTCCCCACACACTAGATTTTTTTGAGTATTTGTAAGGTCCTAGGGTGTGTCTATGGATTGTCTATTACCTCATGTTAACATAGATAAAAATAGATAAGTAATAACATAAGAGTAAACATTTTAAATAGTATAATTAATATACATGATTGGCATGGGAAGTAATCATGAACATATATCAATAATAGTCAACTCAAATGATGAACAATGTCGTATACTGAATATGATGATGTAATTCCATTTCCCTAAAAAAACACGGAGAAACAGGTATACATGGAGGGAAGAAATATATACATTACATGCTATACAGATGGAAAAAAGGCCAAAATTATTTAAATATCTCCAGCATTGTCTAGGTCATATTCTTCGATGATTCATCCTAATGAAATAAATAAATTCATGTGTTCAAGGTGGGACACTTCTGTAGAGACCCGAAGCCTGACGTACATGGACTTTACATTACTTTTGCGGAATACTTAGTACAAAACAAAAACACACACACAAGGATCGTAATAGTTTAGTGTCTTTGGAAACTCGGAATAAAATCTTCTAATCGTGGGGAAAGATCTTCAACATCTCCCATAAAGATCTTCCTTTTTTTTACCTAAAACCTTTCTTTATGTCCTGGGGAAAAGAAAACATAAAAGGGTGAGCTCAAATGCTCAGTAAGGGTAAACAAAAGAAATATCAATCACATCATATTCATAAGAACATAACATTTTGAAAATCATAACCTGCAAAAGAGAGCATAATTTCATAACATGGGATAAATCATGGCAGTGAAATGTAATCACAATAATCATAACATAAAACATGGAACTTTGTGGCATACACACATAATCATAGAGAATCATTTCTTGTTAGTCAAGACTCATTGCCAAGACTATCTTACTGGACAAAGTCCCTTTCTGAATCGAGTAATCCTCGTTTCAGTCCTGTTTCACTGAACCGGTATAACCTACCATTCCAGCCATGTCTATCTCATGAGATATAAAATCTTTACCCAATGCATTGGAGGGAGATATAGGTCCCACCCATCTCTTAATGAATCCTTTCTTATGTGTGCCACCAAATCATAAATCATACATCATTGCATAACCCATGTAATAAAAATGGGATTCTTAAACAACATGACATCATAAAACCATTCATATAAGATAAAGGAATTCATAAACATAATTCCATCAAAACATAGTCAAATAAATGTAAAAATATGGATAGAAACAGAACCCTTTATTATCTTTGATGAAAAATAATTTTGATAAAACACTTGAATTGAATTCTTGAGGAAAATATCCTTTTTTCTTCAAAATCAATTTCTTTTCACAAAACATCATGCAATTTTAAAAGAAATAGATTTTATTGAAAATAGTCATGAAATCTTTTAGAGGAAGCTTCATGAAAATAAGGCTTTATAAAACAGTATAAATCCGTTCATGCCGTATAAGTTAAAAAAAACATTCTTCGTACTTTTGTCGGAAAAGTCAAAAAGTACCTCGTATAAAAAAAACGACAAAAGATTCCTTTCATATATTTTACTAAAAACTCACCGAAGGGTAAAATTGGATTTAAACAATTTTAGGTGGATGGAAATAATATTACATATTGAAGAAACATGGATGTGGATGATAAAATACACCCCAGTAAATACCAAAGTATAAACAATCTCGGATAAAAATGAGATTGTGATATTTCCCTTACCTTCGGTCCGATTTGCTTTCTTCGTGTCCGAAGCTCCTGTATAATGGTTTAAATAATGTTATTGACTTATTCCAGAATCATATTCATTGTTATGATATCATATATGGTTCACTTATGACATTATATTACCCGTTCTTTTGTAACTTCCATGTTAAAGAAGCGTTTTGGGTAAAATCGTTTCATTTATCTTAGGTGTTTCGACTTGTTGTTCTTGACATCACTATTACTTATATCATGATTTACTTACTTCCAGAATATAAAATATGATTTATATATCATATATATTCAGTATATATATATATATAATAGATAGATTAATAAAACGAAAAACACCGTTCATGGAGACGGTAGTCCGTACGTACGCATGAACGCTGTTTTACTTTCCTTATTGTCTTGAAATGGAAGTAAGTAGATGACATACATATATATATACATAAATCCAGTAGCTTTATAATGTCATATATTTCATTATTATTTCTTATATATACTTTATAATCATTCTTTAATGGTTTACATGGAGAATGAATCTCATCGCGTCGTGGAGACGGTAGTCCGTACGTACGCACGAGCGATGATATCATTTCCATAAATATTGAACTGAATTGGAGTGGATTATACAATATATCAGAATCAATATGATGTTGTAATAACTATGTATAGTTATTCTTTACACCATTATACCCATCCATGTAAGGTGGTGGTGGAAAATAGATTACACCACGGCGTGGAGACGGTATTCTGTACGTACGCACGCGCGGTGATTTCTTTTTCCATAGGATGGATAGATGGTGAAATAGGGTTGTTTCATACTTATAATAACATATAAGTATATGAGTGATACTGATGTTATTACTTCATAATGAAACAACCTAAGAAGAAGAAGTGGAAGAAGAAATAAAGATGAAAGAATTGGTAACGGTAATTACCTCTTCTTTGAAGCGCCTCTTTGAGACCTCCTCTTAGGGCACTAAAATTGGTCTTTGAGGAATACCAGAACCTCTAGGATGTTTCTAGGGAAGTGGAGAAGAGATTTTGGCAGGGGTTGGCCGAGCTTGAGTGCTCAAATTGGTGTGAGGAGGAGGGGGAGGAGGTGTCCTTTTATAAGGGAGGAGAGGGGCACCTTAGGAATATCTCAAAATATTATTTTATATTAAAGTCAAAATCGGTTTATAATGGTTCCAAAGGGTCTTATTTCGAAGCTAAAGTGGGGATGGGTCGAAATCCTATCAACCAATAGGATTTAGACAAGTTTAGGGTATTATTTTAACCTTATCAATTAGATTTAACTCTAAGTTAAATAATTTAACTTTTACCGTGTCTTTTTGTTTTCTTTCACTATATGGTTAATAAACTTACTATAACATGCCAAACGAACCCCAAATTGTATATTATTAATACATATATCCTTATCTAAGTCATTTGGCCGAACCTTAGATTTTTAGGAATAAAATAACAATTAATAATATAATATTTGATTTAAAAACTATTTTGTGTCAATTTTGACACTATTTGATACATGATTTTTGTGAAAGTCATAACAAAATTATATGTTCTAACCAAGTTGGTTAAATCAACACTAATATATCATAGTAACCTAGAAAATTAGTTTAATTCATAAAAAGTCTCAAATTACATTTATTTTGGTGTTTATAACATCAATTATGTCAATATTTCATTAACAAGATAATTACTGCATCATCTTTGTGTCATAAATAAATTAATTTATTTGATGTCTAAAAATTACAAATAAAATACCATCATGTAGTAAATCGTTTTATCTTTCTAATGAATATTTACAATCGAATTTATCTTATGTATAACCCCATATTAAAAAATTATTTACTTATTAAACTTTGATTTTAACTATTTTAACCCTTTTTTAAATAAATTAATAATAAATGTCCTAATCAAATCCAAGTGGGCCTAAATGGTCATATTTTATTCCTAAGTTTGTTTTTGGTCGAATTACACTTGTCCAATAGAATTAGGACATGTGTTAGGGTAATATTAAAATCATATTTACCCTTAGTTACCCTATTTACTATTAACCGCGGTAAAAAAAGGTAAAAAGTTACTATTTACCAAAAATTATTTTCATCTCATTGAACCACATTTTAGTCCTTGATATTAACCGTGTCTCTCGGATTTTCAAAATTCCATTCAAAGAAGCGGTAAAATTAAGTTTTATGCAAAATTCAGTTTTTAACCTACCACTTAGTGGTTTCACTATTCATCAAAAATTGAAGTTTTTCAGAAAAATGCCAAAATTTCACCCTAAGCTATAATTGATATTCCGAATTCAAAAATGATTTCTATTTTACAAAATTCCCAACATATAAGTTGCATTAATTAATTTTATAAATAAATCCCGCTGTTAAAACAAATAGCGTGTTTTTAAGAAACAAAATCTATCAAAAGATTGACACTTGTTTATGTCTAGTTTAAATGTGAAATTACATCCAATGACCAACATTGTATTAAATTGTAAAAATATATTCTAAATATACTTTAAAACCACTCAAATTAAGGATTTATCACTATTAATTATTTCGATTAAAAAAAGTTGTTTTTAATTATAATTTAGTAATTTTCACTATTCATCAGAATATGAATGTTTTCCGAAAAGTACCAAAATTTGACCTTAGGCTAAATTCGATACTCCGAATCCAAAAATGAAGTCCATTTTGAGAGTTAAAATTTCTAAAATTTAAAAAGTGGTTATTACTATTCATAACGGCTAGTTTTAATAATATTTTAATAGCATATCATTGTTTCGTGAAACTCAGGATTACGTACCACACACGCTATCGAGGAAGGTTGCGATTGCGTGTAATGCAAGGCAAGTCAAGGATGCGTGTTGTGCAAGCTCCTTTTGGTGTAACGTATAACACAAGAAATTAGTAAAATAAAAAAGAATATTTTTCATAAAATCTCGGGCTGTTACATTCTACCCCCCTTAAAATGAATTTCGCCCTCGAAATTCGTCGGGGTTATAAATGGTTTACTACTAGAAATTTTCTTTAATAGAAACCCACATCGTAAAAGGGAATACCAAAACTTGGCTTTAAAAACTAAAGTATGAAATGTAACGATTACCCAAATAAACTAATCACTGGGTTTCCACATAGGTGAAAATATGGATATGGAAGAGAAATCTAACCATCATGTTCTGATGGAGAGTGGTAGAGAACATGGCTATGGAAAAGCCAGTAATCACAAATCCATAAATTTGTGACGATCTAAGGTACCATCTGATTCATCAGGTATAAGAGAACTAGGACAACATTTTTGGTTTTCAAGGTCATTTCCCTAAAGTTAATGAATTTGAATTAGAATAAATACTTACTTTATTTTGGTACAATCTCACTGTTGTTCGTGCCTTTAACAATTTCCACTTCATCTCTTAAATAAATGATGTTGAATTTGTTATTCGTGAAGTGTTAGCAGATCATGTGATAGAATGACGGTTCATTCCATCTGTTTCAAACAAAAGGTTAGAAAAATTATATACATAAGTCGATCTATAGTGAGATTAATCACATATGGTTTCTAAAATGGACTTATACTTCATATATCATACTGTTTAATATAATAAAACTAGTTTCTACTAAACAGGGACTTCCTGTAGGCCAGTGGTAGGTGATAAAGGCCAGTCGTACTTCGGTTGTGGGTTCGATTCCTACAGCCTTGTCCGAAGCGATGGGCTGTCGCCCGTCCTGCAGGTTGTCCCTTTTTCTAAAACTACGTTACTATAACATCCCATCAATAATATCGAAAATCTTCTATCCTAACTTTTGTCCAACATAATCTATTCCAATCTTTAGACTTATCCATAATACTGCAGTCCATTTTCATAATATAGTGAAAACGATTACCAGATATTTAATACCATCTTTGATCCCTATATATCATAAGATATGTCTTGTTGGTCATATTCCAAACATTCAAAGGCCTTAATCATGTATTCTCTTGAATACCCATTGATCCTTAGTGAAAACATGAATTCAGTTAAAAGTTAACACTTTCCACATACCAAAATCCTCAAAATTCTATATTCTCAAACCATGATATCACTTAGTCCTTATATCAATCATGAGCTCATGAATACTGTCAAATATTTCATTTTCTTATTTTCCCTTCATTATGCGCATATCATCTTTTTTCCAAAAATACCTCAATCACTTCGAATACCACATTAGAGCAATACATAAATATTCCAATACACCATAAAAGTACCTCAACAACATTATTCTTGAATACCAATACATAAACACTTCAGTCCATCCACATCAATGATTATCCTGGAATAAGTCCTTCCTTGATTTAGAAGTAACTTTTTAGGTCAGGGAATTGAGTTGGGTAATGCCCATGTTCTCCACAAATAAGACATTGAACTCCATAACAGTCTGTCACTCTATGACCCTTTTCTCCACACAGATAACATCGGTCCCTCCATTTGAGGTATTCCTCAAGGTTCTTCTTCCCTTCTTTAGAAATCTCAATCGTCCTTTCTTTATGCTCCTCAACATGCGAACATGCATAATAGTCTATCTTCCTCTTCTTTGAAGAATTAGGCATACCACTAAATTTCACCTTGTTAATCATATATCGCGATGATTGATTCGGCATAATCACAACATCTTTCTCTCTAGGCATTACACAATTTTGTTGCTCATAGTCACCAATTTGTCCATTGGATTCAATGTTAACTGAATTCCTTTTGGTTCCCTCCATTAACTAAAACACAAAAATAATTTTGTGAGAATCAAAAGTCATGCTAGGGAAGACAACATAGTAAAGGGGGAGCACCCTCAATATCTAACATCTTAGGATAAATTCTAAGATCGTTACCGTAGTTCTAGGACTATATCCTATACGTATACTTATCCTTAGGGACATCCCTAGACATACCTTAGAAATATCTCTAGGGATCTCACTAACGTTTTCGCATCCTAGTTTCCAAAGGTTGACTAAACCTTTGCTCTGATACCAACTGTAGAGACCCGAAGCCTGACGTACATGGACTTTACATTACTTTTGCGGAATACTTAGTACAAAACAAAAACACACACACAAGGATCGTAATAGTTTAGTGTCTTTGGAAACTCGGAATAAAATCTTCTAATCGTGGGCAAAGATCTTCAACATCTCCCATAAAGATCTTCCTTTTTTTAACCTAAAACCTTTATTTATGTCCTGGGGAAAAGAAAACATAAAAGGGTGAGCTCAAATGCTCAGTAAGGGTAAACAAAAGAAATATCAATCACATCATATTCATAATAACATAACATTTTGAAAATCATAACCTGCAAAAGAGAGCATAATTTCATAACATGGGATAAATCATGGCAGTGAAATGTAATCACAATAATCATAACATAAAACATGGAACTTTGCGGCATACACACATAATCATAGAGAATCATTTCTTGTTAGTCAAGACTCATTGCCAAGACTATCTTAGTGGACAAAGTCCCTTTCTGAATCGAGTAATCCTCGTTTCAGTCCTGTTTCACTGAACCGGTATAACCTACCATTCCAGCCATGTCTATCTCATGAGATATAAAATCTTTACCCAATGCATTGGAGGGAGATATAGGTCCCACCCATCTCTTAATGAATCCTTTCTTATGTGTGCCACCAAATCATAAATCATACATCATTGCATAACCCATGTAATAAAAATGGGATTCTTAAACAACATGACATCATAAAACCATTCATATAAGATAAAGGAATTCATAAACATAATTCCATCACAACATAGTCAAATCAATGTAAAAATATGGATAGAAACAGAACCCTTTATTATCTTTGATGAAAAATAATTTTGATAAAACACTTGAATTGAATTCTTGAGGAAAATATCCTTTTTTCTTCAAAATCAATTTCTTTTCACAAAACATCATGCAATTTTAAAAGAAATGGATTTTATTGAAAATAGTCATGAAATCTTTTAGAGGAAGCTTCATGAAAATAAGGCTTTATAAAACAGTATAAATCCGTTCGTGCCGTATAAGTTAAAAAAAATATTCTTCGTACTTTTGTCGGAAAAGTCAAAAAGTACCTCGTATAAAAAAAACGACAAAAGATTCCTTTCATATCTTTTACTAAAAACTCACTGAAGGGTAAAATTGGATTTAAACAATTGTAGGTGGATGGAAATAATATTACATATTTAAGAAACATGGATGTGGATGATAAAATACACCCCAGTAAATACCAAAGTATAAACAATCTCGGATAAAAATGAGATTGTGATATTTCCCTTACCTTCGGTCCGATTTGCTTTGTTCGTGTCCGAAGCTCCTGTATAATGGTTTAAATAATGTTATTGACTTATTCCAGAATCATATTCATTGTTATGATATCATATATGGTTCACTTATGACATTATATTACCCGTTCTTTTGTAAATTCCATGTTAAAGAAGCGTTTTGGGTAAAATCGTTTCATTTATCTTAGGTGTTTTGACTTGTTGTTCTTGACATCACTATTGCTTATATCATGATTTACTTACTTCCAGAATATAAAATATGATTTATATATCATATATATTCAGTATATATATATATATAATAGATAGATTAATAAAACGAAAAACACCGTTCATGGAGACGGTAGTCCGTACGTACGCATGAACATTGTTTTACTTTCCTTATTGTCTTGAAATGGAAGTAAGTAGATGACATACATATATATATACATAAATCCAGTAGCTTTATAATGTCATATATTTCATTATTATTTCTTATATATACTTTATAATCATTCTTTAATGGTTTACATGGAGAATGAATCTCATCGCGTCGTGGAGACGGTAGTCCGTACGTACGCACGAGCGATGATATCATTTCCATAAATATTGAACTGAATTGGAGTGTATTATACAATATATCAGAATCAATATGATGTTGTAATAACTATGTATAGTTATTCTTTACACCATTATACCCATCCATGTAAGGTGGTGGTGGAAAATAGATTACACCACGGCGTGGAGACGGTATTCCGTACGTACGCACGCGCGGTGATTTCTTTTTCCGTAGGATGGATAGATGGTGAAATAGGGTTGTTTCATACTTATAATAACATATCATTATATGAGTGATACTGATGTTATTACTTCATAATGAAACAACCTAAGAAGAAGAAGTGGAAGAAGAAATAAAGATGAAAGAATTGGTAACGGTAATTACCTCTTCTTTGAAGCGCCTCTTTGAGACCTCCTCTTTGGGCACTAAAATTGGTCTTTGAGGAAGACCAGAACCTCTAGGATGTTTCTAGGGAAGTGGAGAAGAGATTTCGGCAGGGGTTGGCCGAGCTTGAGTGCTCAAATTGGTGTGAGGAGGAGGGGGAGGAGGTGTCCTTTTATAAGGGAGGAGAGGGGCACCTTAGGAATATCTCAAAATATTATTTTATATTAAAGTCAAAATCGGTTTATAATGGTTCCAAAGGGTCTTATTTCGAAGCTAAAGTGGGGATCGGTCGAAATCCTATCAACCAATAGGATTTAGACAAGTTTAGGGTATTATTTTAACCTTATCAATTAGATTTAACTCTAAGTTAAATAATTTAACTTTTACCGTGTCTTTTTGTTTTCTTTCACTATATGGTTAATAAACTTACTATAACATGCCAAACGAACCCCAAATTGTATATTATTAATACATATATCCTTATCTAAGTCATTTGGCCGAACCTTAGATTTTTAGGAATAAAATAACAATTAATAATATAATATTTGATTTAAAAACTATTTTGTGTCAATTTTGACACTATTTGATACATGATTTTTGTGAAAGTCATAACAAAATTATATGTTCTAACCAAGTTGGTTAAATCAACACTAATATATCATAGTAACCTAGAAAATTAGTTTAATTCATAAAAAGTCTCAAATTACATTTATTTTGGTGTTTATAACATCAATTATGTCAATATTTCATTAACAAGATAATTACTGCATCATCTTTGTGTCATAAATAAATTAATTTATTTGATGTCTAAAAATTACAAATAAAATACCATCATGTATTAAATCGTTTTATCTTTCTAATGAATATTTACAATCGAATTTATCTTATGTATAACCCCATATTAAAAAATGATTTACTTATTAAACTTTGATTTTAACTATTTTAACCCTTCTTTAAATAAATTAATAATAAATGTCCTAATCAAATCCAAGTGGGCCTAAATGGTCATATTTTATTCCTAAGTTTGTTTTTGGTCGAATTACACTTGTCCAATAGAATTAGGACATGTGTTAGGGTAATATTAATATCATATTTACCCTTAGTTACCCTATTTACTATTAACCGCGGTAAAAAAAGGTAAAAAGTTACTATTTACCAAAAATTATTTTCAACTCATTGAACCACATTTTAGTCCTTGATATTAACCGTGTCTCTCGGATTTTCGAAATTCCATTCACAGAAGCGGTAAAATTAAGTTTTATGCAAAATTCAGTTTTTAACCTACCACTTAGTGGTTTCACTATTCATCAAAAATTGAAGTTTTTCAGAAAAATGCCAAAATTTCACCCTAAGCTATAATTGATATTCCGAATTCAAAAATGATTTCTATTTTACAAAATTCCCAACATATAAGTTGCATTAATTAATTTTATAAATAAATCCCGCTGTTAAAACAAATAGCGTGTTTTTAAGAAACAAAATCTATCAAAAGATTGACACTTGTTTATGTCTAGTTTAAATGTGAAATTACATCCAATGACCAACATTGTATTAAATTGTAAAAATATATTCTAAATATACTTTAAAACCACTCAAATTAATGATTTATCACTATTAATTATTTCGATTAAAAAAAAGTTGTTTTTAATTATAATTTAGTAATTTTCACTATTCATCAGAATATGAAAGTTTTCCGAAAAGTACCAAAATTTGACCTTAGGCTAAATTCGATACTCCGAATCCAAAAATGAAGTCCATTTTGAGAGTTAAAATTTCTAAAATTTAAAAAGTGGTTATTACTATTCATAACGGCTAGTTTTAATAATATTTTAATAGCATATCATTGTTTCGTGAAACTCAGGATTACGTACCACACACGCTATCGAGGAAGGTTGCGATTGCGTGTAATGCAAGGAAAGTCAAGGATGCGTGTTGTGCAAGCTCCTTTTGGTGTAGCGTATAACACAAGAAATTAGTAAAATAAAAAAGAATATTTTTCATAAAATCTCGGGCTGTTACATTCTACCCCCCTTAAAATGAATTTCGCCCTCGAAATTCGTCGGGGTTATAAATGGTTTACTACTAGAAATTTTCTTTAATAGAAACCCACATCGTAAAAGGGAATACCAAAACTTGGCTTTAAAAACTAAAGTATGAAATGTAACGATTACCCAAATAAACTAATCACT
The DNA here is from genome assembly GCA_963277665.1 of Viscum album. Taxonomy (NCBI): domain Eukaryota; kingdom Viridiplantae; phylum Streptophyta; class Magnoliopsida; order Santalales; family Viscaceae; genus Viscum; species Viscum album. Next base: position 1,145,965,760 of record OY728127.1, on the reverse strand, counting down.
GGGTTTCCACATAGGTGAAAATATGGATATGGAAGAGAAATCTAACCATCATGTTCTGATGGAGAGTGGTAGAGAACATGGCTATGGAAAAGCCAGTAATCACAAATCCATAAATTTGTGACGATCTAAGGTACCATCTGATTCATCAGGTATAAGAGAACTAGGACAACATTTTTGGTTTTCAAGGTCATTTCCCTAAAGTTAATGAATTTGAATTAGAATAAATACTTACTTTATTTTGGTACAATCTCACTGTTGTTCGTGCCTTTAACAATTTCCACTTCATCTCTTAAATAAATGATGTTGAATTTGTTATTCGTGAAGTGTTAGCAGATCATGTGATAGAATGACGGTTCATTCCATCTGTTTCAAACAAAAGGTTAGAAAAATTATATACATAAGTCGATCTATAGTGAGATTAATCACATATGGTTTCTAAAATGGACTTATACTTCATATATCATACTGTTTAATATAATAAAACTAGTTTCTACTAAACAGGGACTTCCTGTAGGCCAGTGGTAGGTGATAAAGGCCAGTCGTACTTCGGTTGTGGGTTCGATTCCTACAGCCTTGTCCGAAGCGATGGGCTGTCGCCCGTCCTGCAGGTTGTCCCTTTTTCTAAAACTACGTTACTATAACATCCCATCAATAATATCGAAAATCTTCTATCCTAACTTTTTTCCAACATAATCTATTCCAATCTTTAGACTTATCCATAATACTGCAGTCCATTTTCATAATATAGTGAAAACGATTACCAGAGATTTAATACCATCTTTGATCCCTATATATCATAAGATATGTCTTGTTGGTCATATTCCAAACATTCAAAGGCCTTAATCATGTATTCTCTTGAATACCCATTGATCCTTAGTGAAAACATGAATGCAGTTAAAAGTTAACACTTTCCACATACCAAAATCCTCAAAATTCTATATTCTCAAACCATGATATCACTTAGTCCTTATATCAATCATGAGCTCATGAATACTGTCAAATATTTCATTTTCTTATTTTCCCTTCATTATGCGCATATCATCTTTTTTCCAAAAATACCTCAATCACTTCGAATACCACATTAGAGCAATACATAAATATTCCAATACACCATAAAAGTACCTCAACAACATTATTCTTGAATACCAATACATAAACACTTCAGTCCATCCACATCAATGATTATCCTGGAATAAGTCCTTCCTTGATTTAGAAGTAACTTTTTAGGTCAGGGAATTGAGTTGGGTAATGCCCATGTTCTCCACAAATAAGACATTGAACTCCATAACAGTCTGTCACTCTATGACCCTTTTCTCCACACAGATAACATCGGTCCCTCCATTTGAGGTATTCCTCAAGGTTCTTCTTCCCTTCTTTAGAAATCTCAATCTTCCTTTCTTTATGCTCCTCAACATGAGAACATGCATAATAGTCTATCTTCCTCTTCTTTGAAGAATTAGGCATACCACTAAATTTCACCTTGTTAATCATATATCGCGATGATTGATTCGGCATAATCACAACATCTTTCTCTCTAAGCATTACACAATTTTGTTGCTCATAGTCACCAATTTGTCCATTGGATTCAATGTTAACTGAATTCCTTTTGGTTCCCTCCATTAACTAAAACACAAAAATAATTTTGTGAGAATCAAAAGTCATGCTAGGGAAGACAACATAGTAAAGGGGGAGCACCCTCAATATCTAACATCTTGGGATAAATTCTAAGATCGTTACCGTAGTTCTAGGACTATATCCTATACGTATACTTATCCTTAGGGACATCCCTAGACATACCTTAGAAATATCTCTAGGGATCTCACTAACGTTTTCGCATCCTAGTTTCCAAAGGTTGACTAAACCTTTGCTCTGATACCAACTGTAGAGACCCGAAGCCTGACGTACATGGAATTTACATTACTTTTGCGGAATACTTAGTACAAAACAAAAACACACACACAAGGATCGTAATAGTTTAGTGTCTTTGGAAACTCGGAATAAAATCTTCTAATCGTGGGGAAAGATCTTCAACATCTCCCATAAAGATCTTCCTTTTTTTAACCTAAAACCATTCTTTATGTCCTGGGGAAAAGAAAACATAAAAGGGTGAGCTCAAATGCTCAGTAAGGGTAAACAAAAGAAATATCAATCACATCATATTCATAATAACATAACATTTTGAAAATCATAACCTGCAAAAGAGAGCATAATTTCATAACATGGGATAAATCATGGCAGTGAAATGTAATCACAATAATCATAACATAAAACATGGAACTTTGCGGCATACACACATAATCATAGAGAATCATTTCTTGTTAGTCAAGACTCATTGCCAAGACTATCTTAGTGGACAAAGTCCCTTTCTGAGTCGAGTAATCCTCGTTTCAGTCCTGTTTCACTGAACCGGTATAACCTACCATTCCAGCCATGTCTATCTCATGAGATATAAAATCTTTACCCAATGCATTGGAGGGAGATATAGGTCCCACCCATCTCTTAATGAATCCTTTCTTATGTGTGCCACCAAATCATAAATCATACATCATTGCATAACCCATGTAATAAAAATGGGATTCTTAAACAACATGACATCATAAAACCATTCATATAAGATAAAGGAATTCATAAACATAATTCCATCACAACATAGTCAAATCAATGTAAAAATATGGATAGAAACAGAACCCTTTATTATCTTTGATGAAAAATAATTTTGATAAAACACTTGAATTGAATTCTTGAGGAAAATATCCTTTTTTCTTCAAAATCAATTTCTTTTCACAAAACATCATGCAATTTTAAAAGAAATAGATTTTATTGAAAATAGTCATGAAATCCTTTAGAGGAAGCTTCATGAAAATAAGGATTTATAAAACAGTATAAATCCGTTCGTGCCGTATAAGTTAAAAAAAACATTCTTCGTACTTTTGTCGGAAAAGTCAAAAAGTACCTCGTATAAAAAAAACGACAAAAGATTCCTTTCATATCTTTTACTAAAAACTCACCGAAGGGTAAAATTGGATTTAAACAATTGTAGGTGGATGGAAATAATATTACATATTGAAGAAACATGGATGTGGATGATAAAATACACCCCAGTAAATACCAAAGTATAAACAATCTCGGATAAAAATGAGATTGTGATATTTCCCTTACCTTCGGTCCGATTTGCTTTGTTCGTGTCCGAAGCTCCTGTATAATGGTTTAAATAATGTTATTGACTGATTCCAGAATCATATTCATTGTTATGATATCATATATGGTTCACTTATGACATTATATTACCCGTTCTTTTGTAAATTCCATGTTAAAGAAGCGTTTTGGGTAAAATCGTTTCATTTATCTTAGGTGTTTTGACTTGTTGTTCTTGACATCACTATTACTTATATCATGATTTACTTACTTCCAGAATATAAAATATGATTTATATATCATATATATTCAGTATATATATATATATATAATAGATAGATTAATAAAACGAAAAACACCGTTCATGGAGACGGTAGTCCGTACGTACGCATGAACGCTGTTTTACTTTCCTTATTGTCTTGAAATGGAAGTAAGTAGATGACATACATATATATATACATAAATCCAGTATCTTTATAATGTCATATATTTCATTATTATTTCTTATATATACTTTATAATCATTCTTTAATGGTTTACATGGAGAATGAATCTCATCGCGTCGTGGAGACGGTAGTCCGTACGTACGCACGAGCGATGATATCATTTCCATAAATATTGAACTGAATTGGAGTGGATTATACAATATATCAGAATCAATATGATGTTGTAATAACTATGTATAGTTATTCTTTACACCATTATACCCATCCATGTAAGGTGGTGGTGGAAAATAGATTACACCACGGCGTGGAGACGGTATTCCGTACGTACGCACGCGCGGTGATTTCTTTTTCTGTAGGATGGATAGATGGTGAAATAGGGTTGTTTAATACTTATAATAACATATCCGTATATGAGTGATACTGATGTTATTACTTCATAATGAAACAACCTAAGAAGAAGAAGTGGAAGAAGAAATAAAGATGAAAGAATTGGTAACGGTAATTACCTCTTCTTTGAAGCGCCTCTTTGAGACCTCCTCTTAGGGCACTAAAATTGGTCTTTGAGGAAGACCAGAACCTCTAGGATGTTTCTAGGGAAGTGGAGAAGAGATTTTGGCAGGGGTTGGCCGAGCTTGAGTACTCAAATTGGTGTGAGGAGGAGGGGGAGGAGGTGTCCTTTTATAAGGGAGGAGAGGGGCACCTTAGGAATATCTCAAAATATTATTTTATATTAAAGTCAAAATCGGTTTATAATGGTTCAAAAGGGTCTTATTTCGAAGCTAAAGTGGGGATGGGTCGAAATCCTATCAACCAATAGGATTTAGACAAGTTTAGGGTATTATTTTAACCTTATCAATTAGATTTAACTCTAAGTTAAATAATTTAACTTTTACCGTGTCTTTTTGTTTTCTTTCACTATATGGTTAATAAACTTACTATAACATGCCAAAAGAACCCCAAATTGTATATTATTAATACATATATCCTTATCTAAGTCATTTGGCCGAACCTTAGATTTTTAGGAATAAAATAACAATTAATAATATAATATTTGATTTAAAAACTATTTTGTGTCAATTTTGACACTATTTGATACATGATTTTTGTGAAAGTCATAACAAAATTATATGTTCTAACCAAGTTGGTTAAATCAACACTAATATATCATAGTAACCTAGAAAATTAGTTTAATTCATAAAAAGTCTCAAATTACATTTATTTTGGTGTTTATAACATCAATTATGTCAATATTTCATTAACAAGATAATTACTGCATCATCTTTGTGTCATAAATAAATTAATTTATTTGATGTCTAAAAATTACAAATAAAATACCATCATGTAGTAAATCGTTTTATCTTTCTAATGAATATTTACAATCGAATTTATCTTATGTATAACCCCATATTAAAAAATGATTTACTTATTAAACTTTGATTTTAACTATTTTAACCCTTCTTTAAATAAATTAATAATAAATGTCCTAATCAAATCCAAGTGGGCCTAAATGGTCATATTTTATTCCTAAGTTTGTTTTTGGTCGAATTACACTTTTCCAATAGAATTAGGACATGTGTTAGGGAAATATTAATATCATATTTACCCTTAGTTACCCTATTTACTATTAACCGCGGTAAAAAAAGGTAAAAAGTTACTATTTACCAAAAATTATTTTCATCTCATTGAACCACATTTTAGTCCTTGATATTAACCGTGTCTCTCGGATTTTCGAAATTCCATTCACAGAAGCGGTAAAATTAAGTTTTATGCAAAATTCAGTTTTTAACCTACCACTTAGTGGTTTCACTATTCATCAAAAATTGAAGTTTTTCAGAAAAATGCCAAAATTTCACCCTAAGCTATAATTGATATTCCGAATTCAAAAATGATTTCTATTTTACAAAATTCCCAACATATAAGTTGCATTAATTAATTTTATAAATAAATCCCGCTGTTAAAACAAATAGCGTGTTTTTAAGAAACAAAATCTATCAAAAGATTGACACTTGTTTATGTCTAGTTTAAATGTGAAATTACATCCAATGACCAACATTGTATTAAATTGTAAAAATATATTCTAAATATACTTTAAAACCACTCAAATTAATGATTTATCACTATTAATTATTTCGATTAAAAAAAAGTTGTTTTTAATTATAATTTAGTAATTTTCACTATTCATCAGAATATGAAAGTTTTCCGAAAAGTACCAAAATTTGACCTTAGGCTAAATTCGATACTCCGAATCCAAAAATGAAGTCCATTTTGAGAGTTAAAATTTCTAAAATTTAAAAAGTGGTTATTACTATTCATAACGGCTAGTTTTAATAATATTTTAATAGCATATCATTGTTTCGTGAAACTCAGGATTACGTACCACACACGCTATCGAGGAAGGTTGCGATTGCGTGTAATGCAAGGCAAGTCAAGGATGCATGTTGTGCAAGCTCCTTTTGGTGTAGCGTATAACACAAGACATTAGTAAAATAAAAAAGAATATTTTTCATAAAATCTCGGGCTGTTACAACTTCCCCTTTTCCTTACATGTGATCATATAAGATACATGGGTACAAATGGAATCTATGATTGGGTGTGAGATAATTATCTGTAGTCCACCCACAAAAGAGTCTATAAAAATAAAATCTATGAGTATAAACCTCATAGTGTGATGGTATATATAAATGTAAATTAATGAAAAAAAATAACTCATAACTACTTCAACCTTATTTGGTGATCCCTTTGAACATGATATCGTTCAATTAATTCAATTAAGTTCAGTATATATATATATATATATCTCATTTTAATTTGTCAAAAATATTGAAACAGATCATGATAATAATAAAGGAGGATCTCAAGATAAATGAATGCATCCATGACCTCTAGGGTCATCAAACTCACAGTAACCACTCTTATAGTATAGAAATAAAGGGGTGGAAGTATAGTCTAAGGGGGTCTCACCAATAATTTCCTTATAAGTGTCTAACCAAGTCCAAGTATTTCATCTAAGGTAATCATGGTCTATGAATTACTAAGCCCATTTTGGTTAATCTGTGGCATTGCATGTCTGATGACATCAAGCTAGTTCCAATGAGTAAATCTGAGGCATCCTAATATCCAGAGAGATAGTGAATGGTCCTATGACATAATTTTATGTATCCTATTTTAGACAAGGATTGTATTCCAGGGTGGTTATCTCCCATGGATATTATCTTCTTGAATCAGAATGGAATCCATTGAGGTCTCATGACATTTCCCCAAGAATCCATTTTTGGATCAAGTATGAAAATTCCTATAAAGAAAAAAATCCCCATATGAAATAGGAACCTTATAAATAATTCATCATTTAATTCATGTAATTTGATACTCATTTCATTCAATAATTCATTATGTTCATTCCAATACCATTCAATAACAAGGACAAGGTGTATAAGGAACATGAAAATAGTTATCGCGTTGATTTTATATTCATTAATTAGGTCCATTCCATTAACTTTAAAAAACATGGCAAGGCCTAATAAGGACATGTAACCAACATCAATTCCATTATAAACTTCTAATATATATATATATATATATATATTCTATAATATTCTCTACAATATTATTTTATTGAATTTAACACTTTCATTAGAAAGGTGAAGTGATAAATAAATCAAAATATCCATACACTAAACATTATCAATTTATAATTTATTTTATTAAAAAGTACATGCCATTAGAACATTCACAAAATTGTACTCTAACATTGTATCAAATAATTATGACAAGGGTAAAACTAATAATAAGGGATGAACCCTGCATGGTGTTGAAGAAATTGAGGTAACAACTTCCTCTAACGTCGGGATTACATATAGAAAGGCATCTAGAAAATGATCAATGAAAATGAAATAAATGTATATAAATTTTAGGAGAAACAGTAAGTGAAATCGACATGCTAAAAAAACAATAATTTATAAATGATGATAGTTTTAGGAAAATTCATAGACCGCCTGTCATATTCATGTATTACTCTCCTCGTCCAGTATTATCCATTTTTTGGCTAAGATTAGTAGAAAACATAAGAAATAATCAACACCTTGAAAATAGGGAATATGATCATGTATGAAAATATTATCTTCAAGAGAAAAAAATTTAAAAAACACTTTATACTAAGTATCATACCAATGGCTAGCATACATGATAGACAGTGCTCAAATTAGAGTCTAGATAGAATACAGATCAAATAAACTAACATTAGGCATATGGGAGATTCACTAACAGAGCTCCAGTTTTGTGAATGAATAAATAATGTGTAATTGAAATTAAAAGTATATTCCCATTAAAAAAATTACCAACATTTCTAGAGTGTGTAAATTATTTAAAAAAATATTAATCCTATGTCCATATAGTATGGGGATGTTCATTGTACACCATGAATAGGCCATCCTCGGACAATACATGTCTTCTGTTACATACATGTCATCTACTCCCAATAAAATTTGTTTACATTTCTTGAAGCTATCCATTACCCCTACAACCATTCTTCCCAAAATGAAAAATACCCACCTTAAGGCATGGTTTCTAGGTTTAAATGAAAATAGAAGTACAATACGGATCTAACTGAAAATTAAAAGTATCAATACCTACAGGAAAAAATCTGGTTCTTAAAGTCTTTTCCCTCCTAAAGAACTCATCCATGAGTTTCCCTTCAAATTTTGGAAAAACTATATACGAAAAATTATAACCTATGAGCATGTACAAAGAAATCATGCTCCCAAGTCTCATCTGGTACATGGTTGTGCTCCCATAGAACCCATAATAATGTGATAGACCACCTTTGTAGATTCTTCATTAGTTGATCAATTATGAATATGTGATACTCCTAAAATGAAGTATCATTATCTAACTCAATATTTTGAGGAAAAAAGTATGATATGGGGTAGTATGATAATGGTCAAGCTATGAAACCTGGAAAACTTCATGAATGTTATGGTACCTCAGAGGTAATAGAAATTGATAGGCTACCGGCTCAACTTTATCCAATACCTCATACATCCCAAAAATATGAGGCAACTGCTTTCCTTGCCTCTGTATATTTTTTTACCCAATTCTGGGAGATACTCTTAAGAAAACATTATCCTTGGCCTTGAACTCTGATGGTCGACAATGATAATCATCATTATATTATTTTCTAGAATAAGATGAATACATATACTTCCAAATCTATTACACCTTCTCCAAAGTTTCCTACACAATATGAGGACCTAGTAAAACCTCATATCCTCCCTCTAACAAGTATATGGGTGATTAACATGGTCAACTATATAAGGCCTCATATAGAGCCATTTTAATTGTATCCTGAAATATATTATTGTATGTGAACACAATGAGAGGGATATGCTTCTCCCATGAACCAATTAAATTAAGGAAACATTACAAGATAAATACCTCAAAGAATTATATTATCCTTTCTGTGTAGCCATTGGTTTCATGGTGATATGTTGTGCTCAGCAGCAATGATGTACTCGTAGCTCTCTCAAACTCATAACAGAATCTCGATGTGAAACTACTTTCTCTATCTGAAATGATAGTATGAGGGACCCCATGTATATGTATAATCTCACATACAAGTAGTCTTCCCAGTTCATCGACCGAGAAAGCCTCCTGGATAGGAAGGAAATTTACTAGCTTTGTTGGGTGATCTATGACTACCCAAACTGGTTTTCTATCTCAAGGAGACCTCTATCATCCAATGAAAAAATACATAGAAACATATTCCCATTTATATTTCGGGACAAGTAATAGATATACAAATCAATAAGGCCAATGTGTTCTCCCTTTCGCTACTTATTGGTGGAACACTCGGTAGTAAAATTTAAAATCTAATATTTTATCCTTGACTCTCAGTACTGGCATTGAATATCATGATATATCTTGGATATTTTTGGATTAACATCCTTTTAAAAAACATAGGGATCTCACATCAGGTTCTCTCACATATCAATAGGATCACAGATATTCCTAAGTATATCTATGAATTTTTCACCATCAACAGACAAAATCAGATGAGATTCCTCACGAGAAATACACACCCATAGAACCAAGACATCAATATCTAGTATTGCATTCTCTTCACCTAATCTAGATGTGAAGGGGTAATTGTTAATGATATCAGATAAGACTTCATGATACACTTCTGAAACATTATATCCAAATTAGAAAAGAGTTACATCATTTTTCATTCATCAATTTCTTCCTGAATGACATATTCTTTAGTTTTCTCACATAGCACATCAAATAATGAATTTCCCTTTCCATGTTATTGAAAAGGTCAAATTCAAAATACCAAATGTATTTGACACATCATAGTCGTATGAAATTTCTGTCAGACCATGTAGAGATATATTTGTGGCTCTTGTGTTCTGTGTACACCAAACAACACTCACCCATCATATAGTGTCTCTAACAAAGAAAAGTGTGGAAAACTACTTCTAGATGATGTTTGTGTGGCTGGTAATTAAGCTAATGAACTATCAACTATCATGACCCATATGCAATGACATTATCATCCAGAATCAACACTACATCTGACCCAATGTCTGATTAGTCACAGACCACTGTATAGCCTCTTACTGGATCTAGAATAATTAGAATTATCACAAAAGTAATCCTTCTATTCAACTCCTAAAATGATTTCATTCATGCTTTCAACCAAAATAACTTCGCACGCTTCTTTGTAAGACCAGAAATATTTGAAGAATGTTTTATGAAGTCATGTATGAAATGCTCATAATATCAATATGGCGCCAAGAAACTATATATATCAAACATGTTCATGGGTGTCTCCCATGAAACCAAAGTAGAAACCTTCTCTAGATAAATGGATACTCGAGATTCTAAAATAATATGTCTCAATAAGTGAATTTTTTCTATCCATAAGTTGAAATTATCAGGCTTAGAATATATCTTTTCCTTAATTAGTGTATTCAAAACAATCTCATGAGGTTTAGCATTGTTGATTCATGTATGAGAATACACAAATATGGAATCCCTAAAAACCACGTTAGAGGAATCAAGATTGGGATGGAAAACTATATTCATCATGTCCAATAAAATAGATGGCGGATTTTTAAGATCTGATGATAAAAAATGGTACACATATAAACTATACCGACTTCAAAAAGATATATGGTGTATATTAGAATTTTTAATCTCCACCTGATGATAGCCCGATCTCAGGTCGATCTATGAGAATACCCTAGATCCTTGAAGTGGTTCAAATATAACATCTCTCTGAGGGTTTGGATAAAATTTCTTAACCATAAGCTAGTTCAACCATTGTTAATCCAAAGGTAGCCTATGAGACCCTCCCCTATCTTGTTGAAAAGCATGGTTGAACCCCTAGATGAAGTTTTGGTTATAATAAAACTATTTTATTCTAAACCCTCTAATGATGTATTGAGATTATATATCTCAGTATTTTTAATCATATAAGGAGGAATAGATACTTTAGATAATCCTATAACAAGGTCAAGTGTACACTATACCAATCAATTAGGAGGTAAGCTATAAAAGAACAATCCGAAAATACATCCCCAAAATGATCTACTACTAAATGAAAAATCAATCATTTACATTCCATTCTCTTTCATGAAATAAAATTAATATGGGATGTCAATCCAACTAGCTCATGATTATCTAGACAAACACTATAATCTTGAAATTCTACACACCCTTGTAATGATAACTTTCACTCTTTTGTGATATAAACCATACCCATTAGTTTTAGCAATCCACATAGGTAAGATAGTGAACCAGCCAATCCACCTAGAAAATGTTTTCTAAGAACATAATATTAAGGATGAAGAGGTCCTATAAGAAAGGAAAACTACCTAAATTAAGTGGATAGTCCCCACATTAGTGTATTCCCTCTGACCACAATCCCAATGTTGTGCCCATGATCATCACGCCAAAAAGTTAAAAATTTCAAGATCGAGATTTCCATGGACAATAAAGGGATAAAGGGTTAAAAATATCCAATATTGAATAAATAAATAAAATAATAGAGGCCACTAGAATAGTACCTCATACTATAGACATTCCTTCACTCTAGTCCTAGGTTATCATATATAAATCATGAAATTAAACTAATCCATGGCCCTATTCCATATATGATCAACCCTAAAAAGGTGTGTTATTATAGAACTAATAATCAGTTGTACTCCTACCATGGGCACCACCACATCCTTGGAATATTTGGCATGTGCTACTCCAAATTGATGTCTGACACAGCACAAATTATCATTCCTAAGATGGTGGAGCTTGTGAACATCCACTTCCACTAGAATCAGGTAGAAAGGTCTAATAGAATCTATGAATATTACACATGTGTCCACAATAATGAAACCTAAGTGGGTATTTGTTATACCGGTGACATATATTCTTCTATCATCCAAATTGATGGCATATAATGGAGCTTCTAGTATGGATACTTTGGCCACCACATCCGGATTACACTTCCTGAAACTAGAAAAACTACTTCCTTATCTCAGAAATTAAGCTCTATGATCGGTACTATCCTCTTATCTTTAGACACCATTGGTGTTAATTTTCTGATTTACGATCTCTAAAAAGGTATATATATATATATAAGATATTGTCATGTGAGCATATGGAAGACGTAATCACATCCCAAAAGTGCCTCTATCACGATATCTCCACACTAGCTATATGTGATGAAAAGAGTTACTTCTTGGTAAAATGTGGTTAATATTCCATAATTAACATAGAACATTTCTCTAGGTGTGTGAAATATATACATCGCAAAGCTCTCTATATCTTAGGGGGAAATTAATAATAGAAGATAGTCTGGAAATCTACCCAGACAATGTCCTATTGATGACCAGCTAGAGTAATCATATCTCATCAGTGCTTGGAAGATTCATGCCACATATATTTGGAATGATTTACCCTCCTCATTGTAGGCATCTCTACATTATTAAATATAGATATTATGGTCTCTATCCTAGGCTAATTTTCCTTAGGACCACCATCCCCTAAAAATATGGTAGGATAATACAGTTGGAACTCCCAAGTCAGAACATACATTGTAGGAGTATGTAATGGAGAACCCCACATGGACTGAATCAAAAATAGAAAAAACTCAAAAATATGAGTTTTACTTCCCATTTTGGGTACAATAGGTGGTTTCACATGTGGAACACATGGCAGTAAGATTGGCAGATCAGGGCCCACCATTTCTGGAGTGTGGTATTCGCCACCCTCCGATCACATGAAACTATGACGTCATGGTGTAATAACATAGATAATTACAATAAGGAACTAAAAATTAATATTTGTGAGTAGATAGATATACTAGAGGTATTAGATCATAAGAATAAGGGATCAAAACCCAATGTATTACCCCAACTACCCACTTTGAAGGCCAGGTTATTGGTAATTGTTCATGTTTAATTTATAGGGGTGTCGGTATATGGAAGGTTTAATTAAAATTTAAGGAGGAATATGATATTTAAATTATAGTTAGGAAATCCTTTTATTAGATACCATTTAATTTATTTATCATGACTTTATATTTAATGATAGTATGTGTTTGTATATATATAATAAGGTTTGATTAAATGGGTTTTCATTCCAAGGGAATAAAGGCCAATACACATTATATGTGAATTTGACAACCATTTAATTCTAATTGACACCCATAAAATTGGTCTCAAAATTTAAAATGTAAAATTTTTTATGTCTCGACCCATTGAATTATCCATCTGAATTTATAATGTCCCAAACTCCTTATAATTGAAATTCGTAGTCATGTGATCACGGTTAAATCTCAATTCATATAACCAAGGGTACATATATGGAATTGGTATAAACTAGATATTTAAAAATACACCATAAACCTATACAATAATACACTATTTGTATAGATTAAAACTCTTTAAATTACCAATTACCTTACCCTACAAAAGATGTTATCAGTACATGCATATATAACAACAATGACCCACTCAATAATCACAGGTAACAAAACAATTGAAGTAGTGAAATTCACCGATACTGTATGGAACATGAAAAGAATGTGAATGATACATTTTTATAATAATTCATATAAAAAATTCCCCTTACCATTATAGGCCTTGGTGAAATATAAAAAAAATATCAATTTCAATAATTCATTTACAACAACCAACACTGAAAATATATTAACTATAATATGTGAAAAACTGAAAGACAATTTTCTCTTCATAGGAAACATGGTTTTTGTCATAAACATTGGTTAGATACTCTTAGGAACATCATATAACCATGTTCCAACATGTTCTTAAAATCCTATCTAAATTTATGAAATAGTAAGCTAAGAAAATAAACACATATGATACCACTTTCAGATGCCTCAACCCAAGTGCCACAAAAAGGTGTCCTGAAACTGGTTAGACAGATGGCCTCAAGCACATCTCCCCATACACTAGAGGCTACTATCTAGATGTGTGGTCCTAGGTTGTGTTTATAAATATAATATTACCTCATGTTAGAGTGAATCATAACTGATATATAATAATAGATGAATAAATATAATAATCTATATAATAAACAAACTGGACTGGTGGTGGAAGAAATCATAAAGATCGATCAATAATAATCTACTCAAAATATCAATAGTATCATATACAAATAATGATGATGTAATTCCACATATATTGAATATATGGAAAATAAGTATACATGGAAGCATGAAATCAATACAGTATGTTATAAAAAAGACACAATGATAAAAAAACAACTCAAGTATCCCAATCACTAGACTTTTCATCTAATGCCACGACTTATCTGAATGTAAGAAATAACGTCAGGTTTCAAATGTGATATTATTCCTTATATCTATACATGTGATCATATAATCTTCCTAGGTACCAATGTTAGTCTAGATAGGGTGTGAGATAAATCTCAGTTTGCCCCCACCAAAGAAATATATAAAAATATACTCTGTGAATATAAACTGATAAGTTTTTAGGTATATATAAATTTTAATAAATAGAAAGATAATAAGTCGTACATGCATCTTCCTTAGTTGATGATGTATCTAAACATGACTTAATTCAATTAATTCATTTAATATCAGTTTATATATATATATCCTGGGAATACCTCAACAGAACCAAAACAGATCATGATATCATTACATGAGGATTCAAAGTAAAACCAAGGAAACCTTGACCTTAGGGGATAGAAAAAATATTATAATAACTCATGAAGCCTACAAATAAAAGGGTATGAGTGTAATCCAATGGGCTCACCCAAGAAATTACACTATAAAAGAATCTAACAAAGTCCAAGGACCTTATCCAAGGTAATCCTGGGCTATGCATGACTGGGCCAAATGGGGTGAATCCAAGCAATCTCATGTTCGAATAAATCATTCTAGATCAATGTTGTTTATCATAGGAATACTATTTTTTTGGAGAGATGGTGATGTGATCCTATGGTGTCATGTTAGGAATAATCTAATATACAAGGTCTATATTAGAAGTTTGTTATCTTCCTTGGTAACCAGCTCCTTGAATTGAAAAGGTGTTCTCTGAGTGCTCAAATAATTCCCTCTGTATTTGTAGCTATCTTAATTCATACCATTCATAGAATGATAAAAAGATCCACCTACAATAGGCACATCATAAATCATTCATTATTTAATTTATTCTGTGTAATACTCATTCCTTTTAAATTATTATTATGTTCATTGCATTATCTATCAATAATCAGAAGATGGATTATCAGGGACATCCAACCATTTATCACTTTGATTCAATATTTATTCATTATATTGATTCGATTTAAATATATAATCATGAAAATGAATTATAATGACATGAAACCAAAATCAATTCCTATATAAAATTGTAATAAGGCCATGTTATATATATATATATACATACGTTCCATAACATGATCTCTAAGATTAATTTTTTGTATTAAACACTTACCATAAAAGGGTCAACTGATAACTATAAGAAAATATCTATATACAAAACAATTTCAATTTATAATTCACTTTAGTACAAAGGACATACATTAAAATGTCTAGTCAAGTAAACCCTAACGGTGTCTCAAATAAATATATCAATGATCCAAGTTAAAACAAAGGAATCACCCAACTTGGGGTGGATTTTATTGAGATCACAACCTTCAATGGCGTCAAGATCATTTATATAAAGGGCTCTAAAATTCTAGCTAATCAACTAAAATAAAGGAATATAAATATTAAGAGAAACACTCAATGAAACTGTTGTGCAAAAAATTATGGAAATATATATATGATGATACTTTTAAGTAAAATACATTGAACACCTACTATATACTTTTAGAACTCTCCTCATCTAATATTGGTCCTTATTTTTGCATAGATAGGATGAAAAATGGAGAATGGATCAACACCCTAAAATGGGGAATATGATATTTTATAAATATTGAATCATCAAGATAAATGAAAATGAATAAAAAAGACTAAGGACTGAATATCTTATTGTTAGCTATCAAACATCATAGACAGTGCTCGAATTGAACTGCAGACAAAATAATGATCGAAGAACCTAGCAATAGGCTCGAAGGAGCTTCATCTAGAGAGATCATGCTATGTAGAATAAGAAATATGGGGTGAGGGAAAATAAAAGGGATAACCCCTTTAAAAAAATTCCCTAAAATTTACATGGATTGTATATTCTTTTTACATCATGAAATTATCGGCCTTTTTTGGGAAATTTCATTACATGACATGAATTATCCTTCCTAGGAAAATGGATAGAATTTATTGGATATGCACTATATATTCCAAATACAGATTATGTATATGTCTTGAATCAAGCCTCAATCCCCTACACCCTCTCTTCCCAAAACCAAAAGACATTTTTTAAGGCATGGTTTTCAGGTTTAATCCAAAAGATCAATTCAACACTGGTTTAACCAAAAATAAAAGGATCTGTTCTTGATGGTAAAGCATAGTTTTTATTATAAAAAAATTAAACTCACATTTCTTTTAATAAATAACACGACTATCATAAATATATATAGAATCCTTAATATGGAAATTATATAACTGAAAAAACATGTCATTTATTCAATAAACTAAGATGGAAATGTATCCAAAGATAATATCATACTGAAAATATCGTGGATAATAATACATAAATTATTAATTAAGGAAATTATAAATTAATGGATATTATGTTTCCCAGGAACATGATACCTCTATTATGAGGATCTATCCTCAATAAAGTATAAAATTGATTGACAAAACCCCATTTAACTTAATCCAGCCTACAGATTCATCCAATAAGACTACCAATGCATAAAGGGGTTATCTATAACCAGGCCCCATCCATTTTTTGCTTGTCCAAATCATTACACATATATTAAATAATCGATTTTATTCATAAATATTGTTCCCAATCATCAAATATATATTCTGACTAAATAATATAGATTTATCAATATTTCCATAGATAAACAAATGACCATCAATGAAGTGCACCAATTGCATAAATGATATATAGTTAAAGAAATAAATTAATCCAAAATAAATAATTTAGTTATTTCAGGAAAATTTAAAGTTCATTTACCACATCAAATTGAACACTTTAAGGGATAGTTATTGATGAAAAAATGAATTACAGAATTGAATTTCAATATTATACTTGGTCAAGATAATCCTAAACCATTTAAAGGGAGAATAAATGTGGTGTAAATTAAACATATCTCTCATGTGGAATATGTAAAATGAATTGTTTCTATCATTAATGAATAAAAATAACATAAATATATTTAAAAATATTCATGAGGAAAATATCATTTTCATTTTTAAAATCAATTTTTAAAACATTAATCATTTTGACAATCTTGTTCACAAAAAATAAATTTTAAAAAATAATAAATTTAAATAACATTAAGGAAAAACTATTATTTAAAAATATACTAGTAAACTTGCAATTTAAGACACAAAAAATAATGGTAATGATAGTGGGAAATTTTTACATGTCTTGAAAGATAAAAAGAACATTCATTTTTCCCTATAAAAAGGATAGAAAAGTTCCTTGTTCAGAAAACAAAAAGGAGATTACATTAAAAATAATTTTTAAAAAAATCAAAATTAATAAAAATTAAATTAATAAACCATTTTTGAAAGTATAAAGACATTTTTTATAAAATTATTTATTACTCAATGTTTTGGAAGAAAACAGATTTCATACTGAAGAGTGAAATGAAGTTGAGTTTTTATAATACAAATTTCAAAATACTTTTAAGCCCCAAAGAGTGGTAAAATGCTAATATTAAATTAAAATATCATTAATAACAATTATATAATAATATGAAATATTTTTATTATATAATTACAAAATAATTTCCTTCATCTAGCTTTCATGAATAATTAATCTCTATTAGAATGAGATAGTTAAATAAAACCATACAATGATCATAGCATTGAAGTGAGAATTAATCAATGAATAGATTATACATATCAACTATATAACCAAAAAATAAGGGTAAATACAACATGAGATAATAAAATTTCTTAATACACAAAATATTATAATATCAACTACAATTAATAAGTAAAGTAACTCTATAAACAAAATTGAGTTATAAAATTATTTACAAGTGGGTAATTTTCATGTCTAGTAACATTGAGTGAAATGATGAAAATTGGAACATGAAATATCATTAATTTTTAAGTAATAATGATATGAAATTTCAAAGGGGAAGTATATACAACATATAGAATAAATTATTTTCATAACACTACGTTATTCCTCAATGAAAACAAATTGAGATATAATCCCATACTTGGCACATCCTTTTGGTTGAATATTGTTTAAGATCATGTTTAATGTTTTAAAACATGTTATTGACTTATTAAATAATTATATTAATATTTATAATATCATTTATTATACTTATATAATATTTTATCACCCATCTGTTAATAATTGTTCGTTAATTTCATTATTTTGGGTGTTAATTTCCTTATTTTCTCATACATGTAAAATGTTGATGATTCATTTGATTCACATTTTATATATATTTATCATCTAATGAATATTAATCATGACATAAATACCATAATCATACATCAATTATACTTTTAATAATAATCATGAATGATTTTTTTGAAAAATGAAGTATGTTATGATCATGGAGGTTGTATGTCATACATAAGAATGAGTAAATTTTCCATTTTCCCATGATCATTATGGAAATATGGTAAGTAATATATTATCTTTATGGAATGATAATAAGATCATATATATATATATATATACCAAATTTTGATTTTAAATATGCATATATATATATATATATATCATTCATGTGGTCTGGTGATGAAAAGAGGGTCATGTCGTTTTTCAAAGGTAGTAGTCCACATGTTCACAAATGATATTATCATCTTTGATTGTGAGAAAAGGTAAGAAAAAATGATATATATTATCTTTTAATAAATATAAATATGCCATTTATATCATAATTATTTCATTTATATCACATATAATCCTTAACATTATCCTTATCACCTTCCATATAAAATGCTAGGGAAAGAAGAATCATGTCACTTCGTAAGGTGGTAGCCCACCATAAACACATGTGATGTTATTATTTATCCAAAAGAATTTAAAATAAAAAGTTAAATATAATGTAATAACTATAGAAGAATAATTATGTTATAAATATCATATATATATATACAATATATATATATATATATCATTACCCTGAACAAAGTGATGTGGTAATGGATGAATGAAGGACATTGGTTCATGAGGTCGCAATTTTTCATACATAGAAATAATGATTTTTTAACCCATTTAATGGAAGTGGGGATGGTATAGTGTTGAGTGAGAAGTATTACTTCTAAATTTTACATTTCTTTAGATTTGAAAATCACAAAAACTCTCTTAAAAACTATGTTCACTAAAAGAATTATGTCTAATGTGTTTTTATATGTTTTTATAGAAAATATTACCTTTTAACATTCATAGAAAAGATTCTAATGTATTAAAAATAAACATATCATTCTTCAATACGATCATCGGATCTGATATGTGTCAGATTAATTGGACTACCTTTATTCAGACCAGTGGTAAGACTTGTGTCATGTAAAATATAATGACAAAATTATTGACCATCAGATTAATTTAGGTCATAATATATTATACTAATACTAATAAAGAATATCATATTGACAATTGATATGGATGTACATTGGATTGAAAAATTATTATATTCAGTGTATGTAAGAACTGTTTATGTCATAAGGAATAATTTAGCACTACTATAATTTCATGTATTTGTGAAGGGACATTTGCGATGGAAAAATGTATCATCGAAAATTGTCTACGGACAACACCTATTTGAAACAGAGATGAAATTTTATCAAAAATAGTAACTATTTTTTTGGATTCAGAATTCCATCACCAAAAAATATGGTGGGATTTCCCATCACCTAGCACCAAAATCATTCTCTACGGGAATTTTCAATTGATTATTCAATCCGTTGTAAATTCCCTTTATGTCGACAGTATTTGTGACAGAATTAATTATGTCACTATTATATTGTACCAAAATGTATCCAGATTTAGCATACACATTACTCCTTTCTTCTTCCTACTCTTTTCTTCATCCTTCCTTCCCCTGTGGAACCATATGGCAGCCCCATTTGTGAAGCTCCATAAACATCCATTTAATCCAATTTTTTGGTGATTTCACACCATATCTTCAATGTATGGAATATTCTTTTGTCCTTCGTCAGTTTTTATTTTATATTTTCATTATATTGATAAATTTAAGAAAAACTAGGTTTAAAATTTTAATCTATTTTGTATATTTGTTTGACATGTAGGGTTAGTCTAAATTTATTTTTACATATTTCAGAATTTTGATTACTCATAAAACAATTTAATTTGATTAATATTATTTTGCACAATGTTTGATTTAATTAAGTAGTATGTATTTTATGGGTGTTTAGGGTTTTTCAAACATTGCTATTTTATATTATCTAAAATATAATTAATATTAAAATATGATGGAAGGTTGTATTTGTTTTCAAATATATTAGTTTTTTCAATACTTATATTTATTTTAATTTTCATCATGTTTTAGGGTTTCTAGAAATTAATTATATTTTTGCGTGCATAATATTTGTTTACAATAATTATATTTCCATGGGCATAATATTATACATGTGAAAATACAATTGCGCCTCCATAATATAATTTCATGGGTATATTTGAATATTTTGATTACATGGATGATATTTGTTTGATATTTGTGCACACATAATATTGGGTTTTAATTATGTTTGCGTGCACAAAATATTTCTTTACAATAGTATTGGTTATAAATAATATATTTTGATAATAAATTTTTTTGGCGCACATGCATGCATATATGTCGAAATATTTATATGTCTAAATATAATTCATTGATTTTTAATAATAATGTTAAAATTAATTTAAAGAAAAAAATTGTATACAGTGTTATTTCTATGAATTTTGGTTTATAAAAAACGATAAAAAATTGTATAATTAAAATATAATGACAAAATAACATATTCAATATTTAGTAAAAACATATTTAATAATAATTAGGATATTATTTAGTAATAGTTTGTTAAAAAATATAAAAAATATAAAGAATTACTATAAATGCATAAAAAATATTTATTAAAAATGCAGTATTAATATAAATAATTAGTAAAAATTACTAAATAATTTATAATATGTAATAATTAATGATTCATTATTATTAATAAATTTTAAATATTAGGGATAACTATAAAATTATTATAATTTGTAAAAAAAATTATAATAAAATATAATAATGTTTAGAAATTCATAATAATTCTTTTAGAATGTTTTATTAATTAAAATATTTCATATTGATATTTCATATAAATTTTGTAAAAACACACGACTCGCACAACTATTATAATACATCTAGGGTAAAATTTATTAATTCAAAAATTATTCATTCTAAATAATTATGAACTGAAATTAATTATTAATTCAAAAATATGAATTGAATTTTATTTATAAATTATTTATATAATTTATAAATTTAAGGTAATGAAATTACATATATATATTATATATATTTCGTATTCATATATTTGTTTAAAAATGAGATAGAATATATTTGATGTACATATATTAATTTAGAAATTGTGATATATATATAGTAATTAATAAAATTGTAATAATAATATAAATAACTTAATTATAATCATTACATAATTTATAATAATTTAGATAATTTATCAAATTTTAATAATAGTATTCATTACATAATAAAATTGTAATAATAAAAATCCAATAGTAATTATAAAATTCAGATTTATATATATATAATTATTACATAATTTATAATAATTTAAATAATTAATAATAATCATTACATAAAAATAATTAAATCATTTATAATAATCAATACTGATTAATATTAATCATTATATAATTTAAAAAAAATCATTACATAATTATTAATATTCAATACAAAATTTATAATTAATTGGGATATATATGTATATTAATTATTAATTAATAAATAATCATTTCAAATAAATGTTTAATTAATTAAAATAGTCCCTATTAATAATTTTTATTAATATCGTGATATATATTTATATATAAAAAAATATTTTTAATAATATTAATAAAAAGATTAAAAATGATACCCACGCGTGCGATGTAACAAAACAGTCAACACTAACTAATGTTACGTCACTCCTAGGGTGAAACCATCATCTTGGACACAATGGGGATCTCCAATATTTTATATGATACATAGTTTGAATGCAATATGGAATTTTTTATAATAATTTATAATATAAATATTAAATGAATCCCCCTCTCCAGCAATGTAACTACCAGATTCACATAAATATAATGATGGGACTAGGATAAACCCCACATCCCAGACCCCTCAGTGATCTCCAATTTATCATATGTGAAACCATTCAAGATATATTTTATTATTTTCCTAAAATATCATTGTCTTATATAATATATTTAATATTTTTATTTTTATCTATATCGAGCCACTATGGGCCCCATAAACTATTGTTAACCAAGTGCCTCACTCTACTCAAATTTAATAGAATATTTCAAGATGGTAAAATATAATATTAATTTGCATCTAGACAAAATTATCATCAATAAATAATCTTATTATGGTTTTTTTAGATACATATATAATTGGGATGTAGAATTCCGTATATATTACCTGATTGTGATTGGATAAATAATCACAAAAAAAAGGATCTAGTTTAAATCCTATCTACATTGATGGTGTTTCAGCCTTTATACCATTTACATCATCAAATTCAGATTTTTATTATGAATGGAAAACTAAATGTCCATGTCAGAAATATGGTCTTAGGATATTTGAAACATTTGACAATGTTGGAAATCATCTATTAAATTACATTTCTTTGAAAATATTGTATTTTTTGTTATCAATAAAGTGAAAAGAGTTTAGTAGAAAAGAAGAATTTTTTTGTTCTACATCCATCATTTCATAATTTAATACATGAGGCCACTAGTCCATCTATTCCTGAAACAACAACTCATAATGACATTACAAATCATGAATCCAAACCTTCTCAGTTTTACAATTTTTTGTAATCCGATGAGGAGGCCTTATATCTGGGAAGCCAAGTGAGCAAACATGAAGCTATTATAAAATTTATGTTTATTAAGTAATATATTGTAATTTCTAATAGTTGTTTCAAACAGATTTTATCTTTTGTTAAGTCATTTTTTCCTGATATAAATACATTACCTATATCTTTCTATGAAAGTAAATGTTTGGTTCATTATTTTGGTCTACGTTATTTGAAGATCAACGCATGTCCAAATGAAAGTATCTTATATTATGGTGAATATGAATGTTTGTTTAATTGTATAACATGTGGAGAATTGAGGTATAAAGAGGAACAACAATTAAAGTCCATAGATCCCCTGAAATAGTTGAGATATTTTTCAATTACACCTCGGTTACATAGTTTATTTATGTCTCGCAGCATATCTCGATTAATGATGTGGAATAATTCAAATATTTCTATCACCAAAGACATAAATCATCTATGTGATCGTGATTCATGGAATCATTTTGATTAGATGAATCTTTCTTTTGTGGGAGAACCTCATAACATATGTTTGATCCATTCTACTGATGGTTTTTGTCCATTTGGGGCTTACAACAGTCAATATTCTCACTATACTATTTTAATTACTCCTTACAACATGCCTCCTGGGATGTTGATGAAGGAACTATGTATATATTTGAAATTATTAATTCTAGATTATCCAAAGAAGAATATTGATTTTTGTTTGAAACCAGTAAATGATGAGTTAATTTCATTATGAAACAATAGTGTGACTACATTTGATATAACTGTAGATCAGAATTTTATATTGAAGGTTTCATTAATATGTATGATCTATGACTTTCCAACAAATAGTATGTTATCTGGATAGAGAACACATGGTCTATAATCATGTTTCTACTTCATGGCTGAGAACAAAGAGTCCATGCATTGTAAGGGAGAATGTTTGGTTATTTTGATTTCCATCGCATATTTCATCCTACGGATAACCCTTTTCAATTAAAAAGAATTATTTTTATAAAAGGTCAAATTGAAACTGACACACCTCCAGAAGTTCTCTCAGTTAATCAAGTAAAATATATTGTCTCTTAATTACCTCATGTTACTTTTGGAATTACCATAAATGATCAAAAGATGACTGGTTTTGGGAGAGATCATAATTGGATAAAGCGGTGTATTTTTTTTGGACTTTTCATATTGGTCTGATTTTTTGTTTCATCACATGTTAGATGTAATTCATATTAAGAATAGTTTTTTTTATAACATGTTTTATAACATGTTGGACACAATTGGTAAGACCAAAGATAATGTAAATCATGGTTAGATCTAGCATATATTTCCAAACGTCCTGAACATAAATTATTTGAAGACGAAAGATCACACAAATTAATGAATGCAAAATCATTTTAAGCACTTAGTAAAGAAAACTATTTATTATTATTTCAACGGATTAGATATTTGAGGTTTCCATATGGTTATGGTTCTAATTTTTCTTATTGGATCATAAATGGGCATATTACTATGTTAAAAATTCATGATTGTCATATCATCATTGAAAGATTAAAACATGTTGGTCTTAGATGGATTTTGAATTCATCAATCAGGGAGGTGTTGAATGAAATATCAGTTTTTTAGAGATATTTGTGTGTAAGAATTTTATTATAATTCATTGTTTCCTTGAAAAAAAATATGTTTATTTAATTTTATGTAAATTGAAGAAAATATTCCCACTTAGATTCTTTGATTTCATGGAATATTTAATATAGAATATTCTATATAAAGAAAAATGTGGATGGCTGATACAATTCTGGTGGATGTATCAATTGGATATATGGATGAAAAAATTAAATAATAATGTTGGTAACAAGGAATTAGTTTAATGGTAGATTATAGAAGCATGTATGTAGGAGTAAATTTCAAATTTAGGTTGTTATTACATTTAGTCGGAGTATCCTTCAAAACATAATATAATAGTTTGCAATGAGATAATTGTTGATGATGCCACATACCATCAGTTGTTAGTTTTTAATCGGAATGATCTTGTCATCAGTGGTTATCATTAGTGATGGATTACAAATGATTAACTACACATAGCACTTACTTATGTTAAGCTGAATTGTGATGAAATGACATGATTTGTGTAGTAAGTACTGCTTTTTTATTATTATGTTAAATATTTATAAAATAAATCTTTATTTTAATTAACTTATTTGTAGATGATATGATGACAATATCATTAATCAACTTCTAAAAATCACATAACTTACTCTAGAGGAAGGTCAACAACAAAATTTTTCATATTGGTTTCAAATAATGATAAGCCAAAAAATAGATTGAATAATAAATCAAATTTTCCATGATATCTATTATTAATAATTTTAATTGTTTAAAGGTAACACAAAATGAAAAAAAATTGATGGTTTATTATGTGTGCTAAAACCCTCCATGAAAATTTGTAAAATATTTTAATTGGCATATGGTTAGTGTATTTCTATTCCAAACACACATATATGGTGACACGAATAAATAAAGTAATAATGGTGCTTGTTTTAATGGATTCTATCATAAGGACTATGAATTTGACTTTTATGATATTCTAGATGAAATAATTGAGTTTTATTATTTAAGACCAAATTTTGTTACAAAGTATAATGTAATTTGTTTGACACTGATTGAGGGTTTCAAGTTCAACCATGACATGGAGTCACTGTAATTAAATATAATAGTATTCTTTCATCAAATGAACAATTTATATTGGCGCATCAAGCGCATCATGTTTACTATGAAAATGACAGTGAGTTTTTTAGAGATTTTACAGACTAGTGGAGTGTGATAAAAATGAAGTCACATGACAATAATTTTATTGAAAATGAAAATGGTTTTGTGGAAGGGTAACATATTGGAATTTTTCAACAAACAAACCAAAATATATCTCTTACCCAATGGGATATATATATAGATGATGAAACCCATCAATTAGGGGATATTATTATAGATAATGTTTATGATGTAAAAAGGGATGATAAAACCTAAAGTCATTTGGAAGTTGATAGTGATGAAGATTAAAATGAATAAATTGATGTCGATGAAAATGGTGATGAAGATGATTATTGATGTATTATATTCTTGTTTTAGTTACAGGTAATTATCATATTTTGATATTTATTTGTTTTTAAAATTTCATATTTTTATTAACAGTTTGTTATAGGTAACATTATTTTATTCGTACATTCATTAATTTTTAATATTTCATATTTTTCATAAAATTAGTTATAGGTTATTATTATATTCCTATAATTATTAGTTTTTAAAATTTTATATATGTATTAACAATCTGTTATATATAACATTATTTTATTCTCACATTCATTAGTTTTTAATATTTCAAATCTTTTTTAACATTAGTTATAGTTAATTATCATATTATGATATTTTTTAGTTTTTTAAATTTCATATTTTATAACAATATGTTATAAGTAATGCTATTTTATTTTTAAATTCATTTTTTTATATTTCATATCTATTTGAACAATGTATCAATGGTGAGAATATGTGTTTCATAAGGTTGGAGATGATCTTCATAATGATTTATTACATTCTCTCACCAATTATAGACTTCTTGATGATTAGCACAACTCAGCTGCTCCTCCATAGGCTGGTGTTCCTACTAGGATGGGGCACAGTATTTCTCAGTTACTGATTCCATATCCTATTCCAAAGAGACGATCGACCATTGATTTTGATCCACATTTACAGAGGTATGTTTAATTGTTTAATAAGTAGTTTATTTTATATTAACTAAGTGTATTAATTTTAAAAATAAATTTATGATTATATATTTGGTTCAATTTTCAATATTTTTTACATTTATCCATTGTCTAGGTTTTTGAGATTCTAAGAAATTATTTTTATGATCCATTTGTGTAATGGGACCTTTTAACCATTGTTGTGTGTGACTAGATGTTTGACCATTATATTGTATGTTACTAAATAATATATAATTTTTTAAAAATTATTTATTTACTTACATATTTTATTTAATTCTCTTGCAGAATATATTTTCTCTAGTTCGTTATTGTCATTGAGGTCATATCTGAATGGCATGTGATACTTGTATACGTGAGAGGTTTTGTCAGTTTCTACACAACATCATAAAGAGGCATATGGATAAATCTTATTCTACTCCCTTTGATTATTATTTCATCTCCCATCATCTTGACTATATATTAGATCAGGTATAAGATGGTTTGTGCTCGTTCTAGATAGAAGATACTTTTAAGAGGAGATCAAAAACTCGATGTTAGAGTTGGGGGAGGCAATAGGTCAGCCATAGGGTTGGGAGTCGTACACTTGGTAGACATCAACGACATATGGAAAGTGATATTATTTGTTAATGTATATTTATCTTAACTATAACATGTTTTTTATATTATATAGGCTGCTAATAACCCATATATTACGGAGTTGGATATTTTTTAGAAGATTTATTCTATTCCACATATAAGAGAAGTTGTAAGAAAATAATAATGTTGTATTGTGGTTGGTGATTTTTTAGTAAAATGTATTCAATATTATTTTTATTTTTATTCGAATTTGTCATTATATTTTAAGGAAACATATGAGATTGTGACTAATAATTCAAAAGAGAGTCAAGATGAGGTTAAAAAAGACGTCACTACTGATTTGGGTTTCGATTAGGGGGCTTGGATACTGGCGAATTCGCAGGGTGTTGAGAAATTTTGAGTGATTGGTATCAGTTTTCAACTGAAACCTACTTGTTATTAGGGTACTTCTATGTAGTCATTAGTGAGCACGAAGGAAGATGATGGGGAGTGGTCATCGACGATGTATTCACATTATGAGGATAGGTTGACAGCTCAGGATGAGATGATACAGTAGATCTAGAAGCAGAGGGAGGAGGATCTTAAGCTACACCATCTGAGAGATGAGGATATGATGAAGTATATGTGGTGAATTGCATGTATAATTGGTATGGAGATTCCACTACCTAGTCCATTAATTGATCCCACTCCACCTGATGTCATTTAATGATTTTTGAATATTTTCAAGACTATTTTGTAATTTGGTATGATAGACATATTATATTTGAAAATATGTATTATTTTTTTTGAATTTAATTTTTTTAAATATTTATTAATGTTTTTTATAAATTTAAAATTTTATTTTTTTATAAATAATATAATTATTTAATTTAGAAAGAATTTATTTGTGACATATTACATATCTATCCCAAAAGCTTTTACAATGGTCTCTCTCAAAAGGGTTAAAAAAATATTTCCGAGTTATACTACAATAGAGTGTATATCCACCATATAAAAAGGTTTTATATAATGGAACATCAAAAATAATTATATTTTTGACACATTCAACTGTGATGGGATATTTGCAATGGATACCCATTGCAAAATGTCATTTGCAACGCGAATCTCCCATAAATGAACGTCGTAGTTATAAGAAATTACTATTTTGTTATCATTTAAATTGATCTAAAACAATATGACTTCAGACATTCAGTTAATCCAAAAAAAATGATCAGTTAAAGAGCCATCATTTTGAGGTTGTTCCAACTGACATGTAAATATGACTATTGGAGCTTCGCCAACAAATAAATGGTCATTTGAAGAGTTGGGATATGATAACATTTACAATTTAATATTTCTGTAATTTTATCTATATAAAAATCCTGTTCAAAATTCATCATAATACTTTAGAATGTTTTATTTCTAATGACTCCTTGTTAGTGTTGTTTCCTTATTAATAAATTTTCTTTTTTAATCATGCATCTGATCATTGTTACAATTGATGGATTTTGAAGATAGGATGATGTTGAATCTGATCCATCCGATCAGGGTATTCTAGGGCTAGGATTACAAACACCAATAATTATCTTGATGTATTCTTTATATTGGATGATAGAGCTGATTCCAATCACCATATTAAGGGATTTACTTATAAGGAAATTCTAACTTTAAAGAATGTATAAAATTGTGGAAACCTTTTATAAGGTTAGCTTACTACCTTTAATATTAAGGATATAAGAGTTTTAATATTTTTAATATAGCTTGTATGTCATTCTTATTTTTACTAAGCTATTGTACTACTTTTTTTTATAAGTAACTATTTTTTTTGTACATGTAATAGGAATTTATTCATCATACTTATCTTTCAAGAAGATTTGATTTATTGGTGTAATTGTAATTATGATAAAAACATAGATTGATTTAATTAGATAAACCATGGTTACAATTTTTTTACTCTTATCATCGGCCAATGTATGAGTCTTATAGTTTATATTAGGGGTCATACTTCATTCCATAAGGGTTATAAACATTGGCTCTACTTTGATCTTAAATTGAGAATCACTCAATATTGGGGATTCTCTAAGGGGAAACTATTTCCAATTGGATGTGGTTATTTTCATATATTATTGAAATAATAGGAGTATTTGAATCGTGTTTGGAAATTGTGAAACATCCATCTTAAACCTGGTCTCCTATAAATCTTTGAATGGGACCGTACTTTTAATCCTCTTTCTCATAAGAACTCTATGGAGAATATATGGATTTAGTTGAATGGCCTAAAATAGTTCTTCTAGTACCATTTGATTCTGAATTACATAGTCTTAGGTGTAGGTACTTGTTAGGAAAAAATTCCCCAAGGTATCATTGAATCATTTTTGAGATGATTTTGTTTGTTGACAAAGTGGGCATCCATGTTGTGTTTGTTGAGAAACTGGACCACGATGTCCAATTTGTTGACCAATGGGGTTTACATATTGATTTTTCGGGTTCAATATATATCATTGGATATCCATGTTTGATAGAAAAACTTCAAAAAATGAATAGACAATCTTGAGGCGGTACAAAAAGAGCATATACAAGGTTTCACCGATTTCCAATTTGGCCAAATTTTTGAGCTTGAAAATTGGAAAATCGACAGATGTATTTTTTGCAAAGGGAGGTGCATGAAAAATTTGAGCATTGCATGAAATACAGTTCTTCATGAAATAGAGGGGTGATGTTTTTCACGAAAGAGGTGTTTTGAGATCAGAAGCTCGAAAATTGGCAAAGGCGTGAGGTGCAAGAAAATTTGGAGAAGTGTGCGAAATATGATGTTGCGGAAAAGATTTGTTTCTCTCACACAAAAAGTATTATGTGCTAAAGGGGGGTTTTTTGCGTAGGGGTCAAGTTTGCCTATAAAAATGAAGTGACCCCCTAATTTAAATTATCTCAAAAAATAGAGATGATCCGGGCTCTGGTGTGCGTAATAAATATGAAAAGTGTGTTGCGTGTAAAAATTGGTGTTGTACGTAAAAGTTTACATTGCACATAAAAGTTTACATTTCCAGGAAAAACTAATGTTGCGCATAAAAGTTTACATTCCACGTAAAATGAATCTTTCACAAAATTATTGAGGTTTCACAGAAAGTGGAGTTGGGATTGAGTGAAAAAATAATATTTTGTACGCTATCCAAGATAGTTGTGTGTAAGCCACAGTAAGGACTGCGCGTAAAATTTGAGGTTTCCCATTTCAATTTTGGTTAAAGTGGTATTAATTTGTAGATGAAATTATAACATTAATAGAGCATCTACATAAGGTTAAGGATGAAACTATTCTTCCAATTAAAGAGAGTTATAGGTCTAAAAATTGTGAGTGGATCTTCTGAAGAAGCGGTGAGAACACTTCAGCTGAGGGAGAAGTGACCTTTCATATTGTGATTGGTTGTAAACCACAAGGGACAGTGAGTCTACATTGTACAAAGTAAAAATAAGTGTGCTTATTGTTGATTGGGTACATTTTCACATCATTGGTGTATACTCCTTGGACGTCGCCAAGTGAGTGTGAACCATGTAAAAAAATTTATGTCCTGGTGATGATTTAATTTCTGTTTATACTTTTCTACGAGAAAGAGAGAGAAGATAGTTTTCCTTAACAGCGAAACAATATCCCAAGGAGAATAGGTTTAAATCTATCATACTATGACTAACCCCCCCCCCCCCTCATGGTATCTAACCTAGTGGAACTAATAATACACCTCTTAAAAATGATCAACGTACCCTTAATACAGAATTCAAATTGTTTGCTAGGGTCATGGTGTAAATCAACCAAGACTCTAAACTCTTGACTATTGTTAGATTTAAGAAAAATGATTATAAAATAGAATTTTGAATTGAATATGAATTAAAAACACCATTTGGTGATCTTTAAAAGATATTTGTACATTCCATCCTTATGTGCATGGTGGTGAAAGGCCATGTTGTCCACCCAAATGATAATGACTAGACTAAGGTTAGAAACAAGAGATTCAAGGCTATTATTATAGAAAAACATGAACCCCTTAAGAGGATAAATGAAATTTTGGTAAAGAATCCAGTTCATCCAAACCATTTTGGATACAGCTCGAGTAATACATGTGTTGAAATGGTTGAAATTAATGATAATAAAAAAGAAGAGTTGAATATTTTAGAAGACATTGAAAAACTGGTTATGGAGGTCATTGAAAAATCTAAATAATTAATGGAGGAGCTTCATAAATTCCCCTCCAGTAAACTTAGCCATAAATATTTTGGTGTCACAGACTCAACTATAACACACACTATTAAGGTTAATCCCTACCCCTCTTAAAATATGGATATTGAATAGGTTCTAGAACCAAGTTCTATGAATTTATCTAGCGTGTTTAGGTCACAATATGGACAAACTAGTGATAGAAATGAAGGTTCTCTCTCCGATAATAATTAATGTAGTAAAGGTAAGAGGGTCAACAACCTTGGTCTATCTTCTTTCCCTACTTTCAGTAAGGGTATTGGCTCTCAACATGTGATTTTCACAATACCTTGTTCTCTGAACAATGTCAACAATCACAACAATGAGTCTTCTTAAGGTTGGAACACACTCAATTAATCTTCGAACATGGATAGGGATGTCCAATTGTCACAACTTAAAATTTCTAAAGGTAATGCAGACAAACTGGTCGGTAGTTCTAGACAGATTTCTTCCCCCTCAGTTAGCACAGGTATGGATAGCAATCCAATTAGGAATGATGAAAAAAGGTAAGATGGATGTAAATGCTTCACATCCCTCTTTAATTTCATCAAAGTTGATGATTTAATAGGTTATGCATATGGAGTGCGTAGGACTGCACAATTCACAACAGGTACACCCTAGAGGAAAAAATACAGGTACACATATTATTCATAATGATAAATTTCATACTGAAATATGTAACTATTCTCTTGATGCTAATGCTTTATCGTTTAATGCTTCTAATGTTAATGATGTCTCCAATAGGGGTACTAGTGATAAATGGATTAATAGTACTGTAACCATATTTGACAAGAATGATATGCAAGATATATATTAAGAAACACTAATTGATAGGATGACTTATATCCCTTTTCTTTCCTATAATGGAAACAAAGACAAAAACTCAAGCCCAAATACGTCTAGGAAGCCCAGAAGATCATCTAGACAAAAGGTATTAGATGGTATAAAAAAGGGGAGTTCCAACTCCCAATGTAGGTATAAATGAACATCTTATTCTGGAATTGTCAGGGTATTGCTAACCCAGGAATCATTAAGGTTTTAAAAATAATTCATAGAATTTAATTTTCATTTATTTATTCCATTTATGAACATAATATTAACATTTCAAAAAAGTTACTACATTCCCATCATTTTGGTTACTCCTTAATAGGTATGAACAATAATAATTTCTATACTAAAACTCTCAGGATATTTTCTCTATCTTCTTTTCACAATATATCCATATTTCTCATCTTTGAAAAAACATTCTGCTATGATTTTAGGATATACAACACTGATATTTTCTATTTTTTGTTAATGAAAAGAACAAGTATCAAGATAGGAGACCTCTATGGACTAACATTGGATACTATAGAAATGATACGATGTGCCTATTTTTTTGCCACAATTCTATGTTTTATGCCAATTCTATTTTGTCATGGTTAATGTTCCTTTATGATCTATGCCTTTTGTGCTACAAAGATTTATTTCATGACTCTGGATTTTGATATTTAAAATTTATGTTCATGTTTTTACATTCTTGTGTTTATGTTTGTTATATGTTCTCTATGTTTAACCATTGTGATCATTTGAGCTCACCCTTCCTTTCTTTCGCCTAGGATATAAAGAATGGTTTTAGGTACAAAAAAAAGGGGAAATCTCTATGGGAGATATTTAAGATATTTCACCAAGTTAGAAGATTGTGATCTATGTTTCCAAAGACACTAAACTAATACATTCTTTAGGTGTTTTTCTGTGTCATGTATTAATTATTCTGAAAGATTATTTTAAAGTCCTTGTATATCAAGAATGGGTCATTACAGTTGGTATCAGAGAAAAATTTTAGTCAACTTTTGAAAACTAGGATGCCAAAAATTTAGTGAGGTCCCCAGAAATATTTCTATGATATGTCTTAGGATTTCCTAAGGATAAGTATTTGTATAGGTTACAATCCTATGGTTTTTATGATAACCATGACTAACCGTGGGATAAAGTGAAGATTTCATAGATTGAAATATTTTATTTAATTTATTTTGCTTGTGTGATTTAATCTCTGATATGTATTTATCATACTTTATTTTCCAATGTTAGTCAAAATCTAGGACTACATAGAACATAGATAGCCATTAAATGTTTCATATGTGAAAGGTATGGGAATTATGAAGATTGATTTCTTGTGTGGAAGCATCCCGAAGAGAATAATGATAATGGTACAAGTATTGATCAAACCATTGAGGTTAAGGAGACAGCAAAAGTCATGAAATAGTTATGTGATGTTCTTCTAGTATTTTTTACCTTTTTTCCTAAGAAGCATAAGGTTGAGAAACCTTACGACATGATCCGTATTTCAGAAAAGATAAAGATGATGGATCCTCAGTAATGGTTTAAGAATAAAGTCAGATGATTGAGGTGTATATGGTTCAGAATTCAAAGATTATATTATTTGAATCATGAAATATATGTGTCTTTTCAGTATCATTTTTTTCATTAAGGATTGGAAAAGATATATTGAATAGTTCAACAGATCCCAAAAAGCAATTTAGGTGTAAGGTGATATATTTGAAGAAGACATGATTAAAGGAAATATAACCCTTAATATGTCTATTATATTAAGATAATGATGTCTAGATAATGATATATTGGATTTGAATAAGTTAATCATATGATTCCAGTTTCTTGGGATCTAATTATTGAATTGTTGACAAAATGGTTATGTTATCATGGATGAGGCATACAAATTTTTGGGACTCAAGGAATATATCCAATAATATTTTGAATA
Organism: Viscum album; assembly: GCA_963277665.1. Taxonomy (NCBI): domain Eukaryota; kingdom Viridiplantae; phylum Streptophyta; class Magnoliopsida; order Santalales; family Viscaceae; genus Viscum; species Viscum album. Next base: position 1,145,931,202 of record OY728127.1, on the reverse strand, counting down.
AGAAAATATGCATGTTTTCACTAAGGATATATGATAATTCAGGATGTTACTATAACTCAAGAGAATACATGATGAAGGTGTTCACATTTTTGGAATGTAACCCACAAGATATATCATACGGTATATGGGTGATAAATGTTAAACTGATTAAGTTAACCCATTTCTATAGTTTTGGATTTTTATCCTTTTTCTGGATTGTAAGGTTATAAATTCATGGAATGTTTAAGTTGAACTTCAAACGACATTAATTAGAATAAATTCCTTCCTTGTTATAGGTATACTTATTCATATTTGATAACCTGTGCAAACCATTTTGTTGAGATAGATTTAATGCCTTATAATTCTATCGCATGATCTACTAACACCAAAAGAATGAAAAATTCAACTTCATTTCTTTAAATGATAGATGAAGTGGAATTTTTCATGGCACAAAAAATGGTGAAATTGTACCAAAATCAAGTAAGTATTTATTCTCAGGCAGAATGTTTCAACTTTAGGGAAAAGGATTATAAAAACAAAAATTTTTATCTCAGTAAATTTTTATCTGATGAATCAGATGGTCCCTTATATTATTATAGATTTATGGTTTTCCAGTTTTTAACTTTCTCCAAACCTAGTTCCCTATCACTATCCATAAGAACCAGATCGATATATTTTTCTTCTATATCTATGTTTTCACTTCCCACCTATGTTCTTCTTTATGGAAACCTTGTGGTGAGTTACTTTGGGTAAGAATTATGTTTCTAACCATCCTTTTTATAAGTTTGTTTTAGTATTCCTTTTTACAATGTGGGTTTCATTGAAAGAAACATTCAAGTATTAAGCCTATTATAACCCCAAAGAGTTTTGAGGGAGAAATTCTTTTTAAGGGGGGTTTAATGTAACACCGCAAGATTTTTTGAGATATGGTCTTTTCAATTTATTTGATGTATTTTTTTATACTCTAAACCAAGATTGGCTTGCGGGATATGCAACAACGTATTAGCTTTGAGTATATGAAACATTATACATGGCTTGTGTTACACACAATTTCAAGTTCATTTGATAGAATTCATTCCACGCAAAACACAGTATAGTTTTCTTCAATGTATAGAAGAACTATGTTTGATTATTTTATATGAAACACAAAGTAAACTTGAACAAAAAACAACATTAACTTGGATTTCATTACACGCTTGAGTGACCTTCCTCCATAGCTTATTTTGTACAAAATGTCGAGTTTCACTCAACAATGATATATTATTAAAATATTATATAAAGTAGCCATTATGAATAGTATTAACCAAATTCTGTATTTTATATAACATTAACATTCATCTTATATATTTTCTAGAACATGATATTAGAGCAAATTCAAATTTTCTGGATAAAAGAAGTATTTTTTAAAAATCACAGTTTGGCCTCCTTTTGATGGTGTAATAAATTTAAATCATGTTTTTGAAACTTTTATATAATATATTTGACAAAATAAAAACTTCATAGAAAATCGGAGATAAAATTTTTACATTGTTGAAATTTTTGTATTTTTTGGATGAAATTAATATTTTGATGAATAGTAAAAAATACTGCATTTTAATTCAAACCATCATTTTCATCTAATTTATTTATATAATTAGATTATATTTTTAGTTCGTTTTAAAGTGTAATTGAATTATGTTTTTGTAATTTTATCCAATTTTGTCTATTTTATTTAATTTTATATTTATATTGGACATAAACACATGACAACCTTTTTATATGTTTTTACTTCTTTAAAACCCGTTTTTTGGTTTCGATAATGAGAATTAATTTTAAATTAATTTATAATAATTAAATGTTTTAAATTAAAAATATTTTATTCTATAATTCGATTCAGTGGGTCAAACTTATGTTAATATGTTACTTTTATTTTTTGGATATTATGATTAGTATATATGTTAACTTATATTTACCACATTTAAAGGTAATTCGGGTAAACTTGGGTAACTAAAAATATGATAAACATAATAAAATTACCCTAACACCATCAAAAAACCTATTGGAAGAATTAAAGTCCACTAATATCACCTATGGGAATTAATTGATTCATTAAATAGAATTTTTTCCATGAATGTGATGAAATTAAAATTATAACAAAAGAAGGTGACAACATGTCCCTCTCATACGTTTTATAAGTATAATAATTTTAATATAGTAATAAACATGATAAAACATAGAACATAAATAATCTCCATTAATATAATAAAGTTATCTTCATCATATGAATTTTTAGAGATTAAATAATTACCATTAATGGTAACACTCTAGTGATGTAGAAATTATTTTATTTATAGAAATATCAAATAAATGGTTTTAAAAATATTAAAATAAATATAATATGAATTAATTAATGTGCTCCACTAATTTTCTATGTGACTATTACAATTTTGGTTCCTTTTAAATATTTTTTTCATGTTTATCTTCTATGAGGATTTTATTTAAAGTCAAATAAATGAATACTGTAAAAATTGACTTAAGTGATATTTTATAAAAATAACATATTATTAAATTATTTAAAAATAAAAAATAATATTTAAAAAAATAAAAAGTGAAAATTATATGGTTGAAAATTTCATTAAGTATCTAATTATTTAATATTTAAAATAAATAAGTAAACATTTATAATCATTTAATATTTAAAACATTATTAGCACAAATAAAACTAAATAGATTAAATAAGGGTATATCAAAAATGATAAGGTTTAAAATAAAATCAAATCATGTCAAAATTTTATTTTTAGAGTTAATTTCCACCCATACTCATTTATCTTCGAAATAAATTTGTTTTGGAGCATTATAAAGTGAAAATGATTTCATAATAAATTAATATTTCAAGACTTTTTAAATGTGCCCCTCCCCTCCCTTAAAAAAGGGAAACTCTCCATATTTTTTAATCACACCTACAATGCCCTTTCGCACAAAAACCCCCTGCAAAACTCTCCTCCCAACTTTACTCACTTCATTCTAGAGGACACACTTTGGATATAAATCCATCATAAGGTGTCATTTTGTGTATACCAAAAAGAGATACCTGAAAAACCGGTAATTTTTTTATCACCTCTTTCAAAAATATTTTCTTCCTCTACTTCCTCTTCTTATGTTGTTCCCATAATATAGTAATAAATACAGTATCTTATATATTCTGAGATGCTATTACAATTATGGGATAACCTTTTACCTCCTTTTATCCATCCTATGAATAACAATATCTCCATGTGTGCGTACGTATGGCTTACCGTCTCCAAGATGTGGTGTGATTTGTTATTAAACCATACATGATTTTAATGGTTATGATGATGATTATAATGGATTTAAATAATTAATATAACATGATAATTATTTGTTATAATTAATGTAACATCCAATTCTATACCATTTAACCATTAAGTAAATGATATTATCCCTTATGCATACGTACGACCTATCGTCTCCACAAGGTGATTAGATTCATTCTCCATGTTAACCATTCAAGAGTGATTATAATGTATATATATTAAATAAAAAAAAATATTTTAAATAATAATTATATTGGATATATATGTACATATATATCATTTACTTTCTTCTATTAAATTAAATAAGGAAATAGAAACAGTGTTTATGCGTATGTACAGCCTACCGTCTCCAGGAACAGTGCATTATATTTAAATTATCTATATTATATATATTTTTGTACTAAAAATATATTATGTATAAATCATGTTTTACATTTAGGAAGTAAGTAAATCATGATATAAGTTATAAGATCAAGAATAACAAGTCAAAATATGTAAGATAAATAAAAATATTATTACCCAAAATATTTCTTTAACACGGAATTGACAAATGAATGGGTAATATACAATCATAAGTTAATCATATATTATATTTTAAATATTATTATTGTTCTGTAACAAGTTAATAATATTTTTAAACACACTATACAAGAGTTTCCGACACATACGGATGAAATCGGACCTAAGGTAAGGGATAATCATACAATCTCATTATTATTAGAGATTTTTTGTTTTTAAGTATTTACTGGGTTATATTTATATTTTAGGTCCATGTTTCCTAAATATATAATATTTTTTCTATTCTTATTAAATTTTTTAAATTGAATTTTTATCCATTGGTAAATTCCTATTAAATAGTATGGAAGGAATCATTCTTTTGTTTTCTATTTGAGGTATTTATTGAATTTTTCGACAAGAGTATGAGAAAATGTTTTTTTAACTTATACAACATTAACATATTTTTATGTATTCATAATTCCTTATTTCCATTAAACATCCTATAAAAAATTTAATTTTTATTTTCAACTAATTTTTTTAAATGTCTGACATTTTTTGAAAATAACACTTTTTTTAAGAGGAAAAGATGTTTTCCTCATGAATTAAACTCAAGTGTTTTATCAAAATGATTTTCCATATAAGATAAAGCTCTATAAATAAAGTTATTTTTCTATTCCTATTATTTCTATGATATGATTCTGTTAATAAAGGAATATGTTATGATGGAATTATGTTTAAGAAACCCATTTTTTTGGGTTATGCTTTGATGAATGATTTATGTTTTTGTGGCACATGTAAAAATGATTTCATTATTAGATAGGTTGGACCTATATCTCCCTACAATGAATTGGTTAAATATTTATATCTCATGAGTTGTAAATTACTATAATGGCAAGTAAATCCAGTTCAGTAATGCAAGGCTGAAATCACCAGTAAATCTGGTTCAGTAATACAAGGCTGGAACAGAAAGAAACCCAGGTTTAGTAATGGGATTTGTCTACTATGATGGTATCATGTGAAATGATTTGGCTACTATAGAAATTATACTATGTTCTTATTTGTTTTCCATAATTCCATGTTTTATTTCAATGTAGTTTTATCAGGGTTAATGTTCCTTTAAGATCTATTCCATATGTACTACCAAGATTTATTTCATGACACACTATTTTGATATTTAAACATTATGATCATGTTTTTACGTTATTATTTTTATGGTCTATTTTTTGTTCTCCATGTTTACCCTTACTGAGCATTTGAGCTCACCCTTTTTATGTTTTCATTTCCCCTAGATATAAATAATTGTTTTAGGAAGGAAACCAAAAGATGAATATCAATATGGGAGATGTTAAAGATCTTTCACCAAGTTGGAATATTATGATCCATGTTTCCAAAGACACTATATTAATATGCTCTTTGGGTGTCTATTTGTTTCTTTTATTAATTATTCCTCAAAATTATTGTAATTTACATGTATTTTAAGCATGGTTCATTACACTCAAACATAATTATTAGTTTCTAGAAGTAATGAAACGTTTGATTAAAATAGATGAATCTTTAAACAATTTATCCTAAGCTATATATTACAGAGTAATGTTTGTAGAATAATTTATAGATACTAAAGATGACAATAAAGAGGATGTGAAAGCTCTAAAGAAATGATCTTTAACATGTATATGGATATGTGAAGGCTTATATATATTGATTATGAACTAATAATTATGAGGGAAGAGAATAAAAGTTTTTTAAGAAATAAAAATCCTCATGGTTGAAGTTCATAAGTAGGCCTTTTAGAGGAAATGTTCCAATAATATGGATAAGGATTGAGAGTTGTTCAACATGATGTATTATTTTTTCATGAATAAAGTTTTGAAATAATGATTACATTTATTTTTTGAACTCTAATTTTTTTCAATCATTTCAATTATTAATGATTTTATTTATCTTTTCATCCAATACTCTATATTTGAATGTTTTAAAATTACATCTAGTTATAGGTTATTTTGTATTATTTTTGGATTATTAGTTACTTGAATTCATTGTTTCACATGTCATATTTTACAATATTTCCGGAAACTTTGGATTCATTCCCTTTAATTTTAGAAATTAGAAAGGGGAGAATATTTTATATGGGGATTATTGATAAAATTTGAGAATGTATTATAAAATGGGAGATGTTTTACTATTGAAAATAATTGTTTATAAAAGTAGAAAAGTTTTTATGTAGGAAGTTTTGTTCTAATAATTTTGACCATATTAAAAAATAGATACAAACTCAATAGTTGTTTTAAATAATATCTTTAATGTTCATAAAATAATAAAGGGTTTTATATTTTACATGTTTTTTTCATTTATGTGCTTGTGGTTTGTGATTCCTAAAAAGGGGGGAGATTTTTGAGTTAGAAGAATGAATTTTTAGTTTTCTATTTCTTTAATTATGGAAATCACAATAACTCTATTTAAAAATATTTTTAATAACTTTTTATGTCTCAAGCGGTTTTGTATGTTTTTAGAGAATACATTATTTTTTACCATACATAGAAAATTTTAAAATGTATTAAATATATAATATTGTAATTATTAAATATGATAATTTGTTTATGTATGTGTCCAATTAATTGGATGTACCATTATTTGTACCAGTTGTTAGAATTTTTTCACATACATCATAATGGCAAAGTTCAGGACCATTGGACTTATTCTACTACCTATATATTAGACTTATATTCATAAGGATTACCATATTGAAAAATGATAATTAAGTTCCTTGGACTAACCAATGTTTATAAATAGACTATTTAGGAAGTGTTCCTTTGTAAGGAATACTTTTAGAATTCTAATGGTTCAAAAATACTACATTATGCATTTAGTTATTCCAAAATATTATGAGTATTCAATGAGTCATTTGTCTGAGGTCTTAGTAACTAACTCAGAAATATGACCATTAGAGATTCACCAATAAATATATGCTCATTTGAAGATTTGGGATATGATCACATTCAAAACTAAATATTATTAAATATTTCTTTTTATGAAAAACACATTCCAATGTATTTGTAATACTCTAGATAGTTTTAGTTCTATGGAATCATTTTAAGGTTAGTTTACTTAAGAAAAATGTTTGTTTTGTAATCACATTTCCGATCAATGTTACAATTGAGGGATTATGATGAATGAAAATGGTGAATACAATAAATTGGATTGAGGTATTATAGGTCTAGGAAGATAGATTATCATCATTAAATCGAGGGCTTCAAAGGAATGGAAGATAGATCTTATTTCGATCATCGTTTCAAGTTCTTTCTGGGGATGGAAATATAGACTTTGAAGTAAGTATAAAACAAGTGAAAATAGGGACATGGTTTCTCAATACATTTAATATTAAGGATAAAAGTGTGTATTATTATTTTTATATCTTGTAATAAATTTATAATTTTCCTAATTTATTGTATTTCTTATTTTTACAATTCATTATTCTATTATGCATGTAGTAGAATGTAAATCTTCATAGTTATATTCCTATAATAATTTTTTTATCGTTTAATTATAATTTTCATAAAACCATATATTGATATAGTAAAATAAACCCTAATTCTAATTCTCTTACTTTTATCATTAGATGAATATTGTGTTTGATTATTTAATTCAATATGTTTTCTAATTTTATTAGTATAACATTTGTCAACTACAATTCACTCCCCTCTTGTAAGTATACCCTTCATAAGCAATTATTACGATCCAAAAATTATGCAACACCCTTATCATAAATACATATAAGTATAAAAAGGATACATAGGTTATTATATCATCATGTTTCAATAAGAAATTTGGTACATGGAGTAATAAATAAAATAAAAATGTTCGTTGAAAAACATTACCTCTTCTTCGGTTAAAATCTTTTGTCTTACACCAAAAACCTCTATATATTGGATTTATATACAAACTAAGGCTTCTAAGATGATTATATGGTTGTTTGTAAGTGATATGGATATGTATTAGCCAAATAAAAGAGATTTTATGGTGTGAAGAAGATATTATATGTGTGGTGTTTTATATATGAGGTTAGTGGAATACTTGTAATTTTTGAAAGGATTGAATTCCACCCACATTATTTCAGGTTACAAGGCTCCAATAATGGACCATTGTTTTTATTATAAGGTATAAGTTCAAAATACATCCCAAAAATATATTTTATAAAATATTATAGTTCCATTAAACCATTTCCTATTTATTTTAACCCCTTGATAAATCATTGTTTTTACTTAAGAGATGTAGTTAATTTTTACTATTTTCAATATTCATTTGGATAAAAAGTAATTTGACATTATTAGAAATTATAAATTATGCTGATTTAAAATATTTCATCCATTTATTCATGTTAAATTCATATTATTTAAGAATTGTAATTTAAAATTAGTCCTAGAGACATGAAGAGAAAGTGGGATTTTAATGATAAAATGTTCAAAATTTTATAAAGATTTTATATCAATATTCAATAAAAAAATGATTCAAATTACCTAAATTTAAAAAAAACTTATATAATGGAATTAATTTTACATTAAAATATATTAAAAATATAATTTATCATTATCCATAATTAAAATAAAAAGGGATTTTTCAGTTAAAATTTAGAATTATTCACTATTCATCAAAAAATGAAACATTTCATAAAAATAACAAAAATTCACAATATGATAATTTTAATATTATTTTTTAAAATAATAATTCCATTTTAATGAATTTTATTTCTATATTTGGTTTAAATCTATTTTAAATTATGATCATAAATTGTGACTACAATGTGTTTTAGAAAAAAATATAAATTTTTTAAGAACATTTATTTTTCTTCTAAATGTTTATTGTTTTATTTCTAATCCATATATAATCGAATTTTTCCTAATTTATTTAGTAAAATTATGACCATATAATTGAAAAAGTATGTATACTTATCATATTAAATAATAATATTGTAATAATATTTCACATTTTGTTTAATCTTGATGTTGCATGAAACTCATGCTAAACACATTGTTACGAGTAAGGAAAGATAAATAAGTGTTTTGTGAATGGAAAACTATTTAAGATATAGAAATTATTAAAAAAAATATTATAATGTCTGGAGGTGTTTTATTTTCTTCAAATTTTATTATTGTGTGTCAAACATGTTATCAAATTCTATGTTGTTCCTTTTGATTTGTTCTGTGTTGCATTCTCCCAGCCATATATACATTGTGTCCTCATAATTTATTCTTCATATTAGTGATCAAGGGTTTCATATTTGAAAATTATTTTGGTGAAGTATCACATAAAAAAAGTTTTAATAAAATACTTTCTAAAAAATAGATAATGGGAAGTACAATGTTCATAATGAATATCATATAACTAGGTTTATAAGTAGGATAATATTGGTGGTATGTGAAGATATGGGCATTAAAAAAGAGTAAATAATTATTGAGACAGATTTTGGTCAATTATAATAAGAAAGGTGGTCAATGGACAATTAATGGACTCAAAACCATATATCTATTATTATTTAAAGGAGTATTTAATTCATTGGTTATGAAAACATTATGGTGACATTTTTTTCATGTATATTTCCTACAGTTGAGAGATTATACTGTCATATAAGAATACAATGAAATATACCTACATGATATGTTCCTATTTCATAAGAAAAATTTCATCCTTTGGTTGTGAATCGATAAATTTATAATTTAACCCTTTACTCTAAGAAAGTAGAAAAGTAAAATAATGTTTTTTATTTTTGAATCCCTAAAACACACATTTATCCAATTATATGACCCATAAACGAGTGAAAGGCTATTTTTATATATCTAAATATTTTCCAAAAAAAAAATTTCTATCACAATTTATCCAATATAATAAAATAATAACTAAAACACCAAAATAACACCATTGGTTCATCATTAATATTTATTTTTCAAATCATTTAACTAAATAAAATGATATATTAACCAGGACATCACATAAGAGGTGTTAAACACTTATCATCCTTATGTGATGGGTTTAAGCCCCACAACCTTTCCAGATGATTCTGTTTGTCACACAACATGTGAGATATCATTTTTATAAAACCATATTAATTTAATTCCTAAAAAATTCCTAAAAAATATTATATATATCTTACAAGTAAAATTAATCATTAAATAACATTTTATTATGGTTGGTAATAAAAAATTTCTCCAAAGAGTCTAAAAATATTATTTGAATAATATTATAACGTCATTAATGATCATATTAATCCTAAAGTCTATCAATAACTTTAAACTTTCTTATATAAAATGAAAAGGCATTATTTCTCAAAAGAAATCATTTCTAATAAAACATAAACATTCCATAAATGACTCTAAAATTTCCGTAATATTAATAGACTCGCATCACATAAAACCTATGAATAGGTATTTATGAAACTGAACATATGAATAATCTTAAACTCAAAACACATGATGGAATCCATAACACATAAGTTAATGAATACACATCTGCTACAAAATTTTATATAATCTATAGATGTTTCATAATTATTATAATCAAAATATAATTGGTAAAATACATTTAAAATTTAATTTTTGTTTCCCAATACATAAATCATTCATCAATTTTATTTAAACATATTCCATTCCTTTGTCTAGGATTTAACCTTTAGAATATATCATTGACTGGGATAATTCAAAGGATCTCCCCATTTATGAAAACAAACTATAAATGATTCCCTTGGGATATATTTGTATCCATCAATCATACTATTAATTTTTCCTCACAAATTCATTGATTCATACCCATATTTTTCAAAAATAAAACATTTTCATGTTCATTGGAGAGACATTTTTTTCAATATAGGACACCTTAGGATTAACCTAGGCCATTCATTGTCATTATATATAAAATTAATTCATAATGGTTTTTAAATTAAATTAGAATTATTGTAAACATATCCCCCTAGAGTCTCAAAATAGGTGCGCATTAAGGCATTTTTTATGTACTATGAGATGATCAGTTCACGACCAATTCACCCTTTTTAGAGTTATTACTTATATATGCCTACGTGCTAGAACAATTTACAGTTTTTGTATCCATATAGAGATTTATTTCTATGAAAACCAACATAATATAATCCTTACCAAAACATTAGGATGTTATTATATAATTATCCTCAAAGTCAATCATAGAGTTATGGTCCCTATTCTATATTTTCATAAATCATGATCACATGGTTTCTACAATACCTCCCTCTACTAACAACTATAGAATCCCTAATCATAATAGTCAAGATTTGGATTATGATTTTTTAAAATTTCATAAGATAAAAGGAGTGACCTCCCATCAGACTAGATAGTTTAGTATTATTAGGAAACTAAATACATATATGATTCTCATATTACATTTGAAAAAAAATCAAAACAAAATTCACCAATATCATTATTCTCTCAATAATATCATTTAATATTAGTTATATTAAACTTCTTAGATTAATGTTAAGGGAATGAAACTTAGGGTGAGCTAAAATGATTGTTAATGGGTATGTACAGTGGATTATTTAATGAATCAATTTAAGCAATACACATGTATAGGTAAATAATTGAAAACACATTTGATTTAAATAATTCTACTAGAATATTTAATTTTTTTTAAGAAATATTGATTTTGGGCCCCCTGTATTAGATCTATTAAAAGAAAGTAGCTGAAAAGATAATGGTAATACATTGAAAACCCCAATGAAAAAACTACTTATTAATCATTAACAACGGTTATGTTGTTATCCTCTTTTCTTCTTCTTGATTTTCATACCTGGTGTCCCTTACATGACCTCTCCCTCGACCTCTCGATCCCCCCTACTTGAATGAATAGATTGAAGACTTTCATAAAGTGTTTCATCATCATTGCTTTAATAATATTATCTATTTTTCTTTTTTTCCTCATAATTGTTAGAGGAGGCATCTCTTGTCACTGGCTTCATCATCTCCTCAACTTCCATTGCTTCAGCTGGATCCAAAGTAGAAAAATCAATTTATTGATCAGATAAAGTAGTAGTGATATCTAAAATTGATTTATTTACCACCACTAAAGTGACAACATGGGAAATTTTCTTCTTGTAAGATACAAGATGAAATCCATCATTATCCATAAAAAACTTTGAGGGTGCATGACAGGTATTAGCAATGAAAGGAGAGTCAAATTATAAATTTTTCTTACCCTTTTCAAGAATAATTAATATGGAAAAGTAAATAAATTAAAAAAATTAAATTTAATCGAAAACATTAATCACATAACTATATAATGTATACTCAATATGACAGTGTAAATAACTGAGAATACATGTCATCTAATCAATAAACAGAGAATGAAATGCATTGAGAGAAAAAATCATAGTGAAAATTTCAGGGATAATGATAAATGAATTATTAATTAAGTAAACACTTATTTATAAGAAGTCATCTTTCCCATGCACATGATACCTCATCCATCAAGATCTATCCTTCAGATGGTTTAAAATTGATGGGTCTAAACCCATTTAACTATGGTTGTCCAATGGATTCACCCTACAAGACTACTGATGCAGACACTTGCTATCTATAATTAGGTCCCACCCATTTCTTTAGTATCCAAAGAATTCATCATATATCAAATCATCAATTTAATTCATTAACAATGTTCCTTTTCATCAAATATCCATATTTAGTAAATAATGTAGATTTATTAATATATACTTGGATAAAAATTGTCTTTAAATATAGAATAGTGTATGAAGAAATGATATATAGTTTAATAAATAAATAAGCCCATTATCAATAATATGGATATTTAGTGGAAATTTAATTTCTAATTATCAAAGGAACATGAACATTTCAAGAGAATGTTATTGACTATGAAAATGAATCATGTAAGTGAATCCCAATGTTATCCTTAGTCAAAATAATCATAAACCATCTAGAGGGAGAATACATATGGTATCGATACAACATATCCCTTACATGGTATATGTAAAAAGAAGTGTTTATATCATTGGTTAATATAAATACTGAAAAACAACTTTAAAAATATTCATGAAGATTATATCCATTTCATTTTGAACATTTCTTTTCAAAACATAAAACATTTTGAATATCCTTCCCACAGAAAATATTTTTTTTAAAAAAAATATTAATTTCTCATATATTTGGAAACAAATTAATTAAAAATATCAAAATAATCTGGAAATTAATGGTTAAAATAAATTATTTTCATTATGGTGGGTAATTTTTACATGTCATAGCAGTTAAAAAGAACATTCCTTCTGCACCATAAAAACTGTAGAACAATACCTTGTTTGGAAAACAACTTGAAATTCCATTCAAAAAAATTAAAAAATAAAAATGTGTAATTTTTTATTTAATAAGTAAATTGGAATTTTTTTTAAAAAAATCAATTATTTTTTAGAAAACATTGTATAATAAATAAATGGATTTCTGACCGAAGAGAAAAATGAAGCTGGGTTTTCTTAAAACATTTTACAAATTTTTTTAAGCACCAAAAAGTGGGAAAAAGCTAATATTACAAGAGAATATAATAAAATAATCAAGTATATGAAAATTAAAAAAAAATATTATAAAATTATCAAATAAATTCATTCTACTAAAATTCATGAATAAATAATCTCGATTAGAATCAGATTTTGAAATAAACCATTACAATGATGATAATTTTGATGTGAGAATTAATTAATGAATCTATTATGTGTATCAAAATTGATACACATAAAAATTTTAAATACAATATAATATATTCAAAAGTCATTATTCACATAATATTATCATATCAATGATAACAAAGAAGTAATATAACCTAATAAGAAGATATTGAGTTATAAAATTCTATATCACATGGTAATTTTCAAGTCAGAGGCACTGGGATGAAATATTAAAATTCTAAACAGAAAATACCCTAAATTAATAATTAATCATGAAAAAACAAATAAAATGGGCATTGTGTTACCCATAACAAATAAATTATGTTCATAGCATTAAAATAAGCCTCAATAAATTAAAATTTAGAGGAAATCATATACCATACCCTTAATTTTGGTTTAACGTGTTAAAAACTCTTTTACTATTTTTCAAAGAAAGTTATTCCCTTATTAAATAACCTTATTAATATTTATAACATTATTTATGATCATTTTAGGAAGTATAATCACTCTTCACTTAATAATCATTCATTATTTTAATTTTTTAGTCATTAATTTCCTTGTTTTCTCATGTGTATTTTGTCATGAAAGATCTGGTTCTTTCACGTATTATATAGTTCTATCATATATCGGATAAAAATCATGAAATAATTATCACAATTATACATTTAATATTATATTATTACCAATCTTGATTGATGGTTTTTAGAAATGATGAATACTGTGATCTTGGAGATAGTTGGTCGTACGTACGCATAAGTAATGTTTCCATTTTTAAAAATCATTATGGAAAGAAGGTAGTTAATATATTAATATATAAAAAATATCATAATATAATTTATACCATATTATGTCTTTAAATGTATTTATTTGTATCATTTGTGTGTTTTGGTGATGAAAATATAGTTACATCCTTTCATGAGGGCGGTAGTCCACACATATAAGAACGATGTTATCAACTTTCCTTGAGTGAAAAAGGAGGAGATAAAATTAGTTATATTATCTCTTAATAATTATAAATATTAAATGAAAATAATAATTGTGTCATGTATATCACATATAATAATTAAATTTTTCCTTATCAGACTCCATGTAGGCATTAGTGAAAGACGAATCACATTGTTTTAGGAGGTGGTAGTCCGTCGTACACAAAAGTGACATTATCATATCTCCTGTAGAATGTAAAGTAAAAAATTTATATATTAAATTATGACACTATAAGAATATTTATTTTAAAAAATTTATTTATATACATTATATATTTTATAAAACCCAACCGTGATTTTTGGTAATAATAGAAATAATGGCATTAGTTCACAAGGTGGTAGTCTATCATACACACAATTGATGATTTCTTAACTCATGTGATGGATGTGGGTACTATTTTAGTCAATTTCATTATCATAAACTCATATCAAAACTTCTTAGATAATTATATTTTCATAACATAAGATATTAATAGGAATTTATGGTGGAGGAGAAAGAAATAACATAAAAAAAACATGTTCATGAACGTTACATCTACTTTGGGTAAACTCCTTGGGTTTTCACCAAAGGCTAACCTATAATAGATTTATGTCCAAAATAAGTATATTAAGATGAGTATATATAATTCTTAAAGTTAATCAGATTATTATTTTCTGAACTAAATATGTTTTAAGGTGTGAAGTGGAGTGGAGTGGTGGTGTCCTTTATAAGTGAGGGGAGTGGCACAAATATAATTTATGAAATGAATGAATTATACCAACATTTTTTCAGGTCACAGGTCTCCAATAATGGACCATTATTGTTAATATAATAAATAAAGTGTAATTATGTCCATAAAATATATTTTATAAGAGTTTATAGGTCAATTTAATTTCTATCTATTTTGTTTAACCCAAAGTAAATCCGTTTTTCCTTAACAATGAAAATTAAATTTAATATTTTTCACTCATAATTTTGGAAAAAAATAATATCACCTTATTATAAATTATAAATTATTATGAATCAAAATAAGGATTTAATTTTTTCAAATTCAATTCACATAATTGTCAAATTTTAATTTATAATTTCTCCCACGGACATGATGGGAAAGAGGGGATTCCATGGGAAAATGATTAAATGTTTTCAAAGTTTTCATAACTAAATTCAATATGAAGTTGATTAAAATTTCCAAAATATGAATATATTATATATAATTTTACTAATTTTTTTAAAAACAAATTAAAATATAATATATCATTATAAATAATTTAAAGGAAAGGGTAGTTTTCAATTAAAATTCACTATTTTCCCGATTCATAAAAAATGAATGATTCAAGAAAATAAAAAACATTAACTCTAACATAATATTTATATTCCTATTTACAAAAATGAATTTCATTTTAACAAATAAATTTTAAAAATATGGTAAAAATAAATTTCAAATTATGTTCAGAAAGCATGATTAAACTATATTTTAGGAAAAATACAATTTTTCATAAGAAAAAAACATTTTCCCTTAAATGATTCGTATTTCATTCATAATCAATAGGTAACCATAATCATAATAATTTTGTTAGTACTATTCATACCTGAAAATTTAATGACTATGTATACATAAATGAAAAATATAATATTTTAGTAATATGTTATGTTTCCTTTGAACATGGTGTTTCCTGAAATGAAATAAAATAATAATATTGTGTGTATAGTAAGATAAACATAGTGTTTTGTGTAATGAATGATATTTAAGAAATTGAATTTATCTAAATTGTTATATTTTCAATTATCATTGGTGTTGTGTTGTACACACACTATCGAATACTATGTCATTATTCTAGAATATTAAGGTGTCATAGTAAGAAAGGATTGGATTAGAAAGAACCTGATCCCCAAAATTATTAATATAAAAACGCAGTACATCAAAACAAGCAGAATACAAATGCTTACATAATCTCAAAGCCAAAGCCATTCCCAACTCCATAATCTGACAGCTCATCATCCGGTTCAGCTGACTCCCATTCAGATGACTCAGCTTTCCTGAATAATTCTAGGTATTTTTGTATGCTAAAACATCTCCTTAGATAACTTCTCCTTAGGTGGATGTTTTTCATCACGCACATTAGTAACCATCTCTCTACGCATCCCGGATGTAGACCAGGTTGTCATTGGTTTTAGTAAATCAGAATAATATTTTCTTAGTCTTATTCTGAGTGGGTTTGACCCGCTCATATCTTTATCTGATATCCTATTTCCCTTTCCCTGAACAATGTCACTATAACTATGATTCACATTCTCCTTTCACTTCCCAAGATATCCCCCCATTTCCTAAGAAGGTGCACTGCATTGTCAACTTGACAGTCACCCAAAATACCCAGTGGTTTATTAGTCTCTTGAAGCATACCATTAATGCCTTACGGGATCTTTTCTATCTCAGTACCAATATTCATGACACAATTCTGTATTTTAACAGGTTCATCTGCCTTATTGTCCCTTGTAGAGCCATCATAGACCACAAGTGCAAGGGAGTCATTACCAGACTGACATGTGTCCACAGCCATCTCCACTTACATCTGTTCTGCAACTTCCAGAGCAGTAAAGTTGTTCTTCAAGCAGATGGCTGGACCATCAGGTACATCTAAATCAGCACATGTATATATATTCTTCTCTATTGCTTCGGAATTCCCAATCTGCACTAGACCACGACCCATATATTGAAAACATTACTTGTGTGTATGTCCATACTACCTTCTCAATAACTGATGTATTTTATTTTTCGACATCTCCAAACATGTATATTTTATGTGGGTGTATTTAAAGAAATAATATGATATTTATGATATAAATATCATTATGTAAACATAAAATAATAATTATCTTATTTCCATAACATTCATTAATAAACATAAATGTTACTCATGTGTGTGTATTGTCTATCATCCCCAAGATTGTAAAGTAATTAATTTTTTTATAACCACCTTATATGGTTTGTTTTGATATAATAAATAAAATAAAAAATTATAATCATATCTTAATTAATATTATAAAAATAATTTAATCGTTATCCATTTGACCATAATCAGCCTACCAAATTTGTTTTGGATATATATATATATCGAATATCATTAAAATGTCTGACATGAGCTTAATTGACTTTGTAAATGAATATAACATCGTAATAAATATAATAAAATGAATAATTAATTTTAATAAGGTTATTAATTAATTAAATAGTTAAGATAAATTTATTATTTAGGAAGATAAGTAATATATGTGGCCAATCAGACATAAGGCAATGGAAAATTTACATTAAACATAATTTCAAATGTTTTATATAATTATATTCTATTTATTTTTTCTCCATGTATGTATTTATAAAATTATTTTTTTTATGTATTAATATTTACATAAAAAAATTTTAAATGAAATTTTATTTCACTTCTGACTTTCATTCAAATTCTATCAAAAGGAAAATATTTACATATTTTATGCAGAACATTGTGACTTTATAAGAAAAATTACAACGTAATGTTCTATTTTATCTTATAAAAAATCAATGTATTTTCATGTCACCAAACTATTATTTTATGTTTTTAATCTTTTAAAATCATTCATTTTTTCATCAACAAAAATCCCTTCTTCTATTTGTTTTGGGTATTTTATCTTCAAAAATTGTTTTTTAAATAGAAAGGGTATTTTGATATCCAAAAAAAATTATATAGGTTCAAAAGAGTTTTTAAGTTGTTTCATTATGAAAATGTGAAAGAATAAATGTTTAATTCATGGAATGTTATGTGAGAAATGTATATGATTAAAGGTTAGAGTGATATAGCTTATATGACTAGTGATCCCAATACATTATATACGACGCATGATCATGATATAGCTCTCTACTGATTGGGTAACGAACCTTATCAATATATACAATAAGGATGAATTTTACTTGGGAGGTCTCTACTATTTATTTAATTAGGATCTAGTTATTTTGGACACTAGTGAACATAGGTTATGAATATAGTGTTCTGTATTGTTTATAAGGTATTTTATTTTAATTATTTGGGTTTAAATGGTTTTCTTTGATAAAAATATTTTTTTTAGGATGATATAATTTATTTTATACAGTCAAATAAAAATTTTGAAAGTTAAACATTTTAGCTGTTTTCATGTTTTTTAATAGACAAATGGAATTTTTATTTGTATTTACCTTACTAATTATTTTTCATCATCCCATATTTTTAATTAATTTTTATTCGGTATGAAGAAAAGTAATAATAATGAATAATTCATGTTGAAAATCATGAGAAGTTATTATGAATGTAAAATTTTCATTATTTATAAAAATTATTATGGGAAAATGGATACTAGGTTGAAGCATTCACTTTTTAATTTATGGGTTTTTTTGTAAGAGTTATTACCTAATTCTATAAAACTATAAACCTAAAGGGTCTTTAGGAATTAAATAATGTGAATTCATATGTGATGAATCCAGATTATGTAATGATTAAAGACTTTGTCCTTATTAGCCACATTATAAATTACATGACCTCATAGTGCTCTAAGAAATGGTCATCTAAATGCAGAAATGGACAGTTTCACATCCCCAAAATCATGATAGATGATCCTTTAAGTGGAATATTTCATTACAATTAGAAAAAAATTCATTATCATATCCATGATGGGAACCAACATGTCGTTTATCATACATAGTCCTCATTGTTGTCCCATCCATAAAAAATATAAAACTCCCTCAACTCTCTTCAAAACCATAATCCCATATTCTCATTGATATTTCACCAAAAAGAATTGGGTGTAAACTCCCATATTACCAAGTCAAACAACTATAATCATGTTTCCAAGAGCCATGCCACACCAAACATTGGCCCTCATGCCCAATCATCCATCTATGAACCCCTTTTATGCTAACATATATTCCCAAAATCACTCTCGGTTCTTCATTTCTCAGGAACATGAGTAATTTCACCAATTCTATTGTCATTCACATGATTATTTCAAAACCCATACATTATACCATTAAAAATATACATTTAATAGATCATTCCTTCTACACAAAACAAAGACACAAATATCAATATAATATCATTACATTCAAAAAAGTCAAAGTCATCCCACATTCCATTATTTATCCACTCATGGGTAAGGAAATCCTAAAAAAAATTCCTATATTGAACCATCACCATGGAATTGACAAAATAAAATTACCTATCAATGGCTGTTATACATCTCATGCCCCCAGAGATGGTATATTATTTCATCCGATGAAAACCCATGATAAGATCCACTTGATGTAAAATCAAAAAAAATCTCTTGAGTCAAAAACAGTGGTCCATATGAGTATAATTCCACAAACAAATTCATTATAAAAATAATATATATATATATATATATTGAAGCATTAAAAAATTGGACTCTTTGTCATTACGAGATCATCAATCACATATTAGTAAATGAAAATCATGGAATTTTATGTGGAAATCATTATTATTTTATGCATGGAACATTACAATCTATGATAAGATTAAAACCATAAATAATGATATCAAATTATAAAATCATACTTGAATAAAATTTTAAAAATTAAATGATACAACCAAGAATATAAAAAACCCGTAGTCATATATACCTCATACAAGATACATTTCCATGAATCTCTATCATGACGACTATCTAAAATCCAACACATTCATATCTCTAACATATATGTTTTAAAATAGTCAAATAAATTAAACAACACTGTAATAAAAATTTTCAACTCATGGTATAGAATTTCCCAAAATCCCAAAAATCCCGAGTCACCATCGGAAATTAGGAATGTATCCTTATATTTAATTGGGTTTTCAATAGTGATGAGAGTTTATTATTTTTGTACCAAAAAATCGATTTTATTTGTTCCAAATAAGAAAATCCAATAGGATAATGATAATGTGTAAATATTTTTTGGATATGTGGACCTAATTCTATACTACATAGAAAAGTGAATGATGAAGGTAGTATGTTCTTCTTCCTTTTAGAACATGGTGTGATAGATTCAACATATCCTTTAAATTTGATTATTGATATTATGATACTCCATGAAATCATAGAAAATTATTGGTGGATTTGGAGGAAATAGTGATAGTTGGTTTTGATCACCTTCTATTTAAACATAATGTGATGTTGAGTACAGATGCTATGTATCCATCAATTCAGTATATGTAAGATAAAAATGTTATTTAATATTACCATAAAGTTATTATATATAATGATAATGTTTTTTCATGTAAATGTGATTTTTTCAGGCAATCAATCCACTACATGTTTTCATTAGTTTTTTATAGTTGATCAACTGACTATATGCATGAGTTTATTCATGTGGTCGATCCACTAATCGTATAAAAGAATTTATTTCTTGTCATAACCCCATACCATATGGTTTCTTGATACAATTTACCCATTGATTTATGTTTCATATAATTAAAACCCTCCTATGTAAAGGTAAATTGGTATTTTGTACTAGCTATATAATTGTAAACTATAAATTATAATACATATAGAAAGGAAAATCCATGTTTAAAAGTTACATAAGGGTAATATAACTTTCATGTGAAGGTAACACAAATTTCAAGGAGCTATATAAGGGTAAATTTATAATTATATTAGTAATTCAATGGTCATTACACCTTTAAACAGGGTATCATGAAATTCATGTAAAGGTAACTTAGAAGAGAAAGACCTATGGAAAGGTAATTAAGATGGTTTCCAAAAAAATTATAACCTAAAAAAATAAAAATCAAATTATATTGTATGTAATCATATAAATGATAATGGTCACCCTATATTATCATGATCCTAACTGTTAAGAGTCAAAGCATCAAACTAAATGTGATTAATTGAGATTTAAGGAGTTCTAGTAGAGATTTAATCTCATATGTTTGATATTTTTGGAAAATAAAAAAGACATGAAAATAAGACATTTGATTTTTATCGTATCAATTATGTCTATTATAAAACATTAATCAAAAATCTTCAGAGAATATGTCTTCTGTTGAGGATAAGTCTATGAATTAGTGACTGTATATCATAGAAGTAGTTATTATAAATATTTTCCAGTGAGCATGCATATTTTTCCATGGGAATGTATCATATTTATTCTATGTAATAATTCATGACATAGATAATAATGAGGTTTCCACGTTATAAATAGCTGGTCCATGTGGTATAAAATCATTAATCCACACACATGGATATTTCAAATGATTTTCAAAGAAGCATTTTTCATAGAGAATTAGTGAAGGAAATCGAGTAATCCATCAGGTGTATCGAATTATTATTTTTACATTAAAATAAGAATAATTTGACTCATTAAAAGAATATTAAAAACCAATGTGATTATTTTGAGAGAGTCGGGTAGTATTTAGGAGGTAATATACATCATAGAGATAGGATAAGAAAACCAACATGAATTATACTATATTAGATTTTATAAGAAAGTGATATGTATTAACCCTTTCCTATAATCTAAGATATATTTATATCATAGTGAGTTTCAATGGAAAATCTGTACTATCCCCTATAAGAATAAATAATTTCATAGTTGAAGAAGAATAAGTATTATTGTTTATAGGAAGAGATGACATATTTGAAGACCATATCAAGGAGGACTCTAGATGACCCTTGGATAACTGTTAGGAGGTAGTAACAATATCTCACCCATAGGTGAAAAGGATAATATTTTCAAGATATAGAATCAAATGGTGGGATGTTGGTCTAAATAAATGAATATGAGGTAGTTGTTGTAATAACATGTAGAACGAAAATTTGGGGTGATTTTTTATTATTTATTTCATGAGATTTATAATAACTAATTTTAAAATATATCTTTACATTTTATTCAACTGTTTTATATTGTAGAAACTAGGTATCAAGAATCACCTAAAACCATGAAAATGTGACTTTTAGGGATAAACAATGTAAATCATTATATCAATTTCCTTTTACATTTTTCAAATTCACATAAGGTTAATAGAAAATAAGAGGGGAGGATTTTTCATTAACCAGGCATAAAGGATTATGAAAACGGAAGAAAATATAAAAAGTAAGGGGATTACTAGTATACCCCTCCCCATCTTAGTGTTCTTACTAGATCTGGGACTAAAATTTGGAATAAGAGAAAGGTTACCTTTAAAGATACACCCTTTGATAAATATTGATAGTGATTATTTTTATTTTAAACAATATTAGAGCAGTTCCATTCCATGATGGAAATATATTTTATGGTTGGAATCCCTAAAGGATTTCATATCTACCTTCATAAGGACTTAAGGTATGTTATGTTATTATAGTGGGATTTGAACCACTATCAATATGTGGTAAAATGAATTATGTTGATAAAAATAAATCTAGAAGTATATGGGAATTTAATTAATTCATTTTTTCAACCCTATCAAAAAAAGTATACATCAAGGTAACAGAGCTTTGAACAGCCAAGGAGATGTGGAAGAACATGAAAATAAGGTTTAAGGAAATTTCAATATCAAATAATCTAAGATTACTTTTTATAGGTAAAATTATGAATATATTTGGTTTATATATGCTGATGATATTTATGACTTCTTTACCTGAGTAAAGAGATAGTATCATTTGTGGGTTTATTGATACTTTGGAAGATTTATCCATTGTAAAAATAACTGATGATAAATATACCTAAGATATTTGATCCAAATATTTTACCATAGAATAGATTATAAATATATCTCGTGGAGATCTTTAAAACTCTCATATAAATTATGATATGTGAAAATATTCATTGTTCAGAAAAAAAATTAAAATAAATAATAAATGGAATTTAAATCCATTAATGGACTCAAACTTAAACATGAACCACTCTAAAAATTATAAGACGAAGGTGATGGAGAATACAAAAGAATAATGGATAAAATTTAAAAAACACTAGAATTGGAAGATGCAAGTATAAATTTCTGAAGTCTGAATGGCCAGAAGGCCTTCTTTGTTTATTGATTTTTGATATCCCCTCTTTCAAGGGATTAGGGGGAAACCTTACATGGCCCGTATGCTTATATATTACATTGCATGTATGCTTGGAGACATTAAAGGACCTATAGGCCTCATGGAAATCATACTGACTATGACTACTTGAAAATGACCCTCCCCAGCATTTGCATCGTGATCATCTCTCCACCATTGCATGGTTGTTCAGCTAGCATGTCCATGTGAAGTTGCACATGCACAGTACTGATGGAAAATGACATACCCTCTCATTCTTCCAAATCAGTTTATCCCATGCTTTGGTGAATGAGCCCTACTCTTGAATCCTCTTATGGGTTGGTTCCTTGTAGAATTTGTCTATGTAACTGCAAATCAGGTGGCCCTAAAGGCCTTGAGGTGACCTGAACACCATGTGGTGGCCCAAAATCTTTACTGACCCATAGTCCTGGGTGGCCTGAAGGCCATAAAGACTCCAAGACCAAACCAGTGGCCCAATGTGAATAGTTTTAGCTGCTACAGTACCAAACATTACCAACTACAGTAAAATCTATAGTACTTATACAATACCTACTACCGTACTTCTACAATTTTGAAAATGCAATATGAACCTAATGAGTAATGAAGAGAGTGGATAGTCATTATCCTCAATTGATTTAGATTGTAAGCCCTATAAAAATATTATATCCCGGATTTCAAAGGAAAAAAAGAATAATTTTATATCAAACAGCGGAGAAGATGATCAAGAATGATATATTATGTGTATACTAAACTCAAAACTGGACTCCATTCTGAATAAAAATAAAAATCTATAACTGAAAAAATAATGTTTGAGAAGAATAAAATAAGTTAATATGTGGAAATAAATAATCTTATAGAAGATATTGGAATGTTTAAAATGAATATTACAAAACAATAAATTATTTTGTAATATCATATTAAAAATATGAATAAAAATATGTAATAACTAAATAAGACTCAATCTCAAATCCATAAATGTAAAACATGTTGATTACTATTATAGGATTTTATAAGAGAGTGGATGATATTTTGGGTAAATATACAAGGCTACTGGGAAAACTAGCCCCAGGAAAATGGTATAATAATTCTTAAAATTCCCAAGTTGTAGTGAATCTATTTCTTTCAGTTTTATAGAATCTTAAAACCAATATGGAGATTTTCTTATTGAATAATTTTTTTCAATGGATCTTATTATGATTAAAAGATTTAAATATTAGTTAATAAAGAAAGAACACCAAGAAATATTTTTTATAAAAGATAGAATATGCTTGGACTAGAAGCACAACATACTCTTCGACATACAAAAAGATGAATATTTAAGGGATATTATTGGTTTTGTGGATGTTTAAAGAAAAACATATTATGACTATAGGTATAAAATAAAATTTAAAATAAAATTTTATGAATCAAGGGTGAATATATGAGAAGAAAAGATGTAGTTTGGTTAGTATAAGAAATAAATTTAAAGCTGTAGAAACTACTTGATTTGTCTCAGATGTTTCTATGGTCGAAAATAATTAAACAAGAATAACAAATTGTTTACAATATGGTTCCATGTAAAGTAGAATGATGTTAGAAGAAAAAATTTATTTTTATGATAGAATAAAAAAGGATGTCATTATGTTTAAGTTAATATGTGTCAAAGATGTAAGGTCACTTCTCATGCAGAGACAAACTTATTTATATAATTTAATGGACTAAAAAAAATATTATGGAAATGATACATAAAAATGGGGATGAATGTGCCTTTATTTCATATTCAATCAAATAATTCCAACATAATAATACTACTAAGATAAGTGACTCCACCAAGTTGTCTACAAAGATAAATGATAAGAAAATTTAGAAAACAATCTTAAAGGATATCACTAGTGATAATGTTGGGAATAATAGAAGATCCCAATTGAGTGATATCTCTCAACATTCATGGTATCATTAAAGAAAAAGTTACCCACTCTATAATCCCTCTTATATTATTTTTGCTAACTTGTATGGAATTTAAGGAAAACAGTTTGGGGGAGATGGATGAGGTTGTCAGTGGTGGATAGAAATTTAATGATTCACATCATAGAATAATCCTTCTACAATGATGATGAATGTTCCAGAATCACAAAAGGTGGAATTAATTTGAAGGGGGAATATAAAAAATGTGAATTTTCATTTAATATAAATATTTGGATATCCTTAAAATGTATTTATGGTTTGGGTATTCCAATCACACTTGAAACCCTTATTCTAGTTATAACAATTGTTTTTACAAAGGGGGAGTGTTGATTGATTTTTTTGAAAAGAAAAAATGGAGGAATAAAATTTTTATGAACATGATTTGTTTTAATTTGTTTATTTAGTTTGGTACAAGACAAATGTAGTCATGATAAATCTATATCAATAGCCCATATTGTGAATTTTGTGGTATCATATGCTATATTGATAATGGATATCCTTGATTTATTGGTGTATTCTATATTGTTTTCACACTAAGTTCGGAAAAGTAAATATACAGTAGATTAACTAAAGGATATTAGAAAAGTTTTAGATGAGGTATCAACCTTCTCTAACAATATACTTGAGTAATAATATTGAATTATGGAAGGATAAGAACTATTTAAAAAGTCCCTTCATCAAGAATAATAAGGCGGGAGTATGTGAGGTTCACCCATACATGTGACGTTCCACAGACCCATACTCCCAGGTCCAGTGCTAAAATCACATAATTGTAAAAAATAAAATTTATACCAAGTGATTTGATCCGAAATAAACTTTAATAATTTCACATTATCATTATATCTCATAATAATCTCACACATCTCAGAGAACCCTTTGGTTTTTTGTCTTTTTTGACTTGCCACACAAGTAATTTTTTTAGAACAAATTTAATCATATCCCCATAATTAAAATACTCTATAATAATTTCAATTCTTTAATCATGTTGTATTTGGAATTGTAATCTAGGTAAAGTAACTATAACAAATGGGTACACTCAGATTCTTGGTAATGGAAAACTAATCATCATGTCATAAAGGGTAAAATAATAAGCAAGTGAGAAAACAAGAATAGGGGAAATTTATTTTTTAAAATAAATTGGAGTAATAATATTTTTACCTAAATCAATATAGAATGATGTGTAATCTAAAATTAACAAAACAATACAATCGAAAAATATTGTTGATTCATGAGATAATAAACATTATTCCTTCATCATAATCTTACGAACTTGACATATAAATAAACCATTACATTGAAATAAATTATAACGCACTAATTTGGAACCAAAATTATAATTACTAATTTTGAAAATTGTGGAAAAATAAAAATCACATGATTCCTGTTGTGAAAAAATTATAATGTACATGCTTCATGTTGTGAACAAACAAAATATACATGAATTATGTTTTGAAAAATAAATCCATGCATGACATACTTATTCATTGAGATATAAATCATTAACCAATGCATTAGAGGGTGATATAAGACCCCACTCATCAATTATTTTTACTTATATGGGCCAATTGAATGTACCCATTCTATACATCATAATAAATTCATGGAAATAAAAAAATTAACATAGCCTTATGGCATCAATAAAATTTCCATCAAGAATTTAAATGGTTGATACAAAAACTTAAATGACCCAAAAATAATAATTTTTAATATCATTTAGATGGTGATTCATGAAGATAATTTCTGGGAAAATATATCCTTTAGATACAAATATTTTAATCTAAGCACAATAAAAAAAGTGTATTTATAAAAAAATAATACTTTTAATATGATAAAATGTATCAAATCCTATTCAAAATTCATTTTTGAAAAAGTGAAGTGAAACTATTAAAAACAGTTAATTTTAAAAATAAACTTTCATAATTAATCCTTAATTATTCACATGGTTTATCAAAATAAATTTGTTGTTTAATATAAAATCAGTAGATTTTTAATTTATAAAAAAGACTTTTATCATTTTAAAATACATTTGATAAAAACCCAAATCATAAAAATAGAAAAAAAATTGATAGAGGAAAAAGGAATTAATAATTCCATATGAGATGAAACATAATTTTTACCAAATATAAAGGGGGAAATTTAATGGAACCAAAAATATATACAATGAGGTGAATCTATTGTTAAATATAATGGGAATTATTCTAAAAATAATTCACTTTTTATGGGGATGAAATATATCGAGGGGGTATATTTTAATCCATTGTTTTATTTTTTCTTAAATTAAAAAGATAATTTACCATGAAATAAAATAATATTTTTTAATAAATCTATATTAGAATAAATAAGTTCATGGAGAATCATTTGAGCCCAACAATGTGAGTTTAGTTAACAAAAACCTTATTGGTAATGATAATGTAAGTATCAAAAGACATAAGAGGGATACCATAAAATTAACATTAAAATTTCTTCAAATTAATTATATTCATTATAGATAAATGTAAGAGGGAATTAATACACCATATAAGATAAATTATGGTGAAAAACAACAAACTGTCTCATGGATTTTGAAATGGGACATTAAAACCCTTAAGATATTAAAAATATTGAATCAAATCCTCTTGAAGGATATGATTTCAAATGAAACATAAAATATTAGGAAAAGTGATATTATTATGATAAAAAATATTAAAGTAGAATTAGTTATAAAAACATACTGAAAACATGGGGTATATTAAGAAATATTTCTATATATGTTAAATTTTAGAAAAAACCATGTGATTTTGGAAACGTTCAAATCAAAACCCTATGAAGGATATGATTACAAATGAAAAATTGAATATCATGAATATTTAGAGTATCATGATAAAAAGTATTAAATGGGTATTAGATATATCATTCTAAATATATCATTGTTTATAATAATATATATTACTCAAAAAATTAAATATGAGATAAGGAACCCATATGACATTTGAAACATTTTAAGGAAACCCCCATGAAGGATATGATTTCAAATGAAGATTTAGGTGTATTATAAGATCATAGGAAAATGATAAAAAGTTTTAAATGGGAAGTATAAACTCCATTCCAAAAAATACATTGTATATAATAATAAAACAATATCGTTAAATTAAATTTGAATTGGAAACTCTTATCTGGTATTCCTTTTTAGTGGAATTCACTCTATGATCATTGAAACCTTGAACGTTTTCTTGAATATATCTAATGAAATAATTATTTTAGTATAAATAATTGAGACTAAAGGATTTTATTATTATATAGGTTTATAATATGAGAAAAATTTAAATGTTTTAGTATGAAATATGAATAGATAGGTGTGACATAATGTGGTGTATGCGTTTCTCTTTTATCAGTGAATAAAATGGCATTTTTGTAAGTAATTATTATTTTTCAATAATGGAATTACACTATTCAAGGTTTAATGGAACCAAAATCCAAAAATAATGAATTCTTTTATAATATAATGTTTAAATAATCCTCCACCATGCTTCTAGCCACATGTTTTAAACATGTTTCAATCCTTTTATAACTTGATTTTAACATTTTTCATTTTTTTACTAACATGTTTTCACCATTGTAGTTTATATTTTTTTTAAAAAAATTGGTTACCATTACAATTAAATTTTTATGTTATAAAGCTTACTCTAGGATCCATATAGTATAATTAATTTCTAAATAAATATAAAATTACATTTTTAATTAAAACATTTAACATATAGAAAAAATTATTTGTTCATAAAAATTATTTTTACCAATACTTTTTATTAATCATGTATAAATGTTTTTAGAAATTTAATTATTGATAATATTTTTATATATATGGCTAAATATAATATCAATTTATTAAATAAAATAGGTTCGTTTAAATTATTAAATAAAATCACAACATTATAAAATGAATTCTCTGAAAATAACTCTTTCATTATTATAATGTTAATTAATATTTGTCTTAGTGACCACACTTTTGATCCTAAAAATGAAAATGAACATATTAAATAATATCACCATGTTAATGGAAAATATGAATTACATTTTTTTAGATTTATATTATTTGAGTGATTAAAACTTATTTTTAATATAAGTAAATAAAAACTGTTTTTTAATATTTCCTAAGTACTAAAAAGGTTAAAAATTTGTTTCAAAAGTATAAAAAATTAGTTTGAACGATTTATTTTACTTTGTAAATATATATTATTAAGGAAAAAAATTTCAAATAAATTTTAAGCCGTTATTGTATTATGAAAGTGTCATAAAAGTAACGACATTAAAAAAATTATGCTTTTCACTATGCACCTAAACATCCACTATTTTTGAAAAAACAAAAAAAAATTATTAATAATATATGACTGAAATTAATAATCCCTTAATGGACATAATTATATCGAATTAAAATTTTGAAATTTTTAAATGTATCTTCTAAATGAAAATACCCTATATAAAAAAGATTCTTTTATTTAAAAATTCCATTCTAATACTTTAGTTATTCTTTATCTCATTTATTATAGATTTATAAATGATTAAAATATTTTTATTTACTAGTGGTTTTATTAATCAAATATTCTCTTAATAATATTCATTTAATATTCAATATCTCATTTTATTGTTGTTTTGTGTGTGGTTAAAGAAATAAAAAATACTTTTATTTTAGAATATATATATATATATATTCCAAAATATCACTGTGTAATAGTCTACCCCCACCCAAATTCAATAAATTACATCCTCAAAATTTTAATTATCATTAAGAAAAATTGGAGGCTAAGTGATCCATAATAAACTCAATATATATCAACTATTATGATATCCACCACACATTCTTTGGTAATACTATAAAACTATTTATCTCATATATGATTCTTTAAAAGTTATTAGGGAAATACCTATTACAACTTAATTATATTGATCACATTTCCAACCAAAACTATAAATAAAAATATTAGGATAAATTCCAATCAAATCAAAGTAAATATATTGTGAATACAAAATCTCAATATCGAGTTGTATTCACCAATGAAAACTTAACTTCAAAATAGGATAATTTCTATTCAAATATGATATAACAGGATCAACCTATTAATCATTAAGTTTATCATATATATCTTATGGTCATTTTCATCTTAGGTTCTCTATCCTAACTCATAATTTAATTCCAAAATATTAAAATCCTTTATATTGGTTAGTAAGGATAATGTGATTAACAAAACAATATCCCCTTGGAATATCTCTCTAGGTGTATAGTATTAGGCCCACTCATCGTTCACTATAATGAATATTGATTCCATTCTAAGCTACTCCTCTTTATAGTGGTTAATAATAGATGAATTTGTGTCAGAGACACATCCAATTTATAATATATATATACTGGGATTTAATTGATAGTAAAAGCACACAATATTTAATTTACTACAACTTTGGCATATTATAATTTTACTTTTATCTATCCCAAGGGTTTTCAATAACATTTTCTCATCCTAATAAAAAAAATGACTAAAATATTCTCTAAATATAACTAAACACACATTTGATTCCAATTGTGGAGATCCAAACCTAAACTCTTCATTATAATGACGAAAACAAAAACATTTAGAAATTAACATTTATATCACGTGACATGAACCAAACTAAGGATTAAAAAATTCCAAATTAGAATTTTATCTCACAATAATATCAAGCAACCTACTTAACCATTGGTTTTAGTGCCACTGATGACTAGATACAAAAGAAATTTATTTTACCACACATGTAAACATTTATCCATAATTGAAATCTAGAATCTATTCTGGAATTCTATCAAGTTATAAATATCTTTATAACCACGAGTAAGAAAACATAAGAAAGGGCTGAGATTAAACTCTTAGTAATGTAAAACATATCAATATGTCATTAATTTTTAGATCATAAGCATGTGATTATAAATAAATTCCTGGGAAAAGTTTCTTATTAAAATCAACAACGAACAATAAGATTAATCCCAAAATCTGGATTTAAGGACATGTATTCTCAAATTAATAAATGTATACCATTAAAAAGTAGAATGAAATAAGGATATGATAAACATGATCCACAGAGAATAATCTTAGGCTTATGAAATAGAAATGTTTATATACTTTTAAACATAGAATAAGAATGAAATTTGGAATAAGAATTATCATGTAAAAAATATAACATTATGAAAAAAACTGTCTAATCATTATGATATAAACAAAACCAATGTCCATG
Source organism: Viscum album (assembly GCA_963277665.1). Lineage (NCBI taxonomy): Eukaryota > Viridiplantae > Streptophyta > Magnoliopsida > Santalales > Viscaceae > Viscum > Viscum album. Next base: position 1,145,899,564 of record OY728127.1, on the reverse strand, counting down.
CTTCCTATTGTGAAGAAAAAAATGTGAATGCTTACTATTGTGAAAACAAAGCATAAATGCTTAACATCCTTATTCAAATAGTTATAAATCATCGACTAATGAATTTTAGGGTTATTTAGTAATATTCATCCCCATAAATCATCCATACATATTTTTTCCCCTTGAAAATTATTATTTATCACAGCATAAGTATCCATTGAAAATAAAATGGGTTTTGTGATAAACTCTTTTGGTATCACTATAATTGACCTCATGAATGTAAACGGTTGATAACCAAAATTCATTCACCCCAAAAGTCTATTTTTTAATAAAATTTATAGGTTTATTCATGAAAAAATTTGAAAGGAAGTAAATCCTTTAGATATAAATTGAAACTTTTTAGAAACAGTATAATAGTTTTTTTGAAAAAAAATTAAAATTGGCCAAAAGCAGAAGATACAAATTGAATTAAAAAATTATTTTTGTAAATTTGATGTGAGAAAGATGGAAAAAAATTACATTTAGAAGTAAAATTAAATAATAAATCCATGAAAATACATTGTTCATATAAAATGAAATGTTCATTTGAAGATAAAACATTTTATTTTGATGGAATGTCAGACCCATTTAACATTTTGAATACATCTATTGAAAACACACATTATAAAAAGAGTAACAAAATTTTCATTTTTTAAAAGTGGGGAAGGTAAATATGAATGTGTAATTTTATAACACATAATTGTTTTTTGAAAATAAAAAGGATAACATTAGAATGAAGGAATATATATAAAATTAAGAGAAAATATCGTTAAATAGGTTGAAAAATATTCTAAATGATGATATACTTTTTATATGGATGAAATTCATAGAGGAAGAAGATTTGAATCAAAAGTCTCATTTCCCTATATAGAAAGACAAAGTTATTTGGAATAAAATGTTAGAGTTTAATAAATTATTCATGTAAAAAAGATGATTTGGAAGATACATTTTAACTCAACAAATGTAGTCTGGTTAAAAAACTATCAGAGTAATGGTAACATAAATATCAAATAACATAATTTGAATTCCATGAGATGGACCTTAAAATATCATTAAATGAAATATATTCATTATATATGGATGAAATGGGTAATTTAATACATTCTATAGGATAATTGATTATATTTAATAAGAAACGTGTCTCTTATATTTTTAAATGAGATATGGAAACTTATTTGACATTTGAATCATTCGAATAAAACCCCCTTGAAGGATATGATTTCAAATTAAATGTTTAATAGGATGAATAATCAAATGAACATAAAAAACTATTAATGGGGAATTATATACACCATTCCTATTAAAACATGTTGTTTAATAATAAAAATATTCCAATTTATTAAATTTCATACAAGAAACCCTTAAGATATTAGAAAAATTTGAATCAAAAAACCTTAAAGGATATGATATAAAATGAAATATTAAATATCTTGAATAATGAGATTATTATGATACAAAATATTATAGGGTAATTTTTTAAAAAATTATAATGAAAAAAATGTATATACTAAGAAATATTTCTCAAGATATCAAATTTTTGAAAACAAACCGTTAAGACATTGGAAACTATCAAATCAAACCCCCGTGAAGGATATGATTTTTGTGAAACAATAAATATCATGAATAATTAAAAGATCATGATAAATATAATTTAAATGAGAATTAGAAAAATAGTTTTGGAAAAATAATTTTGTATAATAGAAAATATACATCATGAAATTAAATTTGGGATAAGAAAACCTTACCTCATTTCCCATCATATATGAATTCTCTATACACTCATTGGGAAATTAAACATTATCCTGAATGAATCCTATGAAATGAATTGATTGGGAAAACTAATTGAGACATGAATCCCAGAAACATGAGAGAGGATTATAGGAGAATAAAAATTGAAGTGTGTCTAGATGAAATTTAATTGGTTGAAGTGTTCCCCTTTTTTAAGTGAAGAAAAGGGAACATTTGCGAATACCAATTTTTATTCAATAATAATATGACACTATTCAAGGGTAAACAGCTTCAAAAGTAGGTAATAATGGAATTTTTACTAATATGAGATAGATAAATCCTTCAACACTTATTTTCACATATGTTTTAAGCATTTTAAAAGCCTTTGTCTCCTTAATTCCTCCATTTTACCATTTTGATTTTTACCAAGCTAAATAATTTTTATCCTAGTGGTCATTATTTTGTTGAGAATATAAGATATTCCTAGTAACAAATTATGGACATTAAAAACATAAATTCATGCTCTATATATTTTATTTCCATTTTTAAATAAGATAAAATTAACTTTTAAATTAAATCACTTAATATTTTGAAAAAATTATTTTGTAGAAAAATGTTCTTGTTACTGATAAGTGTTATTAATCTCAAATAAAAATATCTACCACATAGATGAATGAAAATATATTTTCATATGTTTTAAAACATCATATATAATTCATTATATATAATAATTAAATTAAATTTATTAGAAAAAAATTAATAATATTAATAATGGAATTACCAAAAATTATTCCTTTCACCATTATCATAGTTATTAACTTTCATCTTAGTAATTGTTTTTTCTGAATAAATATAAAATTGAACTTATTACATGATAAGAAAAAATTTAACTACAACATGAAATCCATTTTATCAGATTTAATTTCAATGGGTGATGAAAATTGATTTTTAATATAAGTGAGAAAAAAAATTAAACTAAAGTAATTCGTTTAAGTCCAAGAAGTTAATATTATGTTTAATAAATGCACCAAATTTTTTTCAAAATGAATTATTTTACCTTATATATATTTTTTTTTAATAGAAAAGTTGTTTCAAAAACTTTTATGTCATTCTTGAATTATGATATTTTCATAAAATTAATGGTATTTATAACTACATGGGCTTCTTATTCATAGATATTACGTGTAATTATTTGAAGATTCAATGCATTACGCAAACACACACATGAAGATTATAGTAGTTTAGTGTCTTTGGAGACTAGAACTATGCCAAAGTAAGTGTTTAGCGGGGGTTTAAAACGTCACTAAATCATTTCATGATGGTTTTAAAAAATGTTGATAAATCATTTGTCGACAATCATATATTGATCATTTTTCAAAACCACGGTGGGACAATATAATAGTACTTTTTTAAATTGATGAGAATCATTATCAGTGGTTTAAACCACCATTATATTTTTTCTCAACAGCTTATTTTTTTTTAATTTTTAATTTCATAATTGATGTTTTCTTATTTTTTCTGTTTTTTTATTCGTTTAATTATTATAATTAATTATTTTTCTACTTTATTATTTTTTTATATTAGAATTTTTTTTTTAAAAAAAAATTTTCTTATTTTCTTATGTTTTTATTTTTTTATCTATTTCATCCTCATTAATTTATTATTTTATTATTTATTATTAATATTTATTTATTATGATTTATGATTTATATTTTTTTATCAAGTGCATACACATCTCATGCACGCATATGTCATATATGCCATGCAGAAATTCTATTTTGGGTGAAATTTGAACCCCTTGTCTCTTAGTTATTCTTAAAAGACTTTATCACTCCTGCAAGCTCTTCACTTGATGAGTAAACAAGATTTAATATACTTAGATATATATATATATATATTGAAGGAAAAAAATAATATATAAAAAGAGATAGGAACAAAACAATTACTAATTAATAATTGATTATTGATTATTTACTATTAATTATTAATTATTAATTATTATTAGTTATTAATTAATAATTATTAAATAAAAATAAAATTAATAAAAAATAAAAAAAATAAGATAATAAATCGTAAATAATAAATCAAAAATAATATAAAATAGAAAATATATATGTATTAAATAAATTAAGAAATAAATAAAATATTAATTAATATATGATAGCTAAATAATAAATTAATACATAATAGATAATAAATTATGAGTTATGAATAAATAAATAATAAACATATATTGAATATATAATAAACAAGCAATAAATAATATGATAATAATCATTTAATAATAAAATAATAATACATTAAAAATAAATTAATAGTTAACGTATAGATAGTAAAAAATTAATAAAAAATAATTACCAACTAAAAAATAATTAATTAATAAAATAATAACGAAAAATAAATTATTAAAAATAGTTGTTGATAATAAATTAATAATTAATTTTCAAATAAAGTACAAATAATAAATAAATAAACAATAAATAATTTTTAATAAATTATTAATAAATAAATAATAACTAACTAACTAATAAAATAATAATGAAAAATAATTATATAGTAATTCAATAATAATTTAAAAATAAATAAATTATAAATTATAAATTATAAATAAGTAAATAATAAAAAAGTAATATGTAATATATAATAAATAATAAATTTTGAATATTAAATAATTAATAAAGCATAATACATAATATATAAATGATAAATAAATACATAAAACATAATACATAAATAATAAATAAATAATAAAAAACTAATAAATAAATAATAGCTAACAAATAACTGGTAAATTAAAAATAACTAATATGTCAATTATAAGAAAATAATAAATAATAATGTAATGAAATATTATTAATAAATTATTGATAAATAAAAAATTCAAAATAAATAATAAATTAAAAATAATAATAAATTTGTAATTGGTAATAATTTAATTATAAATTAAAAATTATAGGTACAAATATGTAATAATTCATTAATTCTAATTAAATGTTATATATTAATTAAACAATAATTTAATAATAGAAAATAAATCATTATTATATTAATATTAAAATAATAAATAATAAATAACAATTTAATAAATAGTAATTAATAAATGGATATAAATATATATACATATAAAAAATTTAAGTAAAAATTTATAAACACACATTTATGTTACGTAAATACATATAAACACACTTTGATATATAACTATGTATTAATATATATCAATATATATATATAAGCACATGTAAATAAATATATATATATAGACACACATATATGATATAAAATTATATAGACATAAAAATTTATAAACACAATCAAACGTATATAAATATACATAATATTTTATAAATACTTATAAACAGAAATTTATTATAGATAATAAATCACAAAACTATGGGAAATCATGACAATTGAAACTCCATTAAATCAATATGAATGAAAATAAATTGAATAAAATTGTAAATGACAACACAACCCTATGAATACAATCTTAAACAAGGCTACAATTCCATCATATGTTAAAATATTATAACACCCTGAATAAAAAACTCAGTTTTCGAGACCATTTAAACATTTTCACCTTGAAAAATTAGACGCTAAGGTCTACCCATGTCATCATAGTATAGATATCTTCACAAGCATTGATTTGATATATGGTATAGCCCAAACTAACACCCTGATAAATAGTTATGGTCATTTGAAATTGAAGTTCAATTTCTAAATTTTCTTAAAACTATATTAAATTTTATTCTTTTAATTATTACAAAACTATTGTATAATTTTATTTAAATACATTTCATAAGCGTCAATTGTTTTGGTTGTAGAGTTGGAACAAACTATCGTATCAAAAATTATGGTCATTTAATGTCAAAGACAAATTGTTAACTTATTGAAGAATTATTTTAAGTTTAAAATTTTAAATGGTAATTAATTTACAATTTATAATTAATTAAAATTATGAATAATAAACAATTTATAATAGTAAATAATTAATAAGAAATACAAAAACTAAATTGAATACTTTGTATTTTATATTTTCAACTTAATTTAGCAGTGGTTTTCAAAAAACATCCATTATTTCTAAGTGGGTTCTAAGAAATACCTCTAAAAACAAATTTAAAAAAATTATAAAAAAATTAATAACTAAAAAAACATTTAATACAGGTTTTAAAAAATATAGTAAAATTTATCCCTGAAAAATAATTAGCATTGGATTAAAAAATTGATATAAAAACCACTATGAAATATTTTTTTTCGTGATGTGTAGGTACACTATATTTTAAATTGGTGAAATATCTTCAACGTCTCTGAAAAATACATTCACCTTTAGTATTGTTCATGAACATACCTTACTTAGAACTTTTCTTCATTACCAGGAGAAATTTTACATAGGTAACGGTGACGTCATAGGTTCAGTAAGGGTAAACAAGTGAGGTACGTGAGCATAACATGAACATATGGATATGAGAACATGAGTACACCATTTAAAAACTATACCCTGCTATAAAAGATCATAATAGTGAGTCATTTAATAAATATTTGAAGTCCATAAGACATTAATCATAAGCAAATCAAAGAAAATGATCCCTGAGAGCAGAAAATTGGCATAAGACATTGATTTTTGGTATACAAATCATGTTATAACATTTTGAACATGTCTAAATAGAGAAAAGTTCAATCATTAAGGACATGAAATCAGGCCCCCACATAAACTTATTAGCATGCTACCTGGTCCACACATAACATTACCGATAAGATAGATTGTCCATACATAACACTTTGAACATGTAGTCTGGATCGTTCATAATATTTTCAATATCTAATCAGATTCACACAAAAAAATTGAATATGTAATTAGGTTTAATCATAACATTGTGAACATTTAAATCTAGTCCACACATAACATATTTACTCTTAAGTAATACATCTTTACCCCAGCATTCCAGGGAAGTATTGGTATCACTAGTAACATAATGGAAGTTATACATATGTGTTCTATAATATCATAAAACATTCATCATATCATAACCCTTGTAATGAAATGGTTTTATCTAAAATTTCATTATATCATATCATCTGAAAAAAAGACAGGTTTCATAATTCTTTCATCATTTCATCATAGAATAACCCTAGGGAAAGGTTACAAGATTCATAGTAATTTTATTATGGAATAACTCATGAAAGAAAAATAGCTTTAATAAACAAATATCAATGATAAATCCATTAGATAAATAATTAATATGGAAACCTTGTTTCATATAACCATCAAATAAAAAATTACATCAAGGAATTTCATCATAGATAGAGAAATATTTTGAATGATAAATCACCTGGAACTTTTCTTGAGGAAAATAAATTTTATTTGAAAATAACTTTTTAAAAATAAAATTTAATAAAGTATTTTAGAATTACGTTTCATTGAAAATAAATTTGAATAATTATAAAGGAATATTTATAGAAAATAATGTTCATGGTGTTAGGAATTTGGGTTCATGGTATACACATTAAAATAGAGAGTCATTTCACATTATTAGTACAATAAAAATGGGAACTATTTGGAAAATGAAATGATGATTCATTTAAAAAAAATTAAAATTTTTAACATCGGTAAAAATTTCCTTAATTAATCATTTTAATAATGTCAAAATTATTTTTGGAAACATTTATAGATATCGTGGTTATGGAAGGAAAAATTTTATTAACTGAATATTTTTCATTAAAAAAAATAAATGCTTACAACTATTCAATAAATTAAGAGAGGAAAATGATGGAAAAACATGTATTCTCATGAAATAAGCAAAGGAGAATAAAATTAATTAGTTTCATCAAAGATATATCAAAAATACATAATCATTGGAGGCATAATCATAAACAATCCTTATAAATAATGAGATTGTATCATAACACCATTAAAGCTTTGGTAACATTAAAATGTAAGTCCCATGAATTTTCTAAATTAAATGAAAATTTAAATATCAGGAAAATAGTTAGATTCATGAAATAACACAGAAAATGGTTAGTATATACATCACACTAAGGAAAGGGATAGTGAATCTTCATATGTCTCTTTGAAATAAAATATATTCCAGAAATCCCTTACCTTAAGTCTGGACATCCTTCATACATGATAAAACCTCTTATATATTGAATATAATATATATATATATATATTAAAGAACCATAATATATATAATAAAATATATGAATTTATTATAACCTTGTATTTCACATTTATTTACTGTTCAATGCCATAGTCACATTTTAGGCGATAATTGCATTGTTATTCATGTATATTTTGATTTCTTATTTTTAGTCCTCATAATTTGAAAATGGTTCCATAATCTCCATAAATATAGTCATTATATAAATATAATATATCTTTATTTAATTTTTCATTATATAAATCCATAAAAGTTAGAGACATAAAATGAAATAAATCGTTTATGGAAACAGTATGTCGTACTTATACATGAACATAGTTTCCATTTTCACAAAGGAATGAATCCATTAAAGGTAAATAAAATATTATCATTATTGAATATTTCATAATTAATATATATCTCGTATATTCACCAAAAAAATCTTTATTACCTTTCATATAAAGAGTGAATGAATCACATCACTTCACTAAACGGTAATCTATCGTGCACACGAGGGAATTTAATGTATTCCCAAAAAAGGGAAGTATGTAGGTATGTGTGATATAATAATTCAAAAAGAATAAAAATATCATAAATATAATATATAAACATTTATTACATACTAACAACCTATTTTTAAATGCGATAATGGATAAATTATTGACATTGGTTCGCGAGGCGGTTGTCCTCCGTATACATGAATTGTGATTTCATAACCCATTTAATGAATTTGTAGAATTTTTTACATTATTATATCAACATAATAAAATTTTAATAAATGTTAGATAATTTTTATATTATTTTTTAAGTTTTAAGAAATAATTTGTGGTGGAATAGAAGAAATAATACTACATAGCTTGGTGAAGGCAATTACCTTCTCTTAAAAATAACCTCCTTTGGATGTCATATTAAATACCCCGCTATTGGTATTTTGGGGGTAAATTAGATCTAAAACATGTATAAGGGTGTTTGGGAGGTATTTTTCTAGGTATTTTCTAAACATTATGGCTTTTAAGAATGAGATATGGAATAGTGGTGGTGGCCTTTTATATGTGGGGGAAACGAACCCACATGGAAATTGCTTGAATATTTCCAAAATGAATCCAAAATGGTAAATACATTAATATGAAAAAAAAATTAAAAATGATCCTTGGTTAAAAATTAAGTAGATTAATATTCAAATATTAACATTATATAGGATTTATAAATTTTTTGTTCATTTCTAACTGTTATCGTTTTATTTCAACCCCTGGTAAACCCATTTTTACCTTAACCGTAGTAAATAATTTCATCTGTTTTTACTACTCACAATGATGAAAATTTCAAGTTGGAATTATTAGATAATATAAATTTTAATTACTAAATATATGGGTGCTATTTTTTAAATTGTATTCCCTTAATAAGAAATTTTAATTTAAAATTAATCCCATAAACATTACAAGGAAGTGGGTTTTCAAATAGAAAATGCTCAAATTTCTACAAGGTTTCTATAGAAAAATTGAAAATGAAAATTATTGAAATGAATTAAATTATATTAAAATATATATAATTTAACTAATTTTAATTTCAATCAAATTTTAAATTTATTTCAATTTTATAAATAATTTAAACAAAAATGTAGTTTTAAATTAAAATTCGGTTTTTTCACTATTCATCAAGAAAATAAATCAATTTAGAAAATTCCAAGAAACACACCATAATAAATATCCGAAATTATTATATAAAAAGATAAATTTATTTTTTCAAATAACTTCTCTAAATGATTCAAAAATAAATTTTTACATAAGTTCTCAAAAGGTGAAAAAAATACAGTTTTTAACCATAAAATTAGAAATGTTTTTATCCCTTCTCTAGAAAACACATAAGATTAATGTTAAAATATTTATTGAATATATTTTATATAAATTTAATTAAAATATTTCACAAAAATTGTTGTTTGAAATTTATTATTGTACAACATGTTTTTCTTCTTGAAAATTATTTTTTTGAATGGAAATTCATTTATTTCCAAATAGTTTTTATTTTAAATTCCAATTAATTAGTCACCAAAGAAATAATATCATATACATGTGATGAAGTAATATTTTCATAATTTGTTTATTTCTATTTACAGCCTCTATTACAATGTCTAGGTGACACAAATTATATTGAATAATATTATTTTAATGATGTGTTATGTTTTTTTTCAACGTGGTGTATCGTGCGTCACAATTTATACTCAGTGTTGTGTGTAACATAATATAAAATCATGGTTTTGTATAAAAAATCTAAACTCAATGTTTTATAAAAGAAAAAAATATCAAAAATATTGAATTTATTTGGAAAAAAAATATTTCACAAAATCTCAGGGTGTTTCATTTTGTCACCTTTAAATGAATTTCATCCACAAAATTCAACTATTTTGTACCAACAACTGAGGATAATTTTAACTCATTTTATCTTTAGGTTCGCACATATATTCCTCAAATTGTTTATTTAACTACAAAACATTAACCAAGTAAGTGGTCTTTATTTCATGGAAACATCACTATTTAATCTAGAATCTCTACCGATTGATCCTCTTGAGGAATACCATGCTCCAATGGAATGAACAATGAGTTGAAAAAAGTGACAGATCATGTATGTACATCCTTGGGAGAGATAAATGAAATTCATCATGTACATTATAGAGTTTGAATGTATGTTACAACTTATAAGCTATGGTCCCAATACGATCCATAATTTCAAAGTGATCAATATACTTAGGGCATTGTTTACCTTATTTATTCTTAAGATAAATTCCCAGAAAGAATATCTAAAAAATAAAATTAAATATCACATTGATGATTATCTACATAATATTTTTGTCCTCTTTTCTGCAATTTGTTTCTAATTGGCTCTAACCATAGCTAAAATTTTATTAGGTAGCTCAGTTCCAAATAGAATTCTTTTTGCAACTTCATTCCAATATATTAGAGTTCTAGACTTATTTCCATTAAGTTATTAATAAGGGTCCTTATTAAATATCCCTTGAAATATATTGTTGCAAGAAAAACTAACTTGAATAATTTTTTGATCCTAACCACCATTTAAATCCATATAAAAGGAACATTGAAAAACATATATGGTTGTAATTGTTCACACAATCTGATTTTCTGTATGAGGATGATACGTACTGCTGAAACTCAACTATGAATCATGATATTTTTGAAATTTTTTCCAAAACATCAACATAGTATTTGTGTCCAAATCAGATAGAATTTAATGTGGTAACCCATGAAGCCCTACCAGTTTCCTAATGTATATTCTAGAATTAGGATCTATATAGGAATCTTATCTGCTATAAATGAAGTGTGTTGATATCATATGGTGATCAAATAAAACCCATAATTACCTCAACATAAAATATAAGATATATCATAAAGGATACCAATGACTTTATTTATATATCCAAATTGGTGGAATGAAATCTTACTCAAAATAATTTATCACTAAAACATTATAAAAAATGGGTTGTATTGTAGTAACTGTATATTTATATATCCTTAATATTTTAAACTACAATTGCATAAATCCTCAGAAGGGGATTTATTGAAATTAAAAATTAGATAAACCTTAAAACAATAAAAAAAAATTAATTGTATATGTAACTCTTAAGTTAATCTTCCATAGATAAATATAACCCACTAAATGTTATTTCATGGATTATTCCTAATATAAGATCTTATATTATATGAAAATTTTATTAGGAATATTGGCTTCATCCCAATAATGATAGAATGTAAAATTTTATTTCATTATTCCATATTTCATATAGAGGGAGAAAATAAAATGAAATTTCACTAAAGTACGAATAAAAAGATTTTCATAGGGCTTATTCTTGAAACTTCCAACTAAAGAGGGGAGGATAAGTGTTCCCTAGTTATCATGATTCACTTCATCTATTGTAATTTCATATGAATTTCCCTTTTATATTCACTTTAGAGGTTATTTTATATTATTATAAACATTATCCCACGAATTGTGGAATTTATTTTCATAATTCCCAAACTCCTTAAACTTGAAATATTTGAGTGTATATGATTCATTAAATTGAGCTCTATCTCCATTCATTTCATTTACATTCTTATTCACCCTACATCTACATTCTTTTTATTGATGGTCAGGATTACCACACTTGAAACACCTTCATTTTCATTTCAAGAACTCACTTTAGTGATCATTCCCATAGTTTGATCAAGTAATATTTTGGAATAATTTCTTCCATCCGTGTGACATATCATTAGAATTTCTATAGAACCCCATATTCATTTTTATATAACCGGATCTAGGAGGGTTTTTAGCATCTATTTCCACTTTTAGTTCACATAAAATGATTTCATCATATAATCCAAAGTCCCTTATAACTAATCCCTTTAGAAATTTGTTTTTAAACCATTGAATAATATTTAAACATTAATTTCAGGTTAAACGATATTACTGGAAGATTACCACATAATCCATGAAAAATTTTCTTCATAGGTACAAAAAGATTATCTATATTTCCACTTAATATCTAGAAATTGCATATCAATTTTTTTATTTAGAATATGAGAAAATTTCATATTGAAAAAAAAATCTGCAAAAATACTCACCCTTTATACTGTCAATTTCTTATCAGTCCCTTATATTTTTAGTATGATTCCCACATGTATCTTCTTCACCATCCTAATGTTATAAAACCAAAAGGAATACTTCTTACTATGAAAAATAGAGAATATAAAATATCCTTTTAGTTTTATAGAGTTGTTTATTATAAAAATGTGATGGTGTATGTAATAAAACTGTTATGAGTTAGATTTGAGTAGCTACTACATAAGAAAATGGTCTTGTTGGGCACAAATCAAGTGTAATAATAAATTGAGTCTATATAATCATAATTAATTTCTTTTTGTAAACATAAGGTAGGTTTACATAAGAATTTTGTGGGTTTGTTTATGCAAGAGTTTTTTAGATGGTTGAATCAATGACTATATGCCTGAGTTTATTAATGTGGTCTATCCACTGACTGTTTTCATGATTTTGTTCATATGATCAATCCACTAACTACATGTATGAGCCTATTAATGGGGTATGTCTATCCTATATAGTATTTCAATAAAACTAGTCTATTTATTTGAGCTTTTTAAAGTTCATACCCACCTCTATAAAGATATGTTGGTGTTTTCACTAGTTTTGTAATGGTAATTTAAAAATTTTTGTGCCTGCAGAATGGTAACATCATGAATAGTAGTTATGGAAGGATAAAATACCTTTAAAATAAATGTAACATAGATAATGATGATTTTTGTATGGGTGAAATACTAATTTTATTAGGAATGTAATGGTTATTACACCTTACATAAAGGTACCATGCAATTCATGAATAAGTGAATCTAGAGATCAATACCTATGTAATGGAAATAAAGAGTTTTTTTAAAAATTATATATTCTAAAGAAATATAAATAAGAAAAAAAATCTATAATATTCATGGATTAGGCATCCTGGTCAGTTAATATGGTATTTTTTCATTCTACTGAAAATCAAAGCATCACACTAAAGGTGATTGTATGAGATTGATGGAGTTACTATCAAAATTGAGGATGGTATGTTTGAGATCTATGAGAAATGGAAAATCTGTGAGTGTAATCCATTAAAATATGATCTTAAGACTTCTTCAAATCATAATACTTAGATCTTATGTCTCATTTAGCACATATATTTAGTTCAACATATGTTTTTAATGTACTGAGTGTAAATCTTGGAAGGGGTGAGTGTAGGTCTTTATCGATGAGAGTTTTTCTATGGTTATAATCTGTTATTGCATGTCATATATGTAATCCTTTAATACATAAAGAATATTTTTTTAGGGTTCCACATCAAAAGTATGAGTTCCACATGGTAGTGAAGCATGAATCCATGCTCATAGAGGTTTCAAGTGAGTATAGAAGAATCATATTTTATAGATAATTAAAATAACTAAAATGCATGTGTATTTGTGTGATTTAAATGAATATTTCAATTGTAATTAAATTGATTTTAAATATAGAAGTCAGAATAATATTAATATAGAATTTTTTTTCGAATTAAAGGTTAATATCATGCATGTATTCAATGATTATAGAGTTTTTCATATTTCAAAAATGGAAAATATAATTTATTATATTATTATATGTGTATTTAAAATAGAGGAGGTGAATTATGAATGATGTGATTCATTATGAGAACATTCATACACTGTGTGTGAATTTTGAGAGAACCTCATATAATTTGTGAGATCCTATACATATAATATAGTGGAAAAGAAGGCCAAACTTAATCGTATTATGTTGAAGATAGGAAGAAGGTGAGAAATAGGAACCAATTCCTGTGACCTGTCAAATCATTATATCATTAGGGGTTCCTCTCATCATGGTAAAGTGATACTAACTAGTGTGGTCATCCATACTTGAAGAAGAATAGTGCAAACAATATAAACCATGATAAGACATATTCGAAAAATGTACTATGATGATTTAGGATAACCCTTGAAGAACTGTGGAGAGGCAGTACAATGAACCCATTAAGAAGAGGAAAGGTTATACTTTTTGGGAACTGGTGGGATGCCAGTATAGAGAACATTTTAGAAGATAGATTCTATTAAAACATGAAAACTAGATATTTTGGTATATTTGTTTGGATATTTTTTGATATTGTCCATTAATATTTTTGGTGGATAACATTTTATTATATTCATATGATTCGTACTGCGTAAATGAGGTCTTGGAATATCACCCAAACATTGAAATTGTTAAAATTTCAAGGACTATCCATGTAAATCCATATGTATCGTGCCATTTAAGTTCCTCATATTCTTGTAAGGTTGAGAGAAAATAAGATAATGTGATATTATTGAACCAGTCATAGAGGTTGATTTAAAAAGTAAGAAATCATAAAAATAAAACTTGTCCTTAATCCAACCATTCCCCATAACACTGATCTCATCAAATATGGGACTTACAATGATAATGTTGGGCATACTATACTCTCCATATCAATTCTATAAATAATAGGTAAATAACCAAACATTATCCACTTTAAATAATTAGATAAAAAATTATTATAATTATAGCCTAATAAAACCATAACCAAATAAAACACATTTCTGCAAAAGCTAAAATATATACGGACATATATTCATATATTAAAATAAATCTCCATCTAGGATGATCATATAAATGAACAAAGAGAAGAAATAAAATACCAAAGAAGCTTCACTACTAACCTTAGGCCTCATTTCAGTTGTAACACCCCCAGATTATGTGAAATATTTTTTCCAAATAAATTTAATCTTTTCAAAAAAAATTGTCACTCACAACACCAAGTTTAGATTACCTTAGATGAAAAAATGATTTGATGTTTTGATACATTCAGAACTAACTTTATCTTGCGTTACATTCAACACTGATTTTAGTCAATATTACACACAACATAGTGTTTAAGTGAAACATGAAATGATATTAAAATATTTTTATTTAATATGATAATTATCAACTAACCATTGGAATTGTAGGTAAGAATAATATTAATTAAATTTTGAAAATATATAGTTTAAACATGTGTAAAAAATTAATTCTCTATGAACAATTAATAATAAATTAAAATAATAACTCTTTAAAATTAAATGAAATGTTTTCCTAAAAAGAATATATTTAGGAAAAAACATATTTTACCTAAATAAATTTAAAAATAACGTTTTTTTGAATTATTTTAATTATATATATTTATATTATAACGAATAAATTTTTTTAACATTTATCTTATTTTTTCTATACAAGTGATAAGAATAAATCAATTCATACCCTAAAAACAATATTATTCTAAACAAATGTTTTATCGCCTGCTGTGCACTTACTTAATATTTTATTTCTTAATAAATTTAGAAAATATATTTTAAAAAATAAAATTTATTTTTAAATAATTATTTCATAATTCTCTTGGAGTGTCTTTTTAAGAATATAGTGAATGAAAAAAAATTGAATAGTTAAAAATACATGTTTTTTTAAGAATTCCCATTTCTTAGAGAATTCAAAAACTGCCAAATAGTTTTAATTGGGTCATAAAATTAACATTAAAAACATTTTACAAATATTAATATAATTTATTTTATTAGAATCATTATAATATTTAATTTTTGTACAATCATATTTTAATATTTTGAACATTTTCTCTTTGGAAAATCGCTTTCATGTTGCTTGTGTGGGATTAATTATACATTAACGTTTTCAAATTTTGTGAATACAATTTGGAAGAAAGGGATAAATGTTTTTAATAATAATAATTTATATTATATAATATGTTCTAATCAATTTTTTCCATAATAAATAGTTAAAATAGAAAAACTTATTTACCGTGGTTACGTTGAAAATGAATTTACCAGGGGATAAATTAAAAAAATTTGGCGTAAATGACATATAACATTTTAAAAACACTATTTGGGCTATATTTATACCTCATAACCAAATAGGTTTGATAATTTCCATTTTTTATCCTTTTGGGATGTGAAATCTGGGGGAACGACATTATCGTTTTAAAAATTAAAAATGTGCCGCATACCTCACTTATAAAAGGCCACCCCTATCTTATCTCAATCACACATAAAAATCCCATTTTTTCATCCAATACACACAAAAATAAATTCCATAATTCAATAATATAATCCTAAATCCTTATTTTGGTTAGAGAGAAAAGATATGAAGGAATTTGGTCTAAACCTAAGGAGGTTACCCAAAGAAGAGGTAATGTTTTTCAATGAGCATTTTTATTATATTTCTTTCACCACCTCCATATATTATTATTAATCCATTATGGTATAATAAATTAAATATATTACCTATAATAAGAACTTTTTATGGTAATTTAATAAACTATAATAATCTCCACTTTCATCATATGGGATGTGAAATCATCATTCACCTTTACAACAGACTACAACCTTGTGAACCGATGATATTCATTTTCCATCACCTCCTATCACTGCTAGATAAAATTTTTTATTTAATTTTTATATGTGATATTTCTGATATTTTTTACCACTATAAATAAAATACCCCATATATATTATTACTTTCTAACCCCATGGAAAACAATAATGTTTCTTGTGTTTGTGGTGGACTACTACATCACGAACATATGTGATGTGTTTTCCCATTTCCATTTTACATGTATATAAAGAAGGATAGATTAAATTAATATAAATGATATTTGTATCATAATTATATCTATGTAATAAATATGTCCAATATTCATACTTACTCTTTATTCTATGGGGGCGTTTGATACCACTATTCATATATACGACAGACTACTGCCTCATGAAGTGGTTTGATCTATTTTTCACATACGCTTTACATTGAATGTAATAAAGATAATCTTAAATAAAATTATTTGATATACAATAAATAATAATTATTCTATAATTTAAATATATTATCTACCCTTATTTCATTCTTTCCATTGTGAAAATGGAAGAAAACTTCATGCTTATATAAGGTCTACCATCTCTATTAATGGTGTATTTCATTTTCTATCTCTAACATTTATGGATTCTGGTAAAAAAATGCATACATAAAATATATGATATTTATAACATTTTTAATATTAAAAATTATTTTGGTTCCATGATCTAATAAATTAACTAAATATAAAAAATCAAAACATATATGAAAAAAATGAAATCATTACCCAGAACATGTATTTAAAAAGTAATTATTGATAAAAAGGTAATAAAAGTTCATAATTAAACATATTGGGTATGATTCATATTATTAGGCTTGTTTAATACACTTATAATAAACTTAATTTTATTATTCATGAGTTTTAGACACATACGAATGAATTAAATACTTATGGTAATGGATTTTTGCCTCAGTTTTATTTTCTGAAAGACCAATGTCATATTCACAACATGATTCAATTATATGTTTTATATAATTAACATGAAGTTTTTTTATGATTCTTATCCTTAAAATTATGGGTATTTACATATCCATTTTAGGATATCACTTTCATGGGGTTTACGATTCAAAAGTTACCAAATCAGTAAGGTATTTTGGCCTTAGTTTTCCTACTTTTAGAGATATGTTTTCATGAACCTATCTTATACAATGATGTTTATATAAATACACATTGAAATTATGTATTTGGATTTTTTATTATTAGGATATTTTAATATTCATTTAAATTTTTTCTATCATGGGGCTTATGATTTAATTCTATGAACGTGGTAGGGGTTTTATGATACAACCACATCATTTATCATGTTTTTTATGATTATCTTTCTGATGATGAAATATAATTATAAATATCTAAATATTATTCTAATATAGATATTTAATGATATTACATTTATCCCTTCATTTTACTCCCCTTGTGTACTCAATAGTTCAAAAAAATGTTTTAATTAAATGCTATTTTTCTCTATTTTCAATTAAAAACTCATTTTCATCCAAAAACATGTTTTATAACAATATTTTTAACAATCCCCAAAGTATTTACTAAATACTTTTTACCCATTTAGGAAATATTACAATAAAATTAAAAGTAATATTATTGTTTTTTCAAAACAAGTCCCATATGTATTTTATAGAAAATGGGAAAGGAATAGTTATTTTAATGGGTATAACATTTCCCACTGTCAAAGCCAATGAATGGTTTAAAGACTCCCTCACAATATTCAGATATTATTTTCAATGAAAATTATTTCCAATATTTTATATGAATTTTTAGTTTTATTTTGTTCACAATGGAATGTCTATTTTCCGTTAAAAATGTTCCATGTGATCATTCAAAATCATTTTCTATATAAGATGACATACTTTTATGTTATGTATTATTTCCTAGGGAAATGATCGAAGAATAGAATTCATATTATTTCCTTATATGGTGTGTGTTTATGATGATAAAATTTTTATGAACCCCATGTCTTTTTCCATGGGTTATACCATGATAAAATTATTATAAAACCCATTAATTGTTACTAGAGTTATGCTATATTGAAATTATGAAATTATCATGAAACCTGTATATTTTCTATAGGCTGTGATATGATGAAATCTTTATGAAACCAATTTATATTCATGGATTTTGATATGATGGAAGTTTTATGAAGCCCATTATTTTCCATGGTTTCTAATATGGTAATTTTTTGAGATCTTTTGTCACATATATGTATGATTTTCATTGTGTGACGTTTTTTCCCTATATATCCCTCCAATTAATTAGGTAAAGAATGAAATCCAATGAGATATACATTAATATAGTAGAGAGTGAATCTAGTTCAATTAATCACTTTTTCCACAATGATATCCTTGGGAGTGAACTGTGAATACAATGATTGTTTAGGTAGTGAGCACATTCCGCTATGATGTCCTTGGAAATGATCCTTGAGTACTACAGAAATGATGTTTTATGCTTATGTGTATGACAAAAATAAATGTCTTTTTTTGAGGATTTTATGTTCTCATGGTTTATTTTATTTGATTTCCTTTTGATTCATGTATTATTAATTTCCAATAATTATTCCTTGACTAAATATTTTGATCATTAATATGAAATGTATGGTTTTCAAATGTTATTCTAATGTTCTCATACCCTTTTGGTCATGTTAAGATTATGTACCTCCTCTGTTTACGTTATTTAGAATCTGATATCACTATTTCTTAGGCTTCTAGTCTGTAGGTTATGAAAAGGTTTTTATATAGGGTATTTCTAAGAAAGGTATTGTGTGGGAAGATCTTAATGGGAGATGTTGAAGATCATTCTGGAAATAAAAAGATGTTGGCTCTAGTCTCCAAATTAACTATACCATTAAGATCTTCAGGTGTGTCTTTATGGAATTTAATAAATATACATATAAAAATATTTAATATTTATGTATGAGAAGTTTATGACATTACATTGGATATCATAGGATAGGTTTAGTTTATATTTGGACACAAGTATAAGAAAACATTAGTGTGGTACCCACATAAATTCCTATGGATATGTCTAGTGATATGATTAAGTATAAGCCCAAGGATATGTAAATTAATAGGAAAAGTCCAAGATTTTCATTAACAAATTGACTTTATGGTTCCAATGAAATTACAACCCATTTTAGATACTATAAGTGGATATGGTTTTGGCACAAAGGTACTTAGGGGTAAGAACATTGAAAATGGAGAATTGATCAAGAAAAAATCATTACTTTGTGAACATGAATGAACCTTTCTACAGACAAGGTTTGAAACTCCGAAGGGATATGATTTAGAAATTCACAAACTCTTTATGAACCCCCTTGAAGTATTTAGATAGATGAATAACATGAATAACTTTGGATAACATATGGGTTCACATATTAAAAAGAAGGTTCCATGACTTATATGTACTATAAGATATTTTTCATGATGTTTTAGTTACTCACTATGATTATCATTTATTATAATATGATTTTTTTAAATAGTTGATAGAACTAGATAGAATCATGTTAAGACTATATCTAAGGGAAAATTATGGGAATAAAATAAACCCAAATGGGTAATGATTATAGAGATATATATATTTTGATTATGCCTAATCAAAAATCAAGATATATGAAGAACAACGTGAACCTAAATGATATTCTTAAAGAATTAAATTTAATGGATATGAACTTTTATGAGTATTCATGTGGTAATGAAAATAGATGAATGAATATTCAGCTTCTTACATGTCAAAAATGTGTGAATAGACACTTTGAATAATATCTCAAATAGAGGGAAGGAGGTTTTCTATGTGGAGAAGAATATCATATAGTGAAAATTTTAGAGGTATTAAATGTGTTATGTCTAGGAAACATGGAAATTCTACAAGTAATTTTCATAAACCATGAATTAAATTCTAGTCCATATGTGTACTTATTCAATGGTAATCATTGATGTTGACGTATTGAAGTATTTATGTACTGGGATTCAAGTATTATGTTGTAGAAGTATTTTTTCAATTGTATTTGGGTTATAAGAATCATTAAACTTCTATGTATTGAGTTAATTTTGGAAGAATATATGTATCCATGTAGTATTACCATTAGATTTATGGATACTATCATGTTTTTATATGTTTACAGTTGATCATAAGATCAAATTCCAATATACAAATCTTGGTGTATTATATGATTGGAGTTTATCAAGATTAAGGATATTTTTTGAGATTTATTTTGAAATAAAACCCTTTGGTATTATATTTGTTTTAATGGAAAAATAGTATTTGAGGAGTAATGAATTTACAGTTTTTGGACATGTGATTAAACTTACTCATATCTTTTAGGGTCTATCTTATCTTTCAATTTTTTGAAATTTTGGGTTGTAGTTAACTTCCTTACCAAGTAATCCCATGTTATTTCTATCATGGGGGTCTTATCTGTAAATACTCAATCAAAAATATATATTAAGTAAGTGGTATGTTTTAATGGAGTACCACGTTCAATAATATGTGCCCAGGATTTGATGTTTACCATTAATTTTTTGGTGAAGTCTTCAGGAAGCTCTTAATATGGAGTTGAGTTTTAGCAAAGCTTATTATTCTATGATATGTGGTTAGACTAAGTGAACAATTAAAACCCTAGAGGATATGCTGGGATATAATTCAATGGATTTAAAAAGTTTATGGGTTCAACAATATCCTCTAGTTTTTTATACAATAATAACATTCACTCAAACATTCAGATCGATCCTTATGATTCCCTTTATGGAATAAAGTGTATAACTACAATGTATTGAAGAAAATTGTAGAATGGAAGCTGTTGGGACCTAAGCTAGCTGATGTAATGTAACACCCCAGGTAAATAAAGAATATGACATTTTTATATTTATCCATATTTGTCAATAAAATATTAATATTATTTTAAAGGGGATGCAAGGCTCGATGGCGTACCCAATACACAACAATGAGTTTCTTGGGAATCTTACGTTGTACTCTAATAATAAAATAATATTATTTTAAATGGTAGTTAACGCCTAGCCGTTGTAATGGCGGGAATGAACAGAACTAACTACAAAATGATTACATATGTTTGTCAAATATTTTTACTCTTTACAATAAATGTTAGAGGATTAAAAATGTGAATTAATCCAATTTTAAACGTAAACATTCTAATATTCATTAAAAGGTCAATTAACTGCCTTTTGATGGAGAACCTCTTTTAAATCCACTTTTTGACAGTTTTATGTGTTATATTTGACAAAATAAAATACTTCTTCAGAATCGGGATATCAAAATTTACTTTGTATAAATGTTTGGTATTTTTCCAATAAAGTTCATTTTTTAATGAATAGTGAAAAATGTTGTATTTTAATTCAAAACCACTTTTTAATCTAATTTGTTTATATGATTAGATTATATTTTTAATTGGTTTTAAAGTTCAATTAGAATATATATTTACCATTTAATACAATTGTGGTCATTGAAATTAATTTCACTTTGAAATCGGACTTAAACTAGTGTCAATCTTTTGATACTTATTGTTTCATAAAAACACGTTATTTACTCTGACAGCGGAAATTAATTATTAAATTAATTAATGCAACTTATATGTTTTTAATTTTGTAAAATAGACTTCATTTTTGAATTCGGAATATCAAATATAGCTTAGGGTGAATTTTTGATATTTTTCTGAAGAACTTCAATTTTTGATGAATAGTGAAACCACTAAGTGGTAGTTAAAGAATCTGATTTTTCTTTTAAATGAAACTTTTCCACGTCTGTGTTTTTAATTTCAAAAATCCGACATACATGGTTTTCATTAGGAAGTAAAATTTGGATCAATGGGATTAAAATAATTTTTTGGTGAATAGTAACTTTTATGTTCTTAATCGCGATTAGAGGTAATTAGTGTAATTTAAGGTTAAAATAATGTTTTAATAATGTTAAATGACCTAGAAACATGTCCTACCCTCATTGGATGTGCCATGGCCGACCAATAAAATCCATGGGTCAACTTGGGGACCCCGTGAAGCCAATTTGGTTGGAAAATGACATAAATAACTTTTTATTTAAAGTTAAAATAAAAATGTCACAAGCATGAGATGTTTCACTAAAACAATTTTTAAATGGGGATATACAAGTCATATTTTTTACTATAAATATTCCTTATAAAGATAAAAATATTTCCCACATAATGATATTTTTTTATAATTTTTAGACATTAAATAAATTAAATTATTTATGACATCATGATGATGCAGTGATTACCTCATTATTTAATGATTTAAATAAAATGAAAAGATAATGTAAAACCTAAAACCTAAACTTGTCAAAAACCTATTGGATGGGTATATTTAGAACCCTTATCACCTTATACTCTAATTATATCAATGTGGGACCTTTTAAATCTGAAACTCATTTTCATATAAAGTAACATTTCTTTACTTTCCAAGAGTTCCCCTCCTCTCCTCTTATAAAAGGCCCCCACCTCTACCTCCTTACCCACACTTCCAAAGCCTTTGGCTCGGAAAAACCCTTCTCATTTTGTATCTCCACATCCCTATATTACTCCTAGAAGCCTCACTTTGGGAAGAAGTCTTCCCAAGGAAGCCCTTGAGCTCAAATCAAAAAGAGTTACGCGATTTTAAGGTAATTTCTTCACTTGTGTTCTTTTGTTTCATTTTGCTTCTACAACACACTAAACTCTTTTTATTCATTTATTTTATAACAAATACAGTATATTAAATATGCTAGGATGTTTTTATAAGAAGCATTTGAGCTACACTTACACACACCTACATCAAATGGTTAAAGAGCATACTGTTTCTGTGGATGGCGAATTTCTACCTCACGAAACGATAATTGTTCAACACTCATATAACACCTTAAAAGGTGGCCATTAAGATGTCAGTATATTTATATATGATATATAATATGTTTATGTTTTACTTAAGCTTATTTATTTTTCTTTTTTGGCATACCTTTATGTTTTCCATTGTTGGTAAACACGATAATTTCATTTTAGGAAGTGCGGACTATCGCCCCCTCAAAGTGATTGGATTCATTAATGTCATATGTGGGATGTATAATGGATGTATTTAAAGTTATTATATATGATTTATGTTACATATAATGATGAATATAATTCTGGAATTAAAATATACATACCTCTCATTTAGTTTTAATTCCATTAATATGACATAGAAATGAAAGTAGCGTTCATGCGTACGTACGGCTTACCGTCTCCATGAACGGTGTATTTCATTTCTTATCTCTAAATGATTGTGTAATATTATAAATACATGTATATTCTGGATATATATTATATATATGATATCCAAATCATGAATATCATTCTGGATGTAATGAACCTTTGACCACACAAACAACATGTAATTGTAAGAAGTCCACTTTCGACGTAAGAACCAAATATCGACCAAACAAACATTATTAACATAAATGATTACATAATGTTTATAAAATGGAAATAAGTGATATAAAAAAATTAATTAACTTGAAAAAGGTTCTTAAGAAAGTAGAAATTAAATCAAATTTATTATTCAGGACGTTAAAGAATGATCGAGTCAAGTCGGACCCGAGGTAAGGGATCCTACTCCTCTCTTTCTTTTTAAGTACACTCTTTTATGTCATTCCTTTTAAGCTCATCTTTCATATGATTGCGATGTTCTTTTATATTACTCCTACTGTACTTTTTATTTTCATATGATGAGAGACCCTATTTTCTCTCATCAATCCATTTTGAAAGTTTTGAGTGGCGCCGTTAGGATGCCAAATTTTCGTAAGAGATCTAACCTCTCTCTTTCTTTTTAAGTACTCTCCTTTTATGTCACTTCTTTTAATCTCATTTTTGTTATGATGGGGGATGTTATTTTATATTCCTCTTTCTGTACATGTTATTGTAATATGATGAGAGACCCTATTTGATCTCATCAATCCATTTTTGGAAGTTTTAAGTGGTGTCGTTTGGCTGCCGAGATTTCGTAACGGATTTTTCATCTCACTTTTATTCCCGTGAGATTTATGCTACATTTGCCACATTTTCCTTTGAGTTTTGTATGTACTGACCATTATTTACTCATTGTTTAATATAATTTCATTTATGAGTATTTACATCAATGTTGTATTGTCCTTCTTTCACGGGGTGTATGTTTCGAAAGATATCCATGTCGGTATGGGAACCTTTCACCCTCCTCTTTTAAAAGACTTCTTTTGTTATGTCTTTTAATTCACATACTATTATGTTCGGATATGCTCTTATATATCCTTATTGATGTAAATTTCATGTCCAAGTGATGATATACCCTTTTTATCTCTCATCAACTCATTTTCTGAAATTTGTAGTGACGCCGTTAGGCTGTCAAATTTTTGCAAGGGAACTTCTTAACCCAATTTTAATTCTTTGGGATAAGCTTGTACTCCTTGAATATGTCGTTATATGAATATTTTTGAATAACCTCTGATTGTTTTACACTTAATATCCACTTATATTTGGTGTATTAGTTTGTCACACATAATTATGTAATTGATTTATCCTTAATCCAAGGATATCATCTCTGTTTGGGACTTCATCTCAATCTCCTTTCATTGAGACATATTTTGTTTTATACACAACCTTATTTTATATGGTGTATAAACCCCTTTGACTTTTACGTTTATTCAAAAGGAATATTTTTTATATGAAGCGTTTACAAAATGAAAAAAGGGAATGTTTTTGTCGTACGTATGCGGCGACAACGACTTCTCCGCCGCCGTGACCATTCTTTGAGTTTCAGCTTCCTCTAAAATCCATAACTTCTTTTTAAAAGAAAAATAAATACCATGTTTTACTTTTATTTTCTTTTGGTATTGAAAATGGTTTTCATAATGTTTTTATATCAATGTGTTGTATTGATATCTTGTGATTGAAAAGTGGAAATGTTATGTTTCATTTATGTATGTTTTATATGATACGATTATGTTGTGGTTCTTGGGAATTATTATGAAGACAGGTGGTTACGTGATAAACTAAGGGCGGGTGAGCCCGATATAGCTCTCCAATGCATTGGGTAACGTGAAAGAGTGAAACGTTAAGGTTTCTCCGAAGAGATTTAGGGAATATATTGTGATGGGTATTCCAAACGTAACCAAGAGGGTTACTCCCTACATAAGAATGTTATGAATGCCTCATGTTACCTTTATGCCTTATGATTTATATGATTTATTCATGATTTTATGAGGTATGTTAAAGTGCTTATGTTTTATGGGTAAAGTATTATTTCATTCTTATGTATACATGTACTCATGTTTCCTTTCTATATTTTTATATCCCTTACGGAGCTTTTTATGCCCATCCCATGTTTTTGAAATGTTTTTCACAGGTCAAGGGAAGGGTACATGATATGATGATAGTGTCAAGGAAGTGTCAAGAAAGAATCCATGTTTTATTTTAAATATGTTTCCGTTGATGGGAAAAATTAATACTATCTTTTATGTAACCACTTTTTTTAAATGTGGAATGTAATGGAAGTTTTATGATCTAATTCTCTAAAACTCTAAACATGAAAAGATCCTCAATGTGTAATCTTGTAATAACTCAAGAATAAGTAAGGTTTAAGGCTGGGGCCTTATAGTTGGTATCAAAGGTCGGTTTAGATTACTTTAGAGGTTAGGGTATTCTCTAAGCACAAGTGACATTATCATAATGGTTCGGATTTCAGAAAGAGTCCTAGTTTTAGATAAAGTGAATGAGTAAGTATATCTTAGTGTTTGCCTTCCTCATTAGTACATGATGGTTTTGTTGATATACTCACACTGACATTTCTGTTTTTATTGAATGGATGGATCTACCAGGCACCAAAGAGACAACAGGTTTGAAGGAAACTGTGGTGGTTCTATGATTAAGATACTAGATAAAATGGGGGATTCAATGAGGAAACTCATGGTTGTTCTAAACCAACTATCAAGGAGTCATGATCAACCACTTGAACCTTGGTATGATCTGTAATTCATCATGTAAAAGATGACAAATCGATGTGGAAGTTCAGGTAATAATTATAATGGTAACCATTAGAGTTTATATGATCCTTATTTTGAAGTAATTATGGGTTATTATATGTTATCGTGGAAAATGAAAGGCATGAGATAAACTTGAGGTTAAAATATGTTATGATCATTATTGAAGATTTTATCTCGTTTTGGGGAATGTTTTAAGAATTATATAGTTTTGGAAAAAGGACAACACGCAGACCGTGTGACAACCCGTCGCGTCGGACAAAGCTGCGGGAATCGAACCCACAACCAAAGTGCGACTGGTATTTATCACCTACCACTGGACTACGTGAAGTCCCTGGTTAGTTTGACAAATTCTTTTTAGTTAGATGATTTTAGTAATCAAGAGTAAGTTTATTTTGGGTTATCTATGAAAATTATTAACCTATCATCGAGGATATGTGATTAGGTTAATTACATTTCAATATGAGAATTTAAGAGCAACTGATGTTATTTGGAGATAAAAGTTAATTTGTACCTTGGAAGACTATGTGACTAAATCCTTCAAATATTTGGGTTTCAATCTTAGTTTGGTTTACTTTGAATAATTTTATGGACAAATTGTTTATCAAATGGTCATCGTTGAACTTTGGGTTTTGTTGGACAAATTTTGGAGATTAATAATAGATTTTCTTTTTATAAAGGGTTATCCTTTTCTGGATTATTTGATCTTGTACTAACCATTTTGGTTATGGTTTTGGTTAAAGTCTAAAGAAATGGGAAGTATATAGTTCTCTTTTGTGGATTAGTTGATTCTCTAGAAGTTGATTATGGTGAACAAGTCTTCGTAAATACTTGTCTTTTGGAGAAAATATGAGTTTGTGTAAGAAATCTAATAAAAGTTGAAAGTCAACATGATAAGTAATTTTTTTTCCTTATGAATAAATTCCTCAATAAAAAAACAAAAATGTTTTCTATTAACTTTTCCTACTGGGGAATCGAATACCGTTTAACCCATCACAAGTTTCTGATTTTATTGTGGTTAACTTTCTCCTAAACATGTTTTCTATCACTCTCCATCAGAACATTACCCTATGTTTTCTCCTCCATGTCCATGTTTTCCTACATGGAATCCTAGTATGGGTTAACTCGGGTGACCTCTGTACTTCTCATTCTTTATTTTTAAAGTGATTGTTTTACCAACTCTTGTTCTGATGTGGGATTTTCAAGGATGTTTCTGATCCCAATATTAAAATTGTGAGGACGCAATTCCCAAAAGGACGCTATGCTCGATGGCGTACCCAATACGCAACAACGAGTTTCTTGGGAATCTTACATTGCACTCTAATAATAAAATAATATTATTTTAAATGGTAGTTAACGTCTAGCCGTTGTAATGGCGGGAATGAACAGAACTAACTACAAAATTATTATATATGTTTGTCAAATATTTTTACTCTTTACAATAAATGTTAGAGGATTAAAAAGGCGAATTAATCCAATTTTAAGCGTAAACATTCTAATATTCAATAAAAGGTCGATTAACCACCTTTTGATGGCGAACCTATTTTAAATACACCTTTTTGACAATTTTATGTGCTATATTTGACAAAATAAAATACTTCTTTAGAATCGGGACATCAAAATTTACTTTGTGTAAATTTTGGGTATTTTTCCGATAAAGTTCATTTTTAATGAATAGTGAAAATGTTGTATTTTAATTCAAAACCACTTTTCAATCTAATTTATTTATATGATTAGATTATATTTTTAATTGGTTTTAAAGTTCAATTAGAGTATATTTTTACCATTTAATACAATTGTGGTCATTGAAATTAATTTCACTTTGAAATTGGACTTAAACTAGTGTCAATCTTTTGATACTAATTGTTTCATAAAAACATGCTATTTGCTCTGATAGCAGAAATTAATAATTAAATTAATTAATTCAACTTATATTTTTTGAATTTTGTAAAATAGAATTCATTTTTGAATTCGAAATATCAAATATAGCTTAGGGTGAAGATTTGGTATTTTTCTGAAAAACATAAATTTTTGATGAATAGTGAAACCACTAAGTGGTAGTTAAAGAAACTGATTTTTCGTTTAAATGAAACTTTGTCACCTCTGTGTTTTGAATTTCAAAAATCTGACATACATGGTTGTCATTAGTAAGTAAAATGTGGTTCAATGGGATTAAAATAATATTTTGGTGAATAGTAACTTTTATGTTCTCAATCGCGATTAGAGGTAATTAGTGTAATTTAAGGTAAAAATAATGTATTAATAATGTGAAATGACCAAGACACATGTCCTACCCTCATTGGATGTGTCATGGCCGACCAATACAATCCATGGGTCGACTTGGGGACCCCATGGAGCCACTTTGGTTGGAAAATGACATAAATAACTTTTTATTTAATGTTAAAATAAAAATGTCACAAGAATGAGATGTTTCACTAAAACAATTATTAAATGGAGTTATACAAGTCATATTTTTGACTATAAATATTCCATATAAATATAAAAATATTTCCCACATCATGATATTTTTTTTAAAATTTTTAGACATTAAATAAATTAAAGTATTTATGGCATCATGATGATGCAGCGATTACCTCATTATTTAACGATTTAAATAAAATGAAAAGATAATATAAAAAATAAAACCTACACTTGTCAAAAACCTATTGGATGGGTATATTTATAACCCTTATCACCTTATACTTTAATTATATCAATGTGGGACCTTTTAAATCCGAAACTCATTTTCAAATAAAGTAACATTTCTTTACTTTCCAAGAGTGCCCCTCCTCTCCTCTTATAAAAGGCCCCCACCTCTACCTCCATACCCACACTTCCAAAGCCTTTGGCTCGGCCAACCCCTGATCATTTTGCCTCTCCATATACCTCTATTACTCCTAGAAGCCTCACTTTAGGCAGAATTATTTCCAAGGAAGCCTTTGAGCTCCAATCAAAAAGAGTTACCCGATTTTAAGGTAATGTCTTCACTTGTGTTCTTTTGTTTCATTTTGCTTCTCCAACCCCCTAAACTCTTTTTATTAATTTATTTTGTAATAACTATATATATTAAATATTCTAGGATGTTTTTTTAAGAAGAATTAGAGCTACACTTACACACACCTACATAAAATGATTAAAGAACATACTGTTTCTGTGGATGGCGAATTTCTGCCTCACGAAACGATGATTGTTCAACACTCATATAACACCTTAAAAGGTGGCCATTAAGATGTCACTATATTTATATATGATCTATCATATGTTTATGTTTTGATTAATATGCTTTATTTTTCTTTTGTGGCATACCTTTATGATTCGTTAATGCCATATGTGGGATGTATAAAGGATATATTTAAAGTTATTATATATGATTTATGTTACATATAAATGATGATTATAATTCTGGAATTAAAATATACATACCTCTCATTTAGTTTTAATTCCATTAATATGACATAGAAATGAAAGTAGCGTTCATGTGTACGTACAGCTTACCGTCTCCATGAACGATGCATTTCATTTCTTATCTCTAAATGATTATGTAATATAATAAATACATGTATATTCTGGATATATATTATATATATGATATCCAAATCATGAATATCATTCTGGATATAATGAACCTTTGACCACACAAACAACATGTATTTGTAAGAAGTCCACTTTCAACTTAAGAACCAAATATCGACAAAACAAACATTATTAACTTAAATGATTTCATAATGTTTATAACATGGAAATAAGTGATATAAAAGGAATAATTAACTTGAAAAGGGTTCTTAATCAAGTAGAAATTAACTCAAGTTTATTATTCAGGACGTTAAAGATCGATCGAGTCAAGTCGAACCCGAGGTAAGGGATCCTACTCCTCTCTTTCTTTTTAAGTGCACTCTTTTATGTCATTACTTTTAAGCTCATCTTTCTTATGATTGGGATGTTCTTTTATATTACTCCTACTGTACGTTTTATGTTCATATGATGAGAGACCCTATTTTCTCTCATCAATACATTTTGGATGTTTTGAGTGGCGCTGTTTGGCTGCCGAATTTTCGTAAGAGATCTATCCTCTCTCTTTCTTTTTAAGTACACTCCTTTATGTCACTTCTTTTAATCTCCCCTTTGTTATTATGGGGGATGTTATTTTATATTCCTCTTTCTGTAAATTTTATTGTAATATGATGAGAGACCCTATTTTATCTCATCAATCCATTTTTGGATGTTTTAAGTCGTGCTGTTAGGCTTCCGAGTTTTCGTAAGGGATTTTTCATCTCACTTTTATTCCTGTGAGATTTATGCTACATTTGCCACAATTTACTTTGAGTGGTGAATGTACTGACAATTATTTTACTCATTGTGTAATATAATTTCATTTATGAGTATTTACATCAATTTTGTATTGTCCTTCTTTCACGGGGTGTATGTTTCGAAAGATACCCATGTCGGTAAGGGAACCTTTCACCCTCCTCTTTTAAAAGACTTCTTTTGTTATGTCTTTTAATTCACATAATATTATGTTGGGATATGTTCTTATATATCCATATTGATGTAAATTTCATTTCTAATTGATGAGATACCCTTTTTATCTCTCATCAACTCATTTTCTGAAATTTGTAGTGACGCCGTTAGGCTGTCAAATTTTTGCAAGGGAACTTCTTAACCCAATTTTGATTCTTTGGGATAAGCTTGTACTCCTTGAATATGTTGTTCAATGAATATGTGTGAATAACCTCTGATTGTTTTACACTTAATATCCACTTATATTTGGTGTATTATTTTTTCAGACATAATTATGTAGTTGATTTATCCTTAATCCAATGATACCGTCTTTGTATGGGACTTCATCTAAATCTCCTTTCATTGAGGCATATTTTGTTTTATACACAACCTTCTTTTATATGGTGTATAAACCCCTTTGACTTTTATGTTAATTCAAAAGGAATATTTTTTATACTAAGCGTTTACGAAACGACAAAAGGGAATGTTTTTGTCGTACGTATGCGGCGACAATGACTTCTCCGCTACCGTGACCATTATTTGAGTTTTATCTTCCTCTACAAGCCATACCTTCTTTTTAAAATAAAAGTAAATACCATGTTTTAATTTTCTTTTATTTTGGTATTGAAAATGGTTTTCATAATGTTTTTATATCAATGTGTTGTATTGATATCTTGTGATTTAAAGGTGGAAATGTTATGTTTCCTTTATGTATGTTTTATATGATACGATTATGTTGTGGTTCTTGGGCATTATTATGAAGACGGGTGGTTCCGTGATAAACTAAGGGCGGGTGAGCCCAATATAGCTCTCCAATGCATTGGGTAACGTGAAGGAGTGAAATGTTAAGGTTTCTCCGAAGAGATTTAGGGAATATACTATGATGGGTATTCCAAACGTAACAAAGAGGGTTACTCCCTACGTAAGAATGTTATGAATGCCTCAAGTAACCTTTATGTCTTATGATTTCTATGATTTATTCATTATTTTATGAGGTATGTTAAAGTGCTTATGTTTTATGGGTAAAGTATGATTTCATTCTTATGTATACATGTACTGATGTTTCCTTTCAATATTTTTATATCCCTTACTGGGCTTTTTATGCTCATCCCATGTTTTTGAAATGTTTTTCACAGGTAAAGGGAAGGGTACATGATATGATGATAGTGTCAAGGAAGTGTCAAGAAATAATCCATGTTTTATTTTAAATATGTTTCCGTTGATGGGAAAAATGAATATTATCTTTTATGTAACCACTTTGTTTAAATGTGGAATGTAATGCAAGTTTTATGATCTAATTCTCTAAAACTCTAAACATGAAAAGATCCTCAATGTGTAATCTTGTAATAACTCAAGATTATATAAGGTTTAAGGCTGGGGCCTTATATGTAATGGAAAAGAATGTTAGATCCATTAAGAAACACTAAATTAGATAAAAAATATGACAGAAATGTTATGATGAAAATCATTGACACAATATAGAATTTGATGTTAGTTATAAGGTTTTTCTATAAATATATTTGTGGAATAATAAAGTGAAAACTAATCCATAGTTATATTAGTAAATTCGAAATTATTGATCATATCATGACTGTAGCTTATCGCTTGGAGATTCCACTAAATGTCTATCAGTTTTACGATGTGTTTCATCTATCTCTAATTAGTATGTACATATCTGATCTATCACATGTAGAAAACTCAGAGGTCATATTGTTGGATCATGATATTTTTTATAAGGATCAACCAGTTGAGATTATGGATTGAACACAGAATGTTTTGTGAAATAATACTACTCATCTAGTCAATATTTTATAAATAAACTAATGGCTATAAGAAGCTACATGGTAACTTTAGGATGTAATGATGTATAATTATCCTCAGTGTTTGGTACCAAAGTGATGAATTTTGAGGGTCAAATTAATTTTATGGGGTGGGGTAGAATGTAACACCATGATATTTTGTGAAATATGTTTTTCAAATAATTTTAATATTTTAAATATTTTTAATTACCTGAACCATTGATTTTAGATTTCATTAGATGAAACACTGAGTTTAGTTTTTGTTACACATAATACTAATTTTATCTTTCAATAGAAGCAGTATTGTGTTTTCTTGTTGTTCCATGTACCAAAGAGATTAAATGAAAAATTCCATACCTTTAAAATATTATTATTTAACATGATAATTTCCACCTATACATTTGAATGTTGGGAATTAATAAGATTAAAAAAATTATGAAAATATATGGTTTATAAATTCATATATAATTAATTCATTGGTGAAAAATTAATATTAATTGTAATAAAAAACTATTTGAAAATAATGGATATATTTTTATTCAGCACTATTTTTATGAACATAAAATATTTTTACCTAAATAAATTAAAAAAAACGCATATGATGTATTATTTTATTGAAATATATATATTATATCTTCAATAAACTTTTTAACAATCATCTTATTTATTTTCCAGAAACGTGTAGGATGTGGACATTTCGGGATCATTTATTTTTCATGGAATTTATTAATAAGGACATGTAATGAGTCATTTACTATATCCTTTGTAAACACCCATTAAATTCATATCATTTTCGTTTTTCTCGATTTATAAATAATTTATAGGACTAAACTCGTACAGATCTAAGATCTTCTAGGTATTCTTTTCAACCAGTGTTCACTTATTTTACAATTAATTATAGAATATTTTTAAAAACATATTAGAAAAAGTAAACATCATTTTTTATATCATAGAATTAACATTATCTTAGTTTAATTTTTTTTATTTTTTTATGATAAATTTTTTGTTGAATAGTGAAAAATATGGGATTTTATTAGGAATTTTCATTTCTTTTAAATAATTTTGATTTCTTTTAAATATTTTAAAAAAAAAAATAATAATATTGTTTTAATAGCATAATTATTAAAAATATATATCTAATAATCCAATTTACGTCATTAGAATAAATTAAAATTTAATTTTGATTTAAAACCTTTTTAAACTTTTGAACATTTTCTCATTGGAAAACTGCTTTGTCAGCATGTCTGTGGGATTTGTTTTAAGATAAATTTTACCACATATGGGAATGTAATTTGGAAAATTTTATTCCATTTTTTAATTATAATAATTAATATTATCTAATAATTTCATATTAATTACTTAATATAACTATTATTAAAAAAATTAAAATTTATTTTCAGGGTTAAAGGTGAAAATGGGTTTACCTGAGGTAAAATAATTGTATAAGGGTTAAAATAACAATAATGTTTTCAAAACCATATTATATATCCCTATTTGGACTTTTATTCCATTTATTTTTTTGAAGGACCCATTTTTGAACTTCATTCATGTGAAAGTCATGGGTACACCTTTTCTTTTGAAAAATTACAATTATGTCACTCGCCTCACATATAAAGGAACACCCCCACTCCTCTCCTCTTAAAACGTAAAAAAACCATCTGTTATAAAACCCAACCAAATAACTTTATTAAATCTATCCTATCAAATTACGTTCATGATTTTGGTCATATGGAAAACCTGGGAAAGTTTTTTTGTGAAAACCAAGAAGGTTACATAAAAAAGAGGCAACATTCTTCCATGTAAATTTTTATTTTATTTATTCCTACACATTATTAAATTATTATTAAACCATTATGATATAATAAATTCAGTATCTTATATATAGTGATATTTTTTAATGTTAACTTCATTAATTGAAACCATCTCCAATACCATCAAATTGGATACGAAATCATCATTCATGTGTACAGTGGACTACCACCTCGCAAACCGATGTTATTCGTTTTCCATCACCACATCTTGTGGATGGATATAATGATAACTTTGATGTTAAAATAATATATATTTTAAATTATTATAAATATTTAATTATAATAATACATATATCTTCTTACCTTTTTATCCCTTTGAAAACAATAATGTTTCTCGTATGTACGGGGAACTACAACTTTGTGAACTGATGTGATGTGTTTTTTAATTTCCATTTTACTTGTATAGTAATAAGGATATATTATATAATTATATGTGATATTTTAAAAATTATTATACTTATTTAATAAATATATTTCATATATCTTCTTAATTACTATTCAATCGGGGGATAGGATAACATTGTTTGTGTGTATGGAGGACTACTTCCTCCTAAAGTAATGTGAATTTTTTTCACGTATTATTTATATAGAAGGTCATAAGGATAGTTTGTGATAAATATGAAAAAAATTATTCTAAATGATAATATATTTTTTCCATATTTATTTCATTCCGTTGAGATAATGGAAGAAACCTCCAAGTGTATGAATGAGCCACCATCTCCATGAATGATGTAATTCATTTTCAATCTCCAAATTTTATGGATCAATGTAAATAAATATATACTAAATCTATATGTTATTTATATCTTGGATAGAATTCTAAATACTATTCAACCATGATCAAAGTAATAGGATATAAAATAACAAATCAAAACATAGCTGAAATGCAAAGGATTTATTTCCCAAATTTTGATTTTAAAAAGAAATTGTTGAAAAATGGGTAATAAATGGTCACAAATAGATCATATATGGATTGATACATATTATAATGGTTAATTAATAGAATTATTATAAAATTATGTTGTTGACCTCACCTATTTTGATAATCCCAATTATGATTTCATATACTTTGATAATCTCAATCTAATATTTTTCTATATATCAATTCTTTCAATCTGTGCTCAAGATGATAATAATATTAAAATAATCTCTGAGATAGTTTAATCTTTGTTTACCCATGTTTATATAAGCTTTGAAGTAATTCGAATCCATTCGAATATGTTTTTTATAAAACAAATAATTATTAAGTCACTGGTATGCGTTTAGCTAGAGCTACCGGTACTCAGTATACCGATAGACTTAGTCTACCGATAGACAGAGTCACCAATACACTAAGGTCACCAATATGTACAGAGCTACCGACAAACAAACAGACCAGAGATATCGATAGACAGACGTCTACTGATAGAACCAGTTCACATATTTAGTCTACCGATACAGAACAGACGAGCTACCGATATGCATGTCTACGAGTAGTTACTGATAGACTACTGATGCAAAGAGATACCGATGGAGAGACAACTACCGATGGATCAAAATCTACCGATAACAGGAGCTACCGATGGAGAGACAGCTATCGATGGATCAAAATCTATCGATAAAAAGAGCTACCAATGGAACTAAAGTCACCGGTATATGAGCTACCGATACAAGTTCAATAGAGATATTGATGGAAGGTTTTGCGACACAAAGTCCACCGTGCACATCTACCAATAAAAGGCTACTAATTCTTGACCAACCAGTCAAACCCTATACACTTCATACTATTTACATATTTAGCTAATGGTTACATTTGATGGTTTTAATGAAGTTAATGATATTTAATGATTTCTGTTGCATGTCAGGGAACCGTACCTAGTACCCATGAAAAAAGCGATTATTCTTTTCTGCCAAAGCTGAAATCTATAAAGGGATGGAAATAGAATACTGGATAGATGTATGTATGTGACACGGAAGGCCCTAAGAAGACACATGAAGGGTGAAATAGACAAGAGCTGAACAACATTCAAATGTTGAGCATTTTTCACTAGTCTACATCCATACTCCAAGAATCCTGGACATACACGAAGAAACTTATTCTAGAGGAGAACACAATCTGCAACTTGAGTGAAGAACAACAACAAACATTTCATGAACTCAGGCTGTTAAGCTGGACCAAGAATCATAGAAGAAAACAACACTATGTTTTCTGAGAAAAACTAGAGAAGGACTCAGAAGCTTTTCTGTTAAACCAAACGAGTCCAGAGTTGCACTGTTAATCACTAAAAGCATTTCTAAACTCAATCATACTTCTCTTAGTGATTAATTCATTTACATTTTGAGCATTGTGTGTATCCTGTTTATTTTACACACACACTGTCTCCTAAGCTAAACTGGAGGATTCTTAAATCCTCACTCAAACTCCATAACTCTTTTGTTTCCCACTATGGATAGTGGTGGAGGTCGAGTAAGACCTGGACAGCTTTGATAGCTATGAGCTATTGTTTGTTTTCCCACGAAGAACTGTGGTAGAGGTCTTTATACCTGAACAGTAGTGTACTATTATTTATCCCCGATCCAGGGTGTGGATCAATTTATATAAATTGTTGAGAGGACTAAGTCTCGAATTGAGACTGAACCTCTTGGTTAACTTTGTTGTGCTTTTATTTTAAATCTATAAGTATTACATATATATTTTACATTCCACTTCTTATTACATTGAAATACAAAACTATTTTAATGATACATTGATAGTTAAATTAGCATGCGTTTATACTTATTGTAAACTAGTAAGTTTGTTTCAAAAGATAATTTAATCTTCAAATAATGTTAACTGAGACCTAATCAATCTTTGAGAAACTAATTGAGCCTTTACACTCTGTATAGATTCACTACAGTTTAACATTGTTTTTAAATTGGGGGATATTAAGAGAAATATTTTTAACATAATTTTTAATTGGTACTCAATTAACCCCCCTCTTGAGTATCCACTCCGACCAACATTTGGTATCAGAGGATTATTTTTGTTAAATATTTTTGAAATACTCTATTTTTTAACTGTGATTTTAGTTGCATCTTTTATGATCTTAAATTTCTGCTAGTTCTAAATTTTATCTTTTTAAAACTATTCTCTAAAATCTATCTATGGATAATAGACCATAGGTTTCTGCTACTAACCGGGCACCTTTCTTCAATGGTACAAACTATGCCCAGTGGAAACTGAAAATGAAAATTCATTTAGAAAGCATGGGTTTTGATATTTGGACTGCAATAGAATCTCAATATAAAATCCCAGAAACTGAAAGAACAACTTGGGATGAAACTACAAAGACTGCTTACAATAATAATTATAAAGCTATGAATGACCTTTACGGTGCTTTAGGAGATGATGACTTTAATAGAATTTCTGCTTGTAAAACTGATTATGAAATATGGGATACTTTGGGTGTTTCTCAAGAAGGAATGACCAAGGTTAAAGAAATGAGATTGAATACGTATACTATTAAATATGACAATTTTAAAATGAAAACTGATGAACCTATTTCTGATATATATCTCAGGTTTAATGAGATAGTCAATACAATGAGTTCACTTGGGAAATCTGTTCTAGCTAAGGAACAAATTATGAGGATACTGAGATGTCTGCCAAAACGATGGAGAGGCACCTCTGTTTGAATCAGAGAATCATGTGACATTGGAGAACTGCCAGTAAAAGAGATTATTGGTAAATTAATGATGTATGAGGAAGAAATCAAGGTGAATAAGGAGGAAGATGATGAACCTAAGAGAAAATCTGTAGATTTCAAGTCTACTGCATCTAAGGGTAAAGACAAAGAGAAAATTCAAATACCTACTGAGAGTTCAACCAGTGATGATTCTGATTCCGATAGTGATGCTGAGATGGATTAGATATCCAGGAGATTCATGACGTTTTATAGGAAGAAGAAATTCTTCAAGAAATCTAACTATAATGGAATGTATGACAACAAGGGAAACAAGAAAAAGTATTGGAAGAAAGCTGACAAGGATAATGAAATAGTCTGCTATGAGTGTAAAATGAAAGGACACATCAAGGATGATTGTCCAAAATTAAAAGTCAAAAAGAAATATGACTATAATTACAAGAAGTACAGGAAAACTATAAAGGCTACGTGGAGTGCATCTGAAGATAGGACAGGTGAATCTGAAGATTCCGATTCTGAGAAGAATCATGCCAACATGTGATTTATGACCAATACCTCTAAGGTACATGTTTCCCCTATACTAAATGATTATTATTCTAAAAATAATAGTGACTCATACAATGATGAAAATATGTCTACAGATAACCTACTTGAATACTATAATATGCTGGAAGAGACATGCAATGAACTTAAAGACAAATACAAATCATTAAAAAAACAGCATGCTCTCACTACTACTATTAAAATCGAACTTACTATTGAAAATGAGAAAAATGCTCATCTGTTAAAGGAAAATACAGAAATGAAATGTCAAATAAGAAACATAGAAAAGACTTATAGAAGTTTAAAAATGGAAAGGATACACTAACTAAAATGTTAGGTAAACAAGTTTCACCTAAATACACTATTGGTTTGGGATACCAACCTGGACAGAGACAGTTCAGTAAAACTCGATTTATTCCAAAGTCTGGACAAAATTCTGCATATTCTAGTTCTGGAAATCTATATGCTTCAACTAGTTATTCATATGTTTATAGGTCAAATAATGTGTATCATTCAAAATCTTTTGATTTTGTAAATTATATGAGACCGATAAGAAAAATATGGGTACCTAAAGCTTTGATTGCTACCCTTTCTGAAACCAAGATGATCTGGGTACCAAAATCATTTCCTATCAAAATCTGTTTTGTAGGAAACTTGTTTGAAGAGTTATCACAAGAATGTATGGTACTTGGACAGTGGATTCTCAAGACATATTTCTATAGATTATTCAAGTTTAAAAAGTTTAATAAAGGTTGATGGAGGTTGTGTTACCTTTGGTGATAATTCTAAAGGAAAGATCGTCGGCCTAGGCCAGATTGGTAACTCTAATTCAGTTTTAATTTCTAAAGTTTTATTTGTTGATGGACTTAAGTATAACCTGTTAAGTATTTCTAAATTTTTTCATGATGGATTTAATTTGAAATTTGAAACTGATTCTTGTAATGTTTTTAATTCTGAAAATGTTTTAGTATTTTCTACTTTATGAAATGCAAATGTTTATGCAGTTGATTTAAATTCTTTAGTTAAGAAAAATGTTACTTGTTTAAATGCTTTTCATAAAGAGTCTTGGATTTTCCATGGAAGATTTGGACACTAAAATATCTATTCACTTAGAAAATTAACTAGGAATAACTTTGTTAGAGACCTACCTAAACTTGAATTCCCAAATGACAAAGTTTGTAATCCCTGTCAAAAGGGAAAGCAACATAAAGTTTCTTTTAAATCGATGAAAGAGTATTCAAATTCTCAACCTCTCGAGCTGGTTCACGTGTACTTGTTTGGTCCTTCAAGAGTTTCTTGTTTAAATGGGAAGCATTATGTTTATATTTTAGTAGATGACTTTTCTAGATATACTTGGGTATACTTCTTAGCTCACAAAATTGAAGCTTTTTCTTACTTTGTTAAATACTCCAAATCTGTAGAAAATCTTAGTGGACTTAAGATTAAAACCCTGAGAAGTGATCATGGTCGTGAGTTTGAAAATCAAGAGTTTGAATCTTACTTCTCACACAATGGCTATAGTCACAACTTTTATGCTCCTTGAATGCCCTATTAGAATGGTGTAGTAGAAAGAAGGAATAGAACCCTTCAAGAAATAGGTAGAACCATGCTTAATTAATATGACCTGCCTATTTACTTTTGGGATGAATCTGTGAATATAGCTTGT
Source organism: Viscum album (assembly GCA_963277665.1). Taxonomy (NCBI): domain Eukaryota; kingdom Viridiplantae; phylum Streptophyta; class Magnoliopsida; order Santalales; family Viscaceae; genus Viscum; species Viscum album. The sequence goes on along the minus strand of OY728127.1, from coordinate 1,145,858,715 downwards.
TATATCATTAATAGAGTCTTAATTAGACCAGTTCTTAAGAAGACCCCTTATGAGTTGTGGAATAATAGAAAACCTAAAGTTAGTTACCTTAGAGTCTTTTTCTGCAATGTTTTTATTCTTAATACAAAGGATAATCTGGACTAGTTTTCTTCTAAGAGTGATGAAAGAATTTTTCTTGGTTATTCCTTAACTAGAAAAGCCTATAGAGTCTTTAATAAGAGAACCAAATGTGTGGAAGAATCTTTTCACATCATGTTTGATGAAACTGATCCACATGAACCTAAAACCTCTCTTGAAAATCTTGAGGAAGATTTGAGTGTTTTGGACCTTAATGATGAATCTAAAGAACCTGCTGTAAAAACATCCAGTTCTGGACATATTTCAGAATCTGTTGCTATGGAACCCAAATCTATAGATGAACCTGAAATTTCTAGTCCTACCTTTACTAGATCAACATGGATTCTAAAGAATCATCCTTTGGATGTTGTTGTTAGTAATCTTGATAGAGGGACACAGTCTAGAGTTTCTCTAAGAAATTAGGTTGAACACTAAGCCTTTCTTTCACATCTAGAACCTAAAAATATCAATGATGCTATTAATGATGAATTTTGGGTAATGGATATGCAAGAAGAGTTAAATCAATTTGAAAGAAACAAAGTCTAGAAATTAGTTGACAGACCTAAGGACACTTTAACAATAGGCACAAAATGGGATTTTAGAAGCAAAGTTGATGATTCTAGAAACATAGTTAGAAACAAAGATATACTAGTAGCACAAGGATATAGTCATGAAGAAGGTATAGACTATGAGGAAACCTTTTCACCTGTAGCCAGATTAGAAGCCATTAAGATCTTACTTGCATATGTTGCTCATCTAAATTTCATGTTATATCAAATGGATGTCAAAAGTGCTTTTCTAAATGGTTTTATTGTTGAATATTTTTTTATTGAACAACCACCTGGATTTAATAATCCTCATTTTCCAAATCATGTTTTTAAACTTTCTAAAGCTTTATATGGTTTAAAACAAGCTCCAAGAGCTTGGTATGATAGACATAGTAATTTTCTTATTTCAAAATTTTTTACTAAAGTGATTGTTGATCCAAATATTTTTATTAAAATAATTTCTAAAGATGTTTTAATATTTCAAATATATGATGATGATATTATTTTTGGATCTTCTAAACATTCTTTATGTACTAATTTTTCAAAGAGTATGAAAAATGAATTTGAAATGAGTTTAGTGGGAGAAATTAAATTTTTTATTGGATTTCAAGTGTTTCAAAATTAAAATGGTATTGTTATGAATCAAAGTAAATATAAAAAGGATATTTTAAAACGTTTTGGTTTGGAAATTATTAAGGAAAGTGAAACTCCTATAAGTACTGTTAGTAAATTGGATGCAGATGGAGCTGGGAAACCAGTGGATCAAACCAATTACAGAGGTATGATTGGAAGTTTACTTTACCTTACTTTTAGACTACCAGATATTATTTTTAGTGTGTGTATGTGTGAAAGATTTCAAGATAATCCAAAATAATCTAATTTACTTGTTGTTAAAAAAAATTTAAGTATCTTAAACATACTATAAACTTTTGTTTGTTTTACCCAAAAGGACAACCCTTTGAGTTAATGAGTTATTCAGATGCTGATTTTGTTGGTTGCAAGTTGGATAGAAAAAGCACTTCAGGAACATGTCATTTATTTGGAAATTACTTAGTCTCTTGGTGTTGTATGAAGCATAACTCTGTAGCATTTTCCACCACCGAAGTAGAGTACGTTGCTACTGGTAGTTGCTGTGCACAAATTCTGTGGATGAAAGACACTCTTATGGAGTATGGATATGACTTTAGGCACGTGTCAATCAACTGTGACAATACTAGTGCAATAAATATCTCGAAGAACACTGTGTCTCACTCTAGGACCAAACACATTGATGTAAGGCACCATTTCTTGAGAGATCATTACCAAAAGGGTTATATTAATCTTGAGTTTATAGGCACTGAACATCAATTAGCTGACATCTTCACTAAACCTTTGAGTTCAGAAAGGTTAAGTTACATTAGACATGAGTTAGGTATGTTTAACCTTGATCGGTAGCTAACGTCACCGATGTAAAATTCTCACCAATGTAAAATTCTCACCGATGTGATGTTCTCACCGATGTGAAGTTCTCACCGATGTGAATTTCTCACCGATGTGAGGTTCTCACCAATGTGAAGTTCTCACCTATATAAACTTATCACTGATAGGAATCCTCACCGATATAAATTCTCACTGATGTGTGCAATGTTTTAAAACTTCTGTCTGCCGCCAGAATCTGAATCTCTTTTACTTTATTTTGTTTATTTATTTTATGATTCTTAATGATAAAAATAAAGTCAGAGCTACTTCTAAATCCACCGAGCCCCAAACCTTAACCCTTGAACCTTAAGTCATGAATCCTTAGAGAACCCTAAATTCTTTGAACCAGTAATGGAAAAAACCAAACTTCCTACCATCCGAGAAGACTATGTTGAGCCGAAAAAAAAGAAGCAGAGGACCGAGCAAGAAGAAAGTGGTAGTGGAAGTGTTTCTAGAACTAGGTCTGGGAGACGACCAGTGAATCCTCATCTACAAAACTGAGTTATTGGGATTGAAAAGGAACTGTGTATAGAATGTCTACTACCTAGCAGGTCTTTAGTGCTCGAAGTTCTTGAATATCAAAAATGTGTGGAGTGTTTTTCGAACAACAATGGTCCTTAATTTCCAAAATTAGTGAAACAGTTTTAAGATTTTGTAACCTTTGAAGAATCGGAGAATGAAAATCGAGTAACCTCTTTTGTGAATGGAAAGGAGATGTCGTTTTCATCTGTTGAATGGGATCAGTGCTTGAAATTTCCACATGGAGGAGTATCTGGATATGTCGCGAGAGCCATTCCACCTACCAGTGACATTTTCGATTATGCGACTGCTTTGGAAGAGCTAACTGATGATGGAAGTCAAAGAAAAGTAGTTGCTGTAGAAATGGATGGAGAGAACAGATTGATGTTCAAATTTGTTCATCATGTCCTGATACCGAGGAGAGGAGACTTTTCCAATTTGAGATATCAGGATATCTATCTCCTGCACCTCTAAAGACATTGTGTAAAGGTTAATTTTTTCAGATTGCTGATGCATCAGATGGAAGATATGACAAGGCCGAAATCAAATACAAATGCCCTATTTTTTTCTAAGTTGATCTCTGTGATGGTCAAGGTAAAAGGGGTTGTTAGGTCTCAAGATGGGACAGTGGTAGTGAAGAATAATTTCTATATCACAACTACAGTTTTTAAGGACATGAAAATAAATTGGAACCCTTGGAGAGGAGAATGGGTCAATGATGACCAGAGGGTGTATGACAAGTTTAATCCTGTGGATCATCCTTCATGACCAAAGGATATGAGGGATCCAGGTCTGGGACCTAATGAAGAGGAACCAAAATAAAGTGATGATTCAGAAGAGTAAGAGTCCTCTACGGATGAAGGAGGAGACCCTAACTTGCCTCCTAGCCCAGCTCCTGAAAATCCAGATCAACATAAATCAGATAGTGAAGAAGCAGCTTTAGAGGCTGTTGAAGTGGCTGCTGTAGAAAATGAAGAAGTTGTTCATGACAGTGAATCATCTCTGTTAGCTGATTTGTGCCTGATTCTAGTGATTGGACAAACTTTAGTACCTACTGAGGAAGCAAATGAAGTTGACATACCCTTGCCTAATCCAGAAGACCCTCCTGCTGCTGTAGTGATGGAAATGATAGTGGAAGATTCTCCTCAAGATGAAAGACATGCTGAATGCTGCTGAGCATGATGCTGAGAATGTTGTTATCCTAATTGAGGATACACCCATTGAGGGGGAGAATCAATCTATGTTTGGAAGTGTTACAGTGTTTGTTGGTTTTAATGATTGGGCTGAAAACCCTAGTTTTGTAGTCTGTGGTTTAGACTATCCGGATTCAGATAATGAAGCATCTCTAAATAGACCAAAAATTATTTATGATGTTGAATTTGAATTATTGCATGAAGATGTGGTCAGAATACATGACCTAGATAAGATGAATAAAAACCTTAAGGAATGTTTTATGGAAGAGGTAACGAAAATGGAAGTTTCTATGGTATCTTCAATTCAATCAGTTATGACTGACTTTCTAGTCAGTTTTGCCGTTGAAAGAGCATCTATAGTAGTTGCACCTGCTGATTTGGTTACCAAGGATGATATTGATGCCTTAAGGGATGAGATGAAAGAATCTTTTAGTGCCTCAGATGCTGAGATGAAGCAGAGTTTTTCTGAAGAAATGATTGTGTTGGAAAGATCTTTTGAACTATCTCTTTCCTGTAATTTATCAACATTTATGGGAGAAATATTTGATGAAGTTAAAGACTTCCAGTCTCAAGTTTCTAGACTTCAAGCAGATCTTGAAGCTCTAAAGGAATCTGTTGTTTCATTAGACTCTTACATGATCTCAAAATCCCAAGCAGATAAGGACTTAGCTTATGTGAAGAGTGTTGTAAGCCAGATGGTTTTAGTAATTGAAGGTTTCAGAACTTCAATGAAAGATCATATTAAAATCCATGATTCCCAAGTTCAAAATATTATCAGTGGATTGACCTAAAGCTTCAAAGATATTATATCTTTCTCTGTTGGTTCTCTTTCATCTAAACATTTGATGGATTTGAATCAGTTTTGAGCTACGATGAAAGAGGAGTTTGGTTCTGCCTCAACCAATGGCTCTGTGGACTCATCTAAACTAAGCATATTTGTTCTCTCTACCAGAGATTCAGCCAGAGAAATTATTAAGATAGTCCAAGACTACATGAGAGAATCCTTTGCCTCTCAAAAAGAATTGAAAGAAAAGGTGGACTCCTATTTCTCCAATATTTACACAAAGACCGAAATGACCTGTCATTTCATGCTTCTGATTGAGAATATAAAACTGCCTCCTGTAAATCAAGCCTTCAGAGAGAAAGTTAGAAAGCTAAGAGAATTGACTCCATCATTGGACAAGTTTATGGAGAACAAGGATGACTTCATATCCACTATAGATAGAGGAGGAGGTGTAACACCCCAATATTTCATAGTGTGTTATTTCATCAAAATAATTCAATAACTTGCACTACACGCAACACCGAGTTCTAGAACACCATGACTGACCAAACAAGCCATTCAAAAGAGGTTATGAATAGTATTAACTAAATTTTAAACGTTATATAATCCTTATAATTTTAGAATCCATATAATGAGTTTCTTAGAAATAATTTAAGAACAAATTCATTTTTTTGCACTTTTACCAATTTTAATAGTGAACCCTTTTTAAATTCAATATTTAAAACTTTTTTATATTCAATTTGACTAAATAAATTTACTTTTTAGAATGGGGTAATCAAAAATTTACAATGAAACATCCCAAGCTTCCATGGTACGCTTTCATTTGAATAATACAGTAGTGTGTGTTGTACGCAACTTCGAGTTCTAACACACACCACAACCAATCAAACTAGCCGTTATGAATAGTAATACATAATTTTTAAAATTTTAAAATTTTTATCTCTCAAAATGGACTCAATTTTTGGATTCAGAGTATTGAATTTAGCCTAAGGTAAAATTTTGGTACTTTCCGGATAACTTTAATATTTTGATGAATAGTGAAAATTACTAAACATTTAATTATAAAAAACTTTTTTAATCAAAATAATTAATAGTGATAAATTATGAATTTTAGTGGTTTTAAAGTATATTTAGAATATATTTTTACCATTTAATACAATTTTGGTCATTGGACATAATTTCAAAATTAAACCTGACATAAAAAAGTATCAATCTTTTGATAGTTATTATATCTTAAAAACACGCTTTTTGTTTTGACAACGGGAATTAATTTTAAATTAATTTCTGCCACTTCTGTCTTTTGAATATGGAAAAATGGATTCCATATTTGGAATCAAGATTTCCAAATTGTGTAAATAGGTAACTTTTATTTTTAGACATTTTGAATAATTACTTCGGTAAATAATTTATTTACCATGGTTAAAGAGTAAATCCGGTAAATAAGGGTTAAAAAATAGTATAATAAAACTAAATTACCCTAAAATGTATCCTAACTTTATTGGTGGATAAATTTCCGACCATGGGAATATTTGGGTCGATTTTAGGACCTCATTGAGCCACTTGTATGTGATAGGGACACTTTATTTTAATTAAGTTAAAATAAATACAAAAATGTCATAAGCATATATCTTTTAGAAAAACAATTTTTACATAGGTTTATATATGTTTTATTTTCTACTATAAATAGTCATTATAATGATAAAAAGATTTCCTACATAATGGTATTTTATTTATAATTTTTAGACAGTATATAATTTAATTTATTTATGACACAATGGTGATGCAGTAATTACATAATTAATGAAAAATTAGAATAATTGATATTATAAATACCCAAATAAATGTAATTTGAGACTTTTTATAAATAAAAATAATTTTCTAGGATAATATGACATGTTAGTATTTATTTAATTAACGTTTTTCGAAGTAATCATTCTGTTATGATTTTAAAAAAAATCAATTATTCAATAGTGTCAAAATTGACATAAAAGAGTTTTTTTTTAAAATATTATATTATTAATTGATATTAAATTCATAAAAACCTAATGTTCGGCCAAGAGACTTATATAATGATAGGTATATCATTAATGGACCACTTGGGGGTCTCTTGGATGTATATAGTAAGTTTATTAACCATATAATATAAAAATACAAAGAGACATTGTAAAAGTGAAACTAATTAACTAAGAGTTAATACTTAAAGATAAGGTTAATATAACAACCCAAACCTGTCTAAATTATATTTGTTGAGTGTTTTTCGACCCATCCCCACCTGAAACTTTAAATAAGACACTTTAGAGCCATTATAAACCGAATATGTATTTATTATAAATTAATACTTTAAGTTTTTCCTAAAGAGCCCCTCCTCCCCCTTATAAAAGGACCCAACTTCTAACCAATTCATCACACCTACAAAGCCTTTTGGTTTAGAAAAACCATGCCAAAATACTCTCTCAACTTCCCTCAATTCAACATAGAGGCCTTATTTTGATCATAAATCCAACCTATGGATCCCTTTTGATCAAATCAAAATGACGAACCCGAAGAAGAGGTAATATTTTCACCACCCCCTTTCAAGTTTCTTTCTTCTTCAAATTGTTATTTCTTTGTTATTTATATTCTAAAATAATAAATCTAGTATATCCTATATACTGTGATGTTATAATAAACATTTTACAACCATATTCAGTATTTTATCCATCCTTTGAATGACATGTCAACTTACGTGCGTACGTACGCCTTACCGTCTACACGTCGTGGTGTAATTGTTATTCAATACATTATTATTTGGATGGGTATAATAATGATGTGTATTTGATATAAATAATAAATATAACCTTATAAGGATTCTTTATATATGATATACCATCCAATTATATATTATTTTGATATCAAAAGAATGATATTTTCGCTCGTGCGTACGTACGGATTACCGTCTCCACGATGCGATGAGATTCATTTTCATTATCACCATTCATCGACGATTATAAAAATATATATTACTAATAAGTATGTAATATATGAAATAATAATAATACTGGAGATATATATATTTATATATATAATTATTTATGTACTTACATATATCTTATTCGCTTACTTCCGTTCAATACTATATGAAAACAGAAACAATGTTTATGCGTACGTACGGACAACTATCTCCATAAATGGTGTTTTCCATTTCATATATATGTCTATTATACATATTTATATTCTAAATATATATGAAATATTTATCATGTTTTATATTCTGGAAGTATTTAAATAATGATCTACGTGATACAACCAAGAGTAACATGTTAAAACATGTACGATAAAGAAAGTGATTATTACCCGAAATGTTAACTTAACATTGAAATTATTATTAAATGGGTAATATAAAGTCATAAATGAATCATGTATGATATCATAATGGTTCTGGTATAATTTAATAACATACTAGAATCTTCATAAAGGAGCTTAAACAGACCCCTGACCAAAGGAAAGTGCAAGGTAAGGGGTTTTCATCTCACTCTTTATTCCCGTGAGATTCATGCGATATTGCCACTATTACATTTTGTGTGGTGTATGTACTACCCATAATTGTATTCTTTGTGTAATACACTTTAATTTATTTGTATTTATATATTCATTGTATGATACCTCTTTCATGGGTTGTATGTTTCGTAAGTTACCAAATTGGTAAGGGTTAATTCCTCAATCTCATCATTATCCGAGATTGTTTATGTGTAAGTATTTACTAGGAAATTTTTATCATCCATGTCCATTTTTCATAAAATTTATTTCAAAATGAAGATTTTAAGGATTTTGACAGGTAATCTTTATCAAGATCATAATTTCAAATGTTTAAAAGATTTATCTTTCTAAATATTTTTAATTAATGTCCATGTTTTCAAAATGATTTTAATGATTTATTTATATGGACATGAATGTTTTGAAATGATAATTATTTCCAAATGTTTCAAAGTTGTATGGGACACTTTTATTCAAAAATCTCTTTTAAAATTACTTCCTTTATAAATGTGTGACTTTTAAATGATTTTACAAAAAGGATATTTCTCTCAAAAAATTTTAGTCATCATTTACATCTATGTCAACATCCTTTGTTGGATTTTAAGCTCATTTAAAGTTGAATTATTATAAAAAACTTCCATTGAAGTTTTTGTGATATGTTTGACTGTGGATGTGTTATTTTTATACCATTCATGGTTTATGGAGAAAGTATTGACATTTCGTATGTTATTTTTAATACGAATTTTTATGTTATGTTAAAACCTATTCATATGAGGAATGCATTGAACATAGTAAGTGATGGGTGGAGCCCACTATAGCTCCTCGATGCATCGGTAGGTCTCATGATACAAACTAGTTTCTTGGCAAGAGGCCTTGACAAAATATTATTTTTAGTCTTGGCACGAGGCCTTAGCTACATGGTTATGATAGTTTTGAATTATGCGTTCCATCAATATGAAAGTTGTTAGTGATATTTCATGTGATTATTCTATTAGTAGAATATCCATGTGAATAAGTAAATGGAATTATTTCATTTTATTTCTACCATATTATGCTGAAGTTCAAGTTTAAAAGGATTTTGTTTTAGTTTTATACATTTCCTTAAATGTTTATGCTTATTTTTGAAAGTTTCCGCAGTATTTCTTACCCTTACTGAGCATTTGAGCTCACCCCTTTCTATGTTTTAGTTTTCCCTGGATTACAAGAAGTGTAATGTGATTGATATGCGGGGTTAAGACAATGGAATAATGGCGTTCAAAAAGATTATTTATGTTGTTTTTTACGTCTTAAAGTGAAAATGTAACATTCATGTATGTGATCTATTTTTCCAAGACTGCTACACTGATTGGTCCTTCGGGACTCGATTCCTTGTAATCATGCCAATGTATTAAAATGATGCACCAACTCTGGGTAAATGGGGTCAGGGCATTACAGTTGGTATCATAGGAAGTTTATAAATAACCATGGAAACTAGATTTAGATAAACTCTGATTAGAGAACATATCCCTAAGATAGACTTTGAGGATTAGTATAGAAGAACATTCTAGAATTTTGGTATTGTAGAGATTTTGTGAGTTTTCTGAGCAATACATCCCTGTCTGGATACGAGTAGGTAGAGGTGGCTTTGGCACAGATGTACCATGGGGTAAAACCCAAAAACACCGCTTTGATCTAGACTCGAACGGGAACTGGTGCAGGACAACGAGCCTTGCTGCACTCTTAGTTACGACACTCCTGGGGGATATGCTTAGGATAATTCTCATTTTCTTTACAAACCATTATGAAGGGATCATGAGTATGTACTTATTCAAAGAAAACATTTTTATGATTATGGATTATATCCATAAACTGTTCAATTTTTGTTACGTATTTTACATGTTTGGTAATTATTCATTACAATTCATAAACTGAACTATTTTATGCTATTGTATAGAAATGGCACCCATTAGAAGGAATGTGAACTCTCATAATACGTATGATCAAAATAGTAAGAAGGATCATATCTTTCGTGGTCCTAAGCTATAATTTAGAAGGGAAATAGTCTCCCACGTATTATCATCATATAATGAAATAGTATCATGTGTTGATAAGATGAGTAAATAATTCTCGGATTCCTATAGCTTTGAAGGGAATCTATAGAAGAAAAGTATGGTTGAGAGAAGGATAGATAAAGGGAAGAAGGTAAAGAAGGGTTTTTCCCATATGTGATAACTATGGAAAGAATCACCTTAAAAAATGCTTGAAGGGAATGGGAGAATGTTATAAGTGTGGAGAAAAAGGACACCAAGTATGTGACAGCAAGTGTAAGAAAAAGGTTTCAAATGTACAATGCTTCATCTGCAAGGATTTTGGACACTACGCGAACCAATGTCCCAGTCATCAGAATATGCCGCAAATGATGCTATTGGATAATAATCAAGTTGTGATACTACCACAGATGAAGAAGAATGACTAGTGTTCTTTTTTTGTTATTTTAGAATTATTTCATTTAATTGTTGTATCAATGATGTTCTGGAAATAAATAAGGATTGTACTACAGTACTGTTTAATTAAGGATTTGAGATTTTCTGGTACTAAGAAAATTGACTCTACAACGAGTTAAATTTTTTGGAAATTACACGGTTGAAGGAAAGATAAACCTTAATATTATCCTAATATTGAGGTACTGATTTTGGAATAAGAGATGGTTGATTTTGGTAATTTAGGATGTTGCGGTGTTGTAAAATAATATATGAGGAAGGCATTCACATGTTATTACCTGGAAAAAAGGATCCTCATTATGTTTAACTTCCTTGTAAATTTTGGACTGTGTGTTTGGATAATAGTATTTTGGATAAGTCTAATGTTTGGAATGGATTAAGTATGAAAGGTTATTTTTTTGATTTTTATAAAAGGATAACACGCAGACCATGTGACGACCCATCGTGTCGGACAAGGCTGTGGGAATCGAACCCACAACCATATTGCAATTGGGATTTATTGCCTACCATTATTCTACATGAAGTTCCTGGATAGTATAATGTAGTTTCTTTACATAAAGGGTCTGATATGTGAATTATAAATTCATTATATTTGGAACCCTATACGATTAGGATAAATAGAGTAGTTTTTGAGTTGCATTATGTTTTGGTGTGAAAGATGAGTTTGTGGTAGAAATTTATTAATGGATAAAACTCTAATTATAAAGTAAGCATATCTCCTTATGATGTTAGCCAATCCCATAAATAAATTACTCACCATTATGAAAAGGAATATAGAACAAAAATGTTTTCCTAGATGGTACCTTAGATCATCTCTAATTTATGGATTTGGGATTGTTTTCCTTTTCATAGCCATGTTCTCTACCACTCTCCATCAGATAATTGATGGTTAGATTTCTCTTCCATATCCATTTTTTCCTACATGGAACCCTAGTATGTGTTATTTTCGGTAATCTTCATACTTTCTACTCTTTATTTTAAATAGAGGCCCCATTAATTCATTTTTCAATGTGGGATTTCATCAATGATATTTTGAAAAATGAAAACTGTGTTATCCTAATACCTTCTGTTTTGTTGAGCCGATGGTATTTTAAATCATCATAGATTGATGAATTTAAGGCCCTCAATATTACACTTGTTTTTGATTGATGACCTCAATCACTACCTATAAATATTTACATTTTTTTCCAATTATATGTCTCTAATTTCCAACAATGTTCTCCGAATAGAGATCACAATTTGGTGGTGACCCCTTTCATTTCTCTTTTCCTCTTATTAAGAAAAAATTTTATTAACCCAATTTCTGATGTGGGTTTTCCCACAAATATATTTTCTATATTCAACCTTTTATTTTCGAAGAACAATTTCAAATTGTGAGGACGGAATTTATTGAAGGAGGGGAGAATGTAACACCCCAAGATTTCATAGTGTGTTATTTCTTCAAAATAATTCAATAACTTGCACTACACACAACACCGAGTTCAACCACACCATGACTTACCAAACAAGCCGCTAAAAAGAGGTTATGAATATTATTAACTAAATTTTAAACTTTATATGATCCTTATAATTTTAGAATCCATATTATGGGTTTCTTAGACATAATGTAAGAACAAATGCATTTTTTGCACTTTTACCAATTTTAAATGCAACCCTTTTTAAATCCAATATTTTAAACTTTTTTATATTCAATTTGACTAAATAAATTTACTTTTTAGAATGGGGACATCAAAAATTAACAATGAAACATCCAATTCTTCCATGGTATGCTTTCCTTTGAATAATACAGTAGTGTGTGTTGTACGCAACTTCGAGTTCTAACACACACCACAACCAATCAAACTAGCTGTTATGAATAGTAAAACCTACTTTTTAAAATTTTAGAAATTTTATCTCTCAAAATGGACTTCATTTATGGATTCAATGTATCAAATTTAGCCTAAGGTGAAATTTTGGTACTTTTCGGATAACTTTAATATTTTGATGCATAGTGAAAATTGCGAAATTTTTAATTAAAAACAACTTTTTTAATAAAAATAATTAATAGTGATAAATTATGAATTTGAGTGGTTTTAATAATATTTTGAATATATTTTTACCATTTAATACAATGTTTTTCATTTTACATAATTTCACAATTAAACCAGACATAAACAAGTATCAATCTTTTCATAGATATTGTATCTTAAAAACACGCTTTTTGTTTTGACAGCGGGAATTAATTTTAAATTAATTTCGGCCACTTCTGTGTTTTGAATTTGGAAAAATTGATTCCATATTTGGGATCAGGATTTCCAAATTGTGTAAATAGGTAACTTTTATTTTTAGACATTTTGAATAATTACATTGGTCAATATTTTATTTACCATGGTCAAAGGGTAAATCTGGTAAATAAGGGTTAAAAATAATATTATAATAATACTAAATTACCCTAAAACGTGTCCTAACTTTATTAGTGGATACATGTCAGACCATGGGAATCTGTGGGTCGATTTTTTTACCCCATGGAGCCACTTGTAGGTGATTGGGACACTTTATTTTAATTAAGTTAAAATAAATACAAAAATGACATAAGAATATATCTTTTAGAAAAAAAAATTTTACATAGTGTCATATATTTTTTATTTTCTACTATAAATAATAATTAGAAACATAAAATTATTTTCTACATAATGGTATTTTATTTATAATTTTTAGATAGTATATAATTTAATTTATTTATGACACAATGGTGATGCAGTAATTACCTAATTAATGAAACATTAGAATAATTGATATTATAAATTCCCAAATAAATGTAATTTGAGACTTTTTATAAATAAAAATACTTTTCTAGCATAGCATGACATATTAGGATTGATTTAACTAACTTTTTTCCAAGTAATCATTCTGTTATGATTTTTACAAAAATCAATTATTGAATAGTGTCAACATTGACATAAAAGAGTTTTTAAAAAAAATATTATATTAATAACTGATATTAAATTACTAAAAATCTATGGTTCGGCCAAGAGACTTATATAATGATAGTTCTATATTTAATTGACCACTTGGGGGTCCCTTGGATGTATATAGTAAGTTTATTAACCATATAATATAAAGATACAAAGAGACATTGTAAAATTGAAACTAATTAACTAAGAGTTAATACTTAAAGATAAGGTAAATATAATGACCCAAACCGGTCTAAATTCTATTGGTTGACTGGTTTTCGACCCATACCTACCTTAAACTTTAAATAATCCACTTTGGAGCCATTATTAACCTAATATAAATTTATTATAAATTAATACTTGAAGTTTTTCCTAAAGAGCCCCTCCTACCCCTTATAAACGGACCCAACTTCTAACCAATTCATCACACCTTAAAAGCCTTTTGGTTCAAAAAAAACCCGAACAAAATACTCTCTCAACTTCCCTCAATTCAACATAGAGGCCTTAGTTTGATCAAATATCCAACCTAAGGAGCCCTTTTGATCAAATAAAAAGGAAGAACCCGAAGAAGAGGTAATGGTTTCACCACCCTCTTTCAAGTTCCTTTCTTCTTCAAATTCTTCGTTCTTTGATATTTCTATTCTAAAATAAAAAACTACAGTGTCTCCTATATAATTTGATGTTATTATAAATATGGTACAACCATATTCAGTATTATATAAATCCTTTGAATGCCATTTCACTATACGTGTGTACGTACGGCTTACCGTCTCCACGTCGTGGTGTAATTGTTATTCAATACATTATTATTTTGATTGGTATAAAAATGATGTGTATTTTATGTAAATAATAAATATAAAATTATAATTATTCTGTATATATGATATAACATACAATTATATATTATTTTAATATAGAAAGAATGATATTTTCGCTCGTGCATACGTACGGATTACCGTCTCCACGATGCGTTGAGATTCATTTCCAAGTTCACCATTCATCGACGATTATAAAAATATATATTACTAATAAGTATTTAATATATGACATAATAGTACTACTGGATATATATATTTATATATATAAGGATTTATGTACTTACATATATCTTATTCACTAACTTTCGTTCAATAATATATGAAAACAGAAATAGCGTTTATGCGTACGTACGGACTACCGTCTCCAAAAATGGTGTTTTCCATTTCATATATATGTCTATTATACATATATATATTATAAATATATATGACATATTTATCATTTTTATATTATTTAAGTGTTTAAATCATGATCTAAGTGATACAACCAAGAGTAACAAGTTAAAACACGTACGATAAAGAAAGTGATTATTACCCGAAATGTTAACTTAACATGGAAATTATTATTAAATGGGTAATATAAAGTCATAAATGAATCATGTATGATATCATAAATATTAATATGCTTTTGGTATAATTTAATAACATACTAAGATCTTCGTACAGGAGGTTAAACGTACCCTCGACTAAAGGAAAGTGCAAGGTAAGGGGTTTTCATCTCACTCCTTATTCCCGTGAGATTCATGCCATATTGCCACTATTACCTTTTGTGTGGTGTATGTACTTCCCATAATTGTATTATTTGTGTAATACACATTAATTTATGTGTATTTACATATTCATTGTATGATACCTCTTTCATGGGTTGTATGTTTCGTAAGTTACCAAATTGGTAAGGGTTAATTCCTCAATCTCATCATTATCCGAGATTGTTTATGTGTAAGTATTTACTATGACATTTTTATCATCCGTGTCCATTTTTCATAAAAATGATTTAAAAATGAAGATTTTAAGGATTTTGAAAGGTACTCTTTATCAAGATCATCATTTCAAATTTTTTAAAGATTTATCTTTCTAAATCTTTCTAATTAATGTCCATGTTTTCAAAATGATTTTAAGGATTTATTTATATGGACATGAATGTTTTGAAATGATAATTATTTTCAAAAGTTTCAAAGTGGAATGGGACACATTGATTCAAAAATCTCTTTTAAAATTACTTTCTTTATAAATGTGTGACTTTTAAATGATTTTACACAAAGGATATTTCTCTCAAAACAATTTACTCATCATTTTTATCTATGTCAACATCCTTTGATGGATTTTAAGATCATTTGAAGTTGATTTATTATACAAAACTTCCATTGAAGGTTTTGTGGTATGTTTGACTGTGGATGTGTTATTTTTATACCATTCATGGTTTATGGAGAAATTATTGGCATTTCGTATGCTAGTTTTAATGTGAATATTTATGTTATGTTTACAACTATTCATATGAGGAATGCATTGGACATAGTAAGTGATGGGTGGAGCCCGCTATAGCTCTTCGATGCATCAGTAGGTCTCATGAGAAAAACTAGTGTCTTGGAATGAGGCCTTGACACAATCTTATTTGTAGTCTTGGCACGAGGCCTTGGCTACGTGGTTATGATAGTCTGGCATTATGCATTCCATCATTATTAAAGTGGTTAGTGATATTGCATTAGATTATTTGATTAGTATAATATCCATGTGAATAAGTAAATGGAATTATTTCATTTTATTTCTTCCATATTATGCTGAACTTCATGTTTAAAAGGATTTTGTTTTAGTTTTATAGATTGCCTTAAATGTTTATGCTTATTTTTGAATGTTTCTGCTGTATTGATTACCCTTACTGAGCATTTGAGATCACCCCTTTGTATGCTTTATTTTTCCCAGGATTCTAAGAATTGTAATGTGATTGATATGTAGGGTTAAGACAAGGGAATAATGGCGTTCATAAAGATTATTTATGTTGTTTTGTACGTCTTAAAGTGAAAATGTAACATTCATGTGTGTGATCTATTTTTCCGAGACTGCTAAACTGATCGGTCCTTCAGGACTTGATTCCTTGTAATCATGCCAATGTATTAAAATAATGCACCGACTCTGGGTAACTGGGGTCGGTGCGTTATAGAAGGAATCATTATGGATTTCAGAAATATGTTGCTGCCTTTTCTGCATGTTGATGCCAGGCCAGTGATTGTCCCACCTGTTTTTCCTGCCTCTGCCTCTACTGCTTCTATAACGACCCATACTTTGCATACATTGTTAATACTTCAAAATTGAAGCACACTTATTACAACATATGACAAAACCACAAAGGACCGTATAGGTAAAGTGTATTTAGAAACTGGGAAACATAAACAACTGGTTCATAAATCTTCTACAGTGTCTCCCATTTATTTCATCATATCTAGGGTCCCTATTAGCATATTCTACTTAATATCCATCTTCCGGACCTGGGGAAAATAAAACATACAAAAAGGGTGAGCTCAAATGCTCAGCAAGGGCAAATAAAGGAAATAAAAGTCATATCATATCTTTTTGAAAATCATAACCTGCAAAAGAGATCATAATATCTTAACATGGAATAAATCATAGAAGTGAAAATGAGATCCCCATAATCATAACATAAAACTTGAAACTTTGTGTAATGCACACATAATCATGGAAAATCATTTTTTGTTAGTTATGACTCATTGCCAAGACTATCTTAGTGGACAAAGTCCATTTCATAACCGAGTTCACTCCTCGTTTCAGTCCTGTATCACTGAACCGAAATAACCTTCCATTCCAGCCATATCTATCTCATGAGATATAAATCATTACCCAATGAATTGGAGGGAGATATAGGTCCCACCCATCTTATAATGAATCCTTTCTTATGTGTGCCACTTAATCATAAATCATACATCATTGCATAACACATGTAACAAAAATGGGATTCTCGAAACATCATGACATCATAAAACAAATAATATAAGGTAAATGACTTCATAAAAATAATTCCCTCACAACATAATCAACTCAATGTAATAATAGGGATAAAAGAAGAACCCTATATTATCTTAGATGGAAAATAATTTTGATAAAATATTTGAACTCCATTCTTGAGGAAAATATCCTTTCTACTTCAAAAACACTTTTCTTTTCTTAACATGTCATACAATTATAATCTAAAAGAAGTTGATTAAAAATAAACATGAAAACTTATAAAGGAAGATTCTTGGAAATAATGTTTTAAAAATCCATTCTTCCCGTATAAGTTAAAAAAACATTCTTCGTACTTTTGTCGGAAAAGTCAAAAAGTACCTCGTACGAAAAACGACAAAATATTCCTTTCATATTCTTTACTAAAAACTCACTGAAGGGTAAAATTGGATTTAAACATTTTTAGGTGGATGGAAATAATATTTCATATTCAGGAAACATGGATGTGGATGATAAAATACACCCTAGTAAATACAAAGTATAAACAATCTCAGATAAAAATGAGATTGTAATATTTCCCTTACCTTAGGTCCGATTTGCTTTGTACATGTCCGAAGCTCCTGTATAATGGTTTAAATAATGTTATTGACTTATTCCAGAATCATACATATTTATATGATATCATATATGGTCATATTCTTAGCTTCTTATTAGTAATATTTCATTGTTACTTGTTACTCGTGTCTTTATTCCTTTTGTTCTTATGCGTGTTTTTCCGAATAAATTCTTATTCTTCTTTTAAGGTTATAGATACCTTATATCAGAATGGTATTAGTGTAACATATATCATATTTATTCATTCAATTAATTTATATAATTACTATGTAATGATGATCATGTAGAACGAGTCGCATCACATCGTGGAGACGGTATTCCGTACATACGCATGAGCGACGATATTGTTCCCATGATCGTGGAATTTTATTTAAGTGTATTTATACTATTTCAGTATCAATATAACTTTATAATAATCATATATTGTTACTCATTACACCATTATACCCATCCTTGCATGGTGATGGTGGAAAATAGATTACACCACGGCGTGGAGACGGTATTCCGTACGTACGCACGCGCGGTGATTTCATTTTTCCGTAGGATGGATAGAAGATGAATTAGGGTTGTTTCATATTTATAATAACATATCAGTATGTAATTAATACTGATGTTATTACTTTATCATTAAACAACTAAAGAAGAACAAGTTGAAGAAGAGAGAAATTGAAAAGATCGGTAATGGATATTACCTCTTCTTTGAAACGCCTCCTTGAATCCTCCACTTAGGGAACTAATATTGGTCTTTGAAGAAGACCAGGACCTCTAGGATTATTCTAGGGAAGTGGAGAAGGGATTGTGGCAGGGATTAGCCGAGCTTGAGTGCTCAAATTGGTGTGAGGAGGAGGGGGATGAGGTGCCCTTTTATAAGGGAGGAGAGGGGCACCTTAGGAATATCTCAAAATATTATTTTATATTAAAGTCAAAATCGGTTTATAATGGTTCCAAAGGGTCTTATTTAGAAAGTAAAGTGGGGATGGGTCTCAATCCTATCAACCAATAGGATTTAGACAAGTTTAGGTTATTATTTTAACCTTATCAATTAGATTTAACTCTAAGTTAAATAATTTAACTTTTACCGTGTCTTTTTGTTTTCTTACACTATATGGTTAATAAACTTACTATAACATGCCAAACGAACCCCAAGTTGTTTATTATTAATATATATATCCTTATATAAGTCATTTGGACGAAACATAGATTTTTAGGATTAAAATAACAATTAATAATATAATATTTGATTTAAAAACTATTTTGTGTCAATTTTGTCACTATTTGATATATGATTTTTGGGAAAGTCATAAGAGAATTATATGTTCGAACCATGTTTATTAAATCAACACTAATATATCATAGTAACCTAGAAAATTATTGGAGTTCATAAAAAGTCTCAAATTACATTTATTTGGGCATTTATAACATCAATTATGTTAACATTTCCTTAAAAGGGTAATTACTGCATCATCTTTGTGTCATAAATAAATTAATTTATTTAAAGTCTAAAAATTATAAATAAAATATCATTATGTAGGAAATCATTTTATCTTTCTAATGAATATTTAGAATCGAATTTATCTTATGTATAAATCCATATTAAAAATGTTTTAGTTATTAAACTTTGATTTTAACTATTTTAACTATTCATTAAATAAAATAATATTAAATGTCATAATCGAATCCAAGTGGACCTAAATGGTCATATTATATTCATAAGGTTGTTTTTGGTCGAATTACACTTATACAATAGAATTAGGACATGTGTTAGGGTAATAGTAATATCATATTTACCCTTAGTTACCCAATTTACTATTAACCGCGGTAAAAAAAGTAAAAAGTTACTATTCAGCAAAAAATTATTTTTATCTCATTGAACCACATTATACTTACTGATATCGACCGTGTCTGTCGGATTTTCGAAATTCCATTCACAGAAGCGGTAAAATTAAGTTTTATGCAAAATTCAGTTTTTAACCTACCACTTAGTGGTTTCACTATTCATCAAAAATTGAAAGTTTTCAGAAAAATACCAAAATTTCACCCTAGGCTAATTTCGGTATTCCGAATCCAAAAATGAATTCCATTTTGAAAAATAAAATTCACAAAAAGTGGTTATTACTATTCATAACGGCTAGTTTTAATAATATTTTAATAGCATATCGTTATTTAGTGAAACTCGGTATTGCGTACGACGCAAGCTATTGAGGAAGGTCGCGATTTCGTGTAAAGCAAGCCAAGAAAGTGTAGAAAAAGATTCCTTTGATGATTTATATTGTCACGACCCGCCCTCGGGGCCCGTGCCGTGACTACCCCCAGCCCGCCTTCCATAGGCCAGGGGCTGGCGACTAGCACCAAGGCGTAAAATCCCAGTAAAAAGGGAAGGCACTGCCTTAATAAAGTAAACAAGCACCTCAGAGTAACAAGCGGAAGTAAAGCAGTACACAAAACTAGAACAACTGTGTTGAAGTAAAGGGGCCGGAAATACAAGCCCAACTATAAAGTATAGTACAACTCGAAAGGGAAAACAGCAACTGAAGTACAAGCGGCTCCTGGGACGTCCTCCTCGATTCCTACCTGAAGGGTAGGTACAGATGGCTCAGCTTCTGGATCGTCCACCACGGATCCTACCTGAAGGGTAGGTACAGATAGCTCCACAACTCCTCGGGTCCAACTGTCCGCTCCGAGCACGTCCCGCCCAGCGGTCCTCCTCCGGGTACCGACCTACTCCGTAAGCCTCAACCGCAGTCAGCGCTGTCCGTCGTCTGCAACCAACACAACGAAGTGCGGGCATAGCCCGTGCAGGGGTGAGTATAAGATACTCAGTAGGGACCCCGAGACCCTCGAAGGTCTCCCGAAATCCACAAAGGATAAACCACATGAAGGATACAATCACGAAGTAACATCCAGTATTGATTAGGTATATGCCCATACATATACCTATGTCACCAATTTCCGTTCGGCTCCAACACCGAGCCCAAAACAACCCAATCCACAAAGAAGAGTAAACAGTAAATCCACACAGGATAACAGTACAAGTCCACACAGTTTATAACAAGTTTATGAAATCAACGGATAACCATTACCCAGGTATATGCCCATACATATACCTAAGTTATCAAGCGACCCATCTCAATCATGAGGAAACACAAAGATCATTGACTCAGCTCAAACCGGGATTTTTATTATCGAAACTGTAACTACTGAAGAGCTCCGTCTCTAGAGTGTACAGTGGTCCTGTCACGACTCCGAGGTACTGCTCACTAACCTAAGACTGCTGAGGTACTCCTCCTGTCGAGTACTGCGGGTTTGCGGCCAACTACCGGGCGCTCCGTCCGCTGAGGGTCTGTCGCCAAATACCGGGCACTCACCCAAATAGCCTACTGAGGTACTCCTCCTGTCGAGTACCGCGGGTTTGCTGCCAACTACCAGGCGCTCCGTCCGCCGTGGGTCTGCTGCCAACTACTGGGCGCTCCGTCCACTGGGCTAGTCGACTCACTCCAAGTCGAGTCGGTCAAGCAGTCGTCAGGTCTCAGTCGGCTACACGGTCTCCGAACTCCGCATGCACGTCTCCACCGTCGCGGGTCTGTCGCTATAACCAAGCACACACACTCCGTAGAGTATCGCGGGTCCGCCGCTACAACCAAGCGCTCCACCGCCAAGGGTCTGCTACTGCATCCAAGCGCACCACCACTGTCAAGTACCACGGGTCCGCCGCTACACCCAAGCGCTCCCCCGCCCGCTCGTCTCCGGGAGGGTCCACTCCACGAGCTACTGGTCGATACTCAAAGTATCTCAAAGTCCAACGAAGAAGTGACACATACGTCCGCTTCGTCAAAGGAGTCTCAACGCAACAGATGGCGCGTCAATCGGACGCCCGGTCTGTGAGTTATTAGCCTTTTCGTCCCGAGGGCCCGGTTGGTTTCGTGAGCGAACCAAACCCGGCCATATCTCAACTGTATCCAAAACTTGGGCGGAGTATGTAAAAAGTTCCGTCCCACTTAGAGGATTCCATCAAAGTCGACGGCACGTCAATCGGACGTCCGGAACTCAAGATATGAGCGTTTCCGCTCCGAGGGCCCGGTTGGTTTCGTGAACGAACCAACCCTGTCGTACTCCACCTGCGTCCAAACCTCGGGCGGAGTATACCAAAAGATCCGTCTCACTAAGAGGAACTTATCAGAACTGACGGCACGCCGTTCGGACGTCCGTAGCTCAAGATATGAGCGTTTCCGCTCCGAGGGCCCGGTTGGTTTCGTGAACGAACCAACCCGGCCGAACTCAAAGTAATCCGAAACCTTGAGTGCGATATACCGAAACGACCGTCTGGATCCAAGGATCGCGTTTCCGCAGACGGTTCGTCAATCGGAGGTCCGAGGCTCAAGATATGGCCAAAATACCGGAACTGGTTCGAAACGGGGGGGTCCGGGTCCGGGCCGACCCGGCCCGACCCCCCCTGGGGCGGCGCGGCGGCCGGCGCGGCGGCGCGGCGGCGCGGGGAGCCGCGGCGGCCGTCGCCGCGAGGAGGCCGCACGCGGGGGCTAAGCCCCCGCTGATTGAATTGTCGGCGCGGCAAAATGCCGCGCCCCTTCTGCAAAACCGCCCCCCCTCACGTGGGGGGCTTGATTGAAGTAAAAACCGGGGGATGCTGCCCCCGGTTTCTTGGAGTGGCGGCGCGGCTTAATGCCGCGCCCTTTTGTGGAAAACGGCCCCCCCTTGCGGGGGCCAGCTTGATTGAACCGGGGGCCTCCTGCCCCCTCAAGGAAACTGCTCCCCCCTCATAAAGAGGGGGGTTTTTTAGGTGATGACCGGGGGATTAATTCCCCCGGTTTAAAGTCATCCGGCCGGCCAGCTGGCCGGCCGGTTTTCTCCAACGGGACCGGAAATTCCGGTCCCCCCCTTCGGCTTCCGACGCTGGCGGCCCGGCCATCGGTCTTCTCTTCCGCCGCGGCCCGGTACCGGCCGCGGTCTCCTCGTCCCGCCGTGGCCCGGAACCGGCCGCGGTGTTCGTCGTCCGGCGCGGTGTGACGGCACCGCGCCCCTTCCCCGTGCCTTGATTCCTTTCAACGCGGCGCGACGGCGTCGCGTTCTTGAAGATTCTTCCTCGGCGTGGAGCGACGGCGCCGCGCAAAATAATTGCACGATTATCCGCGTGGTGCGACGGCACCACGCCACCTTTCTTCCACCCGCAAGATAAATCAACATGAACGATGGAGGGGGGTTCGGCCGTGTTCATGCGGTCCGGCCCCCCCTCACGTTAAATAAATAACTCAACTTAAACATTCAAAGCCTCATGTTAGACATGCGAGATCCACGATCAGGAAATGGAATAAATAAATATTGAATCAACAAATCCTACCTCGGGTATAAGATCGAAGATTTGACAACGTCCCGCAGAAGACAACGTCGCGGTGGTCGGGCGTCGCGGTCGTCGTTCGTCAAATCCGTTGACG
Source organism: Viscum album (assembly GCA_963277665.1). Taxonomy (NCBI): domain Eukaryota; kingdom Viridiplantae; phylum Streptophyta; class Magnoliopsida; order Santalales; family Viscaceae; genus Viscum; species Viscum album. The sequence continues at coordinate 1,145,835,335 of OY728127.1, read as the reverse complement.
AAGAGATATGCCCGAAGAGATACGTCGTTGGAGAATCTTCGTATGCCGACGAAGAAGGTCCGAGGAGGAAGCGGCGTTCCCTCTCGTTGACACGGAGGACGAAGAAGAGAGGCGTCGTTCTTCGTCGGAGCTTGAGCGTTCTTCGTGTTCTTCGTCAGAGCTTGAAGATGAAGAAGAAGCTCTCAAAAGCTCTCAAGGTGGCCAAAGCATTCTAACCCAACAAAAAGAGAGAAGAGCTTAATTTAATCAAAAACTTAACAAAGAATTTCAAAGGTTTGAATTTCAAAATGGATAACTCCAAAATTAACTCACTTATTTAATATACATGAGTTGTATAATTAAATAGAAATTAAGATGTCAAGCCTTTAAGAGAGAGAGAGGGGAGTTAGGGAACTTGAAAAGGTGGGGGTTCGTGTGGGCCCCACCTCCCTCATAACCACACATGGGAAGTTGGGTGGTTGTGGGCCCCACCAACAACTTCCCATGAGAGAGTCTAACTACCATGAATAAAATAAAATTCACACACAAAATTTTATTTTACTTATCTTTTAATCCCCAAAACTAACTTTCAACCCGCAACAAACGCAACTCCCGAAAAGGTCTCTTTAAGCGAATATCGGCGCTGCGAGTTCAACGGTGCCCTCGGATTTCAATTCCGAGCACCGGATCAAAAGTTAGGAAAACCCGCTCATTCGTTCACTGAACGTACCCGAGCCAAACTTCGGAAAATGATTCCGGGCACTCCGGGCCTCGGAATCAGGTGCCGTCTGAAACCGCGCTCTTGTAAAATTCTAAAGAAAATTAAGAAAAAATTTCCCTTGAATTTTACGGGTCTTTACATTACTCCCACCTCAGGGCTTTACGTCCCCGTAAAGCTTCAACTCACACTTAAGGGAAACAAGGTAGTACTGAGCACGCAACTGAGCTTTACGCTCCCATATGCTCACCTGAAGATCTCGTGCTACCCGAGAAGCACCCCAGAGGAAGCAACCGTTCACGTAGAACCTGCTCCTTTCGATCCTCGATCTCTACTAGAACCTCTGTGCTTGTCGCCCTGTCATCGACGTCCAACTCCCCGGGGTCGATGACGTGTGAAGAAACATACACGTATCTCCACAGCTGAGACACGTGGTGGACATTATGCACCCGGTGCGACTGAGGTGGTAGGGTCAAGCGGTAAACCTCCTCGTCTACCCTGCTGAAGATCAAAAGGGTCCATCGAACTTCGGAGATAACATGCCGCCTCGGCCACATCTTCGAAACCTCATCGGGTTGAGACCGTATAAGAACGTGTTCGTCACCCTCAAACTCAAGAGGTTTCCCTTTTTAGGTTAGAACTGAAACTAAAAACTCATGCTGCCACAAGGGTAGGGTTGACCAACTCAAGAGTGATCGGTCACACCCTCTTATTCCTGAGTTTAACATGTGCTGCCCAGGGTTTCCTTTTCGCCGACCAAGGAAAACCCATTCCGACGTTTGCCTAAAACAGTCAACCGGGGTATGATTTGTGAATCAAAACCATACCCAGATCAACGTCGTAAGGCCTCTACGCTGCCACCAAGAGATTCCATCCGAAACTCTCGCCTCGAGGTCAAATCACACCGTCGGCGTAAGCGTGATTATCGAGTCTCCTCCCAAAGGTATCTCCAGACGTGAGGGTCAATTCTACGGCTTACCCGGAACCTCTAGGTCTGGGACATGATTCGTGGAAGGGTAGAATAATTGGTTCCTATGTCTATAGATATGGCAGCTCGTAGTAGACATAATTCGTACCCCGAATCATTCTTAGAGCTCCTGGGTCACACTCCTTGACCGCAATGCAGCTATTCTCCTCCCCAGCCCTCCTGCTCCCTGAGCCTGGCGGGGACTACTAAGTCGGGTGGTCGTAACATGTCTAAATGTACACCACCACATGCTGCTCTCCAAGCTCCGCTTCCACATCTGCTACCCTGAAGATTCATCTGTCCTTAGCACTTCCTCCTCCTAAAACATTTTACACGCCCGAGTCTCTGAGACTGGCGCTAGTTTCCTGCCTTTCACTGCTAACGTTCACAACCACAAAGGTTCTCTCTAGCATCCTAGCATAGGTAGAAATGCATAGAGGAAAAGTAATGGTTTGGATGTCCCTTAGACACACTTCGCTCAGAAGTTCGAGTCTAAAGAACTGATCACAACGTAAGCAACGAGTACCAAGATTGATTGGTAAGCCACGTTGAGTGCTCTTCTTCCGACATGTCGTACTGTCGAAGCTGTATTAGCTCTAGAAAACTCACAACCACCTCCTCAAGCCAGTCCTCAGCTGCCTACGAGTCAGGATCACCTTGAAACTTGAGGGATATCTGATGCTAAAACATATGCAAGGCACTAAGCCTGTGAGTCTCTGCTACCGGTACCGCCGGTAGTGTCTGCTGACCAACAGGTAGTGACATAGCTGGCGCTCTACCCGTAGGTACTATCCCAGGTATCGGTTCGCGTACCGAAGCCTCATTACTATAAGGACCAACCTCATGGTCACTCACTGGAAACACCAATAGCTAAGATCATCATCCGCTCTACTAGTATCAAAGCTAGGCGTAGAACTCTAGCAATCGCCTCCATCCAGTCCACTGCTTCCTGGGAAATCTGTCTCGCCTCGTATCCTCAGAGGCCTCTCCTGCTGGAACTCGTGCATCGCGCTCTGCTAGCGTGCACTGTCAGCTAGTGGCATCTGCTGCCTAACGGGTGGTGGTGCTGCTGGTACACCACCCGAAGGTGCCAACACTGAAAAAGGGGCCCTGCACCGGAGTCTCGCTGCTCGGTGGGCCATCATCGAGAACTCTCTCGGAACTCCAGCTAACTATCTGCATGGTGACATCCTGAACAGTTGTGTCACGGTCAACGATTTATACCTGGTGTGCTGACCTGGTTTGAGCTGACTTTAAACCTTTTGGGAAACACACACGCAATCAGTGTTTTCGTGCATTAAGTCGGAAATCAGAAGTCAGGGTCCTGGTGTACGGATACGTCGGTCGCCGCACCAACACTGGACTCCCTGGACTGATTACCATACTCAATACGCTAAACATTATTTCTTCACATAGAAAAGATCAGAGTTCGCGGTAGAACCGAACTCCTCTGATACCAATTTGTCACGACCCGCCCTCGGGGCCCGTGCCGTGACTACCCCAAGCCCGCCTTCCATAGGCCAGGGGCTGGCGACTAGCACCAAGGCGTAAAATCCCCGTAAAAAGGGAAGGCATTGCCTTAATAAAGTAAACAAGCACCTCAGAGTAACAAGCGGAAGTACAGCAGTACACAAAACTAGAACAACTGTGCTGAAGTAAAGGGGACGGAAATACAAGCCCAACTGTAAAGTAAAGTACAACTCGAAAGGGAAAACAGCAACTGAAGTACAAGCGGCTCCTGGGACGTCCTCCTCGATTCCTACCTGAAGGGTAGGTACAGATGGCTCAGCTTCTGGATCGTCCACCACGGATCCTACCTGAAGGGTAGGTACAGATAGCTCCACAACTCCTCGGGTCCAACTGTCCGCTCCGAGCACGTCCCGCCCAGTGGTCCTCCTCCGGGTACCGACGTACTCCGTAAGCCTCAACCGCAGTCAGCGCTGTCTGTCGTCTGCAACCAACACAATGAAGTGCGGGCATAGCCCGTGCAGGGGTGAGTATAAGATACTCAGTAGGGACCCCGAGACCCTCGAAGGTCTCCCAAAATCCACAAAGGATAAACCACATGAAGGATACAATCACGAAGTAACATCCAGTATTGATTAGGTATATGCCCATACATATACCTATGTCACCAATTTCCGTTCGGCTCCAACACCGAGCCCAAGAACAACCCAATCCACAAAGAAGAGTAAACAGTAAATCCACACAGGATAACAGTACAAGTCCACACAGTTTATAGCAAGTTTATGAAATCAACGGATAACCATTACCCAGGTATATGCCCATACATATACCTAAGTTATCAAGCGACCCATCTCAATCATGAGGAAACAGAAAGATCATTGACTCAGCTCAAACCAGGATTTTTATTATCGAAACCATAACTACTGAAGAGCTCCGTCTCTAGAGTGTACAGTGGTCCTGTCACGACTCCGAGGTACTGCTCACTAACCTAAGACTGCTGAGGTACTCCTCCTGTCGAGTACTGCGGGTTTGCGGCCAACTACCGGGCGCTCCGTCCGCTGAGGGTCTGTCGCCAAATACCGGGCGCTCACCCAAATATCCTACTGAGGTACTCCTCCTGTCGAGTATCGCGGGTTTGCTGCCAACTACCAGGCGCTCCGTCCGCCGTGGGTCTGCTGCCAACTACTGGGCGCTTCGTCCACTGGGCTAGTCGACTCACTCCAAGTCGAGTCGGTCAAGCAGTCGTCAGGTCTCAGTCGGCTACACGGTCTCCGAACTCCGCATGCACGTCTCCACCGTCGCGGGTCTGTCGCTATAACCAAGCACACACACTCCGTAGAGTATCGCGGGTCCGCCGCTACAACCAAGCGCTCCACCGCCAAGGGTCTGCTGCTGCATCCAAGCGCACCACCACTGTCAAGTACCACGGGTCCGCCGCTACACCCAAGCGCTCCCCCGCCCGCTCGTCTCCGGGAGGGTCCACTCCACGAGCTACTGGTCGATACTCCAAGTATCTCAAAGTCCAACGAAGAAGTGCCACATACGTCCGCTTCGTCAAAGGAGTCTCAACGCAACAGACGGCGCGTCAATCGGACGCCCGGTCTGTGAGTTATTAGCCTTTTCGTCCCGAGGGCCCGGTTGGTTTCGTGAGCGAACCAAACCCGGCCATATCTCAACTGTATCCAAAACTTGGGCGGAGTATGTCAAAAGTTCCGTCCCACTTAGAGGATTCCATCAAAGTCGACGGCACGTCAATCGGACGTCCGGAACTCAAGATATGAGCGTTTCCGCTCCGAGGGCCCGGTTGGTTTCGTGAACGAACCAACCCGGCCATACTCCACCTGCGTCCAAACCTCGGGCAGAGTATACCAAAAGATCCGTCTCACTAAGAGGAACTTATCAGAACTGACGGCACGCCGTTCGGACGTCCGTAGCTCAAGATATGAGCGTTTCCGCTCCGAGGGCCCGGTTGGTTTCGTGAACGAACCAACCCGGCCGAACTCAAAGTAATCTGAAACCTTGAGTGTGATATACCGAAACGACCGTCTCGATCCAAGGATCGCGTTTCCGCAGACGGTTCGTCAATCGGAGGTCCGAGGCTCAAGATATGGCCAAAAAGACCGGAACTGGTTCGAAACGGGGGGGTCCGGGTCCGGGCCGACCCGGCCCGACCCCCCCTGGGGCGGCGCGGCGGCGCGGCGGCGCGGGGAGCCGCGAGGAGGCCGCACGCGGGGGCTAAGCCCCCGCTGATTGAATTGTCGGCGCGGCAAAATGCCGCGCCCCTTCTGCAAAACCGCCCCCCCTCACGTGGGGGGCTTGATTGAAGTAAAAACCGGGGGATGCTGCCCCCGGTTTCTTGGAGTGGTGGCGCGGCTTAATGCCGCGCCCTTTTGTGGAAAACGGCCCCCCCTTGCGGGGGCCAGCTTGATTGAACCGGGGGCCTCCTGCCCCCTCAAGGAAACTGCTCCCCCCTCATATAGAGGGGGGGTTTTTATGTGATGACCGGGGGATTAATTCCCCCGGTTTAAAGTCATCCGGCCGGCCATCTGGCCGGCCGGTTTTCTCCAACGGGACCGGAAATTCCGGTCCCCCCCTTCGGCTTCCGACGCCGGCGGCCCGGCCGCCGGTCTTCTCTTCCGCCGCGGCCCGGTACCGGCCGCGGTCTCCTCGTCCCGCCGTGGCCCGGAACCGGTCGCGGTGTTCGTCGTCCGGCGCGGTGTGACGGCACCGCGCCCCTTCCCCGTGCCTTGATTCCTTTCAACGCGGCGCGACGGCGTCGCGTTCTTGAAGATTCTTCCTCGGCGTGGGGCGACGGCGCCGCGCAAAATAATTGCACGATTATCCGCGTGGTGCAACGGCACCACGCCACCTTGCTTCCACCCGCAAGATAAATCAACATGAACGATGGAGGGGGGTTCGGCCGTGTTCATGTGGTCCGGCCCCCCCTCATGTTAAATAAATAACTCAACTTAAACATTCAAAGCCTCATGTTAGACATGCGAGATCCACGATCAAGAAATGGAATAAATAAATATTGAATCAACAACTCCTACCTCGGGTATAAGATCGAAGATTTGACAACGTCCCGCGGAAGACAACGTCGCGGTGGTCGGGCGTCGCGGTCGTCGTTCGTCAAATCCGTTGACGAAGAGATATGCCCGAAGAGATACGTCGTTGGAGAATCTTCGTATGCCGACGAAGAAGGTCCGAGGAGGAAGCGGCGTTCCCTCTCGTTGACACGGAGGACGAAGAAGAGAGGCGTCGTTCTTCGTCGGAGCTTGAGCGTTCTTCGTGTTCTTCATCAGAGCTTGAAGATGAAGAAGAAGCTCTCAAAAGCTCTCAAGGTGGCCAAAGCGTTCTAACCCAACAAAAAGAGAGAAGAGGTTAATTTAATCAAAAACTTAACAAAGAATTTCAAAGGTTTGAAATTCAAAATGGATAACTCCAAAATTAACTCACTTATTTAATATACATGAGTTATATAATTAAATAGAAGTTAAGATGTCAATCCTTTAAGAGAGAGAGAGGGGAGTTAGGGAACTTGAAAAGGTGGGGGTTCGTGTGGGCCCCACCTCCCTCATAACCACACATGGGAAGTTGGGTGGTTGTGGGCCCCACCAACAACTTCCCATGAGAGAGTCTAACTACCATGAATAAAATAAAATTCACACACAAAATTTTATTTTACTTATCTTTTAATCCCCAAAACTAACTTTCAACCCGCAACAAACGCAACTCCCGAAAAGGTCTCTTTAAGCGAATATCGGCGCTGTGAGTTCAACAGTGCCCTCGGATTTCAATTCCGAGCACCGGATCAAAAGTTAGGAAAACCCGCTCGTTCGTTCACTGAACGTACCCGAGCCAAACTTCGGAAAATGATTCCGGGCACTCCGGGCCTCGGAATCAGGTTCCGTCTGAAACCGCGCTCTTGTAAAATTCTAAAGAAAATTAAGAAAAAATTTCCCTCGAATTTTACGGGTCTTTACATATATAACATAAAAGTCTCGGGTGTTACATTCTACCCCCTTTAAAAAGAATTTCTCCCTCGAAATTCGTCACTTTGTAACAAACAGATTAGGATACTTCTCCCTCATAATATCCTCATGCTCCCATGTAGATTCTTCAAGTTGGTGGTTCCTCCATAAAACTTTCACCAAGAGAGTGGTCTTGTTTCGTAGGACTTTTTCGCTACGATCCAGAATCTCTATCGGTTGTTCTTCATAAGAAAGATCTTGCTCCAGCGGCAAAACTTCTGAGCTGAGTACATGTGAAGGATCATGTATGTACTTTCTCAGGAGAGATACATGGAACGCATCGTGAACTTGAGAGAGATTCGGTGGATGCGCCAATCAGTAATCTACCTTTCCAACACGATCCAGAATTTCGGAAGGACCGATATATCTAGGGCTCAACTTCCCCTTCTTTCCAAATCTCATAACCCTCTTCCAGGGAGATATTCGTAAGAACACTTTATCACCCACTTCAAACTCTAGGTCTTTTCTTCGGTTGTCAGCATAACTTTTCTGTCGACTCTGAGCTGCTCTTATGTGTTGTTGAATAGATCTGACCTTTTCTGCCATTTCATCAGTGAGATCAAGTCCTAATAGCTTTCTTTCCCCAACTTCATCCCAGAAAGTTGGAGTCATGCATTTCTTTCCATAGAGAGCTTCATAAGGAGCCATCTGAATACTGGAGTGAAAGCTATTATTATAAGAAAATTACACCAAAGGTAAGTGTTTATCCCAACCTCCTTTGAAATCCATAGAGAAAGCTCTCAACATATCTTCTAGGGTTTGAATTGTTCTCTCAGACTGACCGTCTGTCTGAGGATGATAAGCAGTGCTGAAACTCAACTCTGTATCCAGAGTATGCTGAAGACTTCACCAGAACTTTGAGGTAAATCTCGAATCCCGATCTGATATAATAGAAAGTGGTACTCCATGAAATCTTACCACTTCCTTTACATATATCCTGGCAAGCTGATCTAGAGAGAAATCCTCTCTAATAGCAATAAAGTGTGCAGACTTTGTAAGACGATCAACTATGACCCAGATAACATTATTGCCTTTGGATGTTTTAGGAAGTCCTGTGACAAAGTCCATAGTGATATTTTCCCATTTCCATTCGGGTATGGGTAATGGTTGTAACATCCCCTTAGACTTCTGTCTCTCAGCTTTAACTTGTTGACAAACCAAGCATCGAGATACATATTCAGCAACATCTCTTTTCATGCCATCCCACCAGAAGTACTCTCTCAGGTCCCTATACATCTTCGTGCTTCCAGGATGAATAGAGAATGAAGAACTATGAGCCTCATCTAGCAGCTCCTTCATTAATTCGGGGATGGGAGGAACACAAACCTGATTCTTGAACTTTATTATCCAATCACAATCAAGGTTGAATTTAGGAACATTTCTCACCTTCTTTTGTAACTTGACATCTTCTTTATGTGCCTCTTTAATCTTCACATGTATAGATGGTTGAACATTCATTTGAGAAATATAAGATTTTTCCCTTTCCATTACAATTCCAAGATCCATCCTTTGTAAATCCATAAATATTGGATCTTTCATGATCCTCATCGTGGATAAACTAGCATGGTCTTGTCGACTTAATGCATCTGCCACCTTGTTTGCTTTCCCAGGGTGATAATGGATTGAGCAGTCATAATCCTTAATCAGCCCCAACCATCTTCTTTGACGCATATTCAGCTCCTTTTGTGTGAAAATATACTTTAAACTTTTATGATCAGTATAAATATCACACCTTTCACCATAAAGGTAATGCCTCCAAATCGTTAATGAAAAGATTACTACAGCTAACTCCAAATCATGAGTTGGGTAATTTTTCTCATGTATTTTCAACTGTCGTGAGGCATAAGCTATCACCATATCATTTTGCATAAGAACACACCCCAATCCCTTCTTGGATGCATCACTGTAGATCACAAACCTTTCTCCATTACAAGGCAGTTTGAGCAAAGGTGCACTGGATAACCTTCTTTTCAACTCCTTGAAATTTACTTCACATTCCTCTGTCCAAACAAACAGAACTCCTTTCCGAGTCAACTTGGTGAGTGGATTAGATAATCATGAAAAATATTTCACAAAATGTCGATAATATCCAGCCAAACCAAGAAAACTTCGGATCTCAGTTACTGTTGTTGGTCTCGACCATCTTTCGATAACCTCTGTTTTTGCTGGATCCATAGATATCCCCTCTTTTGAGATTATGTGACCCAAAAATGCAACTTTTTGAAGCCAAAATTCACACTTGGTAAATTTGGCATAAAGCTTCTCCTTTCTCAGGGTCTTCAATATAATTCTCAAGTGATCTTCATGCTCTTCCTCTCTCTTTTAATAGACGAGAATATCATCTATAAAGACTACCACAAATTGATCAAGATAGTCTCTAAAGACTCTATTCATTAGATCCATGAAGATAGCAGGGGCATTAGTAAGACCAAATGGAATCACTATAAATTCATAGTGTCCATACCTTGTACGGAAGGCCCTCTTGGGTATATCATCCCTTTTGACCCTTAATTGATGATACCCTGAACGAAGATCAATCTTGGAAAAGTATTGAGCTCCGCGTAGTTGGTCAAATAAGTCATCAATGCGTGGGAGAGGATATTTGTTCTTGATAGTGATCTTGTTAAGTTCTCGATAATCAATGCAGAGTCTCATTGATCCATCTTTCTTCTTAACAAATAGAACAGGTGCTCCCCAAGGTGACGCACTAGGGAATATGAATCCCTTATCAAGATTCTCTTGGAGTTGTTTCTTCAATTCCTGCAACTCAATTGGGGCCATTCTATAAGGTGTCTTTGAAATAGGCAAAGCACCCGGTACGAGTTCTATTGAAAACTCAACTTCACGATTTGGTGGAAGACCCAGTAATTCCTCCGGAAAGACATCATCAAACTCCCGTACGATGGGCATATTCTTAATCGTGAGTTTCTCACCAACCATTTGAGATAAATAACCTTCATTTAGTGGAATCAATACCCATAAAATTGAAGAAATTTCCACTGGAGGTTATGTTCATCCTTGCATTGATAGACGATCATAGATTGATCTGGAATATGAAATGTGACTTCCCTTCTTTGGCAATTGATATGAGCTCCATATAAAGAAAGCCAATCCATGCCAAGAATCACATCGAATTCCACTAAAGGAAGGATCACAATATTTTCTGGAAGCACTTTACCAAAAACGTCAATTGGAGAAGAATTATAAACTTTTGATGCGATTGATGTGCCATTAGGTGTTGTCACAGTTAACTCAACATCTAATTGTTGAGGTAATACGGTGATACCCTTAGAAAATTCTCCAGAAATAAAAGAGTGGTTGGATCCAGAATCAAATAAAACATTTGCTACTTTAGAGTGGATGGTAAGTGTACCTTTCACCACTTCGTTATCGTACTCCACATCGCTGATAGAAATTGCATGTGAATTTCCATTGTCTTTAGCCTTAAGAGTTTGTTGATGTCGACCATCATCATCAAACCTTGGATTTGGGCATTGATTGGCATAATGCCTCATCTCCTTGCACTTGAAACATTGAAGTGTAGTATGTTCACTCTGTGTATCCCTTCCTTTATTTGCATCATTAGACATCTTCTTCCCATTATCGCGGCATTCAAATGCCCGATGACCTTCCTTTCCACATTTTAAACATTTACTTGTCCCTTTAAGACAACTCCCTCCATGTTTCCTTCCACACTTTGAGCATAAGGGAAAGATCATCTTCTTTTCAGTGTGCTCTTTAGATTTTCCTTTGAATTCCATTTTCCACTTCTTATCAAACCCATATGACTGATGGGTTACTCCAATCTCCATCTTTACTTTGAGAGAACATCGAACGATTTCCTCGTAGCTATTGAAGTCCCTTATGGCTAACGCCCTTCGAAGACTTGGTTTTAAGCCACTAAAGAATCGATCGATCTTACTCTCAGGTTGGATAATAATACTAGAAGCGTACCTTGCAAGTCCTGTAAAATTTGCTTCATAGGTACCAACAGATTCATCATCCCTTTGCTTCAGTTCAAGAAACTCTTTCTCCATCTTTGTTCGGAGAATACGAGGGAAGTACTTATTGAAAAATAAGTTCTTGAACTCGTCCCATTCCATGGACTCAATTTCATCCCTTTGCCTCGTATTCTTAATAAGATTCCACCATTGATCAGCATCTCCTTCCAAACGATACACTGCTAGGATGAGTTTATCATGTTCAGAACATTAAAGAACTGAAAATATCTTTTCAGTAGTACTAATCCATTTTTCAGCAACTAATGGATCAGTAGACCCGCTAAAAGAAGGGGGACGATGCCTCATGAAGAATTCAACAGAATGTTGCTCCTTCCTTTGCTCTTTTGGAAGTCCTGCATGATTCATAGCTTGAGAAAGTTGTGTGAGCATGGCTACAAGATTTTGCATTCCAGCTCCCATATTGTTTGGTTGCTCAGGGGGACAATCATTGCATTGCCCATCGCATTCCGTATTAACACGGTTCCTTCGGGTTCCATCCATTGAATAAAAACAAGAAGAATAGTGTGAGCAACACTAATTATAATAGGAAAACCACATAATTCAAGAATAAAATTTTCATGCTTAAGGTCTTATCCTAGGTTATTCATGTCCATTTCTAAAACACTAAGATTGTGTTCTATGCTTAGACTTATCCTTAGGGTTCTTACTAAGGCTTTCACATCCTAGTTTCCAAAGGTTGACTATACCTTTCCTCTGATACCAACTATAACAACCCATACTTTACATACATTGTTAATACTTCAAAATTGAATCACACTTATTACAACATATGAAAAAACCACAAAGGACCGTATAGGTATAGTGTCTTTAGAAACTGGGAAACATAAACAACTGGTTCATAAATCTTCTACAGTGTCTCCCATTTATTTCATCATATCTAGGGTCCCTTTTAGCATATTCTACTTAATATCCATCTTCCTGACCTGGGGAAAAGAAAACATACAAAAAGGGTGAGCTCAAATGCTCAGCAAGGGAAATAAAGGAAATAAAAATCATATCATATCTTTTTGAAAATCATAACCTGTAAAAGAGATCATAATATCTTAACATGGAATAAATCATAGAAGTGAAAATGTGATCCCCATAATCATAACATAAAACCTGAAACATTGTGGCATGCACACATAATCATGGAAAATCATTTCTTGTTAGTCATGACTCATTGCCAAGACTATCTTAGCGGACAAAGTCCATTTCTGAACCGAGTTCACTCCTCGTTTTAGTCCTGTATCACTGAACCGAAATAACCTTCTATTCCAACCATGTCTATCTCATGAGATATAAATCTTTACCCAATGCATTGGAGGGAGATATAGGTCCCACCCATCTTATAATGAATCCTTTCTTATGTGTTCCACATAATCATAAATCATACATCATCGCATAACACATGTAACAAAAATGGGATTCTTGAAACGTCATGACATCATAAAAAAAATCATATAAGGTAAATGACTTCATAAAAATAATTCCCTCACAACATAATCAACTCAATGTAATAACAGGGATAAAAGAAGAACCCTATATTATCTTAGATGGAAAATAATTTTGATAAAACATTTGAACTCCATTCTTGAGGAAAATATCCTTTCTACTTCAAAAACACTTTTCTTTTCTTAACATGTCATACAATTATAAACTAAAAGAAGTTGATTAAAAATAAACATGAAAACTTATAAAGGAATATTCTTGGAAATAATGTTTTAAAAATCCATTCTTGCCGTATAAGTTAAAAAAACATTCTTCGTACTTTTGTCGGAAAAGACAAAAAGTACCTCGTACGAAAAACGACAAAATATTCCTTTCATATTCTTTACTAAAAACTCACTGAAGGGTAAAATTGGATTTAAAAATTTGTAGGTAGATGGAAATAATATTTCATATTCATGAAACATGGATGTGGATGATAAAATACACCCCAGTAAATACTATAGTATAAACAATCTCGGATAAAAATGAGATTGTGATATTTCCCTTACCTTAGGTCCGATTTGCATTGTACGTGTCCGAAGCTCCTGTATAATGGTTTAAATAATGTTATTTACTTATTCCAGAATCATAAATATTGATATGATATCATATATGGTAATATTCTTAGCTTCTTATTAGTAATATTTCATTGTTACTTGTTACACGGGTCTTTATTGCCTTTTGTTCTTATGCGTGTTTTTTCGAATAAATTCTTATTCTTCTTTTAAGGTTATAGATACCTTATATAAGAATGGTATTAGTGTAACATATATCATATTTATTCATTAAATTCATTTATATAATTACTATGTAATGATGATCAGGTAGAACGAGTCGCATCACATCGTGGAGACGGTATTCCGTACGTACGCATGAGCGATGATATTGTTCCCATGATCGTGGAATTGTATTTAAGTGTATTTATACTATTTCAGTATCAATATAACTTTATAATAATCATATATAGTTACTCATTACACCATTATACCCATCCTTGTAAGGTGATGGTGGAAAATAGATTACACCACGCCGTGGAGACGGTATTCCATACGTACGCACGCGCGGTGATTTCATTTTTCCGTAGGATGGATAGAAGGTGATTTAGGGTTTTTTCATATTTATAATAACATATCAGTATTTAAGTAATACTGATGATATTACTTTATCACGAATCAACTAAAGAAGAAGAAGTTGAAGAAGAATGAAATTGAAAAGATCGGTAATGGATATTACCTCTTCTTTGAAACGCCTCCATGAATCCTCCACTTAGAGAACTAAGATTGGTCTTTGAAGAAGACCAGGACCTCTAGGATTATTTTAGGGAAGTGGATAAGGGATTTTGGCAGGGGTTGGCCGATCTTGAGTGCTCAAATTGGTGTGAGGAGGAGGGGGAGAAGGTGTCGTTTTATAAGGGAGGAGAGGGGCACCTTAGGAATATCTCAAAATATTATTTTATATTAAAGTCAAAATCAGTTTATAATGGTTCCAAAGGGTCTTATTTCGAAGGTAAAGTGGGGATGGGTCGAAATCCTATCAACCAATATGATTTATACAGGTTTAGGTTATTATTTTAACCTTATAAATTAGATTTAACTCTAAGTTAAATAATTTAACTTTTACGGTGTCTTTTTGTTTTCTTACACTATATGGTTAATACACTTACTATAACATTCCAAATGAACCCCAAGTTGTTTATTATTAATATATATATCCTTATCTAAGTAATTTGGCTGAACCTTAGATTTTTAGGAATAAAATAACAATTAATAATATAATGTTTTTTTTAAAAACTATTTTGTGTCAATTTTTTCACTATTTGATATATGATTTTTGTGAAAGTCATAATAGAATTATATGTTGGAACCAGGTTGTTTAAATCAACACTAATATGTAATAGTAACCTAGAAAATTATTGGAATTCATAAAAAGTCTCAAATTACATTTATTTGGGATTTATAACATCAATTATGTTAACATTTTCTTAAAAGGGTAATTACTGCATCATCGTTGTGTCATAAATAAATAAATTTATTTAAAGTCTAAAAATTATAAATAAAATATCATTATGTAGTAAATCTTTTTATCTTTTTAATGAATATTTATAATCGAATTTATCTTATGTATAAACCCATATTAAAAATGTTTTAGTTATTAAACTTTGATTTTAACTATTTTAACTATTCATTAAATAAAATAATATTAAATGTCATAATCAAATCCAAGTGGACCTAAATGGTCATATTATATTTATAAGGTTGTTTTTGGTCTAATTACACTTATCCAATAAAATTAGGACATGTGTTAGGGTAATAGTAATATCATATTTACCCTTAGTTACCCAATTTACTATTAACCGTGGTAAAAAAAGTAAAAAGTTACTATTCACCAAAAAATTATTTTTATCTCATTGAACCACATTTTACATACTGATATCAACCGTGTCTGTAAGATTTTAGAAATTCCATTCACAGAAGCGGTAAAATTAAGTTTTATGCAAAATTCAGTTTTTAACCTACCACTTAGTGGTTTCACTATTCATCAAAAATTGAAAGTTTTCAGAAAAATACCAAAATTTCACCCTAGGCTAATTTCGGCATTCCGAATCCAAAAATGAATTCCATTTTGAAAAATAAAATTCACAAAAAGTGGTTATTACTATTCATAACGTCTAGTTTTAATAATATTTTAATAGCATATCATTGTTTAGTGAAACTCGGTATTGCGTACGACGCAAGCTATCGAGGAAGGTCATGATTTCGTGTAAAGCAAAGCCAAGCAAGGGTAGAAAATGATTCCTTTGATGATTTATATAACATAAAAGTCTCGGGTGTTACAGCTTCTCCAATTCAGCTGACTCCTGTCCAAGCCATTCAAATCCTCACACCTATGATCACACAAAGGACTACTCAATACAGGCCAGGCATAGTGTCAGTTTCTCAACCTCCTATGGTCATTTCAAGAATTCCTAAGCCTTCACCAGTATCCTCACCACATGAATCTTCTTCTGATCCCAAGGGAAAATCTCACATTGAGGATGTGGATTGATCAAGTGGTTGGACTGTTTGATATGAATTCTATGTATTTTGTTTTATATTTTTTACATTTTTATAACATTTAATACAAGTGATTTTCTTCTATTCCTATTGTTCCATTTCTCTTTGTTATTTCCCACTTTTTAATTATCACAAAGGGAGAGAAATATTTTACAAAGGGGGAGAAATACTCTCTAATTATCAAAAGAGGAAGAAATATTCACCCAGAGGGAGAGATATTAATGAAAGGGGGAGAAATTTTATCTAAGATATATCATGCTTTTCTCCATTGATACCTCTGAATTTCATATTCTGATACCAGTGCCTTTTCTCTCATCCTATGATATCATTTCATTTAGTTCTCTCATACTACTAAATTTTACCTCTCATATCATGGATTTTTATTTCATCTCTGATACATTTAATTCTATCTCTGATAAATTAAGTTTTATACCATACTGTTTTCTCTGAGAAAATTGAGTTTAATTATATATCCTCTGATACAATTTTTTTAAAATGATAATATCATAAGTTGTGATTATCAAAAAGGGGGAGATTGTTAACCTCACCTGTTTTGATAATCCCAATTATGCTTTCATATACTTTGATAATCTCAATCTAATATTTTTCTATATATTAATTCTTTCAATATGTGCTCAAGATGATAATAATATTAAAATAATCCATGTGATAGTTTAATCTCTGTTTATCGATGTTTATATAATCTCTGAAGTAATTCTATCCCATTCGGATATGTTTTGTATAAAACAGATAAGTATTAAGTCACTGGTATGCGTTTAACTAGAGCTACTGGTACTCAGTCTACAGATAGACTTAGTCTACTGATAGAAAGAGTCACCGATACACTAAGGTCATTAATATGTACAGAGCTACCGACAGACAAACAGACGAGAGCTACTGATAGACAGACGTCTACCGATAGAACCAGTTCACATATTTAGTCTACCGATACAGAACAGACAAGCTACAGATGTGCATGTCTACCAGTAGTTACCGATAGACTACTAATGCAAAGAGCAACAGATGGAGAGACAGCGACCGATGGATCAAAAGCTACTGATAACAAGATCTACTGATGGAGAGACAGCTACTGATGGATCAAAATCTACAGATAATAAGAGTTACCAATCGAACTAAAGTCACTTGTATATGAGCTACTGATGTAAGTTCAAAAGAGCTACCGATGGAAGGTTTTGTGACACAAAGTCCACCGTGCATGACTACCAATAAAAGGCTACTAATTCTTGACCAACCAGTCAAACCCTATACTCTTCAAATGATTTATTTATTTAGCTAACGGTTACATTTGATGGTTTTAATGCAGTTAATGTTATTTAATGATTTCTGTTGCATTTCAGGGAACCGTACCTAGCACCCATGAAAAAGGTAATTATTATTTTCTGCCAAAGCTGAAAGCTATAAAGGGATGGAAATAGAACACTGGATAGATGGATGTATGTGACACGAAAGGCACTAAGAAGACACACGAAGGGTGAAAGAGACAAGAGTTGAACAACATTCAAATGTGGAGTATTTTTCACTAGTCTACATCCATACTCCAAGAATCCTGGACATACATGAAGAAACTTATTCAAGATGAGAACACAAGCTACACCTTGAGTAAAGAACTACAACAAACATTTCATTCAATAATGTTGTTAAGCTGGACCATGAATCAAAGAATAAAATGACACTCTATTTTCTAAGAAAAACTAGAGAAGGACTCAGAAGCTTTTCTCATAAACCAAACGAGTCCAGAGTTACACTGCTAATCACTAAAAGCATTTCTAAACTCAATCATACTTCTCTTAGTGAATCTTTCATTTACATTTTGAGCTGTGTGTGTACCCTGATTATTTTACATGCACACTGTCTCCTAAGCTAAACTGGAGGATTCTTAAATCCACATTCAAACTCCATAACTCTTTTTTTTCCAATGTGGATAGTGGTAGAAGTCGAGTAAGACCTGGATAGCTGTGACTGCTGTGATTTGTTGTTTGTTTTCCCACGAAGAACTATGGTAGAGGTCTTTGTAACTGAACAGTAGTGTACTGTTGTTTAACCCCAATCCAGGGTGTGGATCAATTTATATAAATTGTTGAGAGGACTATGTCTCAGCTTTATACTGAACCTCTTGGTTAACTTTTCTATGATTTTATTGTAATTCTATAAGTATTACATATATATTTTACATTCCGTTGTTTATTACTTTGAAATACAAAACTATTTTAATGCTACTTTGATAGTTAAATTATCAAGTGTTTATACTTATTGTAAACCAATAAGTTAGTTTCAAAAGTTAATTTAATCTTCAAATTATGTTAACTGAGACCTAATAAATCTTTGAGAAACTAATTGAACCTTTAAACTCTTTATAGATTCACTACAGTTTAACTTTGTTTATAAATTGGGGGATATTAAGAGAAATATTTTTAACAGAATTTTTAATTGGTACTCAATTCACCCCCCTCTTGAGTATCCACTCTAAACAACATATATAAATTATAGATTGGTTCCAAACTATTATTAAGGGAGTCTAGACTTAATGTAAGGGATTTTCATCTCAATTTTTTCTTGAGAGAAATTCCATATTCACCATGTGTTTCATTCATGTAGGGAACATACATCCCATTAATGAAATTTATTATCATTATCATTAAAAAAATTTATTTTCATATCTATTTTGGTATTAGTATTTCATGGAGTTTATGGGTTAGAATTTAAGAAAATGGTGATGGATTTTTGTCTCAAATTTTATACTTTGAGACATATGATATGTTATGCACCTATCTTCTACTATGTGGTTTATATAAATCCCCATTCACATGTAATATCATGAATTTTGTTAATCAATATAATATTTTATGTTTCATTCAATTTTATTCCTTCAGGCGTATTAAGATTAAATGTTACCAATGTGGTAAGTATTTTATGATACAACATCATCATTTATTAGGATTATTTATGATTATATTTTCAATAATTAAATATTATGATCCATCTCTAAAGAAGCTCATTAGTTTTATTCTCCATTGTTTGTTCATCAAAAATAAATGTCATCCCATCATTTTTCTCTCCTTATGAACCCAATAGTTCAAAATAATGTTTATAATTAAAATTTTCTTTATTTATCTCTTCATTTGAAAAATAGTTTTATTTAATAATTGTTTTCTGAATAATGAATTTTTTTTACATTCCCAAAATTATTTATTAAATAATTTTTACTTATTATTGAATTTTTATAAAAACTTATAAAATTAATTTTCATGTTTTTTCAAAAAAGGATCGTTTGGATTTTATCAGTAATGTGAAATAAATCTTTTCTTTAATATGTATATATTTTTCCATCATGAGGACCATGAAATGTCAAAAATATTCATTTATACGTTTCAAATTTCATATTCAAGGAAACTTATTTCTAAAATTTTGTTTGATTTTTTAGTTTGAAAATGTGTTTCTCATAGTGGAAAGGAAATTTTCCACCAAACTAGTTCCCACTTATCATTAAAAATAATTTTTCATCTAGGATGACATCTTTTAATGTTACTTATGATTTATTTGTGATATGATCCAAGTATAACAATGTCACGATCCATCCCAGTGGGGCCTGTGCCACAACTCCCCAAGCCTGCCTCCAATAGGCCAGGGGCTACTGACTAGCACTTAGTAGGCATGTCACTAACATGGGAGACATTGCCTATAAACTTATACACACACAAACACACATCTCCAAGCCACAAAGATGAAAATTAAAAGTTACTGAAAATGGAAATACATGCATACACTAAAAATCCCAACCAACAGAGTATGACAGGAATGTAAAGTACATTAAAGTAAAACCCTCATCCAAAAGTACAAGCCCGCCAAAATAAAGTCTGTAACAAAGTCCAAACTGTAAAGAAAGGTACTGGGACTGCAATCCATAGCTGTAGAAACACACATCGGCCTGCCTAATCTCACTGAGCACGGTCCGGTTTTGGTCCACCTAGAATCCTGTCAAAGGCTCGTTCATCTTCACAAGACACGACACGTGCGGGAAAAGACCATGTAGGGGTGGTTATAACAATACCCAGTAGGACACCCCAAAACCACAAAGGAATACAACAAGGGAAAATACCAAAAAGGAATTATACAGTCAGCTCTACAAAGTATATGTTTACAGAACATATAACAAGAATATCCAGATATACTCATATAGAATCGACTATCGCGAAACCACCACTATGATCCAGCATGAAGATTCCACTAATCATGTAACCAAGAGAACATACTCCTAATTATATAAAAAGATACGATACACTCGTTTCGGGAGAACTCACTCCACGAGTACTGAAGAAAGATACTTGATGTGTCATATGAGGATCACAACCAGTAACTATGGGGTGATTCCAACAACTCAGTCTGAACTAACCTGCTAAGTAGAGGATCGGCCTGGGTAAAGTAGGTCATGTCGATACCAAGAAAATCTACTTAGGGTACCATGAAGGAATAGATGATCCGGCTCTATGTATCATAGAGGGGATTCTAACAACTCTATTCAAGAAGTCCAACTGAAGGGATCATACTCCTGTGCGTAGGAAATGATACCGGAATCCTTCAGAGGAAAGTCCATGGGGATGAACCCTAAGGAAACTCGTCCAAGTCACAGAATGAAACTGGCTCAAGCCAATTAAAACAGGTTACATAGTGTGTAGTATGGTTACATTCCATGTTCCTTGACCCTGGGTACTACCCATGTAGAACGGCCCATGTCTAAGTCCAAGTGTGTAAAACTAGACTTCATGGCATGTAGATTTATCACACGTTGTGTTCTATGTATTTAGGTAATGCCTATGTAAATGGACCATGTGTCAAGGATTTTCATATAAAAAGAAACTACACGGCATGTAGTAAGATTACACGCCGTGTTCAAGCACCTAGGGTTTGCTCCGTGTACGCTGGCCATGTGCTCATACACGGTCTCTGTCTGTATCGCCTTTCTCGTGTACCAGTACACGGGGTATCCCGTGTATCTAGTCGGGTCTATATGGGGAAGGTTTTACACGCCATGTCCTTGGTCGTGTACCCAACCTGTGTCCGTGTACTCCCGAAGTACACGTCAATTCGTCCGCTGACGAACACACGCCGTGTAGTCGGGATTTCTCCAGAACAGTTGTCTTCCTCCTCATTCCTCGGCTGATCTTTCGGATCTCGTTTCTCTTTTCATTTTTCCTCAAAACTCAAGATCCTTGTTCAGTTCATCATCCTAACAGAGAATCAGTGAGTTTCAGCCCTTCAATCGGCTCGGAAAATAAGGGTTTATTCATCTGAATGAAAACACCTGAGAAGCCATAACATCTGATCCATCCCGAATCATCCACCACCATCGTCGTCGCTGCTCCGTAGAATCATCCCGGGGTTGGATCTACAATATCAGTACATCATGCCAAAAAAATGTTCAACAATCGATTTCCTCCAAGAACGTGATGTGTGGAAAAGAACGGGATGTCTCCACAAAGAACGGGGAAATTGAATCTTAAAATCGAACAAGAGGGATGAACTTCGTTCGTTGTTTGTGACGAACCGGGTTCATCTTCGTTAGATCAAAACCAAAATAATCAATATATTATAATTACAAGCATTGGATCTCCTGATAAAACCCCAAATCACACCCGCTCGCAAAACTATCGATCCCCGGGCTAATCGGTTCGCAGATTTCTCCATGTACGTCGTAGGAATAAAGAACGGGGAAAGAATTGCAAAGATATCAAATTCCCTACCTAGATCTGCGGAATTCGTTGGCAAAGATCTGGTCGCCGCGTCGTCATTGTCGGAAAAACCGGTCAAGAACGTCGTCTCCTCGTTGGGGTTTCCTCCAGAGCCTCCAGAGCCTCCAAAGCCTCTAAGGGCTTCAGGGTTATGATGTCTGTAACCCTGGACCCATGCACAAAACTTTATTTAAAAGGATAAAAGATCTCATTGTAACAAAATTTAATAAAATATTTTTATTAAATATTTTATTACGATTACGTTCAAAAATAAGATTTCACCACCAACATGCGCCAACTGATGTTAGGCCTCGCCTAATGTAAAATCGTTGTTCTAAACGCAACGGTGCCCTCGAATTTCTGATCCGAGCACCCATTCAAGAGCTATTCCACTTTTTTAGGAAAACCATATGCACGTATTATATAATTATTTAATTAAATTCAAACATTGGTTCTGGGATCACCAGACCTCGGAACTGAACCCAATCTCAAATCCTAGTCTCGAAAGAATTCCCATATAATATTAATAAACAATACATGGAAACATCCGAGATATTACATTCTCCCCCCTTAGGGCTTTACATCCCTGAAAAGCCAAAACAAAGGCTATTCAAAAAGATGTGGTTATTGCACACTAATCTGAGCCTCCCGGTCCCACGTGATCTCATGGGGATTATCGTGCTTCCACTGGACATGCACCAAGGGAATAACTCTCCCATAAAGGATCTTCTCCCGCTGATCCTCGATCTCTACTGGGTACTTAGCAAAGGTCGTGCCATTATCGATTTCCCGCTCACCCAGACGATAACGTGTGATGGATCATGCACGTACCTCCATAGCTGTGACACATGGAAGACATTGTGTAACTGGTCCATCTGAGGAGGTAGAGCCAAGCGATACGCCACCTGGCCAACTCTACTTAGAATCTGAAAAGGGACAACGAACCACGAATATAGCTTGCCACCTCGGCCAAATCTCTGCAATCCCTAATGAGGTGAGACCTGAAGGAACACATGGTCTCCCTCCTCGAACTCCAAGGGCCTCCATCTCTTGTCAGCATATGACTTTTGTCGACTCTATGCCTTCTTCATCCCATACTGGTTGACCTGCACCTTCTTCGTGGTAGCTCAAACCGTCTTTGGGCCTATGAGTGCTGACTCTCCTGGGTCAGTCCATTAAAGTGGTAACCTTCAAGATTGCCCATAAAAAGCCTCTAATAGTGTCATACCAAGAGTGGAATGATAACTATTGCTATAAGAAAACTCCACCAGTGGTTAGTGATCCTCCCAGCTATGACCAAAGTCAAGTATAAAAGCTCGTAGCATATCCTCCAAAACATGGATGGTCTACTCTATCTGACCATCAGTCTGAGGATGAAACATTGTGATCAAGCATAACTGAGTCCCAAAAGATTCCTTCAATCCCTTCCATAACCGGGATGTGAAACGAGCATCATGATTTGAGATGATCGTGGATGGAACTCCATAAAGTCTAACTATCTCCATCACGTAGAGGCGTCCCAAGCTCTCTACTGAACTCTACTCCCATATGGCTAGGAAGTGGGCCGACTTGGTGAGTCAGTCAACAATCACCTATATAGAATCATGTCCCCTAGATGTACTTGGTAAACCCATCACGAAGTCAATGGATATCCCATCCCACTTTCAGTCTGGCACCTCAAGGGGCTGATTCAAACCTGCTAGCACATGGTGCTCAGCCATTACTTGCTGACAATTAAGGCATTGAGAAACAAACTCTGCCACACTCTTCTTCATTCCTAGCCACCAGAACTGGCATCGGAGGCCTTGGTACATCATTTCCACACCTGGATGCACCGCCAAAGAAGATTTATGGAACTCCCTCAGAACCTCCTCCTGCAACGTCGCTGGTACTACTATGCGCTATCTGAAAAGTAAAATGTTCTCCTCACCTTTTGAATAGCCATCGGTAGCATCACATGTGGATATCTGAGCATGTAGAGTCTCACAGCTAGCATCCCTGAGTTGTGCGTCCCTGACTCACTGTAAGAGTGGAGGAGTAAAAACCATCGACTAAAGGTAAGCTCCCTCATATCTATCCACGAAGGATAATTTTAAAGAGGAAAACTACCTCGTCGCCTCGTCCAATAACTGCGAACTGGATTTTATGCTGAGTGCATCTGCCACAACGTTCCCCTTCCCAGGAGTATAAATGATCTCAAAGTCGTAATCCTAGAAGAAATCAAGACATCGCCTCTGTCTCAAATTCATATCTTTCTGATAAAAGATATACCTGAGACTCTTGTGATCAGAGTAGACGATAAATCGCTCGCCCATTAGGTAGTGTCGCAACATCTTAAATGCGAAGAGTACCATTACCAACTCAAGAACATGGGTCATGTAGTTCTGCTCGTGTGGTCTCAACTGACGTGAGCCATAGGAAATCACCACTTTCCTAGGTATCAGGACACAACCAGGCCTAGTTCCTAAGGCGTCGCAGAACACTACGTACTCAGCACCCACTTCTGGTAGTCGCAAGATCAGGGATCTCGTCAGACTCTGTCTCAACTGCTGAAAAGCCTGACAGAATCTATCAGTCCACTAGAAAGGATTCCCCTTTTGGGTCAAAGCTGTCATGGGTGATGAAATCCTGGACAAATTATGAATGAATCTCATATAGTATCATGCCATCCCAAGGAAACTCCGCAGCTCTGTCATGCTCCGCGGTGGCTCCGATGCTAACAATGCCTCTACCTTGGCTGGGTCCACTACTACACCATCTTTTGAGATAATGTGTCCCATAAAGTGCACCTCCTGTATCCAGAATTGACACTTCGAGAGTTTCCCGTACAACTGGTGCTCTATGAGTGTTTCCAGAACCATCATTAGGTGCCTCACGTGCTCCTACTCGGACGCAGAGTACACAAGGATGTCATCAATGAAGACCACCACGAACCGATCTAGATAGGGCTGAAAGATCCGGTTCATGAGTCCCATAAACACTGCCGAGGCGTTCGTCATTCCGAAGGGAATCACCAAGTACTCATAGTGACCGTAGCGACATCTAAATGTCATCTTCGGTATATCCTCATCCCGTACTCACAACTGGTGATAGCCTGATCATAGATCAACCTTCGTGAACCATTGTACCCCTCTTAACTAGTCAAAGAGGTCATCGATCCTTGGTAGTGGATACCGGTTCTTCACAGTCACCTGATTCAAGATCCGGTAATCCACACACAACCTCAAGCTCTCATCTGCCTTCTTGGAAAACAACACTGGGGCCACCCTGGGTGAAAAATTGGGTCTCACGAAGCCCTACCTCAACAAGTCTTCCATCTGCACTCTCAGATCATGAAGCTTTGCAGGAGCCATCTGATATGCTGATGCTAATATTGGTGTCATCCCATTTTTCAACTCAATGCAGAAACCTATCTCCCAACAGGGATGTGGCCCGGGGACATCCTCTGGAAATACATCCTCGTACTCAGACACTACTGCTGGAAATTGGAAACTCGTAACATCTATTATGCCAAGGGTTAGGCTAGCCAACTGATGTGAAATCGGCTGTACCATCCTACGAACGAGTCCATCATGTGCTGTCTGGGTCTCCTTTTCACCAATGAAGGCGAACCTCGTTCCATCACTGCAGACAAACCACACCCTTCACCTAAAAAATTAAATCTAGGCATGAACTGTGGATAACCAATCCATACCAAGAATGACATCATAAGGCCTCGATGCTACCACCATGAGGTTCCAACCAAAACTCTCACCTCCAAGGGTCAGGTCACACTGTCTGCAAAGGTGTGTGATCTCAGAATCTTCTCCAGTCGGTGTTTATAAGCGTAAGGGTCGATTCAACGGCTCAACAGGAATCTCAATGTCTCGATCAAGATAAGAATCCAGAAAATATTTACTAGCACCTGTGTCTAACAGTATGGAAGCCAAAGTAGAAAAGACACATATTGTACCTCTAATCATTCCAGGAGTACCTGGGGCATAAGACTCCACTGCCTGCAGCTGTCCCTACCTCTGTCCACCAGCTCCCTGGGCCTGGGGTCGGCCTCGTAGGGGTGGTGGTGGTAAAAGTTCAACATGTCGTCCACCTCCAGCTGCTCTCCCAGCTCCTCTACCATGTCTTCCGCCCTGCGGATCTGTATTCTCTACATGTTTACTCTGCCTTGGTGGTCCATACACTGCTCTCATGTCAGTAGTACGGCAGGTCGAACAATCTTGAGTGAGATGTCCCCTGCCATCACATGAGTAGCATCGCCTCTCTCGAGGATGGCTGGATGCACCCTGTGAACCCTGTACGATAGATCCTTTGTCCTGGGATCTCCTCTGAAAACGTCTCCCACACCTGGGTCCCTAACGTCGGCTCCATTCTACTGAGGTCTCTGCTTCAGCTCACTCAGTACTGAAAACTGCTGGCTTTCTCTACTCTTCCATGAAGCTCTCGACCACCAAATCCCGCTTGAGCACCCAATAATAAGTAGTAGTCCTCATAGGGATGATGCTCGCTCGAAGGTCCCTGAGCAAGCCCCACTCAAAAGTCTGATCTCTAAAGTACTAATCCCTGACCATATCCATTGTGTACCGTGAGAGGCCGGTAAACCTCGAGGAATAGTCATCCACATTCATGGTTCCCTGTTGGAGCTGAAGAAGCTCCTGTATACGTACTTATCTCAGGTTTACTAGTGAAAACTCCTATTTGAAGAGATGCTGAATCTCCGACCATGCAAGAGTCGCCTCATCGTGAGTCTAGATAACCAAACTCTACCAACGCCCTGCCGAGCCCTGCAGAAGGCTCACTTCCAGGATCACCATCTGGTCTGCTGGTGTCCTGACCAAACGGAAGACTTTAGCAACAACCTCAAGCTAGTCCTCTACTGCATGAGGTTCAGGCTCACCTCCAAACCTGAGGGGTCTCTGTCTCTGAAACTCATGGAGTGCACTCAGCCTACGCTCCTCCACTACTAGTACAACAGGCACTAATCACTGCTCCACAGCTGGTGGAATAGCTGGAACACCACCCGAAGGTAAAACTGTGGGATCTGGTCCATGTATCGAAGCTTCATCACCGAGGGGGTCATCCTCATGATCAAGCTGCTGGATCCTAGTCGGTGCGCATCGCAGAGGCATTTTATAAAGGAACAAGATGTATCATAGTCAGTGAGTATATCTGGAGAGCTGACTAAAGAAGGACATGGGAATCACAACCCATTCCTATATGATTCATGTACCATTATTTTTCCCCTGTAAATTGTTTTATCATGTTCCGAGTTGAAAATCATGTCCTCAGAGTCCTGGTGTATGGATACGTCGGCCGCCCATACCAACACTGGGGTCCCTGTCCTGAAATCCGAACTTGAAACACTTAACACTGTTTCCCCAAACAAACTCACAAACTCTCGGTCCTATGGTACAACCAACCACCTCTGATACCACTCTGTCACGACCTGTGCCAGTGGGGCCCATGCCGCAACACCCCAAACCCGCCTCCAATAGGCCAGGGGATGGTGACTAACACTGAGTAGGCATGTCACTAACGTGGAAGGCATTTCCTATAAACCTGTACACACACACACACACATCTCTAAGCCCACAAAGATGAAAAGTAAAAGCTACTGAAAAAGTAAATGCATGCATACACTATAAATCCCAACCACCACAGTACGACCGGAAGGTAAAGTACAGTAAAGTAAAACCTTGGGCCAAAAGTACAATCCCACCAAAAGAAAGTCTGTAACAAAGTCCATCCTATAAA
Organism: Viscum album; assembly: GCA_963277665.1. NCBI lineage: Eukaryota > Viridiplantae > Streptophyta > Magnoliopsida > Santalales > Viscaceae > Viscum > Viscum album. Next base: position 1,145,808,130 of record OY728127.1, on the reverse strand, counting down.
GAAAGGTATTGGGACTGTAATATGTAGCAGTAAGAACACACCTCGTCCTTCTTGATCTCACTGAGAACCGTCCGGTCCTGGTCCACCTAGAATCATGTCTAAGGCTCACTCGTCTGCACAAGACATGACACGTGCATGCATAGCCCCTGCAGGGGTGAGTATAACAATACCCAGTATGACAACCCCGAATCCACAAAGGAATACAACAACGGACAATACCACAAAGGAAATATACAGTCAGCTCTACAGAGTATATGTTTACATAATATATAACAATAATATCCAGATATACTCATACAAAATCAACTATCGTGAAACCAGTACTAAGATCCACCTTGAAGATTCCACTAAGCACATAACCGGGAGAACACACTCCTAAGTCTGCAAAAAGATACGATGCACTCATTCCAGGAGAACTCACTCCACAAATACTAAAGAATGATACTTGATGCGTTAGATGAGGATCACAACCATTAGCTATGGGGTGATTCCAACAAATCAGTCTGAACTAACCTACTAAGTAGAGGATTGACGCCTAGGTAAAGTAGGTTACGTCGATACTAAGGAACTCTAGCTAGGGTACCACGAAGGAATAGAGGATACGGCTCTAAGACTCACAGAGGGGATTCCAACAACTCTATTTAAGATGTCCTACTGAAGGGATCATACTCCTGTGCATAGGAAATGATATCGGAAACCTTCATAGGAAAGACCAAGGGGATGAAACCTAAGGAAACTAGTCCGAGTCATAGAGGGCAATAGGCTCAAGACATGTAAAATAGGTTAAACGGCGTGTATTATGGTTACATGCCGTGTACCTTGACCTTGGGTACTGCCCGTGTGGAATGGCTCGTGTCTTAGTCCAGGTGTGTAAAACTAGACTACACGGCGTGTAGAATGATCACACACCATCTTCCTTGTCTTTGGGTACTTCTTGTGTAAATGTCCCGTGTCTTGAGGCTTGTCATATAAAAAGAAACTAAAAAACATTTAGTAAGATTATATGCCATGTTCGAGCACCTAAGGTTCGCTCCGTGTATGTTGGTCAGGTGCCCGTACATAGTCTATATCTGTGTCGCCTTGCCCGTGTACCAGTACATAGGGTATCCTGTGTATCTGGCTGGGTCTGGCCGGGGAAGGGTATGCAAACCTTGTCCTTGGTCGTGTACCCAACCCGAGTCCTTGTACTCCCTATGTACATTCCAGGTGGTCTTCCGACGAACACATGCTTTGTAGCCCATACTACATGCCGTGTAGTCGGGATTTCTCCAGAACTGTCATCTTCCTCCTCACGCCTCAGCCGATCTTCCAGATCTCGTTTCTCTTGTCTGTTTTCTGCGAAAATCATGATCCTTGTTCGTTTCATTATCCTAAAACTGAATCCGGGTGTTTCAGACCTTCAATCGGCGTGGAAAACAATCATTGATTCATCTGAAAGAAAACACCCGAGAAGCCATAACTTTCGATCTGTCCCGAATCGCCAGCCTCTATCATCGTCGCTGGTTTGTAGCATCATCCTGGGGTTGGATCTACAATCTTAGATTGTCATGCCAATAAAAAAACGTGCAACGATCGATTTCCTCCAAGAACGTCAAGCGCAAAAAAGAATAGTAAGTCTCTAAGAAGAACGGGGAAATTGAATAGAAAAATCGAACAAGTGGGACAAACCTCGATCGGTGTTCGTGACGATCCGGGTTTTTCTTCGTTAGATCTAAACCAAAATAATCAAAAAATTATAATTACGATCATTGGATATCCCGATAAAACCCCAAATCCCACCCTCCAAAAAACAATCGATCCACGGGATAATCGGTTCGCGGATTTGTCCGTGTTCGTTATAGGAATCAAGAACGTGGAAGGAATCACAAAGAGATCAAATGTCCTACCTGGATCTGTCGCATTCGTTGGTGAAGATGCAGTCGCCACGTCATTGTCGCCGGTGAAACCCATCAAGAATGTCGTCTCCTCGTTGGGGTTTCCTCTAGATCCTCTAGTGCCTCTAAGGGTTTCAGGGTTATGAGGTCTGTAACCCTGGACCCCTGCGCAAACCATTATTTAAAAGGACTAGAGATCTCGTTGTAACAAAATTTAATAAAATATTTTTATTAAATGTTTTATTACGGTTATGTCCAAAAACTAGATTTCCCCACGGGTCTGCGCCATCCGATGTTAGGCCTCGTCTAAGGTAAAATCTTTGTTCTGAATGCAATAGTGACTTTAGATTTTTGATCTGAGCACCCGTTCAGGAGTTATTCCACATTTTCAGGAAAACCATATGAGCGCATTATTTAATTATTTAATTAAACTCAAACATTTTTTTTCAGTCTCACCAGGCCTTAGAACTGCACTCCGTCTCAGAGCCTAGTCTCGAAAGAATTCCCATATAATATTAAAAAAATACATGGAAAATTATGGACATTAAAAATAATCTTATTCTCTCTCTATATGTTTTATGTTTGTGATGAAAAGTTTTTTATCTATCCCACATCTTTTTTCATGGGTTATACTATAAAATCCTAGAATATTACAACTATAGTTTTCGTTTTTTGAATAACTATTTTTCATAAATATGAATTTAATTTTCTATAAATATATTACCTTAAAATTTTTTAGAATATAAATTTTATATGAAAATTATATGTACCATATATTAATGTATGATTGAAAATAAAATTTAAGTTTATATATATATATAAGTTATCAAATTGTATTTAATATATATATATATATATTCATAGAATGTGTACATACTAGTAGTAGGTATATATATACATATACACACATATAATTTGTTAATTGTATATATATATATATGTGGCACATGAAGAGAGGGATTAAAAAATTACTAAAGAAGAAAATATAAAAGAAAAGGAACGTTCAAAGTGGTGTGAAATGTAAGGAACCCAAATATATATACATGTAAACATTTGAAATATATATACAAGTTATATATATATATATATATATTAAAAAAACTTGGGCTGAAGCCTCATTTTATTATTAAATCAAAGAAAAGACCACTTTTGATTAGGTAGAGGGAGACCTATTACATAGCCCGAAGGCCCAATGGGCATGTAGCCCATTATATGGCCCATAGGCCCAAATGTTTTGGCCCAAGGGCCATTTTGTGAATAGTAGTGATGCATTACCCCACTACTATAGTACCTACCACTACTATAGTGTCTGCCGCTGCTACAGCACTTACGTTGTTATAGTGCCTTCACTGCTATTGTACCGCTAAAGTACCTATGTCTAATGGGTTTTGGACCCCCAATTTTAATATAGGATTACAGGGTGCTTACCACTAAGCCAAACCCCAACTACATACAAGTTATATATATAAATATATGTTATATAAAATATATATGTGTTATTTATAAATAATATAATATATAATATAATAAGTATAGTTGTATATAAATATATATATATACATATATATACATACATATCAATTAAGTAATGTAACAAAAAATAATAATATTTGTCTGTGTGTGTTGTGTGTTATGGAACGAGGAGAGGAAAAAATAAAAAAACTATAAGTGAAATTTTTTTGACGTAATGATGAAGAAAAAAAGAAAGAAAAATGAAAAACAAACAAAACATTGGTGGTGTGTGCTGTGAAGGAAGAAGGAAAAAAAGTTACAGATTATATATATGTATAAAATATGGTGTGTATATATATATGATAAAATTTATATATAATAAATATTTAAAAGTTATAGATATTATATTGAAATATATTAATCCAAAATTAATATTATATATATGTGTGTTACATTATATATATATATATACACTTGATATAAAAAACGTGTGTTCCTTAAGGGTTAAGGAATAAAAAAACTAAAATTACTAAAATTACTAAAAGGGAATGAAACAAAAGTACAACCATTATTTGTAATTCCCTCCAAACAGTTTTTAGTAATAATTAATTAATTAAATGGTTTATTTTATTTTTTTGGATTATAAATAAAATCATTTCACTTAGGTTATGTACCCAATGATTTTCTGGAATACTTTCTTGAAAAATTATGTGAGTTTCTCTCGTTGTAAAAATAGTGTGTGAGGGAATTTAGTTTTTAGAGAATGAGGTTCGGCTTGGTTTCAGTATGTAAGATATTTTTTTAGAAGTTCAAGGTATGGGTGTATTATACATATGTATATATTATCTATAAACCTTAAATTTTCATTTTTTTATATTTATGTGAGGAAATATATATCTGTGTGTGTGTATTATTTTCTGAATTTTATGTTTATATTATTCAATCATCTAAAAAAAATTTATTTGAAAAATACAAGTGATTTATTCTAATTAATTATGTTTTTTAAAATTTTATATCTTTTTAAGGCAGTTATATTATATTCAAACACAAATTTTATGTATTGAAATTTATTATTCTAATTTTAAATTTTGGTTTTAAGTTGTTGTTTTATGTATAAATTTTCAGAAAACACTTGTTTCTATAAGGTTGTTAAAACTATTATTTTCAAATTTATAATTATGAAAATCTAATTCTTATTTTCAAAAAAATGTGTTAATAATTATTTATTTATTATTGTTAAAAGTTTTTTATTATGTATGAAATAATGGTTAAAATTTCCATTATTTCAAATTGTGGAACAATGTTTTTTAAAACTGTTATTTTAGGCATGAGTTGTTTATCCAATGATTCTACATGTCATTCATGATCCTAATCATTCACAAAAGTTATTTATTATTCATCACATTGCATATATATATATATATATTCATGTGCATTGAATAAATTATTCGTTTGATTGAATGACTTTCAAAAATGGATTCCATGATTTTATGATTGAAATTTTAAATATATGGGTTCTTATCATTTCTTCATTAACAACTCGTTCAGTTATGGAAATTATATTTTTCAAGAGATTTGGTTGTACCAAATTTATAAAGTGAATTTAAATGAAGGATTATATATATATATATAATTTTAAATATGTAATAATGAAGTATTATGTTTTTAAAGAAAAAACTATAGTGAATATATATATATGTAAGATAAAAATTACTTTATAAATACTTGGCACTTGAACCTTGTAAAAATTACAGGGAATTGGGGATCAAAACCATACCTCTCAAATTTGGTAGGTCTGGACAGCCTTCAATGTTTCAATTGACCTCATAGTTTTGTTTTCCAAATCATTCATAATATTTTCAAAAAAAATTCTAGATGATTTTATTAAGAAAAATATTATCATAGTGTAAGTATGTTCAAAGGTATAACAACATGTTCATTGTGTATGAGTTTTCAAAGGTATAATTACATTTGGTTTTGTATATATCTTCAAAGGTATTATATCATTTTCAAAGGTTAATTATTTTCAATGGTTTTATAATCTCATAATAGGGAAAGTATTTTCAAAAGTATTATAAAATTTTCAAGGATTAATAATATTCAATGGCATGTTGTATACCATGTTTTAAAATGATTATAGAAATTATTTTAAATGATATTATATTTTTAGAAATTTTGTTTACAAATAATGTTTTAAAAATTGTAAAAATTTTCATAATGTATTATCTTTCGAAATATTTTTTAAAATAATTTTTTTCAAATGTGTTTTAAAAAGCTAATTTATTTTTGAAATGTTTTTCTCAAAATATTTTTCAAAAATATTTTTCTTTATTTTTTTTAAAACCTATTACTGAGAAATTTTGTTCACCCTTTGTTTTTTAAAATAAATTTATGATCATTTAGAGGATTCAATGAGATTAATTTCGATACGTATCTAGCACAACAGAAGAAAAATATATTCATTTATATTTATTGTTTAACATTGATAATCTTTAATAAATATTCTTTTTTTTAAAAATCCTAGACCAGAAAAGATCATGGTTGTTTATATAAATATATATTTTTCAATTAATGTTTATAAACAAAAAAGAATACAGATTTTTTTAACAGATCTGGAAGCATGCGTCTCTGAGAATAGTAGTCTTTATCGGAACTACAATTTAGACAAATTTAATGATTATAAAATTTGGATCAAATAGGATATGATTCTAATTCAATTATTTAAGTTAAACCTGTGTTTTATAACATTTCAGATTCAAGAAAAATATAAGAGATAGAAATTTTCTTTTGAACTCCTTGCTAATTAAGTATCCTTTATGAATAGATGATTTTAGTTATTCTTATTTTCCAAATTCTGAAAATATAATTTCAATATTTTCCTTACATTTGAAAAATGAATTTCATGGGTGAAATTTCATTTAAGGGGTTTATAATGTAACATATCAACAAATTATTTTAATATTATTATTTTTTAGTAATCATTTTACATAAATAAGTATTTATTTGTTTAGAAATATGTTACCATAAAATTGGTTATATATAAATTTGATATTAAAATTAAATGTAACATATATTAATATTTAATTGATAATAAAATCTAATGTTATGTATATAATAAAAAGAGTTATAAAATTGTATTTAAGTTTGTATATGTTCATAATTTCTACATACTTATATTTGATATATATTTACATATACACACATATATGAAGTTAATTGTATATATATATATGATGCGTGAAGAGAGGCATTAAATAATGAATAAAGAAAAAAATATAAATGAATAAGATGGTGCATAGTGGTGTGTAGTGTAAGGAAACCAAATATATATATATAAACATTTGAAATATATATACGTGTTATATATATATAAATATATGTTATATAAAATATATATGTCATATATATAATACAATATATATATATATATATATCTGTGTGTGTGTAAATATATATATATATATATTTACTTAGAAATTAAAGAAAGTAAAAAAATTATGTATATTTGTGGTGTGTCAGGGAAGAAATAGATGGGGAAAACTATTCAAGTGAATTGTGTGTGATGTGGTGGGGAAGAAAAAAAGAAAGAAAATTGAAAAAAAAATTATATTATGTGTTTAAGGAAGGAAGGGGGAAAAAATGTTTCATATATTATATATGTGTAAAAAATGTTATCTGTATTTATATATATATTTGTGTGTTAGAATTTATATACTATAGATATTTATATATTATAGATGTTATATTAAAATATATTTGTTGAAAATAAATTTTATATATATCTGTGTTATATTATTATGTATATATAAATACACATGTTATTAAAAAATGTATGTTCCTTAAGTATTTTGGAAGATAAAAAACATAAAATAATATAAAAAGACTAAATGAGAATGAAATAAAAGTACAACTACAATTTATAATTATTTTGGAATTATTTTTAATAATAAATAATTAATTAAAATATTTATTAAATTTTTTAGGTGTATAAATATAATCCCTTCACTTAGGTTTTGTACCTAATGATTCACTAGAAGACTCCCTATAAATGTTTTGCGTGTTTCTCTAGATGTGAAAATAGTGTGAGAGTGGATTTAGTTTTTGGGGAAGGTGGCTCGACTGGGATTCAATAGTCAATATGTTTTCCTAGGAGTTCATGGTATGGTTGTACTATACTAATGTATATGATATTTTCAAACCTAATATTTTATCCGTTTCATATTTATGTAAGGATGTATATATATATATATATATATATGCATATATTATTTTCAAAATATCATGTTCGTATTCTTCAATTATATATGCATGTATTATTTTCAAACTACAAGTAATTTTTTCTAATAATGAATTTTTTTTAAAATTTTATCTATGTAAGGGAGTTATATTATTTTAAAACACATATTTTATTTATTGAAAATTGTTATACTAATTTCAATGTATGATTTTAAGGTATTATTGTATTTATATGTCTTCCAATACCCCTATACTATGTAATAGTGTTAAACATATTATTTTCATAATCACAGTTATGTAAATGGAAATTTTATTTTTAAAACAAAGTGTTAATGATTATTTGTTTATGATTAATCAATGTTTTATTTTATTTTTGAAATAATGGTTCAAATTTCCATTATTTCTTGTAGTGGAATTATATTCTTTCAAACTATTATTTTATGCATGATTTTTCTATACAGAGATTATACATGTCATTACAGAAAATAATTATGGCCATATGTTATTGATTAATCATGAAATTACATATATATATATATAGGCTTTCTCATTGAATGAATTATTCTATTATTGGAAATACTTTAAAAAATGAATTTATGGGTTTATAAATAAAAGATTAAATACAAGGTTGTTAATAATTAATTTTTTAACATCCCATGCATGTATAAAATGATATTTTTCATGAGATTTGGTTGTAGAAAATTTATAATGTGAGTTCCTATGAAATTTTATATTTATGTATATATTTATAAAAATATAAGTGTAAATTTGTAGTAACACATTTTTATGTATTTGAAAGAAAAAAATATAGTGAATATATATATATATATATATATATCAAGAATTAAATTTTCTTATATTCCTAGATTTTATGCTGAATAAAATTTTTTTATAAAAAAATTCACTTGATCCTTGTAAATGTGATAAGGAATTGGGGAGTTAACTCATCCCCTAAAAGTTGATATACCCAGACAACCTTTAATGTCTCACGTGTCCCCATGGTTTTTTTCCAAATATTGAATAATATTTTATGAATAATAAATGGATTATTTTATTAACAAGACATTTTTAAGGGATTAGTACATTAAAAGGTATTATAGAATTTTCAAAGAGAACGTATTTTCATATATATTGTAGTTTTTTCAAACATGAGTATATTCAAAGGTTATATATTGTTTTCCAAGATTATATATTTTCAAAGGTATAATATTCTATTCAAATCGTAAGTATTTTCAATAGCATTCTAAAATTTTTAATGAATAATTATTATCAAAGATATTTTCAAAACCACGTTTTCAATGAATTTTTAAATATATTTTAAAAGATATTATATTTTAATAATCCTTGTTTTCCAATGATATTTTCAAAACTATTATTATTTTCAAAAGGTATTATATTTGGAAAGAGTTTTCAATATAATGTTTTCAAAAGTGTTTTCAAAAGATATAATATTATTGAAATGGTTTTTTAGAAGTGTTTCTCAAAAAGTATTACCTAAAATGTTTTTACTATATTCTTAAATACCCCTTACTAGGAAGTTATGCACACCCATGTTTTTAAAAAAATCAGTATCAGTTAAGAGTTTCAAGGATATTGGCTCTGATAATGAGCTAGCACAAGAAAAGTCAAATTGCTACATTTTTTATTATTTTTTTACACAGATAATCTTTAGTAGTTCGCCCTTTTACTCCAAATACTATAATAAAAAATATCATGGATGTGGAAATTTATCTATATTTTTAAGTAACTTTTTATAAAAAAAGTATACATCATTTTATGTAATAAATCCAGAAGCCTGGGTCTAAGGGTGTTGCATATACCATGAAAAAATTCTTATAAACCCCTCTTCTATTCCATGGGTTATGCTATTATGAAATTATGAAATAATCATGCAACGAATTTATTTTCTACAGTTTATGCAATGATGAGTAAGGTGTATCAAGATAATAGGAAATGCTTTCACCTGTTCAAAATAACATGCATCATGCGATATCTAATTTTCAAAATTATTCTACCGTTGTTTTATCGACCTCCACCTCCACCTAGGCAGTGCCTACTTATCCAGTTGATCTTGCCCATCTCTCCCATCCGCTGAATTGTTCATTTGATGGAAGCCTATCATTTCCATAGAATAGTGACTCTAATTCCCCCACTACGGCCCTACATATATCTACATCCTAAAGAGAGGACCTATGTTTTCTCTCATAGTGCTAACATTTGTGCTTACCTATGATGTCTATGAGGATGCTAGTGAAAATCCTCAAAAACTGTAGTTTGGTACTTCATGTTCCAGATTCATCCTTTGAGGAAGCTTTAGATCACCTCAAGTGGACGCTGGTGGCAATGTTTGGTGTAAACAAGCTATCACTCTTACATTGTAGAGTTTTGTGGGGTCTTGAGGTTTACATACCCAGGATCATTTCTTAATCATAAAAAAATCTCTCTTTGTCATGATGGATTCAAAGAAGGACTTTGTTTAGGTCTGGTAGAAGGATCACAGAACCATTGGTTGGTGCTGATTCGATAATTATCATTGGCTAATAGAGATCCTCTATGGAAGCGATTCCCCCCATGCGGTAGTATGGATCAGCCTCCCTACACCCCCCCCTAATTCCAAAACGTCTCTATGTTGGGCACAATCAAAGAATATTAAGGATTTTTTCTCTTTTTTGTTGATCACACCCTTTAGTTTGAAGAGTCCCTAGTAACATGAATATATATAGATAGAGACACATCTCATCCACTTCTAGATTGGATCTATCTTCAATTTCAGAGCTTGTTTGAATGGTCCCAAGATCGTTTTCGTCCCTCACCTCTGAGATTCTTCTTGTATTGTCAACTTCCAGGCAATTACCTACCAATGTGTAGAAAATTTACTCTATCCATTTTTGGAGATATCCATCAGGGTTCTATGATTATAGGTGCAGCCTTCCCACAATAATAAGTAATGTCCCTCCTGGACAATTCAGTCTTGGTGCTACTAGTTAGGGATCTAGTCTCCCTGGTTTCTTCTATTTCTTTCTTTGAGATCAGCTTACTTCCTAAAGAGATAGTTTAATTGGTTTCCGTCCCCCCAACCATGGATGGATCCTATTGATTGGACCTAATTCCTTACAAAACAAAAATCTTCCATTCTCCATATGATGGGTTTTGTAGGGTCTAGGCTAACTCCTGGGTGTGTAGGAATGGGGTAAGGGTATTGTCTTCTCCTCGACCCTCATATCATTTTTGTCTCTGCACAATCCAGGTAAATTAGAGTATGAGCATACTATTTAGATATACAAAAATAAATAAATATCTCATGTATAGTAGGAACATGTTTTCTCACCCTGTACCACTCCTCAGAAGTCACAGGTGGAGCCGCCTTAGTTAAATGACATCTTGGTCTCCCCAATGGGTACTCTGATCTCCAGTTCCCTTACCATGCATGTTGTAACCTATTCCCCTCCAACAGAGAATTGAAGAGTGTCGAGGAGGGATAAATCTATACTCAAGAAACTACTACTCCTAAAATGATATTTCATTTGCCAATTTCCAAGTGGAAATGTACTCTCTCTTACATATAAAATCCGATGGATCAGTCTCCATATCAGTATAATTGTGGCATGTATTCTAAGTAAAATTCCCTTAATTTCTCCCCTTAATGATATAAATTACCATCTGAAAAGCCTAAGGCCAGGGGGCTCAGGTAAAGGAATATTTCATCACTAATAAAATTTGTATAAGTAAGGCTTCCAAGGATTCATTGATCGATCCCATGAAATAATCCTTAAAAATTGATAATATTTCACGTAAAGTAATAATTTGTGATTTAATGCATGTGGACCCTAAAAAAAATCATATATATATCTTATAGAAAATAATTATCTTAGTGGATCTGATGGATGATTTAGATTAGTTCATCACTGAAAAAAACATTTTCGGTCCACAAACTTCATTTTCTTGTTTGTTTATGGCAGTTGTGACACTCAGATAAGGAATTCCATGTTGAGTGATCACAAAAACCTCAATTGGGGGGAGTAAAAATTGGTTTTTAAATGTTATTTCAACATAATTGTTGATCCAAAGGAGAATAAGGGGAGATGATCCTTCCCTCAGATGTTCAGTCTGGACTTCATTTCATTCATGGCCCCCAGCTGGCTGATGAACATGGTATATGCATGTGAACATTTTATGTAGTGTAACAATCCAAAATGGGATATACACAATTGGTGTCTCTTAGACTAGTTCCTTTAAAATTTCCACACTATATACAACTACCGAGGTTATATGGTAACATGCCTCATCCAAAGTTTCTCTAATCATTCTCTACTTCTGGTTTTATTTTCCCTTAGGGAGGGAATCGGTAGACGGTTCCCTTACAATGATTTATGGATCACCACTCTAGCCAACCATCATGCGGTGAGAGATTCATGGAATTATCAATAATAGGGACTGGCCTATATTGGGCTCCACAACAAGCATCACTGACTCAACGGTGACCTTAAATCAAGGATTTCTATTCAACTTACCAAACATCATGACATTGAGGTGGTGAAGGAAAACATTGAACGCCTGTATTCTGATCAAGTAAGTGACTGGGATGAAATAGTGTTCAATGAGATAAAAAAAATAGGAATGATATTCTGTCTTACATGATACTGAAGTAGTCTTGGGTTGTGTGTGAGCAGTTAAGAATAAAATTGATTCATGAATGCAGAAATAATAAATCATTCTTTGATGCATGTATAAAATAGAAACAACATATCACCAGAACCAACATCCTTTTAGAGGATGGTACTTACATTGATGATAGGGGTGTGGATGGAGGTATAGATAAAACCTGATTTAAACTTATTCTTGTTAATCCCAACCTGTATATGAGGGGATATATGTGAGGAAATATGTAGGACATCTTGATGTTGTTCTTCATGTGGTCTCTAGTTATGACAATGAGTTCTTTGGAGGTATACAGGAGGATATGGAGATCAATGAGGTGATGTGCATCCTTAATCTGAATAATTCACTAAGATGAGACGATTTTCATGGTTCTATCTAAATGTCTTCTGGGGACCTCATCAAAATTGATCTAGTGTTTTGCAAGATTTTGGTTTGGGTGGTGTTCTCCCTTGTGTTCCATGTGCTACTACCTTTAGGATTATCACAAAGATCAAGATCCCCTTATCTATCAATCAATATCAACCAATAATCCTATGAAATTATCCTTATATGGTGTTGACCGGTGTTCTTAATAGATGGATCTCCACCAACATCCCTCACTAGACCTCTAAAGAGGAACACAGGTTCGTGACGTGGAGGACTATCCTGGGGAAAATTTATTTGGAAAATGAAGTGGTCAGTGAAATTAACTAGAAGATCATCAGCTCTACCATGGTAATAAATATGGATATGTATAAATATTATGATCGTGTATAGTGAAAATTTACCATGAAGGTTCTTTTTAGCATGGGTATTTCCTCCTGGTTCTCCGACCTCATGTTTAGATGATTTAGTTCTTCTGGACTAACTAAAAATTACTTTTTTATAATCAAAAAACTTTTGAGGAAGAAAGTGAGAAACCACAAAAACAGTCTGAAAAATCTCTTAACAATAGAGGAAGAAAAAGTAGAACCAAAGCAAATCACCAGACCTACCCCACCCTAGAAATTGATCCTAATAACAGGTCTTCACCTACACATGGCCCTTCGGCAAGGAGTCTCATGCATAAGTGCACGAGCACGGTACCAATGGAATAGACATACCCTCCCAAGAATCCCAATCCAAAAGGCTTGTATCGTTGAATACATTGCACTCTGGTGCCCTTCTAGCGCAGGTCCAAGTAGAAAGTTGAAAAAGACACTAAACATCCAAACAAAGACAACCAGCAGGAAAACCGAAGATCTGAACATCTAACAACCCTCTCGAAACACCCAGCCAAAACCACTGACTTAACCAGGATAATTATAGTGAAACATAATTTTACCTAAATCCCTCTCCCTAAAAAGTTTCCAGAATAGCGATTTAACCTTTAAATCATCCACCTCCAGTATCCTCTTCTCTAACACTGAAGAAAGTTGTTCCCACGTCTTAATATAATCCTCAATGTTGATTATCCCTCTGTTGAAACCCCCTACCAGAATGGATTTCTTTATGTAAATCCATTTTTATTGTTCCTCATTAAGAGACACCTTCAGTGACCTTCCCATCATCTTAGTTTCCTCCTCCTCAGTTTCCTTTAGCATCAAGGTCTTATCCTTCACTTCTTCTTTATATCTTAAAAGGATAGCCATGTCTTTGTCACCCTATTCCTCTAGCCTATACAAGTATAGAGACTCCATTTCCATCTTCTTGTCATTCATCTTCTTTGCAGGGCGGGTCTCTAAAGGAGGAGGTAATGAGGAGTATTCATTCTTCCCCTTCCTCTTCAAAAAATCCTTATTACTCCTTGGAGTTGAAACCTCATCTTCTAGTTAGCCATGTTATATCCCTTTGGAAACCTTCACTCTGGCCATGTCTCCCTCAGCTGGGGTAATGAAATCAGAATTCATATCTGCCTCTGGGAGGCCTTCAAACCTATTCCACAAGGAAACTGAGATCTGAATCGAGACCAGACCCCCTCCCTCATTTACCATTTGAAAATCCATTTTAGTCCTGTCACCTTTATCACCCAAATCGGTATTCTCTAAACTCAAATCAGCATCCCCATCTAGCGGCGTCATGCCAAAAGATTTTTCCTAATTGGCCTGTATAAATCCTCGCCCCATGAACTGGGGGATCTTGCAAAAGTACTCAAAAACCATACCCTGTAAATCATAAGAAGTATGTACCATAGGGCACTCCTTGTTGATTACAGATTGGGAATCACCTGCAAGTTGTGACTAACCATGATTGGCCATTGCATTACCATTAGGCCTTGTGATAGGAATTCTCACACCACTGAGGTCACCTATCAACCTGCTAAAACCATCTTGTACTTTTGGATCGGTAGGTGAAAACAGCGGTTGCTCCTGCCTCACCAGACTGAAACCACAAGAATTCGAAGGACCTGTGCCAACTAAATTTATGCCAGCCCCCTTGTCATCATGGAACAGACCTTCAATTTGGACAATCGTAGCAGCGCCCAGTAGACCACTACCCTAAGCTGGTCTACTGCATATTTCCCCGGCTACTCCCTCAACCAGAACGCCCTCCACCGCTCTATTCCCAGGAATTACATGATCACCATTGCACACATCCTCTTGAAATCCAGTATTCATAGCTCCCCGCCTCCAACTCTCCAGTGAATGACCCAACCATTTACAAAAATGGAAAAAATGGAACCATGACTCATAGACCTCAGGCTTCTTACCAAGAAATTCTTCCCCTATAGTAACCGAGACAAAGTCCAATGGCACCCTTGATTCATCCACCTCCACACACACTTGAGGGTTAACCGGATGACAGACCGCATTGGTCTGGCTATCAGAACACAAGTATTTTCCTGAGTAGGTTTCCAATCATTTTAACAATCTATGGATTTTGAAAGGGAAGATAGAGATTTGGAAAACTTACCCAGACTGCCACTGAGGGCGAGTCACACTTCATGTGAAAATCATACGACCATCAGGATAGGTAGAATCGTGAGCCATTGCAGTTGCGAGGAGCCCTTGACCATGCCATTATCATATCGTCCTCCGAAGAAAAACTGATCAAAATATTTCTATTATCCAATAAACTTATTGTTTCCCTTTCTTTAAAATGCCATGAACCAAACACAAATATGTCAAACAGATAAAATGGGGTTCTTCTATTCAAAAATCATGTGATTATTGAAAAAATGTGAAGGGAATAATCTTTGTAAAACTCAGCGACCGAAATCGGATGATTAGGGAGACCAACGTGCATATCATGCACCTTAGGGCTTAGAAAACTTGGTTGGAATGGAGGAAGGAACTCCAGGTTCGAGAACAATAGAAAGGAGGATTCCTCTCTTGTGATAGACGGAGGAGATCCCTCCCCTGGAGGGGGGGGGGAACTTGCTCGGAGGCCACCACTGTCACTGGTCGGGAGCCAGAATAAAAAATGAGGTCTCTCGCTCTTCTATGCACATTATTCTTGGATATCGATATCCTTCTTGGTGAAAATTTTTGGATTCTTAAAAAACATTATGGGGCCTGATGCAAGGTGACACACTTACCACAACCTTATTCATTATCATACAATATTTTATTAGCTACCACATTCCTAGGAGTGTCATGTGGGGGAATTTTCTTCCTTATTGGTGTAAGCCTCCCTCATTGACTATTTCCCACTTAATTGTTTTTGACAACACTATTAACTTCATGAATTGAAATGGGATGTCAGTATGAGGTATCAATAGAATTATTGAACACAATTTCATATTGAGTGTTCAAATTATTAATTGGGTGATGAGTAGATTATATATCTCAAGTAGGTTCTCAGAATAGAAAGTAATGTCACTGATAAACAATCTTGACATATAGAGAAGAGAATTTCCCATGGATTATATGGGTTCCCCTCTCTCTATTAGTAAAGCACATCCATAATTATAAAAAATTTTGGAAAGGATCACATGAAAATTTATAAACCAGAAAACCCGATACATGTACATTGGTGATACAATAACCTTTGTGAATATCATCCTATCATCTATACAAACCCATGACCTCTCATTAAACAAGGTACTAAATGGGGCTATCTCTTATATCAATATTATCCTTTCATCATCTATATGGTTTTCACATTCATAGGGTAGGCACCACTAGGCTTATTAGGTGGTGATGGTCACACTTGTGAAGGAGGGAGGCATAAATGTTATAAATATCTCAGACATTATTCTATGTATTCATGTGAAATTGACATGGGTGTTCTTGAGGAATGAACTCTATAGAGAAGGTTAATAGAGAAAAAATGAAGTGGGTATTTGGCTATGGAAAGAGTGAGCTCCTCCTCTTTATGGTCAATCATTCATCTATATATCACATTTATTAAAATACAAACATGTTGGATAGTGGGTTGGGGTTCCATATCATTTTCGGACCACAACTGGGATGGTTATATGCATGGTTTCTCTGGATTCCTAGTTATGGATATAATCTTCAGGAATTTATGCATGCACCAAAACCTCATTAATGCTCTTTTGGAAAATAAATAACGTGATATTTTGGACCTCATAAGCAATAATACTAATCTGGAATAGTTTTTTATTTTTTCCACATCAGATAATTTATCTATAAAGGATATCCAAAGGGTGATGACATCCCTTGACCATGGGGATAGTAGGGGCGGGGCCTTTTGGTGTTCAAAGTTTCTTAGGAAATAAAACTTCATCGTCTAGAGGAGAATGAATTAGTAATAACCCACTGATTAGAATAAAAAATGAATTGGAATCAATCTTGAATTTAGGTGTTCATGTAGCGAGGAGTGTTAGTAGAAGATCATGATGCATCTGTTCTATGATGTTGATTGGGCACGGTCAGTGAGGAAATTGTTCTGGGACTTTACTAGTATTTCCTCATAATATCTATGGGGTTTCTCATTTTATGAATTTTGGTTCCTAGGGGATAGTACAATGAGGCTGGAGAAGAAGGTTATATCTATGGTCCACACATCTAGATGTTTTTATATCCGTAAAGAGAAGAACATAGCTCGTGTTGATAGTAAAACATATGAAAGGAGAGAACTAGTCATATGAACTAGGAACCTGTTGTAAAATATTACACGCCTATTAAGAAACTGGGATGAATACCCAAAACTAAGAAAAATCCTTCTGGGAAGGAACTCTGTTCACTCTACCATGAGATCCAACCATGATCACTCTGTCCATTGACATTCCCACTTTTCTATTCCTAAACTCAACACATATGGGTCATATATTATCGGTACCATAAGGAGATGTCCTATGGTTTGAGATCCTTAGGTTGTTTTCATATTTGTGTTAACTTAATATTTTTGAAATGGGGACTCCTTAAAGGTTAAGATAAATGCAATTGTCATAGGTATTCTCTTATAATGGTAGGAAAATATCAGTCTAGTGATGGTTAAAATATATTCTATGATTCCTTTAAAGTCCATTCATGGTTTAGAACCCCCCCCCCTTATTTGATACATACATTAGTAGATAGTTTCATAGAATTATCTACAAATTTATGAGTTTTCTTTACAGTTGGATATAAGGTAAAAATTACTAGACTTCGGAGAATCTGTAGTGGTCCAAGATTATCAGAATAATTGCATCCATATAATGAACTCCATTCCACTTAGGGGTGAACCTTGTGAGATGGGATTCTCTCAAGCTCCATCATTATAGGCCTCCTTAGATTCTGGTTTTCAGTTTTCATGCATTTTTTTCTTTTATGATTGTATCATTCCATCTTGGATAATAAAAAAATAACATAGTTATACTTGTAAAAGGATGTGATATGATATGTTTATGGAACCCAATTCTTTTTTAGGATTATGATTAGTTAAATTCTTTATGAATCCAATTTATTTTTATACTTTCTGATATGGTGTAGTATTTATATTCTTGTAGCACACGTATGTATGATTTTTATTATGTTATGTGTGGGACCTATATCTCCCTCCAATGGATTGGGAAATGATTGAAATCACATGAGCTTATAAGGACTAGAACATGGAGTAAACCCAGTTATAAAAGGTACTTTTTCCACTATGTTGGTATTAAGAGTGAACCTTGACTACTATAATGGTTTTGGGAGGGAAACCAATCCACTCTGATGGCCTTGGAAATGATCCCTGACTACTAAAATAATGATGTTCTATGCCTAAGTGAATGCCACAAATATATGTATTATGCTAGTTTTTTGTTCTCATATTTAATTTTCATTGATTTCATTATGGTTAATTTCATATGGATTTTCAATATTCATTCCATCACTAAATATTATGATCTTTTATATGCTAGGTATGGATTTAAAATTTTGTGCTCTTTTTATGCTTATGTGTCTCCCTTTTTCCCTTACCGAGAAATTGAGATCACCCTTTCTTATGTTTCCATTCCTCTCATTATGAAGGAAGGTTTTAAGTATGGTATTTCTAAGATTTGTACACTATGGGAAGACCTTTATAAGAGATGTTGAAGATCATTCAAGAAATAAAATTATTTTCTATCAACTCGCTAAAGAAGCTATTATTTTATGATCCTCGAGATTGTGTTTCTATTATATAATTAATATTCATCTAAAAAGATTAAATATCTATGTATGATAATCTTAGGTCTTTACATAAACCCCATATCCATATCCTTTTGAGTTTCTTTAGAATGACCCGCAAAACAACCTATGACCAAAAAGTAACCATAAAGTCTTCACACACACCAGGGTTCCAATGCACTATGGCAGAAATACATCTTTATTTATTGTCACCGTGTTCCATTAATATATGTCATCATAAACTTGTGTATTGTTGATTTAGTCACAAAATTACTTATTTTAATAATCTAAAATCATGTTTATGTGTTTCTAGTCATTTCTCTATTTTATGAAGTTATGTTTTATTTTTTGAAACATGGAAAACAAATTATGTATTGAATCAATATTATAAAGAATACATATATTTTATAAATAAATAAAGAAAATCAATATTTTAAGAATTTATAAAATAACCACATGGAAAGATCTTTACTATGATTGAAATATCACAAAGGGATCAAGTGTCCACAAGAAAAGTCAAACAAATACATGTTCTATCTCAGAGTGACTACACTGATCAAGATTCTCACAAAGGATCATATCGCTATTATAAAAATTGGATTGACCACATGCCTATCTAATCATTCGTGGATGTTTTATCTCCAAATCCTTGATCAACCACAAAAATAACATTTACAATGATGATCCAATTTTAATTTACCATGCATTAGTCAAAAATTCTATAAACATTTTACTTATTGCATATTGAATTCCTATAAATTTGATGATGAAATTTTTTTGAATATATCACAATGTAGATTTTGAAAAACTGATCATGCTTCCATAATATTGAAATCAAAATCACATAGATGTGAAGCATCCATATAGGAAAAAATTTGGAAAATTAATGAAGTTTCCACATTAATAACTCAAGTGACCATATGGGAAAATTGGATTTTTGGTAATATAATAAAGAAACCACATGACTAAGTGATAAAAACATATAAAGTAGTCCTAATTTGAAAAATTATAGGATCAGTCCTTAGATCAAGGAGATTGAGCATATGGCCTTCTTAATAAAACTAATAACATTTTCCAAAAAAAATCATAGTAACCATGGAGGATGACATGGAACACTTCAAGTGACCTTATCTAAAAGTGAGTATTATATTTGATAAGTATAATTTTTTAATCACTTTTATATGTGTGATTAAATTTACTTCTAGGGTATATAATGACCAACAATTTCATTCTATGTATGAGGATTTATAATGATATGTTTTCAATGGATCCTTTTGGATGAAATATTCCTTTGATAGAAGTATGAATACTTAGAAAAATAAAAAAATCCTACAATTATGAGAAATTTTGAAATTTAAAAATTCTAACACATAAGTACTCTTTATGGATAAAAAATAAATATCAATGTAAAATAACATCATCTAATATTTTCATCTCTCTTTATAACCTAAAGATGAAAATTAAAGAAGGGAATAATCAAGTATAGAAATATAGAACTCTATGTATCTTTATCATTGGATTATTTCTTCTTCATTGTCTCTATTTTTCTTATGTTCGAGTTATTTTTAATATAATGGTATTATTTATTGAAAACAATCTCACATAATATATTGTAGTGTACTATGATACTATCTCTCCTCTTTATTATAACACTTATCCCACAGTAACTATAAAAGAGGTTGTCTATAGCCAATATTTTCTATGTATAGTGTTGTGTAATACGCAGTCTAGGATGTGGATTGGTTAATTTATTTAAAAATAAATCTTAGTAGTGGGTGATTTCTATGTGGGGAGGAATATGTCTTGGTCTGAAACTAAAACTCTTTTTTTTAATTCCATTGTGTATTTTATGTGTTTTTAATGTATTTAAAATTTTATTTTAAAAAATAATTTAAAAAATTATGATTTTATAGTTAGTTTTAAAAAATAATATTTATTCTATTTAGTTCAATTACAGTAATATAAAAGGCTTATAATAATAATAATAATATTCTAGTCATTTATAGATCAAACTTCAAAGGGGTTATTTAAAATAATTTTATAAGATGTACCAACTATATTAATTAGTAGGGTTGTTATTTAGAATTGGGTATTTAAGTTTAATTTTTCTAATTAGAACTTTCCATTAGAAACAAAATTCATGTACCCACCCCCTTGAGTTTTCCAATCCATCCATCATTTGGAATTAGGGTAATTTTAATTAACTACCTGAGTTTATTTTTATTAATTGAACATAATTACTATCATTTATAAATTTATATCCTCATTGGTAACAATAGACATTAGTAGACACCAACTAACATACCACCTTAATTTTATGGTATAAACTATTTTAAATGGATTTTTAATATGAATATCAATATTAACAGTATTTTATTTGATATTTTGACTGTAATAGAAAATAAATTGTGAAAAAACTAAAATTCTCAAGGCATATTTGAAGTATTTACACTATGTCTATTTATGACTGTAATTTAAAGGATATAAATGTCTTATATTTTTTTTAGAAGAATATGAATTCAATATAATTTCTTCATATCTTACTACTTATGAAATATATAATACCTTTATTAGGTCTCAAGAAGGAACATCAGATGTTAAAGAAATGCACATGAATACCTAAACTACTAAATAAAATACAATTAACATTACTCCATATGAATTAATTTCTTACATGTATCTATGGTTAAAAAATCAATAAAATGAACATACTTAGAAAGAAAACATAAGGTAAATATCAAGTAATGAGACTCTTTTATTTGTTTTCAAATTAATGCAGAGGAACTTCTATCTGCATTTGATAATAATATAATATTAGAAAAATTCTAATAAAGGAGTTGATTGGAAAACTCATGATGTATAATTTATACATAAAAGTAAACAAGGAACATGATGTACAAAAAATAAAATAATTTTCCTCCAAAACATCTAATTCAAATATGAAAGATAAATTCAAAGAAGATATTTCAATTAGGAATGAGTAACTATATAATAGTGATGAGGAGAAGTCTTATCTATCCATGAAATTTGGGATGTTCAATAGATATAAGAATTTATTCATGAAATTAAACGATGGAGGAATGAATAATATAAGAGGAAACTAAAAACAGAAAACCAACCCATTGAAGTTACTTGTTATGAATGATAGATTAAAGGGAATATCAAAGATTAATATACTAAATTATAGAATAAGAAAATATATAAGGAAAACGTAAAAGGGATTACAGAATGATATAAAATAAATAAGGGGAACCTCTGAGGATAGTTCTAGTGAGTCAAATTTATGTAGAGAAGATGAGGCTGAAATGGAAATTGTATTCTTTATAGACAACAAATATGAGGTAGAAGATATTGTCTCTACATATCCTTCTCATATTTATAATATCATTGAAAATTAAAATAACAATCAAAATATGACCAGTGAAAATTTAATTGATTATTGAAACAATCTAGAAGAATCATTTAATAATCTTAATGATATGTATAAAAATTTAAAGAAATAGTATTCTTTATACCATTATGTAAAATTTGATCTTATTGCAGGAAAAAAATAATGATAATTTATTAAATGATAAAAATAAAGATAAAATTTCAAATGAAATACCTAAAAGTATATTGAATGTTTTATGAATAGAAGAGAAACCATGACTGGGATTATTATAAAGGAGACCACACCCCAAGCATACAACAAGGATTGGATGTCGTCACAGTCAATGGAAAATATATTAAAATAATCTTATTACATGATCAAGCACTTAAAACTCTATAGATAGTTCAATTTTTTATAGTCATAAAAAGGTTTTTATTTATAAAAGTCTCATTTCTAACTATGTTAAATCTAGTAAATATCTTTGGGTTCCAAAAAATATTATTATAGACTTCTCTAGAACAAATAAATTTTAGGTACCAAAATTATTTATAATATAAATTTGTTGTATGAAGCATTTATGATGTGTACCCAAAATAATTTATGGTATCTAGAATATGAATGTTTGAGATACATGGATGGAGACTACCCATTCATTAATATCCGTATAAAGTTGTAAAGGACATATCACTTTAGGTTACAATCCCAAAGGAAGAATAATTGGGCATGATTAAATTGGTAACATGAATTCCATTTTATTTTATAAAATTTTATTTGTTGAGAGTTAAGAGTATAATATATTTACCATATCTTAATTATGGAATTATGGATACCATGTTATGTTTCCAAATAATTCTTGGGAAATGTATGATTCTAAGGACGCATTAGTCTTTACATCTTTACATAATGATAATGTTTATACATATGATTTATATTCCTTATGTTCTAAAACATTTCTTTGTGAAATTCCATTAAAAAAGTTTATTTTCATTTTAACAGGAGACTAAGACCATAATTTTTATACACAATGAATACTAGCAAGAAAAATATTAGTTATTTGTTTTTTAAAGCTATAATTCCCAAAAGATAATGTCTCTAAATTATATGGAAAAAATAAGTTGTACAAGATCACTTTAAAACCAATGAAAGAAATTTATACTTCTCAACCACTATAATTGGATCACATTGTTTTTTAAGACCATATAGTGTTTCTATATTAAATGGGATACATTGTTCTAATATTATTGTAGAAGAATATTCTATATATGCCACACTATTCTTTCTAGCACCAAAAATTGAATATTATTCCTATTGAAAATAATAATAAAAAATAGTTGAAAATCATATTGAATTTACAAGTAAGATATTAAAGAGTGATCATGTATATGTTTTTCAAAATAATTTCTTTTAAAAATTATGCTCACATTATGGATATAATCACATATTTTTTCTCCTAAGACTCCCTATCAGAGTTGTGTGGTATAAATAAGGAATAAGTCCCTAAAATAAGTTTCTTAGACTATCCTCAATGAGTAAAACCTATTTGTTTATTTTTTTAGAAGAGGATATCAATAAAAAACATTGTATTATCAATAGGGTTTTTATTAGACCACTATTAAAGAATAATCCATATGAGTTTTGGAGTAAAATAAAATGAAATATTAATTACATTTGGGTGTTTGGATATAAGTTCATTATTCTCAATCGAATGGAAAATTTAGAAAATATTTCATCCTCAATTAATGATTGAATGTACCATTTTTATTCAACCTCCAGTAAATCATATTGGGTTTTCAATAAAATAACCAATCCTTTAGAATATTTTTTATATATAATTTTTTTAAAAAATGATATAAATGAACATAAATATTATTTAGAAAACAATGAGGATGATCTTTATAATTTTAATATCAATACATCAACTAATATTAATAATTATTCATTAAAACCAACTATAAAAAATTACCCACTAGTGATGAATTATTTCAGTTACACTATCAATAATAAAATGAATTAAAATGTAAATTTGACCTAAGATCCATTAGAACTCATAGAGGTCATCCAATAGATGTTGTTGTATGAGATATAGATAGAAGAACCCAGTCTAGACCGTATCTTAGAAACATGGTTGAACATCGAGACTTCTTGTCATGTATTTAACTTAAAAACAACAATAAATAAATAGATGATGAATTTTGGGTAATGGATGTGAAATAATTGTTGACTTATTTTAAAATAAATGTCTTTTGGGAACTAATGTAAATACCTAAGGACTTCCTAACTATTGGAACTAAATGGGTGTTTAGAAACAAGGTTGATGATTATAGAATAATAATAAGAAATAAATATAGACTATTTTGACAATTATACAGTGAGGAAAAATATATTTACTAGAAAAAAACTTGTCGCCATTATAAAGGATTGATGATATTAGAAAGATACATTACAATATAAAACATTTAAATTTCAAAGTCTATCCAATAGATATAAAGAGTTATTTTCGTAATTGTAATATAGTTTTTTCATATTATTTTGTTGAAAAACCCCCTATATTTCAAAAGCCTCATTTTACAAAATATATTTTTAAATTAACTACATATTTTTATGGTTTAGACCAATCCCATGTGGCTTGGTATGATAGGTTTAAAACTTTTATTATTTTAAATGGTTTAAAAAAGGTGTTAATGATATTACATTATTTATTAAAATAACCTACAAATAATTTTTTAGTTTCACACATTTATATTAATTATATTATCTTTTGTTATTCTGAAAATTCATTATCTAAATAATTTTTATTACTTATGAAAAATGAATTTAAAATTATTTAAATGGGTGAGATAAAATTATTCCTTAGTTTTTAGATTTTTTAAAATAAGGAAGAATTTTAATTCAAATAAAATACACAAAATATATTCTTAAAAATATCGTTATGGATAGAACTAAAGGTAATTATAAGAACATGAGTACAAGATATAAATAAGATATTGATGAAAATGGAATGCCTGTTGATTAGACTACTAACAGAGGTATGATTGGAAGTTTACCATACTTAACTGCGAGTCGACTAGATATTGTCTTTATTGTGTGAAATTGTGCACATTTTCATGAAAATCCTATAGGATAACACTTCAATAATATTTAAATAATTTTCGAATACCTCAAAATTACAACCAATTTTGGAATTTTCTATTATGAAGGAAATGATTTTGATATACATACTTATTCAGTTGTAGATGTTAGCTGATATAATTCAGATGGAAAGGGAACCTGAAAAACAAGTCACATTTTGTGAAATTTTTCAGTATCATGGTCTAGTAATAATTAAAATTCTATTTCATTATACACTAATAAAAGTGAGTATATAGTTTTAGATAGTTTATATGCTCTGATTTTGAGGATGTAACATACAATACTAGATTATATATATAAATTCATGCATGTACATATAAATATTCATAATAAATGTTCTATTAATATTTTAAAAAAACCATGTTTCTCACTCAAGGAAAAAATACAATGATATATGACATCAGTTATTAAGAGATCATTTCAATAAATAGAGATTTCACCCCTGAATTAATTCACACTAAACATTATGTTCCCAAAATTTTTTTAATGAAAATAAATTATATAGGATAAATTTATATCAGACATGAGTTTGGTTTGTTTAAATATTTCTAGTTTATTTATTTATAAAATTATTTGATATATATATATATCTACGTATATGTACATTTTATATAAAATGGTCTTCTTTTATGGAATATTTTTAAAAATTAAATATCATATGTATTTTAAGTAAATTATATTTATATTCCCATACATTTTAATAAATATAAAATCCATAAATGATTTTAATATTCTGATGTAGATTCTGAATTGTCACATCTCTTTTCATACTCTAAAAAAACACCATTTTCAACTATCCATCACCAAAACCCTAAAATTTTGATATGTGAATTCCAATTTTAAATATTCAAGATTAAGTGATATTTTTAACAAGATTTGTCAAATAATATAATGAACCTAAGATAGAAAAGATCAGAATGGCTGGATATCATAAGATTTCGAAGCCACATCTATTGCAGCGTGAAGTGGTTCCTGAGAAATAATTCAATGTAGAGTGGTTTAGAATTTTTTTCTCTAGTTTGGTGATTCGTACTTTTTCACGATTAAACCATTTGGCTTTTTAATGATATCATACTTATATCCATGTTTTTTTGAAAAAAAAAATTTAATATGGTTTTTTATGCTAGAGATCAAGAGGATCTGTTTAGGACTATTTTTGACCGTCACCAGTGTGAATTCTATTTAATATTTTGGGTTGACTTTTTAAAGGATCCACATATAGGAAAATATTTTTATAATTAGAGATCATGTTCTATAAAACATCTAAAATTTAAAATTGGTAATGAATTAAAAGAGTTAAATGGTGAAATAACTCATCAGATGCTTAGTGATAATAAGTTAGGTGGTGATAGTAGGTTGTTGTTAAAGTTCCTAATGCACACTACCTAGCCTAGAAATAGAGATTTTTTCACCATTAGTAACCATGACCTCTTCTAACTATACATAATGGCTTTTGGAATCCAGATAAATTTTCCATGATTTTTTTAGGAACATGGAAGTGATACGTAAATTTTCTTCTCAGTTCAACACACTTTCATACCCAAAGTACATTTCTTCAATGCCTGAATAGAAATAGCTGATTGATAAGTGAGTTGATATATTAATATATTTTTTTGGAAACTTTTGATACCAAACCATGTGAAATATAATCAAGATAAGTTAGAAACCTTAGAATAGAATATGGATAGCCGATGAAGGTCAGGTGTATGAGCTATTCAATCCAGTTCTGAATCCTACCAGACCTAGAGATTCCATTGATCTAGGGAGAGATCCAAATAATATTGTTAAATAAAATTAATATCCTTATCAAGATGGATATTAAGATTCAGTTGATCTAAATGATTTATATAGACAATATTATAAATATAACATGAGTAGATCAGTAATTCATGGGGTTATAAAGGATACTAAGGTCCCTATTGAGGATGAACATGTTAGGGAAAGAGTATCTTATGAGGGGTATATAGATCCTAGATCTTTGTAATTTGGACTAGTTATCATGGATTCTAAAACTGAAAAGGGAATGATACTATTGAATAGATTCCTCCAATGTTTGAGTTAGTATGAGATAAATTTTATAATTCCATGCCTCCTAGAGATGATTCTCCTCCTGATAATCCATTATTTCACATGTAAATCTCTACTCCTAACTTTGGTAATGATAATTTTGACAAGGATGATGATAATTATGAAAATAAACCTAAAATTGATAAGCCTAATTTTCATATTACTTCCTGATCTATATTGAATATTGTTCCAAGGACATTTTTATCTTTTCTATAAGAAAACATTGGACTTGATATCTCTAGTGTTATTCTGAGACTCTTGGATAAAACTTATTCTCCCAGACATGGGTTACATAATCTATTTTAAGGTTATCTAGCTTATAGTTCTTCACCTAGAACCAAAGTAGTGGTTATATAAGAATTAGAGGAATAATCAGATACCTCAATTAAATTATTTAAGAGAGCTCTTAGTCTCTTTTTAGAAAATTAATGACCTACAAAGAGGTCTTTCGAATTTGAGTTTAATGACACTAATTCTACCTCATATTATTAGGATAATCATGCTCCTCACCATTGACTTCCCACTCAATAAGTTGTAACTTTTTATGTTTCATCATCTATGATAATTTCCACATATTTTATCTAATTTAATAATGATGTTATATAATTATTGAAATAAATGTTTCTTCGTATTAATTTGGATAATTAGTGTAACAAAGAAAAATATTTTTCCTACACTATTAGGACTATGTTTTCAAATATCTAACAAAATATGTTCCTTAAAATTGATCATATGAATCATGAAACTATGAGTTTTATAACTCTGTTGTGTTATTTTAGAATTCATATTATATCCCTTCACGTTAATTTAATAGACCTGTTAGAAACTTTAGATATAAGTTACCTGTTTTTAATTACTAGTTATTATGGACCCTCTAAATCTACCAAAACTCCTCATGCCTCTATCACTATTGATGAGGATATTATTTGAATAATCATATATAAATAAATAAATTACATGAATTAAAGTGTAATGGATATTCCAAACCAATATGAAATAAATTTTTCTGAACATGGTGAGAATATATATGATATTATTAGGGTAGAATCGGTAACAAATATCAATGATAAGGATAGAATTTAGGTTGACATCAAATACCATATCAATCTGATTTACACTAAGTCATTTTGAATAGTTGGTTTCTATCTATATACATCGATCAAAAAATTCCCCCCTTATAGTTTCTTTCGAAGGTATTTTTGAGAATTTGTTGATAATGAAACTATTTTGGACTGATTAATATCAAATAAGTATGGGTTTCCTTATATTGTAGATCATGGGCCCAGATATATGATATATATTACCAATATATTAGAGCCTTTTATATATTTCTAAAATACTCAAGTTCTAGAATCTCTGGATCAACCTATTCTTATTATCTATCAATCTCTTACCGCAGCTACACTAGTCATGTAATCCTTTATTCCTACATCTATCTCCATGTAAGTGTTTAATTTAGTTTCTATAGAAACATATACCTCTATATATTTTATGAATCCTTTTTCCCTTCTAAAATAACATTATAGACTCAACCTCACTCGGGATTTTGGATAGATTAGTCATCTTTCCAAGACAATTACTATTCTATGTGCGGCTTCTACACCTCTCCCAACACCACCTACTCTTATTATTGGAAAATGGAAATAACTTATTATTCACTCAACCCTTAAAGACTTGGATACATATTCTAATTAGAATTATGATAGGTCCCTATACTGAAATATTTAAAATTTAAAGTCCTCTTAAGTCATTTTATTGGATTTTTATTTAAAGCACATTATTTTCCTTATTAACATTCTTTTTTTTGTCTCACTATTTTTTATCTCTATTTATGATAAAACTAAAATGGAGAGTAAAGTATGGTATTCTATTAATGTTATAAAAATGGGAGTAATGTTTGATTTTTAATATCATATTTCATGTTACCTAACTGAATTATTTTTAACATAGTGATTCTATGTTTAATGCATTGTTTGATTCTATTAATTTAATGATCTTTATCATAAGAAAGTGGGATATTGTTGGATTGTTATGTAAATTCAATATTTTTATAATTGAAAATTATGTTTATGTGTTTATAATAATTTTTGGGTTTTATAAAATTTATTTCATTTCTGACAAATTTGGAAAAATTTCAATTTATGAAATCTGATACAAAAATAATCCATATTCTATATGAAGAAATATTATCAAGACATATTTATAAAATCACCTTAATTTCATCATATCCATTTCTTCTAATATGATGGAAATATCTCAAAGAACTCAGGAAAGTGCAAGACAAGTCAATTTGATGCAAATTGTATCTAAAAGATGACACAACTATAGATGTTTTCATAAAGTATTAGATGGATTACATATCAATTGGATCAACTAGACCACAATTTTATTGAATGTGGTTCCTTCCCCCACAAAATCTTCAATCAAAAAAAACTGGAGGTTAAAAATCCATTTCAAAGAAACCATGAAACATTCATAAATTCCAAAAAATATTGAAGTTATTGTATGTTTATTTCCAATTGACCACATGATGAAATCAGAGAAACCATTTCGCATTATGGGTATTGAAAAATTGACTAATCTTCCCTAAGATTCCAATTTACCATGCATTGAAGTGAAGTGATTGCATGGGAAAACTGGATTCCTAAAAAATTAATGATGTTAGCACCTGACTAATTGATATGACTATAAGGAGAAATTGGATGTATGGAAAAGTAAGGAGGTAACCTATTGACTATATAAATACACCATGGAAAGTAGTGATTATTTGAAAAAGTTTTAGGTTGAATATAAGTTCAATGTGATCAACTATATGGGCTTCTCGAGAAATCTGATCAAGTTCATCATAAAGTGTCAATGCTACCATTGGAGCTATCATGGAACACATAAAGTGACCATATCAGAAAGTGAATATTATATTTTTCAAATATTATATTTCAGATACTATTTCATTGAAAAATTAAATTTTTGTTAGAGGAATTTAATGTACCTATATTTTATACTAATTACAATGATTTATAATTAAGAGTATTTAACAGCCCTTTTCAGAGGATGTTTTTCTCTTATAGATTAATGATGTTATGAAAAAAAGAACACATATACATAAAAATGAGATGTTTATGAATGGAAAAATATATACCTATAAATACACTATTTTGTTAATAACCTCATATCAATAGTAGATATATTCATCCCATATTTTCATCTCAGTGTCTAACCTGATGATGAACATTCTAGGAGAGAATAATCATTCCTCTTTTTGTATTCAAAATCATATTCATTCTTCTTATATATCTATATTTTCAAATATTTTCCCTTTTCCTAATGTAATTTTTTTACTTCTTGTGAAAAATATCCTATATTATATTCGAGAGTACACTAATAATCTCTCTACTCTCCTTTTTACCTCTTAACCCATGAAAACTGTGGAATAGGTTGTGTATATCTTGTAATATCTATGTACAATTGTGTGTAAAACTCAATACAAGTTGTAGATTATTTTATTTATTAAAAAAATTCTTAATAGAGGGTGATTACTAATTTTAGATAATTAGGTCTTATCATGATAATGAACATATGTTTTTAATTTCATTTTGTATTTCAATTTTTTATACTCTATTTTAAAACTGATTTCAAAATCTGATTAGAAAAATTGTACATTGATAGTCTTTTTTATAATTGGTATTTCTTTTTTTAGTGCACATAAAGTAATCCCAAAGGCATATAATGATCCTAATATTATTCTATCTGAGTTTCGATAAAACATTTATGTGTTTATTTAAAATTATTGAAAAATATATTCATTCTATAATAATTAACAAGTCTATAATTTAAAATGTTATATTAAATATTAAATTATTTTTAAATGAAAATTTTAAATGGAAACTCAATTTACTAAACTCCACCCCTTCAGTTATCAAATCTGACTATAGAGACCCAGTATTCTCTTATATTAATATTAAATTTTTTTAAATAAATATGAAACACATTATAGAAGCACATGGTTGTGGAAGGTAATAGTTTTTTTTCATTAGAGACAAGGTAAATAATCTTCTAACAATGTTAATGGTCATATCAATTTCCAATAAATATCTTCCTCTTTAGTACTCTTCAAAAACATACCCTAATTAAAACTTTATTTCATAACATGTGGAAATGAACCATAAGTAAGGGAGAGAAAACATACTTAATAAGGGTACGAAAATGAGATATCAAGGTTCACATAAGTATGAAATGAGAATTAGGGTATCAAAATATGAGTTTAACATTTAAAAATCATACCCTATAAGAAATATCATAATCTAGAAACAAGAAATAAAATATGGTAGATCATAAGACATGAATCGTAAATAAATAAATTAAAATTATCCATGAGAGTAAAAAATTGGCATAATATATAGAGGTATAGAATACATGTCATATTATGGCACTGTCAATATTTATTAATAGAAAATGGTTCACTCATTATTATAATGACATCAAATAAATCCCTCACATAATCTTATAGACATGCAACCAGGCCCATTTATAACATTATGGATAGGAAAGTTATGTCCACACATAACAATATGGGTATGAATGATAGGTACACACATAGAATTGTGAACTTGAAATCTGTTACACACTAAACATTATGGACATGAAGTAATAGTGTTGGAAAAACATCATAGTAGTCAATGCTAACTCTAAGGACTGTAATGGAAGACAAAGTCCCTTAATGAACTAATTTAACTCTCTTTTTTTGTCAAATCAATCTCAGGAGATATAAATCATTACCCAGTGCATTATAGGGAGATATATATCCCACCCTTGACATAATAAAAATCATACAAATGAGTTCCAAAAGGTCAAAAAACATTCTCATATAATAACCCCTAAAATGAAATGTGTTTAATAAAAATTTCATTGTATCATAACCTTTTTAAAATAGACATGTTTCATAATCATTTCATTATTTCATCATAGTATAACTTTCATAAAAATAATTGCGATTAATAATAATTATATTATGGAATAACACGTTGAATAGAAATGGGTTTCAAAGACATATTTTCATAAATAACCAATTATAGAATGAATAATAATGGTATCCTTGATTTATATCCCTAATATATCATTGGAAACATCAACAAATTCTATTTTATATTGAAAATTATTTTTAAGGTTCATTTAAAATAGATATTATCAAAAATGTACTTTATGCATTGAAAAAAAACATATTTAAAATATGTTTATCTAATAGTAAACAAGAAAAAATATAAATTTATATTCCTTTAAAATAAATTTCATGAAAAAATGAAGTCTTGTTCATGGAGTACATGTTAAAAAATGATTCATTTCACATTTCAGTGAAATTTGAAAGGGAATTATTTGTAAAACAACATTAAGATTCCTTTTAAAGACTTAAGAATTAAAACATGGGAAAACTTTATTTTAAAAATCATAGTAGACTAATAAAAAAATTAAAAACATTTTTACAAAACTAGGTTTAAAAATAAAATGGATTTTTAATCGAAAAGATAAATGAAGTCAAATTTTCTTGTAAACATTTTATCGATTATTTTAAGTACCAAAGAATATAGAGTGGTAATATTTCATTAAAATATAATGAATATCCATGGGATAAAAAATTAAACAGTTTATTGTGAGATGGATCATAATATTTTATCATCATAAACATAATCATAAGCAATCCCAATAAACGATGGGATTGTAAAATAATAAAATTACCACTTTGGTAATATTGAATCATAATCCCCGTGAATGATTAATAGAGAATGAAACATAAAATATTAGGATGATAAATTAATTAATTATGTTTCATGTGAAATGGGATGTATATACACCTCATAAAATAATATGGGTGCAAAACATAATAGTTGTCTCAAAGAAGGCAAGTTGAGGTATAAATCTCTTACCACTTCGGTAAATTTTAAACTGTAAACCACATGATAGAGAGATATAAAAATGGATATGTAAATCATAATAATTTTTAAGATAATAATCATAAAATACATTCATTAGTAGTTTATTCATTACATAAAGTAAATATATGGTGAATATGTCATGTGTCTCACATAAGTAAAAAGTGAGACTGAAATAACATACCTTAAGTATTAACTTCATTAATACCTTTTAAAAACGACTATATAATAAATAAAAGTTAATTATAAATATATTAAAAATCATATTAATATATATTAATCCAAATATGGTTTTCTTATGACCATTTATTAACCATATATTAACAATACCTTGTTAAATTCATATTGTTGGCAATAACTACTTTGTTTTTCTTATATGTTTTTTTCTTTTTTGTTTCTAGTCCTATTACTTAAATCATAGTTTCATTATCTCCATAATTTTAAGAATGATATAAATTTAATAGGTATTCATGATATACATTTTTTATTAATATATTATATTTATAGATAAAAAATTAAATGCACTTTTCATGGTAAGTATAGACCCTATGTTTTCATGAACATTATATCCATTTTCTAGAATAATTGAAAGAAATAAAGGTGAATGGTATATTATCATTTTGTAATAATTTTTATTTTAAATATATCAAATATTTATTTAAAACTATTATAAATAACTTCTATGTAAACGTGAACGAATCACATCGCTTCATGAGGCGGTAGTCCTCCTTACACAAGAGTGACATCATTTATCCCCCGAAAATGGAAATCATGAAATTATTTGTCTAATAATAACTATATAAGCATAATAATATCATAAATATAAAATTAAAACAATAACCACACCATTAATTCCAACATTCATATGTTGTATTATAAAAATTAATGACATCATTTCATAATGTGATAGTTTATCGTACACATGAATAATGATTCTGTAAACCATTTGATGGAAGTGGATTTGGATGTTGGTCAGGAAATTTAAATAAAAAATAGTATATATATGATAATGGGGTTATTATATTATCATTTTATAATAATAATTTAATGATTTGGAGGATGAAATAAAAAAAATTCTCATTGATGAACGTTACATGTTCTTCAGGTTTACTTCTAGGTTTCCTCTAAAATCCATTCGTGGATAGATTTTTGTCAAGAATAAGAATTATATGATGAGATGAGGGATTTTTGGAAAGTATTTTGTCATGTATTAGACGAGTAAAAATGGTTTGATGGTTTGAATAAGAGAGAAGAGTAGGTGGCCTTTCATAAGTAAGGTGAGTGGCATACCTGTAATATTTTGAAAACAAATCAATCATACCCACATTTATATCATGGGAAAAAGCCACCAAAATGGGTCATTATCTGTCCTATAATATATAAGGTATCAATATGGATATCCAATGGGTGGTTTAGAAGATATTAGGTCATTATTAACCCATTTCTTCTTAGTTTATCCCCTGGTATGTCTATTTTTACCATAACCTTGTAAAATAGTTTTCACTGTTGTCACTATTCATTTTAGTCAAAATTTAGTTTCAACATATTTGAAAATTAGAAAAAAATAAATTTTTATGATTAAAAATATAAATTCAAAATTTCTAATTCAATTCCAATAATTGGAAATTTTTAATTTAAAATTAATCCCCAAGTCACGAAGAGAATGTGGGTTTTATTGAGAGAAAATGTGAAAAATATTACAATGACCTTATAACAGAGTTTAATATAAAATTTATTAAAATAATATAAATTATATTAATATATGTATATGTGATGTAATTTTCCATTAAAACTAATTTAAAATATAATTTCATTGCATAATTAAATTAAATGAAAAGGCAGTTTCAATCAAAATGTTGTATTTTTTACTATTCATCAAAAAATGAAACCTTTCTAGATTATTATTAAAAAATAACCAAATGATAATTTTGACATTATTATTTAAAAATTGTGTTTAATTGTTTTAATTTCATATTATAAAAGTGTCAAAAATTAATTTTATTATGGTGTAAAGAATGAAATAAAAATAATTATTTGGGGAAATATTATTTTTGATGTATATAAAGTATTTTTTGAATAATTAACTACCTGTTATCAATATGTATTCTTTATATAATATGGTTATGTATATTATTTAAAAATTGTTTATTATAATTCACATCACAATATTTAATTTCAATGTTATAACTGTTATGTTAAAATTAATATAAAATATATTGTGGTTTGGTTAAAACTCGTTATAGCAAGAAAACCTAGTATTTCATGTAGCATTAAATTAGCTTACTATTACATATAATGAATTATTAACATGGTATTAAATATAATGTAAGATAAAAATAGTATTTAATATAAAAATTATCGATATTATTAAATTTAATTGAAAAATATATTTCACAAAATCTCAGGGTGTTGCATTCTAACAACATAAAATCAAATTTTCCTTCAAAACTCATATTTTTGGTAGAAAAAAACTAAGGATACATCTACCTCATTAAATACTATGGTTCCCATGTATCTTCTCAATTCTATTTATTTCACAACACCACACTGTCAAGCTGAGTGTCCTTGATTCATTAAATTTTCTCTATTCGATCCAAAATCTTTAACAGTTGGTCCTCATAAGAAATATCATGATCCTATGATACAAACTCTATTTTTAGTAATTATGATTTATATGGTATTTATATCCTCAGTAAAGGTGTATGGAACACATCATGAAACATAGAGAGGTTTTCTGGAAGCACCAAACAATAAGATACTATCTTGATACGATCAAGTATTTCAAAGGGACAGATAGACCAGGGGAATAGTGTTCCCTTATTTCTTCCACAAAGAAGTTCCTAGAAAGATAATATTACCAACATCAAATTTTAGGTCGTGTTTAAGATTATTGTGATAACATTTTTTTCAGATTTTTCATTCCCTTCCATGTTTCTGAATGGCTTTCAACCTTCTTTGGAATCTTTTTCTCTTTCTCATGTTCCAATAGCTTACTTTTTAAAACATCATTCTAGTATTTCTGATCACTACACTTATTTCCATAAAGGGATTCATAGGGATCCTTATGAGTTACTAAGTTAAATATATTATTATAATAAAACTCATATTGATGAAGGTGTTGATCATAAAAACCATTTATATCCATATACTATAATCTCTAAATATCCCTTAGGGTTTTAATTATTGATGAGGTTATCAAACCCAAAACATTATCTAGATCTTTCTAAATAAATTTCCATAACATTGAGGTAAACATAAATTCTTTAGAAGATGATATTGAATATGTTACCCCATGTAACCTTACAACATCCATAATCTATATTCCCAAAAGAGTATCTAGAAAAAATATTATAGGTAGCAATGAAGTGTGATGACTTCGTAATGTGATAAACTACAACACATAATTAACTCAACTTCAAAGATAAGATAAACCCTCAAGGTTACTAATACCTTTAGTCATATTTTTGTAAATAGAAATTCTTCATTAAATAACTTTTTCACTAAAACATATAATAAACCAATTGGATGTATTGCAACAAATTTCTATTAAAATGCCACTAATATGGATAAAATCCCATAACATAAAACCCCAATAGGGAGTGTTAATTGCATAGAACATATAATAAAACATAAAATCATAAAAAAATTATGGTATCAATAGATTTTAATTTAATATTACATAGATACATATACACTTAAAAATGATAATTTACCCTTTATTCCTCATATAAGATCTTATCTTATAAAAAAACATTTTCATTGGAAGATTGGTTTTATCCTTGTTTTGATTCAATATCAAATGTAATTTCATTATTTCAGAATCCAATTATATATATATAATATAATAAAATTTTCCTAAACGATGGAAAATAATATTTTCATAGGACTCAATCATACAAAATCAAACCTAAAATTCCCAACTAATGAGGGGATGATAAGTGTCCCCTGATTATCATGAATCACTTTATCTAATTTTATTTCATAATCCTTACCTTTTTTATTTTTCATCAAAGGTTAGGGTGGCTTATCATCCATGTTATCCCTTGGATTGGGAAATTTTTTCTCATAATTTCCAAACTCCTTTCACTATAAACAATAAAGTGTGGTTCGTTCATTCTATTGACCTCTCTCAAAAATCATTTCATTGACTAGAATCTCCATATCACATCTACATTATTTTTCTCAATTTTCATGCATACTACACATGAAACACCTTCTACATCCTTTCAAGAACTCACCTAGGTGATCCTTCACGTAGTTTGGGAATGTAAGAGTTTGAAATGCTTTCTTCCGTCTTAGTGACATATCATTGGATTTTACATAGAACCCCATTTTACTTTTATCATCACCATAAAAAATATGTTTTTCATATTCCATTTTAACTTTTAGTGCACATAAAATATTTTCATTATAGCATCCAATGTCCGTTAAGGATAATTACCTTTAGATGTTTTGTTTTAACATCTAAATAAATGATCAGCCGTATATTTTGGTGAAATTATAATACATGAAGAGTACCTCACAAGTCTCAGAAATGTTTCCTCATTTGTATCGACAGATTCAATATCCTTATACATAAGCTTATGGAATTACTTCTCTATTTTTGTATGAAGAATATGTGAAAATTAATTTTTGAAATGTAGTATTTTATATTCATCCCACTTTAGGGAGTAATTTTCTTCTCACTACATCATAATCTTAATAATATTACCCCATTGATCAACCTCACCTTATAAATGTTGGATAGTGAAAATGAGTTTTTCATTGTCAAAACACAAGATAATGGAAAATATATTTTCATTTGAATTGATCCATTACTCAAAAAATAGGGGATCGTAAAGACCATTGATGGAAGGTTTGTGTTGCCTCATTAAGGACTCAATATAACTTTGTTCCCTACATTGATCGTTTTGAATTTTATTATAAAAAAATCATGAGAATTTTTTGTGATCATGGAAATTAGTTTTTGTAATTCATCTACTATAATATTCAATTTTTTATCAGGAAAATCATTTATTTCTATATTATATTCAGCATAATCATGCTTCTTCATTATACATCCATTGATTAAAACAAAAAATAGTAATGTAAGTAAAAATAATCAAATTAGGGACCCACATAATCCTGATGAATCACTTATTGGGTGTTGAAATCATGACACACTCTTTTAAAACTATTACATCTTAGGATTATCCTAGGTTATTTATAGTTATCATCTTTTTAAATCATTCATGATGTTTCATAAATAATTTGTGAATTTCCAAATAATATCCCCATGAGTGTTAGATAAGGTGTACATCAAGTCCCATTGTCATGCACTAAGTGAAGATTGAGTCCGGATCAATGTGAACTTTCAAAGTTATTACCCATTCGCACCACTATTCCAGAGCCACATCCACTTGTAGTTTATATAAATTGATATAATTTCTTTGAACCCACTCTCCCTATCCTATATAAAAATCCCAATACATTTTTCTATATTTTGACTCATCCATACAATTTTCCTTAGACATATCCCTATACATATCATTATAAATATCCCCAGGTATATCAATAAATTTTTCTATTCCAATTATCAAAGGGATAACTAAACAAATCCTATGATACAAACTATAGTGACATTGGCTTCTCATAAATCGATATAATATATTTTTATAGGAATTTTCAACACATTTCCCAAACACATTCTTAATGACCGTAATAGAATAGTGTATTTGGAGACTAGGTACACAATATTCTAACTTGGTGAAAGATCTTTAACATCTCCCATCATTACCTTATACTTTAGTACTCTTCACAAACATTATATACTTACAACCTTTATTCATAACCAAGAGAAAGGAAATATGAGAATGTGTGAGCTCAGATGCTTAGTAAGGGTAAGAAAATGAGATATTAATGATCACATATATATGAAATGATTATAAGGGTATGATAACATAATATTAACATTTGAAAACTAAAACCTTTAAAAGAAATATCTTAATCTAGATCCATAGACTAGGACATGTAAAATCTTAATACATGAATTATAATGAAATAAAAGAAAATGATACTTGAGAGTACAAAATTTGTAGAGTACATATAGTTATGGGATTAACATCAGCTTATAAAATTCTGAATATGAATAAATTGAAACAGGTAGACTCATTAAGATATGTTTATAAAATAAATCCCTTCCATAAAATTATAGATTCACCACTAGGTCTATCCATAACAATATTGACATGAAAGGCTGGTCCATGCATTACATGATGGGAATGAAAGGTAGTTCCACGCATAACATTATGAATATGTAATCATGTTCATTCATTACATTATAGAAATGAAAGACTGGTCCAAACGTAACATCATAGTAGTTAAGCTATAATTTCAAGACCATCATTGAAAAGAATCCCTTAATAAACTGGGTACACTCTTTAATCTAGTCATATCTATCCCATGACATATAAATCAATACCCAATTCAATATTAGGATATACATTTACCACCTATAAAATTATGAAAATAATATATATATGTTCCAAAATATAATAAAACATTCATCATATAATAACACATGAAATGAATTTTTTCCATAAATATTTCATCATATCATAACATATAGAAAATAGATAGGATTCATATTCATTTCATCATTGTATAACATGTGAAAAAGAAGAGGGTGTCATTAGAATAATATCATGGTATAACTTATGGAAGTGGAACGAGATTCATTACAATATTTTCATAATGAACCATTTATTGAAAAAATAAGAATGGTGTCATTGGTTCATATTACCAGTTAATCATAGGTGAAAACTACTAAAGTCATCTAATATTGAAAATGCTTTGGAATTATCATTTAAAAAATTATGGAAGAAAATATACTTTCACACATTGCAGAATTTTTTTTAAAAAATAAATAGTTTTTAAAATATATTTCATAATAAATGACATTGAAAACGTAAAAAAGGAATATTCCATGAAAATATTGGCTATTAATATTGAAATTTTCATTCATTTCATACACATTAAAAAAATATTCCTTTCACATTTTGGGTAAAAGGTAAATGGGAATTGTTTAGAAAATAAAATGACTATTCCTTAAAAATATTAAAAATAAGAAATGGGTGGAAAGGTATTATAAAATTAATTAGAGTGTAATAAAACATTTTTTTAAAACATTTCATTAAAACATGGTTTTTTAAGAAATCAAATTTCTGGTTTATGTGATGAAGAAACTCGAATTTTCTTAAAAACATTTTTATCAAGTATTTTATGTACCAAATTGTGTAAAATAATAATATAACATTTAAATATCATGAATAAATATAGTATAATAAAATTAATGAGTTACATGATAGATTTATCATAATATTTTATCATCAGAAATGTAATTATAAACAGTCCTGATAAATGAT
Source organism: Viscum album (assembly GCA_963277665.1). Lineage (NCBI taxonomy): Eukaryota > Viridiplantae > Streptophyta > Magnoliopsida > Santalales > Viscaceae > Viscum > Viscum album. The sequence continues at coordinate 1,145,767,522 of OY728127.1, read as the reverse complement.
GAGATTGTAACAAAAAAGCATTACAACTTTGGTAACTTTGAATTGTAATACCCATGATGTAATATCATAAAATCGATCATAAAATATAATGAAGATAAATTAAGTTATTTTATTACAAGTTAAAGGGGTTTTATGTTCACCTTGTAAAATAATATTGGTGTATGACATAACATATATCTCAAAGATGGAAAATTGAGACAAAAACACTTACTGCTTTAGTATCTTTTGAACTGTATACCCCCATGGAAGGGAGATTCTAAAATGGATATTTAGATCCCAAATATTTTCATGTGATCAATCAAAAAATAAATCCTTGGTCATTATATACACCACATAAATTAAATAGGTGGTGAAAATGGCTTATCTCTCAAAGAAGTTAAAATCGAGAGAAAAATATCTCACCTTAAGTCTTGAAATATTTAGTACACATTAAAACCTCGTGTATAATAAAAATAATTTTTTAAGAATATATTATAAATCAAAAGTATTATATTTAATACCATATATGGTTTCATTATGCCCATTTATTACCTGTTTACTTAAAATTCCATGTTAAAATCATATTTTGGGTAATATTTGATTTTTTTTTCTCTTGTATGTTTTGTCCTTTTTTTGTCATTTAAATTAAATCATGGATTAATAATGAATATAATTTTCAAAATGATATAAATATCATATTTATTTATTATATACTTTTTTAGATTAATCTATATTATTTAGAGATAAAAAATCAAATGCACCATTCTAGGAGATGGTAGCTCATATGTACGCATGGACATTGTTTCCATCTTCATATTGAATTTAATGAAATAAATATAAATGATATATTATAATTATATAATATTTTTTATGTCATATATATCACATAATTTCATCAAATCCATCTTTATTACCTTTCATGTGAAGTATGAATGGATCACAACACTTCCTAAGGTGGCAGTTTATCGTACACACGAGTGACGTTATCGTATTCCCACAAAATGGATATAATGAATGCGTATGTTATATAATAATTCCATAAGTATAATAATATCATTAATATGATATACCAACAATAATACCATCATTATTTCACACCATGATAGGTCTTAATGGAATAATGGATGACATATGTTCGTGAGGTAGTAGTCTAGCGTACAAATGAACAATGATGTCGTAAAAGATTTGATGGAAGTGGAGATTTTTGTAGGTAAAAAATGATCATAAAAACATATAATTATATTTAATATACTAATATTATTCTATAATCGGGGAATAAAAATAATTTTGTGATACGGAGGAAGAAATGAAACAATGCTTCTTGTTGATGAATGTTACCTCTTCTTCGGGTATCCTCCATAGGTTTTCTTAAAAATATATCATTAGATTGATTTATATCCAAAATAAGCCTTTTAGGATGATATGAGGTAATGTTTTAAATTATTTTGGTGGGTATTGGCCTAACAAAAATGATTTTATGGTTTGAATGAAATGTGATAGGGGTGGCCTTTTATAAGTGAGGTGAGTGGAATACTTGTAATTTATTGAAAAGAATCAATCTTATTAATTTTTTTCTCATGAAAATTAGATAATATAATTTATATGTTCTAAATTACCATCCAAAGTGTTTTTAAAAAAAAATTAGTTCATTATTAACCCTTATCTTTTAAGTTTTACCACCAGTAAATACATTTTTACCTTAAATGTGATAACTAGTTTTTGTTGTTTTTAATATTCATTATGGTAAAAACATAAGTTCAATATATTATAAATTATAAATCACACAGATTTAAAATATGGAATCCCTTTTCCCAAAAACAATTCACGTAAGTTGAAATTTTTAATTTAAAACTATTCCCATGGGCATAACTAGAAATATGGTTTTAAAAGAGAATTTTTCTAAATGTTTACAATGTTTTAATATCAAAATTCAATATAATTTTTTTGAAAATGACATAAATTGAATTAATTAAATTATAATTGAAATAATTTTTCTTTAAAACCAATTTAAAATATAATTTATCTTCATAAATAAATTAAACAAAAATTTAGTTTCAATTAAAATTTAGTATGTTTCAATATTCATCCAAAAATGAAAATTTTCAGAAAAATAAAAAACAGTCACCCTAAATTAATATTCTAATTATTATTTAAAAATTACGTTTATTTTATCATATTTATTTTATAAAAGTTTCCATAATTAATTTTATTATTGGGTACAAAAAACAATTAATATGGTTTTTTTATAAAATAGTATTTTCAAAGAGTATAATGATTCTTCTAAAAAAATAAGTTCATTTCTATCTATGTGTATTCTTTTTTTAAGACCATTATAAATCATTTTTAAAAATTATTTATTATTATTCATATCTTTATGACTAATGACTAGGTTATAATGGTGATTTTAAAATAACTATATAATATATTTTGGTTTATTAAAACTCGATGTCTCATGATAACCGATTATATCATGTAGCACAATTTTAACTTTGTATTATGGGTAATTATAGATTGACTAGGATTTTCTTGTTTTGAAATATTAACTTGGTGTTTCATGTAATTCAAGATGAACTCATAATTTTTCGTAACAAAAAATATTCAATGATTTAATTTATTTTAAAAAAATATTTCACAAAACCATAGGGTGTTACAAAAACCAACATGGATGTATGAGAAAATAATTAAACAGAATATATAGTATACCAGCATGTTTCTTGAATCATCATGTGATAACTAAGAATCCAAGAGAACATACCATAATTGTATCAACCGTGACCTATGGACTAAATAATCTCACAAAAAGCCCAACTCATACCACATAAATAAGGTAAAGGTTCAATAAAGGGGTCTTAGACACTATCCTCTCACTCAGGGTAGGGTCCCATACTAAAATCTCGTCTTCTATCCCTTTCTTCACATAACCCTCTCACATAAGAATAAGTCACACACTATGTAACATACCACATGTCATGCCATGAAAATATCACTCAATGAAATTAACATGATCAATTCAACCATCCACATCCCCAAGGCTATTCTGCCACAAGACCTAAAATGTGGTCCCAATCACCATGGGTGTTAGAAAAGAAACAACCGTATCAAATACAACATTTTGAAATGTTTTCACCCTAAAAATACCATAAACCCTGTAAGGGATCCCATTAGAGAATATATAAAGGTATAACAATAATTTTTATTTCCAGGCATATGAATAAATAGTTTCAAAAATAAGAGATAATCCAAATATGGAAAAAAGTAATGGAAATAGCCATGAATCAAAACATAGCCTTATAAAAGAAAATTAAATTTATTCCCAACCATGATATATATATTTATGTAAAAATAAAGTTAATTATAAATTTTTTGATTCATAAGAATACCAAAAGAAAACAAACACAAGTTGATATATAAAAATACTTCACATGATCCAACACATTGTGATCCTTAGCCTCCACATATTGTCATACCATCATAGATAAAGAAGGCATCAAGATGGTCTTCTAAATGAAGTTCCTAACTTTTCAATGTCTACATCATAAAATATCAACTCTATATATTTATATCTAATAGGTGTATGTTGTATGCGCGGAGAAATACTAGTATATTACCACTAATAATCTACATAATACCTTTCACAATGAAAATCATTGACAATAGTTTGGAAAATTATTTTCATTGTTTTATAAAATATGAATGTTGATTTTAAATAATATTATATCAAATTAATAAATAAAATTAGTTCTATAATAAAATATGTACCTGATAACTGAATAAATAAAAAGAGGAAATATAAAATATGTTTCATAAAGTATCAATAATAAATAAGTGACACCTAAAAGTGTAAAACAATCCAAAATATGAAACAAAATTGGATATAACCTCAGGAAATGTAAATTAATGTAAGGGTAATGTAGGACCTCTCTTATAGAACACTGATCAGCCTATAGTGAACCTAATAGAAACCCCACTCTAACATACCCTATTAAACTCACTGGGTGAAAATACCCTTTTAAATTAATGATCTTCACTTAGAATCCTAGTTAATACATAAATTAAGATAGTTTATTACAAATAGTACTACCCAAGAACTTAGCTAAGTATTACCATGTTCATCTCATCAAAACCAACTCTTATAATGCATCCAACAACATGTCTTGAAATAAAAATAAGAATATAATATTCACCAAGTCATTTGTTTATCTATATGTACAATGTTCCAACTAAATATTTATTTAACAAAAAAAGTATTAATAAGAAAACCAAAGTCCTAAAAATCATGGAAGCGTATCTTAGATAGAAATGATCTTTCAAAAATTATTTCAAAAAACCATTTTAAATGAAAATATTCTTTGAAAAACTATATCAAACATCTTATAGTCATAACTCTATTTTTATAATGAATTTTAAATTAATTCACTAGAAAAAAATCACTTTTTCCAACCAATATTCTAGAAGTAAAAGGAAAAAACATTAAATTTGTACTCCAAAATTTATTTTCATCATCATATGGTTGGGGAATCCATTCTAAAAATCCAGAACTAAGTGTATGATAGGGAAAAGGGGAGTATGCTGAAAAACCTACCGTAATTATATTATAACCTTACCAACTTCTTAAAATAATAACATATTAGTGATAAAAGGGCCATCAAAATCCATAAAAGAAATCAATTTTGAAACCAATACTAGTCTTAGGATTGTCCACCCTGGCCAACTAAGGGAAAAATATAAGAGGAAATTAGATTAATAAGGGAAGAAAAGAGGAATGGGAGGAGAAGAAGAATATACAAGGAATATAATGAATTTAATCAAGATTATAAATTCATAGTACCTTGGAGGATCCTAGAGAAATATCTAGTAGTGATTATATTTTATTTTAATATTATAAGAGAATAAAATGGGAAGATAAATCAATTTTGGGAGAAATAAACATTTTAATTTTTAATTTATACGTTGGTCGCATGGTTTGGTTGTACAGTTTAGGAAACTCTGTACCTACCATGTGGTAGACACTAATTTCAAATTCCCCTATATAAGTTCAAACCACATGATTAATCCTAAATGGTTCAAAATAAATGCTATCCTGGTAGTATAATATCCTTGATTTTTTTATAACACTTTGACATAAATTAATGAGTATTTTCAAAGTTAGATACTAACAAGACATGATATTCCGAGGCCCGGTGAGCCTCAATGTTGATATAATAAAAAAAATTAATCATTGTATCACACACACATATTTTTTTGGAAATAATGTACTAAAACATTAATGGGGACTCATATGGGAAATCATGCACCACTTTTGAGTCTAAACTAGAGGTTTAACCCAAGGTGTGACGTGATCTTTTTCAGCATTGGGTGTTTGTCTTGAGCTCCATCATGGTATAAATAATTAAAGAAATTATTGAAATTTGTTTATTTGTTTTAGATAATATCCTATCCTAATATCCTTAATAAATTCATGCTTATTCCAAATCCATAGGGTTGGCCGCATAACCCAGGTATTTGATAGGAGAGTGTGGAGGATCATTGGTAGATGTCAAGATTATGGATCAATGATCAAGTGCTACAATGATCTATAATGAAAATGATGTTCATGGATCTGACCAATGGTAATGGTGGAATAACTTTATTCATTAGAGATTGATGAAAATTCGAGGTAGTACATTTTTTCCATTAGATTATTTCCCTGTTGATTATCTAATGATGGACATGAATTAAATCAACCAACAAATTGATTTTCTAGTTGTTCACAATTACAGGTGCGTGCTTATATTCCTGGAATTTTATGAATTTGACATTATACATTTCTTTTCATTATTCTAATGGAAATGAATCAAGGCTAACCCAAACAATGGTTATGTTTCATTCCACTTTTTTTGATTTGTTCAATTCTTCCCTATTTCTTCACATTACCTTCATTTATAACCCATTTGGTTGGTGGTTTGACAAATACTCACTATTCGATCATTATAAAACAATTCTTCAGTGTAACATATTTATACAGAGTGTTTGGGTTTCTGATTAATGGAGAGATTGAGGGGTGAATGTAAGTGAAAATGATCATAGGTAGATCATGTTAAGAGTCATGTTACCCAGTTGTGGTTTTGTGTGTGGCATGAAAATTAGAGCAACAAGAGATGATTCCCAACCAGATTAGATGGCTATAATTCATCCAATTTAAACGAAAAGTCCCAAAAGATCCCAACTCCAAGATTAAATGATAGTTTAATAGTGAAATATGAGGTGGAAAGATAGAACACATATTCTATTGAAAAAACTATAATTTATCTATGATTTTATACTACATTGTTTGTTGTCTAATGAACAAACCTCGTGTAGTCCCCCTTATTCAAAACTAGGGTTTCGGTAGTAATTAATGTATTACACTATGTGTGACACATTTCATATCTTGTGTGACCAGGTATTGGGGGCATAGTAATGGGAATGGCCATATCCTGATACTCAGACACGACTAGGTGCATGGGCAGGTCCCAAAGTACACAGACACGACTAGATTTACACAGAAATGAGCTTATTGAATATCAATTTTCAGTCAACCACCTAATTTTGTGTATCCCAATAGAACATTCCATGTATGTGGAGTATTACATGTCATGTCACGGTAGGAAAGACATGCCATGTACCCCCCCAGAACATGTTATGTACATTTTGAAGGGATTGATGAGGCTCTTCGTCTCTTCAGTTTAGAATAATATCCGTTGAGTGTGTTTCGTTATTCCATCCCTATGATGGTATAGTTTTTAATTATGTCCTTATCATAGGATTTTAATCCCCTCTATGGGTTGGTTTTGGATAGAGTTTTCATGAATCCCTCTATGAGGGTTGATATAGGATCCTACATAATATCATCTCTCATATGTGTTGTTTGAGGAATCATAGTGACCAACTGTCATGGACATAAAATCCCTTATATAAGTTTGTTCAATATTGGGTTTTTAGTATCACCCAATAGTCATGGGTGTGATATTCTATTATTATATTTTGATATTTTGATATCTAGAAATTATTTCTTTGGATGTTTTTATTGATCATGACCTCTCGAATAAGCACCATCAGTGACAGCAACGCTAAAAGATTAACTTATCACAGATGGATATTACCTTGAATCCTTGATCAGAATCTAGTTCTTGGTAGTAATTAAGATCCATTTTGTGGCATGGAGTCTATTATTAATATATATAGGTTATTTTGGTTTCTATTTTTTCTCATATCCTATTGACATACATTGTGATGAGTAGACTACTCTCTTGATGCTTATGTTTGGTGATCTCCTGGTGTCCTATTGGGTGTTTTCATTCTCCCCCCTACATGGTATTATCCCACACATGTCATGTCCTAGATAAATAGAAGGTCATTCGATGGCATCCTAGGTACACCGTGATCATGTGGAGCATAGTAAGATATATTGATTGGGTTTATATCAGGATTATCACTTGATATTATTCTCATCCTTATGATCAGGTTGAACTAATTGTTATATGTGGTGGGATTATATTTTTTCCAATATGATTTGGAACATTTATTATTCTTGTTGATTAGAGAGGATACTCAATAGGGGGTGAATTTAGTTCCTATTAAAATTTTTGTTTAAAAGATTTATATTAAAAACCCGAATTTAATAAATGAGTTAAACTGTAGTGAATTTATAAAGATTGTAAGTGTTCAATTAGTTTCTCAAAGAATGATTATTTCTCAGTTAACTTAATCTAAAGATTAAATTAACTTTTGAAACTAACTTATTGTCTAGAAATAATTACAAACACTTTCTAGTTCAACAGTCAGTGTTACTTTAACACAGATTTTAATTTCAATGTAATTAGCAGCGGAAAAGAGAAGATAGTTTAAACTGAAATAAGATGCAGAACAGTTTTAACCAAGAGGTTCAGTCTCAAGATGAGACATAGTCCTCTGAAAAAATTTATATAAACTTTGATCCACACCCTATATTAGGGTAAACAATAGTACTGAGACTGTCTAGGTACTAAGACCTCTACCACAGTTTTCGTGGGAAAAACTATAACAATAGGACATAGGCTATCAAGGATACACTTGACCTCTACCACAATTCACAGTGGGATACTATAAGGTTTAGAAAGTTTGATTGAGGATTTTAGATATCCTCTTGTTATGCTTAGGAGACAGTGTTTATTTAAGATAAACAGAAGTGCACACACTGCTCGAAATGTAAATAAACAAATCACAGTAGAGATAATAATATTGAGATGAGTTTGAAAGTATCTATATGATAGCAATAAAGCTCTGGACTCCATTTGGATTGAGCAGCTATTGTTTTGAGTCCTTCTCTGGATTTTTTTGGAAAACTGAGTATCGTTGGTTCTGTTTCTTGACTTCCTGGTATGAGTGTTTTGCATGAGATTGTAGTAGTCTTTGTAGCACAACAATGTCCTTTAACATCCAGTGAAGTTATTCTTTGATGCTCTCGTGTATCTATTCTTTTTTCTCCAAAATACTTCTATTTTTGCATCCTATGTGTCTCTATTTTATGTGGATCTTTGATCTTCCTTTTATAGCTCATGTGGTGGTTCGACATTAGGCATGATTACTTCTATAGGTACGAGGTACGGTTCCATCATTAATTAATTTCTGACATAAGGTGTGATTACTTAAATAGGTTAGAGGTATGGTTTACTGACATCCAAAAAACATCATTAATTAATTTCAGTTGCATTAAATGAATCAAATATGACCATTGCTAATAAATAAATATGGATAGAGTTTAGATAAACAATGACTGGTTTCCATCGGTATCTCTTTGTATTAGTGAACTTGTAGCGGTGGACTTGTAACGTTAGGTCTTGCATTGGTAGCTGTTACTCACTATATCAGTAGTTTAATCTATCATTAGCTTCATTCCTTCCTCTATTGTTAGCTTGTGTAGCAGTAGACTATGTATTGGTAGTTGCTAATCTCTGTACTGGTAGCTTTCTTGTATAATGGTAGCTTCTTCTATCAGATGTTGTTTATGTAATGGTAGTTCCTGGTATCGGTAGCTCCATCTGTCGGTAGGTCTTTGTAACGAAAACTCTTATACCAGTAGCTCATGTATCAGTAGATCCATGTTTAGCGTTAGTTCCTTGTATCGATATCTCTATCTGTATCAGTGAGCCTAAAACTCAAATGATTATAAATTATTTGTTAAATATGTATTTCATTTCATGAATGAGTTAGTATCAAGATTAATCATTTCTTAACATTTATAATCACAAATAAAAAATGATTAACATATTCCAATTATATGATATGATCATTTTGATATTTATTTCAACTAATTAGCATCATTTCATTTTTTGAAAGTATAATTAATATATAGATAGACATTATTTGGGATTATCAAATCATATCTAAACATAATTGAGATTATCAAAACAGGTGAGTCCAACAATCTCCGCCTTTTTGATAATAAAAAATTATGGTATTATAATCCAGAATAATCATTAATGTATCGGTATAAAATAAATTTGTTCTCACTTATTAGTATGTTCAATTATATTTTCAAATGATGTAGAAAAATCATTCCTTGTAACCATAAACGATATATTTCAATTGAGACAGAAAATATAGTATAAAAGGTAAATGTATCAGAGGTAGAATAAAAAAAATTGAATCATTATATATCTGACACTCATTTTCCCTATCCTTAGCCAGATAATTCTCCCCTAAACTTCTCCATATCATTATTTATCCCCCTTTGTGATTAGAAAAAAGAGTAAGTAAACAAGAATTGAGTAGAGAGACTACATAAAGTAAAGGAGAATGAGATCGTGTAAGTATTACATCATGCAAAGATACATATAAATACAGAAATGATACAAAAATAATACAAGTGATCCCTATCAAATGTCCTAGCCACTAATCAATACACCTCCTCGGTAGGTAATTTGGAGTTGCCTTTGGGATCAGAAGAGGATTTAGGCTTGGTAGACATAGGTGAAGGCTTGGGAACACCAATGAAGATCAATGGTGGTTGAGCTACTGAAACACTGTTGGGCCTGTAATGGGTACTCCTTTGTGTGATCATAGGATTAAGACTTCTAATAGATTGAGTTGGAGTCAACTGAGGTGTGGATGTAGACTGACCAGAGGCACGTAGGGATGGAGGTACAATAATAGGTGTACTATCCACATACAGAAAGGGTAGTAACAGGTTCCTAAATTGCATGATGATTCCTCCTCCTCCTTCCATAACAGAGATAAAATCATCCTTTTTCTCTATAAACTTGTCCAAGGCAGGAGTCAAATCCATGATCTTACTAACTTGTTCTTTTATGGCTTGAGTAATTGGGGTAGTTCCAGATTCTATAACATTAGCTTGAAATGATTGGTTAGAAGATGTTTGGTGTACACTCTCTGAAAATAATAATCAATTTTGTCTTTGAATTCCTTATGGGATGTCGTAGCATCTCTCAAATAGTCCTAAACGATTTTTCTGATATCCCTTTTGGTAGATATCACCTCAGAGTTAGATGAGCTACTAGCACTAACTTGACCAAGTTATTCATTTAGCACAGATCTAAACTGTTCAACATCAACCAAAACTCTAGATGTACCAAGAGGTTTTACAATAAAAGATATTGTTTCCTTGAATGATTGTGTCGAATTACTTATCAGTTTCATCACAAATAAATATTTAGTACTGACATGTTATTTCATGGTCTATTTAAAGATCTCAAAAACATCCAAAAATTGTTTTATGACACCTCGAATGTAGTTGATGTCAGTTTCAACTTGAGATTGGGTTCTAAAAAAGGTATCAAATGAAGCAACATATTACTTCAAAGAATCAACACTCTCTATCAATATCCCAATCTAATTTTGACACAATTTCACTTCATCCATCACATTTGTCACAACACTTGACAAAACACTTCTCATAAAAGATACCAATGAACTTTCCATCATACTTAGCTCTTCAACAAAACAGGTTTTCAAATCAGATTTCAGTGCCTCAAGATATCCTTTTCTCACAATGTCTTCAAGCAGAGCTAGAGGAACTACTGGTTGAGCAGTAACATCCTCTGAGAAAATATAATAAGAAACAGGATGAATTATAATGGGTTTCGCATCATAAGAATTAGGACATTCTAGTCCCAATACAACAAATCTTGGATCCACAGACCAATATTCCACTTCATAGGTCACAGAAACTGATCATATCCTTACAAGTTACTCCCCCCCAAACTGAGCTTCCTCTACATCAGCACCAGTTGAATCCATATCCTCCTCATAGAATTCATCTACAACCATATTTATATCCATGTCAAGTGGCACAAGCTAGGGTATGTTAGCAATAGGTACTAGTCTATCCACTTCAACAACCTCCTCAGCAGGAAAAACAGAGCTCTCAATCAGAGGACTGAGACTCAAATTGGTAATTCCATTTTCAGATACTTCTTCCTATTCAACATCACTACTACTAGAATCTGGAGCAGTCTCCTTATGATCTGATCTAGGCAGGTCTTCCTCATTTATAGATATTTCTTGTACAGTCCATCCTTGAACTGCTTCCTTCACAGGTGGACTAGACATTCCATATGATACCTTTTCAGTAGCTGGTCTTAGATGCAAATCAGGATCACCTCCATTTTTTATAGAGGTATCCTCCTCAACATTATCATCATTGTATTGAGGTTCTTCTTCATCAGGTCCTAGACTTGAATCTCCCCTATCTCTTGGCCGATTGGGATGCTCAAGAGGGTTAAATTTATCATAAACTTTCTCATCATAATTTACCCATTCCCTTTTCAATGGTTTCGATCCAATCTTCTTGTACATAAAAACTTTTTTTGTAACACCAATGTTGTCTCTTAAAACCTTTGTCTCATCTTGAGACTCAGCCACTCCTTTTACCTTAATCATCAATGAAATCAACTTTGCAAAGAATAGAGCAATTGTTTTCGATTTTGGCCTCATCATATCTTCAATTTGGATCATCGGAAGCCTACAAAAATTTACCTTGACACTATACCTTATCAGATACAACAAGAATATATCTTGGAATATGAGGTTTGAAAAATCCCCTCTTCTTGGACTTAACACATGCTGGATAAATTTGAACAGAAATCATTTTTCTCCATCCATTTCTGTAGAAACTACTTGTTTGGTGTGAAATATTCAGTGAGATCTTCCAAAGCAATTTCTTACTCAAAAATATCTCTAGTTAGAGGTACTGACTTGGAGTAATATCCAAACATACCCTCGTGTGGAACATTCAAGCACTCATCCCATTCTATGGATGAAAAAGATATTATCTTTTCATTCACTAATGATGCCATTCTGTTCTCTCCTTCAAATTTCTCAAAATAGACAAACTCATAGAATTCCTTTACCATTTTTGGATAATATGGACCATTTTTATTCATAAAAGATTCAATCCATCCTTTTCCTCCAATATCCATTGAATCAAAGAGATTCTAGGCATGATCCATTCTTCATAGAGTTCTTTCTTTATTATGATATTTCTATTCAGTAAGTGCGATTTCACTGAACTCTTCTTACAACTTGTTCCACTACTGCTGCCTTCAGATCCTTTTTTTCCTCTTTTCACTCGGCACATCACCTTCATCTCTGACTACCGGCCTTTTTAATCTTTCCATTTCTAAATCGAAGAACGTAGAATTTACAAGAAATGCAGAAGTTCGAGAAGTAAGGTTTGAAGTGTAGAGAGTTTGTGGTGGATTCAAACGTGACTTAGACTTAATTTTTATCATTTAAGAATCGAGATGTAAAAAAAGAAATACATTAAAAATAATAATTTTTTACATTAAAAACATGAAATTTTGCAACACAAAACTTATTGGTGACAACTACCAGTGAGAATCCTAATGGTGAGGTCTCTCTAATGGTGAGGTTTCACTAATATAGTGGTTTATCTGTCGGTGAGGTTTATCTATTGGTGAGGTTTATCTAACAGTGAGGTTTATGCGTAGTTTATCATTCCTAACTCATTTTTAATGTAACTTAACCTTTCTGAACATAATGGCTTGGTGAAAATGTCAGACAATTGATGTTCAGTGCCTATAAATTCAAGATTAATATCACCCTTTGGTAATGATCCCTCAAAAAGTGATGTCTTACATCTATGTGTTTAGTTCTAGAGTGATATATAGGATTATTAGAGATATTGATCACACTAGTGTTACCACAATTTATAGATATAATCCTAAATTGATATCCATTATCTAACAAAGTATATTTCATCTACAGAATTTATGCACAGCAACTACTAGCTGCAATATATTCTGCTTCAACAGTAGACAATGCAACAAAATTATGCTTTTTACTACAACAAGATAGTAAGGAATTACCTAGAAAGTGACATGTTTCCAATGTACTCTTTCTATATAACATAAAACCAGCAAAGTCTGCATCTAAATAACTTATTAAATCAAAAGATTGTTGTTTTGGATAAAAAATCATAAATTAGTAGTATGTTTATGATATTTGATAATCCTTTTAACCACAAGCAAGTGTGAATATTTTAGATTATCTTGAAATCTTTCACACATATACACACTAAACATAATATCTATTCGACTACTAGTGAGATAATGTAAGCTCCCAATCATACCTCTATAATTGGTTTGATACCCTGGTTTCCCAGTTTCATTTGTATCCAATTTACAAGTGGTACTCATAGGTGTATCACTTTCCTTATTATTATTCAAACCAAAACATGTTAAAGGATCGTTTTTATATTTACTTTGATTTAAAATAATACCATTTTCATTTTGAAAAACTTGAAATCCATGAAAATATTTGAGTTCCCCCATTAAACTCATTTCAAATTCACTTTTCATACTCTTTGAGAAATAAATACACAAATCATTTTTAGAAGATCAGAAAATAATATCATCAACATATATTTGAACAATCAAAACATCTGTGGAAATCTGTTTTATAAAAAGATTTGGATCTGAAATCACATTAATAAAACCTTTTGAAAATAGAAAATTACTAATACTATCATACCAAACCTGTGGAGCTTGTTTTAAACCATATAAAGCTTTATAATGCTTAAACACTCGATTTGAAAAATCAGGGTTAGTAAATCCAGGTGGTTGTTCAATAGAAACATTTTCAATTATAAAGCCATTTAGAAAAGCACTTTTGACATCCATTTTATATAACTTGATACTCAGATGAGCAGTATAAGCAGATAGAATTCTAATATCTTCTAACCTAGCTACAGGTGAAAAGGTTTCCTCATAGTCGATTACTTATACATGACTATATCCTTGTGCAACTAACCTAGCTTTATTTCTAACTATATTTCCAGACTCATCAACATTGTTTCTAAAAACCAATGTAGTGCCTATGGTCAAGGTGTCCTTAGGGTTTTCAGCTAATTCCCAGACATTGTTTCCTTCAAATTGATTTAATTCTTCTTGCATGTCAATTACACAAAATTTATCATTGATAGCGTCATTGATATTTTTAGGTTTTAACTGTGAATGAAAGGATTGATGTTCAGCCTGATTTCTTAGAGAAGCTCTTTTTTGTGTTCCTCTATCTAAATCTCCTACAACATCATCTAAAGGATGATTCATTAAAATCCTAGTTGGTCTCATCAAGGTAGGACTAGAGAGTTTAGGTTCTTTTGTAGGTTTGGTTCTAATAGAAACAGGTTCTGGAATACTTCTATAATTACTTTCTTTTACAGTAGGTTTTTAGAGTTTATCATTAAGTTCCAGAATGGATAGGTCTTCTTCATGATTTTTGGATGAAGACTTAGGTTGATGGAGATCAGTTTCATCAAATTTGACATGTACTGATTCTTCCACACATTTGGTCCTTTTGTTAAAGACTCTATAAAATTTACTGGGTATAGAGTAACCTAGGAAGATTCCTTCATCTCTTTTGGATGAAAACTTATCAATATTATATTTAGTATTGAGAATAAAGACTTTGCAACCAAAATATATAATGTAACTTACTTTAGGCTTCCTATTATTCAATAGTTCATAAGGGGTATTTTTAAGAACAGGTCTAATCAAGACTCTATTTATTAGATAACAAGTAGTATTTATAACTTCTGCCCAGAAGTAAACAGGTAAGTTATACTCATTGAGCATAGTTCTTGCAATTTTTTGAAGGGTTTTATTCCATATTTCTACTACACCATTCTGTTGAGGTGTCCTACGGGCAGAGAAATTGTGACTTTAGCCATTGTGTGAGCAATAGGTTTCAAAGTCATGATTTTCAAACTCACGACCATGGTCACTTCTCAGGGTCTTAATCTTAAGTCCACTAAGGTTCTCTACAGACTTGGAGTATTTAATGAAATAGGAATAAAATTCACTTTTGTGAGCAAGAAAGTATACCCAAGTGTATCTAGAAAAGTCATCTACAAGAACATAGACATAGTGCATCCCATTTAAACTAGAAATTCTAGATGGTCTACACAAATCCATATGAACCAACTCAAGAGGTTGAGAAGTTGAAAATTATTTCATTAATTTAAATGAAATTTTATGTTGCTTTCCCTTTTTACAGGGATTAAAAACTTTTTCTGTTGGGAATTTTAGATTGGCTAGGTCTCTAACTAAACCTTTATTAGTCAGTTTCCTAGGAAAATGAACATTGTAGTGTCCTAATCTCCTATTCCATAGCCAAGATTCCTTATGAAAAACATATAAACAAGTAACATTTTGTTTATCTAAAGAATTCAGATCTACAACATATACATTTTCATTTCATAAAGCTGTAAATACCAAAACATTTTTAGAATTAAAAACATTACATGAATCATTTTCAAATTTTACATTGAATCCATCATCACAAAACTGAGAAATTATTATCAGGTTGTATTTTAGTCCATCAACAAATAATACTTTAGAAATTAAAATTGAATCATTGTTACCAATCTGGCCTAATCTGATGATATTTCCTTTTGTATTATCACCAAAGTTGACATGCCCTCCATCAACTTTGATTAAGCTCTTAAAGCATGAGTATTATCCTGTCAAATGTCGTGAATATCCACTGTCCAAGTACCATATCTTCTTACAAGAACTCTTCAAGAAGGTCTCCTAAAAAACAGGTTTAAGCATAAAATGATTTTGGTACCCAGATTTTCTTAGGTCAACACAGGTTAGCAAGTAAAACATTAGGCACCCATATTTGTCTAAAATTATTCCGATATTCAACATATTAAAATTATTTTGATAAATAAACGTTTCTTGGTCTATATAAATTTTAATAGATAGATGAAGCATTATAATTTCCAAAACATGAACTAGTAGCATACTGTCTAGATTTTGGAATGAATTTATTCTTAACAAACTCTCTCTTTCCAGGTTGGTATCATAAACCAGTAGTATACTTTGGTGAAACTTGTTTTCCAAGTATTTGAGTTAGAGTATTATTTTCATTTGTGAACTTATCTAAGTATTTTCTATGTTTCTCATTGGACAATTAATGTTCAGTATTCTCCTTTAACAGTTGATCATTCTTTTCCTTTTCTATACAGAGATCAGATTTCAATGTACTATTCAAGGAATATTTTTTCTTTAATGATTTTTACTTATCTTTCAGCTCATTACATGTATCTTCTAACATATTACAGTATTTAAATAATTCAGCTTTGGAAATATTATCATCATTATTTGAATCACTTTCATTCCCAGATTAATAATCATTGTGCATAGGGGAATTAAGTGTTACCATAGATGTTTTAGTCATGAAACACATGTTGTCATGATTCCTTTCCTCAGAATCAGAAGCCTCATACTCAATTGTGCTATCTATCAAAGCACTCCATGTTGCCTTCATAGCTTTCTTATATTTATTGTCCTTGTAATCATATTTCTTTCTAAACTTCAATTTTGGACAGTCAACCTTAACATGTCCTCTCCTTTTACATTCATAATAGACTATCTCATCATCTTTATCATCTTTCTTCCAATCACTCTTCCAATTACCTCGGTGGTCGTACTTACCCTTATAATTTCATTTTCTGAAAAAATCCTTCTTCCTATAGAATTTCTTGAATCTCCTAGCTATATGAGCCATCTATTAATCACTATCTGAATCTGAAGCTTCACTTGTTGAGATTTCGATCGGTATGTGAACTTTCCATTTATCCTTGGTCTTTGAGGCAGTATACTTAAATGCCACTGAATTATTCTTATGTTCACCATCTTCCTATTTATTTACCTTCAACTCTTCTTAATACATCATCAACATACCAATAAACTCTTTAACAGGTAGTGAACTTATATAACATGATTCTCTTATTGAAACTGATGTGCCTCTCAATCTTTCTGGCAGACATCTGAGTATTCTCGTGATTTTCTCCTTTGTTGGAACAAATTTTCTCAGCGATATCATGGTGTTAACAATTTCATTGAACCAAAGATACATGTCAGAAATAGGTTCATCATGCCTCCTTTTAAAATTATCATTTTTAATAGTGTAAGTGTTTAATCTGATCTCTTTCACATTGGTTGTTCCATCATGAGAAATAGCAAAAGTATCCCATATTTGATGTGTTGTTTTAAAAAAATAAATTCTGTTAAACTCTTCATCTCCAAGAGAGTAGTAAATAGAATTCATTGCTTTATAATTATTATTGTAATCAGATTATGTAGAATCATCCCAAGTAGTTCTAGTAGTCTTTGGAATCTCATAATCAGACTCTATAGCAGTCCAAATGTCAAATCCCATACTTTTTAGTGAATTTTCATTTTGATTTTCCATTGGGAATAATTATCACCATTAAAGAAAGGTGGCATGCTGGTAGTTGCACCTTCTAATCTATTATCCATAAAAATTGAGTTTTAAAAATACATATAAAGATATAAAAATTTACAATTAACATAAAGTTTGAGATCTTTAAGATACAACTAAAATCTGAGTTAAAAAATTTTCACAAATAGAGTGTTTTGAGAAACATTTATCTACTACCTTTAATACCAAATGTTGTTCAGAGAGGATACTCAAGAGGGGGTGAATTGATTTCCTATTAAAATTTCTGTTTAAAAGATTTCTATTAACCCCCCCCCCATTTAATAAATGCGTTAAACTATAGTGAATTTATAAAGATTGTAAGTGTTCAATTAGTTTCTCAAAGATTTATTATTTATAAGTTAACTTAATCAGGAGATTAAGTTAACTTTTTAAACTAATTTACTGGATATAAAAAATTACAAACACATTATAGATCAACTATCATAGTTACATTAACACAGATTTGAATTTCAAAGTAATTAGCAGTGAAAATGAGAAGATAGTTTAAACTGAAATAAGATGCACAGCAGTTTTAACCAAGAGGTTCAGTCTCAAGTTGAGACTTAGTCCTCTCAAATAGTTTATAAAAAACTTTGATCCACACCCTGGATTGGGGTAAAAAATATTTCTAAGGTTTTCCAGGTACTAAGACCTCTACCACACTTCATCGTGGGAAAAACTATAATAATAGCACACAGGATATCTAGGTCACACTTGACCTCTACCACAATTCACAGTGTGATACTAGAAGGTTTATAAAGTTTGAGTGGGGATTTTAGATATCATACAGTTATGCTTCGGAGACAGCGTGTATTTAAGATAAATAGTAGCAGACAAACTTCTCAAAAAGTAAATAAACAAATCACAGTAGAGATAATATGATTGAGATGAGTTTGGAAAGCTCTATGTGATGGAAATGCATCTCTGGACTCGTTTTAGAATGAGCATATGTTTTTTTGAGTCCTTCTTTAGAATTTTTTTGTAAAACAAATTATAGGTGGTTCTGTTTCTTGACTTCAATGTAGGAGTGTTTTTCTTGAGATTGTAGTAGTCTTTTTAGTGCAGTAATGTCTTTCAACTTCCAGTGAAGTTATTCATTGAAGCTCTCATGTATCTATTCCTTTTTCTCTAAAATACTTCTCTTTGTTTATCCTCTATTTCTATATTTTATGTCATGCTTGGATCTTCCTTCTATAGCTCATGTGGTGGTTTGACATAAGGCATGATTACTTCAATAGGTACGAGTTATGGTTCCATCATTAATTAATTTACGACATAAGGAGTGATTACTTCTGCAGGTTCGAGGTACAGTTTTCTGACATCCAACAAACATCATTAATTAATTTCAGTTGCATTAAAAGCATCAAATATGACCATTTCTTTCAAATAAACAGAGATAGAATTTAGAGAAACAGTGACTAGTATCTATCAGTAGCTATTTGTATCAGTGAACTTGTAGTGGTGGACATGTAATGGTAGGTCTTGCATCAGTTGTTGTTACTCTCTGTATCATTAGCTTCATCTATCGGTAGCTTCATTCTTTCCTCAATTGGTAGCTTGTGTAGTGGTAGACTATGTATCGGTAGTTGTTACTCTCTGTAATGGTAGCTTGCTTGTATAGCAGTAGCTTCTTTTATCGGTAGTTGTTTGTGTAGCGGTAGTTCCTTGTATCGGTAGCTCCATCTGTCTGTAGATCCCTATAATGGTAACTCTTGTAGCAGTAGCTCATGTATCAGTAGCTCCATGTGTAGCGGTAGTTCCTTGTATCAGTAGCTCTGTCTGTATCAGTGAACCTTAAACTCAAATGCTTATAAAGTATTTGTTCTATAAATATTTCATTTCCAAATTGAGTTAGTATCAAGAATAATCATCATTAAACATTTATAATCATAAATAAAGATTGATTAACATATTCCAATGATATGATATGATCATTTTGATATTCATTTCAACTTATTATCATGATGTCATAATTTAAAAGTATAATTAATATATAGATAGACATTATTTGGGATTATCAAAGTATATCTAAACAAAATTGAGATTATAAAAACAGTTAAGTCCAATAGTTCTATAATTTTTTAATTTATATATATTTTAATTATCATATTCCATGTAATTTATTTATCTTTCATCATTTTATTGGAATTTATAGATATGTGTGTCTATTTGTACATATATCTTAAGATAAGGCCTCCCATGTGTGTCATATGTTTACTCAGGGATGGTCTCCATCCCCTAGACATTTGAGGTGGTCATTGGCTGTGGAAATTATATTGTAACCATCCAAGTGGGCCATGTTGGGTCAGTTTGTGATGGAGTATTGTTGGAGTGGTTCATTTAAGAACTCGATTTTGGATATTATCTAGCTGTGATGTTTTTTTTATGATTTATGTAAATTTTGTGAAATTTTTTTAAGATCATTTCATGTTATAGGTACTCGAATATGGGTGTGTTTGTTGGTTAATCTAATCACTAGGACTCTGGAAACCTGATTTTTGACTCCATGCATGTATACGCCATTTGTAGGGAAATCATTGGTATGTTCATTATATAGGAATGGTTTGTGGTTTTCCATGTCCTTCTTCAGTCGGCTCCCTAAATATAATCTTTTACCATGTTACATCATGATTTTATTTTAATATGAATCCATGAAGAAACCCAATCGGGATTCTATAGTAGGAATTCAATGATGA
Source organism: Viscum album (assembly GCA_963277665.1). Classification (NCBI taxonomy): domain Eukaryota; kingdom Viridiplantae; phylum Streptophyta; class Magnoliopsida; order Santalales; family Viscaceae; genus Viscum; species Viscum album. The sequence goes on along the minus strand of OY728127.1, from coordinate 1,145,747,078 downwards.
TCCTCCTAGTGATGAGGATATAGTGTAGGGAAATACATAGGAGGTTGAAATCCTAGGGTGGTTTTCATGTTTTTCCACCACCTATTGTGGAGAAGGTTGCATTGGTAGAACTGGATTTTGATTTGAATAGTAATACCACACCCCATGAGTTCTACAGGTAGAGACCACCCATGTTTTAGGGAGAACTATACATGCATGTAGTTGAAGATAAAAAAGAGGTATTTACCCCATGTTTTTCACCTTGTGAGGACACCTTCCAACCAGATAGTGGTCCTAGTAGTCTGTCTTCATCAAAGATTTTATAGGCAATGGTGGAGTCTGGTGACGTAGATAGACTAGTATAAGTCTCCCTCCTAGTTAGATTTTGAGTATCCCTTTTGGTTGGAGTTCTATCTATCCATTTGTGAGAGATGATTATACATGATATTCTATAGCTTTAGTAGGGTACAATGACTGTGGTATATTATTCTTTTAGGATCACTTACATCTTGAGATACTCTCTTGTTAGGGTTATAGATCTATATTTCTGAGCATGAACCATTGATTTGGTCCTATACCTTGATATCAAGGTTTTAGTGTAATCTATTTTCATTCTCACTGATGTTGGAATCCTTTAATGAGCCATAGTGGTGGAGATATTTCAAAAAGATAAAAAAAATGGTGGTTGGTGTTGGTGGTGGGAATGTTAGAGCTGAGACCTTGACAATAGGTAGCTCTAGGAAGACACAGGGGTCTGAATGTGTGAGGTTCATTAGGAGATAATCCTAATATAGGGGTATTGTGGTTTAGGAATCCCATGATGTTTTAATTAATCATAGAGATAGGTGGTGTTTCTCTTATGACGATTGGGGAAACATTGCTTAGGTTTATATAACACATCTTACATATAATATAGAGACATTTGATGGAACACCTATGAAGAGACATCGACAAGAGAACTGAGGTTTGTAAAGTGTTGTACCTAATAGGGGAGTAGGGAGAGTTGCTAGATGTAGCACACAGTTTTACTTGTTGCCTCCATCGCCCTTGGGTCATCCACACCATGCCAAGGGAGTTGGTGGTTAGTGATGAGGATAAGTATAGTAAATAAATACATATGACCCTAAGGAACTATGGATTATTAAAGGAGTGATATGTTTATTATTTAATTTAGATTTAGTACTAATAGAGAGAGGTGTGCGGCACTATTTCTTTTCCACTTATCCTGTATGATAATTAGATATTCTGTTTGAGGCCTTCACTCAACCCTTACACTTGGAGACTCCAACCCGAGGGGATTAAACATTAATAAACTACATCTGATAGTTTTTTTATAATGAATTAATCTTATTTATGAATTATTTGTCCACAGTTCATGCCAATATTGACTATTTCATGTTGAGGATGTAGTTTTTCCACGGTAATAGATTGAGGTTTTCCTTTATGGGTGAGAATGAAACCCAGGAAGAGTACAATGGGATCATAAATATATGGATAATGTCAATTTTTCGTCATTTGTACAGTATTTCCTTTAGAGAAATGGATTTATGGGCCGTCATCTTACTGTAGTGGTGGTAGTGGATTACGAGGATGTCTTTCCTAATGATATTTTAGGTTTACCTCCCAATCAAGAGATATACATATACATATAATTACACCAAGGTACTACCCCAATATCTATGTTAGTATATTATATATCTCCTATAAATATTTGTGAGGAAAAAAAGAGTTGTTGTGGAACTTTCAGAAAAAGTTATTTATCAAACCCAGTGTGTCACCTAGGGTATCCTTACTCTTGTTATCTGAGAAGGTTTATTGGATCTTGATGTTGTGTGTGTATTACCATCACCTAAACTAGATGAATTTGAAGAATAAGTATCCACTATCAAGTATTTATAACCTCATAAATTATTTGAGAGGGGTGAGATGGTTCTTAAAGGTGGAACTCAGATTGGCTTATCACCAGATATGAGTAAGATATGTTGATATTAAAAATAAGGAATTACAATGTCACTGTAGTTCTTTTATGTACTTTTTGATGAATTTCAGCATGATTCATTACCTATAATTTTTCATAGTGCTCATGAATTGTATTTTTATCCTTTATTAGAACATTTATGGTGTTCTTCATCAAATATATCCAAGTGTACTCAAAGACCAAGGGGGATAATGTGAGACACTTGTGTATGGTCTTGGAAATAATCAAATAGTAATAGCTTTATGTGAATCTCCCAATGTATTAGTTCTGGATTCGAGAGGTCCACTTTTAGGAAATTTCATCTCAGAGTTAGGAGTAATAGTGGACCTTCCATAGTTGATATAGTTATAGATTTAGATCCACCTAAGAGAATGACAGAGGTTTAGAGATTCCTTAGGTTGGTAGGACACTATATGATATTTTTGCGTGATTTATCAAGAATATCAGAAAATTTGACTACCTTGACCTAGAAGGTGAATCCATTCATTTAGATATAAATTTTCTTGAAAAAAAAATTAGGAGTCACAAATGAGGTTGACGAGTTCCCCCATCTTGAGGCGACTTGAGGAGTGTATCGAATATGTAGTATTATGAGATACACCATGAACCAAACATGAATCTGTACTAATGGTAAATCAAGAAGTGATTTCCTATGGGTCTAAACATTTGAGACCATATATAAAGATCTATATAAACCATGATCTATTTTGTGTATTTTCCCTGAATATTTCAACATGAAACCTCTTGGATGATCAGTTTATCATTTGTTCTAACCAAAAAAGTATCAAGTATATCTTATTATAGAAGGATATTAATGTGATTCAAATGTTATGGCTGGATTTTCTCCATGATATTGACTTGTATATAGATTATACTTCTGAGAAGGTGAATGTGGTGGTAGATTATCGTAGCATGATAACTTATTTATAGTTTCCAGCTAAGGTGGTGGAAAATATAGCATTATTGAAAATAATCTTTTTGGATGATGATGGGGAATCTTAACTTGAGTAAATGGTTGTTACCCCACTACTTCTACATAATTTTATAGAGATCATCTGGGAGTTACCAAGTATGACACCATGCCTACTCAAATTTCTATAGAACATGATCTTGTAGATTCTCTAAAGGTGGGGATCATGTCATCTTTTTTAAAGGATAGACGATGGTATAAAAGACACTACATGAGGAGGTTTTAATAGAGATTCATATATTAACCTTGGTAGTAAATCAAAGCATGTCAAAGATGTACCAAGACCATAAATGTTATTTCTTGTGGATAGGGATGAAGAAGTGTATATAAATATCTGTCTCTTGATGCCTTACTTATTAGTTGGTAAAGGATGAGCACCGGGTAAAGTGGTTTTTTCATAACCAATTATGGCTCCAAAGTTTATGGTCATGGTATATCTATAGACTCCATGATATGGATACCATAAACATCTGAAGAAAATTATTATATATGTTTGATCATAGACCGACTCACCAAGTCAGCCCACTTCCTCTCTATATAAGAGATGAGTTTAATAAAAATCTTGGTACATATTTATATACATGAGATAGTATAAATCCATATAGTTACCTCGATAATCATTTCAGATCATTATTTTCGCTTCATTTCACAATTATGTAGAGGATTCTAGGAGGCCTTTGGGGATCATTTGAATTTGAGCATGGTGTTTCACCCCTAGATAGATGGCCAGACTAAGTAGACCATTCAGGTTCTAGAGGACATGATTTAGGATTTCATGGTGGAATTTGGTTGTAATTGGGAGGATCACATACCTTTTGTGTAGTTTGGGTTTGGCTATAACTAAAATTACAACATTGTAATGGAACCATTTGAGTCCTTTTATAGGAGACCATTTAGGTCGACACTATGTTGTACTAATCCAGGATCATCAACACTCATAGGAATAGAGTTGGTAGAAATGGTTGAAGAGAAGGTAGAGATCATTCATTAAAGAATGAATACTTCCCAACACCATCAAAAGTCAAATTTAAACAGATGATAATGTAATTTAGTGTTATTGGAGGGAGACCATGAGTTCCTGAGGGTCTCACTTCAATATGGATTGTGTAGATTTGGACAAAAAATAAATTTATATTCAATATTAATTGAACCATTCTAGATTCTTTGCTGGGTTAGGTACTTGGCATAATTATTGGCCCTACTACAACAGTTAGAATGAATTCATGGTATTTTCCATGTGTCACATCTGAGGAGGTATGTGAGAGACCCATCACACATTATCAACTACAGTGAGTTGGGAATCAAAGATGGAGCTATGTTTATGGGTTTCCCAATAGAGATTAGGGATTAAAAGGAGAAACTCTATTATATATTAGAGATTACTTTGGTGTCTCTGGTGGAAACATGGGAATATTCATGAGTGAAACTGAAAGTAGGGAACCCAAATTCAAACACATTACCATCTTTTATTGAGTATACTTTTTTAATTTCAAGGAAAAAATTCCTAAATTGGGGAGAATTTAATATCTCTATTTTCTCTATGTAGGAATTTTAAATATATTAAGGAATACTTTAGATATATTTTCTAAAATGACATAATATTCCAATTGTTTAGTGAACCTCGGCGTTTATAAAATAATATTTTATATCACAATTTCACATTTTTTTCCTAAATAATGGAATACCTCATGAATGGAAACTCAGAAGGGAAATATGGGACTACCATTATGTCTGAAATGAGGTTTTTACCCATGGAAATACATAATATTTGTCAACATTAGGTTTTTATCTTGATCTCCATGGGGGGATAAATAATTAAATAAATAATTTAAATTTTTTAATTGTTTTAATTAAAATAATAACCCAATCTCCTCTATAAATACACATTTTTTATAACTCACTAGGTTTAGCAGTAAATCCTGAGATTTTATAGTAGAGCATAGAGCATCATTGGCATAAATCTAGAACATGTTTCAATGATCAGGTGCTGCAAGGATTGAAAAAGTCAATAGAGTTTATAGATCTCATAATGACAAAACATAGTACCATTATACCTTAGGAATTGACCCAAATTTAACGTATAAAATTTTTTACATTGGTTTATTCCCTCATTGATTATCTCATGTTGAACACTAATCAAATCCACCAACAGATTGATTCATGGGTTGTTCATAATTGTCAGTGTGGCTTTATCATCCTAGGATTTTGGGGAATTGATGTTATCTCTCTACAATATTGATTCTAATAAAAATTAATCAAGGTAAACCCGAAAACTATCCAAGTATCATTCCACTTTTTTTATTTGTGATTTTCATTCTTATTTCATCACATAGGGTTTGTCTGAAACCCATTTGGACAGTGTTAATAGATTCCAAATATTTTATCATTATAAGACAATTATTTAATTTAATTGATTGATACTGAGGGTTCAATATCATGACAGATAGGGTGATTTAGGTGTGATAGAAAAGTTGGATGATCAGAGGTATATTAGGATTGAATTAGTGTTGCATGATTGTGGTTTGGTGTAAAACATGTGGTTTGGAGTGATGGGAGTTGATTCATGATCATATTAGATGGCCAAAATATATCCAGTAGAGAAGAAGGACTGAAAAATCACATTTCCATTATTAATAGGGAGTTTCATGGTATAATATAAAGAGGATGTACTATGGGTGTCCTGTGTAGAATAGTTGGGAATTTCTTTCAAATTGTTGACTACACAACATGTAACCCCATGAACATATTCCATATGGTCCACTTTCAGTGAGACTGGGGATTTCATGTATAGAAAAGTATCGAACTCTATGTGAAATTTGTCAAACACTATAAGAGTCAGTGCTGGAGGCTTAGTATATAACTTGGAGGTACATGGGCATGGACCTAACTATAAAGGCATGGTCAAATGTACATGGTCACAGGATATCATAATGCTATGTTTCCATAAACCTCTACACACCATGTATCCTAGTAGAACGTGCCAAGTATGTAGTTGATTACTTATTGTGTGACATAGAGAGATATGGGTAGACACAAGGTAAGAAATGCATATCTTTTACCCCCAGTAAATGTCGTGTACTTTTTCCAAGGTAGTTTTATGCCCTGCGTCTCTTTAGTTTGTACCAGTATTGTTTGAGTGTGTTCCCTTGTTATTTCCTTGAGAGGGTACATTGTGGTATTACATTCTTATAATAGGATTTTGACCCCATATATTATTTTATTTCAGATATAGTTTTCATGAAGCCCACTTCAAGTGTCGGTAAAACACCCTCTATCATATCATCTTTTTTATGCATCTTTTGAGGAATCATTGTGAACAACATAAATTGGTGTACGATAACCTACATAGCATGTTTTTTTAGATATGTTTTGTGATGTCCCCCTATAGACCTAGGTGTGATTCACTGTCTATGTATTGATATCTTTAGAGATCTAGTGAGTACTTATTTGGCAAGGCCTAATGAGAATGACCACATATATAAGAGACATCATTCGTAGAATGGATTAGGGAGAAATTTATCGCAGATGATTATTACATTTAATCATGGAGTATAATCTAGTGGCTAGTAGTATGGTTGAGACCATTTTGTGACTTTAAGTCTATTACGAGTATATTTTGGTTATTATTTTTTCTATTTTTATGTTTTTTATCAGGTCGAAATTCTTTATTATTAGGGGACTACTCTCTTTATGCCTATGTTTTGTGATTTTGGGGTTCCATACTAGGTATTATTATACTCACCCCTGCATCATCTCTGACTTAACTTGTCATGTCTTATGCAGATGAAATTACATTTGATGGAATCCTATAATGACTAGGAATAGGTAGATTATAGTGAGATATACTAGCTATTCTATTACCATGAGTTTTACTTAATTGCATCCCCACAATTATTTTTAGGATAGACTCTATCACTTTTGGTGGGATTTTTGACCCTTTATGCTTTTGTAATTTTTTCATACTCTGATTGTAGGATTTAAATGTATGCATTAATTATGGTATCATATGTATTGTATTCCATTTCATCATTGTATGGTAATTTGGAGATGTGTGTGTGTGTACAGATAACTTAGGATAAGTCCTCTCATGTGTGTGATATGCATACTCGACACTGGTTTCCATCCCCAATTCTAGTGGAAGAAGGCTTGGGGTGAAAGACTTGGCTTATGACCAACCACGAGGGCCCCTATGGGTTGGTTCATGATATGAAGCGACGCCTTACATAGAAATAATGTCCATATGATTTGGGAAACTATGAATATGACACTAGAAAACTCCTCCTCCATTCGTAGGGCTTGAGTGAATGGTTAATACCAATGATTTCTTATTAATGTCCATATTTCAACATTCATATTTTTCATAATTTTAAACCTAAAACTATAAAAACTACAAAAAAATAAATAAAATAATCAAAATAAATAGATATTAGTAACTCAAGGGTGTTTAACAATTCTCCCAACAATTCCAATTTCAACCCCTAGAAAATTTATTATCATTATTTACAACAGAATGAGTGAGACCACTTCTCTTTCATCAATTCCTCATTCTCCCAAGTCTCATGGATATCTCTATTATTATTTTATATCTCATGATCTAATGGAATAGATTTTCACACAACACTTTATTCTGATGATCCATAATATAGATAGGATGTTCACCCATGATGGTGTTGGGTTTTGAATTTAAATCCACTCATTTAACAACATCAGATGTGTCCAAATGGTACGTATTCAATTGAGAAACATGAAACACATCAATAATAGAAATAGATTGAGAAGTAAAGTCCCTTTGATATTCCATATTTCCAAGATTCTTCACTATATCAAATTTCCCAACATATCATTTCATAATCATAACCTACTTACCCATTCTATGATGTCTTGGGTGAGCAAATTTTTTGATAAATACCCAATCACCAAGAGTTAAATTGATTATAATGATTGTTAAAATAATATTTTTTGTGATTATGATATGTTTCCAATATTTTATATATTAGTTGGATATTTCTTGTTATCTCTAGAATAATTCATAGCCCCATCATCCACTTTATTCCCTTTTTCCCAGGAATTAGATAAATAAAAATCAATGTTATGGAGGTAATCAACCCATAATTTCTATTTAAGTCTTTGATACTTCAAAAAAAATATTCTCTTTAGAATTTTATAATTATTATACATGGTGATCTTCTCTCTAAATAGGTGGTAAAGACATGTTTTTAATTTATATATAACCACCACCAATTCTAGTTTGTGGTTGAGGTAGTTCATCTGATTATGGAATAACATTTGGGATCCATATGTCATTACATGGTCACAGTATTTCTAAACACTCCCTAACCCTATACCTGAGGAATCACAATACAGAGAATATCCCTAAACAGAATCAAGAAAAATAAAAATGGGTGTTGATGAAAACATTGTTATCAATTATTCAAAGGATGTATAAAATTAAATATCTCATACAAATTTCACTACCTTAGGATTCAGAGTCATCACGGTAGATGTTATGTTGGAGATGAATATAAAAAACCACTTTTAATATCCAACCAGGCCTTGTAAGCTTCTAATTTTGAAAAAATTCTTTGGTCTATCTAATTATATCCAAAATTTGATCCTCTCTAGATCTATAGAAATTACGTTTTCAAACACCACAAGACCAAATAATATCACTTCTTATATGAATAATTATTAAATTGATAACATATCATTAAAGGGATGATACATTAATGTTTTTAAAACAACATCTAGATGATTATTATAATCATTTTCCATCATGGAGTAAACCAAGATACCATCCACAAAAAATATTAAAAAATAACAAATATACCAATGAAAAATTATGTTCATCAATTATATGAAAAGGATGTATAATTGGTAAGGTAAGAGGGAAAACAAGATAATAATAATGTGTGTGCCAACTTTTTAAATATGTCTTGGGAATTTCAGCTTCCCTCACTATCAAAAGGTGGTACCATAATATGAGTTCAATATTTTAAAACCATAAAGATCCCATATATGGTAAAAGAGATAATTAATAATATGAAATGGGTACTTATTCTTGACAGCTACATGATTGAGCTTTTGGTAATAAATGTATATTCATAGACTTACACCCAAATAATTTTGAAAGACAACCAGTTCTAAAAATGGTGAGATGATAGGATATATAAAAATTTACTATTAAATTATTATATCTATAGGATAAATTCATTATCACATAAGAATCCATATGGTAATATGGAAAGAAAATATAAATAGTCCTTGGGAGTGGTATAATATAATATTCCACCACTTAATGTGGTGTAAATCCAAAGAAATCACTAGGAAAAATCTAAAGATACTTATCCACTACCAAATTAAACATGCCATATAAACTCCCTTTAAGAGAATCAATGAACAAGATAGATGTTTGACATGAAATCAATACAATATATATAATAATATTCCTTTACCTACCTAATATTGGATCACACTCACCTTGGAAGATGTGATTTTTACCATCAGAAAAAATGAATAGAATATTATCGTGATAGAATTTAATATTAGTTTTAGAGAAAACAATTAAATTAATATAAATATAAGATCAAATATATCTAAATAAATAACTAAAAAATCACATGTGAACTCAATGTCATTGATCACTAATTGATGCCCCAAACGATTTAAATCTTTCTCCTTATTCCTGATAGGTTTAAAGAGATGAATTACCTAAGGCATCAACTAGGATCATTTTCTTGATGCATCAATAAGTTTAAATGAGATGAAATAATATAAGGTCTCTATGATAAATAAATAAATGAATGTAAAAGGAGAAATAAACATAATACCTCTAATGTTCATTGTCTCAACTTTGATTTATTTAGGTATATTCTAAAATACATATATCCACCTAGATTAAGCACACTCTGAGAATTCGTGGTTTGATGAGAATTCCCTTTTTCTAATGATGTGACCCTATTCCCATAGATGCATCTAACAACACTTGATATCCTCTAGTATAATAATACATATAATTATTCAATTAAAGAGGTCTCCTTAAAAATAATTTAAAATGGAAATATCTCCCAAGTATGTGAAACGACATCAGATCCTCCTAATAATATGGTTTAAAGTGACCCAACTTCCTACATTAGAACCACCCAATGGATTATTCCATTAAGGTTTCATGGGAATGTAATGGGGGGAATTTTACACTCCAGCTACTACCTCATCAAGATTCCATACACTTCCACTTATGACTAGATGAGGATCTCTGAATTCCTATAGAAATAGTGGAGGAACTACTCAACTCAGTATGTCCTTCCATATCATTCTCATCCATCGCTACATTGTTGACCAGCTCATCAGAGGATTGCGAAAATAATGAGTAATTATCAATCTTATTCGAGGTTTTATTACCAAATAAAAGCATCAAGACATGAAGAAATCATTCATGAGGATCTCAAAATAAAATTGAACCAAATTGACAAATTTATTACCATATTTCCTGACAGAATTGTTCCCTTACTCCAAAGTCATAAAATCCCCACCCTATGTTATCCTCAGGGTCTTTGGGTAAAATTATATCACCTTAGATTTTATGATATATTTCTCTTCAAATAAATTATATTTTTTTGGTAGATTGTGGTACATGAATCATTAAGTGTAAATAATATCTAATACGTTATACATGTATTGTTTCACTCAATGATTTTGCAAAATGTTTTTTTCAAATAAATTTAATATTTTTTATATTTTTCGTTACACACAATAGAGATTTAAGCTTCTGTTGCATGAAACACAAAGTTTATCTTATGTTTCATGAAAAAAATAGATTTTATCATGAGTTACACCTAAAACCAATTTAATATTATGTTACACACAACATGAATATTATCTGGTTTTATATGAAACATCAAATTTATCTTGTGTTACATGAAACACTGAGTTTAAAAAATCATGCCTTACTATTAAAATATAATTATTTATTATGATAGTAATCATCTAGCCATTGGAATGGAGGGTATGAATAGGATTAAATAAATTAGGAAAATATAATATTTATAAATATATATATATATATATATAATTATATTACTACCAATTAATTATAAATGAATATAATAACCATTTGAAAATAAAGGAAATATTTTTCTGAAAAATATTTTTTTATGCGCACAAAATTATTTTACAAAAAAAATAACCAGATAACTTTTGGTAGTTGATTTTAATGAAATTGATATATTATATTTTCAATAAGAAAATTAAAATTCATCTTATGTGTGTTTTGTGGAAAACGGATAAAAATATATCTGAATTGATGCTAAAAATTAATATCTTTCTAAAAAACTATTTTATCACCTTTTGTCCACTTATAAGTAAATATATTTTTGAAACTGTTAAAAAATTAAATTGAAAAATAAAAATTTATTTTTTAAATAATTACATAAACATTTTCATAGTGTCATTTTTTTAATTTTTTGAAAATGCAATTTTTTTATGAATAATGAAGAATACTGTTTTTTATTAAGAATTTTTACTTATTTTAAAGATTTTATTAACAACCAATTAATTTTATGATGGTTTTAAAAGTAAAACTATTTCAATTATTTATATATATATCAATAAAATTTATTCTATTTTAGTAAATTTATTACTTAATTTTGTTATAAAAAAATTAAAATCTTTTGAACAATTTTACTTTGAAATCTTGATTTCTCCTCATGTCTACAAGATTGATTTTAAAATAAAATTTTCCAATTATTTTAATTTAATTGGTAAAAATTTATTACTTATTTTTAATCATAATAATATATATTATATAATAAGGTTTAATTAACTTTTCAAAATAATAAAAACTAAAAATAGAGAAAATTAATTATCACGATTAATTTAAAAATAGGATTACCTTGGGTGAAACTAAAACGATAACGTATAAAATTACACCAAAAATGTATAAAACCTCTTGTATTTACATATTTACATATTTTCCTTCCAATTTTATAATATATGGTCATTTTGAATATTTTTTTCATGTGAGTGGCTTTATCATTTTGGGTTATTTTGTGAAATTTCCATGTAGTTTCCTTGTGTGTTCCTTTCCTAACTTATAAAAGGCAATCACCACCATTCACTTATTCAAACATATAAAGGAATTTAGTTTATTCTAAACCTAAAAATATCCCTCCCCAACATCCTTATTCATGTTCTAGATATCTTGGTCCTCCTGAATGGCCAGCACTAAGGTCCTTAATAAAATATCTAAATGGGGTGCTTCTAAGAGAAGGTAAGTGTCTTTACTGAGATCATTCCTTTTATTTATTTATTTTTATGCCTCAATTATTTCCTTTAAATTACAATATAATAAAATAAATATCTTATATATACTGAAATGTTATTAAATTAATGTAATAACCTATTTTCATCTCCACTTCTATCAAATCGAAAATGAAAACTATTGATCATGTGTATGATCGACTACCACATCACAAACCAACATATTTTTTTTCAATCACCACCATTAAAGGATATATATAGTGATGGATTTATAACATTAATATTATAATTATATAAATAGTATACTTATTTAATTATTAAATCAAATTTATTTTCGTACTTACTATTACATGGGGGATATGATAACATCACTCATTTGTAGGACGCACTACCGCCTCACAAGCTTATGTGATTCATTTTCACATAAGATTTACATGGAATGTAGTAAGGATAAATTTAATGAGTATATATGTAATAAATGAAATAATAATTATTCTATAATGGTAATATATTTTTTTCTTTTTCTTTATTTCAATCTATTCAGAAAATGAGAACATCATTCATATGTACGTACAACCTAGCATCTCCATGAACGGTGTACTTCATTTTCTATCTCTAAATCTTATGGATTACTATAAAATATATATATTTAATATATATTTAATTTATTAATATTTTTAAATTTTGGATATTATAGAAACATGATAAAATTAAGAGGACCAAAATTAAAAAATGGAAACATACACAAAAAAGAAAGTATTTATTTTTAAAAATGTGACTTTAACTTGAAATTGTTAATAAATGGATAATTAAAGGTCATAACTAAATAATATATAGTGTGATATATATAAGTATATTTCTTTCATATATTTATAATAAACTTATATGTATTATATAGGATTTTTTAATTTGTATAAAATAATATAAAACATAAATTAATGGATTTTTTTGTCACCATTATTTTTCTTTAAAATAGATGTCATTTCACTATGTGTTTATTTTATTCGGTGTATATAATGCCCATTAATTAATTTTCTTATTATTATCCTTGAATTTTTCATTATTTAAATATCTATTTGATTATATCTCATTCATTGGGATTATGGTTCAAACGTTACTAAAGTTGTAATGGATTTTTTGTCTCAGATTTCCTTCCTTGGGACATAAGTTATGTAATGTACCAATATTCTTCTATGAGGTATATAAAATACCCCTATTGATTATTATATCCTAAATTTAAATATTTTCATGATATTATATGATTAATTTAATGTTATTAATTCATGGAGATTATGATTCAGAGTTACCAATGTGGTATAATATTTACGTTACAATCTCATCATTTATCATGAGTGTTTATGATTACACTTACAATAATGAAATCGGATGATATATATCTCAATAAAATTATAAATTTTCTTATAATATCATTATTTTATGAGAATACATGTTTTACTTTCATTTTATTTTATTTACGTACTCAAGCGTTCAAAATAATTTTTTTAATAAATAATGTCGTTATTTCTATCTTCGATCAAAAACAATTTTCTTATAAAACCATCTTTTCTAAAAATGTTTTTAAAAACTATTTTCACATTATTCTAATAATTTAGTAAATATATTTTTACACCTGTTTTAATTTTTACGAAAAAAAATAAATGAATCTTCATTTCTTTTTTAAGAGAATACCCGTTGGGATTTTACCAAAAAAGTGAAAAAAATACATATATTAAACTGTGCAACATGAATAAAATTTCCTAAAATCATGAAAATTATTTTCATAGAATATTCCTTTATAATAATACATGTTTATTTTAAAATAAATTTATTTTTAAAATTTTTTATTTTTGAAAATAATTAATGTGGAAAGTAATGTTTCTTAAAACATTTTTCATATGATTTTTAATGCTTACATTATAAGTTTTCAAGGTTATTTTAAATGAAAATCATTTCTGAAATCTCTTTTTAATTCAATTTCTATTAAAATTTATTTTCTGTAAGAAATGTTTGAATTGATATTTCAGTATAATTTTCCATCTAAGATGATATCCTTTGATACTACTTTTGATTACTAGGGATATTATCCAAGGATACCATTTTTTATACTTTATCTAGATGGTTTGTGATTATAGTAAACAGATATTTACAAAACCCATTTATCTTCCTTGGGTTGTACCATAGTAAAATTCATTTGACATCCTCTTTTATCATGGGATATTCTCTGATTAAAGCATAAAATTCTTATGAAAAGGTTATCTTTTTAGAGGGCATGATATGATGAAATGTTTATAAAAAACATTTCCTTTTATTGGTTATGACATGATGAATGTTTTATGGTCTTCTGGAACACAGATGTGTGATTTTAATTATTTGATGGGTTGTACCTACATATAACTCCAATTTATTTAGTATATATTTTTATCTCATGATATGAAATGTACTAGAATGTGGAGAGAACTTGATTCAATAAGGGACTCTATTTGCTATGATGGTCTTTGGAGTTAACCTTGGATACTATGATGTTTCAGGGATTGAATACATTATACTATGGAAAATTGTTGTGTTCTAATCTACTATGGGAAATAGGTGAATCCTAATCCACTATGGGAAATAGTTGAATCCTGATCTACTACTGGAAATAAGTGTAACATGATCCATAATGGGAAAAAATGATGAGTTTTAATCCACTATTTCAATGGGCTTGTTATTTAACTGTTACATATGAAATTATTTTAAATATTTATGGTTTTTCCACACTTTTATGGAATTAGATTAATTTTCATGATTTATTTATGATTATTTCACACTGTTATGGGCCATGTTTCTATAAATGGAAAAGTTTTAGGCCATTACACTTGTTTATGATTTATAATAGTTTGTGTATGAAATTCATAAGTTATGTTAATGATCACATAACCTTATGGATAACATATTATTTCATATGATATTATATTGATACCTATTATGTTTACCCTTACTGATTATATGATCTCACCCATTCTTATATTTCCTTCCCCTTGTTATGATGAAAGATTTAGGTAGGGTATGCCTACGAGGGTTACTATATGAGAAGATATTTGTGGGTGATGTTTAATATCTTTCATAAAATTAAAATATTGTGTTTCTATTCACTAAATAAACTATAAATTTATGATACATATTTGTGTTTTTGTGTAATGTGATGATTATTCATCTAAAAAGATGAAATCTCTATGAATGGGAAGTCTGGTTAAATATAGTTAGTCTTAGAGGAAATATTACGTTATGATTTGGAAAATAGGATGATAAAAATTTAGTGAGATAGCTAAGGATATTCCTAAGGATATTTATAGGGATACAACTAAGGATAATTATAATTTCGGGAAAAATTATAGGAAATTTTCTCAGAATATTTTTTAGAATAGAGGGAGTGGTTTCAAAGAAATTGAATCCCTGTCTTGATACTACAAGTAGATGTGTCTCTAGAATAGAATTTCCAAGTGGAAATAACTTTGAAAATTATACATTTATCTAGACTCAATCATCACTTGATGCTTGACAGTGGGCCTACTACACAACTATTTTGGAACTCCTGAGGGATATTCTTTGGAAAAATTAGAAACTATTTTCAAACCATCATGAAGGATTTAAATAGATGATGAATATGAATGAACTATGATAAACCTATGGTTTCATGTATTAAATATAATGATTTGTGATCTAAACATCATATAATTTATTTTTCATGATTATTTAGTTTCCCAATATAATTATTATTGCTGACACTATGATTTTTGTTTTTAGTAAATGGTGGGAATAAGAAAGAATTGGGTTAACGTTGAATGTGATAGAAAATATGTTGATGAAAATAGTAATTGGATAATGAATATAGTGAAGGATAGTATAATTTTTTCTAATTAGTTGTCATAATAATTGACTAACAACTTTCACCTTAACCAGCTCTCAGACTCACCAAAGAAGAGAAGGATATAGTTCATTGAGAGTTTGAGTGGTAGAGATAATAGGGGAAGAAATATTAAGTTTCCTATAGATCGAAAATGTGGGAATAAGAACCCAATTGGATTTCTTAGAGGAACAAGATTATTTTTTGAGTTCGTAAAATTATGAATCAAAGAAAGTAATTATAGAGTCAAACTTAAAAGGATAGATAACACAATGGATTTGAATAATGGTCCCCGCAAGATATCATCTAAGTTGGAATGTTTCATATTTGGAGAGTACGGAAATTATGAAAATTGATGTAATAAAGGGAATTATCATGGAGATAATTAGCTAGGTGTTATGATTAATTCTTATTCTCTGGATGAGGAGGAGACAACAAATAACATATCAATGGTTTGGGTTGTTCTAATGGTATTTTTATGATAAATACAAGAAAAATTATTAAATTTAGGTTGATTAATGTCAAGACTAGATTCATATTCCATATTATAGTAAATAGGTATTAAAGAATAAGATGATGAAAACTATTTAAGGGTTATATAAGGAATTTTTATGATTAAAGTTTTTATGTATTGGAATTCAAGAATGTTTCTATATGAATAATGAAATATATAAGGATTGTTGACTATATATTTTTCATTTTGGATTTTAAAAAATATTTTGAAAAGTGATAATGACCTAGAAAATTTATTTAATGGTATGTTGGTATTTTGTTTAAGGGAGGATAACCCTTAATATGTTCTTAATATTGAGAAATCGGGGTTTATTTTGGATAAATAGATGGTTGATATGGAAAAAGTAAATTCTATAATATTGATAACCTTGAAAGTGATTAATGATTTGTTTACGAAGAGGTTAATATTATCAATCATGGAGTTTACCAAATTTTTTGATTTATGGAATTATTCAATAATTTGTGGTTTTTTAAATAAATAAAGAA
This sequence comes from Viscum album, assembly GCA_963277665.1. Lineage (NCBI taxonomy): Eukaryota > Viridiplantae > Streptophyta > Magnoliopsida > Santalales > Viscaceae > Viscum > Viscum album. The sequence continues at coordinate 1,145,730,014 of OY728127.1, read as the reverse complement.
ACCTGTAGGTTTTCAATAATAGTTTATGGTAATTTTTTTAATTACAATGTTCAAATAGAATACATGATGAATTTATTCACATGTATGTTTTTTAAAAATTAATATATATTTCAATTTTCTGAGGAATAATGATAAGTTGGTTTTTTGAAAAATTTGAGACCTTGTTTCAAAAGTGTTGGATTTTATCATTCTGTAAGTGTCATAAGGATAACCATTTATAAAATGGTATTAGTTCAACTTTTTAAGAGGTTTTAGAGATTAATGAATTACTTATCCATATGAATATTTATAAATATTAGATAACCCATGCTAACCATTTTTTTATAACTAGAGGTGGATGTAATGAATTATCATTATATTATAAATCATGTGATCTTTAAGTTCTTAATATAGAAAAAAATTCATTCTCATTTCTAGGAGTAAGATATGATGTTTAAATTAATTGAACCACGTCTAATGGTTGAAATTATTCTTATGATACAAAGTCAAGCTAATACCTATGTATATTGGTCACAGTGAAATTTTTGATCATATCAGGATGGTAGTGCAATATCCTGGCCATTTCTAGAAAAGTCATGGTCTTGATTACAAGTATTATTTTTCCTTCTATTATGTACTTTTCATGTGGGTTTTATTTTGGGGAGTTTTGGGGTGAAATTTGGAAAAAATGGGAGGAGATGGGGTTGTGCACAGTTGTTGAACGTTTTACCCTAATCATGCACCCATCTTAAGAGTAATTAGGATCCCCAAAATAACTAGTTCACAGTTAGGGAAAACGTTTTCCCCATCCAAGAAAATTGTGCACCGACCAAAAAATTCCCCATATTTTATTTTCAAAAATTCTCAACCCCCCCAAAAATCACCTATTTCAACCAAATTTTATCTCTAGGAGGACATTTAGGTTTAGGATCTCATCAGAAGAATTATACACCATCATGAGCTATATTATTCAAAAATCAAATCCTGGATCGAAGCCCACTTCTCTCCCAGTAAGTGGATTCTTCAACCCCTTTCCCCCCCTTCTTCCCTCATTCCTTCTATTTCATTTCAACACTGTAATCCATTGATTATTTGATATATCTATATCATTCTATTGAGATCTATATCTACGAATCTAGATCTAGATCTACATTTTCAAGATCATTATTTTCTTTAATCTTGATTTAGGTTCTTGATATTCAGATCTAGATCAACGTCATCATGCTACCCAATTTTTAAGGATTTTTATTGGGTGATAATTATTTAACGAATTGAGTTCAGTTGTATAAAATTAAATCCCCATAGTCATGATTTTTATACATGCATGAATGTTTTAATATTTCTAGAATTCATTATAAAATAAAATTCATAAATTTGGTAAGTTAATGCGGTGGTTTGATTAATTGAATTATTTTTTGAAATATATGATTAATCGCGGAATTAATATTGGGATTATGGGGTTTTATATTTACATAATTAATTGGGATTTTTTTAGAATTAGGTGGAACTCAATTGGAAAATTAATTTGATGATTAGTTGTGATATTTAGGTATTTGTTTTTTAAATAATGGATAATGGATTAATTGGATTTTTGTTGAACTTGATGATTAATTTTGGAGATAAATATGATACTAAGGGGCTACCCATTTAGAAAATTAATCAGGAAATTAATTATAATATTTTGGGGTTATCTGTTTTGATAATTAATTGGGGGATAATTTATGATATTTCTAGAATTTTGATTTAGATAATTAATTGGGGGATTAATTATGAGATATTTAGATAATTGGATTAATATAATTAATTGATGGAATATTTATGAGATACAATTTTATTTGAGATGAGATAATTTACGTTATATTATTTATGAGATATAGGTTTCATTATATGAGATAATTAATCGTATATTAATTATGATATATTTAAATTGTGAGTATGATTAATTTATTGAGGAATTAATTAATAGTTTTTGAGATATGTTTAATATTGTTATTTTCTTTATTATGTGTTATTAAATAGTAAATGGAAACATATTAATTTGTACATGTATTTTGAATGGAAACATGGTCATTAAATTCTATTTTATTAATTGGTAATTGGTGACATGGACATTTGACCAAGTATTAGGAATGGAAACATGCTAATTTAACTATGTGACATTAAATTTTTAATGGTAATATCAACATTCAAAATGTATTTTGAATGGTAACATGGATATTAAAATGTGACATCCCTTGGGGACAGATCAGATTTATGCATGGTCTAAAGCAGGTAGTGAGGTTTTGGTGTCCATGGGAACTTTAGGGTTCATGTGGTTAAAGAGATATTATTTAATAATGTGATAAAATATTTATTTATGCATTATATTTATTTCGTATTATAACTGTATACATTATTTTTGACTGGATTTTTTGTATACACCATTGGTGGTTACCTATTGAGTCCTTCTCACACCCTACTCAGGTTTTCTAATCGGTACCCAAATATACATTATTGTTGTGGGACATGTTATGTGAAAACGCCCAATGTTTGATGGCTAATTTGGGGACGGATCTTGGATGAATGAACCAAACATGGTTCAGGGCCCTCTTAGGAGTCATCAGTGTCTTTATTTCCAGTTTTAATTTTAGACACTCTGCACTTAAATTATCCTAGCATGTTTTCTACTTAGTTAAATATTGTATTTCACTCCTTGTATATATTGAGATATTGTTCTTCTTTATAGTTATATATTATTCTTCTATTTTTATTATTTCCACCAATTCATCACTCTGATAAAAGAGGGTATATAATCCCCATGATTTAATTATCAAACCCTTTATGATATTAGGTAGCATGTGGCATATGAAAATGCATGATTGAGACTTTGTGACCAAATGGATCTGGGAGCCAGTGTGTCGCACTCAATTCAATATGTTATAGGTAGCCTATCGACTGGTGCTACCACTAAACCACTCTCAGGTTAATGATGTTCTCCATGTACCTCTCTTAAGGATTTAAACACCTTATTCATCACATTTGTTGAACTCATAGGTCAAACATATAGGTAATTATATTTATTATGTGGAATAACTTGTATAAATTCTATAATAAAAATATAAAGTTATATGAAACCAGACCGCTCCCCAAGTTAATGTTTTTTTTGAAAAAACACCAGGTTGAGGATGTATTAGGGTAGAAATATCCTCATCTAATGGTACCAATGTGAAAATTTTTATGGATAACTTAATTTTAAGTGGGTATAATGTAACACACCCATATTTTTTAAAATATTATTTTCAAATAAATTTAATATTTTCAATATATTTTTACATAAAACAAAGTGTTAAGATTGTGTTTAATGAAACAATGATTTTTATTATGTTACATACAACATAAATTCCTTCATTCATTAAACATAACACTAAGTTAATCTTTAATTACACATAACACATAGTTTTTATTGTGTTACATGCAACATCGTGTTTAGTTTCTGTTACACAAAACACCAAATTTAAATGAAATATGACATACTTTTAAAATGCAATTATTTAATATGATAGTTATCACCTAAATGTTGAAATGGTGTGTATGAATATTAGTAACTAAATTATGAAAATATATGGTTTATACATGTATATTAAATTTATTCATTTATTAATAATTAATTAAAAATGATAATAAAAACCATTTGAAAATAAGAGAAAATCTTTTTTTAAAAAACTATTTTTATGAACATAAATGTGAGTTACATGAATATATTAACAAAATAAATTATTTTGAATTATTTTAATGAAATTTATGTATTATTTATTCAATAAAAATTTTAACATTCATATTATGTGTTCTTTTTAGATAAGAGATAAGAATAAATCAAATTTAATGTTAAAAGTTGTTTCTTTCTGAAAAAAAATCGCATTTTCCTCTTTTATAATAAAATTTAATATATAAAATTTTATATAATTAATTTTAAAAAAGAAAATTATATTTTGAATTAATCATATCATAATTATATTATGGAAATTTTTTTATAATTTTCAGAAAAGAAAAAAAATCAATAAATACTGAAAAATATGGTTTTTTATTTAGAATTTTCATTTATTTTAACGCTTTTAAAAACATAAAAATTATTTTAATATGGTTTTAAAATTAAAATTATTTCAATTACATACATATTAATCCAATTTAGTTTATTTTTATAAATTTCACCTTGATTTTTGATATAAAATCATTGTAATCTTTTGAACGTTTTCTCTTTAAAACAATGCTTTCTCATCGCATATGTGATATTAATTTTAAATTAAAAATTTCCACTTCTATGAATTTAATTTGGGAAAATGGATTCCATATTTTTAATTAGAATAATTCATGTTTTCACATAATTTCAAAAACAATGATAATAATTATTAGTGCAATTAGCAAAAATTATTTATTGTGGTTAACATAAAAATGGGGTTACCAAAGGGGAAACTAAAAAATAAGGGTTAAAAACAACCATCACAAGTTTAAATCCTATTGTATGGATATATTTATATCTTATACATCCCAATATTTATTCTAGGGTCATTTTTAATATTTTTTTATATAAATGAATTTATCATTTTGGATTCATTAGGAAAATTTCCAAGTAGTTTCCAAGTTGGTTTCTCTTCCCAACTTATAAAGGGCCACCACCACCCTTCTCTTATACACACATAACAATCCATATAGCTAAGAAAATACCAGAAAAAATACCCCCAACTAGTATCCTAATAAGTTTTAAAAATATTATGGTCCTCCCAAAATACCAACACTAGGATCCTTAATAGGAAATCAAAAGGAGGTGCTTCTAAGAAAAGGTAATTATCTTCACTAAGATCCTCCTTTTTCATTATTACATTTCCACCATAATTTATGTACTATCAAGTCTAATATAATAACATCATTATCTTCTATATAATTATATTCTATTAAATTAATTTAATAGCATATATTTGTAACATCTCATAATTTCCATGTATTATTTTTAAATATTATATCGAATTGTTACGAGACTCAGTAATGATATGGAATGTGATCATGAGTCTGAGAGTGCCCGGAACAATTGCTTGAAAAATATTAAAATATTAAATTTAATGTGAACATAGTTTTCCTGAAAAAGTGGAATAACATCTAAATAGGTACCTGAATCAGAAATCTAATGGAACTACTACATTCATAGTAGTGAATTTTCCTTAGGTGGGGGCTAACATCTACTAGCATGGGTTGACATTGAAATGTAATTTTTGGATGTTTAAAGAAATAAAATAAATGATGTTTTCTTTTATTTAACATTATGAGAAAACAAATCAATGGTTTTCTTTTTAATAATCATTGTTAGAGAATTTAGGTTTATTGCCATAACCCTAGAATTTCACTAAATAGTGGATAATTAGTTATCTCTAGAGAATGACAATGGATTTGGGATTGATGATGAAAAAACCTCTATTCTTTTTCAACAAAGTATCCAAACTCTATATAGGGTGTATCTTTCTTTGTGATCTTTCCCCATTTTTATATTCAATGCTGAATTCAGGAAAACCCACAAACATTATAATCCTCTGTTTGATCTCCTGTGGGATGGGTGTTATGTTCTGAGGTCTTGAAAGGGTGGATAATCTGTGTGATTTCTTATTTCTTCATTGTAAAGGAATGTAATTGAGGATGACATGAAAAAAGGAGGAGGTTTGTTCCTCTTTTTATTTTGGTGCTTCTCCCTTTCTCTGTTCTTGGTGTTCATTACTATTGGACCCTCGTGGTCATGGATAAAATTTTTAGGAGGATCCAAATGTGATCTGACCCCCAGAGTAATGGCAAGATTGATCAGTGCCCAAGGTAATGAAGATCTCGGCCAGAGGATCATGGGTGTATCTAAATTTTGAAAAATGGAGCATCAGAGCAAGGTGGGAATCCCATGGAACTAGGGGAAATGGTGCATAGGTTTATGACAACCGGTTCTATGTGGGAGGTGGTGTAGTTTTTTGGGGGGGTTGGTCGGCAATATGAGCGGCGCGCAGTGGTGACAAAGTCGTGGGGCATGCGGAGCATGCATTACATGCACGAATACGACAGACCAACCACGTTGGACATGGAATGATGTCATGTTGAGTGGGGAAACAAAGCTGAGGTGGAGAACATGTGTGCGATCCATACCAGAGGAATCCGGCCACACCAAGAGGCCCATCAACGCTAGTGGGCCGGGTGGACCCGATGAACTAGGTTAGACCTGGTGAGTCAGGTCCGACCCAAGCGGTCAGACCAGACCATGCCATAGATGACCATGATCCACGGTTGGTGGATCTACCACATGGTTATAGAAGCTTGGTCTTGGTCAGACTAGTTGGTCTACTGCGAGGGTTATTATACTGACCTTCTGGTCAGCCCACAAGCTGGTGCACCACTTCTAAACTTCAATGGTCAGTAACTTTTAAATTGTGTGTCTGTTTGATGAACTGTTTGCAGCGTTTTGACCCTTGTGACAAGGTGGTCCTTTTGAGATACACTAAGTAAATTGTTTTTTGAGGATTTCATATGACCTAATTTCTTGAGGTGTATTTTCTCCCAGAATGAGCGTAAAATAAGAAAAATCCTATTGCTAGCTATGATTTTGTGACTACGTGACTTTATGAGACTATTTGACATTATGATACTACATGACTTATATTGAAGACATGTATAACTGAGACTATGTGTCTTATAAAGACGAAATGTATCATTTGGAATACATGTCTTATCGACACTGGGTGTTTTTTGGTTTACGTCAGATAATCTTGTTTTGCGTACTATAGACCAATACCTATGTTAGACGACTATGTATCTTCTTGATGGTATAATTCATGTATTTCATTGGGGTAAATGGCATGTGTTTACTTGAATTAAACATTATATATTTACATGTTTTATACTTCATATATTTCATTGTGGTATTCTTTATGTAGTTTCTTTTTGGTTTTGGGGTGTCCTACTAAGTATTGTTTTACTCACCCCTACATGAGTTTTTCCCACACGTGTCGTGTCTTGTGTAGAAGATAGATGCTTTGATGGAGTCATAGATACACTAGTACTTGGTTGTGCATAGAGAGACTAGAAAGTTAAGGTGTTCTCTTCTGGATTTAGACATTTTTCTTGTACGTTTCCCATCAAGTAGGGTTTTTTGAGGATGAGTTCCACAAACCTGTGCATTCAATTTTACAGAATCTAATTTGATGGGCTTGTATTTTTTCCCTATTCACATTCCTGATGTATTCTTTTCTACTCTTTGTTTGGTATCTTAGTGTATGTATGCATTTTTTACTTATATTTTTTACATTTATTGATTATGGACTATGAGATATGTGCGTTTATACAGGTACTTAAGAAAATTCCACCCATTTGTGGGATATTTCTATTCAGTTCTAGTCATTATCCCCTATCCTATTAGAGTATATCATGGGGTAGTCACAACATGGGCCCCTCTGGGACGGGTCATGATATAGTGGTATAAAAGGGGATTGGTTCTACTTAAGGATCGGGATTCTATGAGGTTGGTTTGGGGAAATAGTGTTAAGGGTATCGAGTTCATATTTCAGGATAGAGATTCCAATGTTGGTGTGGTTGTTGATGTATCCCTACATCAAGACTCTGGACACCTTCTTTTAAACATGGTACAAGAAAAAAATGGTTTTGTGGAAAAAAATGGTACATGCCTCATATAGGATTTGGGTGTGTTCTCATGTCCTTCTTCAGTCAGCTCACAAGGTATAATCTATTGATTGTGGTACATCATGTTCTATTTCTAGATGCCTCCATACAGATATCCAGTCAGGATTCTGTTGCGTCATCCTGAGTATTATCAGCCTAGAAAAGAGGCATTTTTAGAGGGGATTATACCAGAGATAGTACCTCCACATGGTTTACCAGTGATACCACCACACATCGAGCAGTAGCTGTTTCTATCACTATTGGTTGAGGATGCACACATGCTGAGTTAATTTAACAAGTTCCATAGGTATTCAACTCCATGGTGTCTAGGTGAGATTGACCCCAAGGTATCTGAGTATTGTCTAGTGGCAGTTACAAATTTCTTCTTCCTTGTTAGGACTCCTTCCAACCAGATGGTCATCCTAGTATCTAGACTTATTCTGGGTGATGGTGGATCTCAGTAACCAAGACACATGATCTGATGAATCTATCTTGGGAACTCTTTGAGAATATCTTCATAAAGGATTTATTTCTAGCTAGGTTATTCTCAATGAATATACAAGAGAATCTACATATATAGCAGGGTAGTTAGATAGTGGTGGAGTACTCAGCGAGATTTACTCATCCTTATCACTACTCTATGGATACGGTATGAGACACGTTATTCAGGGCTCGGACCTTTGAGTAGGGATTACACTAGGATAATAGGGTATCCATGATATCTCTTAGAATTCCTACATATGTTTCGGTAATTGAGAGAGCTCTATAAGTGAAGAACATTCTTGTGTAGTAGACACAGGAAGTGTGAGCTACCACTGGGGACCAAGAAGCTCAGACTTCAGAAGTAGGGAGATGATAGATTTTGCAAGGACCCAAATAGTTTATTCCATCCATGGTACAACCATAGGACAAACGATTAGTGGTTCAGGGATCCTAGGGAATAGTGACTCAGCTGAAGGATAGAGTATGTTACTTGTTTGGTTGTTGGGGATATCTGTTTCGAGATTTACCATGCCATCATACAACCAATAAAGAGATGGTTGAGGGACCTCTGATATAGAGGTAGAGGTTGGAGCATGGTGGTCCATAGGGAAGAATATGTGGTAGAGGAGTAGGAAGGGCATTAGGAGGTGGGTAGAAGATCTATGTATTACCACCACCACCCCAGGTCATCCACGATAGGTTCAGGGAGCTTGTGGATATGGTTGAGGCTAGCTTCAAGTGATGGAGGCTTATGACCCCAAGAATCTAGAGATTATTAGCGGTACGATCTTTGTCTTTACCACCTTAGCTATAGTTTTTATAGGCATGGATTCCAATCATTCTTTTCTTTCCAAAACCCTAGTTCGAGACTTGGATACTTCGGTGGAATCGTTGACTCAAACCTTACTTTTAAATACTTTTATTTGAGGGGATTCGATGATCACATACCAATTCCAAAAGTGTGAATGTACTCTTGGAGGTGATAGTTTCGGTTGGGATATCTTAGTAGCGGCGTTGAGGCCTTATGGAGTCAATCTCAGTATGAAATGGTTATCCATAGTCCATGCTCAGGTTGACTATTTTAGGTGTAGAGTGCGGTTTTTCCATAGTGATGGGACCATGTTTTACATTATCGGTGAAAATGAAACCCAACCAGTACAGGATAGGCTCACACATAGGAGGTTGAATCCAAAAACACATCATTTGGCTAGCCTGACCCTTGGTACATTGGATGATATGAGTCCCCAGTTCCCTATAATGGCAGTTGAATATGAGGAAATAATTCCTGAGGATATTCCAGGATTACCTCCTCATAGGGAGGTAGAATTCTACATTTATCTATACCCTGGGATGGCACTGATATCTACACCTTCTTATCATATGGTTCTGACAGAGCTTCTTGATGTGAGGATACCGTGGTAGGACCTGTAGGGGAAGGGATTCATGAGACCCAGTGATTCACCCTGGGCATCCCTGGTTTTGTTTTCCGAGAAGGCAGACGGGATCTTGAGATTATGTGTGGACTTTCAAAACCAAAACCAAGTGACTATGAAGAATATGTATCCACTACTGAGAATTTATGACCACTTAGAGAAGTTGAATGTGGTATAGTGGCTCTCAAAGATAGACCTTGGATCTGGATATCACCAGCTTCGAGTACGGGATGACGATATACTGAAGGTGGCTTACAGATGTCGTTACGGCCACTTAGAGTACATGTTGATGATTTTTTACATGAAGAACTCGCCAATAGTGTTCACGGGACTCATGAACTTGATCATCCATACTTACTTATACCGATTCATTTTGGTCTTCATTGATGACATCCTAGTGTACTCAACATCTGAGGAAGAGCATGCAATACACTTGAGGGTGGTCTTAGACACACTCTTAGAGTTCCATCTCTGCGAGAAACTCTTGAAGTGTCAGATATAGATATGTGAGGCCCATTTTCTTGGACACAACATTTCATAGTTTGGGTTTGTAGTGGATCCAAAAAAGATAGAGGTAGTTCATTATTGGGAACCACCCAAGAGTGTTACCGAGGTGTGGAGTTTCCTTGGTCTAAATGGGTACTATTAGAGGTTTGTAGGAAAAATTTCCCAATTATCATCACCCTTGAAATATTTTACATGAAAGGGGTAGCCTTTCATGTGGATGGGGAAGCTCCAGGAGAGTGCTCAGCAGTTGAGGTAGATATTAACAAGCACTTTCATCTTGATATTTCTAGAGGAGGGTGTCAGGAATGTGGTGTTCTATGATAAATTATGAATCGAGCTCGATTTTGTCCTATTTTAGGGGAAATCGGTGATTTTCTATGGTTCATGATATTTGATACAAAACGAGCTGAACTACAAAACCCAATATCTTGAGTTAGTAGTGGTATTCATTTCATTGAAGATGTGGTGACACTACCAGATTAGATATTGATTTATCATCTACTCTTACCATTAGTGTCTCAAGTATATCTTCTCTCAGAAGGATCTGAACTTGATATAGAGGATTTGGCTAGAGTTCCACCAAGACTACGACTTTGAAATTATATATACTCCTAGGAAGGAGAACATGATGGCAGATGGTCTCAGAAGGAGATCTATTTCATAGTTTTTGAGCAAGTAATTAGAATAGTTGGCCTCATGTTGACTATCCTTTGTGGTTAGAGATGGAACAAATTACATCTAGTTGATGGTTGTAACCCCTCCACTCTAACAGAGAGTTAGGGAGGCGTCACTCATAGATACTGAATATGAAACATTACATGATCTGATGTCCAAAGGGGATGGCCCATATGGATATTCAAAAGGTGGGGATCATGCCCTTTTTTCATAGGATTTGTAGTGGTTCCAATAGTATTAAGAGATGAGGTCTTGATGGAGTTCCATATATCCCCTTTGGGGGTCCATCATAGTGTGGTGACTCTGTACCAAGACCTATGACGTCATTTCTGGTGGCTGGGATGAAGAAGGCAGTGGGAGAGTTCATTTCTAGATGCCTAACTTTTCAAAAAGTGAAGGATGAGCACCAGGTTCCAGTAGTTTTGACTCAACCCTTTGTGGTTTTTGAGTAGAAGTGGGATGGAATATCGATGGACATTAAGATAGGGTTACCACGTACCTCCAGTGGCACGATACGATCTAGGTTATTATTGATGGACTCACCACGTCGGTCCACTTACTATCAATTCAGATGCAGAGTTCAATACTGAGCACGAGAGGCCTCTACATGTAGGAGATAATTTGACTCTATGGAGTCCCATCAATGATAGTCTCGGATCTTGATGCTCCCTTTACATCCTAGTTGTGGAAGGGATTTCAGCAAGAAATTGGAAATCAATTATGCTTTAGTGTAGCTTTTCACCCACAGATGGATGTCCCTACAAAGCATACCATACAAGTTCTTTAGGATGTTCTATGTGGTTTCATCCAAGATTTTGGCAGAAGTTATGAGGATAAACTACCACTCTTGGATTTTTCATACAAAAATAGGAATCATTCCACCATCGGTATGTCACTGTTCTAGGCCTTGTACGTGTAAACATGAAGGTCACCACTTTTCTAGATGGACCTAGAAGAGTTAGAACTCATGGGCTTGGAGTTATTGCAGGCAACTACAGAGAAGGGTAAGGTCATCCCGGAGTGGAAGAAGACTGCACGGTTCTGTCAGAAGTGTTATGATGTCTGGTGATAAAGGCATGTGGAGTTTCAGGAGGGAGACCATGTGTTTCTTCAGGTCTCTCCTCAATGTAGGATATGGAGATATCATTGAGGTGGAAAACTATCTCTCAGGATCATCTCCCCCTTGCAGATACTATGTAGATTTGGATATGTGGTTTACTGCTAATCTATACCTCCATAATTAGAGAGTTTGCGAGGCATCTTCAACGTGTCATGGTTGAGGAGATACATACATGATCCATTACACATCATTGACAAGGGTGAGCTGGACACTGATGATGGAGTGACTTTTTTGGAGTACCTAATGGATATTGAGGATCGATAGTAGATGATACTTCATGGATGGTTGATCCTGCTGGTGTACATTTTTTAGTATCATGGTAATATCCCAGAGAACACATAGGATCGGTAGCCTCATATCCGTTCTTAGTACCATCATTTGTTTGTATAGAATTTTCTTTTGTCTTTTGGGGATGTAAATCCCTAAGGTGGGGAGAATGTAACATCTTGGAATTTCTTTGTATTTTTTAAAAATATTATATGGAATTATTACGCGACTAGAAGCTGTGACAGAGTGTGATTCTTATGCCAAGAGTTCCTGGAACATTTTCTTGTAAAATATTAAAATATTAAATATAATTCATGCATTTTTTTCCTGAAAATGTGGAATAACATCTAAATGGTTTCCCAGATTAAGCATTTGAGGGTACCCTTGCATTCATAGTAGAAACTTTACCTTATGAGGGGCCTAACATTGGTCATCATGGATCAACTGTTAAAAGTAATTTTCATATGTTTAAAGAAATAAAATAAATGAATTTTTATTTTATTTGACATTACACGGTGATGCAGTGGTTTTATTTTTAATAAAATTTGATATAAAATTCAGGTTTATCATCATTACCATAGAATTACACTGAATGGTGGAGATAGGGTTCTCTCCAATGAATACTAGAAGATCAACTATCGACGATGATGTGAACTCTATTATTCGTCAACAAAGGATCCAAACTCTTGGTAGGGTGTAGTTTTATTTGGGATCATTCCTAATTTCAGAATTCGATGATGAACATGAGACAAAAAACAAACAGATTGATTCGTGGATTGGTCTCTTGTGGGATGGGTGTTATGTTGTGGGTTTTTAAAAGAGGAGATAATCCATGTGTTTTCATACGTCTTAATTCTTTATTCTAACATGAATGAATCAAGGCCGACATAATCAGAGGCCATGGTTCCTTCCTCTATGAATTTTTGTGCTTCTGTGTTCCCCTTTTCTAAGTATTCTTCGCCATCGGACCCACTTGGTCTTGGATTAACTTGTCTGGAGGATCGAAACATGATTAAACCCCAGGAGTAATTGGAAGATGGATCAGATCCCAAGTCAATGAAGATCAAGACTAGAGGATCATAGATCTGTCTTTCTTTTGAAAAATGGATTAGCAGAACAAGGTGGTGGCACACATAACCAGGGGTGTTAGTGGTTGGTGGTGCAAAGCGGTTCATGATGGCATAGTAACCATGGACACGTAAGAGGCAGATCAGCCATATGGGAGTCCCACGATGGCGGTGAAGCCATGGGGTGTGTGGATCATGTAGGTCATGAAGAGAACACATGGAAAATAGAGTGCACAATGTTTATGAGGCATGAAGAGTGTGTGGGGCGCGTGTGGACACGTTAGATCATTCGCATTGGAAGCACCTCGGTGCTATGTAAACTGGGGGCAAGAGGGTAGGGAGAACATCGTGTGGTGGAAAACTCGACCCACGTGTGTGCGGGTTGGACTAGAGGAACTGTGCAACACTAGGTAGCCTAGTGTACTGGGTTAGGAGGGCCAGTGGACTAGTTTAACATAGAAAACTAGTTTGGACTCAGTTGGTTAGGTCAGACCTGAGTCAGACCCTTTCTGTCAGAGAGGATTGGGCCACGGTCAACCATGAGGCATGTTCGGTGGAGATTTCTTGTAGTTGTGGTAACTCGGTCATGGTAAATCTGTATGGTATCTCAAGATGAAACAAGGTGGTCGAATTCAACGGTCAGTAGAATGACCACCCGGTTAGACCACATTCAGTGGATCGACCGCCCGGTCGGTCCATGAGTCGGTGGACCCCCTTTCAAAACATCAAATGCTTTTGAATTTCAAACTGTATGTCTATATGAAGAAATGTTTGTAGTTTTGGGACCCTTGGGATGAGATAATAATTTTGAGATACTCTAAATGAGTTTTTGGGGATGTTTTCATATGAACTAATGGATTGAGGTGTGTTTTCTCTTGAAATGATCGCACTACATGAAGAATCATGTGGTTGGTTGTGGTTTTTATTCTACATCACTTTATGAGAATACATGAATTATTTTCCGAATGGCCCGAAGGCCTTAGTTTTTACTGATTTTGGATAACCCCCATTTCAAGGGATGAGGGGGAACCCTTACAAGGCCCGTAGGATCAGAGATTACATGGAACGTAGGCTTAGGAGATTACATGACCCGAAGGTCTTAGGGAATTCAACCATACTATCTACAAGGAACTACCCCTCCCCACTATCTTAATCATGATAATAGCTCTTCACCTTCACATGGTCGTCTGGATAGGCTTCCCGTGCAAGCATAGGCTGGTCCAAATGCCATAGCCATACCTTCTCATTCTGACAAATCCATTTGGCTCTGCTCTGGTGAGTGCACCTGATCTAAATCATCTTTTGGGTCTGCTCCTTTTTTGTAGTGTGTCTAGGTAACTACATGTGGATGGAAGGCCTTGAGGTGGCACGAAGTTCTTAATGGTGTCCCAAAATCCCTAATGACCCGAAGGCCTGGGTGACCTGAAATCCTTAAGGACTCTATGCCGAAATCGATGGCCCAAGGTGAATAGTTCCAGCTGCAACAATACTGAACAGTACCTGCTATAGTACATGCTACAGTGCCAGCACAGTGTATATCCCCCTACAGTACCTATAAAATGTATGGTTCTACTACAGTCTTACATAATGTGTAGTTCTGCTACAGTGCCTGCTACAGTACCCGAAAATATTCCTCTACCTGGTTTTGAACCTGGGTCTTGTGGATACACTTAAGGATACCCCACCAACTGGTCTGAGGCTCATGTTTCTCTATGATTTATTGATACTACATGTATAACTAGGAATACATGTCTTATTGAGACTATGTTTCTTATCAGGACTTAGTGTCTCATCAGGACTACATGTCTTATCAATACTGGGTGTTTTGTGAATTACATCAGAGAATCCTATTTTGCATACTATAGGGAAATACCTCTATGTACTAACAATGTGTATTCTTTGTTGTATACTTTGGGTATTTCATTACAGTATACTTTTTTTATTTCATTGTATTATACTTTATGTATTTCCTTTTGGTATTCTTTTGTATTTATTTATAGTATTCTTCGAGTAATTCTATTATGGTTTCGGGGTGTCCTACTAAGTATTGTTTTACTCACCCCTACACAGGATTATCCCACATGTGTCATTTCAAGTAAAAAATATTGAAACTTTGATTTATTCCTATGTGTATTAGGACTAGGTGGTTCTTAGACAGACAAGATAGTCGAGGTGTGCTCCAATGGCTTTAGACTATTTTCCATTACCTTTTACTTCAAGTAGTGTTTTATGCGAATGAGTTTCATGAAATTGTGAATTAACTTTTACAGAATATTTCTTGTGATGCGGTTGTATTATAGACATGTTTAACATCCAATTTTCTACTTGAATACTCTATGGTGGGTATCTTATTTTGCGCATTCATTGTTAACTTAGTGTTTTTTTTATTTCATCATTTTTGGCTGGGAGATTTGTGTGTGTGTAAAGGTACAGAGGGAAATGACTCCCATTTTTGGGATATGACTACTCAGTTCTTGTCACCATTACCTAGCCTATTGAAGGTATTATTGGGGTATTCATTGAATGGGCCTCTATTTGGATGGTCATGACAATATCCAATTTCATTCCCATAAAAATTAAAATGAAAATGTTTTATCGTGTGTACGGTGGACTGTCGCCCACGAACCGATGTAGATTGATTTCCATTATAACCATTCAAGGATGGACATGTTGATTGATTTAACTTATGTATATAATATTTATTATATTAGTATACTTATCTAATTATGATATAAAATACACTTATTTACATTCCTTTCTTTAGAGTATATGATAACATCACTCATGTGTACGGCGAACGACCGCCTTGATAAGCCATGTGATTCATTTTTTATTACACATTATGTGGAATTTATTAAGGGAAATTTTAATAAATATAAAATAAATATATGAAATCAAAATTATTCTAGAATTTTCTTATATTATTTACCATTTACATTCCTTTAATTTGTCAAAAAAATGGAAATAACATTTCGGCATTTGTACAACCTACCATCTCCATGAACGATGTATTTCATTTCATATCTCCAAATATTTTGGATTTCACTAAAAAAATAAACCGAATATATACTTTATTTATAAAAATATTAAAATTTAGGCCTTGATGGAACCTTGATCAATGTAAGTGTACTAAAAAAACAAATCAAAACATAACTATAAAACAATGTAGTTATTTCTTAAAATGTAACATTAACATGGAATTGTTGATAAATGTGTAATAAAAAGTCATAAGTAAATCATATAATAAATGAAATATATAATAATGGTTATATAATTAATTTATAACAAACATATATCTATTATATAGTATTTTTTTATGTTTATGAAGGAATTTGAGACTTAATGTAAGGTATTTTCATCTCACGTTAATTTTTCTATAACGCACACACCATATTAAAAAAAAATTAATATTATATACTATATATACTACAAGTGGATAAATTTTATGATTATTATCCTTAAATTTTGGGGGATTTTCATATAGTTTTTTTTATATCTCTTTCATGGGGATTAATCATTAAGGGATTTGTTTTCTGAAATTCCCTTCTTTGGGACATAGGTTATGTTTTCAACCTACCATCTTCTATGATGTATATACATAAACCCTAAAAAATTTGATATCATGAATATACTTCATTTCAAGATATTATATGTTTCATTTATTTTTATTATTTCATGGTGATTATGATTCAATATTTCCAATGTGGTATGAGTTATATTTTATAATCTCATAGTTTATTGGGATTTTTTATTATTATTCTTCCAATGATCAAATATTTTTATATATCTCCCAATAAAATCATTATGTTCTTATCCATTTTTATTTCACTAGAACACATATTTTACCATCATTTCCCTCTAGTTTTATACACAATTTTTCATTATAAAGTTTTTAATAAATATCCTCTTTATTTTTCTCTTCAGTCGAAAAACCTTTTTTATATAAAACCATATTCTCATAAACGTTTTTAATATTATTAAAAAAAGTTATTAAATAAATATTTACCCATATTTTAATTTCTACATAATTTTCTAAAGGAAAATTCTTTTCTTTTTCCAAACAATTACCAATTTTATTTTATAGAAAATATTAATTGAATTTCTATTTTAATTTGTACTACATGAACAAAAATTTCCACCATCACGACCATTATTTTCATTGAATATTAATTTATAATCTCAGAAGTTTATTTTTTAAAAAAAAATATTTTCAAAAATGATATATATTTTTTAAAAAAAACATATAAGAAAGTATATTTTCCTCAAAAAAATATTTTAAATTATTTGAAAAATTCTATTATAAGTTTTTCAGGTTATTTTGAATGAAAAGGATTTCAAAAATATGCTATTTTTTTAAAATATTTATTTTCAATGAGAGTTTATTTTCCTCAAGAATTGTTTCAAGTTATTTTTCAGAATATTTTTGCATATAATATGGCATCCTTTTTTCTACTTTTTCTTTATAAGGGATATGATCCAAGGATATCATTCTAATTCATTTTTTGGGTAGATTATGTTTATGTTGAAAATATTTTTATGAATTCCATTTCTCTTCCATGGGTTATACCCTGATAAAATGATTAAGAAACCCACTCCTTTTCAAATGTTGTGTTATAATAAAATGATGAAATGATTATGAATCATATATATTTTCCATAGGTTTTGATGTGATAAAAATTTTATGAAACCCATTTCATTTCATGGGTTATGATATAATGAATGGTTTAGGAACTAATGGCACACACGTATATGATTATCAGTATGTGATGGTTTGTACCTATATCTACCTCCAATAAATAGTTAATGATTTATATCTCATGACATAAACATGACTATAACAATGAGTGAACCTAGTACAGTAAGGTAATTTTTCCATTATGATAGTATTTAGAGTAAACCATGACTACTATGATGTTTTGGGGAGTAAACCCACTCCACTATATGAAACAGGTTTGTCCTGGTCCACTATGGAAAATAGGTGTGCCCGGATCCACTATGGGAAAAATTATCATCCTTGTCCACAATGGGAAACAGATAATGATTACTAATCCACTATGATGATGGTCTTGGTAATTAACATTGACATATGAGATAATATTCAATATTTATGATAGATCCAGACATGAATGACATGATCATATGGTTCATGATTGATTTATTTTAATCTATCATAGTTATGGTCCTTTTAGAAATGATAAAGTTTTATGGCATGACTCATGTTTATAATTTATGACAGGTTGGGTATGAACATCGTAAATTATGTTCCTGATCACATACCCTTACATTTATATTATTATTTCACGTGATCATAGATTTATATCTCCTATGTTTACCCTTAAAACGGATCTGAGATCACCGTTTCTTATGTTTCTATCCAAATATTATAAATAAATGTTTATGTAGGTTTTTTCTCATAGGATTAATATGTGTTAATATCTTTATCGCATATGCTAAAGATCTTTCGGAAATAAGAATAAATTTTTTCTATTCTTGAATGAGATTATACTTATATGAGCCTCAGGCATGTTTTTGTTTAATGTAATGAATATTAATCTTAAAAGATGAAATATCTTTGTATGAGAAGTTTGGATCATTTTAATTATAATCTAGATATTAAATTGAATGATTCAATTGGAATAATCACATTTTGAATAAATGTTTAATTTTTTAGATAATGAAAATATATTAATAAATGAGTAAATTTTTTTTAGTAAAGTCATTATACTAATTAAAAATACATTTTTCATTAAAATTGATTTTATTTTATTTTTTGAGAAAATTATAAAATTAATTTCCACCAATTTTACAAAATATATTCAAAAAAAGTGTGTTTATTTTATGAAATCAACATTTCAAAATTTACTTAGGGATAATATTTGAGAATTTTTTTTGAAATAATTGAATTTTTATCAATAGTAAAAATATATATTTTTATTGAAAATATATTTTCCTTTAATGAAATTACAATGATCTATTTTTTAAAGAGAATTAAAAAAAACTTTTGTTCTTTCATATTATGAAAAATACAGTTATGGTCATTAGAATTAATATTATGTTTTATTTTCATACAAATACTTTTTTGTACTTATGAAAATATTTTTTTCTAGAAACCCAATTCTCATTATATATTCTGGATTTAATTTAAAATTAATTTCTACCACTTCCATGAATTTAATTTGATAAAATTGATTCTATATTTTTAATTATCATGTCCAATGTTTTTAATGAGGTAAAATTTATTTTTCTATAATAAATTGTAAATACAATAAAAATTTATCACAATAGTTAAGATTAAAATAGGTTTATCGGGGGTTAAACCAAGAGATAAGAGTCTGATTTCCAATTAGACATATTTAAATACAACTAGACATCCATATTAATACCTAATACTATCCCAAATTTTAACATATGGTTGATTTGAATCATTTTCCTTGAGTATGAATTTATTATATTTTAATAATTTATGAAATTCCAAGTGATTCATTACCCCTCATATGAATGGAAACACCCTCCATTTTTTTATTTAAAATAATTTTATACATTTGGCTTGACTAAAACCAGAATATTTATCTTTTAAATTTCTTATCCATGAATGATAGGTGTTTTTATTCTTAAAATACCATTATAAGGGTCCTTAATAAAGGATTTAATGGAGGCCAATTGAAGAAAAGTTATTCATCCAACCCAAAATCATTCAATTTATTAATTCTTATACATCCTATAAATATATGGTATTCATAATAAAATAATTATTTTTGTATCCTAAATATTATTAAATTTTATTATTATTATGAACCCACAATTATTCACCCTATTTTTCATCAAATTGGAAGTTAAATTATTACACATGATTAAGTGTCCACTACCTCATACATGTGGAGATACACTTAATTTTATATCACCATCATTCATGGACTTAGATTATGATGTATTTAACGTTTATGTATGATATTTATGACATAATTATACTTCTGGGATCATATCTATAGATTTAGAGGTTTTTAGACTCATACAAATATAATATTCATAAAACCTAATAATGACTAGTACATGTGTTGTGGTAAGAGGTTCGAGCCACAGGGAAGTACTTATTATATGTTCGTTAAAAAAACAATGAAATAAGAAGATTAAAACAAATTAAAAAAATAAACAATAAATATTGGATGAAGATGTATTAGTGAAGAAAATAAATACTATGTGTGATAATGTGTGTGGATGTGTGTGTAGACAAGAAGGACATGCATCATAATAGCAAGATAGTGAAAACAATCAACTGACAAGAAGGGATAAATTGGTTGGCCATTTAAAATAATGATTTTCACTTTTTATTACATTATAATTTAAACATTTGGATCTAATTGAATTAATTTGAATATATTTTTCATCAGGTCAACTCGTGACTAATTGACCCCAACATTTTATTAACAATGGCATTCTTACAATCACCAATTGAGAACAAATTAGAAAACACTAAGTTCAAATTTTCAGTCAAATTCATTTTTTCCCTCTCTCTTATGATTTATTTTCCATTAATTTGAATCCTAAAAATTAAAAAATTTCTAATTTAAATCCTAATCCAAAATAGTTTTCACTAATAGTTGATTTTTTGAAAAGAATAAATATTTGGAATGAGAGATATTGAAGCATCCAGTTGAAGAATAATTCATGAACATAGGAAAAGAGAATAAATGTTTCATATTATTCCCCCAAATGAGATTATTTAAGAATAATAATAAAATTAAAAATATTAAAATATTTATAAAGAAATAATATTATATTTAAATAAGATGATGAAAATAGAAGAAACCCTAGAGAAGAGTGTTCTCTCACTCCCGGCATGATCTCTAGAACTTTGAATGTCTGATATATGTTTAATTCCTTCTGACTAAATTTTGAATGGTCTGGTATGGGGTTTTTATCCCTGACATAGATGGTATGCTACTCCTTCTAAATTCCCTCTAATTACCTAAGTGGAATCGATGGATTAAGTTGTAATTTTATCCTGCTAGGTGGTTCTCAAATGTTAGGGATGTCACAAGTTTCATGCAGCTTGTGGATTCTTCTACACATTATCATGAGTCCCTAATACATATTTTTAATGTGTCTATTTCCTCAATGATACATATTAACTATACTTCTTCCTCATTAATAGTAACTGAAGTAGAAAATCCCCCCTAATTGAATTATGACTTGTACCATACAACACCCTACTACCCACATGTTCACCAGATTCAATGAAAAATATTAAATTATAAAATAATAGTGAAAATATGAAAAAACTAATGTATAATTTAAAATAAAAATGTTAAAAATATTTTCTAAATTCATAAAAGAAAATATATAAATGTACTTATTTATTCATTAAAACTAAAAACATAAAAAATGGTACTAACAAATAAAAACTATAATAAAAAGGTATATACATATATAAATAAATGTTAATATTACTATAAAATTATTAACAATACATATTACTATTTAAATATACCTATTATTACTATTAAGTTTATTAGATAAATAAATATAACTAATTTTTTATAAAATTATAAAAAATATACGACAATAAAAGTATTTATAATCATATATACTTATTATTACAAATCTATTTCAGTATAAAAATTTATTATTATTATTTTTAAATTATATAAATTATAATTAATTTTATATATTTTATTATTACTATATATTATATTATCATTATAATTAAAACTAAAAAAAGATTAAAAGATGGGGGTGTCCGAGTGGCTGGAGAAGAGGAGGAAGGGGGTTTTATTCGCAAGGAAGTAGGGTGTGTTGTGAAGGTGGGGTTGTGGAATATATCATGTGGGGGTGGGGACTACGTTTTTTGGAACTCAATGGAATTGTGAGGTAGTTATATTGTGGCATTGGTTTTTATCGGTAGATCAGATCTGAGTGGCAGAAGTGGGTTTCATCTTCAACAAATTTGGTCATTGTTGGTCCTTCCCAGTAGATCCACATAGAGGATGGAGGCAATGCATGATTTCTAGGGGTGTAGGTGACTCGGTCATCATCTTGTACCAGTGGTGCGGTGGATTTGGTAGTGGAGGGAGAATGTTGAGTATGTTAGGAATCACATTCATTTGGTTTTCTTTTCTGAAAACTGATTATTTTCGTATTATTTTTCTTCCTTTACCTCGTTGTCATGACTGAATGGTTTATTAATTAATACTAGTCATTTTTTAACTCATAACTATTGTTAAATTTTGGTTATTCTTGTCAGGGTGGTGGTAGCTGATGGGGGGTCAAGTTGGAAGAGGCTTGGGTGTGTCATCGCAGGGTAGATGCAGCGGCGGTGACTTAAGAAGCCACCGTTGGAGATGAGGATTGGTGGTGACATTGGTTTGGAATTGGGTTGATGAAACATTGTGTTTTAGAGAATTATTAATCCCACCAATGGAATGTTGGTCAGGTGGACGATGAATATCAATTACAAAAGGTGCTGGTTGAGAGGAATCACTGTTGGCGACCAACGATGGGTTAGAAATACTGGGTCAAAGGGAGTCACCATTGGAATCCAATTGTTGGTGGATGAAGAATGGGCCAAGGTTTGGTGGTGACTCAATAAAGTCACCATTGGGAGTCACCATTGGGTGAAATAGGGGAAACTATAGGTTAAACTGGTGGTGGGATAAGCAATGACAACAACTAAAATCACAACAAATAAAAATAATAATTTAAAAAGACAAATTAAATAAAAGAGTAGAAAAAAATTGAAATTATTTTTTTGAAAATGAATTATACAAAAAAAATTAGTTAAAAAATGAAACAGGATGATTTTATTTATTATCAAATTAAGATAATATGCTAATTAAATTTATAAGTTAATTAAAATTAAATATAATAACTAATTAATTAAAATAATAAAAATTTATTAATTTCCCAACATAGTAATTGTTAAAATAAAAAATAATTACAAACATAAATAATTAATTTAATAAAAGAACAAATGAATCGGTAATTTTTAAAAATATATAACAATGTAAAAAATGAAATAAATAAAAGAATTAATATGAAAAACAATAATTTAAATAAATGGATAAAACTTTGAGGTAAAAAAATAGAATAGAATACATAAGATTAGATTATTAAAACCAATAACATCAGTAAAAAAATTCCTAATTTCACAAAAAAAATTAAATAAATTGAAACAAAAATAAAAAAAAATTATAATTACCAAAATAATCGTATTTTAATAATAAAAAGAGAATAAAAACTAAAAAATGATGATCCAAAGTGTAAAAAAATCCATATAAACTATCCCACACATAAAAATTCGTTTTTTACTCAAAAAAATTCAAACCATTTCCATTATGAAAGATAATAATGATCTTTCATAGTTAGTTCAGAAAGGGAATGTCTAGAGTTTTAGAAACAAATAAGCAGGAGTTGGTCTAGCTTTTCAAAGAATGATAAAAAAGGGTTATGTTTAACATTAAATAGAGATTAGAAATTAATGAAACACAAACTAATTCATTATCAAATATTTCATGCCTCTAATATGATTTAGCATACTTCTCTACTTCAATTCTAGTTCTTGTTCCAATTATAAGAGTGATGTCAAGTTAGATCAAGTAGAATTATAATAATATCAAAAGAAACCTTCACTTTTCACTTTCACATAGGTTCTAAAAATTTCAATGTTCAACGATTTTTATTATAATTATTTATAAAAATCAAATTATCTTCACAAAAATAATTTTCTCCTTCTTCATATGGGTTTAAAATTCCCTACACCTTAATGAACTCATTGTTTACTACTAGGCACTTTATAGCCTCTTTTTAATTTTACCCATCCATGAAACTTCTGCATAGCACTGTAAAAAGTCACATATTTGATATTCACATATGGATAACACAGAAAAACAATTCCAAGAGTCTCATATATTCCTTGTGTGATCCCATGATCCCATTTTACTTTGATTTCAATAGAATTATAATATTACTATTTGAGTTGGCTCCCTATGATGATTAATTTTTTAAAACAAATAGTCTAGTGGATTCCATTTTAAATTTAAAATTTCTATAAAAAATGATCATATTTCCACATATAACTCTCCAATATCACTCCCTTTCTCATTTTCTAAATATAAATTCCATAAAAACCTAAAGTACCTTCAGTCAGCAATCATACATCCTCACAAATACCAGAATCAGTGAATCTCTCAACAACTAGCATATTGTTATCCACTAGGTAGGACACAATTAATGTGAAAACTGAAACAAAAGGATGCTGAGGTTGAGATATAATTTCAAATTTTTTAAATAAAGTGAAAAATATTTAATTTTTTTTTGAAAAACAATTTAGGGGGAAATGGTGTGTCTTCGAATTAATATTAGAAAGGCCCCGCTTCCACACACTTAAAACTCAAAAATTTCATAATTTTTGACTTCTATTGAGGGAGATATCTAATTTAAAAATAGATGGGAAATTCAGTATTTAATAGATCATTAAGGGAGGTTAAATTAATGTTCAAAAAACATTGTCCACATAAAAATGAAGAAAAAACACAAAAACATATAAAGAAGAAACCCCACCAGCCACCACTAGAAAAAAAGTAAGAAATATTTTTTTATTTTATGTTTTTTTAAATATCGTGCTATTATATATAATAAAACATCTAATATTTTTTCACAATTTATTTCCAATTATAGAATGATGACCAATATAGTACATCACCAGTTTAATGAGAATGAAAACATTGGGTAAAAGAAGGTTCCATAATGCAGTTTAACATAACTTCTAATTTTCTAGAATCTACATTACTGAAACACAACCAAGAAAATAAATTCTCATGTGTTAAAATATTACATGGGGACTCCCCCACTCTTAGGTAACAACAACAGACACTAGAATATGATAAAAAATAATAATGAAGAACTCATAACAACACTTCCCTGAATGTGTGATCTTTTACCATTAGTGTGAATTGAAAAATATGACCCCCAAGCGCTTTGGTTGGACTTATCAATTTTCTAAATAGTTTAAAAAATAAGAATAATAATCCCTAATACAATTTTCAAGAAAAAATTAAACCAAAGATTGTGTTAAAGAGTTTTTATCCGTATGATTTAGTGGATTTCTTCCTTTGTTCTACTTCAGGGAGTGTCTAGAAGCAGTAACACTCCAACAGTAATAACTATTTGGAAACCAATATATAGTCATGAAAATAAACTAGGAATTAAATTAGTATGAATTAAATTTATTGAATTGGATAAATAAAAAGAAAATAGAAAAACAACAACAGTTTAGTTCCCAAGAAACACTGAGTTTGTATTCCTTAGTTAAAAAAGAGATAGATTTATCTTTCAAGAAGAGAAATGGCCACCAATCCCTTTGTATTCCCTTCAATGAAGTTTTTAATCCTATGACCATTGATTATGAATGGTATGTTTTTCTGAACAAGTAACTCCATAAATCCATTTACCAGAACTCTGAAAATGGTGAAGGGTCTAAACCCCTTGGTCATCAATATTACTGGAAAAAGTTTCAACCTAGAATTAAATAGCATTACACTATAGCCAAACCTAAAATAAATATTCTAAATTATTGTGTCCTAAAATTATTTTTTCTCTATTTTAAAATTTCATCATTCTTGTAATATTCCCTAATAATTTAATCGATCTCACTCCCCTCTAACAACCTCCTCGCTCGACAAAATTTAAAATCAATTTTCAGGGTCTTAACTACCAAATAAGACTTTTATGTAATTATAAAAGGATATGGAAAGTATTCTAAAAGATTAAATTTTATGGGTACATCCCTATAAGAGTATTTTAAGAAGTTCTATAGGCCCATACAGCCTCATCCAACTTCAGTGACCAATCTTCCATGAAGCTATAAATTGTATTCTAAAAAAAATATTCTTGAGTTCCCTATTGGATACTTTATCCTACCCACTAGACTGTGTGGGGTAGGTTGTACATATTCTATGAGATAATAAATACTTCTCCATCAAATTCTTGAACTTATAAATCTCTATGTGTGTTCCATTATCACTATTGAATTATCTTGGCACTCCAAACCTATATGCAATGACACTTCTAATAAACATCACCACTCTGGTAGCAGAATTGATGGGTACAGCCACTACCTCATCCCACATGGACACATAGTCCACCGAAACCAAATTATATTAATTCCCATAATGGGATGTGAAGGATCCCTAGAAATTCATTCCTTGTACTTCAAAAACATGAACCTCCATAATTTTGTTTGAGGTAGTTATTTCCTTCCTCCAAAGATTCCATGAATTTAAAACATGTCAAAACGAAAGTCCAAACTCCTAAACACATTAAAAAATATTTTCCAATATAAACCAGACTACAAATCTTTATAAGTAGTGATTTATCATCCCTGGTGTCCACCCCTAGGGTATGAATGGAATCTATCAAGTATAAGAAACATTTCTTCCTCAGAAAAATATCTACTCATAATACCATTATCACATCTCCTAAAAAATATTTTCATCCCAAAATAGTTTTTCAACTCCTAAATAAACCTATTTATTTGGTTCTTTAAAAAGACCTTGGGAATGACACCAACAGTCAAAAAATTGGCATAATCTTCAAACCAAGAATATTGTTGTACAAAAGTTGTGGATAACTATTCATCTAAAAAAGAGAAATTTATCTCTCTTGGTACCTCAATTTGAGTGTCTAGTATCCTATAAAAGTGTTCTACCATAAAATTTTAATCTCATTTCTTATCCTTTAGAACAATATCAAACTTATGTAGTTGGAGTTTCCACATCATGAGCCCAGGTTATGAGTCCTTCTAAACTAGTAATTACTAGAGGTCTTGATGATTGATAAAAATGACACACTAGGACCCAATTAAGTACTGTCTAAATTTTTTTAGAGTAAACATAACATTATATAGTTCATTTTTAGTTGTTGAATAGTTTTTATGAGCATCATTCAGTGGATTTCTAGAACATTAAATGACATGCAGTTTCCTTCATTATCATGCCACAAAAAAGCACCTACTATTAGGTCATATTCATCACTCATTACAACAACTGGGAACTGTAAGCCTGGGGTAGTGATCATTGGTGAGGTAGTAAGATTATACTTAAGAAAGTTAAATCACTCTATGCATTTCTTATAAAAAAATTGTGTTTCCTTTACAATAAATGTGTAAAGTGTCCTAATAATCATGGAAATTCCTTAATGAACCTTCCTTAAAACCTAGAATGTCCCAAGAAACATCATATCCCATTTACATTATCAGGTGGGGGAATCTTTTGGATAACATAAATTTTTAATTATCAACCATTATCACCTTCATAAAAATATTGTAACCAAACAAAATACTATCTATATCCATGAAATTTCCCTTTTCCCAATTAAAACCTAGATTTTTCTCTTGGAATATCTCTAACCCAGTTTAAAAATTATTAAGGAATTTTTAAAAATCACTTCCTACAACTAGAAAATAATCCATGGACACTTAAATTATCATTTAAATCTTATCTGTTAAAATTCCCATCATGCATCTCTAAAATGTGTTTGTCACACCACATAAGAAAAAGGGCATCCTCTGGTAGGAAAAGTTCCTAAATTGAAAACTGAAGGAGGTATTCTCCTCAACCTTAGGAGAGATTACAATCTATTTATATCCTTAATTTCCATCAGGAAAATGGAAAAAATTATTTCCAAATATCCTCTATAACATTTTTTCCAACAGTGGAATCAAGAAAATATATTTCCTTGTGGAAGTATTAAATTTTTTAAAATCAAAAAAATCCTCCATTTATACACATCTCCTATTTGGATTTTCTTTTATTTCCTATTTTTCAACATAGTAACACCATTCATTTTTGGTACAACCTAGAAAAGACTTACCCAAGGACTGTTAAAAATGGAAAACATGATCCCAACATCAACCAATCTGATAACTTCCACTCAGACCACTTCCTTCATATTCAGGTAACGTCATATTTGGGATTCCACTCTTAGTTTACACTAAAGATAAATAGTGATTTTTTTCATGTAGAATGATGGACTGATACCATTTGTGTATGTAATTGATCGGTTAATAACAGACTTGTATTTCCACAAAACTCTTCCCAAGTTGTCCTATTAACTAACCTCTAGTTTCGATGATATAATCACTAGTGGTGTGGAACTCTATTCTAATAAATAATATTTAAAATGGTTTTGGAGGGGATGGATCTTTGTATGGGGTGCTTTTTGGATTGAGGTAAGGCACATTATCCTGGGTTGACCATGTTATGTTTACTAAATCTTATAGAATGTATTATATATGTCATCATCCTCATCACTGTTATTTCCCAAAACAAATTCCTCAAACTTAAACTCTTATTTTGGTAGAAAAAAAATTTCCATTAAAACTCATCCATTTGTCCTAGAAACTCTCCCTTATAGTCATCAAAAAAATCTTTATCCTTACTAGAGATGATCCCCATGAAGGTTTCATCAAGGATCTCAAGTTCACCATTAATAATTTATAGTTTCCTAAAAAAACACATCTTCCCCCTCTTCACAGATTGTACAACTACAAATAACTCATGTCAATGATAGAATTTGTGAGTGGGTTCTTTAATTTTCTAGAAAAAAATTGAATTATTCTTTTTGTTCCCCCACGTTGGTAATTAGTTTACCCTTTTATGCATCTATCATAGCTCCCCATGTGGCTAGAAAGGGCCTACCAAAGTTAAATGGTGCCTCCTGATCACAGAAAATATCTACTATAAAAAGTCAATAGTCAATAAAATTATACCTTCTCCCACAAGATAATCATCTACCCTACCCATTGGGTGCTTGATTGATCGATCATCACACTCTCAGACAATATTGGTGGGATGGAAAACTCCTAATAATAATTTTTGAAATAGATACCATGAAATGAAGTTGATGATATCTCCCAAATCACACATAAAATTAAACTTACCACCTCAATCTCCCATTTTGAATTGTATGTCAAATCACCATGATTCTTTATGTTTATAATGTATCATATTCTATAACAAATCACTACACCTCTCTATCATACTGCATGTAGAAAACTATTTGAGGGTATTTTTTATGATATTTTCTGGATTAATTTAAAATAGGGTGGGGTTTGAATCATGTCTTCTGAGAATTAGATGTCAATTTTCATCTTTTTAACCACATTTAAAAAACTTATCAATTTAAAATCATTTTTTTCATTTTAAATTCATTTTGTAAAATGGATTATATGGGAATAGTTTCGCTCAATTTTTAGAATACCTAAAACATACACCTCAGTATTTCTATTCCCATTATTTTATTTGTTTTTCATGTCATTTTATTTTATTTTTTTCTCTGGGATAGTAGAATCTATATTATTTATAGAGCTTCTTACCAGTTTCCCATATTCATCATTTTTCAAATTTAAACATTCACATTCAACTATTTTTTATTTTCTATAGTTTGGGGGACTTTCCTAGGATTTTGGTGTCTTTAGAGACCAATTGTAGTGTTAATATCCATATAATTTTATTTGGGGTTGGCTTTATAAGTACTTGGGATCTTACCCTTGACTCTACTTCTGACCTCCCTATCCAACTGCACCATTTTATTTTGAAGATTTTTCATTATTTGATCCATTTTTATCTTTTCAAAATAACTTTTAGTTTATATAACCCCAAAATACCTTCAAAATATTGTGAAATACCTTAACTTCATCCTATGAGTCAGATGAATCAGCTTTGGGTTGTGGAAGGAACTATTGCCTATATGGCTACTAGAAACCAGGGGGAGTAGATGGCTGAGGAAATCCCTACACCCTCATGGAAGGTTTTGGCTGGTTTCTATACCACTAGTCTTAGGTATTTGAATATGGGACATCACTTGGTTTTATCCCACATCCATATATGGAAAACATAACATCCATGGGATCTTGAGCAGGCATGAAACAATTCCAAAAAAAATCTATATATTCCCAAACATGAAACAGTGATGGCATTGCTCCATAAGAGTATTTTGAATCTTTTCATTGAAAAACATAGAAACTTGTCCTTGAGCTTATAGAATAAGGTTGGGTTCCATCCTCAATATAGTTCATCTCCAAAAGAAATTCTATGAGTTATTTTATAAACTATTGAATATTTGTTTCAACTCCTTGGATTTCCTAACACTATAATCCCCTCCATCAGCTTGATCCACCAAGGATTGGTGGTAAGGGGTGATACCTTTAATAAGGAATTGGGGAGTGAACTGGTGGTTGGGAAATTACAAAATTGATCCCCTTAATCTATCCAAATATTTATGGAATATCACTCCCTCATATTGAAAAAATAGATATTTTGTGCCTAATCTCATAATGTGTTCTCCTGTGATAAAATCTCATAGTGAAGGCATTGTATACATGATATTGAGTGAAAAAGATTTATTCCTCTAACAAACATAATCAATACTTATAATTTACCTTGAGTAATAAATGGAACACCATCATCTTAAGATCATCCTCACTCATGCCTCTTAGTGGAAACTACTGGACACTACAATAGAAGTCTATAGTGAAGTCAATAGAGTCTTCACTGGGCATTTCAATGAAGGTCGGTTGCTGGAACAACATTTATATTTGTGTTTCATAATTTCTAGACCTTTGTGATATTCTAATTCATGAAGGGTTTCTAGAAACAGTAAGGAATAATAATTCTCTCAGGTTGTTCCTCTCAATCATTTGGTTACCAAGTAGTTTCACATATATATGTCGTGGATTGTTCATGTTTTTATTATCATCTTCTCTATTTTCTATCATTTTGATTTCCTTGTTTTTCTACATCAAATATCTGATGTTCTTATCAATTTTAGTAATTATAGGCCATATGGTATCAGGACTATACATAGTTTCCATATAGTATGTTCATAGTTTTTTAAAAAAAATTGTTAATTTTATCATCTTTCGTATTACTATTTTTTTGTGATTTATTGTTTTTTTAATTTTTTTATTTGTTTTTTAGTATGTGAATTTTTATTTTTCATTTTTCCTTGGTTTTTCACACCATCCCTATAAATAGATCCAAATTTTTACTTTTAGGTCATTGGGATTGGAAAACTATAATATTTATAAAACCTAATTCATACTATTACAAGTACTATGGTAAGGGGGTCGAACCATAGGGAAGGATTGATTATGCTATAGTGAACAAAAACAAAAAATATATAAAACAGATAATAAAGAGTGGATAATGGTGTAGCAGTGAGGAAAATGAATATTGACTGTGATTATGGAAGTGAATGTGTGTGAAGACAATAAATAAATACAATGTTAAATAAAGACAATAAAAAAATCAATTTAAAAGAAGTGGGAAATAGGTTGGAAAATTTTAATATTGTTTTCACTTGTATATGAATTAACATTTAAAAATTTTGATTTGATAGAATGAGGATGACAAGATTTTTCATCTAGTCAAACAATGATAGATTTACCTCTATAGCTTATCAACTATAGAGACCTTACAATCATCGAGTAAGAAAAACTCAGACAATACTAAGTTCAAAATTTTAGTTGAACTTAGTGAGCCTCTCCCTCCTTAGCTTGATTAACATTTTAGTGGAATACTAAGATTAAAAAAAGTTTCAACTTCAATCCGATCAAGATCAATTTTCACTTATAGTTAATTTTTTAAATTGCATGACTATTTGAAGTGAGAGGGAGAGAAGAATCTCGTTGAAGAATAATTCATGAATAGAGGAAATCAGAATAACTATATCATTTTATTCCCCACAAAGAGATTGTCATTGAATAAAAATAAAATTGAAAATATTAAAATGTTTAGCAATTAATATGATTATGTTTAAATAAGGTGAAAAATAGATTATAATTGAGAGAAGAGTGTTCTCCCTCTCCATTCTTAATCTCAAGGACTTCGAATATCTAATATTTATTTCTTCCTGGTGCCTGAATTGTAAATGGTATGGTATGGATCTTTTATCCCACTCCATGAAGGTTATCTTATCCTCTAGATTTCTCCTGAATTTACCTAGTGGAATTAATGGATGAATTTACAATCTTCACTTGCTGGATGGTTCTTGAATGTAAGGGATATCCCAAGTCTTGATCTACTTTTTGATTATTCTAACCTTCATCAGAATCCCCTAAGATCACCTAATTCAATCAAAAAAATTTAATTAGACAACCTTAGTGAAAAGGCAATAAAAAAACTATACAATTAAAAATAAATAAATAAAACAAAATTAAAAAAATCATACATAAATAAATATGTAAATTCAATTTTTTATTTATTAAATCTAAAAATATAAAAAAAACATAATAAAAAGAAAAAAACAATTATAAAGAATTATATATATATGTATAAGTATTTATAACTATAAAACTATTAACAATATGTATTATTACTTAAATATACCTATTATTACTATTAATATTATTAGATAAATAAATATAACTAATTACTTATAAAATTATAAAAAAAATTACAACATTAATATTATTAATAAACAGAGGCACTTATTATTACAAATCTATTTATATTTTATCAATTAATATTTTTATTAAATAAAAGTAATAACATTTAATTTTAAATATGTTACTATTATTATATATTATAATATAATTATAATTAAAAATTAAATAAGAGGAGAGGAAGAGGTGGTGTTCGAGTGGTTGAAGAAGAAGAGGAAGGGGCTGGCTTCATAGGGATGTCGGGTGCGCTATGAAGGTGGGGTTGGGGATAGTAATGTGTTGTGAAGGGGGGTTCTTCTGGTGGAACCCTATAGGTGTTTGATGTAGGGGTAGGAAAGAACCAGTGGTTTCTAGTAGCTCAAATCTGAGTGGATGGTCTATGGTACGGCTTCCATAGATTTGGTCATTGATGATCCTTCTCATTAGATCCAGGGGGATAACAGAGGTGGGTGAAATTTCAAGGGGCATGGGTGACTCGATATTTATTCAGGACCAGTGGTGTGGCTGCTTTAGAAGTGGAGGGAATAACTTGAGCAGCTCAGGAAAATTTGGAATCTCATTTGGTGGGTTTCGATTTTGGTTCTAAAAACTGATGAATTCTATATTTTTGTTCTTCTTAGATCATTTTGTGGTAGATGAACGGTTGATTGACTACCATAGTTGATTTTATTTTAATATGGTACTATTGTGATTTTTTTTTTGGCTTCTGGGGGTGGTGGTGGGCGATGGAGGGTCAAGCTGGTGGAGGCTTGGGTGTATCTTTATTAGGTTGATGTAGTGGTGGTGACTCGGGAAGCTAGCGTTGAATATGGGGGTCGGTGGTGTCTAAGGTTGGGTATGGGTTGATATAACAGTGTGTAGTGGAGAAAAGTGACACTCTCTAGTCGATGGTTAGTCTTGTGGTGGGTAAAGATCAGTGGCAGAAGGTGTGGGTTGAGGGGAGTCATTGTTAGTGGTCTTAGGTGGGAAAACAACAATGGGTGGAATGGAGTCACCATTGGTAGCCAACAGTGGGTAGAGGAAGAAAGGGGAAAGGGCTTGTAGTGACTCAATATTATCACCATTGGGGAAATATGTTGGTGAAAATGCCCAGTCCCTATTTTGATTCATCATTGGATGAAACAAGGGAAACGAAAGGGGAAACTGGCGATGGGTGAAGCAAGAGTGTCACCTAAAAACACAAAAAATCAAGATAAAAATAATTTTAATGGGAAAAATAATTAAAATAGAATCAGAAATAAATTAAAAATTTTATTTTTAAAATTAATTGTACTAAAACAAGTTAAATAAAAAATTCAAATCTATGTGAAGTTTTTTTTTAGAAAATTAAAATAATAATTAAATTAAATTTTTATATTAATCAAAAATAAAAATAATGTGTCACAAACCAAATTGGTAACCCTAGTAACCTAATAACTAATTTGAACCTAACATTGCCTGAGGGGCATTCTTAGTCCCCATGGGTTTATGACTAGCACCTTTCATCATATAAAATTAAAGTGGGAACGAATTTACCACATACTTTTTTTATGATATATAAAAAAGTTAGTATGCTTACCAGAGAAACTCCATAGGAAGATTTGTACCATAAGTAAAAAGGGTAAAAACAACCCAAGTTTCCATATTAATGTACCATAAACACTAACAGAACAACCCATGTCCCGGTGTACTGAACTCTCCAAGACCAATGGTTAAGAGCTAGAACAACATTGAAGTGGTTCTTTTCACCTGCTCAAATCTAGAAGGAGATAATCTCCAAACACCTGAAGTCATGGGTAGGATGGGATCTAATAACCTAGTGGGGTCTCACCAAGGATTCTATAAAATATTCCAAAAATTAATTATAAAAATAAATAGCATTAAATTTTAAAATAAAAAAATGGAATTTAAAAATCATATTTAAAAAAATTAGTAATTACATTTAAAATTATGGAAATACTTTAAATGAATATATTAATAAAATATTTATATAAAATATTTTAGATAGGTCCAAAAATCATGTAAAACAGTTCAAAAACATTGACACAAATTCATATATCTTATATAGAAAGGTGAGAAACATGGTCATTTTTCATGAAGTTTGATAGCTCTAGGTTACGGGATCCTCATACTCTTGCATAATGATAATGTAAATGTTAACACATCTCCCAGGAAACTGGTCAAACCGGACTCATTGACATCTTGTTGAGTAATAAAATGTGCCAAACTATTTATATTATAGTTGTAAAGCATTAATTTGGTGCTGGGGCATTCTTATCCTAGCGTTTTCCCCAAAAATAATTTATTTCCTATGATTCATGTTCCCTAGTTCAATAAATTTATGGAAATTAATTTTAAGAAAACTTAAAATAAAATTCATCCTATTATCCATTTCAAAAATTCCAATTTCTTTTCAAAAACCAATTCATGGAATTTAATCAAATAATGTTCTTTCCCCAAGATAAAACCAATAGGTTTATATCAAAACATTTTTAAGTAATTTTTCTTACATAAGATTTTGATATCAATTCACAATTCAATTTCTCAATTAATTTTTCATAATTAAATTTGACAATTTAATTTAAACAAATTCCATCAATTTCAAAAACACACCCCAATTCATTGGAATTGGGGTTTTCCGCAAATTTATGCCAAAATTCAATTTCAAATCCAAATCCAAAAATTCAATATATTTTTTTAAATAAAATTAAATTTTATAAAAATAAAATACCTCACATTAAAATGGGTTATATTTAATCAAATCAAGTAGTTTATGGTTATTTAAATTGAACAATAAAAACTGAACAACCTACCTCAGGATCATGGGATTTCAAAACTCCAAACCGAAATCGGGATTCTCCAATGAAGAATAGTGGCAACGGGATATGGTAAACACACCAAGATCAAAAATATAAAAAATTTGGTATTAGATCCTCCAATAAGTAAGGATATCAATGAATCCCTTTGAATAAAAGAGGAGAGAGCGGGAGATAGAGAATAGAAAGAGGAATCTAACTGTGAGAAGATTGAATATTGTTCTCCAAGATTTGATCTTATTTAAGGAGGGTTCTGAGGGGTCAAAAACTATTCTTGGTTTCTCTCTTGGAATGGAAAATCACTTTGGGGTCTTACAGATCCATCAGGTACATTAAACAAGGGTTTTAGCTCTTTTAAAAATAATTTTTATGATTAAAAATCTTGTGCACACAGTTAGCTAGGTAGAGCCTCACAGTTAGACAAAATCGTGTTCCCTAGTTTTGAGACACCATCTTAATTAGTTTCATGGTTTCTCCTAGGTGGGAACATATTTTTCCAAACCATTCTTCACCCATGAAAACCCTACTTGCCTAAGTTTTCACGGTTTCCTCTAGCAGGGCACATGGTTTGGGAAAATTGTATGCCAACCGCGCACAACCCAAAAACATTTAAAATTTCCAAATTTAATTCCTAAAACAACCCCAAACAAAACCCAAACAAAGAATGATCAAAATTCTGGTTTTGGAATACCTGAAAAATGTAACAAGAGGTCACAAACTCCCCACTATAGATTCATTTTGTCCCCAGAAATCCTACTGAGAAGCTACCATGCCAAAAATATGAGGCCACTGGTCTCCCATCAGTGCCTACCTCTCCAATGTTTCATAAAAATCAGAACTGTGATTCCATTGTACTCAAACCAAAGGTATTATACTCCCATTAAGAACCTTGGATTCAAGATCAACTATCAAGATTGGACATTCAATCTCAAATAAATCAGGCTAAACCTAAAGACCACTCCAGATTAGAATATGAGAGGGGTCAGATACATTCTTTAAGAGTTGAGATGCGTTGAACCCATTATGGATTAACAATAGCTGTACTATATGTTCTAAAAAACATCAAATTTTCACACCTTATCAACAACCACATATGGTTCCACAAAATGACGAGCATGTTTCTCTTGCCTTCCAAGTCATCGATGACCCAAACTGGGTGAAACTTTCAAGATCACATGGTCACTAACTAAAAATTACAATTCTCTATAATGACAATTAGATACTATAGAGTACAGAACTCCATCCAACGAAACCATATATTTCACATATAGATTTCTGAAATCCTCATATTGTTTGTATCACGAATGGGTATAAATTGAATTGAATTGGTCATCATGTCAATCACAACCCATATCACACTTTTCATTCTCTGGGTATGTGAGTATAAAACCCCAATATTCCATCTTATTCTTCTTTTTAAATAATTCAATATCTTGTGATTCACCCAACACCGAGTTCGAGCACACCATGGCCTATCATACTTTCCATTTTGAAAAGGAGTTATGAATAGTAATAATAACATTATAAAATTCATAAATTTTATATTTCAAAATAAACTCCATTTTTTGAATTCAAAATATCGAAATTATCATAGGGTGAAAATTTGGTAGTTTTCTAAAAAGTTTCAATTTTTGATGAATAGTGAAAATACTCCATTGTGGTTTAAAACCCGACTATTTCATTTAAATAATTATTTTATTATAAATTTATTTTAATGTTACAAAAGGTAAATAATACACATATTAAAACCTTGTAGTTCATTATAATCATTTTTATAATATAATTACATATAAAAATTTACTGAACTTTTAAATGACTTTTATCGGCCTACTCACAACATTAGAATTAAATATAAATTTTCCACTTCTGTGAATTTATTTTCAAAATATGGCTTACATGGTGGTAATCAGTATGAAAATTTTTTTCTAATGGGATCAAAATAATTTTTTGTGAATAGTAACTTTTGAATTTTATTTACCATAATTAAAGGTAAATAAGGTAATTAAAGTTAAAAATAATATAATATTATTAAAATATTACACAATCACATTTCCTAAATTTATTGGATAAGTTTTTTTAGACCCAAATGAAATTTATGTCTAAAATATGATTCTTTTTATGCAAGTTGAGTCAGATTCGTACATTTATTATATTTTATTTAAGGAATAGATAAAAATGTCATATTCAAATTTAATAACAATATAATTTTTAATATGACGTTATATATGTGATATGGTTAACTATAAATAGTCTTTAGAAAGATAAATTTTTTATCTACATAATTTTAACTTTTTAATTATTTTATGAATTAAATTAATTAATTAAATTATGGCACAAGGATGGTGAAGTAATTGATTTATTAAAGGAAGAATCAATTAAAAGATATAAATAATATTAAAATAAATATAATTTTAAATATTTAATTCCATAAAATAAATTTATGGATGAAAACAAAATTCTATGGACGATTTAATATTGTTTTTAATAAATCAACGCGGTTATTACTTTAATCAAAATCATGTATTAAATAGTGTCAAAATTAACATAAATGAGATTTAAAAAAACTAATTTATTAAATGATATAAAATTAATACATATCTACTGTTCATCCAACTAAATTTCATAGTGTTAAATATGTCATTAATGGTTCAATTTTGGTTCTTTTTTCATTTTATAGAAATTATAATGATCCTATAGTGTAAAAAGAGAAGTAGTCCAGAAGAATGTTAAATTGTTTAACTAAGGGTTAAAGATAATAAATAAGGTTAATTATGTGACTTAAAAATGTGTAAAAATCATTGGGTGAGAGTATTTCAACTCATACACATATTAAATTTTAAATTAATCACTTTGGAGATATTTTAAATAGAAAATAAATTTATAATAAATTAATAGTTTTGGAGTTTCCTAAAGTGTTCATCCACTATTATAAAAGGGAACCTCAACTTATCTTTTATTCAAACATATAAATCACTTTTTATTGGAAAAAAACCGATCCAATTATCCTTCCAACTTCCATCACTTCATCCTAGAGTCCATAATTTTTGACTAAATCCCACCTAAGGATTCATTTTGTTCAAATCCAAAGGAAAAACCCGAAGAAGAGGTAATTCTTTTATCAAAAATTCAAAATTTCTTTTCTTTATATACATAATATTCCTTTGTTTATTTTATACCAAAGTAATAACTCTAGTATCATATATATACTAATATTCTATTATGAATATGGTACAACCATATTCTTTTTTATCCATCATAAGAATAAGAATATCATCATGTGTGCGTACGTACAGCTTACCGTCACCACGCCATGGTGTAATTTTTTATTCAACACTACTTTTTTGGACAGGTATAATGATGAGTATAATGGATATAAATAATTAATATTACATGATAAATATTCTTTGTTATTATTATACCATACAACTTCATACCATTTAAGCATTAAGTGAATGATATCGTTACTCGTGCGAATGTACGTCCTACCGTCTCCACAATGTGATGAGATTCATTATCCACATTAACTATTCAAGAATGATTATAAAATTTATAATATGAGTAAATATAATATTTATGAAATTAATATCATTATGGATATAATCTAAATATATCTTATGCATAGGAATCATGACTTACAACACAAAACATGCTTTGGAAAACGAAGTTGTTGACACTCGAATAAATGGTAATACTAAAACATTTTTAACAAATTGATATAAGAGGATAATATATGATATCATAAATACTAATATGGTCCTAGTATAATTTAATAACTTTATTTAAACAATATAAATTAGGTTTAGACACCATATACTAAAGGAAATTACAATTTAATGGTTAATTTTGTTATCTCATTACTATCTGAGGTTGTTTATACGTAAGTATCTGTTGGGTAACATTTAGCATCCATGTCCATGTTTCTTAGAAATGTATTTAAAAATGGAATGGATAGTTGTTTAACTTCATTTTTACCCATGTTTTAATTTTTATAAGAAAATTAAAGGACTATTTCCATATTTTTCTAAATGAGGGACTTTATAACCATTTTTTGATAAATTAAGGAATGAATGATTTTTTAAAATATATGGCATGAGCGGATATTTATGTCTTCATAAAACCATAACATTTTGATTTTTACCTTAAAATATAACATAGATATTTTTAATAGAAATTATTTCTTTTATAATTGTGTGACTTTTACATAGTAAAAAATTGGATATTTCTATCAATGTTTTTTAATGATTTTATTAGATTATTTTCATCTATGTTAACAAACTTTGTTGAATTGTATGCCTAATTGAGGATGATTTATTATAATACAATCTTCCATATTGTGTTGATGTGATTATGATATGTTTTCTTATAGATATTCTGTTTTGATACCATTCATGGTTTATAGTTAAAGTATTAACATTCTGTATGTTAGTTTTAATATGATTTTTTATGTTAGTTAGGTTTTGACCTTTGTATATGAGTAATTAATTGGAAATAGTAATTGATAGTTAAGGGACCACTTAATGAAAGATCTATGGGTTGGGGATAAGTTAATCAAAGCCCATCGATGCATTGGTAGTTCTCATGAGACAAACTAGTTTTGGTTTTGACTAATGTCTTACCTTCTTATGTATAGTCTTGAAATTAGGCCTTGATGATATGGTTAGGATTTTCCTCGTTATGATATTAATTAATGATAATACATGTGACTACTCAACTATTAGAATATCCATATGAATGTTTAAATGGAATTATTTGATTAATTCTTATCATATTATGATCAATATTTTATTTAAATGTCTTTTGTATCATTTTTATACAATTTATTAAAAGATAATGATTATTTATGATGGAATCCATTATTTTTTTTACCATTATTGAGTATCTGGGCTCACCCCTTTCTTATTTTTTATTTTTCCATGATGGAAAGAGGCATATTAGGACTGACCTGCTGGGATATTCTAATGGATATGTGTTTTTTAAAGGGAGACATTGTATTATTTTTTATTTCAATATGTAATGTAAAAAAAAATTATCTAGTTTTTTCAAGGATACTAAAATGGTCGGCCCCTCGTGATTTGAATTTTTGTTATCATTCCCATATAATAAAATATTGCACTGAATATTGGATTTTGGGGTTGGGTTGTTATAGTTGGTATTAGATGAATTTTATTAATAACCTCTGAAACTATGTTTAAGAAAAACATTAATCCAGGAACATTACCTGAATATAGACTTTAAGGATATGTATAGAATAATATCCTAAATATTTGGGTAATGTAGTGATTATGTGGGTCTTTTATGAAATAAATCCATTTTTGGATACTAGAAGTGGACGTGGTTCTAGAATAGATATACCTGGGTGTAACAACTCTGATAAGTTGTTTCAGGCCTAACTTGAGGTAACCTGATACAAAACAATGTGCCTTACTATGCACCTGCTTTGACACTCTTGGGGGATATGTTTCAAATAATTCGCATTTTCTTTTCAAACCATTATGATGGATTTATGTTTAAATATGTCCCCAATGAAACCATTTTTATGATAATGATATTTTATATGCTTAAATTTTTTAATTTTTGTTAACTATTTTACTAGTTTTAAATTATGCATTGTAATTCATAACCTAATCTAGTGTATGACATTGTTTAGAAATGGAGCCTACTAAAAGGAATGGAATATGTATCAATTCACGTAATTCATGTAGTTATTTACCTCTTATGCAAGATAATTTTAGTGTAGTTGGTGATAAAAACTAGTGTTGAATATCTTATAACCATACTGGGATAGCTGACTCAGGTTATGAATAATAACCTTACCCGTATGGAGTTCCTTAATCCACAATGTGGAGGATCATTGTTAGACCGATTCCTGGGAAAACAACCTCCAATGTTCAATGGGACTACATATCCATTTTTAGCTGAGTAATGGATAAGTTCCTTAAAGATATATTTCTTTCTTTGGGGAGTAACGAAAGGGAAAATGTTGGCATAGTCGTTTATCATCTCTCAAGAGGTGTAGAAAAATGGGGGTCATTGATTAAATAAAATAAGAAAAATGAAGAAATATAAAACGTAGAATAAAGATAATTTAAATAACTTTTGTTAGAAAAATAATTTCCTCGAGAACAATGAGTGGATATGGAAAGGAAATTTCTTAGTCTTAGGTAAAAGGAGGATGGGGATGAAAAGAATGAAGCTAACATCACAAGAATAGAACGGAAATATGTACACTACATACATGACCCAATAAGTTAGATTGATTGATTATTTTATGGGTTAAAACCATTCCTCTAATGGGAACTAGTCTCACAATCG
The DNA here is from genome assembly GCA_963277665.1 of Viscum album. NCBI lineage: Eukaryota > Viridiplantae > Streptophyta > Magnoliopsida > Santalales > Viscaceae > Viscum > Viscum album. Next base: position 1,145,688,261 of record OY728127.1, on the reverse strand, counting down.
TTCTCATCATATGAAGATATAGTATATTGTGCAATCATGATAGAAAAGGAAATCTCCAAGTCTTATGGATTTAAGGTAAATCAAGTGAAGGAGAGGTCCATTGAACACCCTAGAAAAAGAAGTAAGGGTAATAAGGTAAAAGTTGATATTCTACCCTACAGTAATTGTGGGAAGAAACACCCTAGTACTTTCCTAAAGGGAATGAGTGTTTTCTACTGGTGTGGAGAAAGGCGCCACCAATATCATGATTTCAAGGGGAAGAATGAAGATATCAATGGTCAGTGGTACAATTTTAATGAAATGGTACATTATGAAAATTATTATCCAAAGAGTCAAGGAATCTTTCCCCAAAAAAGGGAAAGGGATAAACATTATGCTTATGGGAACACAATTGTTGTGGTTTATGTTCCAAATGATATAGTGGTATGTAATTTAATTTTATCCTCGGATTTAGATAAATTTTTATTTGATTCTAGATCATTGCATTTATTTATGTCTGCCTAGTTTTTATTAAAAAATATATATTTCCAATTCAACATGATAAGGGAGTTGATAGAAAAAACTATTAGTGGAAACCTTTTCGCAACAATGATGTGTCTAGAAATTCCTATTATTGAATACAAACATGCCTTAATTGTTGATTTTTTTTATCAAACCTATGTTTGATTTTAATATAATCCTTGGTATGGATTGGATTTCAAAATTTGATGCCAAATTTTATTGCAAAAAGAAAGAAGTTATGATTGGTGATAAAGAAGGATAATACGTTATCTTTAAAGAAAAAACTTCATCACATGATTTTTATCAAAATCCACACCCAATAGCTTTACTAAAGAATATTCATGGGTAGGAAGATAAAATAACATATAGGGATAAATAAGGTAATATTCAAATTGAGTATGTACCTATTATAAAGTAATATATTGATGTTTTTTCTGAAGATTTACGTGGAAACCCCCCCAGAGCGTGAAGTTGATTTTTCTATTGATTTAATCCCTAATGCAAGACCAATATCAAAGACTCCCTTTATAATGGATACAGTGTAAGTAGTATATTTTAATAAATAACATGAAGAGTTAGGTAAAAATGGATTTATTTAACCTATTGTTTCTCCATGGGGAGCACATGTTATCTTTGCCAAGAAGAATGATGGAATAATCAGACTATGTATTGATTATGGGGAAATCAATGTTATTACAATAAAAAACCAGTATCATCTACCTCAAATTGATGATTTATTTGATTAAATTCAAGAAGCTCAAATCTTTTCAGAGATTGAACTTTGTTATGGATATCATCAATTAAAAGTTAAGAAGGAAGACATTCTGAAGACAGCTTTTCGAAATAGGTATGGTCATTAAAATTTTATAGTAATTCCATTTGGATTAATTAATGCACACTCAGTTTTTATAGACCTCATGAACAGAGTGCTCAAGGAATATCTTGATGATAATTATCTGGTATTCATTGATTATGTCATAATATATTATAAAAGCTATGATGACCGTGAAAATCATATGAGAATCATTATTTAGACACTTAGAAGGTATTAATTATGTGGTAAATTTATCAAATGTGTATTATGGCTTCAGGAAAGTTCTTTTGATGGCCATATGTTTTCTAAGGATGGAATCTCTGTTGACCCGGAGACACACAAGAAATCAAATAATTTCCATCACTGATGAGCATAACCGAGGTATGCAGTTTTATTGGTTTAGTATGTTACTATTGGAATTTCATCCCTAATGTTTTTAGATTGGAAAACCCATTAACCAAGATCACACATAAACAGGTTAAATTCATTTGGACAATAGAGTGTAAAAAAATTTGTAATTGATGAAAATATTAGTCAATGGTTCTATATTTACTTTACAATATAAGAATGATGGGTTTTTTATTTATGGTAATGCATCAAGGAAAGGAGATGGTTGTGTCCTTTTGCAAAATGATCTGATTATTGCTTATACATCGAAGGAATTAAACCTTCACAAAAAAATGACTAATCCCATGATCTTGTATTAGCTTCAGTAATCTTATCTCTGATGATATGGGTGAGATATATACTGATCACAAGAGTTTAAAATATATTTTCTCATAGAAAGAACTCAGCATGAGACTAATGAGATGGCTTGAGCTACTCATGTATGATTATTTCACAATACACCAATAACCAGGGATTGAAAATAAGGTGGTGGATGATTTGAGTATAATGGACCATGGAGTTATAAACAAGATGAGAGTTGAGAAGGATCCTATGTTCATGGATCTAGTAAACATGGATATGGGAATTATCATGTAAGGTGAAACATCACAACATTTTCCAACGGTTTTGAAACAATAATTATTGGAAAGTATTAAAAGTTCACATACTTATGATGACGATTTTCAAAACAAAATTAATGCTATGAATGATGGGTGATTGATTGACTTTATATATGAAGATGGAATTTTTAAATTTGGGATGATTATTTGTGTTCCCTATATACCTGAGCTAAAAAGAGAATTATTGGATGATGCTCATAGCTCCAATTTTTATATACGCCCTGGTAGCACTAGGATATATATAGATTTGAACGAACATTTTTGGGGGGATAATATGAAGAGGGATATTTCTAATTATGTGTCAAGATTTTTTGTTTTTCAACAATTTAATGTAGAAAAGACAACATCCTAGAGGAGGCATGCATCCTCTTCTTATACCTATGTTGAATTGGGATGATATTATAATAGACTTTTTCATGGGGCTACCATATAATCCAAGAATAAATTATATGGGTTATTGTTGATTGTCTTACCAAATTTTCACATCTTCTTGATATAAGGGAAAATTTACAAATATAATGGTTAGGAATATTAATAAATTTTTAAGACTTGATGGTGTAACCCTATAAATAATTTCTTATTGTGATCCCTGCTTTACATAAAAATTCTACAAAAGTATTTAGAATGACATAGACACTAAACATTTTTTGGGTACTACCTACCACACTCAAACTGATGGATAATCAGAACGGACTATTGAGACATTAGAATTCATGTTGTGATCTTTCTCACATGACTTTAATGTTATGTGGGATCATTATTTACCTCTAGTATAATTTTCTTATAACAATAGCTTCCACTTAATTATTCAGATTAAAATATATTAAGTGTTATATAAAAAGAGATGACGTACACCAACTTATTGGGATGTTGTTTATGAAAGAAAACTCATAGGCCCAAAACATGTTGAGAAAACAATGGAAAAGGTAAAGGTTATTCAAATCCATATCAAAGCATCTCAAAGTCAGAAAAATAGATTTAATGATAACTGAAGGAAGGATTTTGAATTTCAAGTGGGAGATCATGTTTTCTTGATGGTCCCTTCATGGAAGGGTGTTATAAGATTCATAAATAAATAGAAACTGAGCCCAAGGTAAATCAGATGTTTTGAAATTTTTGGAATGAATTGGTGTTAAAGATTACCATTTGTCAATTCCACCAAGTCTCTCCAAAGTTCACGATGTCTCCCAGGTATCACTGTTAAAAAAATACATGTCAGACCCAACATACGTTATTGCTTATGAATAAGTAGAACTTAAACCTAATCTATCATATTATGAAGATCCTATCAAGATTCCTGATACCAAAAAACAAGTTTTGGGGAATCAGACAACTTGATTGGTAAAGGTTCTCTTGAGAAGCCATAAAATGGAAGTGGGGACAAGTGAACCATAAGAACTTATGATGAAGAACCACCTGATTATTTTTTAGAAGTTATGTTCAAGATATTTTGAGGAAAAAAATTATTTGAAGGAAGGAAGAAATTAACACTCCAAGCTTCCACAGTACACATTATTTTCAATAATTCAATATATTGTGATGCATGAAAAACTGAGTTCAAGAACACCATGACCTATCAAACTACCCATTAAAAAAGAAATCATGAATAGTATTAATCACATGATGAAATTTAAAAAATTTATTTTCTAAAAATAGGATTCATTTTTTAATTTAGAATATCAAAATTATCTAAGGTGAAATTTTGGTAATTTTTTGAAAAGTATCATTTTTTTATGAATAGTGAAAAATATTGCATTGTTATATAAAAACAGTCTTTTTCATTTAAACAATTATTTTATTTTAAAAAATTAAAGTAAAAATTGATAAATAATACACATATTTACCCAATGTAGTTCATTGTAATCATTTTTATAATATAATTAGATATAAAAAATTACTGAACATTTAAACGTCTCTTTTACCTACCCTCTCACCACATTGGAATTGAACATAATTTTACAAATTCTATGAATTGAATTTTGAAAAATGAACATAAATAGTTGTAATAAGTTTGAAAAATATGGTCTAATATGATCAAAATAATTTTTTGGAGTAGTATCTTCGGAATTTTATTTACCAGAGTTAAAGGTAAATAGGTTAATTAAAGGTAAAAATAATATTAAATTATTATAAAATCACCCTATCACTTGTATTAAATTTATTGTATGAGTTTTTTCATACCAAAATCAACCTTAGGTCTAAAATATCATCTTATTTAGGAAACTTGACTATGATTTGGAAATTTATTTTATTGTATTTAAATATGAGTTAAAAATGTCATATTAAAATTTTAATATGAGGTTATATAAGTGATATGGTCGACAATAAACAGTATTCCGAAAGATAAATGTTTATCTACATCATTTTAATATATTTATAATTTTTTGAAATAAATAATTAAATTAAATGGTGACACAATGATAATGTAGTAATTTATTTATTAAAGGATGAATTAATTAAATTATATTAATAGTATTACAGTAAATATAATTCGAAATATTTGATGCCATCGATGAAAGTTTTAGATCATATTGACATTTTAGGGATGAGTTAATTTATTTCATTATATGTAATCAAGTTTTTATGACGTTAAACAAAATCATGTATTACATAGTGTCAAAATTGACATAAATGAGATTTCAAAATAAGTACTATTATATTAAATGATATAAAAGTAATAAAAATCAATGCTTCATCCAACTATCTTGTATAGTGTTAAATATTTAAAAAATGATACAATTGCAGTTTTCAGCCATTTTTTAGAAACTATATTAACCCTTTAGTGTAAAAAGACAAATAGTCATGGTAAGAGTCAAACTATTTAACTAAGGGTTAAAGAAAACATATAAGGTTAATTTTGTGACCTAAACTTGTCAAAAATCATTTTTTTAGATGATTTAGACCCATCCTCATATAAAAATTTAAATAACTCTCTTGGGAGCTATTTTATACTGAAAATATATTGATAATAAATTAATAGTTTTCAAGTTTCCGTAAGAGCCCCTCCCCTCTCTTCTAATATGGAACTTATCCTTATCTTTTTTTACACCTATAAATCCATTTAGCTCAGCCAAAAACTTCCCAACTAACCTCCCAACTTACCTCACTTCATCCTAGAGCCCATTCTTTCTGTTTAAATCCAACCTATAGAGTCATTTTTTTCAAATCAAAAGGATTTACACAAAGAATAATTAATTTTTTTATCAACACATTCAAAGTTATTTTCTTCTTATTCCTTTATTTTTTCCATACCAAAGTAATAAATCTAGAATCATATATAAACTATGATTTTATTATGATTATGGTACAATCATATTCTTCTTTTATCCATCGTATGAATAACAATATCAACATATATACGTATATAAAACTTACCGTCTCCACATCATGGTGTCATTTGTTCTTCAAAGCTAATTTTTTGAATGGGTATAATGATGAGTATAATGGATATAAATATGGAAAATGACATAATAATTACACATTATAATTAATACACAATCCAATTCTATACCATTTAACCATTAGGGAAATGATATTGTTGCTCATACGTACATACAGTCTACCGTCTCCACAACGTGATGAGTTTAATGCTCCACATTAACCATTCATGAATGATTATAAAATTTTTAATATGAGTAAATATAATATTTAGGAACTTAATATCATTCTAGATATGAATTAAATATATCTTATACATAAAAAACATGACTTATAGAACAAAACATGCATAAGAAAATGGAGTAGTTAACACCAAAAAATGGTATTGCTGAAATATTTTCAACAAAAATTGTTTAAATTCATATTTACCCATGTTTGACTTTTTATAATACTTTTTAAAAGGAATCTTTCCATTGTCTTCTAAACAAGGTACTTTATGACCTTTTTCATAAAATTAAAGGAATAATGTTTTTAACTTATGTAGAATAAGTGGATATTTCCACCATCATTACACGATAATGTTTTGAAGCTTCCTTAACAATATTACATGGTATTTTTAAAAAAGATGTGTCTTATTTTATAATTTCAAGAGTTTTTCAAAGTAAAAAAGGTGTATTTCTCTCAAATAGTCTTAATTATTTTATTATATTATTTTCATCTATGTTAACATCCTTTGTTTATTTTATGCTTAATTGAGTTTGATTTATGATAATAAAATCTTACATATTGAATTGAATGGATTATGATATGTTTGACTATGGATTTTTATTTCGATACTGTTCCTGGTTTATGGTTAAAGTCATAACATTTATTATACTCGTTTTAATATAAATTTTAATGTTGGTTATGTTTGATCCTTTTCATATGTGGAATGCAATATAATTTTTATGTGATGAGTTAAGGACTACTTAATGAAATCCCAATTAGTTGGGGACCAGTTAATTAAATCCCCTTGATGCATCGGTAGATCTCATGAGACAAACTATTTTGGGTTTTGAATAACTTCTTACCCACTTATGTATGGTGTTTTCATGATACCTTGACGTTATGGTTATGATGTCAGGAATTATTCATTCCCTCATTATGAGATTAGTTAATGATAATAAATTTGATTATTTGACTAGTAGAATATCCATGTGAATGTTTAAATGGAATTATTTAAGTATTTCTTTCTATATTATGCTCAAGATTATATGTAAAATGATTGTGTTACATTTTTATACCCTACCATGAAATTTTATTCTTATTTATGATAGATTCATCTATTTTTTACCCTTAATGAGCATCTAAGATCACCCCTTTCTTGTGTTTCATTTTTTCCAAGATGAGAAGATGTAAATTATGACAGGCCGATATGGATAGTCTAAGTTATATGAGTGTTTAAAAAGGATATACTATGTAGTTTTTCATTTAAAGTTGTAATTTAAAACTTATGTTTGTATACAGACTTTCCATGGTTACCCAACTGATCAGTATTTTTGGATTTGATATCTTGTAATCATGCCAATGTAATAAAATAATACTTCAACTCTAGGATTTTGGTGTCAGGGAATTATAGTGATGGAAAAACCACAAAGTCCATTGAGATATCATTCCACTTATAAGTAGGAACTGGATGCGGCTAAAGAAAACCTAAAGGATTCTGGTTCCCTGCCATGAATTGTTGGCACATATAACAATTAAATACAAATTCAACAATGCCTTGTCTCATAGCTGGAAACCAGAATTAACGTTGCATGTCATAGAACATCTTATTGGTTCTTGGGTACACTGCTGACTTGATGTTATAATAATCCCCCATCACAACCTTACTTTCCACCAATGTCACAAAAAAGTGATTCTCATAGAATAGATTGATCTCTTGGGAGAACGACTACTCTGTAATGGTATCCCTACCATAAATAAAGTCTCTAATTTTAAAAAATTCATAACCAAGCTATTTTTATCAAAGAATCATCTTTAGGAGAGTATATTTCAACTAAAACCTACCTACAAAAACCTAATCCCACGATTATCGAACTCTGATATGCAACTGTGAAACAAATCCATAAAGATTCACTCTTCTTATTATTCTTTAACAACCTGGGTTAGATGTTTCCTTATTAGAGAATCTATGATGAAATTCCCTTTCCCAGGGGTATAGGTGATTTCAAAGTCAAAATATAGAAGATATTTCACCCAATTCCTCTAGTGGATATTAAAATATTTTTGAAAGAATATATAACTCAAGCTCTTGAGTTTGAAAACATAGTAAACCATTCTCTATAAAGGCAATTACACCAATTCTTAAGAGCGTACATCACAGATCCATGTTCAAGTTCATGGGTTAGATAGATATAATCATGTGGCCTAATTTGATGAGAGTTATAATCAACAACATCATCAACTTAAATAAGAATGCATCCCAAAGCTGAACAGGATGCATCACATAAGACTACATATCCACTCTCAACCTTTGGAAGAGTCCAAACCAGTACAGTAGTAATAATAAATTTCAACTCAACAAATTAAATATGAAATTTCTCATCCCAAGAAAACATTACTCCATTTTGAGTTAGATCCTTCATTGTAGACACCATATTTGACAAGTCCCTTAGAACCAATGAAAATACCAAGCTAGATCCAAGAATCTATGAATCTTGAAAACATCTCATAGTTATTTCCATGTCATAAAAGCCTTCATCTTTTCAGGATCAATTGAAGTACCATGTTCTTACACCGCATTTCCCAGGATCTCCACTTCTCAAACCAAGAAATATCATTTAAAAAGAATGGAATCAATTCAGTGATTCCTTAATAATTCTTGAACTTCTCTCATATAATGTACATGATCAACCTCGTACTTAGAGTAAAAAAGTAATTCATCCAAAAATACTACTTCAAAAGTATCAAGATACTAATGGGATATCTTTTTCATAAAATCCATAAAGACTGAAGGATAATTAGATAGACCAAAGGGAATGGAAATGTACTCCTAATGGTCATACCAACTCCAAAAGGTGGCTTTATGAATGTTAGATTCATTTATTCTCAACTGATGGTAACTAGATCATAGGTCAAACTTTGAGAATAAATTTCCCTCCTTCAACTGATCAAAAAGATCATTAATCCAAAGAAAATGATACTTTTTCTCTATCATAACATGATTGAGTTTTTGGTATTCAATGTAGAAGTGAGGTGAACTATCATCTTTATTAGAAAAGAGAACCAGTGCAACCCTAGGTGACACACTTGGGTGTATAAAACATTTCTCTAAAATATAATCCAATTGAGTCATTATCTCTTTCTTTTTACTTGGTTCTATGTGGTATGAAGTTATAGAAACTATGTGAGTATCAGGAACTAATTCAATAGAAAATTCTACCTCCCTTACCAGTGCAAAAATACAAAATTAAAAATGAAAAACATAGGGAAACTCAACGACCACTAGAGGGAGATCACCGCTCAAATATTTATGTGGTAGATCAATAGAAAACACTAATATTACTTTCCCCAAATCTGGATAAGATGTTCTAGATCTAATCGACCTTGGTAACAATTATCGTTGAATGATATGGAAGACCACATCAGGTGAAATTTAGGAGACCCTTCATATAAAACAATTAACCAGAGATTTATTATTAATAAGTCAATCCATTCGGAATATGATGTCCAAAGGTTTCATTTTGAGAACCAAAAAACTCCAAGAAAACTCAGCATCTAATGGGGAGAAAACACAAGTGGGACTACAGAGACCCTTCTTTATCTTCATTTAATTAGGTGTAGTAATATCCATTACATAATATAAAATCTTTTTAGAAATATTTATATGATTAAAAATATTTTTTGAAATAAATGTATTAGATGCACTAGTGTCAAAAAAGTAGTCACTAATGATGAGACTATACTGATGGTGCCTATCATGGTCGTTGGACATGTAACTTCTTCCTCTAGATACTCTTCCACAGTGTGAAAAAGATTCATTCTGAAAGCCTATGGTAGGAACCCCTTTGTCCTTAAAGATTTTAATTTCTCCATAGTTTTAGAAGGTGTTGATGATCTCATGCCACCATGTGGATTGGAATAGACAAGGTATAATTTCGATAAGTAACCTGAGCATCCACAGGAACCACATACCTTTTCTGCCTTAATAAAAACCCGCATAGAATTCCTAGGATTTCCACACTGGTACAAAATCAACATGCATCTTCCTAGAATAATTGGTGGTATAGAATAACCCTTCTATTGAGAACCACTATGATAATCATCATGTTTAATATTTCCATTAATGGAACTTGTTGAACCACCATTGGGAGAAAAATAAACTCCCAATAACCCAAAAATCCTAGTCATATCAATTTTATCCATTAACTCTCTATTTATCACATTATCATAAGAAGGAAGCTTCAACAGGAAAACCTAAGAGGGAATATCAAATCTAAATCCCAATTCTTTCCATTGAACATTTATATTCTCATTCGATACTATCTCAGGTGAAAACTGAAAGAGCATAAAAATGGTTTGAGGGTCATACAGGTCTATCAGGTTCCATAAAGGGGGTATTTTGGTGTTTGAAAATTAATTTTTTAGATTAAAAATCTTGTATGCATGGTTAGCTTGGAATGGATGCATGGTTAGACCAAATTATGTGCCCTAGTCATGTAACACTTTTAAAAAAGTTTCAAGGTTTATCCTAGTTAGGTGAACATTTTTCAAAACTATGTTCTACCCATGGAAATCCCACCTTCCTCGATTTTCAATGTTTTATCTATAAGGGAACCTAGATTAGGAAAACCAGGCACCAACGGCGCACCACCCAGAAACATTCAAACTTTCCAAAAGTCTTCACGCAAACCAACCCCAAACGAAAACCAACCACAGTATGATCAAAATTGGGGTTTTGGAATACCTAAAAATTGTAATAGGATGTTACAGAACAATTAATTAATTAATTAAAGAAAAAAAGATTAATTAATCAACTTAAGATTTGTTAACCTGAAAAATAATTACATAAAAAATTATTTCAATAAAATTATAAATGAAATAGTAATTTTTCAAAATAGAAAGCAATGTAAAAAATAAAATAAATAAAATAATGTAAGTGAAAAATGGTAATTTAATAAAATAAATAAAATTAATTAAAAATAGAATAACTTATATGATTTAAAATTATTCAAAAACTCAAAATTGGTCCATAAAACACCTAATTTCACAACAAATCACTATTTTTTACAATTTAATACAAAAAAAGAGAGAAAATGACAATTATTAAACACAAAGAATTATTTTAGTAATAAAATGAGAATAAAAAGTGAAAAATGATATGGAAAAGTGAAAACAAAAATAGTCACATCATCATCCTTCTTACCTTCTCATCCATTGGAAGATGATGACATCGCCAATTAAAACAAGAGAACAATCACCTCCATGAAGTGATGTTATTAATTTTTCATTTCCACTTTACATAGATTGTATTAAGGATATATTTAATAAATATATATAATATATATAATATAATTATTATTATTTAATTTTGAATAATTATTTAACATTATTTAATTCCATCCTTCAAAAAATTGAAAACAGATTTCTTGTGAACGTACGACCTACCCTATCAATGAACATTGTAATTTGTTTATATATATATAAAATTATAAATGAATATATATACATATATAATGAATATATATTATATTTATATCATTATTAACATTATATAGATGATGTAACGATGATCAAAATATAAGTACTGGAACTACCAAACTGAGATTCTCATGAAAAATGAAATAGTTAACACGTGAAAATGATTATTTTCTTACGAAATTATTAATAAATGGGGGTTGAACTATTATAAGTGGGTCATTTATGATATTATGATTATGTAAATGACTTTATTATAGAATTATAATAAATATAACTTTATTATATATGTGTTTGGACTACTTTCAAAAACAATTTAACTTATGGGAATGAATTTATATTACATTCTCATTGTTTATCATTATTGTTTATGATTAAGTTTAAAATGGTGAAATTTTATGACTTATCTCTCTAGAATACCAAGAATATTTTTCAATATATTTATTTACGGAGATTACAAGTATTCTTTTTATTTCCCATACTTTAGGAATTCAATAGATACTGAAATAATGTTTTATAGAAAACTGAATTTATTTATTTCTTTTGTCAAAAATACCTTTTCTTCCATATCCAATTTCACTAAAAATATTTTCCAGAATTATATTTATATTATATTATGATTTTTTTAATTCTTTACCCCTGATTTATTTTAGAAAAAAGGTTTAAAATTAATATTTTGGTCATTAACCAAATGAGGTACTTTGACATTTTACCAAAAATATGAAGGAAATATCTTTATAAAATACATGGAAAGAAGAAAATTTCTCATCATCATGACCACTAAAATATTTTTAAAATAAATTAAAATTTACTTTGTTTCTTTTAAAATAAAATTTTCTCTATAATATTTCGAAATTTTTTACATTAAAAAAATTTATTTAAAATTTAAAACGGTATTTTCTTTAGGAAATGTCCTAGGGGTCTTATAATGGAATTTTTAATCTATGTTCCAATGATACCATTTCTTTTATACTTTGGATTGATTATGTTGATTAGGATTTAAGGATGGTTATATGAAACATGTTTCTTTCCCCTGTATTAATTATATTATAATGACACCTTTAATGGGTTATGTTATGATGAAATCATGAAACGTTTATAAAAAACATTTCCTTTATATGTGTTATTCTATGATAAATGTTTTACGATCTTGTGGAACACATATTTATAATTTTAATTATATTATGGGTTGGATCAAAATTATATAACCCTTCAATTCATTGGGTGAATAAGGATATCTCATGAGATAATAAAGAATGGAATGGGAGGTGAACCCAATTCATTAATGTACTCTATGTACTATGATATTCCTGTGAGTGAACCTTGACTAAGGAATTGATGGAATGGGTAGTTAAACCAAGAGTGTATGTTATTACTAGAAATAATTCCTTACTAAGGAAATGATTTTATATGATTATTTTTATGCCACAAAATTATATCATATTCCAATATTAAACTCTTATGGATCACATTCATTTATTCCTTTATGATTCATGACACGTAAACATTCCAGAGTTATATCATGACTCAAGATTACGATCTATGATATTATGGGTAAAGTTTAAAAATTTTAATCTTTTGTTATCATATAATGGTGTTCATGTTATGCTTAATTAATGAATCAATCTCCCATGCTTACCCTTATTGGGAATCTAATCTCACCCCTTCTTATATTTTCTTTCTTCGGGTTATGAAGATAGGTTTTAAGTAATATATATCTAAAAAGGGTGATAGTTGTGATGAAATTAGTGGGTGAAAATTTATATCCCTTATGAACAGGTTTTCTATGTATCCAATTTTCTGAATACACTAAACCTATATGATTCTGGTATTGATCGTAATGTTATGTATTTAATATTCATATAATAAGATGTAATATTTATTTATGAAATGTATGGGTCATTATAGTTGGTATCAATGTAAGGAGTAGTTACCTTTTGAAACGAGGATGAAAAAACATTAGTAATAACAAAAGGATAATAATTTATATATGAGAATTTCAAATTTTATGGTAAATAATTTATTTTGGTTTTCCTAGAAAAAAATCTACATATTGAAACTAGAAGTATATTTGGTTTTTTAATAGGTACTCTATGGGTATTTATCCCAAAAAAATAGTTGGGTATATATTGACCATCATTCTAGTGCAAATTAAGTGTGCCTTTACTTTTCACCTTGTTTGAAATTTTTGGATGATATTATTGGGTTAATTCACATTTTGTTTAGGAACCATTATAATGGATTTAAATAGATGATTATCATGGATTACCTGCATTAAACCTAAGGTATCATATAGTAAAAATATAGTTTCGATATTTAGATTGCATCTGAATGATTTCTTATAATGGATCACATTGATCAAAGATGCTTGATTGTCATCATATCCATTTTGATTTTACTAATGGATTCAATAAATAATGATAAATTTTAGGTGGTTATAGATATGATAAAATATTGAAGTTCTCTTTTTGATAATATTATTGTGAATTCCTTTATATCAATAAAATTTCTCAAGAAAGTTTTCATATCCTTAATGATTATATGTTGAATTATCAGTGAAACCCAAAAATAGTATGATGGTCACATATCAAGTCTTTGATTCTTCCCCGACTGAAATGTTCTGGAATGTGGTTCCTGCAAATCTCATTATTCACCCTATAATTTAATTTGATGTTATCTTAGGCTTGGATTGAATTTCGTTAAGTAAATACAACATTAATTACCTAGTAAGGGAAGTCACGTTTGATATTCCAAACCAACCTATGATCTTTTATCAGTGTGATTATAAATATGATCTTATGAGGGAAATTATATCCATTATATTGGTCTTGATTCCTATTCCAAAAGAGTTTTTATCATAGATGGTCTGGGAGAAACTCAAAATAAAATATGAGATTATTGTATGATAGTTTGTTGATGTTTTTATAGAACAGTTTCTGGGTCATTCTCCAAATCATGAAGTTGAGTTTTTAATAGAACTTATAACCGGTGTTGCACATTTTTCAAATACACCATATAGAATGTCTTTTATTGATTTTTAGTAATTAAAACTACATAGGGATAATGTTGATAAGATATTCATTCGGCCAATTCTATCACCATGGGGTGCACCTGTTCTTAGGATGATCATTGTGACTAATATTCATAGTTTTATTTGGTTGGTTGGATATTATCTATGTTGTTTAAATAATTTCACAGGGATATCTAATCCGCTCTCCAAGTGATATCATAAGGTAGAAAATTTCCTTTAAATAATTGAATGTGAGGAAAATTTTAATAAACTTAATAGAATTTCCGTTAATATACCTATTATTACACAACCCCACAATGGAAAAGTGTTTATTATCTATAATGATGCATTAAAGAAGGTACTTGGATACCTCATCATGTATAATTATAGTATTATTTATTATGCCCCAGAATAATTAAATTTTTATGTGAAAAATTATCCAACTCATGATTTGGAGTTGATATTGTAATTTTTTCATTAAAGATATGGATGAATTATCTTTATAGAGAAAGATGAGATATATATATATTAATATATATATATACTAATCATGAAATTTTAAATTAATATATTCACTCAAAAATGTCTGAATACACCTGAAAGAAGATGATTGGAGTTGATTAAAGAATATGACAACTCAATAGATTGCCTCTTTGTGAAAGAAAATATTGTGGAAAATGCTCTAAGTTGAAAGGATCATGATATCTTATCAATTATTAGGATCACAAAAGATACCATATTTATGGATTTTCAAATGGTGGATATATAAATCTTAAATGAGAGAAATATTATATATCTCAAATGAGTGGTCAATCATCTATCAAAGTTAATATTAAAGTGTTATAGGAGGAAGATATAGTGTTTCAATAGAAGTTAAGAAATGATCATTATTTTAACATAAATTAAAATGGAATGATAAGGTTTAGGATCCATTTATGTGTTACATCCATACCATATTTGAAGAATCAGTTGTTAGATAAAGCTCAAAGATCAAAATTCTCTATTTATATTTGAGGTATAGAGATGTATAGAGGTCCAAAATTGTATTTATCAAGGTATATCAGTATATGATATATTTATAGTATGAATATTAGTGCTTGGTATGAAATAATTTTATGTTTTATATACAAAAGTATAAGGGCATGTCACAAGCATTATCAATACCAGAATGTAAATGGGAAAATGTCTCCATTGATTTTTTTTGTAAAACTACCAAAAACATATAATGTTCATAATGATATTTCAGTGGTATTCAATCACCTTATGAATTCATCACACATTATTTATATTAGATAATATTTCTATCTTGATCACCATTCTAGAATATAAATTATTGAAGTGGTAAGTTTGTATTGATTTCCATATTCGATTATATTTGATCGGGATCTGAGGTTTACCTTGAGGTTCTAGTGAATTCTTTCGAAATATCAATATTTTGAGTTGTTTTTCAGTACTTCTTATCATACATAGAAACATGGTTAGTCTAAGAGAAAAATTCAAACCTTGTAGGATATGTTGATGTCTAGTTATATGGATTAAAAGGTGGTTGGATCAACACCTTCTTCTTGTCTAACTCTCTTATAACCTTACCTTTCACTTGAGAATTCATATGGATCCTTATAAAGACAACAATAGAAAGAAGTTTAGAACTAAAATTTTAGGATGAAGTTAGAGAAATAAATATATTATGACTTATTTTAGATAAGAAAACAATATAAAAATCCATAATCATTTAACCTCACATATGTGTAGGTCAGAGTCTATAGAAAGGTTATTCTAACAATCACCGATGAAGTATAGAATTTTAATTTTTTTTTAATGTATATATGTGAATTTAACTGTGTAAAAAATTTATAATATTCATAAAGAAATTAATTTTGAACCTTTGTTATATTGGTTCCTTTAATATTCTTAATAGAGTATGAATGGTAGCTTATCACTTGGCGCATCCACCAAACCTCTCTCATTTTCATGATGTGTTCAATAAATCTCTATTAAGGAAGTACATACCAGATTCATCATATTTAATGAACACAGATGATACACCACTACAGTATGATATTTAATATGAACAAAAACTATTATAAATCGAGGATTGTAGTGATAAAGTGCTATGGAAAAATATTACTCAATTAGTTAATATTCTATAGAGGAATCATAAATTTAAATAAGCTTCATGGGAATATGAGGATGTCATGAAGTATAGATATCATAATTTTTTCATTCGAATAACAAAATTTCAAGGGTTAAGTTCCTTTTAACATTAGCATAATGTATCATCCAAAGATTTCATGATATATTTCTATTCAAATAAATTCAATTTCTGAATACCTTTCAATACACGTGACACTAACTCTAAATGAATCCTAAAATAGGATACTCTTTTAAACTATACAATAATTATATGATTTAATATGAGTAACCAAATTTTGAAAAATTAGGTTTAAAGGTTTTGTATAAAAAAATAAAACGATATAAAAGTACTCAATTTTTATCAAGGTTATTATATTATTTGAAAATAATATTTTCCCATAGAAATGGTTTTTATTTAATTTTGTGAGTAAATAATATAATTAATTTCATCCAATTTTATAAAAAAATTATTAAAAATTGAACGTAATTTTTTATATCCCCATTTCAATATTTGGTTATACTTAACTTTGGATAATTTTTTGAACGGATTGATTTTCAATGAATTTTGAAAAATACTGATTTTTATTGAAAAATGTCTTTTCATCCAAATTATTTACAAAGTTACATTTTTTAAATTGTTTAAAAGTATAATTAGATCAATTATATTATTAATAATCCTATTAATTTCGTTATTATTAATTTTATGTGGTATTTTTTTACAAAAAACGTTTTATACTTAAATTTTTTTTCTGGAAGTATGCTTTTTATCACATTTTATGGGTTTAATTTTAAACTAAATTCCCCCAATTATATTAATTTAATCATTTAAAATGGATTTAATATTTTAAAATAAAAACTTATGAATTTATTAATTATGAAACATTCCTTTTTTATCATAATGAATACAAAAAATAGTTAAATTTATCACCACGGTTAAGGTTAAAACATGTTTACCAACGGGTTAAACTAAGATATAAGGGTATATTTGGGAATTAAAATTTACAAAATCATATTGTATAGAAATATTTAAACCCCATCCCATCCAAACATTAAATATATATCCATTTTGAATCATTTTTCATGAGAATGACTTAATCATATTTTAATTTAAAAAATAAATTCCAAGTGGGTCCTCTCCCCCACTTATAAATGGATACCCCTCCTTTATCTTCTTCACACAAAATTGGTCCATCCAAAAAAACCAAAACATAACCAATCATCTTATTAACATTCATACAAATAATTTATAGTTTCTTTTCTTCTTATCAAACCATCCTATGTTTCCTTAAGAAATGATCAAAATGAGGCATATTGAAGAATAGGTAATCATCCTACCATACCTATTTCAATTTATTTCTTCTTTTACATATTATAAGTCTTTGGTATTAATAATTAAATAATAAATTAATAATCCTAAGTATACTAAAATGTTATTATTTTTATTTAATCACTTTTATTCACTCTATTTTTCATCAAATGAGAAATGAAATTGTCGCTCATGTATATGTGTAGACTACTACATCCACATAGTAATACAATTTATTTTCCATAAACATTATCATGGATTATTATTATGATGGTTTTAATGTTGTTATTTTATATTTATGAAATAATTATTATTTTGGAACCATATCTACCTTCTTACATTCTCATATGTTGGAAGATAATAATTTCGATTGTGTGTATCTGTGGACTACCACCTTCATGAAGTAACATAAATCATTGTTCATTTCTTATCTATATGGATAGTAATAAGATAGATTTAATAAATATATTATATATATATTATATAATAATTATTATATAAAGATGATTTATTATTTACCTTTACTTTATTCCATCTGTTGAATAGTGAAAACAGTGTTCGTGTGTTTGTACGACCAACCCTCTCCAAAAACTCACATTATTTCTCTCTTTGGTCAAAAATAATTTCTCATACATATCCATGTATTCAAAAAAAAATTCAAGAATTTTTTTAGGTTCTCATATTATTTTTTAAATTAATTTTTTATCCATTATTTATTTTTTCACAAAATAATTTAAATTTTTTATTCTTATCAATTATATAATGAGGTACTTCTAAATTTTAAAATAAAAATTGAAAGGATTATTTGTTTAACAAACACAACATGTATGGAATTTCCTATTATCATTGTCACTCAAAAAATTGAAGCTTACTTTTCAATTTTACATGGTTCATTTCAAAAAAAATCCAAAATATTATATAAATTTTTATATTTTAGATAAGTGATTTGAAAGTTAAATTTTTTTTCTTCATGAAATGTTCTATTGATTTTTAATTGCATTTTTAGTCCTTGAAAGTATCCCTTAATGTTAGTTATACTTTATTTTGGATATGATCTAATTATAACATCCACTTTTATTATTTGGATGGCTTATGGTGATCTTGATTTAACGATGATTCTATGAAACCCATTTCATTACCTTGGGTTAATTATGTTCTAATGAAACCTTTATAAATCCCATTTATTTTCCATGGGTTATACTATGATGAAATGATGAAATATTTGTACAACCTATCTCCTTTCCATGGTTTATTCTACGATAAATTTTTAATGATTTTTTGGCACACATATGTAGATTTTTTATTATGTGATGGGTGGGACCAGAAGTATATATATCACCAATTCATCTGGTAAAGATGGATATTTCATTAGATTATTAGTACTATAATAAGGAGTGATACATATTTAGTAAGGACATTGTCCACTATTATATTCTTGGATGTGAACCTTGAGTATGGGTATGATTTAATCAGTAGTGAACCCAATCCATTGTGATAGTATTGGAGGTGATCCTTGAATAAGGAAATTATTTTCAATGATTATTTGTATGCCACAAACTTATGTATTATGATAATGTTATACTCTCATGGATCATGTTCTTTGATTCATTTATAATTCAGGTATTATGAACTACCAAGATTTATTCCATGGATTAATATTATGATCTATGATATGTTGGGTGTGGTTTTAAAATGTTAATATCATGTTCTCATACCCTTTTTATCATTTTAGGATTAAATTAACATTTATATCTCCCTTTTTTTACCCTTACTGAGCATATCAGCTCACCCTTTCTTATATTTCCATTCCCCATGTTATGAAGAAAGGTTTTAAGTATGATATTTAAAATAAGTGTACTAGTTATAAGTATCTTAGTGAGATATGATGTAGATCTCTTATGAAAATGTTTTTTATGTATCCATGTTTCCAAATGCACTAAATGTATATGATTGTGGAATCAATTATAATGTAATGTATTGAATATTCATCTAATAAGACTTAATATTTTTTATTAATGGTAGGGATATTTATAAGAACTACTTGTTGAATTCTCCTTGAACTTTACCCAAGTGGGGTCATCATATAGCTTGGCTTGAATGATGGAGTCCTACTATTTAAGGCTCTGCCCCTCCAGTGTATATACAGAATGATTAACCTTAGATGTATCAGAAATCTAAATGAACCTAAATATGCACTTGATTTTATAAATTCATTTTTCAGCATCCTAAGACCCTAAGTAACCCTAAAACAAAGGTAGTTTATGTTTAATAAACTCATGAGAATGGTCAACCACTTGAAATTTATCATGCTCACTTTCCCAACCTAGGGATTTAATAGTTCAAATAACTTACTCAGAAATTGTAAATTCCATAAGAGGGATGCCATGTAAAAAATTCACCGTAGATCCCTTTGAATAATTCATAGTAGTTTTTCAGGGAGGCATCATCAATAAAACACAGAACATAATCAATACATAATTCAACTTCAAGATTCATTAGTGAAACAAACAATTCCTCCCAGATTCTCCCAAAAATGTAACGAGTTTATAAATAACATTTTAAAATTCAAATTTGGTGAGACAATAAAAAAAATTAAAAAAAATTATCCCAATGCATGGTTTACATGAATAGTTTGGTAAACTATACCCAACCTATGTGAGTTCTATAAGGAAGGTGTCCAGATCAAGTCGGATTGTCCCTTTATGGTTTTCCTGATCATTATCCTCTTGATTTGTTCATATTTTATCAATATAAATTAAAATTCTCATAAACTACTCATTATATTTCACCCAAAACACATAATAGTAAAAAATAACACTAAATAATACCAAAATATAAATAAATTAAGATCAAATTCAAAAAAATCACTCCTACCCACCCATGGTAACTCAAGACTTGTCATGATTAATAGTTTTCCAAACACTTTTTTACACACACCTCTCTGTTTGGATGTTCTAATCTACATAATACCCTTACTCCCCATAAAACAATGGGGATTTGATATCATTTTTTAATGAAACTACTTAGGTTATCTTTCTAGGTTACCTAGTTTATCCCACCACAAGGCATGTAGTGTTTTCCTTATTAGCATGGGTTTGTGAAAAACATTTAGAGTATCAAATATACTCTTTTGGACTATTTTCAATGTCAAAATCCTATAAAACACTTAACATTACATATCTGAGAAAATGACCTAATATAACTATATAATGGATAAACACTCATAAGAATAAATTGTTTTGTTAATAACAGACAATCCAAAAATGATATAAAATAATATAAATAAAAAACATCCAGATATCACATTATAAGACAAATGTAAAGTGATTCCATTGGATAATATATATCTTAATACCAAACTATGGTGAACTTAAATGTGGTAGATAATTAAGAAACCCAAAATTAAATAACCACTAGTGGATACACAAAAAATACTCCACATGATCCAAATCCAAATGACTCATGGTCAACATCAATCTCCTTACTACCAAAGATAAATAAGGTATCAAGATGGGCCACCAATGTAAGAATATCCTTTCCAATTTACTATATGAGATAATACCAAGTCTATATAAACCCAAGAGGGGTATGTTTGGTGTGATTCAAAATCCAAATAGGATACTACCAGAAATCAAAATAATACCTTTCATAGTTTAAACAATAAAACTAGTCTCAAAACACTATATTTTAGGGGAAAATACTTTCATTATTTTATAAAACAAGAATTTGGATTTAAAATATTATTTCTTCATCTGTATAAAAATAATATAGTTCTTGAGGTATTTATGAACATGAAAACAGAAAAAAAAAATATCAATATGTAATATAATATAATCATCATTAAGTAACTAAAATTTAGAAGTTAAACATAAAAATTGAAAAACATGCCTCAATATGAAAGATCATTTGATCTAGACTCAGGTCATTTAACTAAAAGTAAGGTTAACTGAAGACCACATTTATGGAACATTGGTTAGCCTATGGTGAACCTAATAGAAACCCAACCATGACAAACCCTATTGTTCTCATCGATTGAAAATCCCTGAGTCAGGGAATGATCTTCACTATGGGTGCTAGTTATTTTTTAACCTAGGATACAATTTCACTCACCTGATTATTGAACAATTTACCTAAGGATTCACATGTTCAAATAATCAAAAACCAACTCTTATTACAGCTTCAACATCATGTATACAAATCTCAATAAATAAATCTAATTCAACAAGGCATGTATTCAATAACATATAAGACGTTCATAAAAACTAAATTTATAACAAAATAAGAATTTATATAAAATACTGGATTAAGAATCATAAAAAAATGACTTATAAAGAAATTCCCTTTAAAATGTAATTTTTAAAATCCATTTTAAATCAAAATATTTTTCAAAACAATTTAGCATACACTTTATAGGCATAAAACATGGTTTAGAGTGAATATCATATTATATCCCTGGAAACCAGCGCCTTTTCCAACAAAAATCCAAGAAACTCAAGGAAAAAGGATAAATTAGTACCCAATATTTTATTTATTTCACCATATGGTAATAATATATATATATATATTAATCAAGAACTAAGAGTATGCCAATGAAAAGGGTAATATATATAGGAACATACCTCAAATACATTAAAACCTTTTCCCCTTATTCAAATACCAAGATATTAGTGTTAAAAGAATCCTTAAAAAACAAAACATCCATAAAATTTTATTTTATAACTAACCCTATTCTTAATTATTTCCACCATGCAAAATTATGAAAGAATAAAATAGTAAAATGTTAGAATCAAGGAAGAAAATGGGAAAATAATGATAAAAGGGGGGTTATAGTGAATAGATTAACTTTAATGAAGAGAAAAATATCATGGAATGTTTGATGAAAAATTGGAAATGTATCAAGAGCTTATATGGAATTTGAATGGTATTGGAGTATCCAAGGATAATATTATTCATGAAAGGGAAAAATAGACGTTTCAATTTTTAATTTATTGGTAATTCACATGGTTTGGATTCACATTTTATGTAACTATAAATCATTTATGTGTTAGACACTAATTGTAATTATCCCCTCTAAGATTAAACCATGGGCTTACTCCTAAAAATGTTTTAATCATATACTAATTATTTATTATCAACTTATATAGCATTAAAGATCAAATAGTTTGGGTAATTATGCACAAACCATGCATATGCCACTAGAAAACTCCTCCTCCTGCACATGACTTGAATTCATGGTTATTACTAATTATATTCTAATCAGGTTCCCATTTTATTTTTTGTATTATTTATATTTTCAAACCTCTAAATCAAGAAACTCCTAATAGTAAAATAAATAATTAGAATAATTATATACCAGTGACACGTTGGTGTCATACTCAAGATGAGGTCTCATACCACATCACATCTCACATGTCAAACTACCACCCTCTCACTTAGTGTTAAGTCTCTTCACACACCATGTACCATGCCTCATACATCCACTCTATCACTCTAGATGGGGTTTTAGGAAACATCACATACCATGTTTTTCACCTACATAATCTAACTCTAGGTGAGGTCTTATAGAACAACCTTAACCCCAACCCTCTCACTTGGGGTAGTTCCTTACACTGAACCATGGCCTTTGACCGTTAAATAATAATGGGACTCCAATCTTAAACCAATTACTCTACCCTCCCACTAATGGTAAATATCTATACCAAACCTTGTCCACTACCCTCTCACCTAGGGTAGGCTTATCATAACATATCTTGATATATACACATACCCTAGCTCATCTAGCTATGATCTATCTCCAGGTTATCTCCTTGTGCCATCATTATTATATATCTTAATGAATGACTTGGTTCTAGTCATTCATGACCTAGCCTAAAAAATAAATTCATGACTCATCACCCACCTTTCCTGATAACTTAACCTCCCTAATCTTGGATAATACACACAAGTAGGACACACCAATACCCATTTTAATCCCAATATCACATATATGGTAATACAATAGTTTCCTAAAACCCAATGAAATATCTACACACTGATCCAAAAAACTATGGTGATCATATGGATTACAGGTCCTACATTACCCTGGCCTCAGGAGGTAGGTCCAATCCCCCTTTCTAAGTCCCACATCACTAACATGGTCATGTTTCCTAAGAAACATAATAATCTAAACTCACTCCAATACCCTGGGAAAACCAATTCGAGGCTATCATGAAATTATCAAAACCCCACTAGGCCCCTCCACACATCTCCCCTACTGGGAATTTTTAATCTCATCATGTAAAGGAAACCCTCCTCATCACACAACAAAAATCCCCGAAACACTAAACTCACTCACAACTTTCAAAAAGACTATTACCCACCCTCATGGGGTTTCTCCAAATCATATGTCAAATATATTCTTCTCTCACTCATCACTCATAGACCTAAGCCCATCATGATTTCTAACTAACCTTGGGGAATACCGTCTTAGCCTATCTTCAACACATCATGGGCCCTGATACTTACCTAAGGCTCTCACAAACTTGGAAAATATTCTCTATACCTTAGGGTGTTCTTGATCCCCAATCATTTTACCCAAACCTAAATTCTAGTTTAGGCTTTCATAATCATGAAAAAATAGAATATTATTAAGTATTTTTGAGACACCGACCTCTATATTAGAGTTTCCATCCTAAATCGATTCTCATCCAAGACTGAGCTAAAACCCACTCATGTCACGATCCCATGTCTCATCCAAAACAACCAAAAAATAATTATAAAAATTTATAATTAATTAACCAATTCTAACCAAGGTAGAATAGCACTCGAGAACTTACCAACTAATCCCATGACATGGTAACCATAACAAATAATGTGAAAATAGTCCATGGTGCACTCTTAGAACCACTATTAGAAAAATAACTATCAACTAACACTTGATCATCAATAAGTTATTATAATTAAACTAAAATCACTAAATAAAATAATAGATAAATATACCTCAACTAGAGTGGTGGAAAATATTGTGTTTCTATCTCTTCCTAACATCCTCTACCAAATATTGTCAAAAAAATTATTATTATGGGATTATTTAACCATGATCTAGTGGAATAATAATCAATATCATAGTTGAAACTATGTACAATTATTGTTCCAATGAGGAAAGGAATAACATAAGATAAATAAGGGGGTTGTACCTCAAAATTACTGTTAAACCACCTCAAAAAATATACCTAATCATGGGGGATCCAAGGGATAAAGAAATATTGAAGGAGCTAGCTGAATATACCACCATATGAACCCTTTCCCATTTTAATCATGAGAGGTTCCAAACTAGAAAATATTCTTTTATCTCTTCTTAAAAAAACTATAAATTTCTTTTTGTAGTAACACCCTTAGAATCATAGTGAAATTCCCCAAAATCAGTTTAGGTTATAGCATAACCAAGTGGGGTCATTTCATTATTCTCCATGCCTTGGTCAATGTTAATAATTGACCATATGGTTCATGAGGAAAAAAAACTCTCCATGGTAGAATTGTAGAAACTCAATGAGGTGACCCACAACATAACCCCCATAGATTGTGGTGCATGACTTCCCACATGAGCACCCCTCACAATTTCATCTACTTCACTTCCAGGTGATCAAGATTTTATAAAAAATAATAATCTGATGCATAAAATCATTGTAAAATTCATCATGTTATGGATTGATTCACCCATGAACCATATTTTTCTACAACACAATTGACACCATGGAATTTCATGCTCCTTCACAGGTCAATTAATCACCATCACTCCACAATGACCACCACATTGGTGTGACAATCTAATGCCACCCCAAAAAAGAACTTCCAAACCCCCTATAATTCTCCCAATATTTCTGAGCTCCACCAATACATCTTAACACACACACACACAAAAATCCTAGATGTGTCTCAACTCCAAAAATACAAATCTGTGTCCCAATACTCCAAATTCCCTTCTTATCTGTGACTGAAAAATCTAATTTCTCCAAAAAAAATTAACAACCTAAAATGATGTAAGTCATTCTAGGTATTATTACTCTTTTTTCCACCATTTAATTAATATATAGAATTAATAGCGTGTTGTGAAAAAATTGCACAATATCATAGATGTTCAATAAAATATAGGTCCTCAACTCTGTATCATTGTATTATAAGAATTCTTTTTCAAATTTGATTGTGTAATCTTATATAAAAACCATAAAAATTCCATGGTTTTAACATTTATTCTTCATAAGAAATGTCTTACCATACTGACTAAAATCATCAAAAATTGGTATTATGAACTTGTAACCACTACTTTAATATATAATCATTTGCCCAAATACATCACTATGAATTAATTTCAGTATCCCACTAATTCTTTCTCCATCTTCACTAAAAGTTTATTTGGACATTTTTTGCGATAAATATGATTTTCTTGTATTAAATGGTCTATAATCAATATATTCCAATAATCCATTCTTATAAAGTCTTCATAGATTCTTCTAATTTTTAATTCATGTAAAAAATCCAAAATTATGTGGTATTTGAGTCATTTACATTATCCTTATTATTTTGAATGTTATACACTAGACTATCCATATCTAGGATGTATAAACAACTAACTGAGTTTCTTATTCAATAAAACATTTCATTCATGTACACATAATAACTATTATTATTAGTCATAAAATAAAATCCTTTCATATCTATATATAAAAAACAAAATCAAATTTCTATTTATGGTGAGAATATAGAAATGGTTTTTAATTTTCTAATTAGTACACTAGGTTGATATAAATCTTATTGGTATACCTATAATGAAGTAATACTTTCTCTATTTCCCATATATATATCAACTTATACCATAACCAATTATCTAATATTTTTATATATTTTTACATTACTATAAATGTGTGATACCTAACCAATATATAATACCCATGACTTAGAATTAGAATGTTTTATTTAAATAGCATTAAATTATACAAGTTCCTATTTTTTTCACTTATAAATGATAACACTCAACAAGTTATAAATACAATCTATAATGAATCTAAAAATTATTTATTTATTTAGTGAAATTCTAATGATCATTAAAATATATTTATATCAAGTGAGGATCTTGTTTTTTAAAATATCCAATAAAGAATTTTATTTAATATATCACAATAAAATGATATCCCCTTTCATAATATCTATTAGGGGACTAAAATACACATTTTACAAATATTTGAGTGAGATTTATATATTCTATCATCAATTATATATCTCAGTATATAGTCATGTCAATTGTATTATATATAACATTTATATGGTTGATTAGACAACACATTGTGTTAATCTTCACTAAATTTTTCTATGAACCTAATGGATATAAACTTCCAATGAAGTGTATCTAAATATTCACATTAAATATAGCTACCTAACCTTTTTGCACACCCAAACATTTCATATCATTCACAATATAATCCATGATTACTCAACTTTCATGAATAACTCATTTTAGTGATCAATGTATTGATAAGTGATTATATTGGAAGAAATTTAATCCCCTAGTATTTGATGGGTTTTCAAATATATCCCCATTCCCTAAATGTATTTGACGCATAACCTATAATTATTTTTACTTCTAATGAATTAATTTGGGTTTATCATGCCTTCAACCAAATCAACATGTTTTTTTCATGTTCATGTATAACTCATATATCTAATTATTTGTGTTATACATACTAAATGAAAATTTTAATTATAATATTAAATAAATATTGATATAGATTTCATATATAAGGTTTATAAAACTCTACATATAAGGGATGAAATCATATAAGTCTAATTTCTTACTAAACATCACATATAGTACAATAAGTAGCCATCACGACATTTAAAATAGAACTACAGTCATCAATCCTCGATCTAATGGATTTCTATCACAATGTCCCAATATCCATATATCATTACTCAAGAGGGATATAAATATGAATATATTTTTAAATCAAAATACTTATAAATAAATTTAATAAATCATAATTTTTTAATTATAATTAAAACATCACTAATTTTGGTTGAGAAAAGTTTAATATTGTATTATACCTAGAATGAAATTCATTAAATGAATGGAATAATATTTTTAATATGAAATTTAAACATTTTTAAAAAATCATACACACTTTTATAATATAAATATATATATAGAATGGTAGAAAATAGGGAATTGAATAAGTAAATAACTATATCCCGTATAGTTAAATCTCAATAAAATTTCCTACAGTATAAGAAATCATATATCACATCTCATTGTGTAGTGTTATTACATAATGTTTCCCGCGTTTTCTTGGGTGGTGATATCCTTATGTAGTTTCCTGTGATATATGAAATAAATATTATATCTATGCAACCGTTTCATGTCACTTGTCATGTTAGATTTCAAGAATAGTGTTATATCTATACTCCTCTAACATTAACCCAAAACTTCCATTTTAAATTATAATGTACGCAATGATATATTTATATCAATGAGGAATTATGATTCTTTGTTTTGAATGTGTGTACTTAGAATATCAAAAATAATGATATCTGGTATTTTGTGTCAGATATCATGATAAACCTCATGGATTAGTTTATATCATATCATGGAAAATCATATCTATATATTATGGAATATGATTTAATTTCTCCAGGTATTTTCATAGATATTAAAAATTCATGGATTATTAAATCCTTCATCAAAGATAGATCTAATACGACTAAAAAGTTTTAATAAAATATAACATATATAAATGTAGTATAAACCTAAAACCTTTTATCTAGGATCATTATGTGGATTGGAAAGAAGAAAATATTATCAATATAAAATATTATTCATTGTATTTAGTAACCTTGAACTTGTGTAGTTGATGAAGATGGGTTCTTAATTCCAAATATAATCCACAAGCAATGAAATCTCAAAAAGGATATGGATTTAATTCCTTTAATTAAAATAGTATGATAATACCCCCTCTATTAAATAAAAAATTAAGTAATATAATATTATTTATTCTTATCTCATACAAATGTATCATAAATTAAATATTGAACTCCTTATATAGACCTACTTCATTAATGAATGATCCGATTCAAGTTAGATCATTTCTTAAATACTCAATAAACCCTTGGAATATATGTTTTACGTATATAACGTATTATAAATTAATTTGAAGGTATTTTTAAACTATTCCATGAATATATATTTGTTACACTTTAATAAATACCACATCACATTATTTGTAAGACAAATAATTTGATAGTTTATGTTGAAGAAGATAAACTTAGTACATTTGATATCATATATCACATATATTGATTTTTTTGTGATCTATATCATAGAAAATAACATAAATCTTATCATTTTCTATAATATCGGATTTTACTGCATTATAAATTTTAAAATATTCATTAATATTTTTATTCATTCAATTTCTCCCTCTCCTCATAATAATCGCCTATTTTTTATAATATACCAACCCTACAATAGAGATAATGAAAAAAATCAAATAACCACTAATTAATTCCCTTCCAAGTGTGGTTATATTTCTACCAATGATGATATAACATCTTTTTATACTTAAGAATTATTTGAAATCACCAAAAAAATACTATTTCCATTAAAATTTAAATCCATTATTTAATTATCATTATAACTCCTTTGATGACACTTTAAAAAATTCGATAATATATATAGATATATCCTTAATCTTTTTTGTATCCCCCAAAATATTTATATACTTATTTATGATTTGTATACATATTTTAGTACTTGAACGAAACATCTAGAAATTTTAATGTTGGACAAGGCCTTGAAATTGATCTTGTAATGTGCTTTATAATTTCCCAATGTGATCAGGCCCTTCCATAAAGGTGTATGACTAAAAATTAATAAATAATTATTTTCTCTATTTTATTAGGTCATTTCGTGACTGATCATATGTATTAACTCATAAATTTTTTTCATGACATGATCAATTATTTTCATTACATTTTAAGTATTTTTATCCAAATTCAGTAATGTAAAAGGTAAAATTTGAAAATATGTTCGTAATATGAAATGTATTTCAGATTATATTTATAAAAAAAAGATTTTAAAAATTAATTTTTGCATTTAAAACAAAAGTTATATCTAAATAATTAGGGTATTTTAAAATTATCCCACTACTAGGTAGTTTTCCCATCAATCCACTTCTAAAACTTTTGGCATGTTTTCTAACCCAAGATGTTTTCATGAATGTTTTATATTTCATCATTGTGAGTTATTTAGATGTGTAATAAATCAATTTATAGAATGTTATAAGATTATAACATTAAAAAAAGATGATTAATTAAAAATATTATCTCCACCATATTTCAACCAGTAAATCCCTTTATTTTGAGAAACTATATACATTATATTTAGAAATTTAGAAATTATTTCAAATTAATTAGATTAATTATGTTAAAAATATTACGGTGTTAAATAGTGAATATTAATTTTTTTAATTTATTTAATAAAAAATGAAAATTATTTTGTTATGGGAAATGATATTTTGAACTTATTTTAATAGATTATATTATTGGGTTTTGAAACTATGTTTGGGTCATTATTAGGAGGGGATTATATGAGTATTGATATTATAATAAAGATAAATTATGAAATAGAGTGTATTTGGTACGTTTGGAAAAGAATAGTATGTAGGTGAAATGTTTTTTAGGAAAATTAGATATTTAGTCACCCATATATATATATAAATATCCAAATCTCAAGATATTCACCTATATTTCATTTATAAATAAAAAAGTGTCTCTCACATATTATCTTCTTATGAATACTTATTCTACCCCAAACTAATTTATATTTAACTCATTTATCATTTTAATATTCTACTCATTTTTCCTCTATTTTTATCATTTTACATTAAACCAAATCATTCCTTGTGAAAAATTAATTTCTAACTATAGTAGATAAATAAACATAGGGATAATAAAAATAGAGGGTTTTCAGTTGCTATATGAGTACAAAATCTAGATTATAATATCTTGAGTCTTGATTATGGGTTCTGT
This sequence comes from Viscum album, assembly GCA_963277665.1. Classification (NCBI taxonomy): domain Eukaryota; kingdom Viridiplantae; phylum Streptophyta; class Magnoliopsida; order Santalales; family Viscaceae; genus Viscum; species Viscum album. The sequence goes on along the minus strand of OY728127.1, from coordinate 1,145,657,377 downwards.
AAAACTGATTCAAGTAAGTGAAAATACCTTTTTTATAAGGATGTAAGTGGGGAAGATGTTTTGGATTTTAGTTTGAGTAATATTTCTCTCTAGTTATTTGGTAAATTTTTTTAAATAATTATTAAATAGTAGTTATTTTAATTATTTTATTCTAGTATAATTAATTTCATTGTTGTTTCATCTTTAATGTTGTAAAATGTGGATGTTTTTTATGGAATTTTTTGTATTGTATTTATTTAATTAAAATAAATATAATTAGTAATTTTATAATATTAGAATCATAAAAATTTATTTCTTAAAATAAAATATTTATTTTAAAATATTTTGTAAATCATGAGTAAAAGTGAAAATCTTTTCTATAAAAGAATAAAATATATGGTTCATATTGTTTTTATTTACATGATTCCAAGGAATGGTCATAAATGAATCATGATGTTGTAGAATGAATCAGTGTTGATATATTTTCTTGATTTTTTAAATAAACCTATATTCGCCTGATAAAGTATCAATAATCACTTTTTTAATACACTTTCACATCCATGTTTAATTAAATTAATGGAACGCAATAATAACATATTATTTTTATAATTTTAATCTACATTAGGGATGACTACTTATTTATTTTGATTGGTATCATCGAATTTATAGAATACAAAACTCACATCATAAATAATATATTATGATTTATAAAAATCTATTATCTTTAACTTTTTGGAAGATATTACCGATTGATTACACACATCCCAATTGATTATATGAAAACTTATTTCATTATTTAGTGTGAATGGGTGAAAAATTTATTAATGAACATTATTCTTGAGCAAATGAAGATCATCTTCCTATAATTGATGAAGTTATTATATTAAGTTAAAAGTCAATAATCATTAATAAATAAAATCATAATTCTTCTCTTGAATATTTTTTGAAAGTAAATATGAAATTTTTTCATCAATAACTCATGAATAATAGTCAAACTCGTCTTTTGATTTTTATTGGATTATTTATCTTACAATGTGATTAGTGATTTATAAAATACTTGGTTATATATATATATAGTTCATCCTTCAAAGATCTCCATAGGAACTCAAAATATATGTCTCTTGACCATCAAAAGAACAATTGGACACTCTAACTTATCTTTAATACATATTTAGTTTTATATATGTTAAGGGATTATGATATATTTTTCAATGATTCCTTGATTTAAAATAATTTATTCCTCCTAAAAATCATATCATTAATGTCTCCTTTAACTATTGTTTCACCATGATTGGTGTGACCACACAAATATGAGGTGAATCAGTGTGGGTGATTGATAAAAAATTAAAAAAATCTCACTTTACCTCTGCACCTATTCAGTGAATGGATATCACACTATCTCAACTTCATATTGTATTAAATTACATTAATCAGAAATGATAAAAAATTAAGACCACCAAAATTTGATAACAAGGTTCCCCTCCAATGTGGATGACTATTTCCCTAGTGTATAGTGGTTGTTTTCTTACTCAAACGCAACTTTTCATTTATTATCAAGAAAAATATTAGGCCTGGGTATTCCTTTGAACCTATTATACTGACCCCAATAGGGTATAATTCAAGAACCAAATTGATAATTCAATCTCTGGAACCAACTATATCTCCCTCAACAAATATAAGATTCATATTTCTCTTTCATGATGTATGGTCAACAATAAGCTTCAATATTTACTAGAATAATAATATCTAATCTTATTATTCTATATTCTCTATTGATCAATGATATTCCTCTTATATATAAATAATTGGAATGACTAACAACTTCAGTCATTAATATATAGAGATAATGTATGTTGTTCTTCTCATAATATTCTTATTCTCCTTGTATTATAATCACCAGATCATGTAACGACCCAAATATTTATTATTGAAAATTCCTCTTGATTTAATTAAATTTCTTATTGTGGTTATGAAAAATGTGAACTTCCTTGGTTTTATGTTTCTGGATTTTAAAAAACCATTCTGAATTGTGATCATTGCTAATATAGCAGTTGAACAGTGATGAGATGATTAGTATAAATATAGGGCTTTAGAAAATCCAATTTACTCAGACAAAGGAAGCGATGGGACCATCCAGTAAACTTTCCCCATACTAAACCCATTTTTTAGATCTTTTAATGTAGGTGGCATCATTGGGCTTTGCTCTTGGCCAAGCCCATTCTGAGCTTGAGCACGTTAAGCTTGAGCAGAACCGACTACGGGAGAAGTGGAAGTTAATAGAAATTACCACTTGAGCGATATTATCTGAGCCACCCCAAGTGTCTATCACCATCGCACACATGAACCTTTGGTATTATGCAGGTGTTATAAGAGTTTATGTAACATGACCCTAGCACTATGACTATGTACATTATTTTGGTATAAATAATTTTCATTCATTATATTATTGTTACTTTGTAAATAGTTTTTAAAGTAGAAATAGTATTTTTAGTTAAAATTAAACTAAGAAATATATTTTGATGAATTAATGGATTTTTTAATTAAATAATATTTTAATAAAATATTATTATTATTATCAAATATTTTCTTTATTAAGTATAAATTGTCATAAAATTTTATGAATGCAATTGAAATTTTTATTAAGGTTTGAAAGCTGTTTTTTTCAAAACCCATGGATTTTCGGTAAATATCAGTTTTTATATTAAAGGTAAAAATTCACATATTTATAAAATTATATAGATAATTTTAATACTATTTTTGGAATCAGGAAGTCGAAATTATCCAACAGTGAATTTTTCATAATTTTATGAGTCAGTCAAATTTTTGGGTAAAAATTAAATATCATTTAAATATATAATGTGTTTTATGAAATCATAATGAAAAAATAGTGATGTAATAAAATAATATAAGGATTATGTTCGGAAAATATATGTTTTATCATTAAAATAATGTGATTTTAGATTTATCTTATTTATTTTACAAACCTTTAGTGGACCCTTCAAGGATTATAAAACATTTTGTCTTTTTAAATTATCTTCCTTGTGAGTGTGACTCACCTCCACATAAGAAGCCCAAATATTTTAAGAATTTCGTCCCTTTTCCATATAAAATATTGTTTCCCACTCCCCTTTGGAAATAACCATGCACAAAAACCATGGTCTGGTTTGTCGTTTTGATTAGTTTAATGTGATGTGTCCCAAACCTAAATAATAATGAATTCCCTCTCCTTTCCTATATAAACTCACCCAATCTCCCACCTCCTCTTCACTAAAATACTTTTGAGTTCGACCAACCCCTGACCCCCTCTCTCTAGAATCCCCCCAAGGTGTCCCAAGCTCCCAAGAAGCCTCTCTCAAGCCTCTCCCAAGCCTTTGGGATCACACTTCCAAGTAAGGGATTTCTTCCTTTCTCATCTTTGTCCAATTTTCTTTAAGTTTTTATGCCCTTTTTTCAATTAAAAATGTTTGGGTATGATTATGCACCTCCCCCATACTGACCTATTTATGTTTGGATGATGTGAGACCCCTTTCTATCTCATTAATGCATCCCATGTACACCCAATACCATGCTGAAATTCCATGAGGGATTTATCTTCCCTCTTATACATCCAAATATTTATTTTGTATTATGCATCTAAATTCTGTTACGTTTGTTGGGACATGTATCTATATGACCCCCTTACATTACATTTCATGTACATATGATGAGACAACCTTTTCTATTTCATCACCCATTTTCATGAATCCTTATGTCACACTGTTATGCTGCCGAAATTGCACCTTGTTTTTTCAAGACAAGATCATTGTGCAGTTAATACCATACCCATGTCTCTATAAAGGGTATTCCCCTTTATAGAAATATACATATTTAATTGTACTTTCATGTATTTATTCCAAATTACTTAATCAAGGAATAACTTATGATGTGGATTGATTCCGTGTAATATTATCCATGTGGCACACTTATGCATAAAATGAAATATTTAAGAAGGGTGTGCCCTGATAGCGCTCCAATGCATTGGGTAAAGTATAGTATCATGATACATCATGTGAAATGGGTGTTGACTCATGATAATTCATGTTCAATGAGGTTTTACTCATTCTTCATGTGCAATTAGGGTTTACTCATGCTTCATGTGCAATGAGCCTTGGCTCATGATAATTCCATGTTAAGTGTTGTTGACACATTTCCATGTTATGATTATCATGCCTTTATGTTCATGTTTCTCTTGTTCTGCATTGATATTACTATTGTCTAACATGTATTGTATTCCTCAAGTTATTCCATGTTTATTACCTTACTGGGATTTATAGCTCACCCTTTTCTTATGAATGTCCTCAGGTTATCCCATGTAATGCTAAGTACGAGGGAATGTTGTTTTCATGTAAAGGAAGTTTTCAATAAGATGTTGTGTTCTATGTTTTTAGTTGTCAGGTAATGTTCCTAAGCATCAAAGAAAGTAGACCTCTCGATCTTACATGTTGTATCAAGTGATGGTTTTATGTAATAAATCATGTTTATGTATAAAGTAAAGAGAAGAGTTGTTATAGGTGGTATTAGAGGATAGGTTTAGTTATTTTTGGGATTCAGATTAGAAAACCGTAGTAAATACATAGATAGAAGAATAAGTATAATAAAAACGTCCCTAAGTATTAAAGAGTATTTTTTAAGTGGTTTATCAAGAAAATACATCCATGTATGCATATGATCAGGTAGAGGTGGCTCTAGCACAGATGTATCCTAAGGGTAAAACATGAAAACACTTCACTGAGCTAGACTCGAATGGGAACTGGTGCATGACAATGGGACTTGCTGAAATCTTGGTTACAACACTCCCAAGGGATATGATTTAGTAAATTCAAAAGCTTAGTATGAACCCCTATTTAGGGAATTAAAACAATGGCCCTAAAAATACGTGTTAGAAAGTAGATCATTGATAGCATAGATTGAAGCCTATGGATTCATAAGTTAAGGAAAAAAAAGTGATTTATAAGTCATCAGTTTTGTCCATGGATTACCCTTTATGTGTTACCCCTAACATTCCTTTTATTCCATCCAATGGATTATAATAGGAGGACTCGGGCTAACAACTGATGTGAAGATCAATGTGATTACTGTGCAAATGAGATTCCTAATCCGATGGGAGGGGAAATCGTGAACTTTGTCACACTTCTCTCTCAGTTAACTCAATATTTGAATAGAAAAATGGGTCAAGAGGAACTTTCAACCCCCCCCCCCCCTCTTAGAATGAAAAAGTCACTATCTAGATATTTATGACACAAAGGCCTCCTACTTTTAATGGACTGTTTGATCCCTCGATTAGTGAACAATAGATCAACTCTGTTGAAAATATTTCTCCATCCTTTAATGTTATGAACAAGAAAATGTCCTTCTAACTGCATATCCTATGCAGGGTGAATCTGATCAATGGTGTAAGTTGATCAAAAATAAAAATCATGAGGAGGAGATCGAGGCATTAAAATGGAAGGATTTCCAGAAGATTTTTTTCCATAAATATTTTTCACGCACCCTCCAAATCAAGATGGAAAGGGACTTCCTTTCCCTCAAGAAAAAAGACAATGAATTTGTCAGGGCATATGAGGAAAACTTCACAAGGATTGGACGATACACCTCCGACTTTGTCGTTATCCCCGAATGCATGGTTGACTACTTCTTTGGTGGGCAGAAACCTAGCCTACGGAAAACGCTAGAGATCTGTGACTTCGATAGCTCGGAGGAAATTTTCTAATGTGCCCTCAAGGTCAAAATAGAGATTAGATAATCTTAGGGGTATCATAGGGATAAGAAGCGTAAGGTGGAATTCAATGCTGGTGGTCCAATGGATAAATCCAACGGTTCTTAGAAGATCCAGCACCCCACTTGTCAAAGGTGTGGAAAGAGGAACCCCGGAAATTCCCTGAAGGGGATGAGGAAATGCTTTAGGTGTGGAAGAGAAGGGCACCTATATATTAACTACTGATAAGAAAAAATCTATGGATTTAATAGAGGAGAGGAACACTCTGTTATAACCTCAATGCATTCTTCATTTATACAACTAAAAAGAACAAGGGCATCATGCAAATCAGTTCCCTAATCCATGTGTTTTCTTAGGAAACCAACAACCTTCAAGGCAGCATGGGACATCTTTTTCCATCACTAATGCCGAAGTGAATCCCAACAACGAAGTGTTAATAGGTACGCTAGTTATTCATTCATGAATAGAGAACATGATTTTTTGATTCAGGATCTACACATTCTTTTAAATCCTAAAAGTTTAGTATAACAATCTCATCACCACTACAAATCATGGAAGTAAAGATGTCAGTGAGTTCGGAAAATGGGGAAATCATTGCATGCCATGAATATAACTCCTCCCCTATCATAATATATGGATTTAATTTCCCAGAGGACCTCATCAAACTCGCTATGGTGTAAATTGATGCAATTCTTGTCATGGATTGTCTTTTCTTATATTGAGCCTATAAAAATTGTTGTGATAGGGAAATCACTCTCCATGTGGAGAATCGACCCCCGATTCTATAAAATTGCAAGGAGGAAGTTGAATCTTATTTAGCTCCATTATCTCAAACATGGATATTAATCCCCTATAAGCATGCGTATCTAGATCAGATGATTTAGTCTAAGGAGGAAACCATCCTTGAAGACATGCCTATTGTGAGGGAATTTGCTGAAGTCTTTCTCGAGGAATTTCCTAGTCTTCCTCCTAGAAGAGATGTTGAATTCTCAATTGTTCTTATACCTGGGGAATTTACAATATCCCAGACTCCATATAGAATAGTAGTTATGGAGCTTGAGGAGATAAAGAATCAACTAAAGGAGAATTTGGATAAAGGGTTTATATGCCCAAGTGCTTCACCATGGGGTGCACCAGTCCTCTTTTTCAAGAAGAAAGATGGGTTAATGTGCCTTTGCATCGATTATCACAAGCTTAACAAAATCACGATAAAGAACAAGTATCCTCTCCCATGAATCGATGACGTGTTTGATCAGCTGCGTGGAGCACAATACTTCTCCAAGGTGGATTTTCGTTCAGGATATTATCATGTAAGGGTGAAGAAGGAAGATATCCCCAAGACTGCTTTTCGTATAAGTTACGGGAATTATGAATTCATAGTAATACCTTTTAGACTCACTAATTATCTATAAATCTCGTGGACTTGATGAATAGAGTCTTTAGTGATTACCTCAAAAAATTTGTGGTAGTCCTTATAGATGATATTCTGATATACTCCAAAACCAAGGAGGATCATGAAGAGAATCTAAGAACTGTACTAGAGACCTTACAGAAGGATAATCTCTATGGAAAGTACAACAAGTGTGAGTTCTGGTTGAAGGAGGTCTCATTCTTGGGCCATATCATCACCAACAATGGGATATCCGCATATCCCTCCAAAATAGATGCAATTGAGGGACGATCGAGGCCAACATCGGTAACAGATATCCGTAGCTTCTTTGGGTTAGTGGGATATTATCGATGATTTGTGAGAAATTTCAAACGATTGACCAACCCTCTTACCAAGCTAACTCGGAAGCGTGTAAAGTTTTTTGGAGTGAAAAATGCGAAGAAAGCTTCAAGGAGTTAAAAATGAGGATTATCACTGCACCCATGATCACTTTACCCACAAGTGGAGAAATTTTCGTGGTATTCAGTGATTATTCGATGAAGGGAAGGGGGTGTGTGTTGATGAAAAATGAAAAATTCATTTCCTATGCTTCAAGGAAATTGAAAGTTCATGCGCAGAATTATCCAACACATGATTTGGAGTTGGCTATGGTGATCTTTGCTTTAAAATTTTGTTAGCATTATCTCTTTGGGGAGAAGTGTGAAATATATACAGACCACAAAATCCTCAAGTATATATTCACATAGAAAGAGTTGAACATGAAACAACGAAGATGGTTAGATCGGATCAAAGGCTATGACTGCTCAATCCATTACCACCCTAGGAAAGCAAACAAAGTGGTGGATTCTCTAAGTCGAAAGGACCCAGCAATTCTATCGTTGATGAGAATTGATAAGGATCCGATCTTATTAGACATGACAAAGATGGACATGGGAATCATAAAGAATGGAACATCATCAATCCTTTCACAAATGATTTCTCAACCGTCTCTTTTTGAAAGGTTAAAGGGTTCTCAAAAGGATGATGTGGGAATTCAACAGAAATTCGAAGCTATCATAGAAGGGAAATCCATGGAGTTAAATTTTAATGAAGAAGGAATTGTGAGATTTGGGAAAATAATATGTGTTCCATCAAGTTCATAGATGAAGAAGGAACATTTGGATGATGCACATAGTTCAAATTTCTCTATTCACCGAGGAAACGCAATGATTTATAGAGATAGTTGAGAGCATTTTTGGCGGCTTAATATGAAGAAGGAGATTTATGAATTTACATCAAAGTGCGTGGTGTGTCAACAAGTGCAGGATGAGATATATAAGTCTAGTGGGATGATGCAAACATTGCCCATACCCGCAAGGAAATGGGAGAACATCACCATGGACTTTGTCACCAGACTTCTGAAGACTTCCAAAGGCTACAACACAATATGGGTTGTTGTGGATCATCTTACAAAGTCCTCACACTTCATTGCAATTTGAGAGGATTTCTCTTTGGATCAACTGGAACTGATATACGTTAGGGAAGTGGTAAGTCTGTATAGAGTACCACTATCTATTGTATCCGATCAAGATCCCAAATTCACCTCTATGCTTTGGAAGAGTCTTCAACATGCTCTGGATAGTGAACTGAACATTAGTATGGCCTATCATCCTCAAACTGATGGCTAATCTGAGTGAACTATTCAAACACTGGAGTATATGTTAAGATCATGTTCTATGGACTTCAAAGGAGGGTGGGACCAGCATCTTCCACTGGTTGAATTCTCCTATAATAATAGTTTTCACTCGAGCATACAAATGGAACCTTATGAAGCCTTGTATGGGAAGAGGTGTAGAACACTGACATGTTGGGATAAATTCGGTGAATGTAAGATGCTAGGACCAGAAATGGTCGAAGAAATGGTGCAGAAGGTGAAAACCATTCAGTAGCATATCAAGGCAGCCCAAAGTTGACAGAAAAGTTATGCAGATAACCGTCAACGAGACCTTGAGTTTAAAGTTGGGGACATGGTTTTTCTATGCATATCTACATGGAATAAGTTCATGAGGTTTTCAAATAAATTGAAGTTAAGTCCTAGGTACATTTTCCCCTTCGAGATTCTAGATCATTTTGGGGTTGTGTCCTATCGACTAGAACTTCCCCCTACCATGGCTAAAGTACATGATGTCTTTCATGTATCCCTCTTAAGAAAGTACATACTAGACCCTTCAAATTTACTCTCTTCAGAGGTAGTATAGCTAGAGGATGATATTTATTATGAGGAGAAACCTGTGGAAATCATAGATCGTAGAGAAAAAGTTCTACTAAATAAGAGAATGCCCCTCGTCAAGGTGTTATGGAGAAATAAAACGTTTGAAGAAGTGATGTGGGAATCAGAGGAATTGATGAAGCAGAGTTACCTTTATTTTTTTTAGAGTGGGAAAGGAAATTTTGAGGGAGAAATTTCTTAAGGGGGGAAGATTGGAAGGAACAAATCTTTTATTAATGAAAATTCCTCTTGATGTAATTAAATGTATTATTATAGATATATAAAATGTGGAATTATTTGGTTTTATTTTTTTGGATTTTAAAATACCATTATGAATCGTGATCGTTGCTAATATAATAGTTGAAAAGTGATCAGAAGATTAGTATAAATATAGGTCTTTAACAAATCCAATTTACTCAGATAAAGGAAGTGATGGCCTCATCCGGTAGACTTACCCCATATAAGGCCCATTTTTTGGAGCTCAGAAAGGAGGTGTCATCATTGGGCTTCACTCTTGAGCAAGCCCAAGCCGATCTTGAACACGTTAATCTTGGTCGGAACTGACTATAGGATAAGTGGATGTTAATAGAGATTACCACCCAAGCGATATTATACGAACCACCCCAAGATTCTGTCACCATCGCAAACCTTACCCATCAGTCTTATACGGGTGTTATAAGGGGTTATGTGACAAGAACCTATAACTATGAATATGTACATTATTTTGGTATAAATAATGTTCATTCATTTTATTATTGTTGCTTTGTAAATAATTTTTAATGCGCAAATTGTATTTTCAGTTAATATTCCACTAAGAAATCTATTTTGATGAATTAATGGATTTTTGAATTAAATAATATTTTATTAAAATATTATTATTATTATTATAAAATTACTCTTTATTAAATATAAATTATCATATAATTTTATGAATGCAATTGAAATTTTTATTAAGGTTTGAAAGCGGTTTTTGTCAAAACCCATGAATTTTCGGTAAATGTTGGTTTTTATATTAAAAGTAAAAATTCACATATTTAGAAAATTATTTAGGTAAAATGAATATTATTTTTTGAATTAGGACATTGAAATTATCCAATGGTGAATTTTTAATAATTTTCTAGGACAGTCAATTTTTTGGGTAAAAATTTAATACTGTTTAAATATATAATGTGTTTTATGACATCATAATGACCCAATAGTGATGTAATAAAATACTATAAACATAATGTTCATCCAATATATGTTTTATAATTAAAATTATATGATTTTATATTTGTTTGATTTATTTGACAAAGCCTTAGTGGACCCTTAAAGGCCTATAAACCATTTTTTCTTTTTAAATTATTTTCCTTGAAAGTGTGACTCACCTCTGCATAAGCAACCCTATTATTTTAATAATTTTGGCCATTGGACTTATAAAGTATTTTTTTCAAATCTCATTTGGAAAAAACCATGGGCAAAACCATGGGATGTTTTTTGTTTTTGATTAGTTTAATGTGAGGTGTCCCAAACCTAAATAATAAAGAATTCCCTCTCCTTTCCTGTATAAACCCACCCAAGCTCCCACTTCCTATTCACTAAAATCCTATGGAGTTCGACCAACCCATGCCCTCATTTCTCTATAATCCTAAAAAGGTGATCCAAGCTCCCAATAAGCCTCTCTCAAGCCTCCCCCAAGCCTTTGGGATCAAACTTCCAAGTAAGGGATTTCTTCTTTTCTCAGTTTTGTCCAGTTTTATTTAAGTTGTTATGCACTTTTTTTCAATTAAAAATGTTTGGGTATGATTTCACACCTCTCCCATACTTCCCTATTTATGTTTTTATAATGGTAGATCCATTTCTCTCTCATTAATGCCCCCATGTACACCTGATACCTTACCGAAATTCTGTGAGGTATTTCTCTCTCCTCTTTTACAGTCAAGTTAATCTTTTGTATTATGCATCTAAATTACATTACGTTTGTTGGGAAATGTATCTATATGACCCCCCTTGAATACCATTTCATGTACATATGATGATACACCATTTTATATATCATCAACCATTTTCATGAATCCATATGTCACGCCATTATGCGGTTGACATTGCATCGCGTTTTTCCAAGCCAAGATCATTGTGTAGTGAATACCATACCCATGTCTCTATCAAGGGTATTATCCTTAATGAAAATATAAATATAGAATGGTACTTTCATTTATTTATACCATATTACTTAATCATGGAATAACTTATGATTTTGATTTATTCCATGTTATATGATCCATGTGGCACACTTATGCCTGAAATGACATGTTTAAGAAGGGTGCCCCTGATAGTGCTCTAATGCATTGGGTAAAGTATAGTATCATGATATGTCAAGTGAAATGGGTGTTGACTCATGATAATTCAATTACAGTGAGTTTTTACTCGTGCTTCATGGGCAATGAGGGTTTACTCATGCTCTGTGTGCAATGAGCCGTGGCTTATGCTAATTCCATGTTAAGTGTTGTTGCCACATTTCCATGTTATGATTATCGTGCTTTACCATGAATTTATGTTCATGTTTCTGTTGTGCTCCATTGATATGCCTATTGTCTAAAATGTATTGTATTCCTCATGTTATTCCATGTTTATTCCCTTTCTAGGCATTATATCTCACTGTTTTCTTATGCATGTCCTCATGTTATCCCACGCAATGCTATGTACAAGGGAATGTAGGGGTCATGTAAATGATGTTTTCAATAAGATGTTCCATTCTATGTTTTATGTTGTTATGTAATGTTCCTAATCCTAAAAGATGCTAGACCTATTGATCTTCCATGTTGTATCAAGTGAATGTTTTATGTAATCAATCATGTTTAAGTATGAAATAAAGAGCAGGGTTGTTATATATCATATTCATGTGGGTATCCTCTTTGTTATTTGATGTTATTGAAGTTATGTAGAAGCAGTATCTTCTTCTTCATCTTCTTCTCGATCTTATTTAATTAACAAACATTATCTCTTTCTTAGGAGTACTGGATAACACATTTCCTTTCACACATAGAATATATTCAATGGATATAGAACTTGTTCTCACTTTTCTATTTTTTATACAAAATATCTTTTATAAAATACAATATTAGTATCTTATATCGCTTTTATCGATATTAATTCTCTTATTATTTATCTAATGTATCTTTACATTATCACGTGATTATTATTTCTATATTTGAATGTGTAAAGATTCCTATAATCAAAACCATGTAGCCTATCATGCACTCTTTTGTTGTTCTCGATCTTCAAAACTCATTTAAACTAGTCACATGCGACATATTCATAATACTTAGTCTTTAATATCCATGTAGTATCATAATTTTCACAACATTAGCTTTCCAAAAAATTAATAAAAACTTAATATAATATCTATATGATAACATGAAGTGGAACTATTGTGGTTTAAGTATTTCTCACAACCATGTCAATCATACACTACGATGGGGATTTATCCTTATGGAGTGATTTTTTCTCAATTTATAAAACTGCCTTCGGTATATATTTTATCCACAAATCATTTTTGAATATGATCTTATTTTAAATGGAATATATCTTATCTTCTCAAGTATCATATCTATATTTATTGGCTTGAATCATGGATATTCACTAATGGTGTCATGATATTTAAATCACTGAAGAACACCACAACATCTTCAGAACTGTTTCAAGATATTTTCATTTGGATCTCCATTTATATACCTATAATATCTACTGTTTAATTATTATAAATATTTCATTTATTAAAATTTATCATTATACATAATAAATACATTTCTTATACATAACTACAGAAAGATTATATACTTCTCTATATTTCATAATTAAAAGAATAATATTTATCCTTTAGGGATCTTGGGACACACTTAGGTATGAGAATATTGGATGTTAACCTTTACATATTCCTTTGAAACTCTTATGTATCCCTTAAAATTTATATTAAACCTCAACATATCTTAGTGTATCGTATCACTTTTTCATATTCTCAATTTTTAAGGTCTAGGAAACCATTATTTATTGTGATGTGTACCTTTACGCATAATAAGGAATCTCAGAAATTTTACAAAATCTCAACCAAATTAACACATGTGTATGGGTTGAGTACCCATACACAAGTGTTGTAGAACTATTATATATCATAGGGAAGGTCCATACTTTTCGAAATTTACAATCTACCCTCATAGTACCTTTATGTATCAACCTTTATTCATTTACAAGATACCCTAATGTACCAACCATTACATATTTAATTCATTTCCGTTTTTCATAAATATGTCACACACAAAGTCTCCTATGTATCCTTCGACATTTTAGGGTAACTATAACATATTTAGTAAAAAATTTGACTCACTCCTATGTTTTAATGTCTCATAGACATTTTTTCATTTTTCTAGAATCATAGATATGTTATATATTAAATCCCAAATTCTTCAAAATCATCTCAAAACCTCTATATCTCATTTCAATGATTCTCAGAATCACCCTGAAAATTCTCATCAACTTTAATTTCTCTCAAGATACATCAAATAACTCAATGAATTTATCAACCCTTCATGGCTATTTTCAGACAAATTTCAAAGTCATTTTAAACTCAATAATTCATCAAAACTAAGCCAATTACTCAATGTTAGTTCGCTCACCATTTTCCACTTAATGTAGTACCTATTTTATATTAATCTCTATTTATTTATAATAACATCATCCAAGAGATATATCAATGTAGACAATATCACTAATGGAATGTGGGTTTTTCCCCACACTTTCATACCAACGGTTTCATGAAACCATTGGTAAAGGATGGTTTGGGGAAACTTTTACCAAAATTTCCTTAGAACCGTTGGTATAGGTGTGTTTTTGGGAGCTTTTATCAATGGTTCATTAGAACCATTAGTATAGATGTAGTTTAGGGGATTTTTACCAACCGTTCAATGAGAACTGTTGGTATAGATGTGGTTCGGGGAAGATTTTACCAACGGTTCTAAGGAACTGTTGGTATAGGTTTGGCATGAATGTATATACCAAGGGTTTATAAAAACCGTTGGTAAAACTTTCCCCCAAATTACCGTCGGCTAGTCCTCTCCCCCATTCGTGATATAGAACCCTAAACAGGAGCAGCAGGCGATCTTGGAGCTCACAGTTTGGTGATCTTGGAGCTCCTTCGGCTTCCTCTTCCTCCATCCCATCCAAGGTGTTGAATCTCCATCCGAATCTTATCAAGACCATCCTAAATTAGGTATTTTATTAACTGGTACCTTATTTTTATTGAAATTTATCTAATATTTCAGTTCTTAGTTTTGATTTTTATATGTATATGTTTTTATTTCTGTTTTCATTTAACCTATATGTGATTAGCTTGTATCGTCATTAAGATGTGTCCAATGTTTCTTTGATCATTGTTTTGTGGAGAATGAATGGTTTAGGACCAACATTAGAAGTATCTTCTAGTGAGACCATTTTAGTATAAGTGGAAACAAGATTATGATCTACAAGGGGGTGAATGAGTTGGTAGAGACCAAACATAGTTTGATCCTTGTGTTCAAGAACCATAAATAGAGTGTTCCAATTATGTGGTCATTAGTAAAGATGTAGGTAAGATTTCCAGGTCCTGTTTCATGAAGTTTAATATGTGGCGTTATAGTTGTTTTGGATTGTTTGAGGTACTCTTAGTGTATTTTAAACCCTCATTTGTTCCATATTCATTTAAATTGATTTAATATCATTTTTTCACACACACCATTATATCCTCTCAAACTATATTTAGAGTGTATTTTTATTCTTATGGTGTTAAATATTTTAGTAAATGTCCATACTAGCTTCTTTTATGTGTTCTAGGGGTTTAGACTAATGACAGGGATGCATGATTATTGTGGGGGTAGTCTTTTCATATAAATATACCTATACTATGTCATCAAATGAATCAACTAGTTATATTCCTTACATATTTTTATCAAATGATTCTGAAGGAGGTTTGGGTAATCATATGGGGATAGAAAAAATGTAGTTTTTGTTATTGAGTGGGAATTTTAGGTGGGAAGTTGGTATGTGGACCACCTAGTTTATGTGATTGTTCATACTTTTATATAATAGATTAAAGCTATTATGTTGGAGGATACCAAGATTGTTAGGGTTTTTGTTTTTGTTTTTTATGAGGTGGTTGGTATGATACTCCCTTGACATGATGTTGAGATTGACATAGACCAAAATACTGGTGCTTCTCTAATTTCAATAGCTCTTAGTCTGTTGTATCCAATGTTGACACACAAAATTATTTTTATAAATCAACTTTTATTGAATTGTAATCATTAATATGTCACAGCGTCAATCATTAAAAAATAATTTCATAATCTATATTGTCATTTCATCTATAAATATAATGATTAAAGAGACATTATATGGATGGAAAATCATATTCATGAGATCTATATAGAAAATTATACTGTTTATCAACCCAAAAGTCATGGAAAAAAATAATAAAAACCATATATACTCCTAAACTCAATCTTGGGAATGATTCTTTATATTACCCACTACTAAGGGTATTTTTAAGGATATTAATCCATAGAAAGCAACAAAATGTCATGTAACAGATCAATTTTTCATAATATTTGTTATAGAGAACTTATTCATCTCTATTAACTAATTAAGATTCATTGACAGCCCACCCACCCCACCCCCGGACACCCGCCAACCACCTCGGACAGACCGTGCCCCCTGGACAGCCCCCCACCCTTGTTGACAGCCCACCCACCCCACCCCCGGACACCCGCCCACCACCCCCCAGACACCCCCATCCCCCCGGACGCCCCCACCCCTGGAAATCCTCCCCCCCCCCCCACCCCTAGAAATTCCCCCCCCCTCCACCCCCTTGACACCCTCGACCCCACTGGACAGTGCCGCCACCCCTGTGGACAGCCCGGCCACCCCCGTGGACAGCCCGCCCACCCCCTGGACAGCCCGCCCACCCCCTGGACACTCTAGACCCCCTGGACAGCCCTACCACCCCCATGGGCAGCCCGCCCACCCCCTGGAAACCTCGTACCCCCCCTGCCGGACAGCCCCACCCACCCCCTGGACACCCCGCTCACCTCCTTGGACAACCCTCCCACCCCCCTGGACTCCCCCTACCCCATGGGACAGTGTGACCACCCCTGCGGACAGCCCGCCCACCTGGACACCCCAACCCCCCTAGATAGCCCCCGACCCCCTAGACACCTCCGACCCCCCGGACGGCCCCACCACCCCCTAGACACCCTACACCCCCCTGGACACCCCTCACCCCCCTTGGACAGTCCCGACACTCCCCTGATCCTCATCCTACTCCGCATCCTGATCTCCCTGAAGAAGTTAAAGTATAAAACTCATGTACTCCCAACAAGATCCTTAAGGATTATTTATTCCTTGATCCACTTCCAATATCTTACTGGGAAGTCATTGAATATAGGCATTAGAATCTTTGTATCTTATTTTCTTATATACACTGTATTTTTTTGTATTTCTTAATATGATTCTCATATAGAGTAATGCGTCATTTATGCTTTTATATAAAGTAAAAAATTGTCATTTACCTAAATATTTTTTTGATTAAACTTCAATATTATTTAATTGCTTTGAAATGACTTATTGCAATTCTTTTACATAATGGACAGAAGTTGGATGTACGAAACTGATCGGATTTCAACCGATTTTCAAAATAATTTGAACAGCTTTCTAGATTTTGCATTTGAAAAGGCTTCATATAGTGGCCGCATACACTGCCCATGTTTTAATTGTGTTGAAAGACCTTGGTTGAGTCGTGAAGCAGTTAGCTATCATATAACCAAGTATTTTTTCCAAACAAACTATTATGTGTGGTATCATAATGGAGAGAAAATGGAATCACAAAATGTTGATGATCCAAATAATAGGAATGAATTGGAGAGTTTGATATATGATCGGTTTCCATTTATTCGGCATCATGAGAAGGAAAGGATGTCTAGACAACAAGATTTCGATACAAGCACACATGATGGGTCTAATGAAAATGATGATGTTGATAGGGTGAAAAAATTGAATGATGCTACGACGACTCCAGTATATCAGCAATGTGGTAAAATAAAAAAGTTGGAATCTTTAATCTGATTGTTTCAAGGGAAAACTATGTATGAGATTTCAAATACTGCAATTGATTAAATTCTTACCATCTTGAAGGACTTACTTCCAGATGATGCATATATTCCCTCAAACCACTATATGGCATGGAAGTTAGTTGATGAACTTTGATTCTCAAAAAAAATCATGCTTGCCCGAATGATTACATCTTATTTTGGGAGAAAACTGTTGAAAGAAATGATTGTATCAAATGTGGAACCTCTCGATGGAAGCCAAAAGATGATGGAACACCATCTCGTGTGCCACAAAAAGTAATGTGGTGATTTCCATTTATCCTTGGATTACTGAACCTTTTCATGTCTGATGAAATATACGTAAAAATGCAATGGCATGACAGCGAGAGAAAAAAGAATAATGAAGAGTTGGTTCACCCTGCAGATGGATTTGCATGGCAGAGATTTGATGCTCAATATCCTGAATTTGTAGCTGACGTGCGTAATGTGAGACTGGGTCTTTCATGTGACGGTTTTAATCTATTTAGGAAGATGCTTACTTCGCACAACACATGGCCAGTTTTTATACACATTTATAACCTTCCCCCTTGGTTGTGTATGAAAAAGCCTTACACTTTCTTGAGTATACTGATATCTGGCCCTTCTGATCCCAGAAATGATATAGATGTATACATGAAACGTTTAATAAAAGAGTTGAAACTTATTTGGGAAGTGGGCGTGCCCACATACGATGCATGTTTGAAATACATATTTCATATGCGTGTTGCGCTTATGTGGATGATCAATGATTTTCCTGCTTATGCAATGATGTCTGGATGGAGCACAAAAGTAAAATTGTCATGTCATATTTTTATGAAGAATACTCGATCGAGAAGACTGAAATATCATCGTAGTTTTAGTTTCATGGGACATCGACAATTCTTTCCAATGAACCATCCATATAGAAACAATCGTCGAAGATTTGACAATACCATGGAGAATGATGATCCACCTCAGCGTATGTCTCGAACTGATGTGCTTAATTAATTGAAAGATTTCAGTTATTCATTTGGGAAGGGTGTAATGAAATCTAGAATGAGGAAAAATGTTTCCAATGATACCTATTATAGTTGGAAGAAGAAGAGTATATTCTTTGAGTTGTCAGATTGGTCAAACAACTTGTTATGTCATTGCTTAAACGTAATGCACATTGAAAAGAATATATGTGAAATGTTGCTTTCGATTCTTCTAAATTTCAAGGGGAAGACAAAAGATGATTTACGATCTCGGCGTGACTTGGTAGATTGGGGGATCAGACCAGATTTTCATCCTGTCTGTATCAGTGAAAATAAATGGCAAGTTCCATGTGCTTCTTATGTGATGACACCTGCTGAAAAAAATCAATTTTTGGAAGTACTAGAGACTATTAATGTTCCTGGTGGCTATTCAAGAAATATATCAAAACGGGTCAACAGAAAAGAGTTGAAGCTAAAATCTTTGAAGTCTCGTGATTATCATGTCCTTTTTCATGAGTTGATTCCATTAGAAATCTGTCATCTCTTGTCCAATAATGTTAGAGTCTCAGTTATTCGGTTGTTCTATTTGTTTATAGATCTTTGTGCTAAGAGGTTGTCCAAATCCTTCTTGAAAAAACTGTTGGCAGAGACACCATTAATTTTTTGTGAGTTAGAGAAAATATTCCATCCATCATTTTTTACATGCATGTTGCATCTGACTGTCCATCTTCCGACCGAAATACTTCTTGGAGGACCTGTTGCTTTCCGTTGGATGTATCCAACAGAAAGAAACATGTGCACATTGAAATCATATGTTCGAAATAGGAATTATCCCGAAGGCTCTATTGTGAACGGTTACTTGGCTCAAGAATGTATGGATTTTTGCGCAATGTATTTGTCTGATCTTACTATGAGAATAAACAGACCAATGAGAAATGAATAAGAACAGTATGGGAAAATTGAACACAGTTTTCCATCACTTCCTCAGACAGGAGGAATTCTGGGATCATATACATTGATGACATTAAGCCTTGAAGAGAGAGAGATGGAACATCGCACAGTGTTGTTAAATTGTGATTTGTTCGATGAGTATATCAAGTAAGTAAATTGTAAATGTATCTCTTATTTTATCTCTTGTAATTTTAAATATTTGTTAAACTATTATTATTTTTATCTACAGGGAACATAAAGAATTGATATATAGAAAGCATCGTTCTTTATCTTTGAGAAGGAAAGAAACTTTTCATAGCAAAGGGTTTTATGCTTGGTTGAAATTGAAGGAAAAAATATTTCTTTAATAACTAAATAAAAATAATATTTAATAATGTTTACTATTTATTTATATTTCAGGTATCGAGTTTGCCTACAGACTCTGTTTCTGAGGAAATAAGAGCTTTGGCTTTTGGTCCTCATACCATGGATCATTCTTGTAAATCACTTGTGATCAATGGATACAAATTTATTATCACTAAACGAGCAAGAAACATGATAACACGGCATAATGGTGTTATGCTAACTGCCACAACAGACTGTTATGCCAGTTCATCGGATACTAGACCTCATTCTGAAAATGTTTCTTATTATGGTGTCGTGGAGAAAATAATAATTTTTTATTATTACTCGCATGGTCGAGTCACAATGATGAAATGTTAATGTTTTGATTCAATGACGAGGCAAGTCACCTTTATTAATGATTGTGGATTTCGAATTACTGACATGACTCGCACTCTTGCCACCGATGAACAATATGTATTGGCATCAATGGTGAAACAAGTTTTTTATGTCAAAGATCATCGTCATCCTAAATTCGGTGTAATTATTGAAGTAAATCCCAGACATGTTTTTGATGATGGTGATGATGAAGTTGAAACTATCTCTACTGCAATTGGAAGCAATAATTTTATTACTTATGATGACGCCAATAGCTCAATTGTTAGAGTTGATTGTGAACCCGAAGTTGTGGTAGGAAATATATAGAATCATATAGTCGTGTTCTCACCTACATGTTTCACCTACATCATTCAGAGTGTGTTTCCTAGTACTTAACTTCAAACCACCATAAATGTTACTTTATGTGTTTTTTTATCAGAATGGTTTTTCTATATTTTTTTGGGTTACACATTAGTTATCTATTTCTAATTACTTCCATATTTTTTTTCATTGCAGGAAATGACACCCATTGAAGAGAGGCGACAGAAAAAGATGATAGATATTAATCTTCACATGGTACAGATGGGTGTTCCTCCACTCATCTCTATTGTGAGTATTTTATTTCAAATATAAATATTTAAATAACTTATAATATCATGTGTTTACTTTTTTGTTAAACTTTTTTTCAGGATAGACCCCCTAGACAAGAAATATCTGACGAGGTGCCTGATATTGCTCCTAGTAGAGAGGCTGGTGGTAGGAGGGGGTTGGTGTCAGAGATGGACTATCATCTAGTGGTCCCGGTACTGAGGCCGGGTGGTACGAGGGCTCGTGGGGGAGAGAGTTAGATGATCCACTGCCACAGACGTATCTTCTTCGCCCCATTTTGATCCTGGAATGTCTTCAGGGACACACGGGATATTTAGACCTCCGATGATTACCCTACCAGTTGGCAAGACGTCTATGCCATCATCTTTTGCTTATGGTTCATTATCTCGGAGCTATTATATTCCACCTTCTTCGGACTCCTGCTGCGACATACTATGTGGCTGAGGAGCGTACACTGAGGGACACTCCACCTATACAGGATATTCCTTCAGCTTCTGCACATCCAATGACACCCATTGATCCGACTACAACAGGTATATTTATATAACTCTATCAAATTTTTATAACCAAAATTTTATTTTATTATAACCTGTACTGATATTATTTTTTCTTTAATGACATATTCATCTATAGATAGGAGGCGGGGGTGGGGGCGTACTCGCTTGCATGTGGTATGGAACCGCCAGACACATTTGATGGTTGAATACAATGTTGATGGACAAATGATTGAGAAATCTGGGCAGGAATGTTGGGGTTTTTTGGCGACGCTAGCCAAATACTCCGATATCATTCCGGTCAGCCCTCTCTCTTGGAGACATCTGCCACACGAAGTCAAAGATAACACGTGGGCACAAATATGGGTAAAAAATCTATTCGATTTAATGTAGTATTTTTTTTTTTGTATTTATATGAACTAATCTATTGGGTTTCAACTTCGGTTTAACTTCCCTGATGGTGAAGGTGCATGACCATCACGTTTAAAAGAGTTAGGAGAGATTTGGAGAGCTTATAAGCATGACCTGTATGTTGGCTGGTGTGATAGAGTGGGAATGGAGTTAGAGACATTACCTATCATGGATGACTGCCCGATAGAGCAATATCGCCAAATGATTACCCATTGGGGCGACTGCCAAATTTAAGGTATTTATTCTCATTTGAGGTATTTAAATGAGAGTTTTCATATTTTTCATTAAAATAATATTATTTATTATTAAACATTATTTAGGAATCTTCTGAAAAAAAACAAAAAAAAAACATTGATTCAAAGCAATACCTCCACACTTTGGGGGCGCACAACTATGTCAGATCATGAGAGGCAGCTGGTATGATATAGATGTTTATAATTTTTTTAGGACTTTCCCTTTTTAATTGTTTCCTACTTAAACTATGTGATTTATTGAATATTGAATATATGATTATACTTTCACTTTATATAGTTTCAAAGTCATTATAGAAGCACAAATTGAATATTGAAGGACGTTATCCCTCGATCAAAATTGTTTTGCTCCAGTAGAAGAAAAAAAAGATGGAACTGCGGTAAATGAATCAACCCAAAGAAAAGATTGTAAGTTTTAATTTGTTTATTTAAAAGTTTAATATCTATTTTGAAATTTATTAGTCTATTAATATTTTTAACAGGCTGCTTTAGAGGCTCTTGATGTCCAAGAGCCTGACAATTTTGGGCCACACGATCATTTATATCAGGTTTTGGGAGAGGAGCACTCTGGTCGAGTACACTACCGACCTGGTAAGAATATAGTCCTGGAGAAGTCTGGAGGTATTGGTCCTCTCCAGGTATCCATTCTAGTACCACTGAAGTTGGAACAGGTCAAGGAGCATGAAAGACAGTCTGATAAAAGGGTCAAAGAGTTGGAAGTACAAGTTCAAACGAGGGAGAAAGAATTTATGAAACTGATAAAAGCTTTATCTTCATCACTTTTACCAGAGGCTAGTGTGGCTTGTGAGAGATGTATGTCGTCGATGGGGTGAATTATCCAATGCACCAGGCGGTAGATCTAGTGGTGTTTGAGATGATGATTTTCTTGGGTGATGACGAGGATACTGAAGAGAATGAGGGTGAGGATGAGGATAAGGATGAGGGCGAGGATGGGGTCGAGGGATGGGGGGTAGGGGGTGGAGGATAGGGTCGAGGGCGAGGATGGGGCCAAGGACGAGGATGAGGCCAATGATGAGCATGGGAGGACAATGATAAGGATGATGAAGAGGACAGAGATGGCAGTGAGGATGAGGCCGATGATGACAGTGGTGATGGTGATGGTGATCAGGTTCAGATTGAATCCATTACATTTTTGAATTCTGTATAACTCTATATTTTATAACCTAGTTTTCCACTCTGGGGTTTTCCTCTGCTTCATAGGGATGTTGTTATCAGATCTCTTTATTGCACTTGATTCTTATTGTATGATTAGTCTACTACCTAGACCTTTAGTATTCCTTAGTACTGTGATACCCATTTTTCTATTTTGTATTACTTAGCTTCCTTAGTTAGCCATGTATTTCATGTTTATGTCATTTTCCCATAGAACTGCATTTTATGTCATTTATGCCTAACAGTTTTTTGGCTGATAGCAACATGCGTGGAATAATCACATGAAAATAAATGTTATTTTGTAAGTAGTAATTGTACATTATTGATTATGTTCTTATTTTTGTGTTTTGGAAGTGAATCATGCTGTTTTTAAATTTCCATTCTGTTCGGGGGATGATTTTTGTTTTAGTAATGGTGGAGCTTCTGGGAATTTTGGGGATGCCAACTCAATTATGGAATACTAATTGACGTGTTTCCAAATTTATCATACTTATTGTTTTAACATATTTCTTATACATAATTATTAATTTTTTTATTAAATTTTTTCCTTATTAGTCATACATAGTATGTATTGTTATTTTTAAATATTACTATATCTTCATGTAAACTTATTTCATGAATGAGCAAGTGTGCTAGGGGTAAGTGGTTTGTCAGGGGGTAGGGGAGGATAGGGGGCTACTGGGAGAAATAGTGTGGGTAGGATGGGAGGGGCTTGGGGGCTGCTAGAGGAAAAGGGTGGCAGGGGGGAGGGGAGGGAAGGGGGGGAGGGGAGGGGAGGGGGATGCTGGGTGAAAAGGGTGGGCGGGAGAGGAGGGTCAGGGGGATTCTGGAGGAAAAGGGTGGGCAGGGGGTAGGGGAGGGGAGGGGATGGGTGATGGTAAGAGGGAGGGGGATGTTGGGGGGAATGGTTGGGCAGGGGAGGGGGCTACTGGTGGAAAAGGGTGGGAAGGGGGGAGGGGAGGGGAGGGGAAGGGGGCTACTGGAGGAAAAGGGTGGGTAGGGGGAGGGGAGGGGAGGGAAGGGGAGGGGAGGGGAGGGGAGAGGGTTTCTGGGTGGAAAAGGGGTGGGTAGGAGGGGAAGGGCCAGGGCTGCTGGAGGAATAGGGTAGGCAGGGGGGAGGGGAGGGGATGGGTGTTGTCAGGAGCGAGGGGGGTTGCTGGGGGAAAGGGTGGGCAGGGGGGAGGGGGCTGCTGGTGGAAAAGGGTGGGTAGGGGGAAGGGGGCTGCTGGAGGAAAAAGGTGGGCAGGGGGGGGAGGGGAGGGGACGGGCTGGGTGATGGAAGGAGGGAGGGGGCTGCTGGGGGAAAGGTTTGGCGGGGGGAGGGGGCTGCTGGTGGAAAAGGGTGGGAAGGGGGTAGGGGAGGGAAGGGGCAGGGGGCTTCGGGAGGAAAAGGGTGGGGAAGGGGGAGGTGAGGGGGGAAGGGTAGGGGAGGGTAGGGGAGGGGGTTGCTGGGTGAAAAGGGTGGGTTAGGAGGGTAGGGGGAAGGGGTATGCTGGAGGAAAAGGGTGGGAAGGGGGAGGGGAGGGGCTGGGTGATGGCAGGAGCGAGGGGGCTGCTGGGGGGAAAGGGTGGGCAGGGGGAGGGGGCTGCTGGTGGAAAAGGGTGGGCAGGGGGAAGGGGAGGGGAGGGGCAGGGGGCTGCTGGAGGAAAAGGGTGTGCAGGGGGGAGGGGAGGGGAGGGCAGGAGGGAGGAGGGGAGGGCAGGGCAGGGGGCTGCTTGGGGAGGGGGCTGCTGGTGGAAAAGGTGTGGGCAGGGGGAAGGGGAGGGGAGGGGCAGTGGGCTGCTGGAGGAAAAGGGTGGAAGGGGGGAGGGGAGGGAGGGGAGGGGAGGGGGGAGGGGAGGGGAGTGGGTTGTTGGGTGAAAAGGGTGGGCAGGAGGGGGGAAGGGGAGGGGGGTAGGGGAGGGGAGGGGACTGCTGGGTGAAAAGGGTGGGCAGGAGGGGAGGGGCAGGGGGAGGGGAGGGGAAATGGCTGGGAAGGTTTGAGGGGAGGGCAGGGAAGGGGAGGGTCGGGGATAAGTGGATGATGGTAGGAGGGAGGGGGTGCTGGGGGAAGAGGTTGGGTAGGGGGCGGAGGGCAGGGGAGGGGCTGCTGGGGGAAAAGGGTGGGCAGGGGTGCGGGGAGGGGCAGGGGGCTGCTGGCGGAAAAGGGTGGGCAGGGGGAGGGGAGGGTAGGGTTTGTGGATCGGTAGGTTGGGAGGGAGGGGCAGGGAAGGGGAGGGGAGGGTAGGGGAGGGTCTGGGTGTTGGAACGAGGGAGGGGGCTGCTGGGGGAAAAGGATGGGCAGGGGGAGGGGAGGAGGAGGGGGTAGGGGATGGGTTGTTGGGGGAAGGGGCTACGCAGGGGGTTCTAAGGTGGGAGGGGGAGGTGCTGCATGTTTCATTGATTTTTTTTCCTTTTATTATTTTAAATGTATGTTACTTCAGGATTACTATTTCAATTTGTTGAGAATAAATTTTTCAATCATGTTCCAATATAATTTATGATTTCTACTGTTGCTTAGCTGTGTAGATGCGTGGTGGAAAATTATTAAGGGAAATCAACAGTTTGGTTATTATTAAGTTCAATGTGTCTTCTATGATGGGGTCTTCTCTTAAAGAAAAGTACAAGTCTCTTCTACTAGGATTTATGATATGAAGTCAGCACAAAATTGTTATTGCTGAAGTGGAATCTCATTTGGGCCAACTTGTGAGTTTTAAACATGGTATAAAAAATTCTCCTTGGTTGGAAAGTAATATTGTTATATGGTGCATAATATTGATCATTAATGATGTCCTCTTCAAATAGACCTTTAGGGAGGGTGTCTTCATTGCGGATGCATTTGGTTCTCAAAGTGTCTTTCTTTTCTTTAAAATGGATGTGATTTTAAGTAAAATAAATGACATACATAAAACCAACCAAATGAATTAGGATTGTGTTCATAATTTAGGAGAATGATCCATGGGTCATTTGTGACATGTAAGAGTCAACCACACCTCAATCCGAGGTGCGGTGTGGCCAGCACCACTCAAAGTGTCTCACTTTTCTTTGAAATGGACAACTCTTTAAGTCAAAACAACAACTGACATGCCGAAAATGGACCAAACGCATTATGATTCTGTAGATACATTAGGAAAAGTATCCATGGGTCATTTTTGACGTGTATGAGTCAACCCCTCCTCATTCGGAGGTACGGTGTGGCCGGTACCACTCAAACTGTCTCACTTTTATTTGAAATGGACAGGATTTTAAGTGAAAACAACAATCGGCATACGGAAAACCGACCAAATGCATTAGTATTCTGTTGATTCTTTAGTAAAAGTTTCCATGGGTCATTTGGGACGTGCACGAGTCAACCCCACCTCAATCCGAAGGCCGGTGTGGCTGGTACCACTCAAAGTGTCTTTCTTTTGTTTAAACTGGATGCGCTTTTAAGTAAAATAAACGACATACTGAAAACCGGACAAACGCATTCGGATTGTGTTGATACTTTATGAAAATGATCCATGGGTCATTTGTGACATGTATGAGTCCAACCTCGCCTCAATCCGAGGCACGGTGTGGCCGTCACCACTCAAAGTGTCTCTCACTTTTCTTTGAAATGGACAACAGTTTAAGTCAAAACAACAACTGACATACGGAAAATGGACCAAACACATTCGGATTCTGTTGATACTTTAGGAAAAGTATAAATGGGTCATTTTTTGACGTGTAAGAGTCAACCCCACCTCAATCTGAGGCACGGTGTGGCCGGGTACCACTCAAACTGTCTCACATTTATTTGAAATGGACAGGATTTTAAGTGAAAACAAAAACCGGCATACGAAAAAACTGACCAAACTCATTAGGATTCTGTTAATACTTTAGGAAAAGTTTCCATGGGTAATTTGTGACTTGTAAGTGTCAACCCTGCCTCAATATGAGGGCCGGTGTGGCCGGGTACCACTCAAAGTGTCTTTATTTTGTTTAAAATGGATGCGCTTTTATGTAAAATAAATGACATATGGTAAACTGACCAAACACATTCGGATTGTGTTTATACTTTAGGAAAATGATCCATGGGTCATTTTTGACGTGTACGAGTCAACCCAACCTCAATAAGAGGCGTGGTGAGCCACCAACCACTCAAAGTGTCTCACTTTTCTTTGAAATGGACAACAGTTTAAGTCAAAAAGTACAACTGACATACGGAAAACGGACCAAATGCATTCGGATTCTGTTGATAATTTAGTAAAAGTATCCATGGGTCATTTTTGACGTGTACGTTTCAACCCTTCCTCAATATGAGGCATGGTGTGTCCAATACCACTCAAACTGTCTCACTTTTATTTGAAATGGACAGGATTTTAAGTGAAAACAACAACCAGCATATGGAAAACCGACCAAACGCATTCGGATTATGTTGATACTTTAGGAAAAGTTTCCATGGGTCATTAATGACATGTACGAGTCATATTTTCTTCAATCCAAGGGTCGGTGTGGCCGGTACCGCTCAAAGTATCTTT